>JAKSZU010000015.1:30287157-32969657 GCA_026018925.1 Tupaia tana
GGTCAGGTGTCCATCTCAGTTCAATCAGCTGTTAAGAGAAGCAAAGTCACATGGCCATGTAGGAGGTTCTCTAGAAAGGGAGCATTACGAGAAAGTGCCCTCAAATGTGTCTGTACCTTAGCCTGGGATGGTCCTTGGCTGAGGTGACCAGTTACCCACGTGTTTGCTCTAATCTGAGCCATTTTCAATCCATTGTGTTTTTGTCCTCAAGATCAATCCCCAGGAAAGATAAATCAGCACAAAGCTGAGCATCTAGACACTTCTTCAGGCAACTCATACCTCAGGCCGCATATGGGCTGCTTTTCCGGCTCAGACACTGCGAAGATGAAGCCTCAAACCCTGTCCACTGGGGCTGGATCAGAAGCTGAAAGGCACAGCCCGCCTCATCTGGAAACCAGCAGGGGATGAAGCTGACAGTTAATTAGATTAATTAGGAAACCGTGCCTTAAAATGTAATGCTGTTTTCATGAGCTTTTAAACCCTATCAAAATGTTTGCCAAGCTTTATGGTGGGTAATTAACAACCTTGTAAAAATATACAAGGAAACAAGGAGATATAAGGGAGCTAATAAACGTGGCAGCTGCCAGACCCACAGACGGAGTCTGGTTCTGGCCTTCACATCATCTGGGTTCAAATCCTAGCTCTGCCTCACCTTGTTGTGATCTCAGACAAGTCCCTTACACTTTCTGATCTCCATGTCTCCATCTGTTCATTCACTCTTATGTAACAGTCTCAAGGTGAGTGGTTCAGGTTGTGGGAAAGCTCTGTTCTACCTGGTCATTCAGGTGTCATAGATACTTTCATCTTGTCTCCGTGTAATTGTCATGATATTATCTCATAACCTCTGTCGGGGCTGTGGCACACATCTGTGCTCAGAGAAGGAGAAAGAGCAGTCACACTGAATGCCCCCCACAGTATAATTTACGACCTAGGAATATACTATTGACCTCATGACTCTGCTATATCACTGTTGTCAACGACGTTCATTATATTATCCAATGCCTCCTTTGTGAGAACTCACTTGACGAGTTTCCAGGAAGAACTGGAATTGTCTTGAACAATTGGTAGATTTCTTTCTGGAAGATGATGACAGTTATGGAAACCATTGGGTTTCCTTTTTGCTTGTACCATCAAGGGACCTAAAGCTAATTTAAATGCTCTCGTAAATGTCATCGATGACTCCATGTTGCTAAATCCAGTGGTCAGCCCTCAGTTCTCACCTTATTTAACCCATTGACTATACTTGTCATAGATAACTACTCTCTCCTCTTTAAAACACTTTCATTTGGCTTCTAGAAGTCTTTGCTGTCTTGGTTTTACTTTTATCTCATTGGCCATTTCTTTCTCTTATCTATTTATTTTAGTTTGCTATAGGGCACATGCACTCACTGGAGAGAGAGAAGGAGAGAGAGAAAGAGAGAGAAAAAGTAAGAAATCATCCATCATGGGGATGGCCACACCACAATCCTCTCTCTCCCATTATCCTCTAGGGATTTTTGGTATGCACACACACGTGCCCAGCGTGTTTTTTAAGCTGCCTGGTCTGGAATTTGAACCAAAGACAGCCATGTGGAATCCAACTGCCTTAACCTCCTTGCCACCTGCTAGCCCCCTTCTCCTTTGTGTTAATTCCTCTTCATCATTCTGCCCTCTAAATTTAAGAAGGCTATACAGTTTGATCCTTGTTCATGTTCTCATCTTCATCTTACTACTTCCACTGGCAATCTCATTTAACTTCATAACTTTAAATACCATCTCTTGGATAATGATGACCAATTTTTTAAAAATTTTTTATTTATTTTAATTTGACCAGAGAGAGACAGAAAGAAAGAGAGAGAGGGAAAGTGAGAAAGCAAGCCACCAGGTCTGGGACTCAAACTGAGGTCAGCCATGTGGGAGTGTCCAGCGCCTTAACCACCACACTCACCACCTGCTGGTTCCAATGATGACCAAATTTAAATCCTTATAACATGGGTCTTTCTTTTTTTTTTTTTTGGAGAGGTTTTCGCTATAGGGCATGTGCGCTTGCCAGAAAGACAGAGAGAGACAGAGAGATAGAAAGCAAGAAATCACCCCCCAGGGAGGATGGCCACGCCGCAATCCCTTCTCCTCCATTCTCCTCTCGGGATCTTGGGCACGCATGCACACGTGCCCGGCGTGAGTTTAAGCCGCTGGGTCCGGGACTTGAACCGCGGTCAACTACATGGGAATCCAGCAACATAGCTATTATGCTAACTGCTGGTCCCAACATGGGTCTTTCTTCTGAGCTCTAGAACCATATGTCCAACCGCCAGCTTGATATCTCTTCTCAGATATCCAACAGGCCTCTCAAACCAAATACATTCAAGACTCAATCCCACATCATCAAACCTCTACACACAGCCTTCCTCAGTTCATGAAAATGCTCACCTTTTGGTTGTTCAAGCTAAAACCTTGGAGACATCCTCTTTCCTTTTTTCATACTCCACTTTAATACAGCAGCAAATCTTATCACCTCAACCTTTAAAACATATCCTATACCTAACTCAGCTCCACACTGTTTCCACTCTGTTCCAACCACCATCATCTCTTACCTCAATTATGACAATATTCTCTTAACTGGTTTTGCTTCTACCCTAGTCATCCTTCAGTCTCCTTTTATCACAGCCTCCAAAGAGATTTCTTTCAAGCCTTAAGTCATATTGTGCCATCTGCTCTTCCATTCCTGGAGTAAAAGCCAAAGTTCTTTCATGACCTATAAAGCCCCAAATGATCTGTCCCTCTGATAGCGCTCTGATCTTCTCCCCTACTGAATTTCCTCATGCAAAAATGTTGAGTGATGGTCATAGGAGTTGGTGAGATCATTCAGGATGAGGGAGTTAAATGGAAAGAGAAGAAAAAGGAAGGGAAAAGGACAGGAGAGGAGGAAAGGGGAGGGGAGGAAAGGAGAGAAGAAGAGAAAAGGAAAGGAGAGGAGAGGAGAAGAGAGGAGAGGAAAGGAGAAGAGAGGAGAAAGAAGAGAGGATAGGAGAGAAGTGAAGAAGAGAGAAGAAAAGGAGAGAAAAGAGGAGAGGAGAAGGGAGGGAACAGGAGGGGAGGAAAGGGGAAGGGAGGAAAGGAGAGGGGAGGGGAGGAAAAGGAAGAGGTGAAGAGCAGGGAGAGGGAAGAAAAAAGAGAAGAGAAGGGGAGAAGAGAGAAGAGGAGGAAGGAGAGGAGAGTAGAGAGAAAAGGGGGAGAAGAGAGGAGAGGAGAGGAGAAGAGAGGAGAGAAGAGGAGAAGAGAGGAGAGGAGAGGAGAGGAGAGGAGAGGAGAGGAGAGGAGAGGAGAGGAGAGAGAGGAGAGGAGAGGAGAGGAGAGGAGAGGAGAGGAGAGGAGAGGAGAGGAGAGGAGAGGAGAGGAGAGAGAGGAGAGGAGAGGAGAGGAGAGGAGAGGAGAGGAGAGGAGAGGAGAGGAGAGGAGAGGAGAGGAGAGGGGAGAGGAGAGGAGAGAGGAGAGGATAAAGAAGAGAAGAGAAGAGAAGAGAAGAGAAGAGAAGAGAAGAGAAGAGAAGAGAAGAGAAGAGAAGAGAAGAGAGAACCGAGAGGAAAATGAAGGAGAAGGGATTGTGACATGGCTATCCACCCTGGGGCAGGGTGCTTTCTCATTTTCCTTCTCTCTCTGTCTCTCTCAGGCAAGCACACAGCCTATAGCAAAATTAAAAGAGAGAGAGAGGGAAAGGAAAGGGAAGGGAAAGAAAGGGGAAAAGGCCCAGGGAGGAGGTTGGAAAAAACAGAGTGAGCCTGAGATGGGCAGCCAGAAGTCAAGAAAAAAAGTCAGTGTGAAGGCCAGACAGTGGTGCAGCAACAGAATGTGACACTCTTCGAGACAGTCCATATGGGAAGGTTCTTAGTTCAAGTCTGAAGACCTCCTTGATACCAGGCACATGCTTGGCCATGATCTAGCCTGACTGAAGGCTAGGGTGGATTGCAGCTTTAGGACCCTGTTGTGGGTATTGTCTCTCTTTCTCTCTCTCTCTTTCACTGCCATTCATTGAATAAACAAACAAGTAAGTAAACTTAAAAAAAAAAAAAAAAAAGAAAAGAAAAATTGTAAAAGCCAGTGGAAGGAGGGACCACCAAAGCCAAGGAGAAAGATGTCTCAAGAAGGAACACTCTCTCACTGAGGGCCCATGAGGCTGAACAGCCAGTCTTCAATTTCCCTTCTGTGCTGTTAAAATTTTTAAAACTTTGCAAATGATGAGAAATTTGTCAAGGAAGCAGTATGTTGGCAGCCAACCTGAGTAGGGAGAGAAAAAAAAATATTAGCATCTTACAACTGGTCATTTTTTTCTCCTTTTCTGCCTAAGCAGGCCAGAACCAGTATTCATTATTAATAGGCATATGTTTTATTCAAGATATAAAGACTAAAGATTTGTAACTTTAATAATCCACACTCTTATTTTAAATTCTCCAACATTATTATTTATTGATTGTCTGGGGATGTTTCTTTTGCAATCGCCAATCTGCCAATTCCTGAAGGGGAAATAGAAGTGGTGAAATTAGAGGAATTGGCATTGACAATGACCTATTCCAGGGCATACAACAAAACGCCTACAAAACGAGTGACCCCTCTGTGCCCAGCCCCAGATCCATCAGAGAGAGGATGATGAAGGCACAACCCTCCCCTAATTGAGGATGCAGAAAAATAAATAATTACATGGACGAATCAGTAATTCAGGTGTGTGGGGGGAGCAGAATTGATTGGTCAAAGGCTTTTCTCTGGAATTAGGAAGATTTAAGTTTTAATGCCACAACTTACTAGTTGTGTGATCTTGAGCATGATATCTTTCCTCTCTGAGCTTCAGTTTCCTTATCTGTAAAATGGAGATAGTTGGGGGCTAGCAAGTGGCATGCTGATTAAGGACTGGACTCCCACATGGCTGACCATAGTTCGAGTTCCGGACCTGGTGCCTTATTTTCTCACTTTCCTTCTCTCTCTCTCTCCTCCCTCTCTCTCTCTCTCTCTCTCTCTCT
Organism: Tupaia tana; assembly: GCA_026018925.1. Lineage (NCBI taxonomy): Eukaryota > Metazoa > Chordata > Mammalia > Scandentia > Tupaiidae > Tupaia > Tupaia tana. The sequence goes on from JAKSZU010000015.1 coordinate 30,292,149, forward strand.
CTCTCTGTGTGTGTGTGTGTGTGTGTGTGTGTGTGTGTGTCTGTTGAGTGCATGTGCCCTGTAGCAAATTATAAAATAATAATGATAAATAAATAAAATTAAATAAATATTATTTTTTAAAAAACAGAGATAGTTTTCCATGAAGATGAGCTAAGATACTGGTGTATGGAGCCACATGAAATGGTAGCTAAGGTGGTGGTGATGTAAAAAGTAATAGCGGAACATGCTTTGGGCAGTAATTCCTCCTGGAGGAGAAGGGTTAAGAGAAATTTTCACAGAGGAGGAGACACTAGACATGGTTCTCCAAGGATAACCAGATTTTTGAAAGGCTGACAAGCTAAGGGAAGGACATGTTAGATACAAAACAGCCAGGAAAAAGCCATGCTTGGAAAAAAGCTGAAGACCTTGGTGGGGCAGAGAATAAGAAAGTTAGAGGGGACAGGGAGTGAGGAAGTTTAGTGACAGTGCAGAGGGCCTCCGAGGTCGGGCAAAGGATCTGAGTTTTCCCTAAAGGCGATGGAAATCCTTGGAGGGTATTTTTGATAGTTTTTAAATCTTAGTTAAAAAAGAAAAAAAAGAAAGATAAAATTTACCATTTTTAACCTTTTTTCAGTGTACAGTTCAGTAGCATTAAACTACATTTACCATGTTGTGTGACTAATCTCTAGAACAGTTTCATCTGAAACTCTGCACTCACTGTTCAACTCCTCCTCCTCCCACCCCTACTGGCAACCACCCCTCTGCTTTTAGTGTCTATGAGCTCAACTACTTTAGATACCTCATATAAGTGGAATCATATAGTAAGTCTTTTTGCGACTGGCTTACTTCTCTTAGCATACTGTCCTCAAATTTATTCCATGTTGTTGCATATGGTAGGATTTAAAAATTTTCTCTCTTTATTCGTGATAGAGCATATGTGTGCACACGAGACACACACATACACACAGAAAGAGAGAGGTAAGTACCCTCCACAGGCTCTAGTCACACCGAGGTCCCTTTCCTTCAGTCTTCCAGCCTATTAGATCTTGGACACTCACAAGTGTACCTGGCATATTTCAGCTAACTGAGCCAGGTACTCGAACCATGGTCACCATATGAGATCTGGCTTCTCTTGAGCAGTACGTTATGGCTGTGCTATAAAGCGTGTGCCAGGATGTCTTTTTATTTTATTTTATTTTATTTTATTTTATTTTATTTTATTTTATTTTTTTTAAGCTGCACAATGGGAATCAGCAGGTAGTGTGGTGGTCAGGACACTGGACTCTCACGTAGCTGATTGCAGCTCAAGTGCCAGACCCCAAGGCTTGAAACTCACTCCAGGTGTATGTGCATGCATGCCCCAAATCCCAGGAAGAGAATGGAGGAGAAGGGGTTGTGGCGTGACCATCCCTCCCGGGGGGTGATTTCTCACTTTCTCTCTCTCTGTCTCTCCAGCAAGCACACACACCCTATAGCAAAGGTCTCTCTCTAAGAGAAAAAAAAAAATTTAAAGCTGCATGATGTTTTATTGTTGTATACAATAGTGTTCCCTTATTCATGATTTTGCTTTCTATGGGTTCAGTTACTCACAGTTCTTTTTTTTTTATTATGTAATTTTTTCTTTCATTTATTTATTTTTACATTTTTCCACAAATATTTACTTTACATAGCAAAAAATTTTAGCTCATACTCCATAATTCTTGACAGTTTACAAACAACTTTCAAAATTTCAAAATACTGAATTTTAAAGATAATGTTCAAAATATGTCTTATAATTTTGTATAATTTTATAACTCTGTAACAACAGAAGCAGTATGGTTTCAAATATATATATATATTTTTTTTTTTCTTTTTTTAAGAGTGCAGACACTCAGTATATATTAAGTGGGGACATACAATGCCTCTCCTTCATAGCATGGCTTGCTTCACTCAGCAGTAAGTCTTCCATATTCATCCACTTCCTTTTAAAAGCCAGGGTTTTGTTGTTTTTTATGGATGAATAGTATTCCATTGAGTATATGTGCCACAGTTTTTCTAACTATTCATCAGTTCGTGGGCATTTAGGTTGTTTCCACGACTTAGCAATCGTGAAAAGTGCCGCAATAAACATCGATGTGCAAGCACTTTTTCGATTAAGTATTCTTCTGTCTTTCGGGTAGATACCAAGGAGTGGGATTGCTGGATCATATGGTAGTTCTATTTGTAGATTTTGGAGGAATCTCCAAATTGTTCTCCACAGTGGTTGGACCAATTTACAATCCCACCAGCAGTGTAAGAGAGTTCTCTTTTCACCACACCCCCTCCAGCACTTATCATTTTTTGTTTTTTTAATCTTAGACATTCTGACTGGGGCTAGGTGATATCTCATTGTTGTTTTGATCTGCATTTCTCTTACAATGAGGGATGTTGAGCATTTTTTCATATGCCTTTTAGCTATTCGTATGTCATCTTTAGAGAGTGGTTTTTTCAACTCATTCTCCCATCTTTTAATAGGATTGATTGTCTTTTTCCAGAACAGCTGCTTGAGTTCCTTGTGGATTCTGGTTATCAGTCCCTTGTCTGATGCATAGTTTACAAAAATATTTTCCCATTCTGAGGGCTGTCTGTTCACACTAATTACTGTGTCTTTTGCCATGCAGAAAATTCTTAGTCTGATGTAATCCCATTTGTCTATTTTAGGGATCATAGACTGTGCGTTGGGAGTCTTATTTAAGAAGTTTTTCCCTACCCCAATGTCTCCCAGATTTTCCCCGGTGTTTTCCAGGAGCAGTTTTATAGTTTGAGGTCTTAGATTTAGATCTTTGATCCACCTTGACTTTATTTTTGTCAGAGGTGAGAGGTAGGGGTTCAGATTCATCTTTCTGCAAGTGGAGATCCAGTTTTGCCAGCACCATTTGCTGAAGAGGTTTTCCTTTTCCCACTGGATTGACTGGTACCCCTTGTCAAAAATCAGTTGGCTGTATGTTTGAGCATTCATTTCTGGGGACTCTATTCTGTTTCATTGGTCCACCTGTCTGTTCCTGTGCCAGTACCATGCTGTTTTGATTACCACAGCTTTGTAGTATATTTTTGGGTCAGGGAGTGAGATGCCACCTACTCCACTCTTCTTGTGCAGAACTGCTTTGGCTATACGGGGTCTTTTATGATTCCAGACAAACTTTATGATTGTCTTTCCTAGATCTGTGAAGAATGTGTCTGGTACTTTGATTGGCATTGCATTAAATAGGTAGATTAATTTGGGTGAAATTGCCATTTTGATTATATTAATTCTTCCAATCCAGGAACATGGGATGTCCTTCCACTTTTTTGTGTCATTTTCAATTTCTTTTTTTATCTTCTCATAATTTTCCTTGTGGAGGTCTTTAACTTCTTTAGTTAGATTTATCCCTAAGTATCTTATACTTTTTGTGGCTATGGTAAATGGAACAACTTTTTTCAGTTCTATCTCAGTCTGCCTGTTGTTCGTATACAGAAATGCTATAGATTTCTGGATATTAATTTTGTATCCTGCAACGTTACTGTATTCATGTATTACTTCCAGAAATTTTTTTATGGAAACCGTTGGGTCTTTTATGTATACAATCATGTCATCTGCAAATAGAGTTTCACCTTTTCTTTTCCTATTTGAATGCCTTTTATTTTTTCCTCTTTTCTGATTGCAATGGTCAAGACTTCTAGTACTATATTGAAGAGGAGTGGAGAAAGTGGACATCCTTGTCTTGTACCCGTTTTTAGTGGAAAAGCTTCCAGCTTTTCTCCATTGAAGATGGTGTTCGCTATGGGGTTTTCATAGATAGCTTTTATTGTGTTGAGAAATGACCCTTCTGTGCCAATTTTGCTGAGAGTCTTGATCATGAAGGGATGTTGTATCTTATCAAATGCTTTTTCTGCATCAATTGTATGACCATATGGTTTTTATCTTTCTTCCTATTAATATGGTGTATTACATTTATGGTTTTGTGTATGTTGAACCAACCTTGCATTCCTGGGATAAAGCCTACCTGATCATGATGTATAATCTTTTTTATAAGTTGTTGTATACGATTTGCTAGTACCTTGTTGAGAATCTTCGCATCTATATTCATCAGGGATATTGGTCTATAGTTTTCCTTCCTTGTCCTGTCCTTATCTGTTTTAAGGATAAGGGTGATAGAGGCTTCACAGAATGAATTAGGGAGAGATTCACCCTTTTGGATATTTAGAAATAACTTGAGCAGAATGGGGGTTAACTCTTCTTTGTAAGTTTTGTAGAATTCAGAGGTGAATCCATCAGGGCCAGGGCTTTTCTTTGTTGGGAGGTTATTTACAACTGATTCAATCTCCTGGCTTGTTATGGACCTATTCAGACTTTCTATATCCTCCTGGCTCAATCTAGGTAGATTATACATGTCCAGGAATTTGTCCATCTCATCCAAATTATCTTGTTTCTTGGCATACAGATGTTCATAGTATCCTCTAATAATGTTTTTTATTTCTACTATGTCTATTGTTATTTTGCCTGCTTCATTGCAGATCTGATTCACCTGGTTCTTTTCTCTCTTCTTCTTAATAAGTCTCACTAGTGGTGTATCAATTTTGTTTATCTTTTCAAAGAACCAGCTTTTACTTTCATTTATTTTCTGTATAGTTCGTTTATTTTCTATTTCATTTATTTCTGCTCGTATCTTTATTATTTCCTTTCTCCTGGAGTTTTTTTGGATCTTTTTGCTGTTGCTTTTCCAATTCTGTGAGGCATGATGTTAGGTGATCCATTTGCCTTCTTTCCATGCTCCTCTTATGTGCACTAATTGCTATGAACTTCCCTCTTATGACTGCTTTAGCAGTGTCCCAAAGATTATGGAAACTCGTGTCCTCATTGTCATTGGCTTCCATGAACCTTTTGATTTCAGTCTTAACATTCAATGTTATTATCGATGTTAATGGGTCTGTCCTGACGTTTAAGTTGGCCATTGTCTTAGTTGCCTTTTACTCTTTTGTTTCTGGCTGTTACTTCTTTAGTTTTCCTGGAACAGTACTTTCTTCAGGGTTTCATGGAGAGCTGGCCTGGTGCTGGCAAATTCTTTCAGGTTTTGTTTGTCTGAGAAGAGTTTAATCTTTTTTTCCCATATGAAGGATAATCTTGCAGGATACAATAATCTTGGTTGAAATTGTTTCTCTCTTAACACTTTCAATACATCTTCCCATTCTTTCCTTGCTTGCAATGTTTCCGTTGAGAAGTCCGGTGTTAGCCTGAAGGGATGACCTTTGTAAGTCACTTGTCGTTTCTCTCTTGCCAGTTTTAGTATCTTATCTTTATCTGTGGTCTTAGCCAATCTGGCTATGATATGCCTTGGGGAAGATCTTGGGTTGATTCTATTTGGTGTCCTTTGTATTTCTTGGGTCTGGATGTTTGAGTGCCTCTCTATGCTTGGGAAATTTTCTTCCAAGATTTCATGGAATAGGTTTTCCATGCTCTTATTAGTTTCTTCACCTTCTGGGAATACCAATAATTCGGATGTTAGGACGTCTAATGGAATCTAGTAATTCTCATATGTTATCTTCATGTTTTTTTGTTATTTTCTCTATCTTTTTGGTGTTTTTCTCTAGGTCAGAAGTTTTATCTCCTACATCAGAGATTCGACCTTCAGCATGGTCTAATTGACTTTTAATACTTTCGAGAGAGTTTTTGATTTCCTGTATTTCAGACTTCACCTCTAATAGTTCCGTCTTATTCTTCCTCAGCATTTCTTCCTTCATATCATTGAAGGACTTTCTCATCTCCTGTAGTTCATTGTCTCTTTTCTGTTCCAGCTCATAGTACTTGTTCAACATGAATGTTCTAAACTCTATCTCGGACATTTTGGTAACGTCCTCTATTTTTTCAAGAAAAGGAAGGGAGTTACTGTGTTCCTCTGATGGAGACATATTTCCTGCTTTATTCAGGCCTGAGGTTCTTCTACTTCTAACCATTGGGAGATGTGTTCCCTTTGAAAAACCTTTTACGAAAACGTTTCTTCGAATAGGAGCAAGTGTGTTTCCTTTCTGATGTGGAATGGAGACAGCCAAAGTCTCTCTTCAATTGTGTTTAGTAATGTAATCCAAGAAAAAGTATTCTCTTCAGGTGTCCAAAGAAATGTATCTCCTTCTTCGTAGGTGGTTCAGTGAAATAGAGGACTCTAGAGAGTCTTAAAATGCTAGAATGTTTCAGAATTGTAATTCTAGACCTATCTAGACAGCCAGGGATGGCGTTGATAAAGGAAGTGAGGATTGAATAAGTGGGAAGAAAATAATATGTAGAATAAGGAAAAAGTCGCGCGCGGCGTGTGATTTCGCCAGGGGTCGAAAGATGGGAGTGTGGTGTGGTAGAGCTGAGGGCGTTCCTATGTGTTAATCAGAAGAGAGAAATTTACAAATGAAAGACGTGGGTAAGGGGACAGAAAAAGAAAGGAAAAACCAAAAAAAAAAACCTGGCTGAAAGTGTACCTGGCTGAAAGAGGGGTGTCTGGCTTGGGGGGTCCCGGGGCTGAAGTTACTGGGGGCAGTCCTCCCTCGAAGATCCTGGCCCAGGGATCGAAAGATGGGAGTGTCTAGTTACTCACAGTTCAATAGGTATTTTGAGATAAAGAGAGACCACATTCACTTAACTTTCATTACACTATGTTGTTATAATTGTTCTGTTTTATTATTAGTCTTTGTTACTAATCTCTTGCAGTGCCTTGTTTATAAATGGAACTGTACCCTAGGTGCATATGCCAGGAAAAAGCGTAGTACAAATAGGGTTCAGTATTACCCCCCCAGTTTAGGCATCCACGGGGGTCTCAGACCATAGCCCTCACAGATGGGGGGAGACTACTGTATGTCCCATTTTCTTTACTGTTTCTTAACTTGGAAGGCTTTCAGCAAGGGTGTGATCCAATCCGGTCTGTAATCTGGGAACAATTGCCATGGGGAGCAGGCAGGTCGTGTCTAGGACAGGGTGGAGGAGCCGAAGTGACAGCAAGGACTACAGGGAGAGGCTGGTGTATTTGTCCAGCTCCAAGATGGCAGTGGCCTGGCCGAGGCCCAGCAGAGGGCTTGAACATGAGAGATACTCTAGAGGTAGAATAGGTGGGATTTGATAATGTTGACAACATATTTGTCCTAACTTTAGAATCCAGAGGTGATTCAGGTCTTTCCAGCTCCCCTCATCCCCAAAAAGGAAAAGGAAGTCTGGCCAGTTCCGTTTAAGGGTGAAGAGGGAGACAGGACTACTAGATGGATGGAAGGCAAATGCCAGCGTTCCCAGTTCTGTGAGCCCTCAGAAAGCTCCTGTCCAGTCCTCCCATTCCCAGTGTGTGACTGGGATATTGGGCAGAACAGCTGGCCAGCTATGTGGGTGAGGGAACACTGAGACAGCACTGGCCCCTGGTTCCTGCACCACCGGTGACTTGCTGTGTGGCCTTAGATATGCCCACACCCATCTCTGGTCCTCGGTTTTTCAGTGTGTAAAGTGAAAGAGTTGGTAAAGCATCAGCGCCGCTGTGATAATAATCATGATGGCTGTGGGGACTGATGAGGATGGTGACAGTGGTGGTGACTGACGATGGTGATGATAATGGTGGTGGTGGTGATTGATGAAGATGATGGTGACGATGGCCAACTCTTCTCGCTTACTCTGTGCTAGGGATTCTTCTAGATGCTTTACAAGCATTAATGTATTGACTTATTTTATGCTTTCAAAATAATTATTATCCCCATTTTACCTAGGAGGAAATTAAGGCAAGAGAAGGGAATTCACTTGCCTGAGGTCACTGTGATAATAGGCAGCCTCGCTTCAGGCTATTCCCTGGAATCACTTGGAGAGCTTTAAAATATCAGATTCCAGATTTCTGGGCCCACCCAAGACCTCTTGGATCAGAACTCTCAATAGGGCCTCTGGCATCAGTTGCTAAGAAACTTTTAGAGCTGAAGGTGAAGGTTGAATCTGAGGGCTCCATTAGAACAACGTCTGAGTCTGGCCTGAGAATGTGGAGTCTGCCTCTGTCCCACCTTCTTTGATCATGGATTTTCTCTGGATCCTGGAGGGCAAGTGGCCCTTTGGAGGACAACCCAAAGGGGTAGTCCAGGCCATTCCCACCCTCTCATACGTGACCTGGAGGGAACAGCACTACCCTTCCATGTCCCTCCAGAGAAGGCCCCTACAGGATCTAAGAGAAATACAGGTGACAAATGATCCTAAGAACCTCTGTAGTAACCTAGCAAATGGGAATTAAAACAAAAGGATATGCTGAAAGTTTCTCAGGAGGAGAGGGATGAAGTGAGACACATTCCTAGTCAAACTCGTCTCTGCTCCATAAATGGATTTGAGCATTCTCAGTAAGTAAATTACTCATTTTTTTTCTTCTTGTACATACTGTAATGACAGTATTAGGCCCACAAATACCTTGGTATTTTGTTATTTTTGTAAAGGACAACATACTGCCAAACTAGATACTAACAATCGGTAATCACTAGAGTAATCACTTTAAAATCCTAGTCTTAACGAGGAGTTCAGGAATTACTCCTTAGAGCAAGAAAAATGAATATGATAGATATAGCCAATGAGAAAAAGAAGGCAGACAGGAAAAACTAGATACCAGGTGATTCCATTTATATGAAAGCCAAGAAAAGACAAAATCAATGGTTCCACGGCAACTGGAGTCAAGATAATGGTTTGTTTTTTTTTTTTTTGAGAGTTTTTTTTTTTTTCGCCACAGGGTGCGTGCGCTCGCTAGACAGACAGAGAGAGATATAGAGACAGAAAGCGAGAAATCACCCCCAGGGGGGATGGTCACGCCGCAATCCCTTCTCCTCCATTCTCCTCTTGGGATCTTGGGCACGCACGCACACGCGCCCAGCGTGAGTTGTAAGCCACCGGGTCCGAGACGCGAACTGCGGTCGACTACGTGGGAGTCCAGCGACATAGCCATTACGCTAACTGCTGGTTCCCAAGATAATGGTTTTTTAGAGTATTGACTGAAAGGGGACCTTCTGGGAGGCTGGAAATGTCCTGTGTTTTGTCCTGGGAAAGGGTTACACAGGCGCACACACAGTCAAAATTCGCTGAGTTGTATGTTGACAATGTAGGTACATCGCTGTGTGCAACTCATACCTTAACATGTCTTATTTCTTTTATTTTTTTTCCTTTCCTTTCATTTCTTTCTAGTTATCCATGCCGTTGTTAAAATTCAGGCAGTGGTCAGCACTGACTGAGCACCTGCAGTGTACACAGCCCCTTACTGGGCGAGTGCCAGAAGCCAAGGAAGGGCAGGGCTTGGCTTAGCGGGCACTGACTCTGGATGTAGAACAAGCCTTACAGCTGGAGGGGACTACCAAGGCCAACACACCCTCCAGAAGAGCCAAGTCAGGCCTGGGCAGCCTGTCCCACTGGAGACTGGAAGCCAGCCAGATTTGAGAGGTCTGGATGGGGCTGAGAATTAGCGAAACATCAGTCAACAGCTGCTCTGGCCACAGGGTCCTGCATGGGTCAAAGAAGGGGGGCAGAGCCACTAGCAAAAGGGGAGGCCAGTCCCAGCAGGAAGGACATCAGGCCAGGCTGGACAACAGCAAGGCTCAGAAATGACAGGATTCTTACTTTCTATTGGGACCACATGCCAAGAGGTGATGGCTGACCTGGGGTAGACCAGCTAATGGACAATGCTCACCTAGCCAGATAGTGACCTGAGATATCCAGTTCTGCCCAAGCTTACACAGCAAGTCAGATACTCAGCCAAGCCCAAACCCCACACATTCTGTACCCTATGGGCTTCCCTCCACCACCCCAGCAACACTCCAAGATCATTTTTTTTAAGTTCATTTATTTGTTCCATGAGAGAGAGATGGGGAGAGAGGCACCTCTTGCCATGATCCATCCCCAGTCCTAGCAAGCCCAGCTCACAGGCATGCATGTATGCCTGGAGCACTCAGGAAGGTCCAAGGACTTGAACTCAAGACCTTTGCCATATGAGCCCAGTTGTGTTACTGCTGTGCCACAGGACAATTTTTATTTCTCTCCTCGGATGTTCCCCATTCTAATGCCCTGTATTTTCAACTTAAAAAAAAAAAAAAAGACTTAGTTCTTAATTCTTATGACAACTTACATTATCTTTTCTTTTCTTTTCTTTTTTTTTTTAGAGAGGTTTTTAGCTATAGGGCACATGCGCTCGCCAGAAAGACAGAGAGAGACAGAGAGATAGAAAGCAAGAAATCACCCCCCAGGGAGGATGGCCGTGCTGCAATCCCTTCTTCTCCATTCTCCTCTTGGGATCTTGGGCACGCACGCACACGCGCCTGGCTTGAGTTTAAGCCACCGGGTCCGAAACTCGAATCGCGGTCAACTACGTGGGAGTCCAGCAACATAGCCATTACACTAACTGCTGGTCCCACAACTTACATTATCTTAAAAGTGGAATAAAAAGCCATCCCATGCTACTCACTCTTAATACAGATCTGTGCCGTATGGGGAAGCATAAACAAACCAAAAGCGATAATTAGTTCTAAATTCAGACGAAGTTTATGGAACATGAACCGTTTGGGTAATCGGCTGGGGGGGTGCCATGAAGTGGTAATTAATTTGTTTTTTCCTTAAAATGCTTTACTTTAATTAAGGGAGGTGCTGATTTATATACACCCGTCCCCTGGGGATGGTTTGTAAGGCAGAAGGAAATTCTGACTGTCGCTGCCACGTTTCTCATCAAATTATTTCATTATATTCTGATACACTTTTGCCACACTGATTGTGACAGATCCTAGACTTATGAGCTCATAAATACCTAGGGGGAAGCTGGAGACACGCACTTAATGGGAAGTGTTCTCATAATCAAAAGAATATTTCAAGCTGTGGCAGTACAGGCCAAGAGAGGGAGAGGAAGCTGCTTTTTCTTCAAAGAATAACAGAATGCTGAAATCCACCCAGCACCTGCAGCTCTGTTTCCTTCTGAGTCTGCTGGACCCCAGGATCTGAGCTTGAGGAGGGTGGAAGGCAGGAGGATTAAGATCTAGTTCTGGGGACCAGCAGTTAGCGTAATGGCTATGTTGCTGGACTCCCACGTGGCCGACCTCAGTTCGAGTCCCGGACCCGGTGGCTTAAAACTCACGCCGGGTGCGTGTGCACGCATGCCCAAGATCCCGAGAGGAGAACGGAGGAGAAGGGATTGCGGCGTGGCCATCCCCCCAGGGGGTGATTTCTACCTTTCTGTCTCTCTGTCTGTCTGGCAAGTGCACGCGCCCTATAGCAAAAACCTCTCCAAAAAAAAAAAAAAAGATATAGTTCTGGCATGTCAGAACTTACTTTGAGCTGAAAGTAGCTGAAGATTGCTCTTTCATTTGTTCAACAAATAGTTACTGAGCACCTACTAAGCGCCACACACTCTGTAACACACTGAGAATACAATAGTAAACAAGATGAGATTGTGTCCTACCTTTATGGAACTTACAGTCTAGTGAGAAAAAAAAATAATACAAATGAGTAAAAGAATAACTGATAAACATATGCCTACCTTGTGATCTAGCAATTCCACTTCCAGGCATATATTCAAAAGAAGCAGGTGCACATCTTGGGGCTGGCAGGTGGCAGAGGTTAAGGATGCTGGACTCCCACATGGCTGACCACAGTTTGAGTTCCAGATCTGGCGACTTGCCTTCTCACTTTCCCTTTCTCTCTCTCTCTCACTCTGCCCCTCTCTGGTCAAATAAAAAATAAATAAAGTTACATAAATAATTCTTTAAAATAAAAAAGAAAGAGAAAGAAAGAAACGAAGAAAGAAAGAAAGTAAGTAAGTAAGAAAGGAGTGCATATCTCTACCAAAACACTGTGTTCAGGCGTTTGTAGTGGGCCAACCCCACAGCCTAGTGGTTAAGGGAGCCAGATCCCACATAGGCAACTGTGAGTTTTGAATCCTGGTCTCCATAGCTTAGTGTGTTTGCATGAGTGCCCCAAATTCCAACAGGACAGAGAAACAGAGGAGAAGAGGTTGCAATATGACCAGGACCCCTTGAGGAGTGCTTTCTCCTTCTCTCTGTCTCTCTTTGGTGAGCACACATGCCCTCTGGCAGTTAAAAAATGTTCATGGCAGCATTATTCAATAGCTCCAAATCAGAAACAACCCAAAGGCCTATCAATAGGAGAAGGAAAAATGGGTTGTATTATAGTATATTTATAAAATGGAATAGTGCATTTCAATTAAAAAAATGCATACATATGCAAAACATTGATGAATCTTACAGAAAATGATGATAAAAGAGTTTAGACAAAAAGAGTACAGACCTTATGATTCCACTTATACCAAGCTCAAATGCAGGCAAAACTAATCTATGATAAAAAGCAAATAGAAATTATAATAGTGATTATCAGGGGACAGAAGGTGGTAGGGCAGTAAAATGCAATGCTAACCCACATGGAAAGGTTCTAGGTTTACTTCTGGAGACCTCCCTGAACATCCTGAGTGCACAAGACCATGATCTGAGGATGACTGAGGCTAGGGGTGGATTGTGGCATGAAGATCCTATTGGAAGTTCTGTCAGTCAGTCTCTGTCTCTCTCATTAATGGAAGAAATAAATAAATGTTTATAAAAAGAATAGTGATTACTTTCTAATACTAATAGTATTAGAAACATTCTATGCCCTGATACTGGTTATGTGTACACATATGTAAAAATGTATACTTCATGTATACATTTTATACATTAGGTATATATACTTAATATTATACTTCATTAAAATTGGGGCTGGCAGATGGCATGGTGGTTAAGGCACTGGACTCCCACATGGCCAACCGTGTTTCGAGTCCCAGATCTGGCAGCTTGCTTTTTCACTTTCCTCTCTCTCTCTGTCTCTCTCTAGTGAGTGTATGTGCCCTATAACAAATTTAATAATAATAACAAATAAAATGAAATAAATAATTCTTTTTAAAAAATAAATAAACTGTTAAAAGACAGAATGAGAGAAGACTAATTTAAAAAAATGATAACTAGCAAGGGCAGCAGATAGCCTGGAGGTTAAGGCGCTAGACTCGATATGGCTGGCTGCATGGTTCAAGTCCTGACCTGGTGGCTTGGAAATCACGCTGGGCAGTGTACATGCCTACCCAAAATCCAAATCACAGGTCTGAGGCTTGAAAGACATGCTGGACACGTGTGCCTGCATGCCTAAAATCCCAACAGGATGGAGAAATAGAGAAGAAGGGATTGCCGTGTGACTACACCCCATGGGGTGGGGATGCCTTTCTCTCTTTCTAGCAAGTGCTCTCACTTTCTCTCTCTCTTTCTCTCTATCTCCAGCAAGCACATGTGCCCTATAGCAAAAACTAAAAAAAAAAAAAAAAAAAAAAGAAAAATAAGGTGTATACAGGACCAGCTGGTGGTGTGTGATTAAGGCGCTGAACCTCATATGGCCAACTGCCCAGTTGGAGTTCTGGACCTGACAACTTTAAGGAACATGCTGGGCACATGTGCATGCATGCTCAAAATTGGAGAGGATAATGGAGGAGAAGAGATCGTGACATGGCCATCCTCTCTTGGGAGTGATTTCTTACTTTCTCTTTTTTTTTTCTCTCTGTCTGTCTCTCTGGCAAGCAAATATACCCTGAAACAAAAACTAAAAAGAGGAAAAAGAAAAATGACATTTAATAAAAGAAGAACAAGAAGAAGAACGTGTGATTGTTATTAGAAAAATCCCATCACAGGGCAACAGGTGGTGTGGAGGTTGAGGCGACTGGATGCCACATGGCCTACTCCGTGGTTGGAGTCCCAGACACACCAGCTTGAGGATCATGTGGGCACATGTGTGTGTGCCCAAAATCTCAAGAGGAGAGTGGAGGAGGGATTGCGGCATGGCCATCCTCTTGGGGGGGTGACTTCTCACTTTCTTTCTCTGTCTTTCACTGGCAAGTGCAAGGACCCTATGGCAAAAATCTAAAAAGAAAAAAAAGGCACTGTATACATTTATATAGTCTGGCTATTGGTTTGACATCTTGCAGTCAATATGTTTCTTAATTTGTATTTATCAGCCCATTAAAATGTTAATGACCCAAAAAATTGGCAGGATGTCATCACTAAAATGTTTACAGTCCTTGGACCTAGTAGCTATACTTCCAGGATACAAGTCTAAGGAAATTATTTGAAAACAGTAAAAGATTATATACAAAAAAAAAATATTTTTTTTTAATCACAGCTTTGTGATACAATAGTAAAAAATTAAAAGCAACTCAAATGTTTAACAATCGGGAATGATCAGGAAATTGCCCAGACAATGGTATATTACACAATCATTCCAAGTAAAAATCGTATTTGCTGTTATTTTTAAGTTCATTTATTTCTTTCTTGAGGGAGAGCAAGACAGACAGAGAAGGACAGAGAAAAAGAGGTCTCTCCAACAGAGTCTTTTTTTTTTTTTTTTTTTTTTGAGAGGTTTTTCGCTATAGGGCGCGTGCGCTCGCCAGACAGACAGAGAGACAGAGAGACAGAAAGCGAGAAATCACCCCCCAGGGGGGATGGTCACGCCGCAATCCCTTCTCCTCCATTCTCCTCTCGGGATCTTGGGCACGCACGCACACGCGCCCGACGTGAGTTGTAAGCCACCGGGTCCGAGACGCGAACCGCGGTCGACCATGTGGGAGTCCAGCGACATAGCCATTACGCTAACTGCTGGTTCCCTCCAACAGAGTCTTTACACCACAACTCACCCCGAGTCTTAGCTAGCCAGAATTACAGGTACATGCACACCCAGAATGCTCAGAGAGGACGCAGGACACAAACCCTTACTCGTGTGGGTTCAGTTTCATTATGACTCTGCCACTACCTGGACCATGTTCCAAAATAAAAACCCATCCACTGCTTCTAGGGGATCTTCACACAGTCTGACAAAGATCAGGTGTCTAGCTAGCTCACTCGCTGCTTTCCTGGTTTTGCAGCTGAGCTAATGATATTCCTGCCATGTTTCTTCCTGGCGTTTCTCTTTACGTTTTCCGATGCCATTGGGTGAGTTTCATCAAATGTGAAGAAACAGACACTTGTCACAAGGCATGATCTTAAAAAGTATGGTGCCTGGATGGGTTATTAGGATAGTCCCTGGAAGCGACACTACTTGGCACATTAAGCATTTCCTGGATGTCCACGGGGTTTGGGAAAGAAGCTGACAGAATTTATTTCTGACTCTTTCTCTTTTTCTACCAACCATCATTCAAGCTGTATCTTAGAGGCTGCCGGGCCAGGCAGGTTTAAGCAGCAGGTATTTTTGAGAGTAAATGTCATTACTATATTCCTGCTTCAACTTCCCACTGTGCAGAGTCTGTTCACCTGAAACCTGGGGTTCAAGGACAGGTTTGTGACCACACCTAGGGGCTCCACAAGAGCCAAGAAGAACCCAGCAAGTGGGCACAGCACAGTACAGTTTAGCATGATACCCATTGCTCCCTCTTTGGGACTTCACATTCCCCCAGCTATAAATGGGGTTCTGTTATCCAGGACAAGCATCAGAAACCAGGTCACAAATGCTCAAGGAAAGAGGGCACTGATTGGCTCATAGAACCCAAAGGTGGAGCAAACAACCAGGTTTGTGTTCTGAGACCTCCCAGTGCACGTGTGCGTGCGCGTGTGTCTATGTGCCCGTGACTGAGGCCCAGGATGGATGAGAGTGTGAAGTCCCTTTTGGGGGTGCCTCTCAGTCTCTGTCTCTCATATAAGCCCCCTTCCTTCCTCTTCCCTTCACCCCTGCCCCAGGATGAAGTTCAAACAGTAGACTAACCATGTATTGGATGAGTTTGCGGGAATAATGTCCAACACAGGCTCTCACCCAGAGCTGAAGCCTCTGAATTGCGAATGGGCTCCAACAACACACCTAAAGATGGTTTAGCATTTGACAGCAAGGAGCACTCTTGTTCAAGGAGTGGGACGTGTACCTTCTTTTTTTTCCAGATTTTTTTTTTTTTTTTTTTTTTTTTTTTTTTGGCTATAGGGCACATGCACCTGATAGCCTGAGCCATACACCTTCTTAAAGGGCCCTTTAGGACCTAGACATCTGAATCAGGAATTAATCGGGGCTTCGTAGGAGACATGGAAACACAGCCTGGGCCCTGTGAGGAGGTGCAGAGGCACCACACCTCCCTCCCTCCAGCCGTAACTGCCCTTCTCAATATCACCCCATGATTTGACATAGTCCCTCTCACTCTCCTAAAACACCCAGAGCACAGGTTGTTGTGTGTAACTAGCTTTTACTGAGGGGTTTTGGGATAATGGGTAAGATATTAAAGCCCAGATAGGGAGGCAACTTAAAATAGAGTGTCAGGCATTTCTGTTCTAAAAAAATCTTTGAATTAGGATTCCCAAGGTCCAAACCTCCGGCTAGTTACAAGCCTAAAGCACCAAGCTCACAGCCCTCAGGTCCCAGTCTGGCCGCATCTGTCAATAATAGAAACCCTGGGTCTGCCACATACCAGCTTTGTGGCTTCAGGCAAGTCACTGATCTCACCAAGCCTCGATTTCCTCGTATATCATGTGAGAAGAGTAGTGAGCAGTCCCAAACCAGACTGCGATTTCTTCACAGGTCCCTTCTCCCCTTTGAACACCCACGAATACTTGTATGCCTGGTGCCTCGGGCTGACTGAGGCCTGGCCATAGCATGTCCATCAGCTTGGGAGTCCTCACAAGGTTTGAATTCCCAGGAAATAAAAGTCTGATTGGCTCATCTTGGGCCATAGTATCTGCCCTGAGATTTGGGGATGTGGCCCAATGATTGACAGCCCTCCAGGATTGTGTGGAGAGTGGAAAGTACATTTCTTCATCACAAAATATGCTAGGAAGACAAAAATAAGAAAATTTTTTTTTAGAAATTTTTGCTATAGGGCACGTGTGCTCGCCAGACTGAGAGAGACAAGAGAGACAGAAAGCGAGAAATCACCCCCCAGGGGGGATGGCCACGCCGCAATCCCTTCTCCTCCATTCTCCTCTCAGGATCTTGGGCACGCAAACACATGTGCCCGGTGTGAGTTTAAGCCTCCAGGTCTGGGATTCAAACCATGGTCGACTACATGGGAGTCCACGACATAGCCATTACGCCAACTGCTGGTCCCCAAAATAAGAAATGTTTTCAACAGAACGATGTGGTCCTATCCTCCAGCCATTCCCTGTATTTCTGTGCTCACAGAACTCATATTTTTTTTAAAAAAAGTTTGTTCATTTATTTCTTCCATGAGAGACAAAGATAGAGAAAGACCTCCAACAGGCTCTTCATGCCATGATCCACCCCTAGCCTCAGCCAGTCTAGATCACGGGCATACACACACACACCTGTTTTGTACAGGGAGACCTTGGGACATGAACCTGGGACTTCCCATGTGGGTTCAGCATCACGGAGTCTAGATCATGGGCATACACACACACACCTGTTTTGTACAGGGAGACCTTGGGACATGAACCTGGGACCTTCCCATGTGGGTTCAGCATCACGGAGTCTAGATCATGGGCATACACACACACTGTTTTGTACAGGGAGACCTTGGGACATGAACCTGGGACCTTCCCATGTGGGTTCAGCATCATGGAGCATTCCATTATCACTATGCCATCATGGCTGGCCCAGAATCAATTTTTGTTCAGGCAGCCATGTGCTATCCAATGGTCAGTCCTGTAAGGAGTAGTTGTTTTAATTAAGGAAGAGTTCAGCTGCAATAACAGAATGCCTGACTAAAGAGGCTTGAATAATAAGGCTTTGTTAGTTTAACATGATGAAGAAGCTGGTGATAAGAGGGATCAGGGTTGGTACCGTGGCTCCGTGAGGTCACCTGAACTCTAGCATTCTTGGTGTGCTAGTTGGAGATATCTCCTTCCTCCTCTCCGAATAGCTGCTGAAGCTCCGAGCATTATGTCCCAATCATAGAGAAAGAGAAGAGGGTGTTTCTCCTCATTCACCACTTATTGACAAGGAAAATCTTTAGAGAAGCCTTTAACTAGCATTGACTAGAACTAGTTCACACACTCACGCCTAGACCAGTCACCAGCAAAGAGGAGTGGGATGGTTGAAATAATTTGAATCACCCATAAGTCATCCCCTGCAGCTGGTCATGAGGGCTGCCTGGACAAAATGGTCATTTCCCCAACTTCCAGGACTACTGGCTTCATCTAATGGCTGGTCCCTGCCTAGCTTCAGAGAGAGACAATCCCAGACCACCCATGGGATTGACTGAAGCCTCTATGGCCTAACCTAGCTTCCCTCACCCCACCCCACATATGTCCCTGAGTGTATTCTCCATAAATGTCCCACATGCAAATCTTCATCTCCATGGAAGATCTGAGAGCAGAGAAGAAGCTGCTTCCCTGGAAACGTACAAATAGGGAGCAAGTGGACCTCTTCCACTCCATGACATCATGGGATACATCACTAATTGATCTCAGTGCTCTTTGCTGCTGAGCCTGGACAGAACCTCAGAATCCTTCTCAACACGGTGTCACTGTCAGACTGCCACTTTTTTTTTTTTTTTTTTTGGAGAGGTCCCTGCTACAGGGTGCATGCACCCACCTGAAAGACAGAAACAGAAAGCGAGAAATCACCCCCCAGGGAGGATGGCCATGCCGCAATCCCTTCTCCATTCTCCTCTCAGGATCTTGGGCACCCACACACACGCGCCCAGCGTGAGTTTAAGCCGCCAGGTCCAGGACTCAAACCACGGTCTACTACATGGGAATCCAGCGACATAGACACTACGCCAACTGCTGGTCCCCAGACTGCCACATTTAAGTGGTAGCGATGCCCACCCTCCCCCTCAGCCACCCATTTCACTGGGCCAAGTTTATCACATGAGATAAAACCATTCATCTAAACCTTAGACCCAAAAAGCAATAGATCAGAGAGGGCCGTTGCATAGCAAACTCCAATCTACTTTGAATTCATTAAAAGATAAGAAACTTTTGTTTTAATTGCCAGGGGGTATGTGTGCTCACCAGTGAGAGAGAGGGCGAAGGTGAAATCACCCCTCAGTGAGATGTGGCCACTCTGCAATCCCTTCTCCATTTTTCCTCCTGTTAGGGTTTGGGGCACTCATGCACACATGTCCAGTATATTTTTCAAGCTGCCAGGGCTGGGATTCTAACCATGGTTGGCCTTGTGGGATCCTCTTCCCTTAACTACTAGGCCATGGGGCCAGCCCAAGAAAAGAAACTTTACAAAGGACCTTGTAGATAAATGAACAAATGATTTGTGACAGAGATTCCATAATTTCACCAAGTCCCCAAGGTTTTTCTCCTCAGCCCACAAAAATAGCTTGTATCTATCAAATGTCCTTTGTCAATGACTAGTTAACCTGATCACTTCATACATTTGATGGCTGCTGTCCCTAGTGATGACAGCGGGGCCTCACAGAGCAATCTGAGTGTATTTCTGTTTTCCCCTGTTCGTAAGGCTACCACTGGGGAATTTGAGTGGCTGTTGATGCATCAAGAGAGTTAAGCAAACAAAACCATCACATCCATTCGCTCACAAACCTGCCCTTGACTGGGACCTGGCTGAGTTGGAAGAAACTCCCTTCATTTTTCCAGAGAGGCAATACACTTCTCTGTTATTATTATTGATCTCCCTGGGATTATTTATGGCCAGAAAGAAGGAATCCAATTTGATTAGGGGCTGATTTGGACTCCAGGGCAAGATGCACCAACACAATAGCTGAGAATCATGTAGCTACCAAGTTGGTCTTGGTAAAGTTGACTGGGCACATGCAAGTGGTAGCAAGGCCCACCCTTTCCCTCCACCACCCTTTCCAGCTTGCAGTTTTTCCCTCCATCCCTTTACTGCTCACCCCCAACTCAGATGGGGGGGGGGCAAGAAAGAAATAAACATGAGGTACTGCCAAGGCTAAGGACATTCCCACCCCTCCAGTCTCTCTCAGAAGGTGAAGAGCGGCTTTGGAGTGAGACCGACTTGGGTTCAAACCTTAACTCTGTCACATACTGCAAGGCCTTGGACAAGTCACAGAACCCTCTGAGCCTCCATTTCCTCATCTGTAAAATGAGTGTACTAACTGGGACCCCTTCGGGTTGCAATGGCAGGACCCCTCCCCTCATCTCTGGCCTTGTCAAACCTCATCCTCTCATTCAGCCTATTTTGCAGGTCATCTCAAATTGCCACATCTCTTGCCCTGTGGCCTTCTAACCCAAGCTGTTCTTGTGGATAAAATTCTTTTCTTTCTTTTTTTCCTTTATGAGAGGTTTAGAGGGACAGCTGAAATGGAACGGGGGGGGGACAGAGATAAGCATTTTTTTTAGAATTATTTATTTAATTGTATTTATTCATTTATTTATTTTAATTTGACCAGAAAGAGATAGAGAGAGAGGGAAAGTGAGAAAGCAAGCCACCAGGTCCAGGACTTGAACCATGGTCAGCCATGTGGGAGTGTCCAGCACCTTAGCCACCATGCCATCTGCTGGCCCCCCAGAGATAAGTATTTTTGACAGGGTCTCATGGTGTCATGATCCTCCTGTCCCAGCCTCCCAATTTTCTAGGATTACAGGCCTGTGGTCAGCTCAGGAACTGAACTGGGCCATGCATGTGGCTTCCAGCCTCCTGGCAGTGGTGCTATCTATGTGCTATTGTGACTAGGCCCAACCTTTATTCTTCAACTTAGGAAGTCTTCTTTTACCTTCTCTTGCCTCCTCCCAGGCTGTGTCAGGGCCCCAGCTCTTCATCAACCTCTGGCCCCTGTCCTCCGTAACAACTCTCATCTCTCTGCATTGTAATTGTCTGCCTCTCCCACTAGACTGTGAGCCCTGGGAGGGCAAAGGCTTAGTGTCTCTCTCCATGTCCTTGGTGTCTGCCACAGGGCACTCGATCAATGAATAAACAGTCTGTGATGAGGAGTCAGTGCTTCTATTGTTATGCAGTGATTCATTATGCATGCTATGTATTTGGCTTTATTTACACTTGCACAAAGAAACTCTGGAAGGAAGAGCTGGGTACTCATGCAGCAGTGGTGCAACTGGACCCACATGGAAAAGGTCCTGGGTTCACATCTGGGAACCTCCCTGATCATTGGACTGGCTGAGACTGAAGTGGATCAGGGCATGGAGACCCTTGTGGGGATGCTATCTGCTTCTCTCTCTCTCTCTTGCTTGCTCATGGGAGAAATAAATAAATAAAGACCCTTGAAGGATACATGATGAATTAAGAAATGTGGTAGGTGATGGGAACTGGGTAGATAAAGGAGATGTGAGAATGAGAATTTCTCCCCTGGGTGCCTTTCAAATTTGGGGGTTTTTTTTCTTTCTTTTTTTGGATAGGTTTTTGCTATAGGGCGCATGCGCTCGCCAGACAGAGAGAGACAGAGAGATGGAAAGCAAGAAATCACCCCCCAGGGGGGACGGCCACGCCGCAATCCCTTCTCCTCCATTCTCCTCTTGGGATCTTGGGCACACACGCACATGCGCCCTGCATGAGTTTAAGCCACCAGGTCCAGGACTCGAACCACGGTCGACTATGTGGGAGTCCAGTGACATAGCCATTACGCTAACTGCTGGTCCCTCGAATTTGGTATTTTTAAAAGTTCGTTTGTTTAGTTCTTCAGAGAAAGAGAGAACACCCCCAACAGGGCCCTGAGGCCACGATCCACGCTCAACCTTAGCCAACTCTGGCTTGTGGGCATACACATGCCATGTGTACTCAGATTCAGGTCATGTAACCTTCCTGTGTGGGTCAGCCTTGCAGAGCTTGGCCTTTTACCACTGCACTACCATCTGTCTCCCAACTTTGATTTTTGAAACTTATAATTGTACAACTCACTCTAAAAATGTGAATAGCAAGAATGAGAGGATGTAGAGTGGAAGCTGGGTCAGCAGGGCCATAGTTGCTGTCATAGTACACTGGGAGAGACATGTCATGGCTAGAGCTTCCTGACAGCCAGAAGACCCACTCAAGGCTCTCACGCCTACATGGTGCCAGGTGTCACTTAGCAGTATGATGAAATTGGGCTAGGGGATTTCCAACCCGGGCCTGGGGACCTCCAGGCCACCTGTGCACAGATGCAACTTTCAGAAACCTTTAAACAAAGCTTACCCTTATAAGAAAAGTTAAATTCCCTTTATGAAAGAAACACCTATCAACTGACCCGGATTGAATACAGGAATAAGGAAGGGAAAAGGGGGCGGGGGTGTCAGACAGTGCTGCCAGGATAAAACATGATATTCTGCAAGGCTGACCACATGGGATGGTTCCGAGTTCTCGTCTGCAGACCTTCCTGAGTACACCTGGAGCGTGCGGGCCCATGATCTGGGGCTGGCTGAGGCTGGGAGTAGATTCTGATGTCAAGCCCCTATTGCAGGTGCTATCTCTGTCTCTCTCATTCATGGAAGAAATAAATAAACTTAAAAAAAAAAAAAAAAAAGCATACAGCTCAACTTAAGCAAAAGGGAGGAATGATGAAAGAAAGGGAGAGGGAAGAAATCCCCAATCTCTGAGAATGGTCTCCAAACAGACCCTCCTGTCACCTGTCATCTGACCCCTGACTGGTCTGGCCCATGCCACTGATCTGCTCCTCTCATCTATCTTCAAGAGTGTTGCAGAGTAGGGGACCAGCAGATGGCATAATGGTTATGTTGCTGGACTCCCACATAGTCGACCACAGTTCGAGTCCCGACCCAGCAGCTTTAAACTCACGCCAGGCACGTGTGTGCGTACCCAAGATCCCAAGAGGAAAATGGAGGGAAAGGGATTGCAGTGTGGCCATGCCCCCATCCCCCGGAGGGGGGGTTGATTTTTTGCTTTCTGTCTCTCTCTGTCCAGCGAGCACACACACCCTAAAGCAAAAACTCTCTTAAAAAAAAAAAAAAAAAAAAAAAAAAGAGTGATGCAAAATAAACTGTTTGAGCATCAGATACATCAAAGACTCATCTTTGACATGAAGTGAACCAAATGGGAGAAGTAGCCACTGGGGGAGCTGATGAACTAGGACCACCTGAAACGGCCAGATGTGACAGCTGCCTATTATGCAGGCAGTAGGGAGCCATGAAAGGATCTAGAAGTGCGGAGGAAATGTGTGGACATGACCAGACTTGTGTGTAGCCAGCACCGGGAGCAAGGAGAACAGCATGGAGGAGGCAGGTGTAACCATCAGCAAAGGCCACCAACCCAGGCAGAGACAGCACAGGTGGGGTGGCAGGCAGAGCGGTAGAAGGACAGATGGAAGGCAAAGCTAATGAGGCCTCTACTATGGGGCAGCAGGTAACCACCCTGTCCTTGTCCCTCAGGAGAGATGTGGATGCCAAACCCCAAGTCCTGCCTAGCCTGTGGGCCCTAATAAGCCCCTGCTCCCTCCCAGGCCTCTCTACATGTGCATCCCCCTCACTGCAGGGTGATTAGGTGTTGGAGGCCTCCCTCCTGGCAGGGTTGACAAATGCCTGCCTGAGCAAGAAGTGTAGGGAGCAGCCAAATCTGAGCTAAATAATAACGACCTTTAAAGACCAGAGCACAGGGACCAGCAGTTAGCATAATGGCTATGTTGCTGGACTCCCATGTAGTCAACCGCGGTTTGAGTCCCTGACCTGGCAGCTTAAACTCACACCGGGCGCATGTGCGTGCGTGCCCAAGATCCCGAGAGGAGAATGGAGGAGAAGGGATTGTGGCATGGCCATCCCCCCTGGGGGGTGATTTCTCGCTTTCTGTCTCTCTGTCTCTCTCTGTCTTTCTGGCGAGCGCACGTGCCCTATAGCAAAAATCTCTAAAAAAAAAAAAAAAAAAAAAAAAAAAACAGAGCACAGACTCTCTGCTTGGGCCTGCAAAGGTTGAAGGCAACTATGGTTCAGCCAGAGAAGGCCAGGTGGGCTTATTTAGACCAAGGGATGCAAGATGCTTCATAGTTGCAGTTGATAATAGAAGACACCTAGTTCTACCTTCTGCTTCTCCCTTCCCCCATTTCCCTATAAAAGAACAACCCTGGGAAAGGCCCAGGGCCATCAGGGCGTTCTCCATCAGAGATGTCCGGTCCACCCGATGCCCACTTTTTTCTGCTTGTGTGTCTCTGTGTCTGTGTGATTGCTCTTTCCAAAATCCACCGTCACTCCCACTCCGAGGGGGGTTTCCTCCCCCCTTTTTGCCTAGCAGGTCTCAGCAAAGAAGTAGATGGAACAGGACAGGCAGGACCCTGTTCCGCTCTCCTGTTCCCAGATCCCAGGCCTCGCTGCTGCTGTGGGCTTCAGGAACCAACAGCTCTGAGCTTAATGAGGCCGCGTAATTATCCACCACACGAGGCCAGTATGTGATGACAAGGGCAATCCCAGCAAAGGAGATCCTGGCCAGAATCCCAAATCAGAACAGGGTGAGCCTCGAGGCTTGATATAATAGAGGCCACGTGAGCCACCACGCCCCTCTGCCCACGATTTCCTCTCTGAACTGGGGATGATGTTTCCTGTGGCAGACACCACAAGTCACCAACTCGTATCCTCCCATCTACGTCCTTGCTCAACCAGTTTTTTCTCTGGGGCGAGGAGGAAAGGCCCTACCAGAAACTCACTTCTCCAGTTTCCCTTGCAGCAGAGCCCACCAAGGGACTCAGTTTTTTCGTGACTCCCACCAAAGGACATGATGTCAGACAAAAGTCCTGGGCATTTAAAGATGGAATGCCTGGAAGAGCACCAAGATGGTGAGAGCCTCACCCTAAAGGTGACGGTGGCCGAGTCCATGGTGGCTTCACAGAGCCATCAAACCGCCTAGGGCTGCGTGTCCAGACTGCTGGTAGGAAAAGTGTGGGCGTTAATTCTTCCGTGATGATGTTAGATGGGGCTTCAGGCCCTGCGAGGGCCCAGGAGCTAGAACTAGGCTCCCTACATTAGGAAAAGCTCAAAACGGGCTGTTTCTTCCTTGAATGGGTATGGGGGTGGGGGTGGAGGGACAAAAACAAAAAACAAACAAAAACACGAGAAAATAAAAGGCAATAGCTCAAGAGCTGGCGTTGACAGTAGTCTGGTGTACTCAGGACTGCGGCAGCAATATACTGCACACTGGGTGGCTTAAACCACAGAAATGGATTTTTTTCACAATTCTGGACACCATAAACCCAAGATCATGAATCGGCAGGTTTGATTTCTCCTGAGGCCTCTCTCCTTGGCCTTCTCGCCGTGTCCTCTTTCCTCTCTGTACACAGCCGTGCTGTCTCTCTCGCATGTCCAAATCTCTTCTCATAAGAACACCGGTCAGATTGGATGGGGGGAACAGCAGTTGGCATGATGGCTATGTCACTGGACTCCCATGTAGCCAACCACGGTTCGAGTCCTGGACCTGGTGGCTTAAACTCACGCCAGGCACGTGCCCAAGATCCCAAGAGGAGAATGGAGGAGAAGGAATTGCAGTGCGGCCATCCCCCCGGGGGGTGATTTCTCGCTTTCTCTCTCTCTGTCTCTCTTTCTAGCGAGCACACACACCCTGTAGAGAAAACCTCTCCAAAAAAAAAGTTTTTGAAAATTCTATCATAGATTATTTTATTTTATTTTTATTTTTTGGTCATAGTGCACATGAGTTTACTTGAGAAAGACAGAGAGAGAAAGTGAGAAGTCACCCCGCAGAGGGGATAGCCACACTGCAATCCCTCCTCCTCCACTCTCCTCTCGGGATTTTGGCACACACACACACACACACACACACACACACACACAGCATGATTTTCATAGCCACTGGGTCCAGGACTCAAACCGTGGTCGGCTGTGTGGAAATCCAGTGCCTTAACCACCACACCACCTGCTAGCCCCCATACATGATCTCTTAAAATCTCCCCAACTCAGCCATATGATCCCTCTAAGAGCGTAAAGACTAGAGAATGATAGCAGAGTCCTAGGGAACACCCAGACGCCCATCCTTCTCTACAGAGGATGTCTTAGGACAATATCTTTCTCCTGCCCTGCTTCAACCAGAGCCAACCCAGATTCACCCACCGCTAGAAGGGAAGAAGGCAGGCTTGCTGCCTTCCTAATGGGGCCCATGGAGGTGTCAGGCCCAGCCCTAGTGAGGGTCTACCAGCCCCATCTTCCTGACCTGACTCATCAGTGCGGTCCCAGCACAATCTATCCTGCTGGCCTGGAGTCCAGCAGCCAGTCCCCAAAGCCCTGAGCTCAGCAGTGGCAGAGGATGGGGTTAAGATTCCATCTGGAGGAACCAGCAGTTAGCATAGTGGCTATGTTGCTGGACTCCCATGTAGTCAACCGCGGTTCGAGTCCCAGACCCGGTGGCTTAAACTCACGCTGGGCGCATGTGCGTGCATGCCCAAGATCCCAAGAGGAGAAAGGAGGAGAAGGGATTGCGGCGTGGCCATCCCCCCTGGGGGGTGATTTCTCGCTTCCTATCTCTATGTCTCTCTCTGTCTTTCTGGCGAGCGCACGGGCCAGAAACCTCTTCAAAAAAAAGAAAAAAAAAAAAAAAAAAAGATTCCATCTGGAAGGAGGTTGCTGCACTTATTGCCATTTCTTAACCTGAGCTTTCCTGGGCTCTGCTATGTTACTCCTGAGCTCAGACAACTGTCTCTGCTAAGAGTCTATCTGGTTCCACCCTGGGCTGTCTCTAGTGAGAGTGCCGAGGAGCAGGCAGACCTGCCCTGGGAAAACCCACAGGCATTGAATGTCTCCCCCTCAATGACGTGGCTCAAGCAGTGACGTGGACACGGGCAGTATCCAACTGCAGAAAGGGCAAGCAAGGCAGCAGCCTCAAGGACAAGAGGAAACAGGGACTCAGACCAGCAGGACTCCCTCCCGTCCCTCTTCCTTCCCACTTGTGTAGCCGGCGGGGTTCTCCAGAGGAGCATAGTCAGTAGAAGATGCAGGTATATAGGTATACTGTGGAACGGCTCGCTTAATTATGGGGGCTGGCAAGTCTGGAACCTGCAGGGTGGGCTGCAGCCTGGAAACTCAGGCAGGAGTTTCTTCCTCTCTGGGAAACCTCCGCCTCTGCTCTTACACCTTCAGCTGGTGAATGAGGCCCACGCGTTCCCCAGGATGATCCCCTTTACTTACAGCTCATTGTAGATGTTAGTGACAAACACGAAATACCTTCCAGCAACATCCGGCTGCTTGTTTGGTTGAGGTGTTGGGCGCTAGAGCCCAGCCAAGTGCCACCCAAGACTAATGATCACACTTTGCTCATCTCATGTCCCCTGTCCCTGCTCTCCTTCCACAAAAAGGCTTCTGCACTGGGGTGGGAATGGGGGACATGACCATGCAGGTCCAGGCTCCTGTGCTTCCAGTTGTACTACCAGAGGAGAAGGGGGCCCTCTTCCCTGGCTTCCAGTTAGACAAATCCAGCAGAGGCCAGCTGCAGCGGCGTAGCAGTTATGTAACCCTTGTGATGCTGAGGCCACAGGAGAGGGTCCTGGGTTTGTGTCCCAAGGTCCCCTGTACGAGCAGGATGTGTGCATGCGTGTCTATGATCCTGGCTGGCTGAGGTTGGGAATGGGTAATAGATCACGGCATAAAGACACGGATGGAGTGCCTCCCTCTCCTTACCCTTCTCCCCAAGAAATAAACTTAAAAAAAAATTTAAAAGAGGGCCGGTTCCCTAGCATGGCAGTTAAGCATTGTACAGAGGAAGGTGGATCTCCTATGGCTGGCCAGGGTTCAAGTTCTGGTCCCATAGGCTTGAAAAGCAGGCCAGGTGCACACATGTGCCCCAGGATCCTGATGGGGTAGAGAACTGGAGGAAAAGACTGTGGCATGACCAGGACCCACTGGAAGGTACTGTGTCTCTCTCTCTCTCTCCCTCACACTCTCCCTGTTCTCTTGTGCATGTACACATGTCCTCTGGCATGGGTGGGGGAAGGCAGGGGAGGTGTGAGTGGTTCCCCCAAAAGAGAGGGGGGACACTCCTAATAGGAGGAGGGTAAAGGTCTAGCCCCCAAGCATCTTCCCACAGGCAGATGAAGCTGCACCCAGCCTTCACCTAATTTTTGCCTGCCTGGCGGCCACCCCAAACCCAACCACTCAGAACCACAGTACCACCCTGTCAAGGAACCTGGAGAGGCTGTCTCCATTATCATTATTACTTGGTTGTTCACTCTAGGCTGGGCACTGGACCCACCTTTTTTTTTTTTTTTTTTTTTGCCAGAGGGCACATCCGCTTGCCATAGTCAGAGAAAGAGCAGAAAAGTGAGAAAGTACACCCCATGGAGGAAGGTCACACAGCAATCCCTTCTCCATTTCTCCTTTTAGGATTTTGGGCACACATGCCTGGTGTGTTTCTCAAGCTTCCAGGTCCAGGACTCCAACCACACAGTCAGCCATGCAGAACTCAGTCACTATAACCACTATGCCACTGGCTGGCCTGGACCCCTCTTCTTCAATCTTTTCATCACCATCTCCTTGATCAGCAACCCTGGGAGACTTCACAGAAGTCAAACTGAAGTGCAAGGAGGAGAATTATTTGCTCAAAGTCCCCCAGCTATTGAGCTGAGGATCCAAGATTTCAACCCAGTCCATGTGAAGCCAAAGCCCAGGACAGCAAGTTCTTGCAGCCCCCATGCCACCTCTCACAGACAACCTTTCTAGAAAAGCAAAGAAGTAGGGATTATTATGATTTGGACCAGATCTTTGGCCCACATGGTTGGTTCAGACAGGTAAGCCTGGCTATGGGGATGGCGTTCAAGGATGAAAGGTATAATATGTCCTTTCTCTGCTACTTCCTGGGTTCTGCCAGCTGAGCCGACTAAACCCTCTTGCCTAATTAAAAACTAAAATCGAAGAGGGAAAACTTTTTATTACACTCCCCTAATGGTGGAAAATAGTCTCAGGCATAGAAAGGCATTCAGCTGGCTACTTCCCAGGCGTCAAAAATTAACAGCCACTACATTTTATTCCAAGGAATTAATGGAAATTTTTACATGGTGGCGTAAAACGTAGCGGACAAAATGAAGGGCATGATTCTTCATTGAAGAGCGCAGCCTCGCTTACAGCCAAGACACCTGTTTGGCCACCTGCTCTGAGCAGGGTCCATGGGCTCACAGGAGCCAAGTGGGTTGTGTGGGGCCTGGATGGGGGCGGGGGGAACTGGGTACAGCCTCAGTTGGGAGAGATTCTGAAGCCCCCATTACACACTCGAACCCTGGCCCTGTTGAGCTGGCATTTTCCCTTGTCCCTGGGTGATTGCCGATGGGGAGCCCCTCAGACTGGAGGGCAGTAGGCCCGAGTTCTGCTCGCAGTTCAGCCTCAGTCTCTCCATCTGTGAAATGGTCACATGGGATCCCAATGAATCCTGATGTCAAACAAACTTGGTCTTTGTTTTCACCTGTAAATATGAGCAAGAACCTGGGCTTTGGAGTCAGACAGACCTGGGTTCCCGTCTTGGCTTAGCCACTGATCAGCTTCATGGTCTTAGGGTAGTCACCTCTCTGAGCCATAGTTTCCACCTCTGTAAAATTAGAACAATAGGACACCCCTCTCATGGAATTCGTAAAATCTAGACATCAGCTTGTCCTGCCTTTTCCAGCTCGGGGGATCTTCCAGGTGAACTCTAGCAATGCAAGACCAAGCTAATATTCTCGTTTCCACAAATGAGATCACTCTAAGTGTGCTAGTGGGCTAGGGTTTTATCACCCACTCCACAGCAAACCACCCAATATCCTAGCACCTGACCTGTGCAAGAAGCCTGGGGCTGAGTCAGACTGAGTCCCAGGGAATGCCCAGTCTAGTGAAAATGACAGACACAGATGATGCAAATCCTGCTTTGGCAGTGCTGGAATGAAGGGCCACTTCAGAACCGGGTTCCAGAAGAAACTCTAGCATGGCTGGAGAGACCGAGGATGGCTTCCTGAGGGAGGGAGGTTTGGGTCAAACCTAATAGGAGGAGAGGTGTTCGGCTGGCAGACACAGCACTGGCAAAGGCCTGGGGGTACCGTTCCCAACGAGGGCCTGATCCAGCCTTGAGAAATCTCCCAGCAGCTTCTTTGCTATAAACCTAGGCTGGGAGCTTTTCCAATTTTTCAGAGTACTGCTCCGAGGAAAGCCCTCTGTAAGGATGAAGATTTATTTATTTGGTTGCAAAGTGAAAGCCAGATCAGGGTTGGCACGCCGAGGAGAGAAGGGATAATGAAGACACAGGCAGGGCCTGGGCATCCTCCAGCCCCAGGGCCCCAGAGCCAGTGTCTCCCCTCAGCTCAGGGCTCTTCCAGCAAAGTCCTCTCACAAACACAGAGTGAGCTCTGCTGGCCACAGTCCTGAGCCAGGTGCTGGGGACTGCACTGTGAGTGAGACAGACAACAGTCCTGCTGGGCCCTGAGGGCCCTGGAAAGGTATGACATGAAGAAGGAACAGCACGGGCAAAGACAAGAGGCCCTGACAATGACAGGCCAGAGGGGGCCCCTGCTGAGCAATGCTAGGGGCAGGCCTGGCAGGTATGCTGGGCTTCCAGGGGGGTGGGAGGGGTGCGTGTGAAGATGCTGCCCATGCCCCTTTGAGGCACGACACACAGTCCTCAGGGCCTGACGTGAGACCACCGCCATGCTCTCCCTCCTCTGCCTCTCTGCCCTATAAGCCCATCCCTGTGGATCTTGTCCTGGCAAATGGCTCCAGGCGGACCCTCCCTTCCCATCCATCCCGTCCAATCACACAGAGGTTCCAGGGCAGCAGCCAGGCCACTGCCTAGGCAGAACCTCTATGTGGCACATGATACCCTCTGCCCTACTGCAGACCCCCATCTCTGCAGGGGCCCCAGAGATCCCTGCTCCTCTCAGATAACCAATCCTCTCCCAGGGCCGATAACTTATAATCCAATGATTCCCCCCTTGCTGGTTTCTGTTTGTGGAGACAGGACAAGGGTGGCTGAGGTAGCGGAACTTTCTTGGCTATCTTTTATAAGCCCTGTAGGGTGTGTCTGGCCCTGATTTAGAATGTGGGGCATCTGATGCCTTTGCCTGTAGTTCTGGTCTGAGTGAACTGGGAATAAATCCTAGTGCCTCACAGCAGGCAGGGTTATCATCTCCACAGGAGCAGGGACAACATCCATCTTGTTCATCATTATATCCCTAGTGCCTAATGTGGTGCCTGGCACATAGTAGGTGTTCGGGAAACGTTTGTAGATGATTGGAAGGGGGGAAAAGAAGGAAGGAGAGAGGGAGAAAAGGGAAAAGAAAGAAGAGACTTTGAAAGAGTCTTCCAGGAACCAGCAGTTAGCATAATGGCTATGTCGCTGGACTCCCACGTAGTCGACCGTGGTTCGCGTCCCGGACCCAGTGGCTTAAACTCACGCCGGGCACGTGTGCGTGTGTGCCCAAGATCCCGAGAGGAGAATGGAGGAGAAGGGATTGCAGCGTGGCCATCCCCCCGTGGGGTGATTTCTCACTTTCTGTCTCTCTGTCTCTTTCTGTCTGTCTGGCGAGCGCATGCGCCCTATAGCAGAAACCTCTCCAAAAAAAAAAAAAAAAAAAGAGTCTTCCAGAATCCCAGAAAGCAAATCCTTCTCCCCTTTTGCTGAAGATGTACTTTGGGGGGGGGTAGCTGTTATTGTTCATTTTTAAAACTTCCATCAAATGACTCCAAAATTCAATTCCATCTTGAATGTTTTTTCTTTTTTCATTTTCATCCTCTATCGTCTTTTTAACACTCACTGCAGAATTTCCTGTTTGGAGAAGCTGATTGAATTGTGGCTCCGGGGACTTTTGACAGTCACTTCAGACACTTAGAGTTCCAGTCACGCTGCTGCCACCCGAGCCCCCCCACTTCAGTGCCAAGGAAATCTCTTATGAGAGACGATTATATCTTTACAGCCCAGAACGTCACACTCTAAAATATGGGCTATAAAAACCAGAATCCTCCATGACTAATGTACGTCCAGCGAAAATATTAAAATGTCTACTTAATAGGAGAAGGCCAACTGGAAAAGTCCACGTGCTGGTGAAGTCGTGTGGCTGACGTCATTCAAGAATCACAAGTCCAAGCCTGAGAAGACAGTGAGATCACCTCTCCAGGGACCAAAGTGCGTAATCCTCGGGGCCCAGTCAGTCCTCACAGTACTCTCTCCATAGGGAGCTGACGTGGAAGGAGGCACTCCCAAGCACCTGCTGTGGTCCTGCTCATGGAATCCTGAGGACAACCCTGTCAGGTGAGATTTGCTATCTCTCTTTTAACAGAGAGAGATCCCTTTTGGATCTCAAATGATGAAGAGGAGTTAGCTGGGGGAAATGGAAGACCCTGGACATGAAGAGGGAACAGCATGTGCAAAGACAAGAGGCAATAAATAGAACAGAAGCGGCTTGCTGCTGCTGCAGCTGCAGTGACAGAGGGGGAGGCTGGAGAAGCGGACAGCCATCAGGTCACACAGAACTTTGTGGGCCTTCCTGAGCGGGGAAGCCTGGGAGGCCCAAGTGTGAAGTTGGGAAAAGCTGCTGTCACTAGCATCTAGGGAGAGATGGGGGACCTGAGGAACATGTCCTGGAGGCAGAGATAGGAGGACTGGGTGGCTGACACCTCAGATGTCTACAGATGTTTAGAGGAGGAGAAGAGCCAAAGATGACACCCAGATTCTGGTCTTAGGGTTGATGGTGAGGCTGCCTTTAACTTGGGGACTGAAAGAGGCACAGATTTGGGGAAGATGTTGCATTGCATTGTGGACATGCTGGGTTTGTGGTGCTCTTCAGGATGCCCAGGATGGGAGGATCTGACTCAAGAGTGGGTCTGTGCCCAGCACAGATGCACAGCTGTGGACAGTCTGCTTGGCAATGATCCCTGAGGCCATAGAGCAGGAGGGCACAGACAGGACAGTGCAGGTGGGAGGCTGCAAATGAGCAGTCCGGACTTCACTCATCATACACACAGGTTCAGCAAAGCCTGCACGGGGCTGCAAAGCTCTGCACCAATGTTTAAAACTCAAGCGTGCTCACTTAAAGATACGGATCTCTGGCTTCTCGTAGAAACTCAGAAGACCTGGCAGCATGGGCTGGAAACCCCTCAGAGCAATCGTCACTGAGAAGTAGCTGGAAAATGGTTGCCCTCTTTGGCAGAGTATGCACTCTCCTGTTGCCACAGTTTCCCCATCTCTCGCTGTTTTCCAGAACCCAAGGTTCTGTGTCTATCAACGACCTCTGCACTTGCACAGGGAGGAGAGGCCACTGGGGAAGGCAGCCCGGTGGTACAGAAGCCCTCCCCTTTGGGCCTTGCCTCTGTGGGTGAGTCAGGCTCCACCCCCTGAGCCAGAGGCAGCAGGTGCCTGCATCCCACCCTGGCAGAGCACAATCAGAAACACATTTTACCCGTAAATGGGCCAATTAAGAAGGCAAATGTGGGACCTGCAGTTAGCATAATGGCTATGTCGCTGGATTCCTACGTAGTCAACCGCAGTTCGCGTCCCGGACCCGGTGGCTTAAACTCACACCGGGCGCATGTGCGTGCCCAAGATCCCGAGAGGAGAATGGAGGAGAAGGGATTGTGGCGTGACCATCCCCCCTGCGGGGTGATTTCTCGTTTTCTGTCTCTACGTCTCTCTCTGTCTGTCTGGCGAGCGTACGCACCCTATAGCGAAAAACCTCCTCCCTCCCAAAAAAAAAATAAAAAAGAAGGCAAATGTTTTCAAACAGGAGGATTTATTGGCATAGAATGTGCCATCCCTCAAGCAAGAGGAGTGGGGGGGGTGTCCCACATTTTTTTTTTTTTTTTTTTTTTGGAGAGGTTTTTGCTATAGGGCATGTGCGCTCACCAAAAAGACAGAGAGAGAGACAGAGAGACAGAAAGCGAGAAATCACCCCCCGGGGGGGATGGCCATGCTGCAATCCCTTCTCCTCCATTTTCCTCTCAGGATCTTGGGCACGCACGCACACGCAGCCTGGCGTGAGTTTAAGCCACCAGCTCTGGGAATCGAACCACGGTCAACTACATGGGAGTCCAGCGACATAGCCATTACACCAACGCTGGTCCCTCTATGTCCCACACTTCTATCAAATGCTGGGAAATGGAGGGTAATCTCAGACTTGAGTCTCATCTTTCATGCAGAATAGGAGAGCACATATTTTTGCAAAGGCCATGACAATTCCTTTTTCTTTAATATGCAGAAATGAGTGTGTATCAAGTGCCTAGGCCAGACCCTCTTCTCTCATTCATGGGACCTGTTGGCAACCCCCTGGTATAGAGAAAAAAAAAGAAAGAAACACAGGAAGGAGGGAGAGATTAGAGAAGGGTGACTAGGGGGTGCCAGGGGAGACTTTAAGGAGATGTCTAATGCTGCTATGAAGTTCAATTAAACAAAGCATGAAGGATTTGTGACATACAAGTACCTACAAGGCCAACCATGCATCCACACACAAAGAGTACAACACATGTGCTCACACATATCCTCCTGAACATATCAGTAGGCCCACTCACACTCATGTGCATGCATACCTTTCTACATGTAGAGGCACACATGTGTACCTACAGAGAGACTAGCACAGTTAAGAGGCATGCATACATAAGTAGACATACAAACATGCATGTGGACACCTATACTCAAGCACAAGATTGAGGTGTCTGCAGACAGTGGCACACATGTGTGCACAGGGCCGCCAGAGTCCACACCCTCCCAGGGATCCACACTCACACCTCACCAAGCCCTGCTGGTTCCAAACCAGCAATTCGTAACTAAATAAATATGATAAACAACTCCCCTCCAGATGGCTCTGCACACACCCCCACTCCTCTTGCTTGGAGGGATGGCACATTCTATGCCAATAAATCCTCCTGTTTGAAAACATTTGCCTTCTTAATTGGCCCGTTTACGGGTAAAATATGTTTCTGGTTGTGCTCTGCCAGGGTGGGATGCCGAGATGCTGGGATGCCGGCACCTGCTGCCTCTGGCTTAGGGGGTGGAGCCTGACTCACCCACAGAGGCAAGGCCCAAAGGGGAGGGTCTCGGTACCACCAGCTGCCTTCCCCAGCGGCCTCTCCTCCCTGTGCCTCCATTTCTTCCTTTGGGTCCCTTTACTGAGCCTGCCTCATGCAGCACGATCTGAGGTCCTGAGAGGCATCCTTTGGCCCTCACTTCGGCTCCTATGGCCTTCAAGGCGTGGATGACTGTCCTGACCCTATCAGGGGCTGAAGGGTGCCCCCGGATGACACACATCCAGTTCCCTGGAACCCACCACAAATGAGACTTACTTGGAAATGGTCTTTGTCGAAGGATTTTAAGATATCTTGGATTACCCCCATGGGCCCTAGTTCTAAGTAAGTGTACTTAGAAGAGACAGGAGAAAGCACATGAAAGAGAAGGTGATGCAGGGACAGAGCAGAGATGGCGGTTACAGGCTACGAGCTGAGGAAGGCCGAGGAAGGCTGCAGCTTCCCGGGAAGGTCCTGCCCCTCAGCCGTGCAGCACCTGGACCGGGAGAGAACACGTCCTGTGGTTTGAAACCTCCCTGTTGTGCTATCGGTTACAGTGGCCTCCAAGAACTCATCCACCGTCCTTCACAAGGGAAGTGTCCTGACTACACACAGCGTGCCTCAAGTCCACGTCTGCTCTTTACCTGACGCCTCACAGGCTCTGCAGGAGACCCACACTGGATATGGGGAAACTGAGGCCCAGAGCAGGCCAGGACCAGAGCCAGCACCCTGCCCTTCCTCGTGCTGCACCCCCTTCGCCGCCTCATCAGGAGCAGAGTGGGCAGGACCCCCAGCACAGGACAGTCCAGGGCAGGTTCCCCTCAAGGTTCCATTCTGGGATCCACTGAGGAAGGATGGGAGATGGACTCCCTTGAAGGTTCCACTTTCTTCTAGTCTAAAATGGGCCCAGGTGGCTAAAGCACGAAGACCACATGTTTAGGATGTGCCGAGTGCAGGACATCCTCTTCTCCTGTCCTCCCCTACCCAGGGAGGGCCTGACAGCCAGTCCCCTTGCTCAAGCAGAGCAGAGAGAAGGCCCACACACCCAGGTGACACAGCTAGTCAGTAGCAGAGCTGGGATGTGAGAGGTCTGTCTGCTCCCAGTGCCACTTGGCCACCAGGCAAGAGCCAGAGGAGTTTCCAGGTCAGGGATGCAGCCAGGTCATCAGGAGCGGCAGCAGGCCCTGGTTCCCCTGTCCCTTCTCATCTATAGGAGCTGGTCTGTGGGGTCCAGATGGTGGTACATCAGGAGCACATGTCACTCCTCATGGAGGGTTCCCAGTTCAATCCAGAGACTTCTCTGAGTACATGTGCATGCCCATGATCCAGAGCTGGCTGCAGGCTGGGGTCGATTGTGGCGTCAAAACCCTGTTGGGAGGTGCAATCTCTCTCTGTCTCTCTTTAAAATTATGTATATAATTACCCTCGGTCTATGTATGTCTCTCTCTTGCTCATAGAAGAAGTAAGAGAGAGAAGGAGAGATGGTCTGCAGGTGAGCAGCCCTGTCATACCCAGGTCAGAGTGAGTGGGGCAATTGAATCACCCACTGTGTGAGCTCAGCCGATTCACTCTCCCTCTCATCTGTACAATGGGGAACTATTATAAGTCCTTCCTAATGGCTGTTGTAAGAACTGATGGAAATGGGGCCAGCAGGTGGCATGGTGGTTAGGGTGCTGGACTCCCACATGGCCAACCACAGTTTGAATTCTGGATCTGGCAGCATGCTTTCTCATTTTCCTTCTCTTTCTCTCTGTGTCTCTCTCTGGTCAAATTAAATAATAATAATAAATTAAATTAAATATTATTTTTTAAAAAATAAATAACTGATGGAAATGGGCCAGTGGGTGGCATGATGGTTAAGGTGCTGGACGCCCACATGGCTGACCACAGTTTGAGTCCTGGACCTGGAGGCTTGTTTTTTCACTATTCTTCTCTCTCTCTCTGTCTGTCTCTCTGTGGTGAGTGCACATGCCCTATAGCAAATTTAATAACAATGATGATAATGAATAACATTAAATAAGTAATTATTTTTAATTAAATTAAAAATGTTTTTAAATGATGGAAATAAGACCCAGAAAGCCCTTAGAAACAAGCTGGGCACACAATAAGTGATTAATAAATGCTGACTGGTGTTGAAGTGTGCTTAGAGCCAGCAAGAGACAGCAGATAGCTGCAGACGGTCACTTGACTACAGTGAGGCCAGAGTGACAACAGAGCGGGTGACACAGGCTGGCTATGCTGGCAGGTGGGGCTGAGGTCCTGCCACTGTGCTCACCCTTTGTGTTCCTTCCCAAAGGACACCAAATCCTCTTCTGGTGACTCAGTCCAGCTGCTGTTCTCGGAACTCAGACGTTGCTAAGAGTGATCTGCAGGGGCAGGGAGGAGGGCCACAGGAACACCAACTGGATTTACAACACGTGTGACAGCTAAAGCTCAGTCTGGCCAATATGAACCGAAACCAGATCATAACATTAGCCAAGAGGGATCGGCTAAGGTTAAACGCAGGAAGAACAAAGGAAAGTGACAAAAACGTTGCCACCAAACCAGGTCCATTTAACTCTCACTGTTCTGCAGACATAGACTGAGTGGGCTCCAGGGTCAGGGCTCCGGTCTCCCACCCCTGGCAGGCAAAGTTATATTTCCACCTGTTTCATGCCACAGGCTTCCCTGTAAGAGCTCTCGTGACTAAATGCTTTTGTTACTGAAGAAGTTTGAGGGAGGCCAGTTCCGTGGTTCTGTTTGAGAGGAGCCAGATACCACATGGTGACTATGGTTCAAACCCCTGGCCTGGATATCCTGAAACATGCTGGGCACATGTGTGGGTGCCTGAGATCCAAGGGGCCGGAGGGCTGGAGGAATTGCAGCCTGTCTGGACTGTGGCAGATGCCCCTCTCTCTCATGTGTACACACGCTCTATCACGAATAAAGGGGGGAAAGTTTGAGATGCCAGGTGGTGGTGCCATGGTAACACAACTGGACCCACATGGAGGATCCCGGACCTCCATCCTTGGGCCTCCCTGTACCTGCCAGGCACATGCCTGAGCGTGTCCATACTCCAGACTGGCTGAGGCTGGGGGTGCATCACGGCATGAGGACCTTTGGGGATCTCATTCTCTTTAACCACTAGGCCAAGGGGCCCTATATTTTCACTTGGTGCCGGGCCCTACAAGTTACCTGTGTAGCCACTACTGACCAAAACAGAGGAAGGGTTTTTCTTAAATGCTCCCAAGTCTTAAACAGTGTGTGCTGTGGCTGGCCTGCCCCTGTGCTGAGCACCAATAATGTCGAGGAATTTTGTTCAGTTGGTATCTCGAAGCTGGCCATGGTGGGAGTATTTGGAAATTAGTGAATCTTCCAAGTCAGGGACTCCCTGTCCCCAAGGTGCTTGCTCATCAGAGGAAGCCCCATCAGAGGTTCTCACTGGCAGTGTGCCAAAAACAATTTCTAGGCACTTCTCCTATGGCCTATGCAGGTGCAGGGTGAGGCTCCGGACACTTCCTCAGCCCCCTAGACTGGACACAGTGGGCCCAGGAGCTTCACAGAAGGACAAAGAGGCACAGGGAATGGCTTTGTGGAGCTAGGAGAGGAAGTCTGCCTGAGGGTGGAGGTGGGTGCTTACTGGAAGAGTGAAGGGCAGTAGTTTGGGGTCTGGGCTCTTGGGTCCCAGTTCCCCAGGCAACAGCAGAAGTCACGGCTGGGACCACGCCCACCGTCCCATGGCAGGGCTCCAGCTGCCTCCCAGACACAGCCTAGGGAGTGGGGCGAGGGCTCTATCCACATCTTACCCCAGACGCTAGAGTCAAATTGCAACACCCGGTAAACACACACACACACACACACACACACACACACACACACACACACACACACACCGCCCCGCAGAATGGGCCTCGGTAACAATGACTATTAAGAGTGTTACTTCCTGGCAGGCTGGCCTCTCTCCTACACCCTCTCCTCTCACGCTCCAGGCAGGAGGGGGAACTCCGACCCATCTCCCGACCGGCCAAGGGACCCCCTTCGCGAGCAGTCGAGGAGGGGAGGTAGAGGTTTGAGGGGCGCGC
This sequence comes from Tupaia tana, assembly GCA_026018925.1. Lineage (NCBI taxonomy): Eukaryota > Metazoa > Chordata > Mammalia > Scandentia > Tupaiidae > Tupaia > Tupaia tana. The sequence goes on from JAKSZU010000015.1 coordinate 30,330,974, forward strand.
GGTGGGGGGAAGGGGGCGAAGGTGGGGAAAGTGGGGAGCAAGGGATTCTGAGCAGCCTCCCACCCCAGTGCCGCCGCCTCTCGGGCCCTCCCTCCACCTGGCGCAGACCACCGGGAGGCACCCGGGCCTCACTGCGGGGGCATGGCGCCACCTGCAGGCTTGCGGGCGCGCTGCTGCGCGGGCCCCTCAGCCCGGCCAGATCCCGCAGGGTGGACGCGCGCTCCAGGAGCCCGCCAGGCTCGCTCGCTGGACCTCGGCGGCACAGGCGGCGATCCCCAAAACGGGTTCCCCGGAACTCACGCCCTAGTCAAAGAGTTTGAGAAATACGTCTTGGAGATTTTCAACGCATATTTGTTTCTGAAGTCTAACTTGAGTTGACGCTTCCCTTGTTTGTCATCAACACTGAGACCTTGGGAGTTTATTCTTCCTGGACCTGTTCCCTCATCTGCAGAAGCAGGGGGTGAAGGCATCACACGAGATGAGATCATCACAAGATTGGTGGGATTCTCAGACTTTAATAATGGAATCGCCTGGAAGCATGTTTAAAATGTAAGGCCAGGAGGTGGTGTGGTTAAGGTTGCTGGATTCCCACAAGATCGACCTGGGTTGAAGTCCCTGGACCAGGTGGCTTGAATATCACTCTGGGTGGGACCAGCAGATGGCATGATGGTTACGTTGCTGGACTCCCACGTAGTCGATCGACCACGGTTTCAATGCGGCTGAAAAGCAGACAGGGGCCGGATCAGGCCTCCAGTGTGAAAGGTGGGATTTTGTCCAATTGATTGTGGAAGCCAGGGGAGGTGTTTGGTTTGGGGTGTTCTTTTTCTGTGGGGTAAACCCTTTAATTCCTAAGACCCAGTGGCTTAAAACTCATGCTGGGTGCGTGTGCGCCCGAAATCCTGAAAGTGGAGGAGAAGGAGTTGGGGAGTGGCCATCTCCCCAGGGGGTTCTCACTTTGTCTCAGTCTCTCAGGCAAGCACACAAGCCCTATAGCAAAAATCTCTCTCTAAAGAAAAAAAGAAAGAAAAAGAAAAAATCATGCTAGGCACATGTGCAGGAATGCCCAAAATCATGGGAGGAGAATGGAGGACCAAGGATTGTAGCGTGGTCATCCCCCTTAAAGGGTAATTTTTCCACTTTCCCTCTTCTTGTCTCCTCCCTGGGGAACACACACATGCCCTATGGGAAAAAGAACTAAATAAAATAAAATAAAATGCAAGGTCCTGATCCCCACCCTCCAAGAAATGCTGACACATGCAGGAACCTGCACGTTTGACCAGGGCCTGGAGATTCTGGTGCAGGAGGTCTGCCACCCGGGATGGGACTTGCAGAGGAACAGGCCTTCAATGCAGCTGAAAAGCAGACAGGGGCAGATCAGATCTCCAATGTGAAAGCTGCATTTGTGTTCAGAGGGCAGTGGAAGCCAGGGGAGGTGTTTGGTTTTGGGATTTTTCTCTGTGGGGTAAACCCTTTTAATTCCTTTGGGATGCAAAAAGAAAACATAGAAAATTTTGAATGTTTTTTTTTTTTTTTTGAGAGTTTTGCTATAGGGCGCGTGTGCTCCCCAGAGAGACAGAAAGTGAAAAATCACCCCCCAAGTGGGATGGCCACGCTGCATCCCTTCTCCTACCTTCTCCTCCTGGGATCTTGGGCATGTGTGCACACGTGCCGGGTGTGAGTTTGAAGCCACCGGGCCCAGGACTTGAGCCGCAGTAGGCCATATGGAAGTCCAGCAACATAACCATTACACCATTTGGTCATCTCTGGAATACATTTATTTCTCAGATTTTAAAACCTGAAGGAGTGTGTGTGCATTACTAAACGATATAGTAGTACAGTGGCACATGGTATGTACTGAAAAATATCCTTCAGTAGGGGTTTGGGGCCAGATGCATTCACTCCCACCTGGCACACACAACTGTGTTGGCCGTCCTGACAGGTTGCGCCTCCAAGGATTGCCCTGTGCTATCGCCTGGCTCTCATGCTCTTTCCTTTTAAATGTATTCTTATCACGATAGGATAACAAGGAAAAGAGGGGGGCATCTTGATGAGTCTTGTCCCACAGACTTCCAGCTTGTTCCTCAGCCTTCCAGCTTTTCGGGGTCTCACCCCTCCACACACATTCACACACCCAGTACGTAAAGCAATGAGGGGTAAGGATGAGCAGCTTCACATGGAACATCTGAAATGATCAGGTCCACCCTCTTGTTTACAAAGAGAGCAATGAGAGCCAGGGAGGACAGGCAACCTGCCCTAGGGCACCCAGTGAGCACTGACAGTGCCTAACTGTGCACTCAACTTGGTTTTACTCCTTTAACCACCATGCCACTTGCCGGCCCTATCTTGGTTTTACTCCTGAGGTCTGGGGATAAGCATGGGACTATGGAGGTATCTTTTTTGTTTGTTTGTGTGTTTGTTTTTTTAGGCTTTTGCTTAGTATGCATGCGCTTGCCAGAGAGAGAGAGAGACAGAGACAGTGAGAGAGAAAGTGAAAAATAACCTCCCAGGGAAAATGGACACGCTGTAATCCCTTCTCCTCTATTCTCCTCCTGGGACTTTAGGCATGCATGCATGTACACCTGGTGTGATTTTCAAGCCACTGGGACTCAAATTGCAGTCAGCCATGTGGGAGTCCAACACTTAACCATCATGCCACCTTTTGGCCCCAAGAGGTGTCTGGAGGTCTTAATATTGCAAATCTGCATGCAAATTTAAGAGTAGAAACCCCTAGGGCCTATTGGTTAAGAGAGCCAGATTCTACATGGCTGACCATAGCTGGAGTCCCAGCACCTGTGGCTTGAAAAACATGCTAAATGCCATGTATGTGCCCCAAATCCCAACAGAATAGCGAGAGAGAGAAGAATTGCAGTATGACCATGCCCCATCAGGGGGTGCTTTCTCTCTCACCCTCTCCCTGTCTCACTCTGGTGAGAACGTGCCCTTGGGCAATTAAAAAAAAAAAAGGATGTACAAGCATAGATTTACTTTTCTGAAGGAAAGGGTCTATGGCATTCACCAGATTCTCAAGGGGCTACAGAACCAGATTAAAGTGGAGAGAAAAGAGACTGGGCCACAATCATACAGTGGGTCACAGCAGATCTAAGACAACTACTGTGTCCCAGATTCTCTATAATGCCCTCCACCTCCTGACCCCGGGAAAGGCCATTTTCTTCAATGCACAAGATGGGCCTTGTTGGGTAGGAACATCATGGTTCCCAACAGGTAGAGGCTCTTGCTGGCACTGCCCATGGACGCTGGCAGAGAAGTGGGAAGACCTTGGAGCTGCACAAGAACCAACTTACCCTGAACTCCCCAAGCAAAGAAAAGGCAACAGATGTATGGCCTCTAGAACCTGAACGGATTTCTAGTAAGATGGGCTTGGTTCTTTGGTTCAAATTGTTGATAAATGTCTAGTTCAAATCTTCCGTGTGTTTCCAGTATCCACTGGATACCATGCTGGCCTAGAAGGAGTCAGCCCCCAAGGCAAATTGAACCGATTGATTGAACACAATGGCAAAGTATGAAAATTAATTGAGATATTTAATAGACAGTGCAAACCATAATTTCATCTGAATATAAATGTATGCACATGTTTCCAATGAGTTATCTATCAGTTATCACAAACAGCAACAAGGACCTTAGAGCTATGTTAGAAAACTGTATAGTTGGAATTTAATTCTAACAGTCTCACTTGCTCTCAGGAGAACACCATCCATTTCAAATCAGTGCCACAAACTCCAAAAGACCAGGGGAGCGGGAGTGAGGGGTGGGCCAGAGTGGGAAACAGAGAGGCCAGTACACAGGTGATGAACAGAGATACAGCTCTCGATGCATTATTACAGCTAAAGACAAGGAAAAGCCTATGGCTTTTAAAAAACGACTTTTCTGCCAGTACCATACAAGTCTTACAAAGAGATGTGCGACGAGTCAACTGACTTAAAAGGACAGAGGCTACATTTTCAGGTCATTTCAACTGCAAACAGTTGACCCTTTCCATTGAGGATTCTGCAGTGGAGTTAGCGTAGTCCAGAAGCTCAATGTTGGATTTGCAAATACAGTTTATTTTACAGAAATTCAACATTATAAACAGCAGGCACCTCCCACCCCCCGCCCGCCCCTCCCCCCACCCGTCCCGCTGGGTGCAGACATGCTATGCAGAGTGAGCGGTGATGCGGCCCTACTGCTTTGGAGTGTGGCTGGATAGCGATGGAGCCTGCCTGCACCACATCCTGCCTGCCCCGCACACGTACACGCCTGCCCGCTGCGCAGGCCACCAGAGTCTGTCTGGGCCCAGTCTGAGCTGGACCGATTACATGGTTCCGGCCCAGTTCTCCAATTCCTTTATGTCGTCATCTTCCTCTTCCTTCTTCTTGGCTGTGAAAAGAGAGAAGAAGCTATTAGGAGGGCTGGCTGTGGTGTTCTCAACACATGCTGGCTGGGTGCCAGGGCTGTGCTACACGTGTCTACATCATCCTGCCCGCTCAGCCAGCTCCTCTCCCGGCTGCCAGCAACTGCTTCTTGGTGCCTAAAAGCTGCAACAGCAAACTCAGAAAACCAGGCACACCTTCCATAGCACGTATTCTGCCAGTAGGCCAGGCAAGACAAGAAGGATTCTACCCTGAGAGTCCACCAGGATTCCCAGCAAAGCCTTGGTCCCAGAGCAGCTCAGGTGGAGGGAGGGCATGAAGAACCACAGGAGAGTCCTAACCCTTGCCAACCCCCAACTCTACTTCAGCTTAATAGAAGCATCTTTACACATGCCCAGGTAGCCTGCTGGGCCACCTCCACCCACTCTCCACCCACTCCAAGCAGCTGGCTCTGGTCTTTCTATAAGGGGCAGGGAGGGGAGGGAGATGATTACAGCCGGGCTACACATGGGTCCCTGTACCCTCTCCATGCCAAATCAAATTGCTTCGCCTTTTCTAGAAGTTTTGTGTGCAACAGTGTTACCCAGGGCTGAAATACTGTAAAAATGGGATAGGGAGAAGGAATAGAAAGAAGGAAATGAAAGTTTTACAGAACCAGGTCTCTAAACAAGCCAAACCTATCTCTTTCCCCCAGGGGCTGCCTGTGAGGCCCAGGCTTTCATTGGTGTACACAGCACAGGACACAAGACAGAAGACTGTCCTGGACTTAAACTCTCATGCCTTATCATAGTGCCTAGAACTTCCTCTCATTTGGTGATATAGGAAAAGTCATTCTAGAATACTGGTTCTCAACTGAGAGTGACTCCACCCCCACCAGGGGACATTTGGCAATGTCTGGAGACACTTCTGGTTGTCACAACTCAGGGGGTGCTATGGCATCTAGTGGGTAGAAATCAGAGGTGCTGCTAAACAGCCACAATACACAGGACAGCCACCCATCCTTGCCCAAGTTATTATGTGGCCATGTCATCAGTGCCACATTGAAAAACGCTGCTCTAGAGAATAACTAGGAAAGGGCAGTCTCTATGGCCATCATAAGGGTTTCTACTTCATTCTCAACCCTGGGCAAGCTCTGGACCCAAACTGAGGCCAACCAATCACAAGATCACCCACCCACCCACCATGTGGCATCATGGGTATGTCAGGACCTTAGACAAGCAGCACTTACTGGGCTTCGATGGCAGGGCTATGGATGGAACATTTGGTAGAGGGACTGTTTCGGGTCCACTGATTTCCAGCAAATTCTTGTCTAGTTCCTCCTGTTCTAGTTCTTCTAATTCCGCCATGAGCTCATCCTGGTAAAAAGAAACACAATAGTTAGAGCCCATCCTGGGAATCCCAGACCCAGCAGTCCACTTCTTCCCTGTGCTTAGTGACACTCACACCTTTCTGGAAAGGCCAGAAGGGAGATGAACTCCAGGTTCCATTCAAACATCCTAAACGAGCTTCTACTGGTGAATGTCGCACATAGACAGTTGAGCCATTGCTGTTGTATGATGTCTGGTCTTGTGTTAGGACTGTGGGCATCTTGGGAGAAGCACTTGTTGCTTTTTAATATTTCTTTTTTGGAGCCAGGCAGATTGAGTGAATGCTCATGGATATTTGAAGATCAAAATTAACTTAATCAGTCCCTGAACCTTCAGTAGGAAAGCCTTGATGCTGGGAACAGGCTGTTTTCACTATATAACTATACAGTGCGAGTTAGAAAGCACAGAGTCAGGTTCAGTGGAAGGAGGGTGACCTTGAAGGAACTCAGCTCTAAGGCACAATTAAGCATCTTCAATGGGGACCGGTACTGGACTTTCAGAAACCCGAGACTCAAGGCCCCCATATTACTACAACAGACATTGGGAGATGGCTGAGATCCAGACAGAGCTCTCCAGGGTGGCAGCTGTACTATTTGTTGAAACCAATTACTGACCTGAAGCCTGCTGAAGGATCCTCATGAAGGTTCTTTTTTTCTTTCTAAGATTCTACCCCAAATAGTGAAAGCGTCACTCAAGACCCACAGTTCAGGGAACACCATGCCCTATCTATGTCCCTGTCTCTGGAGGGGTAAGAACTGGTGATTTTCAAACCACACACCGCCTGTCTGAGAGCCTTCAAGAACACATCAAGGGGTGGCCTCAGTGTCATTTGTGAAACTTCTGTGATCTGTATGAAACCACTTACCTCGTCGAATTCTTCTCCAAACCCTACAGGTTTTGAAATAGCTGTTGAAATCTCCTCAGCAAGTTCTTGCTGGTCAGCAATATCCTGCATTAACTCATCAACTTTATCGATGTCCCTTTAAATGAAATGGGCAGATGTCACATGGATTGGTCTGTGTATGTAAAGAAGGTCTGCTATGCAGGACAGAAACCCTCCTCCACACAGTCAACTTCCCAGCCCTACCCCCTACAACTGCTTCCTGTGAGGTATTACTTGTCCTTATTACCTTTTTCCTCCCCTTTCAAATACAGAATCACAGAATCAAGGGGACGGAAATGTCCTAAGGAAATATGGGTTGGCCAATCCCATCCTATACGCAAATGAGTAAATACATCAGATGAGACCACAGGACCTGGGCCAGTAGCTTTTTTTTTTTTTAAATTTGCAAGAGGTAGCATGTGGTCCTGGGAGAAAAAAAATGAAGGAAAGTAAGAAAGTACCACAGTCCCTCCTCTTTCATTTCTTCTTGCTTTTGGGATTTGGGTATGCATACATGCGCCCAGCGTGTTTTTCAAGCCACTGGGTCTAGAGTACAGTTGGTCATGTAGGAGCCAATTGCCTTAACCATTATGCCACTGGCTGGCCCTAAACACTGATTTTAATCCCAGTTCTATACAAGCTCACACATAGTTGCCCATAGGCAGGGAGTCAGCTTCCTTTTCTGAGATGTGGCTTTACCATCTTTACCATAATCAGAAGTCTGGGTGACAGGATTTCTTAAGGACCTTTCTACCTTGAAATTATGCTCATTACAAATGATCTTGAATTACTCAGAAAATATTGTTTCATTCCATGAATCTGCAGCAAGTACATAATCCATTTTAGAAGGAGTTCCCAAAAAAGCAAATTAAAATAAACTCAGGTGCTTAAATGAATAAGTCAAGGGGTCTGCGCAAGGCTATGTGGAGTGTGAGGCATTCTAGGCCCAGCACCGCACAGCCCCATGGGTACTTCCTTCCCATAACAGACACTTACATGTTGTCGTGGGCAGCCTTCATGGCCTTGGCAGCATAGCCCATGTTCTTGAGCACCTCAGTGTTGGTGTTGGCATTCTCTAGGGCCTCCCGCTGGAACTCAATGGTTGATAATGTACCATCGATCTGTGCCAGCTGCTTTTCATACCTCTTCTTGCGCTTTAGGGCCTGGAGGGCCGCTGCATGGGGAAAAAAACAGTTTCAGAGAGCCGGGAAATAGGTGATACCCTAGAGTTCAGAGTCTTCTCCCAGTTGTAGTGGAAGCACCTCAATTGTTGCTTCTACTGTAACAGAGGGTTAAAAATCTCTTTTACAGGGCCGGCAGGTTGCATGGTAGTTGAGGTGCTCAACTCCCATATGATCAACTGCAGTTTGAGTCCTGGACCTGGTGGCTTGCTTTCTCACTCCCCCTCTTTTTCTCTCTCTCTCTGGTCAAACTGAGTAATAATAAATAAATAAAATTAAAAATAAGTATTTCTTTAGGAAAAAAAATCTCTTCTACAAAAAGAACACATCGCACAAAATTCACAAACCTCAAAATGCAGCCAGTAAACAAGCACACAAACAAAACTTCACAATCTCTAGTAGCCACACACAAATATAAGCATGGACAAGCACCCAGACAGAGAATGCGCATTGAGGTCAAATCCTGCTCACAAACTTAGATGAGCTACTTTTCCCTGATAGGTTCACTGTGAAAGGTAGATGAGACAAAGTATGTGAACATGTTCAACATAGTAGACAGCCCCCCAGAAAGGTAGTTCTAATGATTATGAACAATTTAAAAGTACCATTTATGCCAACTAGCTTACCAAAGTATTAAATAATGACTACACTATTGGGTTAAACTGCTATCTCACACACAGCCGACAATCTGGAAACTGTTACACTGTGTCTAGAAAGAAATATAACAACACACAACAACCATAAGGATGTTTCTGTCCTCTGATCCAGTAATTCTCTCTGAAAATTTATCCAAAAACAAAAAACCCTATGCCTAAAGGTGGCTACTACAGCAGTCTCTGTGATAGAAATCACAACTGAACTGACAGACAGGCAGAAACCCCTGCCATAGACAAATCTAGAGTCTGACCATTTGGTCAAGTCAATGACATACTCTATCTTAGCCATCCCACATATTAAGGTCATAGAGATCACCTTGTTGTAGGGTTCAATCAAGGTAAGTGAATTGACCAAAGGGAACATGTAACAACTGGGACCAAAGTCACATCTCCCTATTCAAAACCCAGGCTTCCTTCCCCTTACTGTCTTGATTCCTTTCTTTACACCAAGGACAAAATTCTGACTACTTTTCATTATAAGATACTTTCCAAGGGACTGGGGAAGTCACATCTACCAACAACCTTGCTATAGCAGGCTCCCCTGGTCCAGTGATTGTGGGACGCTCCCTACCTCCTGTTCCTGACACGGCCTTTTATGATACTCAGTAAAGCTTTCTTATCTCTGTTTAAGTAAAACACAGGCATTCCTTTGCTGATTCCAAGTCTTTTTGGGAAGAAAGACTGTGTTTTTAACCAATTACCAATCCCTAAATTTCTAAATCCACCTGTAAACTATAAGCTCCCTGCTTTCAGATGGCCAACCCTTTTGGGTCAAACCAATGCAAAGACTCCTATGCTGATTTGTAATTGTGTCTGTGTCACGGGCTCTCAGAACTAAATAAAAAGAACCATTACATCTGAACACCCTGGAAGACGCTTTTGTGCTTTCCTGGGCCTGGTCACTAATTTTGTGTTTAAAAATAAACAGTTTCAGGGCCAGTAGGTGGCATGGTGGTTAAGGCACTGGATCCCACAAGGCCAACTCTGTGGTTTTGAGTCCCAGAACTAGCTTGAAAAATCATGCTGAGTATATGTGCATGTATGTCCAAAATCCTGAGAGGAGAATGGAGGAGAAAGGACTGCGGCACAGCCATCCCCCTGGAGGTGATTACTCACTTTCCTTATCTCTCTGGAGAGGATGATGCACGCTCTATGGCAAAAACCAAAACAAAACAAAACACACACGACCTTAAAATAAATAAATAAAACAATTTAAATTATTTCCTACAGAGCCTTGGTTATTTCCTTTAACAACATTGAAAATTCCCTTAGGATGCATCTTAGATGGTCATCAAAACAGGAAGTGGGCTTGGCACAGACTCAGGCAGAAGGAATGGCTAAGCTGGCCTGGGCTGGGTCAGGGAAGCTGCCCAGCCCCTGCCTGAGGCCTAGAGGGTGCTAGCCTCACGTATACACATGTGTCTCAACATCCATGCTGCTCTCCGGGGCCAGCGGTGCCAGGCCAAAGCCACCTCCCTCATGGGGTTTTGGCTTCTGCATGTGTTACATGAAAAGGTCCCATGATCTTTCCACTCACACTCCCTGTTAGTCCAAGATTCTGTCCTGAGAACCAGCTTTTTTTTTCTTTTCTTTTTTTCTTTTTGAGAGTTTTTTTTGCTATAGGGTGCATGCGCTTGCCAGAAAGAGAGACAGAAGCGAGAAATCACCCCCCAGGGGGCATGGCCACATCACAATCCCTTCTCCATTCTCCTCTCAGGATCTTGGGCACGCACACGTACCCGGTGTGAGTTTAAGCCACCAGGTCCGGGACTCGAACCATGGGAGTCCAGCAACATAGCCATTATGCCAACTGCTGGTCCTGGGAAAACAGCTTTGCCTACCTGTAAGCAGTCCTCCTAAAACAGCAAATAAAACAACGGGGAAAAACTCCAGTAAAAGAATAATGCGGACTACAACACACTTACAAAAAACCTGAAGTAATAAATGTACCTCATTAAAATCTGAAAAACCACTTACCCTGCTATCTCCTTTGATTCTGATGAGAATGGCCAGAATGGCCCAGGACTGCTCCATCCCTCGATAATGCTGAGGTCCCTAAGACCCTAATGAATACCCTCACCTCTGCTATCCTAAGTCATGCACGCTACTTAAGTACATCCTAAGACATGTACCCTCAGTCAATTTTGGTTTCATTGTGCAAACATCAGTGTACACTTACACAAACTAGATAGTAGAGGCTACTATACATGTATAGGCTATACGGGCGAGCCTATATGCTCCTTATAGGACCATCGTCATATATGCGGTCAGCCACTGACTAAAATGTTACGTGGTGCATGAATGAACCTCATGAGGGCAACTCTTTAAGGTGGGAATGACCACTCCTTCAGTAGATGAGTAAACTGATTATATAATTCAGCCCACATTGCCCAGATGATAAAATCTGGTGTGGAACCCCAAAGGCCATGCCCTGCCATTTGACCACTCCCACTTCATGAAACAGGCAGGATTCTGCATGGAGAGGATCATCCAGTTCAGCAGGGATTGTCTAGGGGACTGTGGGAACACAAACAAAAGAGAGTGGAAAAATCAACCATTCCTTTGCTTCAAGACTCTGAATAGCTCCCTCTGCCCACAGGACAAAGTTTCCATATAGTTTAAAGTAGCCTTTAAGGCCCTATGAGGGAAAGGGATGGGGACTTTCCACAAGCCCAGGTCTTGGAGCCCAAGCTCAGAAATCTCTTCTACCAGGTAGGCAGGTTGCATGGTATGGGGTGCTCAACTTCCATATGGTTGACTGCAGTTCGAGTCCTGGACCTGGTGGCTTGCTTTCTCATTTCCCCTCTCTTTCTCTCTCTCTGTCTCTCTCTGGTCAAATTGAGTAATAAATAAATAAATTAAATTAAAAATAAATAATTCTTTAGAAAAAAATCTCCTCTACAAAAAGAACATATTACATGAAATTCACAAACCTCAAAATGCAGCCAGTAAACAAGCACACAAACAAAACCTCACATTCTCTAGTAGCCACACACACAATCTAAGCATGAACAAGCACCCAGAGAATGTGCTTTGAGGTCAAATCCTGCTCATGAACTTAGGTGGGCTACTTTTCCCTGAGTAACAGCCTTGCCATCAATAATCAAGACAGACACCACATTGCCTTGAAGAAGCCTAAATTCTCTACAACATAGGGCTACTGATTGGCCGCCTCTGTGACTTCCTTGGTGCTATGTTGCTTTTCCACAGAAACTGACCCAAAACATAGCCTAATCACCAAGTGGTTCTCAAGCCTTTTCAGGCCAGGAACAATGCCCCGCAGGAGCTCCTTACCTAGATCCACCCTAGCCATCCTCTCCACCCATGGCCCAGCTCTGAATATGCAACTTGTCCACCATTCAAGATTCACAAGGCATTCTGAGAACCTACTGTGTGGTAAACAAGCAAGGCAGCAGTCCCATTCACCTCACTTCATTTAATCCTACAAGCCCCTGAACCTAGCTACCACACTAACAAGGAAACTGGAGATCAGAAGTCACCCTCCTATTATGTGGGAGGGGAGGACTAAACCAATGGTCTGTGGATTCCTTAGCCTCCCCTTCTTCCCCAAATAGGCTTGGAGTGATGACAGGTAACTCCAGACCATTCTCAAGAATGAATGCTAAGGGGACAGACCTGCCTTGCTCTTCAGTGTCCTGAGAATGGCAGGAGGCTGATAAAATGTGTGTGAAATTGATTGTATACAGTCACCTACAATCTGATTTTTTAATAAGTTATTATTTCCTCAATAACATCATAGATTTAGAATTGTTTTATCTTCTTCTCAAATATATTTTCAATGAGAATAACTCCTTATATGCCAATTCTAAATTTCTCTACCCTCTACTTTCACTTCTAAATTTCCCCAAATGGGAACAAGTGGTAGCATAGAGGTTACACAAATGGACCCACATGGGAAGGGTCCTTGGTTCATGTCCAAAGGCCTCCCTGGGCATGTTGGATTTATCTATTCATATATGCCCAAGATCTAAGTTGGGAGAGACTGGGGGTGGATCATGATGAGAAGATCCAGTTGAGGGTGCTGTTTGTCTCTTCTTCCCCACACCCTAGTCACCCCAGAAGAAATAAACTTAAAAAAAAAATTTTTTTAGAGGTTTTTGCTATAGGGTGCATGTGCTTGCCAGAAAGAGACAGAGAGACAGAAAGTGAGAAATCACCTCCCCAAGGAGGATGGCCACGCCACAATCCCTTCTCCATTCTCCTCTTAGGATCTTGGGCACACATGCACATGCGCCCGGCATGAGTTTAAGCCACCAGATCCAGGACTCGAACTGTGATCAACTACATGGGAGTCCAATGACATAACCATTACACCAACTGCTGGTCCCCCCCCCAGATTTTTTTAATAATGAATTCCAGGCCAGCAAGGGCATAATGGTTAAGGTGGCTGGATCCCACGTTGCCAACATAAGGATTCCAGTTCCAGACCCAGAGATTTAAAAAACATACCAGGTACCTGTGTGTGTATATCCAAAATCCCAAAAAAGAAGAAATGGAGGAGAAGGAATTGTGGTATGATCATTCCCCTTGAGGAAGTGCTTTCTCACTTTTTCTTCTCTCTTTGTTTCTCTCCTACAGTCAATGTGCCCTCTGGCAAAGTTTAAAACAAAAATAATAACTACTCCACCATAAAAAACAATAAGACCCTGGAATCCAATAGAAAGTGAGTGAATATGGAATATTTACTGCTGAGCGAAGCATGCCAGGCTATGACAGAGAGACACTGTATGTCTCCACTTAACACATACCCACCGACTGTGCTCTGTGGAGGAAACTGAAAGATTAGAGGACACAGAAGCATTGAAAATGGTTATAGATACTGGAGACAATGTGGGAAGAGGATGGGAGAAGGGGGAGAGTGTAAGGAAAGAAATTGAGGAGGACTGTAGAGAGGCAAGACATTTGTGGAACACAGAAAGGGATTAGTATCGCTGATGATAATGTGTTTTGTATCCTTAACTGGACTGGTGTGAAGTGTATTCATGTTGAGTAAATTCAACTCACAAGCTAAGTGATGTATAGTGATTAAATGTATAAAATAAAAAATAATAAAAATAAATTTGCCCAAACAATAAATTACCTGGAAGTAAATACCCAAATATACCAGGAAGGTAAGCAAGGTAAGCAAGAGATCACTCTCCATTAATGAAATAATGCTGGTCTTATTCAATTTTGCAGACCAACATCCAGCACGATCACTGGTACACAGTAATAATATATATATATATATATATTTGAATCTCCAATTTTCTCTGTTTTATAAGTTCATATAGTTCATCCAGGGTCCTTCATGTAGGTTACACTTCCTATACACTTCTTTTTTTCTTTTTTTTTTTTTTAATTATTTTGGGGCCAGCAGGTGGCATGGTGGTTGGGGCACTAGACTAGTTTATTTAACTTTATTTATTTATTTATTTATTTTACTTTGATCAGAGAGGGACAGAGAGAGAGAGAGAGAAAGTGAGAAAGCAAGCCGCCAGGTCCAGGACTAGAACCACAGTCGGCCATGTGGGAGTCCAGCGCCCCAACCACCACGCCACCTGCCAGCCCCATCTTCTTCTTTTTTTCTTTTTTTTTTTTTTTTTTTTTTAAGAGAGATTTTTGCTATAGGGTGCATGCACTTGCCAGAGAGACCGAGACAGAATGCAAGAAATTGCTCTCCAAGGGAATGGCCATGCTACAATCCTTTCTCCGCCATTCTCCTCTCAGGATTTTGGGCATGCACGCACACATGCCTGGCGTGAGATTTAAACCGCTAGGTCCAGGACTTGAACTGCAGTCAACTACATGGGAGTCTAGCGACATAACCATTAGACCATCTGCTGGTCCCACATTTCCTATAGCTATGAGAAGCATTTGGCGGGATTTTCTCCCCACATTTCTCCTGGCCCATAAAATAGGAACTTCTGCAAGCACCTCAGAGGAAATGTGCCCTTTCTGAGGCTCTGGAACCAAGCAAAGACCCTGGCCCACCAGGGCTCTCCTCCTAACTGCAGGATCCTGCAGGACAAGTCTAGTGGGGACTATTATTTTTAAGCCTGAACTAATTTCTATATATACTTCTCAACTAGTTGAGACCTCTAAAGACAAAGGTACATGCTAAATTTTCCTCTCAGAAATCCCCAAACATAATTTAAAGTAATCTCGAAAAAAGACAAGGTAAGCAAAGAATGTGTGTAAAAATAAATATTCACAACACTTGGTATCTCATAAACCTGTAGCATGAGGTAGAGCACAACTTAGGGCAAACTAAAGGTCAAGAAGAATCAGAGTGCTTTGATAAGGAAAATGCCACTCTTCCCGAACACAGCTAACCTAATTTTTAAATTTAAAATATAACTTTCTGTTTTCTTTTTTTTTTAATTTATTAACTTATCTTTTCCATAAGTGAGAGAGAAAGAGAGAGATACAGCACCCACAACAGGGCCCTTGTGCTGCAATCTACCTCCAGCCTCCTCCCTCCTCCCTCAGTTGAGATCATGGCACATGTGTGCCCTGCGTAGTCAGAGAGATCTCAGGATGCGAACCCAGAACCCTGAGCCACTGTCTGGCCCCCAGAAATCTGTTTCTATATTTAGCCAAACTCCAAAGGGCAAGCCCACGCAATGTTTACATAAATACATACTGGCTCTTCATGTCTTTTCTTTACTTCTCCAAGCTCCTGGTGGCTGGATTAATAAAAAGTAAATACTGTAGGGACCAGCAGGTGGCATGGTGATTAAGGTGCTGGACACTCCCACATGGCTGACCACGGCTCAAGTCCTGGACCTGGTGGCTTGCTTTCTCACTTCCCCTCTTTCTCTCTCTGTCTCTGTGTCTCCCTATGTCAAATTAAAAATAAATTAATGAATGAATAAAATTTAATAAGTAATTTTTTTAAAAAAGTAAATACTGTAAATAAAATTTTTTAAAAGAAAAAAAAAAGTACTGTGTTAACAAGGAGCTGCTCATTAAACAAAATACTCAAAAAGGTGTCCAGAGAAATCCCTTCTCTGTCAATGAACCCCCAGTGTCATTTATAAACACAATGACTTTACAACTGCAATCTAACTCAGGCCAATAGAAGTTTACGAGGTTGCTTTTAGATAGAAAAAAATAGTTCTTGGAATCTCCATATTTAATTACGCCTTTCTCAGTTCCAAGAGAGTAATTACAGCAGCAATTACAGAATCTAATAACCAGCTTTATTGGCTCTGGAAGCTGAAGCAAAAACAACTCCAACCATGTTGAAATAAACATTGGTCTCCAGGCAGTTGCTTCATTAGACCCTCCAAATAGCTATTTGGAAAGAAACTAGGAAGCAAAGAGACTGTCAAAAAGATGTTCATGTAAAGGAAGGCCCTTGGACACAAATCTGAGACCTTTCTATATGGATCCATTTGACTTTCTGCTGCACTACTCTCTGGCTCCCTGGAAACCCTTTCTTTCTTTCTTTCTTTTTTTTTTTTTTGGTTGAGTTTGCCATAGGGTGGTGTACTTGCTGGAGAGAGACAGAGAGATAAAGAGGGAGAATGAGAAATTACCCACTGGGGGGATTGGCCATGCCACAATCCCTTCTCCAGTCTCCTTTTGGGATTTTTGGCATGCAGGCACATGCACCTGGCAAGATTTTTGGCAGGTTGTCCATGTGGGAGTCCAGTGCCTTAACCACCACGTCATCTGCTGGCCCTAGAAATCCTTTCTACAAGGCATCTGTTAGTGAGTACAGAAACTATTTTCAGAGAATGCCACAATCCCTTCTTTCAATACAACTAAATATGATGTTGCTTTCTCCTAGGCAAAGGCAAACCTGACCTTTCTTTGAAAAGTTGCTAAAGGGGACATCATACCCATAAACTCATTACTAGTAGAGAGGCAGGCATGAAGGGAAGAGGGCCCAGTGATGTGCTCTCACTAAATGAATGAAGGTCGATAACTTCAGTCCTTTTGAAACTCCACGATTTAAGCTGGCCCATGGCACGGTGGATACCTACATGGCTGAGTGAATGCTTAAAGTCCCAGTTCTGATGGTTAAGAAACATGCTAGGTGCTTGTGAATGTGTGTCCCAAATCCTAAAAGGTTGGAAAAGTGGAAAAAGGACTGTGGTGTAACTCTCCCCCTTGGAGGATGCCTTGTCACTTTCTCTCTAGTGAGTGCACACACACTCTGGCAAATTAAAACAACAACAAAGCTCCAAGATTCTACACTTGCAGTTATCCAACAGAAGGTACGAAATGTGGAGGGAAGATGAGTGTTGCTTCTTTCCCACTCTCAGCATGAACAACATGGCAAACACAAACACGCTCCAGAGGCCACTTACATACAAATGCAACCCCAGGACTCCAGCCTAAGTGAGAATTCTGAAGAACCCTCAGCAGCCTGGTCACGGCAGGGCTACTGGCAGGCAAAGAACCAAGCAAAGCTGAGGGAACCCTGCTCTGCCTCCCTTCAACAATTACTCATAAGTACCCAGTTCATTCTGCCCATAAATAAACCTCAGATGTTCAGAGTACCCAAAGCCAGGAGCACTGGAGCTGGCCCTCAAGCCATTAGTCACTTTGCTGGTGGGGGCAGAGAGTCATCTGTCATTTGCCTTGTGTGTGTGAGCTAGAAAATTCAAAGGTGAGGGACCAGCAGTTAGCGTAATAGCTATGTTGCTGGACTCCCATGTAATCGACCGCGGTTTGAGTCCCGGACCCGGTGGCTTAAAACTCACGCTGGGCGCATTTGTGTGTGTGCCCAAGATCCCGAGAGGAGAATGGAGAAGAACGGATTGCGGCATGGCCACCCCCCAGGGGGTGATTTCTCACTTTCTTTCTCTATGTCTCTGTCTGGTGAGCGCACGTGCCTTTATAGCAAAAACCTCTCCAAAAAAAAAAAAAAAAAAAAAAGAAAATTCAAAGTTGAAACAATAGAATTAACCATCAACATCAAATAAACTCATCCTCCTACAGAAATAGTTATTAGTAATTTCCCATGGGGCCAGCAGGTGGCATGGAGATTAAGGTTGGATCCCACACGGCTGACCTTGTGGTTTGAGTTTCAGACCCAGCAGCTTGACACCAAGTGTGTGTGTGCATGCATGTCCAAAATCCTGAGAGAATGGGAAAGAAGAAATTGTGGCATGGCCATTGCCCCATGGGGTGATTTCTCACTTTCCCTCTCTGTCTCTCTCCGTGAAGGCACACATCCTATAGAAAAAAAAGAAATTCTCTGTCCATCACATGGCATCAGAGATCCCACCAAATCTACACCAAACCTTGACCTGGTATCAAGACCAGAGGAAGCTCAAAGGACTCTCAGAGACAATGATGTCCAACCTCTCTCATTAGATAAAGAAAAATGATGCTCAGAGAAGGTGGCAGGCTGGCCAGGACCCTGCAGCAAGAGGAAGAATTAGGACTGAAATCCAGGTCTCCAGTCCAGGACTCTTTCCACCACCTCAAGTCTGTTATTTTCAAATTAAGATGCTATAAATAAATGAGCATTTCCTCCAGCCATAAGGAAAACAGTCTGCCTTACGCTCTTTTATCCAATTTCCAAACTCTGACCTTTGTAAGTCCCTGTGCTGACACATGAAAGAACCAGAAAGCTACCTGACTTGCTCTTCTAAGTTCCCAGTTAGAAGAAAAAGAAAAAAGAATTAAAAAGACGTGCTGGGGCCAGCAAGTGGCATAGTGGTTAAGGGCACTGGTTTCCCACAGGGCTGACTGAGGTTCGAGTCCTAGACCTAGTGGTTTGCTTTCTCATTTTCCCTCTCTCTCTCTCTCTCTCTCTCTCTCTCTCTCTCTCTCTCTCTCACTCTGTCACATATACATACATACATATGTAACGTTAAATAAAACAATTCTTTAAAAAAAAAGCCCAGCAGATGGCATGGTGGCTAAGGCTCTGGACACTACCACATAGCCCACCACGGTTAGAGTCCCGGACCTGGGGGCTTGCTTTCTCATGTTCTCTCTCTCTCTCTCTGTGTCTATCTGATCAAATTAAAATAAATAAATGAGTAAAAAACAAAGGAAAAGAGGTGCTAATCTGCCTGGCTTGAAAGTACCTTCCTGGATGAATGCTACTGATCCTGCCTGCAGTTTCACAAGACAGGGAGGGCTGGGCTTCATTTCTCTACCCTGTATAAAGGTGACTAGGACAGTGTGGTCCTACAGGATCTCCAGAAAGTTCTCAGGAACCAAAATGCACCTTGGAAGCCTAGACAAAGGCTGTTTTATGTCCATCATACTCCTACATTGTCCTAGGCTTGCCTGTAGGACACAGGACCTCATCCTGCAAAAGCCTTGGAATGCTGTCCCTGACACTGCCGCATTTATTCCCACACAGCTGGGGAGCTCAGGCTAGAGGTGCAAGCAGCCTTTTTCAGAGCAGCCTCCTTCTCTGTGATCTATCTCTCTCTTCCCCTAATTTGCTCTCCGTGGCCTGGAGCTAATGCACTCCATTTAGAGATGGTAAAATAAGTACTTGTGTAAGACCAGGAAATCGGAGTCTGAAACCCTGCTGACTTCATCAGCAAACACACAGAGAGTACACAGGGAGTACAGTACTCACTGCAAGGGAAAATTCTAGACAGAAAGAAAGAAGCCCCTTATCTGTTTAACAAGGACAGAGATGAAAGAAATAAGCCCCACAATTACCAGCCTAACAGAATAGCAAACTGCTCCGAAATAATTTATTTTATTTTTATGTTTTAGATTGTTGCCATAGGGCCCCTGGAGAGAGACAGAAGAGAAAAAGTGAGACATCATCCCCCAGACAGGGACAGCCACGTGGCAATCCCATCTCCTCTATTCTTCTATTGGGATTTAGGGCATGCAAGCACACACACCCAGTGTAATTTTCAAGCTGTCGGGTCCAGGACTTGAACTGCTCAGTCAACCACGTGGAATCCAACACTTTAATCTCCATGCCACCTGCTAGGCTCCAAAACCATTGAAATAGTAAAGTGTGTTCTAGAAAAGCAAGATAAAATATCTCCATAGTCAACTAAGTTTAGGAAATGCTGGGTCACATCCAATTATGATGGTCATTTAGGGAGTCCAGTTGTCCAGTTGTGAATTTCAGTTCACCTGTTTAGTAAACCTAAGAAAATAATCCTCATGATAACAATTACCCCATCTCCTTCAGTTATTATAAGGATTAAAATGAGGTATGTATGTGAAATCCCTGGCTCAGTAAATGTCAGTCACTACTACTGTTAACTGCAGTAGTCTCAAAGACTATTTTAATAAGAGAGCACCCACTCTCACACTGACAAAAAATAAGAGATTTGAGAGTGAGAGAAAGAAAGGAAGGGAAGTAGGGAAGAAAAAGAAAGAAAAAGGGAAAAAGAGAAAGCAAAACCAAAAAAAGCTAACAACCTCTACACACTAACATCTGCAAAACAGAACTTGGGGAAAAAAAATTAAAATCATCTTGAGGGAGCTGGCAGGTAGTATGGTGGTTAAGGCACTGGATTCCCATATGGCTGACTGCGGTTTGAGTCCCAGACCTTTTGACTTGCTTTCTCACTCCCCCCCACCACCTATGCCTCTCTCTGGTGAGCACACGTGCCCTACAGCAAACTTTTAAAAATAGTAATAAAAATAAATAAATAATTGTAAGAGGCTTTTGCCTTGGGAACCAGCAGTTAGCGTAATGGCTATGTCGCTGGACTCCCACGTAGTCGACCGCGGTTCGCATCCAGGACCTGGTGGTTAAAACTCACGCCGGGCGCGTGTGCGTGCGTGCCCAAGATCCCGAGAGGAGAATGGAGGAGAAGGGATTGCGGCGTGACCATCCCTCCTGGGGGGTGATTTCTCGCTTTCTGTCTCTATGTCTCTCTCTGTCTGTCTGGCGAGCGCACGCGCCCTATAGTGAAAACCTCTCCAAAAAATAAAAATTAAAAAAATAAAAAAAGAGGCTTTTGCCTTATGGCACATGCTCTCATCAGAGAGACAGACAGACAGAGACAGTGAGAGGGAAAGTGAGAAATCACCCCTTTAGGAGGGATGACCACTCCACAATCCCTTCTCCTCCATTTTCCTCCCAGGGTCTTGGATACGCATGCACATGCACAGGTGTAATTTTCAAGCCACTGGGTCTGGGATTCAAATCGTGGTCAGCTATGTGGGAGTTCAGTGATATAACCACTATGCCATCTGATGGCCCAAATAAATAATTCTTTAAAAAACAAATAAATAAAAGCATCTTGAGGGCCAGTCAGGTGGTACAGTGGTTGGGATGGCTGGGTCCCATACACTTCGACTGCATGGTTCAAGTCTCAGAACCAGAGCTTAAAAAATATGCCAGGCACTCATATGCGTGTGCCCAAAATCCCAAGAGGAGAATGGAGGAGAAGGGACTGTGACGTGACCACTCTCTCAGGGGTTGCTTTCTTACTTTCCCCTTTTCTCTCTGTATCCATCTCTCTCTGGCAAGCACGCATGCCTTGTAGGAAATTAAAAACAAGACAAAATAAAATCCTTGAGGGCCAGCCCTATAACCCAGTGGTTAAGGCAGTCAGATCCCACCTTAGTTCAAATCCAGGCCCAGTGGCTTGAAAAGCATGTTGGGCACATGTGTATATGTGCCCCAAATCCCAACAGGACAGAGCAAGGGAGAAGAGTGATGCATAATTGTGACCCATTGGTGTGTACTTTCTCCCCCACCTCCCACTGCCTGTCTTTCTCTGGCAAGCACATGTGCCCTCTGATAATTTAATGAATGAATGAATGAATGAATGAATGAATAATTATCACCTTGATTGTTTAGCTAATGCCAGTTTCATCAAAATCTGGCCTTAGATGATGTCTACCAGCACTGGGACCCAGAGAAAGTAATACAAGGTTTGGTGCCAGGAGACCAGGTCAGAATCCTGGCCTTCCCACCAGTGTGAAGTCAGTTATTTCACCTCTCTGAATGTTTTTCATCAGATGCAAAATGGGGGTGATTACAAGGTCTCAAGAACAGATGAGAAAAGATAATCCCTATGAAAACATTCCATGAATGAGATGAGTATTCTCTCCATCTTGCCAGTTTCTTTCGACACCTTGCCTGTGTCCAACATTCTATCCAGGGTTCTCTATATCTGCCTATCCCTGTCCTGTCTTGTCTGCTAATCCAGTATGTCTAAGAAAGGGTATACCCCTCTGGTACAGTGGAGAAAAATATAATGTATAACAGCAGCTAATGTTTACGTGGGGCTTCCTGAGTACCAGGCACCATGATTTGGTATTTTAGAGCAGTACTTTAGAACAATACCTGTCTCATAGTACCTCCTGTGAGGTAGATACTACTACTGTCCAACTTGAAAGATCAGAATATTGAGACTCAAAGAGTTTATCCTCTTCTCAAGTCATGTGATTAGGTAGCGGCTGGCCTGGGATCAAGGCCTATCTGCAAAGGGTGTGTTCCTTTTCAGTGAAGGAATAGCTACCCTACACCAACCTGACAACTGGGCAGCTTCTGCCAGAGCCTGGGAACCAGAGCGCTTCTGTGCCTTTGCATCAAATAGCCTGTAATTCCACAGCTATTTGGGAACAGCTCAGTCTGCCCAGAAACTCTCCGCTAACTGGTAATCCACTAGGGCAGGATGGAAAAAAAATTTTTTCTAATGGATATTAAATTGGTTAAAAGCACATGAGATAGGTACCAGCAGATGGTGTGGTAATTAAAGCACTAGATACACCCACATGGTCAACCACGGTTCGAGTCCCAAACCTGGTGGCTTGCTTTCCCACTTTTCCTCTCTCTCTCTGTGTATCTCTCTCTGGTCAAATTTAAAAAAAAAAAAAAAAAAAAAAAAAAAAAATCAATGAATAAATAAAATTAAATAATTCTTTTTAAAAATGCACGAGATGAAAAATCCAGCAATTTTATCATCCCTTCTACATTTAGGTTGACGGTTCTACATAGCTGGAGAGTTTACTGTGAGCTTCTTCCTGTGTTTTAAATAATAAGTGCTGAGGCCGGCAGGTGGCATGGTGGTTAAAGACACTGGACTCCTACATAGTTGACCACAGTTTGAGTCCTGGACCATGCAGCTTGCTTTCTCATTTTCCCTTTCTCTCTGAGTCTTTCTCTGGTCAGAATAAAAAGTAATAAGAATAAATGAAGTTAAAGAATTATTTTAAAAATTGGGAACCAGCAGTTAGCGTAATGGCTATGTCGTTGGACTCTCACGTAGTCGACCGCGGTTCGCGTCCCGGACCCGGTGGCTTAAAACTCACGCCAGGCGCGTGTGCGTGCGTGCCCAAGATCCCGAGAGGAGAATGGAGGAGAAGGGATTGCGGCGTGACCATCCCCCCTGGGGGGTGATTTCTCGCTTTCTGTCTCTATGTCCTTGTCTGTCTGGCGAGTGCACATGCCCTATAACGAAAACCTCTAAAAAAAAAAAAATTAAAAAATAAATAAATAAATGCCTTTTTCCATCATGTCTGTTCTATGTCCTCCCTAAAATGTCAGTTCCCTCAAGAACTTACATCTCCATGTCCGTAACAGCCCTGAGACAGAAGAGAAGGGGTATCTATACTACTCAACTTGGTTGGCTTTGCTTCATCTGACAATGCCTCTGTCCTCTCATCCCAAATGGCCTCCAGATCTCTTTCCATAACCTAAAATGACCTCCCCTCTATATCCTGGGAGGCCTAGGGACCCAAAGCTATAAAAACATGGTAAAGTTTCTCAAATTTCTGTTACTTGCCTCCTGCCCCCCTTTCTATTCTGGTACTAATCTCCACTGAGATTCTTTTTTTTTTTTCTTTCTGGAGAGGTTTTTGCTAAAGGGTGCATGCGCTTGCCAGAAAGACAGAGAGTGGAGAGAGACAGAGAGACAGAAAGCGAGAAATCACTCCCAGGGGTTATGGCCATGCCCACTCCCTTCTCCTCCATTCTCCTTCGGATCTTGGGCATGCACGCACTCGCGCCTGGCGTGAGTTTAAGACACCAGGTCCAGGACTTAAACCATGGTTGGCTGTGGGAGGCTGCGCACCAGCGAATTATCGCCGGTTTCTCAAAGAGCAAACAATTACACAATGACAAAGGCCATGATTGGCTCCCCTTCAAAAACCTCACCTTCAAAACCATACTCTGATTGGCCACTAGAATCCCTCAGATTTGCATATCCGGCACCTCATGATTGGTCCACAAAGCAACCAATCATAACCCACCTTTTACAACCAATCACGGCCCACCAGCATGTATATAACCACGATCCCTGGCCCACAATCTCCAGACGACCCTGAAGAGCCTGAAGAGTTGTAACACCGCATCATCTCCAGACGACCCTAAAGACCCTGAAGAGCTGTGACACCACGTCATCTCCGGACGACCCTGAAGAGTTGTAACACTGGGTCGTCTCTGTGCTGACCACAATAAACGGACGACCCTGAAGAGTTGTAACACTGCGTTGTCTCCGTGCTGTAACACTGCGCTGCTCGTCCCGGCTCTCACTCCTTCCCTCAGGAAACCTGTTCGACTGTCCCCCCGGGTCGGGACAGTTGGCTACATGGGAGTCCAGCAACATAGTCATTAAGCCAACTGCTGCCCCCCCCCCCCCGAGATTCTTAGAATTTTTAAAACCAAAGGGACTAGGGGCTTGTTATCAAGGACAGTAAGTCTGCAATCTCCCAACAACTACACTTAGAGGAAAGTGGCAGATACCCAGGGTAAGCAGCAGACTGCTTCAGACGGGGTCAGTAGCAGTGGTCCAGAAATAAGGAAGAAGAGAGGAGCCAGGCCCTCTCTGTTGGCAGGCAACAGTGCAGAGGACTATGTGGCTGTCTCCTCCTGCTCCTGAAGGGGAAGCTGCTGGCTTCCTTCAGCTCTACTGCCGTGGGTCTAACTTGGGCAGGAAGAGGAGAGTTTCACTTTCCAGAGACAACAGGCAACCAGGGAGAAGTGCTAGGTGATAGGATAACTTGGGCCAAGATAGGGGGACTAGGATCCTAGGAAAGAAAGCAGCCTACAGCTGTTATTGAGAACCATGGCCAGATAGCCTGTCCTGTGAAATCAAGGCCAATATTTCCTGTATACCACCAGGCTGCGGAACTTCATTTAAGCTACCAGAGACTCTAAATGAACACCCATGCAGCCTGCAGATAATGTCCTAATTGTTCCATGTCTTAAGACAAGTCATAAATTTGAATGTTACTTATTTCACACAAAAATCTAGATGTTCAGCTCCTTTGCAAATGCAGAATATCTGATAACACTGAGTCCACCCTGCTGCCTGGCAACAATCCGCTGGAGGTGAGTAGCAGCTGTCCCTTTCAGAAAGGGCACATATTTTTTTTTTCTTTTCTTTCCTTTTTGTTTTTAGAGGTTTTTGTTATAGGGTGCATGCGCTCGCCAGAAAGACAGAGAGAGACAGAGATAGAAAGTGAGAAATCACCCCCCAGGGGGGACGGCCACGCTGCAGTCCCTTCTCCTCCATTCTCCTCTCGGGATCTTGGGCACGCATGCACACGCTCCCAGCGTGAGTTTTAAGCCACTGGGTCCGGGATGCAAACCGCGGTCGATTACATGGGAGTCCAGCGATATAGCCATTATGCTAACTGCTGGTCCCAAGGGCACATATTTTCCAGTTCACCTCCGAGTCTACCACTGCCCTTCATCTTCTACCTGGCCATGTTGCTCATTTTCATGTCCTGGCCAGTTCCTGTAACACCCAACATTAATCCTAGATCTGGAGGAAACTGCTGGGAGTTAGATACAATCCTTTCCCTTTGGGCAGTTAAGGCTGGGGCTCAATATAAAGATAGGCAAACTATCTTTAGTCACAAAGATATACAAAGTCATAAAGGCTTAACAATTTGCTCAGCATCACAAAATTAGAGGTAATAGATAAGAGGGGTTCAAGCCAGGTGCCCTGAACAGATAGTGCTCCTTCCACTACCCTAAGAAACACTGTCTAGACAGAACCTGCACCATGATTCCTGGATCGGCAGCATCTTTTCCAACTCTGCCTTGACTGTTATGTCATTGAACAAGGCCCCTCACTTAGGGCCTCAGATTCCTCATCAAGGACATGGGAAGAGTGAACTAGATACTCTCTAGATCTTCCTGCAGCTCTAACACTATTCATACCCATACAGCTCAGAGATTTCCAATAACTGGATTGAAACAGACACAAAAGTCTTTTTTGTTGACCTTATAAGATCCTGAAAGTGTAAGTAACATCCATACACAGTATTTCCTGAGTAGTTCACATAATTGAGTTTTCCCTAGCCAATGAAATTAGCAGCCTCTCTTTTATTTTAACTGGTTTCACAAACTTAATTAGAAAAATCAGATATTCCCTCTAGTCTCTGAACTCAGCTACTCCAGCAGGGCAGGGGAAGTTGGCACTCAGATCCAATGGCAACCACAGATGTCACTCAGGAAGTAGAGGTCTCTGTAGTTAGAATGTGAACCCAGACACCCTCACCCTCTACTTCACTGCTAGTTCTGGAGCTGCCATCTTCCTCTCTAAAGTTCTTCTCTTCTACCATCTCCTACCAGCCCCAGAGGATACCCTGGCTCTCTTCCCCCTGCAGCTATTTCTTTGTGAGTTTTTTCCCCCCTAGATCTTTTCCTTCTCAGTTTCTTTCTTTCTTTCTTTCTTTCTTTCTTTCTTTCTTTCTTTCTTTCTTTCTTTCTTTCTTAAAGTTTTTGTCAGGGGGCACATGCACTTGCCAGAGATGGGAAGGGGTAGTGAGAAGGCATCCCCAGACGGGATGGCCATGCCACACAACCCCTTCTCCATTTTCCTTGGGATTTTGGGCATGAATGTATACAAGCCTAGTGTGTTTTTCAAGCCACCGGATTCAGGACTCGAACTGCACAGTTGGCTATGCTGGATCCTGTCACCTTAACCTCCATACCTTCAGCTGGCCCTCTTTTTTAATTTGCCAGAGGATGCGTTCACTGGCAAATGAGAGACAAGAGACAGAGAGAGAGAGAGAGAAAGGCTAAGAGAAAGCATCCACCCATGTGGGATGGTCATACCACAATCCTTTCTCCTTCATTCCTCCCTCCTTTTGGGATTTCAGGAATACATGCATACGATACCTGGTATGTTTTTCAAGCCTCTGGATCTGGGACTGAAGGGCACAGTCAGCCATGTGAGATCCAGATGCCTTAAGCACTACACTAACAGCTGGGCCCCTCTTCTCAGTTTCTAATGGTTGAAGCTCAAACTTTGATCAAGGTTCTTCTTTTCTCATACTAACCAGAGCTAATACCTGTTCAGAGCCTTGTATTTTATTCTTCCATTAATCCCCACAATAAGGAATTTATTAGTCTTATCAGACCGTTTTACAGAAGAGGAGATTTGAGGCCTGGAGAGATTAAGTAACCAGCTAAACTCAAAGCTTGTGAATAACCAACTAGCAGAGTCAGGATTCAGATTAACACTTTCTTTTGCTTCTAGACAAGATAGAAGGATAGGATTGAATGTACTCCCACCCAAGATAAATCAAATAATGAACTGGACATCAGGCAAAAAAGGATACTGATTCCCTGAGAGATAAGAAATAAAATGAATCCTAGGGCCAGCAGGTGGTGTGGTGGTTAAGGATGCTGGACTCCAACATGGCCCACTGCGGTTTGAGTCCCAGACGAGGCAGCTTTCTCTCTTTCTCGCTCTCTCGCTCTGTCTCTCTCTGGTCAAATTAAAATAAGTAAATAAATAAAGTTAAATAAAATAACTGTAAAAAAGAAAGAAAGAAAGAAAGAAAGAAAGAAAGAAAGAAAGAAAGAAAGAAAGAAAATCCTATGATTGCTTCCTGTTATTGCTCTGAGGTTTTCCAAGCAGAGTTTCAGGGAGAGAAAAGCCAAGCAGAGCCCAGCCGACTTCCAGAGTTGAGGAAATAGAGCTGAAAGTCTGGGGAGAACAGGGTAGCTAGAGTTCCCAAGAGAGAAACCAGAGGAGAGAGACAGAGAAGGAGTGCACACACACATACAAGTCCCTTGAAGAGCTGCAGAATATTCCCCTCTAGTATTTAGCAGAATACCAATCAGCAAATGCCTATGAGAAAGCTACTTAAGTCTGGGGAAGGAACCATACAGCAGGATGAGAGAGAATAGTAGTAGGTGCTCACACAGGGCCGCTTATAGTGGCTGTTCTCTGCCAGATTGGAAAACCTCAAAGTTCAAGACTCCTCAGTAGGGTCTTGTCTTAGTAATACGGAATAACTAGTCCTCTTTCAGATAAGCAAGCTTGCCTAACAAATCTTAAATGCAAGAGCCAAAAGGTCAAACTGTTACCAAGAAAACTGAGCCCAAAACCAAGTAAAGAATATTTATATAGGAATATATTAATATCTAGTACCCAACAAGGTAAGATTTGGCATCCAATCAAAAATTACCAGGCATGCAAAGAAATAGGTAAATAACACCCATAATGCGGAGAGCAATCAACAAAAGGCAAGTAACTTAGAACATAGATGTCAGAATTAACTGAGAGGTTAAAACAAACACAAGTGTATTGTTTTATTTTGCCATAGGGCGCATACGTTTGTTGGACAGAGACAAAGAGGAAAAGTGAGACACTTCTCCCATCCCTGTGGAGTGAGGGCCATACCACAATCCTTCCCCCTTCATTCTCCTCTTAAGATTTTGGGCACATGTATGCATGCACACACATACATACAAAGCATGATTTTCAAGTTGTTGGGTATGGGACTTGAAGTGGTCAATCATGTAGGAATCCAGCATAACCTGCTGGCCCACAACTATAGAGTTTATGAATAAAAAATTAAGGAGCTTTTTGGAAAGTTTTTTAAAGAGATTTTTGCTATAGAGTACATGCGCTCACCAGAGAGACAGAGAAGAAGACAGAGAGCCAGAAAGGAAGACAGAAAGACAGAAAGCAAGAAATCACCCCCTAGAGTGGGTGGCCATACCATAAATCAATTTCCTCCATTCTCCTCTCAGGATTTTGGGCATGCACGCACATGTGCCCAGCATGAATTTTAAGCCATCAGGTTTAAGACTCAAACCATGGTCAACTAAGTGGGAGTCCAGTGACGTAACCAGTAACCATTTTGCCATCTGCTAGTCCCAATTTTTTTTTTTTTTTAAGATTCAAATTAAGCTTCTGTAGATTAAAACTATTAGATGGGATAATAGCAGATTAGACATTGAAGAAGAAAATGATTTATAAACTTCAATACGGGGGCCTGCAATGGGCATAATGGCTATGTCATTGGACTCTCATGTAGTTGATCACAGTTCGAGTCCTGGACCGGGTGGCTTAAACTCACACTGGGTGCGTGTGCATGCATGCCCAGGATCCTGAGTGGAGAATGAAGAAGGGATTGTGGTGTGGCCATCCCCCCGGGGGGTGATTTCTCGCTTTCTGTCTCTCTCTTTCTGGCAAGTGCACATGCCCTATAGCAAAAATCTCTCCAAAAATAAATAAATAAACAAACAAACTTCAATATACAAAAATAGAAACTATCCAAAATGAAATATAGAAAAAAAATTTTTTTCTTTAGTGTAAGGAAAAAGTTGTTTATTAAGCAAAAGTAAAATATACAGGGGCCAGCAAGTGGCGTGGTGATTAAGGGCACTGGACTCCCACATGGCCAACTGTGGTTCGAATCCTGGACCTGGTGGCTTGGTTTCTCACTTTCCCTCTCCCTCTCTCTCTCTCTCTCTCTCTCTCTCACTCTGTCCCTCTATGGTCAAATTAAAATAAATAAATAAAATAAAGTTCAATAAACATAATTCTTTAAAAAAAAAAAAAGTAAAAATACACTCATAAGAGGTAGGAGCAGGCCTGAGCAGACAGGGAAAGAGTGGATCAAAAGGCCCCAGTCATTGCATTCTGCAGGATTTATAATTATAACCTAGGTCGTGTGGGTTTATCATTGGCTCAGCCCAGAAAAAGAATTTTAAAATGAACAGAACATAAGTGAGCTATAGGATAACTCCAGGCAACCTATATACATGTAATTGGAATCAGAGAAGGAAGGTGAAAAATATTTCAAGAAACAGTGACCCAAAATTTCCAATTTGATAAAAACTATAAACCCACAGGTTCAAGAAACTCAAAGAACTCTGAGCACAAGAAACAAGGGGAAAAAACTACATACAACAACGCATATCACAATAAAATTGCTCAAAACCAGTGATAAGAAGGAAATCCTAAAAGCAGCCAAAGGAAATAATACACATTACATACAAAGAAACAAAGGTAAAAATGACAGAAATTTCTTATAGCAAATAGTATTAGCAAGAAGACAGTGGTGTAGCATTTTTTGAAGTACTGAAAGGAAACAGAAAAATGTTAACTTGAAATTCTCAACCCAGTGAAACCTTTCAAAAACAAAACCAAAATAAAATAAGACTTTATCGGATACAGAAAAGCACAAAGAATTCGTAACCAGCAGACCAGTACTACAAAAGTCCTCCAGGCAGAAGGAAAATGATACCAGATGAAAATATATATCTACATAAAATGAGGAGTACCAGGAAGGATAACTACGTGGGTAAACATGGAAAGGCTTTTTTAGTTAAATCTCTTTAAACAAAAATAATGAGTTTGTGACGAGAGAATAACGCATGTAAAAGTAAAACATTTGACAACAATTGCATATAGGCCAGGAGAAGCAAAGAGGAAGTACTACTACAAGGCTTCTATACCATATTGGAGGTGGCAATAATACCATAACTTAAAAACAGACTGCAGTAAGTTACAGATGTACATTATAAACTCTAAAGTAAAAAAACAACCGTTACACTTAATAAGGTATATAAATGTTTGACATATTCTCAAAGGAGATACGAAATAATAAAAATACTCAATCCAAAAGGTGAAAAAAAAAGTGAAGAACAGATGAGACAAACAGAAACAAGGTGACAGATTCAAATCTAACCTTATCAATAACCATTCTAACTGTAACTTTCTAAACACCCCATTAAGAGGCAGAGATTGTTCAACTGGATTTTAAAAAGCCTGACCAGGAACCAGCAGTTGGCGTAATGGCTAGGTCGCTGGACTCCCACGTAGTCAACCACGGTTCGAGTCCTAAACATGGTGGCTTAAACTCACACCGGGCGTGTGTGCGTGCATGCCCAAGATCCCACTTTCTGTCTCTCTGTCTCTCTCTATCTTTCTGGCAAGCGCATGTGCAATATAGCAAAATCCTCTCAAAAGAAAAAAAAAAAGGTCCAACTATACACTGCCTACAAGAAACACAATTCAAATATAAAGACAAACAGGTTAAAAATAAAGGGTGAGGGGGGCTGGCAGGTGGTATGGTAGTTAAAAGGGCTGGATTCCCACATGGCTGACTGTGGTTCGAGTCCCAGACCTGGCAGCTTGCTTTCTCTCTTTCCCTTTCTCTCTCTCTGGTTAAATTGTAAAAGAATAACAAATGGAATTAAATAAATTTTAAAAATAAATAAAAATAAAGGATGGGGAGGCTAGCCGGTGGCACAATGGTTCAGACAGCTGGATCCCACATTGCTGATGCCATGGTTTGAGCCCTGGACCTGGCAGCTTGAAAAACACACTGGGTGTATGTGTTCCAAAGAGTGGGAGAAATGGAGGTGAAGGGATTGCAGCTTGGCCAACCCCATTGGGGTAGATTTCTGTCTGTCTCGGTCTCTTTCTGGCAAGTATATGCACCGTTTGACAAAAAGGATGAGAAAACATAACCATAGTTACACTAAGCTACAGATGGCTACAGTGATTATATTAATTAAAGTATCAGACAAAACATTTCAAAGCAAAGACTATTACCAGGGATAAAGAAGGCTATTTCATAATGATAAAGGGGTCAATTTATGATAAGGCTAAAACAACTGTAAACATTTATACAGCTAATAACAGATCTTAAAAATATACAAAGTGAAAATAGGTAGAACAGCAAAGAGACATAGACAAATCCATAATTATAGTCAGATTTCAATACCCCATCTCAACAAATGACAGAACAAGTAGACCGAAAATTGGTAAAGATTTACATACAAGTCATGACTAGCACAACTGACAACTTGACTGACACTTGTAGAATAGAACACTCCACCCCACAGCAAGTTGTCACCATCTTGGTGACATGGAACTTATACCAAGATGGACTTTATTCTGGGCCATAATATAAGTCTTAATAAATTTAAAAGGATTCAGCTCATACAAAGTATGTTCTCTGAGTATAATGGAATTAAATTAGAAATACTAACCAGAAGATCTTGGGGAAAATCTCCAACTATCTGAATACTAAACTAACAAACCATAGGTCAAACAAGAAATGAGATGGGAAATTAGAAAGCACTTTGAACTAAATGAAAGTGAAGACACAACACATCAAAATTTGTGGGATGCCACTAAATGTCTAGTATATAGAAAAGATCTTAAATCAATGACTTCGGTTTCCACCTTAAGAAGCTAGAGATAAAAGATCAAAGGAAAACTAAAGTAAGTAAAAGAAAGGGAATAAATATCAAAGTGAATGGGGCCAGTAGGTACATGGCATTAGCAGTTATGATGTTGGACTCCCACAAGGTTAATCCCAGTTCCAGTCCTGGACCCAGTGGCTTGAAACTCATGCCAGGCACATGTGCATGCATGCCCAAAATCCCAGGAGGAGAATGGAGAACGGATTGCAGTAAAGCCATCCCCCCAGGGGTTGATTTCTCAGTTTCCCTCTCATTATCTCTGTTTTTCTCTTCTCTGGTAGGCGCACCTGCCCTACGGCAAAAGCTTCAAAACAAAACAAAACAAAACAGGGACCAGCAGCCGGCATAATGGTTACATTGCTGGACTCCTATGTAGTTGGCCAAAGTTCAAGTCCCAGACCCGGAGACAAAAAACTCATATGTGTGTGTGTCCAAGATCCCGAGGAGAGAATTGAGAAGGGATTGTGATGGGCCATCCCCCCAAGGGTTGATTTCTCACTTTCTGTCTCTTTGTCTCTCTCTGTCTCTCTGGAGAGACATACACGCCCTACAGCAAAAATCTCTCTTTACATATATATATGCACATACATACGTATATATATCAAAGTGAAAAAATCAATAAAATAGAAACTAGAAACCACAGAGAAGGTCAATTATATAAAAATCTGGCTCCAGACTGATCAGGAAGAAAAGGTTACCAACATCAAGAATGACAGATGTGATATGACCATAGACGCCAGATACTGAAAGAATTAAAAAAAGGGGGGAGGAGGCCTGGCAATGGTGGCACAAGTGGGAGGGAACTGTTGTGCAGTGGCTGAGGTCACACAGGAGGCCCAGGTTGAGTTCCAGCACCAGCCTAAAGAAACCAGACACACTGGTGCACACCTGTGGTCCAAGCAGACCGGAAGACTTGGGCAGGAGAAAATCTCTCAAAAATCTCTCCTGCCCATACTTGTTCTCTCTCATTTAAAAGATAGGGGTGGGGGGATATTACAAACAACTTCATGCAAATACATCTAATTTAAATGATACAGTGGCCAGCAGGTGGCATGGTGGTTAAGAGCACTGGACTCCCACATGGTTAGCCACAGTTTGAGTCCCAGACCTGGCAGCTTGCTTTCTAACTTTCCCTCTCTTTTGTGCTCTCTCTCTCTCTCTCTCTCTCTCTCTCACTCTGCCCCTTTCTGGTCAAGTTAAAATAAATAATAAATAAATAAAGATTTTTTAAAAAATGATACAAATTCTTTGAACAACCAAAACATGCTCTTACTACTATATCAGGGATAGCAACTTGCTCATGATATTTTACTAAGGAGCCAGGGACAAAAATGATTTAGTCCCAAGGCTGAAGAAACTCACAGACTAGCAGAGAGATGGACAATATGATATGATGACAGAGGAAGTCAAGGGCACTGTGGGAGCCTGGAGGAAGGGAACCTAACCCTTGGAATTATCACACATTCTAAAGGATAATAAGAGATGGCAAGGAAGAATACTTTCCAAGAGACAGAAACATGAAAGCAAGGAAAGATCAAAATAAAAGAGAAACTCAAAGAGATTTGCATATCTTATTAAGGAGTGCTGGACTTTATTGTGTGCTCACCAGAAAGAGAGACAGAAAGCGAGAAATCACCCCCCAGTGGGGATGGCCACACCGCAATCCCTTCTCCTCCATTCTCCTCTTGGAATCTTGGGCACGCACACACATGCACCCAGTGTGAGTTTAAGCCACCAGGTCCGGGACTCAAACCACGGTCAACTACATGGGAGTCCAGCGACATAGCCATTACGCCAACTGCTGGTCCCAAGGGGCTGCTGAACTTTATCCCAGGGTTAGTGGGAAGCCATTCAAAGATTTCTAGTAGGATGGGAACTTTATCAAGTAAGACTCCCCAGGCTGCCACAGGGCAAAAGCACTGGCGACCACTGCAATAATCCAGAGTTTGATTTCAAGGGCATGAACTGAGGCCACAGCAGAGGGTTGATCAGGACAGAATAAACTTGAGAGGCTCCAAAAGAAAAGACTCCATGGGCCTGTATCACCTGTTTCAATGTGCAGGGGAAGGAAATGGAGAAGGAGCCAGGAACAACTTCCAGGTTTTGGCCAGGGCAACCAGGTGGTAGAAATGCCCTTTCTCAGAGACCAGTGACTTAGGGAGAAGATGAGGCATTAGGGAGAAACCACTCACCCAAGTCTTCCTATGAAACTGTGGGCATCAAACTTCAAATTGGCACTTGAAACTTGAATTAACATTCTCTCAATTTAAATGAAGATGGGAACTCAGACACTCCTTGGTAGATCAAATTTAAATCACAACCTACAAAACTTTATGAAGAAATTTGAAAAAGCTCATGGAAAAATGGAATTAAAATATGAATTTATTTTGGTGCCCCCAAAAATTAAAATCCATGCATAGTTTTTTTTTTTTTTTTTTTTTTTTTGAGAGGTTTTTGCTATAGGGCACGTGCGCTCGCCAGACAGACAGAAAGAGACAGAGAGATAGAAAATGAGAAATCACCACCCAGGGGGGATAGCCACGCCGCAATCCCTTCTCCTCCATTCTCCTCTCAGGATCTTGGGCACGCACGCACACGCGCCCGGCGTGAGTTTAAGCCGCCGGGTCCGGGACTCGAACCGCGGTCGACTACGTGGGAGTCCAGTGACATAGCCATTACGCTAACTGCTGGTCCCATAGTTTTTTTCATAATATACATTTTTGGACTTTTTGAAGGCCCTTCATAAAGAACACAGGATTCAAAGGTAACCTAATTGCTACCATTCATGCCTGTGTGTGTCAGAAAAATATTGTGGTGCAAATTTATAATTATAGACTATCTCGGGCCTTGCTATTGGTCATTTCTGGGAAGCCGGGGCAAGGAAGGCACTTTTAAAATTATGTACTATTGGGCATGGTGGTTAAGGCAAGCAGCTTCAAAAACATGCTAGGCATGTGTGCATGCAGGCTCCAAATCCCAAGAGGACAATGGAGGAGAGGGGACTGAAGCATGGCCAGCCTCCATGGAAGGTGCTTTTTCACTTGCCTCTGCTTCTTTCTTTCTGGCACACGCACCCTATAGTAAATTAAAAATGAAAATAAATTATGTACCATTTACATAGCTACTTAATCTAAACAAACAATAAAGTAACAGTCAACTTCTTCCCCATCCCCAGATAAGCAAAGGCAATTATGTTTAAAGCAGTAAACATTTACCAAGAACAATCTGCCAGGGCCAGCAGGTGGCATGGTGGTTAAAGGCACTGGACTCTCACATGGTCAACTGTGGTTTGAGTCCCAGACCTGACAACTTGCTTTCTCGCTTTCCCTTTCCCTTTCTCTCTCTTTCTTTCCTGCTCTCGCTCTCACTCTGTCCCTCTCTGGTCAAATTTAAATAAATAAATAACGTTAGATAAAATAATTAAAAAAAAAAAGAACAATCTGCCTACAGCTGGCCTTGGAGTTGTGGTCTGGTCTTACTCGTGGCATGAAGGCACAGACTGAGTGCCTCCCTCAAACCCGAGGTCCCAGGCTGGATTCTCTTAGCCAGGCTTGCTCGAGGTGACCAGTTCTTGGCTGGGACAGAGGGGAAACAGCCTGCCCTTAGTTTCCGTTCCCAGGCTGGATGAATTATTTTTTTTTCCAACTGGCTTTTCTTCCTCTGCTTCCAGCTGAATCTATGCCAACAAGAGCCCCCTTCTGCCTGAGCAAGCATGAGAGCACCGTGGCAACTGAGATGACAAAAAAGGTTGGGGGGCTGGGGACATTTTTGGGGAAATGGATAAAGAGTGGAACACCAGCAGAAATATACTTTCTGCATGTGTACTTGCTAGAAGAGCAAAACAAGAATAAAAACCAAACCAGCCCTTTCTTCTTTTGGAATCAAAGAAACACGCTGAGGAGGCTGCAGAGACAAATAATTTTCCCTGCCCAAGTAGCAGTAAGGACAAAGGGCAAAAGGAGACATGAAGGCTGGTTCTCTTCTAGGAAAAGGTGATTCTTCCTTGGTCCATAAAAAAATGGGATAAAGAACCTCAGAGTCCTTGAACCTAACTCATATTTCTTTTTCATTCTTCATGCAATTTCAGGAGACTCTGAGCTCCTGGGAGGCTGGGACAGTATTCTTGGTACATAATGGGTGCTCAGTAAGAAATGGTTGGACACTCTCATCGTGAATAAACCCAACCTTGTTTGTACAGACAAAGAAACTAAGGTCCCAGGAAATACAAGCACAGAGCAGGTGCTCTGTAAATCCCTGCTAAACCCCTCTGGTAGAGGAGAGGGCCTAGGTACAGAACCCAAGTCTCCTGCCTTCCCTGAAAGCACTGCTGGAGCTGGAAAGAATACGTAAGTAGGAGCAATGCTGTCGACTAGAAAAGAGGAAAAAAGTGAAAGGGAAATTGTTTTGTTTTCTTTTTTTCTTTTTTTTTAAAGAATTGTTTATTTAAGTTAATTAATTATTTAAATTTGACCAGAGAGAAAGGGGGAGAGGAGTGAGAAAGCAAGCTGCCAGGTCAGGGACTCAAACCATAGTCAGTCATGTTGGAGTCCAGCACTTTAGCCTGCTGGCCTCTTGTTTTGTTTTCTTAAGAACCAGCTTCTCGGGACCAGCAGTTAGCATAATGGCTATGTCGCTGGACTCCCACGTAGTCAACCGCGGTTCGAGTCCGGGACCCAGTGGCTTAAACTCACGCCAGGTGCGTGTGCGTGTGTGCCCAAGATCCCGAGAGGAGAATGGAGGAGAAGGGATTGTGGCGTGGCCATCCTCCCTGGGGGGGTGATTTCTCTCTTTCTGTCTCTCTGTCTCTCTCTGTCTGTCTGGCAAGCGCACGCGCCCTATAGCAAAAACCTCTCCAAAAAAAAAAAAAAAAGCTTCTCAGAGGACCAGCAGAGGCATGATGGTTATGTTATTGGACTCACACATAGCTGACCACAGTTTGAGTCCTGGATTCAGCAACTTAAAATTCACGCCAGGCATGTGTGCGTGCATCCCAAGATCCTTCGAGGAGAATGAAGGAGAAGGGATTGCAGTGTGGCCATCCCCCTGAGGGGGGTCCTTTCTCATTTTCTGTCTCTTTGGCGAGTGCATGCTCCCTATAGCAAAAATCTCTCTCTCTCTCTCTCTTTTTTTTTTTTTGGCGAGGTTTTGCTATAGGGCGCGTGCACTTGCCAGAAAGACAGAGAGACAGAAAGCGAGAAATCACCCCCCCAGGGGGGATGGCCATGCCACAATCCCTTCTCCTTCATTCTCCTCTCGGGATCTTGGGCATGCATGCACACACACCCGGCGTGAGTTTAAGCCAACGGGTCTGGGACTTGAACCATGGTCGACTACATGGGAGTCCAGCAACATAGCCATTATGCTAACTGCTGGTCCCAAATCTCTATTAAAAAAAAAAAGAAGAAGAAGAAGAACCAACTTCTCAAACCGCAAACCTTTGCAAACATACCCTGCAACTACGGCCAAAGGGTGGAGTAGGCATGTGATCCAAGTGAGCCACCAACCTCCTCCCCTTGATTGAAATCAGCTGGCAGAAAAGAACAGCCAGCTCCACCCTGCCCTTTCCCACAGTCAGTACATCTCCTTTCTGCAGGACAAGATGGTATGAGCTGGCATTCTGCACCTACAACTAAATGACTGCAGCTAGCAAGTGATAAGAGTCTGAATTCAAAACCAGCTTGTCTGATTCTTGAGTATATATTACTATTATATTCTCATGTTATAGACGAGAACACAGATGTAGAGAGATCAAATAGCTAAGCTTTTTTTTTTAAGAGAGATTTTTGCTATAGGGTGCATGTGCTCGCCAGAGAGACAGAGACAGAGAGAGATAGAAAGCAAGAAATTATCCCTCAGGGGAATGGCCATGCCACAATCCCTTCTCCATTCTCCTCTTGGAACTTTGGGCATGCACACACACGGCCCTGGTGTAAGTTTTAAGCCGCTGGGCCATGTCTCAAACCACGGTCAACTATGTAGGAGTCCAGTGACATAACCAATAGGCCATCTGCTGGTCCCCAAACAGCAAATCATAATGGCAGAAACCAAACTTAAGCCTGTTATACTTAAGAGTAAAAATAGATCAGGCACAACAACGTGAATGTATTTAATGCCACGGAACTGCACACCTAATTAAAAAGTCAGTCCCATAGCAGAGTGGTAAAGCGCTGTGCATAGGGAGCCAGATCCCACATGGCTGACCATGGTTTGAGTCCTACCCCTGGCAGCATGAGAAACATGCCAGGAGTATGTGCATGTGTGCCCAAAATCCTGATGAGATGGAGAAATGGGAAAAAGATTGCTGTGGGATCATGCTCCACTGGATCATGCTCTCTCTCTCTCTCTGGAGAGCACACATGTCCCCTAGCTTAAAAAAGTGTGGGGAGGGGGCAGAATGGTGAGCCAGTCCTGTATGTAACAAAGTGGTTAAGTATTGTGCAGGGAAAGCCAGATCCTACATGGCCAACAAGAGTCTGAATCCTGATCCCTGTAGCTAACACACCAGGGATGTGCACATGCACACAGGATCCTGACAGGATGGTGAACTGGAAGCAAAAGGATTGCAGCATGATCAGGCCCTGAAGGAGGGTGTTTTCTCTTTTCTCTCTCTCTTCCTCTCTCTTCTCTATCTTGTGTGCTTGCATATACCCTCTGGCATAATAAAATAAAATAATGGTTAAATAATGTTAAATTTTATATTATGTATATTTCACCACAATTAAAAAATAAAAACAGGGGATTGGCAGGTGGTAGGGTGGTTAAGGACACTAGACTCCCACATGGTAGACGGCGGTTCGAGTCCTGGACCTAGCAGCTTGCTTTCTCACTTTCTTTCTCTATCCCTCACTCTGTCCCTCTCTGGTCAAAAATTAAAATAAATAAAGTTAAATAAAATAATTATTTTTAAAATAATTAATTAGTTAATTTAATTAAAAAATAAAACAGATTGGTTCTTAAATTTGCTGTGTAGCCTTCCCTGATGTACACTGTATCTTATGACTTTTTAAAATTTTCTATAGGGCACATGCACTTGCCATAGAGAGACAGAGAGGCAGATAAAAAGAGTGAAAATCTCCCAAGGAGAGATGATCACACCTCAATCCCTTGTCCATTCTCCTTGCAGGATTATGGGCATGCACACCACACCTGGCATAATTTTCGAGCTGCCGGTCCAGGACCTGGGCCGTGTAGTCAGCCATGTAGGATCCAGTCACATTAACCACCACACCACCTAGCTGGCCCTGGACATTTTATCTTATAACCAATATGTGAGAATTTAAAAACTGGAGGACTGAGCCAGCAAGGTATCATGGTAGTTGAGGGCACTGGACTCCTCCATGGCAGACCATAGTTTTTGAGTCCCGGACCCAGTCAGTGGCTTGCTTTCACACTTTCTCTCTCTCTCTTTCTCTCTCTCTCTCTCTCTCTCTCTCTCTGGTCAAAATTAAATAAGCAAATAAAGTTAATTTTTTTTTTTTAATTCTTAAAAAAAAAAAAAAAAAAAAAAAACTGGAGGACTAACTCCAAACTGCACAGAATTACCAGAAACTGAAACACTGGAAGAAAATCATCTCTGACCCCTTGAACAATTAACAACAGCACTAGATTATAATCTAATTCTTTAGAAAAGAATATAAAGAAAGAAACAACAAAAAACAGACTTCCAGGTCATCCAAGTAGCATGGTTGTTAAGGCAGCTGGATTCCAAATGGCTGACTTCATGGTTCACGTCCTGGACAGGGTGGGTTGAAAACATGCTGTGCGCATGTGGGTGCATGCCCAAAATCCCAAAAGGAGGAAGAGAATGGATTGCAGTGTGGTTATCCCCCCAGGGGGTGCTTCTTCACTTTCTCGCTCTCTTCTTTCTGTCTCTCTCTCTGTGTCTGTCTCTCATGAGTACATGTGCTCCATGGAGAGACGAAAAAAAGAAAAAGCAGACCTCCAGCCCAGGAAAACAATACTTCAAGGACTCCAAAGTAGTCAGTCAGAAAACAAAGATAAGCAGTGTTATAGACTGAATTGTGTTCCTCCAGAATTCATACATAGAAGCCCTAACCCCCAGTGTAACTGTATGGGAACTTTAGGAGGTAATTAAGGCTAAATAAGAGTATAACAGTGGGGGCCTTAACCTCATAGGACTGGAGGCTTTATAAGAGACCTATCTCTCCCTCTAGCCAACCCCCAATGCACACATGTGCCTGCGCCCCAAGGAAAGGCCATGTGAGGACAGAGCAAGAAAACAACCCTTTACGAGCAAGGAGGAGAGCCTGATTAAAAAAAAAAAAAAAAAAAAAAAAAAAAAAAAAAAAAAAACACAACAGGATCAGCAGTTAGCATAATGGCTACGTTGCTGGACTCCCATGTAGTCAACCATGGTTCGAGTCCCGGATCCGATGGCTTAAACTCACGCCAGGCACGTGTGCATGCGTGCCCAAGATCCCGAGAGGAGAATGGAGGAGAAGGGACTGCAGCGTGGCCATCCCCCCCCCGGGGGGGGGGGGGGGGAATTTCTCACTTTCTGTCTCTCTCTGTCTTTCTGGTGAACACACATGCCCTATAGCAAAAACCTCTTAAAAAAAAAAAAAAAAAAAAAAAAAAGAATCATCATCCAGCACCTTGATTTTGTACTTTGTACTTCCAGTCTTCTAAACTGTTAGAAAATAAATTTATGTTCTTCAAACCACCCAGTCTATGGTGTTTTATTACAACAACCCAGCTAGCGCAAGAAAAAGAAGGGCTAAAGATTCTCCAGACACTTGAGACCAACAGTTGCTGCAATGGCTATGTCGCTGGACTCCCATGTAGTTGACCCTGGTTCGA
This sequence comes from Tupaia tana, assembly GCA_026018925.1. Taxonomy (NCBI): domain Eukaryota; kingdom Metazoa; phylum Chordata; class Mammalia; order Scandentia; family Tupaiidae; genus Tupaia; species Tupaia tana. The sequence goes on from JAKSZU010000015.1 coordinate 30,371,625, forward strand.
GTCCTGGACCCGGTGGTTTAAACTCATGCTGGGCACATGTGCGTGCGGCCCAAGATCCCAAGAGGAGAATGGAGGAGAAGGGAATGCGGTGTGGCCATTCCCCCTGGGGGGTGAATTCTCGCTTTCTGTCTCTCTGATTCCCTCTTTCTGACAAATGCACACACCTGATAGCAAAAACCTCTCCAAAAAAAAAAAAAAGATTCTCCAGACACTCAAAATCCTTAATCCTGGCCATAGTATTCCCCATGCCCTCTTGCTATAGCTCCCACGGCCATTCCCTCAAATGATTAAGTCTCAGCACCTTCTCTGCCTCCCCATTCTCAGAAATACTTCCTGGCACTCCACTTACAAGCACTCTTTCCCAGCCAAGCTACCTTCTAAATCCTGCTGAGCACTATTCTACAATGTCTTCATGCACCACTGGACATAAGACCTGACCTGGTTCCAGCTCTGCTGCCAGCCAGTTCTGGTCACATCAAAGTCTTAGTTTCCCCATCTGGAAAATGGGGGTGGTAGAAGGGACCCTGATAATTTCTCAAGTTCTTATATTTCCAAGACCTAGAAACTTGTTAGAACCTGAATGAAGTTCAGCCAGGCTGGACCATCCACTCTTCTTCCTATCTACTGTCTACACATGTACTAAGATGTGGCTCTCTAATAATCAGGCATCCTAGGGTGTTGTCCTTTCACAATGCTCCTAGCTTGGGCACCGGTCTTAACCATCTCAGGAGACTTTCTTTAAAGAAAGGGATTGTTTCTCTGACATGAAGGAATTGGAAGAGTACTTTTTGGGTCTGTTTTCACTTAAGATACAGAAACATTTTGTTTTATGAGGCCAGCAGATGGCGCAATGGTTAAGGCACCAGACTCCCACATGGTCAACCACAGTTTGAGTCCCAGACCTGGTGGTTTGATTTTTCACCTTCCCTTTCTCTCACTCTCTCTCTCTTCCTGGTCAAAATAAAAATAATAATAACAACAATAAATAATTCTTTAAAATAAAAAGAAAAACTCTGTTTTAACCTACTTAACCAAAGGGGGCAGAGAGCCTCAGGCCAAAATTAACTCATATTTTTGATCTTATAATCTTAAGACCCAAGGGAGAAGGGAAGTCAGCTGCTCTCTGTTTTTTGCCTTAGGGCACATGGGCATGTGTGTACGGTGGGGGGAGGAATGACAGAGACAGTGAGAGACCACAATCCCTTCTCCTACATTCTTCTCCTGCGATCTTGGGCATGAGCCCAGTGTAAGTTTCAAGCCACTGGATCTGGGACTCAAACCGTGGTTGACCATGTGGGAGTCCAGTGACATAACCATTACATCATCTGCTGGCCTGGAAGTCAGCTTCTTAGAACCTAGGAGTCAAATAAGGGGAGGAAAATACTTCTTGATTTTGCTTTCCTGCACAATGCCTGATCTGGTTCCCTCCTGTAGACCAGAAGAGTGGACCAGGCTAAGCAAATCCCAGAGATGCAGATTTCAGCTGAGCCTACAACTCCCCAAGTACCCCACACAGGCCAAGAATGCAAAGAACTAGTTGAGAAGTGATTGAATTGTCATCTAGTCCCTTTCCTATGTTCACAAACAATGAAGAAACCGGGGAAAATCCTGTGTCCACATAAATACCCATACCCATTCCTCTCCTAGCAAGACATGGCCTCTCTCCTCCATGCTTTTTCTCATGACCCATCTCACAGTCTCCCTTGAATTCTAGTCATAATTTCTGAGGGGCTGTGAGCTGGAGACAGAGGCCAATTCCTTATTTCTATACTCTCATAATAACTAGCCCAGTAGCCTGTGTTAAACGGTGTTTGGGAAACAGGATGAATGAGTAACATAAGGATCAACAGCCTCTGAGATTCTTACAGGGGCCAGAGCAAATACTGCTGTCTTCTGAAGTCCTAAGCCATTATAAAAATTATCAAGTTGGGGACCAGCATGGCGTGGTGGTTAAGGCGCTGGACACTTCCACATGGTCAACCATGGTTCGAGTCCCAGACCTGGTGGTTTGCTTTCTCACTTTCTCTCTCTCTCTCTGGTCAAATTAAAATAAATGAAGGAATAAATAAAATTAAATAAATAATTCTTAAAAAAAACAAACAAACAAACAAAACACCATCAAGTTAGGTTTGTCCATGGCCTGCTGCTTAAGGAAGCTGAAACCCACTTGGGTGACCACACAGCTCAAGTCCCAGATCAGGTGACTTGAAAAACATGTAGGAGGGCTGGCAAGTGGCATGGTGGTTAAAGGCGCTGGACTCCCACATGGCCGACCACGGTTCGAGTCTCAGACCTGGTGGCTTGCTTTCTCACTTCCTCTCTCTCTGTCTCTCTCTGATCAAATTGGAAAATGATAATGATAATAATAATAAATAAAGTTAAATAAAATAATTCTTAAAAAAAAAAAAAGAAAGAAAAACACGTAGGACATGTGTCTGTACATGTCCCAAATCCCAAAAGGATGAAGAAAAGGAGGAAGAGGGATTGCAGTGTAGCCATGCCCCATAGGGGGGTACTTTTTCCCTCTCCCTCTCTGGGGAATGCATGTACCCTCTGGCAAAAAAAAAAAAAAAAAAAAAATCAGGGTGCAGGAATATCCTATATCTTGATCTCTATGGTGATTTCATGAGTATATATATTTATAAAAATTTATTGAGGGGACCAGCAGTTGGCGTAATGGCTATGTCACTGGACTCCCATGTAGCCTACTGTGGTTCGAGTTCTGGACCCAGTGACTTAAACTCATGCCAGGCACATGTGCGTGCGTGCCCAAGATCCCAAGAGAAGAATGGAAGAGAAGGGACTGCAGCATGGCCATCCCCCCTGGGGGGTGATTTCTCGCTTTCTGTGTCTCTGCCTCTCTCTGTCTTTCTGGCAAGCACATGCACCCTATCGCAAATTTTAAAATAATAATAATAAAAATAAAAATAAATAAATAATTCTAAAAAAAGAAAATATAACACCCCAAATTGATATTTATATACCAAACTGTCTTAGGTCTCTTTATAAACTTCATAATCCTCCCCAAAGTTCTGTAAAGTGGGCCAGAAGTAGGAATTATTCCAATCCCTCCTTGCACAGTAAAGACAATGCCTTGTTTAGCCTGATCACAGTCAGAAAAGTAGAAATGGGGCTGGACAGTGATGCAGCAGTAAATGCAACACTGTGCAAGTCTGACCCACAGGGGAAGGTTCCAGGTTCACATCTGAAGACCTCCCTGGATAAGCCAGTCACATGTGTGCCTATGATTCAGGACTGGCTGAAGATGGGGTTGGACAATGGCCTTAAGACTGTGGGGGTGCTCTAGCACTCCTGTGCTCTCTCACTCTCTCTCTCTTGCTCATGGAAGAAATAAGTGGATAAACTTTAAAAAAGAAAAGAAAGTAAGTAGGAGCAATGAGACCCTGTGGTTTGCAATCCTTTACCCAGGCTATGCCAGCCCGCCAAACCACTGACTGCCAATTATAACTCATACAAAAATAAACACCCAAAATAGCAACTGTTTGCTCCATCTCTCCTGTCAGCTGGTTTTCTGCCATCCTGCCAAGGTTGGGAACATGCCACCACAGCATCTGTTGAGAAGCAATGAGGCAGCAGAATATCCCAGGAATGATACAGAAACCATAGGTTCCAGCCTTACTCTGGCCTTATCTACTGCGCAGACGCATAGTGTGTACCAAGATGGCAGCCCCCGTGGATCTGGAGTTGAAGAAGGCTTTCACAGAGCTTCAAGCCAAAGTTAATGACACTCAACAGAAGGTAAAGCTTGCAAACATACAGATTGAACAACTAAACAGAATGAAGAAACATGCACATCTTACAGATACAGCGATTATGACTTTGGTAGATGAGACTAATATGTATGAAGGTGTAGGAAGAATGTTTATTCTTCAATCAAAGGAGGTAATTTACAATCAGCTGCTAGAAAAAAAAATAGCAGAAGAAAAAATTAAAGAACTAGGAAAAAAATCCTACCTGGAACGGAGTGTTAAGGAAGCCGAAGACAATATCCGGGAGATGCTGATGGCCTGAAGGGTATACTAGGGAATCTCTAGGAGAAGCTTTCCTCCTGAGCCCTCCCATTCCTCGCAAGTATAAGAAGGGCCTGCTGGTGAAACAGCTCCCCTTCGCCCAAAAGGACACTTTATGTGGATGGACTAGCACCCCCACATTTCCTTCGTCATCTTGAGCCCCTTTTAGGTCCCAGCCCTGTATGTTTTATCTTGGCTCTGCCTACCACCCCTGCCTGGACACTTCTCTCTCCTGGTCTGAGTCCTGAACTCCTAAGAGAGGGCAAATGGGAGCCAGCACAAAGGCATGCTCCACCTAAGCTACTAGACACTCTGGTCCAACCAATAAAGGCCCCAGTCTCACTGAAAAAAAAAAAAAAAAAAGAAAGAAAGAAAGAAAGAAAAAGAAAAGAAACCATAGGTTCCAGTCCCAGCTTTGCTTCTGTGAGCTGTATTACTTTAACAGGTCACCTAATCTCTCTGGGCCTGGGATTTCCCTTTGTATGGGTAAAATGAGCTCTAAAGGTATGTGATTTTCCAGAGCTGCTTAGAAGACAGGAATGTACTGTGCAAATTGATAGAGAGAGCTGTTTAAATGTCACTAATAGGGCTTGAGGTTTTAAAGACCCTAATTTAGACCCAGGTGGGTAAATGTTTTCCATATTCCTAAGAGGCTTAGCTGCTCATGGTGGAGCCAGGATTTACACTAAGCACACAAGGCCACTGCAGCAAAGCTCACTGCTCTTCCCCACACACCCAGCATGGTTGACTGTTTCTTCAACTGCCATCCTAAGGAACACTTTAGGGCTATTCCTACAGCATAGTTGTTAAGGGAGAAGAATCCCGCATGGAAGACCACAGTTCAAATCCTGACCCCAACAGCTTAAGAAACATGCTGGGCACATGTGCACGCATGTCCAAATCCTGACAGAATGGAGAAATGGAGAAGTGACTGTAATGTGACCACACCCAACTGGGGAGTTGCTTTTTCCAAATTCCTGTTTCTCTCTAGCAGGTGTACATGCCCTTTGGCAATTAAAAAATTTAAAAAAAAAAGGCAGTTTAATTAAAGTAACTCACGGCAGGCTAGCCCTTAGCAGATGGTCCCTTTCTTCAGTATCCTCAGGTGACAAATCCTCAAAACCCAAGGTGGGTCAATGAAAAAGTCAAGTCCCACTATATAGGATGTACCCCCAGTGGGAACTGGTCACTCCTTGGCTTTTGTCCAACAGGGCTTGAGCCTCCCTGTCCCTAGCAGAAATCTATGCCTCTGACTGGCTAAAAAGTCAGCAGTAAAGTCAGAGACTGATTCACACAAGGCTCAGGTGCCAGGAGAGAAGCTCTCTAGCATCTGTGCTGCTCGCCTAGACAAAGGCTCAAAGGAGCAGTCAAAAGCCATTATTCAGCTCTGGCCTCAAAACCAGGGAATCAAAACAGAAAAATGTCCAGCACCTACTACAGACCAGCTTGTGACTGCCCCTGAGTTTGACAATGAGCAGGGATGTACCCAAGCTGTTAACAGACACAATGGACGCTGAGCTACTTTATCTTTTTATGCAGCAAAGTTGCTTGGAGCAACACCTAGTCTCTGGAAGGGTACTATAATATGGCACTTGTTGACTCAGAATGTTAGAGCAGGAAGGAATCTTAGCACTCACTTAATCCATCCTTACTCTGTTGAGAAAACAAAGACTCAGAAGGGAAGGCACTTGCTCAAAGCATGGTGACGGTGATGAGTCAGAGCTAGAGCTTGGGGTGCACAGTCTCAAAGTCCGAGAATTCTGCTTGACCATCCTGGGTGATAGAGGAGCACCCAGGGACAGGAAAGCTAATAGAAAGCTGAAGTTCAAGAAGGTGAGTGTAGAGGGTATTGTTTTCAAATTTCTATGAATGAGATAGTAGCTAGAGGCTGAGCTGAACTTGAAACATACAGCCTCCCAGGTCAGCAGGTAGCATGGTGGTTAAGGCCCTGGATCCCACATGGCCAAGCACACAGTTTGAGTCCCAAACCCAGGCAGTTTAAAAAACACACCAGGGTGTATGCACATGTGCAAAAAAAAAAAAAAAAAAACCCTGAGAGAAGAAAGGAGAAGGGATTGTGGTGTGGCCATACCCCCATGAGGGGTGATTTCTCTGTCTCTCTCTGGTGAGCACAAGTGCCGTATGGCAAAAATCTGAAAGAAAAAAGAAAGAAAGAAAGAAAGAAATAGAAGTCACTGTCATTGGCCAAGAGAGGTAACTAGCTCTCTCTTCGATCAAAAATAAACATGAAGGGAAGATTAAACAATCCCAAACATCACAACTAATTGAGTGAGCCAGTCAGGCAGCTGGAATGAAATGCACAATATGAAGCAGCCAAGGGCCTGATTAATAAATGAGGCTGGGTCAAGCTAGTTTAAGCAGGGAGGATTTGCCTGCTTTTCTTTGCCATGTAACCTGAGATACTCTCAGAGTAGGGAAAAACTGCTGTTCTGCCTCCACTCAGCTGCCCAGGACATGTTGGGCTTCAAATAAAGCAGATGGGGATCTAGGAAGAAGAGAAGAGAATGGGTGGTGATGTATGTTCCCTTGTGAGGGAGTGGCCCCTCTACTCACCCCATTCCCTCAGGCAGTGATGGACAGAAAGCTTACCAAGGGAAAACTCCACCAGGATACCGCAGGGAGATGGCTACCGGGCCCCAGCAAACTGCTCTGGAGCCAGAAAATGTCCCTTCACTATGTGCCTCACTAAACTCAACCTAACACAAATCCCTTACCTTGGCATCGGGGCCTCCTCGAGAAGGCAGCAGCCATAACTCACCTCACCTTAGCCACCACTACCCCTTCCCCTCTATATACATTCAGAGTACATGCTAATCTCTGTGCGTTGGAACCCTTAATCCCCTCGGCTAGGAATGGTGCTGTCCCTTTCCTCTGTCCCAAATCCTACTATTAAGTCCCAGCTCAGAATTCCTCCCCTCCCTGGCGCTGTCCCAGAACCTCTGGTTGGGATTCATTTCTACCTCCTTCTTTCCCCTCCCATTCTCAGCCTGAATGCCAAAGACTGGGCCTTATTTCAGAGATGTTGGGCAGTCTGTCTTCCCCCTCAGCTCTCCCCAGACTGGGCACTCCTGGAGGGTAAGAACTCTGTGCCCCATGCTGTCCCTTCAATGAGTCTTTCACAAGAACAGTCAAAATATTTGCACAGTGGGGGGAATACCATAACCTTTTCCCACCATCACATGACAGAAGTAAACAGCGCCATCTTGAAATGCCAACCAAAAGCTCCAGCTCCCAAACCTGGGAGTAACAGGCTCCTCTTCAGGGACTATTTCTGTGACCCGGCCTCCCTGCTTCTTACCGCTGAAAAGAGAGTAATGCTTCTTGTCAGAGAAGCTGAGTGCTCTGAGAGGCTCTGGAAACACAGATTCTCAAGTTCAAGGCCATTTTTTTAAACTCCCCTTAGACTCATGCACCATTTACCAACTAATACTAGAAACTTAAAGTTTGTTTCCAGCCAAATGCCTCTTCTTTTATCACAAATGCCCTAGTGTATAGCTGTTGAGAGAGCTGCACTGAGGACTCTGGGTAGCCTGCGGGCTTTTTGTTTCCACAGTGTGTGGAGATTTCCATCTGAAGTGTGAAGATAGTACATGGTTTCTAGAAAAGTCTGGAGTTTCAGGCCTGCTGTTCTCTTGAATCTCATGATCTAAAGTTGTCAACTGGTTTGCACCCTATGGGTTGTGAGCCCATGGTGTTTATAGTAATTATTCCAGTGCTCTGTGAATGCGTCCACCTATGCCCTGCCTGTGTGCAAAATCACACAGGAATAAAAACAACTACCACTTGACCACCTCCTATCATTTCTGTTAGACACAGTCCTAGGTTAAAGATACAGAAAAGTGGGTAATCAGTAAATATTGAAGGGAATTATGTATCCTTATTGTCGCAATTAATGGGTACTAAAAGTACAACTATGGGGACCAGCAGCTGGCATAATGGCTATGTCGCTGGACTCCCACGTAATCGACCGTGGTTCAGGTCCAGGACCCGGTGGCTTAAACTCACACCAGGCACGTGTGCGTGCGTGCCCAAGATCCTGAGAGGAGAATGGAGGAGAAGGGATTGCGGCGTGGCCATCCCCCCTGGGGGGTGATTTCTCGCATTCTGTCTCTCTGTCTCTCTGTCTGGCGAGCACACGCACCCTATAGTATAAAACCTCTCCAAAAAAAAAAAAAAAAAAAGGTACAACTATTATCCCATAACCATTCCTGACGCTTTCTGGACTTAGAAAGGGTACTCTAATCTGAAAAGACTAGGAACTTCTGGGTTGATGGAAGAGCCTTGAGTAGAAGAGATTCAGGTCTAGGGCTCAGCTCTAACCAGACTTCTAGAAGGCAGAGCCAGATAGCTGTGAGCTAAGTTTATAGATCTTGGTTTCCTCCGCAGAGCAAGAGTGGGATTAAAAGGTCTCTACCAGGACCAGCAGGTGGTATAGTGGTTAAGGTACTAGACTCCCACATGGTCAACCGTGGTTTAGTCTCGGACCCAGTAGCTTGAAACTCATGCCGAGCATGTGTGCAAGTGTGTCCAAAATCCTGAGAAGGAATTGTGGCATGGCCATTCCCACTGGGGGGTGATTTCTTGCTTTCTGCCTCTCCATATCTCTCTGTCTCTCCAGCAAATACATGTGCTCTCTAACAAAAATCTTTTTTTTTTAGAATTATTATTTGTTATTTAACTTTATTTAATTATTTACTTTTAATTTGACTAGAGAGGAACAGAAAGAGAGCAGGAAAACGAGACAGCAAGCCACTAGGTCCAGGACTTGAACCACAGTCGGCCATGAGGGAGTCCAGAGCCCTTAACAACCACGCCACCAACTGGCCCCTAGCAAAAATCTTTCAAAAACAAACAAACAAGGGACCAGCAGTTAGCGTAATAGCTATGTCGCTGGACTCCGATGCGGTCGACTGCGGTTCGTGTCCCGGACCCGGTGGCTTAAAACTCACGCTGGAGGGAACCAGCAGTTAGCGTAATGGCTATGTCACTGGACTCCCACGTAGTCGACCGCGGTTCGCGTCTCGGATCCGGTGGCTTACAACTCACGCCGGGCGCGTGTGCGTGCGTGCCCAAAATCCCGAGAGGAGAATGGAGGAGAAGGGATTGCGGTGTGACCATCCCCCCTGGGGGGTGATTTCTTGCTTTCTGTCTCTATTTCTCTCTCTGTCTGTCTGGTGAGCGCACGCGCCCTATAGCAAAAAAACTCTCCAAAAAAAAAAAAAAAAAAAAAAAACTCACGCTGGACGCATGTGTGTGCATGCCCAAGATCCTGAGAGGAGAATGGAGGAGAAGGGACTGCATTGTGGCCATCCCCCTGGGGGTGATTTCTCGCTTTCTGTCTCTGTCTGGCGAGTGCACGCGCCCTATAGCAAAAACCTCTAAAAAACAAACAAACAAAACACCCTACCAGGTCCCCCCAGTTCTGTTCTTTATGGTCTCCTCATCCAGCCTCTGAAGCTTGAGAACTATTATCTATCTTGGCTTGACAAGCCCTAGAGCTGTGGTTCTCAGCCAAAGAGCTTTTGCCCCTACCCAGGGGGCATTTGGCAATATTTGGAGACATTTTCACTGTCAATACTGGAGGGAGTGGTACCATCGACATCTAGTGGGTAGAGGCTAAAGACACTGCTAAGCATCCTATAGTGCAGAGGACAGCACCCCACAGCAAAGAATTATCCAGTCTGAAATGTCAACAGTGTCAAGGTAAAGATACACTGCTCTAGAGGTCACAGAGAAAATGAGATTATTGTGAAAAAGATGGAAACCAGACTGGAAAATGCACACTACTGATGTTGAGGCAAACTGAATGAATGAATCCAAGTGAATAAAGGTTCTCAAACCATTCCCAAATGGATATTCTCTCTGTCCTCTCTCTGGCACGAGTCCTACTGTTGAATAACATGTTCTAGTCATCCTAAGGAACCCCCCCACCTTGTTCTCCTTAACCTGATCACATCCACTACTGACATACATCTTTGGTGTAACTGAAGGGGGAATCTGAGATTGAGCATTAATGGGAAGGAGCCTGGGCAGCTATATAGCATGAAAGGAAAGCATTAGACTTGAAGCCTAAAGAAAGGGTCTAGCTTTGACTCTGTCTCTAAGGAAGCCACTTAATTGCTTTGAGCCTAGTTTTTCCTCTGCAAAATGGGGCTAAAAAATCAAAACCTGACCGACTTAATAAGGCTTCTCTAAATTTCAAAACCAGATTATGTAATGTAAAAGTGCTTCAGAAACTGTAAAATCTTATACAAAGGTCAAGTATTTCCCTGCAGAACAGGTTCTCAGACAGTAAAGGGAATATGATCAAAACTCATTTCCATGGAACCAGCAGTTAGCATAATGGCTATGTCGCTGGACTCCCACATAGTCGACTGTGGTTCAAGTCCCAGACCCGGTGGCTTAAACTCACGCCGGGCGCGTGTGCGTGCGTGCCCAAGATCCCAAGAGGAGAATGGAGGAGAAGGGATTGTGGCGTGGCCATCCCCCTTGTGGGTGATTTCTCGCTTTCTGTCTCTCTATCTCTGTCTGTCTGGCGAGAGCACACACCCTATAGCAAAAACCTCTCCTAAAAAAGAAAAAGAAGGGGCCAGCAAGTGGCGTGGTGGTTAAAGGCGCTGGACTCCCACATGGCCGACCACGGTTCGAGTCTCAGACCTGGTGGCTTGCTTTCTCACTTCCTCTCTCTCTGTGTCTCTCTGATCAAACTGGAAAATAATAATGATAATAATAATAAATAAAGTTAAATAAAATAATTCTTTAAAAAAAAGAAAAGAAAAAAAAAGAAAAAGAAAAAACTCATTTCCAGTGTTACAGTTGAAAGTTGTAAGCACTGGAGGATGTGGCATTATGGCCCTATGAGAACACTGAAGACACTAGAATCCACCAAGGCAAAGCTGTGTCTGCTCAGTGACATATAACCTCAGCTTTCTCATCTGCAAAATGGGATAATAACACTTAACTCACATGGTTGTTGAAAAGATCAAACATGATCAAGTCTGCACTGCACATGGCATTTCCCAAAGAAAAGTGATATTTTAATTTTCTGAGGACTTTTCCTGATTCTTTTTTTTTTTTTACCTTGCAGTACAAATTTTCTTTAGAGTGATGAAAATTACTTAAGTGGTCCTATACTGCTACTGTCCTGTAAACCTCCAAAATTACCTCTAAAATCTAAGTATAAGAAAAACTGAACCCTAACCCCAACCCTAATCCTATCCCTGAACCCTAACCCTACACTATCCCTAAACCCTAACCCTAACCCTAACACTATCCCTCAACCCTAACCCTAACCCTAACCCTAAAAAAAAAAGAAAAGAAAAACTGTTTGCAGTCATGAGCTCTGCAGTTCTATAAGCCTAGAGCAACAAGCTGAAGGCCGAGCTACTACAAGGCCACTGAAGCCCAGTGCAACTCAACACCCAAAGATTCTGACTTGCCAACTACTCTAGAACAACATGCAACCTGTGTACCAGATTCTAAAGGGAGAGAATGATCTGTAGAGGTGAAAGATCCTCCTGATGGAGAATTAAGAAACTAGCAGTCATGTGGATTATTTTTATACTTACTTATTTATTATTTTTATTTTGTTATAGGGCCCATCTGCTCACCAGAGAGAGAGAGTAAGTGAGAAAGTAAGCTGCCAGGTCCAGGACTAGAACCACAGTCTGTCATGTGAGAGTCTAGTGCCTTAACCACCATGCCACTTGCCAACCCCAAGTCACAGGGACTTTAAAGTCAGTCTTGTCAACACTTCCAAATCCAGTGAACTCTGGGACACCAAACTGATCAAATTCCTCCCCTAATGGGGAAGTAGGAAGTAAATGCCCTCCCTTTGGGCCACCTAGTCTGGGTAGCAATTTCTCTCTAAACCTCTGCAGGAAATTGTAGCCAGGCTATATACATGAACAAGCCCAAATTAATGCATACACATCCAATTGATTCATTAATGAAGCAAAACTCCCAGCTACCTTCTTTTAAAATAGACCACCAGAAATTAAATGCAAATGTCTATCTATGCAGGATTAAGACTAAAAAGATGGGGAATCTCAACATCAGTCCCAAAACAGTGCATGAGACTCAAATCTGTTTAAAAATCTTGGGGACCAGCAGTTGGCATAATGGCTATGTCGCTGGACTCCCATGTAGTTGACCGCGGTTCGAGTCCTGAACCCAGTGGCTTAAACTCACACTGGGGTGCATAAGTGTGCGTGTATCTCCAAGATCCCGAGAGGAGAATGGAGGAGAAGGGATTGCGGCGTGGCCATCCCCCTTGGGAGGTGATTTCTCACTTTCTGTCTATCTGGCAAAGGCATGCGCCCTATAGCAAAAATCTCTCCAAAGGGACCAGCAGTTAGCGTAATGGCTATGTCGCTGGACTCCCACGTAGTCGACCGCGGTTCGAGTCCCGGACCCGGCGGCTTAAACTCACGCCGGGCGCGTGTGCGTGCGTGTCCAAGATCCCGAGAGGAGAATGGAGGAGAAGGGATTGCGGCGTGGCCATCCCCCCTGGGGGGTGATTTCCTGCTTTCTATCTCTCTGTCTCTCTCTGTCTGGCTGGCGAACGCACGTGCCCTATAGCAAAAACCTCTCAAAAAAAAAGAAAAAAAAAAAAAAAAAAAAAAAAAAAATCTCTCCAAAAAAAAAAAACACTCAGACTTTAACCAGTTCCGTGGCCTTGTGGTTAAGGCAGCCAAATCTCACATGGCGAACCATGTAGTTCATGTCCTGGATCAGCAGCTTGAGAAACATGCCAGGCACATGTATACATGTGCTAAAATCCAGAAAGAGAGCTGGAGGAGAAGGGATTGTAGCATGACCATTCCCCAGGCACATTCTTCCTCCCGTCCTCTGTCTCTGATGAGCCCACTCACCATGTGGCAAAAATAAAAACAAAACTCTCAGGCTTTAATGGGCATACAAATCACCTGAGGCTCTCATAAAAAATGCAGGTTCTGCTTCAGTAGGTTGGAATGGGCCTAAGACCTGCATTTCTAATATTTTCCCAGAGGTTTCCACAGGGCACACTTTGAGTAGCAAGAGTATATAGTAAAATATTATATTCCATTTTGTAGCTGAAGAAGTCGATGATCATAAATATAGAGCTATTTGCCCAGAATAACAAAATTAGCAAGTAGCAGAAGCAGAATATAAACTCAGCGTTCCGACCCCAAATGGTGCACCTTTTTCACTATACCAAACCACTAATCTTTTGAGTTACACAACCAAACAGATAGATAGCTTTCCTCCATCCCTCAAATGAGCCTTCCAGCCAGTTTTGCCTGCAGGAGGAGGAGGTAGAGCTAGAAATAAGAGTTATCAGAGAATCAAGACAGCCAGATGCTGTTGCTAAGAACTTAAATCACCCAATCCTTCAGCTAAGACTCCTTAAGGAGGACCAAACAAATTTGAGGGGGTTCCTAGATGTTCATTCCTTTACTGATGAAAAGCCACAGGCGAGGCCAGCAGGTGGTGTGATGGTCGGGGCTCTAGACTCCCACATGGCTGACTGCAATTCAAGTCCCAGACCTGGCAGCTTGCTTTCTCATCTTCTCTCTTTCTCTCTCTCTCTCTGGTGAGTGCACATGTCCTATGGCAAAAAAATAAATAAATAAATAATGATAATAATAATAAACAAAATTGGGACCAGCAGGTGGTGTGGTGGTGGTTAAGGCGCTGGACACTCCCACATGGCCAACAAGGGTTCAAGTCCTGAATCTGGTGGCTTGCTTTCTCACTTCCTCTCTCTCTCACTCTCAACCTCTGTCTCTCTGGTCAAATTAAAAAAATAAATGAATAAATAAAATAAAATAAATAATTAATAATAATAATAAACAAAATTAATAATTTTTTTTAAAGCAAGAAAGAAAGGCAAGTATGATTACTTTTTGGAGTGGAAGGGATCTATCCCAGGAATGATCAAGACCAAAGAGCACACAGAATCAAATTCATTCCTAAACAAATGGCTTGGCCCTGCATATTCTGGGCTTCGCTGCTCAGGCCTTGGCTAGAATATTTAGAATATTCGGCTTAGCATCTAAGAACGACATTGACAAAACAGGAGCACATCCAAAGGAGGGTAGCAAGGAAGAAACAGAAACCCAGGCAAGGAATCGTCACTGGTACAGAGAAGGTCTGTCCTAGAGAACTGTGGCCTTGAGAAATAAGAACCATTTTCCTTGATCTGTAATATTGATGAGGAATCTGACCTGTTTTCTGTGGTCCCACAAAGGAGAATTAGTAACCTGTTTTCCAGTTCATAACTGCCTAGTGTCAGAGCCAGGATTTGCCCCCAAGCCTACTCATTCCAAATCTCCTATCTTACCACCAACCCAGGCTGCTTCCCACATCAACCTGTAGCAGAGGTAGACACTACAGGAAGACAGATCTCAGTTCCAGATAAGAAAGGTGATTTTACAGTCAGAACTGTCCAAAGACAGACTATGCTGTAGTGTGGGAGGATAGAGTACCTAATACAAATCCTGTCAACAGAGGGGTTCAATCAGAGGTTAATCGCTTGGCAGGAATACTGGAAAGGGGATTTGGGTACTGGATGGGTGGCTGGGTGAGATGAACTTGCCACTCTCAGCACTCTCAGGGATAAATTCATTTCTTCCTGCTGTATTTCCCTCTAACACTTCATTTGTACACTTAACTATGGTTTGTGTTTTATCATAGTTAACTCGTGCCTGTGCGGGTCTTCCTCACTGAATTGGGAGCCCTTGTGGGGAGAAGGTAGTATCATCCATCTTTACAGCCTTACTGTGCCTAGGTTTATACCTAGGAAACCAAGGAAACATTTATCTTTCTCCTGTGTGTCAAGCACCCTGCTAGACACACTGCATACATTAATTTATTCCACATCCTCACAACCCAAAGAAGTTATGCATCAGTATTTCCTTCTTACAGATGGAAGAAGGAAAGATAAGTAACTGCTAAAGTACAGCTAACGAGTGGTAAAGTTACATTCAAATGGGGAATCTTTTGCCCACACCATCATGCTGCTTGGGGAATCTTTTGCATATACCACCATGCTGCTCTCCACCTAGAATGAACACATAAATTTCTGCCGACTTGGGCCAACGCCCTTAAAAATTGGCCAGTATTGGGCGTGGTGGTGCCCGCCCTATGGCAAAAACAGGCCAGTAATGGGGCCGGCAGGTGGCGTGGTGGGTAAAGGCACTGAATTCCCACATGGCTGACCACAGTTTGAGTCCCAGACCTGGTGGCTTGCTTTCTCACTTTTCCTGTCTCTCTCTCTCTCTTTCTCACTCTGCCCCTCTCTGGTCAAATAAAAATAAAAATAAATAAAATTAAAATAATTCTTAAAAAAAACAGGCCAGTACTATATCCAGCTAGGTCTGTTGTTTCCTGCTGCTATGCTCAAATTTTCCTTCTAAATATAGTCATCCATCCTCAAAATGACCAATCTAAAGTTGTTTTTTTAATATCCTCTCTTTCTTTTCTTTTCTTTTTTTTTTTTTTTTTTTTTTTTTTCAGTTTGATCTGAGAGAGACAGAGAGAGAGAGGAAGTGAGAAAGCAAGCCACCAGGTCCGAGACTTGAACCGTGGTCAGCCATGTGGGAGTCCAGCGCCTTTAACCACCACGCCACTTGCCGGCCCCAATATCCTCTCTTTCTTTTAAAGACAGTGGCACAGCATAAAACAATTCTGGACAAGAGGACCAAGTTTTCCTAGACCTTTCCTACCCAAAGGAATTCCTCAAAGCCCCACGAGCTATACTCCCCTCCTTCCCAAGGGCTCTAGCTCCATGACTAGCCCACTATCAACAAGTCAGATCCCAGCTTTCTGCCTCAGTGATGAATGGCCTGCATGCATCTTTTTTTCTTTTGTTTTCGGTTTTTGCCATAGGGCAGGTGCACTCACTGAGGAGAGACAGAGAGACAGTGAGAGGGAAAGTGGAAAAAGATCCCCTAGAGGGATGGCCACAACACAATTCCTTCGCCTCCATTTTTCTCCTGGGGTTCCAGGTACCATACACACACACTAGGCATGATTCTCAAGCTACCAGGTCCGAGACTTGAACCATGGTCAGCCAAGTGAGAGTCCAGCACCTCAACCACCATGCCACCTGCTGGCCCCAGCCTATAACACATCTTACAAGCTGTTCTCCAGGACCTCACTCTCCACACTCAAACCCAATTCTGGACAACTCAAGATGTCCCCAAGCAAAACTGTCTGGCTCAAAGGTCTTCACATTTAAACTTCCAAACAAAATCTATCTTGAATTTCAAGTCACATTATAAACCTATACTAGCAGTCACTTAAAAATATTTAATCTCCTTGCCAAATGGGACAAAAAAAGATTTTGTCATTTCAATCAAAGGCGCCAGCATGTTTGAACAGCTAACAAACAGAGCCTCTCTGACACTCCATCTGTTTCAAGAAGTAAACCAAACCCAATTTGGCCAACCATTTCGTCAAACAAGAAACTTAAGCATCACCAAGGGAAATTCCCACTGCTCAGTTTGCTGGGTGGGTTTCAGGTTTTCCAGCCCTGGGCCTCTGGGATAAGAGAGCCTACTGATACATGCACCATTACGATGCTATGCTTTGCAACCTGATATCTTGATTCCAGAGAACCAAAAGGCCATGTTCACTATAAATTTAACTTATTAAGATGCCTTTCCATATGCTAACATTTTAGAGCAACTTTATTAAACATGAAAGAGCTACCCTAGCTCCAGCAATGAGCAGAACTTTTGATGAAGATCTATTTTCTGTGAGCTCCTGGCCTCTCTGTATCCATCAGACATTTTCAGCTGAACCCAAATTAACCTGTAAATGAACTGCTGTGCATTTATAAGTTTATAGAAATGTATCAGTGTAGAGGGTTGGAGATACCAGTCTCTATTTCTCAATCTCACACAATTCTCTAGTTAGACTAAAATATGGTCCTTTCCGCAAACTTTTCATCTTTATTAAAACAGGAAAAAAAGGGAAACCTGAACCACCTAGGTTATACTTCCTTATCTAGTTACCATGTCTTAACAAGAAAATAATCTTTGCTATCTAATCATCTTTCTCAGGGCACTATTTAGAGGGGTACTAAAAAAGACCTAGAGACCTAAGTTTGGGTGATTTTGGCCATTTACCTGTACCTCAATCCTGGATTCTATCCAGTTCTCAATGAAAGAATTTTTCCATTTGATAATTAAACCAAGGAAGTCTAATCGATAATAACTTTGTCAGGCTCTTCGTTGTCAGTCACAGAAGCAAGATGACAAGGGAACATCATTGTTTGGGAAGTGTCCAATAAGACATACACATTATGCCACTGCTGTGGTTCTAAGGCCCACTATCTTCAGAAGTCGACCTGTGGCAAATGTGGCTACCCTGCCAAGTGTAAGAGAAAGTATAACTGGCTAAAAGACGCAATACCACCCACTGGGTCTGGTCAAATGAGGCACCTAAAAATTGTATACCACAGATTCAAGCATGAATTCCGTGAAGGAGCAACACCCAAACCCAAGAGGGCAGCTGTTGCAGCATCCAGTTCATCTTAAGGATTTCAACGATTAGTCAGGCAATAAATGTTTTCGTTTAAATAAATAAATAAATAAATAAATAAATAAATAAATAGCTTCGTCAGAAAAGGACACTTACTCAACATACAAAATTACTATACTTTGCCATACATTATATTTTTTTTCTTTTAAAGAATTATCTGTTGGGAACCAGCAGTTAGCGTAATGGCTATGACGCTGGACTCCCACGTAGTCGACCGCGGTTCGCGTCTCGGACCCGGTGGCTTACAACTCACGCCGGGCGCGTGTGCGTGCGTGCCCAAGATCCCGAGAGGAGAATGGAGGAGAAGGGATTGCGGCGTGACCATCCCCCCTGGGGGGTGATTTCTCGCTTTCTGTCTCTATGTCTCTCTCTGTCTGTCTGGCGAGCGCACGCGCCCTATAGCGAAAAACCTCTCCAAAAAAAAAAAAAAAAAAAAAAAAAAGAATTATCTGTTCAACTTTATTTATTATTTTTCTTTTTAAAATTTGACCAGAGAGAGAGAGAAAGTGAGAAAGCAAGCCATCAGGTCTAGGACTTGAACCGTGGTTGGCATGTAGGCGTCCAGCACCTTAACCACCACACCACCTGCCGGCCTGTCATATATTATCTTAGCTAATCTTCACCATAGCCATGTGAGATGAATACTGTTTCTTAACAGTATTGCATGGAAGAGACCAGGTCACTTCATCTCTATATGCTCAGCACCCAGGACAGGGCCTAGCAGAAAGTATGCCACATGCTCAGGAATAAATACGTGACTGGAAAAAAAGGAAAAGATATTTGGAAAAGAGTGGCCAGCAGACAGTGAAGTGGTTATATCACTGGACTCCCACATAGCCAACCATGATTTGAGTCCTAGACCTGGTAGCTTAAAACTCCCACCAGGCATGTGTGCATGCATGCCCAAGATCCCAGGAGGAGAATGGAGGAGAACGGATTGTGGTGTGGTCATCCCCCTGTAAGGTGATTTCTTGCTTTCTGTCACTCTGTCTTTCTGGTGAGTGTATGTGCCCTGTAGCAAAAATCTCTCCCCCCCAAAAAAAAGATTATTTGGAAAAGAAATATGCAATATAAATTGTGCTCTAGGTGCTGACCTAAAACCACTACCTCCAGATTGAGCTTCTGAGGTTTGTTTCTAAGGATGATATATTAAAAAAAAAAAAAAAGAGAGAGAGAGAGACAGAGAGAGCGTGCCAGCCCGTGACTTGGTTGAGGCAGCTGGATCCCACAAGGCTGACTGTGAGGTTTAAGTGCCAGATTCGGTAGCTTGAAAAACATGCTGGAGAAGTCCTTGAGAGAAGATTGTGGTGTGGCCATCCCCCCTAGGGGTTGCTTTCCCACTCTCTCTGTCTTTCTTATCTCTCTCAGGGAAGTGTATATGCCCTATCACAAATTTCTTTTTTTAAAAAAAAGAGGGGCCAGCAGGTGGCATGGTGGGTAGGGGCCCTGGACTCCCACATGGCTGACTGCAGTTCAAGTTCTGGACCTGGTGGCTTGCTTGCTCACTTTCTCTCTCTCTCTCATGCTATCCCTCTCTAGTCAAATTAAAATAAATAAATGGATAAAGTTAAATAAAATAATTATTTAAAAAAAGGAAAGAAAAATGTGATGTGAGTTCTTTGTTTCTCCCTGTGTCTCTATTATCCATGGCAGAAAGAAATAAATAGACTTAAAAAAGAAAAAAGGATGATTTATCATCTTTTCAATGTGTATACCACAAAGATACCATCCATGTTTACCTACAAATCCATAGGACAAGGCCTGGTCCTGTTTCAGTTCCTTCTTCCCAACTCAGCACCACACCTTGCGCAGGTGGGTGTTTAATGAGCTGAATGATGATGAAGACTACAGTGATGCCTTTGGCAATCATGGGAGTAGACAAAACACAAGATACCCACAGCCACCAGGAGAAATGGTCTCTGAGTTAAGTTACAGCCCCTCGAGCCTCATTTTCTTCTCCGCACAATAGGAGTAATAGAATTTACAAAACTGATCTTGCTTATTCAATAAATACTCACTGAGGATTACAGGCACTGTGCTAGGTGCTAACACAATGGTGAACAAGACCATTACAACCTGCCTTACAAGCTCATAGTCTCAGGGGATGCCATGAAACTCACACGAATAAAAGGGGTTTTACAAACTTCAAAGGACCATACAATTATGAAGTATTGCTCCTCCTCCATGTTTTCCAACCTGATTAATGGCATCATCCACCAACCACCCAGTTGCCCAAGCTATAAACTTGGGATTATCCTCAACTCCTCTCTCTCCCCTTCAACCTGCCCACTCTTACAATGCCAGTAAATCCCCAGGTCTCTTCTGATTCTCCTTCAGAAGTCTCTGACCTATATTACTTCTCTTCCAGTTTTCTATGCTACTTTAGGCCCTTTGTTCCCACCTGAATAAGTGCAAGTCTCCTTGTAACAGTGATAATAGCAAGCATGTATTGATCACTTACCATATGGCAGGCACTGTGCTAAGAGCTTTGCATACATAACGTATTTATACCAAGCAGATCCTAGTACCTCGATTTGAGGAGGAGGAATTTGAGGTGCAGAGTAACCTACCCCAGGCACAGAGCTAGTAGCTGCAGCTCATATCCAAGGCTATGAGATTCTATCCTTATTTCTTGCCAGAGTCCAGCCTACAGCCCCTTCCTGGTCAAACTATACTCTTTCCTATAAACTGCTGCTGGCGTGCTCTTTCAAAAATCCAAGTGGATATGACTCTCTGCTTTAAAAGACAATCAAAGGCACCTCACCATTGCTGTCAAGGTCCAAAGGCTCTGGGCCACTCTCCAGTGTTATCTATCTCCAGCCCCACCCCATAGACTCCAACCAGAGAAACTCTCATGGTTCCTCAAACACACCAAACACCTGGCTGATTCACTTCACATTCTCCATCCCCTTCCCCCTCCACCCTCCAGGCAGGAACCTCCTCTTCTGCAGCCTCAGCCCAAGAACACACGTATGTGTTAGCACTGTCATAACAATTTCCCTCCTTCTCTCTCTCTCTCTCTCTCTCTCTCTCTCTCTCACACACACACACACACACACACACACACAACATCCACTCTTCTTATCCTGAGTTCCTGGAGGGCAGACACTGTATTTTCATCATCATAGATTCTCAAGGTCCCAGCACAGTGGTGAGTTAGTAAGTAGACTAAAAGAATATTAGTGGCAGGGTGAACAGCTTACAACACTATCCTAGCAAGCAGATAAAACCTTTCTCCCAGAGAAAGCTAAAGAGAAGGGAAGGTTACAGTAGCTCCCGTGCTCTCAGGTAAACTCAAGAAGACAGACTACTTTCAGCAAAGTTATCACTACGGAGTTGGTCCTCCACAGTCGGCTGGCAGCCTCTCTCCAAGCCTCTTGAAAGCCAATTTAATCACCTCTAAACTTGCAGAAACTAAGCTAGCTCCAGACCGAAAGACCACAGGAGAATTGCCCTTTCACATGGGACATGAGGTAAACTGCCACCCTCCACCACCACGCTGCAATGGGGGAAGCATTCCAAAATGCAGACTAGTAAAAATAATGATTCCAATTACCATGAACAACAGCAGATCCTGATTGAGGGAGAGTCACCAGGGAAAAAGGCTAGAGACAGCAAAATATAACCCTGCTCTCCATCTCCAGAGCTACAACTGGAGCCCAGACCACAAATGATGACTGCAACTACCTCCTCACTGGTCTCCCTGCTTCCACCCTCACCCCACACCTAACTCTCCAAAGAGCACCAGATGTTTTTAAATCCCTATCAACACTGAGGGCACACTCCAGCATAACACCCAGAAGCTTTCCACTAACTTGAAATAAAATCCAAACTCTACCACAGAGTCCAAAGACCCCATCGCCCACTACAATCCAGACACAGGGGGCTTCAGCTTCTTATAACCCACTTACCTCTGGCCCTTTTCCTATGCTGTCCTCCCTGCCTGGAAGACTCCTCCAGCAGATTTTTACAGAGCTGCCTCCTTCTCAAGGCTCAGTTCACACTTTACTTTTTAAAAGTGGCTTTCCCTGACCACCCTATCACTCTCTACTAGATCATCTCTTCTGTCTGCTTAGTATTTATTACCCCAGACAATATTTTCTTTATTTTATTTCTATCTTCTCCTGTATTAGGAGGCAAATCTATTTGTTCACCCCTATAAAAACAGCACATGCAGTGGGCACTCGGTTGAATTTCCAGAGCAGGGGTACATTCTCAGGATGGGGCTATTTTGTTCTTCTATGGAAGGAAGAAACCATCTAGTTAACCCCTACTATGTGCTGGGTGCTGTAAACTCATAATCTTCCTTTCAGAAGGGTAAATTAACTAGCTCAAGGTCACACAGCTAGTCACTAGCGTCACTAGCAGACTTCTGAGTTAACTACTTGTTTGTGTGACTCCTAAACCCCTCACCTTTGTGCCTTCTCAGGAAGAAGGGTTGTTACTCTGATTCACTCCCATACCACCTTAACAAAAACCAGACAGTTCTAAGTTGCTTTACAGCTATCAAAGCTACATTCACATTCATCTCACTCCAGAAAAATACAAAGCACTTGCCCAGAAAGCCTGAGAACAACGGAAAGTAAAGTAAAATGTGTCTCAAGGTTCAGTACCCAGCCCTGAATCCCAGTGGTTGGAACTGGGAGGAGTTGGGCCCAGGGAGGCATAGAGTCCTCATCTCTGGTTCAGAGGAATGGGGAAGCGGTGAGTCACAGGATGAAGGCTTGCCCCACGGAACCTGATAAGGCCAGGCTATGAAGCAACGAAAACTGAATCACAAAGCTGGAAGTTCGTGGAGGCTGATGGATGGGGAAACCGAGGCTTTTAAAGCGAAAGCAACTTGCTCAAGTTCACTCAGCAAGTAAACAAACAGAAAACCAAGGAGTCCCCACCCCCAAGCCCCTGTTCTGTGCATCAAAAGGTTTCTCAGGGAGAATTCGGGGTCGGGGGGATAGGGAGAGGCCAGAGGCAGCTCACAGACTCCACAGAGAGGTCAGGACAGGGCAGGAGTAGGACCAGGAAGCACGTAAGTGGTGGGTGGGAAGCAGGAACGAACCACCGAGGCAGTAGCTAGGAAGGTGATGAAGCCGAAGGGAGAAGGAAACGGTGTAAGAGAAAGGAAAGGAGTAAGGGCGGAGGAAAGAGCTGGAGATCAGGGTCTGAAGGGGCCTGGCTGGGTGAGCAGGGCCTGAGGGGAGAAGGAGGAATGAGTCCGATGGTGGAAGAGTCCAGGGCTCAGGGAGACACGAAGGGAGTCCGACGGTGAGGGTTCCCAGACCCGGAAAGGCACCGAAAGAAGTCCGCTGGGAAGAGTTCCACGGTCGCGCAAACCCAGAGGCAACTCTGACGAAGGTGGAGTCCAGGCCCGGGGAGCCCGAGGGGAGCCTGTGGGGAGTCTGAAGGGGCCGGGACGCCTCACCTCGCTTGTTTTTGGTGCCGTGCTTCTTGGCGGCAGTCAGCTCCTGCTCGATCTTCTTCTCCAGGAACTCCTGCTTCTTGCTTAGCATCTCCTCCGTGTCCCGCAGCCGCTGGATGGCCTCCTGGGGGGTCGGGCCGCCCTTGCCGGCCTTACCCCCTCCAGCCCCAAACAGCTTCCCGAACACCGACATGGTTGCTGCTCGCCGCGCCGGCCTTCGCCGCCCGCTCCGGCTCGGCTCGGCTCGGCTCCGGCGCCCGCTCCCGGCCCCGCCGCTCCCTGCCGCCTCAGGCCTCTCCTCCGCCTCCGCCCCGCAGCTGGGCCCGGCCACGCCACCTCCCACAGGCCCCCACGCCCGGCCCGGCCGGCGTCAGGGCAACGCGCCGCCGACTACAACTCCCGGCAGACAACGCGCCAGCCGCGCCTCAAACTTAACGGGGGGAAGCGCGCTGCATGCCGGGAGGCTATAGTCTTCCGGCTGAGGCACTCTCCGGCGCGTCTTTTTGGTCTACTAGGGTCAGAGGGCGCCGCGGCATGCTGGGAAATGTAGTCTTCTTGGAACATGCTCTGTAGGCGTGAAAGAACCGAAAGAGAAATAACATTTTTAAAAATAAACAATAATTAACATTGGGCACATTTTATGATCCAGGCATTGTCCAACATGCTTCACATGTATTATCACATTTAATTCTCAAAACAGCCTATGACAGATAATACTAGTCTTACTTTATAAGTGAGTAAAACAAAACACAAGAGAAATTGAGTGACTGACTGGCCTAACTTACTATCCCTATGCTTACAAATGTTGTTCCGTCTACCTGGAATGTCTTTCTATTCTTTATTAACCTAAGTGGTTCTTTTTTTTTAGGTGTTTGTTGTAATAGGGCACGTGCACTTGCTCTTGCCTGAAAGGAGAGAGACAGAGGGATTCAGAAAGGGAGAGAGACAAAGGGATTCAGAGAGACGAAAGTGAGAAATCACTCCCCAAGGGGGATGGCCACACTTTGCAATCCCTTCTCCTCTGGAGATTTTGGGCAAACATGCCCAGAGTGATTTTCAAGCCACTGGTCTAAGACTCAGACTTTGATAGGCCATGTGGGAGGGAGTCCAGTACCTCAAGCACTCTGGCCCCAACCTTAGAGTTTCTTGAAACCGGGCAAAGGCTAACAGCCATGGCACTAGACTTGGACTGCAAAGGTTCACAACCTGTTTTGACTTCTTACTTAGGCAAATTACTTCCTCTACCCTGTGCCTTCCTTTCACCAAGATGTTAACAGAGCAATACTATAATACACCTATATGAGATAGGGAACATAAAGCACTTACTTAGACTTGGCACACAGCAAGGGCTCGAAAATGTGTATTTTATTCCTGCATATTCTAAATTATTAGTAATAATTGAACTGAGGCCAACAGGTGGCATGGTGGTTAAGGCCACTGAACTTGCACATGACCAGCTGTGGTTAGAGTCCTGGACCTGACGGCTTGCTTTCTCAATTTCTCGCTCTCTTGCTCTCTCACTTTCTCGCTCTCTTGCTCTCACTCTTTCTCTGTCCCTCTCTGGTCAAATTTAAATAAATAAATAAATACAGTTATTAAAAATAATAATTGAACCAAGGAGACATCTAGAACTTTCAAAGTAGCAAAGTAGCAGAAGTGTTAAGGATTTCTTTCTTTTTTTTTTTTTTTTTTTGCCCCTCATGTAGACTAGTTGTGGGCCCACATTTCAATACTTTCTCTTGTCTTTGCTGTCAAGAATCACTTCATCCAGTAGCAGTGAGGCTGGTCTAGCAACCAATCTTCCCAAGCCTGCTATTCTAATTTGCTGCTTCCAGTCTTTTGTGTTTGTTAGGCTTGCATGAAAACATGCTCTGAATGAGGATCAGACGAGCTCTTTAATAAAGAAAATTATGGCTTCTCAAAGGTCGTTTTTAGCTCTCCCTGAGCCTTTCAAATGTATGAAGTTGCTGGGACTGGCAGGTGGAGTAGTGGTTGGGGCACTGGACTCCCACATGGCCAACCATGGTTCAAGTCCCAGCCTGATGGCTTGCTTTTTCATTTTCTCTGTCTCTATTTCCGTGTGTGTGTGTGTGTGTGTGTGTGTGTGTGTGTGTCTGGTGAGCACATGTGCCCTACAGCAAATTTTAAAATAATAAATAATAATAACATCAAGTAAATCTTTAAAATATATATATATATATATTTGTGAAATCACTTAGGAGCAGAGTTTCAAATAAGAGAGCTTAACTGGACTTTCCTCTATTATTTTACATAAATAAGTCTTGTTTCCTCCCCAGCCTATGATCTATATGTAAACAAAACCATGCCTTGGATATTGTTGTTGTAGTTTTAATTCACCACAACCCCCACTGCAAGTACAAGTAGCCATTCCCAGATAATGGTAGAGTTTATTTTGCCTAACTTTCCAGGTTAGGCAATTTTTTTTCAAATGTGAGAGACGTGCTAGAACTTTCAAGATTCAGAACAGCATGAATTGTGAAACATAAGTCACAGTTGTGTTTGTTCAGTAATCGAGACACTGCAATGTTTTTCTCAAAGCAAAAAAATGAAAACAAGGAGGCTTCTGTAAAGCCACCTCACAGGTAGAGCAGTCCCTTCACATTTAAGCAATCTTCCCCCTCACCTCTTATCTAAGCCATGCTGCATCCAGATACGCAGGTAGCAAAACACTGACTGAGGTCGAACCATTGTCCAAAGAATATATAAACAGGCAGATGCCACCACCAGACTCATTCTGCTGTGGGGTAAACTGAGGATGACAGCAAGCCCAGAAAAATGTCTTGGGAATATGGCAGCAGAAAATTCAGATTTAATCTTGAGTAATTGGTGTTGGCCACGTGGAGTGCTGGGTTGAGAAAAATTCTGAGACTTTGTCAATACTCCTTGTAAGAAAGAAAATAAAAGTGTCATGATCAATTTGTGAGGCTGCCTAGGATGTGGGATGGGAAATGGTGACACACAGGCCAAACCCATCCTGGCTGAGGACTCATCTGCCATGGTAAAGATTCACAAGATCAACTGGCTCCATACTAGAGAGAGCTCTGGACTATTTTGGCCTTCATTTTTGCTACAGAGCGCATGGACTCGACAGAAAGACAGAGACAGACAGAGAGATAGAAAGCGAGAAATCATCCCCCAGGGGGGATGGCCACGCCGCAATCCCTTCTCCTCCATTCTTCTCCCGGGATCCTGGGCACGCACGCACACGTGCCCGGCGTGAGTTTAAGCCATTAGGTCTAGGACTTGAACCACAGTCGGCTACATGGGAGTTCAGCGACATAGCCATTATGCTAAATGCTGGTCCCTTTGGCCTTCATTTTTTAGGTCTCTTGGGCAAATGCATAACCTTTGCAAACCTTGACCAACTAGTGACTTATTAAAAACTGAGTGAGACCAGTCAGTGACATGGTGCTTAAGTGCTTAAGGCAGCTGGGTCCCACATAGCCAACTACATGGTCCAAATTCTGAACCCAGTTGCCTGAAAAACACTCTGGGCAAATGTGAGTGCATGCTCTCAAGAAGAGAATGGAGGAGAAGGGATTGCATATGGCCATCACCCCTTGGGGTGCTTTCTCACTTTCTCTCTGGTTCTCTGGTGAGCACACGTGTGCCCTATAATAATTTTTTCTAATTTCATTTAATCATCCAACTACAGCCCTGGGAGGCAAGAAAGAGGAGCCTAGAAAGGATGAAAAACTTGCTCATGACCCATGCTGTTATTAATTCCTGTGGCTGGAACTTCAACTTTGAAAAAAATAACAGAAAATCTTTTTTTTTTTTTGAGTGAGTTCTGTTATAGAGCATGTGTGCTTGCTGGAGACACAGAGACAGAGAGAGAAAGCAAGAAATCACCTCCTGGAGAGATGGCCACACTGCAATCCCTTTTCCTCCATTCTCCTCTTGGGATTTTGGGCACATGACATGAGTTTCAAGCCACCAGTCCAGGACTTGAATCATGGTCAGCCATATGGGTGTCCAGCACCTTAAACATTACACCATTTCCTGGTCCCCAAAAAATCTTTATTTAGCACTTGCTGCTAAGCCAGACACTAAGCTGAGCATTTTATATGCATTATCTCATTTAGCCCACACAAGAACTGCACAAGGTGGATTATTGTTGTCCTCATTTTAAACATTAAGTACTAGAGAAACAGGGAGGTTAAACAGTTTGCCCAAGGTCACACAGCTTGTATGGGGAAGAGCTGGGATTCTTCCTATAAAGGTAAACAGCTTTGCTACTATGCTATTCCACCTCTGTTTACATGGATAGACATACACACACACACACACACACACACACACACAAGTAAATGAAGCATGGTGAGCCTGGGAGCAAGTGTGACCTCCCTAGGGAACAGGACAAGGTTAGCAATGGGGGTAGGATGGATCTAGCTCAGCAGAACCTGAGAGGAGTGAGTGGGCAGTGGGGAGGAGAATATGGACTGAAGGGGGCCCTGTACTTGAGGTCGTGGGAGGTTACAGGGCCCACTCCACACCCACTCATTTGAGCACAAGCAGACACAGTGCTCTGAAGAGTCACACAGACTCCAGTAAAATACTTGTCACTTTCCGGACCTTTTTCCAGAGAAACCCACTTTCTTATCTAAGCACAGGTCCAAGGCATAGGTAGACTAGAAGTTTCCCTCAACAAGGAATGAAAGGTCTACATCCAATAGTTTGGAATATTCTGTAGGTTTGACTCTCAAATATATCCAGGATACCACCATTTCTCACTATCTTCACTGCTGTCACTCTGGTTGGGGTCACTATCATCTCTTGCCTAGACTGTTGCAGTAGTATTCCTCACGGGAGGTGGAGAGAATTATGGCTTTCCAAAGATGTCCATATCCTTTCTTTTTCCAAACATTTATTTATTTATTTATTTATTTATTTATTTATTTATTTTGGAGAGTTTTTGCTATAGGGCGCGTGCACTTGCCAGACAGACAGAGACAGACAGAGAGATAGAAAGCGAGAAATCACCCCCCAGAGGGGATGGCCACACCGCAATCCCTTCTCCTCCATTCTCCTCTCGGGATCTTGGGCACGCACGCACACGCGCCCGGCGTGAGTTTTAAGCCACCGGGTCCGGGACTCGAACTGCAGTCGACTACGTGGGAGTCCAGCGACATAGCCATTACGCTAACTGCTGGTTCCTAAACATTTATTTATGAATATATGTATTTGTCATGATTTTCAAGCCACCCAATCCAGGATGCAAACCATGGTCAGCCGTGTGGGAACCCAGTGCCCTAACCACCCTACCACCTGTTGGCCCCAAGATGTTCATATCCTAACTCCAAAAATATCACCTTATATGGACTTTGCAAAAGTGTTAAATTAAAAATCTTGAGTTAGGGATATTATCCTGGATGATCATCCTGAGCCCATTGTAATGACAAGAAGGAAGCAGGAGGGTCAGAGGCAGAGAGATACTAGTTGCTATCCTTCCGGCATTGAAAATGGAGTAAAAGGCCACAAGCCAAGGAATGCAGGTGGCTTCTAGAGACTGGAAAAGGCAATGGAACAGACTTTCCCCTGGAACCTTCAGGAGGAATGTAGCCTTGTTGACCACTTCATTTTAGTCCACTGAGAGCTCTATCGTCATACTTCTGACTTCAGGAGCAATAAAATAATGAATTCATGTTGTTTTAAGCCACTAAGTTTGCAGTGATTTGTTAGAACAGTAATAGGAGCCTGATATGCATTTTCTCTGGCATTGCTGTCTCCATCTTACCACCTCCGGCTCATTCTCTACATGACAACCAGAGGGGTCATTTAAAAAATATACGTCAGGCTCTTTTCCGGCTGTTGCAGCATGTAGCACCATGAGCAGCAAAGTCTCTCGCATCACCCTGTATGAAGCAGTGCAGCAAGTCCTGCACAGGAACCAGCTCAAGCACCGGAAGTTATCGGAAACGGTGGAGCTACAGATCAGCTTAAAGAACTATGACCCTTAGAAGGACGAGTGCTTCTGGAGCATAGTCAGGCTTAAGTTCACTCTCTGCCCCAAGTTTTCTGTGTGTGTCCTGGGGGACCAGCAGCACTGCCACGAGGCCAAGGCTGTGGACATCCCCCACATGGATATCAAGGCACTGAAGAAACAGAACAAGAATGAGAATCTGGTCAAGAAACTGGCCAAGAAGTATGATGCCTTTTTGGCCTCAGAGTCCCTGATCGAACAGATCCCACAAATCCTGGGCCCAGGTCTAAATAAGGCCAGCAAATTCCCTTCCCTGCAGACACAATGAGAACATAGTGGCCAAAGTCGATGAGGTGAAGTCCAAAATCAAGATTCCAGATGAAGAAGGTGCTGTGTCTGGCTGTGGCCGTTGGCCAGGTGAAGATGACAGATGATGAGCTTGTGTACAACATCTACTTGGCTATTAACTTCCTGGTGTCATTACTCAAGAAAATTGGCAGAACATCCAGGCTTTATACATCAAGAGCACCATGGGCAAGCCCCAGCGCCTGTATTAAAACATAACTTAATAAATTCTAGTGCCACTAAAAATACGTGTGTGTGTGTGTGTGTGTGTGTGTGTGTGTGTGAGATCCAGTTACTGCACTGCTCTCAACCCTCCAATGGCCCTTCACATTCTTCAGAGTAAAAACCGAAGTCCTCTCATTGCCCCTCAAGTCCCTACACTGTGTCAGGATCCTCCCACACCTCCCTGTCCTCTTCCTTTCCAATGTCTCACACCAGCCTCCCTACCCCCTCTACTGCTCCTTAAACACACCAGGGCATCCCCTGCACTACCCACACCTCTCCTCTGGGGCTGGCAGGTGGAGTGGTGGTTAAGCATGCTGGACTCCTACATGGCTGACTACAGTTCAAGTACAGGACCTGGTGGTGACTTGCTTCCTCACTTTTCCTCTCTCTCTCACTCTGACCCTCTCTGGTCAAAATTAAAAATAAATAAATAAATGAAGTTAAAATTTAAAAAAATAATTCTTTAAAAAGTAATAATAATTGAAGTACTCATCACCTTCTAAGATGTTAAAATTATGTAACTTTGGATCAGCAGGTGGTGTGGTGGTTGAGGCACTGGACTTCCACACAGCCGACCGTGGTTTGAGTCCTGGACCTGGCGGCTTGCTTTCTCACTTTCCTTCTCTCTGCCTTTCTATCTCTCTCTGTTGAATTAAAGAATAATATATAAATAATTTTAAATACGTACATATATGTGTGTGTGTGTGTGTGTGTGTGTGTGCGCGCGTGTATTATATAACTTACGCATTTACTTTGCTGTTTATCTCTGCTTCTTCCACAGGGGATTCCCACAGATCATTATTTTGCCCACAATATAGCATCAACACCTAGAACTATACCTGGTATTTAGTAAGTGCTCAGGAAATATTTGTTAAATGAATACAGTCAGGGAACTAGACCATAAGCAGCAGTAAAACAGTACTCTGCAAGGTAATCCCACATGGGAAGGTTCCTGGTTCAAGTCTAGAGACCTCCCAGAATACACACCAGGCATGCAAGTGCCCATCCATTGTCCAGGGCTAACTTAAGGCTGGGGGATGGATCACAGAATTAGGACTCTGTTGAGGTGCTGGCTCTTTGTCTCTGTCTCTCTCTCATTTGCTCATGAAATAACTAAATAAAACAAAAATGAATACAGTCACGCATTCTGTAAAACGTTTCAGTGAGGGACTGGCAGGAGACGCAGTGGTTAAGGGCTCTGGACTCCCACATAGCTGACTGTAGTTCAAGTCCTGGACCTGGTAGCTTACTTTCTCCCTCTCTCTCTCTCGCTCAGTCCCTTTCTGGCCAAATTAAATAAATAAAGTTAAATAATAATTTTTTTTTTGAGAGGTTTTTGCTATAGGGCCCGTGTGCTCGCCAGACAGAGAGACAGAAAGCGAGAAATCACCGCCCCGGTGGGATGGTCACGCCGCAATCCCTTCTCCTCCATTCTCCTCTCGGGATCTTGGGCACACATGCACACGTGCCCGGCGTGAGTTTAAGCCACCGGGTCCGGGACTCGAACTGCGGTCAACTACGTGGGAGTCCAGTGACATAGCCATTACGCCAACTGCTGGTCCCAATAAAATAGTTCTTTAAAAAAACCATTTCAGTGAATGACAGACTGCATATACAATGTAATACAATTGCAACAGTCTATATCATATAGCCCAGGTGCATAGTAGTTTGAAGCATCTATGATGTTTGCACAACAAAATCACCTAATAATGCATTTCTCAGAACATGTCTCTCATAAAGTGACACATGACTATCCTTGAATAAATAAGTATTGGGCTTGAATGAACCGAAGTAGCAGCAACCTGGATGGCAGTCTTGCCATAATGAGACTTTGGACAAGACCCTTTTCCTCTCTGGGTCTTGGTTTATACTCTGTGATTCTACAAAGGATCCAAGTCCCTGAAGCTGGGCCTTGGCCTCCAGCCTCAGATCCGTGCCTAACTACACAGCAGCAGGGCTGGGCAAGTAGGGAGTCAGCCCTAACCCTCAGGTGGGGTCTGCTAAGCTCCCAGAGCTCACCGTTCTGGCCCTAAAAGCCATGGGAGGTCACTTGTTGGCAGCCTTGAGGTTTAGGAGCACCTGCAGCTGCCACCTCCACTCCCTCCACCACCTCCTCCCGAGAAGGAGGCAAAACTGGTCCAACCAGTTCTCCTGGGCCGCAGGGATATCTGCTCTGTCAACTGAGACTTCTAAGCCACCGACTCAGTCTTCACAAATATTCTGTGCTCTTTCTTAGGACAAAGGAAAGCATCCTTTAAATCAGACATTATTCCCAGGACTCTGAGCCAGCCGTTTTGCAGTCTACATGGCAGATTCCTGCTAGTGAAAACTTACCTTTGGCCTCCCTGGGATGGGAGAAGGGGATGGGAAAATTGGGCTTTGTTTCCTCAAAGTGCTGTTGTTTGTTCATTCAACAAAGGTTGACTGAAAATTCCTGGGCAGTTCTGGGCAAACATTTTTGCAAAATAGGCAAAAGTCCTTGCCTTGGGGCCAGCAGGTGGCATGATGGTTGGAATGCTGGAAACTCCCACAAGGCTGACCCGGTTTGAGTCCCAGACCTGGCAGCTTGCTTTCTCACTTTCCCTTTCTCTCTCTTTCTGTCTCTCTCTGGTCACATTAAAAAAAGATGATAAATAAAATTAAATAAATAGGTTTTTTTAAGTCCTTGACTTTGAGGACCTTCTGTTTCCTCTACTGAGGATGACAGACAATTTTTAAAAATGTCTAATATGATGTCAAGTGCTGTGAAAAAAAGAAAACAGTCTAAGAAACTAAAGAACGATGGGGATAAGGACTGTGTTAGATAGACTGGCCAAGGAAGACCTAAGAAAATAACTTTTGGTTGGGGCTGGCTCATGGTATGGTAGATAAGGTGCTGGACTCCCACGTGGCCAACCGTGTTTTGAGTTCCAGACGCAGTGGCTTGCTTTCTCATTTTCCCTCTCTCTCTCTCTGTCTCTCTTGGGTCACAATAAAATAAATAATTCTGTTTAAAAATAAAGAAAATAACTTTTGGACAAAGGTGAATAGAGGGAGGGAACCTGCCACGTAAAAATTTGCAGGATGAGCAAGCACGAAGGTCCTGAGGCACAAACTAGCTTATATAATGGAGGCACACAGGGTAGATGTGGCTGGAGTGAAAGAGTAGTGGGAGTAGGTGGAAGAGTTAGGAAGGATCATGTCTATGAGAAAAACTCTGGATTCAGCAACTTGGAAGCTACTGGAAGGTTTTAAACTGATTGAGGCTCTAAGAAGATCCTCCAGACTGCTATCAAGAGAGGATCACGATAGGGCAAGAGAGAAGGCAAGGTGAGCAGGCGTTGGCGCCTAGGAGAAGTGGTTCCAAATCACACTCCGGGCCCTCAGAGCTGATGAGAGCTTTAGAGATCCCAAGGCAAGGCACAAACTCTGGATTCTGTCAGCCTTCGGTTTCAAGACAAGCTCCTCACATTCTGACTGAGAGTCCTTGGGTAGTTCACCACACCTCTCTGAGCCTTGATTTCTCCAACTGTAAAATGAGCAAGATGAGCTTGCTTCCAAGGGGCGTCTTAAGGAGTCAGTGATTTGTAAGTAAAACACAGCACAGAACTTGGCATGAAGCAGGCCCTCAATAAAGTTGGCCATGACTCAAACCTCTACATTTGGAGACAGAGAGGCTGAGGCCAGTTAGCTTAAAGGCAGAAGACTTGTAGGGAAAAGGAGGGAAGGAAGTAGGACTTACAGGATCCATCAAGTCATGTACCCGCAGGATCCAGACAGCTAAATGAGTGAGTGAAGTTGGAAAGGAACATGGAAAAGCCTGTGGCCCTTCCTGGCCATCATGTTTTCCTACTTTCGAGAGACACTGGGAACTTAGAAATATTTCTTTACTTGGGACCAGCAGTTAGCGTAATGGTTATGTCGCTGATCTCCCATGTAGCCAACCGCGGTTCGAGTCCCAGACCCGGCGGCCCTTTCCAAGGCTTCGGTTCTTGCAGCCTGCAGATGTCAGCCCACGCATCTCCCTGTGCTTGTGGACTGGTTTGGTAATCCACTGGGTGTCAGGGTTTCTTCTGATAGCTTTACGGAATGGATCAATGAGAATGACCTCAAAGAATGTGTACGTGGAATCTTCACCTACCCAGTAAGAATTCAGGACTCTAAGAGCCCTACGGTGGCGTCCGGCTCACTCCTTTGCAACAGACTGGAGGCTTCGAGCAAACTTGAGCTGGTTAACACCAGGATGGACAGACTTGCCATAGGTTGCACCCTTGAGAACTGGGCGTTTGCGGCCTCCATGATGCACACAAATCCTATATATGACATAACCTTGCTTCGCCTTGTATCCCAGGCCAGGTGGCGTGGGGAGCCCCATGCAGCACCAAGAGCTGGCAGTACTGCCAGCAGCGGATCCTCAGAAGAAAGCGCATCACATTGGACTGCTTCTTCCTCCACAGCCCTTGAATGTACTTGTACACACCCATCTGGGCTTACCTGATGGCTGCTGCCAGACGGAAAGGCCCAAAGTCTCAATTTTTAATTACATTTTCTAATTGCTTCTAGAGTATAGGAACACGGTTAATTTGTATATATGGATCTTGCTATTATTTCAGGCTTTGTGATCCTTATACCATATATTTCTTTTTCTCACCTTATTGCTCTGGCCAGGCCGCCAATGTAATGTTGGAGTCATGATAGCAGAAAGCCTGTCTTATTTCTAATACAAAAGAAATGTTTCACATTTCACCATTGCTGTATATTTTTAATTTCATTATTTTTAAATGTTGGCTCATCTTTTGGGGGGAAACATTGTGAATGCCAAGCAGTCTGTGTATAGGCTGGATTCAACTTTTGGGCTGCCAATTTGTGATCTCTGCTTTATCCAAATTATTTCTCTGAATTGAGACAACATCATCGGGTAGGTACTATGTTCTCCCCATTGACACGAAGAAGCTGAGGTTCAGCGAGGTGAAGTGACTTGCCAGTCACACAGTTAGGAGGAGCGGAGCTAGGATTCAAACCTAGCTCTGCCTGATGTCAAAGTCCGTGACCTTTCTGGAGACAGAAGGACATTCTGGCTGCCCAGGCCAGACCCTCCTTATGCTATGCCCTGTCTAGCATCTTGGGGCTTTGCGAGGAGCCCTGGGGTTTTGGAGTTGCTCTGCTGCCAACTCCCTTTGGCAAGGGCCTTCCCCTCTCTGGGCTTCAGTCTCCCATTTGCTAACCTAGGAAGGATTCAGCCAAGGGGAAGCCCAGTATTTCCCTAGCCTCCCTCCTTGGTAACCAGCTCTGCATTTGTTCAACATTAGACATAATCTTGTATATCCCTCGTTCTATGGCCTGGCTCTGCCACTTGCCTGCGTGGTTTCGGACTGCTTGACCTTTATGGGATTGTTGCCTTGTCTCAGCTGCAAAATGGGATTACGAGTAGCACCTACCTTAAAGCATTTGGGACGGGCCAGGCATGTAGTAAGTGTCTAACAAAAACTAGTTCTCATGTTTGTGGTAAATGTATATGCATGTGTATACGCTGATAGGAAGAAGCAATAGAGAAACAAACAAAACAGTTGCATTAGGGCGGAGACATGATTTTTAACATTTCCTTTAATGTCATAGTCACCATTTAAAAAAATGTTTACCCCCCCCCACACTACTCCACTATGTAAAGAATAAAGTCTGAATTCCTTAATTGAACATTTAAGCTTCTCTCTCATTCCTCATCAACCTGTGTGTGTGTATTTTAGATTTTTGCCACACGGTGCATTCCCTCCCAGAGAGAAACAGAGACAGAGAGGAAAAGTGAGAAATCACCCCCTAGCGGGGATGGCCATGTCACAACTCCTCCTCCGTTCTCCTCTTGGAATTTTGGGTATGCATGCTCACACACCTGGTATGTTTTTCAAGCTTGCCGGCTCTGGGACTTGAACTATGTAGTCGGCCACGTGAGATCCAGCACCTTAACCACCAAGCCACATGCTGGCCCCATCAACCCATATTTCAATGCAGCAAAGTGACTAAGAGCATGTGGAGGCAGACTGCCCTGGCTTGAACCCCAACATTGTGGCTTACTGGCTGTGTGAGCCTAGGCAAGGAACTCTACCTCTGTGCCACGTTTCCTCATCTGGAAAGTAGCAGTACTCACAGACAGGCTGAGATGGTATGATGTCAATAGTGTAGGATGATGCCCGTCACACAGGGGCTTAAAGAATTAGCGATTATGGTTACCCCTGTATTCCTCCCAGATCTCTGGACCAGCTGCCAGCCCCAGAGCAGCACAGGCCCTGCAATTTTGTACATTAGTCTTTGCTTGTGCCCTGCTCTTATCTGGAATGCCTTCCCCTATCTATCCAGACATTCAGGTACTCCATGCCAAGGCTCAGTCAAAAGTCATCCCCTCCAAAGAGACTCCTTGTCCCTACCGATCCCTTGGGCCTTTCTGCAGATGGTGCACCTGCAGCCTTTACTCCATCAGCTTTGTCCCTCCTGCCACACCATATGCTTCCTGAGGATGTGAGAAGTTGGGCTTGACTCTGAGCTCTGGGCCTGGATCCCAACACAGGGAAGGATATGCCAGCCTTCAAGAAAACTCAGTCATCTGAGCTAGCTCGGTGGCATGGCAGTAACATACCACTCAAGAGAAGCCACATCTCACATGGCGACCAATCTTCAAATCCCTGCCCAGTCCGCCAGAAGCACACAACACATCTGTGTGTGTCCAAGAGCCAACAGGCTGGAGGCCTAGAGCAGGTGATTATGGCGAGAGCCTGTGGGGGTCCTCATCTTTCTCTCACATGCACGTACAAGTGCTCTAATCATGATTTTTAAAAGTTTAAAATAAAAAAGAAAGAAAAGTCTTTCATCACTGAGTCAGACAGCTCTGCTGTGTGAAGTCCATCTCATGGAGCCTGTTTCCTTTCCTGTAACAGGCAATGTGTCCCAAAAAGCGGTGATGAGGATGAGCAGAGAAACACTGGTCAAGGCCCCTTTTCTCCCTCCTGCCCAGCCTAGCTGGAGGGGGCGGGCGTCGATGGCCACACAGGGGCCCATTCCAGATGGACTCTGGTTCTAGTCAGATCTGACCCCAAAGGGTTTGGGGTGAGCCCCAAGATCCGGAATATTCATGAGTGTTTGTGTTCATAATAGCCGCGCTGGGAGCACTGACCTGCCTCTCTGTTACAAACTCTCCAAGGCTATGCATGTGAGGGGACCCCAGGACCCCTCCATCCACATGGTGTAGAGGAGAGTTCTGCCACCTAGAGGCAAAGGAAAAAACTGCCGAGGCTTGGCCTGAGTCACTGGGGACACTCACAGTGATGACAACATTTAAGGAGTATTTCCCCAATGCGGGCACCGCGCCTAGCCCTTTGCACATTTCTTCATACTGGATGCCCAAGACAACCTTACGAGGCTGCACTATCGTAAGCCCCACTGTCCAGATGAGGAACATGGGCTCAGAGAGGTGAGTGACTTGCTCAAGGTCACACAGCAAGTGTATGTAACTTTGGGATTTGAAGCCAGATCTGGCTCAGAGCTGCACTCTAACCATGACACTTGAGGCCTCCTTAACACCCCTATTACAGAGCTGTCTAAGGATGGTGAAGAACCATATGTGAAATGGTCCAACCATATCAGGCCTCCTGAAAGGTAGCCTGGCTAGAAGCCACCTCAAAGTGACCTGGAAGATGGATGGGTGGGACCACCCTGTTTTCTCTCTCAGGTGGCCCAACCACCAGCCTAGGCAGCCAGATCCTGGGCTTTCTCTTGCCATTGCTCTACCCAGAAACCACGGGCAGCCCTGTCCCCAGATCCCGGAATACTACAGATCTTTCCTGCAGGACAGGGGCCACCGGCAGGTGGACCAGGCCTGGGTTTATAAATGACATCCTGAAAGGATCTCTGCTGATGGCTCCCTTCCTCTGTTAGTCTGCCTCCAGGGGCCCTGGACCCAAATGCGAGCATCAGGCTGGCCCCTGGAACAAACCACATGGGTCATCACTCCGAGGCCTGGATGTAGACAGGCACAGCGAGCATGGCACACGGGCCCTCGGCCCCGGCCTGCAGCTCCGCCAGTGCCAGGTTGGAACCCAGCCCCTCAGCATGCCCAGGCACCACCAGCTCCGGCTCCCCACCCACTGTGCCCCCCACGACGATGGACAGCACGGCATCTGGCTCTGCAAAGGGTGGTTTGCCTGGGGCGGCCTCAGGCATTGGTCCGGCCCCTGAATCCTTCAGCTCCTCCAGCCCCAGTGGGTCAGATAAGGGGGTCACCACCTTGCGCCCGCCACTGCTGCCACTTCGGGGAGCTGCCCTCCTCCGGGGAGGGCGCCGGGCTTGCAGGTCCTTGTCCTTTTGGGGGCCGAGACGGCAGCGGTGATCCTTGAGGTATTTGTGGCGGGAAAAGCCCTTGGCGCAGCCAGCACAGCGGAACTTGTAGTTGCCTGTGTGGGCGCGCTGGTGCTCGGCGAGGTGGGCGCGGCGGCTGAAGGACTTGCTGCACAGGGCGCACTTGTGGAGCTTCATGCCTGGGGAGCAAGGGGAAGTCAGCCAGATGCACCCAGACCCACACCCCGCACTGGTGCCCTGTGCTGGGAAGGAGATCTTGTCTCTTGCCCTGCAAGCACCTGTGTGATCTGGACCCAGTTCCTTGCGGTCTCACCTCCCACCCTCTCCTTACCAGTACTCTGCTCACATGCACAGAGCTGGCTCCGGCCTCTGGGCCTTTGCCACTTCTCTTGGCCTGCTCAGTCTAGAGATGTCAGCTCTCTTGGCCAGGTGACATCATCTGTCACCTGGATAATGACAGCAGTAACTTCCTCTCTGCTCTGCCTGCCTTACCCCGTCCCCCTCAGACCACTCCCCACAAGGCAGCTAGAGATGGCTCTGTAAAACACACGGTGATTGTGACATCCCTGCTCCAGACCCCCACACCGGCTACTCACAAAGCCGGTGCCGTCTGACTGTCCCTTCACCTCAGTCCCAGTCCCTCTGCCCAGCTTGCTCTTTGTGTTCCAGGCTCTCACCCACCCTTCCTTGTCACAAACACCCTTCCAGTTTCTCCCTGCCTTAAGGCTCGTACTTGCTAATCCCTCACCCTGGAAAATGATTTCTTGGTTCTTGTCATCCCTTGGGACTCAGTTCTCATGGTACCTCCTGAGGGGAGAGGGATGGCTCTCCCTGATAGACACACCCTTCAGTCTCTGCCCATCACCCCACTCATTTCTGTTTTGCATTCAGTGTACCTTGCCGATACATATTTATTTATTTGTTGTTTATTTTCAGTCTATCAGTCTATCCCACTAGATGTTAAGCTTCCCTAAGAGGGCAAGGTAGAATTTGGCCTGATTCCTCTACTGCCTGGCATGTGGTCGCTTCTCAGAAGTCACTCACTGAGTGAATCATGGGTGCCTTCACGATCACCATGAAGTCAATGCCAGCCCATACTCTCCCTGGGCCAGGCGCCTTTCCCAGATGCCTTCAGCCTCCCCAGCCCCCTTGGGATGGAGACTCAGGAAGGGGCAGTGATTTGCCTGGTGGCAGGAAAGTAGCAGTGCCAAGACAAACCCCAGCCGCTCTGTTCCCAAGTCCTTGATCAATTCTCTCCATTTTCCAACTTTCTACAAACCAGTGGCTCTAAAACTGGGGCAAGGTTTTCCCCCAGGAGACCTTTGGCAATACCTGGAAACATTTTCAGTTGTCACAACAGTGGGGTGGGAGGTGGGGGGCACGCCACTGACACCTAGTGGTTGGAGGCTAGAGGTATTGCTAAACATCTACAAGTATCGGACAGTCCCTGGTTACAAAGAATTATCCAGCTCAAAATGTCAATGGTGCCAAGGTTGAAAAAGCCTGTTCTAGACCACATGGTATATGGATAGCCAGCCACACTGCTCTGGGCAGCCCTGGGATCGTAGTGTGGTTTGGAGATCCTGCCCTACCCTATTAATGAACCTTCCTGGCCAAACCTTGACACCCCCCACCCTCCACCGTCCACCAGCCTGATCTGACTTAGTTATTCCTTCTCAGGTTGGCTTCCCCCTTGGCCTGGCGGACTATGTCCAATTCATCTCTGTGCACCCTAAGGTCCCTAACTCTGGCCTGGCTTGTAGCCCACACGAGTGAAAGTCCATCGGCTGGAAGGTGTTGGCAGGGACACTAAGCTTTATGGGATACATCTGTTCTTTCTTCGCTGGGGAGTCTTTGCCAAGGAACTTGAGCTGAACTAGACCCTCCTGGCAGGCCCATGAACCCCTTACCAGAGTGGGAGAGGATGTGAGCCTTCAGCTTGTCCGGCCGGTTGAACTCCTTACTGCAGCCTGTGTGTGTCCTGGAACCAAAGCCGGGGGTCAGGGTGAGCTTATCAAGCTTAGGACCCTCTTGTCAACCCCTCTGCTAACCCTGGGCAAAAGGGATACCCTTATCCACTCTAAAGGCTAAGCAAGGAAGCAGGATGGGGAGTGAGACAGGCAGGACCCAGACCTCAAAGGAGAGAGGCTTTTGGCCCTGGCCTTGACATCTTTCTACTCCACCCTGCCCGGCAGCCCTGCCAGGAATCCTCCCAGCCCACACGACAGTCAACTCACGAGAAGGGGCATTTGTATTTCTTGAAGGGCTCATGGATCAACATGTGTCTCTTTAGTTTGTCCTTGCGGTTGAATGCAGACTCACACACCGAGCATTTGTAGGGCTTCTCACCTGCAGGAGATACAGACAGGGTGGGCGCAGGGCCCATAAGAAGGAGTCTGAATGTGGGGTGCAGAGGTCCCCACTGGGCAGCAGCTCCTCTAGGAAGGTGATCTGGTAGAAAAACAGCCTCTTGGACCAGCAGGTGGTGTGGAGGTTAAGGCAGCTGGATCCCACATGGCCGACTGCTATTTGAGTCCAGGGACTTGAAAATCATACCGGGTGGATTTGCATGCATGCTCACAATCCCAAGAAGAAAACAGAAGAGAAGGGACTGCAGCATGGTCATCTATCTCCTCGGGGAGTGATTTCTCACTTTTCCTCACTCTCTCTCTGTGTCTCTCTCTGGTGAGTGCATGTGCCCTATTGCAAAGCTAAAAGCAAACAAACAAACAAACAAAAAAACAGCCATAGCTTCTCTCATTCCTCATGACTTTGTTTTACCAAAAAGAAGGGGCTGTTTGAGATAGAGTATTAGGGGATGGCTCTCTGATGGCGTAACAGATGAGGTGCGGCCTGAGGTAGTACGGCAGCAGGCTACGTGCAAATCCAGGAGAGGGGCCCAGATTGAAGGGAAAGCAAGTACAAAGGCCCCTGAGGTGTATCTGAGGAACAGCAGGGAGGTTAGGGTGGCTGAAATGAGGCAGGAGGTGAGGGCAACAAGGACGCCACGCCCAACCGGGAGTACCCAGAAGGCCAGGGCAAAGACTTTT
The DNA here is from genome assembly GCA_026018925.1 of Tupaia tana. Lineage (NCBI taxonomy): Eukaryota > Metazoa > Chordata > Mammalia > Scandentia > Tupaiidae > Tupaia > Tupaia tana. Next base: position 30,412,509 of record JAKSZU010000015.1, read on the forward strand.
ACACCGAGCCAGTTAAGAAGCCACTAGAGGGCCTGAGAAGAGGAGGAACAGGATCCAACTCAAGTTTCTTCAAATTATTCTTTTGTTTTAAACTTTTCCATAGGAAGCATGTGCTCACTGAAAAGAGACTGACAGAGACACAGAGAGAGGGTAAGTGAGAAATCACTCTTAGGGGCAATGGCCACACCACAATCCCTTCTCCTCTTGGGATTTTGGGCATGTACATGCACACGCACCCAGTGTGATTCTCAAGCCACCAGTTCGGACCTCAAACCTCGGAGACAGCTATGTGGAATCCAGCACCTTAATCACCGTGCCATCTGTTGGTCCTGTTTTTTAAATTTTTATTAATTTACTTCCTCCATAAGTGACAAGGAGAGAAAGCCATCACTCCCAAAAGGGTCTCACTACCATGATCCACCCCTGCCTTAGCCAGCTCCGGATGGAGGACATGTGCATGCCCAGAGTACTCAAGGAGCCCTCCAGACATGAACCCACAACCTTCCCAGGATCAGCCTTACAAAGTGCTGCATTTCACTGCCGCGCATCTGTTTGGACTCTGACTTAAGATTTGAACAGGCTGGCACCAGCTGAGCAGCAAGTGGAGAACAGACTGAGAGGGGAAAGGGTGGCAGAGGAGGGCTGGGACAGTAATGGAGGTGGTCAAGGCCAGGCTGCGTTGGGAAAGTGGAATTAGCTAAGGAATTGACCATGAGATGTGAGAGGAAAAGGACAGTTAAGTATGATTCTGAGGGGTGGCCTATGTCCCAAGGTAGATGGTCATGGCAATTACAGCAATGGGGTCCACGGCGGGGATGGGGGAACCTCACATCTAACTGAATCCTCGCCATCAGACCATGAGGTAAGTACTTCCATCATCTCCACTCTGTGGATGAGATGCCTGGAGTTCAGGGACAAAGAGGGACTTGCCCAAGGTCCATGGCATGAGGGAGCTGGGCTTGCAGCCAGCTGTGACCCAAGCCCACCTGAGCTAGCTCAGAACTTCCATTGCCAAACCCATTCTGCGGGGAGGGCAGGAAAGGCAGGTTTTACCCAGTGGGTGTCAGTGGTCACCTGAGGAGCCCACAGAACTCAAGGGAGGTGCCTGTAAGGTCCCTGTAGGGTTCCAATCTGCCCTTTGAAAAAGGGCTCTTCCTGGGCTATTTAGATATCCTGCCATTATTTCCTCTCTGTCCTCCCTCTCGCATGAATAAAACACTTTCAAAAAATGTCAACCCAGGGAACCAGCAGTTAGCGTAATGGCTATGTCGCTGGACTCCCACGTAGTCGACCGCGGTTCGCGTCTCGGACCCGGTGGCTTACAACTCACGCCGGGCGCGTGTGCGTGCGTGCCCAGGATCCCGAGAGGAGAATGGAGGAGAAGGGATTGTGGCATGACCATCCCCCCTGGGGGGTGATTTCTCGCTTTCTGTCTCTGATTTCTCTTTCTCTCTGTCTGGCGAGCGCACGCGCCCTATAGCGAAAAACCTCTCCAAAAAAAAAAAAAAAAATGTCAACCCAGGGGGCGGGCAGGAGGCATGGTGATGAAGGGCACTGGATTCCAATATGGCCAACCATGGTTCGAGTCCTGGACCCAGAAGCTTGCTTTCTCACTTTCTGTCTCTCTCTCTTACTTTCACTCTCACTCTGTCTCTCTCTGGTCAAATTTAAATAAATAAATACATAAAGTTAAATTTAAAAAATAATTCTTTTTTTTAAGGAATTATTTTATTTAACTTTATGTATTTATTTATTTAAATTTGACCAGAGAGGGACAGAGTGAGAGAGGGGATGGGGGAGGATGAGAAAGCAAGCTGTTAGGTCCAGGACTCTAACTACAGTCAGCCATATGGGAGTCCAGTGCCCTTAAATACCACGCCACCTGCTTACCCCCCAAAAATAATTCTTTTTTTTTTTTTTCCTTTGGAGAGGTTTTTGCTATAGGGCACGTGCACACACCAGAAAGACAGAGACAGACAGAGAGACAGAAAGTGAGAAATCACCCCCCAGGGGGGATGGCCACGCCACAATCCCTTCTCCTCCATTCTCCTCTTGGGATCTTGGGCACGCATGTACACGCACCCAGCATGAGTTTAAGCCACCGGGTCCGGGACTCGAACCATAGTTGACTACATGGGAATTCAGCAACATAGCCATTACGCTAACTGCTGGTCCCAATAATTCTTCAAAAATAAAAAAATGCCAACCCAGTTAATTACAGAAACTCTGTCCTTACAATGGAATGCCCTTCATCATTAAAAAGATTAAAGTCAATCTGTTTTTCCTGATTGGAAAGCTCTCCTGGACATACCGCTAGGGAGAAGACAAACCTGTAGAACAACTAACACAGTCCCACTTTGTTAGGACAAAAAATACAATCTCCACACCTTGAAAGCCCTAGCCACGTGTTTGTATATATAGGTAACACTTGAACAACACGAGAGTTCTGAGTGCCAACGTCTCATGCACTCAAAAATCTACAGATAACAGGCCGGCCAGGTGGCATGTTGGTTTAGGTGGCTGGATCCTACACAGCTGACTTCACTGTTTGAGTCCTGGAGATGGAGGCTTAAAAACCGTGCTGTGCACTTATGTGCATGTGCCCAAAATTCCGAGAGGAGAGTGGAGGAGAAGTGACTATGGCCATCCTTCCAGGGGTGATTCCTTGCTTTTCTGGTCAAATTAAAATAAATCAATAAATAGATAGATAGATAGATAGATAGATAGATAGATAAATAAATAAAGTTAAAAAAATTCTTAAAAAAAAATAAAAAAGAGTGCATGTGCTTGCTAGAGAGAGACAGGGAGGGGGGGAAAGCGAGAAATCACCTTCTGGCGGCATGGCCATGCTGCAATCTCTTATTCATTCTCCTCTTGGATTTTGGGCATGCACACATATGTACCCAGCATATTTTCCTTTCTTTCTTTCTTTTTTTTTTTGTTTTAAAGAATTATTTTATTTAATTTTATTTATTATTATTATTTAATTTGACCAGAGACAGGGAGAGAGAGGAAAAGTGAGAAAGCAAGCCACTAGGTCCAGGATTCGAACCATAGTCAGCCATTTGGGAGTCCAGCACCTTAACCATCATACCACTTGCTCTCTCCCAGCGTGTTTTTCAAGCCACCGCATCTGGGACTCAACCCTGAGTTGGCCATGTGAGATCCAGCTACCTTAACCTCTGCACCACCTGCTGGCCTTCACAGATAATTTTTAAAAATTAATTAATTACTTTTTAATTTTGCTACAGGGCACGTGTGTGAGAGAGAGATAAAAAAAAGAGAGAGAGAGAGAAAGCCACCAGGTCCAGGACTCAAACCAGGGTCAGCCATGTGAAAATCTAGCACCCTAACCACCATGCCCCCTGCTGGCCCCACAGATAGCCTTTGATTCCCCCAAACTTAAGTACTAATAGCCAACCTTCAACCAGAAGCCTCCTGATAATATAAACAGTGGATTAATATGTATACTGTAAATTACCTGTATTTATTTTTGAGAGCGATTTTAAAAAATTATTATTTTATTTAATTTTATTCATTGTCATTACTTTATTTTATTATTATTATTATTATTATTATTATTATTATTTTATTTTGAAGTTGACCAGAGAGGAGCAAAGAGACAGAAGGAAAGTGAAAAGGCGAAAAAGCAAGCTGCCACTCTGGGACTCAAACTGCAGTCAGTCATATGGGAGTCCAGCCACCTTTTTATTTATTTATTTATTTATTTTTAGAGGTTTTTGCTATAGGGTGTATGCGCTCGCCAGAAAAACAGAGAGACAGAAAGCGAGAAATCACCCCCTGGGGGGGTGGCCACGCCACAATCCTTTCTCCTCCATTCTCCTTTTAGGATTTTGGGCACGAATGCACAGTGCCCAGTGTGAGTTTAAGCCACCAGGTCTGAGACTGGAACTGCGATCAACTATGTGGGAGTCCAGTGACGTAGCCATTATGCCATCTGTTGGTCCCAAGGGAGTCCATGCCACCTGCCAGCCCCGAGGGTGTGTGTGCTCGCTGGAAAGACAAAGACACACAGAAAGGGAGCAATCACCCCCAGGAGGGATGGCCACGCTGCAATCCTTTCTCCTCCATTCTCCTCTTAGGATCTTGAGCACATGTGCACATGAATCCAGTGTGTTTTTTAAAGCTGCCAGGTCCGGACATGAACTGCGACTGTCTATGTGGGAGTCCAGCAACATAACCATTATACCATCTGCTGGTCCCTGTATATTACCTCTGTTACACACTGTGTTCTTACAGTGAAATTAATTTTTGAGAAAAGAAAATGTTACTAAGAATTATCAGAAGGGGGCCAACAAGTGGCATAGTGGTTAAGGCACTGGATTTCCACTAAGTCAGCCGCAGTTTAAGTCCTGGACCTGGCAGCTTGCTTTCTCACTTCCCCCTTCTCTCTCCCTCACTCTGTTCCTCTCTGGTCAAATTAAATAAATAAATGAGTAAAGTTAAATAAAGTAATTCTTAATAATAATAATAATGATAATGATAAATTTAACAAAAAATTTAACTCAGGGAGTCCAGCAGGTGGTGTGGTGGTTAAGGTGCCAAACTCCCACATGGCTCATCACGGTTAAAGTCCTGGGCCTGAGGCTTGATTTCCCACTTTCTCTATCTCTCTCTTTCTCTCTGGTGAGCACATATGCCCTGTAGCTAACTTAAAAATATAACAGTAATAATAATTAATTAAATTAAATTAATTTTTAAAAATTTAAACTCAGGGGTCAATAGGTGACATGGTGGTTAAGATGGCTAGACTCACATATGGCTGACCATGGTTCGAGTCCTCAATCTGGCAACTTGCTTTCTCACTTTCCCTCTCTCTGGTCAACTTTAAAATACATATATATAAAATACAAGACCAGAAGTTGGCATAATGGCTAAGTCTCTGGACTCCAATGTAGTTGACGACGGTTCGAGTTCAGGACCCAGTGGCTTAAACTCATGCCAGGCGTGTGTGTGTGTGTGCCCAAGTTCCCAAGAGAATGGAGGAGAAGGGATTGTGGCATGGCCATCCCCCCGGAGGGTGATTTCTCGCTTTCTGTCTCTCTGGAGAGCACACGCGCTCTATAGTAAAAACCTCTCCAAAAAATATATATAAAATAAACATAGAGACAATGAATAAAATAAAATAATTCTTAAAAAAATGTTTAACGTGGGGGATCAGCAGTTAGCATAATGGCTATGTCACTGGACTCCCACGTAGTCGACTGCAGTTCGCGTCCCAGACCCGGTGGCTTAAAAACTTCACGCCAGGCACATGTGTGTGCGTGCCCAAGATCCCGAGAGGAGAATGGAGGAGAAGGGACTGCGGCATGGCCATACCCCCTGGGGGGTGATTTCTTGCTTTCTGTCTCTCTGTCTCTCTCTGTCTGTCTGGCAAGCGCACATGCCCTATAACAAAAAAACCTCTCCAAAAAAAAAAAAGTTTAACTCAGGACTAGCAGTTAGTGTAATGGCTATGTCACTGGACTCCCATGTAGGTGACCGTAGTTCGAGTCCCGGACCTGGTGACTTAAACTCACACGCTGGGCGCGAGTGCATGTGTGCCCAAGATCCCAAGAGGAGAAAGGAGAAGGGATTGAGGTGTGGCCGTACCCCCAGGGGGTGATTTCTCACTTTCTGTCTCTCTGTCTCTGTCTTTCTGGTGAGCGCACACGCTCTATAGCAAAAACCTCTCCAAAAAAAAAAAATGTTTAACTCATAAAAATCATTTCAAGATTAAAACAAATAAAATATCAATGTTTCTGACCAGGGGAATCAAAAAGAGAGGATTTCATCCAGGTTTGGGTAGTAATTTAGTAGTGAGAGCAGTGCCCCCCACCCCCCCCAGGCATCCAGAGTGATGGAGTCCCTTCCCCCCCCCGTCTCCAGAGGGTCATGTCTACTCCAGCGTTTGTGACAACCCCTTGTTCACGAGTGAAGGCAGGAGAGCAGGTGTTCAGGCAGGAGATGGGAAGAGAGAGAAAGGAATGGGAAAGGGCCAGAGAAGGGCATGAGGAGAGGGTGGCGCGAGCTGGGCAGAGTTGGTGGCGGGCAGGGTACCCACCTGAGTGGATGTGAGCATGCAGTTTGAGGTAGTGTTCCCTCCGGAAGAACTTCTTGCACACCTGGCACTTGAACCTGCCCCCGCTGCCGTGGGTGGGCAGGTGACGTCGCAGGTAGCGTTCACAAGGAAATACCTGGGGGAATGGGAGAGTGGGCTTCAGGTCTGACTCCATAAGGTCCCCCTCCCTCACCACCTTGTGAGCTCAGGGACCCCTCATTTCCAGCCCTTCGGAGAGAACTTCCTCTGCCTGCCAAGGGCCAGGGCTCCTGCTACTCACCCACGAGCCAGCCAAAATGTGCCAGGTCCGAGCTTCTGCCTAGGTTATGCTTTCTGCTACCCAGAGGACCTTTCTCACTTATTCTGACAAACTCCTACTCCTCCTTCAAGACTCAACGTAGGTGTCACTGCTTCTGTGAAACCTTCCTGGACCCCCAAGTGACAGTCAGACAAGGCAAATTCCGCCCTTGAATGTCTCCCCCTTTTTTTTATTCATGATAGAATATGTGTGCATTCATGTGACACAGAGAGAGAAACAGAGAGAGAGAGAAGCCCCCTCCACAGGGCCTGGTCGTGCTGTGATCCCATCCTCTAATTCTCCAAACTATCAGAGCTTAGACACTCACACATGTACCCTCCACCCACATTTTTTAATTCCCAGAGACTATGTGTGTTCCCCAGAAAGCACACTTCGGGGAAGAGTAAAAGCACACGTCGATGGGGAGTAGTCATGCCACAATCCCTTCTTCTCCATTTCTCCATCCTGGGGAACTTGGGGTATGCATGCTCATGTACCCAACATCCTTTTATAAGCTGCAAGGGATGGGATCAAACACCATGGTCAGGGAGATTCAGCTCCCTTAATCACAGGGCCAGCTCCCTCTGCCCACATTAAGTCAGCATTTAACCCACTGAATTACAGCCTCCCCTTAGGGGAGCTTCATGAAGTTACAGAGGAGCTTTCATTCCCAGCACAGGGTCTGAGTCAAACGAGTAATAAGTAAAAGAATGAACAACAACAACAAAAAAAATGAATAAATAACTAAAGAAATTAATGAAAAGGTAATAAAAAGCCAAAAATCATAGATGCTAAAATCTCTTTCCAACACGGGCAAATTTAGGAAAGACACGCATTTGGCAGAAAAGTGGTCAGGAGAGGGGGGCCTACAGATGGTGTAGCATTATATCATTGGACTCCCACGTGACCGATTGTGGTTTGAGTCCCAGACCCGGTGGCTTGAAACTCACATCGGACATGTGTGTGTGTGCATGCTCAAGATCCTGGGAGGAGAATAGAGGAGAAGGGACTGTGGCGTGGCCATTGCCCCTGGGGGGTGATTTCTCACTTTCCCTCTCACTGTGTCTGTCTCTCTCTCTCTCCAGCAAGCACATGCACCCTAACGCAAAAACTTCTTTAAAAAAGAAAAGGAAAAGAAAAGTGGTCAAGGGTACAGATCCAACTGTTCAACTACCTATTAGCTCCTTATTTCCTAGCTTAGTGACTTTCTCATGCTTGGTTTCTCCATCTGTAAAAGGGGAATAGTAATATTACACCTACCTCCTAGGGTACAAATGAGTCCATTCTTACACACGTCTGTTGCTCGACGTATGCCACCTTTCACTTAGACGACAAATTCCAAAGCCCTAAACTAGGCTATATAAATAGAAACATCTAGAATGAGGCCAAAATGAAACCAAGGCTGTCCTGCAAAATCTACCCATGGAAGGTTGTAAGAAAATGAGTAGAGTGAAGAGACAAATTAAGCACACCAGGGGGGAGCAATCTGCAAATTGAGACAGAGGGAAGTTCTATAGGACCAATGGTCCAGTTTCTCCAACAAATAAATTAAGAGAGGAAGAAAGGAGCCATGTTGGAGGGAACCAGTAGATTAAAAGAAACTTCTGTTGCATCTATCAGTTGCAATCTATGGATCAGGTTCAAGCAACTTTCATGAAATGGTGACATTCTGAGACAACTGGAAATTGGAACGCCCCCTGGATATGATGGTCTCAGAATCAGGCTTTGGTATGGGCTTCCAGAGTCGCTGAAAAGAAGAATCAATTATAATAAAGATTATAATTTATAAGGAAGTGGGGAGGCCACTGCTCAGACACTCAGCCCCTCCTCTGCTGGCATGTCCTAATGCCCCATGATGACAGCCCAGGTCTTGGGAAAGAGGGCAGCGGCACGTACCTTCTGGCAGTGTGGGCAGGGGAAGTTGTGGGTGGCAGTCTGCAGGTGATGCTCCAGGGCTTCAGGGGTGGAATATTTGTTAACGCATTTGACACACCTAAGTGGGAAGAAGGTAGTGAGAGAAGAGACCCTGAAGGTACAACTCTCCCACTTCCGCCCACCCTTCCAGGTCCAGTGTTAGGAGGCAAACTCCTCTATAGCTATCACTCAGTATCTCTGGAGGGAGTCGGTTCCAGGACAGCCTATGGATAACAAAATCCACAGGTGTTCAAGTTCCTTACATGAAATAGAACAGTATTTGCACAGAACCTGTGAGCATCTTCCTGAACACTTTAAATCATCTCTACCTTACTTAAACTATCTACTATGCAAATGATATGTAAATAATGGTTATTACACTCTATTGTTTAGGAAATATGAGGACCAGCAGATGGCATAATGTTTGCATCATTGGACTCCCATGCAGTTCGAGTCCTGGACCCAGCAACTTAAAATACTGAGTGCATGTGCATGCATGACCAAAATCCTGAGAGGAGAATGGGGAAGGGATTGTGGCATGGCCATCTCCACTAAGGGGGTGAGATTTCTTGCTTTCTGTCTCTATGTTTAGCTCTGTCTCCCCTGTGAGCGCACATACCTTATAGCAAAAATCTCTCTCTCAAAAAAAAAAAGAAGATATATCAACCTGTTTAGGAAATAAGAATAAGAAAAAGCAGTACATTTCAGCATAAAAGGAACCAATCCTTTTTTCAAAATTGGTTGAATCTGCTGACACAAACCCCCACAAATTTGGAGGGCTGGTTGTATTTCATTCCTTCTCCTATCTGCACACTCTTCTCACTTGCCACTGCCTCTGTCCCCCTCTGAACTGTCATCGTCCCCCACTCAGACATGTGCAGTAGACTCTTCATTGGCCTCCCTGACCCCACGCTGCCCCCTGTAGTCCATTCTCCACAGGGCAGCCAGAAGGAGCCTTTAAAAGTGAAAATCAGATTGTGACACACTGTTGCTTAAAACCCCCCACCTTGGCCAACATGGCCCTACTGGTCTGACCCACTCCAACTCCTCAGATTCCATCTTTCTCTACTCCCCACCTTACTTTCTCTGCACCAGCCACCCTGGCCTCTTTTTTAAAAAACTATTTTATTTAACTTTATTTATTTATTTTCATTTGAACAGAGAGGAACAGAGTGAGAGCGAGAGAGAGAGGGAAAGTAAGAAATCAAGACACCAGGTCTGGGACTTGAACCATGGTCAGCCATGTGGGAGTCCAGTGCCCTTAACCATCATGCCACCTGCCGGCCCCAACTCTGGCCTCTTTGATGTAACCGGAACATAGTAAGTTCATACCTACCTCAGAGGAACTGAACCCTTACTGTTTCTGTTACCTGGGACACTTTTCCTCAAGTTCTCCCTGGGCAATGCTTTTTCATTCTTCATGACTTAGTACAAATGCCACCTCCTCAGAGAGGCCTTCCCTGACTACCCTGTCTTAAGTTGCCCTCTCACTGTCCTCCCCCAGGAACTCCCTGGTATGACACCAGGTATATTTTATTTTCTTGAAAATGTGCTGCTGAAGTGAGCACTGAAATTATTTCTTTACTTGGTTATTATTTGTCTCTTCCAATAGCAAGTAGTCCCTGCTGCAGAGACCATCTTTCCTATCACAATATACTCTGAGCATCAGTGAGAATCTGCCACATGAAAGAGTCAGACAGACAGGGACCCAGGCCCGGCTTCTTCCCTTCACTGACTCGGTTTCCTCATCCATAAGATGGAGTAGAATCCTAAATGTTCATCTTAAAACTATCATAGAGTTGAAGGACACAACTGTGCCAAAGAGTGCACTAACCACAAAGCACTATAAACACAGTCTTTATTTTGTTTTTAGATTTATTAATTTTATTTATTATTACTATCTTTTTTTTTTTTTTTTTTTTTTTTTTTTTGGAGAGGTTTTTGCTATAGGGCGCATGCGCTTGCCAGACGGACAGAGAGAGACAGACAGAAAGCAAGAAATCACCCCCCGGGGGGATGGCCACGCCACAATCCCTTCTCCTCCGTTCTCCTCTCGGGATCTTGGGCACGCACGCACACGCGCCCGGTGTGAGTTTTTTTTTTATTTTTTTGGAGAGGTTTTCGCTATAGGGCACGTGCACTCGCCAGACAGACAGAGAGAGACAGAGAGACAAAAAGCGAGAAATCACCCCCCAGGGGGGATGGCCATGCCGCAATCCCTTCTCCTCCATTCTCCTCTTGGGATCTTGGGCACGCACACACACGTGCCCGGCGTGAGTTTTAAGCCACCGGGTCCGGGACGCGAACCGCAGTCGACTACGTGGGAGTCCAGCGACATAGCCATTACGCTAACTGCTGGTCCCATTACTATCATTTTTAATTTGACCAGAGAGAGACAGAAAGTGAGAAAGAAAGCCACCAGGTCCAGGACTCAAACTGTGGTTAACCATGTGGGAGTCCAGCGCCTTAACCACCATATTACCTGCTGGCCCCAACAGTCTTTATTCTTAATACCATTATGGATAACATACCTTCAAAAGAAGCTTTCAGGGGCCAGGCAGTACTTTAATGGTAATGCAACTGGACCCACATGGGAAAGTTTCTGAATCACGCCCAGGACTTCTTGGAGCAAGCCAGGCACACATGCACGTACCCATGATCTGGGCTGACTGAGATACAGGGTGGATTGGGGTGTGAGGACCCTGTTGGAGGTGGCTGTCTCTCTGTCTGTCTCTCTTTATTTCTTATGGAAGAAATAAATAAATAAATTTAAAAGGAAGAAAAAATAGGGGCTAGCAGGTGGTTAAGGTGCTGGACTCCCACCTGGTCAATCATAGTTCAAGTTCTGGACTTGGCGGCTTGAAAATCACACCAGGAGTGTGTGTGTGCATGCCCAGAATTCTAGGAGAGTAGAGGAGAAAGGATTGTGGCATGGCCATTGATTTCTCACCTTCCCTCTCACTGTCTCTGCTTCTCTCTAGTAAGTGCACATGCCTCATAGCAAAAAAATAAATTAAAAACAAACTCTAAAAAAGAATGCAGATGCTACCATCTTCCCACCATGAAAATACCTGCCTGCAAATGGGCTCATTTATGAGATACAATGAGGAATGTCATGGTAGGTGGGCAGGTAGGTCACATGAAAAACAGAAATGTGGGCCTTATCATTCGGTACACCCATACCACCGTGGGAAACTCCAGGCAGCTTGCACCTGCAGCAGGCCCAAGGGAACCCCTCAGACCACATTCTGAAAATGCCTTCAGATGGCAAGAAAGAAGAGGTGTGGGGTGAAAGGAGAGGTACCAAGAGGGCAGAGACCTAACCAGCTGGTGGGGTAGAGGAGGACAGAATCTCATAGGCTTCAGTGGGGAGAAGGCATAGGCTCATGTGAGAGGTAATTTAGCAAGAGCTCCCTGCCAGAAACATCACCTTAATTCACCCAAGGAAAGGACAACAGAATGGGCACATTGGCGTCACGCACACCCTGATTTGGTACACAGGGAAGGACACCATATCGCTCGTGATGTTCCTGCCAGTGTGCTCCTGGACCTGGTCCCAAGGTAAGAGCACACTCAAACTAAGGCCGTTCTACTCAATACCTTGTCTGTACTCTTCAAAGCTACCAAGGTCATGAAAGACAATGGCAGAACTCAGAAGCTTTCCGGCTTCAAGGAGACCACAAAGATGCAACAATGAAATGCAATGTGTGATCCTGGGGTAGACTCTAGGCCAGAAAAACATTTTTCTCTTTTTCTATAAAGGATGTTATTGGGACAACTGGATAACTTTGAATAAGGCCTGTAGATTAGATAACAGAACTGTGAGCTTGTTAACTTCCTGATTTTGATAGCTATTCTGTGCTTAATAAGAGGTCATCCCTGTTTTTAGAACATACATAATGAAGAGACAGGGCAAAGGGGTACATGTTTGCAAAGTACTCTCAAATACTTCGGAATATGAAAAAGCAAATGCGGTAAAACATTAATAGTTGGAAAATCTGGCTGAAGGACATAAATGGAAATTTTCTGTTACTATTTATGAGGTTCACTTCAGAGGTTTGGGGTGGTTCCCATAGGCTGTCCAAGGGCATGTGGCTCACAGGGAAGAACATGGCAACCTAGAACAGGGCTGGACCCCTGATGAAGCTACTAAACCAGCACAAACATTACTGCAAGAGAGCTACAGGCTCTCGCCTTGTTTAGACTATTGTTAGGGGTTTCTATTACTTGCAGCCAAAAATCTACATCTATATAAGATAAGAATAGTAATTGTGAGCTAGCAGGTGGCATGGAGGTTAAGGTGCTAGATCCCACATGGTCAACTGCATGGCTTGAGTCCCGAACCTGGTGGTTTGACAATCACACTGGGTGTATGTGCATGGGCCCCAAATTCCAAGAAGACTGGAGGAGAAAGGATTGTGACATGGTCATCCCCTACCTCGAGGGTGATTTCTTACGTTCCCTCTCTCTCTCTCTCTGGAGAATATACACGGCCCATAATAAAACTTTCTCCCGCAGGCCCCATCTGAAAAGAGAAGAAAAGAGAAGAAGAGAAGAGAAGAGAAGAGAAGAGAAGAGAAGAGAAGAGAAGAGAAGAGAAGAGGATAGTAATTACAGCAATCACATTTACTATGCTCCAGGCACCATGTCTGTGTGCCTCTGCTTCATCTTTCTTTTTTTTTTTTTTTTTTTTTTGAGGGATTTTTGCTTTAGGGTACATGCACTCGCTGGAGAGACAGAGAGAGACAGAGAGACAGAAGGTGAGAAATCACTCCCTGGGGGTTATGGCCATGCTGCAATCCCCTCTCCTCCATTCTCCTCTTGGGATTTGGGACACTCACACACACGGGCCTGGCGTGAGTTTCAAGCTGCCAGGTCCAGGACTGGAACCACAGCTGACTACACTGGGAGTCTAGTGATGTAACCATTATGCCATCCACTGGTCCCAATCTTTCTTGATCCTTAGAAATCTTCCAATAGGGTAGGCACCGTCATGATCTCCATATCACAGATGAGGAAACTGAGGCCCAGAGTGGCTGAATACCTTGCCCAAAGTCATCCATTGCATTTGCAGTGAGGATGGGATTGAAGCACAGGCAGGTGGCTCCAGAGCCCTTACTGTTATACCATGTACCATCAGGCCATCCAGATGGGGACCCGTCTCCGAAGGCCTTACTTTCACAGGGCCAGGACAGCAGCTCCAACATCTACAAAGGGCCTCTCTGATCCTGCAAGAGACCTACCCTGGGTCATCAGCACTGGGCTCAACTCTCGGCCTGCAAATGCCAGGACCAGAGCTGTGGAATTTACAAGACTTCAGACAGTCCGAGTCCCGGCTGTGCGCTGATGTTACTGTGGTGAGCAGGCCTCTTCTCTGACCCATGTCCTCGTCTTCAAAATGGAGAGAACACCACCCATCACCCAGCATGGCAGGGCTCAATGTCCCTAAGTCAGAGCTGGACAAACATACAGTAGGTACTCCAGCCCTTTACATGGAATCTCCCTCCAAAGAGCCACACAGCCCAGAAACTCACAGATGGTCCAGACTGGAAGGGCAAAAGCAAAAGAAAATCCCCCTGGGTACAAATGGAATTATTCATTACTACCTAGGCACCTGCTCCTTGGCTACCCAAAGCTGCCTGGATTCCCTGCTTCTCTGGCCCCATTTCCCAGTCTCCCTGGGGAGCAAACTGCACTACACTCCATTTCTTGAATCCCTGGCTCTCTGCCAACCCCTCAAAGCATTTCTGGTTTCTATATGGCTCTTCATACCCTGGCCCCCCTTTCTCCCACAGGCCCCATCTGAACTTCTGCTTCCACTCTACCAAGAGTCATTCTAAACCACTTGCTACGGTATTTTACATCTCTATCCTTGTTGATCCCCCTGCTCGGAATGGACTCCATTCCACCCATTGTCTACGTGGCAAACTCCTACTCGTTCTCCAAAGCCCAGCTCAGATGTCACTGCTTCTGGGACAGCTTCTCTACTCTGCCAGGTGTGATACCTCTACACCCTATACGAACATATACGATAGCATTTTATCACAGTGTGTGGTAAGCATTTGTTTACACACTCGTCTCTCTGAGCAGCCATGCATTCTAATCTCAAGGTCTGTCTTTGCTTATCTCTAAACCCCAGAAACCTGACCCAGGAGTTACAGGGGAATCCAGTAACAAAATCATCAGCTAAGTCCCTGCAGGTATGTTTGTACAGAAAAGTAAAAGCCATCGTCACATAAAAATATTCACTGAGGGGTCAGTCACAGTGACGCAGCAGGAATACAACACTCCACATACTGAGACCACACTGGGCATGGGATCACAGCATAAAGATCTTGTTGGGGATACAACCTCTCTGTCTCCTTCTCTCATGGAAGAAATAAATAAATACACTGAGAACAACATTCACCAATGAACTGGACCGAGTCCCAGACAAACAGGGCTCCTCTCCTTCCACTTTCACAACCACCTATCCTCAGGCACTGCTTGACTTTGGGAGGCAGCTGCTCCCTGGGATATGGAGCAAATACCCAGCAAAATGATCACAGGGCAAAAATGCAGGATTCCATGAAGTCATGATTATCTGCAGGCAACACTAGCAACAAGGGAGGGTCTAGCGGGGGGGGGAAACAATCGAGGGAGAGAAATGCAGCAAGGGTGATCACAGGATTGATTGTTCCAAAGAGAATGATTTGAAAATCTAAGAATTAGGAACATGTGGCAAAGCTGAAGGAGCACCTCATCATTTTTTGCCTAAGGGACTCTCTTTATGGCCATAATGGAAGACTAAAGTGATGTAAAGGATTATTAGAAAAAATTATCCCAAGTTAAATCTACACTTCATTCATGCCTTATTCATCCTAAGAATAGTGGTTAAGGTGGATCCTACATGGATGACTGCACAGTTCGAGTCCTGGACTCAGTGGCTTGAGAAACATACCGGGGAGGGGCCGGCAGGTGGTGTGGTGGTTAAGGGTGCTGGACTCCCACATGGCTGGCTGTGGTTCAAGTCCTGGACTTGGCGGCTTGCCTTCTCACTTTCCCTCTTTCTCTCTCTCACTCTGTCACTCTCTGGTCAAATTTAAATAAATAAATAAATAAAGTTAAATAAAGTAATTCTTTTAAAAAATAAAGAAGAAACATAATGGGGAGACCAGCAGACGGTGTAATGGTTACATTGCTGGATTCCCACGTAGTTGACCGCAGTTAGAGTCCCAGACCTAGTGACTTAAAACTCACACCAGACGAATGTGTATGAGTGCCCAAAAATCCCAAGGGGAGAATGGAGGGGAAGGGATTGCAGCATGGCCATCCCCTCTATGGGGTCATTTATTGCTTTCTGTCTCTGTCTCTCCAGTGAGCACATACAGTCTTTAGCAAAAATCTCTCTCTAAAAAAAAAAGAAATATATTGGGTATGTGTGTGCGTGCCCAAAATATTGAAAGGAGGGAGAAAGGGAGAAGGGATTGCAGAGTGACTATACCTCACGGGAGGTGCTCTCTAACCTCCCCACCCCCATCTCTCTCCTGTGAGTGCAAGCATCTTCTGGCAAAATTTTTTTTTTTCTGAGAGGTTTTTGCTATAGGGCGCGTGCGCTCGCCAGAAAGACAGAGAGAGAGAGACAGAGAGACAGAAAGTGAGAAATCACCCCCCAGGGGGGATGGCCACGCCACAATCCCTTCTCCTCCATTCTCCTCTTGGGATCTTGGGCACGAACGCAAACACGCCCGGCATGAGTTTAAACCACCAGGTCCGGGACTCAAACCACGGTCGACTACATAGGAGTCCAGCGACATAGCCATTACTCTAACTGCTGGTCCCAAGGCAAAATTTTTTTAAAAGTGAAAAAAGAGGGATCAGCAAGTGGCATGGTGGTTAAGGCACTGGAACTCCCACGTGGTTGAGCATAGTTCAAGTCCCAGACTTGGTGGCTTGCTTTCTTACCTTCCCTATCTCTCTCTCTATATATATATCTGTCTCTGGTCAAATTAAAATAAATAAAATTAATTTAATAAATAAAGTTAATTCTTTAAAAAATTAAAAAGTGAAATAAAAAGGAATCAGCATTTAGCTTCAACTTGTACCAAAATTTTAACAATTCCTTTTTTTTTTTTAAAGAATTCTTTTATTGGGGGCCAGCAGGTGGCATGATGGTTAGGGATGCTGGACTCCCACATGGTGGATCACTATTCAAGTCTTGGACCTGGCGGCTTGCTTTCTCAATTTCTCTCTTACTCTCTGTCTCATTCTATTCACTCTGGTCAAATTAAAATAAATAATAATAAAATGTATAAATAAAAGTTAAATAAAATAGTTTTTTTAAAAAAGAATTATTTTATTTAACTTTACTTATTTATTTATTCATTCATTCATTTTTAACTTGACCAGAGAGGGACAGAACAAGAGAGAGAGAGAGGGAAAGTGAGAAAGCAAGCCACCAGGTCCAGGACTCAAATCCATGGTCAGCCATGTGGGAGTCCAGCATACTTAACCACCATGCCACCTACCAGCTCCCAATTTGACCAATCCTAAAACCACTCTTATTTTTATGATTTTTTGCTTTCAAACATGTTCTTGTTCATTCTTTTTCATTCTAAGAATGAAGGAATTTTGATGATAACTTAAATTTTATAGATTATGAGACAAAACATTTTCATAATTTTTCAGTATGGAAAAACAATTTAACCTTTTTTTTCCCCACCATGCATAAGAAAATATTGGTTTCCCTTCCTAAGGGCTTTTTTTTTTTTTTTTTTTTAGAATAAATGCCTGCCAAGTTGAAGAATGATATAAGGAGAGCCAGAGTCTTTCCCCCTACAGTGCCAAAGCCCATTTTGCCATGTTGGACTGCAGCCCAGAGCCTTGGTTTCCCCTTCGAGGTGTCTCACTGGTCCTGAGCAGTCCGAACCACCAAGGCTGCACCTCCTGGGCTTGCGGCCTGCTGCCCACCCAACCAGGAAATGGAGAAGGGACTGCAGCGTGACCAGTCCCCATCGGAGGGTGCTTTCTCCCTTCCTACCGGGAAGTGCAAGGGCACATACTTGTAGACAGCGCTGTCCTTCTTGGGGCTGTGCTGAGGCAGGAGGCTGTGGGAGTACTGATGCACGCCCAGGTCGTACAGTGAGGGGAAGTCCTTGCCACACAAGTGGCAGCGGTAGCTCAGCTCCTCCTGGTGGCTCTTGATGTGCTCCAGAAACGTGTCAAGCTTCGGGAACGTCTGGGCACAGCTTTTGACCACACACTTGTAAACCTGGGGGAAGATGCCAGGCATGGAAGAGAAGTCAGGGAGCTGTGTAAGCCTACCCTTTCCCTGTGGCACTGGCCTTAGATATTTGGGGATGACCTGATCACTGGTCCCCTGCTCCCCAGCTACTGATAAGGGTTCTCTCTTTTCAACCAGTCTCGATGGCCCCATTACCCTTCCCACAGGTTCTGTGAGGCCTGGATTTATGAAGGGTCTTCAAAGAGTTCATGGAGAGCCAGCAGGTGGTATGGAGGTTAAGATGGCTAGATCCCATAGGCTGACTGTGTGGTTTGAGTCCTCGACCCAGTGGCTTGAAAAACACACTGGAAATGTGTGCATGTGTGCCCAAAATTCTGAGAGGAGAATGGAGGAGAAGGGATTGTGGCATAGCCATCCCCTTGGGTGGGGAGGATGCTTCCTCACTTTCCCTCCTTCTGTCTATTTCTCCCATCAAGCACACGTGCCCTATAGCAAACTAAACAAACAAACAAACAAAACAAAACAAAGAGCTCATGGAAAACGCATATTATGAAAAAACTCTGCATAGATTTCAATTATTTTTTACACTGAAATAAAATGATAAATTCTATTTTTTCTGCAAATTTTTCAAAGTCAACTTGTATTTATAAAAAGTATCTTTGACCTAGAAATACAGGGAAAAGTGACAGCAGGTCCTTTCAATGTCATACTGGAGTGGTGGCTCTCATGCCCGAGCAGGCATCAGATTGCAGATTGCTGGGAGTCATCCCCCAGGTCATGTAACTCAGCATCTGACTTGGGCCTAAATCTGAGCATTCCTAACAAAGAATAACCACATGATGCTGAGGTTGCTGCGCCGGGGACTTCATTTCGAGAACTGCTGTCTAGCAAGCTTGTCATGGGTCGTCTCACTCTCTGGGGACATGGCTAGTTTTGACTATTTACTGTGGATCAGGACCCCGCTTCTACCGTTAATTTTTTGTTTATTTCTTGCCATAGTGTACCTGTGCTCACAAGAGAGAGAGACAAAGAGAGAGACGGTGAGAAATCACCCTCCCAGGGGGATGGCCACACTGTAATCCCTTCTCTTTCATTCTCCTCCTAGGACTTTGGGCAGGCATGCACACATACGTGCCTGGTGTGATTTTCAAGCTGCCAAGTTTGGGAGTCAAACGTGGTCAGCCACGTGGAAGTCCAGCATCCTAACCACCACGCCACCTGCCAGCCCCTACTATTAAATATTAACTTGCAAAAAATGATCTGATGAGGGGCTAGCAGGTGGCGTGATGGTTGAGGGCACTGGACTCCCACATGGCCTACCGTGGTTCAAGTCCCGGACCTGGTGGCTTGCTTTCTCACTTTTCCTCTCTCTCACTCTGACCCTCTCTGGTCAAATTAAAATAAAATAAATAAATAAATAAAGTTAAAAGAAAATTATCTGATGTAAGTAATTTTTGTCAGATAGAGAAGATAACCCCAAAGGTCAAGGTTGGCCTGTTGCCCTGCAGGACATTGACCAGATTTGTATCTACCTTGGCACTCTGATTCAGTACGCCCTATCCCTGATGGTTACAGATGAGTGTAGAGACCAGTCTGCTATCCCTGTTAGCATTACCTCTGTCATCCTTCCAGTTCCCTCATTAATGAGTTCAGGAAAATTGTGACTCATGCTCAGTCTCACTTGCAGGTGAATTACATTTTTAACATTTTGAATATTATCCTTTGGTGAGTAGTTCACGTTCCTGGTTGCCCACACAGCATCACATGCTCCTCCTTCCTAACAAAGTAGATAGACCCTGATTTGCCTAGGGCGGCAACATGCCTGATTAAAATACTTGCTCTCGGGACCAGCAGGTGGCGTGGTGGTTAAGGTACTGGACATTCCCACATGGCCAATCACGGTTAAAGTCCCGGACCTGATGGCTTCCTTTCTCACTTCCTCTCTCTCTCTCTCTCTCTCTTTCTCCCCCCCCCTGTGTGTGTGTGTCTCCCTGGTCAGATTAAAATAAATGAATGAATGAATAAAGTTAAATAATTTTAAAAAAAAAAGCTTTCTCTTTCAGTTCCCCTGCCTTGCATGTCAGCCATGTGACTCCCTTCCTGCCAATGATATGTAGGCAGTAGTCTTGGGGATGGCACCACTCCCAGAACAAAAAGGCAAAAGGTTCCTAGAAGAAATGCCTCTTGCTTTTTGCCTTTGTTCGGATTGAGATATAAATGTGACAGGTGGAAGTATAGCAGCCTCCTTGTAACCTTGAGGATGAATGCCACAAGCTAAGAATGTCAGAGAAGAAACCCAGACGCTTGAGTCCATAATGACATACCCGACCTGCTATACAAGCCCAGCACTGCTTACTTAGGGACTTGTTTTTGTTTTTGGCTGGAGGGTGCATGGTGTTTACCAGAAAGGAACAGAGAGACAGAGAGGGAGGGGAAAAAGCACTCCCCAATGGGCAATAGTCACACTGCAATCTCTTCCCACCCACCCCTCCCTTCTTTTGGAATTTTGGGCACATGCATATATATGCTCAGCATGTTCCTCAAGCCACGGGGACTGGGGCTCTAATCACACACTTGGCCATCCAGCTGCTTCAAACAGCAGGCCATGGAGCCAGTCCTGGACTTCTTTTTTAAAAAACTGTTATTATCATTGGGCCAGCTGGTGGCATGGTGGTTAAGGCAGATGAATCCCACATGGCCAACTGCTTGGTTTAAGTCCTGGGCCTGGTGGCTTGAAAAACACGCTGGATGTGTGTGTGGGTGTGTGTGTGTGTGTGTGTGTGTTGTGTGCCAAAATCCCTAGTGGAGAATGGAGAAGGGATTGTGGCATGGCTGTCCTCCTGGGAAGTGCTTTCTCACTTTTCCTTTTTTCTTTTTTTTCTCTCTCTGTCTCCCTAGCAAGCACACACACCTTATAGCCAATTTAAAAAACAAAAATTATCATTATTTTCTTTTTTAATTTGTAAGAGGGATGTGTGCTCACTGAAGAGAGAGAGAGAGAGAAATCACTCCCATAAGGAGTCATGCTGAAATCCCTTCTCCATAGCTCCCTTCTTTGGGATTTTGGGCACACCTGGTATGTTTTTCGAATCTCTGAGTCTGGGACTCAAACCACATAATCTGGCCATCTTAACCACCAGGTCACAGGTTGGCCCCCTGGACTTCTGATGTGAGAAAACAAAAAACAAAAAGCCCTAACTCTTAGGCCAGTTTTCAATCATCTGCGTTTAACAATGCATTCTGATAGAGCACATGAACTGGCTCTGCCAATGAGAGATCTATGGAGCACTTCTAGGAAAATGCCCTTGCTCTTAAAAAAGACACAGAAGGGGCCGGCAGGTGGTGTGGTGGTTAAGGGTGCTGGCCGACCGTGGTTCGAGTCCTGGACCTGGCGGCTTGCTTTCTCTCTCTCTCTCTCTCTCTCTCTCTCTCTCTGGTCAAATTGAAATAAACAAATTAATAAATAATAAAGTTAAATAAAATAATTCTTAAAAAAAAAAAAAAGACACAGAAGGGGCCAGCAGGTAGCATAGTGGGTAAGGTGCTAGACTCCCGCATGGTCGACTGTGGTTCAAGTCCTGGACCTGGCAGCTTGAAACTCGTGCCAGGTATGTGTGCCTAAAATCCCCAGAGAATGGAGGAGAAGGGACTGCGGCATAGCCATAAACCCTAAGGGTGATTTCTTGCTTCTGTCTTGCTCTTAGGAGAGCCTGTGTGACTTATAGCAAAAATCTCTCTCTCAAAAAAAGAATAAATAAATAACCCCTTTTTGCTCATGCATAATACCTGGATTGTTGCCTAGGAAGAGTGACCAACATTGGGTCCCAGGGACTGGTGGTTTAGGGAAGCTGAATCCCACATAGCTGACTATGGTTTGAGTCCCGACCCTGGCAGCTTGGAAAAAAAAAAAAAGTGACCAGTATCCTAGAAGCATATGTCGAGCCATCAGTAGAGGACAAAGCCACACCCTGACAGAACTAGAAAGACAACCCTGATGCTGGGTCAAGTCAGCTGTTGTCTCAGGCTTCTTGTGCTGTGAGACAACAAACTTCCTAACTGTTCAAGACAGTTTGAATCAAAGTTTTCTGTGATTTGCCCCAAGGGTAACCTAATTTCACTTCATCAACCCTCCTGCTAGGATCTATCCTAAGGAAAAAGTCAGAGCTGTGGGAAAGTTGTCCCTCTCTTTCCAGGCAGCATTAAGGACCCGCACCCCAACCAAAGGTCGTGACTAGGATAGTTGCGGCCTGCTGCTGCTCCCCCCCAACCTACCTGCTCGTTCTTGTGCTGCGTCATGTGGGACTTGAGCTGGAAGTAGGTGCTGAACTTGTTGGGGCAGAACTGGCACAGGTAGGAGCTATCGATGAGGACCACCTGCTTGGTCTCCAGCTTGTCCCCGTCATCCTCACCTGCCGTGGGCAAGGACTGGGGCTGTGGTGAACTCGATAGGGTCTGGCCTAACCCTGTGGAAGAAGCCAGGGATGGGAGACACTTGAGAAGGTGAGGAAGAGCCAGGACCAGGAGCTGTGCCATGCAGGAAGGAGTCACAGAACACTTACTGCGTGCTCCTCTGTGCTTACCCCACCACCTACTATGTGCTTGGTGTTGGCGACTGTATTGAAGGTGCTAATACAGCCATTCCAGGTGCTAAATGAAACATTTACATTCTGATTGAGAAATGGCTATTGCCTCAAGACTCCTCTTCCTGGCCTTCCACTCAGACACTGTAGACCTCCCCATGGTTGTTAACAATTCTGAACAATACTCCTAGCTGTACTCACAGGCCTCCCCAGCCCCCTGTTCTTTTATTCTCTTTTTAAGAATTATTTACTTAACTTTATTATCATCATTTTTTAAAAATTTGACCAGAGAGAGAATGGGAAAGTAAGAAAGCAAGCCACCAGGTCCAGGACTCAAACTACAGTCAGTCACATGAGAGTGCAGCGCCTTAACCACCATGTCACTTGCTGGCTCTCACCCAGTCCCCTGTTTCAATTATAATCATCTGTTTCATTGTTCTTCCATCACTAGACTGTTCCTCACTTTCCTTGACATCGAGGACCTCTGACCTCACCTCCGTAGGCCTAGTGGCTTGGTCTCCATAAATGTTTGCTAAATGGTTGACCCTTTGGTGCTACGCCTGTAGGAGTTTTGGGTTCTTTTCTGAGGAGTTCACAAGAACTCAGAAGGCACAAAGTAGGACTATTCCAACACGAAGTGATTAGATAAAAGTGGCTAACACGTCATTTGCCAAACAAAATCCCCACTTCATTAGCCAGCGTGTGGCTGGCGTTGCTCAGCCTGGGGACATAGGAAAAGCTCAGGCTCTGGCTCTATGTTGTCCAGTGTAGGGGCCATGGGCACATGTGGGTACTGAGAACTTAAGATGTGTTGGGGCCAGCAGGTGGCACGGTGGTTAAGGTGGCTGGACTCCTACATGGTCGACTACAGTTCGAGTCCCGAACCTGGCAGCTTGCTTTCTCACTTTTCCTTTCTCTCTCTCACTCTCACTCTTGCTCTGTCACTATCTGGTCAAATTAAAATTGAATAAATAAATAAAGTTAAAATAAAGTAATTTTTTTAAAAAGTCATTCTAACTTTATTCTTTTTAAAAATTTTATTCATTGTCATTATTTTTTAATATTTTATTTTATTTTATTTTATTTTATTTTATTTTATTTTATTTTATTTTATTTTGAAGTTGACCAGAGGAAGACAGAGAGAAGGAAAGTGAGAAAGCAAGCTGCCAGGTACGGGACTCGAAACATGGTCAGCCACGTGCGAGTCCAGCTGCCTTACTTACCACGCTACCTGCTGGCCCTGTCATTCTAATTTAAAAAAAAAAAAAAAGACGTGATTAAGGGCCAACCTGTGGTGTGGTGGTTAAGGTGGCTGGATTTCACATAGCCAAACACATGATCAAGTCCTGGACCCAGCGGCTTGAGAAACATGCTGGACACATGTGTGTGCATGCCTAAAATCCCAAAAGGAAGGAGATGGAGATGGAATTATAGTAGATTATTCACCACAGAGGTGTTTTCCCTCTGTCTCTCTCCTGTGAGCTCAGAAAAGAAATGTGAGAGGCCAGAAGATGGCGTGGTGATTAAGGGCACTAGACTGCCACATAGCCAACTGCAGTTCAAGTCCCAGACCTGGCATTTTGCTTTCTAACTTTCTCTCTCTTTCTCTCTTATTCTGTCCCTCTCTGGTCAAAATTAAAATTAATTTAAAAAAAAAGTTAAAATAATCTTAAAAAAAAATTAGATTAAAAGAAATACAGCCTGTTATTTTGGAGGCTGGCAGGTGGCATGCTGGTTAAGGGAGCTGGACTCCCACATGGCCAACCACAGTTTGAGTCCCAGATTTGGCAGCTTGCTTTCTCATTTTCCATCTCTCCCTCTCTCACTCTGTCCCTCTCTGGTCAAATTAAAATAAATAAATAAATAAAGTTAAAAAATACATGCAATTGGTCCAAGTCCAGAGATGCTATAAATATAAATACATGCTAAATTTCAAAAATTTAAAACAGGGGCCGGCAGGTGGGGTGGTGGTTAAGGGTGCTAGACTTCCACATGGCTGACTGTGTTCAAGTCCCAGACCTGGCAGCTTGTTTTCTCACTTTCCCTCTCTCACTCTCTCTCTCTCTCATTCTGTCCTTCTCTGGTCAAATTAAAATAAGTAAATAAAGTTAAATTAAATAATTCTTTTTAAAAACTTTAAAACAAAAAGTTAAATATCTCATCAATAATTTCCTTATATTACATGTTAAAATGATAATATTAATATATTTGGTTAGTTAAAATATATTAAAATTAATTTTATATTTTACATTAATTTATTTTATTTTATTTATTCATTCATTTGTTTTAATTCTACCAGAGAGAGACACAAAGAGAGAGACAGGGAGAGAGAGGAACATGAGAAAGTGAGCCACCAGGTCCAAGACTCAAACCGTGGTTGGCCATGTGGGAGTGTCCAGCTCCCTAACCACCATGCCACCTGCTGGTCCTTTTTTAAATTATTTTATTTAACTTAATTAATTAATTTATTTATTTTTTAATTTGATCAGAGAGGGACAGAGTGAGAGAGCAAGAGAGAGAAAGTGAGAAAGCAAGCTACCAGGTCCAGGACTCGAACTACAATCGGCCATGTGGGAGTCTAGCACCTTTAACCACCACTCTCCTGCCGGCCCCTTTTCAAATTTGTTTTAAAAGAATTACTTATTTAATTTTATCTATTAATTCATTTGTTTTATTTTGACCAGAGAGAGACACACAGAGAGAGGGAAAGTGAGAAAGCAAACCACCAGGTCCAGGACTAGAACTATGGTCGGCCATGTGGGAGTATCCAGCGCCTTAACCACTACATCACCTGCTGGCCCCTTAAATTATTTTTAATGTAGTTACTAGAAGATTTTAAATGACAAATGTTACTCATACTATATTATTTTTCTTTTTTTTTTAGAGAGAGATTTTTACTATAGGGCATGTGTGCTTGCCGAAGAGACAATCAGAGAGACAGAAAGCCAGAAATCATCCCCCAGGGGGATGGCCACACCACAATCCCTTCTCCTCCATTCTCCTATCGGGATTTAGGCATGCATGCACATGTGCCTGGTGTGAATTTTAAGCCACCAGGTCCAGGACTCGAACCAGGGTTGACTACATGGGAGTCCAGCAATGTAACCACTATGCCATCTACCGGACCCTCTCATACTATGTTTCTGTTGGATAGTATAATTCTAGACCTAGTAAATCTTGAACTCTCATATAGGAGAGGAACTAAACCACTAACAGGGACAGGATCATTAGCTTAGGGACAAGTGATGACTTAGATGAGAATTTCACAATGTGTAAGGGACTGGAGACCAACTGCCCATGGAGATCAAATAGATTTCAACTCCTGATCAACAAGAGTGACTGCTTGGAGTAATTTATTAAAAATAGATTAGAGGGGGACCAGCAGGTGGTGTGGTGGTTAAAGTGCTGGACACTCCCACATGGCTGACCATGGTTCAACTCCTGGACCTGGTGGCTTACTAATTCACTTTCTCTCTCTCTCTTTCTCTCTCTCTCTCTGGTCAAATGAAAATAAATGAATGAATAAATAAATATTAAAATAATTAAAAAAATAGATTAGATTCAGGCTTAGCAAAATATAAACAAACAAATAAATGTAGGTGATTGATTAGTGATGTCTGCTAAAGGTACAGTATTAGATTAATGCCACACATATTATGTATTTTTCATCCTTCCTTTTACCCTACGCCTTATTTTATAAAGTAGACTGAAGTCAGAGAGGACAGGGAGGTTGCCCAAGATCACACAGTTGCAACAAACTCTGCAAAGCACCAGAGGAGGAGCACGGGGAGAGCAGCATTTCTTGACTTCTACCCACCTGTGTTTTCCTCATCCTCCTGCCTACTGGGGTTTAGGGCCATGACTTGGACAGTCACAGAGTTGCGAGAGACAGTGCCACCACTGCGCCCTGGAGGCCACACCTTGTGGGTCTGCATGTGTTTCTTGACGTTAGATTTCTGGGCAAAGGCACGGCCGCATGCAATGCACTGGAAGGGTTTCTCACCGGTGTGGCTGTGGAGACAAGGCTCATCAGCACCCTCGTGTAGGGATGGGGGAATGGAGACAAGGCCTCAGCCCAGAAGTTCATGGCCACCAGGCACTATGCCCACGTACCTTCGGATGTGCTGCTGCAGATCGAAGTTTTTGGTGAATGATTTGTCACAGTATGAGCACTTCAGCTTCTGAGCCTTTGGCTTCCCTGCAGCTGAAAGACAAAGTGGGAGAAGATGTACACTGAGGCTGGGGCACAGCTAAGGTCACAAAAGTCAACCTTCAGCCACCCATGCCCTGGACCTGGGGCCAGACAGCCCACTGGTTGCAGGAAAGTCTACACCATGCACAGGCAGGGCAAGAGACACAGGTGAGCTTCTCACAGTGCTTGGGGAGGCATGCCCAGAACATGCTATGGCTCAGAAGGCAGAATAAATCTCTCAAAGGCTCCTCTGTGCCCTGGGATAAAATGGACCCTCTGGGGGGCCGGCAG
Organism: Tupaia tana; assembly: GCA_026018925.1. Lineage (NCBI taxonomy): Eukaryota > Metazoa > Chordata > Mammalia > Scandentia > Tupaiidae > Tupaia > Tupaia tana. The sequence continues at coordinate 30,439,068 of JAKSZU010000015.1, forward strand.
GTGGCGTGGTGGTTAAGGGCGCTGGACTCCTACGTGGCCGACTACGGTTCGAGTCCCGGACCTGGAGGCTTGCTTTCTCACTCTCTCTCATTCTGTCTCTCTCTGATCAAATTATAAATAAATAAATATATAAATAAAGTATAATCAAATAATTTTTAAAAAATTTTTAAAATGGACCCTCTAAGGCCAACAGTGCTCTGGGTCTTCCGACTGATGCCAACCTCACGGTCTTTCTATCCAGCTGCAATGGATCCCTTGCTGACCTTGAAAGACCTCAGCATGGTCTCACCTCAGCCTTTGCACCTGCAATATCCCCTGCCTCGAATGCCTGCCCCTCAGATACCTACTGGGATACTTCTACTCTGATGGACAGGTAGCATCATTTTCCAGCCCCTGCCCAGCCACTGTTGATCTCCTTCCAAGAGCAACATGAGTACATTGTTATTCCCTGTCTGTCCGTCCCATTAAACTCCGAGGAGAGGCTGGATGGTGGTGCAGTGTAAAACATGACACTGGCCCACACGGGGCACTTCCAGGGTTACATCTGGAGACCTCCCTGAGTAGGCCAGGCACATGTGTACCTGCGATCTGGGATTGGCTGAGGCTGGAGGTGGACTACTCCACTGGGGTCAAGTTGGGGGAGCTGACTTTCTGTGTCTTTCTCACTTGTGGAAGAAATAAATAAAACATTGGGGGGGGAACAGTGAGCAGAAGAAATCATGGACTAAGTAAGATACTGGATCCCCAGTCAGGCAACACTGGACCAAGTGCACAGATGCGCAACACGTTTGTGGAAGGAAGGAAGGAAGTAGCTGGCTGGAAAGTCCCTGAAAAACTCAGTTTCTCTTTCCAGCACCTGCCCTCTGTTCTGACCCTGCCGCCACCCCATCTCCAAGGGGGTGGCAGACACTGCCGCTGCCTGACTAAGATCCACTCTCCTCTTCTTTCTTCTTTCCTCACCAACTCCTACATAATGGGAATGTCGATATTCCTAGCTAAAAGAGGAATTTCCCAGTTTCTTTTGCAGCTAGGTACGGCCACATGACTAAGCCTTCACCAAACAGATTTAAGTAAAAGTATGACGGAGAGGGACCAGCAAATGGCATGGTGACGTCACTGGACTCCCATGTTGTCGACTGTGGTTCGTGTCCCAGACCCGGCAATTTAAACTCACACCGGGTGAGTGTGCATGTGTGCCCAAGATCCCGAGAGGAGAATGGAGGAGAAGAGACTGCGGCGTGGCCATCCCCCCAGGGCAGGGGGGTGATTACTCGCTTTCTGTCTCTCTGTCTCCCTCTGTCTCTCTGGCGAGCAAACACACCCTATAGCAAAAATCTCTCTTTAAAAAAAAAAAAAGTATGAGGTAGAATTTCTAGAAGCTGGGAAATACTCCCCTATCCTTCCCTTCTTTCTTTTTGCTGCCTGGAAGGTGAAATTACTGACTGGATCTCCAGGAGTACTTAGACAATGAAGCACCCTGCACTGAAGTCACGTCCTGAGGATGACAGAACTGAAAGGCAAAATAATTGGGGTGGGCCAGCTAGTGGTATGGTGGTTAAGGCAGCTAGATTCCTTATGATCAACTGTGCAATGTGAATCCCAGACCTGGTGACTTGGAAACATACTGGGCACATGTATGTGAGTGTGTGTACATGCCCAAAATCTCAAAAAGACAAATGGAGAAGGAATTGCAGCATGACTATCTCCCAGGAGGGATATTTTCTCACTTTCCCTCTCTATCTGTCCCTCTCACACCCTATGGTGATTTTCTTAAATTATTTGTTATTATTATAATTGCTATTTTTAACTTTGCTATAGGGCATGTGCACTCACCAGAGAGAAAGAGAGGGAAAGTGAGGAAAAAAAGCCTCCAGTCTGGGACTCAAACTGCTGTCAGCTATGTGGAAGTCTAGCACCCCAAACCCCATGCCACCTGCTGGTCCCAATTTTTTTTTTCTTTTTTAGAGATTTTTGCTATAGAGCACATGTGCTCACCGGACAGACAGAGAGACAGAAAGAGAGAAATCACCCCCTAGAAGGATGGCCACACTGCAACCCCTTCTCCTCCATTCTCCTCTCAGGATTTTGGGCACACATATAAGCCTAACATGTTTCAAGTCACTGGGTCCGGGACTCGAACCATGGCCAGCCACATGGGAGTCCGTCTCCTTAAGCACCACACCACTTGCTGGACCAGCCCAATTTTTTAAAAAAAGAAACCAGGGCAGGACCAGCAGATGGTGTAATGGTTAAGTCGCTGGACTCCCAAGTAGTTGACTGCACCTATCTTTAAAAAAAAGAAAGAAAGAAACCATGGCCTGCAGGTGGTATTGTGGTTATTGTACTGGACTCCCATGTAGCGGACCATGGTTTGAGTCCTGGACTCGGCAGCTTGAAACTCATGCCAGGTGGATATGTGTGTGTACCAAAAATGTGAGGGGAGAATGGAGAAGAGATGGATTACAGTGTGGCCAAACCCCTGGAGGCTGATTTTCACTTTCTCTCTGTCTCTGGTGAGTGCACATATCCTATAGGAAAAATCTCTCTAAAAAAAAAGAAGAAACCTGGGTGCCTGGTGACCATGCAGAGACATAATCCCCAGATTGCCTGTTTTTGGCCTTGTTTTGCACAGGAGAGAAAGAAAAGTCTATTATCTCGAAGTCTGAGTTACTCTGTTTTCTATTTCAGGCAACCAAACTTAATCCTTTTTTTTTTAATAATTATTTATTTTATTTTACTTATTCATTCATTTATATTTTAAATTTACCAGAGAGACACAGAGGGTGAGAGTGAAAGAGAGAGGAAGTGAGAAAGCAAGCCACCAGATTCAGGACTCAAACCCTGGCTGGCCATGTGGGAGTGTCCAGCGCCCTAACCACCACGCCACCTGCTGGTCCCCCCAAACTTAATCCTAACCATCATAAAATAAAGGACTAGAACCAAGCAGCCCTTGGACAGGACAGTGCTGAGCAAAGATGCACATGGCAGGCTGGGGCTCACCTTCTGGAAGCCCACTGGTGCCTTTAGCCCGTCGGGTCTTCAGTGTTGGTGGGGACTCGAAGGGGGGCACCGTGCTCCCAGTGGCGCTGGTCATGGGGGCAGCAGGGTTTGGTCCTTTTGGTTTGAAGCCCTGTTTGCCAGGACTGTATACGGGCGGGGTAGGGTATACTGGAGCCTCCACACACTGGCTTGGCACCTGGAAGAACAGCACAGTCAGGGAAAGATCCCTAGGAGGGAAGGGCAAGAATCAGCCCAGCTGGGGACTCTGATGCCTGGCTGATCTCAGCCACTGCCTGCCTACCTTGCCATCCTAACCCTCCGCCTGGCTCAGTCCCTCAGTCACACCAAAGACCCCTTAGAACCTCATTAGCCGGTAGGAGACCATTGCCTAGATTCAAATCCTGACTTGTCACTTACCACCTAAGTGACCTTGGACATCTTTTAACTTCTGTCTCAGTTTTCGCATGTGTAAAATGGGCAAATCACTGTACCCCTCTTGTAGGGTTGTTGTGAGGGTTGAAAGAGGTAAATGTAGAGTTATAACAGTGGCTGGCATGCAGTAAGCACCCGATAAACATGAGCTGTTACTATTGCTATTACTATTACTATTTGCAGTAGTTTGCTGGCCTAAGAGACCAGGAGTTCAAAAGAGTTGGCGCTACTCCACTTCCTGACGCCACCAGATGCCACAGTGGTACACTTCTCTCAAATGGGAACTAACATCGAAGCCTCAAGAAATTACCAAATGAACTCTTTCTTTAAAAATTATTCATTTCATTTTATTTATTTATTATTTTTATTCAATTCACCACAGAGAGAAAGAGAGGAAAAGTGACAAAACAAGCCACCAGGTCCTGGACTCAAACCATAGTCAGCCATGTGGGAGTCCAGTGCCCCAACCACCATGCCACTTGCGGGCCAATCCAAATAAGTTCTGAGCTATTCGAATTAACACCAAGCTTACACCACGACGCCAACGCATTATGAAGAAGTCACGTATTCATTCACTTATTCATCATTCACTGGCCTTCCCAGGCTGGCCATTCTAAAATTTTACTTCCCATCACTCTGCTTCATTTTTCTCCACAGGTTTATGATGATATAAAAGTATATATTTTACTTACTTATCTATTATCTGCTCTCCACAAGGGTGCAGATCTTGTCTGCTTTTGTCCACTACTCTCTCACCAGGCCTAGAGCACTGCTTGGCACAGGGTGGGTGCTCAATGACTATTTGCTGGGTGAATGAATGAATGAATGAATACACTGAAGCATTCATTCTCTCTTGTGTGTGAAAATGGAAACAAATGGTCCCAGAGAGGTAGAGGCAGAGGGATGAGCAATGACTGAGAGTCAGGGAAGAATGGAGGGTGGGGAATAAAAAGATGGTGCTTACCAGAAATAAAATTGCAGATAGACAGGATAGGAGAACAATGCCTAGTGTTATAAAATACAGAGGGCAATACAGAGGGCAACTGCTTGCTGTGCATCTCAAAGTAACTAAAAAGAAGGACTTTGGGGGCTGGGAAGTGGCATGGTGGTTAAAGGCACTGGACTCCCATGTGGACGACCTCAGTTTGAGTCCCAGACCTGGTGGCTTACTCTCTCTTTCTCTCTCTGTGTCGCTCTCTGGTCAAAATTGAAAAATAATGATAATAAATAAATAATTCTTTTTTAAAAAAAAGACTTTAATGTTCCCAATGCAAGAAATAATGACTCACTGAGATGAAGATGCTAATTACCCTAAATGAATCAGTACACATTCTATTCTTGTAGTGTAAAATCACATAATATTGGCGCCGCCAGGTGGTGTGGCAGTTGAGGTGCTGGACTCCCACATATAGCCAAATGCGGTTTGGATCCCAGACCTAGTAACTTGCTCTCTCATTTTCCCTTTCTCTCTCTCTCTGTTCAAATTTAAAAATAAATAATAATAAAGTAAAATAAGTATTTTTTAAAAAATCACATAGTAATTTCACAGGAATCTGATACAGCACCCAGAAGCGTTTCTGCTGGATCTTATCTGTTCGGTGTTGGTATAGGAGCACAACGTCTAGTGTTATAAAATACAACGTGGCGATACAGAGGGCAACAGCTTGCTGTGCATCTCAAAGTAACTAAAAAGAAGAACTTTGGAGGCTGGCAGGTGGCATGGTGGTTAAAGGCACTGGACTCCCATGTGGACGACCTCAGTTTGAGTCCCAGATCTGGTGGCTTATCTCCGCCCCCTTCAAAGTGGCACCTGAAGGCAAGGGTGGGCTGCTTGGACCCCAGTTCCCTTGCTAGAACAGCTCTGAACACAGTGAGTTCTGCCCATGAAAAGTTGCTGCATGAGACTTAGAAGGGCCAGGGAAGCAGACACCGCTCTCCTCCAGCAGCTGTGTTGGGGGACAGCCAAGCTTTGCAGTGAGAGTTCTGGAGTGGCTGGATCTACATAGCCCCTGGTCACCAGCACCGAGGGCCACCAGGCAGCTAGGACATCTGCAGCAGAATCCTACAGTATCCTCCGCATCTGAGCACAGCAGCAGTGCCTGGTTCTCTGCGTCAAGCCACGACCTGAAAACCATGGCACCTGCCAACCCAACTTTTGCTCCTGCAGCCCTTCCTCAACCTCCTTGTTCGCATCTAACGTCCCTCTGCCAGAAGTGCTTAGTGTGGTGTCTGCCTGACCAAACTCTGACCGACAGAGCACTCAATAAATATTTGTCACATGAATGAATTCACCTATGAGTCAAAGCATTACTAAGCAATTATATCGGCAGCCTTTGGGTTAGGGTCCTATTTCCCTCAACTGCTCAGCAAGGAGCATTCCCATTTTAAAGGTGAGGAAACTGAGGTCAGAGGGCCCTAAATGAGATGCCTACTAGAGGTGTATCACAGGCCAGGAATGCTGCTAGGTGCTAAGGGTGTGATGTCAAATAAGACTCAGGCCGTGTCCTCCAAGTACACCACCATCTTCACGGAAAACACACAATAGTGGCTCCGCACGAGCTGACCCCTCTGCCACAAGCCACCAGCATCACCTCAGCTTCCACTGACTCAAGTTTTTTACAACTCAATTAATTCCATTCTCTCAGGTTGGAGCAAATCCCCTTGCAGGCTCTCATAATATCAATGCACCATGAGATGAATTTCCCCACTGGGCAGGGCTCTCTATGTGAAGATGCTTCCTGCCATGGGATGCCTGCGTGGCTGGGTTCTAGGGTGAGTCCTGCCTAGCGTGACTTCAAGTGCAGCTCTTCCATGACTGTCCTGAGTATTACCCAAGGGCAGCTTGCTCTTTTGCCACAACCTCTACTTCACCCCTCTTCTCAGCTTACATTTTCCATTTGAGGATGTGAAGCTTTGACCAAAGCCATTCCCTGTACACTCCAGAGGGTAGGGCTTGGTTTGGTTCCACTCCCTGTGTCTGGCACACAGCTGGTGCCCAGGAAAGGTCCAGGTTACCCAGGATCACCACGACCAGCTTCCCCTTCCCCAACCACACCTTTGCTCACCTCCAGGGGTGGGTAGGGCTGCATCCCCAAGGCCTGGATCTCCACCGTCCCATTCCCAGCCAGGGGTGCAGCAGCACTGTACACCTCCACCACACCATTCCCACCAGGGTTGGGGCGCCCAGGGGGGCCAAGACTCTGGGGTGGGGGAGGTGGGGGCTGTGGAGGTGGGGGCGGGGGCAGTGGTGGAGGGGGTGGAGGAGGTGGCGGTGGCTGGGTGAGGTAGCTGGGCACAGAATGCATGTTCAGGCCACTCTGAAACCAGAAGAGAAAATCAAACTGTTAGAGCCTCTCTTCCATTCTCCTCTTGGGATCTTGGGCACACACGCGCACACTCCTGACGTGATATTTAAGACACAGGTCCAGGACTCAAACCATGGTCAGCCATGTGGGAGTCCAATAACATGACCATTACTCCATCTGCTGCTCCCGTGCATGGACCACTTTTGTTAAGAGAAAAACAGGTCAAAAGAGCTGGACTGTGACTGAGGAGGCCCACACATTCTGGGTCCCCACCTGAATGTGACAGTCGCCTGCCTCTGGTAGAGCTGACCAAGGGGAAGGCTGGCCATCCGCCTCAGCCTGGGAGAGAGCTGGGGTCAAGGTCCCTGTTTCCACAAGATCCTAAATCCACAGGAGTTAGCATGCAGGCCTGGAATCAAGACCCTGTGGCCTCCTTACCTGCACAGGTGGGGGGGCCTGAGGCATGGGCTGGTCCAGGGATGTGAAGGCCGACATGGCAGACATGAGCACATCATCACTCACCAAGATGTTCCCCTGCACCAGGGTCTGGATCAGTGGGGATGGGGGCACCGTGATGTATGTGGAGATCTGGACAGTGAGAGAGAGAGAGAGAGACAGAGACCATGTCTCAGACTACAAGGAAACTGAGGCCATGACACAAAAGAAGCAGTTTTAGAGTGCCACTGACTAGGTTCCATTTCCACCTCCGCTGCTTCCTGCTGTGTTATCCTGTATACGTCACTCTACCTCTCTGAGCTTTGACTTAACACCTACCAAACGAGGAGAGCAGGCCGGACCTCTCTGTAAAGTACATACCCTGTGACCAGCAATAATACCTGCAGATATCCATCCTAGAGAAGTACCTATACACATCCACAGGAAACCCACAAATGACAATATTCTGTACAGTCTTGTGGCTAATGCGGAAAGCTGTTAATAACCAGCATGTCCCTCAGTAGGGGACTGAATAACACAATAATGCAATGCAGACATGAGACAGAATACTACAATATACAGCACGAGAAGTTGTGTTACCTATTAAGTAGATGATATATTCTCACTTTAAAAAATCTAAAACAATACTACTATATAATTTGAATGTTTAAAAACTATGTGAGGGGCTGGGCGCGTGTGCATGCGTGCCCAGGATCCCGAGAGGAGAATGGAGGAGAAGGGATTGCGGCGTGGCCATCCCCCCAGGGGGTGATTTCTCGTTTTCTGTCTCTCTGTCTGTCTCTGTCTGTCTGGCGAGCGCATGCGCCCTATAGCAAAAACCTCTCCAAAAAAAAAAGAGTTAAAACTATGTGAGGGCTGGCCCTGCAGCTTCATGGTTAAGGGAGCTAGATCCCACATGGCTGACCACTACTTGAATTCTGACCCCAAGTGCTTAAAAAACAAGCCAAGCATACGTATGTGTGCCCAGGATCTTGATCAGCTGGAGAACAGGAGGAACAATGATTATAGCATGACCAGGTCCACTGGGCTTGGTCTCTCTCGCTCTCATGCATGCATCTTCTGGCATTAAAAAAAAAAAAAAAAAAAGATACACATCAACAGTTATCTGGGGGGGGATGGGGACCAGCAGGTGGCATGGTGGTTAAGGTGCTGGGCACTCCCACATGGCCGACCACGGTTCGAGTCCCGGACCTGGCGGCTTCCTTTCTCCCTTCCCACCCCCCCTCCCCTCGCTCTGTGTTTCTCTCTGGTCAAATTTAAATAAATGAATGAATAAATAAAATTAAATAAATAATAATTAAAAAAAAAAAAACAGTTATCTGGGGGGGCAAGAGAGGAATAGTGCCAAAAGGACCTTAATTTGTAACATTTTAACTTTATAAAAAATAATTATTGGGACCAGCAGTTGGCATAATGGTTGTTGCTGAACTCCCATGTTGTCAACTGTGGTTTGAGTCCTGGGCCCAGTGGCTTAAACTCACACCAGGCATGTGTGCGTGTGTGCCCAAGATCCCGAGAGGAGAATGGAGAAGAGATTGCGGCATGGCCATCCCCCCTGGGGGGTGATTTCTCACTTTCTGTCTCTCTCTCACTCTCTCTCTCTCTCTCTCTCTCTCTCTCTCTCTTTCTGGCGAGCGCACCTGCCTAATAGCAAAAACCTCTCAAAAAAAAAAAAAAAAAATATATATATATATATATTGGGGCCTGGGACCACTAGAAGGCATAATGGTTACATCACTGAACTCCCACATAGTTGACTGCAGTTTAAGTGCCGGACTAGGTGGCTTACAATTCATGCCACATGCTCGTGCGTGGGTGCCCAAAATCCTAAGAGGAAAATGGAGGAGAAGGGATTGTGGTGTGGCCATCCACCCAGGGGTGATTTTTCTCACTTTCTGTCTCTCTGATGAGCGTACTGCCCTATAAGCAAAAACTTCTCCAAAAAAAAAAAAAATATATATATATATATATATGTGTGTGTGTGTGTGTGTGTGTGTGTGTGTGTGTGTGTATTAGGGCTGGCAGGTGGTGTGGAAGTTAAGGTGCTAGACTTCCACATGGCCAACTGAGGTTTGAGTCCTGCACCTGGCAGCTTGCTTTCTCATTTTTTCTCTCTGTCTCTCTCTGATGAGTGTGTGTGCCCTGTAAAAAAAAAAATTAAATAATGATAATAAATAAAGTAAATACTTAAAAAAAGAAAAATTTAAATATTTGTTCATCCAAAGATACCATTTAGCTGGCTGGTTCCATAGCACAGCAGTTAAGGGAGCTGGATCTTACATGTCTGACCACAGTTCAAATCCAAGTCCTGGCAGCTTGAAAAACATACTGAGTACATATACATGCATGCCTAAAATGCAAAAGGATGGAGAAATGGAAAAGGGACTGCAGTGTGACCACGCCCCATTGGGTGGTGCTTTCTCCCTCTCTGATTGTTTTTCTCTGGAAAGTGTGTGTGCTCTCTGGGAATTAAAAATAACAGGAAAAAGGGAAGCCAGCAGATGATGTAGTGGTTAAGATGCTGGACTCCCATGTGGTTGACCATGGTTCAAGTCCCAGACCTGGAGGCTTGAAACTCATGCCAGGAGCATGTGCATATTCATGGGTGCCCAAAATCCCAAGGAAAATAGAGGAGAAGGGATTGTGGTGTGGCTATCCCCCATAGGGAGTAATTTCTTGCTTTCTATCTCTCTCTCTCTCTCTCTGTTTTCCTGGAAAACGCACACGCCCTAGAGCAAAAATCTCTCAAAAGTTAATGAACTAATTAATTAAAAATAATATACAAATAGGGGACCAGCAGGTGGCATGGTGGTTAAGATGCTGGACACTCCCACATGGCCGACCATGGTTCGAGTCCTGAATCTGGTGGCTTGCTTTCTCACTTCCTCTCTCTCACTCTCAGCCTCTGTCTCTCTCTGGTCAAATTAAAAAAAAAAAAATGAATGAATAAAATAATATAAATAATTTAATAATAATAATAATAATAATAATATACAAATATATAAATAAAAATAAATTTATTTCTTGGGGCCCAGCAGGTGGCATGGTGGTTAAGGCGCTGGACACTTCCACATGGCTGACCATAGTTCAAGTCCTGGACCTAGTAGCTTGCTTTCTCTCTCTCTTTCCCTCTCTCTCTCTGGTCAAATTAAAATAAATGAATGAATAAATAAATAAATAATTCTTTAAAAAAAATAAATTTTTTCCTCTGTACGGCTGAAGGAATTTCCCTATTTCATTGAAGAAAAGGAGGAAGGAGAATATTTTCTGTTAGCAAAAGTCATAATCAAAGAAAAATGTTGGGACCAGCAGTTAGCGTAATGGCTATGTCGCTGGACTCCCACATGGTCAGCCACGGTTCAAGTCCCGGACTCAGTGGCTTAAACTCACGCCGGGCACATGTGCGTGCGTGCCCAAGATCCCGAGAGGAGAATGGAGGAGAAGGGATTGCGGCATGGCCATCCCCCCAGGGGGGTGATTTCTCGCTTTCTGTCTCTCTGTCTCTCTCTGGCGAGCGCACGCGCCCTATAGCAAAAACCTCTCCAAAAAGAGAAAAAGAAAAAAAAAAAAAAAACAAAGAGAAAAATGTCTAGTTTCTAACATAGGCTAGGAAATATCTGAGCAACTTGGAAAGTTTCAGCCTATATGTTCTAGAAGTCTAGGGTGACTGCTTTAATTTTGATGGAATTATGTCTATATACTGGATGAACATAAGGTGCTAAAGGAATAGGAGAGAAGAGGAAGGCTTGGCCTGATGTCTTGAGACATGCCCAGCCTCCTTTACAAGAAATTCTTTAATTTTCCTGAGAGTCTTTTACCCAGGGTATCTTTGCTCCAGGACTGCGTTCTTGACTGAGGACTCTAGAAACTTCTCCACAGACCTTGAGCCTGGCCCTCTCCTCTGGCTTCCAGAATTGGAGGTCTACATTGTTTACATTGTTACTGCCTCCATGAAGAGGTCCAAAGGCGTCTCAAATCCAGCTGAATTCCTAACATTCCATAAAAGCAGCCAGTACCAAAAAGGAGTTAGTTACTGTTTTTGTTTTGTTTTGTTTTGTTTTGTTTTGTTTGAGAGGTTTTTGCTATAGGGGGCGTGCACTTGCCAGAAAGACAGAGAGAGACAGAGAGACAGAAAGTGAGAAATCAACCCCCAGGGAGGATGGCCACACCACAATCCCTTCTCCTCCATTCTCCTCTCGGGATCTTGGGCATGCATGCACACGTGCCCAGAGTGAGTTTAAGCCACTGGGTCTGGGACTCGAACTACGGTCAACTACATGGGAGTCCAACGACACAGCCATTACACCAACTGCTGGTCCCTTACTGTATTTTTTTTTAGTTTGGTACAGGGCACATGTGCTCACCACAGAGAGAGAGAGAGTAAGAGAAAGAAAATATAAAAGCACTCCCTAGGGGGAATGGTCATGCTGCAATCCTTTCTCCTCCATTCTCCGCTCTGGACTTTGGGTAAGCACACACGTACCCAGTATGATCTTCAAGCCATCAGGTCCAAGAACCCAAATTACAGAGTCGGCCATGTGGGATCCAGCACTTAAAACTCCACGCCATCTACTGGTCCCAAAATGGAGTTACTTATATCAACTCCAACAAAATAGGGTTGGAGGCCATGAAGAAGCAGCCCTCAAGCACATATGCCTGCAACAGGACTTATCACAGAACTTCAAGACTGCAGTGTTTCAGATAAGCCACTTGTAGAAGGCCACTTACCTAGCTCCAGCTATCTCCACCAACAGACAAACACCAGCTTCTGCAGGGAGCTTCCGTGACCTATGACCCTTGTTACAAAACAGCCATGTGGACTTCTCTGCCTTTGCAAGGTTCCCCTTTGCCTTAGTCCCCCTGGATATGCCTAAGATATGTTGTCATCGCATACAAATCCTGGGGTGTGATTCTCTGCTATTCCTGGATAAAATCTTTGGAGAGTTTATCTCTCTGTCACTATTAGGTTGACATCCCCCAAACTTTCTCTTCACAGCTTTCCCTACTTCAGACAATGGCAACTCCAATTCTGGAGCCACTCTTGAGTCTTCTCTTACACTCCCTATCCAATCAATCGATCCACAAACCGTCAGTAACCCCTTCAACATATCTCTAAAATCTTATCCTTTCGCACCATCCTCACTGCCCTGGTCAAGTCACTACCATCCATGGCCTAGATCTTTACAACAGCCCCCTAAGGAGCCCCTGGCTTTCTCTCTTGCCATCCCTACCCCCCCATCAAATCTATTCTTTGCAGAACAGCCAGAGTGGCCTGGACAATTTCTGTTCAACACCCTTCAACAGCTCCCATCTCTCTCCAAACAAAAGTGTACAGGGCCCATGAGATCTACCAGAACCTTCCTGCTGCTTCTCTGACCTTATGATCCCCCACCCTCCTCCTCACTCCCACAGCCTCAGCCACTCTCACCTTCTTATAGTTCCTGAAATAAACCAGCATATCCTGCCTCAGGGTCTTTGCACTTACTGATCTCTCCACCTGAGGAACACTCCTCAAAATTGCTGTATGAGTCATTCTCTCACCTCCTTAGGTATCTGCTCAAATGTCATCTTTTCACTGAGCTCTTCTCCAAGAACCACACACATTATGGGAAAACCTCTCACCCTGTCTTGGTACACCTATCTCTCTGCATTTAACATGCTAAAAAAACCATACATCTTTTTTTAGTTTTTTTAAAATTATTTATTTAATTTTATTTATTATTATTATTTTTAAATTTGTTATAGGGCACGTATGCTCACTAGAGAGAGAAAAAGAAAGGGAAAGTAAAAAGCAAGTCACCAGGTCTGGGACTTGAACTACAATCAGCCATGTGGGAGTCCAGAACCTTAATTACCATGCCACCTGTTGGCGCCTTTTTAGGGTTTTTAAATCAATTTTATTCATAATACCATGCGCACATTTATATTGTGCACAAGAGAGAAAGAAGGAGTGGGACAGCTAAAGAGGGAGAGAGAGAACCCTCCACAGGGCCTTGTCACACCACAATCCCCTTCCCCAAGCCCTCTATCCCATCAGATTTTGGGTTTGTGTGACCAGCATGTTTCAGTTCAACTAAACTGGGGATCGAAACCCACAATCAGCCATGTGGCTTCTGGCACTGAGGTCTCATACGCTATGACTATGCACCTAAGCTGAGCCATAATTCATCTCTGTACACTTGTTAGCATTCTATTCATTTCACCCAACTCTACCAGGGCAGTGACTTGGTTTGTCTGGGCCGCTGCTGTACTTCAGTGTCCAGCAGAGTACCTGACACACAGTAAGTGCTCCAAAAGTACTTGCTGAATGAATGAATAAGCAAACAAATGAATACCTGACGATTGGCCGGAGGCGGGGCCTGCTGGACCGCCGCAGGTGCCGCGGAAGGTGTGTAGATGCTGTTGGTGGCCAGTGAGACTGTGGCCAGTGTGGGGGCACTCCCCTGGCACTGTTCCCGCTTGTGGGTCATAAATGCTGGCAGCGAGTTGAACTGCTTCTTACATTTCCCGCAGAGAAAGACATCCTCATCATCTAGTGATCATGCCCGCAGAGCAGCGGGAAGGGGGTGCAGAGGGAGCAGAGTAATGGAAAAAAGCAAGGGTAAGTCAGGGGCATTACAGTGAGAAACAGGAGCCCTGCACTGACCAAGGGGACAGCAAATCCGAACAGCATTCTGAGACTCCACGTGCATGGGTCAACAACTAGATGCTTCCCGGGGCTTTCAGAATCACATGAGCACCTACAGGAAGAGCCAGCCATGTGTAGCCAGGTCCCACATAATTAGATATCAGGAAATACTGAGTCGTCGGAAAAGTCATGACACATTTTTGCATAGAAAAATATGTCATGGGGGCCAGGAGATGGCTTAGCGGTTACATCACTGGACTTCCACATGGCTGACCGTGGTTCGAAGACGCAGTGGTTTGCAAATCACACCGGGCACGTGTGTGGGCATGCCCAAGATCCCAGGAGGAGAATGGAGGAGAAGGGATTGCACTGTGGCCATGCCCCTTGGGGCGTGATTTTTCACTTTTCCTCTTACTGACTCTGTCTCTCTCTCTCCGGTGGGCACACACACCTTAAGGCAAAACCTCTAAGAAAGAAAGAGAGAAAGAGAGAAAGAAAGAGAGAAAAGTACATCATGATATTTCCAACAACCCAATAATAGGATGGGTTCCCTTCAAGAAACCCAGAATTTTTATCCCGTCCGAGTCTACCCATCAGTCTCTAAATGGGCCACGGGATCATAACCCTCTGTGCCTTCCTGTGCACTGCTGCCCTGCCAGGATGCCTCTTTCAGAATAATTCATTCTGCAAGGTGCAGCTTGGATGTCACTTCTTCCAGGAAGCCTTCCTAAAGCCTGTGGCTCATTTCTTCTTCTGGGCACACTTTCCATTTGCCAGCAGACTATGAGTCCCCTTAGGGAAGGAAATGTGTCGTACTTATTCCATAACTGATACCTCCTGAGCACACAGGAGGTCCTTAATAGATGTTGGATTAAAAAAAAAAAAAAAAAAAAAACTAAATGAATGGAGGGCAGGAGGCTGGGGCAGCAGTAAGATGCAACCCTGCAAGGCTGACTCTCATGGGAAGGTTTCAGGTTTGCAGATAGGGACCTCCTGGAGCACTCCAGGCACACGTGTGCCCATGATCCAGGACTGGCTGAGGCTGGGGAGGTGGACTACAGTATCAAGACCCTGTTATGAGTGCTTTCTCCCTCTGTCTGTCTCATTCATGGAAGAAATAAATAAGATTTAAAAAAAGGGAGAAGGAACCACCCGATAGCATAATGGCTACGTCGCTGGACTCCCACGTATTCGATGATGGTTCGAGTCCCAGACCCGGTGGCTTAAAACTCACACTGGGGGGGACCAGCAGTTAGCGTAATGGCTATGTTGCTGGACTCCCATGTAGTCGACCGTGGTTCAAGTCCCAGACCCGGTGGCTTAAACTCATGCCGGGCACGTGTGCGTGCATGCCCAAGATCCTGAGAGGAGAATGGAGAAGAAGGGATTGCAGCGTGGCCATCCCCCCTGGGGGGTGATTACTCGCTTTCTATCTCTCTGTCTCTCTCTGTCTTTCTGGTGAGCGCACGTGCCCTATAGCAAAAACCTCTCAAAAAAAAAAAAAAAAAACAAAGAAAACTCACACTGGGCACGTGTGCATATGTGCATGCCCAAAATCCTGAGAGGAGACTTGTGGAGAAAGGATTGCAACGTAGACATCCCCCCTGAGGGATGATTTTCTTGCTTTTTGTCTCTGTCTCTCCAGCAAGCCCACACACCCGACAGCAAAAATCTCTGAAAACAAACAAAAAATCTAAGGACTAGCAGGTGGCATGGAGGTTAAGGTACTAGATCCTGCATAGCCAGTTGCATGGTTTAAATCCCAGACCAAGCAGCTTGAAAATCATGATGGAGAGACCAGCAAATGACATAATGGTTACGTCACTGGATTTCCACATAGTCGACCACTGTTCAAGGCCCAGGTCCAGTGGCTTAAAACTCACACCAGGTGTGGGTATGTGCATGCCCAAAATCCCAGGAGGAGAATAGAGGAGAAAGGATTGAGGCATAGCCATCCCCCCTAAGGATGATTTCTCGCTTTCTGTATCTCTGTCTCTCTCCTCTCCAGCAAGCGCACACACCCTATACAGAAGTTCTCTCTCTAAAAAAAAGAAAAGAAAATCACGATGGATGCATGTGCATACCCAAAGCCCAGGATGGTAAGAGAAGAATGAAGGAGAAGGGACTGTAGTGTGAGCATCCATCTTGGGGAGTGATTTCCCACATTCCTCTCTCGCTGTCTCTCACTAGCAAATGTATGCATCCTATATGAAAAGCTAAAAAAAAGAGAGAAAAACTTAAATGGGTCAGCAGGCGGCATAGAGGTTAAGGCAGTTAGATCTGACATAGCTGATAGCATGGTTCGAATCCCTGACCCAGCAGCTTGAAAATCATGTTGGATGCACATACATGCATGCCTAAAGTCCTGAGAGGAGACTGGAGATTGTGGTATGGCCATTCTCCCCTAGGGGGTGATTTCTAACTTTCTTCTCTATCTCTCTCTCCCTAGCAAGTGCACACACCCTATAGCCAAAAAAAAAAAAAAAAAAAAAAAAAAAAAGACCTCCAAAACCTAAATGATAATTAGCCAAGAATGGTCTATCAGGACCATGAACTTTCTTAGCATAAGGTTTGTTTGTTTGTTTTTAATTTACTAGAGGGTACATGCACTTGCTGGAAAGATAAAGAAAGGGAAGGAAAGTGAGAAAGCACCCCCAATGGGGATAATCACACTGCAATCCCTTCTACATTTCAATCCTTTCAGGATTTGGGGCACCTAGGTGTGTTTTTCAAGGGACTCAGAATCACACGCCTGGCCGTATGGGATCGAACTGCCCTAACCACCATACCACTAGCTGGCCCAATTGTTATTCAATTCTAATTGTATCCTTCTTAGACAATAATATAATATTTATTGGGAAACGTGGATTCCTAGTGAAAGAATGTTTTCTCAGCCTTCTTTGCAGCTTGGCATGTCATGTGACCAATGAGATGAAAGTGGAAGTGTTCCTTCAACTTTCCCTTAAAAGGAGAGGGAATGACTTCCACTTCCTTCTTTCTCCCCTTCACTGGCTGGAATATAGAAATCAGAATGGGAGCTGGACCAGCTATCCTGAACACACTGAAAACAGTAGCACCACAAGAAAGAGAGGACCCAAGTCACACCATACCCACTCTAAATGCCCCCTGAGACTTTATACAACAGAGGTTTACTTGAATCTTGTAGAAACCATAAGACACTCCTGTTTCTTTCTTTTCTTTCTTTCTTTTTTTTTTTTTTTTTTTGAAGAGAGGTTTTTGCTATAGGGAACGTGTGCTCGCTAGAAAGACAGAGAGGGACAGAGAGACAGAAAGCAAAAAATCACCCCCCAGGGGAGATGGCCACACTGCAATCCCTTCTCCATTCTCCTCTCGGGATCTTGGGCATGCATGCACATGCACCGGTGTAAGTTTAAGCCACTGGGTCCAAGACTCGAACCATGGTCAACTACATCAGAGTCCAGCGACATAGCCATTATGCCAACTGCTGGTCCCAAGACACTTCTGTTTGTTATTTACAACAGCCGAAACTAAATCCCAAGAACTACTAAAAGATTCCTAAGAGGTAGGACAACTATCTCCATTTTACAGGTGTGAAAATCGAGGTACTGGGAGATTAATTCTCTTGCCCAGGACCACAAAGCCAGTAACTAGGTGACCACAGATCTGAGCCCAGGTGTTTGTCCACCCCCGATATGGTTCCCAAGTACTCAAAAATGTCTATGGAATGAATAAATGAATACAGACTCACACAAGAACTTTTTTTTTTTTCTGGAGAGGTTTTTGCTATAGGGCATGCACTCGCCAGAAAGCGAGAGACAGAGAGACAGAAAGTGAGAAATCACTCCCCAGGGAGGATGGCCACGCTGCAATCCCTTCTCCTCCATTCTCCTCTCGGGATCTTGGGCATGCACACACATAAGCCCGGCACACACGCCTGACATGAGTTTAAGCCACAGGGTCTGGGACTTGAACTGCGGTCGACTACATGGGAGTCCAGCGATGTAGCCATTACGCCAACTGCTGGCCCCCACACAAGAACTTTCAAAAGAAGTTTTGTGCTCTCTCTGTGTCTCAGGGGTCTGTTAGTTGGAGAAATTCATGCTCAGCCTGTTCTTTCCATAGAGTGGAGGCTCAGAAATGACCTCCAGGGCAAAGGTACAAGCATTGTCCTGGGGGCACAGGGTCTCCTAGCCATACCCTGAATTCCATATCCATGTTTATTAAGTAGTTGGGAGGGTGTCCTCAGAGCTAAGCAGAGCTAAGCCTGGGAAAAGCCAGAGCTGGAGATCCAGGCTGAGAAGGGAAGAGGTTCAAATACCAAAGGACATCCCGGGACTGTGGTAGGCTACAGTGGGTAGTCACACCCATGCCCCTGCAGGGGTCCCACTTGTTCCTCCTGGGGAGCCTTCACCCTCCCACCACTGAACCTAAGCACATACTCACCCAATGGCTGGATGGCGGGGGGCGCACTGACATTCTGGCCTGTTGGATCAGGGACTGCTCCTTGGCCATCCAACAATGACTGGACAGCCAGAACAGTCTGATTGTCCATTCCTGGAAAACAAAATGCAGGTTCTATGGAAGGTGGACCCTCACCTACGAGCCAGACCACAGACTGTGCCTCAAGGTACACTCTCCTACTTCTGCTGTCCTGAGCTCCAAGATCCTGCTATGGAAACATGGTCCCAGAATAGATCACACTTCCCAGCCTCTAAGGAATGGCCACATTTTGGCCGAAGGGATACCTGTAAGTCAGGAAGTCATATGGCAGCTTCTGGGATGTTTTCTTAAAAGCTACCTGGTTATGACCTCCTACTGTGTCCCATTCCCCATTCTGCTTCCTAGCACAAAGATATAGTGGTGGCAACCCTACCTATCTTCCTGGACCATGAAGACAAACCCAGGGACTGCAGGCCAAAACTCTGGAAAGATCCTAGGGGTATGGGGACAGTTGGGGGAGGGAAGGCCTCTGAGAACCGTACAGTACGTGTCCACCCTCACAGCTTTGGGCTACCTTCCTCTGGATTTTTGTAGGGAAAAAAAACAGCCTTCCAGCCTAAGGATGGACACCTCTTTCTCATGGCTGACTCTAATCCTCAGTGACTCAGCCCTCCAGAAACAGGTTACCCAGCCTTCCCCACCCACACCCCACAAATCCCACGAATCTGTTTGCACTTGGGAATCCTTGCTTTCCTTGTTTCTTTATTTCCATCGCTCCTCTCCTCTCTTTTTTATTTTTTTATTTTATTTTATTTTTTTCTGCCTTAGGTAACATGCACTCACTGGAGAGCAAGAGAGACATGAGAGGGAGAGGAAGAAATCACTCCCTAGGTGGGATGGCCACGCTACAATTCCTTCTTCTCCATTCTCTTCCCAGGATCTTGGGCACACACATACACACACCCGGCATGACTTTCTTTCTTTTTTTTTTAAATAATTTTTTAAAATTTTTTATTTATTCATTCATTTATTTTAATTTGACCAAAGAGAGACAGAGAGAGAGGGAGAGAAAGTGGAAAAGCAAGCCACCAGGTCCAGGACTTGAATCATGGTCAGCCACATGGGAGTGCCCAGCGCCTTAACCACCACGCCACCTGCTGGTCCCCCGGCATGACTTTCAAAACCCCAGGTCCAGGAATCAAACCACAGCTGGCCATGTGAGAGTCCAACGCTGGAACCGCTAGGCCATTTACTGGCCTTCATCACTCCTCTCTTTGATATCAAGTATCTGATGAGGGTCATCTATGCCTACTATCTTCTCTGCTCACTTTCCAGTCCTCCTCTACCTAACGTAGTGGAGCTAAAGCCCCAACCCTTCCACCAATGACCATCTGGCAACATCTGAGACTCCTCACAACACTCCCTCCTTGGTTCCGGGATGCCACTCTGCCCAGGTCTTCTGCCACCTCTCTGATGCCTCTTTTCATTTCTTCTCCTAAGCACTCCTAAATGTTTCTATTTCAAGGAGTTCCTTTTGTTTAGCCTCTTTCTTCTCTCGCTCTTACACTGTTCCTGGGCAGTCTCGCCCACCCCAGTCTATTCTCTCCAACATCTAGGGGCAAGAACCTGGGGTTCATGCTCCCCTTGATGAGCTTCAGGACATCATCTACGTGTTTGGGCACTTGCATGCAAATCTGTAGGTTTTATTCATAATGGTATATAAAAAAAAATGGAAACAGATAGATGTCTTTCAGTGAGTAAATACTAAACAAACTGTGGACTATTTGTACCATGAAATGCCACTTGGAAGTAAAAAGGAGCAAACTTTCGATCCACACACCTTGGACGACTCTCCAGTGAATTATGGGGGGGCGAAAAGAGCCTACCTCTTTCATAAGTTTCATACTCAGTGACTCCACACACATATTTGTTCTTAATTTTCTTTTTTCAAAAGAATTATTTATTTAATTTTATTTAGTATTATTATTATGCCTAATTTGGCCAGAGAGAGACAGAGAGATAAAGAGAAAGTGAGAAAGCCAGCCACCACATCCGGGACTTCTACTGCTGTCAGCCATGTGGGAGTTCAGCGCTTTATCCACGTCAACTGCTGGCCCCTTTCTTTTTCTTTATTCATGACAGAGTGCAGGCACAGTCATGTGAGAGTGTGTGTGTGAGTGTGAGAGAGATGTGCACCCTCCACAGGGTTTGGGCACACCGTGCTCCCATTCCTCCAGCCCGTCAGATCCTGGGCATTAGTGTTTGTGCCCAGTGTGTTTCTGACTGACTGGGCTGGGTCTAGCCTATTCTGTCTCCCAAATATCTCTCTAATTCACTTTCTTGCCATCCCCACAGCTGTCCCCCTACCCGAGCCACCAGCAGTTCTCAGCTGGACAACCTGAGCAGGCTCCTGGCTCACCTCCCTGCTGACACTCCGGCCTCCTCCAGTGTGTTCCTGGAATAGCCAGGGTGAACTTTATAAAACATACATCAGATTGTTCTCTCCCCGCTGGACACCTTTTCTTAGCTCCACTGATCCCGAGATAAAGCTTGGAAGCTTCATCAAACCAGTCTAGGCCTCATCCCTAGCTACTCACCCATGATGAATTTCTGGGAAGCTAGGAACCTCTTTCCACCCCAAGGCTTCATGATGTCAGTCTGCAAGGTGTGGGTCACTCCGGTCCCCTCCCTGGGTTATCCGTGGTCTCCACAGTCTTGCTGCCTTTCCCTCATCCGGTGCTTATAACGTTGTCCTAGGAACTGACTTCTCTTTTAATATTTTCGTTTCTCAGTACATGAACACCTTCTTGTAGTAAAATTCAAGGGCTGGCCCTGTACCCCAGCAGTTAAGCACAGCACAGAGGGAGCCAGATCCCACACAGCTGACCGGGGTTCCAGTTCTGCCCCAGCAGCATGAAAAATGCTCTGGGTCCACAGAACACAGTACCTCCTGGATCCTGGTACTCAGCTGAAGGGTAAAGAGTTGGAGGCAAAAGGATTGCAGCATGCCCAGCCCGTGGGGTATTTCTCTCTCTCTCTCTTTCCTCGACTCTCACATACACACGCCCTCTGACATTAAAATGAAATAAAATTCAGTAACATTCAAACAAAGAGGAAGTGCATGCAGCTTAAAGAAAAAATAGGTCTTATCGCCTACTGCCCTCCCAGATGGAACCACCACCCACCCTGGCCCTCCACATCCATCACTCTCTGCTTCGGTTCACCACCGCACTGTACTCAGCTGAAGTCCTCTTCTCTTACCAAGGTTTTTTTTTTCCCTAAAGAAGTATTTATTTATTTAATTCCACTTATTATTATTATTCTCAATTCGACCAGACAGAAACAGAGAGAAAGGGAAAGCGAGAGAGCAAGTCACCAGATCCAGGACTCAAACTGCAGTAGGCCATATGGGAATCCAACGCCCTTGACCACCACACCACGTGTTGCCCCACCCCCCAAGGTTATCTTCTTTTACAGTTTAATTTTTCTGTAATTCTTTTTTTTGGGAGGGAGAGGTTTTAACTATAGGGTGTGTACGCTCACCAGAAAGACAGAGAGAGACAGAGAGACAGAGAGTGAGAAATCACCCCCCTGGGGGATGGCCACACGGCAATCTCTTCTCCTCCATTCTCCTCTCGGGATCTTGGGCACGCACGCACCCGCGCCTGCGTGAGTTTAAGCCACCGGGTCTGGGACTCGAACTGTAGGCGACTACATGGGAGTCCAGCAACATAGCCATTATGCTATCTGCTGGTACCACTTTTTCTGTAATTCTATAACTGCTTGTTCTATTTCTCTCATCAGCCTGTGGGACTGACTGTCTGGCTCAGTGAGTATTCTAGAAACCAAACCCTTCTAGATGGGGAGGATCAATCTGCATTGAATGGTGAGAACTCTGACCACCCTAGAAGTGACTAAGATCACCCAGGGAGTTGCTGGCCACCCAGCCTTAGCCACCAGCCCAGTCCACTTCCAGTTTACATTTCACTGGTGTGGTCTGAATATGTCCCCCAAAATCCATTGTGTTGAGATTTGATTGTGACAGGATTAAGAGAGTGAAAACTTAATCTGACTTTGGTGCTAAAAGGTGGGCCTCTTGGGATATTAGGATTAAGGAAATGGGGGGGGGGGCATGACTGACTCCCCGGTGGGTTTATGAGAGGGAATGAGACTAGAATAGACACACAGGCGCACATATGCTCTCTTTTGCTCACTGCCATGTCACCCACCAGCAAGAAGGCCTTTGCCAGATGTCCCCCCTGGACTTTGGAGTGCCAATTCACCAACCAAATACGCCGGTATTCTAAATCACCCAGTTTCAGGTATTTTCTGTTACTAGTAACAGAAAGGACTAGAATACTCATCACACCTCTCCAAGAACATTCTTGGATCTGTATGTCCCCAGCATCCATGTGCCATGTCCGGTGTCACCAAAGCTGCCCTTCCTCCCAGTCACCCAGCAGGGTCACACTGAAAACTCTGCGTTTGCTGTCTCCAAAGCCCAGGTCTGTGAGCCCAAGGACAGCCCCATCACAAGATCTTGCAGATCACAGGACCGTCAGCGAGCACCTGGTGCCTGCTGGCTTGGGCTGGGAGCAGCGCCTCCAGACAAGCACACCACTCACACCCACCCTTGGCCTGAGTTTGCAAAACTGCAGCCAGCGCGGTGCATGGGCAGGCGCCGGTGCTGGCTGATCTGGGTCTACGAGCTCCCAGGCTGGCACAGTTGGCGCCTCTCCTTTCCTCGTCTGAATTTAAGAGACTGCACCCCGACCCGAGGCACACAGTCGCTCAAGGGAAGTTCTTCGAGGACTGGACGCCGGGCTCAGCTGCCAGGGCTGCCAAGGCCCTCCCGCCCCGCAGCTGCTCCCGCAGCACAGTCCCCTCCGCGCAGCCCTCCCGCACCCAGGCTGATCGCTCCAAGAAGCCTTCCCGCGCCGGCCGAGACCCTTGCGTTTGCGCTGTTCTGGTCCCGGTGCCCCCCCTCCCCGCAGGACCAGCTCTCCCCGGCTGTTCCGGTCCTCGTGCCCCCCCCCGCCGCCGGGCCGCGACTCCCGCGGCTGTTCCGGCCCGCGCCCCTCCCGCCCCGCGGCTGTTCCGGCCCCGGCGCCCTCCGCCCCGCGGCCGCGGCGCGCCTGGGCCCGCGCTGCGAGGGCGCGGCGGGAGGAGGCGCGACGCGGAACAGCCACCTCCCCCGGCCCCGCGCCGCTCACCCTCCAGGGCCTCGAAGATCGCCTGCGCCATCTTGAGCCGCCGCCGCCACCGCCGCCGCCACCGCCACGGAGCCGAAGCGGGGCTACCCGAGCATTGTGGGAGCCGCCGCGGTGGGCTCGGGGCCGCCAGGGGGCGCCCGGGAGCCGCCGCCGAGCCCACCGCCCCAGAAACCCAGCCCTGGCTTGCGGGACTCCTTGCCCTCCCCGACCTGGCCCGGATGACCACCGGCGCATGTGGACCCTCATTCCCGCCTCACTTCAAACCACCCCGTATCTGCTGCACACACGGAACCTCTCAACCCAGTTATCTGAGCCCCTACCCCCACTTCACCAGACCTGACCCCCCAACTCTGACACACACACCTGTCCCCGTTGCACGTGAGACCCCAGTTCTGCAATGCGGACTCTGTTCCCACCGTGCACCCTATACCCAACTTTACAACACCATCCCCATTCCCACCTCACCCAGATGGCCGACCCTATTACAAGCCCCCACCTCAAATGTGCAGCACAGAACCTCATCCCTTGCCAGGGTCTTCTCATCCCCCCTCTGCCTACTGGGAGCAGCCCCCTCTCCCCATGTGACTCTTCTCTGCCTGGGCGAACCCCACCACCATCTCTTGGAGACCCCCCACCCCACCCCAGCTGTCACTTAGTCCCCCACTTCCATCTTTTGGGGATTACCATTTCCTCTTGATTCACAGACCTCCCCTCCCTACCTCTCAGGATTCATTTGCCTCACAGAAGCCTCCAAAACCCACCTCAATCACTCCCAGCCCAGCCTCATCACACAGATCCCTCTCATCATCATGCTGTCACTGCGCACCTAGTCCTGGTTAACTCCGGAAACAGCGCCCCTCTTCCATGGAGTTAGGGCAGGGAAAAAGGCAGATAGGAAATCATTCAAAGTATTTAATTCCAGGCCCGGCCATAGTAGTGTCGGTGGACGCTGTTACCCAGCAGGCTGAGGCCACATTGGAGACCCAGGTTCCATTCCCAATGGAACTGGTCACTCTAATCCAGAGGCTGAGGCAGGAGGATCAGGACATAGCTGTCTTTGGGGCCAGCAGGTGGCATAGTGGTTAAGACGCTGGACTCCCACATGGCCCACCACAGTTTGAGTCCCAGACCTGGCAACTTGCTTTCTCACTTTCTCTCTGGTGAGTGCACATACCCTGTAACAAATTTTAAAATAATAATAATGATAAATGAAAGTAATTTTTTTTTTGAGAGAGAGATTTTCGCTATAGCGCGCGTGCGCTCGCCAGATAGACAGAGAGAGACATAGAGACAGAAAGCGAGAAATCACCCCCCAGAGGGGATGGTCACGCCGCAATCCCTTCTCCTCCATTCTCCTCTCGGGATCTTGGGCACGCACGCACATGCGCCCGGCGTGAGTTTTAAGCCACCGGGTCCGGGACACGAACCACGGTCGACTACGTGGGAGTCCAGCGACATCGCCATTACACTAACTGCTGGTTCCCAAAAGTAAATAATTCTTTAAAGACCCTGTCTTTCAAAACAAAACAAAACAAAAACTTGGGGGGCCAGCAGATGGTGTAGTAGTTAAATTCCTGTACACCCACATGGATGTCACCAGTTCAAGTCCTGGATCCAGTGATTTTAAACTCAGACCGGGCATGTGTGTGTGCATACCCAAGATCCCGGAAGGAGAATGGAAGAGAAGGAGTTGTAGAGTGGCCATCCTTCCTGGGGGGTGATTTCTCACTTTCCCTCTCACTGTCTCTGTCTCTCTCTTCCTGGGAGCATATGCACCCTAAAGCAAAAACCTCTACCAAAAAAAATTTTTTTTTTTAATTACACCATATGGGTCTAGCAGGTGGCATGGTGGTTAAGGTGCTGGATACTCCCACATGACTGAGTCCCAGACCTGGTGGCTTGCTTTCTCACTTTCCTTCTCTATCTCTGGTCAAATTAAAATAAATAAATGAATAAATAAAATTAAATAAATAATTCTTTTTTAAAATAATAAATAAATAAATTACGCCATATCTGATTTCAAACAAGTGTCCTTGTGCAATAAGGAAGAGATGAAGGAGTACATGGGGGTAGAAAGAGGAGCCGGGGAGGTGCCTCCAATCATGGAGCTCTCCCGAGATAATGGCCCTCTCTGCATGCAACTACAGTAACGTGGATTTGACTCTAAATGTCCTCACTGTTTTTACTGAAGATCAATTTTAGCTCAGCTGATGCAATAGTTAACAAAAATCACAATTTTTATTTTCTTACGTTCATTAATATATAACTCTTCAGATAAATATTTGTTCAATGTCTATGCCCTTGTGGGACACTACCACCCACTGTTCTGATAATGTGCCTGATAAACCTTCTGTCTGCATGCCCCCTCAAGGCCCATTTCTACTCATGGAAAACTGCCCTGACTCCACCCTACCGCTTTTTTTTTGAGCGCTATTTTTGCTAAAGGGGACATGCGCTCACCAGAGACACAGAGAGAGACAGAGAGACAGAAAGCAAGAAATCACCCCCTGGGGGGGATGGCCTCACCACAATCCCCTTTCCTCCATTCTCTGCTTGGGATTTTGGGCATACACACACGTGCCAAGCGTGAGTTTTAAGCTGCTGGGTCCAAGACTTGGACCATGGTTGACTACATGGGAATCCAGCAATGTAACCATTACGCCACCCGCTAGCCCCACCCCCTCTTTTTAAATAAAAATATTCATTTAGCTTTACTTATTATTTCCTTATTTGACCAGAGATAGACAGAAAGAAAGAGAGGGAAAGTGAGAAAGCAAGCCACGAGGTCTGGGACTTAAACTGCTGTCAACCATGTGGGAGTCCAACAACCCAAACACCATGCCACTTGCCAGCTCTAAAACCACCCCTTTACCGCATTCCTACTATTCTGTTCCCCTTCCCATCTCCTCCTTGCATGAGCTCTGAGCAAATGTTTCCCGCAGAAAACTCACTCTCCTCTTGGACTTCACCTTTCCTAGGAATCGTGGAGACCTGGGTCCCAACCCAGGCCATACACACCCTTCCCATTGCCTCTCTAGCAAGAATAAGGCAAGGGTTACCTCCTTCCTGGTCTTCACTTCCACTGATCCAATAGCCTCTGATTCTCATAATCTCACCCCTGCAAAGGTTTCTCAATATAATGGATCTGTTTTTGATTATTTAAGTATAATATAGTAATACCTTCACATTCATTTAATTAATTTAAAAATATTCATTGAGCACCTACCATGTGCCAGATACCATAGATGCTGGGACACAACCATGAGCAAAAGAACAAAGATCTTCGGCCTTCATGGAATTACAGTTCAGCAGGCAAAATGGGCTGAAAACAGAAAAAGGAAAAAGAATGTTCTGTGATTTTACTTTTTTGTTTGTTTGTTTCTGGGATGAGCAGATGCTACTTTAGACAGGGTAGTCAGTGAGGGCCTCTCTGAGGAGGCAGACCTGAGAGATGAGATGGAGTCGGCTCTATGAAAAGGGAACAGAAAGGCAGAGGAAACAGCAAGTGCAAAAGGCCCTGAGGCCAACATGAAAAGAGGCCAAGAACTGTAGAGGGCAGCTGAGGGTCATAAATAAGGTATGGGTAGAGGGGCTGAGGATGGAGAGATGGACAGGGCCACAGTGAGGGTTTAGGTTTTATGCAGAGCGATGGGAGGTCCTGGACAGTAAAAGTTCCAACACAAGGCAAGCAAGCCTTGGCAGCTTTCCATGTATTTTCTTCCATGCATCCAGACGTACGTGTGTATAGGGATTTGTGTCTGCTCTATAAGCTTGTGCACATCTGGTCTCTTCCTAAAATTCACTTTCCTGCTCTCTTTAGAACAACAGAGCTGGCCTTCTTGCCTCCTCTGAGAAGCATTCCCTTATCTCCTAAGATGAAATCCGTCCCTCCCTTGCCATTCTAGATTCTCACAGGCCCTGTGCCACCCCATCGTGGGATGTTCTTTGGCTATTGGCCCTTGCTTCTTCAAGCCCGGAGCAGGGGAGGCACTGCCTCCCTCACTGGAGCTCACGGTTGGCACAGAGGCACACTGGGAAATGCTTGCCTGACAGCTTAACTGACCAGTCAACAGAATGAGCTTGCAGGGGTGTAGAACCCTACTGCCAGCAGATTCCCCAGTGAGGTCGCCCTGGTACCAACTTTCTGCTCCTTACTCTCATCTCTTCCTCCATCAAAATCTTATCAGTCCCATGTCCCATTCCCTCAGGGCCACCTAGTTGGCACAATTTAGAGACAGCCGAGAAAAGTAATGTAGTAGCTCCAGGCCACTCCAGAACTTCTTGTTAGTTAGTTAGTTAGTTAGTTAGTTAGTTAGTTATGTATGTATGTATTTATTTATTTACTTTGGCTGGTCCGAGTTTATTTGGGCTGCCCTGGGGGGTCCCGGTCCTAGAAGAAGGTGTTGGGCCTCTTGGTGGTGAAACGAGGCTTGTGCTGGCGCCCCAGGACGTGGTGGGGCAGCGGGAACTTGATCTTGGAGTTGTGGAACTGCTTAACTGCCGGCCGGTGGCACTTGCTGGCTGCGATCTCCTCCACCTTCATGATCTGGATGGAGTGGGCGCGCGCGGGGTGCCGGGCGCCCATGTCGCGATAGCACTGGGTGACGGCGCCGGCCGTGGTGAGGTCCCGGTACTCGCGGTACATGTTGTGCGTGCCGCTGCGCGAGTCGTAGCGCAGCCAGATGCCGAAGTTCTTTACCCGCAGCGGGGACTTCTCGAACACCTGCCCACAGTAGATGATCTCCCCGGACGACTTCTTCATCTTCTTCAGATGAGACACGAAGTACCAGAAGCGGGACTTGGCGACCACGTGGTTGGGGGCGAAGATGCGCATGCGGTAGAGGGGTGGCGTGCTGCACTTGGGGGTGGGCAGGCAGCGCCCGACCACCTTGTACTCTCGGAGCGTGCCCGAGGCCTTCATGGTGCTCTTTCTGCTCTCGTCGCCACCCGCAAAAGGCCTTCTTTTTCAAAAGAATTATTTATTGAGACCAACAAATGGCATAATGGTTACGTAACTGGACTCCTTTGTGAACAACTGTGGTTCGAGTCCTGGTCCCAGCAGCTTAAAACTCACACCAGAGGACCGGCAGGTGGTGTGGTGGTTGAGCACTGGACTCCCACATGGCTGACCACAGTTCAAGTCCCAGACCTGGCAGCTTGCATTTTCTCTGTCTCTCATCAAAGTGAATAATAATAATTAATTAATTTAATTAAATAAATAATTCTTAAAAAAAAATTTTTTTTTTTAGAATTATTTTATTGGGGCCAGCAGGTGGCGTAGAGGTTAAGGCGCTGGACTCCCACATAGCTGACATGGTTTGAGTTCCAGACCTGGCGGCTTCCTTTCTCACTTTCTCTCTCTGTCTCTCTGGCCAAATTAAAATATAATAAATATAATTAAATAAATAATTTTTTTTTGGAGAGGTTTTTGCTATAAGGCATACGTGCTCGCCAAAAAGACAGAGAGAGACAGAGAGACAGAAAGTGAGAAATTACCCCCCACGGGGGATGGCCACCCCACAATCTCTACTCCTCTATTCTCCTCTTGGGATCTTGGGCACGCATGCACAGGCGCCTGGCATGAGTTTAAGCCATCGGGTCCAGGACTCGAACTGTGGTCAACTACGTGGGAGTCCAGTAACATAGCCATTATGCCAACTGCTGGTCCCAAATAAATAATTTTTAAAAATTATTTTATTTAATTTTACTTACTGATTTATTTATTTATTTTAATTTGACCAGAGAGGGACAGAATGAGAGCTAGGGAGAGAGAAAGTGAGAAGGTAAGCCACCAGGTCTGGGACTCAAACTGCTGTTGGCCATGTGGGAGTCCAGCACCCTAAACCACCATGCCATCTACTAGCTCTTAAAAAAAATAAGTTTAAAAAAAAAAAAAAACTCGGGAACCAGCAGTTAGCTTAATGGCTATGTCGCTGGACTCCCATGTAGTCGACCGCAGTTCGCGTCCCGGACCCGGTGGCTTAAAACTCACGCCGGGCGCGTGTGCGTGCGTGCCCAAGATCCCGAGAGGAGAATGGAGGAGAATGGAGGAGAAAGGATTGCGGCGTGACCATCCCCCCTGGGGGGTGATTTCTCGCTTTCTGTCTCTATGTCTCTCTCTGTCTGTCTGGCGAGCGCACGTGCCCTATAGCGAAAATCTCTCCAAAAAAAAAACTCACACCAGGTGTGTTTGCATGCAGGCCCCAAATCCTAGGGTGAAGGGATGGCAACATGGCCATCCCCCTGGGGGGTAATTTCTCACTTTCTGTTTCTCTGTCTCTCTGTGTCTCTAGCGAGTGCACGTGCCCTATAGCAAAATATCTCTCTTAGGAAAAAAAAAGAATTATGTATTTTATTTATTTATTTATTTTTAAATTTGACCAGAGAGAGACAGACAGAGAGAGAGAGAAAGTGAAAAAGCAAGCCACTATGTCTGGGCCTCAAACCATGGTTGGCCATGTGGGAGTCCAGTGCCTTAACCACCATGCCACCTGCTGTCACCAAAAAGCTTACATCTTTATGGGGAGGGGAGAATCATGAGCAACTTGAGCCAGACTCCGAGTTGCAAGGGGACAAAGGCAAGGTCACAGAAAGCAGTGCCAGGTCCTGATCTGGTTAGGTTTGTTGGTATTGGCAGGAGGCAGCACAACATGGGGTTGGTGATGGGCTGAACTGTGTCCTCCACTCAGAGTTCACATGCCGGTAGCTTAGCCAGTAGCTAAGAAGGCGACTATCTGAGATAGGGCCTTTTTTTTTTAAAGGTCTCACATACTTATCACTGAACCAACCTGCCAATGCAGAACTTAGAAACAAGATGAAGCATAATTTTTTTCCCAATAAAACACCCACAAGTGTCCAGGCAGTGGTGACCATTTTCAGCTTGATGTGGCAAGACCACAGTGACCTTGGTATACAGCATGGTCAGGATATGTGGCCCATATCCTGTCCATTTCCTCATAGACCCAGCTTGGTTCTCCTCCAGTGTCTCCTCTTGGAGTTGTATCTGATTTTATTACCAGATTTTATTCTAATCCATTGGGGAATAGGACGATTTGCTTCTGTTTTTTGGCCAGAAATCGCTTGATTCTGAAAGTCTTGTGAGAAGACATGGCAAAGAACCAAGTGGACCACACACACCAGGCCCTTTTTTTTTTTCCTAAGAATTATTTTATTTATTTATTCATTCATTCATTCATTCATTCATACACAAATACATACCAGAAAGGGACAGAGAAGAGAGAGAGAGGGAAAGTGAGAAAGCAAGCTGCCACGTCCAGGACTTGACCTACGGTTGGCCATGTGGGAGTGCAGTGCCTTAACCACCATGCCACCTGCTGTTCCCAAGACAGGGCTTTTTTTTTTTTTTAAATTTTTATCCGGACCAGCATTAGAGACGAATCTCGAATCCCGGAGGAGCCCTCCCTGCTCCAGGCAGACACTGTTGCAGAGCGTCTTCCAATCACTAGCTATGGTGCCAGCTGGGAATGGAATGGGTACCTCTGCTGGCTTTGCTCTCCCTCCCATTTCTGAAGCTGGCAGAATACGAGTTACTCTCCAGATGTGATCCCAGGAGGTTGAAGATAGGACTTTTAAAGGGGCAATCGAGGTTAAACGTGAGGTCTTGAAAGTGGGTCCTATTCCAATTGGACTGGTGTTATCTTTTTTTTTTTTTTTTTTATGATTGTTGCCATAAAGCTCTTCACTCACCTGAGACAGACACACAGAGAGAGACAGTGAGAGGGAAAATGAGAAATTACTCCCCCGGGGGGATGACCCACACCACAATCCCTCCTCCTCCATTCTCTTCCTGGGATTTTGGGCATGTACACACATGTGTCCAGCATGAATTTCAAGCCTCCAGGTCCAGGACTTGAACCATGATCAGCCATGTGGAAGTCCAATGATTTAACCACCATGCCACTTGCTGGTCCATGTACTGGTGTTCCTATAAGAAGATGAGAGAGTAAGGGATGGATGGTGGCACAGTGGTAACACAATGTACTGTAAGCTGACCCACCTGGGAAGATTCTGTGTTCATATCCAGAGACCTCCGTGAACACACTGCGTACATGTATGCCCAAGATCCAGGGCTGGCTGAGGCTGGGAGTGGATCATGGTTTGTTAGAGATCCGTTGTTCTCCCTGTCACTTTAACATATGGAAGAAATAAATTTTTAAAAATTATTTAATTTTATTTATTCATTCATTTATTTTAATTTGACCAGTGAGAGACACAAAGAGAGAAGAGAAGGAAAATGAGAAAGCAAGCCCCAGGTCCGGAACTTGAACTGTGGTCAGCCACGTGGAAATGCCCAGTGCTCACCACTACGCCACCTGCTGCTCCCAAGAAGAAATAATTTTTTTTTAAATTCGAGATTAGGAACCAGCAGTTAGCGTAATGGCTGTGTTGACAGCGGTTCGAGGCCTGGACCCGGTGGCTTAAACTCACGCCGAGTGCATGTGCATGTGTGCCCAAGATCCCGAGAGGAGAATGGAGGAGAAGGGATTGAGGCATTGCCATCCCCCCTGGGGGGTGATTTCTCACTTTCTATCTCTCTGTCTCTGTCTCTCTGGCGAGCGCACGCACCCTATAGCAAAAACCTCTAAAAAAAAAAATTTCGAGATTAGAGGCTGGCCCTCTGGCTTAGTGGTAGAGGGAGCCAGATCCCACATGGCCAAATGAGTTTGTTGAATCCCAGACCTAGTGACTTGAAAGAAAATATCTCTCTGGCAAAAGAAAATAAAAAATAAAGATGAAATTAAGACACACATGTGGGTGACCATGTGAGGACATAGTGAGAAGATAGCCATGAGGTCTCAGGACAAATCAAACTGATGACACCTCGATCTTAGACTTTCAGCCTCTAGAATTATAGAAAGTAAGTTTCTGTTGTCTAAGCCACTCAGTTTGTGGTATTTTGTTGTGGTGGTCTTGGCAAACTAATTCAGTAGTTAAGATCAGAGACTCTGGATCCAGTTGGCCTGGATTCAAATCCCAACTCCCTTGCTCATTAGCTATATCATCTTTTTTTTATTTATTTTTTAATTTGTCAGAGGGTACATGCACTTGCTAGAGAGACAGAAATACAGAAAGAGAAAGGGAGAAAACATTCCCCAATAAGGCATTGTCATGCCGCACTCCCTTCTCCATTTCTCCATCCTGTTGGGATTTGGACACATTTGCACATGCATATGCTCATGCAAACACACTCACGTGGAACTGCCTGGCATCTTCTTGAAGCTGCACAGTTGGCCATGTGGTATCCAGTTCTCTTAATCACTAGGCTATAGGCAGGCCTAATTTTATCATCCTGGGCAAGTTACTTTGTTCCTCTGTGCCTAAGTTTCCCATGGGTTTACAGGTTTGGTAATCGTACCTATCTCACAGGGCTGTTACGAGAATGAAATGGTTGGTAAAGCACCCAGGAAACCATCCCTGGCATGCAGTAAGTACTGTGTAGGTGCTTGTTAAATAAATTTTATTCTCTGATGAAGGTGAATAAACAGGCCCTGCCCTGAGGAACTCAGCATTACGTAAGATTAGAAAGGGTCACCAGGCAATAAGTGTTCTTATACGACAACACTATATCCTAGAGAACCAGAACAGAAACTTCTGCCCTCCTTGAGCACAGAAACTAATTTATCTATGTGGAAAAAGGCTTGGCAAATAACAGCACCCAAGAAGAACTTGCCAAACCAAATAATTTCCAAAGAACCTCTTGGTGCTGGGACTTAGTGACTGATTGTTCTTGGGAGTATCAGGTGATATTTCTAGAAGTTTTGTTTGGTTCCTTTTCAAATTTATCTTCTTTTTTTCTTTTTTCAATTTACTAGAGGGTGGGGCTGGCAGGTGGGGTGGTGGTTAAGGGCGCTAGACTCTACATGGCTGACCACAGTTCAAGTCCCAGACCTGGCAGCTTTCTTTTTAACTTTCCCTCTCTCTTGCACTGTCCCTCTCTGGTGAAATTAAAATAAATAAATAAATAAGATAAAGTTAAATAAAATAATTCTTAAAAAATTTACTAGAGGGCACATGTGCTCACAGGAGAGAGACAAGGAGAAAGAGAAAGTGAGTAAGCATCCCCATGGGAGATGGTCACACTGAAATCGCTTCTCCTCTGTTTCTCCTTTCAGGATTTTGGGCATGCACACACACAGAGCATTTTGTTTGTTTGTTTAAGAGATTTTTTTTCTTTTTTTTAGAAAGGATTTATGTATTCATTCATTTTATTTTAATTTGACCAGAGAGAGAGAGAGAGAGAAGTGAAGAAGCAAGCCACCAGGTCTGGGACTCGAACCATGGTCGGCCATGTGGGAATGGCCAGCACTTTAACCACCATGCCACCTGCTGGTCCCTGTTTGAGAGAATTTTTGCTATAGGGCATGTGTACTTGCCAGAGAGACAGAAAGTGAGAAATCACTCCCCAGGGGGGATGGCCATGCTGCAGTTCTTTCTCCTCCATTTTCCTCTTGGAATTTTGGCCACACGCACACACAACATGAGCTCAGTGTGTTTCAAGCCACTAGGTCCAGGACTCAAACCGCAGTCAGTCACATGGGAGACTACCACCTTAACCACTACACCACCTGCTGGTCACCCCAGCGTTGTTTTTCAAACCACGGGATCTGGGGCTTGAACTTCGCAGTTGGCCATTGTGGGATCTAGTTGTTGTAACAACCATATCACCAGCTGGCCTCACTCTCTGGCAATTTATTTTTTTTATTTTTATTTTTTTTAATAACTATTTATTTATTTATTCATTCAATGATTTTTAATTCAACCAGAGAGAGAGACAGAGGGTGAGAGTGAGAGAGAGAGGAAGTGAGAAAGCAAGCCACCAGGTCCAGGACTCAAACCCTAGTCGGCCATGTGGGAGTGTCCAGCACCTTGACCACCACACCACCGACTGGTCCCATGGCAATTTATTTTTTTAAAGAGAGAACATTAATTTTTTTCCTCAAATATTATTTATTTATTTTAATTGCCAGAGGGTGTGTATGCTGACCAGAGACAGAGAGGGAGAAAGCACCTCCTAACAGGATATGGTCATTCCGTACCCTTTTCCTTCATTTCTCCCTTTCATCAGGATTTTGGGCATGTACACACATGTGCCTTGTGTATTCCCCAAGCTGCTGGGGCTGGGATTAAAACCTTGGTCGGTGGGGCCCAGCAGGTAGTGTGGTGGTTGATACGCTGGATTTTCACATGGCTGACCACGGTTTGAGCCCCAGAACTGCAGTCAGCCATGTGGGAGTCCAGCACCTTAACCACCATGCTACCTACTGGACCCCCCAACAGGGTCCTAACGCCATGATCTACCCCCAGTTGCAGCCAGCCCTGGATCTTAAGCACATGTGTACCTGGTAATACTCAGGGAAGTTTCTGAATGCAAATCCAGAATTTTCCCGTGCGTGTCAACCTTGTAGCACATCATGTTTTACTGCTATGCCACTATCCAGGTCTGGATAGTCTCTTTTTTTAATTATTTATTAAATTTTATTTATTATTATTATGTTTTTAATTTGCCATAGGCTATGTGCCTTCACCAGAAAGAGACAGAGAGAGAAAGAGGAGAGAGAGAGAGAGTGAGAAAAAAACCCACCAGGTCCAGGACTTGAACCACGGTGAGCCATGTGGGAGTCCAGTGCTCCAACCACTATGCCACCTGCTGGCCCCCAGCTCTGGATATTCTTATACGCTATCTCATAAAATCGCTATTATCAGAGGAAGAAGTATTTGAATAAACTAGCCCACTACTGCAAAAGGAAAACCCCTGAAAACCAGTTTCAATGATAACATAGGCCCAGCACAATTACCTCCTTCTCTGACCTCAGTCCTTGTCCTCTGTCACTGACCCAGGCAAGAATATCACAGGTACGTACTACATGACCCAAGTACCAGGGGACACTATCACAAGTCACAGCCGCCATTCAATGTGTAGCTGTGATATAGTGACAACTCCACATAGTGATGTCATATGTAAACGTCACCCATCAGTGCTCTGGGAAATGACAACTCAAAACTGTATTGCTTCAAAAGCCATGTGTAGGACACCTGCCATGTGTCAAATGCAGAGGTTAGAGCAGAAAGCGAGATTTCTGCCCCCATGGAATTTACAGTCTGATAGGAGCAACAATGAACATGTAGCAAACAAATAATTCCAGTGTGAAAAAAATCTATGAAGAAAAACAAAACAGAGTAATCAATCAGAATGGAAAGTGCTGCTTTGGAAGGGATATTTAGGAAGTTCTCTCTGATGAGGTGACATTTGAGCTGAAGCCTGAAGGTTGAGAAGAAGCAAGCTGCAGGGAAGAGCTGAGGAGATGCAAACCAGGCAATGAAATACCAAGTGCTCTTGGCACACACACTTCAAGGAACAGAAAGGAGGATAGTTTGGCTGGAGTGAGGGGGCAAATGAGAGAACATGAAGTTAGAGGGGGAGGCGGGACCGGATCACACAAGGTCTCCTCTTGAGAGCCTTGGGGAACTGTTTGTATTGTGTGTGTGTTTTTAAAGGAATTATTTAATTTTATTTATTATTCATTTATTTTAATTTGATCAGGAGGAGTTAGAGAGAAAGTGGGAAAGCAAGACATTAGGTCCGGGACTCAAACCATAGTTGACCATTACGGAGTTTCCAACACCTTAACCACCAGCCACCTGCTGGCCCTGTATTGTGTTTTAAGTATGAATGAAATCCATGGAGGCTGCCGTGTGAGTGTGATCTACACTCTGAGAAGATTGCTATGATAAGAGCTGTCATGTGTAAAAAGAAGGCCCTGCTCCTCAGTGTCACCACCTAAAAAGCGACCCATCTCAATTTTAAGGAGGGCGGGTCCTCCTCCAGGCATCTTCTTCCAAGCCGAAGAGTGAACAGTCGACACGCCTCCTTCCAAGCCCACGGGTGAACCGAATGCGCCCAAAAGGAAATTGTCCTCTGATTGGACAAATCCAGGTATGCGACCTGAGGCCGAGTCAGGCGGAGCCTCCTGTTGGTTACAAACTCTCCTGTCTCTTCCAATCAGACAGCTATTCCAAAGAATGCGTAAGTCCTACTCCGCCTGTGGGACAAGTGCGTCTTGTGATTGGCTGTCCCCTGTGAGTGACAGAAGCCATAGGCTATGGGAGCAACGATGCTGCGGCACGGCCCCCGCGAAGTGGGGTGAGTAGCCGGAACCCGGGCTGTCAGTGCGTGTCCTGTTCGTCCCTACCTCGCTCGCCACCGTCGTTATGGCCGCCCCACCGCAGCTGCAGACTCTGCTCCTGGCGGTCAACGCACTGCTGCGCAAGCGCCGCTACCACGCCGCGCTGGCGGTGCTTAAGGGCTTCCGGAACGGGGCCGTGTGAGTGGGGTGTCGGGAGGGGCCAGGCAGGCAGGTGCTGAGAAACTGGCCTGGCAGGGGTAGGGTCTTGGGTTCGAGGCTCGGCGCCGCCGCTCTGTGTGCTCTTGAGGAGCTCTCTCATGTCTCTAGATCTCGGTATCTCCCATAGGTGCAATGGAAGCTGGATGTGGGCTCCGAGCGCCTTCGCAGCTCTGAGCTACGGCTCGTTTTGTACTGTTTTGGGGTCCTCCGTGCTTTGCATTCTGGCTGACTTGCTTCGACCGCCTCTCATGGTAGCTCTTGTATCCTCATTTTGGTCCAGTTTACCCACTACGCTCTATGCCCCTGGGTCCAATCTCACAATGGGAAACGGGACTCTAGCCTCTAGCAAGTAGGTAGATGCCTCCTGCCTACGCCCCCACTACGCTGCCATTTGGCTAGTGTCCTGCACCCCACTCATTGTATAATTCCAGCGCTGAGACCCCATTTGGCACATAGATTCCTGGATGTGACGGTGAATGTAAAGGAACCTGCAAACATTTGCTGGGCAAAGTGGATCTCACCCTTGCCCTCCTAGGTCCCTTTGCAGGAGAGGAGGTCTTGGGGTGTGTCATTTGGTTGGGCTGGTGCCTGGAGGGGAGCTTGGCCTCCTTTAAATCTCCAGCACAAGAGCCATTGTTCATGAGTACCTACTGTACCACAGCCCAGGGCAGAAGTAGAGAACAAACCCCTGGGGCCCCCTGGAGATGACTTCCCAGTGGCAGCCTGGCATAGTGGTGAGCACGTGGACTATCTGGGTTGGACTCCTCATGCCACCTACCTGTGTGATCTTAAACAAGTCATTTAGCCTCTCAAAACCTCAATTTCTATAAAATGAGCGTGATGATAGTACTTATGTCGTTAGTATCAGAGGACTGAGTCAGTTTGTGTGAAGTGCTCAGCACAGTACCTGGTTTAAATGTAACCGCTGGCCGCTGTTGCTGTTGTTAAATTCACATGGATGTCTTCCTGGCTAACGTCCTCACCTTTTTCTTTTTCTTTTTTTTTTAAAGAATTATTTTTTTAAATTTAACTTTATTTGTTTCTTATTTATTTTAATTTGACCAGAAAGGGACAGAGAGAGAGAAAGTGGAAAAGCAAGCTACCAGGTTGAGGACTCGAACTGCGGTCAGCCGTGAGGGAGTACAGTGCCCTTAACCACCATGCTACCTGCTAGCCTCCCTGCCCTCACCTTTTTCAGGGCTCTACTTAAGCTACCACCTCTTCATGAAACCATCCCTGAACTCCTCTCCTTTCTTTTCCTTCTTAGTACTTGATGCCATCTGACACAATGTAGTTTCTTAGTTTTTTTTTTTTTCAAGAATTATTTATTTTATTATTATTTTTTTCACATGAGTTTTATCAGAGACATACAGAGAGGAAGAGTGAGAAAGCAAGCCTCCATGTGTGGGATTTGAACCACCGTCAGCCATGTGGGAATTCCAGCACCTTAACCACCACACCACCTGCTAGCCCTGGTATTTTTGTTTGTTTGTTTATATTTTTAATTTTTGGATATCAGACCAGTACTGCCACTGGTAGCCCTAGGATTACTGTTTAAAATTATTTTAAAGTTTGTTTTGTTCTTTCATGAGTGAGAGGTAGAGACACAGTCACACCTGACAGAGTCCTCGCACTACGACCCTCCCCCAGACAACCAACATGTGTGTGCCTGGTGTACTCAGGAAAGCCCTTGGATGCGAACCTGGAGCCTCCCCATGTGGGTCAGCCTCACAGAGTTGCATTACCACTGTGCCATTATCTAGCCCCATTTCCTCTTCTTTTTTAAAAATTGTTTTGTTGTGGGGCACATGCTCTCTCGGAGGGAGAGAGAAAGCCCCCAGTGGGGGGGTTAGGAATAACCACACTGCAGTCCCTTCTCCTCTTGGGATTTAGGGCACACATGCACACACACTCTGCATGTTTTTAAGCTGCTAGTTCTGAGACTTGAACCATAGGGTCAGCCATGTGAGATCCAGCTGCCTTACCCACCATGCCACTGGCTAGCCTCCTATTTCTTGTTTTTTAATACCCCCTCTCTCTCAGGAAAGTAAGCTTCATGAGGACTGAAATCTTTATCTACTTTTTTCCTTGGTGTATTCCTAGCACCTGGTACATAATAGGCTCTCAAATACTTATTGAATGAATGAATGAGTGTGCAAGGTAAGAATTGGCATTGTTTCCATTTTCCAAATGAGAAGACCGTGACTCAGAGAGGCAGATCCATTGCACGTGGTCAGTGTTGGAGCCAGGATTCAAACACAGGGATGCTCAATCCCAGCAGTCAGAGGCAGATAGACACTAGTCCTGGTAGGTCTGCTCAGATAATACCAACCACTCCTTGGAGTTACCATGTGAGGTGGACCCTGGGATAACGTCAGTGGCCCTATTGCCAAGGTGTTCACTGAGCAAAGCGGGAGTAAATAGGAGTCACGCAGCCTGGGTGCCAATAGGCATTGCCCAATGCTGACTTTGTCCACCTGTCCCCACGCTACTTCTTCCTGTGACCTCAGGAAACCTTCCCAGCCAGGGCGCTGGCTTTGTCCACCTTGTCCCCATGCTACCTCTTTCTGTGAACTTAGGAAACCTTCCCAGCCAAGGCAGGTGTTTTCTGGGGTCAGGTCCTTGAGCTTTAATCCCAGTTCTTTCATTATAAAAGTTGAATATACCTCAGGGCCAGCAGGTGCATGGTGGTTAAGGTGCTGGAATTCCCACATGGGATACCGTGGTTCGAGTCCTGGACCTGGCGATTTGGTTTCTAATTCTCCCTCCCTTTCTCTGGCAAAACTCATGTGAAATAAATAAATAAAATAATTTTTTTCTTTCTTTCTTTTATTTTTTTTTTGGAGAGGTTTTTGCTATAGGGCACGTGGGCTTGCCAGAAAGACAGAGACAGAGAGACAGAAAGCGAGAAATCACCCCTCAGGGGGGATGGCCATGCTGCAATCCCTTCTCCTCCATTCTCCTCTCGGGATCTTGGGCACACATGCACACACGCCTGGCATGAGTTTAAGCCACTGGATCCGGGACTTGAACCGCGGTCGAGTACATGGGAGTCCAGTGACATAGCCATTACACTAACTGCTGGTACCCCCCTAAAATAATTCTTTTAAAAAAAAGTTGAATGACCCTTCACCTCTTCTGACCTTAGTTTTGTACTTTGTAAAATGGGAATAAACTCATCCATACAGGGGTGCTCTATGGCAGTGACCCCATTACTGGTCAGTGCTGAGACATGATGCTCATCTGTAAAAACCTCGAGAACAAGGGAAGACACTGACAATTAAACTACCATGGCAGTACCAGGTGATCAGGAGGGCTCTCCAGAGGAGGCGATGGTGGTGTTTTGAATGCTGAATTGGAATTTGCCAGAGAGAAGAGCAACCCAGGAGGAGGGAATGACAATCAAAGACCAGGAGGTGGGGACCAGCAGTTAGCGTAATGGCTATGTCGCTGGACTCCCACGTAGTCGACCACGGTTCGAGTCCCGGACCCAGCGGCTTAAACTCACGCCGGGCGCGTGTGCGTGCATGCCCAAGATCCCGAGAGGAGAATGGAGGAGAAGGGATTGCGGCGTGGCCATCCCCCCTGGGGGGTGATTTCTCGCTTTCTATCTCTCTGTCTCTCTCTGTCTGTCTGGCGAGCGCAAGCGCCCTATAGCAAAAACCTCTCCAAAAAAAAAAAAAAGACCAGGAGGTGGAAAAGAATATGCTGTTTGTGAAGAGAGGCCATTCACTTAGGGAGGTAACTTGGACAGCCAAAATGTTTGAACTTTGTAAAATTTAACTCTCTTTGATATTTCACCCCTAAAGAGTTCAACGTGCATCTCTAAAGATAGGTATATTTTCCTATATGGTTAAATTTTTGTGATCATGTTTAACAAATTAATAATAATTCTAGAATTCTTTTATTTATTATATTGGCCAGTTAATAGTCAGATTGTTGCAGCTGTCCCATAAATGTCCTCTATAGCTACTTTCTCCAGGCCAGGGTTTTCCAGGACATCACTTTACACCTGTCATTTTGTCCTTTAAGTCTTTTCTGTTTGTTTGTTTTTTGCCATATGGTGTGTGTGTCCCGCCCGCCCCCCCCCCCCCCCCCCCCCCCGGAGACAGAGGGAGGGAAAGTGAGAAATCACCTCCCAGGGAGTGATGGCCACACTGCAATCCCTTCTCCTCCATTCTCCTCTAAGGATTTTGGGCACGCATGTACATGCGTCCAGCGTGTTTCTCAAGCTGTTGGTTCTGGGACTTGAACTGTAAAATTGCCCATGTGGGATCTAGCACCTTAACCCCATACCACCTGCTGACCCCCCTTTAAGTCTTTTTTAATCCAGAGCATCCTTTTTTTTTTTTTCAGGAATAGCTAGCTCCCAAAAGACTTTGGGAAGGACTAGCAGATTTAGAGAGTTGGGGCATTGTTCTGTTTATGTCCAGGCAATGAAGAAGAACTCTTGGGCCAGCCAGTGGCATGTTGGGGAAGGCAACTAGATCCCACATGGCCAACCCTGTTGTTCAGATCTCAGACCTGGCAGCTTGAAAAACATGCAGAGTGCACATGTGTGCATGCCCCAAATCCCCAGAGAATGGAGGAGAAGGGATTGCAGCATGGCCATCCCTCCAGAGGATGATTAAGCACTTTCGCTCTCTGTCTATCTTTGTCTCTCTCTCTTCTGAGTACACAGGCTCTAGAGCAAAAACTTAAAAAAAAAAAAAAAAAAAAAAAAAAAAGCTATCCCAACCAACTGGAGAAGGCTGACTTCTTTGTTCATGAGAAGAGTCATGGCCTTGGAGGGTTCTGGGAAGAGACCTTGCTGGGGTGCCTGGTGTTCCTGCCCACTGCTAGGCAGGGTAGAAGATAAATAAATCAATGTGGCCTTTGTTATAATAACACTTTAAATTGTTAACATTTCTTTTTATTTTTTTAAATTGCCCCGGAGTGCATATGCTGGCCAGAAAGAGAAAGAGACCGAAAGGGAGACCATGGGAATGGTCACGCCACAATTCTGTCTCCATTTCTCCATCCTGTCAGGATTTTGGGCATATATACACATGTGCCCAGCATATTTTTCAAGTCACTGGGGCAGGACTCAAATAGAAGTTAGTCATGTGGGATCCAGCTCCCTTAACCTCTGGAGTACAGGGATGACCCAAATTGTTAACATTCCTAATTTCATTTTTAAAAAATTAGATATTAATTACATTCACAAAAAGCACAGAAAGTTAGATGTTAAAATATTTCTGCCAGTAGTTAGTGTAATGGCTTTGTCGCTGGACTCCCACGTGGTTGGAGTCACTGGACTCCCACGTGGTTTGAGTCCTGGACCCGGGGGCTTAAACTTACGCCGGGCACGTGTGCGTGTGTGCCCAAGATCCCGAGAGGAGAATGGAGGAGAAGGGATTGCGGCATGGCCATCCCCCCTAGGGGGTGATTTCTCGCTTTCTGTCTCTCTGTCTCTCTGGCGACATGTGCCCTGTAGCAAATGTGCATATATATATATATATATATATATATATATATATATATATATACACACACACATATATATATATATGTATATATATACACACATATATATATATATATGTATATATATGTATATTTCTGCCAGGGGCCGTCAGGTGGTGTGGTGGATAAGGCCACTGGACTCCCACCCATGTGACCAACAGTGGTTCCAGTCCTGGACCTGGTGACTTACTTTCTCACTTTCTTTCTCTCTCTCTCGCTCTTACTCTCATTCTGTCCCTCTCTGGTCAAATTTAAAATAAATAAAAGTAATTCTTTAGAAAAAAAATATTTCTGCCAGTTCCATCCCTCTGTCACCTAGTCTCCCTTCCTGGAGGCCACTCCTGTGTCCAGTCTTTTAGGTCTCCCTTTTGAACTGTTATCTGCACATACAGGAATCCTCACAGAGGAGTGAGATAGAGAAAGCACTGCCGCCACCCTGTATGGGGCATGATCATACCACATTCCCTCCTCCACTTCTCCACCCTGCCAGGATTCGAGGCATACACGCATATGTTCTCAGAACGTTTTTCAAGCCACCGAGGCTGGGCTTTGAACTTCTCAACCGGCCATGTGGGACCAGGCTCCCTTAACCACTAGCACACAGGGCTGGCCCAGATTTATTTATTTATTTATTTATTTATTTATTTATTTATTTATTTATTTATTTTTGGTTGGTTTTTGCTATAGGGCGCATGCACTTGCCAGAAAGACAGAGAGAGACAGAGAGACAGAAAGAGAGAAATCACCCCCCAGGGGGATGGCCACGCCTCAATCCCTTCTCCTCCATTCTCCTCTCAGGATCTTGGGCATGCACGCACATGCTCCTGGCATGAGTTTAAGCCACCAGATCTGGGACTCGAACTGCAGTCGACTACATGGGAGTCCAGCGACATAGCCATTATGTCAATTGCTTGTCCCCGGCTGGCCCAGATTTCAAAAATTTTTTTCACCATGTTACACTTGTACTTTCATTTTCCGCCTACATTTTATATAGTCGTGTTGCTTAACATCAAAGACATGTTCTGAGAAATAGGTCATTAGGCAGTTTTGGGTCATTGTGTAACCATCACGGAGTGCTCTTACACAAACCTGGTAGTACAGCCTATTATACACCTAGGCTGTATGGTAGAACTTATTGTTCTACCATTATATGAAGGGTCTTCAAATGTTCATGGAACACTTTACATGTTATGTAAAAACTATGCATGTGGGACCAGCAGGTGGCATGAAGGTTAAGGCAGCTGGATCCCACATGGCCGACTGCGCCGTTCCAATTCTGGACCTGGAGACTTGGAAATATGCCAGGTACATGTCATGCATGCCCAAAATCCCAAGAGGAGAATGGAAGAGAAAGGATTGTGATGTGGCCATCCCCTTGGGGGGGTGATTTCTCTTTATCTATCTCTCTGGTCAGCACATGCACTCTGTAGCAAAAAGAATAACAAAAAAACTGTACATGT
This sequence comes from Tupaia tana, assembly GCA_026018925.1. NCBI lineage: Eukaryota > Metazoa > Chordata > Mammalia > Scandentia > Tupaiidae > Tupaia > Tupaia tana. The sequence continues at coordinate 30,482,853 of JAKSZU010000015.1, forward strand.
ATTTAAAATTTTTCCACCAGAATAATTTTACTTTCTGTGAACTTATTTTTTCAGAATTATTTATTTAATTTTATTTATTCATTCAATCATTTTAATTTGACCAGAGAGAGAAAGAGGGAAAGTGAGAAATCAAGCCAACACTCCAGGACTCGAACTGTGGTCAGCTATGTGGGAGTGTCCAGCACCTTGACCACCACTGGACACCTGCTGGTCCCCTATATGAACTTTTTGAAGTCCCAACATGTGTGTGGTTCTTCCTTGACTGAGTATCATTCATTGGTGCATAACTATTAAAACAAATACATTCCCACACCTTTAAAAAGCTTTATTTGAAACAATTTTAGATTTATAGGAGAATTTCCTCCTCTTACACAACTAGTGCTTGCTGTACACGCTGCTGTATACCTTGTTCTAGTAAATCCTGCAGACTCTCCACAATGGTGTGTATAAAGCTGCCTCATTCTTTCACAGCTAGGTAGTATTCCACTGCATGGTGGAATCATTACTTATATACCCACAGCCCTTGAGGATGGATATGGGCTTGATTCCAGTCTTTGGTTGTTTCAAACAAGCCTGCAATTAATATAATCAGCTATTTGAATGACAATAGTATGTGGCCTGGGACCATTGTCTCAAGGAGGATGTTTAGGTTTTTAGAACTTGTAGCCTGATAAGAGCAGGATCCTGTAACTGGAGAACTTGGTATGGGATGGGGCAGAGGTGTCCAGTAAAAATGCATGAGAGGAGCCAGCAGATGGCGCTGTTGGTTGTGTCACTAGACTCCCTCATGGCCGACTCTGGTTTGAGTCCTGGACCTGATGGCTTGAAAATCACACCAGGCACATGTGCATGTGTGCCCAAGATCCCAGGAGAAGAATGGAGGAGAAGGGATTGTGGCATGGCCATCCCCCTGGGGGGGGGGGGGGGGGTGATTTCTCACTTTCCTTTTCACTGACTCTGTCTCTCTCTCTCATGCACCCTATGGCAAAAATCTATTAAAAAAAAATAAGAAAAGAGATAGTAATATTGATTAAGCTGGAAACTTTTACATGTGGTAAAATGTAGAAGCTAGAACTGCTAGAAGCAATTCTGAAATAGAGGATACCTTTTATTGATGTTAAATGATTTATCCAAATTCATACAGAAAAATGTAGCAAGACATTTTTGACACCAAATATCATTTTCTTTCTACTACCCACCTGAATATAGTTAAAATAATGAAAATATGGACTTACTTAGAAAGTCCCTACATGCTCAAATGAGGAGTCGAGAGGAGGGTCAGGGGAAGAGGTTTAAATCTTGAAAAGAGGCAATTAGGTAACATTTAGAATGCATAATAATTTTTAAAATTGGGGCCAGCAAATGGTGTAGCAGTTATGTCACTGGACTCCCACATGGCGGACCACAGTTTGCATCCTGGACCCAGTGGTTTAAAACTCACACTAGGCGCATTTGCGTGTGTTCCCAAGATCCCAGGAGGAGAACAGAGGAGAAGGGATTGCAGCATGGCCATCTCCTCTGGGGGTGATTTCTCACTTTCGGTCTCTGTTTTTCTCTGTGTCTCTGGTCACATGTGTGTGCCCTATAGCAGAAATCTCTCCAAAAAAATGTTTTAATAAAAATAATTTTTAAATTTAAATTTTATTAATTATTTTTTAAAGAATTAGTTATTTAATTTAATTAATTAATTTATTTATTTTAATTTGACCAGATTGAGACACAGAAAGAAAGAATAAAAGTAAAAAAGCAAGCCACCAGATTCTAGACTTGAACGGTGGTCAACCATGTGGGAGTGTCTAGTGCCTTAACTACCATGCCACTGGCTGACTGTATTTTTTAATTTGACCAGAGGGAGAGAGAAAGCAAGAAAGCCAATCATCAGGTCTAGGACTCAAATCACGGTTGACCATGTAGGAGTCTAGTGCCTTAATCACCACACCACCTGCCGGCCCCTAAATGTTTAATAATTTAAAAAACAATGTTTAATCATTATAAATAATTTTAAAATATTTTTATTTTATTTTATTTATTATTATTTAAGTTTGCTATCAGGCACGTGACAGTGAAAGAGAGAGAAAAAGAAAGCAAGCAAGCCATCAAGTTTGGGACTTGAACCGTGGTCAACGACGTGGAAGTCCAGCACCTTAAGCACCATGCCACCTGCCACCTGTTGACCCTTTGTCTGCTTTTTAAACTTTTCTGTGCTTACAGAATGATTTATTGGAAGATAGGAGGTGGCATGATGGTTAATTTCTGGACTCCCCCATGGTCTACCGTTGTTTGAGTGACAGACCCAGCAGCTTGAAACACACTGGGCACATGCGTATGCATGCCCAAAATCCTAGGAGAAGAATAGAGAAGGGATTGTGGCTTGGCCATCCCCCCGGGGGGTGGTTTCTCACTTTCCCTCTCACTGTGTCTCTGGCCAGCGTATATGCCCTATGGCAAAAGCCTTAAAAATGAAATGAAATAAAATAAAATGTAAACAAGGGGCCAGCAGATTATGTAACAGTTATATCACTGGACTCCCACATGGCCGACCATAGTTCAAGTTCCAGACCCAGTGTCTTGAAACTCACGCCGGGTGCATATGCCTGTGTTCCCAAAATCCCAAGAGAAGAATGGAGGAGAAGGGATTGTGGCATGGCCATCCTCCGTGGGGGGTAATTTACTGCTTTCTGTCTCTCTATCTCTCTCTGTCTCTCTAGTGAGTGCACATGCCCTATGGTGAAAATCTCTCTCTGAAAAAAAGGAGACAAAAATTCTCCTATATCTGCAGTCTGTGGAACATTGCTAATAATCTTATAGCCTATTTCCTTCTAGTCTTTTCTAAATGTATTTTTACAAAGTTGAGGTCCTCTTGTATATAACAGTTGGAAAGAGGTACATTTTGAACCTCTTGTAGAAGGAATTACAATGTCTTAAAGAATTTTTTTTAATCTTTAAGATAGCTGAACTAGGGGCTGGCAGGTGACGTAGAGGTTAACGGCGCTGGACTCCCACATGGCCGACAGCGTTTCAAGTCTCAGACCTGGCGGCTTGCTTTCTCACTTTCCCTCTCTCTCTCTGACCTCTGGTCAAATTAAAAGGAAGGGAGGAAGGGAGGGAGAGGAGGAAGGAGAAAAGGGAAGGGAAGGAAGGAAGGGAGGGAAGAAGGAAGGAAGTTAAAATAACTCTAAAAAAAAAAGATAGCTGAACTAAAAATAGAGCCTTCTAGAATTTACCTTCTCTCATGGGTAATTAAGGGCCATTTGAGAATCAGCCAGTCAATAATTATTCACTGAGCACAAACTAAATGTCAGGTACCATGCAGGGTGCTGGGGAATTTGTAGAGGACAAGTTAGACCCAGTCCCTGTCCTTAGAGAGCCCACAGCCTAATGGAGGAAAAGAGGTCATTATTATAGGATAGGATCACTCATTATAAATAATCGAGTCATTAAATCGATAGAGTACAGTGCTGCGGGGAAGTTGGGAGATTTGTGGCAATGAAAATATTGCCCAGAGCCAGCTAGTGGCATAGTAGTTTAGCTGGATCTCACACGGCTGACTGCACAGTTCAAGTCTCAGACCTGGTGGTTTGGGAAACGTGCCAGGAGTGTGCGTGTGTGCATGTAGCCAAAATCACAATAGGAGGAAGAGATAGAAGAGAAGGGACTGTGGTGTGACAGTTCACCATGAGGAATGAATTCTCACTTTCCTTTTTTTCTGTCTGTCTCTTGGCAAGCACACACACCCTGTGGCAAAATTAAAAAAACAAACAAACAAAAAAAACCCAGAAAGCTTTGCAGAAGGCCCAGCCGAGATTGGAAGGCTGAGGAATAGGTGGCTGAGGAAGAAGTAATGGGAGGGCACCCTGGACAGACTGGGAGACAAAGAAGAGCCTGATTGTCAGAGGAACTCCAGGGAGGCCAGTGTGACCAGAGCAGAACAGGCACAGACGGGAGGGAGGAGAGGCCTGCAGGGACCAGGGTCCTGTAGCACTTTCTGGGTTACAGGGAGGAGCCAGGGTTTATCTAGAAGAGGTGGGGTGGGTTTATGTTTTTTTTGTTTTGTTTTGTTTTGAGATATTTGCTATAGGGCGCATGCACTCACCAGAAAGACAGAGAGAGACAGAAAGTGAGAAATCACCCCCCGGGGGGATGGCCTTGCCACCACAATCCCTTTTCCTCCATTCTCCTCTCGGGATCTTGGGCACACACGCACATGTACCCAGTGTGAGTTTAAGCCACTGCGTCCAGGACTTGAACCACGGTCAGTTACGTGGGAGTTTTAGCCATTATGCCATCTGCTGGTCCCAGGGTTTATGTTTTTAAAAGATGAGTCTAGGGACCAGCAGCGATGGTAGCGGTGATGTTACTGGACTCCCACATGGCCGACCTCAGTGTGAATCCTGAACCTGGTGGCTTGAAAATCACACCTAGTGTGTGTTTGTGCATGCCCAAGATCCCAGGAGGAGAATGGAGAAGGGATTGCTGCTACATGGCCAGTCCCCCCGGGGGTGATTTCTCACTTTCCTTCTCACTGTGTCTGTATCTTTCTCCAGGAGCTCATGTGCCCTAAGGAAAACAAAACAAAACAAAACAAACAAAAAAAAAAAACCTCTTATTTTTATTTTTTTATGGAGAGATTTTTGCTATAGGGCATGTGCGTTCCCCAGAAAGACAGAGAGACAGAAAGTGAGAAATCACCCGCCAGGGGGGATGGCCACACCGCAATCCCTCCTCCTCCATTCTCCTCTTGGGATCTTGGACACGCACGCACTCTCGGCATGAGTTTAAGCCACCGGGTCTGGGACTCGAACTGTTGTCGACTACATGGGAGTCCGGCGACATAGTCATTATGCAAACTGCTGGTCCCCCTTCTCCTCCATTCTTCTCTTGGAACTTTGGGCACACACACACACGTACCCAGCGTGAGTTTTAAGCTGCCAAGTCTGGGATGCGAACTGCAGTCGACGATGTGGGAGTCCAGCGACATAACCATTACACCATCTGCTGGTCCTGAGGAGCCAAATATCATAGGGAATAGCCCAGAAAGAAGCTGTGATTCACACACAGTGCTACCATAGTAACTGTTTTCTTCTGTTTCTATAGCTATGGAGTCAAAATCCGGGCCCCTCATGCGCTGGTCATGACCTTTCTCTTCCGGAGCGGCAGGTACCCACCCTCTCTGGATATCATTCAAACTAGGAGGACATGTGGTCAGCTCTCAGTGCCAGGATAGTTGTAGTAGCTTCCCAGCTGGATCTAGCCAGTCCTCCTGCCACACCTCCTGAAGTCCAACTCTGATCCTATTGTCCTTGCTTGAGAACTCCCACTGTCCTACAAAGAGGCCCACTTCCAAAACTGGCCTTCAGGGCCTCTGTAGCACAGCCCCAGCTGTATCCCTCCTGTGTCCACCCCAAGGTTCACTTGGCACACAGAACCCACCACCATTCCGCACCATGTAGCCATGAGCTGGAGCTCACGGTGCTTCTGCCTCAACCTCCCTGAGTTGTTGGGATTATAGGTACAGGGGCCTGTGCTCATGGGGACTCCCTGTGTTTGTGTAGCCTCCAGGAGAAGCTGCGTGCTATCCTGCAGGCCACGTACACTCACTCGCGGAACCTGGCCTACTTTGTGTTCACCTACAAGGGCCTCTATGCCCTGCAGTCCCATGTGCAGGGCAAGACCTACCAGGTGCACCCATTCCTGGCTGCCTTCATCGGGGGCTTCCTGATCTTTGGAGAAAACAATAATATCAACAGCCAGGTAAGGCTTCTCCCATGAGATTTCTGGAACTAGGGGGCAGCATGTGGTTCCTGTATAGAGCTGGGGTGGAGATTGAAGGAGATGAGCTCTTGGGTCCCTTGCATGCCTGAGGTCTGCGATTCTTCAGTTCTGTGTGGCCTTGGGAAGGACACCCCCTTCCCCAGTTTCCCAATCTGTAAACCAAGCAGCCTGTAATTAGAATCCTATTGTTCTCCAAATCCATGTGCCTGTTACTCTGTGGGGCAAAGATTTAAAAACAAAACCAAACACAGCAGTGAAATGAAGGGAGAAGTAACCCTGAAAAAAGGTATTTATAAAACAAAACTTACTATGGTTAAAAATTGTCTCTTACTCTGTGTGTGACTTGCTCATTTTGTGAGTTAGAATTCCCTTTTTTATGAAATGATGATGAATGATAAAAATCAATGGTAATTTTTTTTTGAGAGGTTTTTGCTATAGGGCACGTGCGCTCGCCAGAAAGACACAGAGAAACAGAGAGACAGAAAGCAAGACATCACCCCCCCAGGGGGGATGGCCACGCTGCAATCACTTCTCCTTCATTCCCCTCTCTGGATCTTGCGCATGCGTACACATGCACCCAGCATGAGTTTAAGCCACTGGGTCTGGGACTCGAACCCCCGTCAACTACATGGGAATCCAGCGACCTAGCCATTATGCCATCTACTCGCCCCCAGAATTGTTTCTTTTTATACTGTTGAGTTTTGAGATTTTTTTTTTTCAGGTAATAAGTTTATTTACAAACATAATCTAGAATGCAATAAGTTTAAGAGTTTGATCTGTTTTTCAGAGATTGTGACCGCACCTCTAATGTTCTTCATATTGGGGCTAGCATTGTGTGGTAGTTAAGAGCACTGGACTCCCACATGGCCAACTGTGGTTCAGGTCCTGGACCTGGTGGGTTGCTTTCTCACTTTCTCTCTCTCTCTCTAGCTTTCTCCCTCTCTGGTCAAATTAAAATAAAATAAAATGGGAAAAAAAACAAATAAAGTTAGATAAAATGATTCATTAAAACAAGGTTCTTTAGGGACCAGCAGATGGTGTAATGGCTACATTGCTGAATTCCCATGTAGTTGAATGCGGTTCGAGTCCCAGACCCAGTAACTTAAACTCACACAGGTCACGTGTGCGTGTGTGCCCAAGATCCTGAGAGGAGAATGGAGGAGAAGGGATTGTGGCATGGCCGTCCCCCAGGGGGTGATTTCTCGTTTTCTGTCGCTCTGCCTCTGCCTCTCCGGCAAGCCAACGCACCCTATAGCAAAAAAATCTCTCAAAAAAAGAAAAAAAAAGTTTCTTCATATCTATTAAATGAATTAAAACATACATATTTCTTTTTAAAAAAATATTTATTTTACTTTATTTATTCATTCCTTTATTTTAATTTGACCAAGCGTATGTTGTAAATAGCTTCTCTTGTGTGTGTGTGTGTGTTTTCTTTTTTTTGGAGAGGTTTTTGCTATAGGGCGCGTGCGCTCGCCAGACAGACAGAGAGAGACAGAGAGACAGAAAGCGAGAAATCACCCCCCAGGGGGGATGGCCACGCCGCAATCCCTTCTCCTCCATTCTCCTTGTGTGTGTGTTTTTTTATTTCATCTTCCACACTCTGGATTTCACAGAGAAAAACTAGTTTCATGACACTCAATTTATCAGTTTTTCCTTTTGTAGGTCATGTTTTTGGTGTCAAGTTACCTTTTGGTTTTGAAACACATAAAAGTACTCATTTTTTTCAAATTTCTAATAAAAAATAATAAAAAAAAAAGGCTTAAATAGTGCTATTAAAATATCTACTACAGGGGCTGGTAGGTGTCATGGTGGTTAAGGATGCTGGACTCCCACATGGCCAACCATGGTTCAAGTCCTGGACCTGGCAGCTTGCTTTCTCACTTTCTCTCTCTTTCTCTCTCTTTATCTTGCTCACTCTATCTCTCTCTGGTCAAATTAAAAATAAATAAATAAATAAATAAAGTTAAATAAATTAATTATAAAAATAAGTCTGCTACATACCACTTCAAATGATCTTGCCCATGAACTTTGAAAAACACCCATCCAGGGCCAGCTCCATGGCGTGGTGGTTGGGGCAGCCTAATCCCACATGGGCAATTGCATGGTTCAAAATCCCAGACCTAGGGACCAGCAGTTAGCGTAATGGCTATGTCGCTGGACTCCCATGTAGTCGACCGCAGTTCGCGTCCCGGACCCGGTGGCTTAAAACTCACGCCGGGCACGTGTGTGTGCGTGCCCAAGATCCCGAGAGGAGAATGGAGGAGAAGGGATTGCGGCGTGACCATCCCCCCTGGGGGGTGAGTTCTCGCTTTCTGTCTCTATGTCTCTCTCTTTCTGTCCGGTGAACGCACGCGCCCTATAGCGAAAAAAAACCTCTCCAAAAAAAAATAAAAAATATTCCAGACCTAGAGGCTTGAGAAACATGCCAGGTGGGTATGCACGTGTGTCCAAAATCCCAAAAGGAGAACGGAGGAGAAGGGATTGTGGTGTGGCCATTCCCCGTGGAGTGCTTTCTTCTCCCTCTCTGTGTCTCTCTGGTGTGCCCATGTGCCCTCTATACAAAACAGAAAGAGAGAGAGAAAGAGAGAAAGAGGAGAAAGAAAGAAAGAAAGAAAGAAAGAAAGAAAGAAAGAAAGAGAGAGAGAGAGACAGAAAGAGGAGAAAGAAGAAAGAAAGAAAGAAAGAAAGAAAGAAAGAAAGAAAGAAAGAAAGAGAGAGAGAGAGAGAGAGAGAGAGAGAGAGGGAAGGAAGGAAGGAAGGAAGGAAGGAAGGAAGGAAGGAAGGAAGGAAGGAAGGAAAGAAAGAAAGAAGAAAGAAAGAAAGAAAGAGGAGGAAAAGGAAAGGGAGAGGGGAAGGAAAGGAAAGGAAAACACTGATCCAGTGCACACTAGGTGCCTGGTGCCCAGGGGTAGGTGGGAAGAGAGTTTTAGCAGCTGTGTCTACCACTAATCTTTGTCATTCCCTCTGCAGATCAGCATGTACCTGTTGTCACGTGCCCTCTTTGCCCTGTGCCGTCTGGGCATAGAGAAGGGCTACATCCCTGAACCCAAGCGAAATTCATTCCGGGTATTCACCGGGGTGTTGTGGGGGCTGGTGCTGTGGCTCTTTGAGTATCACCGATCCACGCTGCAGCCCTCGCTGCAGTCTTCCATGACCTATCTCTATGAGGACAGCGACGTGTGGCACGACATCTCAGACTTCCTAATCTACAACAAAAGCCACCCCTCCAAGTAACACAGCCCGAGGTGCCTACGGCAGCTTCTCCACTCCGGTAGGCTCCAGGCAGTGGCCCAAGGTTGTGCTCCATCAGCAGACCCTCCCAGAAGATCCTGCCTTCTCCAGATCATGGCATCAGACTCCAACTGGTGTTATCCCAGGGTTCCATTTTCCAAAGTAAAAGCTCTGATTTGCAAATCCCAGTAGATACTCTTGAATGGTGGAACAAATGGCTGCAGAGTGTTGGGCTTGGTTCCAGTTCTGCTCCTGACCTCTGAGACCAGAGCAAGCCCCACCCCCTCGGGCCTCAGGAGTCTTCGAGATCAGGGTAGGGCCCTGAGATCTCTTTCCAGTGGGCATGTTCATTTTTCAGCTGTCTTTATTTAAGAGAAGGCTTCTTGCTGAGGGGTAGTAGGTTGCAAGTACTTTTTAAAAGCTTCTCAGGTTGTGTGGGACCAGCGGTTGGCATAATGGCTATGTCGCTGGACTCCCAGGTAGTCAACTGTGGTTCGGGTCCTGGACCCAGTAGCTTAAATTTACGCCGGGCGCGTGTGCGTGCATGCCCAAGACCCCAAGAGAAGAATGGAAGAGAAGGGATTGTGGCATGACCATCACCACCCCCCCCCCCCGGGGGGGTGATTTCTTGCTTTCTGTCTCTCTTATCTCTGTCTTTCTGGTGAGCACATGTGCCCTATAGCAAAAACCTCTCCAAAAAAAAAAAAAAGTTTTTTGGGTTGTGGGAAAAGTCATAGTGCATTTTTGCATAGAAAACAGAAAAAAAGTACGTCATGACTTTTCTGACAACCCAATATTAAGTTCCTTGAATCAGGTGGTCTGTTGGAGAAGTTCTAGAACCCACTGTGAAACGCAATATGAGCCATACAAGTGCCAGAAGCTTTGCCGGTAGCCACTGGTGAGCACACTCACCCGACAGCAAAAACCTCTCCACAAAAAAAAAAAAAAAAAAATGCAGGTGAGATTCATTTTGATTACATATTTTAACCCAGTATTTCCAAAATGGTATCATTTCAACATATCGTTTACATAAAAAGTTCACGAGCTACTTTGCACTCATTTTTTCTCGCATAGGCATTCCTCAGCTTGGAGCAGCTCCATTTCCAGGCTTAGTAGCCACCTGTGGCTCGTGGCTACCATACTGGGAGAGACGGATGTCAAACACTTCTACCCTCACAGGTTTAAGTGAATGGTGTAGGTCTAGAGCTAGGGGACATGGCTCTGAGTCCCCATTCCACCACTGTGCAACCTTGGGGAAGGTTTTCACCTCTCAAGGCCTCGATTTCTTAGAAAATGTGGATAATTGTAATAATACCCAATGTCTGCACTGGATTTCTGCAACCGCTGCTATTATACACCTGCTGATAACTCCATTTAGTGAGTTCCTACTTCCTCCTGGGTGCTTTGTATATATTATTTTTAATCCATACAATGACCTCGCAAGTGTGTATTTTACAGATATGGAAACTGAGGATCAGAGAGGAGAGGTAAGAATACAGCTGGTATGTAGGCAAATCAGGACTTGAACCCAGATCTGTCCGATTTTGAAGCTCATGTTTTTTATTCAGTGCCTTGCTTTAAATGTGGAAACCTAAGCCATGCTATGCAGATATTAGCTAGTTATAGGACCTGGGCCAGAGCAGGTGCAAACTCGAATGCCTAAGGGTGCCTGCACTGACCTGAAGGGAAGCTCAGGGTGCTTTGCAGTAGGTAGTGGGGGGACATGGTGAACTGGAGACTTGTGTGTCAGTCTGGTTTTTTAAAACCACCACACTAGACAAATCAAGCCTCCTGGAAAATTCGGTTCATGGGATACCAATTTGGGACCCTTGATCTAATAGCCAACTATTCAAATAGACTTACCCATCAGTCCCTTTTTATATTTTAGAACTTAGTAGTGGACATGTACTGACGAGTCACTGGAGAGCTTACTAAAATGCAGATTCTGACTCAGTGGGTCTGGGGTGGGACCAGAAAGTCTGTTTTTTTGTTTGTTTGTTTTTTGTTTTTTGCCAGAGGGTGTGTGTACTTCCCAGAGAGCCACAGCAAGAACAGGAGGACAAGAGCACCCCCCAGTGGGGCACGCTCACACTACAGTTACTTCCTGTTGGGATTTGAGGCATGCAGGCAAGCCTGGCATGTTTTTCAAGCTGCCTGGGCTGAGGTTCGAAAGGCAGTCAGCTATGTGTGGTTTGGTACTCTTTTTTTTCCTCTTTAATTAATTACTTAATTTTATTTATTACTACTATTATTTTTTTTAAATTTGCAACAGGGTACATGTGCTCCGAGAGAGAGGGAGAGAGAGAGAGAGAGCCGCGAGGTCCAGGACTCAAACCATAGTCGGCCACGTGGGAGTCCAGTGCCCAACCACCATGACACCCACTGGCCCCGGGATCCGGTACTCTTAACTTCTAGGCTGCAGGACTGGCCTAAGGGAGTCTGCCTGCCTCCCAGGTGCTGCTCCTGATCTGAGCCACACCTTAAATAACAAGATAGTGGGGAATGATGGGGACCAGGTATCAAATGAGTCACAGAACTGTTAGGTGATGGAGGTAGGATTATGTCTGAGATTTTGTCTGATTCTGTAAGCGGCATCTGAGCTGCGGCTTTTCTTTTTCTTTAAGTTTTTGCTATAGGGCATGTGCACTCAGCCAGAAAGAAAATAGAAAGAGAAATCACCTCCCCCCAGGGGGCAATGATACATTGCAGTCCCTCTCCTCGAGTCTCCTTTCAAGGTTTTGGGCACACACGCACATGTGCCTGGCATGATTTTCAACCTGTCAGGTTTGGGACTTGAACCATGAAGTCCAGCATGTAGGATCCAATGCCTTAACCTCCATGCCACTTGCTGGGCCAGCCTTGGCACTTTACTGTAAGCTTAGAGGAGGTGATTTTGAAGATACTTTCACTCACTCTGGAGGTTGAATGAGTTCTTGAGATTATGGGGAGGGGGAAAGGATGGCCATAACTAAGTGGTTATAGCAGAAGATAGGGGTGCCCTGCCTGTATCCCCTCTAATGTACCCCTTCAGTGCACACTGGCCAGCTTTCCCATGGCCTCCCCTGAGGACTCCCACTTGCTACTGGTGCCTGCAGCAGGCCTGAGGTGCTGGGGGACTAACACAGCCCTGGAGTTATACTCCGCTCAGCCCATAGCCCTTGCCCTTCAGTGGAATAACAGGTGTGCCTGCTCTGCACTGGCTGTCAGAGCTGCCAACAGGGTAGAGTTCCAGATGCCCACGAGGTAACTTGCTTGATAACACACCCTCCCTTGTCTCCCTCTTTCCCCTTCCACTGTTTCCTGGGACCACTTCCTGTATAAACCACTTGCACTCAAATCCTCATATGAGGGTCTACTGTTGGGGAAACCCAAACTAAAATTGACCTCTGAGACAGCAGGTTGACAGGCAGTATAACATGGTGTTTAAGGACATAGGCTTTGGAACCAGGGTGTCTGGGCTCAAGCCCTGGCCTGACTATTTCCTTGGGCAGGTGATTAACCATTCTGTGCCTCTGTTTCCTCATCTGTAAAATAAATGTTACAACAGTATTCCTCTTTCAGGGTGTGTAGGATTAAATGATGCGACACATGTAAAGCAAGACTCAATAAATGTTGCTGTTATTGCCGGCTGAGTGTCCAGATACCAAAGGAAGCGGCGTGGTCCTGAGAACTGACTGCGTCCTGCCTGTAGCCTGTCCTACACCCCAGCTGCGTAGAGCCTGGGCTGCCCCTCTCCCAGTGTGCCCGCATACTGCTGGGGGTTGGCTGGCTCCGCCACGACTGTCTCTGCTCTCTAAGAATAGGTTTCCCTCACAGATGGCATCTCTCTGGATCCTGCCAGAGCATCTGGTGCCTCCAACTGCACGCTGCAGGGAGGAAGGCGGTGTGGTCCTCACTGCCGAGGAGAAGGCTCTGCCTTCCAGCTCCCTCCTAGCTGAGCCTCCATCTTCTGCACTCTGTGAAATGGGGATCTAGCTCCTGAAAGCATGGTGGCTTAACCTGTATTTGTTAAATACCTGTTGAATTCCTCGAAGGCCTTTTATCATGCAAGACTGCAAAAGCAATCTATGATTAATTTTTAAAAGTAATTATTTAGGGGCCAGCAAGCGGCATGGTGGTTAAGGGTGTTGGACTCCCCCATGGCCAACCGCGGTTCAAGTCCCAGACCCGGCAGCTTGCTTTCTCACTTTCCCGCTCTCTCTCTCTCTGTCCCTCTCTAGTCAAATTAAAATAAATACATAAATAAAGTTAAATGATAAATAAATTTAAAATAATTTTATTTATTATTTTTAATAATTATTTTATTTAACTTTATTTATGTATTTATTTAAATTTGACCAGAGAGGAACAGAGTGAGAGTGTGAGAAAGCAAGCCACCAGGTCTGGGACTCGATCCACAGTTGGCCATGTGGGAGTCCAGCGCCCTTAACTACCACATTTGCTGGCCCCAATTTTATTTATTATTAAAATTTATTAACTTGCTATAGGGCTCATGCACTCACCAGAGAAAGAGACGAAGAGAAAGCAAGCTGTCAGATCCAGGACATGAACTGTAGTCAGCCATGTGGGAGTCTAGTGCCTCAACCAACACGCCACCTGCTAATCCCTCTCTTTTTAATTTTAATTGATACAATGCTTGTGCCCTTTTTTAAAAAATCCATAATAATATAGTACCAAATTCAAATGGTGTAAGAAGTCCAGAGAAAGGTCAGGTTCTCTCCTGCACAAGCTCCACCTCAGTGCCCCTCTCTTTCTAGAACAGCCTTCTGAGATGCTCTGCACCATCACCTATCCTTGCCTCATATGACATGTTTGCATGCAGTGTCATCTCAGTTCCTCAGCATTTCCCCTTGTCATCTGTCTGGTTTCTCTTTGATCAATAATCCAGTAGAAAAGGGGACCAGCAGTTAGCGTAATGGCTATGTCGCTGGACTCCCACGTAGTTGACCGTGGTTCGAGTCCTGGACCCAGTGGCTTAAACTCACACCGGGCGTGTGTGTGTGCGTGCCCAAGATCCCGAGAGGAGAATGGAGGAGAAGGGATTGTGGCGTGGCCATCCCTCCTTGGGGGTGATTTCTCGCTTTCTGTCTCTCTGTCTCTCTCTGTCTTTCTGGCGAGCGCACGCGCCCTATAGCAAAAACCTCTCAAAAAAAAATAATCCAGTAGAAAAGGAAGTCTGTTCTCTGAGCTAATTCCACTCCACCCCCAACTTCAGCACCTGAGTATCTTGTGCAGTTCCTTATTCTGATCAGGAAGATGAACTCCCCTAGATGTCCTGGACACCCAGAGTTCAGGCCCATGGCACTCAGTGAAGGGAAGGATGAAACTGAAGTTAACATGGGGCCCCTCTGCTTCCCCATTCTCAGATTAGAGATTGTTAAGTGAACTATGTGAGAGCGGTGATTCACCGGCGGGGATGCCAAGAGACAGACTCCTTTGATGCTTGGTGCTCCAGCCTTCCAGGCTCCAGAAGGATCCCAGTGACTATTTCTTTCCACATTGTTCATTTGTACCTCTCCATGGGTGCATTTGGGCTTATAAAAATCAAGCTTTGAACCTGACCCTCCTAAGCCAGAACACTGGGCCGTGTTCCACCTCCCAGAATGAACTCCCCATCACCACAATCTCTGACTTCAGGTGGGTAACTTTTCTTTTCTTTTTTTTTTTTTTTTTTTTTTTTTTTTTGACAAAAGGGCATTTTTAAAAGGACTCTTGAGATTATACAAAGAAATATTATTTTGGGGGACCAGCAGGTGACATGGAATTTAAAGTGACAGGATCCCACATGGCTGGCTGCACGGTTTGAGTCCTGGGCCTGGCAGCTTGAAAAACATGCAGGTGCAGGCCGGCAGATGGCGTGGCGGTTAAAGGCACTGGATTCCCACATGGCTGATTGCAGTTCAAGTCCCAGACCTGGCGGCTTGCTTCCTCTCTCTCTGTCCCTCTCTGGTCAAATTGAAGTAAACAAATGAATAAATAAATAAATAAAATAATCCTTTAAAAATAATGCAGGTGCATGGTCATACGTGCCCAAATTTCCAAGAGGAGAATGGAGGAGAAGGGACTGCACTGTGGCCATCCCCCTAGGGAGTGCTTTCTCACTTTCCCTCTCTGCCGAGCACATGTGCACCTATGGGGCGGGGGGGGAGGGGAGGGAGACACAGTTATTTTTTTCTCCCCTTGTCTTATTTGAGATTCACAGGGAGGGAGTCCATCTTACTTCAGCACTGAAGAGCATTTGTGGTGGCAGGTTGGAGGCAGTGGGTCCCCTGCTAGATCTCGTGAGCTAGAGGCTGTATTGGGCCTGGTAGAGAATAGAAGGAAAGCTGAACTCTTAGTGTTGTGTTGAAAAGGGGCTTCTGAACGGAGGGCTTCCTGCTTTCTGTACCAGAACTCTTTGCTCAAAGCTGCTGTAGATGTCATGATTTAATAAACAAGACAGAAACCAGGCGAAATGGAAATGCCAGTCCCAGGGTCTGTATGGGAAGTCTTGTTCTCCTTGTTCTTCCGGAATTCTCCCTCTAGCCTCAGGTCATCATGGACTGGGCTGGGTACTCAGCTGAGAGAAGAATCAGGGCCAGGCCACGGATCTGGCCTTCCCTTTTAGAACACGCCCCTTTTCAGTCTTGTATGTATCATGAAGCCCTTT
This sequence comes from Tupaia tana, assembly GCA_026018925.1. NCBI lineage: Eukaryota > Metazoa > Chordata > Mammalia > Scandentia > Tupaiidae > Tupaia > Tupaia tana. Next base: position 30,498,505 of record JAKSZU010000015.1, read on the forward strand.
GGCATCTGGTGAAATCTACCTATTCTTTGCCATTTCCAAAACCCATTAAAAAGAAATAAAACATATAGGATTGCAAGAGACTAACTTTATTGACTATTGAAATAGTTACCAAATCTTTTATTTTTTTTTCAAATCTTAAAACCCCACAGCCATTGTTTATTATAAAGAAGAACTCCAATCCTTGTGATGGGCTTATCGATAGGATTTCTGGTAGCGAGCACGGGCACCAGGGCCTCCAAACGTTTTGGATTCGCAGCGACGGGGGTCAGCTACCAGCAGGGTCCGGTCATACTGGATGAGGATGTCTTTGATTTCTTTCTTGGAAGCCTCATCCACATATTTCTGGTAATAGGCCACCAGGGCTTTGGAGATGGACTGGCGGATAGCATAAATCTGGGCCACGTGGCCACCATCCTTTACACGGACACAGCAAACCGCTCCTTGCCTAGAAGCAGAACAGGTTCCAGTAGCTTATATTGCAGCGTGCGCGGCTGCCCATTCACCTTGATAAGGCCGTTGCCCTGTTTGCAATGCGCCACGGCTGTGGCTGTCTTCTCGTGTCCAAAGACCTGCACAGACTGCAGAGGGCCCTTAGACGGCATGGCTGCGGCCATAAAAGAGATCCTCACCAGGTGGCCTTGTAACCGGAAAAGGGAAGCTCGGGGTCACCCCGGCTAATTACCAAATCTTTTTTAAAAATTATTTTATTTAACTAACTTTATTTATTTAACTTTATTTATTTATTTATTGAGTCCTACCAGGTCTGGGACTCGAACCGTGATTGGCCACATGGGAGTCCAGAGCCCTTAACCACCATATCACCTACCAACCCCAGTTACCGAATATTTTTTTTTTTTTTGGAGAGGTTTTCACTATAGGGCGCGTGCGCTCGCCAGACAAACAGAGAGAGACATAGAGACAGAAAGCGAGAAATCACCCCCCAGGGGGGATGGTCACACCGCAATCCCTTCTCCTCCATTCTCCTCTCGGGATCTTGGGCACACACGCACACGCGCCCGGTGTGAGTTTTAAGCCACCGGGTCCGGGACGCGAACTCGGTCTACTACGTGGGAGTCCAGCGACATAGCCATTACGCTAACTGCTGGTTCCCCCGAATATTTTTTAAATTTGTGATTTAGTGGGACCAGCAGGTGGCGTGGTGGTTAAGGCGCTGGACATTCCCACATGGCCAACCACGGTTCAAGTCCTGAACCTGGTGGCTTGCTTTCTCATTTTCTCTCTTTCTCTTTCTGAGTCTCTGGTCAAATGAAAAAATGAATAAAAATAATAATAATAAATAATTCTTTTTTCAAAATTTGTGATTTAGTCATATAGGTTCCTTTTTAACACATTAAATAAGATCTAGATCTGCCTATCATTATGTCAAAGATATGATGGGCATAAACAGTATCTCAAGATACCTGCAGCCTGGACTGACCCATAGCCTAGTGGTTAAGGCAAGCTGGATTCCATTTGGCTGACCAAGGTCTGAGTCCCAGTCCTGCCGCTTGAACAGAAAGATTACATAGATGTCTGTGTCTCCCAAATTCTGATAGGATGGAGAAATGGGAGGAGAAGCGATTGCAACATGACCACACCCCATTGGGAAGTGCTCTCTCTCTCTCCTTCTCTGTCTCTATGTCTCTTCCTGGCCAGGGCATGGGCCTTCTGGCAATTAAAAAAAAGAAAAATACCTGCAACACCTGTGCCATGCTATGGACATGGCTGTGAAATCTGTTGGTGCCGAAGTCCCAGGTGCTCTCAATAGTGTTGCGGTTTGTTGCCCACATTCGAAATTGAAGGAAATGTTCAATTTCAGTTAGAGGCTACTGAAAATCAAAAGGTAATTTTTCCCCCCCTAAGTTTATGGATCTTGGGGTTCATGATTCAGAGTCCCTGCTCAAGAATGGTCCAGTGACATGCCCAAAACCTGAGAGGAGATTGGAGGAGAAGGAATTGCTGTATTGCCATCACCCCTGGAGAGTGATTTCTCACTTTTCCTCTCTGTCTCTCTCCAGCCAAGCACTCTGTGGTTAAAAACAAAAACAAAAAAAAAAACTTAAAGGGACCAGCAGTTAGCATAATGGCTATGTCGCTGGACTCCCACGTAGTTGACCGCGGTTCGGGTCCCGGACCTGGTGACTTAAACTCACTCTGGGCACGTGTGCGTGCGCGCCCAAGATCCCGAGAAGAGAATGGAGGAGAAGGGATTGCGGTGTAGCCATCCCCCCTGGGGGGTGATTTCTCGTTTTCTATCTCTTTGTCTCTCTCTGTCTGGTGAGCGCACACGCCCTATAGCAAAAACCTCTCAAAAAAAATAAAATAAAAAAGGACTTAAAAAAAAGAAAAAGTCAGGCCAGGTAGGTTTTTGTTGTTGTTTGTTTTTGTATTTTTAGTTTTTTTTTTTTTTTTTTTTTCATAGTGTGTATGCGCTTGCTGGAGGAACAGAGGGAGACATTGAGAGGGAAAGTGAGAGATTATCACCCTGGGGGATGACCACACAACAACCCCTTCTCCACTCTCCTCTTGGATTTTTGGGCATGCACACACATGTGCCCTGCGTGAGTTTCAAGCTGCTAGATCTGAAACTTGAACCCTAGAGGGCCATGTGGGAGTCTAATGCCTTAACCACTATGCCGCCTGTTTGCCCTGTGGCCACATGATGTTAAGAGGCCAGTATCCAGGAATGAAAGAAGCCAGTTTCTGTCAGGGGCTTACAGTGCTGGGAGGGAAAACTGATCAATGCGTGTGCTGATCACTACGATGATTTTAGAGATGGGTAGGTGCCGTGAAGTAAATACAGGCCAGTGTGACAGAGTGACTTGGGAGGGAAGAATGGGGGTGGAGAGTCTAGTTGATAGGCAAGCCTTTTCAGAAGAGGTGATGTTTGCTCAGAGCCCTGAATAAGGAGAGAGCTGTGGAGGGTGTTCCAGGCCCAGGATCATGAAAGTGCATAGGCTCCAAGGAGCGAGAGCTGAAAGCGTTCCATGGCCTGGAAGGGGGCCAGCCTGGCTGGGCAGAGTACAGGGAGGGGACCCTCTGGGGGGTCTTGAAGGCAAGAGCAGGCTTCATGGGCCAGGGAGGGAGCTGGGTTTTCTTAGTGTGATGGGTAGCCTTTGGCAGGTTTAAGCAAGCGAGTGACCTGAGGTAGGCTTGGTGAGGATCCTTGTAGCCGCATTTGGAGAAGAGCATAGGCGGATAGGCTGGCAGTGTGATCCCAGTCTGGACAAGTGGTCCAGGTGAGAGACCAAGGTGGCCTGACCACCTGGAGATGGAAAGACAGTAGCAGGCAGACCTGGGCTATACTTTGGAGAGATACACAGGCAGGGCTCTGGAGTTTAGCTCTAAAGTTTAGGACCCCCATGTTTCCCTTCCCTAGTCCCTTGCTCCTGCCTCCTCAGCTCCCACCACCTTCCCTGGCCCCTCTGGGGCCAGACGCCTGCCCACTGGGCCCCAGGCATGCCAGGCTTCCCAGCTGGCCCTGATTGTTGTTACTCCCCAGGGAGTCATGGGAACACACTCCCCCTGCCCCCTCCAACACCCCCCTTCCCAGACAGGGCCAGGCCCTAACAATGCCCCCTCAGCCAGCCAGTGGCCTGGACACAATGCCCCTGTTTCGGTTCATCGCCAGCTCCAGGAGGCCTGCTGGGTTTCCTGGCCTGCTTGGCATATATAAAACTCTGGCTTCCAGCAGGGATTTTGTTGTTGTTGTTGTTGTTTAAAAAAAAAAAAACCTGTGTGGTGGGGGCATCTCTGGCTCCTCCTCTCTGCATATCTTAATATATTCTAAGAAGTCTTTATCTTGTTCTGAGCCCTCCTCCCTCTCCTCCCTGACTGCATTTGCCTTGTGCCTGTCAACCGAGGGACCAAATGCAGGTCAGCAGGTGTCAGCGAGAAAACAAGAAAAAGAAAGAAAGGCCGAATGCTCCCCCACGGCCAGCCTCCAATGTGCTGGGGATGCTGAAGACCGTGAGAATGATCTGAGGCTTGTGACAGAGCAGACTGCGCCTGCCCGCACTTTCTTTACTTTCTGCACACTGTAGCTCATCACTCTGAGCTGCCATCCAAAATGAGATTGCTGTCAATTTTGAGCACCTACAAAAGAAAAGAACTACCGACTAAAAATGGATGTTCCCCTGATTGAGGGATGCACATCGATTTCGGAGGTCTTAGAAACAATGGCTATGGGGACCAGCAGTTGGCATAATGGCTGTGTGCTGGACTCCCATGTAGTCGACCACGGTTCGAGTCCCGGACTCGGTGGCTTAAACTCATGCTGGGCACATGTGTGTGTATGCCCAAGATTCTGAGAGGAGAATGGAGGAGAAGGGATTGTGGCGTGGCCATCCCCCCTGCGGGATGATTTCTCACTTTCTATCTCTCTGTCTCTCTCTGTCTTTCTGGTGAGCGCACGTGCCCTATAGTGAAAACAACCTCTTTTTTAAAAAAAATTTTAAGAATTATGTTTTATTTAACTTTATTTATTATTATTGTTTTCCAGTTTGATCAGAGAGAGACAGAGAGGGAAAGTGAGAAAGCAAGCCGCCAAGTCCAGGACTTGAACTGCGGTTGGCCATGTGGGAGTCTAGTGCCTTTAATCACCACACCACCTGCCGGCCCCCGAAAACAACCTCTTAAAAAAAATTTTATTTTTAATTAAAAAAAAAAGAAACAATGGCTATGGAATTGCCTCATCTGCACACTTCATGGCCCTTTGGACCCATCTTTCCCTCCTTATTTCCGTGCCTACCTGTGCCCAGTAAAATCTGTACAGGGATTGCTTCATAAAAACTGCTCTTCTGGAGCTGGCAGGGGGCAAAATAGTTAACTCCCACATGGCCGACTGCGATTCAAGTCTCAGGCCTGGCGGCTTGCTTTCTCACCCCTCCCTCTTCTCTCTCTCGCTCTCTCCTTCACTGGTCAAATTAAAATAAATAAATAAAGTTAAGTAAAATAATTATTTTAAAAAAAGAAAAAATAAAAAAATAAAAACCCCTGCTATTCTGCAGCCTGATGAAAACAGCCTTTTGTTTCTTCTGTGGAAAAAACTGAGATGACAATGTGGGTATGCTGCCTCAGGGATTTATCCTTTGTTCACTTTTTCTTCTTAAAGATTTTTAATTCATGATAGCACATACTCATGCATGAGAAAGAAAGAAGCACCCTTGACAAATCTCGTCATGCCATGACCCCCCTTCCCCAGCCTTCTAGCCCATCAGGATCTCGGGCACACGCACACCCAGCATGTTTTCGGGCTGACCAGGGGATTCAAATCCATAGTGCTGCAGTTCTGATTGCTCCTGACTGCCCCACCAAGCTGGGCCTCCTTTATTCTTTTTTTTTTTTTTTTTTCTTTTTCTTTTTTTGGAGAGGTTTTTGCTATAGGGCGCGTGCGCTCGCCAGACAGACAGAGAGAGACAGAGAGATAGAAAGCGAGAAATCACCCCCCAGGGGGGATGGCCACGCCGCAATCCCTTCTCCTCCATTCTCCTCTCGGGATCTTGGGCACGCACGCATATGCGCCCGGCGTGAGTTTAAGCCGCCAGGTCCGGGACTCGAACCACGGTCGACTACGTGGGAGTCCAGCGACATAGCCATTACGCTAACTGCTGGTCCCGGCCTCCTTTATTCTTTATAACAGTTGTTAGTAATTAAACATGCCCTGTGTACCAGGCACTGTTTAAACACTTTTTAAAAAAGAATTATTTTATTTAAATTTATTTATTTATTTATTTAAATTTGACCAGAGAGGCAGAGAAAGAAAAAGTGAGAAACCAAGCCGCCAGGTCCAGGACTTGAATTGTGGTCAGCCATGTGGAAGTCCACTGCCCTTAACCACCACGCCACTGCCAATCCCAGCACTTTTTTTAAATTTTTAAGAGGTTTTTGCCTTAGGGCACATGCCCTTGGTTGGTGGAGGGGGGAGATAGAGACAGTGAGAGGGGAAGTGAGACATCACCTCCTGGGGGAATGGCCAAGCCCACAATTCCTTCTCTTTCATTCTTCTCTCGAGATTGTGGGCACACGTACACGCGCACACATACTTGCCGTGAGTTTCAAGCTACCAGGTCTGGGACTTGAACTGCTGTCAGCCGTATGGGAGTCCAGTGACATAATTGCTACACCATCTGCTGGCCCCTGTTTTAAGCACACTCCCGCTAGACAGACAGAGAGACAGAAAGCAAGAAATCAGAGGGGATGGGCATGTCACAATCCCTTCTTCTCCATTCTACTCTCAGGATTTTGGGCATGCACGCACATGCACCCAGCATGAGTTCTAAGCCACCAGGTTCAGGACTTGAATCATGGTCGAAAACCAAGTCCAACAACATAACCATTACATCGTCTGCTGGTTCCTATTTTAAGCACTTTAATAGCTCTCTTAAGGGCCAGACTGTGGTGTGGTGGTTAAGGCAACTGGATCCCACATGGCCTGCTGTGCAGTTTGGACCTGACAGCTTCAGAAACACTCATGCACATGTGTGATTTAGAGAATGCACTGGGCACATGTGCATGCATGCCTCAAATCCCAAAAGTAGGAAGACTGGAGGAGGAAGGAATTGTGTGGTGACCATGCCCTGTGGGGGCTTTTATACTTTCTCTCTCTGTCTTTAGTGAGCTTATATGCCCTCTGGCAAATTAAAATAAATACATTAATTAATTTTAAAAACTCACTTAATGTGTCAACAACCCTAACAGGTAAACATTGTTGTTATTATTGGCATAATTATCATCTCTATTTTACAGAAGTGAAAACAGAGCCCTGGACCAGCCCTGTAGCACAGTGGTTAAGTGGTTAAGTCTGCATGGGAAGCCAGATTCCACATGGCCAACTGTGTTTGAACCCTGGCCCTAGTGATTTGAAAAACACACTAGGTGTGTGTGCATGCCCAAGATCCTGACAGGGTGGAGGAATGGCAGAAAAGGGATTGCAGCATGGCCATGTCCCATTAGGGGTGCTTTTTCCCTCTGGTGTATGAACATACCCCATGGCATGGAAAACAGAAAAATAGAGCCCTCAGCTCTAAGGTCCCCTCTACCCCCTCACTGTGGCCCTGGTCAGGGAAAGCATAGCCACGAAGTCTGCTCCCCCCCCCCCTTCCTTGGAAAAACACGATTCCTCCCCTGAGGTTGATCTGGAAGATGTACAGAGAAGTTGCACTGGGTAAGCCTTGGAGAGAAGAAAGGTTCTCAGAGCCTGAGGTCAGGCAGTGACGGAGCTGGGGAGACACTCGCTTAGCAACCTGGGACCTATCCAAGCACATTGTACTATGGACCCTCTGGCTCAAACTCCAGTGAACATATGGGCTGACTGATGGCCAAGGACTTGGCCAGGGCCACCCAGCCAGGCTGAGGGCTGGCACTAAGCCTGGTGATTCCTGTTGCACCACAAATGCCCCTTTCCCTGCCCTTCTGTGTCCGTGACTTCAGTTACCTGCAAAGCAGAGGAGCTTTGCTGGTACCAGCTAGCTCCTTGACAGTAATATCAGTAATAATAGTGAACATTAACTGGGTGCTCATTCCATACCAGGCACTGTATGTGAGAGGTTGCAGGGTCAAATACCTGGAATGGCAGGACAAGCATGCTCACTGAGTGAACTGAACCAGAGAGGGACTGTGGTGACCTGGAGGGAGGGTCAAGGGTCTGGCTAAATGGGGGATAGCAACTGCTTAGCACTGTGTGACCTGGCCAATATGGCCAGATATTACTGTCCTTTTTTTTTCCTTGAGAGATTTTTGCTACAGGGCACGTGCACTCGCCAGAAAGACAGAGAGAGACAGAGAGACAGAAAGTGAGAAATCACCCCCCAGGGGGATGGCCACACCACAATCCCTTCTCCTCCAGTCTCCTCTCAGGATCTTGGGCACGCATGCACACACACCGGCGTGAATTTAAACCACTGGGTCTGGGACTCGAACCGCAATCAACTATATGAGAATCCAGTGACATAGCCATTATGCCAACTGCTGGTCCTGAGATATTACTGTCTTAAAAGTAACTCAGATATTTGAATTTTTTCTTTTTGAGAGTTTTTTGCTATAGGGCACATGCACTCGCCAGAAAGAAATAGACAGAGAGACAGAAAGCGAGAAATCACCCCCCAGGGGGGATGGCCACACCACAATTCCTTCTCCTCCATTCTCCTCTTGGGATCTTGGGCATGCAAGCACACACGCCCATTGTGAGTTTTAAGCCGCTGGGTCCGGGACTCGAACCGTGGTCAACTACATGGGAGTCCAAGGACATAACCATTATGCCAACTGCTGGTCCCAGATATTTGAATTTTTGAATAGCATTTCCCAATTTTAAAATCTTAACACCAATTTGTAATTTAAAAATATCCCATGGGAAGATTAAATCACACTTGTGGGCCAGTTTACAAACTCCATTTGCCTTGTTTTCTCATTTAACCCTGACACCATCTTGCATAAGAATTGTCATCCCTTGTTCTATGGATGAGACAGGAGGAGCTCTTCAAGAGGATAAATCAGGGAACCAGCAGTTAGCGTAATGGCTATGTCACTGGACTCCCATATAGTCGACCGCAGTTCGCGTCCCGGACCCAGTGGCTTAAAACTCACGCCGGGCGCGTGTGTGTGCGTGCCCAAGATCCCGAGAGGAGAATGAAGGAGAAGGGATTGTGGTGTGGCCATCCCCCCTGGGGGGTGATTTCTCGCTTTCTGTCTCTTTGTCTCTCTCTGTCTGTCTGGCAAGCACACGTGCCGTATAGAGAAAACCTCTCAAAAAAAAAAAAAAAAAAGAGGATAAATCAAGGCTCAGCTGCGGTGGAACAAATGGGAAGGCACCTCTGTGCCATGGCTGAGGCCACATGGGAGGTCTAGTTTTGATTCTTGGCACAACCTAAACAGGCAGGCATGATCAAGCACCTATGGTCCTAGCTAACTGGGAGACTGGGGCAGGAGTACCATAACATGGTTAGACCCTGCCAAAAATCTCTCTCTGTTCCTCTTCTGACTTCCTTTGCTCTTTCTCATTAAAGGAAAAAGGGAGTTGACAGTAAATCATTTCCCCAAGGTCCTGCAGACCAGAAGGCACAGATTGAGGGTCTGCCTGATCCCTAAGGCTTCCTTCTATGTTAGACCGCTTGGTGGGTGGGTACGAAGCCTGGTCAGACAGCCAGAACTGGCACAGTGACAGAACATCTACAGGGACAGTAAACAGTCAGTGTAGCATGGAGGGATCATTCAAGAGAAACAAGGAGTTGCAGATGCAGAACTCCCTGTTTCCCTTTGCCAGAACTCAACAATGGCTGTCTCTGTGCCCCTTAATAAAATGAAGTCATCACAAAATCATTTCTCCCAATTATGCATTATAACGATGAGATAGTCATGTCTGGAAAAAAATTTTTGTAAGCTAAGAATGTATGTTTAAGGGAGATGCTGTATGTGGAATAAATCACTTTCGATTACTTGTGTCACTTGTCAAACTTAATGAACAAGGGCCAGATGGTAGCACAGCAGTAAACTGTGACACTCTGGGAGACTGACCCACATGGGAAGGTTCTGGGTTCTTGTCTGTAGACTTTCCCAAGTACACAGGACACATGCATGCCCATGATCTGGGGCTGGCTGAGGCTGGAGGTGAATTGTGGTGTCAAGACCTTGGTTGGGATGTTGTTTCTCTCTCTTTCTATATACATAATTCACGGAAGAAATAAATAAACTTAAAAAAAAAAAAGCTAACAAACACACTGAGCAGGTCCACAAAAGTAACTCTTCATGCTCCCACTAGACTGTGAGCTCCAAGTGTCAGAGGTGGGTCTGTTTTGCTTGTGGCTGTCTCTGCAGCACCTAGCACAATGTCTGATATACAGTGGCTGCTCAATAAATACCTAAGGATTGAATGAGTAAAGCTCAGAGGAAGTGAATTGACTTGTCTAAGGCCACACAGACCAGGATTCTTGTCATATTCACCTGATTGAGAAACCAAGCTACCAACTCTATCCCATCCTGCTCGTTGGAAAGAACCAAGGGAAGCTGTCTCCAGCAGAGGACCATGGGCTCAGGAGCATTCACCCCATTGGGCTCCTCTAGAGTGAGGGGTTGGTGGAGGTGGTAATGAGTATAAGCACCTACTAACTAAGCCACCATCCACCATAATCCCTTTCTTTTGGAAAACATACATTATAATCTTGACAGCCCTGAGCCTGGCTTTTGGGATATTTACAGAGGGTGGCAAGTATGAGGGATAGGCCCTGGGTTTTGCAGTGGAGTAGGCTGAGTTCCCATCTCAATTCTGCTGTGTGACCTTGAACTGGGAGTGTCCTTCTCTGAGCCTCCTGGTCTTGTACCATGTGGATAAAGAAATTTCATCTGGGGGATTATCAGATCAAAAGATCACTGAGTTGAAAGCAGACCATCAGTGGAAGTGGCTGCCCCGTGATTGTGGAGTTTTTGGAAATCTACCAGCCTCAGGAGAGCTGTTGACATTGAGAACAGCCTTATCAGGATCTGGCAGGCTCTGGGCCAAGGGCCCCCATCTATCAGGCCTTTCCAGCTTTCAAGTGGGTATTAATAGATACAGAAGGCCCTTATCTCTTCCTTGGTTTTATGCTAGGCATTCTGGTCTTCACTCCTTTCTGCTGCAGCAGGACATGAGGAACTGTGGGAAGGAGGGAAGGGACCTCCACTCGGGATGTGTGCTTAAATACTTTGGGATGGGGGACCGGCAGGTGTTGTGGTGGTTAAGGGTGTTGGACTCCCACATGGCCAGCTGTGGTTCGAGTCCCAGACCAGGTGGCTTGCTTTCTCACTTTCTCTCTCTCTCTGTCCCTCTCTGGTCAAATTTTTTAAAATAATAAATAAATAAATAAATAAATAAATAGAGTTAAAGAATTAAAAAAAAGAAAAACTTTGGGGTGGGCAGGGCTTTGGAAAACTCCTGGCTTTGGCTTCATCAAGCCTGAATAATGCCCTTTTCATGTACTAGTTAAGCTCATGCTCTTTGGGCCTCAATTTCCTCATTAAAATGGGGCAATAATAATATATGATCCCTTGGAGCCAGCAGGTGGTGTGGTGGTTAAGGTGCTGAACTCCTGCATGGAAGACTATGGTTCAAGTCCCAGACCTGGTAGTTTGCTTTCTCACTGTCTGTCTCGCTCTGGTCAAATTAAATAATAATAATAATAGAGACCAGCAGATGGCAAAATGGTTGAGTCACTGGACTCCCATGTAATTGGCCATGGTTTGAATCCCAGACCTGGCGACTTAAAACTCATGCCGGGTGGGGCTGGCAGGTGGCGTGGTAGTTAGGGGCACTGGACTCCCACATGGTCGACCATGGTTCAAGTCTCAGACCTGGTGACTTGCTTTCTCACTTTCCCTCTCTCTCTCTCACTCTCTTATTCTGTCCCTCTGTGGTCAAATTAAAATAAATAAATAAAGTTGAATAAAATAATTCTTAAAAAAAAAAAAAAAACTCATGCCAGGCATGTGTGCGTGCGTGCCCAATATCCCAAGAGGAGAATGGAGGAGAAGGGATTGTAGCATGGCCATCCCCCTTGGGGGGTAATTTCTTGCTCTTTGCCTCTGTCTCTCCAGTGAATACATGCACCCTATAGCAAAAATATATTAAAAATAATTATTTAATAATAAGAAAATAATAATAATAAATGTTCCCTTTCTAGCAAATGGCATGAGGCTCGGAATATAAGTAAGTGCTTAGTAAGTGTTTGTTAAATGACTATTGGGTATGGGAGGGCTTTATAAAGTGGTAACTGGTATTGGGGCCCTTTGAGAAGGTGTGAAAAAGGGAAACTCCATTTGGAATGGGGATATGCCAGCTTCTCTTACCCTGTCTAACAGCCTGGTTTGGTTATTTAGAATTAAGACCAGGACTAGCAGATGATATAATGGTTATGTTGCTGGACTCTTCATTTAGTCAACTATGGTTCAAGCCCCAGATCCAGCAGCTTAAAACTCACACTGGGCATGTGCATGTGCATGCCCCAAACCCCAAGAGAATGGAGAAGGGATTGTGACAGGGTCATCTCCTTTGGGGGTGATTTCTTGCTTTCTGGCTCTCTGTCTCTCCGGTGAGTGTACATGCCCTATAGCTAAAATCTCTAAAAGAAAAAAAATAAATAAAAAGAATAAGACCCACCCAGCAGCTTCTCCAATGGGCGGGGGAGACAGGCAGACCCCAAGGCTAGGAATCCAGTATAGGCCAGATTCTGTTACTGGCTGGCTTCCCAGGTGCCTTCCTCTGAATGGGTCTCAGTTTTCCCATCTGTACAGCTAGAGGCTTATGTGGTCTCTGTGCGGCATTCAATTTCTGACACATTCTAGGATTTGCAGTGAGTAGCTTCACAAACTGCTCATTAGAGGGGAAAGGAACTCCTGCTGCTTTCCTAAGTCACCTCATAGTTCATAAACACTTTCTTTCTTTTTTTTTTTTTTTTGGAGAGGTTTTTGCTACAGGGCATGTGTGCTCACCAGAAAGACAGAGAGAGACAGAGAGATAGAAAACGATAAATCAACCCCTGGGGGGATGGCCACGCCACAATCCCTTCTCCTCCATTCTCCTCTCGGGATCTTGGGCATGCACGCATAGGTGCCCGGTGTGAGTTTTAAGCCACCGGGTCTGGGACTCGAACTGCTGTCAACTACATGGGAGTCCAGTGACGTAGCCATTATGCTAACTGCTGGTTCCTTCATAAACACTTTCAAATCCCTTAAGCTTTCATCCTCATGGCAGCTCTGGAAGGGCCAGGGCAAGGTCTATGAGCCCATATTGCAGATGAGGAAACAGGCTGAGAAGTGTCCTCAGGAGTTATAACTTGAGGTCGCACTACACGTTTGGTTATACCAGTTTGTTCTCAAATGTGAGCACGCATAAGAACCACCTGGGGGTCAGTCAGTGGTGGTGGTTGGGGTGGCTGGATCTCACATGGGTGCCCACACGGCCTGAGCCTCAGACACGGTAGCTTGGAAAACAAAAACATACAGGGCTATGTGTGCATCCCCAAATCGCTGAGTGGGGAATGGAGGAAAAGGGATCGCAGCAGCACAGTCATCCTCCCAGGGGGTGCTTTTCCACATTCTCTCCCTCTATCCACAAGTGCAAGCACCCTACAGCAAACAAAGAGCAGATCCTTTGGCAGTCGGGAGGCTGTGGCTGTCCAAGAGTGGTCCTTAGGTCCCTGACTTCAGAATTGTCTAGGTACTTGGCCGAAAGACCACTCTTGGAGGACCATGGCCTCCTAGCTGCATTCTAGTTACCTCTGGCATTGGTTTCTGTTTGTTTGTTTGTTTCTTTCTTTCTTTTTTTTTTTTTTTTTTTTTTTTTTTTTGGAGAGGTTTTTGCTATAGGGCGCGTGCGCTCGCCAGACAGACAGAGAGAGACAGAGAGACAGAAAGCAGGAAATCACCCCCCAGGGGGGATGGCCACGCCGCAATCCCTTCTCCTCCATTTCCTCTCGGGATCTTGGGCACGCACGCACACGCGCCCGGCGTGAGTTTAAGCCGCTGGGTCCGGGACTCGAACCGCGGTCGACTACGTGGGAGTCCAGCGACATAGCCATTACGCTAACTGCTGGTCCCTTTCTTTCTTTTAAGAATCATTTATTTTCTTTGTTATTATTATTATTTTTTAATTTGGCCAGAGAGAAAGAGAAAGGGAAAGCAAGAAAGCAAGCCACCAGGTCCGGGACTCGAACCATGGTCGACCATGTGAGAACCTAGCACCTTAACCACCACGCCACCTGCCAGCTCCTGTTTCTTTCATAATATTCTCAGCGCCTGCTCTGAGCCAGGCCAGTGTTGCCAAGATGTGCTACTGGAGCTTCCAGATTGGAAGGGGAGGCGGGGAGAAACAAAGTGTTGTAACAAAGGCAGACGTGGGCAGTGGAGGAAGTGATGTTTAGACTGGTTCTAGGGATTTGTGTTTGCATATACGTGTACACATGTGGTGTGGTGTGAATGTATGTGTTTAAAAAATTTCTTTCTTGGGACCAGCAGTTAGCGTAATGGCTATGTCGCTGGACTCCCATGTAGTTGACTGGGGTTCGTGTCCCGGACCCAGTGGCTTAAAACTCATGCAGGGCGCGTGTGTGTGCATGCCCAAGATCCCGAGAGGAAAATGAAGGAGAAGGGATTGAGGCGTGGCCATCCCCCTTGGGGGGTGATTTCTTGCTTTCTGTCTCTCTCTGTCTGGCTAGCGCATGCGCCCTATAGCAAAAACTTCTCCCCCCCCCCCCCCAAAAAAAAAAAAAAGTTTCTTTCTCGGGACTAGCAAGTGGTGTGGTGGTTAAAGTACTGAACTCCCATGGCCAACCGCAGTTTGAGTATTGGACCTGGTGCCTTGCTTTCTCACTTTCTTCTCACTCTCTCTCTGTGTATCTCTCTCTGGTGAGTACACGTGCCCTATAGCAAATTAAAAAAAAATACATAAAATTAAATTATTTTTAAAAATATTTATTTATTATTATTTTTTAGTTTGATGAGAGAGAGAGAGAGAGAGAAAAAGCGAGAAAGCAAGCTGCCAGGTCCTCTCGAACCATGGTCTGCCACATGGGAGTCCAACACCTTAAACTCCATGTCACCTGCCGGCCCCAATAATTCTTTAAAAAAAAATTATTTCATTTAATTTATTATTATTATTTTTAAAAAAACTGACCAGAGAAAGAAAGAGAGGGAAAGTGAGAAAACAAACTGGTAGGTCTGGGACTCAAACTGAGATCAACCACGTGGGAGTCCAGTGCCTTTAACCAGCATGCTTCCTGCTGGCCCCCCTAATAATTCTTTTTCTTTTAAGAGTTATTTACTTAGTTTTATTTATTCACTTATTTTAATTTGACCAGAGAGAGACAGAGAGAGAGAGAGAGAAGGAAAGAGAGAACGCAAGCACCAGATCCAGGATTTGAACCATGGTCAGTCATGTGGGAGTGTTCAATGCCTTAACCACCATATAACCTGCTGGCCACCACTAACAATTCTTTTTTTAAAAAAAGAATTATTTATTTTATTTTAAAAATTATTTATTTAACTTCATTTATTTATTCATTCATTTATTTTAATTTGACCAAAGAGAGACAGAGAGAGAAAGAGAGAAAGTGAGACAGCAAGCCACCAGGTCTAGGACTTGAACCGTGGTTGACCATGTGGGAGTGTCCAGCACCTTAATCACCACACCACCTCCTGGTTCCCCCCCCCTAATAATTCTTAAAAAGTAAATAAAATTTTCTGGGGGAGCCGGTAGGTGGTGTGGTGGTTAAGGGTGCAGGACTCCACATGGCCGACCGTGGTTCGAGTTCCGGACCTGGCGGCTTGCTTTCTCAGTTTCTCTTTTTCTCAACACACTCTGTCCCTCTCTGGTCAAGTTAAAACAAATAAATAAAATTAAATAAAATAATTTTTTAAAAACATTTCTGGGACAGGCAGATGGCATAATGGTTACATCGCTGGACTCCCACATAGTTGACTGTGGTTCAAGTCTCGGACTCGGTGGCTTGAAACTCAGGCTGGGCACATGTGTGTGCCCAAACTCCCAAGAGGAGAAGAAAAGGGAATGCAGTGTGGCCATCCCCCATGGGGAATGATTTCTTTTTTCTGTCTCTCCGACCAGCACATGTGCCCTATTGCAAAAATCTCTCTTAAAAAAAAAAAAGTTTCTGGGAACCAGCAGTTAGCGTAATGGCTATGTCGCTGGACTCCCACGTAGTCGACCGTGGTTCGCGTCTCGGACCCGGTGGCTTACAACTCACGCCGGGCACGTGTGTGTGCGTGCCCAAGATCCCGAGAGGAGAATGGAGGAGAAGGGATTGCGGCGTGACCATCCCCCCTGGGGGGTGATTTCTCGCTTTCTGTCTCTATGTCTCTCTTTGTCTGTCTGGCGAGCGCACGCGCCCTATAGCGAAAAACCTCTCAAAAAAAAAAAAAAAGTTTCTGAGCCAGCAGGTGGCATAGTGGTTAGGGTGCTGGACTCCCATATGAATAACTTCAGTTTGAGTCCCAGACCCAGCAGCTTGTGCACCCATAATCCCAAGAGAAGAAAGGAGGAGAAGGGATTGTGGTGTGGCCATTCCCCATGAGAGTTGATTTCTCACTTTCTCTCTCTCTCCCCCCAGCAAGCGCACACACCCTATAGCAATCTCTCTCTCTTTCTCTCTTTTTTTTCCATGAGGTGTGCTTTATTTTGTTAATCATATAAATACTTTTCTATATTACCCCAAGGCATACCAGAGAATTTGGCAGTCCGATGGTGGGAGGAGTCCCCTGAAAGACCAAAGGCCAGTGACATTGGCGCAGAGTATGGGGATGGGGGTGGTTCACAGTGCAGCTTGTGGCTTGGGTCCGTCTTGCAGGTGGCTCTTCCTCCACATCACAACTGTGGCCTCGAAGATGACAGGGCAATGAATCTTCCAGGCCCTTAGGAAATTTCACTCTGCTTTTCCTGCTCAATGGTCTCTTTGGTCGGCAGGATGTTCTTCCCCCGTGACTGGGTTTTCTTGGGCTTAGCTGGCGATTTCCCCCATGTCTGGTTTGTCTATAGTTTTCTTGAAACCGACCGTGGTGCCCGGCTCCTGGTACTCCCACTCGTGAAGCTGCAGCAAGAGACAAAAGCAATCTCTCTTTAAAAAAAAGTTTCTTTGTTTCTTCCATGACCGGAAAGGAGACAGGCACCCTAACAGAGTCTGCACACCACATTTTACTCCCAGCTTTAGCCAGGCATGCTTCTGACAGGCACATTCAGGGAGGTCTCTTGACACAAATCTGAAACCTTCCCAAAAGGGACAGCGTAGTAAAGTGTTTTGTTTCTAGGGCACCGGCATCAGGCCCCAGGGTTTGAATCTTGAGTCCTAGCTACCTTTTTCTTGTGGGTCATCCCCACCAGATGGCAGGCAAGTTCATAGAAGTTATCAAGTCTTTCTCATCTCTGTCCTCAGTGTTGGCACACAGCCTGGCACACAGTGGACAATATTGGTAAATGAGCTGACCCGAGCAATGGGAAATGCTGATGGAAGTGTCCCAGGGCCTCAGGATTAAATGCATTTTCGTGCTCAGCACCCTCACTTCCTCCCTTTGTGAGTTTTAATACGGAATTACCTTAATGGTGGAAACCTTTCATCCCATGGTAAACATCTGTTACCTCTCAGTTCTCCTCCCTCTTTCTCTAGAGTGTGAGCTCCTTAGGGTAGAGTGAAGGTCTGAACTAAGATGGGGCACAGAGAAGGCTCTCAAATGTTTGCTAACTGACTAAATGAATGAATGAGTTCAAGCAGAAGCTGCTCGTTTGCTATAGAAGCGATGTCAGCTAAAACGGGGCTTGCAGGTAAGTAACAGCCATCCCTCTCCACTTCCTGGTCGTCCGTGTCGGCCTGGGCTCTGAGTGAGACGGATATGCGGAGCGGGGCAGAATTTGAAAGTAAACGGTGGAGCAAAGTGAGGATGGGCGTGGCTGGGGCGCTGGGGCTCTGAAGGTGGGCCTGAGGGTCCAGGAGAAAAGGGGACAGTTTCTGGAGAGCTGAGTTGACGGTGTAGGGAATCATGTGGGGTCTGCAGACTCAGCTGCGCTGAGCAGAGGACCTGCCCTGGTTCTTCCCCACAGAGGTACCTGCAGAAAGAAGTGGGTGGGGGCGGTGACCAGGTTCCCAAGCCACCGGCGGGGGCGGTCCGAACTGGGGACCCGGAGTGTGAACGCGCCTGGCACCGCCCCGACAAAGCCTGCGCGCGCCCCGCCCCGCGATTGGCCGCACCGCCCCGCGCCGCCACCCCGTCCCGCCCTCCGCCGCCGGCCCGGTGTTCTGCAGCCAATGGACGCCGCCGCCGTAGTAGCCGTCACAACTAGGACAGCCAATGGTGGCTGTGCTCGGCGGCTCGTGGTTCTTTCGCGGCAAAAAGGATTTGGCGCGTAAAAGTGGCCGGGACTTTGCAGGCAGCCGCGGCCGGGGGCGGAGCGGGATCGAGCCCTCGCCGGGGCCTGCCGCCATGGGCCCGCGCCGCCGCCGCCGCCTGCTACCCAGGCCGCGCGGGCCGTGAGCGCCATGGCTGTGGCCGGAGCTCCCGCGGGCGGCCCATGCGCGCCGGCGCTGGAGGCCCTGCTAGGGGCCGGCGCGCTGCGGCTGCTCGACTCCTCGCAGATCGTCATCATCTCCGCTGCGCAGGACGCCAGCGCCCCGCCGGCCCCCACCGCGCCCGCCGCCGGCCCCCGCGACCCCGACTTGCTGCTCTTCGCCACGCCGCAGGCTCCCCGGCCCGCTCCCAGCGCGCCGCGCCCGGCGCTTGGCCGCCCGCCGGTACGGACCCGAGGGACGCGGGGCCGAGTGTCTGCCTGAACCCCCGGCGCAGACCCGGGCGGGCGCGGTGTTTGGCCCGGAGGCCGCGCAGGGCGGGGGAGGGGTGGACTGAGACGCTGGGCTGGGCGGTGCGGAGCTTGGGCTGGGCCTCCGGCCCCGCCCCGGGGTGCGGGATGACCTCGGGCCGTCCCTGTTTGCTCCTCTATGCGTTGGACCTCCGCTTCCTCACTCGAGCCGTTCCAGCTTCGGACTCGGTGATAATAATGGCCCACGTGTATTCAACTGGCGCTTGCTGCATTGCCAGGCCTTTGGCAAACTTCAAGCTAGCTAAAACTCTCCACCTCGGTGTTGCGGCAGTGTGCATCTGACGAAGGAGGAACTGAGGCCCAGAGAGGGAAACTGACTTGCCTCTGGTCATTCGGCTGCAGGTGGTGGGGGTGGGATTTGAATTGAGGCCTGCTGGCTTTGGACCAGAATTTGCGGCTGGCTGGTGGGCGCGGCTGCTTGGGGAGGGAAGAAGAGGGGGCGGGGGGAAGGCCCTGGCGCCTGACCGTTGGTGAACCATTGAGGGGACCCTCCTTCTTTCCTTGATGCTCGACTGCCAGGTGCAGGCCTGGCCCTCCGGGCCTCTGGGGACAGGCCTCCTGGCTGGGAGGCCTCGTCTGTAGGGGCGGGGCGGTTGGGCCAGCTGCTGATCCCCTCCTTCTGCCTGTCCTTCCATCTGCCACCCTCCACCCTCCACCCCTGCGGGCCCTGGTTGCCATGGAACCTCATTAATCAGGCAAGCAGACCCCTGAGCCTGTGGGGAAGGACTGGGTGGGCTGGGCCTCTGGGAGTTGAAAGGAAGTTCCCAGTGCTAGGAGAGTGAAAGTGTTCCGGGGAGATCCCTCCATAAAGTCCATCATGATCCTTGACTGGCAGGAGGCTCAAGGCCCACAGACTGTGGGGGGCCCAGAAGAAGCAGTTGAGTTACAATGGGAGCAGGGAGTGGAGCCTGGAGCTTGGGCCTGTGGGCTGCAGGGCAGGGTGTGCAGACCAGTTTGACTGGTGCAGTGGGTGAAGGTGGGGCTGGCCTGGCAAGATGGGGTCCCAGCAGGGGGCTGGGTGCAAGTGGGAGGGGCAAGGAGGGAGAAGTTGCTTTGCAGCTGATGGGGATGTGGGTGGCAGCTGGTCCCTGAGGCATCCTGAGAAGCCTCCCTCACCCCCCTTGGCCACATGCCCAGTGTGGCCTTCCTTCCGAAATCACCAAGATGCTAATAATAATAACAATGAAGCCACCATTGTTTTGAGGATGTTTTTTGTGCCAGGCTCTGTGCCAAGCACTTTACCCAATTAGCATGTTTAACCCTGTCAGCAACCTTTCCCTTTTCCAGATAGGGAAGCTGAGGCCTAGAGATGTTTGAGCCTTCACTAGTCATTCATCTAAAGTGGTGGGACCTGTCCAAATATCCTGAGGTGTTGACCACAGGGATGCCTTGCAGATGCCTCCTGGAGATGCTCAGAGGAGTGGAAGAAAGCCCAGAAAGGTTCCTAATGAGTGAGCAGGAGAGGGGTTGTACCCAGGTGGGTCAGCTGGCTTGTCTCCTATAAATCTAGGGGCTTGTCCCTGCCATTATCAACCTGGGGCCTGGGCAAGTGTCCTCCATTTAGCTGTGTGACAAGCACTTAGCCAGGCCTAGACTCTGAGACCCAATAGAACTGGTGGGTTGTACCCGCAGAGAGCTGAGAGTTGTCTCTTGGCTGAGAGAAAGAGAAATACCCTCTGCTCCACCCCCAGTGGTGTTAGGCATTCCGTTCATTCCACAGTCTTTGACTTAGTGGGAGCCTAAGAGGTGAGAGGCAGGTGAAGAGTCCTGCCTTCCAGAATTTAAAGGCCAGTAGGCGTTTTCTGTCTGGACAGGGAAGAAGGCTGGCACCATCCTGAAGCTGAAGTCCAGAAATGTGGGTCCAGCTTTTGGCCTTCACCGATTCTCTGCACTGGACACTTATGTGGGGCAGTCGTTGAAGTAAGCTACAGGCTCAGCCTCTGCACAGTGAGCACACATTGAGCACCTTCTGTATATGAGGCTCTGTGCAAGTCAGCCTTTCCTCCTGGCCCTGCCTATTCACCTCTACTCTTGTCATGGCTGTTAAAAACAAAACAGGAATTTTCCATTATAAATGCCCAGGTAGAGGGTCCAGATGGTGGTGCAGTGGTAAATGTGACACTCTGTGAGGTTGACACACATGGAAATGTTCTGGGTTCAAGTATGAAGATCTCCCTGAGCACACTGGACATGTGTGCCCATGATCCAGGGCTGGCTGAGGTTGAGAGTGCTGTCTGTCTCTGTCTTATAGAAGAAATAAATAAGCCTGGGACCAGCAGTTAGCGTAATGGCTATGTCGCTGGACTCCCACGTAGTAGACCTTGGTTCGCATCCTGGACCCGGTGGCTTAAAACTCACGCCGGGCACGTGTGCGTGCGTGCGCAAGATCCCGAGAGGAGAATGGAGCAGAAGGGATTGCAGCGTGACCATCCCACCTGGGGGGTGATTTCTCACTTTCTGTCTCTCTGTCTCTGTCTGTCTGGCAAGCACACGCGCACTATAGCAAAAACCTCTCCAAAAAAAAATAATAATAATAATTAAAAAAAAAAGTAAAAAAAAAAAAAAAAGAAGAAGAAGCCTTAAAAATAAGTATACAGGGACCAGCAGTTAGCATAATGGCTATGTCGCTGGACTCCCATGTAGTCAACCGTGGTTCAAGTCCCAGACCCGGTGGCTTAAACTCATGCCGGGCACATGTGCGTGTGTGCCCAAGATCCTGAGAGGAGAATGGAGAAGGGATTGCAGCGTGGCCATCCCCCCAGGGGGTGATTTCTTGCTTTCTATCTCTATCTTCCTGGTGAGCGCACGTGCCCTATAGCAAAAACCTCTCAAAAAAAAAAAGTATATAGGGAGCCAGCAGGTGGCACAGTGATTAAGGCACTAGACTCCCACCTGACTGACCACAGTTCAAGTTCTGGACCTGGTGGCTTATTTTCTCTCTCTTTCTCTTTTTCTCTCTCTTTGTATCTCTAGTGAGTGTGCATAACCTATAGCAAATTTTAGAAATAAATAAAATAGGGGCCAGCAGGTGGCATGGTGGTTAAGGCGCTAGACTCCCACGTGGCTGACCACGGTTTGAGTTGCAGACCTGGTGGCTTGCTTTCTCAACTTTCTGTCTCTCTGGTGAGTGCACATGCCCTGTAGCAAAATTAAAAATAACAATGATGGGGGATCAGCAGATGGCATAATGGTTACGTTGCTGGCCTCCAATGCAGTCGAGTCAAACACGGTTTGAGTTCCAGGACACAGCAGACTAAAACTCATCTCGGGCATGTGTGCATGAGTGCCCAAGATCCTGAGAGGAGACTGGAGAAGGGATTGCAGTGTGGCCATCCCCCATAGGGGGTGATTTCTTGTTTTCTGTCTGTCTCTTTGGTGAGTACATGTGCCCTATAGCAAAAAGAAACCTCTCTAGGGGCTGGGAGGTGGCATGGTGGTTGGGGCACCTAGACTCCCAGATGGCTGACCATGGTTCGAGTCCCGGACCTGGCAGCTTGCTTTCTCACTTTCCTTCTCTCTCTGTCTTTCTCTGGTCAACTTGAAAAAATAGTAACAATGACAATGAATAAAATTAAGTAAAATAATTATTTTTTTAAAAAACCTCTCTCAAAAAAATAAAAATAAAAATATGATAAATAAAATTAAATAAAAGAAATAGTTCTTTTTAAAAATAAAAAATAAATATACAGGGGCCCAGCAGGTGGCATGGTGGTTGAGACGTTGGATTCCCATATAGCTGACTGTGGTTTGCATCCTGGACCCTGGCTGCTTGCTTTCTCACTTTGTCTCTCTGGTGAGCAGATGTGCCCTGTACCAGGTTTTAAAATAATAAATAATTACATTAAAAAATAAAGCATACGGGTTGAGCAACCCTAATCTAAAAATCTGAAGTGCTCCAAAAGCTAAATCTTTCTGAGTGCTGCCATGACACTACAGGTGGAAGTTTCTACCCCTGATCTCACGGGACAGGTTACAGTCAGAGCACTACAATACAAAAATACTGTATAAAATTACCTTCAGGGCTGGATCTGTGTGGCACAGTGGTAAGACACTGCTCAAGAGAAGCTAGATCTCTAATGGCATCTGTGGTTCAGATCCCTAGCTTGGTCAGCCTGAGACATGGCACATACGTGAATGCCCAAGATCAAATGGGCTTGAGGACTGAAGTAAGGGGATTATGAAGTAAGGTGTGACCAGAACCTGGGAAGAGTCCTCATCTCTCATCTCTTGTGTGCATGTACTCTTATCATGAATAAGGAAAAAATAAAATGACTTTCAGGTTATATGTTCTGCTGGTACTTCAAAAAGTGTGGAGGGGCCAGTAGGTGGCATGGTAGTTAAAGGCAGTGGACTCGCCGTGTGGCTGATCACGGTTCGAGTCCCAGACCTGGAGGCTTGCTTTCTCACTTTCCCTCTCTCTGTCTTTCTGTAGTCAAATTAAATAATAATAATAAAGTCGAATAAAATAATTATTTTTAAAAAGTTGGTGGAGGCTAGCAGGTGGTGTGGTGGTTAAGGCACTGGGCTTTTATTTAAGAGATTGTTTTACTCTAGGGCGTGTACGCTAACCAGACAGACAGAAGTCACCTGCGACGGTGGATGGCCATGCCACAGACCCTTCTCCATTCTCTTGGGATTTTGTGCGTGCGTGCACGCGCGTGCGTGTGCACACACGTGCGCGCACACACAAGCCCTGCGTGAGTTTTAAACCACCAGGTCCAGGATGCAGGTAGACTACCTGGGAGTCAACAATGTAACCATTACGCCATCGGTTGGTCCCAAGACACTGGACTCTTACATCGTTGACCACAGTTCAAGTCCCAGACCCAGCAGCTTGAAAATCACACTGCATGTGTCCATGCATGCTCAAAATCCCAAGGAGAATGGAGGAGAAAGGATATTGTATGTGTGGCCATTCCCCAGGGAGTGATTTTTCATATCTTTCCCTCCCTGTCTGGAGAGTTTACACACCTTATGACCAAAACCTACAAAAAAAACTTGTGAAGAAACTGAATTAGTTTATTTTAGTAGAGAAAAATTGAAATCCATGGATAATTTTTTCATAATACATATTTTTATTGAATTTTTTGAAGATGCTCCATCCCATATGAGATGGATATGAAACATGAATTTTGTGTTTACACTTGGGTCTCACCCCCTTAATATCTTTTTTTTTTTTTTGAGAGAGGGAAATTTTTGCAATAGGGCACATATTCTTGCCAGAGAGACAGAGATATGAGAGACAGAAAGTAGGAAATCACCCCACCCCACTCCCACGCCAAGGGAGATGACCATGCCTCAGTCCCTTCTCTCAGGATTTTCGGCATGCATGTGTAGGAGTTTCAAGCTGCCGGGTCCAGAACTCAAGCCACAGTCAACTATGTGGAACTTCACCGCCTTAACTACTATGTCACCTGCTGGCCCCGCCCCTTGATATCTTATCATGTAAAGGCAAATATTCTGAAATCCAAAATCTTTTTTTTTTTTTTTTTTGAGAGGTTTTTGCCATAGGGCAAGTGCGCTCACCAGAGAGACAGAAAGCGAGAAATCACCCCCCCAGAGGGGATGGCCACGCCGCAATCCCTTCTCCTTCATTCTCCTCTCAGGATCTTGAGCACGCACGCACACGCGCCCGGTGTGAGTTTTAAGCCACCAGGTCCGGGATGTGAGCCGCGGTCGACTACATGGGAGTCCAGCAACATAGCCGTTACGCTAACTGCTGGTCCCTGAAATCCAAAATCTGAACTTCAGGTTCCAAGTGGTTCGGGTAAGGGATACTCAACCTGTCACCTGTGCTTACTAAAGAAAGCTTAATTTCTTTTATTTTTTTTTAAAGACTTATTTAATTTATTATTATTATTTTTTTTTTTGGAGAGGTTTTTCGTTATAGGGAGCGTGCGCTCACCAGACAGACAGACAGAGACATAGAGACGGAAAGCGAGAAATCACTCCTCGGGGGGATGGTCACACCGCAATCCCTTCTCCTCCATTCTCCTCTCGGGATCTTGGGCACGCACGCACACACGCCCGGCGTGAATTTTAAGCCACCGGGTCCGGGATGTGAACCGTGGTCGACTACGTGGGAGTCCAGCGACATAGCCATTACGCTAACTGCTGGTTCCCTATATTTTTTCATATGAGTTTTGCCAGAGAGAGTTAGAGGGAGAGTGAGAAAGCAAGCTCTCAGGTCCAGGACTTGAACTGTGAGTGGCCATGTCCAAAAGCAAGAAATCATCCCCCCAGGGAGGATGGCCACGCCACAATCCCATTCTCCTCTGGGGATCTTGGGCATACACACACACACACACACCCGGTGTGAGTTTAAGCCACCGGGTCCGGGACTTGAACTGTGATCGACTACATGGGAGTCCAGCGACATAGCCATTACGCTAACTGCTGGTCTGCATTTTTTTAGTTTTAAGAACTATTTTTTCCAATCTCCACGTTCAAACAATGCATCATTTACACAGGCAACAGTCTCTCATTGTGCCCTCTGCTGGTCCTCACATAGGTTGCCCCTGAAATGCATTCTGTAGTAATAGAAAATAAGCCAGAGCTAAGTTTCATGAACTTTTTAATCCACAAAGGCATCACAGATTGTCCAATAACAGTGTTTTGCTTGCCTGTGTGTCTGCGAGGAGTCCATGTCCACCTGCCTCGATCCTTCACCAGCTGCATGGTACTCTAGGAGCTGAATAAGCCAGTGTTTGTGGCCCTCTCCATGGGTGGATATTTGAGATTTTTTTTTTTTTTTACCAGTGATTGTCTTGCTCCCCTGATTTTTTTTTAGAGGGTTTTGCTATAGGGCGTGTGCACTCATCAGAAAGACAGAGAGAGATAGACAGAAAGCAAGACATCACCCCCAGTGGGGATGGCCATGCCGCAATCCCTTCTCCTCCTCCTTTCGGGATCTTGGGCACACACACATCCCTGGCGTGAGTTTTAAGCCACCAGGTCCAGAACTCAAACCGTAGTCAACTACATGGGAGTCCAGTGACGTAACCATTATGTCATCTGCTGGTCCCCTCCCCCCCAACTTTTGAGGCCCCTGGGCCAGGGTTTGTCTAGAGTGAGTGGCAGAAATGGTCATCTGAACATTCCTTTTAGGGTATGACACTGACCTGTCTTCAGGGCTGGGCAGGGACCAGGGAGAAAGCGAGGGTTGTGGTTGTTGGAACATGCTAGGGTTCAAGTCCCAGGGCAGGGCTGGAGAAGGGGGTACATGCTGGTTGGCTTGTTGGGGCCTGGCTTGTGGACTGAGCTCTGGGCCAGCCTGTTAGGGTGCAAACCCTGGCCCCACTTCTCACCAGCTGTGGGACCTCACTGAGGTGGAGGCCATGGTAGCAACTGCAGTGAGCTGGTGGGAGGGCTTGGTGAGCAGTGGTGGCGGAGCAGTGACTCACAGGCTCAGTCACAGCAAACCTAGCTCTGCTCTGGGAACCTGAGGGAGCCAGCGATTGCGCCTATGGGAGGGAGTGTCGTGGTTCATCACCACGTGGGGAGGCTCATTTAGCAATCATCTGTTGATGCCCAGGCCCCATACCTGACACTGGATGCAGAAACTGAGACCCCATGCCCGGCTCTGAGGATGAGACAGACACATCTGTAGAAATCTGTAGCCAGAGGCAGGATGTGGGAAGGGTTGGGTTTGAGGCAGTTCAGACGGAGGAGAAGAGGTGGCCTCTCTTATTAAGTGACCTTATCGTTCTTGCCCACAGAGGTGGAAGCAGCAGGTGTGAAGAGGCAAGGGGGCCCAGCATGGGCTAAGGCTTGGGGGCTCAGATTTGTGGAAAACACGGGTGAGCCAAAGTTTACATGGAGGAGGGTACTGAGGCAATGGAAGGTCTCATGCAGGGGTGGTAACAGGGAAGATTTATAGGAGGCTGGGACACCAGTGTGGGGACTGCTGAGCAGTCCACGTGACCAGTTGAATGGGGTTTGAGCTCAGGAAACCAGGAGGGGAGGTTAAGTCTGGTTTTGGTCAGGTGCTTTTTTTGTTATTTGTGTTTTTTTTTTTTGCTACAGGGCATGTGTACTTACCAGAGAGGGAAAAAGAAATCACCTGCAGGGGAGTTGGCCATGCTGCAATCCCTTCTGGGATTTTGGGCACACATGCCAAGTATGATTTTCAGGCCTCCGGGTCAAGGACTCAAACTGCACAGTCAGCCTGGTGGGATCCAGTTCCATAACCTCCATGCCACCTCTGGCCCCCGCAGGCTACTTTTGAGGTGCCTGTGGGACTTTCAGGACAGTCACCATCCCTGAGTGTCTGGCCAAAGCCAGAAGGCATAGGTGGAGGGTAGGAACCCTGGCTCTGACGCCTCCTGGCTATAAGACCTTGGGCCTCCTTGGGCTTCAGTCACCTCTCCTGTAAAATGGGCTGCCCGTTCATAGGACGGAACGAAATACAGTCCGTACAGCATCTGGTGAGCACTGGCTGCTGCCATGGCTATGGGATTGGGCTCTAGGAAGGTGGGACACACAGTGGGGACTAGCACGTGCTCTGTGCCAGCCTGTTTAATTACTCAAAAAAAAAAAAAACAGAGGACATGGGGCCAGGCCAGCAGGTGGCATGGTAGTTAAGGTGGCTGTACTACCACAAGGCTGACCGCAGTTCAAGTCCCTGACCTGGCAGCTTGCTTTCTCTCTTTCCTTCTTTCTCTCTGTGTCTTTCTGGTCAACTTCAAATAAATAAAATAATGACGATAAATAAAATTAAATAAAAAATAATTCTTAAAAAAAAAAAAAAGAAAGAAACAAAACAGAGGAGAGGATATCACTTGCCCAAGGGACTTGTATACTCAGTGAGTTAAAACAGCAAACATTATCACACACTTTCTGTGGGTCAGGGAATCAGGGAGACTTAGCTGAATGTTTCTGGCCCAGGGTCTCTTGTGAGGTTGCAGCTGAAGGGTCAGCCTGGGCTATGGTTCTCAGAAGTTGTTCCTAGGTTTGAGAGCTTGCTTTTTAAAAAGAAAAAAAAATTGCTATAGGGCAGGTGCACTCTCTGAAGGGAGGGAGAGAGAGAGAGAGAGAGAGAGAGAGAGAGGGAAAAAGCAACCCTCCAGAGGGACTGACCACACCAAAATTTCTTGGCATTTTGGGCGTGTCACATGCATGGCGTGTTTCTTAAGCCGCCAGGTGAAGAAACCCGTAGTCGGCCCTGCAGGATCCAACTGCCTTAACCATTATGCCACCTGGCTGGCCTGAAGATTTGCTTCTAAACTTGTCCATGTCATTGTTGGTAGGAAGCCTTAGTTCTGTGCCCCGTGGCCTGTCATCGGCCACTTACAGTTCTGTATGGCATGGCTGACTCCTAGAGTGAACGATCCAATGTACAGAGCAGGAAGAAGCTCCTGTGCTCCTGTGACCCCGCCTCAGACGTGACACCACCACTCCTACCACATTCTCATTAGAAACAAGTTACTTGATCTGACCCATATTTAAGAAAAGTTAGGTTACATCTTTTGAAAGAAATATCAGAAAACACAGACTATTTTTTCTAATTATTTATTTATTTACTTTTATTTGCCATGATTATTATTTTTAATTTGACCAGAGAGAGGGAGAAAGAGAAAGTGAGAAAGCAAGCTGCCAAGTCTGGGACTCGAACTGCAATTGGCCATCTGGGAGTCCAGTGCCTTAACCACTATGCTGCCTGCCAGCTCCTGGGGCAGATGTTTGGAAAAACAACCATTGAGGACCAGCAAATGGTGTAATGGTATATTGCTGGATCCCAGACAATCGACTCTGGTTCGAGTCCCAGACCCGGCTGCTTAAAACTCATGCCAGGCATGTGTGTGTGCGTGTCCACAATCCTGAGAGGAGAATGAAGGCGAGGGGATTGCAGTGTGGCAATTTCCCCCGGGTGGCAATTTCTCGCTTTCTGTCTCTCCAGTGAGCACATGCATCTCATAGCCAAAATCTCTCAAAAGAAATAAAAAAGAAAACCACCACTGGCCCCTAGAGAGGTGGTTGTTGAGCTGGGACTTGGTCTTCTGTCTGTCCTGTATGGAGGATTGTGACCCCCAGGGTAGGGTCTCAAAGACCTTCCTCCCTCCCAGGCCTAGTCATCCTAGCAGGGAAACTGAGCTAAAGGGCACCCAGAGTCACTAGGCCCTCAGCCAGGTCTCTTGTGGCCTCACTCCTGGTTACTGGGCAATCTTCCCATTGTTGCTACAGGTGAAACGGAGGCTGGACCTGGAAACTGACCATCAGTACCTGGCTGAGAGCAGTGGGCCAGTCCGGGGCAGAGGCCGCCACCCAGGAAAAGGTACCCATGGAACTTGGGTTGGGCAGGTCCAGCTTGGGGGTGCAGACAGACAAACATGCTTGTATATTAAAGTCTGGCTTGTTGGGCTGGGCCTGAGCCAGGTCTGAGGGGGTCCCAGAGGGGCAGCTGGAGTGGCTGCCTGGCATGGCTTCCCCAGACCCTGGGGGTGGGAAGTTCCCCCAGCAGGAAGAGGAATGCTGTGGTTGACAGGCAGCAGCCACAGGGCCTCCCTGCTTGGCCTGGCTGCAGGGAAGGAGCCAGATGCATGTACCCACCCATCGTTCTGTACTCTGCATTGTGGGCTAGGCAGGCCTGGCTGGGGGTGGGAATGAGCACTGAGGGACCCTGCCTTGCCTGACCCCCCCCAGGTGTGAAATCCCCAGGGGAGAAGTCACGCTATGAGACATCACTGAATCTGACCACCAAACGCTTCCTGGAGCTGCTAAGCCGCTCAGCTGATGGTGTTGTGGACCTGAACTGGGCAGCAGAGGTGCTGAAGGTGCAGAAACGGCGCATCTACGACATCACCAATGTCCTCGAGGGTATCCAGCTCATTGCCAAGAAGTCCAAGAACCACATCCAATGGCTGTAGGTACCAGCTGAACAGAAGGACAGGCAGAGGTTTGGCAGGCATGTTTGCCCGGCCCCCGTCAGCCTGGAGGAACTGGTAGCAGTGCCCACTGTGGCTGCCTGCCTTAGAGCCAGGGAAACCAAGGTTCAGAGAGGAGTGGTGGCTTCCCTAAGAGGTGATAGATGCTGAAAAATACATAGATCCCACATTTCCAGCTCAGTGTAGCCTTTCGTAATTACTCACCTGGGTTACCACCATCGGATCAAGGTAAAGAACATTCCCAACAGCCCAGAGAGTTGTTTTTTTTGTTTGTTTGTTTTATTTTGTTACAGTGATGTGTATTTGCCGTAGAGAAATGATGGGGTGGAGGGAGGAGTAAGATAGCACCCTCCAGGGGGGACGGCCATGCCACAGTCCCTTCTCTTCTTTCCCCTCTAGGGATTTTGGGTGCATACACACCCAGCGTGTTTTTTAAGCCACCAGGACTAGGACTCTTAATTACGCTGCTGGCCATGTGGGATCCAGGCCTTCCCCACCCACCACTGGCTGGCCCGCCCTATAAGTTTTCTCACGCCCCTTCACAGCCATCGCCTGCTCTGCATACCACCAGGTCACCCACTACCCTCGTGTGTTGCCTCTGATGAGATTTGTCTGGCACCGATGTTGTTTGTTATTCTTGTTTCTCTCCTGTCACCTCTCCCCCACTCATTTTGCTACCCTTTCTTTGACACATACATTTTTCCCATTTTTTGGTAAAGCATTCTGTTTTGCATTTAAAAAAATATATATTTGCCAGAGGGCCAATGTACTAGCTAGGGCTGAGGGAGAGGGGAAAGCGAGAAAGCATTCCTCAGGGCCTGGTCACACTGAATTTCTGCTCCTCCATTCCCTCCCTCCTTTCAGGATTTTGGGCATACATGCACTTGCACCTGGTATGTTTCTCATCCCACTGGGTCTGGGACTTGAACCGCCCAGTTGGCCATGTGAGATCTAGCCACCTCAACCAGCATGCTGCCAGCGTGTTTTAATTGTTTTTCTTTTTACTTGGCAACATGTCTTGGAAATGCTTGCGTGTGTATCTGTCTAATGCAGTCTCGTCCTTTTGTATGACTATATAGTATTCCACAGCACATCTGTGCTATCATTTATCCAGCCCAACAGGCACGTGTAGGTGACTGAAGACATTAAGGGCAGGATTTTTTTTTTTTTTTTGAGAGAGAGAGATTTTTGCTATAGGGTGTATGTGCTCGCTGGAGAGACAGAAAAGAGAGAGAAAGCAAGAAATCACCCCGGGAAGTATGGCCACACCAGTCCTTTCCCCTCCGTTCTCTTCTTGGGATTTTGGCTACGCACACACATGTGCCCGGCATGAGTTTCAAGCTGCTGGGTCCAGGACTTGAACTGTGGTCAACCACATGGGAGTCCAGTGACATAACCATTATACTATCTGCTGGTCCCTTGGGGCAGGCTTTAAACCATGCCAGTCTGGTTTGGAGCCAGTTGAAGAGCCAGACCCAGAGAGGGGAAAGAACTTGCATGGGTCTGACAGAACAGAGGCAATAGCAGGCTGGGTCTTGAAGGTCAAGGTTCTTGGTTAAGGGTGTCAGAAGCTGCTGACCTTCCTGGTGCCTCCCTACAGAGGCAGCCATGCCACGGTGGGACTCGGTGGGAGGCTCGAAGGTCTGACTCAGGACCTCCAGCAGCTACAGGAAAGCGAGCAACAGCTGGATCACCTGATGCACATCTGTACCACGCAACTGCAACTGCTTTCCGAGGACTCTGACACCCAGCGATATCCTTGGATTGGCTAGAGGGCGTGAGGGTCAGCTTGGCAGGTGGGCCCCACCCAGTTGGGACCAGAGATTGAGGAGAGGGCTCTGGCCTTACATGTAAGTCTTGGCTCAGTATTTACTCACTGTGTTACTGGACAAGTTACTTAACCTCTCTGGCTGTTAGCTTCATCCATGAGGGGGTGATAATATCCAATCCTGAAATGATACAGATTTTTTTTAAAAAAGCTAAGTACAAACTATAAATCTTGATTTAATATAATGATTCAGTACATGGTTTAATTTCAAAGAGACTTAAATATTTTTATTATTCACAAAATTAGAAGCTTCATTAAAATAGGTTATTTTTAGTAGATACCCAAACTGTAAGTTTGGGGCACAAGCATTAATTGACACCAAGATCATGGGTCAAAATAAGTCCGACACCAGGTCTACAGTTGTGTTAAGCATTTTGCATGGAATTACTGCACATAGCCATTGCCATCACCTTGGGATTAGATAGATAGAATGGTCCCATTTTAAGATGTGGAAATTGAGACTCAGGGGAATGAGACTGAGCACCAACTATGTGCCAGACCTGGGGTAGAAGGTTGAGAACGGGAGTGATTAGGTAGGCGTGGGCCTTGTGAGCTGTCTGGGTGACCAGCCCCAGAAGTCAAAGGTCCTGTGGTCCTTGACTCTTCCAACCCTGGCTTACGTGACCTGCCAGGACCTTCGAAGCATCGCTGATCCTGCAGAGCAGATGGTCATGGTGATCAAGGCCCCTCCTGAGACCCAGCTCCAAGCCGTGGACTCTTCAGAGGTGAGACCTGGGACTCCGAGCCCAGTGGGCTGGGCTAGGATGGTTGTCACCCGGGCCTCAGTTTCCCCTGTCTGCTGCTTCCATCCAGACCTTTCAGATCTCCCTTAAGAGCAAACAAGGCCCCATCGATGTTTTCCTGTGCCCTGAGGAGAGCACGGGTGGGAACAGCCCTGGGAAGACCTCATCCCTGGGGGCAGCTTCTGGGGAGGAGGACAGGGCAGCTGACCCAGACACCACAGTGCCACCACCATCATCTCCCCCCTCATCCCCCACCACGGATCCTGACCAGTCCCTGCTCAGCCTGGAGCAAGGTGGGTGAAGGGTAAATGGGGCAGGGCTTCTCCCTGGTGGGTGGGCAGGCATGACACCCCTTCTGGCCTCCCTGCTGGGGCACCCCCGGGCTGTGATGCTCCCCCATCTCCCCAGAACCGCTGCTGTCCCGGATGGGTGGTCTACGAGCCCCCGTAGACGAGGACCGCCTGTCCCCGCTGGTGGCGGCTGATTCGCTCCTGGAGCACGTGCGGGAGGACTTCGGCCTTCTCCCCGAGGAGTTCATCAGCCTTTCCCCTCCACACGAGGTTCTTGACTACCACTTCGGTCTTGAGGAGGGCGAGGGCATCAGAGACCTCTTCGACTGTGACTTTGGGGACCTCACCCCCCTGGATTTCTGACGGGGCCTGGGGGGGGGTCAGGGCCTCTTGAGATCCCCCCCCGCATCTTTGCAGCCCTGGAGCCCTCTGCCCATCTGCCCAGCCTGATTGGAAACAGTCTAATTTATACCCCCTCTCCTGTGTCCAGAAGCTTCTAGCTCTGGGGTCTGGCTACCGCCGGGAGGCTGAGCAAGCCAGGAAGGGAAGGATTCTGTGTTTGTGGTGTGTATGTGCATGCACCCAGCACGCCCCACGAGTGTACCTGGGGTGAGTGTGGTGTGTGAGCATGTATGTGTGCATGTACCGGAGAATGAAGGTGAACACATCTGTGTGTGCACTGCAGACACGCCCCAGTGTGTCCACGTGTGTGTGCGTGCGTCCATGTGTGCTCTGGGGGGCTCTAACTGCACTTTTGGTCTCCTTGCTCCAGGGGCCCCATGAGGCCCAGGGTGGCCGCCTGCCCCCAAAATCCTGCACACTGACTGGGTCAGGCGGGGAGCCTTGGCCATCTGGGTTTGCAGGTCAGCGAGAGCACTTCTGTCTTAAAGGTTTTTCTGATCGAAGCTTTAATGGAGCGTTATTTATTTATCAAGGCCTCCTTGGCAAGCCTGGGGATCCAGCAAAGGGTAGGAGGGATGTAGGGCTGAACCCCAGCTCCTCCATACCTGAGCTGTACTTTCATCCCACCTGGAAGGAGCTGAGGCCTGAGCGATTTATTTATTGGGAAAGTGAGGGAGGGAGACAGACTGACAGCCATGGGTGGATGGAGGGATGGCCCCTTGCTAGGAGTTACGTCAGGGCCCCACCTGGCCCCAGGATGGATGTGAGATGGAAGAGGTGAGTGGGGGACCTTCACTGATGGGGTGCAGAAGGGGTGGAGGAGGGGCCTCCCCTGCCAGACCACAGGGGCCCACCTGTGTGTTTGAGGGACCCCTCCACTTACTGCTCTGCCCACCCTCCAATCTGCACTTTGATTTGCTTCCTAACAGCTCTGTTCCCTCCTGCTTTGGTTTTAATAAATATTTTGATGATGTTTGGACTAGGCTTTGGGACTCTACTGGGAGCAAGTGTGGGGGCGGGAGAGGCCACGGTTGCTGGGAAAATGCCCATTCACTAACCTCCCTGTCTCTGCATGATGTCATTTGCTTTGAGCCTCAGAATGCCAAGAAAGGTAGGCTTCACCATTTTTGTCCAAATTTAACTGGTCCAAAAACCACCCAACTAATGCAGTAAATACATTGTGGGAGGACAGGTGCTGCAGAAGGAATAGTGAGGTCCCTTCCTTTTTCTAGCCTGAGGCCACTCTAATTCACTTGCTGTATTCCTTCCAGAAATTTCTGCGCATTTGTAAGCATGCAACAAATCCACCAGATTCCTGTGTCAGGTGCTTTCCAGATCTGAGGACAAGTTGGTTTTCTTTAAGGGGCTCTGAGTCTGGCAGAAAGTTGTACAAATGATGGGAACCAGCAGTTAGCGTAATGGCTATGTCGCTGGACTCCCACGTAGTCGACCGCGGTTCGAGTCCCGGACCCGGCGGCTTAAACTCACGCCGGGCGCGTGTGCGTGCATGCCCAAGATCCCGAGAGGAGAATGGAGGAGAAGGGATTGCGGCGTGGCCATCCCCCCTGGGGGGTGATTTCCTGCTTTCTATCTCTCTGTCTCTCTCTGTCTGTCTGGCGAGCGCAGGCGCCCTATAGCAAAAACCTCTCCAAAAAAAAAAGAAAGTTGTACAAATGAGGAAATCAGTGAGGGCTTCCTGGAAGAGGTAGTGGTTGGGTGGACAGCCATAGAAGAAAACATGAACACACCAAGCAGAGAACAAGGTGGGCCCAGGACCTAGGGCAGGAGAAAGCAGGGCACAGACAACTGAAAGAAACCTGTGTGGGTAGAGTCCTGAGGTGAGGGGCCCAGTGGTACGGGGGAGTTCGCCTGCTTTATTCCAGAGACAAGGGATCTGTTTATATTTAAAGCTCCCTCTGGCTGCTGCGTGGAGAATTGATTGAAGGGAGGGCCAGAATGGTAAACGGGAGGAAGAAAGGCAGGCCGAGCCGGGGCTTGAAAGTGCAGGAGGGGCCCGGGTCAGGGTGCCCGCGACCTGACAGGGGAAGTGAAAGGGTCCCCTCCGACAGGTGGGACCACCAGGTGGCTTCTTTGCGCCCGCCGCTAGTTGAAGCCCATCCCACCCTGAGTCTCCACAATGGTTGAGTTACCTCCGTTTCGCACGCGAGGATACAGACGCCCTGGGTGCATTCCCTGACCTGTCTGGGTCACTCGGGCATCCACGGTTTGCTTTGTCCACTCTACGACGGCCTGGCACCTGCCCTCGGAGGGCACGCGCGGCCCTCCCA
The DNA here is from genome assembly GCA_026018925.1 of Tupaia tana. Taxonomy (NCBI): domain Eukaryota; kingdom Metazoa; phylum Chordata; class Mammalia; order Scandentia; family Tupaiidae; genus Tupaia; species Tupaia tana. Next base: position 30,533,282 of record JAKSZU010000015.1, read on the forward strand.
CGCTGGCCATCTCTCGGCCAGTCCCGGGTGGAAAGGACGCCTGATGGTTCCTCGCCCCGCAGTAGCCGCCCCTGCGGAGGCGCCGGTAGAATCGCAGAGACAAACGGCGGTGGGACTTTACACTGCGTTGGTTTTCCAGACGGGGAAGCCGAGCCCCGAGAGGGCCGAAGTTTCGAGGCTGGCGACGGGTACCCGCTGCCCGGAGGGGGCCCGGACAGCCTGCCGGGCGGGGGGCGGGGCCGCGGGGGCGGGGCCGCGCGTCGGCGCCGGAGCCAATGGGCGGCCGTCCCCCAGACCCACCGAGGCGGCGGCGGCTGCCGGGCCGGGAGCTAGCCGCAGCGAGCCCGAGCGAGCGGCTGGCGGCGCCATGGCGTGCGCGGGGCTGCTCACCGTGTGCCTGCTCCGGCCGCCCGCGCCCGCGGCCCCGCGGCCTCCCGCGCCCACGCCCGACGCCGGGCCCGCGGGACACGCGCTCTTCCAGGACGTGAGTGGGGCATGGGAGGGGGCGCAGGTTCTGTCTCTTGTGATGTCTCTCCCTGTGTCTCGTTGGGCTCTGTCTCTTACTGTCTCTTCCTAACCCCGTCTCTGCATCCTTTCCCTCTGTCTACATCAGTGTCTCTCCCTCCAGGTTTGTTTGGGCTCTCCCTTTGTCTCTGTGGATCTCCATCTCTTTCTCTATCTCTGTCTGACCCTGCTGTCTCTGTCTCCATGTCTCCCCAGTTCTCTGTCTCTTCATGTCTCTCCTTGTCTCTGCTCTAGTGTTGCTGTCCCCTGCTGCCTCCTCCTGCCAAATCCATCCCATCTATGTGTCTGATGAGGGTGGGGGCTGTCCCCACTCTATGGCAGCCCCGGGCTCCTGGAAGCCCAAGGAGCCCTCACTCCTGATCCCAGTGCAGTCCCTAGTCCCCCAGGCCAGATCCAAGGACCGTGGGTTGTGTGCCCCTCCCGTGGGACAGCGTGTGGCCTTTCCTGCAGCCCCAAGGAGCAGTGGGGCAGCCTGGCTGGCGTGGACACTGACTTGAGCCCCTTCCCCACACTGCGTCTGTGCTCAACCCCATCCTGGCCTTCTCCTGCCCCCTCTCCAGAGGCCCCTGCCAGGGAGAAAGGCACCCCTTCTGCCCCCTCCCCACTGCCCCCAGTGACTCAGCAGCTTGACCACAGTCCTCTTGACTAGAAGAGACTCAACCCTCCTTCCCTGCTCCCCGCTTCCCAAATGAGAAAATCAAGGGCCGAGGAGACAGGGGCACAATAGGGTGTGGTTGTCATTCCCAGTTAGCACTCCTGCTGCCACCTCAGTATTTCCGTCTCCCTCACCCAGGCCTCTCTGGGCTGCTGTGTGACCCCAACCAGTGGCAGACCTTCTCTGAGCTGGGCTAGCAGTAAGATTCATTTCTTACTGGCCCTGAGAAAACAGCCTGAGGAGGCTGGCATTCAAGACCAAGAGCTCATGGGGGCTCTTCGTCCAGGCTGTGGCCTTGCTCCTCACCCGGCCTGCTGGGCCACCCTTTGCTAGGCTGCTTCCATGACCAGAAGGAACTGGTCCTGGGAGGGACAGAGCCTTGTCTGGACTGCTGTGCTCTGCCTCTATTGCCCTTCAACTCTGCTTTTCCATAAATAAATCTGTTTACCCTTGCCTTCCACTGCCCTCTCTCCCCCTTGCATGCGTGTACACACACACATATACACACACACACACACACGCCTGAGTCAGTCTCATAGGAAGTCCCAGCCTTGACAGGGTTAAACCCCAGGCTACTCTCCCATGTACTAGTGGGAAAATAGCCTGCAAAGAAAGGAGCAGCCACTGTCTGCAGGTCAGTGTTCAACAAGCACTCACAAGGAAGCAGCTGGGAGAGGGCAGTTTGGGAGAGAGCGTGGCCACACAGCAGAGCTGGGGGTTCAGGTCTGGGACAGCTGCCCAGGAACCTCAGGCCGCATCTTGGCCCTTCTCCCCAAGCTTCCTCAAACTGGGACTGTGCCAGGGGTGATGCACCATATAGAACTCAGGCTGGACTCTGGGTGTAGGAGGTAGGGGTGCAGGGAGCTGGCCTGGAGCACCCCCCCGCAAGGCCAAGCCCTGCAGGAGAAGTGAGCAAGCAGTGGGACCCGCTGCGTGCTCTTCCTGTATCCCCCTTGCTGGAAAGGCTCCTGCAGGGCTGCACTGGGCAGGGGGTTCTGGGCCAGGCTGGGCAGGAAGAAAGGCAAGGCAGGGGGCAGGCCAGCCAGCTGGGGCCCTGTTGGATTGGTTGAGGGCGTCTGGCTTCCCAGGCCCCACTCACAGCTCCCACCATGCCCTTTGTCCTCCAGGTTTTCCGCAGAGCAGACAAGAATGGTGAGTGTGACTTCACCTGGGTCCTGCAGCAGGGGACTGGGTGGGGAACATCATGGAGAACCAGGGGAGAGTTGGGGGCCTATCTAAAGTGGAGATAACTTGGGGGTAGGGGGCAAAACAGGAGAATCCATCAAGACATCCTTCTCAGAGGAGGTGCTGTTCTGAGCCAAGTTTGGCTGGGGGTGATGCAGTGCCTGGCACAGTGGGGGTTAGTTCTTATCCATGACCTGGTGTTATCCACACAGGTACGGGCTAGGTTGGACTTCAGCCCATTTCACAGACAAAGGAACAGAGGCCCAGAGAGATGAGTCAGGTTGTCTAAGGTCGCATAGACCTTGAACTGGGGTCTTCGTGACCCTTGGCCCCAGGCTCCCTGTGTGAGGGCCTGGGGAGGGTGGGGTAATGGAGAAACCCTGTGGGAGCCTTAGGTTTTGGAGGGCTCAGTAACTTTCCATTTGAGGAGCCATCTAGGCCCAGGGAGGGCTTGGAGGTCACAGTTCCACCCAAACCCTGGGCAGGGATAAAGCTGCATTCAGCGAGCAGGGAGGCAGCTCCTCCTGCCCTGGTCCTGGCAGTCTCAGACCTGGTCTGGGAAGCCCTGGGAAACTAAGGCAGGAGCCCTTAGGGGGCCCAGTAAGCAACAGGTTGCTACCCCTAGATGGCCTCCTGATTGGCCAGTGAAGGGTCTGCGCTGAGGCAGCCACTCAGCCTTGAGCTCCTTCCATCGGGGTCTTTGGACCCTCTCGTGTATCCTCTTCTTTGGGATAGGTCATACCCCTTGCCCTTTCTCCTTGGGTGTCTTCAACTTGGTGGCGATCACTTGTCAGGGACATGCTCTCACCTGGATCTGGGCATTCCGTCTGGGAATGCTCAGACCCTCCCCCATCTTGGCCACTGCCCTCCCCACTTAGAGACTTTGCACATCTTTCAGGCCAAACCTCTGTCTTTGGACCAGCCCACTCCAGTGCTCTAGGCTCACATGCCCCTTGTGATGGGGAGCTCACTCTCTCCTGAGCTAGTCTGTTGCTTTGTATAGTGGCTCCCACTATTTGGAAGATTTTCTCTGCCTCCCCGTGGCTTCTCAGTGAAGCTCCTGGGTCTAGAGCAGGGGAGCCCTTCACCCTGGAGCAAGGCTAGCCAGCATGTGGGCAGAGACTCGGCCACCAGGTCCTCCCAAGTGATGTCCAGGCCCTGTCGTGTTCTGTCTGTGCCTCGGCCTGTTCAGTCGTTTCCTCATTTAGCAGACACTTACTGAATCCCTATCCAGTGTCACACATGTACTGCCCTGTCCCTTGAGTACCTGCAAGGTGGACCCTATTGCTTCCGAGGACACTTTGGGGTCCCTAGTTCCTTTGTCATTAACAGTCAGCCCCCCACTAAGCTCAGGATCCCATCCCACAGGGCAGGGTGGCTGTGAGGCCTTTTGGGAGGGTTAGGCCTAGTGGCAGGGGTGCAGTCAAGGGCTGGGCTAGGGACACCAACTCTGCTCCCCACTCACCCCCAGATGATGGTAAACTCTCGTTCGAGGAATTCCAGAATTACTTTGCCGACGGGGTGCTCAGCCCAGGGGAGCTACAGGAACTGTTCAGAGGCATTGACGGGCACCCCACCGAGTGAGTACCAGAGGGGATGGCTGAGTCTGGGTCCATTCAAGACCAGGTTATCCCACCCCCACTGTGTCCCCTGCTGCCTCCGTTCTTTTTGGAGGATAGGTGGGGAGGGGGCAGAAAGAAAGGTGCCAGGGCTTAGTGCCAACTTTACCTGCCCACTCACCTCCTCCCCAGCTCCAGCCCTGCCCACTACACTGCTTCCAGCTGGGACCTCAAAATAGCCAGGCCTGAGTCACCACTCATGGCTCAGCCCCCCTCCCCCATTCCACTTTCTGCAGGGACCAGAGGATGCCTGGGGACAGCTGGGGCCTGCCTGCTCCCACCCCGGGATGTAGGTGCACAAGCACGTATACACCTCCCCACGTGCTCCCACTCTACGTCTGGCGCGAGTCCTCCCCGCGCTTTCCCACACGGTGCACGCGAACACACAGCTGTTGCTTCCCTTTCCCATCTCAGGATAAACCCCAGATTCTGGGGCAACAGGCAAGGCTCCTGAGACTTGGGCTAGATCCTTGACTGCAGTGTTCCCCTCTCCCACCAACCAGACACCTAAATTCCTTGTCCTTGGGGCCTAGCTTAGGCAACACCTCCTCTAGGAAGCCCTCTCTGACAAACCAAGTAAATGATCCATGCCTTCCCTGTTCTTCCCAGGCCTGGCTTCCCTTTCCCACCTCTGACTGCTTCTCTCTGGCCTGTGACCACATCTGTCTCCTCTGCCTTGACATCTCCTTGGAGGTTCAGAGTGGGTCTGAGACTGTGCCCACAGAGGGGGCAAAGTTGATGGGGATAACCGAACCCTTTCTCCTCCCTGCCAAGGACTCTTCCTACTGAGCACTTCACCCAGGGTGAGGGCAGAACTCCCTGTCAGGCTGAGATAGGAATTAGTGGAGTGCAGTGAGGGGGGATCCTTGGCTTCCAAACCCCAGTTTTCCAGGCCCAAGTCTAACGGTCTAAAGGGCACCTCCTCTTTTTCCCTGCAGCAACTTAGAGACAGAGAAACTGTGTGGTGAGTAGGCCCCCGGAGGCTCCTGTGTCCTGGCACCCCTGGGCAGGCGGGGTGGTGAGGGGCTGATGCCCATCTCCTGATGGGCCAGGACAAGGGCTGCTTGGCTGCTGAGGAATTCCGGGTGGCCAGAATTCCAGGCTGGGCGGAGGGTCTGGGGACCCTTGAGCACCCCCTCTGCCCACAGACTACTTCTCAGAACACCTGGGTGTCTTCCGGCCTGTGCTGGCTGCGCTGGAGTCGCTGAATCGTGCAGTGCTCACTGCCATGGATGCCACCAAGCTGGTGAGTGGAAGGGCTGATTGTGGAGGGGCAACATGAGGCTGGGGCAGTGGCTCTGCTGAGGGATCTACCAAAGTTGTGACTCAGCTGTGGAGCAAGAGTCTGGGTTCAAGCCCGCCCTGGATCACGAGCACGTGCATGTGCCAGGCACACTCAGGGAGGTCTCTGGTTTGAACCAAGAACCTTTCTATGTGGGGTTACCTCAAAGAGTTTTGCATTTGGGACCAGCAGTTAGTGTAAGGCTATGTCGCTGGACTCCCATGTAGTCGAAAGCAGTTCGAGTCCCAGACCTGGTGGCTTAAAACTCACACCGGGCGTGTGTGCGTGTATGCCCAAGATCCCAAGAGGAGAATGGAGGAGAAGGGATTGCGGCGTGGCCATCCCCCCGGGGGATGATTTCTCGCTTTCTGTCTCTCTGTCTGTCTGTCTGGCGAGTGCATGTGCCCTATAGGAAAAACCTCTAAAAAAAAAAAAAAAAAGAGTCTGGTTCAGACTCTAGCTGTCCCACTTGCCATTTGTGCCCCTTTCCCTCTCCAGGCCTCAGCTTCCTCATCTGTAAATGAGGGACAATCAGAGTTTGCCTGCATGCATTTGTTGTGACAATTAAATGGGAATGGAGGTAGGACATTTTGTCTGTTTTGTTCTCTGCTGTGCTCCGAGCACCCAGAACAATGCCTGGCATACAGTGGGTGCTTCACACCTGGAGCTGCTGCTGCTGTTTTTATTACTGACCAGACATAACTGGTGGGGTATCAAGCCCAGGGCCCAGCAGGGGTGACTTGGGCACGAAGGGCCTGTACTCACATATGTCCATAGGCCCATGCTGGTGTGTGGCGCTTATGAGGCAGGGCCTGGCTTCAGGACATACATGAGAAGGCAGGTACATGTGCACCCATGTGTGGACACATGTGTACTGACAGCCAGTGTTCTAGGGTCTTGGATAGTGACTGCAAAAAAATCATTTGCTGGGCCCAGCAAGTGGCCTAGTGGTTTTGGTGCTGGATTCCCACATGGCTGACCATGGTTTGAGTCTTGAACCTGGCAGCTTGAAACTCACACCAGGCTCATGTGCATGTGTGGGTGCATGCCCAAAATCCCAAGAGGAGAATAGAGGAGAAGGGACTGCAGCATGGCCATCCTCCCAGAAGGGGGTGATTTCTCTCTGTCTCTCCAGTGAGCACCCTATAGCAAAAATCTCTCTCAAAAAAAAAAAAAGTAGATTCCTCCTCTCTTTGTCCCAGAGCTCTTATAAGGGGGTGGTAGAGTAGAAAGGTACAGTGAGCAGCCTGGGACTATGCCTGACCCCACTTTTTCTAGGAAAGGAAACTGAAGCCCTCAAAGTCAACTCTTACCTGAGGCGCAGCTAGAGTTTCTCCTGGTTGCTCTCACGAGACGTGGTGGCTCTCTAAAGCTCTCCAGAGGGTTGCCTGGTGTGGGATGGCTGTTCCAATGGCACATGGCTGGCTGTTGTGGGGACTTCCTTATGTGTAGCCCTGAGTGGAAGCCTTGCTTGTTGCCATGGAAACAGGGCCCTGGGAGTGGGCTCTGCACTGGCAGTGGTTGGGGGGATTCAAACTGAGTGCTTCAGAGACCCTGACCACCACCTCTGGACCCAAGAAAGGATAGGGGGTGGCCCATCACCACACCAGAACCTGGCAGCACCAAACTGGAGGCTTTATGTGGGACTCGGAGCCTCTGATAGAGCTGCAGTGCAGCCGGTAGCCTCTGCAGCCCTGGCTTTTGCCACCCCCTCCAGTCCAGTGTGACTCAATTGAACACTTCATGCACTAGTCTGGAGCCACACTCCTGGTACATAGCCCTGGTCATCCAGCGGCACTGAAAGGAATGCAAGGAGGCCACCATGGAGCCGCCGGTCCACACAGCCATGCCGCGCCCGGGCTGGGCCACCAGGTGGGGTCGTAGGGCTGGGTAGCCATGCCGCCGGCATTGCGCCTCCAGCTCCAGGTCCAGGCGCTCTGCGAAGCCAGGGAAAAGTGTGGAGCCCCCTGCCAGCACCACGCTGTTGGCCAGCCGCGTCCGCAGTGTTGTGGGCATCTTCTGCAGTGCTCGGAAGGCCAGTGTGGGCAATCCTGGCTCTGCCTGGCCTAGCAGACCTGGCTGGAAGATGGGCTCAGGGCAGCGGAAGCGCTCGCTGCTCAGGCGGACGGAGCATCCGTTGCCCATGCAGAAACTGGCCGGATGGTGGCGGGCAGGGTCACGGAGGTCGCCCTCGAAGTCCAGAGACACATAGCAGCAGCGCTTTTTGAGCTGTGTGATGGCCTTGCGGGACACGGCCTGCAGGCGCAGGTCGGGGCACGCTGTCACTAGCAGGTCCCGCAGGTAGCGCGACAGGGTGCTGCCTGCCACGCCCAGTCGGAAAGTGGCTTCGTGCCACGAGTGACCCGCATAGATGGGCGTGGCGTGGCACACACCCGCGCCCGCCTCCACCACCAGCCCGCTGAACGCGCCAGCGGAGCAGAGCGCCAGCAACGCGGTGCTAGCTATGTGGCAGGCGGGCACTGCCAGGGCTTCGAACAGCAGCTCGGCCGCCTTCTCGCGGCCCGCGGGCGGCGCCGACGGCGAGTCGCTCACCAGCACTGGCCACTGCTCTGGGCACACCTGCAGGCCGCCCACCAGCAGACGCTCCCAGAGTCCCTCCAACGCCTCCCAGTCCACCACCACGCCGTGCTTGATAGGGTGCGCCCGCGCCACACCGCCTGCCAGCTCGCAGCCGGGCGCGCCGGGCAGCACAGGCCGGTCCCAGCTGGGCACCAGGCTGGAGCTCTTCAGCACTATGCGCGGCTGGTCCTCACCCGCGAAGCCCGCCTTGGTGAAGCCCGAGCCCTGGTCCACCACCACAGCGACGCGGCCCAGGAAGGGCTGCCGGCAGCGCCGGCGGCTGCTGGACACCGACGCCACCTTCAGAGCAGGACCCGGCCTTTCGCCAAAGGGCTCCGCCCGCTGAAGGCTCGGTCCGCCCCCTCCGTGCCTCTGAGGCCCCGCCTCCAGCCTAGGCCGTGGCCCCGCCTTTCGGCTCCTGGCTCTGCCTCCTTGGCCAAAGTCCCTCCTCGTCTGACCTGGGTGACCGTCCCTCTCGATCCTTGAGCCCGCACTGTGGTGGTCCGGTCCCACTCCGTAAGGCCCGAGTGGCTGTCTGCTTTGCAGCTCTTGGCTCCGACCCTGGGCCCGAGTTTCCTGTCGGTCTGTGCCCGTGCGCTGGCCCTCTTCGCCCTCTGGCTCCCTTCACCAGGCCCACTCTCTCAGGACTCGCCGGGACCGCGGGGGCGGCTCTGCTCCCTCAGCTCGCGGACGTGAACCACGGCAGGGCTTGGCCAGATCCTTTTAGATATCGAGAAGCCTCCTGGAGCTGCAGAACTCTGGGAAAGAAGGGACCTTGTGGCAAGGCCATCTGGGCATATGTCTCCCAGGAGTCCAGCCCAGCCCTTGAATTCCAGGCAGTCTCTACCTTTCACTTGGGCTTGGCGGAAGAAGTTCCTGGTTGTGAAGGTGGGCCGGAGTGATCAGAGAAGAAAGAACTCGGATTGGACACATTGTGACCTCAGACCTCAGCGCCTCGGTGCCTCGGCAGCCCCTCCCCCTACGAAAACTCCCTGGACCCATCCTCTCCTGGAGTGGTCAAAGGCAGCGATTTGGGCATGGGGGTCTGGCCTCAGTGGCCCAGCTCAACCCTCTGATTCCTTTCCCAAACCACGTTGGATTATCTGAAGTACTCTAGCCAGATGTGTGAATTGTCCGCTCACAGAAAAGCTCCTGCTCACAGATCTACAGCCACCCTGAGGAAGGACCTCTGGGTGCTCCGAGAGGCGCCCAGGCAGTCCATGTAGGGACCCCACCCTCAAGGGCATCCAAGAATCAGCTCACGTGGGCTCAAGTTTGTGACTTAGTTTTTTGTTTGTTTTTTGTTTTTAAGATTTTTCCTATAGGACACATGCACTTGCTGGAGAGGCAGAGACAAAGAGACAGAAAGCGAGAAATCACTCCCCAGCGAGGATGGCCATGCCACAAGCCCTTCTCCTTCATTCTCCTCTTGGGATTTTGGGCACGCATGCACATGCACCCACCATGAGTTTCAAGCCTCCAGGTCCAGGACTTGAAACCGCAGTCAACTATGTGGAGTCCTGTAATGTAGTCATTATGCCATCTGCTCGTCCAAAGTTTGTGACTCAGTTCTGAGACTGATCTGTTGTGCACCTGAGCAAGTCCTAATCTTTATCTGGGCTCAGTTTCTTCCTTCAAAAGGCAGTAACAGTCCTCACACACAGGAGAGAGGTCACTGCCTGTCTGCAGAACCTCTTTTTTTTTTTTTTTTTTTTAAGAATTATTTATTTTAATTTGAACAGCGAAAGACACAGAGTTAGAGAAAATGAGAAAGCAAGCCACCAGGTTCAGTACTCAAACCACAGTTAGCCATGTGGGAGTGTCCAGCTCCTTAACCATCATGCCACCTGCTGGTCCAAGAACCTCGTTCATTTTAGGATCATTCTGGTTGTGAGTAGAAGACTCATGTGAACTTAAGCTAAAATAGGGCTTTATTACAAGACTCTTTTTTAAAAAAAATTTATAAAGAGAGTTTTGCTGTAGGGAGCGTGCATTCACTGGAGAGACAGAGATAGAAAGCGAGACGTCATCCCCCCCCACCCCAGGGGGGATGGCCATGCCACAATCCCTTCTCCATCTTCCTCTTGGGATTTTGGGCATGCAGGTGCATGCACCTGGTGTGAGTTGCAAGCCTCTGGGTCCAAGATTCAAACTGTGGTCAACTGCGTGGAAGTCCAGCGATGTAACCATTACGCCATCTGCTGGTCCCACAAGGATCTTGCTTTATGGATACGAAGGGTGAAATCAGGTTTCAGGAACAGGGTCGGACCACAGGGCTGTGGGGAACCCAGGATGCTGCTGTTTCACACCGTGTTTTTGTCTGTTCAGCTTGTGCATGTTCACAGAACAAACGTGGTCTCCTTGAGCTCCTGAATTTCAGTCCCAGGGAAGGGAGTAGGACCAACCCAGACTAATCATGTATGGGCAGGAAGTGTGGCCCCAGGGAGGAACATGGCTAAGCTATGACCACTAGGCTGGCAGGGAAGAGTCAGTTCCCACAATGAGCAGGGGGGTGCGGCACCCGTGCGTTCCCACAATGAGCAGGGGGTATGCTTCCCGTGGTGGGGATGCTGCAGTGACACATCCATCTTTAGCAGAAGCCGGACCTGTGACTCTAGTGAGCTGAGGCTTTCTCCCCTGCTGTATCTGCCCAGAAATGGCATTCTAAGTTGGTGATCAGGGTGTGGCAGGAAAGAAGGCTGCAGGCTCAGCAGGGTGGCGTTAGGATTTGGCCTGGGCCTCTCGTGAGTGGTTTGGGGAATGAGCCTCACATTGGAGACTGTACTGGAAATATGGCCAGAGAAGGAGTGAGGGTAGCAGTATTGAAATGCTGGGGGCTGGGCCTGCACATCCCAATGATAATTGTGGGGTCTGCCCTGTGGGCAGTGGAGGCCTCTGAGTGCTAATGAGCCAGGAGCAAACTGCCCTGGACAGCTAAGTGGCTTGGGAGCAGCTTTTGATGACAGGGTGCATAACGGGATGGGAGGAAGTCTGTGGGAGCTGGATGCTGAGGGTAGCAAAGCCATGGGCCAGAGGCCCAGGGACCAGTCTCTCCACTGTGGTGGTCACACAGTCTGTCTCAGGCCTCACCCCAGCTGACCTGGAGATCCTTGCTGTTCTTTCTGGACACCCCACCCCCCACCCCCGCCTAAGAGGGCTTTCTGAATGCTGGGGGACTTTTGGAGATGTTGAGCCTTTGCGGGAGACGGGTCCCTCCTCCTAGCGTGGCCAAGTCTGGGGTTGCCCCAGCCCACCTCCGCAGAGCCTGCAGCCCTGGTGGGGACTGACCCGAGTCTGCAGAGTTGGAGGGAGGGGCAGAGCCTCCCACCAATGCAGCAGGATGGCCCTCCCCAGCTCGGAGGGGTTCTGGTTCTGACCCTCGGATGATAGGAAGGAGAAGGCTGTGCAGTGGCTCTGTCCTCAACAGCCTATGCGTCCCTGTTCGCTCGGGATCTCAGCTTTGCCCCCACCGGGTTTCGGCGCCCGACGACGCCTCGGACTGAGGTAGCAGGCTCAGGGTTGCTATGCGCTCTTTATTGGGCTGGGTCTTGGGGCGGGGGCTCGGGCCAGCAGCTCAGGGCCGCGGGCGAGGGCAGCGGCGCCACTTGCGCGGCTGCCCCTTGGCGGGGTTGCCTTGCCGGTGCCCCCTGCTGTAGGTCAGCAGGCGCTCGTAGAGCGGCTGCCGGCCCTGCACGGCCTGGGCCGAGCTCCCCGCGCCTGCCCCGCCGCCGCTGGTCCCGGGCGCTCCCGCCGCGTGGTGCCCCACCCGGTGCAGCCGCGGGTTCTGCAGCAGCAGCCGGACCAGAATCTTCTTTATGTCTCTCTCTCCCAAGCTATCGTGCTGCTTGGCGCCGTCGCCCGCTCCACGCAGCATCGGCGCCGCCGTCGGGGTGCCTTCCTGGGCGCCCGATGCGTCCTCACCTGGACGCCTAGGTGGTACGCCCAGGCCCACCGCCTCCTCGGCCGGGTGCCGCCGCTTGTCCGGGGTAAAAAGCAGCACGACCTTGGTCTGGGGATGGGACAGGGGAGTGAGGGGAAGAGCGCGACAGGAGCCAGAACCGCCCCGCTCTCCTCCCGGGGACTGTCACCCACGCGGGTCTTGTCCCTCAGGTCTCTGCCTCTCTACTTCCCGGACTCCTGTCATCCTCCCATGCACCAGGGTCCATTTAAGCACACCCTTCCCTACTTGTGACCAGGGATTCTCACCCACCCTGCCTGCTTGCCTGCGACACCCGCCTCCCCTTTGAAAACCCTCACTCACCCTGGGCTGACCTCCTGAGTCCCCTCCATCCCATTACCTTCCCAGCTTTGATGCCAGGGGCCTTCACCCACCCAGCCTGGTCCAGGTCCTCTGCCCATTTGAAGAGGGGCAGAGCAGCATGTTTTGAGGGTGGGGGCTGGAGAAATGGTATGAGGGAATTCCTCATTCCCATTGGCCCAGTGGTACCACCTAGGATTGGCCCCCATGCCGACCTCCACCAATTTGTGCAGTATGGGTGGAGGGGGTCCTCCTCCTGCCCACACTCCTAGCCTCCCAGGTGTCACCCTTTTTCTGGTTTCTGCAATATCTACACCCATGTGAGCCCTGGGAACCCTCATCCTCTGGAGGGATTCTCTAACCTTTTGCATGCCTGGGACTTCTGTCCACAAGGCAGACACTCCTAGCATCCCTTCCCGCTCTACTGTTCCATCTCCCCTGACTACGTCCTGCCGATCCTAGCACTCACGCTGGGCTTCTTCTGCGGCGGGCGGCTGCAGAGCTCTTTCCAGCAGGCCTCGTCCATGTCACGTGGCCTCTCCTTGCCAGCCTGCTTGGACGCTCTGGTCCTCTTGTGGGAACTGCTGTTTCCCATGGCAGTACTGGTCACCACTAAGGGCCACAGTCCATGCTGCTCTGGCCTGTCCTCTGGCTGAGAGTCCTGGCCCCGCCCTGCCCTGAAGAGGCCACATTGTGACCTCATGGGCTGACCTCACCAGCTCCAGCCTCCAAGCACCTCCTCCCAGGGCTATCTGGGTTCCGTTCACCCTCTGCCGTCTCCCGGCCTTGGTTTCTTAGCTGTAAAATTGGGCTGCTGATCACGCATGAGGCAGTGCTTATAAGGTGCTTAGTGGTGAGTAGAGAGGAATTTCTGTGGCTTGGATTTGAATTCTGGTCCCACTACTAACTAGTTGTGTGACTTTGGCTAAGGTATGCAACCTCTGTAGGCCTCAGTCTTCTTGTCTGCAAGATGAGTTCAGTTATAAGTCCTGTCTATTGTTATAAGAGTTAAATGAAATCCTTCTTGGAACAGTGTCTGCCACAGAGTGGGTGCATGTGGCAGCCAGGTTCTGTGGTTGCAAGCAACAGAAAATGATCCGTTGTTTTAAGTGCACAAAAGGGAATTTATTGGAAGGATTTTGTGGAGGCAGGAGCCACTGACCTGTTTGAGAATGAGAGGACCCTGCCTCCTCTCTGTCCCTATTTCCTAACTCATAAGGCTGGCCCAGGAAGTCCCACCAGATGGCTGAGCTGAGGCAGGTCACGGGCAGGAGATGAAGCCCCTGATGGGTGGAGCTCCCTTCTAGTGGGAGGCAGGCACCGGGTCATGGCCCCCAGGACTCCCATCCTGTGTGGTGTGTGTTTGGGTCATCGGTTCTCGGGACATCTGTGACTCCGGCCCATGCAAGAGGACAAGTTTCTTGTTAGGTTGTTAGACGACAAAAATGGTAACACCTCTCAAACTGAGAACCTATGTGCCAGGGACTGGGCCAAGTCCTATGCAGGAATTAATTCCTGGGTGCCTCCCAACAGCTCAGAGAATTAACATTCCTGTTTTATAGGTGAGGAAACTGAGGCACGAGGAGGCAAAGGGAATTGGGGAGTCTTTGAGAATCCCAAGATGGGCAGCCCAGGAGCTGGTCAGCCTCCCTGCCTCTCTGCCTCCTTGGGAGGAGCTCGAGGGAGGCTGGTGATGTAGGGTTGGTGCCGGTGGGGTGTGGGTGTGGACAGCGACCTGGTTGTCCTGTCTCTGAAGCTTCTAGTGAAAAGTGCTCAGTGAGTGTAAATGTTAGTCGCGGTGACGAATGACTGAATGAGTGAATGTACATGTGAACAGTGAGGCTGGGACCAGCTGGTGGGTAGGGGGCTACATTATACCACCATTTTTCCTCCTGTGTCAAAACTTTTCCTTTGATACCCTGTAGCCACCCTGCAGCCCCTCCCAGAATAGCCGCACCTGGGGGCCTCACTGGCTCTAGCAGTGTTGAAGGTAGAGCCCCAATAGGGAAGGAGATTTGGGGTCTAGAGAAGCCAGGCATACCAACTGACAGGTGCCTCCCTGTGAGCTGCCCTCACCTCCCAGGAAGGGAGGCCAGACCTAGATCGGGGGAGATACAGGCTCTCCTTGCCCACTGAGTCTCAGTGCTCTCCTGGTCTGGCGTGGCCCTGCTCTTTATGCTACGGCTGCTGTTCCGACAGGCAAGGGACTGGGGACCAGGGAGGCGACTTCCCATTTAGGAATGTATGTCCAGGGCTGGGAGATGCCAACCACTCCCTCTGTCTCCCAGGGGTATGAACAGGCCTCCAAGGTGGACCAGTTTGTGACCCGCTTCCTGCTACGGGAGACGGTGAGCCAGCTGCAAGCCCTACAGAGCTCTCTGGAGGGGGCATCAGATGCCCTGGAGGCCCAGGCCCTCGGCACACGGTATGAGGGCCCCACCAGCCTGTGGGCATGCTCCCTGGTGTCCCCATATTCTGAATGCCTCTGCTTCATCACAGTCCATGGTTCCAGCATCGGGGAACCCACATTCCTGGGCAGGGAGGCTGCAAGTGGGTGAGAAAGGGTGGCTAGCTTTGGGGCCCAGAAGGCCTGTCCTGGTCCTGTCCTGGGGTGCCAGTCTTGGCCTTGTGAGTCTAGGGGCAGTGGGCTGACCCCCTGCCACTTCCCCTAGGTCAGATGAAGAGAGTGCGGAAATACAGAGCAGACCCCGTGGCAGCCGGCGGGCAGGGCGCAGGGCCCTGAGGACTGTCAGTAGGTCACCCAGCTGGTCGCCTGGCTGCACTGACACAGGTGCGCCTGTGGTGGGTGGGAGACCTGGGTGAGGGGGGCCCAGAGCCGATGTGGCATCCCCAGTGCCCCTCAGTTCATCTGAGTGGCCTCCCAGCTCGGGGGGTGGGGGGAGGCATGCCTGACCCCTCCCTGGGCCCCACCTCCAGGGCAGAGCTCAGAGGCTGAGAAGCAGTGGCGGCTTCAGGTCAACCGCCTCCAGGAGCTCATCGACCAGCTTGAGTGCAAGGTGAGCGGCCGTGTGGCCAGGGCCCCCGAGGGGACTTCCTGGCATCCACCAAGTCAGGCATGCTGGGGGCCCGGCCCACACTCTGTGTCCCTCACAGGCCCCCCGGCTGGAACCCCTGCACGAAGAGGATGTTGCCAAGGGACCTGACTCGGTGAGCCTGGGGGGATGCAGACAGCTGGATAGCACAGGGGCTAGAGCAGCGAGGTCACAGGACAGCTGCCCACCTGCTTCTGCAGTGCACCCCTGCCTCTTCCCCAGACCTGGCAGGCAGGTGCCAGGCTCTGGGTTTTCCTCTGTGACCCTCTCTGAGCCTCGATGCCCCCATCTGCCATTCTGAAGGCTAGATCTGGGGCAGCATGGACAGAAGCTGCAGGGACAGCAGGAAGGGGTGGCCTCGGTGAGAGGGACAATGGCTGGGTCAGTGTAGCATCCTTGGACATGAGAAGAGGGTGGAGTTGGGTGTGGGCTGGGGTGCAGATTGGTGGCAGGACCCGACACCAGGGTGCGCTGGGTCAGGCATAAGTGAGGAAGGTGGGGCCCTACCGGAGGGCACGACCATTCCCTCTCCCGTGCCTTCCTCCCCTGGCTGACTAGCTGCCTCTCTCCCAGCACATCCTCGTGGCCCAGAGGCAGGTCCAGGTGGCAGAGGAAGCCTTGCAGGACTTCCACCGGGCCCTGTGCTGCTATGTGGACTTCACAGGGGCCCAGACCAATTGTCTGCAGTGAGTCCCCAGCTGGCTGACGGGTCAGCCAAGGTGGAGTGGGGGGTGAGCAGAGGGGTGCCGGGGCTGGGTATCCCAGGCCAGGGCTCCCAAGGTTCTTGGCTGGGTGGGCAGCAATGGTGGCAGCCCCAGCTTGGCCTGGCTGTCTCTTTGGCCCGCAGTGTGTCTGCCCGGAAGATGCTGGACAACACCTCATTCACCCTGTATGAATTCTGGCAGGATGAGGCCTCCTGGAGGAGGTGAGTGATGGTCCAGCAGCTGGAGTATGGGCCCTGGAGGCAGGCCTGGGTTCAGCTATCCCACTCTCTCGCTGTGTGACCTAGATTACCTTTCCCGTCTGAGCCTCAGTGCCCTCCTTTCCAAAATGGGGGTGAAACGGTTCCAGGCGCACAGGAGGCACTCATGAATACACCTACACGAACAGCCGGCACAATATGCCACTCAGTCCTCACGGTACCCGAGAGCAGACGCTGACCCTATTTCACGGAGGAGAAAACTGAGGCTGGGAGCCAGTGTGAGGAAGGCCTGGGATCTGAATCTAGGCGGGACAAGGATGAGAGTGGGCGGACTCCAGATCCCTGAAGGGCTGGCTGCAACCTCGGCCCCCTCCGTGACCCTCCCCAGGCACCAGCAGTCGTCCTGCAGTAAGGCCTTCCAGCGCATCCTCATCGACCACCTGCGGGCCCCGGACACCCTCACCACTGTGTTCTTCCCAGGTGTGCCACGGCTGCCAGGCCACTCCACAGCCCTGGGAGCAGGGAGGGGCAGTGAGCCCCTTCCGGCCCCTGACTGCAACCTCTGACCCACAGCCTCCTGGTGGATTATGAATAATAACTGAGTCCGACCTGCACTAGCTGAGGGCTCCGGGGCCCTGCCTCCTCCTGGAGCCTCCTGGACTGGATAACTCGGCACCCAGACCAAGGACCCTGCTTCCTCCAGGACCTGGGCCCTGGCCGGCTGATGGAGGGTCTCAGCCCAGGGATCAGGAACTGGGCTGCTCGCTTCCTATCTACTTATCAGTGTATTTTATGGTTTGTAGCTCCGGTCTCCAAGGTACTCCCGGTGTAGGAGGCCTGGATTCTGGTTCTCGCTTCCTCTGCCTGTGTGACCCAGGGCAGATGCCTTCCCTCTCTGGGTGGGCCTCAGGCCACCTGGCTGCCTAGTGGGTGTCCTGCTTTCTTCCTCCTCTCTTTGGGCCAGGCTTCTGCTCTTCCCCAACTAGCTGCAGAAGTAGGGCTGATCCTCAGGGACCCCGCACCCCTCCAACCTCGACCCCTGAGGCTGAGCCAGATCAGTCCGCAGTGTGGAGTAAGGACCTGGGCATTCCCATCATCTTCCTGGGCCAGCAGGCTTCGGACTTGCACCCATGGCTGTACTAGACTCCCCTGGAGGACCCTGGGATGGTTTGCATGTCATTTGCATATCATTTGCATGCCGCATCTCACTCATCCTCAGGGCACTGTGGGAAACCCCTAGGAGTTCTTACCAAGTAGCAATAATTTGGGCCCAGAGTCACCTGTTCCCCCAGGACCTCAGTCCCTGCCAGGGTCCTCAGCACAGAGGCAATAAAGGCGGTGGTCAGTCTGGCGTTGCCTCTTCTCTTTTCTTCAGCAAGGTCAGGGCCCATGTGCCTCCCAGACCAAAACGCAGGGCAGGAAACCGTCCTTAGAAATCTAATTCTGAGCTCCTGGGCAGGCAGAGGAGCCACTTCCTCACAGCCGCGGCAGATCTCAGCTCGGGCTCCAGGCCTGCCTGGGAAAGGGAGTGACGTGGTCTCTTCTTTCAACTTCCGGAAATCTGCTGGGGTTCTGGCTTGGCCCTCCACCTCCATGGTGCCTCAGCCTGAGATTCCTGGTGCAAAGACCTGGTTCCAGGTAGAACTTGCCCACCAGTGGACAGCGCCATTCCAGGAAAACAATGGCAGTTAGTCCCTCTGGGCCTCTCCTGGGGGAAGGGATGAGGTCACGGGGAAGTGACTACCAGGGACACCTGACAGGTGCACTGTAAGAGCACAGGATGGCATCTGACCTGCTCTGGGGTGTGGAGGCCAGGAGGCATGAGCCGAGCGGGGAGGGCTTGCCCTGTTGACCTAGGGACCGTGGGGAGCCAGGAGGGTGGGTGTGGGAGCTGACATGCAGCCCCAGAACAAATGCCTGAGCCAGGCCTGGGCTCTGGTGACACAGGGGATGGGGGAGTCCTCGAACCTTTATGCTGAGTTTACTCTCACAAGCCACCTTCATCTCCATCTCGCCATCTGCACTGTGCCAAGTCAGGGCCAACGTACCCTCTGGCCTAGAAGACTGTTGCAGCTTCTCCTCCAGGCTTCCATCCTCCTCATCTACCCCAGTCCAGTCCAGGTCAAGCCACAGTCAGAGGGGACTTTGAAAATGCCTCCATTTTGAAAATCATACCCCTCTGAAAAAGACCCTTCAACGGCACCCAGTCTGCAGCAGCACGTTTGACTGTCCTGGTATTCAAAGCCCTTAGCAAAGAGCCTCTACTCCCAATTTGTCCCCCCCTGTGTCACACTGGTCACACTCTCTTTGCCCTTTGTCCCAAAGCACCCCTGCCTACTACAGAAATGCTACCTCGGTAGCAGGTTGGAGCCGTCAAGGCTGGGGCACCGTTCCCTGAATGCCAGTTTTGGTAGCTCTTCAGCTCCTTTCAACAGCCACCGGGCACCTGCTGTGGCAGGTGCTGGGATGATGAAACGTCCTGCTGGTGGAGGCTTCCAGGTCAAGCACAGGCAGAGTGCTGAAGCCGGGAGCGCTCCAGGCACCTGGGCCAGCCGCCACCTTCGCTCTCATCTACTCCTGCACCTGCTCCTCACCCTCCTCACACCTGCGCCCGTGACTCACCTGCACACATGCAGACCTGTCTGGGGACTGGCACAGCCCCAGGCCAGGTGCTGGAGACACAGCAGCAGTCTAGATGGCCACGGCCACACGACTCTGAGACAAACAGCACACCAAGTCCCCTTAACGCAGCTCTGATGGCCAGAACGAGCAGAGGATCGGGTGGGGGCACCAGGCTCCGTGTGGGTGCTGGGGACAAAGATGACTCCTCAAGGAAATCACACATGGGCAGGGAGACACCCCCATGTGATCACTCTGCAGCCTTGCCACGTCCCTTTTACAGAATAAGCGCCTTGCCCTGGGTCATGCAGACATCCACCTACTTACTCCCTGGCAGCAAGATCGTTGCCGTCAAGCGTGGCTAACACTCAAGGCATCCTCCAGGGGCAGATTCCAGCCCCGCTGGAGAAGAGGCAGCTATCCTGGAAGGAGTAATGCCAAGCCCCAGGGCCTGCAAAATGATGGGGTAGCAAGCAAAAGCCCAGTGTATGCAAGGTGGAGGGAGCCTGATCATATCTAGAACTCTCTAGAAGGCACCCGGGGAACGTTCTTGTTGAACTTATGGAGCAGAAAGGCAGCAAAGGGAAAAGTTGCAGGGAGCACGCCCAGGACAAATCCAGCTTGTAAATGGAGGTGGCAGAGAAAGCAGGTCCACATCTGACCACAAGGGGGCGCTCGGCACCAGGCAATTTAGTCTCAAGGCGTGGAGCCGGGTCTGCTGTAGGCGCCTCACCCTGCTCCGGAAGGCAAGGGGCTACACCTAATTCACCACGCGGAAACACCAGCAGTCAGAAATGTGCAGATGACAGGCAGGGCGTTTAGATCAATGCATGTTTGTTCATCCTGAGAGGATGTCATCCCTTCAGGTCAGTATTTCCCTTCATCTCCTTCCAACCTACTTTCCAGAAGAAACGACTCGGGATTTCTCATCTCTGACGAGCAGGCATATGGTAATGGCTCACTGATTCTCAGAGTCCTCTAATGTGCTGTCCAATACTGTACTACTTTTCAATGACTGGCATTCCTAGAATTTATCTTCAAATCTGCCTAGTCATTTTCAGTCTTAGTTTTTATTCACTTTATTCAGCACCACCTAAAGGTTTCATGGTTACTTTCAACTGCACCCGATTATTGTAACACCTGAATGCCCACAGGTCTAATCAACTGCTTATTGTTTCTGCTGCTGCTTGCTAGCCCTGGCTCCTTTCCTTAGATATTTATTTAGTAGTGGTTCTGGACAGCTTAGAATTGGTTGACACGCGGGACCAGCAGGTGGCATAATGGTTAGGTTGTTGGACTCCCACGTATTCGACTGTGGTTCGAGTCCCAGACCCAGCAGCTTAAAACTCATGCTGGGTGCGTGTGCGTGTGTGCCCAAGATCCCGAGAGGAGACTGGAGGGGAAGGGATTGTGATGTGGCCATCCCCCCAGAGGTGATTTCTCGCCTTCTGTCTCTCTGGCCAGTACACATGCCCTATAGCAAAAATATCTTAAAAAAAAAAAAAAGGTCGATTGGTTGATCCATAATACAAGGTAACCCTGAAGGTCCTGAAGGATATTTCCTTCAGAAAATTTGCCTTTTTGGTTCTGTGAGACACAAGGAGGTACTACACACCTAGAAGTATCTTAATTTCTCCACCAGAGACTATTGGCCCTGAGTAGTGTGAATATGAACCCCAGCGCAAACAGTGGATCTGAGATGACAGGGTTAGGTGGGATCCTTTCCTGTGAAGCGAAGTCAGAGATGTTTCCAGTTCCCACGGCAGAGGGGCTCCCTGCTACCTTTCCACAGGCCGACGCGAGTGACCAAGGGTCGGCTTCGTGTCTCCCTTGTCCAGGCTCAAAGTCTGTTCTCACACTGCCCCCAGAGGCAGTTAGTCCCTCAGACTCTGGAGTTCCAGACATTTCTTTTCCCCTAAGCAGCATGGGTTTCTTCTTTGGTATTGGACTCCTCCCTCTGCGGTTTACTTTTCCCTGGTTCTTCGGGATTCCCTCAACCTTCTCTGTGACCTTAGCCTTCTGGGCATTTTGTGGTAATGAGAATTCTTCCAGACTGCTGTTTCTATGACAAATTACATCAAAATAGTATTTTGCTTTATTATCATACGAGTCCCTGGGGACTCTCCAGTGCTAAGGTGGGTATGGCCTGCCAACTCGTCTACCTAGTGAGCCTTTGTGCAGGCTGACAGTTCTGCGGCTGAGACCCTGGCACTGTTCTAGGATGGGGAAAGGCTGGCAGAGCCCCACCTGTGTCACAGACTATATAGCAAAGTTCCACCTTGTCCTCGGGCGCCAAAGCTGCAGCCGGGCCCTTCTACACCAGATCTAGGAATAGTGACCAGTCCTTCCCTTTGTATTCTGGGGGATTGGGAACCTAGGGATGGGAGAAGCCTCTCAGGGAGGGCTACCCAGGAGGGGCAGAGGCCAGAGATGGTAGTCAGGAGCCAGGAGTGAGGCCTCAGTCCAGTAAACTGACTGACAACCTGACACTCCACATTCGGGCCACACAGGTGGGTCTGTACTTCTCAGGGCTGGCGAGGCTTTGCAAGCTGGAACTGGGACTTCCAGGTAGAGCAATGAGGAGACCAGAAATGGGCAGTGCCAGAAATCCCATTTTTGAAAATGATCCAGAGGAAATGACCATGTGGGGGAAGATGTACGTCAGAGGGCAACCTCGAAAGCAATCAACTCCCCCCCGAAGGAGGTAAAGAGTTAGAAAAATCATGGTTTCAGCATGAAGACACGACTGTTAAGCAAATACTCGTGAAGGCAACAGTGAGACTGTTTGTGAGTTAGTGACAGCAGCGTAAGAAGGACGCACAGGCAGGTTCAAGTCCTGGTATGTGAACATTTGGTAAGATTTTATAAGGAGACACAAGTATTACGAGGAAAAAAAATACAAGTGCGCTACTCTGTTTTTCAAACTTTATGTGATTAAAAAGTTTCTTAGTGAAAGACTATCTGATGTGAAGAATGGAGGCAAGGGACCGGGGGTCTGTAAGCTGTTGCTGAACTGGACGGCGAGCCCATTAGACAGGCTGGGCCAGTCTGGGCCCCACTGGGCGCAGACAAGGTGGCTGCAGCTGGCTTCCCAGGGGCCAGGCCTGGGGTGTGGGGTTCCAGCAGCCGAAGCACCGCCTTAGCAGCACCTCCTGTTTTTGTTCATCTCCCTGGAGACCCTGTGGGCCCTAAGAACCAGAGCCCCTTGTCTTCTCCAGCGATTTAGGAATTAGCTGGAGGGGACAAAGAAACGTGTCCCTCTCAGGCCCTTTCCAGCGGAGTCAGAAAAGGAATATAGCCTTTTATTGACTACTTTAAGTAGAACAAACTAAATACATATTTAACAGTTTTGGTTCATTTATATAGTACATTAAATAAATTATGCAGAGTTATTAAGTAACAAAAGTTCCTATCAGAGTAAAAGGACAAAGCACAGAAAAACCAGACTCTAACGCTTCCTGTGGGTGGTTTCACATTCATCATCCCCTTGAAAACTGCACTCGTGGAGGCTGCGTGGTCTCTGTATTTACATCATTGGCTTTCTTTTCTGGCGAGTCTTTGTAGCCTCAGCAGGAACTTGGAAAGCCAAGTGGACCGAAGGCCTCTTAGCCAAACAGCCCTTCGACCATTCACCTAATGCTTATTGCTGCGTCTCTCTGCCAACTCCAAGGCAGGGACGGGGCTGTCCCTGCCAGACACGGGCCGCACACGCCCTATTTGGTATAAGCATCAATGAGGGTGTGTACTGGGCAGCTGTGGGCCTAGCCAGATGGGGTCTGCAGGGGAAGCTCCATCTCCAGGACTGCGGTGGGTGGAGGGCAAGGCCTGCCCCTCAGGCCACCTAACCTCTTCCTGGCTCTTGGTGGGAAAGGTCACCTGCACCGTCATCTTTGGAAATGAGCATGTCAACATGGGCAAAGAGGCAGGGAGGCAACATTTTGGTTTCTCAAGAACTATAGACACCCGAGAGCTGGGAGGGCCCTACTGAGCAGCCTGCTCAGTGCCACACCCAACCAGGCTGGACTCCTCTCAGACGGCAGCCACCTGGCCTGGGCCGGAGCAGTCCAAGTCCTTCTGGCTTTTCTTACATTTGGTTCAAACATGCCACCACCCAGTTCTCTACAAACAGCTAAAAAAGATCTAAGAAAAGTTGGCTTGGTCTACTGACCTGGGAGCCTAGAAAACTGGTTCTAGTCCAGTTCTGAAGAAAGCCCAAGATGGATTCTATATTCAATGATTTCTTCAATCCATAATCCCATCTGGTTTCCAGGGCGAATGGCCATCTGGTCACTAGTTATGTCTCCATTCTGCAGAACTCACTACCACACAATTCCAATTGCATTCTTGAACCTTCAAACACACTTGCTGAGATATCTTCTAGAATGCCCCAGAACAATGTCTATACTCTTTGCAAGCAGTAACAGGGCTATACAAAGCAAAGTGTGGATTTCTGGTCTGGAAGTAAAGATGCTCAAGCTGAAACCAGAGGTGGTGAGCTCCTGGTAGACCAGCAGGTCCAGGTGGGCAACAGAAGTCCACATTGCAGAGGGCGGCAGGCAGGGTGGGAACGGTACTGAGATGGGTAGAAGCGTCCCGTTTCCAGACCGAGATCCATCGACGGGTTACCTATGACTCAACACTGCGCTGGAAAAGATCCATCCAATCGGGACACAGAGCTGTGTCTGAGCAGATATGCCATGCCCCAGGCCTGGAGCTGCAGCGATCCTCCCAGATGGGGCACTCCTACCTCCCAAGATGGGCTGCATACTCCCGAGCAGGTAGGCTTTACATTGCTTAGAGAATCATCAGCCCTGGGTGGAGTCAGGCCTGGTGTAGACAAGTAGGGACCATCCGGCAACTGAAAATATGAGCACTCAGCCCTCAAGTGTCCTTTGGAACATGGAGAGAGGGCTCCCACGTGGGGAACCCTTGGTCCTCTCCGGTTCCTGCTCTCACTGCTCACTTGCAGAGGACTGGGTGTCCCAAGCTGTCAGGGCCCCCCAGGGGTGATGCTCAGCACTGGCCTCATCCTCTGGACATGCTGACTGAGAGGCAGTCACGTGCTACGTCTGCTTTTGATTTCTAGAATAACATCGAAAAGCTGTAATTGATCTAACACCTTTTACACCCCCTACCCCACTGCAGCCCCTCTTTGCCTTTTCTCTCTCTCCAGATTTTAATTACAGGGGCCAGTTCTCCAGGCGGCCTGATTATTACTGTTTTTCTCTTTTACATGTCACTGTCGATGGGAGTGGGGAGTCTGAGCTTCCACTCCCCAGAAGGTAGCTGGGGTGGTGTCAGCAGGGACTGGAAACCAAGTGGAGAACCCTGACTAGCTCAAGACTCTACTGGCCCACCCCACTCCTGCTGGTGCTCCTCTTCCCGACCTGGTTTGGATAATGTCAGAAAGAAGCAGGGGAAAGAGATTCATTTTTGAAGAGCAAGCCCTAGACAGATGCCCTAGAGACCCATGAATTTAACTGACCAGAAGGAGCATGACAAAAACGTGGAGAACTGGTCTCTGTAGGTGCAGAATCACGCTCAGGTTTGCACACTGGTCTTGGGAAAGCACATGAGCATGGTGGCCTACAACAGTACCGCACAGATCTGAACATGAAACTGCCAACGAAACCTAGCCAAAGAAGGCTAGGCCCCGCACTTGACCTAAACCTTAACTGCAGAGAAATATTTCGAGCCCTGATGCGTGTCATTTGTTGGCTTTGGCTTATTCCAACCAGCAAAACCCGAGCTATGCTGGCCAGTCTTGGGGCCACTGCAGATTGTCAACACCTATGCTAGACGTTCACCCAATTTAGCAATTAAAAGCCAGTGAGCTGAAAACAGACCCAGTGCACACGAGAAACCCTCTTGCTTTAAATGACTCAGAGGCTCTGTGACCTCCTCGTGAGCCAGCCGCCCATGTCTTACGGAAACAGAGCTGAGTCCTGTCTGGTGTAGACTATGTCCCTGTTAGTCGGGCCACCCCACCAACTGCTGAGGTTCAGGAGGCAAGGGGGGGGGGGGGGCGCACCTGTGCCTAAGGCCAACTGGAGAAGATAGGTCTTACGTGTTCCATGGTGAAGGACCGCTGTCAGTCCCTCCCACCATACTGGTCCTCACTTTATGCAGTGGGACTCTGGCCATGTTAGAGGAGTTGTACTGAGTTCCTTTATTAAGACTGAAAATCCTCAGTTAAAGTAAGTTAGGGACTGAAAGTTCTTAAAGTGACACCTGTATGCAAGGACGCTACCTGTGCTGACCCCTAGGGCTTTATGGGACTGAGAACTTTGATTTCAGACTGGTCACTGCCCAAAAGCTGCTACCATGACCTGGGTTTCAAAGGCCCCCTGGGGTAGGGCCAGGCAACTCCCTCCAAATCACTCCATGGGACGAGAGGACACTGGCAACATGGAGGTGAGGAGTGGGAGGATCAGGGGCCCCAGGCTCCTGACAAAGCCTGAATTACAGACAGGGACATGTGAGGCAGTTCCTAGCACTCAGAGAGTGGCACAGGTGAAGTCATGTTTGGAGAGTCCAGTAAGCAGCTGGAAAACTCCCTGGGGACAGAAGAAAAATCAGGCCTTTCCAGAGTGGTTTCTCACCTCCTTTTCTGTGCTCAGAGACGGTGGGTATCAAATACATAACCAAGAGAAGGGCAAGTGAGCCTGCATGCTTGACAATGAAGGGCATGGCAGGTATCATGACATGAAGCTGTGAGGGCCGAAGAATTCTTCTAGGGCCAGGAGGGCTGCTCGGGAAAGACTAGGCCTTGCCGGGAGGGACAGTCCTACCAGCACACCCAGCATAGCTGACAGGACAAATGCAGCTTCCTCAGTGCCAGAGAGCCCACGGTGGGAGGTGCCCAGTGCCTGGTCATGAGCGGTCGGAGACAAAGGGCTCAGGACAGGGCCACAGCGCCAGCAGCCCAGTGGTGGTAGACGGCTGTGCACTTCCAAGAGGTGATCCACTCAGTTAACTTGACAATACTAGTTTGGCCAACATGCTCAGAGAACAGACTATCTGCATGGAGTCTTGTTCTCTCTCAGACTAATCCATGCACTGGAAACGATATTCTGCACAAGCAAAACCAAGTGAGAGAGGAAAAAAAATGGGTCCCAAACTAAAACAGCCAGCCAGGTTGGAAAATCTTGTCCAAAATGGTCTATGATGCTCAGTGGCAGTTTTACTTTTCTTATTACAAGGTTTAATTGAAATGGTCACTTCTTTCCTGTCATTTCTGAGAATGGGAACAAGTCTGGACAGTAGGGTGTGGGGAGTCCTGAGTGCCGGCTTTGTCCACCCAAATCCTGTGAGGCCAAGCAGTGTCATCTGCCGAAGGAATGGGGCTCCGCGGTTGTTCAGAGAGGAGGACACCAATCTCGTCAGAGGGGGGTCTCCTCCGGGCCTGCTGCCAGCCTCCATCCAGCCTGGGAGTGCCTCCACTGGGTGGGCTCATTCTATAGAACCTTGACTCCCAGAGGCAGGGAGGGGACTGCTGGTCTACACTGGGAGGGGCTGGCTGAGCCAGCATGAGCTGGGAGAGAAACACCAGGAAAGCTGTGGAGGCAGCTGAGGCTAGCGCCTGTGCAGAGAACAGCACACCGGATCCCCACGGCAGATGGCAAGTGTGCAGAGCGGCCTGCGCACCAGTTCTCAGGCTCACTTATCCTGCCTCACTTCACTTCTTGCTGATGACCCACTGGCGACGTGTGCTGGTTCCACTGCTGACCGCCGGGGTAAGCATGCGTCGTGCTGAGTGGTCATCAGGGTAAGTGGAGGCAGGGGCTCAGAGTCCGTTGCTGTCGATGGCTGTCACGGAGGCAGGTGTAGAGGAACGCGAGGTGGTTGCTGAGGTCTTGTCCAGGGCAGGGCTGGGCACGCTGCAGTCGGTGGACCTGGCGGAAGCGCCCCTCCCTCCAGGAAGCAGTGGCCGGCTCTGGCCGTGCGGACTCTGGCCATGCAGGTTCTGCCCGCAGAGCCGGTGGTGCCTCTCCCAGTCCTTGTGCTGGCAGAAGGAGCCGCAGTACCGCGCGATGTTGCAGCCGCTGCACGTCTCGCTGGCTTTGCGGCCACAGTTCCAGCAGTTCTGCAAGACAAAGCCAGCGGTTAGTGAGTGTGCAGGCGGGTCATGTGATGTGTCACCTGTATGGCAGAGCGTGGGCTCTCGGGGTACACCTACCGAGGGATGGGCCCCACTTCTCCTGCTCCCTGTTTAGAGTGGGAAATACCCCACCCCCCTCCACCCCCCTTCTGACTTTCCTTCAGTCGAACAGGAAAACCACCCACCCACAAGATGAAGGGGACAGTGTGATGAGGGATACAGGTGCAAAAGGCTTATCTACTACACAGGGCAAGGGCATGCCATCTGCTTAAGGCATGGACTCATGTGTCTGAATAGTATTTTAATGCTCAGAGATCAAACGAAGTCTGGCCTAGGGCCTCCCATCATGGCTGCCTGTCCTTAGACCACAAAGCCACATGTGTTTTTTTCTCCATTCTTCCAATGGAGAACAATCTTCACTGTTTTCACTGACAACAGCTGATCTTTCAACAAAGACACTGGAAGGAGTACAGGCCATACCTGAATGTTTAAGACCTGTCGTGGGATAGGGAAGCAGGGTGGGAGAGCAATGATGGAGGAAGCTGAGCTACCCTCCCATCTCCTGTGCCTGTCCTGTCCTGTCACTGTGTATCTCTCATCATGGACGGGCTCAGGTCGTGGGAATATGGGCCTGTTCTCATGGCCACTCAGAGCGCAGGGCCCTGGAAGGCTAGGTCTTACGGAATCAGTAAGTTTTCTGAGTCCGTCTAGAGCTTTCCTTGGGAGGGCCAGGTACTACAGCTGGGCCTTAGCAGAAACCATGCTAAGTAGGAACTAATTCTGTGGTCAAGGGAGGTTTGTTGACAGCAACAGCCATGGAAGTGGTAGACAGAGTCACGGACAGACCACCTCATAACTGCCCTGTGGGCCAGGGAGGAGGGGCGGCACCATAGAGGATGCAGCCCCTAGCACCTGTCCCTTGGCACTTTCCTTCCCTAGGCTCTGTGAGGGCCCCTGTAGCAACACAGGAGAATCCTGCACCTGAGGGCTCTAGGACCTGCTGGTAAGAGAACAGCCTCTGGCACTGGCCAGGGAAACTACTGGCAAGGACATTAGCAGCCAGCCTGCTGCCACCTGGTCTTCTCCCAAAGGGGCTCTATGCACAAGCCAATGACCAGGCTATGGCCCACCAGGGAAGAAAGGTACAACCCTACTGAAGTCAGAACGCTTGCTCCTGTGTAGATGATGACAGCCAAAGGTGCTGGCAAGGGTGTAGACCAGCCCGCAGATGAGCAACAGAGGACCAGCAGGAATTCGGGTTGTAGAATGAGCACGTGGCTGTGTAGTCTGTAGCCGAGACTGGCTCAATATACAAGTTCACGTTCAAAGAGTGTAAGAAAAGACCACACATGCCCTGATAATTCAATAGGCTTCTCAGGAAATACACTCTAGGAATTGCCAGCTCCTGCCAATACCAATACCAGAGGGCCAAAACAGGTAACAGAAGTCATTTTGAGGTTACAGTCACAGAGTCTCAAGCAAACAATATTCCAGTCTGATGGGAGACTTTGAACAAGGCACTGCAGAACATTAATGCTTGCTGTTGCCCCCGGGGGCTGCTGTGCCAACCCAAGACAGGGTGAACGAGGGCCTCTACTCCCTCTGTCAAAGCCTGCAGGGATACTGCAGCCCTGGCGCAGGGGACAAAACTACAACTCTCATCCTGGCGGCCATTCGCTTTCAAATAGCTTATTTCATGATTTATGACATACAATAAAAGAAAATAAACAGTCTCCCACAGAGGCAGGATAATGGAAATACAAGAAACATGTGGTGAGTGTCAGAGCGGCCAGTGGAGAAAAGGACAGTTTTATGTTCTCTTTCTCTTTTCCTCTCACTCCCAAGTATGAGGGTGTTTTGCCAAAATATAGGACAAAAACTTTATTGTTGTAGTCACTTTTCAAGTCAGCATTCCTCAAAGCCAGAGCAACACACTTGGCCAAACAGTCCCCTGTAGTTAAAGGGAAAACGTTACTGGCCAGTGAGTCAGAAATATGGTTGTCAAATTTCTCTGGTCAAGCAGGGGCATCACTTTATGCCAGTATTTTACTCCAAGTAAGGCCTGGGGCCCAACTCTATCAGAACTACATGGGGTTGGGCGAAGTCCCTGGGACTCATCCTAGAGCTTATTGAAAATCTGGCCTGGGACCAGCAGTTGGCATAATGGCCATGTCGCTGGATTCCCACATAGTTGACCACGGTTCGCGTCCCAGACCCGGTGGCTTAAACTCACGCCGGGCGCGTGTGTGTGTGTGCCCAAGATCCCGAGAGGAGAAGGGATTGCGGTATGGCCATCCCCCTTGGGGGATGATTTCTCGCTTCCTGTCTCTGTGTCTCTCTCTGTCTTTCTGGTGAACGCACGCGCCCTATAGCAAAAAATCCTCTCAAAAAAAAAAAGAAAATCTGGCCCGAACAGAAATGACCCCCCCATTATATCATCAATTGGTAACCATTTGTGTTTGCCAGGAAATCCAGGCTGTGGTGGACATAAGGGAAAGTTGCTGCTTTCGTCCACCCCCAGGCATTATAGGGGTACTGGCTTCAAAGGAAGTGGCTGTTCTGAGTGAGCAGGAGTCACTACGGCTTGTACAACAATAACAATATAACAAATCCTTTCCACCTGCACAATGCATGCCAGTT
Source organism: Tupaia tana (assembly GCA_026018925.1). Lineage (NCBI taxonomy): Eukaryota > Metazoa > Chordata > Mammalia > Scandentia > Tupaiidae > Tupaia > Tupaia tana. Next base: position 30,562,721 of record JAKSZU010000015.1, read on the forward strand.
TAAATGCACTTCCACAACCACGATCTACTTTCTTTTCTTTCTTTCTTTTTTTAAAAAAAGAATTATGAGAAAGTAAGCTATCAGGTCCAGGACTCGCACCGTGGTCAGCCATGTGGGAGTCCACTGTGCTTAACCAACATGCTACCTGCCAGCCCCAAATTTACTTTCTTTCTTTCTCTTTCAAAAAGAATTATTTAATTCCATTTGCTATTATTAATTTTTAATTTGACCAGAGAGAGACAGAGAGAGAAATAAAGGAAAAGGGAGAAAGCAAGCTGCCAGGTCTGGGACTCAAACCATGGCTAGCCATGTGGGAGTCCAGTGCCTTTAATCACCACCCCACCTGCTGGTCCCAGGTCTATTTTCTTTTTTAAGAAACAAAAAGAGGGACCAGCAGTTAGAGTAATGGCTATGTCGCTGGACTCCCATGTAGTCGACTGCAGTTCATGTCCTGGACCTAGTGGCTTGAAACTCACGCTGGGCATGTGTGTGTGCGTGCCCAAGATCCTGAGAAGAGAATGGAGGAGAAGGGATTGCGGCGTGGCCATCCCCCCAGGGGGTGATTTCTCACTTTCTGTCTCTCTCTGTCTGTCTGGCGAGCGCATGTGACCTATAACAGAAACCTCTCCACAAAAAATAAAAAAAGAAACAAAAAGAAAGCACTGGTGTATCAAAGGGCATAGGTGCTTGCTGGAGACAGAGAGAATGAGAGAGAAGGAAAGTGAGAAAGCACCCCCAGGGAGGATGGCCATGCTCCAGTCTCCTCTCTGGATTTTGGGCACACGCACCTGGCGTGTTGTTAAAGCCACCAGGTCAGGGACTTGAACTATGTGGTCGGCCATATGGGATGTGGCCACCTCAACTACCATGCCACAGGATGGCTCCCACTAGTCTACTTCTATCTTCCTAAAAATGATCGGAACAGGGCCCAGCAGGTGGCATGGTGGTTAAGGGACTGGAATTCCCACATGGCTGACCACGGTTCGAGTTCCGAACTTGGTTGCTTGCTTTCTCCCTCTCCCTGTCCCTCTTCCTCTGGCAAAACTCATGTGAAAAAATCATAAATAAAATAATTAAAAAAAAAAAATGATCAGAACAGGACAGGGGCTGCTATACCCATCGTACAGAGACGGAACTCGAACTATGAGTATGAGGGGAACTGGGACTAGCGCTCAGGGTTCCTAACATGAGTTAGTCCTGGGCTGCTGTTCCCATGCCAAACTAACTCTCTTAAGCCACGTAGGATCCAGCTTCCTTAACCACCAGGTCATGGGGACAGCCCTGTTTGTTTCAAAGCTGAAAAATGACTAAAATGAAAGTTACAGAAACATTTTATTAATTTCAAAATGATTGTGAGCCTGACACAACATTTTTGCTGTAAGCTCTTTTCCTTTTAGTCTTTCCATTTCTGTCCTCACTGTGGTACATCACATCCTACATAGAAACCTTGTGAAGTCCTGGGACCCAGACACCAGGCAGGCCTACCAGATCTGTCAAAACGCTGGCCCACATGTGAAGACACCAGATGCTATAGGACCCTGCATTTCCTTACTCAAGGACCTTGGCTTTGGGGCTGGCAGGTGATGTAGTCAAGGAGCTGAACTCCAACATGGCTGACCACGGTTCAAGTCCCAAACCTGGCATCTTGCTTTCTCACTTCCCTTCTCCCAACACCCACAACTCTGGTGAGCGCATGTGCCCTATAGCAAATAAAATAGTAATAATAATAAGTAAACTTAAATAAAACATTATTTAAGGAAAAAAAAGGAGCTTGGCTTTTGCACTGTGGGATGATATCTATTAAACTCCCTGAGCCACAGTTTCCTTATCTTTCAGGCTGAGATCCAAAAGTATCAACCTCCTGGAATAACTGTGAGAGTCACTCTTAGCTGGATATCTAGCACACAGCAGGTCACTCAGTCAGCAGCGGTCATGATGAGCCAATATGTAAAAGACAATATAACAATGATGTCGTGGTATGTACATGTCCTGGAGGACAACTCAAGACTCTTCTGGTCCTGGATAAAAACTAGAATTGTCAGTCAAGAGTGGACTGTCTGTGTCTCACTGCCCAGCACGTGGAAGGACGGTGGTGGGCTTGGTCACTGCAGGTGCCCCACCCCGGGGCGGGCTCACAGGGCTCTGACCTCCGTGGACTCCTCCTGCTCGTTGATGACGAGGAAGGCGTCCTCCGCCGCCTGCCGCTTAACGTCTGCAATGGTCTGCTCCATCCGTGCTCTCTCTGTTGCAATCACTTCAAAGGCTTTTTGCTCTGCCTCAGCAACAGCCTTCTGTACTTCTGACATGGCCTGAATTTTCACCTTATTCACAGCTTCTTCTGGAAGAAAGTGACAGTAAAATCAACTGGCCGAGAAATCTTTCCCCTCCCACCCCACAGACTTTTAGAAAAGGATCAGAACGGAAACAAGATGAATTTCCTGAAGATACGCAGGATGGAGGTAAGAGCTAGGACATACAGCCTCACTTGTATTCTGACAACTACTTCATAGGGTGTGCAGACGGGGGTGAGCACTGGCTAGGGCTGGGGAGACACAGGTGACTGTCATGAGTTTGGGATCAGGTGTTTCAGAGACTAGGGTTCCCAAGAGAAAAGTGGTCAGTGCTACAAAGGTTAGGAGAGAAACAAGGAAATCCATTTTGGTTGGCATGATAGGTGGAAATAAGTTTTGGGAAATTCTTGTAGGCCAAGCTAAGAGATTTAACCTTTTTTAAAAAAGAAATGTAGGAACCAGCTGGTGGTGTGGTGGTTAAAGGTGCTGGACTCCCACATGGCTGACCGTGGTTTAAGTCCCAGACCTAGAGGCTTGCTTTCTCACTTTCTCTCTCTCTCATTGGAAATATTAAAATAATAATAGGTTAAATAAAATAATTCTTAAGAAAAAGAAAAAGAAAAGTAAATGCTCAAAAGGGTTCTATGCCAGCAGAAAAGACTGCAGACAGGGACCAGCAAGCAGTTGGCATAATGGCTATGTTGCTGGATTCCTATGTAGTCGACCGTGGTTTAAGTCCCAGACCCAGTGGCTTAAACTCAACTCCAGGTGCGTGTGTGTGCATGCCCAAGATCCTGAGAGGAGAATGGAGGAGAAAGGATTGCAGTGTGGCCATCCCCCTGGGGAGTGATTTCTCGCTTTCTGTCTCTCTGTTGAGTGCATGCGCCCTATAGCAAAAACCTCTCCAAAAAAAAAAAAAAAAAAAGAGTCTGCAGACAGAGAGAGCTACTGGGAGCCTTGAGCAATAAATCAGCTGATAAGAGACTGAATTTTGATAGGAGCAAGTGGTACCAAAGAGGATGAGCAAGAAAGAGGTTGGCGTATTGAAGGATCTGGATAGGGAGGCAAAAAGCAGGCATGGGGCAGGTAAGAATGCTGAGGGGCCTCCAGGTGTAAATGACCAGGAGGCAGTTAAGATAGCGAAGACTGACCATCTAAACTCTGTCCAGTCCGATTACCCCAACTGGCTCCTGATCACTCCTCTCTTTCCCATCACCACCACCCTGGCTTAGTTTCCATAGGGTGATGCTCCAAACATGCTCTATGCACGTGAACTTCGGCCTGGTGAGAATGTGACAGTGAAGTCCCTGAGAATGACGTAGCAGGAGTTCACAAGATGAGACAACCCAAAAGCCAAAGCTTGGCTCTGGTGAGATTAAGTATTCTAGGTACCATGCTAGAACTTTCTATACTATTCTAGCTTTAAGAAGTCTTCAGGGGACCAGCAGTTAGCATAATGGCTATGTTGCTAAACTCCCATGTAGCCGACTATGCTTCGAGTCTCGGACCCGGTGGCTTAAACTCACACCGGGTGTGTGTGTGTGCGTGCGTGCCCAAGATCCCAAGAGGAGAATGGCGCAGAAAGGATTGCAGTGTGGCCATCCCCACTGTGGGTGATTTCTCACTTTCTGTCTCTCTGTCTCTGTCTGTCTGTCTGGTGAGCGCACGCACCCTATAGCAAAAACCTCTTTAAAAAAAACCCCAAAAAACAAACAAACAAAACAAAACAAAAAATACCTCACACTGGGCATGTGTATGTGCGTATCCAAAATCCTGAGAGGGGATTCATCTATTGGGATCATACTCACACACCTGGCATAATTTTAATGCCACCAGGACAGGGATGCTACCTGTGGCCAGCCATGTGGAGCCCAGTACCATAACCACCACGCCACCTGCTGGCTCCAGTCATTACCTTTTTTACTCTTACAGAAAATGAGGCCTTGACGTCATTTGACGTCAAGTTGAGGGCCTTGAAGGTGACAGGAAAAGCAAAATAATTCAAGGGCTCAGCATATGGGACCAAATGGGGCAGCTGCAAGAAGGCAGATGTACGTAGATGCTGGTGAGTAGATGAGGCAGAACTGAATGTAAACATAGAAATAGGGTGCATGGGAGACCAGCAGGTGCCATAATGGTTATGTCACTGGGCTCCCACATAGCCGGTTGCAATTCAAGTCTCAAACCTGGAGACTTAAAACATGCTGGCATGTGTGCATGTGTGCCCGAGATCCCGGGAGGAAAACGAATGGATTGCAGCATGACTATCCCCCCGGATGATGATTTCTCCTTTTCTGTTTCTCTGGTAAGCACATGCACCCTATAGGAAATATCTCTCTTAAGGAAAAAAAAAAAAAAAGAAAAAAAAGAAATAGGGTGTATGGATAGGGAGGGATGAGCTGCTTACTTAGGGCCTCATTGTGGCCCTGCTGACAGGTGTGAAAAGGACTGGGAGCCATACCAATGCCTGACTTACAAAGGAGCATGACAGGCAGTCCAGGAGACATGCAGGAGTAGCTGGTGGCCGAAGGACCTGGTCATCAACTTTCTCCCCAGTATGTGTTCCCCAGTATGTTTGCTCACACAAACAGGCGAGTACCTGCAATCTAATAGCAGATGGGCACATACCTGTTTTCTTCCAAAATTCCACTGGTACATATCCCGTTCCTGGCCTACTACTGAACTCCCGCTGAGAATCTAGGGAAGAGAGGTAAAGAGAACAGCGTCAAATAATTTTTATCAGACCTCTTATTCACCACGTAAAGAGTTAAACATATATGTTCATTTAGTGCAAAAACAAATTCTGGGGGTCGGCAGGTAGCATGGTGGCTGGAGTGTTGAATTTCCATACGGCCAAGCACGGTTTGAGTCCTGGACTTGGCAGCATGCCTTTCATCGCTCCCTCTTTCTGGTTAAATAAATAAATTAATGGGACCAGCAGATGGCAAAATGGTTATGTTGCTGGACTCCCATGTAGTCAACCACAGTTTGAGTACCAGATCCAGTGACTTAAAACTCACACTGGGGGGGGGGGGGGGGGGGGGGGGACGACCAGCAGTTAGCGTAATGGCTATGTCACTGCACTCCCATGTAGTTGACCATGGTTTGTGTCCTGGACCCGGTGGCTTAAAACTCACACCGGGTGCATGTGGGTGTGGTGCCCAAGATCCCGAGAGGAGAATGGAGGAGAAGGGATTGCGGCGTGGCCATTCCCCCGGGGGTGATTTCTTGCTTTCCGTCTCTCTGTCTGTCTGTCTGGCGAGCACACACGCCCTATAGCAAAAACCTCAAAAAAAAAAACCCCAAAAAAACAAACAAACAAAACAAAACAAAAAAAACCTCACACTGGGCATTGTGTATGTGCGTATCCAAAATCCTGAGAGGGGAATGATGGAGAAGGGGTTGACATGGCCGTCTCTCCTTGGGGGTTATTTCTTACTTTCTATCTCTCTGTCTCTGTCTCTCTGGCGAGCACACGTACCCTATAGCAAACATCTCTATTTAAAAAAAAAAAGGGACCAGCTGATGGCATAATAATTATGTCGTTGGACTGCCAGATAGTCGACTATGGTTCAATTCCTGGACCTGGTGGCTTAAAACACACTAGGCACATGTGTGCCCAAAATCCCAAGAGGAGAATGGAGGAGAAAGGATTATGGTGTGGTCATTTCCTGGGGAGTGATTTCTCACTTTCTGTTTGTCTCTGTCTCTCTGGGAGTGCACGTGCCCTATGGCAAAAATGTCTCTCTCTAAAACATAAATAAATAAATGAATAAATAAAATTAAATAAGTAATTCTTTAAAAAATTCTGATAGAGATAAAATCAGATTATAAACCAGTACACCTAATTTTTAGCTTTAAAACTGCACACATCTCAAATATTAGTAGTATTTCCAAGTAGGGAGATAAGGTTAATAAGCATGTATGTGTGTGTGTGCCCAAAAGCCCTATGGGATGCAGAAATGGAGGACAAGGAGTTGTGCTGTGACTCATTGATAGGTTCTCTCATACTCCCTCTGTTCAACACATCTGCCCTCCAGCAATTAAAACAAAACAAAAACACAGGCCAATCAGAGGCATGGTGGGTAAGGCAGCTGAATCCCACGGCCGACTTGGTGATTCCAGTCCCAGACTCAGCGGCTTGAGAAATGTGCCGGGCATGTGTGCATGTGTGCCCAAAATCCAAAGAGGAAAATGGAAAAGAAGGGACTGTGGCAGGGCCATCCCTCCTGGGGGGTGTTTTCTCACTTTCTCTGTCTCCCTTTTGAGTGTACACACCCTTTAGCAAAATTTAAAAAATAAAATAAAAAACCTGATGGTGACACAGTGGTAATGTGACTGGACTCACATGGGAAAGGTTCTAGGTTTGAGTCCTGGGACATTTCTCAGTATGTCAGGTTTGCAAACGCATAACTATGATCTGGGCTGGCTGAGACTGGGGTGGATCACAGCAGAGGCCCTGTCAGGGCTGCCAGGCTTTCTCCTGCCTTCCCCAATAATGGAACAAATAAATAAACTTATAGAAATGAATAAATAAATTAAACACCTAACTTTATGCAGATGCTCTGAGAACGAAATAGTACACAACTGCAGGAGCAAAGGCTGCTGTTTATTCTGGGTCCCCACCAACTCTGCCCTTACCATTGCTGAGAGCATCGGCACTCCCAGGGCTATGCTGCCGGGAGACCAAGTCCGTCCCTGTTTTCCTCATCTCTGTGCTTTCGTTACAACGTCTTTTCCAGTAGTTGAGCTCTTCCCGATCAGATTCCTGACAGCGCCGCAGAACAGCCATGGAGCGCCTCGTTTTCTCTACCATCTCCATAATGCAATTCAGGGCCTGAGCCAGAGAGGAAGTCAGGCAGAGATGAGATGAGGAAATTCAAGCAATGAACACTGAAAATCAAGTACAGGTAAGCACAATATAAAGAATGAAGTTTCAGGCACTTTATAGGTTTAGGAATTTCAAGTTTACAAATAGAAAGCTTTTCTTACAGCTTATTTAAAAATATATAGACATATGTACATATAGTTCATTTTATACATAATCTTTAAGATTTCAAATAATGCCATTGGGATTCTTCAAGGTTGAAACTGTCATGTATAAAGACTACTTACAACTTGGTCTTTTTTTTTTTTAATAAAGTTTGTAGGCTGGGGCTTGAGACCTACATTTCTTTTTTCTTTTTTAAAGAATGATTTTATTCAACTTTAGTTAATTTATTTTAATTTGACCACGGGGGCGGGGGGGAGAAAGACAGTGAGAAAGCAAGCCTCCAGGTCCAAGACTGAAAATGCAGTTCGGCCATGTGGGAGTCAAGCACCCTTAACCACCACGCCACCTGCTGGTCCTGGTCCTTTTCTTTTTTTAAAGGGCATGTGCATTCCCCAGAGTGGGAGAAAGCTCTCTCCACCACTGACTGCCCCATGGGGTGTGATCATGCCACACGTCTCCATTTTCCCATCCTGTGATGATTTGGGGCATGCACACACATGTGCCCAGTATATTTTTAAAGACACCAGGGATGGGATTCAAATAGCAATCAGTCTTGTGGGATCTGGCTTCTTAAACCACTAGGTGCCTGGGGCCAGCTCCACAATTCATTCTTTTTTCTTTTCCCCCCACAATTCAGTCTTTTAAATACAGATGTGGTAGCCCTGTAGCTGAGGGAACAACAGATAGAAACATTTTATTTATGGCTCTAGTTATGTTCACTTCAAGCATATGTGCTCTATTAACTACTAGGAGTATTAAGGACTCAGTAACAGACAGGGAAATCTCACACTGTAAGATTCTTACACGGTCGGGACCAGCAGTTAGTGTAATGGCTATGTTGCTGGACTCCCATGTAGTCAACCAAGGTTCAAGTCCCGGACCTGGTGGCTTAAACTCACGCCGGGCACATGTGCATGCGTGTCCAAGATCCCAAGAGTAGAATGGAGAAGGGACTGTGGCGTGACCATCACCCCTGGGGGGTGATTTCTCACTTTCTGTCTGTCTCTATCTATCTTTCTGGCAAGCACATGGGCCCTATAGCAAAAATCACCCCCTCAATAATAATAATAATAATAATAACAACAACAACAAATGGAATTAAATAAATAAATAATTCTTAAAAAAAGAAAAAGAAAAAAGAATTCTTACATGATCAAGATGTTTCCATTCATCAGCCCATTCTCTTTCTGTCAAACGGTGGTCTACCAACTCATCTTGATAGCCTCCATTTAGACCTATAGGAAATTAGAGATTAAATTTGAAGACTGCAGGAAGAATACAGTAGAATTGGATTTTACTAAGTAAATATACACACTCGTAACAACTTTGGGTGTGCTACTAAGGCAATGATTCACAATGAGCTGTGAGGTCCACAAAATGACATACAACCAAGACTCACTATTCAGAAAGAACTCCAACAAATCTACTGCGAAAGACAAAGATGACCCATAACATGTGAAAATACACTCAAACTTCTAGGTAGGCAGGAAATGCAAATTAAAACTTCACTGACATAAGAATTTGTACCTAACATACCAGAAAAAATTAAAACATCAGATAATACTAAGTGTTGACAAAGATGTGGAACAATGTGAATGCTGAAATACTGAAACTAGAGTATGTACTGGTCCTACTTAGAGGCAATTTAGTATTATCAATAATATTTTTTCCATGGTTCTGATATACTTTCTTTTTTCTTTTTGTTTCTTTTTTTTTTTTTAAATAAAGAGAATTCCCACAGCATCTATTGCCAACTAGTAATAACATAAGGGTAATCAATAGAGTATGAACAAATTTTTATAACTATACTCTCCATGAAGGGAACAAACTACTGTCTTCTCAGCAAGTTCTCACTTCGTTTATCATTTCTAGTTGGAGACACTTTATAGCAGAGTTATATTATCTCCTTTTAACATGATCCTACCCATTTGTTTTCTTGACTTTGTATCTGAAGATGAGGCTGATGGCTACACTACCACCTCTGCACTTTCTGGCTCTGGCCTTGGTATGCCACGGTGGAATCTCACAAAGGCCACACCCATTTTCCAGGAGTGCAATGACTGTGTGAATCAAGAGGTACTCACTATTTTGAAAAACTATCATATACAGAAAAACTGCTAATAGTCCATTTTTTTTTTAAATAAAAATATTTTATTTATTTATTTTAATTTGACCAAACAGAAACAGAGTGAATGAGGGGTGGGGGTTGGGGAGAGTGAGAAAACAAGCCTTCAGGTCCGGGACTTGAACTGTGGTCGGCTATGTGGAGTCTAGCACCCTTAACCACCACACCACCTGCCAGCCCCTGCACTGCTAATAGTCTTTGCATCATTAATACAACCCCCGTCCCTTCTGTCCTATTTATAGTATCACACTGCTGCTACAATGCTCACACCTGTCACTGCAAATTCAAAATCCAAGAAAGTTTCTTTCTGAGAATTTGCTTCAGGTCGGGATCAGGCTGCCTATAAAGGGTTGTATCCACAACTCACAACACTACTTTTATCAGTCAAAATTTATAGGTGTTAGATTTATAGTGACTCTGCATTTTATTTATCTTCTGATGTAGTCATGCCTAAGCGCTAACATTTCATGGAAAGATACTTTCTTACATATGAGAGCTAAAATTATGGGTGTAAGGTAGGTAATAGTGACCAAAATTTTCATCTTAAGAGAGGAGATGAGGTGATATATTTGCTTAAGAGAAGGGCTGGCAGATAATGGTTTGGTAAGAAGTGAGAGCCATTGTATGAAGGCAGATGTTTTCAAATATGACTGGTGAAAGGAAGGAATCTGTAAGAAACCTGACAAATGGCTAAAGCCCCCCCCCCGCCCCCCCCCCCAAATCCCATTGAGGTAGATGATCAATGGTCCTTCAAAGTACAGGTCAAGATGGAAACACTTTTTCCTGTAGTTCTATCAAGTAAAATGACAAAAATGAAAGTATACCAAGTTTTGAGTATTCTCTCAATTTAGACTGGGAAAAAAAAAAAACAACAAAAAACAAGTACATGAATATGGGGGAAAAAAACCCCAAAAAAACAGCAAGCCTAGCTTTTACCAACTAAAAGAGGGGCACTAGGATCAGGACACTAAGGGAGGCATCATGACATAGTGAAAAGGCAACCAGAATGCGGGCATCAGACGGCTGGGGCCTGACTCTGGTCTCTGCCACTCTCTAGCTCTGTGACACTGGCCAGAGTTCCTTCATTTCTTATCTGTAAAAAGGAGGAATTTTGTAAAGAATAAATGAGATACTGAAAATACACTATTAGTAGCTAAGACTGGTAGTAGCTGAGACTCAGTAAATGTTGGTGGCTGAGAATCCCACTGCTGTCATAGCTGGCACCACTCAGCTACAGCTGCAGGAAGCCAGGGGCTCTATCATCCAAACCTCTAAAAAAGAGCTAAGGAAAAGTCAGAGAAAGAGGACAAATTTGTTGCAATTTGTTACTCCACATGGTACCAATCGGAAATGCAGGAGTAACCCTAGAAGGTACCAGCTCTTTGATTCTCTGCGCTGACAGATGCTCAGCAGTTAATCTTCAAAGAACCTTCTACAGTAAGGTGAAATGAGTGTGTGACAAAAAGTGCTGTCTACAATTTATCTCAGATGTTTGTTAAAGATTATTTTTGGTTTCCCCTAAATTTAATGCCTACTTAGGTAGGGCCCATGTGTCAGACAGTCTAAATATAACAAATACCATTTTTTTAAAAGAATTAATTTAATTTGATTGATTATTATTATTTAATTTGCTATAGGGCACTTTCTCTCTAGAGAGAAAGTGAGAAAGAGAGACAGTGAGTGACATAGTGGTTTAGGTGCTGAACTCTCACGTGGCCAACCATGGTTCAAGTCCCAGTCATGGCAGTTGAAACTTAAGCAAGAGTGTGTGCATGCGTGCTTTAAAATCCCCAAAATTTCAAGGAGAACAGAAGAGAAGGGATTGTGGCATGGCCATCCCCCTGGGGGTGATTTTTCACAGTCTCTCTCTCTCTCCATGAGTACAGACGTCCTATGGGAAAAACCATAATAAATGAATGAATGAATGAATATTAAAAAAAGGGGGGAAAAAAGGTGAGAAAACAAGCGGTTAGGTCCAGACTCAAAACCGTGGTCATCTATGTGGGAGTCTGTGATGCCCCAAACACCATGTCAACTGATGGTCCCAACAAATACCTTTTCTTATGTTCATACTATATATTTTACAGAGTTTGTGCTTAATCTTAGGAAAATAATAATAACAATAGTAATAAATAAAGTTAAATAAAATAATTCTTTTTTTTTTTGAGAGAGAGGTTTTTGCTATAGGGCGCGTGTGCTCACCAGAAAGACAGAGAGAGACTGAGAGAAAGAAAGCGAGAAATCACCCCCCAGGGGGGTGGCCACGCCACAATCTCTTCTCCTCCATTCTCCTCTAGGGATCTTGGACACGCACGCACACGCGCCGGCGTGAGTTTAAGTCATCGGGTCTGGGACTCGAACCGTGGTTGGCTACATGGGAGTTCAGTGACATAGCCATTACGCTAACTGCTATGCCCAATAAAATAATTCTTAAAAAAAAAGTTTATTCTGAAATAAATTTGGATATAAAGAAAAGTTGTGAGGACCAGCAAAACGTGTAATGGTTATGTCGATGGACTCCCATGTAGTCAACTGCGGTTTGAGTCCTGAGCTCAGTGGCTTAAAACTCATTCCAGGTACATATGTGTGCGTGCCCAAGATCCTGAGAAAAGAATGGAGGAGAAGGGACTGTGGCGTGGCCATCCCCCTTGGGGGTGATTTCTCACTTTTTTTTTTTTTTTTGGAGAGGTTTTTCACTATAGGGCGTGTGCGCTCGCCAGACAGACAGAGACATAGAGACAGAAAGCGAGAAATCACCCCCCGGGGGGATGGTCACGCCGCAATCCCTTCTCCTCCATTCTCCTCTCGGGATCTTGGGTACGCACGCACACGCGCCCGGCGTGAGTTGTAAGCCACCGGGTCCGGGACGCGAACCGCGGTTGACTACGTGGAGTCCAGCGACATAGCCATTACGCTAACTGCTGGTTCCTGATTTCTCACTTTTTGTCTCCCTCTCCCACTCTGTCTTGCCAGTGAGTGCATGCACCAAACAGCAACAATCTCTCTTAAAAACAAAAGTTACAAGAGTAGTACAAAGAATTCATATATCTTTTATTCAGATTTCTCAAGTGTTAACAATTTACCTCACTTGCTTTTTCATTATATAGTTCTAGTGAATTATTTGAGAATAAGTAACACCCCTATATTCTTTACTCTAGTGTATATTTAAGCTTTCTCCAGTGTTTCATTTTTTGTTTTGTTTATTTTAAAGTTTTTGCTATAGAGTGTGTGTGCAATCATCAGAGAGAGAGAAGAAAAGTGAGAAAACACCCCTCATGAAGGATGGCCACACTAAAATCCCTTCTCCTCCATTCTCTTCTTGGGATATTAGGGCATGCATGCACATGTGATTTTCAAGCCACTGGATTCGGCAATCGAATCACATAGCCATATGGGATCCAGCTGCCTTAACCTATATGCCATCTATAGGCTCCATTTTTCTCCAGTTTTAACCTTCACTTTTATGTAGTTTCATTTTGTTATTTTTTTCTGAAGTTGATTTCATTCAGATTTCCCTCTTGGTAAAAATCTTCTATTAAATAATGATAGCAACAACAAATGAAATAATATCAATATCAAATGAGATAAACTATACATCTATTATTCTTTTTTATGTATAATAAGGTTTTATTAGTGACATTATCACTGCATAGGGAAGAAATCCAAGGATTCAGTATAAATTTAAGTCGTTACCATACTGCTTGTGTCACTTACCAAGATTATGGTGCCTATCACGAAATTCTCGATGTTCCATCATCTTGTTGGGTTCTCGATACAGGTGTGAAGTTGCGATATCCTCAAAGGTGTAGTGTTGAAGAGGTGGAGGTGTAGGATGGAACTGGCCGCCAGGATTCATGAGGGGCACAGTGAGGGCAGGGCTGTGCCGGGGAGCGGGGCTGATGGTACACACTCTCTTGGCAGGAGGTTCAGGAGGAACCGTATCTCTTTCGAAACTACTCTCTTCCCTCCTGAAGAACCAGAAGTACACATATGAGTTGGTCAACAAATAAGTGCGCATGCAAACACTTCCTCAGCACCAACTTTGTATTGTTATGTTGTACAAAGCATGTTCACAAAGAGGAAGACTATAAGGACAGGTCTGACATGAGGCATGAACTCAACTGTCTTCAAGGACCAGGCACAGAATGTCAACTGTGGACAGTCCAGCATGGAAACAGTGGTCAGATCTAAACATAACCAGGCAGAACACCTACCATGCATGATGCAAAGGAGAGGCAAGGGGGATAACTGCATTTTCCTATCTGACGGGAATATGAGAGTAATTGGTTCAACTACGTTTAGGAATAATTCGAGGTCAAATTTGTTATTGTGGAGGGCAGTTACTGAAAAACAGCTCTCTACATAGGAGAAAGAAGATTCACATAACTTATCTACTTGGGACTAGATTTGCTACAATTAAAGTTGTAGCTAATGTTCTGTTGCTAAAATACAGCCTCCTTGATAACCCAGAGAGTACTATGAGAGCAGTGGATCTGCAGAATGTTCAAGAGCAGTTTGTTACTAGGGGCATAAAAAATCATATGAAGAGGTTTTCAAAAACAGTCATGTCTGCCAGCTACTCTTACGGATTTTAGATTTACTCTATTGCTTCATGTTGGGACAAAGAAACTACTGGATTGTCGGAAGAGTCATGATGCATTCTGGCATAGAAAAACATGAAGAAAAAAAAAATCACGATTTTCCAGATAACCCAGTACATTAGGAAACCTGAGAAACTGCCTATCCACAACCCCAATAATCAATTTCTCTTCCTTTTACAGCAAAGGAAAGGCCAAGGCCAAAGTGGTTCCAGAAAAGCAAGGAAATCTCACCTCTCCGGACTGGGCCTCTTGCCATTCCCATGCACTTCCATGAGCAGCTCGGAGGAGTCGGCAGGTGACGCGATGCTGGTGTTGAGCAGAAGGTGCTCGTGCTGAGCCAGGTACTGGGACGGGGTCTGCTTGGCGGCGCGTGCACAGTGCAGCAGTTCTCGCTGCAGCAGGGGCAGGTTGGCCTTGAAAAGAGAAGACCGTTTTCCCAGTGTGGGGCCCTACACGACAGGGCTTTCACAGAGCAGATGACACAATACAAAAGCCAAACTGTCCTTGTCAGTCGGAGGGTCATATGCTCCTTCTGTGAATAAACTGACATCTATCGTACTGTGTTTGAATTATTGGCTAACTTGTCTCTTTGTTTCAAGAATTTGTAAATTCCCTTAAGGAAGAACCATGCCTTATTCGCCTTTGTGGCCTACAACAAAGTTCAAAAATGGTTTGTTGAACTAAATAATTTAAAAACGTGCATTTGGGACCAGCAGATGGTGTAATGGTTAGGTCGCTGGATTCCCACATAGCTGACCTCAGCTCGAGTCCTGGACACGGCATCTTAAAACTCATGCTGGGCGTGTGTATACCCAAAATCCCAAGAGGAGAATGGAAGAGAAGGGACTGTGGTGGTGTAACTGTCCCCATTTGGGGGGGAGGGGGGGTGGGGCAGTTGTGATTTCTTGCTGTCTCTCTGGCAAGTGCATGCACCCTATAAGAAAATCTCTCTGGAAAATAAAAAATGTACTTTTGATGACTTGGGTCAAGTAGGGAATTACTACCATCTAAATGGGAGCAGGAGGAGTTCACACTTGCCTCTCTCATTAAAAGTCCTGCTTTCTGTCTTCTGAATCCTGACCTGTCTGTACTTCTCAACCTTCCCTTTCTGTCCTTTATGAGCACTGCCTTGGAAGTCTGGAAACTGTGATTATTGTGTAACATGGGATTTTGCAAAGGTGTACTGGGAGTAATGTGATCTTAATTTGTTAAAGAATAATTAATTGTGTACTGATATTTTCCCTTCTCGGATACTTTAATCTTTAATAAACACAAATGATACAAAAAAGCCTGTATCTTTTGAATTTTAGACTTCTATAATTCCTCTGCATATAGAATTCCCACATATCTTTTATTAAAAAAAATGTAAGAATTTAATTTTTCTCCTCAAATTTAAAAATAATTCAGGCTGTGCCCATAATAGAAGCCTTTATCCCAAGGGACAGATGAGCAAGTGAAAGGAGAGTTTTAATGCATGCAAGTAGTCATCCCATCACTGAGGGTTAATTTAGCAGGCACCATAATTAGTGACTGTTTTAAAGCAGAAATAAATTGACAAAACCCCAAATGCTAGCCAAAAAGCTGCCATAACAACCTACCTCATGCTGTTTTCCAAAATAAGAGTATAAGAATAGGAAATTTGAAGATATGAAACACTTTTTAAGTTTGTTCTATAACCCAAATCTTCTTGCAACTGTAAAATCGTAACTGAAAAAAATACCATGCCAAACCCTTATATTCATGATATATCCTCTGATGTATAACAAAATAAAATCTAATTATTTCCTATTAACACCAATTTAATAAGTCTTTCTTGATTCTAGAGTCTGGGGAAATAACTGTCTCCTGGCTCTGACAAACAGAAAAGAGACCAAGATAGAATTATCACAGCTGTTTGAGAGCTGAGACAGTGGCCGCCGGCTGCTCTGGGCCACCAACGCGTCACTGCTATTAGAACAGAACCAAAATACAGACCACGCTCTTAGGTCGATGCACTGACTGACTGCATGTCTGCTGTGTTCCAGTTTCAAGTTTCTGTTCTGTTCCAATCTCTTCTCAGAATGTTGTACACACATGTGAACACATCTGGTGTGTTTTTCAAGCCACTGGGTCTAGGACTCAAGCCACACAGTTGGCCATGTGTGATCCAACTGCCTTAACCACCATGCCACCATCTGGCCCCTTTAATTGCCTCTGAGCTATTTTTATTTATTTATTTTTAATGTTTTTTTGCCCTAAGGCATGTGGGCTCACCAGAGGGAGGCAGGAAGAAAGAGGGAAGTGAGAAATCATCCTCCAGGGGGATGGCCACGCCGCAATCCCTTCTCCATTCTCCTAGGATTTTGAGCATGCATGCACATGCAACTGGCCATGACTTTCAAGCCACTAGATCAAGGACTCGAACCAGCCATGTAGGAATCCAGTCCCCTAACCACCATGCCACTTGCTGGCCCTCATATATTTATTTATAATTTTATTTATTTATTATAATTTATAGTAGAACAGATGCAATAGTCAGAGAGAATGAGAGAGAAAAAAGAGTGAGACACAAGCACCCTGCACAGGACAGTCACCCAACAATCCTCTTCCCCCAGTCCTTCAGCCCATAGGATCCTGGGTACAAACTAGGGTTGACGACATGGTAGTGCACTGATGTAACCATTATGCCACTTGCTGGTCCCTAAATTAACATGTGGAGAATTCAGGGGAAGATATGAAGGAATTTTTATATCACTTCGCATTTTATCTATGAGCATGACATTATTTAAAAATAGAATGTTTTTAAAATTATTTATTTAGGGACCAGCAGTTAGCATAATGGCTATGTTGATGGACTCCCATGTAGTTGACCGCAGTTTGAGTCCCAGACCCGGTGGCTTAAACTCATGCCGGGCGTGTGTGCGTGTGTGCCCGAGATCCCAAGGAGAATGGAGGAGAAGGGATTGCAGCGTGGCCATCCCCCCTGGGGGGTGATTTCTCTTTTCTGTCTCTCTATCTCTCTCTGTCTTTCTGGTGAGTGCATGCACCCTATAGCAAAAACCTCTCTTAAAAAATTTTATTTAATTTCATTTATTATTATTATTATTATTATTATTATTATTATTATCATTTTAAACTTGACCAGAGAGAGACACACAGAGAGAAAGAGAGAGGGAAAGTGAGAAAGCATGCTGCTATTTCCAGGACTTGAACCATGGTGAGCCATGTGGGAATACAACACCTTAACCTCCACGCCACCTGCCGGCCTTAAAATGTTTTTTAAAACATTACTTCACATATCACGATAAGGACCTTATTAGAAAGTAGGCTAAGATGGGGTAAGGAGAACACAAACAATGCCCCCCCACATCTTCAGTCTTATGCTAAGTCCAAATTGTGAGGGTCTCTCAGATAATACTGTTCACTCTCTGGCCATACCCCAATGATTCAGTGTCAGTCATTTCCTGTGCTAGGAACCCACCTCCTCCCCCAGCTCCACATCTCTAGCCCACTCCCCTGTAGGCTACCAGCAGTTTCTGCTCACAGAAAATGACTCAAGTCTTTTGTAATTCTCATCTCACCAAGCATGAGACTTACTGGCCGACTGTCCTCAAGCCTCTCTACCAGGCCCAAATGAAAGAAAAATGTGACAAGCCACCAACACTGAAAAGGGATCAGTAGATCTCTAAGATATGTTGAATATAAAATGCTTTGAAAAAACTTACCTTGAGAAATGGAATCACAAAAGGACGAAGAGGAAAGTTTGTGGCCTCTTGGAGCTTACAATGGAATTCTTCAATGGTCACCGTTGAGTTCTGAAAAGATAAATAACATTACTCAACTTCTGAAGATGCTGGACCCTTTTAAAGCATAATGAAGAAATCATTCCAAAAGCTCTATTATGAACTCAGACCACTCTCAAAGGTTAATCAAATTCTGTTTTCTTTGTCAGAGAAATTCGGCCTCCTTGAATCTCTTCTCTTCTACCCCAATCCGAATTCTGTGGTATAGAAAGGGCACTGCCTTCCCACTGATCTGAGGAGAGAGGCACTCAAGTCCCTCATATTGTGGGGGTCAATTCAAGTCACCTCAACAACAGGGAATCATGCGTACAAGTTTCCCACTGCACAGACTCTGAGTTGGCCCAGGATGTCAATTTCAGAACATTTTTCGGAGGGACCAGCAGATGGCATAATGGTTATGTGGCTGGACTCCCACATAGTCCTCCACAGTTCAAGTCCCAGACCTAGCGGCTTAAACTTATGCTGGATGTGTGTGTGTGTGTGTGTGTGCGCGCACACCCAAAATCCTGAGGAGAAGGGATTGTGGCATGGCCATTATCCCTGGGAGGTAATTTCTTGCTTTCTGCCTCTCAGAAGAATGCATGTACCCTATAGCAAAAATCTCTCTCTCTTAAAAACAAACAAACAAACAAAAAACTGGAATCAGAGTGCCACACTTTTCAAAAGCTCATTTCCATCACAGGTTCTGTCTACCTTCTAGCATAATCCTTCCAAATCTTCTCATCTCAATGGAAAAGTGTTAAGAAAAAAAAATAAATTAATTAAAAAAAATAAAAATAAAAAAAAAAAAAAGGAAAAGAGAAAGAAAAAAGGACTAGGTGCCTTCTATCTATCTTCAGGGGGCCTGTGTGTATATCAGAACAATTCCATATTAATAAACTCCCATTGGTAAACGCTCATTATTCTTAGGAAATCTGTAAGTACTTCCTCGGTGGCTTTTCAAAAGTCTAGGCTTTAAACTAGGAATAAAATCTCAGCTCTGGGGGTTAGCACATGGCATGGTGGTTAAGGTGTTAGACTCCAAAGATGCTTCAAGTCCCAGAACTGGCAGCTTGAAAATCACTCCAAGTGTGTGTGAGTGCATGTTCAAAATCCCAGGGAGAGAACGGAGAAGGAACTGTAGCATGGCCATCCTCCCTGGGGGCGATTTCTCATGGTATCTCTCTGGTAAATGCACACACATTATGGCAAAAATCTTTAAAACAAAAACAAAAACAAACAAACAAAAGAAAACAGAAAAGCCTCAGTTCTCTGCTTAAGGTGAATCAATAAACATATTTTCTTTTTTTTTTTGAGAGAGATTTTTGCTATAGGACACATGTGCTAGCTCAGAGTGACAGAAATAGACAGAGAAAGAGAAACTGAGAAATCACCCCCCACTCAAAGGGTGTGGCCAGGCCACAACTCCTTCTTCTCCATTTTCCTCTCAGGATTCTGGGCACGCACATATATGTGCCAAGCATGTGTTTTTTAAGCTACTGGTCCAGGACCCAAACCTCGGTTGACTACATGGGAGTCCAGTGACATAACCATTATTGCCACATGCTGGTCCCAACAAAGATATTTTTTCCAAAGTTCAGAAGACACATTTACTTCAATGCCTCAAAACACAGTATGGTAACAAATTAAAACAAGCAAAAAACCAAACCTTCACCATCACTCTGAACTCTTACTCCACAAGAGCAATTACTACTTATAGAAATGTTTAGGAAATCGTGTTCAAAGACATTAGATGTAACACAAATTATTCATCAGCATAATATTGTTTCTTAACCAGAACTGAATGAAAGAAACAAACAAACAAATATGTAGATATACCAATAGAAAATGGCATCAAAATTTACAATAAAGACCCAACTGAGGTATCATGGATCAGTTGGTGCTGTTACTTGGCAGACTGAGGCCACGCAGGATGACCACCCTCAAAGCCTGACACCGTAGCCCATGCCTATGGTCCCAGATACTTGGGAAATTGAGAGAGGAGGATCACAGGACAGCAAGACCCTGTCAAAAACAAACAAACAAAACCTAAAAATTACAATACAGTAACATAGCAGAACACTTGAGTTTGGGGGAGAGGGAGCAGATTTGTATGCATTAATGAGGAAAGGTGTTTAGAATATTCCACTGCTAAGTGAAAAACCATAAGCAAAACAGTATGCATTCTAAAAACGCACCTATGAAAATAAATGAAGGCATGCGCACACACTATATAGTATTGAAAATACCTGACAGGATAATCGAACAGCAGCTTTTCTGCATATGAAATTATGGAGGGCTTTCCACATATATCCTATTTACTGTGCAGTAAAAATTAAAGTGTCTTCCTTGAGGGAAAAAGGATATATCCAATTTTACCATGAGAAATGAAAATGAATACTTTCCTTAATTCAAACCAAAACAATTATTTTATCTTTTGAGACTTAAGTACATTGCATTTGTACAGTACAACCAAAGTAACACTGTGTGACACAGGGAAACACATTAGTCCCCCTTCCCCCTGGGAAATAATTGTCAAGACCCACACTAGGTGCATGAAATCCTGGACTGCATCAAACCCTCCATGCTTTCGTGATTCAGTAACTGAGATGGCTGCGTGACTGCCACGTGGATATGCTGGACAAAGGGACGGTGCACAACCCAGGTCGGGAACAGGACAGCATGCAATGATGTATGAGATCTCATCATGCCCAATTTAAAAGTTACCAAGTGGGAACCAGCAGTTAGCGTAATGGCTATGTTGCTGGACTCCCATGTTGTCAACTGTGGTTCACGTCCTGGACCCGGTGGCTTAAAACTCACGCTGGGCGCGTATGCGTACGTGCCCAGGATCCCGAGAGGAGAATGTAGGAGAAGGGATTGCAGCGTGACCATCCCCTCTGGGGAGTGATTTCTCGCTTTCTGTCTCTATGTCTCTCTCTGTCTGTCTGGCAAGCGCACGCGCCCTATAGTGAAAACTTCTCCAAAAAAAAAAAAAAAAGTTACCAAGTGCTTATTTCTACAATTTTCCACTTTGGACTTGTCCTAGTCTATCTTTGTGATACTAACAGAAATACTAGAGACTAAGTGATCTCAAAGAAAACAGGCTTATTCCCCAAACTCCCTATTCTGGTGGTGGTAAAGTCCAAAGGCATCACAAAATGGCTGAAGGCAGAACATTTGGCAGAGCACGGTCGGTACCCATGAGGCTGCGTCCTCTACTTACATACTAACCAGAACTCAATCGCAAAGTGGAACTCAAAGGCCCCACCCTGGGACACCGCAAAGGACAGTTTATGGATATAATCAAGGGCTAGCATAGCAGGTGGGGTGGTGGTTAAGGCACGGGACTACCACACGGCTGATGATAGTCCGAGTCTCTCTGGTAAGTAAGTAAGTAAATAAGTAAGTAAGTAAGTAAATAGAATAGGGACCAGCAGGTAGTGTGGTGGTGAAGGGTGCTGGACTCCCACATGGCTGACTGTGGTTTGAGTCCTAAACCTGGCAGCTTGCTTTCTCACTTTCTCTCTCTCCCTCTCTCTCGCTATTCCTCTCTGGTCAAATCAAATCTATCAATCAATCAATCAATAAAGAAACAGAAATAATTCATTAAAAAATTAAAAATAAGTAAATAAGTAAAATTAACTATATTTAGGGAATAATTTTAAAAAGACATATTTGAGTCAAATAAGGAAGGCTATACACAAGGCTATACACTACTTTCACTTGAAGTAGTTCAAATGCAGCCTTAGAAAGCATGTTTCTGGGGACTGAAAATTGGCGTAATGGCTATGTCACTGGACTCCCATGTAGTCAACCATGGTTCAAGTCTTGGACCTGATGGCTTAAATTCACACTGGGTGTGTGTCTGTGTGTGCCCAAGATCCTGAGAGGAGAAAGGACTGGGGGTTGATTTCTCACTTTCTGTCTCTTTCTGGAGAATGCACGCATCCTACAGCAAAAAACCTCTCCCCCAAAAAGAAAGCATGTTTCTGGCAAAGAGTAAAGAATACAAAAAAGCAAGATGTTAAGAAATCTGGTCTCTGGATATCAAGGCCAACACCTATACTCCTCTTAGATGTTCTGTTTAGTATTCATGGGTATATTCATGTTATCAACAATGATCAAGATACAGAAGCACAGAAACCTCCTCTACCTTTTTCCCCTCTTACTGTAATATTTCCTCTACATAAACCAACAACCTTATGAGACAATGTAGTAATTTTCGTTTCAACCACCAAACAGGTGAGAGAAAGTCCACTGCATTTGTCTGTATTTTTCCTCTTCCCAGGTTTCATCTGCCCTGATGTCTCAGCTTACTTCTAACATTTGCTTTCTATTTCAAAAGCTTCCTATTGTCATTCTTAGGGTAAGTCTGAAGCAGACAAATTCTCTGAATATTAATTTATCTGAGACTATCCCAATTGCTCTAGGCTTCATTCTAGAAGGACATTTTCAATAGATACAAGATTCTGGCTTGAACAATTGTCTTCATACAGTACTTGAAAAATGTGCCACTTCCACTTGCCAACAAAGATACT
Organism: Tupaia tana; assembly: GCA_026018925.1. Classification (NCBI taxonomy): domain Eukaryota; kingdom Metazoa; phylum Chordata; class Mammalia; order Scandentia; family Tupaiidae; genus Tupaia; species Tupaia tana. The sequence continues at coordinate 30,585,033 of JAKSZU010000015.1, forward strand.
AAAAAGAAATCATTGTCACTGGAAGTTTTTCATCATAAGTAAAATGTCTCACTGCTCTTAAGATTTTTCTTTGGTGGGACCAGCAGTTAGCATAGGTCGACCACGGTTCGAGTCCTGGACCCGGTGGCTTAAACTCACACCAGGTGTGTGTGCGTGCGTGCCCAAGATCCTGAGAGGAGAATGGAGGAGAAGGGATTGCTGCGTGGCCATCCCCCTGGAGGGTGATTTCTCGCTTTCTGTCTCTTTGTCTTTCTGGTGAGCACACATGCCCTATAGCCAAAAAAACCTCTCCAAAAAAAAAAAGATTTTCCTTTGGTTTATTTAGTTTCAATACAATGTACTTTGGTGTAGATTTTTTGGGGAGGGAGGAGTTATCTGGTCTAAAGTTTGCATATGTTTTTTGAATCTGTAGGTTTAGGTCTCTTGTCAAATTTGGTTAATTTCAGTCCTTCCTCCTTCAAATAGTTTCCCAGTTCCATAGGTTTTCCACTCCTGTGACTCAGATCTTTTATGATATTCCCTAAAATGAGGTTTGATTCTTTTCTACTTTTATCCATGTTGTTCAGATTACATAACTTTTTTTCTCTTCTTTTAATTCCAAGATCACTGTTTCTTTCCTCTGTCCTCTCCATTTTACGATTGAGTCTCACTAACCTTTTATTAATAATTTCATTATACTTTTCAGTTCTAGAATTTCCATCTGGTGAGCCGACCAGTGGCGTGGTGGTTAGAGCAGCTGGATCCCACCTGGCTGACGGCACAGTTCAAGTCTTAGACTTGGGCAGCATGAGAAACACATTGGGCACATGTGTGTGTACCCAAATTCCCATAAGAAGGGAAAGATGAAGGAGAGGGTATTCTAGTGTGACCTTCCCCCACAGGGAGTTTTTCCCTCCATCCCCATCTCTCTTTGGCAACTGCACACATCTTGTAACAAGTTAAAATAAACCAAAAAAAAAAAAAAAAAGTTTTCCATTTGATTTTTTTATATCTCCTACGACATTGTGAAGCCTTTTTTTTTTTTCTTCTCATTTGTATCTCTAATTGCTCACTGAAGCATTTTATAATGACTGCTATAAAATCCTTTTTAGATAATTCCAACATCTGTACCAGCTTTGATGGCATCTGGTGGCTTTCTTGTGTCCTTCCAATTGAGATGTTCCTGATTCAGGAACACGTGCCATTTCTACTGCGTCCTCGATGTTTTGGGTTCTATGCTGTAAATCTCCTACTGTTTATTCCTGTCCTGCTTTTGGAGGTCTCCATTCAAGGGAACAGGAGAATGCCTCATGTTCACTGCCAGGTCCCATGAATCCTAGTTCTCCATACTTCTGCTGACCAGGAGGCACAGGAAAGTGGAAGGCAGGGTTCCTTACTGCAGGGCAGGCAGGGGTAGAGTTCAGGTTCCCCATTAATGAAGTTTTTTCTGAGGTGTTGGCTGCTGAATGCTTATTGTCCAAAAGTTTTCTTATTTACTTGGTTGCTGTCTTCCTGGTAGTCTGGCTAGAAACAACCTCTTACTGCCTGAGGTCACGCATATTTCTGTATCACCCAGTTCTGTACAACTCTCCTAGAATATATTAGGAAAACTCAAAACATAGGGAACATGCTGCTATCTGGTTCCTTGGGCCTTCCAATGGTCTAGGTTCTCTGGAGAGCATAGAATCAAGTGGAGACTGATAGATGGGTAGACTGAGAGATGATACATAAGAGGACCTTAAAAGTTCATGGAGAAAGTGGAATTAAGTTTATTTGGTGAAAAAATTTCCATGCTGCCTTTTTCTTTTTTTTTTTTGGAGAGGTTTTCGCTATAGGGCGCGCGCGCTCGCCAGACAGACAGAGAGAGACATAGAGACAGAAAGCGAGAAATCACCCCCCAGGGGGGATGGTCACGCCGCAATCCCTTCTCCTCCATTCTCCTCTCAGGATCTTGGGCACGCACGCACACGCGCCTGATGTGAGTTTTAAGCCACCGGGTCTGGGACGCGAACCGCAGTCGACTACGTGGGAGTCCAGCGACATAGCCATTACGCTAACTGCTGGTTCCCCATGCTGTTTTTTAATAAAATGCATCTTCTATGAAGTTGTCAGAGCTGAAGGAGACCGAGAGGGCCATGGGGAGGGAAAGCAAGAATGTATCCCCTATAGGGCACTGTGTTTTCTCCGTTTTTCAATATTTTTCTTTTCTCCTCTTTTTTTTGATAATTATTTAATTTTATTTACTCATTCATTTATTTTCATTTGACCAGAAAAAGACAGACACACAGAAAGAAGGAAAGTACGAGAGCAAGCCACCAGGTCTGGGACTCAAACCGTGGTTGGCCATGTGGGAGTGTCCAGCGCCTTAACCACCATGACACCTGATGGCCCCTTCAATTTTATTTCATATACAAATAGCCAGAATGAATTCATTCACAAGGTAGATATCTTGGGCTATCCATCCGAGGAAGATCACTTAGTCCAACTTGAGGGAGCCTATGTCCTTTGCATATTGACAGGAACACTGATGGTGCATATCAAGGCCGTATTACCAGATCAGACCATGCTGGTTTGAGCACACACAAAAAGAGCAAGAACCCTGGCCGAATTTTCACAGGAGGCTTCATTAGAGCTCCTAGAGGCCCATTTTGCTTTCAGTGGGGCAACAAAGCAAAAGATTCTTACTATTATTTTTAATTTGCTATGGGACACTTGTGCTTATCAGAGAGACAGAGAAAGAGGGAAAGTGAGAAAGCAAGCTGTCAGGTCCAGGACTTAGACCGCAGTCAGCCATGTGAGAGTCCAGTGGTTTAATCCCTGCTGGCCTTTCCCTTCCATTTTTCACACCTTTTGGGATTTTGGGCACACATGCACATGTGCCCAAGCCGATGTGTCTGAGACTTGAACTGTGTGATCAATGAGGGATCCAATGCCCTTTTTTCCTTTTTTCGGGGGGGAGAGGTTTTTGCTATACGGCGCGTGCGCTCGCCAGACAGACAGAGACAGACAGAGAGACAGAAAGCGAGAAATCACACCCCAGAGGGGATGGCCACGCCACAATCCCTTCTCCATTCTCCTCTCCGGATCTTGGGCATGCACGCACATGCGCCCGGCGTGAGTTTAAGCCACTGGGTCCAGGACTTGACTACGTGGGAGTCCAGTGATGTAGCCATTATGCTAACTGCTGGTCCCTAAAATAAATAATTCTTAAAAAACAAAAATAAAAACAACTATCATGGAGGAAGTAGTACAGGAGATTATTATAGAAGGTAAATCTTGATTTCGATTTATAAAATTAGGAACTGGCAGTAATTCCCTTACAAACACCAAGAGTCAGGCCCCATCCAGCTGTCAATTAAAAAGAAAAGGAAAAAAAATCCACTACTTTGTATCACAGGTTCACAATGTTCAGTATAGAAATAATAATTACATCGACCATGAACACTCTAAAAGAAACTCTGCATGTATAAGAGAAGCTGAAAAATCAGTCCCTTTGACACTATTTATGTAGACCATGAAACTTATAATTTTACAAATTATTCTGAAAATTAAACTTACTACTACTCTCTCCCCTTTGGTTTGGAAACTATGCACCAGGCATGAAGCATAATAAATTATAAAAGTGTCTATTAACTTGGTTGGACCACAGTAGGCCTGCTGAAACCAGTTTAAAACAAATCCAGAAATGTTTACTTGAATCAAACCAACACCTTAAACAGTAAGTTAAGCAATATAGATTTTGTTTCTTGGAAAAGACTTATCACAAAATCCATTCAACAGTTTTATATGTCACACAGCAACTAGTCTAGTATGTGTATTTCGACCCCATATGATAGGTTTAAGAATGAACAATGTCTATAACGTCTCTACAGGCTTTGGATCAGACCCACACTTAGGCAGCTGTTGACAAGGGAGATGCAGTACTTACCACCAGAGCTAGAACAAGAGTCCGCACCTTCTCCCCAATCTCAGGTGAGATGTCATTGCCGAACTGTTGCAGAGTTGTGAGAAAACGTTTCAACTTGCTGAGTTGCCGAGCACCGCAAGTGGCTGGCAACTGTTGATTTGTTAGTGCAGAGGAGGTGGAAGACGCAGGACCATTGCTGAACCTCTGTGGTGGAGATGGGGCGCCGTTCAGGGTAGGAGGAGAATGGTTGATTCCATTGCTTACTAAAAGAAAGCCAAAATAACAGGTTCAGGTTAAGTACCAAAACACAAGGACCCTTGTTAGCTTCTTCTGGTTTGAGCTCTTTCACTTATGCGTTTGACTTTTGGAAAGCAAATGTTAGAAGACTATGAAACTCCGGGGTTAACTGATACCATAGTGGTTAAGGTGGCTGAATCCTAAGTGGCCTCCTATGTGGTTGGAGTCTTGGACCTAAGAGCTTGAAAAACACACCAGGCATATGTGTGCCTTCCCCAAATCTCAAAGATCTGTGTTCTCGCCAGAGAGAAGTAAGAAGGGCCTGCAGGGCGGCCATCCCTCCCGAAAACTGCCTGCCTTATCTCTGTTTTGCTCTCCAGTGAGCTCACGTTCCCTATAGGAATTTTAAGAGAGAGACTATTTTTGTCCTCAATGAGATTGCTATGTAGTGAGATACACTGTCAGGTAAAAAAAAAAATAGCAGATGAACATGTCTAATGCTGTCTAACGTTGAGGTAGAAAACAGAATTTATGAAAAAGATATGAAGCTTCGGGACCAGCAGGTGGCATGGCGGTTAAGGTGCTGGACACTCCCACATGGCTGACCACGGTTCAAGTCCTGGACCTGGTAGCTTGCTTTTACACTTTCCCTCTCTCTCTGTCTGTCTGTCTCTCTCTCTCTCTGATCAAATTAAAATAAATGAATGAATAAATAAAATTAAATATAAATAAATAAAGTTAAATAAAATAATTGTTTAAAAAAAAAAAAAAGATATGAAGCTTCATTTAACTCATCCTGAAGGCTGCAGCTACCAGTTACTCAATTTAAAATGTTTTGGGAAACAAATAAGTAAAACTTTGATTAAAGCTGTACATCTTCCCTTGCTTTTTAAATAAAACAATGCAATTTAGCATCTAGGTAAATACCTTGACAGTTTCTGGGTACTCCACAAATAGCCAGTGTTCTAGTTTATGAAGAGAGATATCCATAAGACAGTCAATGTGAACTGGGGTGGCAGCAGGTACATGGAAAGGCAGAACCTAAGTCATAAATACATATATATGTATGTATGTATAAATATGAGTCAAGATTTTCTTTTTCTTTTTTTTGGAGAGGTTTTTGTTATAGGGTGTATGTGCTCTCCAGAAAGACAAAGTGAGACAGAAAAACAGAAAGCGAGAAATCACCCCCCTCCCCCCCGGGAGATGGCCACGCTGCAATCCCTTCTCCTCCATTCTCCTCTCGGGATCTTGGGCATGCACGCACATGAGCCCGGCATGAGTTAAAGTCACGGGGTACAGGGCTCGACCACGGTCGACTACATGGGAGTCCAGCAACACAGGCATTATGCCAACTGCTGGTCCTGAATCTAGACTTTCAAATGATAGTGGTTTAGGATTTTGTGAGATTGAAATTGCTGAGTTACAGGATGTAACTTTCAGCTTAAATTTCCATGTATCTTATAATATACTGTCAAACTTTTTTTTTCCCTAGAGGGCATGTGGTCTCACCAGACAGAGAGGGGAGAAGGTTTAAGCACCCACATGGGGAATGGGCACACCATAATCCCTTCTCCACTTTTCCTTTCAGGGCTTTGGCCACATAGTCACGATGCCCAGCATGTTTCTCAAGCCACAGGTTCTGGGATTCACACTGCACAGTTGGTCAGCCACTTGGGATCCAGCTACTTCCACTACCAGGCCACACAACCAGCCCTGCCAAAGAATTTTCTAAAGTGGTCGTATCAAATTCCAAGTCCAACCAGGAATACATGCCTGTTCAAGCTGTTCCATACATCCTCACCAAAACCGGATATCCTTTTTTATTTGGAACATTCTGGTAGATGTATAATGGTAGGGTAGTGGGTTTTACTTTGCATTTCCTTCATGGCTAGTGAGACTTAAAGATTATTACATTTTTCTTTTTTAAGACAAACTTTTGATGTAGGGCACGTGCGTTAGCCGGAGAGACGGGGAGACAGAAAGCAAGAAATCACCCCTGAGTGGGGTGGCTATGTAACAATTGCTTCTCCTCTATTCTCCTCTTGGGATTTTGGGGATGCATGCACATGCGCCTGGCGTGAGTTTTAAGCTGCGAGTCCAGGACTTGAACTGTAGTCAACTTCATAGGAGTCCAGCAACATTAACCACTATGACATCTGCTGGTTCCACATTTTTTTTAAAAAGAATTATTTTATTTAACTTTATTTTTATTTTAATATAACCAGAGGGAGGAAGAGAGAGAGAGGAAAGTGAGAAAACATGCCACTAGGTCTGGGACTTGAACTGCAGTCAGCCATGTGGGAGTCCAGATCCCTTAACCACCACGTCATCTGCAGGCCCTATTTTTTTTTTTTTTCTTTTAAGAGAGATTTTTGCTATAGGGTCTGTGTGCGCTCACTGGAGAGACAGAGAAATAGAAAGCAAGAAATCACCCCCTGGGGAATGGCCACACCAAAATCCCTTCTCCTCTCAGGATTTTGGGCACACACATGCACCCAGAGTTGAGTTTTAAGTTGTTGGGTCGGGACTTGAACTGTGAGAGAGTACACAGGAGTCCAGTAATGTAACCATTATGCCATCTGCTATTCCCCATATTAAAAAAAAAAAAAGGTTTTGATTTAGAGTACATGTGTTCTCAGGAGAAAGAGAGAGACAGATAGTGAAAAGGAAAATAAGAGGGTCAGCAGGTGGCGTGGTAGTTAAGGCCACTAGAGTTCCATATGGCCGACTGCAGTATGCGTCCCTATTACATATTAATTGGCTAATATAACTGTTATGGACTGAGTTGTGTTCTCCACACAAAAATTCATATGTTGATATGCTATTCCCTAGAAGGTCGGAAAGCAACTATATTTAGAAATAGGGACAAGAGGAGACCAGTAGATGACATAATGGTTACGTCACTGAACTCTCATGTAGTCAACTGCAGATCGAATCCTGGACCCAGTGGCTCTAAACTCATGCTAGGTGCTTGTGTGTGGGTGCTCAAGATCCTGAGAGGAGAATAGAAGAGAAGGAATTTCAGCATGACCATCCTCCCCCTACATGTAATTCCTTGCTTTCTATCTCTCTGTCTCTTTCTTTCTCTCTGGCAAGCACATGCACCTTATAACAAAGATCTCTCTTAAAATAAAAAAAGAAATAATGACTAGAGGAGGAAACAACAAGCATGTATGCTCACAGGAGAGGCCACGTAGGAACCAAGAAGGTGGATATCTACAAAGCCAAAGAGAAAGGCGTCAGGAGAAACTGAACATACTAACACCTCACTCTTTGACTTTCAGCTCCCAGAGAACTGAGAAAACAAATTAGCCACCCACTCTGTGAGATAAGGCAGGTACAGTAAATTAATAATACAATGTTCTTTTTTTTTTGGGGGGGGGGGGGTTATTTTTTGCTATAGGGCACGTGTACTTGCCAGAAAGACAGAGAGAAACAGAGATAGAAAGTGAGAAATCACCCCCCCAGGGAGGATGGCCACACCGCAATCCCTTCTCCTCCATTCTCCTCTCAGGATCTTGGGCACTCATACACACGCTCCTAGTGTGAATTTAAGCCACTGGGTCCGGGACTCGAACTGCGATCGACTACATGGGAGTCCAGCGACATAGCCATTATGACAACTGCTGGTCCAACAATGTTCTTTCTTTATAAACAGCCTTACATATACCATGATGGTCCTAAAACAGTAAGTAGTTCTATAATTTTATGAAATTCACTTTGAATCCTATATAGCAACAATAATTTAAATTCATTATTATTAGTGCAAGAAATAACACATTCCAAAACAAAACAAAACAAAAAAAATAGTTTAAAAAAGGGGACCAGCAGTTAGCGTAATGGCTATGTTGCTGGACTTCAATGTAGTCGACTGTGGTTCGAGTTGCGGACCGGGTGGCTTAAACTCACGCAGGGCACGTATGCATGCGTGCATAAGATCTCAAGAGGAGAACGGAGGAGATGGGATTGTGGCATGGCCGTGGCCCCTGGGGGGTGATTTTTTGCTTTCTATCTCTCTGTCTTTCTGGTGAGCACACGTGCCCTATAGCAATAACCTCTCCAAAAAAAACAAAAACAAAAACAAAAAATAACTACATACCAGCCAGAGAGCATGAACAAAATATTTAGAATATATTTCCAAATACCTAAACTAGTTACTATTTGCAGAGGGAATACATAATTTATCACAGTAAAAAACAATCAGAAATATGCGTCTATCTGCTGATCTGGTTCAGTGGCATTTTGAAATACTAAATAGTTACAAGGAAGGCTAGATGACAGTCAGTCACTTAAATCCAAGTATCACTCTGAAGCCCAAGTAAGTAAGAGGACTCACATGCAGTAGGTGTGAAGGACACTGGCCTGGGTCCTCCGGGATTTACTGGCGGGAGAGGTGGCATGGTGGGAGGTGAGGATCTTGACTGTATCTTCACTTCCACAGGAGACCCGGGCATTGCTGGCACCCTTTTCTCAGGACCAACTGCAGAGAATAAAAGAATTGAAGGTCAGAATTTCTGTGAATAGGAACAACAATTTGAAATACCAACAATTTTCCTGGAGGACTGAGAAGTTTAAAAGATGCTTAGTATAGGGGCCAGCAGGTGACAAGGTAGTTAAAGTGCTGATGCCCATGTGATTGACAGCGATTCATGTCCTGGACCCAGAGGCTTCAAATTTGCACTGTGTGTGTGTGTGTGTGCCCTTAAAGTCTCGAGAGGAGAATGAAGGAGAGGGGACCACCTGTGGCCATCCCCCCTGGACAGTGATTTCTTACTTTCCCTCTCTCCAGGGAGTATACCCACCCTATGGCAAAAACAAAACAAACAAACAAAATGCTTAGTATGATGGGCTGAATGGTGGCTCTCATAAAGACATGTCCATATCCTAAGAGAAGAACTGTGAATGCTGCCTTATTTGGGAAAAGTCACTAAAGATGCAATTAAATTTAAGTTCTTGAGAGGAAGAGATCAAACTGGATTATCTGGGTGGGATCTAAATCCAGTCTGGATTGTGTGCTGAAAGAAAAGAAGAGACACAGATATATACACAGAAGGAAGCTGATGTGAAGATGGCTACACAGAGAGAATGCCCATGGGATGACGGCGCAGAGACTGAGGTGAGGAATCTACAAATCAAGGAATGCCAAAGATGACGGGCCAGCACAATTCGCTAGGAGAGGAAGGGAACAGGTTCGTAGTACAAGAAGGAATCACCCCTGTCGATATCGTAATTTTGGACCCTGTTATCGTGAACTGTCAGAAGATAAACTTGATGCTAAGATTAGGTATAAGCTTGGTATAAAGTAAGCATAGCCTAATTTGAACGCTCAGAACACATGTTAGTGGGACCAGCAGTTGGCGTAATGGCTATGTCGCTGAACTCCCATGTAGTCAACTGCGGTTCCAGTCCTGGACCCGGTGGCTTAAACTCATGCCGGGCGCGTGTGCGTGCGTGCCCAAGATCCCGAGAGGAGAATGGAGGAGAAGGGATTGCGGTGTGGCCATCCCCCTGGGGGGTGATTTCTTGCTTTCTATCTCTCTGTCTCTCTCTTTCTGGCGAGCGCATGTGCCCTCTAACAAAAACCTCCCCCCCCAAAAAAAAACCACACATGGTAGTGTACAGATGGGCAACAGCATATAACATAGACCTATTATTTATTTATTTTTCTAAGCTTTTTCTCTGAGGGTGAGGGAGAATGTGAGAAAGCACCCACAAGGATGATCACACCAAAATCCCTTCTCCTCCACTCTTCTCTCAGAATTTTGACATACATGCACACATACCCAGTGTGTTTTTCTAATGTCTGTGTCCGAGACTCAAACTACACAGTCAGCTAGGGGGGATCCAGCTGCCTTAACCACCACGCCACCGGCTGGCCCACACAGGGCCTATTTTTTCTTTTTTTAATTTTTTAAAAATTATTTTACTCTTCTTTCTCTCTCTTTTTCCTTTCCTTTCCTTCTTTCTTTTATTTGACCAGAGAGGGACAGAGCAAAAGAGTGCACGTGAGAGAGAGAGGAAAGTGAGAAAGCAAGCCACTAGGTCCAGGACTCAAACTGTGGTCAGCCATGTGGGAGTCCAGTGCCTCCAATCACCATACCACCTGCCGGCCCCGACAGGGCCTATTTTACAAAATGGCATCGACTATCTCATGTAATGTGTTAAATATACTGTAGGAGGCAGGCAGGTGGCATGGTGGTTAAGATGCAAGGTGTTGAACTCCCACAGGGTCGACCAAGGTTCAAGTCCCAGACCTGGCAGCTTGCGTTCTCATTTTTTCTCTCTCTCTGGTCAAATTGAAAAATAATAAAAAAAAAACAACTGTGAAGTACACTATTGGTTGTTAACCCTTGTGACTGCCTAGCTGGCTGAGTTAGCATTCCAGTTCACTGCTCAGAATCATAAGAGTATCCTATTACATCTTGCTAGCCCAGGAAAAGATTAAAATTCAAAATTTGGAGAAAGGCACATATTAGGGTCAGCAGGTGGCATGCTAGTTAGGGTGTTCGACTTCCACATGGCCACCTGCAATTGGAATCTCAGACATGGTGGCCTTCTCTCTCTCTCTCTCTCTCTCTCTCGTTAAAAAAATACAATAATGGGACCAGCATATAGCATAATGGTTAGGTTGCTGGACTCCCATGTAGTCCACCATGGTTCAAGTCCTGGACCCAGTGGCTTCAAACTCATGCCGGGTGTGCATGGCCAAAATCCCAAGAGGAGAATGGAGAATAAATTGTAGCATGGCTATTCCCCCTTGTGAGTGATTTCTTGCTGTCTCTCTCTGTCTCTTTGGCAAGCACACGCACCCTATAGAAAAAATCTCTCTCTAAAAAAAATAAAATAATTATGATAATAAATAAAATTAAATTTTTTTTAAAGGTACATCTTTGCAAACTCATGAGATCCATTCTTCTTCCCTGCCTCCTTATTGTCAAAGAGGGTGTGTGTGCTCGTGAGGAGAGAAAAGGACAGATACAAGGAGATGGAGCAAGCAACCCCAACTACACGTGGTTGTGCTAAAATCCCTTCTCCTCCATATCTCCATCCTGTTTGGATTTTGGGCAGGCAGGTACACTCGCATGCACACACACACACACACACACACACACAGAGACACGCTTCTTTCTTTTTTAAGTGTTTTGTCATAGATACATGTGCCCGCCAGAGAGGAGCGAGATAAGATAGAAAGGGAAAGTGAGAAATCACCCCCCACCCCATGAGGGGGTGGAAAGCTATACCACAACCCCTTCCCCCTTCAGGATTTTGGACATGCATGCACACATACGATTTTCAAGCTGCTGGGTCTGAGACTCAAACTGTGTTCAGCTATGTGGGAGCCCAGTGCCCTAACCACAAAGCCACCTGCTGGGTCCTCTGGTGTGTTTTTCAAGCCAGCAGGGTCAGGATTTGATCCGTGACCAACCAAGTGGGATCTGGCTCACTTAACCACCAGGCTATGGAGCTGGCCCATGGGGATACTTTCTAATGAGAAAAATATCTCCATATCTTGGTTTTATGCTTCAGTTTACAGTGGCCACATTTTAGAAACATACATAATGAATCAAGAAAAGTCAACTGAGGAAGCAATGCCCCAAGTTACAAATCCTCTGACAAAATCACGCAGCTCTCTGAGAGCTGTGTGGGCAACTGCCAGCCCTCCCCATCTCTCTGTTCAGGACGTTTTCATTAGAAAACTGATGCCTGTCCTGTCTGATTAGCGGACTGATTAGGCTGCTATGTTGCCTTTTCCTTCCGACACTATTTTCTCAATGCCCTTCAGAGAACACTTGACATGGTTCCAGCTCTTCCATCTGCGGCCCAGCTTTCTGGAGCGGGTGGGGGAGAAGGGAAGGAAGGAAGTGACAGTTGTCTCGCACTGTTACGTGTGGTGTGTAGTGTGCAACAAGCTAGAGGGAGCCTTTCTTCAGACCACCTGCCTTTATAGCATGGGCGCCAAAGGCCTGAGGAGGGCTTATCAGTGAGATGTGTTTGAACATTCAGCACTTGGCAGAATAAAGATGCTGGAGCAGTCCAACTGCTCAGCACCGCTCCCACCAACGGCAGCTTAGACAGTGGGCACACCCAGCTGCTCTTACACCATCTGTACATACGACCCATTTCTCATTTGCCTCACCACCCACAAACCTGCAGCTCTACTGCTATTCATGTTTTGAGCAATAACACACCAGGAAAAGCACAGGACAAGAGACTGCAGGGAATCTGTTACTTATGACCTACATGAATTACAGCAAACTCTGGACTTCACTAAAAATATCAAGTTGTTGGGAAAATCGTGACATGTTTTTGCATAGAAAAATGTCATGACTTTCCTAATGACCCAAATACATAAAATGAGGGGTAACACCTACTTGGCAAGAAAGATGTAGGAGTGGAGAGAATGCCTAGATGACTGCTAGCCATAAAGAAGGTGCGCAGTAAAGAGTAATGATGATTAGAATACAGGAAACCTAGGGTCAGGGTCTAGGTTTATACTTTACTAAGCCTGTGACCATGACATGCTAATATTAACACCTGTTTCCCATGGAAACGAGTATAATATCAACAGTTTCTCAAACTAACTTCAGAGGCCTAGTGTGAGTGACTAAAAAATTAACAGTTGCAAAAGGACCAAGTACAATAAAAGGTGGTATGTTTCTGGAGGATGGGTTACACGAATTCTTTAACAGTATGAAAGATCTCGGGACCACCAGATGGTATGGTGGTTAAGGCGCTGGGCTCACACATGGTAGACCATGGTTTGAGTCCCAGACCTGGCAGCTTGCTCTCCCTCTCCTTCTGGTCAAATTAGATATAATACTGAATAAAATTAAATAAAATAATTCTAAAAATATTTTTTTAAAAAAAAGATCTAAGAGGCTTTTAATCCAACAAATAGAGCAGTGGCTCAGAGCACAGGTAAAGAGTGCATTCCAAAGATGGCATGCTAACCCTCTGCTTCAGATAAAAGCAGGATTAGAGTAATGCCCTGTAGGACGATGGCCTGACACGCCTTTGCATCCTCATGTTACAGTGACTCCTTTCTGAATACATATATTTGTCTGACCACAGGGTGCACATGGTTGGCAGAGAGAGACACACAGAGAGAGAAAGCACCCTCCATAGAAGATGCCATTCACACATGCACATGCTCAGCGTGCTTTTTCAAGCTGGTATGTCCAGGAATCAAACTGCAGTTGAGCTAGCTAGGTAGGATCCAACAGCCTTAACCACCACACCACCAACTGGCCCCATTCAACATTTTTTTGTTTTTGTTGAAGAGATTTTTGCTGTAGGGAGTGTGTGTGCCTGTCAGAGAGACAGAGAGACAGAAAGTGAGAAATCACCACCCCACCCCTCCGCCCTGGGTGGGAATTTGGCCAAGTTACAAGCCCTTTTCCACTCTCCATTAGGGATTTTGGGCACACACACGCATGCACACACACTTGGCCTGAGTTTCAAGCTTATAGGTCCAGCACCTTAACCACTACACCACCTGCTATGCCCCCCCACCCCCCAGCTTTCTTAAATGCACACACAATCTGAATATCATAGCTAGTGATCTCAACTACACCAAACACGAAACTCCTGGGAACCTAAAGAGCTTGTGGTAGTCTTTTAGGTCTGGACTGATTTTTACAAGAACCTCAAAGATGACTAGCACACTTGTGAAGGATAACTTGGTTCATGACTGTACTAACTTCCTCCCTAGTCACTTTTCTTTCCTCCGTCATAGATCTACAAGTGCCACGTAAGCGAAAACATAGTGATAGCCACAATATACAAATATTGCTTACTACTCAATAATAACAGTAAGCCAATTTTAAGGATGAGGAAAAAAGATTTGAGAAGTAATTGCCAAAAGAATATATATATATTTCTGAATAGCTGATAAGCACATTAAAAGATGCTAACAGGCTGACTTCATAGTGCCAGTAAGCTACTAAAAGAAAGCCAGATTCTACATGGCAGTGTGGTTTGAATGCTGGCCTAGTCCGCCAAAAACACACGACAGGTAAGGGCACAAATGCCAGGCATTATAAGATAGACTAGAGGAAGCTCTCAAAGAAGAGAGGAAGAGGATTCAGGGCGTGAACAGACCCTCGTTTCTCGTTCCCTTTCTCGCTCAGGTGTACCCTAACATGAACAAAGGAAAAAAGAAGCTCAATATACACAGAAACATAAATTAGGGCCAGCCCCATAGCTTAGTGTTAAGGAGCAAAACTCCACTTGGTCAATAGCAGTTTGAATCCTGGACCCACAGCTAGCTTACAGCAAAAAATAAGATGAAAAGGACAATTTGGCAAATGAACCAAACGTGAGACCAGCTGGAGAGTTATGTTACTGATCGGTCAAAGGCAGGTCATCTTGTAAGAAAGAAGACTGGGCATGAAACTGGAAGATGTGACTATGCATCATGATTCTTCTGCCAACAAATCAGCTCCTGTGGAACTCTAGGCTAGTCACTCCAGAGCCTTGGTTTCCTTTTATAAGATGAAAGGGATGAAGGTAGTAAAAGTCACATAAAGGGGCCCAGCAGGTGGCATAATGGTTATGTCACTAGACTCCCACACAGTCCATTGCGGATTGAGTCCCGAACCAGACGTCCTAAAACTCACGCTGGGTGCATGTACATGTGTGCCCAAAATCCCAAGAGGAGAATGGAGGAGAAGGGATTGCGGTGTGGCATCCCCTCCTTGGGGTGATTTCTTGCTTTCTGTCTGTTTCTCCAGGGAGCACATGTGCCCTATGGCAAGGATCTCTTTAAAAAAATAAAGAAACAAAGAAACAAAAACAGAAAGTCACATAAAGAAACAGATATGAAAGCGCTCAGTTAGCCTATTCGAATATAAGGTATTGGAGAGCTACCCACCAGAAGCTCATGAACAATCATCTGTGCCCATATATATTGACAGTACTAAAGGGACTCTCCCAATGCGAAAGGTTTTAATATTTCAAGAAATGCTGCAATTGCCTGCAACTGCAAAACCATGTAGATAACCTTAATGCAAGTTAAAAACAGCAGCAACACAGCTGACCTGGTAATATAAATAGAGAAAATCGAAATATGAATAGTTGCTTTCCAGCTCCAGCAAATATTTATTTGGAATAATACAGCTATCTGTTCCAACTGCACACCATCTGTTTCACATCTCCACCAGGTTAGTACCTCACATATACACCTAAATGACTTCGACTTCATTTCATGGGCAACTTGCTGTCTCGTGGCGGCTATGCTGACCACAATGGAAATCGACTGACCCACCCTCACTTAATGTGTAGCACTGCCATCCTGGACGAGTACACGCAGCCAAATACAGAAAATCCCAGATTGTCAGAGAACAAGCTCACTCTAGTCTTGGTCAAATATAATCCTTCTCACATTCCTTCTCTAGCGACAGATATGCTATCAATTTCTCACACAGCTAGTTAAGCTTTCCTAAGATTCAAACCTGTCTCTCCAGTTCCAGGCATTGATGTATCTCTGTTACAATGTCTCTGGAAAGTAGAACCTTAGAAAAAAATAAATTGGTCAACTCTGACAGAACAACTCCAACATGTATCACAGTACATAACTTCTCCCATCTTCACTGGTCCATTTTAGTAACTGTCTCCTAACTCTCCTTTCTGCTCTTGCTTTTGACAACTCCCATCAATTCTTTGTATAGCAGCCAAAGGGGTGACTTAAAAACCTGAAATAGATCTCGTCACAGACCTATTTAAATTTCTCTAACGGTTGCCCAGTGCATTATAGTAAAACACAAACTTTGGTTTGACTGCCATTATCTACCCAGGTTCTGAAGCATGGTCTGGAGACCCTTGGAGGTGCATGTGGGGAGAGGTCGGAGAGAGGTCACAATTTGCATAATCATATAAAGCTTATCTGCCTTCTTTACTGTCACTCATTCTTTTCTCAGACTACATGACGAACGGTATCACAAGAGACTGAACGCAGAAAACGATATGCTGTTGGGGCGCTGTCAGTCTCCCTTACTTATAGAAGAAATGAATAATGAAACTTTAAAAAATAAATAACTGGTTTTTTTTTGGAGGTGTATGCTTTAGGACACGTGCCCTCGCCATAAAGAGAGAGATAGAGAGACAGAAAGTGAAAAATCACCCTCTAGTGGGGATGGCCACACCATAATCCCTTCTCCTCCATTCTCCTCTCTGGATCTTGGGCACACACGCACATGCGCCCAGCGTGAGTTTAAGCCACTGGGTCTGGGACTCACACCGCAGTGGACTATGTGGGAGTCCAGCAACATAGCCATTACGCCATCTGCTGATTCCAATTTTTATTACTATTTTAAAATTTGACCAGATAGCAACAGAGGGACAGAGAGAAAGGAAGTGAGAAAGCAAGCTGTCAGGTCTGGGACTTGAACCAGTGGCACACCATGTGGAAGTCCAGCACCTTAACTGCCATGCCACCTGTCAACCTCAACTTTCGCTATTTTAATTATATCCAATTAAGTAAAAAATAGTTTTATCTAATGCAAAAGCATATGTGGCCAGTCCCATCTTAACTATCACCAAGTTAATTTCAACTAATCACCAAGTTAATTGTGCCTTACTCTTTTTTTCTTTGGTTCAGACACTTTGGCACAGTGGTAACGCACCTGATTTGCAAGGCCTGGATCCCTGGGTCAGCTTCAGAACATGCTGGAAACATGCACTAACACCTATGATCTTGTGGAGCTGGAAGGTTGAGGAAATGGGATTGCACCCTGACAAGAACCTATCAAGGGTGCTTCTCTCTCTTTCTCTCTCTCGTGCACACATGCACCATCCATCATAAAAAAAACTAGTGCCAGTTCAGCAGTGCACTGATAATGTGCTTTTCAAACAATGGTTGATTCATAAGAAAGATTGCAGGTTTGATTCCCCAACTGCCTACACATGGAGGCACAGGCACAGGCACCCGTCCTCCTCAGTGGCTGGAAAGGCTGAGGGAGGGGGTTACAGCATGACACTCTGAGGAGGGTGCTTGTCTTTCTCTGACTACATCTCTCATGAAGAAATAAACTTTCTTTTTTTTTTTTAAGAGAGATTTTTGCTATAGGCTGCATGTGCTCACCAGCAAGACAGAGGGAGATACAGAGAGAGTGAGAAATCACTCCCCAGAGGGATGGGCCACGTTGCAATCCCTTTTCCTCCACTCTCCTCTTGGAATTTTGGGCATGCACACATGCACAATGGCCTGAGCTTTAAGCCTCCAGATCCAGGACATGAACCTCAGTTGACTATGTGGGAGTCCAGCGACGTAACCGTTATGCCATCTGCTGGAACCAAAATAAACTTTTTAAATAATTTTTTAAAGTTTATTTTATTTATTTATTTTAATTTGCTATAGGGCAAGTGTGCTCACAAAAGAGACAGCAAGAGAGACAGCAAACAGAGAGAGACAAAGTGAAAAAGCAAGTCACAAGGTCTGGGATTGAACTGTGGTTGACCATGTGGGAGTCCAGCACCTCAACCACTATGCCACCTGCTGGGCCACCAGAAATAAACTTAAACAATAAGAAAAAATGAAAAATTGAAATCACATTCTCATAATTAACTTGATGCTACAGATATTTTTCTCTTCCTATATATTTATTCGTTAAGCTTTAAGAGAGCTTGCCAATATTGCCAATAGTAGGCCTCCGCTTGGTTCCGTGTCCCTTAATATACAAAACACTGAGTTCATATGCTCTCCCAGCCTAACGAAAGGCCAATCAGCCCATCAGCTCTGCTTAAGGACTAGAGAAGCACAAAACAACAGAACTGCAGAATCAGGAGTAGCAAGAACCAAAACTCCAGCTCTCTTCCATGATGGGAATCCCCTGGACAACTTCCCTGACTGGCTGACACCAGCTTCTGTTAGAGGACTTTTCGAACCCAGGGCTTTGCCTTACTGCAAAGAGAGCACATGCCATTGCCAAACTAGGAAGTAGTTCTTGGCAATGGTCATGAAAACACAATACTTCTTTCCTGGGGTCCTACCAGGATCAAACAATCTTATCATTCCTAACCAAAAACCCAGTGTTTGTGTAAATCCACTAAGCCTCATTCTGTCGCTGCATGCACATAGCCTTAGGGGAGCCTTCTCCCCTCCCAAATGAGGCTTGATGTATGTGACTCAGAAGTCTAAGAGTTTACTTATTAAACCCTGTCTGGGGAAACAACACATTAAAAAA
This sequence comes from Tupaia tana, assembly GCA_026018925.1. Classification (NCBI taxonomy): domain Eukaryota; kingdom Metazoa; phylum Chordata; class Mammalia; order Scandentia; family Tupaiidae; genus Tupaia; species Tupaia tana. Next base: position 30,603,342 of record JAKSZU010000015.1, read on the forward strand.
CTACTGGCCAGGGGGCTGGCAGGTGGCATGGTGGTTAAGGGCGCTGGACTACCATGTGGCTAACTGCAGTTCAAGTCCCAGACCTGGTGACTTGTCACTGTCTCTCTCTGTCCCTCTTTGGTCAAATTAAAAACAAAGAAATAAAGTTAAATAAAATAATTCTAAAAACAAAACAAAACAAAACAAAACAAAAAAACCCCAAAAACCTACTGGCCACCAGGTGGCATGGCGGTTAAAACACTGGATTCCCACATGGCTGACTGCAGTTTGAGTCCCAGATCTGGCAGCTTGAAAATCATGCTGGGCATGTGTGCCCCAAATCCCAGGAGAATGGAGGAAAAAGTGATTTCCAGCATGGCCACCCCCCCAGGGGATGATTCCTCATTTTCCCTCTCTGCAGTTCCTTCTCCTTCATTCCCCTCTCAGGATATTGGGCACACCCACACACACCCCCAACATGATTTTCAGGCTGCCCAGTCTGGTGCTCGAACCACAGAATCAGTCATGAGGTATCCAGTGCCTTAATCGCCACCACATCTGATGGCCTGGGTTTGATAGTTTATTTTAACTACTTTCTGGAAGCTCTTTGTGGGCACTTTAAGATTACAGGTATTTTTGTATTTATAAGCAGATGTGTCCCTGGTCTCGTGTAAACAAATATGCTTCTTTAGAAAATGTGGATTCTGGTGAATCCTTGTGTAAGGCAGATTCTCTCTGTAATATTATACCACTTACCGCAAATTCATGTCTTCTTGTTTATTTATATTCTTCAGAGCAAGAGACAGAAACCTCAACGGGATGTCTTGCCACGATCTACCCCAGCCAACCCTGCCTGGATCACAGATGCACACACAGGGAGGTCTCGGGACATGACTGCAGCTGTGTTACCACTGCGCCATCTGGCCCTCACGTGTTTTCTAGGTGTAGATTTTTACACAGGTTTCCACAAAGTGGGGCTGCACTTCTAATTTGATAGCTCTTAGTTAACATGTGAGTACTGAGCACTTGAAATGCATCTAGTCTAGACTGAGATGTTCTACCGGTAAAATAATAACAAGTTTCAAAAATTTAGTACTAAGGGGCTGGCGGTGATAGAGTAGTTAAGGTGCTGGACTCCCACATGGCCAACTGGGGTTTGAGTCTCGGACCTCATGGCTTGCTTTCTTACTCTCTCTGGTCAAACTTAAAAATAGTAACAACAAATAAAATAAATAAATTCTTAAAAAAAAATTCAGTACTAAGAAAAACAATGTAGGAGCCAGCAGTTGGCATGGAGGTTAAGGCAGCTGGATCCCACATGGCTTGCTCGAAACACACACTGAGTGCATGTGTCCCAAATTCCGAGAACAGAATGGAGAGGGAATTACTCTGTGGACATCCTCCCTGGTGGGTGATTTCTCACACCCCTCTATCCCCACCTGTGGCCAGTTTATGTGCCCCTACGGCAAGACTAAAATTTTAAAAAGCTCAAAATAAGTATTTCTGATTTAATGGCCAGTTAACTAATGACATTTTGAGCCTTAGTCTTTCAGGATTATAAGATGAATGTGGAAGTGAGGTGCTTTAGTTCAATGACTCTGAGGGAAACTTAGAGATGACTATCTCCACTACAGAAAACGACAAGGGGAGACATCTCCTCATCTGTGCCTGGCTGAGATGTCCACCCCAAGCCTGTGTATGCCAAACACATTCACTCAGGAATCTCCCACAGCCCCAGGGGTCCTCTGTTGTGCTTCCCCACACATAAGTTCCACCTCTAGTTTAAACCAAACATTCTGTACTCACAGCCTTGAAGCTCTCCCCTAAACTTTTCACTTCCTTTTTTTTTTATTAGCAACTGGACCTCAGCTTACTGAAAAGCTCCGTTGAGGGGAAGAAATCTATTTATGGAAATGATTTTTTTTTCTTCTGTAAGTTCCTTATTGTTGAATCATCTTTGCATTTTGTTATCAACTTCACTTGGCCAGACAGTGTTGCTATTAAATATAGTGTTGTTCTTTGCAATAAAATAAGGAATAAAGGAAAAGATAATGCAGTGAAAGTCTATCAACAAGCCAGACAAGAAGAAACAAAAAGGAAATGTGGGCTGAATGGCAAAGCTACTTTTGTGTGTGTGTGTGTGTGTGTGTGTGTGTTTCTGCTTTAATTACAGAAAAATGCTTCAAGATCTTCACTTTTTATTCTGTAAATTCATTTTAATATTTGAGCAAAGCTAAAACAAGACTAACAATACATATTTTAAATTAAAACATCCACAAACTGGGCCAGCAGGTGGCATGGTAGTTAAGGCACCACATGACTGACTGCATGGTTTGAGTCTCGGACTCAGCAGCTTGAAAAACTGCAAGGTGCCTGGAGGAGGTCAGGTTGGGGTGGGGAGAAAAATAAAGAGAGAAAAACATGCCAGGTGCCTGTGTGTGCATGGTGTATAAATGGTAGTGGTGATGGCTTCACAGGTGCATACTTATCAAGTTGTACATACTAAATACACACAGATTTTTACAAGTCAATCATACTTCAATAGGTTGTTTTTCTTTTGATTTGCCAGAGAGTATGCACACTCACTGGACAGAGACAGAGAGAAGGAAAGTGAGAAAGCACCTCCACCATCACCACCACCACAGAGAATGGCCATGCCGCCATCACTTCTCTTCCACCTCTCCTTTCTTTTGGAATTTTGAAAGTCAGATTTTGAGAGTCAGATGCTCACATCTGGACTATTTGTTACAAACATTTTTCTATTCAAATAGCTTAAATTACATTAGACATTTCTGATAGCAATAGTCAGGAATTGTTTTGTTTTGCATGTGCTCTTCTTGCCAGAGAGGAAAAAAAAAAAGAGACATGAAGAAAGAGAGACAAAAAGAGAAATCACTCACTACGCCTCAGGAAGGCCATGCCACAATTCCGTATCCCTTCTCTTCTCATTTTGGGCACACATGCACATGCCTGGATGCACACATGCCAGCATGTTTCTCAATTCACTGGGTCCAGGAATTGAACCACGTGGATGACCTGTGGGATCCAGCTACCTTAATCACAAAGCCATAGGCTGACAGTTACTTTGAAAAACCAACAAGAGCCACCCCCATGACCTACTGGTTAAGGAAGCCAGATCCCATATGCCTGGCTGCACAATTTGAATCCTAGACCTAACAGCTTGCAATCCATGCTGGGGGTATGTCTGTGCCTGCCCCAAAATCAGGATGGAGAAATGGAGAAGGGATTGCAGTGTGATCACACTCTATCAAAGTTCTTTTTCCCGTTCCTCTCTCTCTGTTGAGCACATATAAACTTTGCTTAATAATATAGAGGAAAAAAAAGCCAGACTCAGTCTGACTATATAGCTGTTAGCAAACTGAGGTACAGTATTGGAAGCCATATGGCTGACTGTGAATTCTAATCCCCAGGTCAGGCTGAAAGACACCTCTTGCATGTGTGCCGCCAAGATCCCAAGGAGCTGGAGTGCTGGAAGAAGGGAACTGAGGCATGATGGAACCCTACAAAGGGCGTTTCACTGTATGTATCTCTTGCATGTGCATGTGCTTTCTATCATGAACAAAATAAATAAACTTACAAAACAACAGCAAAAACAACAAAAGCAAACAAGAATAGTTGTTTCAATCTGTACTTTCACACTGCATTGGAGGTATTTATCTTTCCTTCTCAATGGAATGATTGAACAATGCACTCAAAATTCCTAACTTCAGAGCCAGGCAGTGGCATGGTTGATAAGGTGGCTGGATCTCAAGTCCCTGAACCCACAGGCTTGAAAAAATATGTCAGAGGCTTCCAGGCACATATATGTGTGTGGCCAAAACCCTGAGAGGATAAGGGAGAAGGGATTGTGGCTTGGCCTTCCCTGGGAGTGAGGGGTGGTTTCTCACTTTTCCGCTCTCTCTTTCTCTTTGTGTCTCTCTCCAGCAAGAGCGCTTGCCCTATAGCAAAACAAACAAAACAAAACAAATCCTGACTTCATTAGTATTAAAAATTTCTAATGCAACTTAAACTATTTGAATGAGAAACAATGTTTGGAAAAAATGGTCCAGATGTGAGCATCTGACTCTCATTTGTCTCAGGACAGAAATGGTGAGTTAAAGCTTAATGGTTTTAAATGCCAAAACAGACCATTCATAACAAGTTAAAATAAAATGCTGCACATGTAAAATGATTCAACTTTAGTTTTAAAAACATCAAAGATGTTTTCCATACAAGTCCACTTAAGAAAACGTGATTAAAACTGATCTCAACCAACAAAGGCAGAGAGTATCATATTTAAATAGCGAGGTTTAGGTTTATGTACAGAGATCCTGAGACACTTCTATATATTATACTTTAGCCTATCAATCAAGTTTATGACTTTGAAACTATGATACTTCCGAGTTTCTAGGCCCTAATTATCAACCTAAGGAAAAGAGAAGGGTCAAAATATACCTTTTTTTAAAAAAAAGAATTAGTTATTTAATTTTATTTATTCTTTCATTTCTTTTCTTTCGAACAGAGAAAGACAGAGAGAAGGAAAGTGAGAAAGCAAACCACCAGGTCCAGGATTCGAACCTTGGAGAGCCATATGGGAGTGTTCAGCGCCTTAACCACCACGCCAAACTGCTGGACCCCAAATATACCTTTTTTGAAATCACAGGACATTATCCTAACTAAGAGATACTTTTCTATCTACACTTCCATAGTAACAGCCCCATCTGTCCTTAATACGCAACAAAGTATTTTTTATTATTTAGTAACCCTCTATTGTGAAAAGGCTGAAGAGTTCATCTATTTTGAACTCATATTCCATACAAATATCTGCAATAGAATATAAATAGCTGATATAAATCCAGGTTACACTTAAAATCTAAGAGAAAGACAGGATAAGGTTAAGGGCGATTCCACTGTTTTGAGGAAAGACGCAACAGCAATAGCAATCCCTTTTTGGTATCTCTACAAACAGGTGATGATGGTCCTCCTCATCATCATCATCATCGCCATGTTGACAGGATTACATGAGCATATAATCTGGCCATCCTTTTGTACACTGTAAATTACCAAATCCATTAAAAAGCCACCATTTTAGGGAAGGCCACCATTTAGCGAAGTGTGAAACCTGTAACTCAATAGCCAACTCTGAAGAACAGTCATGCTTTTCTTCTACAGTTAAGCTTTTCTTCTAAACTTTCAATTTACCATAGCGAAGATTTTAAGATCGATTTCCTTACTTTTCCTTAGTCAGTTCCTCATCGCTGAGCTAAAGCAGAACACAGTGGAATGGTGAATTTGGGGAGAAACTAATTACGTATTTCCAGTTCTGACTGTAAGGCTTTGTAGCCTGTCTATATGCTTATTCACTTCCATTAGTTCCAGTATCTGATTACTAATGTACTACGAAGAAAAAGCACAGAAATAAAATGTATTACCAAGTACCAACATTCAATTACTGAGGTTAAAAAACCATTTCTCTGCCAGAAAAATGTTCATAACTGTTTGACTGTGTGACCTCGTGCCTGGGAATTTGTCCTTAAGAAAATAACTCAAGGGAAAAAGTAATTCATACCACAGAGGAATGGTTAATTAAATGGTGGAACAGCATGTCAATGTGAACTGTGAAGGCATTAAAAATTATAATTATGAAGATCATTCCACTCTTGGGGAAATAAATTCAATACAAAGCTATATGGGGGGGAGGCTCCTGCTAAAATTATATAAGAAGTAAGATTATAATTATTTATAAAAAAGCAGACACATATGATCAGAGTATAAAAATGAGCATGAAAATGGAATTGATGACATGGTGGGGATAACAGGTAAATGCTGATTCCCTTGAATTTTTTTGGAACATTGCTTATAAAATATTTTCCTTTGCCTTTTCACTAAATGTGCTTTCCTACAGAAGAATGATTAGACACCCCCTGGGCTGCCAAGCATTCCTCACATGTTAGCCTTCCTTCACACACAGGCAGCATGATCTAGTTACAGTGACCTCATTTTCAAAACCAAACTTTTGACAAGCAGTTAGGTTGAGGGAACAATGGGACAGGGTATTTGAAAAAGCAAGCATCACAAAAAAAAAAAACAGGGTTGGAAGTCAGAAACCCCAGGCCCCACTCGTCCTCCATGGGAGCAGCATGTAAGGGTAAATCATACTCTCAAACAAGGCTGACAACCCTAGACAACAATCCCAGTCATTAGGTTGTATGATTTTTTTTTTTTTTGAGAAGTTTATGCTACAGGGTGTGTGCACTCACCAGATAGACAGAGAGAGAAACAGAAAGCAAGAAATCACCCCCCAGGGGGATGGTCCTGCCGCAATCCCTTCTCCTCCATCCTCCTCTCAGGATCCTGGGTACGCACACACATACACTTGGCATGAGTTCAAGCCACCGGGTCCGGGACTTGAACCGCAGTCAACTACATGAGAGTCCAGCAACATAGCCATTACGCTAACTGCTAGTCCCTAGCTTGCATGATTATAGGCATCCCAGGTAACCTGTCAAAACTTCATTCTGAATTTAAAGTACAACAGTTTGAGTATATAGTAAATGCTTAAATTAATAAGCACACCAAACACAGTGGCTTACTATCCTGGTAAAATAGGCCATTAAGCCTTCCTTCGTCTCCAACCTGTTTGGTCATCAGGAAATTAAGCTAATAATGCTGCTCTAAAGTGCAAGCCATTTTACAAATTATTTTCATCACCATAATCATCATCCATTATTAGAGTTACCACCTCTACTACTCCTATAAAAATACCCACTAAAAAGAGCTAGGCAGAGGAAGATATCTTTTAACGTCAAATCAAATGATAAACGAGAGGGTGTGTAATCTACAAACAAACTACAGAGAAAGTCCACAGTTGGGACCAGCAGTTAGCGTAATGGCTATGTCACTGGACTCCCATGTAGTCGACCGCAGTTTGCATCCCGGACCTGATGGCTTAAAACTCACGCCGGGTGCGTGTGTGTGCATGCCCAAGATCCTGAGAAGAGAATGGAGGAGAAGGGATTGCGGTATGGCCATCCCCCCTGGGGGGTGATTTCTCGCTTTCTGTCTCTGTCTCTCTCTGTCTTTCTGGCGAGCGTACGTGCCCTATGGCAAAAACCTTAAAAAAAAAAAAAAAAAGAAAGTCCACAGTTAAATGCATGGTACAGTTAGTAGGGGAAGGGATACAGGTACAGGAAGTACATCCAGGATTTTGAGACAGCAAGAATGAATGCACAAACAGCAGAACTGCTGGCAGAAAGAACACATCTAATGAAATAGTTTCTAAATCTTAAGAGATCGGGGACCTTATCAAAATCCAAACCACCTCCATGATTTAGATTCAACAAATATACTGTCGATTATTCTCAACTGTAAGTAACCATCTTTACAGGGTGATTTTGGTCCAGCTACCATGGTGCAGCCATAACACAATGCTCCATAACGCTGAGGCCATACGGGAAGGTGACAGGTTCACATTATGAATGTTGTGATCCTGGCTGGCTAAGAAGGTATGAAGAACCTATGGAGGGTGTCTGTCTGTCTGTCTGTCTGTCTCTCTCTGGATCCCTCTTGAGGGTATCTGTCTGTCTCTCTCTCTGGATCCTCTCTCATGGAAGAAATAAACAGCAACAACAAAGGTACCTTTAGGAAATACCTATTAAATTTAATTTAGTTTAAAAAGAATAAAAGCCCTATGCTTCCCCAAACATGATACTCAAATCACTGGTTGAGGGAGCTGAAGGTGGCACAGTGTAAAATCTGAAGCTCTGCAAGGTTGACCCACATGCCAAAGTTCTGAGTTCACATATGGAGGCTTCCCTGAGTATGCCAGGCACGGGTCACAGCATCATGACTTTGTTGGAGTGCTCTCTCAGCCTCTCATTTATGGAACAAATTAATAACTGTCAACACTGGGGCCAGCAGGTGGCGTGGTGGTTAAGGGCACTGGACTCCCACATGGCTGACTGTGGTTCGATTCCCGGACGTGGCAGCTTGCTTTCTCACTTTCCTTCTATCTCTCTCTCTCTTGTTCTGCCTCTCTCTAGTCAAATTTAAATAAATAAATAAACAAAATAATTAGTTTAAAAAAACTGTCAACACTTTAAAAACTGATGGATCCACAAAGATAATTTCATCTCCTCCAAATAAATTTGAAGAACTTGAAACTATTAGATTGCTGGGGAAGCCATGACATATTTTCTACATTTTCCTTTGCAAAAATATGTCATGACTATCTCAACAACCCTATAAAAAGTCATATAATCAGTCCATCCAGATTAAGAAAATAAAAACCCAGACATGGCTAAGTCTTAGGACTGAGGCTGTGGCGCTGGGGAAATCCCAACTGTCACGTGGCTAGAACAGCTCTGTAGAAATGACTAACATGAAACAATTCTCTCAATACAACAGTGTTCCTGTAAAAAGGATAGCTAGACAGTAACACAATCTAATGAAAATAATAGTGTGTAATCTAGATGAAAACAATGCACATTCTGGGCCTACTTGTCTATTAAAATAACGACAGTTACATAGCAGCAGAGAAGGCCTTGATATAATGTAGTGTGTTAATGAAAAAAAAAATTTTTTTCTTTTAGAGGTTTTTGCTATAGGGCAGGTGTGCTCACCGGAAAGACAAAGAGACAGAAAGCAAGAAATCCCCACCCCCCAGAGGGGGTTGGTCATGCTGCAATCCCTTCTCCTCCATTCTCCTTTCGGAACCTTGAGCACGCATGCACATGTGACTGGTGTGAGTTTAAGTCACCAGGTCTGGGTTTAAGTCACCAGGTCAGGAACTCGAATCATGGTTGACTACATGGGAGTGCAGTGATGTAACCATTACGCCATCTGCTGGTCCCAATGAAGATAAGTTTTTACATGGTACGTGGAATGGGTTAAGGCACAAGATTCCACATGGCTGGCTGTGTTTCGAGGTCCAGACCTGGCTGCTTGCTCTCTTGCTTTCCCTTTCTCTTTCTGTCTTTCTCTGGTCAAATTAAATAATAATAATAGGAAATAAAATTAAATAAATAAATCTTTTTTTTTTTAAGTTTTCACACGTAAAAGCAAGAACTAGAGGGGAATGTGGAGAAAGCAAAAAGGTGGCTTTAGAACATAGTACTGTTATTCCTAATACAAGAAGTTAGTGTGATGAATTATTTCACCAAACTTTAACTGTTAATGTGACCCAAAAACTAAATACTCATGACACAAACATGAAGCTACAATTCCAACCTCCAAAAAGTTCATGATGTACCTTGGTGGTAGAGTGCAAAAGTTAAAGGGGGACACCTCAAGTAGACTGAGAGTGTGAACAAACAAAAAAGGGAAGATACAGCAGAATAGTATATGTAAGTACCACTGGATCACAGATGATCCTATCATCTCAGGTCTTCATGACCACCATCAAGAATGAGCTAAAGGAAGGGACCAGCAGATGGCATAATGGTTACATTACTGAACTCTTGCGTCCCCATGGTTCGAGTCCTGGACCAGGCAACTTAAAACTCATGAAAGACACGTGTGCATGCGTGTCCAAAAATCCCAAGAGAAGAATGGAGAAGGAACTGTGGTGTGGGGTGATTTCTTGCTTTCTGGTGAGTGCATGTGCCCTACAGCAAAAATCTTTCTCAAACTAACAAAAAAACCCTGAAAACTATTGGGCTATCAGAAAAGCCATGATGCTTTTTTTTTTTTTGAGAAGTTTTTGCTATAAGGTGTGTGCGCTCGTTAGAGAGACAGAAAGCAAGAAACCATCCCCCAGGGGGGATGGCCACGCTGCAATCCCCTCTCCACTCTCCTCTCAGGATCTTTGGCATGCATGCACTCACGCCCGGCATGAGTTTAAGCCACTGGGTCTGTGATTCCAACCGTGGTTGATTACATGGGAGTCCAGCACCATAGCCATTAGGCCATCTGCTGGTACCCACAATGCATTTTTACACAGAAAAATATGTCATGACGTTCCTGACAACTCAACAGGATTCTTTTCTACCAAATGAAGAGCATATCCGTATATGCTTAATTTCCACACCAAACCCAGAACTGCCTACATACGGATACCAAGTTACTGCTGGAAACTTTACTCAAACCACTTTCCTAACATACATCTTAGTGCACGGACTTGCAAATTGTAAGCTAACTTTAAGTCTGGGTTTGGGAATAGGGAACAGATGGCCGACACAGCATAAACTCTCACAAATACTCATTTTTACCAATCACATGTGGTTAAAACCCAGATTTATACCTACAGATTAGAGAGCAACAAAAACTCTTACAATGACGTGACAATTATTCAGTGTGACAGCTGTTTGTGCCACTACCAAATGTGAGTTTTAAAACATAGGCTAACACCTCTGGTTCCCCAGGATTAAAACAAAACAAAACAAAACAAAAAACATGAAAAACTTGAATTTCAATACCAGACAGAGAAATAAAATGAGTAATTGTAAAGAAATCCTCAGAATGTATGTAACCAATAATTCTTTGGTTTTCTAACAATAGACAAACCTACTCATTCAGTCCAATATTTATGTTGTATATCACAGTCTTAGGAAATATTTCCATTAAATTAAAAATAAAAACGAAAGAAAAAATGAAATGTTATCTATATGGTAAAGATTAAGTCTTACCGAAATGGAAACCTACCACATTTTGATGATTCTATCAGCTGCTGCAGAATGAAAAATACCAAAAAACTGCTGTTCATATCATTAAGTCCCAAATGCATCACTTGTTCATTTTTGTTTCAGAACAGGGCAAAACAGGCTGAAAGCCCCTTAAGTGTTGGGATCATGTCTACCTTTTTAAAAATTATTATTTAATAATTTATTTATTATTACTTTTTCACATGAGTTTTGGCAGACAGAGAGAGAGAAAGCAAGCCTCCTGGTCTAGGACTTGAACCACAGTCATCCAAGTGGAAATTCCAGTGCCTCAACCACCATGCCACCTGCTGACCCCAAAGGACCGTGTCTATCTTTGTCACTGCTGTACTGCCAGTGCCAAGTCCAACGGCTAGAACATAATACATACATATTTATTTAATAAAGTCAACTCTTAGATCTATATTAATTGGCCATCCAGAATGCTTATATGATTTCCAAGTAATAGGATCACCAAGTTAAAGAAAAAAAACAAAACAGGATTTATGGGGCCAGCAGATGGCATAATGGCTAAGTCGCTGGACTCCCATATAGTCAACCGTGGTTTGACTCCTGGTCTTAACTCACGCCAGGTGCATGTGCATGTGTGCCCAAGATCCCGAGAGGAGATGGAGGAGAAGGGACTGCAGCATGGCCATCCCCCCCAGGGGGATTTCTCGCTGTCTCTCTGCCTCTCTGTCTTTCTAGCAAGCACATGCACCCTATAGCAAAAACCTCTCAAAAACAAACAAACAAAAAACAGGATTTAGAATTAGTGCCAGTACTGGGGCCAGCAGATGCCATAGCGATTGTATTACTGGACTCCCACATGGCTGACTGCGGTTCGGGTCCTAGACCCAGTGGCTTCATAATCATGCCAGGTGCCTGTGCATGCATGCCCAATATCTCAGGAGGGGAATGGAGAAGGGATTGTGTTATGGCCATCCCAACTGGGGAGTGATTTGTACTTTCCCTCTCAGTGTCTCTGTCTCTCTGGTGAGCGCATGCACCCTATGGCAAAAACCTCTTAAAAAAAATAAAAGTTCCAGTACTTCAACTGACTTAAATCCAAATGAAATAAGATTACTTAGCTTCTGACAGGGACAAGCCAAAGCATTCTTTTCTATTTATAAGCCAAAGCACTCTTATTTTGATTTTATATATGTATACCTTATTTTAAACACAAAAGAGAAATTATACTATGCTATAATATTATTATGCAACTTTTCATTTAAAATGGATATGCCCATTTGTACGAGTTTTTAAAATTCAAGAATATCTCTGCATTTAACAACAAAAAAAGAGGAAAAGACACCAAAATGTACAATTATATAATTATGTGCAATAGGGGCCAACAGGTGGCTAGAGGACATGGGATTGTGATGTGGCCATCTTCCTTAAGGGATGATTTTTCACTTCCTTCTATGTCTTTCTATTCACAGCATATGTGCCCTAGGGCAAAAATATTAAAAAAAAAAAAAAAAAAAAAAAAGAGAGAGAGAGAGAGAGAGAGAGAGAAACATAATTGCTTAAAATGAACTACCAGCCCGTTGCCTGGTAGTTAAGGCAGCTGGATCCTAAATGGCCAACCATGCAGTTAAGAGTCCCAGCCCCAGCCCCATGAAAATCGTGCTGGGCACGTGTGCATGCATGCCCAAAATTCTGAAAGGAGAGAGAGATGGAGAAGGGATTGTAGCATGACTGTGTGGGGGTAGGGGCGGTGGTGGTGTTTTCTTTCTCTATTGCCCTCTCTCCCAGGTGAATGCTCAAATGTAAAAAAAAAAAAAAAAAAAAAAAAAAAAAGGCAGGAGATGTGAACAGAGATTTTCTGATTAAACAGAATGACAGATATCAGTAAGACATGCCTCTCTCCGATACATACAAGGGGTCAATATCATTTATCATCAAGAAAATATACACTGGAAGTATAATGAATCGCCATCACACACTAAAACAGCTAAAATAAAAAGACTGGCTAAATGTTAAGGGGGATGTAGATCATGTGGAACTCTCGTACACTGATGGAGGTGTAAAACGGTACAAGCACTTTGGAGAACTATTTAGTATATTAGAAAGTGAAACAAACATAAAGTTACCTAATGAATGAATAATTCCATGCAAAGAGAAATTAAAACATGTTCACAGTGACTGACATGTGGGTATTTATAGCACTCTTACTGGTAATACTGCGAACAACCCAAATGTTCACCAACAAGTGAGTAGATAAAATGATTGTACAACCACACAATAGACTCCTACCACATTATAAATGAACACTATTTATTCATTCAATTACATACAAGAAACACAAAGAAGACAGACAAAAAGAGTACACACTGGGACCACCAGTTTAAGCCACTTGGTGGCTTAAACTCACGCCAGGCGCGTGTTGTGTGCATGCCCAAGACCCTGAGAGGAGAATGGAGGAGAAAGGATTGTGGCGTGGCCATCTCCCCCTGGGGGGGGATTTCTCACTTTCTATCTCTCTGTCTCTCTGTGTCTTTCTGGCGAACGCACATATCATATAGCAAAAACCTCTCCAAATAAAAAAGTACACACCATCATTCCATTTAAATGGAGTGCAAATACCAGGGAGAAAATTAGTTAAATATTGCAGGAAATAGGTAGAAATTTTCTGGTAAACATGAATGTAGACAAATATAAAAAGCTCATTGGACACCTAATATTTAACGTCTATATTTTATGCATTTTTAAAATCATGTTCTGGGGACCAGCAGGTGGCATGGTGGTTAAGGTGCTGGACACTCCCACATGGCTGACTGCGGTTCGAGTACCGGACCTGGTGGCTTGCTTTCTCACTTTCCCTCTCTCTCTCTCTGATCAAATTAAAATAAATGAGTGAATAAATAAAATTAAATAAATAATTATTTAAAAAAATCATGTTCTGTATGTATGTAATTATGTATTTTAAAAATAATTTTTAAAATCATCGCAAAGGAATCAATCCACATATTCCATGGCCATGCTTTTTTTTTGAAAGAGGTATTTTTGTCATAGGGCAGATGTGCTCGCTGGAGACAGAGAAAAAGAGACATAAAGTGAGAAATTACCCGCTAGGGGTGACTCTCCACCATTCTCCTCTTGAGATCTTGGGTATGCATACAAATGTGCCCGGCATGAGTTTTAAGCCACTGGTCCTGGAATCAATAACACAGTTCACTAGCGATGTAACCACTATGCCACCTACTGGTCCCCACCCACAGTCATGCTTTCAAGGGTAGTTTCTGAATATAGATGTTTTCTTTTTTTAATTGCCAGAGGGAGCATGTGCTTGACAGAGAGACTAAAACAGATCTTTTTCTCTTCATTTTTTAAAATAATTATTTAATTTTATTCGTTATCATTATTATTTTTGTAATTTGACTAGAGACAGAGAGGAAAGCAAGCTGCCAGGTTTAGGACAACCATGTCCTGTGGTCAACCATGTGGGAGTTCAGGGCCTTTTCCACCATGCCACCTGCTAGCTGGGACCATATTTTCTTAGCTGGCAAAGGGAACAAGTGCTTGACAGAGAGGAAGAAAGAGAGACAGAGAAGGATAAAGCACCCCCTCCTTATGGGGCATGGTCACAATGCTATCCCTCCTCCATTTCTCCATCATGTGAAGACTTTGGTCATACAAGCACATGTGCCCAGTGTGTTTTCCAAGCCTCTGGAGTGGGAATTTGAACCATGGTCAGGCATGTGGAATCTCATTCTCTTAATCCCTAGGCTATATGGCTGGCCCTATAATAGCATCTTTTTTCTTGTTTATTTATTTATTGGGGAGATTTTTGCTATAGGGCATGGGCACTCGCCTGAGAGACAGAGAATGCAAAATCACCCCCCAGCGGGGATGGCCACGCTGCAACCCCTTCTTTATTCTCCTACTGGGATCTTGGGCATGCATGGGCACACACCTGGGGTGAGTTTCTTTTCTTTCTTTAAGAATTATTTTAGTCAGTTTTATTTATTCATTTATTTTAATTTGACCAGAGACACACACACACACACAGAGAAAGGGAGAGAGAGAAGTGAGAAAATAAGCCTCTAAGTCCAGGACTCGAACCATGGTCGGACATGCGAGAGTGTCCAGTGCCAAGCCACCTGCCAGTCCCCCATCTTTTAAAAAAATTATTTACTTATTTAATTCCATTTATGATTATTTTTTAATTTGACCAGACAAAGACAGAGAGAAAGAGAAAGGGGAAGCAAGAAAGCGAGCTGCCAGGTCTGGGACTCGAACCATTGTCAGCCATGTGGGAATCCAGTGACCTTAACCACCATGCCACCTGCCAGTCCCACACTCGGTTTCAAGCTGCCAGATCTGGGACTAGAGCTGCAGTCAGCCACATGGGAGCCCAGCGCTTTAACCACTATACCACCTGCTGGCCCTGGCCCTATAATATCTTCTAACATGTGGAAGCTACTCAGGGTATCTCTGTCTATCAGGCCTCTATACAAGCATTATTATCAAAGGATCCTATTGCAAATTCTCTGTATTGCCAGTTTATGCCATCCTCCAGATTTCCTGCAGTATTTTATCTTGAAGGCTGAACTGGATAATCAGACCAGCGCTCTTGCATTCTGACTGACCAGCATTCACTTTTAATCAATAACAGATGTGGGAACGGTGCCAGAGTTGGCCTTTGGCCAAAGTAACAATTTTACTCCTATTCAAGAGCAAATACCCTTCTTAAGCTCCAAGTCATCCAAACAGAGAGAATGACATCTGGAAGTACACTGCAACGCCATGTGTTTGGCCCCTTCAGATGATAGCTGTAGGCACTTCAAGCAGAGGGCTGTTGTGCCAGCCTTGTGGGACACCACAAAGTGCGGGAACTCAATGGCCTTGCAAGATGGAAAAACTACAAGTTCCCCTCTAAGGGAATAGTAATAGCAAATGGGTGTAAGCAGAAGTTCATTTAAGTCAATTCCTTTGATGATGGTTCTTTTTACAAATAAATGTAAACTGTTTATCTCACTTCCATATTAAATGTCAGGTCCAAATTTATATTTACTCACAGTCTAGACTTTTAAACTCTTTACCATTTTTGGGGGAATAATCTATTTTTTAAAGAATTATTTATTTAATTATATGTATATATACGTGTGTGTGTGTGTGTGTGTGTGTGTGTGTGTGTATAAATTTTAAATGTGACCAGAGAGAGAGACAAAGTGAGAAAGCAAACCAACAGGTCTGGGATTCAAACTGTGGTTAGCCATGTGAGAGCATAGATAGCACCTTAACCACCATGCCAATTGCCAGCCCTGGGATAATCAATCCTTTTTTTTTTAAGAGTTTTTTTGTTGTTGTTATAAGGCACATGTGTTCAACAGAGAGACAGAAAGTGAGAAATCACACTCTGGGAGGATGGCCACACCATACTCCCTTTTCCTACATTCTCCTCTTGGGACTTGGGCATGCACACACTCGTGTCTGGCCTGAATTTTAAGCAGCGGAGTCTGGGACGCAAACCACATTTGACCACATGGAAGACCAGGTAGTCATTATGCCATTTGGTGGCCCTAGTGGATAATCTTTTTTTTTTTTTTTTTTAAGAGATTTTTGCTATAGGGCACGTGTGCTCACCAGAAAGAAACAGAGACAGAAAGTGACAAATCACTCTTCCCACATCACCCCATTGTCATGCGGCAATCCCTTCTCCTCCAGTTTCCTCTTGGAAATTTGGGCATATACACACACACACACACACACACACATACGTTTTAAGCTGCCGGGTCCAGTTCTTAAACCACACAGTCGATTACATGGGAGTCCAGCGACGTAACCATTATGCCATCTGCTGTTCCTGGGATAATCTATATTTAAAAATAAATCCTCGCAAGGAAATTATTATAAATTATCAATTCAATCATATGTAAATGGCCCTAGAAAACACTACGAAGTTTTAAAAGTGTGAGGAAATTTTAATTGATATATAAATACTGAATTAATTGTAAAAGAAATAAAAATGAGGAGACAAGAGGCCACTTACTTTTGGCCTTTGGTTGCTATTTTTGAAACTATCTGCATTATCCTATTAACTTGTATTTTGACGACATTTGTGAACAAAAAGGAAATCTGATTCAAACACCTTCCTTCAGAAGTCCATGAACACTATATACGTTTTCTTCATCTATACTAATAACGAAGCAGGTTTCCAATTTACCTAAGACTTGAGTAGGGCAAGACTTGCATGATGTAAATCAGAAAGCAAATATAATAATAACAAGTTACCACTCCTCTCCGTTTCATTTATTCATCTGTAAATAATATTAGAACCCAATTATGTTCAAATAATGGCATTAAGGATGCTATAAAATATTGTCTTATTTATACAACACTAAGACGATAGGCAGTACTCTTGTCATCATCATCCTCACCAGAAACTACGGCTCAGAAAGGTTAAATTATGGCCAAATTCATAAAGTTAAGAAGAGATGACAGCTCTGGTGGGTTCTAGATTCCATAACTATATAGCAAAAGAAATCTAAATTGAGTGATGCTAAAAGAATGAATTCCTGGGATCAGCAGATGACATAATGGTTATATCACTGGACTCCCATGTAGTCAAACACCGTTCAAGTTCCAGACCTGCAGCTTAAACTCAAGATGCTGGGCGCATGTGCACACGTGCCTGAAATCCCAAGAGGGGAATGGAGGAGTAGGGATTACAGTATGGCCATACCCCCAGCGGGTGACTGCTCGTTTTCTGTCTGTTTTTCTGGTGAGTACATGCACCCTATAGCAAAAAATAAATAAATAAATAAAAAATAAAATTAAGTGAATTCTTACAGAACTCAATGAAGTTTGCACATCATGACCAAGGATTTTTTTTGGAGGGGGGAGAGGTTTTTTTTTTTTTTTTTTTTTTTTTTTTTTTTTTTTGCCAGGGCACGTGCACTCACCAGAAAGACAGAAAAAGACAGAGAGACAGAGAGTGAGAAATTAGCCCCCCAAGGGAGGGATATCCATGCTGCAATCCCTTCTCCTCTCGGGATCTTTGGCACGCACGCACGTGTGTCGGCGTGAGTTTAAGTCACCGGGTCTGGGACTTGAACCATAGTCGACTATATGGGAGTCCTGCTACATAGCCGTTTATGCCCACTGCTCGTCCCAACCAAGAATTTAATAAGACAGAAGAAATAAACATTCATCACAGATCAGAGATTTCACATTCTTCTATAATTTCTTTCGTCATAAATATTTGAAGACAAAAATAGAGATCTACAGCTGAAGCAGAGTTAATGAAAGTCAGAAGACTAAAAAAATAGAAGTTATTATGTAGGAACCCATTTGGGCCTTTGACTGAGAGATTCTCTGAGAAAGCAGATCCATATTATCAAGCAAATGGTCTTATGAAGCAGCAATGGGGATACCTTACAGAATAAAAACGAATGCATCAGGATTTCAAAAATGTTGGCTCCACACCAAGATCATTCTTTTCCTGGGATAGCTCCTCAAAATTAAATGATCCAGAAACTTTGTTCCTTCACTATGTCCAAAAATTCAGGTACATTAGAAAAATGGATAAACACTAAGAATAATTATTTCAACAATAACACCTTGAAACATCACCAGGAATTCTATTGTGTTTCCAAAAAACAAAGTAAAAGATAAAGATACTAAAAAAACAGCTAGGGAAATAATCTCTTTGGCAAACATTGCAGTGACAAACTTAGCACCTACTCAATTAATCTATTATGACAGCTCAATCTTATTTTAGCATTAAACTAAAAGTGATATAAGGAAGATGGACCAAAGATGGCAATTAATGAACTGAGAAAAGTGTGGGATCTCATGGACAACTACACCTAACACAGAAGAAAACTCCTAGAGGCAGAGCATGCTTCTAAGTTTGGGATGGTTTAACTTGCACTCTTCCAAGCCCTATGATTCTTCACAAGTGTGAGCAGAAATATGGATATGCTATAGCACAAGGCTACAGCTGCAGCTTGCAGATGTCAGGCTGTTAGCTCCATAATCAGCAAGCATGCTGTCTGCCTTGCTGGCACCCTCCTGGTTGCTGCCTCAGTCAGCACTCCGGGCTATGCCCAGAGAATTGAGGTTCTTCTGTTGGACAGTGCACTTTGCAATCAAGCAATGGAAAAAGATCTTCATATCTTGGAACTAAAGTAACGATATGATGATGCCTCAGTTTTCTCCAATATAAAAATAAAAACACTACCACCTGGCTTTTATTTCCTATCCCTAAGGGGCTTTTACAAGGATAAAAAGCTTTGAAAATTAAAAGCGCAATGCAAATATCAGGTTGTATTATAGCGGGGACTGAGTCCAAAAAACATAAATGGAAGGTAGATGGGCACTTTGGCAGGACAAATAACCATGTTTGCCATCAGAGCAAACTCTTGAGTCACAATATCTACTTTTATATTAAGAGGAGACTTCTGATAGATATTAAACAGGCATAAAGTCCAAAAAACAGGTTGTGCTCTCTGCTTAAATGTCCTGCCTTCCTTGTCCCATGCACTTTAAAAACTCCTCTTTAAGGTCCAACTCAAACATTTTCATTAATTGTTCTAGATACTCCTCAACTATACTTTGACAGAATTTCATCCACATTTGAACTATTTACTTGCTGTCTTTCACGAGAGAGATGAGTATCTTCTGCAGGGTCTCATTATGCTGCAATCCTCTTTCCCCAGCCTTCTGGTCAGTTAAGGTCTTGGATACAAGGACCCAGTGGGCTTCAGGTCAACTTGGAATCTAAACCGGCCATGTGGTTTCCAACACTGCAGCTCAGTACCTACCGCCTGCGCCACTAAGGCTGGGCGCACACCTGCACTCTTTCAGCCACTGTAAGTATCTTTATGATGTAATTTGTTATATGGTGACTACAGGTGACTTGTTTCAGTGCTTGTGAGTTCTCTGAGCTCTTGACTTTTATAATCACAGTCTTAGTATAGTATCTGGTACATATACTCTATTAACTCCTTTCTAATTCATTATTCTACTATACTTTATTATACAATTCTATACCATACCGTATTGTACAATGCAGTCTACTGTACAGTAAGGTTCGTGAAACCTTTCATGTGGTAATCTGAAATAAATATGGCATTGAGAAACCATTCTAAACTGTAATGTACAGAATGGTTTCAATACCTTTTATATTAAGACAGAACTTCCCAAACTATGTGCCAAGGGAAACTGGAGATGAGTGAATGATTAAGTTTACTAAGATACTGATTTCCTCAACCTGGCACAGCCAATCAGAATTTCTCATTTTCTAGGTGTGCTTTGACGTGAGAAGAGGAAAGGAAGCTCTATGTAAATATGAAGATCTAATCTTTTTGATATTAAACTAAGAGAAAAGAATAATTAAACATGACATAAATGGTGACATCAATTGAGACATCAAGAAAATATTGGATAGCTAGAATAACTGCTTCCCATACTGCTGACTACGAAATAAATGTTTCAGAACACTGGCATCAGGTAAATCATCAGATTCTGAAAGAGAAAAATAACATAGCTACCTCACATAGCAGTCAGTCTATGTAAACACCATATGGTCTGCTAATTTCATCAAAACCCCAGAATTTTACTTTTTCATCCTGCAGATCAAAAGGAAAATAAAGTTGCCAGAAATATTTTAGAAATTATTTTGCCACCCCCAAATGTCTAATAAAATACATACAGTACCCTAAGCTTATTCATCCGATTTCTCTTTCAAAGCACAAAAAAGCACAAAAACGCATTGTCGGTCACATGAGAAAAACACAAGCATTCATCAGTTTATTTTTATCATTTTAAAAGCAATCCCTTTTTTCCTTTTTTTTTTTTTTTTTTTTTTTTTTTGCGTTACACACCCCAAGTCTAAATCCTCTGCCCCTCTTCAATCCACCTATTACAGACACAGCTTAGACCTTTGCTATCTCTTGCCAGCCTACCATAACCATCTCAAAATGGTCACACTGGCTGGGATGGCTTGGTGGCACAATAATGCACAGCTCAAGCAATGACAAGTCTACAGGGAGGATCGTGGGTTCAGTTTTCCCAGTCTACCCATTCATGCTAGGCACAGACATATAATGCTGGCTGGTAAGGCTGTGGGGATCATGTCATGTGACCCTGGCAAGAGTGCTTCTCTTTCTTTCTCCCATTCTCATAAAAGAAATAATTTAAAAATAACTTTTAAAGAAAAAATGGTCTCCCTGAGTTTCAGATTTCCCCCATTAAATTTATCTTTTACGTATCACCTCCATCTCAAAAACGTCGAGTCACACTTTCCTATTTAAAAACAAACAAAACTCTAAGAGTGTTTTTTTTTTTAAAGATTTATTTAATTTTATTATTACTATAATTTTAACTTGCTATAGGGTACATGCACAAGAGAGAGAGAAAGTGAAAAAGCAAGCTGACAGGTCCGGGACGCAAACCACGCTCAACCACGTGGGAGTCTAGTGCCTCAATCACCATGCAACCTGCTGGCCCCAATTCTAAAAGTTTTAAAGCTATTACCCATAGCATAGTCTTTGCTCCTGAAAATAGCATAGAAGATATCATATAACCTAGATATTGGCTACCTCTTTGGTTTTATTATCTTCCTTCTTTTTTTGAATTTGCTCTAGTGCACATGCCCTTGCCAGAAAGAAAGAGAGAGGGAGAGAGAGAAAGTGAGAAAGCATCTCCAGGAAGTATGATCACACTGTAATCCCTTTTCGTCCACTCTCCTCTCAAGATTTTGGGCACACATGCACACATGCCTGGCATGTTATTCAACTGCACAGTCTGCCACGTGGGAGCCAACCACTTTAATCACTATGCTTACTGGCTGGCTCAATCTACCTTAAAATAACAAACAAAAAACTTCCACTTTGACCCTCATGGTTTCCTGAAACCCTTCTCTCCATCTTCTCCAGCATAACTTCCATTCATTCATGAAAAACTGTTATCTTCAGAAATCACCACTCCTGATTCATTATAATAGGATAAAAAAGAGGGGTGACCACAACCAGTTAGGGAGTGCTTTCTCTCTCTTTCCCATTCTTTCTGGCCAGCAGAGGCACCCTCTAACAAAACCAAAAGGGATCAGCAGGTGGTGTCATGGTTAAGAGACTGAACTCCCACATGGCCAACTTCAGTTTGAGTCCAGCTTACTTCTCACTTTTTCTCTCTGTCTCTCTCTAGTAAAAGCACATGTCCTATAGAAAATTAAAATTTAATTTAATAATGTTAATAATATTGAAAAAATATTAGAGAAAATTAAATAATTTTTTAAAAAAAATGAAACTGATGAAAAAATGTCGAGTAGTCATCAAAATAACAAATGAAATATCTGTCTTTAACATTACTTATGATACTCATTTCTCCAGTTAAGAGCATATATTGATTTGTGTATGCAAAATGTGAGAAAAAAGAAACAAGTAGCATTTTAAAAAGAAACAAACCGGGCCGGCAGTTGGCATGGTGGTTAAAGCGCTGGATTCCCATGAAGTCGACCACAGTTGGAGTCCTGGACCTGGAGGCTTGCTTTCTCACTTTCCCCTTCTGTCTCTCTCTGGTCATATTAAAAAATGTTCATAACAAAGGGAATTAAATAAATTAATCTTAAAAACAAACAAACTAAAAGAAACAAAACAAAAAAGTTGATGGCCCTTAAAAAATCTGTACTGAAGGGCCAGCAGTTAGCATAATGGCTATGTCGCTGGACTTCCATGTAGTCGACTGCGGTTCGAGTCCTGGACCTGGTGGCTTAAACTCACGTCAGGTGCGTGTGCGTGCATACATGCATGCCCAAGATCCCGAGAGGAGAATGGAGGAGAAGGGATTGAGGCGTGGCCATCCCCCCGGGGGGTGATTTCTCGCTTTCTATCTCTGTCTCTGTCTTTCTAGTGAGCACACATGCCCTACAGCAAAAACCTCTCAAAAAAAAAAATTTTGTACTAAATTATTTAAAATGGACTCCAGGGGCCAGCAGGTGGCATGGTAGTTAAGGCTCTGGACTGCCACATGGACAATCTAGGTTCAAATACTGGTCCTGGCAGCTTTAAAATTGCTGGACATGCGTACATGTGTGTCCGAAGTCCAAAGAGAAGAGTGGAGATGAGACTGTAATGTGGTCACAGCCCTAGGGGCTAATTTATCACTCCTTCCCCACGTACCCACACAAAGCACACATGCCTTATGCCAAAAAACTCAAAAAATTAAATAAAATAAAATAAACCCCTCCCCAAAACAACTAAATTTTAGGGCAAATCACCCCTACCCCAGTAAGATTTGGCATTAAGAGAAGATTCTCTTGGCTATGATGGCAAGAAATACTTTTATTTCATTCATTCTCCAAAATAAAGATGGAGGGGCTGGCGGGTGGCATAGTGATTAAGGTGCTGGACTCCTTCGTGGGTGATCGTGGTTCAAGTCCTGGACCTGGTGGCTTGCTTTCTCACTCACTCTCTCTGGTCAAACTGAAGCAGCAGCAAGAAAATTAAATAAAAATATTAAAAAAAAATAAAGATGGAAAAGAATGCTTCTAGAAGACTGATCATACCAGTTCTGCCATTTTGGACACTACTGAGAACAGGGCTAGGACTGAGATGAGGCATGGTGCCTACGGCTCTCTCCTGAAGTGCAGAGCCAAGACTGTGTCCCCTGAAGTGCAGAGCCAACCCTGAGACTGAGAGCCTCAAAGCTGGCACCCCAGGTATCCTACATGCCTGCCCCGAGTTACAGCCCTGTTGCGAGTTTCTACTAAAATGTTATTTGGGACGACAAAGTACATGTGGCTCTTCGCCATGCTTGTCTACTTGGAGAAAAAGAACCATAGATTGCTTAACAATGGCAGGGGCGGGGGGGGGGGGGGGAGGAGAAGGGCGGAAAAGAAAAAGTAAGAAGGAAAAGAAGAAAGAAGAAAGAAGCAGTAGCAGCAGCTACTGTCAACTTTTTTTCTTTTCACTTAGATCAAAAGGCATACTGATAAGAACTGAGAAGGACAGCTACCAGGGGTGGTTGCTCAGCCAGTTTCACTGGACAAAAAACCAAGATTTGTGTGTGTGTGAGGGTACTACATATTTCATCATGACATTAACCCCAGGAAAGATACTAGCAACTTATTAAAATTAACAGGGATATAAACATAGGTAATCAGTCCTATAGTATACTATTGAAAATTCCTCTTCCTAGTTGAATTTGTTTCTGCAGTACCCATAGAATGAAGGAACCATGTTTTTCTTCATACAGGCCTTAAAGGAAACCTCCATACTCCCTGAATACCAACGGCTAAAAAACACATGCACACACCTGAGACAATAACAACTATAGAAATACTGTGCTAATACTGTGTACTGGCTCCGAATTTCAAACGAAAGTATACTTACTTCATTTGGAGTCAGAAGACCCAGTTTCTTTTCTTTCAATTTTAAAAAAAATAATTATTTAATTTTATGTATTATTATTATTTTACTTTGCTATAGAGCACATGTGCTCATCAGAGAGAGACACACACATGGCAGGGGGAGGGGGATTGAGAGAGGGGAGTGAGAAAGCCGCCAGGTCCACAATTGAACTGTAGTCAACTATGTGGGAGTCCAGAACCTTAACCACCACGCTACCTGTGTGGGAGTCCGGGACCTTAACCACCATGCCATCCACCTGGTCTCCTCAGAAGACCCAGTTTCTAATCTCAACTCTTTCCCTCCCGACCTCTGTAACCTAACATTTCTCTACTACCTAAAACAAGGGAGCAGACTGAAAAACAGTCAAAAAAATATCTTCAAATACTACAAATAATAACCTGTCCTCAGTGTGCCACCTGGCTTTACCTGGAGGCTCACCTCCACAGGTGCTGTCAGGTAAAATATTGGGCACCAGGGGCTTCACAAAACTCTAGAAGAAACAGAATCGAAAGAAAGCAAAGAAGAAAAAAAGGCAGAAAGACATTTCCCCAACAGAAAAGGCCATACGTTCTATATTTATTAAAGCTTCATAGCTAAGACTAAAGTACTGAAGTTTTTACTTTAAATGTTGAAATTATTAAATAATTTCATTATGAACATTGTAAACTCCAGATTTTACTTTAAACCTGGGTTGCACAGCTATACACTCAGCAATCAAAAAAGGAAATCACCTCCCTCTTGATTCCTGAGCCATTAATGTAAGGTTACCAAGACAATCCTCACGGACAGTGACAGTGAGGTGGCCAAGGTCACAATACAATTCACTGAGAGCCAATAATAGCTTCAGAACTATATGGACTACCTTAAAATTTGATTTAAAGCTTTAAGCAAGATACTTAAATTACCTGTTTGAGACTAGTGGGTTGTAGGGAACAGCATGATGCATTTTTGCATTAAAAAAAAATTCATCATGGCTTTCCAGACAACATATATAATCTTGATTTAGAACAATAATGAAAATGGAACACAGAAATTTGTTTATTGCTAAAAGAAGGAAGAAAGAAGTCTAGTTCAGCAACTTTCTGGCCATCGTATTTATTCTAATAAGTAAACTAAAACAACTCTTTGTGCAAACAAAACCCAAAAATAACATAAAACAAAAGGGTTTAATGATTAAATGTAGTTTTTCCTACAAAACATATTATTATTTTAAACCAGGCCCTTTCCCTAACACACTACCCACCCCGATCAAATTTAATAAACCAAAAAGCAAATGATGAAAATTTGTGTGCTCCCTACCCCCACCCTAGGGGCCTCTGGGCCATCGCTGGCTTGAATATTATGGGTGTGGTATGAAATATTTAAAGCGATGACTAAAATTTTCCATAAAAGCCCATCCAAAGTCTAAAAGCTTTACTACTCAGAAACAGATTCATCTCCAGACATTTAAAAGATTTACTATTCCACTATGACACTCCAGTTTAGTTTTTGCTGCATTTAATATTTAGGTAGGAGGGTGACGGGGGTAAAAAGAGGGTATAATTAGTTTTGCTTGTAAAACGTTCATCACAGTTGTGGTGCCAACTGAGCTATCCAGCCTATTGGGGGTCTAATAGATTTCAGGGTATTATGGTTTGAGTGATAGAGGTGGGGGTTGTGGTGGAAATCAATAAATGGCTACTACTTCTTTGCACAGACCCATATGGAAGTAATCAAGCGCAAGGGTGGCAGCTGGGGCCAATAACAGTCACCTGCAGTTGAGGGACATGGGGGTTTCAGATGGGTTTTTAATGCTAATTTCCTACAGAAACAATGAGCTAGAAAGAGCAGAGTAACAGACGAGGCCGGATGAAGAGAGACCAGCCAGAACAATGGCTGCACCTGGTGCTGGGAGCAGAGGGACAGAGCCGGCACGCGCCCGCAGGCAGCAGAGGGCACATCTGTCACCCTCAACGCAGCCCATCCCCCAGCTCTTCCAGCAGGGTAAGTAATGCAGGGTCCCCGAACATTAACAGCTTGCCACACGGCAACAGGTTTGAGTTTTTAAAGCTGCAGCATTCTCTACACGTACCCTTCTACCATGACTAAGAGTTAGTTAAGGAAGCAGGGTTGCTTCCCTGCCAGTCTGGAGTGAGACATATTCAAAACATGCAGGAAATACATTTGAACTACGTCTTTTCATTATTATGACTTCAATTTTTGGGGGGAGGGGGTCAAAGAAAAATCATATGAAAAGATAAATCATACTGTGTATTCAAGAAGTAGTTATTGGGACCAGTAGTTAGCGGAATGGCTATGTCGCTGAACTCCCATGTAGCCGACCACGGTTCGAGTCCCGGACCCAGTGGCTTACGTGCATACCCAGGATCCCGATAGGAGAATGGAGAAGGGATTACGGTGTGGCCATCCCCCCTGGGGTGATTTCTCGCTGTCTTTCTGTCTCTCTCTCTTTCTGGCGAGTGCACGCACCCTATAGCAGAAACCTCTCAAAAAAAAAAAAAAAAAAAAAAAAAAAAAGAAGCAGTTATCAGCTGGTTACTTTCTAGTTCTGACCTGTCATTTTAGTCCCATTTTACAGTTGAGAAAACTGAGGCTTAGCGATGAAGGTTAAACTAAATTAGCTCATGCCTAAAACAGCCTAATGTTGAACAGTAACATATTCTTTTCACTGCCTTTTTTCCACTTGCCCTAACTACCACAACCAAATGAAAACATACATTCAATTTACTTGAGGGTCCAACTGAGAGACAACTGCAGATAATATGAACACGCATACTCTATGAAGAACTGTACCCCACCTTGCCAGGAATCTCTAACAAGCTGCTCAGGACTGAATGATAGGATTTCCACTAACTGTAGCTTTCAACAAAGCACAAGCAGTTGCTTTTGCAGGTTTTGGCATGCTTTAGAAAAGTAAATCCACATGCTAAAGTTTTAAATTTCTCAGCATAAATCTGTGTCGCCACATAGTATGTGTAAGTTAAATGCTATTTGGAAAACCCATCCACCAGTGAGAATATAGCAGCTAGTTATGATAGGCTGCTTTTCAGCAAGATAAAGCAACACTAATTCCTTTATTTACTACTTGAACTTGGAAAAAAAATTTTTTAACCCACACAATCCATCATAGAAATCTTTTTAAATTTGTTTATTTATTTTTAAGGTCTATAGAGAGAAGGGGAATGAGAGAGAGAGAATATATAGGGTCTTGCCATGGCAAAATCCTCAGTCCAGGATCACAGGTGTGTTGCTACACCAGGCATGGTGAGGTTGTTTCAGGACTAGAACCCGGGTCTTCCAGGTGGCTCCAGCATTGTGCAGTGGCACGCCACAGCTTTGCACCACTGTGGCTGTGCCAGCAGAAACTTTTAAATTAGAGCTTCCTGGTGTGTAAGTCACAAATTTAGTGAACGTCAAGGGGTGGGGGTCCGGGGGTGGGGAGGGTCGTGGATCTATATATAACGCTAAGTATCTCAGAAGCAAACAGCCACACTTGGGTCTGAAAAGAGCAACAGTTAAGACATACACTTCAAAACAGGAGAAATCGACGCTGCACGACGATGTGTCTGACACTGAGGTCCAGGGTCATCCACCCGCTGTGCTCCTTCCAAACATGAGGAATCTTTCCTATCCTCCTGAATGCAGATCAAATGCCACCTCCTCCGTGATTCCCTTGGTTGGTACTCATCTCCAGGACATACCAGGGCACTGCAATCATGTATTTTATCACCTGAAGAGATTTTACTTCTTTTATCCCGTACCCTATTATCATATACAATACGCTATAGAAAAAAGTTTGTAAGATGAATGCCCTGTAAATTCTGGACACAATTCTAGTCCAAGCTAAGGCACCAACCAACTAGGACATGAAACTCTGGAACAGGGAGGCTTTTTACTACATTACACTGCTCTCAACTTTCTTTATAAAATAATGTTTGATGGGACCAGCAATTGGCGTAATGGCTATGTCGCTGGACTCCCATGTAGTCGACCACGGTTCGAGTCCTGGACCCAGTGACTTAAAGTCATGTTGGGCACATGTGCATATGTGCCCAAGATCCCGAGAGGAGAATGGAGGAGAAGGGATTGCAGCGTGGCCATCTCTCCTGGGGGGTGATTTCTCACTTTCTGTCTCTCTGTCTTTCTGGCAAGCACACGCTCCCTATAACGAAAAACCTCGCAAAAAAAAAAAAAAAAAAAAAAAAAAAAAAAAAGCTTGACTAGACTATTTTTTAAGTTCTTTCTAGTCCTAATACTGCCCATACATCATTACTGGGGACTTATAAGCACTTTCATCACTAAGGAGCCTTAAAATAACTACCAATGGGGCCAGCAGGTGGCATAATGGTTAAGGCACTGGATTCCCACATGGTTGACATGGTTCGAGTCCTGAACCCAGCAGCTTCAAACTCATGCTGGACATGTGTGTGCATGCCCAAAATACTGAGAGGAGAATGGAAGAGACGGGATTGTGGTGTGGCCAACCCTTCCAGGGGTTGATTTCTCACGTTCTGTCTCTGTCTCTTGGAGAGCGCATGAGCCCTATAGCAAAAATATCTCAATAAGTAAATAATTATCAAGGAACTGATCTTAACCAATCTTCAGGTGCACTTGAATTTTTCCAGTTGTATACAAAATATTTTGATTGAAACTTGGAAGCACTCATTTTTGATGTTCCAAAGATGCCATTTAGGGGCCAGCAGATGGTGTAATGGTTATGTTGCTGGATTCCCACCCAACCATCTGCAGTTCAAGTCGCAGACCTGGCAGCTTGAAACTCATACTGGACGCGTGTGCATGCGTGCCCCAAATCCTTAGAGGAGAATGGAGGAGAAGGGATTGTGGTGTGCCCATTCCCCGGGGGTGGGGGGCATTTCTCAATTTCTGTCTCTCTGTCTCTGTCTTTTGGGAGAGTGCATGCACCCTATAACAAAAATCTCAAGAAAAAAAAGGTGTCCTTTAAATGTAATGATCTTAACCTCCAATTTATTGATATTATTACATTATATTCCTTTTGTCCAAATATGGACCTTTGCTAAGAAAAAAAATCCTTGAGTCATTCCTGGAAGCTAATTTTGGAGGCTTCCCTCGCTCATCATAATAAAGCTTTACAGGCTATTTCATAGTCTTTAGAAAGTACTATGATTTTCTACAGTATTCAACTAAAAGATATCTTGGTTATAACCTCAGTAACAAGCACCTACTCTCCTGAACTGTCTGGTCTAAGGACGACTCTTAATCATACACCTTTATTTACAGTCAGATCTTCACATACTGTAATGCATATTACATATTATTCCTAACATTTCTTTAAACTCTAGTGTCAAAACTATTTCCAGGAACCAGCAGTTGTGCAAAAGGGATGCAACACTGTGCAAGGCTGGCTCCACACGAGAAGGTCCCTAGTTCACATCCCAGAGCCTCCCTGTAGAGTCGGGGTGTGTGTGTGCACCCATAATCTGAACAGGCTGAAACGTGGGGTGGGTTGTGGAAGATCCTGTTGGGGTTGTGTGCTCTCTTTTTAATGAAAAAAAAAAAAAAAAATTAAACTTTAAAAAGAACACACTACTCCAAGTATGGACACAGAGTGGTATGAAAACACAGTGGACTACTGTGGGATAGACTACAGGGCTAACCTACACCTCAGCATCAGCCCAGGAGCACATCTTCTAGGGTGCAGCATAGTGTTTGCTCACTGAAGGGTGCAGTGTAATTCGCTATAAACACTCCATCTTTCCACATATTCATACAAGCACCAGAGATGCTGAACACTGCACCTATCAGAACAGAAACCCTAACATTTTTACAAATTCAAACAAATTACAAATTTAAAGCAGACTATAAAATTGAAGGAAGAAATTTCAGAGTACTATACTGCCCTCTTATTGACCAACTGATACAAGTACAGGGTGATGAACTTTACAGGAATAGAAAAAGTATTTATTTTTAAGTATTTAAAATTCTTATTTGAGAGCTTGTAGAATTTTCAGAAAAAAAAACAAAAATTTAAAGTGTTGTCACAAAGCAATTCAACTCAGTGTCTCAGGCCTGCTAGTTGACTTTTCAAAGTTTTTCTGTTCATCTGCATTATAATACTCAGAAAGTTTCCTCCCCCGCCCCCGCCAAGTATTTATAATAATAGCCATGCTTAGTGAGGTTATAGGATATACAACAAACACAGATGACCTGGTAGGTCCCTACAGCAAGAGGAAAGGCGCACTGAAAACTATAGATAGGTCAGACCCATTCTTACCCCAAAACTGAAGTTAAAAATACAAAGGGTGTAGTCTCCCCTTAAGTTAGGTTTCATTTTCTGCAGTTTCAGTTACTAGTGATCAGGTCTGAAAATAGGTGATTACAAAACAATAGTATTATTTTGAGTGAGACAGAGAAAGAAAGGAGGAGACTTACCATAGGATATTATTATCATTGTTCTACTTTATTAGTTATGGCTGTTAATCTCTTATGGTTTCTAACTTAAGAATTAAACTTTACCATAGGTATAACTTTACCATAGGTATATATGAAATTAAGGAGTGTACCCAGTCCTATGTATAGCATATTTTTCATTTTAAAAAGTCTTAAGTCTCAGGTCTCTTAAGGTGGAGGAGACGTTTTTAAAAGGAAAAACATAATGTACATAGGACTTGGTACGCTTTTCAATTTCAGGCAGCCATTGGGGACATATCCCCTTGGAGTGTACCCCCTGCAAAGGCAGGGGAATTGTAACTTGTATGTCTTCTCTGTGCTGAATTTTCCCAGTACCAACATGAGCCAGGAATTGCATAAAACAGAGACTCATGGAGAACAGTACCTTGCTTGAGATTAAAAAAAGAAAACTAGTAAATAATGGCTGAATAGCACGTATAACTCCCAAACTCAATTCTTCCCCTGGAGGTGTCTGGATTAGGAGGCCTCGAAAACATGCATACAGTGTACAGAAATACCAGAAAGCAAAAATAAGCATCACAAACTAACAAGGTTAGTTCCGTGCATGTGAATTTACTGCAGCACAAAACTACCTCAAAATCACAAGTCAGATTTGTTGTTGTTATTTACTTGTTTTGTGTGTAAGGGAGTAAATAGAGCAAAACAACAGAGGAACAAACTGTAATGAAAAAGACCTAAATACATCTAAAATAAAGATATTAC
Organism: Tupaia tana; assembly: GCA_026018925.1. Taxonomy (NCBI): domain Eukaryota; kingdom Metazoa; phylum Chordata; class Mammalia; order Scandentia; family Tupaiidae; genus Tupaia; species Tupaia tana. Next base: position 30,634,471 of record JAKSZU010000015.1, read on the forward strand.
TGGTTTTAATGCAAACTCTTTTTATGGTAATTTGTCTGCATACATTGAAGTAAAATCTGACAATAGAAAAGAGTGTTTTATGAGACATCTTTTAAAACATTGCCTATTTCCATTAGGGATACCTAAAGGAGAAAAAAATTCTCTCAAAGCATCAGATACAATGTGGAATACCTTACAGAAACATTTGTGCAACTGCTTTTCTAGCTGTAGGATTCAATAGGTTACATCTCATTATCAACCAAAGTTTTCATTCAAAAAGCATGGCAGTCAAACATAAAGGGAGCAACTGAAAAATGAGATAGGAAGATAAAACGAACCATCAAAACAAAACAGAGTTAAACACTTAGCTCTTATACTAAAAATCAAGAAACATTCACATCACCCTAATTTAAGATAAGTAAAAAGCTTCGAAAGGCAGAGAATTGTGCACTTTAGCCCCCTTAACTAAATTAAAATGTACTTACCCTGAATGTCCTGATTCTTAATACACCAAATTTATTTGAAATAGATATTAAAAAGCTGCTCTTTTCCTCCTCCTAATCTTCAAAGCCCAATCCGAAACCAGCCTTCCTCCTCCTTTCTTAGCTGGACATGTGTCAGCTCTCTCACATCTGCGATTTCTCACTGACTGGAGCTGCCTGTCCCATTCCAGGGAAACACAGATGGATCCCAGATGGGAAGGTCCTGCCAAACAGACCAGCTCTTCACCTTGCCAGAATCCCCAGATACAGTCTCTCTCTGTCTCTCTGTTCTCCCTCCCTCCTGCTTCCTCTCTCTCCTCTACCCTCCCAACCCTCCCTGTTACCAGGGCTCTTTGCCAGCTGATGTCACTAAGTACACACCTCCCAGTGGCTCCTGGCCAATCTGACATTAACTTGTTAAATACGTGTAATTTGTTTATGGCTGACAATAACAGCAAGGATATTGTGCAAAACCTATCTGTGCAAGTCCCTAGTGGAATAACACATAGAAACATACATAGACGCACAGGCTCACATTTTTGGGAACATTCAAATGTTTACCAATTACCATGTAAAGTCCTACATATTGTCTGGTTTCTGCTATTGTTTAATAGCTTCTGCTCTTTGAGCCAGGTTTTAAATCCTACATATGAGAAATTCCTTCTTAAAATAAATTATTAAAAATCTGCTTTCAACATGTAATTGAATGAGAAGTATAAAGTTGCAAATTAATTTGGAGAATATAAACAGAAATGTATGTAAATGACTCACACAAGCTGCCTCTCAGATCCAGACTTGGTAGCACTGCAAAACTGGCACGTGATTAAAATAAGACAATGCAGGCAACATGGTTCTGATGCTGTAAAGATTATAAATGAAAGATGGGGACACAATACAAAAATTATTTTAAAACAAGGCAAAAAGAATGTGAAGAATTACATGACTTTTAACATTAAAAGAGCTGCTAATATAAGTTTCAACAATGAACAGACAAAATAAAAAAACGTTTTTAGAAACAATTACAGTAGGAATCCAGGGAGAGATAGAACTGCACGAGGTCAGAATGTATTCCTTTATACCTCAAGAGCAAGCATATACAAAGGTATTTCAAAAAATTCATGGAATTAATGTATAGGTTTATTTGGATACGAAAAATTCAAATCCATCCATGGTTTTTTCATGATACACACTTTCCATGAGCTTTTAAAAGACGTCTAGTAATAGCTGCTTGTAATTTCTGCTAAAACAAAATCAATGATTGAAAATTAATACTAGGGCCAGTCCGTGGCATGTTGGTTAAGGCAGTAGGATCCCAAGTGGCTGACTATGTGGTTCAAGTCCCAGACTTGGTGACTTAAAAACACACTGGGGGAGTGGAGCAGCAGGTGGCATAGTAGTTAAGGCACTGGACTCCCACATGGCCGACCACGGTTAAGACCACAGACCTGGTGGCTTGAAACTCATGCTAGGAGCATGTGCATGTGTTCCCAAAAATCCTGAGAAGAGGAATAGAGAAAAAGGGATGGTGGTGTGGCCACCCCATTGTGGGGTGATTTATTGCTTTCTGTCTCCCTGTCTCTGTCTATCCAGCAAGCACATGTGTTCTATAGCAAAAATCTCTCAAAAACAAACAAACAAAACCCACTGGGTATGGGTGCGTATGTGCCCCAACTCCTGAAAGGAAAAGGGATTATAGTGTGGTCATCCCCCCTGGGGGAACAATTTCTCACTTTCTCTCACTCTCCCTTCCCAGTGAGCACACGTGCCCTATATATAGCAAATTTAAAGAGAAAGAAAAGAAAATTGATACTGTGCTATAATTATAGATGTTACCACTGGAATAAACTGAGTGTACACTGTACCTCCCTATACATTTTTTTAAACTTCCTATGACTTTATATTTTAAAGTAAGAAGTTAAAGTGGGAATCCTTGGCTTCTTCCTGGGTCACATCACATGAAAACAAGTCCTACACTAAAAGCAACGTGAACACAGATTAGAATGAAAGATCTTCCACCTAACAATAAAGCAGATGTGGTTATAATCCTCTAACCCTTAATCTTTGACATCATACTTGAAATATCTGGACTCTATAAACAATTCTTCTGTCACAACAATTTCTGGAAAAAAGGAAGACTATTTCTGTCAAGGGCAACTTTACAACTAGATTCCAGATCTTCCGTTCACCCCCGGGGTGATGGTAATAATAACGGCAGCTGCGGTGCTCACCCTGAGCACTCACCAAGTATCAGAGCCTGTTGTAACTGCCTGGATTGTCACCAAGATTCTACATTACAGGGTTGGTAAGGTAAGTATTATTACCTCAGTGTTACAGTTAAGGAAAGTACACTTAGGCACAAAGAAATGTATGCCACCTAGCTAGTAAGTGTCACCACCATAGAGCCTGGACCCACAGCCAAAGCACTGAACTGTTGTTGAGTAGGAAAATGAATCAAAAGATGCTACTGGCTGTCCTGGATTACTCGCTCTGAGGAAGCCAGCTACCATGTCGTAAGATCCTGAAGCAGCCGTGAGATGAGGTCCACATGGTGAGGAACTGAGAGCTCTTGCCAACAGCCAGTATCAAAGTGCTTGCTATGTAAGTAAAAGCCATCTTTGCCGCAGACACCAAGCCATGACTACTCAGCACAGTCACTTCAGAATTAAGACCCACAGCAACTGCTTGAGAGAGTAAATATTTCTTTTTTTTAAGAATTATTTTTATTGGGAACCAGCAGTTAGCGTAATGGCTATGTCGCTGGACTCCCACGTAGTCGACCGCGGTTCGCGTCTCGGACCCGGTGGCTTACAACTCACGCCGGGCGCGTGTGCGTGCGTGCCCAAGATCCCGAGAGGAGAATGGAGGAGAAGGGATTGCGGCGTGACCATCCCCCCTGGGGGGTGATTTCTCGCTTTCTGTCTCTATGTCTCTCTCTGTCTGTCTGGCGAGCGCACGTGCCCTATAGCGAAAAACCTCTCCAAAAAAAAAAAGAATTATTTTTATTTGTCTTTATTTATGTATTTATGTATTTATTTTTTTAATTTGACCAGAGAGGGACAGAGTGACAGAGAAAGACAGAGGGGGAAAGTGAGAAAGCAAGCCACCAAGTCCAGGACTTGTTCTGTGGTTGGCCATGTGGGAATGAATCCGGTGCCTTTAGCCACTACACCACCTGCCAGCCGCAAGAGTAAATATTTCTTATTGCTTAAAAAGAGGGGAAATGGCTTTATAATTTTTAACCACCCAGATTATGAGTCCTTAATACCATTTTCTAATAAAAGGAAGCAGGGCTCTTTAGAAAAATAGTTTACATCTGGGAGTAGGAAATATACAAGGCATGTTACGTCAGAGCACAATTAAAGATTTTTAAAGTTGTGTCTCAAATCTTTTTTTTTTTTTTTTTTTGAGATTTTTGTTATAGGGTGTGTGTGCTCACTGAAAAGACAGACAGACAAAAAGCGAGAAATCACCCCCCTCCTACGGCAGGTGGCCACACCACAACCCTTTCTCCTCCATTCTCCTCTCAAGGATTTTGGGCACGAATGCACATGTGCCCGGCGTGAGTTTGAAGCCACCAGGTCTGAGACTCGAACCACAGTCAGCCATGTGAAAGACCAGCGACGTAACCATTACACCACCTGCTGGTCACCCTGTATCTCAAATCTTAAAAAGCCAACTCGAAGAGGCTCTCAATAACAAAGGTAGATCATTTGAACATCAACAACAACAAAAAAACCTGCAATGAGTAAATATACAGCAAAATATCTGAATTCATGAGTTCATACCTGTACTTATAAATAGACTTATGGGGCCCAGCAGGTAGCATGGTGGTTAAGGGTGCTGTATTTCCACATAGCCGACCGCAGTTTGAGTCCCAGACCTGGCAGTTTGTTTTCTCACTTTCTCTCACTCGGTGGTCAAATTAAAATAAAAAGTTAAATAAAAAAATAACTTTAAAAAGCAAAAAGACTAGCATTAACAGCCAATTTTATAGAGCGCAGCAATATGTTAATGACAGGACAATCTACAGTTGTGGGAAGTTTTGTAGTCCAACAACTTAGATTCTCAGAAAAAGAAAGGAGGATGTGAATTGAAGGAGAACCTATGTATTATGCATTAGAGAAACAAAATACTTAACAAATGCAACATGTTTGGACTTTGTTTGGACTCTGAAGCAAACAAACTATAAAAAAAAAAAGCATGTGAAATCACAGGGAAATTAAAGACTCACTAGATATTTAATTGTATTGATAAATTATTTTGGAGCCAGCCCTGTAGTACAGTGGTTAAGCACTATGAAAATGCAGATGGATCCACATGGCTGACCACAGTCCCAGCCCTAGTAGCAACATGCTAGGAGCACATGTGTACATACCGAGAAGCCTGATAGGATGGACAAATAGAGGAAAAAAGGATTGCAATGTGATCACACTCCATTGGATGGCTCTCACTCTCACATACCTTATGGCATTAGAAAAAGAAAAAAACATATATTTTTGTTTCGATATAATAAAAGCGTTATGGTCTAACCTGGTGGTGCACTCCAGAGCAAACTGAACTGCAATGCTGGAAGCCATGTGGCCAACCATAATACGGTCCCAGGACTGCCTTGAAAACATTAAAGGGACATCGTGTGTACCCTGAGGAGCTGGAGAGCTGAGGACAGGGGACAGTGACAGGACACAATTCGGTTGAGAGCGCTTTGCTCACTCTCACCCTCTCTCTTGCACATGCAGTGTCAATCATGAATAAAATAAATGAAGTTTAGAAAAAGGTATGTGATTATGTTTGTGAAAAGTCATTATCGGGCAAGCCCTTGGCCTGGTGGTTAGGGAAGCTGGCTCCCGCATGGCCAATGATGTGTCTTCTGCCTCCAGGGACTTGAAAAACACATACACAATGTGGCTAAAAATCTCCACAGACTGGAGAGATGGGTTGTGGGTATGGGATTGCATCATGGCCATGCCCCATTAGGGGGATAAGTGAAGGGGAGGTATGCACAGTCTTTCACACACGCACGCCCCCTGGCAAATTTAGAATTAAAAAAAAAAAAAAAAGAAAAAGAGGGCCAGGACCAGCAGAAGGCATAATAGTTAGGTAGCTGGACTCCCATGTAGTCAACCATTGTCAGAATTCTGGACCCGATTCCAGTCCAAGACCCAACAGCTTGAATTCATGCCAGCGCATGTGTGCTCAAAAATCTTTTTTTTTTGGAGAGGTTTTTGCTATAGGACACATGTGCTCGCCAGAAAGACAGAGAGACAGAAAGTGAGAAATCATCTCCCGGAGGGATGGCCACGCCGCAATCCCTTCTCCTTCATTCTCCTCTCGGGATCTTGGGCACGCATGCACATGTGCTCGGCATGAGTTTAAGCCACCGGGTCTGGGACTCAAACCGCGGTAGCCTACGTACGTGGGAGTCCAGCGACATAGCCATTATGCTAACTGCTGGTCCCTGTACTCAAAAATCTTTACAGGAGAATGGAGGAGGAGGGATTGCAGTGTGGCCATCCCCACTGAGGGGTGCGTGTGTGTGTGTGTGTGTGTGTGTGTGTGTGTGTGTGATTTCTTGCTTTCTGTCTCTGTCTCTCCGTGAGTGTGTGGACCCTACAGCAAAATCTCTAAGGAAAAAAAAAAAAAAGAGAGGGGCCAACAAGTGGCATAGTAGTTGTTGTGGCCCTAGACTCCCACATGGCCGACTGTGGTACAAGTCCTGAACTTGGAGGCTTGAAACTCATGTGTGTATGTGTCTGTGTGTGTGTGTCCAAAATCCTGAGGAGAATGGAGAAGGGATTGTGGCATAGCCATTGCCCAGGAGTGTGGCGAATTTCTCACTTTCTCTCTCTGTCTCTGGCAAGTATACATGCCCTACAGCAAAAATCTCTTAAAAAAAAAAAAAAAAAAGAAAAAAGAAAGGAAAAACAAGATATACATATCATTTCAAAATATATCCTCTAAATTACTTATTAATCACAAAGAAGAAAGTAGTCACTTTGCAGTAGGATTACATGGCAGATACGGCAATAAGGAAATTAATCAATCATTGAGAGAAATCGACATCATGTGCCTTACTAAATTAAATATTAAGGACAACAAACAGCATTTACATTGCAGTCCAGCCAAAAACCTATAACATGAATTTAACCATAGAGTAACATCAAACAAACCCAAACTGAGTGCAAAATAAGTCTAAATTCTTCAAAACTTTCAAGGTCAAGAAAGGAACAGGGATAGGAGGAAAGGAGAAAGGTAGGCTAAGCAATGGCTTCAGAATACTAAATATTAAAAAGAGACATGACAATTAAATGCAGTGAGCCACCTTAGTTTGGACTGGAATGGGACACAGCTATAAAAGGCATTTCTGGGATAATATATAAAATTTAAGTATATTCTGTAGGAGCCAGTAGGTGGTGTGGTGATTAGGGCACTGGACTTCCACATGGTTGACCATGGTTTGAGTCCTGGACCTGGATTCTTGCTTTCCCTCTCTCTGTATCTCTTTGGTGAGCATGTGTGCCCTATGGCAAAATTAAAATAGTAATAAATAAAACTGAATAAATAATTCATTTTAAAAATAAAATAGAATAGAGGAACCAGCAGTTAGAGTAATGGCTATGTTGCTGGACTCCCACGTAGTTGACCGTGGTTCGTGTCCCGGACCCGGTGGCTTAAAACTCACGCCGGGCGCATGTGCGTGCGTGCCCAAGATCGCGAGAGGAGAATAGAGGAGTAGGGATTGCGGCGTGACCATCCCCCCGGGGGGTGATTTCTCGCTTTCTGTCTCTATGTCTCTGTCTGTCTGGCGAGCGCACGCACTCTGTAGCAAAAATCTCTCCAAAAAAAAAAAAAAAGTTGAAAAAAAAAAAAAAAAAAGAATAAATGGGGACCAGCAGATGGCATAAGGGCTATGTTGCTGAACTTCCTCCATGTAGCCAACCGCGGTTCGAGTCCCGGACCCGGTGGCTTAAACTCACACCAGGTGTGTGTGCATGCATGCTCAAGATCCTGAGAGGAGAATGGAAGAGAAGGGATTGCGGCATGACCATCCTTCCAGAGAGTGATTTCTCGCTTTCTGTCTCTCTCTGTCTTTCTTTTTTTTTTGAGAGGTTTTTTTTTGCTATAGGGCGCGTGCTCTCGCCAGACAGACAGAGATAGATAGAGAGACAGAAAGCGAGAAATCACCCCCCAGGGGGGATGGCCACGCCGCAATCCCTTCTCCTCCATTCTCCTCTCGGGATCTTGGGCACGCACGCACACGCACCCGGCGTGAGTTTAAGCCACCAGGTCCGGGACTCGAACCATGGTTGACTACATGGGAGTCCAGTGACATAGCCATTACGTCAACTGCTGGTCCCTCTCTCTGTCTTTCTGATGAGCGCATGTGCCCTATAGCAAAAACCTCTCCAAAAATATATATATATATACATATTAATAAATAAAATTGAATAAATATTTGTGAATTAGGTAAAAGTGCAGTATCAAATTAATTTTATTTCAACCATCACACTGTAATTGATATAAGATAAGACCTTTGTTTAGTAAATATTCATTTAATTTTTTAGGGGCAGAAGGACATATTTCCATTTCCAGAGTGGTTCATGAAAAAACTGTATAAACATACACACACAATGATAAAGCAAATAGGCCAAAATGTAAACAAGTGAACAAGAGATTTTATTTATTTATTTTTTTTAATTGCCAGAAGATACGTGTGCTTACCAGAGACAGAGGACAAAGAGAGAGGGAGAAAGCACTCCCCAGCAGGGTATGGTCATGCTGAAATCCCTTCTCTATATCTCCATCCTGTCAGGATTTGAGGCAGGCATGCATGTGCACACGTGCACATATGTGCATACACACACACGACTGATGTGTTTTTCCAGCAACTGGGACTGAGATTCAAACCACAATTGGCCATATGGGATCCATCACTCTTAACACTAGGCAAGGGGAACAGCCCTGTAAGTTTTTTTTTTTTTTTTAAGAATAATTTTATTTAACTTTATTTATTTAATTTGCCCAGAGAGGGACAGAGTGAGACAGAGAGAGAGAGAGAGAGAAAGAGAAAGGTGTTAAGTTCAGAACTCAAACTGCATCAGCCATGTGGGAGTCCAGCACCCTTAACCACCGTACCACCTGCCAGCCCCCAGCCCTGTAAGTTTTTATTGCATAAAAAAGGGAACTTATCAAAAAGAAAACTTTCTCATTCATGACAATACAGCTTGAAAATTCTGTTAACATGCAGAGTAGTCCATTTTATTTATTTATTTATTTTTGGAGAAGTTTTGGCTATAGGGCACGTGTGCTCACCAAAGAGAGACAGAGACAGAAAGCAAGAAATCACCCCTCAGGGGGGATGGCCACACCATAATCCTTCTCCTCCATTCTCTTACTGGGATCTTGGGCATGCATGCACGTGTGTCCGGCGTGAGCTTAAGCTGCCGGGTCCGGGACTCGAACCATGGTCGACTATATGGGAGTCCAGTGACATAGCCATTACGCCAACTGCTGGTCTCATTTTTAGTTTTTTCTATAGGGCACATGAGGCAGAGAAAGAAAGTGAGATGTGTGTGTGGGGGGATGGTCTCACCACAATCCCTTCTCCTCCATTTTCCTCTAGGGATTATGGACACACATAGCACATATGCCAGGTGTGGTTTTCAACCTACCAGGTCTGGACCTCAAACCACAGAATCTACCATGTGGGATCCAGTCACTTTAACCTCCATCCACCTAGCTGGCCCTCTATATAGTTTTAACAACATGCTCTTAATAGTCTCTCCTTTTGACTTCTCAGTCTGATATCGCAACTAAATGTTATGATGGGTCTCAAAAATAATTTTTTTTAATTGAGAGGGTAATAGACCCAGAAAAGTCTATCTAGCACCTTGGGTTTATTATAGGGAAGCAAACTGCAGCATAATGTAAACAATAAAACAAATTTAAAGTTAACCAATCAGAAACAGACAACTAACTTTTCACTTGGGACTTTCCAGAGGATGAAACCCAAATAAGGGAAAAAGCCAGCATTAGCCAGTCGAGCATTTCTTTGCTTTGCCAGCATGGTCAGCATATAAATGCCTACTGCCAAAGCAGAGATCTTTGAACGTCTAGATTTTTGTCCAAACCTCTTCATATTTTCAGTGCTGTCTGAATACCTTAAAATGCACAGATTCTGCTAAATGTTCTGTTTGAAGTTTTTCTTTAAATAGTTATAAACATTAATTTATTTTTAATTATTTTCTTATGTTCATTTTATACCTAATTAGAGTCACTGCTTAATGTGTAAGAAACATAGACATTATATAACTTAGAAACATAAAAATAAAGATTCTGCCAGTATGCTTAAGATCCAGACCCATGAGTTGATCCATCAAATCAAACATCTCCGCAAGCACCTAAGATGACTCTATTCTTGCAAACAACGTTAAAAAATTAACACTGAAACTTGTAGTCAACTTGCTTTTCACTGTATTATATCCATTTTTATACACAGCTGCTGAAATTAGTGACTTGGAATCTTTTTAGTCATTTATAAGCAAAATAATAATACAGACATCACATTACAAAAGTAGACTGTAACACACCAAAAATATTTCAATATACATTTTAATCTATGCCAAAACTATTTTTATTTTTAAATTAATATAAAAGCTCATGTTTTACTTACAAAGCAATACCAGTTAACAAAACTACATGTATACTAGTTAAAAGTGGAGAAGTAAAAATACGTAATTATTATTTAAGTTTTTTTAATGGAAAGTCATTCCAAGATCAGTGTCCCAAAAAATCCAGAAAGGAGAATAGAAGAGAAGGGACTGCAGTATCCCTGGGGGGTGTTTTCTTACGCCCCCCCCCCTTTCTGTCTGTCTCCAGGGAGTTCAAGTGCCCTATAGCAAATTAGAATACACAAACTAAATCACTTCTATAGCATCTACCAACCAGAAATGAAATAAATTTTTCAAAAACCCTTAGGCAGGATTTACAGGATTGCATAATGAGAAGTCTCCAAGTCCAAAAGAATTAGATGATGATCTACAGCAAAGGTCAGCAAACTGCAGTCTGCTTATTGTTCTAGTAAATAGTTTGACTGAACAGGACCATGTCTGTCTATTCCTTTATAAATTGTCTGTCTATGGCTGGTTCCCACTCAACAACTGAGTTAGGTCAGTGATCAGGTAAACTCACAAATCAAAAACATTTATTTACTAACTGGCCCATTATAAAAAACTAAACTCTGATTTACAGCAATAGAGTAGGCTTTAGGAAAAATTTCAGGACACCCAGGTGGTGTGTGGTTAGGTGAATGAATCCCACATGGCTGATTAAATTGTTCAAGTCCTGGACCTGGAAGTTTGAAAAGCACACCTCACTGTGGGGAAGCAGGTGGCACGGTGGTTAAGGTGCTGGACTCTCACATGGACAATCGTAGTTCGAGTCCTAGGCTAATGGCTTGCTTTCTCACTTTCTCTCTATGGTGAGCACACATTCCCTACAGCAAAGTTATTTTTTTTTAAATAACAATAATAAATAAAATTAAATGAATGATCCTTAGGGGGAAAGAAACACATCAGGCTCATGTACGTGCATGCCCAAATCCTGAGAGAAGAGAGGAGGAGGGACTGCAGCACGGCCATCTTTCCTGAGGGAGGGGGTGGAGGGTGTTTACTCACTTTCCCCCTCTCTGTGTCTCTCTCTCCCAGGAATGTGTGTGTCTTCTAGCAAATTTTTTAAATAAATAAATAAAATGGAGATGAAGAATATGTCACGTTACCTCAGGCAAACAGTAACAGAACATACCAAAACCCTGAGATGGGATGAGGTATGGCTAGCATAAAGAATGAAAGGTTGGCTTGACTAGAGCATTCGACTGGCAAAGAAGATGGAGCACACAGGCAAAGGGACAGAACTCAGAGCTTTGTTGGTGTGGAGGGGACAGCACAAGCCAATCCATCTCAGGTCCTACATGTCAGATCATCTTTCAAACTCCTCCAAGGACAAAGGCTATCTTACTTTCAGATCCACAGGTCCTGGCCCAGTGTGTAAGAGTGCCTGACACATGTTTAAAGTTTGAAATATAGAACAGATTGGAAAATGTGTTTTCCTTTTTAAGTTATTTACAAAAAACATTGCAAGAGACACTGAATTTCCCTTAAAATTTAACAGGAAGAGCCTGGATTATCTGAATTACTAACCCTCTCATCTGTCAAATAAGAGGACAGTATTAGCAAGGTGTTATGGGAGGTCCCTTGCAGCATTGGTTTTTCTCCCTAGAACTTGTTTAAATTGGTCCAGATCCAGTTATGCCCCCATGTAGTCTCATAAAATCAAGTCAAATCACCTGAAAACAAAATAGAGACGTGGGGATAATAAGAAACAAGATATTCTATATAACTTTACATTTTATATGACAATATACAGGCTTCTAACTTATTGGTTATGAATGACTTCATAATTTGCTGATTATTTGCTGTATAGAACATAATAAAGCTTGGAAAAATTGTGTCCAAAGAAATAAATCAAAACTGGGACCAGCAGGTGGCGTGGTGGTTAAGGCGCTGGACACTCCCATATGGCTGACCGGGGTTCAAGTCCTGGACCTGGTGGCTTGCTTTCTCACTTTCTCTCTCTCACTCTCACCCTCTGTCTCTCTCTGATCAAATTTAAAAAAAAATCAATGAATGAATAAATAAAAAATAAAATAAATAGTTATTTAAAAAAAAAAAAAAAGAAAGAAATCAAAACAAAACACAGAGAAGCCATCATGTTCAGTAGTGAACTTTAAAACTCAAAAGTGAAAAACACTTTGGCGTCTGCGTCATCAGTCCTTATTGGACACAAGTCAGGCTACAGCAGCTGCAGATCATCATTTAAAATCAAGAATTCAACTGAGTGTTTTTTTTGTTAACTTGATAAAGCAAAAACACAGAAAATAAACGGAGCTATAAATTTTCATCATCTGTGCTAGCATAAACCAACTCATATATAAATGTCTAGTCAAAGGTGTGAGGGATATGCAGTTTTACTATTCATGTCAGACCACTCACCCATTTCTTTCACTATGACTTGTTTCGAGGGTCTTTCCCTCTGGGAGAGATGATTCCTGAAGCAGAGTTGAGAACTGGCTTCCATGTAGTTTGAGAGTATGACATCAGGACGTAAGATTTCATTTAGGGGCCAGAAGATGGTAAAGGTGCTGGACTTCTAGACGGCCAACTGTGGCTCGAGTCCTGGACCTGGCAGCTTGAAAAATCAAGCCAGGTGTGTGTGCATGCGAGCCCAAATCCCAGGAGGAGAAGGGAGAAGGGACTGTAGCGTGGCTATCCCCTAGAGGGTGATTTTTTTTCACTTTCCCTCTCACTATCTCTCTCTGTCTCTCTTCAGTGAGCACATGCACATCTTACGGCAAAAACTTACAAAAAAAAAAAAAGAGAGAGAGAGAGAGAGACTTTAGTTATTTGCTCATCAAAGTCTTCATTATTATTCTTTAAGGGCAAGGCTATCTCTTGATTAACATACTAAATATCTATTTCATAAATAAATTAAAATATCCTTTTTTATTTAAAAAACAAATTTAACAGGATCAAACCACAGAACATTAACTTCAAAAAGAACCTAATCCCAGCACCAGCAGGTGGTGTGGTGGTTAAGGTGCTGAACTCCCACATGGTTAACAATGGTCTCAGACCTGGAGGCTTAAAAATCACACCAGGTAAGGAGCAGGCAGGTGGCACGGTGGTTAAGGGTGCTAGAATGCCACATGGTCGACCATGGTTTGAGTCCCGGAAGCTTCCCCTGGAAGCTTGCTTTGTCACTTTGTCACTTTCTCTCTCTCGCTCTCTCTCTCTCTCTGTCCTTCTCTGATCAAAGTTAAAAAAAAAAAAAAAAGTTGGGACCAGCACTTAACGTAATGGCTACGTCGCTGGACTCCCATGTAGCTGACCGCGGTTCGGTTCGAGTCCCGGATCTGGTGGATTAAACTCATGCCGGGCGTGTGTGCGTGAGTGCCCAAGATCCCAAGAGAATAGATTGCAGTGTGGCCATACCCCCTGGGGGGTGATTTCTTGCTTTCTGTCTCTATCTTTCTGATGAGTCTACCCACTCTATAGCAAAAACCTCTCAAAAGAAAAACAAAAATCACACCAGATAAAAGTACATACATGCCCTGAATCCCAGGAAGAGGATGGAGGAGAAGGAAGTGCAGCATGGCCATTTCCCCTTAAGGGGGAATTTCTTACTTTCCCACTCACTGTCTGTCTCTGTCTCTCTCCTTAGAGCACACATGCCCTATGGGGAAAAAACCTTTAAAAAAAATCCAATCTCTTCATTTAACTGAAATGGGACAAGGGAGATAAGGCCTGAAAAGGCTGAACTAAACTCTATTAAATGTAAGGCACTCAAAATATCCTCAAGAATTTTTTAGTGTCAGGGACAATGATTTCTTTTTTTGAATTGCCAGGGGGCACTTGATTTGACCCTTAAATTATATTGATATTTGAATATGTGTGTTATAAATTTCTGATGTCTCCTAGCATATGCCACTATACAGTTTTATTAATAAATGAAAATATATAGGGTCAACAGGTGGCATTGTGGTTAAGATGCTGGACTCCCTGATAACCAGCTGTGGTTTGAGTCCCAGACCCAACAGCTTGAACTCACGCTGGGTGCATGTGCACTTGTACAAACCCCAAGAGGAAAATGGAAAAGGGATTGCGTCATGGCCATCCCCCCCAGGGGTGATTTCTCACATGCCCTATACCAAAAATCTTTTTAAAAAATAAATAAGGGACCAGCAGTTAGTGTAATGGCTATGTCGCTGGACTCCCACGTAGTCGACCGCGGTTCGAGTCCCGGACCCGGGCTTAAACTCACGCCAGGTGTGTGCGTGCGTGCCCAAGATCCCGAGAGGAGAATGGAGGAGAAGGGATTGCGGCGTGGCCATCCCCCCCTGGGGGGTGATTTCTCGCTTTCTGTCTCTCTGTCTCTCTGTCTGTCTGGCGAGCGCACGCGCCCTATGGCAGAAGCCTCTCCAAATAAATAAATAAATAAATAAATAAATAAATAAATAAATAAGAGGCGAGCAGATGGCGAAATGGTTATGTTGCTGGACTCCCACATTTTCAACCATGGTTCGAGTCACGGGCCCGGTGGCTTGAAAATCACGCCAGGCCTCTGTGTGTGTGTGTATGTGTGTGTGTGTGTGTGTGTGTGTGTGTGTCTGTGCACGCGCCCCAAGTCACGGGAGAATGGAGGATAAAGAATTACAACCACTCAGGTCATCCACCCAAAGGATGATTTCTCACTTTCCCTCTCATGTCTTTCTCTTTCTGTCTCTATCCAGTGAGTACAAATGCCCTATGGCAAAAACTTTAATTAAAAAAAAAAAAAAGTCTTACTTTATATAATTCTTAATTCTTATTATTCAGTAAGGTGTTTCTGATTTTACAGTGTTTCGGGGCCAGCAGTTGGCATGGTTGTTAAGGTTCTGGACTCCCACATGGCTGGCTGTGTTTCCAGTCCTGGACCTGGTAGCTTGAGAATCATGCTGGGCACATGTGCTTGTGTGCCCCAAATCCCAGGAAAATGGAAGAGAAGGGACTGCAGCCTAGCTATTCCCCCAAAGGAGTAACTTCTCACTTTCCCTCTCTCTGCTGAGTACATGGGCCTTTCGGAAAAAAAAATAAGTAAAAAAATAAATAAATAAATAAAAACTTAAAAAAAAAAAAGTTAATGGGAAAATGATGTGTACATCAGAGAGGTTTTGTAACTACTTTTGTTAGAATCCAGTTAAACTGACAGGGCCTATACTGATTTTTTATGTATATCTAAGTAAACTTTCTGTGAAGTAGACTTTTTACTTGTTATCTTTTAAGAATAGGAAACGTAGGATATAAGTCTCAAACACAGTCAATAGCTTTGGAGGAAACAGTATTATGGTTAGTAATAGTCTCTGTCTCTCTCCAGCAAATTTAAAAAAAAAAAAGAAAGAAAAAAAAATAAATCCAGTGGTAAGCTAACTTTTTAGAGCAAAAAAGAAAAGGAAATTCAAAATTTACACCAAATGAAATTCTTTTTATTGACTTTAGAATATGGTTGCTAAGGCCAGGTTTGATAACCTTTATTATTTATCCTATATAAAAACAAATCCAAACATGTTCTACTATAAAGCCATTGCAAATCTTCAGGAAAAAAAGGAAAAGTGTCAGGTAGTAGTCAATAATATAGGTATATTAGCAAATTATGCTCAAATAAGTATCTCCTTCAGATCATCAATTTAAAAGTGACAATTCAGTATTGTGGTTCACCAAGTATTACTATGTATCTACCACATGGTAGACGCACAAAAAGTTATAGGCCTTGTAGGACATTCAACAAAACATCCTCCTACAGTAAATGCTTTCATGATTTAAACTGGCAATGGCAGATTATGTTAACAGATTTATTTATTGACTAAGTCTAATCATATTTCCTCAGCTGGCATCAATATGATTACCTACTATTTATTTAAATTGCTTCAACACTGGATTTTGAGTCTAAGTGAAATTTAGGGTTTCTTTTGTTTTGTTTTGTGTCTTTATTTTTTTTTTTTCTTTTTCTTTTTTTAAACAGGTCTGGCCATGAGGCACAAGTGCTCACCAGAGATAGACAGTGAGTGGGACAGTGGGAAATCACCACCCAGGGAAGATGGCCACGCCACAGTTCCTTCTCCATTCTCCTCCTGGGATTTTGGGCATGCACATACAAGTGCCCAGTGTGTTTTTCAAGCTGCCAAGTCCAGGACTTGAACCATAGTCAGCCATGTTGGAGTCCAGAGCCTTAACCACCATACCACCTGCTCACCCTAAAATTCAGGTTTTATTTAATGGTACACTGTAAAACCACAAAGTAATAAAAACTTCAATTAAAAGCTAAAATAATTTCATTTGTGAATCCCATTAGCAAGCCAAAGAATTTGCTGTTTATTTGAAGGAAATAGAACATTTTGTAATTGAGTGTTCTACAGCAATGAATTGAGATCCAAAATAAGCTAGTGGGATTTTTTTCAAAAATTGATCAAGTCACCACCTTTTCTGGAATACAGGGGTGTGTGTGTGTGTGTGTGTGTACACTATATAGCTATGTTTTTATAGTTTTCACTTAAGACATATTTCAAGATAGCTTTCTTTTTTAAAAATACAACTCTCTAAAGTTTAAATGCCTATTATTTCACGATTTTAAATATGGTAACCTTGTTGGCTTCACAGAGAAGAGAACTGCAGAAAGGAGTCATAGTATAGGTAAAGAAAGTCATCTAGACAAAGGTCCTTAAGAAAGACCTAGCCTACAGTATTCATGAGAATCTGGATGACTGGAGCTGGCAAAGTAGTATAAAAAGAGTTCAAACGTCAAGTGGGGGGGCAGGTAGAGGGAGGGACATCAGAGAGAGCTTGAAGGAGGGTTATCATAGAAAGCTTGAAAGCCGCTGAAATAACTTTGGTTTTATTTTGAGTTTGCTGGGAGGCATTTATAAGGTTCTAAGAGAATGACATGGCCTGACCAAATTGGATCACTCTGGTTGTTAGGTTCAAAACAGATGGTGGGAAAAGAATGGAAACAGGGAAAACAACAGGGAGCAACTCCAATAATTCAGTCCAGGGATGCTGCTTGATGGACCAGAATGGGAAGAATGAAGGTAAGTTGCTATTTTGAATGTTTTGTCAAGGTAGAGCAAACAAGACTTCCTACTCATTGGATGTAGATAATAACAAAATAAAGAATAACTGCAAGGGTTCTTGTTAAAGACAAGAACCAGTGAAGACTGAAAGAGACTGAAAGTTAAGACAGAAAGCTCAGACATTATTCAGTATGTGACATTTACTGGATTTTACATAGCCAGTCTAACCAGGCTTAACGAACTCCATCTATGCGCTTAAAGCCACAAGCTTTATGAGATCACCATGGAAATGAATATAAAGACAAAAGATTCAGGAAATGAACTGGGTACACCAGTGTTATGAGATCTGGAAGAAAGAGGAACCACCAAAGAATACTGAGAAGGTACAGCCAACTATTGCAACAGGAGGAAAAACAATAGTGTGGAGTTCTATAAATCAAATGAAGCAAAGCTTTGAAGATGTAACAAGTGGTCAACTGGACTAATTGCTAGATGAGAATTGGGGCCAGCAGGTGGTATAGTGGTTAAAGGTGTTGGACTCCCACATGGCTGACCATGGTTCAAGTCCTGGACCTGAAGGTTTGCTTTCTTTCTTTCTCTCTCTCTGTCTCTCCCTGGAAATATGAAAAATAATAATCAAAAATAAAGTTAAATAAATTAATTCTTTAAAAATATGAGACCTACAGTTATAACTAGATATCCTCCTCAGCTCCTAGTATGTAATCACATTATAAATCTGTTCAATTAATACACATTCAATTAAAATACAAAATAAAATATTAAATGATTAAATTTTCTTTAAATACTTCTTTTTTCAAGTGTGGGATTTTGCTATTGGGCAAATGTGCTCACTGCAGAGAGAGAGAGTAGGAGAGAGAGAGAAAGTGAGAAAGCTCCCCAATGAGGATGACCACAACACAATCCCTCCTCCTCCACTCTCCTCTTGGGATTTTGGCATACATGCACATGCTCCCAGGTGTTTTTCAAGCCACCAGGTCTGGGACTTAAACAGTGCAGTCAGCAATGTGGGATCTAACTGCCTTAACTACCACACCACCTCACTGGCCCAGGAAGGTGATTCAACAAGTACCTGAGATGCCAAAACTTAAAACGCTTTACATGTAAAACCCAGAGAAAAGGATCCAGCAACTCAGAATGATTACTGTGCATTATTAACATAACAAATTAAGAATAACCTGCATCACTTTCTGATTCTGAAGTCTCTTTATTTGAAAATATTAAAGAGCCCAATAAATCCTTGATCAGCATGGTCTTACCATAGAAGTGCTTAATGAAACCTAAAAAATCTTTTCATTATTTTATTTATTTATTTTTATTTTATTGAAGTTGACCAGAGAGAGGAAAAGTGAGAAAGCAAGCTGCCAGGTCCAGGACTCAAACCACAGTCAGCCATGTCAGAGTCCAGCCACCTTTACTACCATGCCACCTGCCAACCCCAAACCTAAAAACATCTTAAAACTCTTTTTCAAAAAGCATGTCATACGGAATGCATACTAATCAGATTAGCCCCTTTTAACTAAAGAAACACCGAATGTTCATGCCCAGCAGGTGGAGTGGTGGTTAAGGTACTCAATCCCACATGGCCCACTGCACTGCTAGAGTCTCAGACCTGGCAGCCTGAGAAACACACTGGACATATTTGCATGTGAGCCCAAAATCCTGAGAGGAGAGTAGAAAGGAAGGGACTGCAGCATGGCCATCACCCCAAGTGGTAATTTCTATTTTTTTTTTTTTAAGAATTTTTTTATCTACTTTTATTTATTTATTTATTTATTTAATTTTAACCAGAGAGGAATGAGAGAGAAAGAGAAAGAGAGAAAGTAAGAAAGCAAGCTGCCAGGTCTGGGACACAAACTGTGGTTGGCCACATGGGAGTCCATTATTTTCTTTTAGATTTTGTCATAGGGCAGGTACTCTAATGAGAGAGAGAATATGAATGTAAGAAATCACCACTTGGGGGGCCGGCAGGTGGCATATTGGTTAAGGGCACTGGATTCCTACATAGTCAACTGTGGTTCGAGTACCAGACCTGGCAACTTGCTTTCACACTTCACCCACCTCCCTCTCTGGTCAAACTGAAATGAATGAATAAAGTTAAATTTAAAAATACTAATTCTTTTAAAAAATTAATTTATATTTATAATTATTTTAATTTGCTATGAGAGAGAGAATGTGTGACAGCAAACCACCAGGTCTGAGACTAGAACTGTGGTCAGCCATGTGGGAATCTAGTACTTTAACCACTATGCAACCTACTGGCCCCAATAATATGATTTTTTAAAGAAGTTTACGGGTCCGGACAGTGGGGTGGTTAAGACGACTGGATCCCACATGGCCAATGGCATGGTTAGAGATCCAGACCCAGTGACTAGAAAAACACACTGGACATGTATGTGTATGCCCAAAATCCTGAAAGGAAGAAAGGGATGAAGAAGGAATTATAGTGTGACCATCCCCCATGAGGAGTGCCTTCTCACTTTCCTTCTCTCTCTCTCTAGCAAGTGCAGGTGGCCTCCAGCAAATTTAAATAATTAAATAAAAATGATTTTAAAATATTTATGAAGGGGAACACAAAAAATAAATGGTCTAGTTACCAAACTTCCATTCAGTTGCATGAATGACTCTACCTGTTTACAGCCAAATCAAAGAAAATATCATTAACCACTATTTTTTAAGCTATCTTTAAACAGGTAGGTATTTCTTTTTTCTTTCTTTCTTTCTTTCTTTCTTTCTTTCTTTCTTTCTTTTTTTTTTTTTCTTAGAGGTTTTTGCTATAGGGTGCGTGTGCTCACCAGAAAGACAGAGAGAGACAGAGAGACAGAAAGCGAGAAATCACCCCCTGGGGGGATGGCCACACTGCAATCCCTTCTCCATTCTCTCAGGATCTTGGGTACGCAGGCACACGCGCCCGGCGTGAGTTTAAGCCACCAGGTCCGGGACTCAAATCGCAATCTACTACATGGGAGTCCAGCAACACAGCCATTACGCTAACTACTGGTCCCCAGATAAAGACATTTCTGAAATTTCTATTGTAGCATATGAAATTCAATTTAGCTCCCCCGCAGAAACTTTAATCTCATTAAAAAAAAAAAAAACCACCTTATTTAGTTGACAACCTACGAAGTATTTTGCTACACCACTTCTAAACTACTACACATCAACTAGTTAATTATTTTAGTACCTATGATACATTTGTGTTAGGCATTTTTAATACAAAGATGTTCGAAAGACATAGTCCAGTCCCTAAAGCTTAGTAAGATGTCAGTAGGGATGAAAACAAAGGAGGGGAAGGAATAACTGAAATGGGTTTCATTGACCTGGAAACCCATAGACGATTCAGAGGTCCTGAAAAGGGAAGAGGGTACCCTGAGATGGGAGAAGAGAATAAACAATACAGAGATAAGATAGGCAAGCAAGCGTGTGTTCATTCACTCAGTGCTCACATTAGTGCCAGGCTAAATATATTCATTCACTCAGTGCTTACATTAGTGCCAGGCTAAATATTTACTGACCACCCACATTGTTGCAGGCAAACAGCTAGGATTACTATGTTCTCTCATTTAATCCTCACAATGTATTATAAAACCTGCTTGTTATTCTCTTCTACTGATGAGCGAATAGGCTCAAAAGGTAAAGACTTGCCCAAGATTACACAGATACATACAATGCAGCAAAGTGTGAGGTCCAATCTTTGAATCTCAACTCTTATGCCCCTCACACCCCATCTATTACTTTTTTTTGGGGGGGGTAGGGGAGAGGTTTTAGCTATAGGGCACGTGCCCTCACCAGAAAGACAGAGATAGACAGACAGAAAGCGAGAAATCACCCCCCCGAGGGGATGGCCACACCGCAATCCCTTCTCCTCCATTCACCTCTCAGGATCCTGGGCACGCACACACATGCACCCGGCGTGAGTTTAAGCCACTGGGTCCGGGACCCGAACTGCAGTCATCTACATGGGTGTCCAGTGACATAGCCATTACGCCAACAACTGATCCCCCATCTATTACTTTTAAGTGGGAACTGAACTGGAATAAGTCAGACTGGTGAACACAGATGTTAGTTTTCATGAGGAAAGAAAAGATCCCAATGTGGAGGGATAAGTAAGTGAGGATTTCATGTAATTGGTACCTGGGAACCATGATATGAACCCTGAACAGAACCAAACCAGTATTTTTCTGAAGGCAAGTTTTCACATCTACAAGCAAGAATAACTGAGAAGAGACTTACTAGTATTAGAGTTCTGCTTAGAAGGCCATTGAATGATTTTAAAAACAAAATACAGAATAACCAAGGTATGATAATGGCTAGAATCTCTGAAAAAAATGACAATGGAAAATAATGATAATAGGTTCCTAAATAAGTGATAATTCAGAATATGATCCTTATTTGGAGATGATGGGTGGTAAATCAAACAGAATCTAAACAAAACAAAACAAAACAAAACAAAACAAAACACTATTAAAAAAGGGGGGGGGGGACCAGCAGACGGTGTAATGGTTATGTCAGTAGACTCCCACATAGTCAAATGTGTTTCGAGTCCCAGACCTGGTGACTTAAACTCATGCTTGCCGTGTGTGCGTTGAGTGCCCAAGGTCCTCAAGAGAATGGAGGAAAAGGGATTGCATCATGGCCATTTCCCATGGGGGATATTTCTCACTTTCTGGGAGGCAATGGACACTCCCACATGGCCGACCACAGCTCAAGTACCGGACTTGGTGGCTTGCTTTCTCATGCTCCCTCATACACATACACACACACACACACACACACACACACACACTGCCATAGCCCCTGTCTCTCTCTAGTCAAATTATAATAAAATTAAATAATACACACACACACACACACACATACACACACACACACCGCCATAGCCCCTGTCTCTCTCTAGTCAAATTATAATAAAATAAAATTAAATAAAATAATTCTTTCTTTTTTTGGAGATGTTTTTGTTATAGCGCGCGCATGCGCTCGCCAGACAGACAGAGAAAGACAGAGAAACAGAAAGCGAGAAATCACCCCCCAGGGGGGATGGCCATGATGCAATCCCTTCTCCTCCATTCTCCTCTCGGGATCTTGGGCATGCACGCACGCACACGCGCCCGGTGTGAGTTTAAGCAACCAGGTCCAGGACTCGAACCACAGTTGACAACATGGGAGTCCAGTGACATAGCTATTACGCTAACTGCTGGTCCCAATAAAATAATTCTTTTTTTTTTTTGGGAGAGATTTTCGCTATAGGGCGCGTGCGCTCACCAGACAGAGAGAGAGAGAGAGAGAGAGAGAGAGAGACAGAAAGCGAGAAATCACCCCCCAGGGGGGATGGTCACGCTGCAATCCCTTCTCCTCTCGGGATCTTGGGCAGCATGCACATGCGCCCGGTGTGAATTTTAAGACACCGGGTCCGGGACGCGATCCGCGGTCAACTACGTGGGAGTCCAGCAACATAGCCATTACGCTAACTGCTGGTTCCCACAATAAAATAATTCTTAAAAAAAAAAAAAAAAAAAAAAAAAAAAAAAAAAAAAAAAAAAAAAACTAGAACAGGCAGGTGACATGGTGGTTAAGGGCACTGGACTCCCACGTAGTCAACCCCAGTTCGAGTCCCGGACCTGGCAGCTTACTTTCTCTCTTTCTCTCTCTCTCTCTCTCTCTCTCTCTCTCTCTCTCTCTGGTCAAATTCAAATAAATAAAGTTCAATAAAATAATTCTTAATTAAAACAACAAAAACCACATGATTATAACAGTATCAAAAAATTGTGAACTACTAAAAAATAAACCTACCAAGACCGCTATTACTGTACACATAAAGAATTAACACTACTAATGTGAAAAGTTAACAAAGACATAAATAAATGGAAAGATATACTATGTCCACAAATCAAAAGACTCCCTATGCGTAAGAAGTCATTTCTCAGGGGCTGGCAGGTGGCATGTTGGTTGGGATACTGGACTCCCACATGGCCAACAGTGGTTTGATTCCCAGACCTAGAGGCTTGCTTTCTCATTTTCTCTCTCTCTGGAAATATTAAAATAATAATAATTATAATAAAGTTAAATAAAACAATTCTCTAAATAAATAAATAAGTCATTTCTCCCCTCTAAGAGGTTCAATGTAATCCCAATAAAAATCCCAACATTTTTGTTCTTTTTTGGCCTAAGTTGACAGGCTGACTCTAAAATTTGTTTGGAAATGCAAAGAACAGCCTAACAACTTTAAAAAAGAAAAATTAGTTAAGGAACTAACACTATTTCATTTCATGTTATGATAAACCAAAAAGTGTCTTTATAGGCATAAAGACAATTATATCAATGGAATAGAGTCCAGAAATAGAGCAACATGTATATGGACACCCGATTTCTTTTTTAAGCATGTATTTACTTATCTATTTGTCATTTTCAGGCCACCGGGTTCAGGACTTGAACTGTGGTTGTGCATGTGGGAACCCAGTTCCTCAGCCACCACGCCACCTGCTGGTTCCAAAAATATCCCATTTTTGTAAATGGGAAAAAGATTTAATAGATATTTCACCAAAAATGATAGAAGGATGACAAATCTGAGAGGATTTGAAAATGTCTGGAAAAATAGAACTAAAGAACAAGTTTACTTTGGTACAAAAAATTCTGAAATCCATGCATAGCTTTTTTTAATACCATGCATTTTCCCACGACCTTTTTGAAGACTTCCCACTCGTAAGCACTTGAAATTGTTCTGGGAAAATAATCTGGCAATTCTTTAAACGGTACATACAACTATCATATAATCTGAGCCACACTACAAATTTACAAAGAAAAAAAATAAAGCATATGCCCACACAAACGTTTGTCCCTGAATTCAAGGCAGCTTTGTGTGATATTGCATAATATACATTAGTCGTCTTCTCCATTTCCTGGCATGTAACTCCTAAAATCTTTGAAATTTACATGCCAATGAGCTGACTGATGGTTGGCATCCCCTAGATAGGTAGAGAACAGGGCTGGTCATCAGAAAGACAAAGACTTCAAGATTATAGGGCTAGGGGAATCAGCAGTTAGCGTAATGGCTATGTCGCTGGACTCCCACGTAGTCAACCGCGGTTCGCGTCCTGGACCAGGTGGCTTAAAACTCACGCCGGGCGCGTGTGCATGCGTGCCCAAGATCCCGAGAGGAGAATGGAGGAGGAGGGATTGCGTTGTGACCAACCCCCCTGGGGAGTAATTTCTCGCTTTCTGTCTCTCTGTCTCTCTCTGTCTGTCTGGCGAGCGCACGCGCCCTATAGCGAAAATCTCTCCAAAAAAAAAAAAAAAAGATTATAGGGCTAGGACCTTCAGCCCTACCCACTAACCACCTTGGGAGGAAAGAGAGTTTAAAGATTAAGTTGATGACCAATGGCCAATGATTTAATAGATCATTCCTGGGACCAGCAGTTAGCGTAATGGCTATGTCGCTGGACTCCCACGTAGTCGACTGCAGTTCGCGTCCCAGACCCGGTGGCTTAAATTCACGCCGGGCGCGTGTGCGTGCGTGCCCAAGATCCCAAGATGAGAATGGAGAAGGAATTGTGGCGTGGCCATCCCCCCGGGGGGTGATTTCTCGCTTTCTTTCTCTCTGTCCCTCTCTCTGTCTGTCTGGCGAGCGCACACGCCCTATAGCAAAAACCTCTCCAAAAAAAAAAAAAAAAAATCATTCCTATGTAAGAAGACCTCCAGAGGGCCAGCGGGTGGCGTGGTGGTTAAGGCACTCCACACTCCCATATGGCCAACCACAGTTCAATTCCCAGGTCTGGTGGCTTGCTTTCTCACTTTCCCCCTTTCTCTCTCTTTCTGGTCAAATTAAAATAAATGAGTAAATAAATAAAATTAAATAAATCATTCTTAAAAAAAAAAAAAAAAAAGAAGAAGACCTTCAGAAAAATCCAAAAGGTGGGGTTGGCTGGTGGTATGTAGTTAGGGGCACAGGACTCTCATGTGGCCAACCATTGTTTAAGTCCCAGACTTGGCAGTGTGCTTTCTCACTTTCTCTCTCTCTCTCACTCTGTCCCTCTCTGGTCAAACTGAAATAAGTAAATAAATAAATAAATGAAGTTAAATAAAATAATTCTAAAAACAAAAAGAACAAAGAAAAACCCAAAAGGTCAGAGTTTAGAAAGCTTTCAGGAGTGGAATAACTGAAGGATCCTGGGGGTGGCACACATATGGAGGACATGAAAACTACACAATCCTTCCCACATGCCCTGCCCTACACATCTCTTCATGTGTACACTTCGATAACACCCTTTATAACACATTAGTAAGCGTAAGTATTTCCCTGAATTTTGTGAGCAGCTCTACCAAATTAACTGAACTCAAATAGGAAGGGATCTCAGGAACCCCAACATCCATTCAGTTAGAAACATAGGTTAAGAGGAGCTGGCAGGTGGTGTGGTGGTTAAGGGCACTGGACTCCCACATGGTTTGAGTACCGGACCTGGTAGCTTGTTTTCTCACGTTCTCTCTCTCTCTGCCTCTCCCTTTTCAAATTAAAAATAAATAAAGTTAAATAGAATGACTCATGAAATTTAAAAAAAAAAAAAGAAAAGAAACACGGGTAAGAAAGCCTACTAGCATTAAGACTACATCTGACTTGGAGGAGGACAGTCTTCAGGGACTGGACCCTAATTCATGGGATCTGAACTGAATTGAATTAGAGGATACCCAGCTGGTGTGTCCAATGCAGAACTTACTGATGGCTGGTGAGGAAAAATACACACACTTCTTGATGACCAGAGGTTACAGAAATCTCCTGAGCTGAGTAAGATTACAGGACAAACTGTATTGGTTTATATTCCTATATTCATATTTGTAATTGCCTAAAACCAGAGATGACTCAATCATCTTTCCACAAGTGAATAAACAAACCTGGCCATGGGACCAGCAGTTGGCGTAATGGCTATGTCACTGGACTCCCACATAGTTGACCATGGTTTGAGTCCCGGACCCAGTGGCTTAAACTCACGCCAGATGCATGTGTGTGCATGCCCAAGATCCAGAGAGGAGACAGAATGGAGGAGAAGGGATTGCAGCGTGGCTAACCTCCCTGGAGGGTAATTTCTTACTTTCTGTCTCTCTACCTCTTTCTGGCGAGCGCACGCACCCTATAGCAAAAACCTGTCCAGGAAAAAAAAAAAAAAAAAAAAAACTGGCCAGCCAGCAGTAGGGGGCGTAAACTCTGCAGTGCAGCCAGATGGAGGACTAACACTCAGATCCAGGTTGACCTGAAGCACACTGGGTATGCATGTGTGCACCCATGATCCTGGCTAGCTGAAAGGTTGGGGATAACTGTGGCATGATGGGACCCTAACAGGAGCACCTGTTTCTTCCCCCCAGCTCCCATGAAAAAATAAATAATAACAAAATACATTCATAACAGAACACTACTCAACAATAAATAGGAATGATCTATTGATACATAAACATCTTAAAATAATTATGCTGGATGAAAGAAGTCAGACCAAAAATGGAAGAATGGAAGAAAAAGGGAGGAGTACACACTGTATGATGTCATTTGTCATTTATATAATATACCATAAATACCATATTTTTTTTCCTAGAAAATGCACACTAATCTATAGTGACTAAATGCAGAACACTGTTTGCTTAGAGACAAGGCAAGGGAAACATGTTAGGGACAAATTACCAAGGGGCATGAAGATATTTTATGAAGTGATTGATGTGTTCATCATCTTGTGGGGACCAAGTCAAAACTTAACCATACACTTCAAATATATGCAGCTTACTGTGAGTCAATTATACCAATTTTTTGAAAGTAAAAGAACAAAGCAAAGGTATATGTAAAAACAAACAAACAATAAAGGTTTAGGAAGACAGCATCAGGAAGAATCACTGGTGGTTCAGGAAGAGTGTATCGGGTCATCAGGAAAGTCGTGACACATTTTTGCAGAAAAAAACAGAAAAATACTCATGGCTTTCCCAACAACCTAACAGCCCCCTGAGGATTCTATACAGCTAGAAACTGCTGAAACGGGGAAGAGTGAAACAAGCCAAGTGAATATCATGTACAGGCACCGAGAAACGTGGGTCTGAAACAGGGAGGAATCACGCTTTGAGAAACAGCAGAAGACAGAGCACCAAGCAGGGGAAGGTGCCAGGTAGCTCACTAACTCATTCATCTACAACACTCTATTTATGGTGCATTCCTCCTGGCCTGTCAGCTTTTTAAAATGCAAAAGGCAGACTGTTCTCCTGGCTTATTTCACCAATAAATACAACCGAAAACCTAAGAGGCAGTCAAAGCCTCCATCCTCTTACAGGTCCTATCCAGCAATCACACTTGGTCCAGCTTGCTTTGAAACCTTACCTCACAAAAGGATCTAATACGCCTTGTATAATTCATCTTCATAATAAGCATCCAAAGAGACATCAGTTTAATAGGAAATATCTGAATCTGACTTATATCTCTAAGTTGTTTAAAGTAAGAATGTAAACCACATATAAAATATGTCTTGTTATAAATATAATATAAATCCCATGTTCTCAATAGCCTAGTGGAAAAAAGCTAATAGATGAGAGTTTACACTGCTATCTCAGAGATCGTACCTATTCCCTTAGCCTACCCTCCTGCTATAATCGCAAATACCATCTTTTCAATAAAGCCTTTTTAGTCCCTCTTCACTGTGTTTCTTTGACACTTTTCTGCCCTCGAAACAATATTGAAGATAGCACTTATTTCCTTCAAGCTATTAGAGGTTAAGTACTGCCCTGCTCATCACAAAGCTGAAACAGTGTATACTACACACTAGGTGCTAAAACCAAGAAAAGAGGGGTCTGATAGCATTAAGGCCAAAGGTGACAAAACCTGGAGAGGTCTGGAGACCAAACACTCGAGCCTCACTAAAGTTCCTTACTTCCCTTCATTAAGTCTGGCAGCTTACTGAGGTTGAAGGGATAGGTTCAGGGAGATCACGTTATTCTGTCTACTTTGTGTATGTTCAAAATTCTCTGCAATAAATTGTTAAAAGTAAATAAAGGGTAGGTGAAGTAAACTCTTCTTGTTCTGATTTTCCTACCTTTGAACTTTTCTTTTTCCTTTTAACTTGATCTTTGCCAGCTTCCCCCCTTTGTTGTCAACAAGTCCACTGGGTCATTAGCCTTTAACAAATGGTGGTTTGGAGGATAAAAGACAGACCCTTTGCACAGGCAGTGGAATTCCAAATGCTAGACTCTTGGCTCCACAATGTCTGATTCAGAAGAACTGCTGGGAGCTATTAGTTTAGCTCACCCACCCAGGCATAGAAGAATCCTAGAGTTCCTCTTACACTACTCCCATATGCCTCTCATTTATGCCTACAGTTTGGTGATAGAGTGCTTTTGTTTAGCACAAAAACAAGTCAGGCTCGTGTGACTACAGCGAATATTAGGAAGGTCCAAGGACAAGGAATCCAGAATGAAGCAGTTTCATATGCCGAATGACAACAGGCCCAGCCACAGTGGTGCATCCTACTAAGACACTGTGCTCCTCTGGCTGTGATCACATGGGAGTCCTGGGTTCAATTCTCAGTCCAACCCATGGATGCTAGAGGCATGCACCTGCAAACCCAATGACTTGGGAAGCTGAGGAAGGAAAATCATGAGCTTCAGGCTGGCCTAGGCAACAAAGACTCTGACTTCAAAAACAAGAAGAGCCAGGTATGGTGGCATGTACCTGTAGTCCCAGCTTAGACAGGAGGACGACAATTGTAAAACCCAGTCTTTCTTAAAAAAAAAAAAAAAAAAAAAAAAAAAGGTGGAATTTTAACAGATTGGGACACTAATCCAACAAAAATGCATTTCAGAGTCCCCAAACAGCCCTACAGCCATGATGTAGTAATAATGCACCACTCCACAATCCTGAAGCCACATGGGGAAGGTCCAGCATTCAACATCCTCAGGTCCCCCCCAGGTCAGCCTGTGCAGACTGGGCATGCCCAGTGCACCAATGATGCTAACTGCCTGCAACTTCATAGATGAAGTTAAAAATCAAACACGGGGGACTAGCAGTTAGCATAATGGCTATGTCGCTGGACTCCCATGTAGTCGACCACAGTTCGTGTCCTGGCCCCGGTGGCTTAAAACTCATGCTGGGCGTGTGTGCATGCATGCCCAAGATCCCGAGAGTAGAATGAAGGAGAAGGGATTGTGGTGTGGCCATGCCCCCAGGGGGTGATTTCTCGCTTTCTGTCTCTCTGTCTCTGTCTATCTGGCGAGCGCATGCGCCCTATAGCAAAAACTTCTCAAAAAAATAAAAAAAAATCAAACACGGGCCCACAGGTGGCATGGTGGTTAAGGTCCTGGTGCCTGATGTGATTTTCAGGCTGCCGAGTCCAGGGACTGAACTGCAGTGGGCCATGTGGGAGTCCAGTGCCTTAACTACACCACCAGCTAGGCCCAAAGAGTGGACATTTTAAGAACAGAACGTGGTTACATATACAGCTCTGGCAATGAGGTGCAGGGGGCCAGCAGGTGGCTAGTGGGTACATAACTAAACTCACACATGGCTGACTGTGGTTTGAGTCCTGAACCCGGTGGGTTAACCCAGGCACGACTTGTGTACGTGCCCAAAATCCCAGTAGGAAAATGGAGAAGAGACTGCAAGTATGGCCATCCCCCCTGGGGATTTCTCCCTTCCTGTCTCTCTGGCAAGTGCATGCGCCCTATAGCAAAAATCTCTCATAAAAAAGCATAATAATAAATAATAAGGTGCAGGACAGGTTAGGTGGTCATACAAGTTATGCTCCTGTCCAAATGAAAGAGCCCATTAAACAATCGAGCCCGCTAAACAATCAAGCCTGTCAAAAAGTGAAGACTCCAGTCATAATCTGCTCTTCTCTAGGTCACTTTGAAATCTGTCCTTCAAAGCCTGGTTCAGATGACACAAATATTCTCCCTAGCCTTTATAGATTATGACCTCTTTTTTTTTTTTTTTTTTTAAGAATTATCTATTTATTTATTTATTTGTTTGTTTGTTTGTTTTGACCAGGGGTGAGGAGGGGAATAAGAAAGTCTGGGACTCGAACCATGGTCGGCCATGTGGGAGTGTCCGGCACCTTAACCACCACACCACCTGCTGGTGCCCGATCATGTCCTTTATTCTGCTCCAATATCTTCATCTTAATCTGTTTTGCTTTGTTACTTGAGTACACTGGTAATACCTCTCACTAGGTTTAAACGTTTCAAAATTTAGGAGCCTTGACTTATGTAGAATTCTTAGCTCTCTCCCTTTCATCAGTAAAAGATGCTAACTATATTTTGTTTAGTTTTTGAAATACGGATATACCAATCTCCAAAGCTCAGAGGAATAAAATTTGAGTAAGCAGAAAACAAACACTGGAAAGCATACAAATTAAATGGTGTTTGATTTTTAAAAAATTATATCTAAGAGATCAAAGAAAACAATTTTTTAAAAGGTTCTTAGGACACAGCCATGGTAAAACAGGCTGGTAGCCGTTGCTATTTGGCAGGCTGAAACACATGGAAGGACCAGGTTCAATTCCCTGCCTACCCTACAGTTCCAACAACTCAGGAACTAAGGTGTCAAGATCACAATTACAGTGAGACATAGTCTAACAACAAAACAGGCACCTGGATTTATCAGTTTTTACCAAATACACATAGAGATGGCTAGCTCAATACAGTCTTGTGTGTCTTATAACACAGTTGAAGACTCAAACAAAAGCTGCTTACTACCAAATCATCCTATGAAATTAGGTAACACTGCAATGATCATACACTGAGACCAGGACAGATGTAGAGATCTGCTGAGACAATTGATCAAAGGCACACCTGCACTCGTTCAAGTGCATTTGTAGCCCAACTCTTACCCTAAATACTGCAATGCAAGTAAGATGACAAGATATGCAATCAGGACTCTCCAGGCCTTCAAAACACACTGGAGTAGATAGGGATAAATGCTTCTCAGAGTGGTCTTCAGAGAACAGTCCTCCTCAATGGAAATATGGCTTCAGATAAATACTCTTAGTCAAGCCTTGTGATACAGACAGTAGTGTACTGGAAGCCACATAGCCAACTGTGGGTTTGGATACCCAGTCTATCTGAAACACACTGGATGTTTGTGCACCCAGTACCCTGACTAGCGGAAGGGCTGGGGGAAGCAGATCACGGCATCACACCCTTTCAGAGGTGCTTGTCTATCTCTGTTTAATGAACCCATTCTCTCTCTCTCTCTCCTGCATTCTCTCTCATGAAAGAAATAAACTTCTTTTAAAAAGTATATTAGGTTGGAGCCAGCAAGTGATGTGGTGGTTAAGAGAGCTGGCCTCCCACATGGCCGACAGCAGTTCGAGTCCCAGACCTGGCAGCTTGCTCTCTCTCTCGCCCCTACTCTGTCCCTTTCTGGTCAAACTTAAATAAATAAAAAAAGTTAAATAATTCTTTTTTAAAAGTTTGTACATTTAAATACACACACACACACATATATATGGCTGGGACCAGCTGGTGGTGTGTTAGTTAAGGCGCTGGACTCCTACGTGGCTGACTGCAGTTTGAGTCCTGGACTGGTGGCTTGCTTTCTCACTTTCCTCTCTCACTCCCTCCATCTATCTATCTATTTATTTATCTTTAGAATTGGTTTTTGCTACAGGGCATGTGCACTCGCCAGAAAGACAGAGAGAAAGAAGGTGAGAAATCACCCCCCAGGGGGGATGGCCACGCCACAATCCCTTCTTCTCCATTCTCCTCTTAGAATCTTGGGCACGCACGCTCATGAGCCCAGCATGAGTTTAAGCCACCAGGTCCGGGACTCGAAGCACAGTCGACTACTTGGGAGTCCAGCGACATGGCCATTAGGCCAACTGCTGGTCCCTCTCTGGTCAAATTTAATTAATTAAAGTAAAATAGTTCTTTAAAAAATGAATAAAGCGAACCAACAGTTAGCGTAATGGCTATGTCACTGGACTCCCATGTAGTCGACCGCAGTTCGCGCCCCGGACCCGGTGGCTTTAAACTCACGCCGGGCGCGTGTACCTGTGTGCCCAAGATCCAGAGAGGAGAATGGAGGAGAAGGGATTGCGGAGTGGCCATCCCCCCGGGGGGTGATTTCTCACTTTCTATCTCTCTATTTCTCTGTGGTTCTGGCAAGCACACGCGCCCTATAGCAAAAACCTCTCAAAAAAATAAATAAATAAATAAAATAAAGCAAAGTGAATTTTTTAAAAAAATATTGCGCAAACAGAAAAAGAAAAATTAAAAATTAAAATAAATTTTAAAATACATATATTATGTTTTTGGAAAAGAAACAATGTAGTTTTCTGTTTTTCTATGCAAAAATGTGTCATGACTTCTCTGACGACCCAGTATTTACTTTATTATGATCAATTTGAAATATGTATTTGGTCTTACTAAAAAACGCAGTAGTACCTGCAATAATCTATAAATATCTTTTTTAAAAAAACTTACTTATGGGACCAGCAGATGACGTAATGGCTGTCACCGGACTCCCATGTAGTTGACCGCAGTTCGAATCCCGGACCCAGCGGCTTAAACTCACACCGGGCGTGTGTGCATGCATGCGCAAGATCTCATGAGGAGAAAGGAAGAGAAGGGATTACGGCATGGCCATTCCCTGGCGGGGGGTGGGGGGGTGATTTCTCACCTTCTGTCTCTCTCTGTCTTTCTGGAGAGCGCACGCACACTATACCAAGACTTATTAAAAAAAAAAAAAAGCGAATTTATAATCCTAATTTGGATTTCACAGTTTACAACTTTTAGTTTTGTCATAAAATAAACTTATTCATTGAATAGATCATTATTTATTTACTTCATGAAGAGATACCGAAATAGAGGGAGAGAGAGTAAGACAGCACCTGAACACAATCTTAACGCCACAATCCACCCCCAGCTTTCACCATCCCCAGATCATTGGCATGCATGTTCCTGGCATACTCAAGAAGGGTCAATGGATGTGAACCCAGAACTCTCCCATATGAGGAAGCCTTGCACCCTGTCTATCCCCAAAGTTATTCTGATGTAGTTAAGAATCTTATCAGAGCAACAGATGGCATGGAGGTTAAGACAGCTGGATCCCACATGGCCTACTGTGTGGTTGGGAGTCCCAGATCCAACAGCTTGAAAAACACATGAAATATGTGAGCATACATGCCCAAAATCCTGAGGAAAAGGAACTGTAGTATGGCCACCCTCCTGGAGAGTGCTCATTCTCTCTCTCTCTTTGGTAGATGTACACACCCTATTAATTCTTCTCTTTTTTTAAATCTATCTTCTTAGAAACTGGTCCCATACACAATGGTAAAGTGCTATGTGCAGAAAGCCAGATCCCACATGGCTGGCTGCAGTTTGAATCCAGGCTCTAGCAGCTTAAAAAACAGTCGCACGTATGACTGCATGCACCAAATCCTGGCAGGAAGAAGAAACAGAGGAAAAAGGACTGAGCATGACCACATCCCATTTATGGGGAGGTTTTCTCTCCCCCTCTGGTCAGTGCACATGCCCTTTGGGAATTAAAAAAGATTCTATCACTGGTCAGAAAAAACTGCACAACTATTTCTCCCAAGATATTCAAGTTGGGAACAGCAGATGGCAAAATGGTTACGTCACTGGACTCCTAGAAGTTGACCGCGGTTTGAGTCCTGGACACAGCAGCTTACACTATGTCAGGCACATGTGCGTGCCCGAGATTCGGAGAGAAGAATAGAGAAGGGATTGCAGTTTACAATGCCACTCCCCACCCCAGGGCAGGGGTGGTAATTTCTTGCTTTCTGTCTCTCTCTCTCTCTGTCTTTGCAGGAAGCGAATGCACCCTATAGCAAAAGAACTCTTAAAAAAAAATGGATATACAAGTTGTCAATAAGCATATAAAGTGTTCAATATCACTATCCATTAGGGAAATGCAAATCAAAACCACTACTTCACATCTACTAGGTGGCTGTAGTCAAATCCATATAACAAGCAGCCAAGGATGTGGAGAAATTAGAACCCTTATACTCTGGTAGTAGGAATGTAAAATGGTGCAGCCCCTTTGGAAAACAGTCTGAACATTCCGCAAAGGTTAAACATGGAATTACTGCTGAGTTAGCAATTCCACTCCCAAGTATATACCCAGGAGAAATGAAAACATTATGTCCACATAAAAACAATACACAGCCATCCACAGTGGCACCCTGGAAGCACCACACTCCACAATGCTGGATCCATACGGAAGGTTGGAGATCAGATCCCGGTTGGCCTGTACACGGGAATGCATACATATACCTGTGATTCAGGCAGCCTAGGATGGTTGGGGACAAGGTCATGATGTGAGATACTGCTGAGGGTTCCTGTCTTTCTTTCTCTTACCAAATGAATACACAGTCCATGTACTTGTTTGTGAATACCAAAATCCTGACAGGATGGATAAATGGAGGAAAAAAGGATTGCAGAATGACCGCATTCCACTGAAGGTGCTTTCTATCTCCATCACTCTGGGGAACACATGCATCCTCTGGCAATGAAAAAGAAGACTGTACAGAGAAGCCAGACAGTGGTATAGCACTAACACAACTGGACTCACATGGGAAGGTCCCCGGTTTGCAGCCCAGAGCCTCCCTATACATGCCTGATAGATGCGGGCTGGGTGAGGATGGAAGTGGATTGTGACATGAAGATCCCGTAGGGAGTGACTATCTCTGCCTCCCATCCCATTTCTCTCACGGAAGAGATTTAAAAAACTTTAAAAACAAAACTTAAAAATATAAAAATAAAGGACCAGCAGTCAGTGTAATGGCTGTCACTGGACTCCCATGTAGTCGACCGTGGTTCGAGTCCCGGACCCTGTGGCTTAAACTCACGCTGGGCACCTGTGCATGCGTGCCCAAGATCCTGAGAGGAGAATGGAGGAAAAGGGATTGCAGCATGGCCATCCCCCTGGGGGGTGATTAATTGCTTTCTGTCTGTCTCTCTCTGTCTTTCTGGTGAGCACACGTGCCCCACAGCAAAAACCTCTCCCCCCCCCAAAAAAAATTATATAGATAGTATGAGTTATTCACCCAAAAAAGCTATTTACCAAAAAACGATGTTTTCAACATTTTCTGAGTCATATATAGCAATCATACAAACGAGCCCCAATCCCTTCTACATTCTCCCCTTGCAGTATCTTGGGCATGTGAGTTTTAAGCCACTGGGTCCGAGATTCGAACTGTAATTGACTACGTGAGAGTCCAGCAAAGTAACCATGATGCCATCTGCTGGTCCAAACTTCACAGAACAATCGTTAAAGGCTCATCAATCCTCTGCTTGCTCATCACCAGGCAGGATATATGAACTTGGGAATTTATCTTAATCATTTTGGGGTATCTTCTGAACCCTCTCAAATGCTGCTCACATTATATATATAAAAGTAATCTGTACGTATCACAGGAAATTCCTAGCTCCCTTCATGCAGCCCAATGATAAGATGGTTTCTGGAATAACACTGTAACACAGGTCACATTAGTTAACAGTACCAGATGGACTGAGATCACTTATATGACTGATTACTCCCTACATTAGGCTGTATCTCTATATATTTTGATATCTCTTTGTAAATGTAATGGATTTCACTTTTAATATAAAAAATAATTTTTCAGAAGCTAAGGTTATTGGTGATCAGCAGGTGGCATGATGGTTGGGGCACTGGACACTCCCACATGTCCAACTGAGGTTCAAGTACCAAACCTGGTGGTTTGCTTTCTGACTTTCTCTCTCTCTCTCTCTCTCCCTCTCTCTCTCTCTCTCTCTGTGTGTCTTTGGTCAAAATTGAAATAAAGGGGAACCAGCAGTTAGTGTAATGGCTATGTCGCTGGACTCCCATGTAGTCGACCGCGGTTCGCGTCCCGGACCCGGTGGCTTAAAACTCACACTGGGCGCGTGTGCATACGTGCCCAAGATCCCGAGAGGAGAATGGGAGGAGAAGGGATTGCGGCGTGACCATCCCCCCTGGGGGGTGATTTCTCGCTTTCTGTCTCTCTGTCTCTCTCTGTCTCTGGCGAGCGCACGCGCCCCATAGCGAAAACCTCTCAAAAAAAAAAAAAATTGAAATAAATGAATAAATAAAATTAAATAAATAATTCTTTTTTAAAAAAAAAGAAGAAGCAGCTAAGGTTATTTTAGATTTTACTCTAATTCTCTGAGGAACCAGGCCCTGGAAATAAGGAAGTATTTTCTCTAGGTCTTAGCTTTCTCATCTGTGAAGTATTGGGTCGTTGGAAAAGGCATGATGTGGTTTTCTATGCAGAAATGCATCATGACTTTTCTTTTTTTTGAGAGGTTTTTGCTGTAGGACGCTCGCCAGACAGACAGAGACAGAGAGACAGAAAGCGAGAAATCACTGATGACCCAGTAATTAGGAACGAGGGCCAAGAATGCACTCCTCCCAACAGGAAGGAGTCTGTATCTCCACTCTACGGTTCAGGGCATGGGACCTATGGCCTTTAGTTTGCTCTGTGTTGTCCAATCAAAGGCCCTTTTTGCTTACTTGCAAGTAATGCAGAAAGAGAAGCCTGCCATAAGCTTATATATACATATTACTATATGTAACTATTCTTATGAGGCATTCTGTTAGAGAATATAATGAGCTGAAAATATCCTCAAACTAAAAACAAAAATCAAAATTAAAAAAAAAAAACAAAAAAAACAAAAAACCATGGGTGGCCCTGTAGCTTAAACACTATGGTTAAACACTGAGCAATGGCAGTGACCGTGGTTCAAATCTCGGCCCCAGTGATTTGAAAAATCATGCAGGAGTGTATGTTCATGTGTACCCCCAAATCTTGACGGGACAGAGAAATGGAGAAAAAGCATTGCTGCATGACCGTGCTCTGCTGGTGAGGAGAGGCTCTCTTTCTCTCGCATGCCCTCTAGCAATTTAAAAAGAAAAAAAAAATTTTTTTTTAACCCCCTGACTTATTTTCCTCAGTGCCAATCCAAAACAAAAAACAGTGGCCAGACTGCACCTTGTGCTTCTACTATCCTGACCAGAGTCAGAGTCAACACCTGAGTCAAGGTAAAAGCTGTGCTTAGGTACATGTGACCAGAGAGCTGGGAAAGCAATCAATTAGCTCCTCTCCTGTCTCACCAGCTGTGTTTTCCTGATGACACAGAATCTGTCCACCTGCTCCCACAGATGGTACAGCTGCAGTTTAAAATAAAACACCTGGTTCTGACACATCTCTGCCATGCAGTTAGATTAATGCT
The DNA here is from genome assembly GCA_026018925.1 of Tupaia tana. Taxonomy (NCBI): domain Eukaryota; kingdom Metazoa; phylum Chordata; class Mammalia; order Scandentia; family Tupaiidae; genus Tupaia; species Tupaia tana. The sequence goes on from JAKSZU010000015.1 coordinate 30,671,812, forward strand.
AACTGCAGATCAGGCAAGCCCAGGTCAGCATTTTCACCCTACTGCTCAGATTAAGACCAATGCCATTTTTAACTATAGGACACGAAAATATGCCTCTTGTCCCCAGAACACAAACATAACTATTGATAGTTTTAAGAATAATGTCAGGGCCAGCAGGTAGAGTGGAAGTTAAGGCAGCTGGATCCCACATGGCTGACTATGCGATTTGGGTCCTGGACCTGGCAGCTCGAAAAAAATCACATCTGGCATGTAAATGTGTTCATGCCTGCCAAAAATCTTGAGAGAAGGGATTGTGGCGTGGCCATTACCCGTGGGATGTGATTTCTCACTCCCCCACCTCCCAGCAAGTACACATCTATAGCCAATCCTAGAAAATAAACTTGGTTGTCATTAACTATTTCCCAAACTAATTTAGAGTTTGTGTTTTGTATGAGGTTTCATGTTTTTTGTCTTTTTGATTTATCTTGTCTTTACAGACAAAGCCTATCAGCATGTTGCACAAACTGGCTTCTCCCTAACAGTAAGGGCTTCAGATTAAACGTGGTAGTGGCGGGGGCCAGAAGGTGGCACAGTGGTAAATCACGATGCTCTGTGAGGCAATTCCACACCGGAATGCTCCAGGTTCAAGTCTCATAGACCTCCCTGAGTATGTCAGGCAAACCTGTGCCCAAGATCTAGGGCTGGCTTAACCACAGCACTTTGGGATCAGCCTAACCAAAACATTTTTTTAAAAGAGGTTTTTGCCTCAGGGAGTATGTGGTCGCCTGAGAGAGAGAGAGACAGACAGACAGAGACAGAGAAAATGAGAAATCACCCCCTCGGGGGGATGGCCATGCCATAATCCCATCTCTTCCATTCTCTTCCCAGGGTAGTAGGCATGAATGCAAACACACCCAGTTTGAGTTTCAAGAGACCAGGTCTGGGACTAGAACTGTGGTCGGCCATGTGGGAGTCCAACAATGTTAACTGCTACGCCACCTGTTGGCCCCCCGAAAACATCTTTATATAGTGAAAAAAAAAAAAGAAAAAAAAAACTGGTGAGCCAACTGGTGGTGAGGTAATTAAGACCGCTGAGGGACCAGCAGTTAGCTTAATGGCTCTATCACTGGACTCCCACATAGTTAACCGCGGTTCACGTCCGGGACCTGGTGGCTTCAACTCATGCCGGGTGCGTGTGCGTGCGTGCCCAAGATCCCAAGAGGAGAATGGAGGAGAAGGGATTGCGGCATGGCCATCCTCCCTGGGGGGTGATTTCTCGCTTTCTGTCTCTCTGTCTCTCTCTGTCTTTCTGGCAAGCACATGCGCCCTATAGCTAAAAAAAAAAAAAAAAACTCTCCAAAAAAAGAAAAAAAAAAGACAGCTGAACCTCCCATGGCCTCCCAACTGTGCAGTTTGACGGTCCAAGCAACTTGAAAACCACACCAGGTGTCTGTGCATGCGTGCCCAAAATTCTGAAAGGAGAAAGGACTGTGGTGTGACCTTCCCCCTGGGGGTGCCTCCTCACTTTCCCCCTCTCTCTGGCAAGTACACACACACAAACACACATACACACTTTGGCAAAAATAAAAGGAAAAAGAAAACTGGCAAGGCTGCTTTGGACTTGGGCCTGGAGAATGTGATCCACCTGCAGCTTTCCTTCCTCTATGTCTTCAACGACAGAAAGGGCCTACTTTCATTTCCAGCACAGTTCTGTCTAGTTACAACTTCACAAGATCATTCCTTTTCCTATTGTCAGACAGGCAAGGGAACACCCTCTCCGATAATCACAGGTAATAGGTACACTGACATGGGCCAACTGCTCCAAAATGGAAGTCTCTGCAATTTCTGAGAAAGGGAAAAGGATATGAATGGTGCCTGGCAACCTCTTGAAGCAGTCAATCATATACCTGCCTTTCTTACAGAGCATTTGGAAAGTTCTCTGAAATGAAAGGTGTGATCATTTTAAAGGCATCTCACTACCAACACTGAGCAAATCAATACTGAATGTTGCTGTCGTTCATAAAATCTGATCCAGGGTACTTAAAATAACAGAAAAGAAAAATGTCTTTGCCAGCGTTTAAAGCAATGATGTGATAGCATAATTTTGTGAACTTTCATTTGACTGAAAATTTTTATAAGACTACAAAATACGGGCCCGGCAGGTGGTGTGGTGGTTAAGGGCACTGGACTCCCACATGGCCGACTGCAGTTCAAGTCCTGGACCTGGTGGCTTGCTTTATAACTTTCCCTCTATCCTCTGGTCAAAATAAAATAAAGTTAAATAAAATAATCATTAAAAAAAAAAAAAAAAAAAAAGACTGCAAACTGGGGCCAGCAGGTGGCATGGTGGTTAAGGGTGCTGGACTCCCACAGGGCCGACTACGAATTGAGTACCAGACCTGATGACTTGGTTTCTCACTTTCCCTCTCTCTTACTCTCTCACTCTGTCCCTCTCTGAAAGTTCAATAAAATAATTCTTTTTTTTTTTTTTTTTTGGATAGGTTTTTTACTATAAGGCACATGAGCTCACCAGAAAGACAGAGAGACAAAGCAAGAAATCAACCCCCGGGGGGATGGTCACACCACAATCCCTTCTGCATTCTCCTCTCAGGATCTGGGGCACACACACACACGCGCCCGGCGTGAGTTCAAGCCATCAGTCTGGGACTCAAACCGTGGTCAACTACATGGGAGTCCAGCGACAGTTATTACTCCAACTGCTGGTCCCATCAATGAAATAATGCTTAAAAAAAAACCTGCAAAATATTATGTACAGACTGATTATGTTTATAAAAAAAACAAAAAACACCCATTTCTGTACTACAGATATGTATAAAGGTATACAAAGATGTCTGAAAACAGAAACTTTCAGGAAGCAAATGATAAACTGAGAAAGGGAATTTTTACTCTGGTAGCTTTTTTTTTTTTTTTAGTTTTGCCCTAGAGCATGTGCACTCACCAAAGAGAGACAGAGACAGTGAGAGGAAAGTGGAAAATGACCACCCAGGGAGCATGGCCATGTTGTAATCCCTTCTCTTCCATTCTCCTCCTGGGATTTGGAGCAGGCATACACACATGCACCTGACATAATTTTCTAGCTGCCAGATCTGGGGCTCAAACTAGGGTCCAAAGTCCAGCACCTTAAGCACCACCCCAATCTGCTGGCGCCAATTTGGTAGAAATTTTTAAAGAATATCTTGTAGCTGTTAGACATGCCCCTACTAAGTTAATTCATTATCTTCTCAGCCTTGTCTCCTCAACTGTAAAATGGAGATAGCAAAATAGTATTCAATTCCAGGTCCTCATAAGCATTGAATTGAAAAAGTTATGTGAAATTCCCATATAAGCTTACTATTTTTCAAGTTACATATGAATTCATAAACATACTTTAAAATATATAGTACAGGGACCAGCAGTTAGCGTAATGGCTATGTCGCTGGACTCCCACATAGTCAACCGCGGTTCGCGTCCTGGACCCGGTGGCTTAAAACTCACGCTGGGCGCGTGTGCATACGTGCCCAAGATCCGGAGAGGAGAATGGAGAAGAAGGGATTGCGGCGTGGCCATCCCCACTGGGGGGTGATTTCTCGCTTTCTGTCTGTCTCTGTCTGTCTGACGAGTGCACGCGCCCTATAGCAAAAAAAACTCTCAAAATATATATATATATATATAGTACAAAACACTAGTTTATATAGTGAAACTTCCAATAATTCACAATACATTTAATAGTTACATAGAGCTTCCAAGATCATTCATTACAACAATGGTCATTTTACACAGAACAGCAGACATCAAGCCATGGGACCAGCCAGTGGTGTGGTGGTGAAGGCACTGGATCCCACAGGGCAGATTCCACAATTCAAGTCCCAGACCCAGCAGATGGAAGATCACTGGAGGATCATGGCATGTGTGTGTATGTGCATCCCCAAAATCCCAAGAGGAAAATGGAAGGGGGACTATCATGTAGCCATTCCTCCAGGGATGATTTCTCACTTTCCCTCTCTAGCTCCACGTGTCCCTCTCCTGAGAGTGCACACACACCATGGCAAAAATCTAACAAACAAAGTATGATGGACTCAGCTAAATCTACACAAAGTCTCTATATTTTGGTCACCAATCTTACAAAAGTAACCAGAACTTTCTCAGTAAATAGATTACTATTATTTCTCAAGAACTTCTCACCAAAAAATGGGGAAATCGCACAATCTGAATTCTATATAAGGAGCTTTACAAGTATTCTGATGGTGAAAAGAATTTATGTGCTTCCTCTACATAATTCCAAAGGCCAGCTTATGTCCAATCTCTCTCTTCCTTCATATTATTTCTGTATCCTACTCCCTACCATTCAAACACTCCACCTGCATGTTTAATAGACATCTCAGATACATGTTCCATATTGAATACTTAATTCCCCATTCCATTCCAGCTGCTCTTAACCCAGTCAAATCCTACAGGATCCACCTAAAAATTATCCTGAATCCAACTATTCATTTCTCCCTACTTCCATTGCTAACATTCAGTCCTAACCAACTTCCCTCTTTTAGACTAATTCATATTCCTGTATCCCCCTTTGTCCCCCTGTAGTGTATTCTACAAGAGCAGGGCGGTCTCTTTTGACAGGTAAAGGGATGCAGGGGCCAGCAGCTGGCATGGTATTAAGGTGCTGGACTCCCATATGGGCTACTGGTTAGAGTCCTGAACTTAGCAGATTAAAAATCACTCCAAGGGGGTCAGCAGGTAGCATGGTGGTTAAAGGCACTGGATTCCCACATGACCAGCAACACTTCGAGTCCCGGACCTGGCGGCTTGCTTTCTCCCTTCCCCTTTCTCTCTCTGGTCAAATTTTTAAGATAATAATAACAATGAATGGAATTAAATAAATAATTCTTTAAAAAGAAAAGAAAGAAAATCACACAAAGAGTATGTATGCATGTGTTCAAAATCCCAGAAGGAGAAGGGACTGCAACATGGCCATCCCCCCGGGGTATGATTTCCAACTTTCTGTCTCTCCAGTGAGTGCATGCACCCTATGGTCAAAACAAAACAAAACAAAACAAAACAAAACGAAGTTTATGTAAAGAGCAAGAGCAACATAACAGAAAAAGCATATTATCTTCCTAAAAGCTATTATAACTAAGATGTCATTTACTAGCTTTTTTTATATAATTTTTTTTAGATTTGGGAGCCAGGAAGTGCCGTGGTGGATAGGGTGCTGGAATTCCCATATGGCCGACCACAGTCTGAGTCTCCGGATCTGGCGGTGTGCTTTCTCATTCTCCCCTTGTCCTCTTCTTTCTCTGGCAAAACTCATGTGAAAAGAAATAATAATAATAAAAATAAATAAAAGAACTTAAAACAATTTTTCTAGATCTATTTTCAAAACATTTCATAAGCACAATTTATTTTTTTATTTTTTATTTTTTTGGAGAGGTTTTTTTTCGCTATAGGGCGCGTGCGCTTGCCAGACAGAGAGAGACATGAAGACACAAAGCGAGAAATCACCCCCCAGAGGGGATGGTCACACCGCAATCCCTTCTCCTCCATTCTCCTCTCAGGATCTTGGACACGCACGCACACACGCCCGGTGTGAGTTTTAAGCCACCGGGTCCGGGACACGAACCACGGTCAACTACGTGGGAGTCCAGCGACATAGCCATTACACTAACTGCTGGTTCCCAAGCACAATTTATTTTTATATAAAATACAATTCAGGACTAAGTAACTGGCTAAAACTACTTCAGCTACCTATTAACTAAATCTAAGTGTTGAGAAAACAAACCCAAAGTTTTTTTTCTCACTAAGCCACAGTCTACCTAGATACAAGAATCTTTAAAAAAAAAAAAAAAAAAAAAAAAAAAAAAAAAAAAAAAAAAAAAAGGTCTTGCCAGAGATCTTTCCTCAAAGGTTTCTTTTTGAAAATGCCACTATTAGAATCAGCAGATGGTGGAAGGGTTACATCACTGGACTCCCACGTAGTTGACCAAGGTTCAAGTCCCAGACCTGGTGGCTTAAAACTTACGCTGGGTGTATGTATGGGTGCCCAAAATTCCAAGAGAATAGAGGAAAAGGGATTGTCGCATGGCCATTCCCTTGGGGGGATGATTTCTTGCTTTCTGTCTCTCTCTGTCTCTCTGGCAAGTGCACACATCCTATAGCAAAAGTCTCTCAAAAAACCAAAACAGATAAAGTACCCCTGTTGGAACCAGCAAGATGGTATAATGGTTACATTGCTGGACTCTCTCATGGCTGACCACAGTTCAAGTCCCAGACTCAGTGGCTTGACACTCAAGCCAGGCACATGCATATGCATGCCTAAAATCCTAAGAGAATGGAGGAGACGAGACTGTGGCATGGCCATCCTCTCTGGAGGGTGATTTCTCGCTTTCTGTTTCTCTAGCAAGTGCATGTACCCTGTAACAAAAAATAAATAAATAAATAAATAAATAAAATGCCACTATTGGAGATGGCCAATGGTGCAGCATTTCTGCAAACAGACCCATCTAGGAAGACTGCCAGTTAAAGCCCAGAGTCTTTCCTGAGCAGGCCACCACACATGTGCCCCCAATCTAGGCTGCCGGAGGCTAGGGATGGACCACAGCACTGAGACCCTGTCGGAGGTGTTAGATCTCTGTTTCTTGCTTTCTCATTCACAAAACAAACTTTTAGGAATGTCACCATTCAAGGTAAACTTAATAAAATCTCAAGCCTTGTTTTCTCTTTTAACTATGGGATCTGAATCAATCTTTCATGTTCCAATATTTAATTGGCATGAATTGCCTGTTTTCCCCTAATTGCAAAGAGGGTTCACATGTAAACAGGACTAATCTGGCAAAAGAATAAATGTAGAGATCCCTTCCTTAAAACAAGTTTGTGTTCTACAAGTAGCCAAACTCTCACACAATGAAATTGACTCTTCATCACCCTGCAAGCTAAAAAGCTAGAGTCACACCAATTAAGCCCTGATGGGGTCCCAATTTCCTATTTCTGAAAGCAAAAGTTTAATAATACCCCTCTTTGTTTATAATTCCTTGCCAACCTTTCTATTGGGTCATCAGAAAAGTCAGAATGTATTTTTCCGTTATTCTATGCGAAAATGCCTCATGACTTTTCCATGACCCAATAGATGACAGTGAAACAGTTTCAAGTCTGCATTTATGTAAATATGATATATATATCAGAAAAAACCTTGATTATTGCACATTACAGATTTCACTGACACAACCAACACTTGCTTTTAAAAACAGGAACTAGGGGGAACCAGCGGTTGGCGTAATGGCTATGTCGCTGGACTCCCACGTAGTCGACCGCGGTTCGCGTCTCGGACCCGGTGGCTTACAACTCACGCCGGGCGCGTGTGCGTGCGTGCCCAAGATCCCGAGAGGAGAATGGAGGAGAAGGGATTGCGGCGTGACCATCCCCCCTGGGGGGTGATTTCTCGCTTTCTGTCTCTATGTCTCTCTCTCTGTCTGTCTGGCGAGCGCACGCGCCCTATAGCGAAAAACCTCTCCAAAAAAAAAAAACAGGAACTAGGGACCAGCAGTTAGCGTAATGAGTATGTCGCTGGACTCCCATGTAGTCAACCATGGTTCGAGTCCTGGACCCAGTGACTTAAACTCATGCCGGGCGCGTGTGCGTGCATGCCCAAGACCCCAAGAGGAGAACAGAGGAGAAGGGATTGCAGTGTGGCCATCCCCCTGGGGGGTGATTTCTCGCTTTCTGTCTCTCTGTCTCTCTCTCTCCAGTGAGCACGCGCACCCTATAGCATAAAACTCTCCAAAAAAAAAAAACACCAAAAACTGAGGAACTGGGGCTGGCAGGTGGCATGGTGGTTAAGGGCACAGGACTCCCACATGGCCAACTACACAGTTAAGAGTCCCAGACTTGGCGGCTTGCTTTCTCGCTTTCTTACTCTGTCACTCTTGCTCTGTCCCTCTCTGGTCAAATTAAAATAAATAAATAAAGTTAAATAATTCTTTTTAAAAAAACATTACTATTTTTTAGGGAACCAGCAGTTAGCATAATGGCTATGTCACTGGTATCCCATGTAGTAGACCGCGGTTCGCGTCCCGGACCTGGTGGCTTAAAACTCACGCCGGGCGCGTGTGCGTGCATGCCCAAGATCCCGAGAGGAGAATGGAGGACAAGAGATTGTGGCGTGACCATCCCCTCTGGGGGGTGATTTCTCACTTTCTGTCTCTATGTCTCTCTCTGTCTGTCTGGCGAGTGCACGTGCCCTATAGTGAAAAAAACCTCTCCAAAAAAAAAAAAAAAAAATTACTATTTTTTAAAGAATTATTTTATTTAACTTTATTTACTTTAATTTGACCAGTGAGGGAGAGTGCAAGAGAGAGAGGGAGGGAAAATGGGAAAAGTGAGAAAACAAGTCACCAGGTCTAGGACTCAAACTGTGGTCTGCCATGTGGGAGTCCAGGGCCCTTAACCACTAGGGATGATTTCTCACTTTCCCTCTCACTGTCTCTCTCTCTGGCAAGCACACATGCCGTATAGCAAAAACCTTAAAAAAAATAAAATAAAATGATAGCCTTAATCAGAAAATATGATTGGCATATCCTAACGCCATTTTTAAACATACCTACTTCCAGTCCCTTCCAAACGTGGCCCCGTCTGCCACTGCACTTCTTTATGGGGTCATTTGTTGCTGACATGCTATCTCCAGACAATAATTTGGCAACATCTATCAAATTTACACAAATGTGCATACACCTGTACCAGCAATTCTGCTTCTGGGATCTATCAATATAACATGACATTTCTGCAACATTATGCAGCACTGAAACAACACAAAGGACCAGAACATGAATGCCCATCAGCAGCGGGCTGTGGGGGGAATATAAGCGCATCCATACAATGAAACACAATCTAAAATGAGGAAGTTCTTTATGCACCAGTACTGTGCCTGGCCAAAAGAATGTATTTGAAAGGCCACAGAAGAAACTGGAGATGCTAGTTGTTTACAGAGAGGGAAAAGAATGGCTGGAGCACAGAGCTAAGAGACTCCATGAATTGTACTTCTCCTTTTTTTTCTTTAGAATTATTTTATTTAACTTTATTTACTATTATTATTTTCCAGTTCGATCAGAGAGGGAAAACGAGAAGGCAACCCGCCAGGTCCAGGACTTGAACCACAGTAGGCCATGTGGAAGTCCAGTGCCTTTAACCACCACACCACCTGCTGGCCCCAATTGTACTTTTCTTTTTTAAACCTTTTGCTGTAGAGTGTATGCTCAATGGAGAGTCAGAGAGCTAGAAAAAGGGTAAGTAAGAAAGTACCCTCCACACACACATGTACAGCACAAGGGGAATGGCCATGCCACAATCCCTTCTCCTCCATTCTCCTTTCAGGATCTTGAGTATGCCTGTGCACATAAGCACATACACACATGCTTGACTTGATTTTTTTTTTTGGAGAAGCTTTTTGCTATAGGGCGTGTGCACCTGCCAGAAAGACAGAGGGAGACAGAGAGACAGAAAGCGAGAAATCACCTCCCAGGGGGGATGGCCACACCACAATCCCTTCTCTTCCATTTTCCTCTCGGGATCCTGGGCGCGTACGCACATGCGCCCAGCGTGAGTTTAAGCCACCGGGTCTGGGACTGAAACCGCGGTCGACTACATGGGAGTCCAGTGACATAGCCATTATGCTAACTGCTGGTCCCCCTTAACTTGATTTCAAGGTCAAGGTCCTGAACAGCAGTCAGACCATGTGGGAATACGACAACGTAACCACTATGCCATCAGCTGGTTCCTGTACATTTTAAATGCTGAATTACGTAAAGAATTTGCCAGTCCAATAGCTAATGTTTACAAAAAGTTGGAAAGAAAAAGATATTTAGGTTCAAGGCAGGCATCATTTTTTTCTAAGAAGCCTACTTGAAACACATCCATACATGGATGTACACACATTCAGTCATATGCCCCTCTTTGGTGAGGCTCATCCTCTACATGTGTCATTACCACTGCTTAGCATTCAGTGCTGGAGTTATCCACCTGTCTACCTGCCACACTGCACTGTGTATAAACGCCTCCAGGGTGGGGTCAGAAACGAGCCTGGGGGTCAAGTAGGACACTCAGGACGGTAAGCTCACATGGAAAGCTTTCCAGTTCAAGTCCAGAGATGTCCCTGAGCCCAACACATACCTGCCTATGACTCCAGGCTGGCTGGAGAGTAGGGGTAAGGTAGACTATGCTGTCAAGATCCTGCTGGGGGTGTTGTTACTCTCTCGCGATCATGGAAGAAAAAACAACAAAAATTAAAAAAAAAAAAACTCTTCCAGGGTCTTAGACCTCTTTCTATAATATATTCCCCAGCATCTGATACTAGAGCTAAACAAAAGTTTGTAAAAGTAAATGAGTATTTGAAATCAAGTTAAAAACTGGGGCCAGCAGGTGGTGTGGTAATTAAGGGCGCTGGATTCCCACCATGTCCAACTGTGGTTTGAGTCCCAGACCTGGCATCTTACTTTCTCACTTTCTCTTTTTCTCTCTCTGTCCCTTTCTGGTCAAATTAAAATAAATAAATAGATAAATAAAGCTAAATAAAATAATTCCTTAAAAAAAAGAAACCAAGTGAAAAATCAATAACCTCTAGTCACTGTAATGGTAATTCATTATAGTCTATTTTCTAGTATAATTAGCTGTTTATTTTTCCAATAGAATACAAATATTGGGCCCCTCAAATAATTTATTGAACTCAACTATAAGAGCAACAAGAACCAGGCCAACCTGTGGCCTAGAAGTTACGGCAGCTCAATGCCACATGGCCAAGCCCCTCCACACACACCTTGGTTCAAGTCTTGGATCCAGCAGCTTGAAAAACATACCATGTCCAAAATGTCAAAAGGTGGGAGAGATAAAAGAGAAGGAATTATGGAGTGGCCATTCACCGTGCATGGGCCAATCTTTCTCCCTTTCTTTCTTCCCCTTTCTCCAGCAAATACATTCACTCTTTGGCAAATTGTAGAAAAAATAAATATATAAAGGAGTAACAAGAACCAAAGACTGAGGGCCAGTCCCATAGCTTGGTGGTTAAAGGAGCCAAATTCCACATGGTTTACATGTGCAGTTTGAGTCTTAGATCCTAGACTTGAAAAACACGCCAGGCACATATATGTGTGTGCCCCAAATCCTTACAAGATGGAGAAATGGAGAGGAGATTGTGGCATGTCTCCCTCTGAGGAACACACACATTCTTTGCCGAATTAAAAGAAAAAAAGAACCGAAAGACTGAAATGGCAAGTAAGCTAAAATTATTCACAAAGAAAGGACATATGCATAATCAGGATTGATTTTAGTATTTCAAATTACTATTTAATAGCTATGGTTTACACAGAAACTCTCATTTACTGTATCATTCCTTAGAGTCTAACAGCCACAAAATTAGCATGGACTATTTAGAGACCTATAGAAAGCTCCTAAGCCAAGCACTGATGATGTCCACAGCTGCAGCTAAGTGCTTGGTGGCTCTGAGGCATGGATGGCATCCCATCCCCTTCCTGAGAAATTCCCTGCAACTACTGACTGGACTGACTGGATCGCTCCTCTTCCAACACAACTCTCCCTGAACAGCATCAATTATTATTATTGATACAATTACAAGATGACAATCATTATCCAAATATCAATATATCCCCAGTTTAAAAGTTTTCATTACAACACCAACCAATAGTCTTAGGACAAAGAAGAAAACAGAGATTTTAACTTCCAGTGTATCGTTCACAGTTTTTTAAATGTATTCATATATTATTTTGTAAAACAGAGAAAAAAGGGAGACACTACGTGTGTACTGGAGTGAATAGTGGCCATTTTACTGTTCAGCTCCTATGCCAAACCACTTCGCCCTGACTCCTACACTACAATTTTTTTCCTGCAAACTTATTCCCATAAACAACTATGTAAAACTATTAAAAATAAAGAATATTACAAAATTACGCCTTTAATAACTACAGTGCTCAAAAAAAGGTTTAACTGAATCTCACATTATTAGAGGAGGTATGGTTGTCCCCATCTCACAAACAATGGAATCCAAAATATAAATTCTTCAAAATTGTACTGTTTATAAACTAGAAGTTAAAGGAAGAACTAGGATGACATCCATACCTTCTCTTACTCCACTGTTTTTAAAAAACAGGGAACCAGCAGTTAGCATAATGGCTATGTCGCTGGACTCCCACGTAGTCGACCGCGGTTTGTGTCCCGGACCCGGTGGCTTAAAACTCACGCCAGGCGCGTGTGCGTGCGTGCCCAAAATCCCAAGAGGAGAATGGAGGAGAAGGGATTGCGGCGTGACCTTCCCCCCTGGGGGGTGATTTCTCGCTTTCTGTCTCTCTGTCTCTCTGTCTGTCTGGCGAGCGCACGTGCCCTATAGCGAAAATCTCTCAAAAAAAAAAAAAAAAAAAAAAAACACACAGGGATGCCAGCCAGTGGTGTGTGGGATCCTGTAAGCAGAACAGAGGCAGGATTGTGGTGTAGTCGTCCCCTCAGGGTGCTTTCTTGTTTTTGTTTTTTTCTTGTAGGGAGATTTTTCCTATAGGGTTCATGTGCTCACCAGAGACAGAGAGCAAGAAATCATCCCCCTGGGGGAGATGACCATGCCACATCCCTTCTCCAATCTCATCTCGGGACTTTGGGCATGACACACACGTGCCCAGCGTAAGTTTCAAGCCTCCAGATCTGGGACCTGAACCACAGTAAGCCAGGTGGGAGTCCAGCAATTTAACCATTATGCCATCTGCTGGTTCCGCTTTTTTGTTTTTTCACTTTCTTCTCCCCCATTCCCACAAGTGCACGTGCTCTATAGCAAATTAAAAAAAAAAAAAAAAAAAAGTGCCAAAATATTAAAGTTAAAAAATGGAATAAAGTAAAAAAAATTTAAATAATGCAATCATTTTGAAATATTTTTCTACAGCAGCTTCTAACATCCCATTCACATGTATGTAATATTTCAGAAAGACTAATAGTATAGTTGTAAACACTCAGATCAAGGGGCCAGCAGTGGCTGCTGGTAAAGGTGCTGGACTCCCACATGAACGACCACAGTTCAAGTCTCGGACCTGGTGGATTGAAAATCATACCGGGCACATGTGTATGCGTGTGTGCATGCGTGCATGCATGCCCAAAATCCCAGAAGGAAAATGGAGGAGAAGGGAATGCTATGTGGCCATTCTCTTTGAGTGATTTCTCACTTTCCCTCTCACTGTCTGTCTCCCGCAAGAGCACAAACCCTATGGCAAAAACCTTAGGAAGGAAAAAAAACTTAGACCAACATGCCAAAATTAAGGGGAAGCTCTAAGCAGTGTGTGAGGGGTAGCCAAGTGGCTAGGGGATGCAGAATGAGCTAAGACCATCACCTCTTCCCCCACTTCTCCCTCACCATTCTGAACTTCCCTCTCTCAACCACCTCTACCTTTAATCGCCGCTATAAAGATGATCTGCTTTCTGCCTGCCTCCTCCCCTCAGCCCTGGTTCCCCTGCTCTGGAGGGAAACACACATGATCACTTTCTCAATATCAAGGATAAGACCCAACTATATTTTTGGTGGGGAAAAATGTCACTGGTATTTTAGCTTTTATTTGAGGGTGGAGAGGAGGATGGGTAGTGGTAAGAAGACAGTAAACTAGCTAAAAACTACAAGTGAATTACAGGAAACCGTGGGCATGGTCAGTGAAGCTCTAGGGATATAAGACCAAAACGAATAAATCTGTGCTGTTTGAATGTCTATTCTCACGTGGCTTCGAAAAATCAAAAGCAGGCAGGACCTCCACATGGAGATGGCTAAGTTAACAAAGGAATAAGGGAAACATTTGTAAGAGAAGGAAAGGTCAAAGTGGTGTGTCAGGGGACCTGTGCTATGTCTGGTATTAACATTTCACTTGAGCTGCTGGAGAGGTCAGATTACATATTTGTCGCCATCAACTAATTTAATTGAAAGGTCTAGCCAACTCCAAAGATATAAATTCAGACAGAAGGAGACCTAGCTCTAGGTTATTATGAATTTGGATTTCTGTATGTAATTACATAAAAGCAAAATAGAGGGGTAGAAGCAACTCTTAAAGCGCCACATGGCAAAGTAAAGGTTCACTGCAGTCTATGGACTCTATTTGATGATCCGCATTTGACAGCTCCTCTCAGAGCCATGCAAAATTAGCAAGGACATTTCTTGGGCTTTTGATGTTCACTGCCATCATGTGGGGCACTGCTAAGATCAGGAAACATATGGCAAGAATTGGTTAAAGCTGCTCGGAGTTTCTATTATCTGTTTTTAAAAAATTCATCCCTAAGGCCAATTTAGGATACCCGCAAACAAGACCTAGTGCACACATAGTCATCTTTAAACTACATTTCAATTCCTAGGTCTTTTTTTTTTTTTTTTTTTTTTTGAGAGGTTTTTCGCTATAGGGCGCGTGCGCTCACCAGACAGACAGAGACAGACAGAGAGACAGAAAGCGAGAAATCACCCCCCAGGGGGGATGGTCACGCCGCAATCCCTTCTCCTACATTCTACTCTCGGGATCTTGGGCACGCACGCACACGCGCCCGGCGTGAGTTGTAAGCCACCGAGTCCGAGACGCGAACCGCGGTCGACTACGTGGGAGTCCAGCGACATAGCCATTACGCTAACTGCTGGTTCCCCCTAGGTCATTTTATAAAAGAATTGTTTGAGAAATAAAGTTGAAGATGGAGAATCAAGTGTCTTCTGGGAGCTCTGAGCTAAAACTAAACTGCAACTTCTAGTTTAAAGGACTAGATGACAGTGCAGTGGTAAAACACAACTCTGTGAGGCTGAACCACCTGGGAAGGTTCTGGGTTCACATTCAGAGACCTCTTGAGCACACAGGGAATGCGCGGCCAGTGATCTAGGGCTGGCTGAGACTAGGGGTAGAGTTCGTGGCTTTGAGACCCTACTGGGGGTGCCCGTGAGTCTGTATCTCACTCACTCTCAGGGAAGAAATAAACTTACAAAAAAATATAATAATCCATAAACAGGAGCCACGTGATAGAGAATAAAAAATAGTGGGCTTTATACACTGGCCTCTATGTGTAAAGAATGAACAGACACCAAGATTGAACTAGGTTTGGTGTGCAGCTACTATTATTAACTGTATGACCATGAGCCATTTACTTAACTTCTCTAAGGCTTATTTCTTCAACAGCAAATACTGATTACTACAGAGATACTACCTCCCTTCCAAAGTTATTATAGGAATTAAATGAGATGATTAATTTATGTGTAAAGTGCCCAGCAGAAAATCTAGTAAAGACTTTTTTCACTTTTTCTTTTCTTCTTCTCTTCTTTTTCCTTCGTTTTATATATATATATATATATGTTTTTGGAGCCAGCAGGTGGCATGGTGGTTAAGGCGCTGGACACTCCCATCTGGTGGCTTGCTTTCTCACTTCCTCTCTCTCTCTCACTCTCACCCTCTGTCTTTCTCTGGTCAAATTAAAATATAAATGAATGAATAAATAAAATAAAATAAAATAAAATAAATAAATATATATATTATATATATATTTTTTATAAATCTTTAAGATTTATTTATTCTAAATTATTATGATTTATTTTGGGGACTGGCAGGTGGCAAAATGCGAGCCCTGGACCTGGTGACTTGCTTTCTCTCTCTCTGGTGAAATTGAAGAATAAATAAAATAAAATAAATAATTCTTTAAAAAATATATTTATTGGGGGACCTGCAGTTGGCATAATGGCTATGTCACTGGAATCCCATGTAGTCAACTGTGTTCGAGTCCCGGACCCAGTAGCTTAAACTCACACCGTGTGTGTGTGTGTGTGTGTGTGTGTGTGTGTGCGCGCGCGCGCATGCGTGCCCAAGATCCCGAGAAGAGAATGGATTGTGGCATGGCCATCCTCCCTGAAAGGGATAAATATATTTATTTATTTAATTGTGTTTGTTATAATTAGTTTTTAATTTGACTCCAGAGAAAGAGAGACACAGAAAGTAAGAAAGTAAGCCGCCAGGTCCAGGACTAAAACCACAGTTGACCATGCGGGAGTTCAACATCTCAACAACCATGCCACCTGCTGGCCCTAACCATAAGTATCATTTAACAGAGAACTTTACAATCTTGTATCTCAGGAGAGATTTTTTCTTCCCTAAGTTCCTCCTACCCACCCACATATTTTTTTTTTTTAAAGAATTCAACTGGGGACCAGCAGGTATTGTAACATTGCTGGACTCCCATGTAAGCAACCGTGGTCCAAGGCTTGGACCAGGCAACTTAAAACTCACGCCAGAAGCATGTGCGCATGCCCAAAATCCAGAGAGGGGACTGAAGGAAAAGGGACTGTGGCATGGCCATCACTCCGAGGAGTAGTGATTTCTAGCTTTCTGTCTGTCTGTCTCTCTTTCCATCTCTGGTGAACACATGAGCCCTATAGCAAAAACCTCTTAAAAAAAGAATTCAACTGCACTTCAAAGTCATATTCAGTTGACATATCTGCTGTTGACTCATTTTAAAAGTTTAATTTATGATATCCTAACCCCTATAATTTCACATAACCTTTAAGGGGCCAGAGACAGAAACCAGAGACACAGGCAAAAAGCTACTTAACCAACCTTAATAAAACCCAGAAACCGGGCCTATCACATGTCCATACACTAGCCATATTGCACACGTAGACAAACTATCAGTACAACACTACTGAAGCCGCCCCTTGATAATCTCACCAAGCTATCAACAATACCAGGAAGATATTCTCCCTCATTGGCCTTCAAGCTTCCAGGGATTTGAAGTAAATCATCACAATCATGTCATTATTTTCTATAAAGTTCAAAACAGTACTCTCAAACTAAGAAATAAGAATGGGGCCAGCAGGTGGCGTGGTGGTTAAGGGCGCTGGACTCCCACATGGCCAACCATGGTTCAAGTCCCAGACCTGGCGGCTTGCTTTCTCACTTTCCCTCTCTCGCCCACTTTCTCTCTCTCTCTGTCCCTCTTATTAAATTAAAACAAACAAATTAAAAAAAAATAAAAATGAAAGTGGCAGGTAAGAAATCTTATTTCTCCACTGTCCTTTCCTATGTCCCTTAAGAGCTTAGTGAATTAAATCACTTAAAAAAAAGAAAAAAAAGTTTTGCTATCAGATACATGAGGTTGCCAGAGAGAGCCAGAAAAAGTGGAGATGGGGTGCTAGGAGGGTGGGTGGTATCTAAAGTCCCAAGAGGAGAATGGAAGAAAAGGGATTGTGGCATGGCTACCCCTTGGGCAGGGATGTGATTTCTCGTTTTCTGTCTCTGTCTCTCTGGTGAGAACAAGTGCCCTATAGCAAAAATCTTTCTTAAAAAACAAACAAACAAAAAAAACAGGGTAAAGGATATGTGTGTGTGTGTGTGTGTGTGTGTGTGTGAGAGAGAGAGAGAGAGAGAGAATGAATCACCCCCAAGTGGAGATAGACAAGCCACAATCCCTTCTCCATTTGTCCTCTCAGGATTTTGGGCACACACGCACACATACCTGGCATGTTTTTCAAGCTGCCAGGTTCAGGGTCCAGAATTCGAACCTTAAAGTTGGCCATGTGGGATCCAGCTCCTTCACCATGCCACCCTGCTAGCCCAAATTAACCCGTCTTGATTGTAGGCGTGGCTGCATGTATTCATGATACACTCTCACTTACAACTATCCTTCCTAACAGCAATCATTAAATTCATGTAACTAGGGTCCAGATTCGCATCTCTACACATCAGATCTACTACAGATAAACAATCTTAATTTTTTGGCACATCTATTAAAAGTTTCAAATGGACCTAACTCTGCCACATGTAGGAGCTGGCTCAAAGAGATCTATCTCAAACCTTTCCTGCATCAAAGAGAGACTCACACATGTGGCAGGAGGGAAAAAAAATGCTCAAAAGTCAATCTCTCTGCTTATTTTTATAATCTTTCTGTATGAAAAAAACCAACTGGTTCCAAACCAGCATAAATTTATTCAAAAGTAAGAGATAAAGAAAAATCTTTTGGACAAGTGTCCAAAACATGATTGAGTTGATTAAGTCCCAAGTTTCAAATGAAACCAAAAGATAACTTTGTTCCTAATAGGAAATATACCCAATTCTACCCAGAGACTCACTGAAATACCAATAATAAATTAAGATGCAGATAGCAGGTAATTAAGTAATTAAGGTCTTTGGAGATTTTTCTTAAAATAATTATTTAATTTTATTTATCATCCTTATTACTTTTTAAAAAATAATTATTTTATTATCTTTTTTTTTTTTTTAATTTGACCAGACAGGGACAGAGTGAGAGTGAGAGAAAGTGAGAAAGCAAGCCACCACGTCCAGGACTCGAACCACAGTTGGCCACGTGTGAGTACCGCGGCCTTAACCACCATGCCACATGCTGGCCCCAATTATTATTACTTTTTAATCTGCTACAGGGCACACATGCTCACCAGAGAGAGGCAGAGAGAGAGAAAAGTGAGAAAACAATCCACCAGATCTGAGACTCACGTGTGTTCGGTCATTTGGGAGTCCAGCGCCAACCACCACACCACCTACTAACCCCAGCCAAGAAAAGTTGTGTGTGTGTGTGTGTGTGTGTGTGTGTGTGAGACTGTGTCTTTTTTTTAAGAGTTTTTTTTTGCTACAGGATGCATGAACTAGCCAGAAAGACAGAGAGAGACAGAGAGACAGTAAGCGAGAAATCACCCCCAGGGGGATGGCCACGCTGCAATCCCTTCTCCTCTATTCTCCTCTCGGGATCTTGGGCACACACGCACATGCGCCCAGCATGAGTTTAAGCCACCGAGCCTGAGACTCGAACCACAGCTGATTACATGGGATTCCAGCAACATAGGCATTATGCTAACTAACTGCTGGTTCCCTCTTATGTGTTTTAAATATCTATAAACACTAGAACTTATGAACAGAAGTTTCATTTCCCCCTTCATTAATGGCAAACAGATTTTAAATAAAAAATAGACATTTTAATAGTAAGAGCCCAGGCTCTGGGACAGCAGGTGGTTCTGGAATCTACATGGCCAACTCTGCCATTCAGGCCCCAGACCCTGGACCTGGGGGTTTGAAAAACATGCCAGCAGGTGATATTGTGGTTAAGGTGCTAGGCTCCCACACGGCCAACTGTGGTTGAGTCCCGGGCCCAGTGGCTTGAAAATCACACTGGGCACATATGTATGTGTATCCAAAATCTTGAAAAAAATGGAGAAGAAATTGAGGGGTGGCCATAATTCCGGGGGTGACTCTCACTTTCACTCCTCTGTAAGCACACACACGCTATGGCAAAAAATATTAAAAAGAAAAACATGCCAGGCAAGTGTGCATGTGTAACCAAAATCCTGAGAAGAGAATGGAGAAGGGATTGTAATGTGGTCATCCTCCCAAGGTGGTGGAGGGGTCTCACTTTCCCTGTCCGTCTGTCTCCAGCAAGCACACAGGCCCTACAGCAAAACAAAAACAAAAAAATTCAGGCTCTGTGATTAGAAAGCCTAGATTGTGGGACAAACAGATGGCATAATGGTTACATCACTGGACTCCCACATAGTTAACTACAAGTCAAGTCTCAGACCCAGTGGCTCAAAACTTGTGCCAGGCGCATGTGAGGGCATGCTTAAGATCCCGAGGGGCGAATGAAGAGAGGGGATTGCAGTGTGGCCATCCCCTCAGGGGATGATTTCTCAATGTCTCTTTGTATCTGTCTGTCCAGCGAGTACATGCACCCTATGCCAAAATCACTCTTAAAAAAAAAATCATGGGGGCTGGCAAGTGGTGTGGTGGTTAAAGGCGCTGGACTCCCACATGGCCGACCACGGTTCAAGTCTCGGACCTGGTGGCTTGCTTTCTCACTTCCTCTCTCTCTCTCTCTGATCAAACTGAAAAATAATAATGGTATAATAATAAATAAAGTTAAATAAAATAATTCTTTAAAAAAAAAAAAAAAAAAAAAAAAAAAATCATGCCAGACACTGCATGGTTATCCCATCTATTTCTCACTTTCTCTCTTACTGTCTGTTTTTCTCTGAAAGTACACATGCCCTATGGCAAAAACCTTTAAAAAAAAAATTAAGAGCCACAAGAGAGTCTAAGACCCTATCCTCATTGTCAGTATGCTTGCCTGAGGTACCCCCTTCTCCTCTTCACTTAATGTGTTGCTTTTGTGACCAGCAACTGGCATAATGGCCATGTTGCTAGACTCCCATGTAGTTGACCACGGTTCGAGTCCCAGACCCGGTGGCTTAAACTTATGCCAGGCGCATATGCGTGTGTGCCCAAGATCCCGAGAAGAGAATAGGGAAGGAACTGCAGCGTGGCCATCCCCCCAGGGGGTTATTTCCTCACTTTCTGTCTCTCTGTCTCTGTTTTTCTGGTGTGCACACATACCCTAAAGCAAAAACCTCTCCTCCCCCCCAAAATGTTTTGCTTTTAAATCTATTATGAGCTAAAGCTTCAAGATAAGGATCTTTGCTTGAAGTATCTGTGGAATATGAATAAGCTTTTTTTAAAAAAAAGAATTATTTTATTTTAATTTTATTTATTTTAATTTGACCAGAGAGGGACAGAAAGGGGGGAGAATGAGAAAGCAAGCTGCCAAGTCCAGGACTTGAACCATGGTTGGCTATGTGGGAGTCCACCACGCCACCTGCTGGCCCCTATGAGTAGATTTTTGAGTGACAGTCTCACAAGTTATTCTTTTAACAAGGTAAGGCCAGGTAGTGATACAGTAGAAATGCAACTGGACCAACATGGGAAAGGTCCTGGGTTCGACTCCTGGGAACTCCCAGGGCACAGCAAGGATGTGCCTGTGATCTAAGCTGGATGTGGCTAGAGTGGGTCACAGCATCAAGAACTGGCTGGCAGTACATCTCTCTGCTGTCTCTGAAAAAAAATAAATGAACAAACTTTTAGAGAAAAAATACAACCAAGATGGGCATACTCCACTAGGGTCATGGGGTGGGAGGAGGGGTCAGTAAGGCATCTATAAAGGTCTGGGCAGGGGGTGAGGCAATTCATCACAAGGGACAGTTGTAAGACCCTGGGACTAATGAAAGTCCCCCAAGGATCAAGGAGCCAAGGGAGCAAAAACTTTCCAAACCCACAAGGAGGGAAGTCTTACAGAGACTCGGACTGCTTTTGAGGAGCAGTGACCTTCCCTGGAGGAACACCATCAGCTATGGGCAACACTATAGGAAAGGGGCAAGGAAATAAATTTCACAACCTCAGAGGACGCCACTGACGTGGTCAGCTTCCCAGGGCAGAGAATAACGTGAGAGAGGATGGAGAATAGACTAGAGGAGCAAATGGGAAATATGCACACTCAAATCTCTCTGGTTGCACTTTCCCACTTCTTCTGTAATTCTTAGGGGTAAGTGCCACGTGAAGAAAGGGATTCATACCAAACATGATCCATGCTTTTTCAATAATAATGCACAGAAGCCCATCCACTATAAAATATTTGTAACCAAGTTTTTCACTAGCAGATTTGGTCATTTACCATTCTACTTGTAACTAGACTTCTTTGAAGGTCCAATGATTTATAGATCTTTCCCCAACATTTATAGGCTTCTCACTTTCTTCACCAGGCAAAATTAAATTACAAAACTGCGATACCATCATAACCCTCAAGAAGCTTACAGTCTAGAAGTTTACCCTGAGGCAAGAGCCAGACAGAGAGGAAAGAGCTATGGTGCTGCGAGAAGTTCTACAAGAGGCCCCGACCAGGAATGACTCTGGCCAAAACTGTTATTGCGAAGTTCTACAAACTTCCATCAGGTTCCTTGTAGGCCCAGATCTAAGGATTTGCTCACTCTGCGAGCCTCAACACCCTCCATGTTTACACACTATATACCTTTAAATGTTCACCTCTACTCCTAAAATACAGTCCCTTCTCCTTCAAAGCATGGTTCAACTGTCACTTATTTTTCTTTTTCATTTTTTTTTTTTATTTTTTTTTAAGGTTTTTGCTATAGAGTGTGTGCCCTCACTGGAGAGACAGGGAGACAGAGAAAGATAGATAAAGAGAAGTAAGAAATCACCCCCAGCAGGATGGTCTTACCATGATCCCTTATCCTCCACTCTCCTGGGATTTGGGGAGCACACACACACACACACACACACACCTGGCATGGTTTTTAAGCTGCCAGGTTCAGGACCTGAACTGCAGTCGACCGTGTGGGAGTCTAACACCTTAACCACAATGCCACCTGCTGATTTGGGGCAGGCAGGTGGCATAGTGGTTGAGGTGATGGAGTCTCACATGGCTGACCACAGTCCAAGTCCCGAACCTGGTGGCTTGCTTTCTCACTTTCCCTTTCTCTTTCTCTCTCTGGTATACTTAAAGATAATAACAAATAAAAGGAAATAAATGATTCTTTTTAAAAAAGAATTTTGGTTTATTTCATTTCTTATTATTTTTTAAGGAATTATTTTATTTAACTTTATTTATTTTTAATCAGACCAGAGACAGACAAAGCGAGAGAGAGAAAGGGAAAATAAGAAAGCAAGCCGCCAGGTCTGGGACTCGAACTGTGGTTGGCAATGTGGGAGTCCAGCGCCCTTAACCACCATGCCACCTGCTGACCCATTTATTATTTTTTAAAATAATTATTTATTTAATTTCATTTGTTATTATCTTTTAACTAGAGAGAGAGAAAGAGAAAGCAAGAAAATAAGCCGCCAGTTGCGGGAATTGAACTGTCGTCGACCATGTGGGAATCCAGCATCTTTATCTACCATGCCACCTGCCAGCCCCACATTTGTTATTATTATTTATTTTAATTTGACCAGAGAGTGAGAGAAAGGGAAAGTGAGAAACCAAGCTGCCCAGTCTAGGACTCGAACTGTAGTCAACCATGTGGGAGTCCAGTGCCTTAACCACCACGCCACCTGCTGGCCCCCTAACCTGGACTTTTCAAGAACAGTTAGTTATGCCTACTCTGTATCCTCAAAGGGCTAAAGCACTCACAGCAGTTTATTATCCATTTATCTCTGCAGAGCCTTTTTTTGGGGGGGTGGGGAGGTTTTTGCTATAGGGTGCATGCACTCGCCAGAAAGACAGAGAGAGACAGAGACAGAAAGCGAGAAATCACCCCCCCCCCCGGTGGGGGGATGGCCATGCCCCAATCCCTTCTCCATTCTCCTCTTGGGATCTTGGGCACACACGCACATACGCCTGGCATGAGTTTAAGCCACCAGGTCCAAGACTCAAACCGCGGTTGACTACATGGGAGTCCAGCAACACAGCCATTACAACTGCTGGTCCCTAAAATAGGATATCTTAAGTCATCTCTGTACTCTCAGCATCCAAATCAGAATGTCAAAAACTGTTTAAGTACTTTACAAATATTAACAGGTTCTATGAATGTATACATATGTTAATCATCACAATGAAACTGTGAGTGTGACACAAACTCTCATCATCTCAATTTTACAGACAAGGAAAATGAAGTGCAGAGAAAGGAGCAAAGCCTCAAAGCTTGTAAGGTCTGGTCCCCAAAATTTCAACGTAGCCACAGGTGCAAAACTGAATTTCAAAAATAAAGAATTTCAATCTAAACATTACATTTTACCTCAACTGGACAAGCTAGATTTTCTTCAGAGTAACAGAACTAATGGGTTGAAGGGAAGATCAATGATTTCCACTCCCGGAAGGAGTTACTATTCACACACTAGGGTGTGGAAAGGCAATATTGAAACAACTAACTATGTTTATTTTAGCTCATCCTTCCACAAAATGTCTGTTTTGTACGTTATAAAACGCACATTATACAGTCATACTATATCTGTAATATAAAACACACGTAATGTGTGTGCATGATCAACCCTATTTACTGATAGAATGGACGCCAAAACATTTGAGGTCACAGCTCAGACTCCTCCAGAGTCTCCAGTTCGAGGGCTAAAGCACTGGTTTTAGGACTAGGTTCCTAAGCTCTTTCCACAGCACTTCAGTTTAAAACATTAGCTAATCAAGACTACGGCTAAGCTTCGGGGCAATAATAGCCTGTTCTTCATCTTTGTGACACCTATGTCAGCACAGGGCCTGGCGTTTAAGCAGAGGATCAATGTTGAACCTAATGGTATCATGAGACCCTCACTGAAAAAAAAACCCTCACTACCACTTACTATAAGCTTCCAGATTAAAAGAAAAAGTATACTAAGCACACACTAAGGAATGTAATGGAAAATTCTGAGGAACACTAAAAAAAAAAAAAAAAAAAAAAAAAAAAAAAACTTAAGTTATGTAACAAAACCAAGTTGTACTTTTTTGGCCTTTTTTTTCTTTTTAATTTGCCAGAGGGTGGGTGCCCTTGTCAAAGAGACAAAAAGAAAGAGAGGGGAAGTGGAGAAGCACACGCCTACCTTCCCTTCTTCCTTTCCAGATTTTGGGGCATGCATGCACATGCACCCAGTATGTGTTTTTTAAGCACCAGGAGTTCAGGACTCAACCATGCAGTCAAGCCATGTGGGACCCAGCTGCAGTAAACATATTTAGCATATTTTAAACACTACACAAAAGGGATTTGGAGATAAGAAATCTAAGTTTAGATAAAAGGTCTTTTCAAATTGAAAAATAATGATAATAATTCTTTAAAAAAGGGGGTGGGCCGGTGGCAGGTGGCATGGTGATTAAGGGCGCTGGACTCCCACATGGCCGACCATGGTTCAAGTCCTGGACCTGGCAGCTTGCTCTCTCGCCCTCTCTCTTCTCTTTCTCTGGTCAAAATTGAAAAATAATAATACATAAATAATTTTTTTTAAATGGTCTTTTCACTTTACTGTGATGGTGCACCTTTATCAGACCTAAAGACTCACATCAGCCTGCCTCTCTTACAACTTCCAAGAATGGGTCAAACCATCAAGAGCACCAACTGCAGACTTGACTATGAAGTGGGATTAGCTGGGTGGGACTACTTTGTACTTCTTTTATTTTTTTTAGAATTATTTATTTAACTTTATTTATTTATTTTAAGTTGACCAGAGAGGGACAGAGAGAGAGAGAAAGAGAGAAAGAAAGTGAGAAAGCAAGCCACCAGGTCCGGAACTTGAACCGCAGTGGGCCATGTGGGAGTCCAGAGCCCTTAACCCCCATACCACCTGCCAGTCCCTATTTTGTACTTCTTCAATCCAACAGTTAATGGGTGCCAAACAAAGAGAAGCTGTGCAAAAGCTCCCTTCTAAATGAGAGGAACATCTCTCTGACGCTAGAATGCAGAATGCCTTCTGTTCCCGTTTCATCCTCTGCAAACTGGGGATACTCAAATATTTATTTAGGTTTTTACCAGCATTAAACAACAAAAAACAGGCAAAAATATCTAGTGTGTCTACTCTCCCAAATGAACTCAAAGGCAGGAGTTTGGTCTATCATGTTTGTTGCCATGTTTCCAGGGCCTAGAATGATACTTTTTACTTAATAGATGGTTTAATAAATATTAAAATAGAATGTAAAATGCCTGGTGCTCTAAAAATATTGGCTATCATTCCTACTGTAATGAAAAACTATTAAAATTTCATTATTCTTATTAGGGTGATCTCACACTACTAGGAGGAACACTGAATAAATGCCAGAATGGAGGTAAGAACAACAGATCACACAACAGAACACACAACAGAACTAATCAACCACAAAAAAAAATCGGAAACAAATACACAACCGGAGTCCAATTTCAGACTTTTCTGAGTGAGGGTCACACTGGATGAGATTAATAACCACAATTACAATGAGTTTTCACGCTTGTGTGTGTACCAGGAACTGTGTCAAGCCATCTACGAGCTTCACTAAATCCAAGAACCCTGGGAAGAAGGTTCGCTCCCCCTTTTTTCAGATGGGGAAACTGAGACTCAGGGAGAGCCAAGGTCACATCCTGTAATGGAGAGAACCGGGATGTGAACCCAGGAAGTCCTACTCCTGAGCCTGCGTTCAGCGGGCCCCTCCGAGGGGCCATCCTCGCCTCCTCCAACATTGACTACACACCCCTCAACACAGGCGTGTGTCTAGTAATTCCCCAGGAGTCGGACTTGGTGGCCCCGGCGCCGGGAGAACAAAACAATACTTGTCCGCAGGCAAGTCCGATCGCCGGCGGCCAAGCCTGGGCCCCAAGGCAGCTGTCCCCTGAGCTTCACTCACATCGTGAACCCCAAGCCTCCCCGGCGGCGCAGGAAGCGACAAGGCGGCCTCGGGAGCCCAGGAAGGCCCGGCCCGCCGCGTGACCTTGGATTCGTCGCCCTGCTTCAGGCCTCAGTTTCCCCATCCCGGCCTTGCGCCTGTGCCGCTGCAGGCCCTCCACACGCCCCCCTCAGCCGCCCACCTTTCTGCCCCGCTTACGCTGGAAGGCGGCCGCTCCAGGGACGCCCACCATTTCCGAGCGCCGCGAACAACGACGACGCCGCTGCAGACGCGGTGGCGGCCGCCGCAGCCGCCTTTAAGCCGCGCGCCGCCCCGCCCCCTGACTGGCCCCGCCCCACCCCGCCAGTCGGGCACACCCCCGCCGCCTCTCTGGCCCGCCAGATCAACGCACGCGGAAGCCCAGCCCCAAGACCTATCCCGCGAAACCCCGCCCCCTGACCTCACCCTCCCCTTCCGCGGGAACCCACTGTCCTATCCTGGCGCAGCCTGCTTCTAAGACCCGCCCCCTTGCGTCACTCGCGCTCATCACGCGCACAGCCCATCTTCTAGCGCTGGACTTCCTGGTGTGGTCAGGGCAGAGGCCTGGAGCCGGGGAGGTGTCTTAGGGGGCGGGATAAGAGGGGAGGGGACACGCCAGATATGAGTTCACCAGGTAAGGTTCTGGTAGCCTTTGTGCATGACTTTGAGCAAGTCCCTTCCTCTTTTTGTCTACAGTACGCTAAATGTCTAAAATGCCTTCATAACGGTAACAATTGCCAACTATCGTTATTGAGCTCTTTAGCAGGTACAGGTGCTACTTTTGTAACGCTCGGTGCAGTAAATCCTTACAGTCAAGATCAGGTATTGTTTGCCCACCCGCTACAGTTAGCAAAAAGAAAGCAGAGATGTGATAGAAACTGAAGTACTTTTTTTTTAATTAAGAATTTTTTTAAATTTAACTTTATTTATTTATATATTTATTATTTTTAATTTAACTAGAGAAGGACAGAGTGAGTGAGCGAGAGAAAGAGAGAGAAAGCAAGCAAGCCACCAGATTCGAGACTCAGACCCTGGTTGGCCTTAGTGGGAATCCAGTGCCCTTAACCACCAAGCCACCTGCCAGCCCCAGAACTGAAGTACTTCAGATTTCAGGCCCGCTCCTTTGAGCTGAGCTAAACTATTAATATTTACCTCTCAAAGACCTAGAAACAAGATTAACATTAAAACATGAGATTAAAAATCCCAAACTTCTGCCGGAAGGTGGCATGGTGGTTAAGGGTGCTGGACTCCCACATGGCTGACTGTGGTTCAAGTCCCAACCTGGCGGCTTTCTTTCTCACTTTCCCTCTCTCTCTCTTGTTCTGTCCCTCTCTGGTCAAATTCAAATAAATACATAAAGTTAAATAAAATAATTCTTCAAAGGAAAAAATCCCAAACTTCATGCCAGCCAGTAGCATGATGATGAAGGCAGCTGCATCCCACATGGCTAACTGCTAGGTTTGAGTCCCAGACCCAGAGGTTTTGAAAAACACACTGAGCTGGGACCAGCAGTTGGTATAATGGCTATGTCACTGGACTTCCATGTAGTCGACTGTGGTTCATGTCCCGTACCCGGTGGCTTAAACTCACTCTGGGCACATGTGCACGCATGCCCAAGATCCCAAGAGGAGAATGAAGGAGAAGGGATTGCGGTGTGGCCATCCCCCCTGGGGGGTGATTTCTCACTTTCTGTCTTTCTGGCAAGTGCACATGCCCTATAGCAAAAAAAAAATCTCTCCCCCCAAAAAAGAATTATTTTATTTAATTATTTATTTATTCATTCATTTTTTATTTTAATTTGACCAGAGAGAGAAAGAGAGAAAGTGAGAAAGCAAGCTACCAGGTCTGGTACTTGAACTGTGGTCAGCCATGTGGGAGTGTCCAGCGCCTTAACCACCATGGCACCTGTTGGTCGCCTGGCAGCTTGCTTTCTCACTTTCTCTCTCTCTCTGTCTGTCTCTCTTCAAATTAAAATAATGATGATGATGATGAATAAAATTAAATAAAATCATGAAAAAATTAAAAAATAAAAGCTCTGCTAGGCTGATGATGCACATGGGAAGGTTCTGTGTTTGTGTCTGGGAAACCTCCCAGATATGCCAGACAGAGCTGGCTGAACACCAGAGTTGCATTGCAGCATCGAGTCCCTATTGTGGATGCTTGCTCTCTCTCTCTCTCTCTCTCTCTCTTACTTACTAAAAAGATAAATAAAATTTAAGAACAAAAGGAAAACTAGGAGTGGGGCCAGCAGGTGGTGTGGTGGTTAAGGTGCTGGGCTCCCATGGTGGACCACCATTAGAGTCCTGGATCTGGTGGCTTGCTTTCTCACTCCCTTCTCCACCCCCCACTCCTAGCCTCTCTCTGTGTCTTTCTCTAATGAGCACACCTGCCCTATAGCGAATTTAAAAAATTAAAAATTAGGGGCTGAACTTGTAGTACAGTGGTTAAGCGCTGTGCATAGGGAGTCAGATACCACATGGCCAATCATGGTTTGAATCCTAATCCTACTGGCTTGAAAAACACATCAGATGCATGCGTTTACATGCCCCATGTCCTGACAGCATAGAGAAATGAAAAAAGAATCACAGCATAACCACATCCCATCGTGGGGTTACTTTCTCTCTCTCTCTGTCTCGTTTTCTGTCTGATAAGGCAGGTGCCCTCTGGCAATGAAAAAAAAATATTAGTTTTAAAAATTTGATTTGGGGGCCAGTAGGTAGCATGATGGTGAAAGTGCTGGAATTCCCACATAGGTGACTGCAGTTCGAGTACCGGACCTGATGGGTTGCTTTCTCACTCTCCCCCTCCCTCTCTCTTTCTCTGGCAAAACTCATGTGAAAATAATAATAATAATAAATAATCCATTTTTTAAAAAATTGATTTGGGACTAATAGATGGTGTAATGGTTACGTCGCTGGACTCCCACATGGCCAACCACGGTTTGTGTCTCAGACCTGGTGGCTTCAAAATTCATGCCAGGTGCATGTACGTGCATACCCAAGATCCCTGGAGGAGAATGGAGGAGAAGAAACTGTAGCGTGGCCATCCCTCCTAGGCGTGATTTCTTATTTTCCCTCTCACTGTGTCTGTTTCCGATCTCTTTGGCTAGCACAGGCACCCTAAGGTAAAAACCTCTATAAAAAAAAAAAAAAAAAAAAAATTGTATTTGGGCCCAAAGATTGCATGGTGGCTAAGGCACTGGACTCCTACATGGCCAAATGCAGTTTAACTCCTGGACTTGGCGACATGAAAATGATGCCGGTGTGTATGTGTGTGCATGCCTAAAATCTCAAGAGAATGGAGGAAAAAGGATTGCAGCTTGACCATCACTCCAGGGGGTGATTTCTCACTTTCCCTCTCACTGCCTCTCAGTTTTTCTCCAGTGAGCCCACGTGCCATATGGCAAAAAAAAAAAAAAAAAAAAACCTTAAAAAAAAAATGTTGGGGCTGGCAGGTGGATGGGCACTGGACTCCCACCTGGCCAACTACAGTTTGATACCCAGACCTAGCAGCTTGCTTTCTCAATTTCCCTTTCTCTCTGTCTCTCTCTCTGGTAAATTAAAAAATAATAATAACTGGGACTAGCAGATTGCGTAATGGTTACATTACTAGACACCCACTGCAGTTCGAGCCTTGACCTGGTGGCTTGAAATTCATGCTGCTGGCTGCATTCATGTGCGTGTGTGCCCAGAGGAAGGGGTTATGGCGTGATCATCCTTCTAGGGGAGTGGTTTCTCGCTTTCTGTTTCTCTGCCTCTCTGTGTCTCTCCAGTAAGTGCATGTGCCCTATAGCAAAATCTCTCTAAATAATAATAACAATTAAAGAAAATAAAATGAATAATTCTTTTTTCCTTCTTTTAGAGAGATATTTTTCTATAGGGCATCCTATCTGAACTCATTTTCTTTATTATTTATTTAATTTTATTTATCATGATTTATTATTATCATTGTTTTCTTTTTTATATAAAATATTTATTTTTATTCATTTATTTTAATTTGACCAGAGAGGGACGGAGTGAGAGAGAGAGAGAGGGAAAGTGAGAAAGCAAGCTGTCAGGTCTACAACTAGAACCTTGGTTGGCCATGTGGGAGTCCAGCACCCTTAACCACCATGCCACCTGCCAGCCCCTATTATTATTTTCAGTTTGCCACAGAGCACATGTCCTCACCAGAAAGAGATAAAAAGAGAGGGAAGGCAGGAAAGCAAGCCACCAGGTCTGTGACCTGAATGACAGTCGGCCATGTGGGAGTCCAACACCCTAACCACCACACCACCTGCTGGCCCCCATTTTTTTTTTTTCAAATCAATACCTTTTTTTTTTTTTTTGAGAGGTTTTTGCTATAGGGCGCGTGCGCTCGCCAAACAGACAGAGAGAGACAGAGAGACAGAAAGCAAGAAATCACCCACAGGGAGGATGGCCACGCCACAATCCCTGCTCCTCCCTTCTCCTCTCGGGATCTTGGGAACGCACGCACACGTGCCTGGCGTGAGTTTTAAGCCACCGGGTCCAGGACGCGAACTGCAGTTGACAACATGGGAGTCCAGCGCCATAGCCATTACGCAAACTGCTGGTCCCAAATCAATACCATTTTTTAAAAGAATTATTCATTTTGGGACCAACAGATGGTGTAATGGTTATGTTGCTGGACTCCCATGTAGCCAACCAAGGTTCGAATCCTGGACCCAGTGGCTTAAAACTCACTTGGGCACGTGTGCATGTGTGCCTAAAATCCGGAGAGAAGAATAGAGGAGGGATTGCTGTGTGGCCATCTCCCGTGGGGGGTGATTTCTTGCCTTCTGTCTCTCTGTCTCTCTCCTTGTCTGGTAAGTGCACACGCCGTATAGTAAAAATCTCCCAGGGCCAGCAGGTAGTGTAGTGGTTAAGGTCGCTGGACTCCCCCATGGCTGACCACAGTTCAAGTGGCGGCTTGCTTTCTCACTTTCTCTCTCTGTCCCTCTCTCTACTTCCATCTCTCTCTAGTCAAATTTAAATGAATAAATAAAGTTAAATAAAATAATTATTTAAAAAAAAATCTCTCTAATGAGGCCGGCAGGTGGTTAAGGGTGCTAGACTCCCACATGACGAACTGCAGTTTGAGTCCTAGACCTGGGGGCTTGCTTTCTCACTTTCCCTCTCTCTCTCTCTCACTCTGTCCCTCTCTAGTCAAATTAAAAATAAATAAAGTTAAGGAAACCAGCAGTTAGCGTAATGGCTATGTCGCTGGACTCCCACGTAGTTGACCGCGGTTCACGTCCCGGACCCGGTGGCTTAAAACTCACGCCGGGCACGTGTGCGTGCGTGCCCAAGATCCCGAGAGGAGAATGGAGGAGAAGGGATTGCGGCGTGACCATCCCCCCTGGGGGGGTGATTTCTCGCTTTCTGCCTCTATGTCTCTCTCTGTCTGTCTGGCGAGCGCACGTGCCCTATAGCGAAAACCTCTCAAAAAAAAAAAGAAAGAAAAGAAAACAGAAAAAAAAAGTTAAATTAAGTAATTCTGTTTTTTAAAAAAATCCTTAAAAATCTCTCTTAAAAAAAAAAAATGGATGGGACCAGCAGTTGGCTTAATGGCTATGTTGCTGAACTCCCATGTAGTCGACCGCATTTTGAGTCCCAGACCCGGTGGCTTAAACTCACGCTAGGCACGTGTGCGTGCGTGCCCAAGATCCCGAGAGGAGAATGGAGGAGAAAGGATTGCAGTGAGGCCATCCTCCTGGGGGGTAATTTCTCACTTTCTGTCTCTCTGTCTCTCTCTGTCTTTCTGGCAAGCGCATGTGCCCTATAGCGAAAACCTCTCCGAAAAAAAAAATAATAAAAATAATTATCAAGAACCTATCTTGTCCCAAGTATTTTCGTAGGATATAGTGGTCAATAAGATAATGTTTCTTCCTGTATGAAGCTTCCTTTATAGAAATAGACGATAAATAAATAAGTAAGCATAATAATAATTTAATATAGGGACCAGCCCACAGTATGGTAGTTAAGGCAGCTGGATCCCACATGGCCAATTGCACAATTTGACAGAAGATTACACAATCTTGGACCCAGCAGCTTGAGAAACATACTGTGTACATGTGTGTATGTGCCCAGGATCCCAAGGGGAGGAAGTGAGATGGAGAAGAGGGGATTATAGTATGGCCATTCCCCATGGAGGTGCTTGCTTGCTTGCTCTCTCTCTTAAGCAAGCACATATGCCCTCTGGCAAATTAAAATAATAATAATAATTTAATGTAAAAACAAGACAGAGGTCGGGACCAGCAGTTAGCGTAATGGCTATGTCGCTGGACTCCCATGTAGTCAACCGCGGTTCGAGTCCCGGACCCGGTGGCTTAGACTCACGCCGGGCGCATGTGCGTGCGTGCCCAAGATCCTGAGAGGAGAATGGAGGAGGAGGGATTGCGGTGTGGCCATCCACCCGGGGGGTGATTTCTCACTTTCTGTCTGTCTGTCTCTGTCTGTCTGGCGAGTGCACGCGCCCTATAGCAAAAATCTCTCAAAAAAAAAAAAAAAAGAAAGAAAAAACAAGACAGAGGGGACCAGAAGGTGGCGTGATGGTTAAGGTGCTGGACACTCCCACATGCCTGACCATGGTTCGAGGCCTGGACCTGGAGGCTTGCTTTCTCACTTTCTCTCTCATCTCTCTCTGGTCAAGTTAAAATAAATGAATGAATAAATTAAATTAAATTAAATTAAATTAAATACTTAAAAAAAAAAAAAGTAAGAGACTGTGAAAGGGCTGTACAGACTGCTATCTATACAGTCGGTAGGCAGGAAAGACCTCTTAGAGGAAATAATGTGTGAGCTGAGACTACGATGAAATGAGAGATCAGGCCGTGGGACTATCTGGGGACATTGTGTTCTAGGCAGAGACAACAGCAATGCAAAGGCCCTGAAGAGTAAACAAACTCTGTGTTCTTAAGACACAAGGAGCCCAGTGTGGGTAGCATTGCATGGGTGAGAGGAAGAAAGGTGGTAAACGAGGCTGAGAGAAGAACTACTGCAGAGAATTGTGAAGAAGCCAGACTGAAAGGTCTATATATTATTAATATATGATTCCTTGTTAGGATATTTTAGAAAAGGCAAAGTTATATGAACAGAATATAGGTCTATGATTGCCAGACACTTATAGTAAGGGTGAAAGATTACTACTAGGGCCCAGGGAACCCAGCTGCCAGGCAGAGCAGCAACATTCTGCAATACTGGAAGCCATATGTCAGATGTGGGTTCAGCCACAGGGTTCACTACATGCTGAGCATGTGCGGGCGCTCATGATTCTGGCTGGTTCTGGCTGGGTGGGGAAGGCTGGAGGTGTAGGGATCATGGCATGAAACCCTGTTGAGGATGCTTGTCATTCTTCCTCTCTCTCTCTCAACATGAAACTTGAAAATAAATGGGATGTGGGCCAGCTGGGGCATGGTTTTTGAGGCAGCTGCATTTCATATGGCTGACTGCATGGTTTGAGTCCCAGACCCTGTGATTTGAGAGACACACCAGGTGCGGGTGCATGCATGCCCAAAATCCCAAGAGGAGAATGGAGGATAAGGGATTATAGAGTAGCCATCCCCCATGGGAGGTCCTTTCTCACTGTCCCTCTTTCCATCTGTCCTAGAGCACATATACTTTCTTGCAAATTAAAAAAGAAAAGAAAAAGGTAAGGAAAGGAGACATAGGGAAGATCTGGAACTGATGGAACTGTTCTACATCTCAATTGCCATGATGGCTAAATGATGGTATGTATTATGTATGCCTTTGTTGGAACACATAGAACTGTACTTTTTTTGGAAAGAATTATTTAACTTCACTTATTTTACATATGTATGTATGTATTTATTTATTTTAATTTGACCAGAGAGGGACAGAGTAAGAGAGAGAGAGAGAGAGAAAACAAGCCACCAAGTCCAGGACTCAAACGACTGTCGGCCATGTGGGAGTCCAGTGCCCTTAACCACCATGCCACATGCTGGCCCTGAACTGTAGATTTTTTTTAAAGTTAAATGTATCTTGTATAATATTTTATTTTATTTATTTATTTATCGGAGAGGTTTTTGCTATAGGGTGTGTGTGCTTGCGCGAAAGAGAGAGACAGAGAGAGACAGAAAACAAGAAATCACCCCCTGGGGGGACAGCCACACCGCAATCCCTTCTCCATTCTCCTCTTAGGATCTTGGGCATGCACGCACATGCGCCCATTGTGAGTTTAAGCTACTGGGTCCAGGGCTCAAACCATGTTCAACTACATGGGAGTCCAGTGATGTAACTATTATGCCATTTGCTGGTCCCCCTTGTATAATATTTTATGACGGAGAAAGATAAAGGAAGAAAGAGAGAGACATAAGTATTTCTGGCAGGGCCTTGCCACATTGTAATCCTCCTGCCTCAGCCTCTTAGCCAGGACTACAGACACACACCACTATGCCTGACTCTTTTCTCACACAGGATCAAGCTGTATTATCTAGGCTAGTCTCCAGCATGCTGTCTTCGGCCTCAGAGTTCTGAGTCACTGGGATAATTGTCACAGGCCATGGTGACTGGCCTTTACCATGGACTGGGAATTCAACCTGGGCCTCCCACGTGGTCTCAGCCTGCAAAGCACAGCATCTTAGCACTGTAGCTGGGTCACTTAATATAAATGTTTTTAATTGCCAGAAGATACATGCACATGCCAGAGACTGAGAAATAGAAGGAGGGGGAAGAAAGCACCCCTCAATGGGGCATGGCTGGCCCTCCTTCATGTAAATTTTTTTCTAATCTGCCAGAGGCACATGTGTTCTTGGGGGGAGAGAAAGAGAGAGAGGGAAAGTACCCGCCATGGGGAATGGCCACACATGCATGTCCTGCATATTTCTCAAGCCACCAGGTCCAGGATTTGAACTACGCAGTCAGCCATGTGGTATCTAGCTGCCTTAACCACCACACCACAGACTAGCCCTGTGTAAAAAACTTTTAAGTGAATTTAAGGGCCTCCTTTATGTACATTTTTTTTTTGAGAGTTTTTTGCTATAGGGCACGTGTGCTCGCCAGAAAGACAGAGAGAGACAGAGAGAGAGAAAGCGAGAAATCACCCCCCCTGGGCGGATGGCCACGCCGCAATCCCTTCTCCTCCATTCTCCTCTTGGGATCTTAGGCACGCACGCACATGCGCCCAGTGTGAATTTATGCCACCGGGTCCGAGACTCGAACCGCGGTCAACTATGTGGGAGTCTAGTGACATAACCATTATGCTAACTGCTGGTCCCTTATGTAAATATTTTAAAAACAAATTTAAGGGCCAGCCAATAGCCTATGATTAAGGGACTGGCTCCCACGTAGCCAACCATGGTTCAAACCTTAGTCTCAAGCATCTTGAAAAACACACAGACACATGTGCTGCAAATTTCAACAGGATGGAGAAATGAAGGAGAAGGGATTGTGGCACAACTTAACACCCCATTGGGGTTACTTCTTCTCCCTCTCATCTCTGGTGAGTACACAAACTCTTTAAAAAAAAAAAATTAACCAATAAAAGCTGGATAGTATTCTTTTTTTAATTACATAAATTTATTTATTAATTTATTTATTTTAATTTGACTAGAGAGAGACATAGAGAGAGAGATAGTGAGAAAGCAAGCCACTAGGCCTGGGACTCCAACCGCAGTCAGCCATGTGAGAGTGTCCAGCGCCTCAACCACCACGCCACCTGCTGATCCTCTGGATAGTATTCTGAAAAAAAGAAAGAGCATTAGAGGGGCCTGCAGGTGGCATGGTAATTAAGGGCACAGGACTCCCACAAGGTCAAATGCAGTTTGAGTCCCAGACTTTCTGTTGGCTTGCTTTCTCACTTTCTCTCTCTTTCTCTTACTCTGTACCTCTCAAATTAAAATAAAGTTAAATAAAATAATTCTTTAAAAAAGACATATTTTTAAAAAGAGTGATAGATGAAATTATTCCCCACAGTTGCTACCTTTTCTTTCTCATTTTGTTTAGTTCACACTGGAGTGTGGAGATGTTCTGGGGGTAAGGCCCTCTGGGAACACACCAGAAGCACAAAACATCAGCCAGTATTTTTTGTAACCTAAGGTCTATAGAATCAGGAACACTAGCGTTTAAAAATCAAGTGGACCAGCTCCTTCATCTGGTGTTTAAGGCAGCTGGATCCCTTGTGGCCAACCCTGTGGTTCAAGTCCCACACCAATGTCTTGAGAAACATTCTGGGCACATGTGTATGAGTGCTTAGAGCCCTAAAAGGATGGAGAGATGGAGAAGGAATTGCAGCGTTACCATGCCCCATGCATCCTCCCACTAGTGTGCGCGTGTGTGCTTGTGGGTACACGCACGCCCACGCACACTCATATACACAGAAGAATCGGGGACAGAACCAGGTGTCTTATAAACTAAATTTGACTTAAGCTTTGCAACAGCTCCATTTCCCAGCCAATGGAAACTGAGGCTTAAAGAGATTAAGAGATATTAAGAAATCATCGTGAGTCTGAAGCTTACTGCCAACTGACAGAACTTAACTTCTGATATTCTTTACACAGCCTTCTAAAACAATTATAGGCTCAGCTAGACCTAAGGGAATTGCTTGCGTCCCTGCTGTTTCTTGTGATTGTTTTTCTTTAACAAGTGAGAAGAGGATAAAGATGGGTGGCAGAGAGAAGTACAGGCTGCCTGCCATCTGCCCTGGCCATGCCCCTTCCGCTGATGAAGGATAAACACAAGGCCAGGCCAGATGACAGTCAGGGAGAGGAAGCGACTTAAAGGTGTATGGTCCTTGTTGGCTAAATGGGAGCCTAAAATACCCTTGGAAATTTAGAAAACCTATCTGAATGCCAAAGAAGTATTTGCCATGGCTGAGACTTTTCTAGTAAGTAAGGTTTTTTCACTTAAAGAGGCTAAAGAGCCCAAGAGCTTGCAGAGGAAGAGAGGAACGAGGGAGTTTCTTAGTTATGGATCATATTATTTATTTTTAAAGAATTATCTTATTTAACTCTATTTATTATTATTATTATTTTCCAGTTTGATTAGGGAAAGACAGAGAAAGAGGGAGAAGGAAAGTGAGCAAGCAAGCCACTGGTCCAGGACTCAAACAGCGGTCGATATGGGAGTCCAGCTTCTATAACTACCACACCACCTGCCAGCCCCAGCTATGGGTTATATTATTAAAATCTTAAAATAAAATAAAATAAATCTTTTAAAAAGTACCTTTAAAAAAAAGGGGGGGGACCAGCAGGTGGCGTGGTGGTTAGGGTGCTGGACACTCCCACATGGCTGACCACAGTTCAAGTCCTGGACCTGTTAGCTTGCTTTCTCACTTTTCCTCTCTCTCTCTCTCTCTCTCTCTCTCTCTCTCTCTCTCTCTCTGGTCAAATTAAGGGAACCAGCAGTTAGCGTAACGGCTATGTCGCTGGATTCCCACGTAGTCAACCGCGGTTCGCGTCCCGGACCCAATGGCTTAAAACTCACGCCGGGCGCGTGTGCATGCGTGCCCAAGATCCCGAGAGGAGAATGGAGGAGAAGGGTTTGCGGCGTGACCATCCCCCAGGGAGGTGATTTCTCACTTTCTGTCTCTATGTCTCTCTCTGTCTGGCAAGCGCACGTGCCCTATAGCGAAAACCTCTCAAAAAAATTAAAATAAATGAATGAATAAATAAAATAATTCTTTAAAAAATTGCCTTAAAAAAATATATTATTGGGGCCAGCAGGTGGCATGGTGGTTAAGATTGCTGGACTCCCATGTAGCTGACCACAGTTGGAGTCCCAGACCTGGTGGCTTGCTTTCTTACTTTCCCTCTCTCTCTCTG
Source organism: Tupaia tana (assembly GCA_026018925.1). Lineage (NCBI taxonomy): Eukaryota > Metazoa > Chordata > Mammalia > Scandentia > Tupaiidae > Tupaia > Tupaia tana. The sequence goes on from JAKSZU010000015.1 coordinate 30,709,706, forward strand.
TCTCTCTGGTCAAATTTAAAAATAATAATAAATAGGGACCAACAGTTGGTGTAATGGCTATGTCGCTAGACTCCCATGTAGTTGACCACAGTTTGAGTCCCAGACCTGGTGGCTTAAGCTCACACCGGGCACATGTGCGTGCGTGCCCAAGATCCCGAGAGGAGAAGGGAGGAGAAGGGATTGCAGTGTGGGTGTGGCCATCCCCCCTGGGGCTGATTTCTCGCTTTCTGTCTCTCTGTCTCTCTGTTTTTCTGGCGAGCACACGCAACCTATAGCAAAAAAAAATTTGCCAGAGAGTACATGTACTCACCAGGAAGAGAGCGTCAGAAAAAGGGAAAATGAGAAAGCACACTTCCTAGGATCAGCAGTTGCCGTAATATATACATTGCTAAGCTCCCATGTAGTAGATCATGGTTGGAGTCCCAGACCTGGTGGCTTAAACCTCACACTAGGCGCATGTGTGCCCATGCCCAAGATCCCAAGAGGAAAATGAAGAAGAAGGGATTGCAGCGTGGCCATCCCCCCTGGAGGGTGATTTCTTGCTTTCTATCTTTCTGTCTCTCTGCATCTCTCTGGTGAGCTCATGAGCCCTATAGCAAAAATCTGTCTCTCAAAAAAAAAGACACCCTTCACATGGGGCATGACCACACTGCAATCCCCTCTCCTCCATTTCTCCCTCTCCTTGAGATTTTGGGCATGTACATACATGTGCCTGGACTGTTCTTTCAGACACAGGGTTCAGGACTTGACCTGTGATTTGACTTGTCCAGTCATCCTAACTACCACACTGCTGGCTGGCCTATAAAACACTCTCAATTCTTTTTTTTTTTTTTTAAATTTTATTTATTATTGTTTTTTAAAATTTTGCTGGTGGACACATGTGCTCATCAGAAAGACAGAGAAAGAGAGAGAGGGAAAGTGAGAAAGTAAGCCAAAGGTCTGGAACTCTAACTGCAGTCAGCAATGTAGGAGTCCAGTGCCTTAACCACCATGCCACCTGCCAGCCCCCTAACTTTGTTTTAAACCATTTCTGGGCCAGCCCTATAGCTTAGTGGCTAAGAGAGCCAGACCCCATGTGGCCTACTGGTTCTAATCCCAGTCCCAAGAGTAACTTAAAAAACATGCCAGGCATATGTGAGTGTGTGCCCCAAATCTTGATAAGATATGGAAATAGAGAAGAAGGATTGCAGTGTGACCACACCCCATTCGCAGGTACTTTCTTCCTCTTCCTCTCCCTCTGTCTCATTGTTTCTTTCTGGTCAGCACATGCACCCTCTGACAAAGTTTAAAATGACAACCACAAAAAGGAAAATGAATAAGCCTGAAAGTCCTAGCTAACCATTGTCATATTCTTCAGCCTCAGTTTCTCCCTGGTCCCTCCAGGTGATATAAGTTTCCTCATAATGACCACAGACTTCATAAATTCCTTTTAACATGGTTTTAAGCCCTTGTCATAGACTGTGTGTTTCCTAGGGATAGGAACCACTTCTTTTTTTTTTTTTTTTTTTGGAGAGGTTTTTGCTATAGGGCGCGTGCGCTCGCCAGACAGACAGAGAGAGACAGAGAGATAGAAAGCAGGAAATCACCCCCCAGGGGGGATGGCCACGCCGCAATCCCTTCTCCTCCATTCTCCTCTCGGGATCTTGGGCACGCACGCACACGCGCCCGGCGTGAGTTTAAGCCACCGGGTCCGGGACTCGAACCGCGGTCGACTACGTGGGAGTCCAGCGACATAGCCATTACGCTAACTGCTGGTCCCAAGGAACCACTTCTTGTTTATGGCTGGTGTCTGGACCCAGGATGGTATCTGATAAGAGAGTATAGCTTACAAGCATTCACCCAGTCCTAGTTGGAACTGTTCTCTTTTCACCATGTGCTTGTGTATTCACTCAATTACTCACTCAACAAATATTTGATTGCATAGATGGGGGACAAGGACACAGGTTGTGTCATTACCTCCTAAACCGTTCATGAGCTCTCACATTCTGGAGGTGGGACTGTAATTGTACATTCCGCTAGGAAAGCAGAATCTATTAAAGCTAAACATACATGCCTGTTAGAAGACCCAGCTTCTCCACTCCTAGGCTTACACTGGGGGGAAAAAGCTTACACGGGGTGCATGGGGGCAACAAGTAGCATAGTGGTTATGTGGTCAACTGGAGTTCAAGTCCTGGAGCTGGTAGCTTACTTTCTCACTTTTTTTTTTTTAATTTTATTTGGTTTTTATTATTCTCAATTTGGCCAGAGAGAGGCAGAGAGAGAGAGAGAGAGAGAGAGAGAGAAAGCAAGCCACCAGGTCTGGGACTTGAACCATGGTCAGTATATAGGAGTCCAGCACCTTAACCATTATGCCACCTGCTAGCCCCACTTTCTCACTTTTCATCTCTCTCTCTGGTGTGTGCACATGCCCTAAAACAAATTTAAAACATAATAAATAAAAAAATTCTTAAAAAAACAAAACAAAAACTCAAGACTAGCAGATGGTGTAATGGTTACGTTGCTGGACTCACACATAGTCAACCACGGTTCAAGTCCTAGACCTGGTGGCTTAAAAATCATAGTGAGGGGATCGGTAGGGGTCGTGGTGGTTAAAGCCTCTGGATTCCCATGTGGCTGACCATGGTTTGAGTCCCAGACCTGGTGGCTTGCTTTCTCACTTTCCCTTTCTCTCTGTGTCTCTCTGGTCAAATTAAAAAATTATAATAACAAATGAAACTAAACAAATAAATAATTCTTGGGACCAGCAGTTAGCGTAATGGTTATGTTGCTGAACTCCCATGTAGTCGACTGTGGTTCGAGTCCCGGACTCAGTGGCTTAAACTCATGCCGGGCGCATGTGCGTGCGTGCCCAAGATCCCAAGAGGAGAATGGAGCAGAAGGGATTGTGGTGTGGCCATCCCTCCTGGGGGGTGATTCTCGTTTTCTGTCTCTCTGTCTTTCTGATGAGCACATGTGCCCTATAGCAAAAAACTCTCCAAAAAAAAAATTCTTAAAAAAAAGTCACACTGGGAGCGTATGTGCCCCAAATCCTGAGACAAGAATGGAGGAAAAGGGGGACCAGCAGTTAGCGTAATGGCTATGTCGCTGGACTCCCACGTAGTCGACCGCAGTTCACGTCCCGGACCCGGTGGCTTAAACCTCACGTCGGGTGCGTGTGCGTGCGTGCCCAAGATCCTGAGAGAGAATGGAGGAAAAGGGATTGCGGCGTGGCCATCCCCCCTGGGGGGTGATTTCTCGCCTTCTATCTCTCTGTCTCTCTCTATCTGTCTGGCGAGCGCACGCGCCCTATAGCAAAAACCTCTCCAAAAAAAAAAAAAAAAAAGAATGGAGGAAAAGGGATTGTGGCATGGCCATTCCCCGTGGGGGGGGGGGGGGGCGATTTCTCATTTTCTGTCTCTCTGACAAGTACATGCACCCTATAGCAAAAATCCCTCTTAAAAAAAAAAAAATCTAATACAATTGTTTATAGGAGCATTTTTACAAAAGCCCCAACTGTGAGGTTCCTAAATATCTGTCAACAAAAGGATCAATAAATTTTTAAAGATGTATTCAATGTTATTTATTATCATTATTTTAAAATAATTATTTTATTTTATTTGTTGTTATTGTTTTAATTTTTTTAAGAATTATTTTATTTAACTTTATTTATTATTATTATCATTATTATTTTCCAGTTTGATCAGAGACACAGAGAGAGAGAGTCAGAGACACAGAGAGAGAGAGAGGAAGTGAGAAAGCAAGCCACCAGGTCCAAGACTTGAACCGTGGTCGGCCATGTGGGAGTCCAGCACCTTTAACCACCATGCCACTTGCCGGCCCCTTATTGTTTTAATTTGACCAGAGAGAGAAAGGGAAAGTGAGAAAGAAAGCCGCCAGCTCCAGAACAGGAACTTAACCACCATGCCACCTGCTGGCCCCAATTATCATTATTTTTTCAATTTGACTAGAAAGAGACAGAGAGAGGGAAAGCAAGCTGCCAGGTCTAGGATCTGAACCATGGTTGGCCATGTGGGAGTACAATGCCCCAACCACCATACCACCTGCCAGCTCCAAGGATTAATAATTTTTTTAAAAAAGAATTATTTTATTTAACTTTATTTTTAATTTGTCCAGAGAGAGACAGAGAGAGAGAGAAAGTGAGAAAGCTCGCCGTCACCATGGTAGACCATGTGGGAGTCTAGCGCCCTTAACCACTACACCACCTACTGGCCCCAAGACCAATAAATTTTGATATTTCCACACAATGGAACACTGCATAGCAATGAAAATAATTATTATACAGACAACAGAGATGAGTCTCAAATGACGGAGAGTATTGAAAAGCCAGACACAAAAGAGTATATATTGTGTTATTCCATTTATACAAGAGTACTTCAAAAAGTTTGTAAAAAGGGCCTGCAGGTGGCATGGTGGTTAAGGGCATTGGAATCCCACGTGGCTGACCATGCTTCAAGTCCTGAACCTGGTGGCTTGCTTTCTCACTTTCCCTCTCTATCTTTCTCTGTCTCTCTTTGCTCAAACTGGAAAATAATAATAAATAGATTTAGTAGGTATCTTTAAAAAAAGTTTGTGAAAAAAATGAAATTAAAGTATTTTGGGTGTAGAAATTTTAAAAATCATGAATAGCTTTTGCATAATACGCATTTTGTTTTTTCTCTTTTATTTCTATTTATTTTTTCCATGAATGAAAGAGATGAGAGAAAGAGAGCGAGAAACAGCACCCTGAATAGGATTTTTAAAATTTTTTTTTAACTTTTGCTATAGGGCGTACACTCACCAGAGTGACACAGAGACTAAGAAAGAGAGATTAAAAAAAAAGAGAGAGAGAAAGTGAGAAATCCCCTGCAGTGGAACTGGCCACAGCTGCAATCTCTTCTCCTTCATTTGCCTTTCAAGACTCTGGGTGTTCATGCACACACGCCTGCATGTTTTTCAGTCTGCCAAGTCTGGGACTCGAACTGCACAGTCAGCCACGTGGGATCCAGCCACCTTAATGACCATACCACCTGCTGACTCATCGTTCTTGATTTTTGTTAATTTTTTTTTTTTCACCATAGTGGCGGCCTGTGCTTACCTGAGCACTTACCTACTTCCCCACATGCAGATTCCCACCATCACATCCCTTGTTTAGCTTGGTCAAAATTCCCAAAGGGAAAGAGAGACCTGGGCAGGATAGGCCTTCACACTGCAGACTTGGAGTTGGAGAAGGGATGTTGAAGCCTGAGGCAAAAGAAGGCATATAAAAGGTTTCAAGTTCATTTGTCCTTGAGGATTCTGATTTGTCCCCTCCCACCCCTTTTCCTTTAAACAAAAGGCCAGAAGGCTTGCTAAAAGGGAAGGGAAGTCCAGTTTGGAGTCTGCTCTGAGAAAGAGTTCAGAGCTACCCACCCTTAGAACAGAGGGTCTCAGGCCTCATTCCTATGCCAAGAACCATCCTCTCTCCCCATCAATTCTTTTTTTTTCTTTTTTTAATTAACCATTTAGTTAGTTAGTTAGTTGTGATTTTCAGGCCACTGGTTCTGGGACTCAAACCACAGTTGTCCATGTAGGAATTCAGCTGGCCCCCCTGCTATCAATTCTGATGATCTGTTTGGGAGCAATATAAGAGACAAGCTTTGTCTTGTTTTATTTTAGAGTTTAATTTTTTTTTTTTTTTTTGAATGAGATTTAAAAAAAAAAGAGGAGCCAGCAGATTTCCTGGTGGTTAGGGTACTCAATTGACTCGCCCTCCCCCAACTTTGCCCAAGCATATTTCAAGTCCCAGACCTGATGGCTTGTTTTCTCTCTTTTTGTCTGTCTCTGGCAAGCACATGTGCCCTATGCAAATAAAAATAAAAATAATAATAAATTAAATTAAATAAATAATTTTAAAATACAGTGAAAGAAAGAGAGAAAAAAAAAAGAGAGAGAGAGAAACAGCATCCCCAATAAGGTCTTGATACTGACATCCACCCCCAGCCTTAGCCAGTTCAGATCATGGGCGTGCGCGTGTGTGAGAGTACGTAGCTACACAGGGAGGGTCCCGGACAGTGCTGGCCACTTTCCCATGGCGTTTTATCATTTCCCCACCATCAGGGTTTCTCAGATGCGTGCACTTGCTGAGAAACACAGAGAGCCATGCTACAATCCTTCCTCTTCATTCTCCTCTCGGGATTTGGGGCAGACATGCACATGTGCCCAATGTGAGCCTTCAAGCCATCAGTTCCAGGACTCTAACTGCAAAGTCACCATGTGAGATTCTGCTGCCTTAACCTCCATGCCACCTGCTGGCCCAGCCACTACACAGTTCTGAGGAATGACAGGATCCCCGCCCCTTCAGGGTTAGAGTATGTGGGAGGAGGCAAAGGCGGGCTGTTGGGGGTAATCCTGAAGGGAGAGCCTACTGGTTGGGCCCAGGTTGGACTAGGAAGGCAACAGAAATGGTGCAAAGTGGGTGGATTCAAGATATATTTGGAAGATAGAGCCAAGAGGGTTTGTTGAGGGTTGCTGGTGGGGTGTGAGAAAGAGAAGGGTGAAGGATGGCTCCAAGGTGTTGGTCCTAACAGCTGAAAGGATGGAGCGGCCTTCTACTGAGACGGGAATAGCTGTGGGATGGGCACACACCCCTGGAGCAAAAGCAAGAGTTCTAGTGGGAGGGATGTTAACTCCAGGGTTCCAAGAGACAGTCACACTGAGACTTCGGTATTTATTGTGGTTGTTACACTTCTGCCTTGCCCCGGAGGTGAGATGGAAGTAGATTTTGAAATAGCCTGAATGAAACCCACTCATGCCTTCCACAGCTTCTGGTGCAGCTGAGCCTTGGCCTTTGAGAGCTTGCCAACCCTTCCCTCCCCACCCCTCCCCTCTACTCTGGGCCTTCCATCTGGCACACCTACCCCAGGTGTCAGCTGTGCTGGAAACCGCTCATCCCAGGCTCAGACATGTTGTGTGACCTTAGACCGCCTCTGGGAGATGATAGGGACAGGGCTTCCTGATGAATCCGGGTGCCTTCCCTCCCTCATCCATCTCCGGCTGGCCAGGCTCCTGCTGGTGCCTGGGACAGAGTTGGGTGCAGCTGTTTGCTTTAGCACAGGGACAATTGAGCCCACCCCCTCAGTGCTCCAGGGTACAGCTCTACACCTGTTCTCCACCCTCCTGCCCAGGTGCAGAGAACAAAAGAACACCCACTCACCAAGGTCATTACCTTGATGGTGGTGGAGAGAAAGGCTATGGAAAGGAGAGCCCTATTCTCAAAAGGGGGGGGGGGGGAAGCTAGGTATTAAGAGTGTTTGAATCAGCACCATGCATTAGGACGTTCTGCAACGATTTGCATCTGCGTTTTCAGTAACTTGTCAGCCACCACATGTGGCTCTGAGCGCATACTACGTGGCTGCTGCTACTCAGGAGCCAAAGTTCCGAGTTTATTTCTAATTTGTGTTTAAGCAGCCTAGTCACTACTGGATTGGACAGTACAAGTTTTTTTTTTTCTTTTTCTTGGAGAGGTTTTTGTTATAGGGCGCGTGCGCTCGCCAGACAGACAGACAGAAACAGAGAGACAGAAAGCGAGAAATCACCCCCCCCAGGGGGGGATGGCCACGCCGCAATCCCTTCTCCTCCATTCTCCTCTTGGGATCCTGGGCACGCATGCACACGTGCCCGGCGTGAGTTTAAGCCGCCGGGTCCGGGACTCAAACCGCGGTCAACTACTTGGGAGTCCAGCGACATAGCCATTACGCTAACTGCTGGTCCCTGGACAGCACAAGTTTTAACTCTTGACTCTGGAGGATGCTTGTATGGTAATAAGTATATACATAAATATTATATATATATTTAACTGACAGAGGGTGCGTGTACTTGCTAGAGACAGAGAGGGAGAGAAATTGCTAGAAAGCTCCTCCCATGCGGAATGGTCATGCCACAATCCCTTCTCCTCATCACTCCCTCCTTTCAGAAATTTGTGCATGAACATCTGCCTGGCATGTTTCTCAGGCACCTGGATCTGGGACTCCATAGTGGGGAGGCGGGGGGAGCTTGCAGGTGGTGTGTGAATTGTGGGTGCTGGACTCTCATATGGTGAACCTTGGTTCAAGTCCTGGATCTGGCGGCTTTCTCTCACTTTATCTCTTTCTGCACGCTGCAAATTAAAATAAATAAACAAGTAACATTGAATAAAATAATCATTTAAAAAAAAAAGCGGGGTGGGCGATGTGGAGCCCAGTCATCTTAACCACCAAGCTAGGAGCTGGCCCAGTAATATGTTTAATAACAGCTCGCGTGTGCTGGGCACACACTACGTCAGGAACACCGCGCACGTCTCATTCACTCCTCGCAGCAGCTCTGCAGTCCCCGTTTTACAGATTAGGAAACGGAGGACTAATGGGTGTGGTAAAGTCACTGGGTCAAAGTCCCAGAATAAGGAAGTGCAGAAGGCTGAAAGGGAACACCCAAACTCACATTTCAAATACTCCACTCAAATAAATAATCGCCAAAGACTCCGCACGCTTTGCAGCATATAAATGAAGGGAGTATGTGAATTGCTAAAAGCATGCAAAATAGCCCTTGATTTGGGGGACAAAAGCTCAGACCTTCTGGTCACACCCTGAGTCTATCTGGGCTGCGGGCGGATAGGGGCAGAGGCTCAGTGGCAGGGAGGGACCTGGAAGGAGGGGGTGCCGGGTGGGGGTGGGGCCGGCCAGCTGGTGTCGGCGACTCAGGACATCAGCTGGCTGGCGCGCGCGGGCGGACTCAGACAATGGGCGGGGGTCTGGGCGGAACCCTCCTCCCTGGGCGCCCAGCCCTCTTCCCGCACCCTAGCCAGCTGCTGCGGCACCTTCTGCGGTCTCGGGCGAGCCTTGTGGAGAGCAGGGCCGCAGGATTGGAGTGGACGGTGGAGACTGGGGAGGTCTGTCTGGGATGACCTAGGGTGTGGTTTGAGTGGAGAACTGGGGCGGTTAAGGGCTTTAATGAAGGGCTCCTTGGTGCCAGACACCGCGCTAGAGGATTTGCATACATCCTTCCGTTTGCTCCTCCCAGAGTCCCCTGGTAATAGTAATAATAATTATTACCAACAATGGCAATCCAATGGCTCACGCTGAGCCCGCCTGGCTGGGGCTGAAGGCGTTATCACAGTTAATCCTCATGACCGCCTTGGGAGCCAAGGATTTTTATTATCGCCCTTTCCAAATGAGAGCCCCAGGCTCAGAGCAGTTAAAGGACTCGTCCAACCTCACAAAACTAGAAGAAAAAGTGCCTGTTTTCCAGCTGGGGTTCCTACCTTAATTCGAATCTAAGGATTTATCCCCAAAATTGGGAGTCTTCCCTCCTATTATGTGAACATTATGCAAAACTGAAACTTTATTGTAATTAGAAGAGTTTTATGGGGACACAGATCCATTATAGCTTATGGGTTGTCTGTGTTCTCTTGCTGTGCGTGGCTAATTGCTAGGACAGCAGAGGGGCCACAGGACACATGGCTTGTGTAGCTGCTGTCTAAGTGTGTTGGAAGAAAAGTTTATCCATCCTGCTCTACTGAACTTCTTACCCAGGAGGTGGCACGAAAGTGGGGGTTGAAAATCCAAACTCTCAGTCCCTCAAGGGTCCTCCTCCCTCTGGTATTGAAACCAAGCAAGAACCCCCTAATGTATTCTCTAGGGTTCCTGAAATATAAAGTCCATTTACATTGTAGTGGCCCAGAATAAAGAGTAAGCCTTCACATTTTGGTTATGATAATGACCAACATGTAATTGACTCTCACTTAAAGGAAAGAAGGTTTTCATTTCAATATGTAAGATGTTTTGTAGGCTGGAAACTGCTGATTGTGAGCTCAAAGACTCCAGGCTGAAAGGTTCCAGACACCTGAAGAGGAATTTGATTATCTAAGGCCTCACCAATCAAGAATGCCCACGAGATGATCTTGACCTCTTGAACCAATCACTGAACTGATCATGCGCCTGGGACCTCTGCCCCTAATTTTTGTCCTTAAAAAGGCATGTGGGGAACATTTCGGGGAGACTGGGTCTTTTCAGCATGAGCTGCCCGCTCTCCTTACTTTGCACGTTGCAATAAAGCTGTACTTTCCTTCATCACACCATGTGCCTATGGCTTGGTTTTATAGCGCTTGGGCGAGCGAACCTGATTTGAGTTTGGTAACAGTATCCCCTGACTCTTGACAGCTCTTCCCATCTGCAGGAGTGTAATGTGGTGTTCGTGTATTGGTCCCGTGTACTGTGTGCCAGACACTGGTCTAGGCACAAAGCACAAACTAGACGTGGTCTTTGTCTGCGGAGATCAGAGCCACTCACCACATCTATAAATAAAAACAGTACAGTTCTGTGAAAAGAGTGTGCGAAGAACATTTGACGGGGGAGCCAAATTAATCCGGCCATCAGGGAGAGCTTCCTGGAGGAGATGATAGTAACATTTGAGATCTGAAAAATGAGTAAGTTCTAGGTCCTATGTCATCCACTTTCAGATTCATCCCTCATTTCAATTCCTTTCCTTCTCCTAGGAACTTAGATGGCATCTCAGCTGAGACGTTTTTTAGAGAGAGTGGTACAGGGATTTTTTTTCTTTTAAGAGATTTTTTTTGCTATAGGGTATGTGTGCTTTTTTGGAGAGACAGAGAGATGGAAAGCAAGAAATCATTCCCCAGGGGAAATAGCCACACTGCAATTCTTCTCCTCCGTTCTTCTCTCAGGATTCTGAGCATGCACACACACATGCCTAAGAGTGAGTTTCAAGTCTTCGAGTTCGGGGCTTGAACCACTGTTGACCATGTGGAAGTCCAGTACCTTAGTGACTATGCCATCGGCTGACCCAGCACAGGGATATTAAAACTTTAAGTGGGGGACCAGCGGTTAGTGTAATGGCTATGTCACTGGACTCCCATGTAGTCGACCGCGGTTCGAGTCCCAGACCCGGTGGCTTAAACTCACACCGGGCGCGTGTGTGTGCGTGCCCAAGATCCCAAGAGGAGAATGGAGGAGAAGGGATTGCGGCGTGGCCATCCCCCCGGGGGGTGATTTCTCGCTTTCTGTCTCTCTGTCTCTCTCTGTCTTTCTGGCGAGCGCACACGCCCTATAGCAAAAAAAAAAAAAACAAAAAAAACAAAAACTAAGTGGAGGAGTTGGTAGGTGGCATGATGGTTGAGGTGCTGGACTTCAGTATGGCTGACCATGGTTCAGTACCTGGACCTGGTGACCCAAAAATCACAACAAATAAATAGATGTTAAATAGGGACCAACAGATGACATAATGGTTATGTCACTGAACACTCACGTAGTCAACCATGATTTGAGTCCTGGACCCAGTGGTTTAAACTCACGCCGGCCTGTGAGTATGTGTGCCCAAGATCTTAAGAGGAGAATGGAGGAGAAGGGATTGCAGTGTGGCCATCCTCCTGGGGGGTGATTTCTTGCTTTCTGTCTTTCCAGTGAGTGAGTGTACACATCCTATAGTGAAAAAACTTCTCTTAAAAATAAATAAATAGGGCCAGCACGTGGTGTGGTGGTTGAGGTGCTGAACTCCCACATGGCCAACTATGGTTCATGTCCCGGACCTGGCGGCTTGTGTTCTCACTTTCTCTCTCCCTCTCTCTGTCTCTCTCTGGTCAAGTTAAAAGTAATAATAATGATGATGATAATGAATAAAATTAAATAATTATTTTAAAATAAATAAACAAATAGGGACCAGTGGGTGGCGTGCTGGTTAAGGCGCTGGACACTTCCACATGGCTGACCGTGGTTTGAGTCCTGGACCTGGTGGTTTGCTTTCTCACTTTCTGTCTCTCTCTCTCTCTCAGTGTGTGTGTGTATGTGTGTGTGCGTGTTTGTGTGTCTGGTCAAATTAAAAATAAATGAATGGGGGCCGGCAGGTGGTGTGGTGGTTAAGGGCACTGGACTCCCACATGGCCAATAGTAGTTTGAATCCCAGACCTAGCAGCTTGTTTTCTCACTTTTCCTCTGTCTCTCTCTCTCTCACACACTCTGTCCCTCTGATCAAATTCAAATAAATAAATTAATTTAATTAAATAATTTTTTAAAATGAATGAATGAATAAAAATAATTAAATAATTAAAAACAAATCAATAAATAATTTTTAGACAAATTAAGTGAGGGTAGAGCATGCCAGAGAAAACAGGTAGAGAAGTTAGCAATTGCCCTTTTAAAAATGATTATATGTGGGGCCAGCATGTGGTGTGATGGTTAGGGTACTGGACTTCCACATGGCCAGCGGCTGTTCCAGTCTTGGACCTGATGGCTTGCTTTTTCACTTTCTTTCTCTCTTGTGAGTACCCATGTCCTACAGCAAATTGAAAAATTATAATAATAAGATTAAATAAAGAATTTTTTAAAAAATAAAAATGGTTATGGGGCCGGCAAGTGGCATGGTGGTTAAAGGCGCTGGACTCCCACATGGCTGACCACGGTTCAAGTCTCGGACCTGGTGGCTTGCTTTCTCACTTCCTCTCTCTCTCTCACTCTCTGTCTCTCTCTGATCAAACTGGAAAATAATAATGATAATAATAATAAATAAAGTTAAAATAAAATAATTCTTTAAAAAAAAAAAAAATGGTTATACGTAGAGCCAACAGGTGGCATGGTGATTAAGGCACTGGACTCCTGCATGGCCAATTGCAGTTCGAGTCTCAGACTTGCCTTGAAACTCACTCTGGGACATGTTTGTGTTCAACATCCCAAGAGGAGAATGGAAAAGAAGGGATTATAGGGTGGCCATACTCCCTTGAGGGATGATTTCTCACTTTCTTTCTCACTGTCTCTCTGGAGAGTACATACATCCTATGCCAAAAAATCTTTAAAAAAAAAAAAAAAGGTTCTGTGTTGGGCTTGCAGGTGGTGTGGTGGTTAAGACACTGGATCCCACATGGTAAGCCAATTACATAGTTCAAGTCCCGAATCTGGTGGCTGGAAAAACATGCTGGGCGTGGGGACCAACAGTTGGTGTAATGGCTGTTACTGGACTCCCACGTAGTCGACCAAGGTTCGAGTCCTGGACCTTGTGGCTTCAACTCACACCAGTTGAGTGTGTGCGTGCATGCCCAAGATCCCGAGAGGAAAAAGGAATTGCAACGTGACCATCCCCCCTGGGGGTTGATTTCTCACTTTCTGTCTCTCTGTCCCTCTCTGTCTTTCTGATGAGCACACACGCCCTATAGCAAAAACTTCTCCAAAAAAAAAAAAGAAAAGAAAAACATGCTGGACACGTGCATGTATGCCCAAAGTCCTAAGAGGAGTCCAGACTGCAGTATGCCCATCCCTCGTTGGGGTCATTTCTCACTTTCACTCTCTGGCTGTCCCTCTCTGTCTCTCTCTGGATAGCACACTTACTCGATGACCAAAAAAAACCAAAAAAAAAACAAACAAAAAAATAAAGGTAGGACCAGTAGTTAGCGTAATGGCTATGTTGCTGGACTCCCACGTAGTCGACCGCGGTTCACGTCCCGGACCCGGTGGCTTAAAACTCACACCGGGCGCGTGTGCGTGCGTGCCCAAGATCCCGAGAGGAGAACGGAGGAGAAGGGATTGCTGCATGGCCATCCCCACGGGGGGTGATTTCTTGCTTTCTGTCTCTCTGTCTCTCTCTGTCTGGCGAGCGCACACGCCCTATAGCAAAAACCTCTCCAAAAAAATAAATAAAGGTTACATGTTTGCCTTTGTGTGATAATTACAACAGTTTATTCTTTCCACAGTTTGTTGACTTATTAACATTCTTCCAATAAGTATAGAGCACCTACTATATGCCAGGCAATGCTTAAAGCCTTAGGGATATAGAAGTGAGCAAAATAGATTAAAAAAAAATTGCCCTACCCTGGTAGAGCTTCATAATTACAAGTAGTACAGGAGGCAGTTTGTAATGTATTTGATATGCTGTTAAATGGTGATAAGCACCACAGAGAAAAAGAAAGCAGGTGGCAGACAATTTGAAATAGGGAGGTCAGGGAGGCCTCCCTGGGAAGTGACAGAACAGAGATCCGAGTGATCTATGTGGGTATCTAGGGGAAGTCTGCATTGCTGGAACACTAAGACGCCATGAAATTCAAATCAATAGGACTCTGAAGTCATGAAATTCTGAATAATAGAATTCTGCAGCCACGGAATGCCAATCAATAATTCTCTGGTGCCATAAAATTCTAATCAATAGAATTCACTGGTTGTGAAATTGTAACTAATAGAACTCTGAAGCCTTGAATTTCTAATCAGTGAGGAAACTTCCCTCTGGAGAAAAGAGGTGAGGGAGCAGAAACCTCAGTGATCAGCAGGAGTTAACCAGGAGGATGGAGGGGAAAGAAAGCCCTGGAGAGACAGGACAGGCAACTCCTTCGAGGGCCCTGTGGTCTGAGGGTGCAAGCTGGGAGCAGGAACCTCACCCTTAGCTAGCTAATTCAATAGGTAAGAGCACCTACAGAAAAAAAAAAAAAAAAAAAAAAAAAAAAGAATCTGTTTCTCTACCCTTGAGACATCACACTAGAGTTTTATTAATAGGGAGAATGACAAAAATAGCATGCCCAGTAAGTAGTACAACTGAGAAAAATCCTGGATTCCTGTCCCAGGACCTCTCTGAACATGCTAGATGCCCACAGTCTTGGAGAGCTGAGACTGAGCTGGATTTTTTTTTTTTTTTTTTTTTTTTTTTGGTGGGGGAGGAAAGGTTTTTGGTATAGTCCTGTACCTGCATGTGTGTTCAGGCCCAAGATCCTGAGAGGAGAATGGAGGAGAAGTGATTGCAGCTCAAGGCTCCACTGAGGCTGCACTGAGAACAGTACCTGTAGTGATTCTTAGTAGCACCTCGGGAGGTCATGATCAGGAAAGAATATATACATTTTTTGTTATTTATTTAATTTTCTTTATTCATTTAATTTGACTAGAGAGAGACAGAGAGAGAGAGAGGGAAAGTGAGAAAGCAACCCACCAGGTCCGGGACTTGAACCATGGTCTACCATGTGGGAATGTCCAGTGGCTTAACCACCAAGCCCCCTGCTGGTCCTTAGGAGAGAGTATTACTTATTTATTTCATATTATTTTTTAGTTTGCCATATAGCACCTGCACTTTCCAAAGAGAGACAGAAAGAGGGAGAAAGAGAGGGGAAATATTAAAGCACTTCCTGGGGAGATAGGCACACTGCAAGCCTTACTCTGTTCTCTTGGGATTTTGAGTATGTACACACACATGCCCAGTGTGTTTTTCAAGCCGCCATGACTGGGACTTGAACTACAGTTGACCATGTGGGATCCAGTTGCCTTAACCACGATGCCACCAGCTGGCTCTGGAAAGAATATTTATGGGGTTAGAGGGCTTGGGCTTCAGGTGAATCTTTGTTAAGGCAGAAAACTTCATGGAATCAGACAAAGTTTGTGAGTTGATAGTTTAGGGTTGGTGAACGTCTGAGAAGAGGCTCTTAAAATATTGCTAAGTAGGGACCAGTGCGTGGCATGGTGGTTAAGGGGCTGAACACTCCGACATGGCCAACCACGGTTTAAGTCCTGGACCTGGTGGCTTGCTTTCTCACTTTCTCTCTCTCTCTGGTCAAATTAAACTAAATGAATGAATAAATAAAATAATCATTAAAAAATATTGCTAAGGGACCAGCAGTTAGCGTAATGGCTATGTCACTGGATTCCCACGTAGTCGACCGCGGTTCGCGTCCCAGACCCGGTGGCTTAAAACTCACGCCGGGCGCGTGTGCGTGTGTGCCCAAGATCCCAAGAGGAGAATGGAGGAGAAGGGATTGCGGCGTGACCATCCCCCCTGGGGGGTGATTTCTTGCTTTCTATCTCTCTGTCTCTCTGTCTGGTGAGCGCACACACCCTATAGCAAAAAAACCTCTCTTAAAAAAATATATATTGCTAAGTAAACTGTTGTCTGCAAAGAGAGGTACTTGTCAAAATGAAGATAGAAAGCGAGAAATCATTCCCCAGGGGGGACGGCCATGCCGCAATCCCTTCTCCTCCATTCTCCTCTCAGGATCTTGGGCACACACGCAAACGCGCCCGGCATGAGTTTAAGCCACCAGGTCCAGGACTCGAACCACGATCAGCTACATGGGAGTTCAGCAACATAGCCATTACGCTAACTGCTGGTCCTGGTTCTTTTAGCTTTTTAATTTGCCCAAGGTTGCATGAGCTCATCCAAGAGAGACAGAAAAAGATAGAGAAAGCAAGAAACCATCCACTATGCAGCATGGTCACACTGCAATCCCTTTTCCTCCATTTCTCCTTCCTTTTGGAATTTTGGACATGTATGCACATATACCCAGTGTGCTTTTTAAATTTTTTACGTTTTTTGCCATAGTGTACATGCCCTTGCTGGAGAGAGACAGAGAGAGGGAAACTTAGAAATTATTTCCAAGGGAGGATGGCCACGACTCAATCCCTTCTCCATTCTCCTCTTAGGATTTTCAGCATGTATATACATGCACCTGGCATGATTTTCAAGTTGCTGGGTCTGGGATTCAAACTATGGAGTTGGCCATGTGGGAATCCAGTGTAGTGTTTTTGATTTTTTTAAAGAATTATTTATTTAATTATTATTATTATTATTACTATTATTTTATTTGTCCAGAGAGACACAGAAAGAGAGAGAGAGAAAGAAAGAGAAGGAAAGTGAGAAAGCAAGCCACCAGGTATTGTACTTGAATCATGGTCGGCCATGTGAGAGTTCAACACCTTAACCACCGTACCACCTGCTGGCCCATTTGTTTGTTTTGAAATTATTTATTTAATTCTATTTGTTATTAATGTGTTTTTTAATTTGACCAGAGAAAGACAGAGAGAGAGAGAAAGGGAGAATGAGAAAAAAAGCCACCGAATCTTGAACTTGAACTACCACAGTCAGCCATGTAGGAGTCCAACACCTTAACTATCATGCCACTTGCTCGCCCCCACAGTATGTTTTCTTTTTTTAGAGAGAGACTTTTGCTATAGGGTGCATGTGCTCACTGGAGAGAGAGACACAGAAATCAAGAAATCACCTCCCAGGTGGGATGGCCACGCCATACACAATCCCTTCTCTTCTATTCTCCTCTTGGGATCTTGGGCACACATACACACACACCTTGTATGAGTTTTAAGCCACCGGGTCCAGGACTTGAACTATGATCAACTATGTGAGAGTTCAGCAACATAACCATTATGCCATCTGCTGATCCCTGTAGTGTGTTTTATAAGCTGGTGGGTCTGGGACTTGAACTGTGGGATTGGTCATGTCAGATCCAGCTACTTTAACCACCAGGCCACAGGCTGGTTAGTTCTTAAATTTATCCAGCCCCACATGGATAGGCACTGTTTTTGTTCAGTATGTCATTCTCACAGTGTTGTAATGATACCTTAATGATACCTTAATGCAGTGTTGTAATGATACCTTAAACATAACAGGATAAGTTGGTGGTGTGGTAAAGGTGAGTGGATCCCACGTGACCAAACATGTGATTTGAGTTCTGGACCCAAAGGCTTGAGAAACACACTGGAGGGGCTGGCAAGTGGCGTGGTAGTTAAGGGTGCTGGACTTCCACATGGTCAACCTCAGTTTGAGTCCCAGACATGATGGCTTGCTTTCTCATTCTCTCTCTCTCTTTTGGTCCCTCTCTCATCAAATAAAAATAAATAAATAAATAAATAAAGTAAAATAAAATAATTCTTTAAAAAAAGGGGGGGGGGGCTGGCAGGTGGCATGGTGGTTAAACGTGCTGAATTCCCATATGGTCAGCCGCAGTTTGAGTCCTGGACCTGGCAACTTGCTTTCTCACTTTCCCTTTCTTTTTCTCTCTCTGTCTAGTCAAACTAAAAAATAATAATAACAAATGGAATTGGGAACCAGCAGTTAACATAATGGCTATGTCGCTGGACTCCCACGTAGTCAACTGTGGTTCACGTCCTGGACCTGGTGGCTTAAAACTCACGCCGGGCGCGTGTGCGTGCGTGCCCAAGATCCCGAGAAGAGAATGGAGGAGAAGGGATTGCAGCGTGACCATCCCCCCTGGGGGGTGATTTCTCGCTTTCTGTCTCTCTGTCTCTCTTTGTCTGTCTGGTTAGCGCATGCGCCCTATAGCAAAAAACAAAACAAAAAAACAAATGGAATTAAATAAATAAATATTTTTAAAAAGGAAAGAAAAACACTGGACCCTTGTGCAAGTGTGCCCAAAATCCTGAAAGGAAGGAGAAATGAGAGATTACAGTGTGGTCATCCCCCATGGGGAGTTCTTTCTCTGCCTCTCTCTGTCTCTCTGTGTCTCTCTGGTGAGTGTATGTGCCCTTTAAAAAATTAAAAACAAAAACATAATGGAGAGGTTTCTCTGAGATCTCCGCCTAGAAGCGGAATTGCTTGGTAGTGAGATAAGAGTATCTGCTATTTTCTCCAAGTCCTGTAATCTTTCTAACCCACCTGCTGGCCTCCCTGGAGGGGAAAACCGCCCTCCCCGGCCACCAGAGCAGAAGGCAGGAACTGCCAAGGCTGTGCCCACACCGGCTGCGTGCCTACCCGTCCCCCCTCCCTTGTTCTGGCAGATTAATGGTGACCTGTGACCTTGACAGGCTGGCCACACTCCCGGCCAATTTCAGCCTGTCGAAAGGAGTCCCAGGGGTGGCCAGGGCCTGGGGATGTGTTAGCCAGATGGGCCTGGGAGGTCTCTGGTTGGCTTATCCCAGGAGGCAGAGCAGGTGGGAAGCCCCCAGCACCACCCCCGTTTCCCCCATCATGCATCATTGGGCTGGAGCTGGAGCCAGATGGTGGGGATGGGGCAGCCTTGCAGCTTCTGGCTGACAAAGGATCCTCTATACTGCCCTTCCCACCCTGCCCTGACCAGCTTGGCTAGTCTCGTCTCTGGCTGCCCAGTCACTCTCAGCCCTGGCCTGGCCTGCCCTCGACAGCCTTTCGGCCAGGACTGTCCTTTTCACTTCCATTTGTGGAGCAAGTTTCACAGGTGATGTTCCTGGAGAGCCTTGCACCTGGGGACTCAGTGACCATTGACCTAGAGTGAGCAGGTAGGGCCAAAGCACTAGGGTTATGACTGGTCACAGAGTCAAATGTGATCATAGGACCAGGTGCCATGGGCCAGGTAGTGATTACGGCAAACTGGTACCTGGCACTCGGTGAGCCCTTAATGGTCCCTGAGATTGTGAGGAGCAGGGAAACTGAAGCCTGGAGAGGAGGATGCTTGCAGAGGAGTCTCAGGGTTAGGAGAACAGGCTTCAGAGTCAGGCCTTCCTGAATTAGCTCAGACCTGCTGCTGAGCGTGAGACCTTGGGAAGTTCACCTGAACTCTCGGTTTCCCCATCTGAAATGGGCCTGATTCAATCCTTATCATAGAGACTAGTAAGTACTAGGGGTGAGGCAGGATCTGGTGTGTAGTAAGCACTCAAAATATGTGAGTTAAGGGGTCAGCAGGTGGCGTGGTAGTTGGGCTGTAGATTCCAACGTGGCCAACCAAGGCTTGAGTCCTGGACCTGGTGGCTTCCTTTCTCACTTTCCCTCCCTCTTCTCTCTCTCTCTCTGGTAAATACATGTGCCCAATAGCAAAACTTGAAAATAACAACAATAATTAATAAAATAAATAGTTTTTTACAAATGTGAACTGAATCCTACTGTTATCTTCTTTTTTTCTTTTAGTTTTGCTGCAGGGCACATGTGCTCACTGGAGAGTGACAGAGAGAGAGATGCAGGTGGGGGAAGTGAGAAGTCACTCCCATTGGACCACGGTCAGGCCACAATCCCTTCTCCATGTCTTGATCCTGGCAGAATTTGGGGCACACATACACACATGCATGGTGTGTTTTTCAAGTGGCTGCTTCTGGGATTAAAATCTTGCAGTGGGGGGCCAGCAGGTGGTGTGGTGGTTGGAGCACTGGGCTCCCACGTGGCCAAGTGTAGTTCAAGTTCCAGACCTAGTCACTTGCTTTTCACTTTCTCCCTTTCCCTTTTCTGTCTCTCTCTGGTGAGCGCACATGTCCTATAGGAAATTAATAATAATAATAAGTAAATAAATAAATATATATTTTTTACATACAATACAAACGCTTTCTTCAACTTTGCAGATCATCCCCTTGGGCCATGCTGTCATCCCAGACATCTAGAAGCCGGCACAAAATTCAGCGCAGCCTCCCAGCTTCTCTTTCAGACTCTAAGAGAGCACGTCGTCCTCACCCACAAGGCCTTTCATGTTACGGGTAATGGAGTGGCTGGTGTCCATAAATTCCACATGCACCTGCGTGCACTGTCCCTGAGAGCCAGTCCTGCCCAGCACTTTGGTGACGCTGGCCAACTCGATGGGCTGTACATGACTTGTGTCCATGTTGGCAGCCCAGCGGCGGCTGTCGGGTAGAGAGGAAATAAATAATTTTTAAAACCCCTGCAGGGAGTCATGTGAGATCCAGTTGCCTTAACCAACAGGCCACTGGCTGGCCCTCATTACTGTTGGTTTATTGGAAAAGCCATGACATATTTTTTTCAATGTGTTTCTTTGTAAAAACATGTCACAACCTTTCTGAAGACCCCATATATGCATTTTTTAATATATATATAGGTTTTTGCCTTAGGGCGCATGTGCTGGGTGCGGGGAGAGGGAAGGAGAGAAAGAGACAGACAGACAGACAGAGATAGTGAGAGGGAAAGTGAGAAATCACCCTCCAGGGGGATGGCCACAGTGCAATCCCTTCTCTTCCATTCTCCTCTCAGGATGTTGGGCACGCTCGCACATGCACACACAGTTACCTCCCGGGGTGTTAGGAGGATTAAGTTATCACCCAGAAAACTCCTGTACCTCTTCAGTAAGTATCAGTTACTAATGTGGGGTGGGGTGTGTGTTGGGGGTGCCTAGGGGAGGTTCTGTCCTGGGTGAGTCACTGCTGAAGGGAGCTGCTAATTCCTGGCATCTCTGACTCCTGGTCCAGGCTGGGCTTTGCAGGGTCTCCAAGTCAGATCTGCCTTGGGGCACAGCGGGTCAGGAAGAGAGAAAGGCGGTGGCCAAAGCCCTAGTCTCCCTTCAGGGGGCTGATTGTTTTGTTGTGTGACTGTAGGCCTCTGGAGGGTGGATGGTTGGCCTCCCCACTTCCTGGGAGGTTGCAGTTAGGCTCAAGAACTCTCAAACCTGGGCTCGTGAAGGGAAGGTGGGTTGTGGGTGTGAGGTGGGGGCACATGAATGCCCACACAGGGTGCAGCCAGGCCAGCACACTCACGGGGCTGCCTCCAGAAGGCTCTCCTCCCACACAGGGCCTGGGCGCCTTTCAATTGGCTCCTCCGTGTCAAGCAGAGTCTATTAATATCAAAGTAATGAGGTAATTACTGTGATTTGGAAAAATTACTAGTGAATGCTTTTGAGGGAATTTCAGAGTACAGAGGCGGGTGAGTGAAACATCTGTGAGGAGAAGGATGAAGGGCTGTTCTGGATGAATTGTGGGGGTGGGTGAGCTCTGGACCCCAAGTGGGGACTGGATGGAGGGTCTTACACAGGCGCGGGGGACTCCTCCTGGAGTGAATGGTGGGGGAAGCGTGTGTGTACTTGTGTGTGACCAGGAGGTAGAGTTTTCAGATGGCAGGAACACCCCAACTTTGGCCGGTGCAAAGCAACAGATTCCGGGGTGAAGGACAAAGTCTGGGGTCACGGATTGGCCCCTTTCTGTACTGCCACTGACCTTCCATGAGCGATTTCCACCCTGAGTCACTCCAGGCCTGAGGCCCCAGGGGAGAAGGGTTGGATGAGAGAGCCCAGATCAGAGAAGCCAGGAGGAGCACGGAAGTAGAGCTTGTCAGAGGGCGCTGCATGGGCCAGCAGCGTGGTCATCACCTGGGCACTTGCTTACAATGCAGATTCCCAGGATGCTGGGACTCCAACTGTGGTTGGCCATGTGGGAGTCTAGCACCTCAACTACCATGCCACCTGCTGGCTCACCTGGCATTTAAAAAATTTACTATGGAATTCCTGTGTTCAGCAGAGAGTGACAGAGAGAGGAAGAAAAATGAGAAAGCACTCCCTGGGGGGGGGAGGGAGGATGGCCATGTCACAATCCCATCTCCTTAATCCCAATCCCTCTTCCTCTTGGGTTTTTAGGCATACACTCGTGTCTGGTGTGTTTCTCAAGCCTCTAGGTTCAGGACTCAAACCATGTTGGGATCCAACCACTCTAACCAACCTGCTACTGGCTGGCCCTGGCAATAGTATTTTTTTTTTTTTTTAATAAACTTTAATTTAGGGGGAAAAAAGTTAAAGAATTATTTCTTTAATTTTATTTGTTTATTTATTATTATTTTAAAAATTTGACCAGAGCGAGACACACACACACACACACACACACACACACACAGAAAGTGTGAAAGCAATCCACCAGGTCCAAGCCACATTACCTGCAGATCCCCTGGCAATAGTTTTAAAAAATCTCCCTTGACCACCTCTGTGGTGCAGTGCTCATGACTGCTCAAGAGAAGCTGGATTCCTTGGGTGTGTTTTTCAAGCTGCTGGGTCTGGACTTGAACTGCACAGTTGTCTATACGGGATCCAGGGCACATACCCAGCTGTGGGCTGACCCAATTCCACATTTTCACATATGAAAACAGAGGGGCTGAATGCTCAAGGTGACACAGCAGGTGGAGCCAGGATGCAGTCTCAGCCTTTGGATGCTGGGTTTCTCTCCCTCTCTCTCCCTCTCTCTCTCTTTTTTAAAGCGGTTTTGTTGTCTGAGGGCATGTGCACTCAATGGAGAGAGAGAAAGACAGAGACAGTGAGAAGGAAAGAGAGAAAGTATTTCCTGGGAGGATGGCCATGCTGCAACACTTGTCCTTCATTTTCCTCCTGGGACCTTGGGTGTGCGTGAGTTTTCAAGGCACCAGGTCCAGGACTTGAATCACAACCATGTGGGAGTCTAGCGATGTAACCACTACGCCATCTGCTGGCCCTGACTTTTTTTTTTTTTTTAAGAATTATTCATTTGGAGCTGTGCCCTAAGACACAAAAATCTCTCTTTTTTTTTTGGAGAGGTTTTTGCTATAGGGCATGTGTGCTCACCAGAAAGACAAAGAGAGACAGAGAGACAGAGACACCTTTATTTTCTTCTTGGTATCTTGGACACACATGCACACACGCCTGGCGTGAGTTTAAGTCACTGGATCTGGGACTTGAACCGTGGTCGACTACATGGGAGTCCAACGACATAGCCATTATGCCAACTGCTGGTTCCAATGCTTAATAGTTTTTTTTTAAGATTTTTTTTTGAGAGGTTTTCGCTATAGGGCGCGTGAGCTCGCCAGACAGACAGAGAGAGACATAGAGACAGAAAGCGAGAAATCACCCCCCAGGGGGGATGGCCACGCCGCAATCCCTTCTCCTCCATTCTCCTCTTGGGATCTTGGGCACACACGCACACGTGCCCGGCGTGAGTTTTAAGCCACCGGGTCCGGGACGCGAACCACGGTCGACTACGTGGTAGTCCAGCGACATAGCCATTACACTAACTGCTGGTTCCCATTTTTAAAGAATTTTTAAAAATTTTATTTATTCATTCATTTATTTTAATTTGACCAGAGAGAGACAGAGAGATAGAGACACAGAGAGAGAGAACGTGAGAAAACAAGCCACAAGGTCCAAGACCCGAACTGTGGTCAGCCATGTGGGAGTGTTCAGCACCTTAGCCACCATGCCACCTGCTGGTCCTCAAATGACGTTTAATACTACTATTATTTCTGTTAAATGATATTGATAACAGTTGTCCAAATAAAACAGTCTACAGAAGCCAGGGAAAGGAATTCAAATTTGCAGTGGTTGGTGCCAATGATGGCATGGTGGTGTATTGGACACCCACATGGCCAACAGTGGCTCAAGTTCCCAATCTGGTGGCTAGAAAAATCACTGTGGGGGGCCAGCAGATGATGTGGTGGTTAAAGGCACTGGACACCTACCTTGCTGACTGTGGCTCTAGGCCCAGACCTGTTGGCTTACTTTGTAACTTTCCCTCTCTCTCTTTCTGTCTCTCTCTAATCAAATTGGAAAATAATAATAATAAATAAAGTTAACTAAAATAATTCTTTAAAAAAAATGGAAATAAAGAAAATCACACTGGATGTGTGTGTGCGCGTGTGTATGTGCATGCCCAAAATTTCAGAAGAATAGAGGAGAGGGGATTATGGCATGGCTTTCCCTCTGGGGGGGTGATTTCTCACTTCCCCTCTCACTGTCTCTCTCTGGTGAGCACATCCTATGGCAAAGACCTAAAAAAAGAAAGAAAGAAAGAAAAGATTATGGAGGCTGTTTCATGTACCAGATGCTCTTACTCAGGCAAATTCACTATTTCAGAACTCTCCCACCTTTTGTTTTCTCAACCTTATTTCGCAGATGAGGAAAGTGAGACTCAGAGGGAAAGTGACCTGTCTGAGGTCACATGATAAGTTTGAGCCCAAGTCTGCCTGATCCCCCAAACTGGTTCTCTTCCCTTGGCCCAGTTTCCAACCCTGGGGTGGCAGGTGTTTTACCCACAGTAATATGGGCTCAGTAAATGATGGCTGGTATAATAACAATAGTAATAACAATAATTATTAGCACCATTTGTGAAATGGACGCTGAATCTTCACATGGAAAAAGAAAGAAAGTGCTTCAACAGTAACAGTCTTGGGCTGGCCGGTGGTGTAGTAGTTAAGGCAGCTGGATTCCACATGGCCAACTGTGTGGTTCAAGTCCCAGACCAGGTGACTTGAAAAACATGCCAGGCATGTATGCATGAAAGACCAAAATCCTGAAATAAGAAATGGTGTAGAGATAGCAGCGTGGCCATCCCCTCCGGTGGGTGCTTTCTCAACTCTCTCTTCACAAGCACAAATGCCCTCTAGCAAATAAATATACGTTTTTCTCTTTTTTAAAAAAATAGTTATTTTATTTTTAAACTTTTATTTATTTATTTATTTAAATTTGACCAGAGAGGGACAGAGAGAGAAAGTGAGTAAAAGCAAGCCACCACGTCCAGGACTCAAACCGCGGTCAGTCATGTGAGAGAGTCCAGTGCCCTTAACCACCATGCCACCGGCCGGCCCCTCTTTTTCTTTTTCTTTCTTTTTTTTTTTTCGAGAGGTTTTTGCTATAGGGCGCGTACAGTTGCCAGAAAGACAGAGAGAGACAGAAAGTGAGAAATCACCCCTCAGGGATGATGGCCACGCTGCAATCCCTTCTCCTCCTTTCTCCTCTCTGGATTTTGGGCACGCACGCACATGCGCCTGGCATGAGTTTAAGCCACCGGGTCTGGGACTCGAACCACGGTCAACTACATGGGAGTTCAGTGGCATAGCCATTACACTAACTGCTGGTCCCCGTTTTTCTTTTTCTTTTTTTAAAAAATATTTATTTATTTAATTCTATTCATTCTTATTATTTTTAAAGTTAACCAGAGACAGAGAGAGAAAGAAAGGGAGAAAGCAAGCCACCAGGTCCAGGATGTCAACCATGGTCGGCCATGTGGGAATCCAGTACCCTTAACCATCATGCCACTTGGCCCTGTTGCCTAGTGGTTAAGGGAACTGGATCCAACATGGCCAACTACACATTTTGAATCCTGGCCTGATGTCTTGAAAACACTCAGGATGCATGTGTGTGCATGTGTGTGTGTGACCCAAATCCCAACAAGGTGGAGAAATGGAGAAGGGATTGTGGTGTGACGGTGCCCCATTGTGGGGATACTCTCTCCCTTTCCTTCTCTGTCTCTCTAGCAAGTGCACAAAATTTCTAGCATTTAAAAAGGAGAGGGGGCGGGGGACCAGCAGTTAGCATAATGGCTATGTCACTGGACTCCCACGTAGTCGACCGTGGTTCGAGTCCTGGACCCGGTGGCCTAAACTCACGCCAGGCGTATGTGCGTGCGTGCCCAAGATCCCGAGAGGAGAATGGAGGAGAAGGGATTGCAGCGTGACCATCCCCCCCTGGGGGGTGATTTCTCGCTTTCTGTCTCTCTGTCTCTCTCTGTCTTTCTGGCGAGCACACGTGCCCTATAGCTAAAAAAAATGGGGGGGGAGGGGGCAGCAGGTGGCATAGTGGTTATGTCGCTGGACTCCCACGTGGTCGACTGTGGTTTTGGTCCTGGACATGGTGTCTTGAAACTCACTGCAGGCACATGTGCGTGTGTGCTCAAGATCCTGGGAGGAGAATGGAAAAGGCATTTTGGTATGGCCATCCCCTGTGGGGGTGATTTCTCGCTTTCTCTCTCACTGTCTCTGTTCCTCCCCCCGAACCCCCGTGAGTGAGTGCACACACCCTAAGGCAAAAAACCTCTACCAAAAAAAAAAAAAAATAGACAATCTCAAGAAGCATAGCTTCGCTCTTTGCTGGTTTCCATCTCTGTCTTCTACCAAGGCTTGGATGGCCTGCTAGGACCCTGCAGCCCTGGCTCTCTGCTGCCCTCTGCTGGCATCTGGCATCTATCAGCTATGGGACCTGGAGGAGGACTCTGCATGACCTCCAGCATCACCTGGCCTCCAGCCCATCCACGGTGTCTTTTGTTCAGTGACCAGTACTAGGCTCGTCTCTCTTGGCCTGGCTCCTCCCTTGTGAAATGCTGAATTGGACTACGAGGTCTTAGGCCATGCTCTGAATCCAATTCTGCCGAGGTTAGCAGCTTCTCCTCTCCTCATCCTCTCCAGCAAAACCACTGAACCTGTTGCATTGGCGCCTGTTCCCTGTGGTCCCACTCTCTGGGAGTGGCACCCTCCCTTAACCACACTCTTGCCCACCTCTACCTGACAGCAAATGTCCCATTTCCTCAGCTGGTTGTGAGGTAGGAGACGGGGATCCTAAAAATATAGTTAGGGTATAGGCCCAAAATGGAATCACAAAACGGCTGAGTTTTGAGATGGAGGCAGTGGTGTCTCAGTGACTGACCTAGGCAACATGACCTAGACCTAAAATAAAGGCTTTTTCCAGGCCCCACCACATTCCAGAAAAAAGATCAGATAATGGTTTTCCTGACCCAAAGCTTCAGGACAAAGAATCTCCCGACCTTGGTACCTACTCCAAAATTAGGAAAATAATTAGACCCATCAGGCATGTGCCCCTCCCTACCAGGAGGGGAATGTACACACCAGCCTCATCTAGAACTAAGGTGGGACAAAGCCCTTCCTGACCCAAATAAAACCCCCTTGCCACAGTTCTTCCTTGGGAACCCATTTTCCGGGCCCCTCCTTTTTGGGAGCTCTCTTTTTCTTCCCCTCTCTTTTAATACATTCCCTGCTTTGCTATACCTACTCTGTGTCCACGACTCTAATTCCTTTAATGACCGTGGGATAAAAACCCGCATCTGGGGAACCAGCAGTTAGTGTGATGGCTGTGTCGTGTCGCTGGACTCCCACGTAGTTGACTGCGGTTTGCATCCCGGACCCAGTGGCTTAAAACTCACGCCGGGCGCGTGTGCGTGCGTGCCCAAGATCCCGAGAGGAGAATGGAGGAGAAGGGATTGCGGTGTGACCATCCCTCCTGGGGGGTGATTTCTCGCTTTCTGTCTCTATGTCTCTCTCTCTCTGTCTGGCGAGCGCACACGCCCTATAGTGAAAACCTCTCCAAAAAAAAAAAAAAACCCGCATCTGACTGCGAGTGAGTCCAATGACTCCTGCGCCCGCGTGGTCCTGCCTCAGTTGTACCTTTGCCGTCTCCTATTCTTCTTGACATCTACTCCAGGGCTCAGACCAGAGCCTGGTTTTCTACGCCACTTGCTGGTCTCTCCTCCCAGGATCTTTTAAAAAATATATTTATTTATTTAACTTCATTTGTTATTATTATTATTATTAAATTTGACCAGAGAAAGACAGAGAAAGAGAAAGGGAAAGTGAGAAAAGAAGCCACTAGGGGGACCAGCAGGTGGCGTGGTGGTTAAGGCGCTGGACACTCCCACATGGCTGACCAGGGTTCGAGTCCTGAATCTGGCGGCTTGCTTTCTCACTTCCTCTCTCTTTCACTCTCACCCTCTGTGTCTCTCTGGTCAAATTAAAAAATAAATGAATGAATAAATAAAATAAAATAAATAATTAAAAAAAAAAGCCACTAGGTCTGGGACTCGAACCATGGTCAGCTATGTGGGAAACCAGTGCCTTTAACCACCATACCACCTGCTAGCCCCTCCTCCTGGGATCTTGGGCACTCATGCATACATGCCTGGTGTGATTTTTTTCAAGCCACTGGGTCTGGAACTCAAATCGTGGTCGTCCATGTGGGAGTCCAGGGATGTAACCACTACGCCATCTGCTGGTTCCCTGATTTGTGGTTTTAAGAAAAAAAAATTAGGGCTGGCTTCATAGGCTAGTGGTTAAGGGAGACGAATCCCACATGGCCTACTACATTTTGAATCCCAGTCCCAGCAACTTGAAAATCACACTGGGGGAGTGTGTGTGCGTGCCCCAAATCTCCTGTGCCAGGGCTTTAATGGTGCCCCTCTCCCTTGCTGGCTTTCAGCCCAGCAGACCATTTCTAATTACCTTTCAGGGGTCTAAGCTCCTATTGCCCTCCCTCAGGAATAATCATGCATTTGTCAATGAATTCATTCAACACTTGTTTACTGAGCATCTGCCTTGTGCTAGGCACTGTGTTAAGTGCTTGGTTACAACAACCAATGAGATAGCATTCCTGCCCTCAGGGAGTGTCTGGTCTAGTGGGGAGGCAGGTGATAATCGTGCAGACAAACTTGTGAAGTACAAACGCTGAGGAGTGCTGTGAAGCAAATAAGCAGTATGGTTGTGGGACAATGTTTAGATATTTTCTCAGCTCTAATTTCAAAGAAGCTTTACGTATTTGAAAAGAGAGGCACTCTCAACAGGGTCTTCATGCTGTGATCCACTCCCAGTCTCAGCTGACCCAGATCACAGTACCGAGGGTGCTCAGGAAGGGTCTTGGGATGAGAACCCACGTGTTTCTAGTTAAGTTGCTGCTCCGCTATTGCCCCCCCCACCCCCGGCTTTCGTCTGAAGGGGTATTTTGAGAACGTAGCCTGAGTGCCCAGCACTGAGACGGCAAGACTGGAAAGTGGGTGTGGGTTCCTACTTCTGTGCCCTGGCTTGGGTGGCAGGCATGGTCTCTTAACTAGACTGAATTGCCTTGTAGAAAGGAGAGGGCCTGGTCACTGGAGATGTTTGAGTTCCAGCTAGAGAGCAGCTCTCAGAGATGTTACTAAGGAGCTGCTTGCTTGGGGAGGCATGGGGGGATTTGGACCTGGCGACATCTGACAAGTCACCCTCCTAAATGCCAAGATTTTAGGATGCAAACATGCCATAGTGCTCTAAGTTCTTCAAGTCTACTATTCGAATTCTCTAACATTCTGAGTCTGATTCTTTTTTTTTTTTAGAGAGAGAGATATTTTTGTTATAGGGTACATGCGCTCCCCGGAAGAGACAGAGAGAAATCACCTCTCAGTGGGGAATGGCCATGCCACAATCCCTTCTCCCCCATCCTCCTCTTGGGATTTTGGGCATGATGCACTTGCGACCAGCATGAGTTTTAAGCCACTGGATCTGGGACTTGAACTATGGTCGACTACATGGGAGTCGAGCGACGTAACCATTATGCCATTTGCTGGTCCCTGAGTCTAATTCTGACTAGCTTCCTAGGGTAGTCCAAAAGAAGGGATCAAGGCTTTGGGATCATAAATAACCTTATTTGGGCCAGCCCTGTAGCCTGGTGGCCAAGGTGAGCCAGATCCCACATGGCCAACTATGGTTCAAATCCCGTCCCTGGTAGCTTGGAAAATACTCTAGGCATGTGTACATATGTACCCAAAATCCCAGACAGAAAAGAGAAATGGAGGAGAAGGGATTGTGATGTGACCACACCTCATTGCAGAGCACTTTCTCCCTCTCCCTCTTTCTGTCTCTCTGACTCTGGCAAGTGTACGCACCCTCTGGCAATGAGAAAGATAAAATAACATTGTTCATATCTGGGCTCTGCGATTTATTAGCAGTCTGCCATTGGACAAATCACTTTCTTTCTGAGCCTTGGTTTGTGCTTCTGAAAAATAAAGGTGATAATGCCCGCCTCACAGGGCTGCAAGAAGAGGCAGCATATAAGCCAAATACCCTATAGGGCCCTCAGATTCTTGGACTTGGGAAGCCTCCTGTTTTCCACTCAGAACCAAACCTCTTCTAGGGTGTAATACTGTATCTCAGTGAGCTGAGGTGCCAGACTGCCTGGGCTTCATACTTTCGTCTCTGAGCCTCAGTTTGCTCTTCTGACTATCCGGTCCCGTACCTACTTCCAAGGACTGTCTTGAGGGTTAAATGAGATGATCCATAGAATGCACTTTCATGTTAAGTATGTTAAGTATTCAATCATGTTAACTCATTATTTCGGCCAGCACAGGGCCTGGGGGTGGGGGGAGGGGGGTGGCAGGAGTCCAGGAATCCCTGACCTATGCCCTGGAGCCCCTGCAAAGGGGTCTCCCTGTCTGCTCAGGGCCCCAGATCCTCTGTCCAAGGGCTTGAACCTGCAGGACCTTCAGTGGGATAGGTGGGTTCCCTCTCTCCTTTCTTTTCTCTTCTTTTCTCCTATCCCTTGGGAGTGGTTTCCTTTAGGAACTCTGCTCAAGTGGTTGGTGGGGAGCCAGGCTTATGCCCATGCACGCATGCGTGTCTAATTTCTGAGCCACAGCAGAGGCGTCAGCTGACCATAGAGGAGTAGAGCATTCCTCTAGCTACAGTGTTCCCAGGGGTAGCTGCAGGGGTGTGGGTGATTGGCACTGTCCATACTGTATGATCACAGATACATACACACACAAGGTACATACACATACAGATACATACACACATATCCATGTTTGTGCACATATGTACATACATTCCCTTTCCTCTGGCTCTACATCTTTCTTCTTTCTCTGCTAGCTGCTTTTCATACCTCACCCCTCTTCTCTCTCTCCCATTATAACCATGGAAAATAGTCCCCCAGGGGAGGAACTCTCTTTAGGGTTCATTCTCATCAAGTTTGTCTGGGCCTCATTAAGTCTTTTTTAAGCAGGGCAGTACGTGGGGGGACTTTTAAGGATCTGGTTTCCAGGCTTTGGTCCTGGGAGAGGAGCCTCATTTCCCCCGGTTGTGCCTCTTGCCTGATCTCTCCTCCCTTCCCCTCTCTACCACTGCAGTGAAGCTTCTAAAAGCCAAGTAGGATGCTAGTTCTCATTTGTTACAAGTGCCTACCTCAAACTTCTCAGGTTGTTCTTTTTTTTTTTTTTTTTAATAATTTGCAATAGGGCATGTGTGCTCACTGCAGAGAGGCAGAGAGAGAGAAAGATTTTCTGCAAATTCTCACTGTGCCATTTTTTATTTGTGCAGTCCTGGATGACTTATTTAACAAGATAGCCCCCATTTTATATTCTATAAAGTGGTTATAAAGGTTTTTCTGCCTTAGGGTGAGTGTGCTCGCTGAGAGGGAGACAGACAAATCAACCCCCTTTCCTCCTCCAGGAGGATGACCACGCTGCAATCTCTTCTCCATTCTCCTCTTGGGATTTTTGGGCACACACACACACACACACACACACACGTACTTGGTGTGTTTTTCAAGTCGCCAAGTCCAGGACATGAATTGCATAGCTGACTGTATGAGATCTGGTTGCCTTTACCACCATGCCACCTGGCAGGTCCAGTCCCATAAACTCTTAAGCACAGTCATACTATTTTTATTTATTTGTTTATTTATTTAAGTTTTTAGCTTTTGCTATAGGGCATATGTGCTCACCAGAGAGAGAAAGAGAGAAAAGGAAAGTGAGAAATCACCCATTCCCTGACCCTCCCTGGTCCTCCCCTGCCCTCCCGGAGAGATGGCCACACTGCAATCCCTTCTTCTCCAGTCTCCTCTCAGGATTTTGGGCATGCATTTGCACATGTCTGGCATATTTTCCAATCTGCTGGGTCTGGGACTTAAACTGTGTTGGCCATGCGGGATCCAGCCGGCTTAACCAACATGCCACTGCTGGTCCCATGAGTAGTAATTTTAATATCCCCCCCTTTTTCCTCCCCCAGCCTGAAAACAGCCACTCTGCTATATACTGACCAGATTACAAAAATAATCATGGTGGATACCTTAGTTCATCCTAGCAAGTCTGTTGACCTGCTCTTCCCTATTGCCAACATCTCCACCTTCTACAAAATGGATAGCCTTTTTCTTCATTCCACCTTGTGGAGAAGATAATTTGAAGGGCCACAGGAAGTTATTTGCTTCTTTGAAGCGTTTTCCAACAGTATAGATTTCATGAATCAGATCCTCCATGCAGATGATGCCAAATTTACCAAGAGAACGAGCAATCAAAGAGTTTCTGTCAGAGCAATTCGCTTATTGATTTTGCCATAACCATGCTTGTAGATCAGTACATTTACTGATTTCAGTTCAGGTACCCTCATGCAATATACGGTTCCACAATTCTCAGCATGTTAATTGAGGCCTTGTTGAGCTTAACAAAGGTGCCATTTTTTTTCTTTTTTTTTGGAGAGGTTTTTGCTATAGAGTGTGTGTGCTTGCCAGAAAGACAGAGAGAGACAGAGAGACAGAAAGCGGGAAATCAGCCCCCAAGGTGGATGGCCATGCTACAATCCCTTCTCTTTCCTTCTCCTCTCGGGATCCTGGGCACACACGTACATGCGCCCAGCGTGGCACCGGGTCCGGGACTCAAACCGCGGTTGACTACATGGAAGTCCAGTGACTTAGCCATTATGCTAACTGCTGGTCCCAAGGTGCCACTGAAGATCTGGCGAAGACGAAGAAGTTGCAACACCTTTCGAACCTTTGGGCTCACTCCATTGATACCTCTGATCCTGATGACAAACGCCAGTTTGGGTTCTGCAGGTACATAGAAGTTGCCAGCTTTTCTTGCCATCCTGGCCATGCGAATCTCAGTTCTGTACATCTGTATATATTCCTTACGATGGTGTTTAGCTTTTTCATAGATAAGCTTCCTCCTTGCCTTTCGAAGCATCTTTTGAG
The DNA here is from genome assembly GCA_026018925.1 of Tupaia tana. Classification (NCBI taxonomy): domain Eukaryota; kingdom Metazoa; phylum Chordata; class Mammalia; order Scandentia; family Tupaiidae; genus Tupaia; species Tupaia tana. The sequence continues at coordinate 30,742,614 of JAKSZU010000015.1, forward strand.
AAAACTTTCTCGGGCGCTTGATCTTCAGCTCCGCAAAAATTCCTTTGCTTTTTCTTAAGGGTTTCTGGCAAAGCAGGAACCTTTTTCTTGGTTTCTGCCACAGCAGGAACCTTTTTTTCTTCTCTTGAACACCCTCCATTGCTCTATTGGTTCTAGCCAGAAAAGAGGCAATATTCCCATTTTTTAAAAGTTTTATTCATCATCATCATTATTATTTTTAATTTTACGAGAGAGAGAGAGAGAGAGAGAGAGAGGGAGAGAGAAAGTCACCAAGTCTGGAACTTGAGCCATGGTCGGCCATGTGGGAGTCTAGCGCCTTAACCACCATGCCACCTGCTGGCCACTAATATTCCATTTTATGGGACCAGCTGATAGCATAGTGGTTAAGGTGTTGGACTCCCACACAGCCGGCCACAGTGGCTTCAAATTCATGCCGGGTGCATGTGTATGCGTGCCCAAGATCCTGAGAAGAGAATGGGAGAGAAGAGATTATGGTGGGGCCATCCCCCCTGGGGGGGTCATTTCTTTTTCTTTCTTTCTTTTTTTTTTTTTTTTTTTTTTTGGTTTTATAACTTTATTTGAAAATCAGCAGTTAGTTCTCATCCACATTGACTGTAGTTTTTTGAAAGTGGTAACGGGTACATAGGTCACCAGACTGTAGAGCTTGTTGGGTGAATCTTCATCCTCGTTTTGTTTATTGGACAATCGCACACGGACTCCATGTGGGACGTTCCTTATTCCTTTGGCCCAGACAGCTTTGTTGAGCCTGGTATCAATGCGCACATCTGGAATCCCCATCTCTTTCATGGCAAATTTCCGGATTTCTTTGAGTGCCCGACGGGCACGTTTCTTGAAGCCCATGATGCCATGGATGCTCTTGTGAATGTTGATGGTGTATTCCCGGGTCACCACCTCATTGATGGCAGAACGGCCCTTCTTCTTCTCGCCACCCTTCTTTGCGGGAGCCATTCTGCCGGGCTTAAGCTGGAAAGGTGGGGGTGATTTCTTACGTTCCCTCTCACTGTGTCTGTCTGCCTGTCTGTCTCTCTCTCAGTGAGTGCACTCACGATAAGGCAGGAAAACCTTTATAACCATTTTCTAGAATATGAAATGGGGGCTATGTTGTTAAATAAGTCTTTTAGGACTGCACAAATAAAAATGGCACAGTGAGCGGGACCAGCGGGTGGCGTGGTGGTTAAGGTACTGGACACTCACATATGGCTGACCATGTTTCAAGTCTCGACCCGCTGCCTTGCTTTCTCATTTTCTCTCTCTCTCTGGTCAAATTTAAAATAAATGAACAAATAAATAAAGTTAAATAAGTAATTCTTTAAGGAAAAAATGGCATAGTGAGAATTTGCAGAAAATTAGAATCCAGAGACCAGCAGGTGGCATGGTGGTTAAGGTGCTGGACACTCCCACATGGCCAACCATGGTTTGAGACTTGGACCTGGTGGCTTGCTTTCTCACTTTTCCTCTCCCTATCTCTCTCTCTCTCTCTCTGTATGTCTCTCTCTGGTCAAATTTAAAAAAATGAATGAATAAATAAAATTAGATAAAAAATAATTTAAAAAATTAAAAAAAAATCGGAATCCAAAGTCTATGTTCTTAATCACTATGGGGGCCAGCAGTTTGCATGGTGGTTAAGCCCACATGCTTGATTTTGGTTTGAGGCCCGGACCTGGCAGCTTGAGAATCATCATAGAACTGTGTACATGCATGTCCAAAATCCCAAAAGGAGAATGGAGGAGAAAGAATTGCGGTGTGGTCATCTTCTCTTGGGTGTTATTTCTCATTTTCTCTCTCTCCCTCTCTCCAGTGAGTGTGGGTGCCCTATGGCAAAAACTTAAAAAAAAAAGAAATCACTGTGAGATCCTGCCTCCCGAAGGACTACATGCTCTGTGAGTAAGACCTCCTTTATCTTACTTAAAGTGGAAGCCCCACACCTAGGACTACGTCTTGCATGCAGTGGATGTTCAAAACATACTTGCTGAATGAATGGAATAATTGTAAAATCATCTTCTGCCAGGCTAGCGGGTGGTGTGGAGTTTAAGGTGCTGGATCCCACATGGCCAACTCTGCCGTTAGAGTCCAGGACCCTGTGGCTTGAAAAACATGCCCCAGGGTCTGTGATGCTGTGATGCTGTGATGCTGTGATGCTGGCCTTAACTACTTATGCCCAACACATCCCACACCCCAGCGGGAATACAGAATCAAGCTGAGAGGCATCTATGACGGCAAGTTGAGGTTTATGATGGGATGGGATTTTTCTAATAACAATCACGCCTTTTTTTTTAATGGTATTTTTTTTCCCGTAAATAAACACAATTTGCCAGAGAGAATGCATGTGTTCATGAGAGAGAGAGAGAGAGAGAGAGAGAGAGAGACAAAACACCCTCTATAGGGAATGGTAACACTGCAAGCCCTTCTCCTCCATTTTTCTCTCCTTTTGAGACGATGTGCATGCACACACAGGTGCCCGGTGTGTTTTCCAAGTTGCTGCGATTCACTGTGCAGTCAGCCACAGGGGATCCAACTGCTGTAACCATCATGCCATAGGCTGACCCAGTTTTTTTTTTTTTTTTTTTTTTTTTTTTTTTAAGTTTATTCATTTCTTCTATGGGTGAGGGGAGTGGTGACGGGAGGAGAAAGAATCCCTAACAGGGTCTCGATACTGTGATCCACTTCCAGTTTCAGCCAACCCTGGATCATGGGCACCTGCATGCTCAACATACTCAGGGAGATTTCTTTTCTTTTTGTAAAAGAATTATTTATTTAATTTAATTTATTCATTCATTTATTTTTAATTAGAGAGAGAGAGAGAGAGAGGGAGGAAGTGAGAAAGCAAGCCACCAGGTCTGAGACTCGAACTGTGGTCAGCTATGTGGGAGTGTCCAGCACCTTAACCAGCACGCCACCTGCTGGTCCCATCTTTTTTTTTTTTTTTTTTTTTTTAAAGTTTTATCTTATTGGGACCAGCAGTTAGCGTAATGGCTATGTCTCTGGACTCCCATGTAGTCAACTGCAGTTCGAGTCCTGGACCCGGTGGCTTAAACTCACACTGGGTGCATGTGCGTACGTGCCCAGGATCCCAAGAGGAGAATGGAAGAGAAGGAATTTCGGTGTGGCCATCTCCCCTGGGGGGGTGATTTCTTGCTTTCTGTCTCTCTATCTCTCTCTGTCTTTCTGGTGAGCACACGCACCCTATAGCAAAAACCTCTCCAAAAAACAAATTATCTTAATTAATTAATTAATTTTAATTTGACCAGAGAGGGACAGAGAGAGAGAGAGAGAGGGAGAGAGAGGGAGAGAGAGAGAAAGTGAGAAAGCAAGCCACCAGGTTAGGGACTCAAACAGTGGTTGGCCATGTGGGAGTCCAGCGCCCTTAACCACCATCCCAACTGCCTGCCCCAGATTTCTTTTCTTCTTTTTTTCCTTCTTAAAGAGAGATTATTATTATTATTATTTTGCCATAGTGCATGTGCTCTCTCCAGAGAGACAGAGAGATGGAAAGAGGGAAATCACCCCCCAGAGGGGAGTGATCACCACTATGCAATCCCCTCTCCTCCATTCTCCTCTCTGGATTTTGAGCATGGGCATTTTTTTCTGAGAGATTTTTGGTATAGGGTGCCTGGGCTTGCTGGAGAGACAGAAAGAGAAAGAGAGACAGAAAACCAGAAATGTCCCCTCAGGGTGATGGCCATGTCCCAATTCCTTCTCCTCCAGTCTCCTCAGAATGCACATACATGCAAACGTGCCCAGCGAGTTTTAAGCCTCGGGTCAGTAGTCTGGGAGTCCAGCGATATAACTGTTATGCCATCTGCTGATCTGCACCCAGTGTGAGCTTTTTTTAAAAAGAATTATTTATTTAATTCCATTTGTTATTACTATTTTTTAATTTGACCAGACAGACAGAGGGAAGGAGAGAGAAAGGGAAAGCAAGAAATGGAGCTGAGATGTAGACATGCTGGGAGAAATGAAGATGTCCCACTCCTAACTGGGCCTCCATCATACAAAACCCACGTGAACAGCCCTTCTTCAAGAGAAAGCCTGCTCAATGGCTCCTGAGATGTAGACATGCTGGGAGAAATGAAGATGTCCCACTCCTAACTGGGCCTCCATCATACAAAACCCACGTGAACAGCCCTTCTTCAAGAGAAAGCCTGCTCAATGGCTCCTGAGATGTAGACATGCTGGGAGAAATGAAGATGTCCCACTCCTAACTGGGCCTCCATCATACAAAACCCACGTGAACAGCCCTTCTTCAAGAGAAAGCCTGCTCAATGGCTCCTGAGATGTAGACATGCTGGGAGAAATGAAGATGTCCCACTCCTAACTGGGCCTCCATCATACAAAACCCACGTGGTAGGAAAACCCCTTTCATATCTCCTGTCTCTGAATCAATCTTTGTCTCTCTCTACCTCTCACTCTCTCTCTCTCTCTCTGTCTGTCTGTCTGTCTGTCTTTTTTTTAATTTTTGCTTTTTAGAATTTTTTAAGATGAGGCTTCTTACAGGGCCCTTTGGCCCCTCCCTCCTAGGCCTTTGTTTTGTTAATAATCCCCTCTGCTCCTCCCAGAACAGCCCTTCTTCAAGAGAAAGCCTGCTCAATGACTCCTGAGATGTAGACATGCTGGGAGAAATGAAGATGTCCCACTCCTAACTGGGCCTCCATCATACAAAACCCACGTGAACAGCCCTTCTTCAAGAGAAAGCCTGCTCAATGGCTCCTGAGATGTAGCGCCGCGCGGTTTTCTAATTTTTAATTTTTATTGAAAATTTTTTAATATTAATTTTTCTTTTTTAGATTTATTCCAAAGCTTTTCTCTTTTTTTTCTCTGTTTCTTGTCTGTTTTTTTTTTTTGTTGTTGTTGTTGGTATTGTTTCCCTCTCTCTGCTTCCTTTTCTGCACACTTCCCAACCCTCATATTAAACTTCAAAAGTTTGGGAAGAAACCGACCATCCACCAGATGACTAGAAATCGCTGCAGGACCACAAGAAATATGGAGAAGCAGGAAAATGCCCCTCCTCCAATTGAAACGGATAGCTCCTCTTCATCCACACACAGTTCAAGGGAATTCCTGGAAATGTCTGATAAACAATTCAGATCATTCATAAAGGCAAAGCTAACAGAGATCGAAGAGAAGAGAGACAAGGAACTGCTGAAGGGGAAGGAGAAAGGAGTTGAAGAGTTCTAGGAGGTGAGGAAATTCATGCAAGATCTAAAAGAGGAGTTTCACACTTTACAAAAGAATCAGATGGAGCTGTTAGAGATGAAGGCTATAATACAAGAAGTCAAAATCTCCCTTGAAAGTATTAAAAGCAGACTAGATCATTCAGAAAATGGAATCTCTAATGTAGAAGAGAAAATGGCTGGCCTAGAAAGGTCCACCATAAAGACTGAGAAAATGGCCCAAAACTTTGAGAATAATATGCAAGAAGTACTAGATACAATTAAACGTCCAGGGGCGGCAGGCGGGGGCTCCGCTCCGCGTGCCGGCGCGTGGGGGTGGGGAGGCGGGCGCGGGGACTCCAATCCACGTGCTGGGGTGCGGGGTCAGGGCGCGGGGGCTCCTCTCCACGTGCCCTGTCTGGAGGTCTGGCCCGACAGGCTCTGCCCCACGTGCCGTGGCCGGGGCTCTGTCCTGTGTGCCATGGCCGGGGTCTGCCCCGCGTGCCGTGGCCGGGGTCTGCCCCGCGTGCCTTGGCCGGGGTCTGTACCGCGTGCCGTGGCCGGGGCTCTGCCCCGTGTGCCGTGGCCGGGGCTCTGACCCCGCGTGCCGTGGCCGGGGTCTGCCCCGCGTGCCTTGGCCGGGGTCTGCCCCGCGTGCCGTGGCCGGGGCCCTGTCCCGCGTGCCGTGGCCGGGCTCTGCCGCGCGTGCCGTGGCCGGGCTCTGCCCCGTGTGCCGTGGCCGGGGCTCTGACCCCGCGTGCCGTGGCCGGGGTCTGCCCCGCGTGCCTTGGCCGGGGTCTGCCCCGCGTGCCGTGGCCGGGGCCCTGTCCCGCGTGCCGTGGCCGGGCTCTGCCGCGCGTGCCGTGGCTGGGCTCTGCCCCCACGTACCTTGGCCGGGGTCTGCCCCGCTTTCCGTGGCCGGGGTTCTGCCCCGCGTGCCGTGGCCGGGACTCTGCCCCGCGTGCCGTGGCCGCGGTTCTGCCCCGCGTGCCGTGGCCGGAGCTCTGCCCCGCGTGCCGTGGCCGGGGCTCTGCCCCGCGTGCCGTGGCCGCGGTTCTGCCCCGCGTGCCATGGCCGGGGCTCTGCCCCGCGTGCCGGTTCTGTCCCCGCGTGCCGTGGCCGGGGCTCTGCCCCGCGTGCCGTGGCCGGGGTCTGCCCCGCGTGCCGTGGCCGGGGCTCTGCCCCCGCGGGCCGTGGCCGGGATCTGCCCCGCGTGCCGCAACCGCTGATGGCCGTCTCTGCTTTCCTGAGCCGCGTTCCTGAAACTGTGTTCCATGGAGATTCACCTACATTTGCGGGGCTGCACGAGACCCACCCTTGGTCCAGCCCTGAGTGCAGTCTACGTTTCCTATTGTTGGGAACTTTATGATCTGATAATTGGAAAAAAAAATCATGTTTATCATAAAAAATAATTAGAAAAATAATAATAATGATTGGGGGAAACATAGGAAAGATATTGAATGTTGAAGCGGGGAGATTAATATCTCTGTACTGACTGACATGCATGGCATTCCCTTTTGAAAAAGCAATGTAATACACTGTAAAGTTGTATGTAATTCAATGTAATAAAAAAATAGATAATAAAAAAAAATAAATAAAAAAAAATAAAATGCAAAAAAAAAAAAAAAAAAAAAAAAAAAGAAATGGAGCCGCCTATTCCTGGACTCGAACCGCAGCACTGCAACTGCAGTTGGCCATGTGGGAATCTAGCACTCCTAACCACCAGGACATCTGCTGGCCTGCCACTTTATGAGTTTTTTTTTGGAGAGGTTTTCGCTATAGGGCACGTGCGCTCGCCAGACAGAGAGAGACATAGAGACAGAAAGCGAGAAATCACCCCCCAGGGGGGATGGTCACGCCGCAATCCCTTCTCCTCCATTCTCCTCTCGGGATCTTGGGCACGCACGCACACGCGCCCGGCGTGAGTTTTAAGCCACCGGGTCCGGGATGCGAACTGCGGTCGACTACGTGGGAGTCCAGCGACATAGCCATTACGCTAACTGTGGGTTCCTGACACTGAGTTTTATGCCGCTGTTCCAGGACTGGAACCACGGTCCACTACGTGGGAGTCCAGCGATATGTAACCATTATGCTGTCTGCTGATCCCACGGGGGCGTCTTCACAGGTGTCACTCCGTGAGGCTGTAAAGATGACACAGCACGTGGAAAGTGGTCAGAGCCAGGTCTGGCCTATAGTAGTACTCAATAAAGGAAAGTGTTATTATCTATAGCATGGGGATTGTCGGTTCACAAGGCATCTTGAAATTGACTTATGAGGTAGGAATTATTACGATTCCCATTTCACAGATGAGGAAATTGAGGCCTGGAGAAGTGAAATGACAGTACCAGGTTTGATTTGGAGTAAAGTGCACAGGGATCTGAACCCCCAGCCCCAACCCCTAAACTGAGTTGGCAGCTCTCCCTCCCCAATGGGCCGGGCCTGGCATCTTTAGAAGCTACGCCCCACACCGAGTCACTCCTCCAGACCAAAGTCGCGACCCCAAAATGAGAAGGCCCTCCTTCGGAAGGTCCTAGGCTACGATACTGCCTGCGAAGTCCCTCGCAGCTGCGGGCCTAACTTAAATCCAAGCTATAGAATCCAGCGCCCCGCCGCCCATAGCTCCGCCCCAGCGTTCAAAGCCTCTTACGAGAAACCTGTGCGCAGTCGGGTTTTCTTGTGCTCCCACGTCCACGAGCTACGGTGCTGGCCCTAGACGGCGGCTCCGGAGCCGATCCGCCTCCGCAGGCGCCGGGGTCCCGCCCCCGCGATAGACCACGCCCACTAGTGGCCCCGCCCAGCACCGCACCTCTCCGGCTCTCCTTATTTTGTGGCCCCGCCCCAGAGTCCCTGTGACACTCCTCCTAAGTGGTCCCACATAATATCCTCAGGCTCCTGGCTCCGCCCCAGACTCTCGCGCCTGCCTGTGGCTCCGCCCCCAGCCACTAGCCACACCCCCGGATGGTCCCGCCCCCCGAAGCTCCACCCCTAGTGGCCCGTGGTAGGGTGGCGGCTGGCCCAACCGGGCCCCCGCTGCCCTCTGCCCTGGGCACTCGGTCGGAGCCGGCAGGGTACTGCGGGACGGGACGAGCGCGGAGGCCCGGGGGCTCACAGCCGAAGATGGCGTCAGGCAGGCGCGCCCCACGCACCGGGCTCCTGGAACTGCGCACCGGGGTGGGCTCAGGGGCCGGCGGCGAGCGGTGGCAGCGGGTGCTGCTCAGTCTGGCGGAGGACGCGCTGACCGTGAGCCCCGCCGACGGCGAGCCCGGCCCGGAGCCCGGAGCTCCCCGGGAGCCGGAGCCCGCGCAGCTCAACGGCGCCGCCGAGCCAGGCGCGGCGCCCCCGCAGCTGCCTGAGGCACTGCTGCTCCAGCGGCGCCGCGTGACGGTGCGCAAGGCCGACGCCGGCGGGCTGGGCATCAGCATCAAAGGTGGGCGCAGGGCTTCGAGGGCACCGGGTCGTGGTGTCTGTGGGGCCTTCAGGGGCGCGGGGACTGGGGCTGGCAGCTCCCGAGGGCATGGAGTTGGAGGCCTTTGCGGGGGTAAGGGAAACTAGAGGAGACTGAGTACCGGGGGTACAGGGAACACCAAGGTCGGAGGGGGGATCGGAGTTAAAGGTTTCAGGGGGACACAGAGGGCACAGGTGTGGAATGGCTTGGGGACACATCAAGGACACGTATGTGAGGAGTTCTGTGTATGATCGTAAGGGCCTGAGAAGGATGAGGGGGCCCCCAGAAGGAGAGGGTGGAGGAAGGGGTTGAGGCCTGAGGCACTCTTAGGAAAGAGAAGAGGAGGTCACTGAGTCACAACCAAGGTCAGGGGGCAAGGCCTGAGTCTGAGAAGATCAGGGGTGGATGGGAGCAGTGGGTGGATCCCGGAGAGGAGACCAGCAACACCTGAAATCTGACGACCCAGCGGGCTATCTATCTGAGCAGGGGCCTCTGAGCTGAGTTTGGGTCTCCTGATCTGACCGTCTCCACCTTGCACTAGATGGAGAGGGATGGGCTGGGTTACCACTTCTTTCTAAGAGCTCTCTGCCTTCCCAGACTGTTTGAATCCTGGATCAACTGTGAACTTGGACAAGTCACTTCCCATCTCTGAACTTGTTTCTACAACTGTGTAACAGCAGGGTGATAGAAATGTGATGATTCTATAAGAGCAAGGCTCACTCTGCTAGCATATAGTAGGTGCTGGGTTAATTATTGCTATTAGATAAGAGGGAAAATGGAGGCCAGAGAGGCTTCCAGAGCAGCTAGCCATAGCGTTTACAATCCTTGCAAAGCCCTGGCTGCTGGGTTCATCATTTCTGCCCACTTGCATCTCAGGGTCCCAGTCCCCAGCAGAGTGCCTTGGGAGAGGTGTCAGCCCTTGCATCACCTCCTCCTGTCTCCTTGATGCAGTCTTTGTCACTGATATTCCAGACCCGCTAGTCTGGATGAGCGGGCTGGGATGGAGGTGATACCACCACTGTGTGATAGGTACTGGCCCACTACATTAGGCTCATGGTCCACTTCATCCTGGCAACAGGTGGTGAGAGGTAGGAAGTATAATCCCCATTTTGTAGGTGAAGAAACAGACTCAGAAAAGCACAATTTTCCCAGGATCACATAGTCAGTGGCAGTGCTGGGATTTGCACGTTATTAGGACACTATTCTCCTGGATAGTGCCCAGCAGAGATGTAGGGGCAAATCCTTAGGCAGCCAACCAAGAGAGTATAAAAGAGGGAAAACGAATAAACCAGGGAGTGGGGACCACTTTTGCTCCCAAACTCTAGCATGGGATAGAGCAACAGACCAATCCAAAAATTATATACTCGTGTCAGACAGGAGGGAAATTAGAGTTCAGGTAGAGTTACATTTTGCAGATGAAGAAACTGACACTCATGGAGAAGAAGGAGCTTTCTAAGTTCATGCAAAGTTACTCCTTAGCTCCATATTTCCAGGTTGGAGTGATGGTACTTGAGAAGGATTCAGGGGGAGTGAGAGCTCTATCCAGTTCCTTGTGGAATAAAGACTGGGCTCTGGTTGCCATGGTAACCTCCCTTCTAGGGTCCAGCTGAGTCCAAGGCGGCCATGAGTGATCACAGCCTGGAACTGAACTGCAGATCCTAGTTTCAGGTAGGGGCGGGCAGATAGAAATAGAATCCTCTTCCTCTCCTAGACCTCAGGCTGTGTGCAAACTGCGGGACATATGTGGGGATCAGGAGAGGTTCCAGTCCCAGCTCTGCCACCAACTTGTTTGTGACCTTGGAGCAATGACCTTCCACTCTGGGCCTGGGTTTAATACTCTAGGAATGCACCAGGAGTGTCATATCTGAGGGCCTGATTTCTTGAAGTCTACATAGGGTTAAGAGGCCAGCAGGTGGCGAGGAAGTTAAAGTGCTGGGATCCTACGTGATTCACTTCACGGTTCGAATTCAGAACTGGGCAGCTTGCATGCCGGGCGTGTGCATACATGGCCCAAATCCCAAGAGGAGAATGGAGGAGAAGGGATTGTGGCATGGCCATCCCTGGGGGAAGGGTGCTTTCTCACTTTCTCTCTGGAGAGTGCATGCACTCCACAGCAAAAACTAAAAAAAATTTAAAAAAAGTTTGTTCTGGAACCAGGAAACTTAGGTTCAAATACTGGCTTTGTCACTTACTAGATGGGCGACTGCAGAGACTCCTCTCCACACTTCAGTTTTCCCAGTAGGAAACGGCATGCCTGTGTGATAGGGCAGCATGCCTGTGTGATAGGGCGTTGTGAAGATGCAATGAGACAATGTGAAAGCATTTCACACTTTGCTTGGCACTTGATACATGGAACTAGTGTGAAGGGTTATTAACCTTTCTTATTTTGAAAGGGCATTTAAAGGTTTAACAATAAAGCAATTCAGTAAAATATATTAGGTCCTTGTGCATTAGAGATGCAATTCAGATAGGTTTTTGAAATCCCTAGAATTGAAAGGCCTTGGTTTTCAGCCTAAATGTTGGATTATAAAATCTTATAATAGCTTATAATTCCTTTAGGACCATAGAGCAATAGCTGACCTCTATCTCTTTTTTTCTTATCTTTTTTTTGAGAGATTTTTGGTATTGGGCACATGTGCTTGCTGGAGAGACAGACAGAGACACAGAGACAGAAAGTGAGAAATCACTACTTCCTCTTCGGGGAATGGCCGCACTGCAATCCCTTCTCCTCTCTGGATTTTGGGCATGCATACAAACATGCCCAGTGTAAGTTTCAAGCCACCAGGTCTGGAACTAGAACTGCAGTCGGACATGTGAGAGTCCAGTGCCTTAACACCTGATGATCCCGCTGACTTCTGTCTTAATGCCAGCTTTAGGGGTATCAGTAGGTTTCCACAGTGTGGGAAAATTTCTTAAAATCTAAAATATTTAAGAAAAAAATTTTAATGAAGCACTTTATGTTACTCAGACACTGGAAAATACGCAAATCATTGAACCAAAAGATCCAAAAGACAAAACTATAGCATTATGAATTTAGAAAGTGACTTATTAGTATTATGAATGACCCCAACTTTTTTTTTTTAGAGAGAGGTTTTTGCTATAGGGCACATGCGCTCGCTGGAGAGACAGAGAGAGACAGAGAGACAGAAAGCAAGAAATTACCCCCTGGGGAGATGGCCATGCTGCAATCTGGGATCTTGGGCATGGACACACATGTGCCCAACTTTTTTTTATTTTTAAAGAATTATTTATTAATCCATTCATATATTTTAATTTGACCAGAGACAGACAGACACACAGAGAGAAGGGAAGTGAGAAAGCAACCTACTAGGTCCCGAACTTGAACCCTGTTCGGCTGTATAGGAGTGTCCAGCACCTTAACTACCACGCCACCTGTTGGCCCTGTGCCCAGCCTGAATTTTAAGGTACCGGGTTTGGGAACTGAGGTCGACTACATGGGAGTCCAGTGACTAACCATTGTGCCATCTGCTGGTCTTGCCTGGTGTGAGTTTTAAGCTGCCAGGTCCAAGACTTGAACTGTGGGTGACTCTGTGGGAGTACAACGTAGCCATTATGCTATCTGCTGGTCCCAACGAATGACCCCAGCTTCTAAGGCTTTCCTGAGATTCTTTTAAAAAAAAAAAAAGAATTAATTTATTTAGCTTTATTATTAATTTATTTGTTTTAATTTGATCAGAGAGGGTCAGAGAGAGAGACAGAGAGAAAAAATGAGAAAGCAAGCTGCCAGGTCTGGGACTCGAACTGCAGTTGGCCATATGGGAGTCCTGTGCCCTTAACCACCATTCTACCTGCCAGGCCCCTGAGATTCTCTTTTCTCTCCCATTCTCCTCCCCTAGCACTCCTCCCCTAGTCCTACCCAGGGAGGACTTCAGAACTAATTTTGTCTTGACTTGACTTCCAAGTGTGGGAATGTCTGCCTCAGTTTCTTCTCATTCTGTGCCTGTGCAGGGGGCCGGGAGAACAAGATGCCTATTCTCATTTCCAAGATCTTCAAGGGTCTGGCAGCTGACCAGACAGAGGCCCTTTTCGTAGGGGATGCCATCCTGTCTGTGAACGGAGAAGACTTGTCCTCTGCCACTCATGACGAGGCAGTGCAGGCTCTCAAGAAGACAGGCAAAGAGGTGGTGCTGGAGGGTAAGCACTGGGGGCCCAGGGCCCAGAGGGCTAGGGGGGGTGTTTAACTTCTTCCCTTCCTTCCCCAGATTTACTGGGGCACTAGGTGCTAGGAAGTGGGCAGGACTAAAAATACAGATAGTGCTTGGGGTTCTGCCTGGAGACAGTATGCCTGGTAGAGGGGGAGCCAGCAGAGCCCAACAGACTGGTTTGCATTTCCTCTATTCCGCTCACTAGCTGTGTGGCCTCAGAGAAGTCCTTTCAGATTTCTGGGTCCTAGTTTCCTTATCTATAAAATGGAGAGCCTTTCTGGGCTCTTGTGAATAGGGCAAAAGGTACCTGCTGGGATGTGTCACCCAGCGAGTGACTTAGTGAAAGGGAGGGCTAGGGTCTGGGGAAGGAGCAGGTAATATTTTTTCCTGTAGGGCCTGGAAGAGTCTCAGCTTCAGACTCTTCTGCCATCAGGGGCCCTGAAACCTAGAGACCCAGCCTCCTTTGGGAGAGGAGTTGGCCTTTATGTAGCAGGACTTGAAATCCCTCCAGCAAGGATCAGAGAGGAGTTTTGGGGGTGAACTTTGGTTGGATTGCTTTTTCTACTAGCTCCTCACTCTGTAGCACTGAGTGAGACCCTTGCCTTCTCTGGGCCTCAGTTTTCCCATCAGTTCTTGTAGGCCTTCTGCCGTGGTCATCCCATATCTGCCTTTTGCTACCTCTCTCAGGAGGTTTCTGCTTGGCTCAGCCTTTCCTCAAAAACCACTCTGTTGGCTCCGGAAACCCGTGGGAGCCTGAGGAATGTGTCTTTGGCTCATGGCCCAGAACAGGCACAGGGAGGTGGCTGGTGCTGTTGGAGAATGCCATGGCCAGTGAAGCCGCTGAGCCAAGTCCCCACTTTGATTTCCCCAAAGGGGTCTCCAAGATACAGAAGCAAACAGGCTGGGGTCCCCTGGGTGATCTTTGTCATTCTTGTGGTCTCACACCGCAACTGCCATTTAATTTAATTTTATTCTTACATCGTATGCATATCTATTTAAATGCCATGGATACACTTTTCGTTTGTGTTTAAAAACAGCTGACTCTGGAAAATTGGTCCCTAAACACTTAAGTATAGCGATCATAGTTTAACAGCAAAGTAAAGAACAGGCTCACACATAGCAATGGATATGAGAGACTTTACCCCAGGCGCCTCATTGCTGTGATATTTACAGCCAGTTTAAAACCGTTGACATTCATTGAAATGTCATACAACAGTCCCTTCTTATCTGGGGGGATACCTTCTAAGACCCCAGTGGATGCCTCAAAGTGCAGATGGCACTGAACTCTACACACACTGTGTGTGGTCCTATACAAACATACCTGTGATGAAGTTTAACTTATAAATTAGGCACAGTAAGAGATGAGCAATAATAACTAATAATAGACTAGAACAATTATGCCAATATGCTGTCACAAAGTTATATATACTGTAATAAAATATGAATGTCAGGGCTGGCAGGTGACATGGTAGTTAAGGGTGCTGGACTCCCCCATGGCTGACTGTGGTTTGAGTCTCAGACCTGGCAGCTTGCTTTCTCACTTTCTCTCTCTCTGCCTCTTTGTGATCAAGTTAAAATAAATAAAGTTATATAAAATAATTCTTAAAAAAATAAGTGAATGTGAGGCCAGCCCAAGGCCTGGTGGTCGGGGTAGCTGAATCCCACATGGCTGACCATGTGGTATGAGTCTCAGACCTGGAGGCTTGAAAACCACACTGGGTGTGTGTGCACACACATATCCAAAATTCTGAAAGGAGGGAGAGATGGAGGAGAAGGGATTGTGGTGTGACCGCTCTTCTTGGCGGGGAGGGTGCCTTCTCACTTTTTTTCCCCCTCTCTATCCCCCTGGTAAGCACTCCTGCTCTCTGGCAACACAAACAAAACAATGAATGTTATTTTTTCTCTTTCTCTCAAAATATCTTATGGTGGGACCAGCAGTTAGTGTAATGGCTATGTCGTTGGACTCCCACGTAGTCGACCGCGATTCGTGTCCCGGACCCGGTGGCTTAAAACTCACGCCGGGCACGTATACGTGCGTGCCCAAGATCTCGAGAGGAGAATGGAGGAGAAGGGATTGCGGTGTGGCCATCCCCTCTGGGGGGTGATTTCTCGCTTTCTGTCTCTCTGTCTCTCTCTGTTTGTCTGGCGAGCGCACACGGCCCATAGCAAAACAAACAAACAAACAAACAAAAAACCTCTCCAAAACAAAAAAAAAAACTTATGGTATTTACCATCCTTAACCTGTTTTCTAATCATAATTGACTGTGGATAGCTGAAGCCGTGGGATGCAAAACTGCAGATGGGGGTAGAGGTTGGTGATCATATTTTAATTAACTTGAAGCTCTTTTTTTAAAATAATTATTTTATTTAACTTTATTTACCTTTTTAATTTTACCAGAGAGAGACAGAGTGATAGGGTGAGAGAGAGAGAAAGTGAGAAAGCAAGCTGCCAGATTCGGTGATTTGGACCGTGGTCAGCCATGTGGGAGTCCAACACCCCTAACTACCATGTCACCTGCCGGCGCCACTTGAAGCTCTTTTAGTTTTTGCTGTTTGACAGTTTAGTCCCTAGATGGGGCATCCCAGGGGGGATGGTCACCCCACAGTCCCTTCTCCTCCAAACTCCTCCTGGGATCTTGGGCATGTATGTATACGCGCACACACACACACACATACACACACAGCATGAGTTTCAAGCCCTTTGGTCTGGGACTTGAACCATGGTTGGCCATGTAGGAGTCCAGCAATGTAACCACTATGCCATCTGCCGACCTTGGGATCTGCCTTCCCTTGACCAGTGCATTACTGCTGCACCACAGAGCTGGCCATCCCCCCCACTT
The DNA here is from genome assembly GCA_026018925.1 of Tupaia tana. Lineage (NCBI taxonomy): Eukaryota > Metazoa > Chordata > Mammalia > Scandentia > Tupaiidae > Tupaia > Tupaia tana. Next base: position 30,758,236 of record JAKSZU010000015.1, read on the forward strand.
AAAAAAAAATACAATTTACTTATTTCTTCAATGAATGAGAAAGACAGAAAGAATGAGGTGGAGACAGAGACAGCACCCCTGACAGGGTCTTGGTGCCACCTGATCCCCTTGCAGCTGCAGGCAGCTCCAGATCATGGGCATGTATGTACCTGGCATACTCAGGGAGGTCTCCAGATGTGAACCCAGGACCTCCCATGTGGGTCAGTCTTGCAGAGTGTCATGTTTTACTGCTATACCATGGTTTGGCCCCTGTAGAAACATTTCTAATCCACACTGGCGTTTCTTCACTGCCCTCATGTTTAGGTTGAGTGTGGCTCTGTCAGGGTTCTCAGCATGTGCATCATTCTGAGAAGGTGGTGTCTCTGAACGACTCCTAAAGCCTCTCCTGACTTTTGGAGCTAATACCCAGTCTTCCCTCTAACTCAGGGACTCCATTCCTTCCTCACTGAGCCAAGAAACATTCATATTATCGTGTACTAGTACACAGAACATTGGGGTCAGAAGCAGAGCTGGGTCCAGGCACTTTTATTTTTTCTTTTCTTTTCTTTTTTCTTTTTTTTTAAGAGAGATTTTTGCTAGAGAGCATGTGCACTTGCCAGAGAGACAGACAGGGAGCCAGTGAAAAATCACCTCCCCAGAGAGGATGGCCACTCCACAGTCCCTTCTCCTCTATTCTCCTTTTGGGATCTGGGCATGCACACACACACGCCCAATGTGAATTTTAAGTCTCCGGGTCTGGGACTTGAACTGTGGTGGCCTGTGTGGGAGGCCAGCATTGTAACCATTACACCATCTGCTGGTCCTCCCAGGCCCTTTCAAGGAGCCCACCTGCTGGTGGAGGAAACAAAACCTAAGCATATCTCCTCCACACAGATTATTTAAAAACCATCCAACAGATGGTGTAATGGTTACAATGCTGTACTCCCATGAAGTCGATCGTGGTTTAAGTCTTGGACCTGGCTACTTAAAATTCATGCCAGGCACGTGTGCATACATGCCCAAGATCCCAAGAGGAAAGGAATTGCGGCATGGCCAGCCCCTCCGGAGGGTGATTTCTCACTTTCTGTCTGTCTTTCTGTTTCTGTGGCAAGTGCACACAGCTTATAGCAAAAAAATCTCTCTTAAAAAAAAAATAAAATAACTAGTTCCTAAAATGCTGTCTGTTCTGTGATGAATCTCTGGCTTTGAATTAAACCCCTTGGCTTCTGGGGCCTCCGTTTTTCTATTGATTGAGGTAAGTTAGATTAGAGATGACCAACAGCTTTCATTTAGAGTGTCAGCTCCATAGGTAGCTACTAGGAGTTTCATATTTGGAAGGATGGGAGACCTTGTTGGGTTCAGCAGGAAAGAGCTGGAATTGATTTGTAATGTCTAGAACAGATACAGTAGAGAAGAGAGGTAGTGTGTGTGCCATCCCAGGACTAAGGGTCTCCAGCTCTCATGCTCTCTGAGGCTTTTTACAGGGTAAGTTCATTCCTTGGTAAGCTCTGCCCTAGGCCTGGGTAAGAGGAAGGAAGTTGTGGTCTTCTTGTTTTTTTTTTTTTTTTTTCCCCTCCAACTTTTTCTTGGTCAAAGTCTCTTTGGACCTGCTTTCCTGGCCCTACAGCCTATGGAAAAAGGTCATTCCACCAAGGCTAGCACACAGGGCTGAGTGTGGGGGTGGCGAGGGACAGGAGTCCAGAACTTCTGAAGTGCAGGAGTGATCTGAGAAGCCTAGAGGATGGGAGGATGCTGGTTTGTGGCCGGTCCTTGAGACTTTGGGGAGTTTGTGGAGAATGTCAAGGCCTGCCAGTCGCTCCAGTCTGGGGCCAGGTTCTCCCTGTAGTTAATCACTAGGCACATTGTTCAGAACTTCCCCATCCCATCTTGCTCCTGAGGCCACCTCCAAGAGGCCATGGAAGGATGGCCTGTGCTTTGCATGTAAACCTGGTGAGGCAGCTGGGCTTGGGCTCAGTGGGTACAGAGTCCCCTGAGACTCCTGGAAGGTCAGAGGTCACCAGCAGACTCCAGGTGTCAGCCATTGTCCTGCTTCCCTGGCCTAAGTGAGGAGCTCAGTTGGGCCTCTGTAACCCCAGCCTACTTCCTGGAACTTTTCCTTTGCTAGCTCCGGGGTTTGTACAAATGTCCCGAACCTGTGCTCAGCCACAGGGATGTGTTTGTGACCAAAGTCTGGGCCCAAGCTGGCAGCAACATGCCTCTGTCTATTGGTTAAAGAGGCCCATTGCATGCACAGACCTCAAGCCAGGGCCGGCCTGGGTCCTTGGGGAACAGACCTGGGAAGAGGGAGGGACAGCCATGAAGAATATGCCCTCTTCTCCCTCTATCTCCAGTGTGGCCAGCAAGACAGTAACAACAGTGAACCTGTCATACATTAAAAAATAACACTGAAGGGAAGTAAAACTAATAAAGAAATTTTAGTTCTTGGTACAAAGTAGGGCAGGTACTTTTCTCATGGAGATCAGTTTTTTTTTTCTCCCTGTTGCTAGAGGGTATATGTGCTCATCAGAGAGAGAGAGAGAGAGAGAGAGAGAGAGCGAGAGAAAGAGAGCGAGAGCGAGAGAGAGAGAGCGCGAGCACGCGCACACAAGAGCCAGCCAGTGGTGTGGGGGTTAAGGCAGCTGGATGTAATGAGTTTGATTGTATGGTTCAAGTTCTAGACCTGGGGCTTGAAAAACATGCTGGATGCATGTGCTTGCATGCCCAAGATCCATCCCAAAAGGAGATACAAATGAAGGAGAAGGGATTGCAGTGTGACCATCCCCCTTGCGGGGGGTCTCACTTTTCCTCTCTCTGTCTCTCTTCTTTTATTTTTTTGAGAAGTTTTTGTTTGAGGGTGTGTGAACACACCAGAGAGAGAGAGAGAGAGAGAGAGAGAGAGAGAGAGAGAGAGAGAGAGAGAGAGAGAAGGAAAGTGAGAAATCACCCCCTGCCAGAGGGGATAGCCATATCGCAGTCCTTTTCGTCCATTCTCCTTTTGGGATCTTGGGCATACTTGCACATGTGTCTTGCATGAGTTTCAAGTCACCGGGTCTGGGACTCAAACTACGGTTGGTTATGTGGGAGTCTAGTGATGTAACCACTATGCCATCTGCTGGCCCCCTGACTCTGTCTTTGTCTCTCTCTGTCTCTCTCCAGTGGATATACACAACCTCTACCAAATGAGAGAGAGAGAAAGAGAAAGCATACCCTCTCAATGGTGCATGGTCATGTTGCAATCCGTTTTCCTCCATTTTTTTTATCCTATCAAGATTCTGGGCATGCATGCACATATGCCCAGCCTGTTTATCAAACCTCTAGGGATGGGATTCAAACCATGGTCAGCTGTGTGGAATCCAGCTCCTAATGCATACTACCCAACCACTATATTACAGGGTCAACCCTAGAGATCAGGTCAGACAGTTGGGCAGTCATGGACATGACTGGAACTTGCTAGTTTCCAGGCAGGAGACATGAACCAGTGTGCTGCTGGAGCTTGTAAGGTCACTTTCAATAGGATGGACTTTGAAGACTTATCGCTGGTAGTAGGTTGGGATCACCTTTTGTCTCCACCAGCTGCCATGGCTGGTTGGGAACCTTCCCAGGGCAGTCATTAGAAGCTCTCAGACTGAGCTCAAGTGCCCCGTATGTCTTTTGGAATTTGAGAAGGTGGCTATCATTGAGATGCCTGCCATCACCTCTTCCATTCCCATCGTATTCTCTTGCTAAGCAAGGGAACTCTCTGCCCCTGTGCAGCCATGAGCTTTCCACTGATGATGACACTTACAAGGAACACAGACGAGATAAGGCTTGACATAGTAGCAACTGCAGCAGCAATTAGAGAACCTTCATGGAACCACAGATACATGAGGCGCTTACAAGTGGGTGTTGGCCCGCTACACCATCTCTCTCTTGCTAGAGGGAGGGCATTTGTGCTCACTAGGGAGACAGACAGAAAGTGAGAAATCACCCCCCACCCCCGCCGGAGTATGACCACACCACAAACCCTTCTCTTCCGTTTCCTCTCCGGATTTTGGGGATGCAGCTTTATTGGGACCAGCAGTTAGCGTAATGGCTATGTCGCTGACTCCCATGTAGTTGACCGCGGTTTGCATCCCGGACCCGGTGGCTTAAAACTCACACCGGGCGCGTGTGCGTGCGTGCTCAAGATCCCGAGAGGAGAATGGAGGAGACGGGATTGCGGTGTGGGCATCCCCCCGGGGGGTGATTTCTCACTTTCTGTCTCTCTGTCTCTCTCTATCTGTCTGACAAGTGCATGCACCCTATCGCAAAAACCTCTCCAAAACAAAACAAAAGAATTACTTTATTTAGCTTTTATTTATTTATTTATTTATTTATTTATTTTATTTTGACCAGAGTGGGGCAGAGCAAGAGAGAGAGACAGAGAGAGAAAGCGAGAAAGTAAGCTGCCAGGTTCAGGACTCAAACTGGTTTGCCATGTGGGAGCCCAGCGCCTTTAACCACCATACTACCTGACGGCTCCGGTGATTTTACTTTTTACCTTTTTAATTAAAAAAAAAAATTTACTAGAGAACATGTGCACTTGACAGAGAGAGAGGGAGAGATGGAGAGGGAGAAAGCACCCTTGAATGGGTTGTGGTAACACCATAATCCCTTTTCTTCCTGTTCTCCACCTGTTGGAATTTTGAGCACACATGCACAGGTACCCAGCTTAGTTTTCAAGCTGCTGGCCAGGATTTGAACCATGTAGTTGGTCATGTGGGATCCAGCTTCCTTAAGCACTAGACTACAGGACTGGCTCATATTTTATTTACTATTTATAAAAATGAGACAATGTATTTATTTAAAAAATATATTTTATTTATCTTTATTCATTTATTTATTTTAATTTGACCAGATAGGGACAGAGAGAAAAAGGAAAACTGAGAAAGCAGCTGCCAGATCTGGGACTCGAACTATAATCAGCCATGTGGGAGTCCAGCACCCTTAACCACTGGCCCTGAGACAATGTATTTAAAGTGCTTAATATAATTCCACATGAAAGGACTCAATATATGTAACCATTATGCCATCTGCTGGTCCCAGTATATGTCAACTTTTGTCATTGTCATATCATTGGATCGTCACCATCATCATCACTGTTTTAGTTAGTAAACTAGAAGCTTTTTTTTTTGGAGAGGTTTTCGCTATAGGGCGCGTGCGCTTGCCAGACAGACAGAGAGAGACAGAGAGACAGAAAGCGAGAAATCACCCCCCGGGGGGATGGTCACGCCGCAATCCCTTCTCCTCCATTCTCCTCTCGGGATCTTGGGCACGCACGCACACGTGCCTGGCGTGAGTTTTAAGCCACCGGGTCCGGGATGCGAACCACGGTCGACTACATGGGAGTCCAGAGACATAGCCATTACGCTAACTGCTGGTTCCCTAAACTAGAAGCTTTTGAGGACAAGGTCCTCGTGTAGTTTGTCTCTGAGCCCACATACCTGGCACTGAGACCAGCACACTTAAGATCTTGGAGAATGTTTGGGGAATGACCACTAGGGTATATCTCTGATACTTCTGCTTTAACTGTGACTTTCCTAAATAAAGTGGAGTTCAAGGCTCAAGTGGGGCTTTATTGCTTCAATTTTTCATTATGAGGACTCAGAGCTCTGAGGCCAGCCCCCGGGCAGGTCCCCCCGGGGAAATGGACCATGCCACGTATTTTTACTGCAATTTGGCTAAGATGAATCAGTCAAAAGTGGGATTTGGGGCTGGCAGCTGACACGGTGGTTAAGATGCTGAACACCTACATGGCCTACTGCAGTTCGAGTCCCACACCTGATGGTTTGGTTTCTCACTTTCCCTCTTTCTCTCTCTGATCAAAATTTAAAGTAATAAGAATAAATATAAATAAAATAAAATATAATAATTAAAACAACAACAAAACACAAAACAAAACAAAAGTGAGATGTCATTAATGGATGCAGTTTATTTGGGGCCACTCTGTTCAACTTAGCTGGGTGATGCTGTGCCCCTGAGATGCCCAAGGGACACCCATCCAGGAACTGAGGCATGAATGGAGCCCCCGTTCATTTTTCCCATGGCTGCAAAGAACTGTTGTTCTAACCATTGTTCTCAAGGAACGTTTATTGGCCACACACACACACAGACACACAGAGCTTTGGATCATGTGACTCCGTATAGACAAAACTTGGCGAGTACAGTACTGGCTTATTCCCCAGACCTTGATTAAAATGCCCGTGGGCCTCTGGAGGCAGGTTCTGGCCCTGATCAGCTATGTGACTGGGGCTGCTGCTGGTGGAGGGAATCGTGATGATGATAACAGTGATGGTAGTGTGCTATTTTTTTTTTTTTTTGGAGAGGTTTTTGCTATAGGGCGTGTGCACTCGCCAGACAGACAGAGAGAGACAGAGAGACAGAAAGCGAGAAATCACCCCCCAGGGGGGATGGCCACGCCGCAATCCCTTCTCCTCCATTCTCCTCTCGGGATCTTGGGCACGCATGCACACGCGCCTGGCGTGAGTTTAAGCCACCAGGTCCGGTACGCGAACCGCGGTCGACTATGTGGGATTTCAGCGACATAGCCATTACGCTAACTGCTGGTTTCCATAATAGTAATATTTTAAAAGAATTATTTTATTTTGGGTCTGGCAGTTGGCATGGTTGAGGTGGCTGGATTCCCACGTGAGTGACCACAGTTTGAGTCCTGGACCTGGCAGCTTGCTTTTTCACTTTCCTTCTCTCTCTCTGCCTCTCTCTGGTCAACTTCAATAAAATAAAATAATGACAATGAATAAAATGAAATAAAATAATTCTTAAAAACATTATTTTATTTTTTCATTCATTTATTTTAGTTTGACCAGGGAGAGACATAGAAAAAGAGGGAAAGTGAGAAAGGAAGCCACCAGGTCTAGGACTTGAACTATATTTGGCCACGTGAGAGTGTTCATTGCTTTAACTACCATGCCATCTGCTGCTCCCATATTATTATTATTTTTTTCTTCTTTATTTGGAGAGGTTTTTGCTATAGGGTGCGTGCGCTCGCCAGAAAGACAGAGAGAGACAGAGAGACAGAAGGCGAGATATCACCCCCCAGGGGGGATGGCCACACCGCAATCCCTTCTCCTCCATCTTCCTCTCGGGATCTTGGGCACTCACGCACACGCGCCCGGCGTGTGTTTAAGCTGCTGGGTCTGGAACTCGAACTGCGGTCGACTACGTGGGAGTCCAGCGACATAGCCATTATGCTAACTGCTGGTCCCTTATTTTTTTTAAAGAGGGATTTTTGCTATAGGGCATGTGTGCTAGCCAAAGAGACAGAGACAGAAAAAGAGCAAGTGAGAAATCACCCCCTGGGAGGACCATGCTGCAATCCCTTCTCTTTCATTCTTCTCTCAAGATTTTGGCACGCAAACCGTTGAATTTGATGCTCAGTATATAATAGGCACTCAATAAGTGGTTCTTTTTTTTTTTTTTTTTTCAGAGTTTTTTGCTATAGGGTGTGTGCACTCGCCAGAGAGACAGAGAGAGACAGAGAGAAAGCGAGAAATCACCCCCCACCAGAAGGGATGACCATGCCGCAATCCCTTCTCCTCCATTCTCCTCTCGGGATCTTGGGCACACACACACATGTCCCAGCCTGAGTTTAAGCCACCAGGTCCAGGACTTGAACCGTGGTCGATTACATGGGAGTTCAGCGACATAGCCATTATGCTAACTGCTGGTCCCAATAAGTGGTTCTTTTCCCTGTTACTAAGATCCTGGAACCGAGGCCTGGCCCCTAGCACAGTGGTAAAGCACTGTGCATGGGGAATGAGATCCTATGTGGTTGACTGGATTTTAAGTCCTGGCTCTGGCATCTTGAAAAGAGGATGCTGAGGATGTATATATGTGCCTAAAACCCTGACGGGATGGAGAAATAGGGGAAGAGAACTGCAACATGACCACACCCCATTGGGAGGTGCTTTCTCTTTCTGGTAAGCACATGTGCCCTCTGGCAATTAGGAAAAAAAAAAATCCTAGAATTCTGAACCTAGCCTTCCTAAGTTAATAAAGGCCCTATCTCTGTATCCTCGTTTGGATAGTTGGAATGTGGTAGAATTTTTTTTTTTAAAGAAGTATTTTATTTAACTTTATTTATTTATTTTAATTTGACTGGAGAAGAACAGAGAGCGAGAGAGGGAAAGTGAGAAAGCAAGCCACCAGGTCCGGGATTCAAACCGTGGTTGACCATGTGGGAGTCCAGTGCCCTTAACCACCACACCACCTGCTGGCCCTGGAATGTGGTGGAATTTTCAATTTAATTTCATTTAATTAATATTATTTATTTTATTCATTCATTTATCTTAATTTGACAGAGAGAGACACAGAGAGAGGGGGAAAGTGAGAAAGCAAGCCACCAGGTCCAGGACTCGAAACGTGGTCAGCCATGTGGGAGTGTCCAGTGCCTTAACCATTACATCACCTGCTGGCCCCGTGTGGTGGAATATTTTTGAAAAAAAAAAAACTAGTTTTTTTTTTTTTTTTTAAGAGTGATTTTTGCTATAAGGTGCATGCACTCACCAGAGAGACAGAGACAGAGAGACAGGGAGACAGAAAGTGAGAAATCATCCCTCCTCCCAGGGGGATGGCCATGCCACAATCCCTTCTCCATTCTCCTGTTGGGATTTTGGGTACACACGCATGTGCCTGGCATCAGTTTCAAGCTTCTGGGTCAGGACTTGAACGGAAGTTGGCCATGTGGGACATGCGGATGTCCAACACCTTAACCACTATACCACCTGCTAGACCCAGATTTTTTTTTGGACAGGTTTTTGGTATAGGGTGTGTGCAGTCACCAGAAAGACAGAGAGAGACAGGGAGACAGAAAGCGAGAACTCACCCCCGGGGGGATGGCCACACTGCAATCCCTTCTCCTCCATTCTCCTCTCGGGATCTTGGTCACACACACACACGTGCTGGCGTGAGTTTAAGCCACCGGGTCCGGGACTCGAATCGCGGTCGACCATGTGGGAGTCCAGCAACATAGCCATTACGCTAACTGCTGGTCCTCCTAGTGTGATTTTTAAGCCTCTGAGACTGGGACTGTAACCATTGAAGTTGGCGATGTAGGATCCAGCTGCCTTAACCAACACGCTATCTGGATGGCCTAAAAAATAAAGTAGAATTTTTTTTTTTTGAAGAATTTTTTTATTGGGACCAGCAGTTGGTGTAATGGCTATGTCGCTGGACTCCCACGTAGTTGACTGCAGTTCAAGTCCTGGACCCGGTGGCTTAAACTCATGCCGGGCATGTGTGTGTGCGTGCCCAAGATCCTGAGAGGAGAATGGAGGAGAAGGGATTGCGGCGTGACCATCCCCACTGGGGGGTGATTTCTCATTTTCTGTCTCTCTGTCTTTCTCTCTTTCTGGCAAGCACACATACCCTATAGCAAAAACCTCTCAAAAAAAAAAAAAAAAGAATTTTTTAATTTAACTTTATTTGTTTATTTATTTTCATTCTATGAAAGAGAGACAGAGCAAGAGCAAGCCACCAGGTCTGGGAATATGGGAGTCCAGCACTCTTAACCACTATATCACCAGTTGGCCTCTAAACTAGAATTTAAAAAAAAATGTAAAAAATAAACAACCAGCACACCATCTGCTGGCCCATATTATTTGATAAGTCAAGGACTTTGAACTTTTTCTTCTTATTTTTAATGGTTTCTTAATATTCTATTATTGAGATTTCATGTATTAATTCAACACGTATTTACTGAGCCTCTGCTCTGTGCCAGGATTTGATTTAGGCACCAGGGATATAGCCAGGAGCAAGACTGAGAAGTCTGCCAGTCAGGGGGCTCCTGCGTTGGTTTTAGTAGCCCCACTCCTGGGTTTTCATGTCATCCCTAGACTCTGGCATCGCAGACAACGGTGCTGTGACCCTTCTGTGTACCTGTGAGTATTTACCCGAAACGTGTTTCCTGGAACTGTTCCTGCTAGGTCCCAGTGTTCGTATGTCTTTATGCTCTTGGTACACGGTGCCTTCCTGTACTGCTCAAGGGTGTGGTGTGGTGAGATTGTATCTGACCAACTGTGGTGGTATCCTACATTCTGCAGTCTGCCCTGCTGCAGGGCTGCCGTGGTCTGGGAACTATTTATAGTCCAGCCCTGCTGGACCAGCAAGACCATAAAGGTCACCTCTTCCAGAACCTGTTGGAACCCTCAGTCCTTTCAACATCATCCTGGGCAGCGGGTAGGCAGCCTGGATTTGCGTCCCCACAGTTCCTTGCTTAGGGAGCTGGCATGTTGGTGTCCATTATATGGGCAAACAAACTAAGGCCCGGAGAGAGCTTGGGCCTTGCCAAGGCCAGATTGCAAGTGATAGGGCCAGGGATCTAGCTCCTTGTCTGTCTTTCACCATATCCTGTGCCCTTCTCTTTGTACTTGTAAACTAAAAATGGTGGCAGAAATAATAGCCACACTACTGTTTACGTCAAGCAGGAAAAAGTGCTTTATAAATATTGAGTATTTGACTTCTGTTTTATTTTTTAATTAATTAATCTATTTCATGAGCAAGAGAGACAGAGAAGGAAAGAGAGACACAACATTGCCAACAGGGTCTTGATGCTACGACCTCACAAGGTCTTGATGCTATGATCTCCCAGGGTCTTGATGCCACAATCTATTCCCAGATTCAGCCAACCCTGGGTGATGAACAACTGTATGCCCAGTGCCCACAGGGAGGTCTCTGGATCTCTACTGGAAACCTTCTCACGTGGGTTGCCTTGCAAAACATCCTGTTTTACTGCTACGTTGCCATCTGACCCCATCCTCATTTTAAAAATATGGAAACAGAGGCTCACAGTGGTTGTTACTTGTCCAGAGTCGAAGAGCCTAGAAGCTAACCCCAGGTCTGTCTCACCCCAGACCCCACATTCAGCATTCTTGTTACAGGTTGAGAAGCCTCAGGCCTTTCAGTATTCGTTCATTGAACACATGTCCTATTTACTGATTACCTGGTTGGTGTAGGTCAGGTATTTCTATAGATGTTGGGTACACAGAACACGTAGGTCCTCACAGAACTGCCATGTTGCTTAGAGGAGAGAAGGCACGGACTAGTAAAAAACAGATCGATCATGTTATTCGAGCAGGGCTAAGTGACCACCCACTGAACAGACCAGGAACAGCTGAGCTTAGAGGCTTGGTCTCCTTCCAGCTGAGCCTCAAAGCCAGGGTGTTCAGTCAAACATTTACTGGGCATTGGGATAAGTAGATGCTGTGTTGAGCCAAAAAACGTGTGTTCCTTCTCTCAGCAACACGTAAGTGACCCCTACTCACTCCCTCCACTCCCCCAGTTACACTGGGTCAGGCGATTGGCCTTACCCTGTCTCTATATCTGTGTTTCTAGTGGGATCTATTCCTGGCTCCTTGGGGCCAGAGCCAGGTTCTGGCTCCCCTCCTTGGCAGAGCTGGAGGTCCTGGAAATTGGGGCCTCTGTTGTATCTGCCTCAGCTTCCCTAAGGAGGAAGGACCAGTGTCACTGCTTTGCTAGGCTCTTGGGCCAGGGGCTTGGCTGGGGAGGCTGGGGACTCTGGCTGGGCCTGCCTTTGGAGCCTCAGGAATGCTGGCCACAGGGCCATGCTTATGTCCTCAGCTCTCTGGGCCACCGCCTTTGGGCAGCCCTGCCTTGCCTGGTCTGGTGACTCAGGCAGAAATCAGAGCGGGGAGGAGGCCTCAGAGCTGGGCTATTTATGGCCACATTCTGGGGCCCCCAGGACCCTACCCCCACTCCGGGACAGGCTGCTTGGCTTATGAAATTCAAGCCCTGTTTCAGGCGCCAGCTGGTGTGCTGTCCGTTTATAGCATGTTCCTGTGGGAAAGGAGAAGGAGGACCCAGTTTGGGATGGTCGGGTGGGCAGGGGCTCTAGCAGTGTGTCTGGCTTCGAGTTGACAAATATTTACTTGCTGAGCACGTAGCAGGACCCTGGGGACATAGAAATGAATCAGAAAAGGTCTCTGTCCTCATAGTGCCCCCAGCCTGGTGGGAGACATGGACCCCACATAATCACAGGAGTGTAGAGTCCAGGGACTGCAGAGGTGGGGCATCTGAGAAAGCTTCCTAGAGGGGCGACATCTGAGCCGGGCCTGGGCTGCGGCATCCTCTCCGTCTTGCTGCCCTGCCTACCCTGCCCTGGCACGCATTTCTCCATTCACAGAACACTAACTCCAGGTTCAAATCCGGCCCAGTCTCTGCTCTAGGTGCCCCCAGTTTGGTGAGAGACAGCCTTGACACACAGAATCACAGCAGAGTTCTAAGAAGTGTGGGTTGGGGCCAGCAGGTAGTCTGGTGGTTAAATGAGCTGGACTCCCACATGGCCAAATATGGTTCAAGTTCTAGACCTGGCAGCTTGCTTTCTCACTTTACTTCTTTCACTCTCTCTCTGTCTCCCTCTGGTGAATGCATGTGCCCTATAACAAATTAAAACATAATAATAATAAATTAAATAAAATTAAAAAGAAGTGTGGGAAAGGTAAAAATCAAAAACAAAACGAAACCCCTGTTCCCTGAGTATCTAGTATATTCCATGTCTTTTTTTATTTTTATTTATTTATTTATTTATTTTTATTTTTTTTAAAGAATTATTTTATTTAACTTTATTTATTATTATACCATTATTATTTTTCAGTTTGATCAGAGAGAGAGAGAGAGAGAGAGGAAGTGAGAAAGCAAGCCACCAGGTCCGAGACTTGAACCGTGGTCGGCCATGTGGGAGTCCAGCGCCTTTAACCACCACACCACTTGCCAGCCCCGTTCCATGTCTTTTTTTAAAAGAATTATTTTATTTAACTTTATTTTAATTTGACCAGATAGTGAGAGAGTGAGAGAGATAGAGAGCAAGCTGCCAGGTCTGGTACGTGAACCACGGTCGGCCATGTGGGAGTCCAGTGTCCTTAACCACCACACCACCTGCTGGTCCCTATCCCACATCTTTTACATCACCTCATTTAATTCTTTCTTTCTTTCTTTCTTTTAAGAATTATTTTATTTAACTGTATTTATTTATTTATTTAAATTTGACCAGAGAGGGACAGAATGAGAGAGAGAGAGAGAAAGTAAGAAAGCAAGCCACCAGGTCCATGACTCAAACTGGTGGCCATGTGGGAATCCAGCGCCCTTAACCACTACGCCACCTGCCAGCCCCTCATCTAATTTTTAAAAAATTATTTATTTAATTTTATTTACTCATTCATTTATTTTTAATTTGACAAGAGTGACACAGAGAGAATGAGGGAAAGTGAGAAAGCAAGCCGCCAGGTCTGAAACTTGAACCGTGGTCGCCCATATGGGAGTGTCCAGCACCTTAACCACCACGCCACCTGCTGGTCCCGCCCCTCATCTAATTCTAACAGTACCCTGTGGTAGACATTGTTATTCCTTGTTTATCGACTAGCAGATTGAGGCCAGAGAGGGGAATGATCATGTCTGTGGTCATACAGCTTGACAGTGCCAGAGCTGGAATTCAAATCCGAGTGCTTGACTGCAAACCTCTTACTAGAAGAGGCAGAGGGAAATGCATTTCTGAGGTGTGACAGTTTGGAAGCTCACGCAGATCTGAGAGCTGTGAGTAGTCAGTATCATTGGGCTACAGGGTGAAGGATGTGATAGGAGGACATCAGAGAAGTGGGCAGAGCCCAGGTCCTGGAGGGCCTTTGAAGTTGGGTGAAGGATGCAAGGGAGGGGCATGGCGTCTTACATCAGGTAGATGTTGTGCCACTAGGGGGCGATATTAGCCAAGATGCTTTTATCAGCAAATAAGAGGAGCCCAATTCAGAGAGCGTCAGTCCCTGAAGAAAATGTGTTAATTCCCAGAATGTCTTAAGCATGGCTCCCAGGTAGATTAATTTAGAGGCTTATGATATCATCAAAGATCTATATCTTTCCACTTTACCATCCTGAATGTGTGGCCCTCAAGACTGGTAGCTTTAAGATGTGTTCACTTCCAGCAACTTCCAAAGGCTGAAACTGTAGAAAAGAAAGGGAATGTACTTTCTCTCACATCTCATTAGCCAGAATTGTGTCATCTCGTCTTTTCTGAACCAGTCATGAGCAAGAAGGATAAAATGATTATAATTAGCCTTGCTCAATCAAGATTCCCTCCTTAGGTTGGGGAGAGGCTGAGACTTTAATGCTCTGGGTTCCTTTCTTCCTTCCCTCCTTCTTTCCTTTCCTTTTCTTTCTTTCCTTTTTGGAGAGGATTTTGCTATAAGGTGCGTGTGTTAGCCAGAAAGACAGAGAGAGACAAAGCGAGAAATTATTCCCTAGGGGAGATGGACACGCTGCAATCCCTTTTCTTCCATTCTCTTCTTGGGATCTTGGGCACGCATGCACACAGGCCTGGCATGAGTTTAAGCCATTGGGTCCAGGACTCAAACTGCGGTCGACTACATGGGAGTCTAGCGACATAGCCATTACGTCAACTGCTGGTCCTTCTTTTCTTTCTTTTAAAAAATGTTTATTGGGGCTGGTAGGTGGGGTAGTTGTTAAGGGTGCTGGACTTTCACATGGCCGACCGCAGTTCAAGTCCTGGACCTGGCGGCTTGCTTTTTTACTTCCTCTCTCTCTCATCCTCTCTGGTCAAATTAAAAATAAATAAATAAAGTTAAATAAAATAATTCTTAAGGGGCTGGCAGGTGGCGTGGTGGTTGAGGCGGGTGGACTCCCACATGGCTGACCGCAGTTCAAGTCCTGGACCTGGCGGCTTGCTTTTTCACTTCCTCTCTCTCTCACCCTCTCTGGTCAAATTAAAAATAAATAAATAAAGTTAAATAAAATAATTCTTAAGGGGCTGGCGGGTGGCGTGGTGGTTGAGGCGGGTGGACTCCCACATGGCTGACCACAGTTTGAGTCCTGGACCTGGCAGCTTGGTCTCTCACTTTCCTTCTCTGTCTCTCTCCGGTCCACTTCAAAAAATAAAAAAATTAGGGGCCAGCAGTTAGCGTAATGGCTATGTCGCTGGACTCCCACGTAGTCGACCGCGGTTCGAGTCCCGGACCGGCGGCTTAAACTCACGCCGGGCGCGTGTGCGTGCGTGCCCAAGATCCCGAGAGGAGAATGGAGGAGAAGGGATTGCGGCGTGGCCATCCCCCCTGGGGGGTGATTTCCTGCTTTCTATCTCTCTGTCTCTCTCTGTCTGTCTGGCGAGCGCACACGCCCTATAGCAAAAACCTCTACAAAAAAAGAAAAAAAAAAAAAAAAATTAAAAAATTAAAATAATGACAAAGAATAAGATTAAATAAAAAGTAATTCTTTAAAAAGTTCTTTTAAAAAGTTTATTTATTTATTTCATGAATGAGAGAGAGGCAGCACTCCCAACAGAGGTTTTTTGTTTTTGGAGAGATTTGTTTTGTTATTGGAGAGATTTTTGCTATAGGGTGGGTGCGCTCACTGGAGAGACAGAGAGATAGAGAGACAGAAAGTGAGAAATTACCCCCTGTGGGATGGGCATGCACACACACATGACTGGCATGAGTTTGAAGCCATTGGGTCCCAGAATCGAACTGCGGTTGGCCATGTGGGTGTACAGTGATGTAACTGCTATGCCATCTGCTGGTCCCCCAACAGAATCCCGACCCTGTGGCCCACCACCAGCCTTTAGCCAGCCCCAAAGGTGGGCAAGCCTGTGCCCAGTGTACTCAGGGAAATTTCCAGACTTGAACTGGGAACCTTCATGTGTGGGATTGCCTTGCAGAACATCACTGTGCCACTGTCTGGTCCTGGCATTCTGGGTTCTGTTTGCAAGGAGAAAGAGGCAAGAGGGTTTTTGGCTGTCAGGCAAGCTGTGATATGTCCCCTCTCTGTTGCCCTTTGAGACAGAATTCAGTAGTCAATCCTGGGCAAGTCACTGCTGTAGTGATGAAGACGAGCCATTTTCAGTCCTAAGCCCCAAACTTTAGATTTAGGCTTAAAAACCCCTGACCTTCATTTTGATATAACTTCTCTTCTAAGCCCTCCAAAGGTTTCTAATTCCTGTCTTTCCTTTTTTTGCCTTGGATCTTTTCTGGTCAAGGCATCTCAGGGGCATCTCCTGTGACAGAAATAGCTTCTTATCTGGTTCTTCCAGGGAGTGAGGCCAAGGACTGATTCTAAACCCCTTCCTGGGTGTCCACTCACAGGCGGGGCATGCTGCCTGGGCCTTGACTGCACACGTCAGTGGGCCAGCCTGTGGTCATGCCCGCAGTTGTGGTGGAGAGGAGAGGAAGGAGACTGCCCAAGAGCAGGGAGGCATCAGGCACCCTCAGTAGAGCAGAAGGTATAATTTGGGTGAGGGAAGAGGCCAATGTTTGGCGAGTTTTTTCTTTTTTTCTTTTTCTTTTTTTGGTAGGAGGGCAGGTGCACTCACCAGGGAGGGACAGAGAGAGACAGAGGGAGAGGGAGAAAGCACCCCCAGTGGGGTGTGTTCACACCAACATCCCTTCTCCTACATTCGTTCACCCTGTTGGGATTTCGGGCACACACATCTGGTGTTTTTCAAGCTGCTGGGACTGGGATTCAAACTGTACAGTTGGCCACGTGGGATCTAGCTCCCTTAACCACCAGGCTACAGAACTGGCCCAGGGTCAGTCCTTTAACCATCTTGATGTACAGGCTCTTTCCCTAGTAGTTCATTTAAGGGTGAGGCAACTGCTGCTCATCAGAACTGGGAACAGCCCCAATGCCAATGCAGACACTGTCGGTTTCCTGCAGGTCCAACCATTGTCCCTTCTTCTTCTTTTTTTTCTTTTTAAATAATTATTTTTTATTTAACTTTGTTTATTTATTTATTTTAATTTGATCATAGAAGAACAGAGTGAGAGAGAGAGAGAGGGAAAGTGAGAAAGCAAGCTGCCTAGTCTGGGACTCAAACCATGGTTGGCCATGTGGAAGTTCATCGCCTTTAACCATCATGCCACGTGCTGGGCCCTCTACCTTCTTTTTTTTTTTTTTTTTTTAAAGTTTATTGGCTTCTTTTTTTTCTTCCTTTTTTATGAGATTTTTGCTCGCCAAATGTGTGTTCACCAGAGAGACAGACAGAGACAGAGAGACAGAAAATGAGAAATCACTATCCGGGGGAATGGCCTTGATGTAACCCCTTCTCCTCTTGAAATTTTGGGCTCATATGCCCATATGCCCAATGTGAGGTGTTTTTTGTTTGTTTGTTTGTTTTTTAAGAGATTTTTGTTATAGGGCATGTGTGCTCATCAGACAGACAAAGACAAAGAGGCAGAAAGCAAGAAATCACCCCCCAGGGGGGATGGCCACACTACAATCCCTTCTCCTCCATTCTCCTTTTGGGATTTTGGGCACACAGACATAGGTGCCCAGTGTTGAGTTTTAAGTCTACAGGCCTGGGACTCGAACCTTGGTCGAGCCACATGGGAGTCCAGTGCCTTAACCACTATACCACCTGATGACTGTACTTATTTTTTAGTGCAAGAGAGAGAGGAGCACCCTTGACAGCATTTTCACACCACAATCTTTTCCTGAGCACTGCAGCCAGCCAGGGCCATGGGTGTACCTGTAAACCCACAGTGTGGACCTGGAGCCTTCCTCTGTGGCCTCCAACATTGCTCGGCAGTACCCCTGCTGCTTTCACCCATTTTCCCTCCTTCCTGCCTCCTTTATTTTTTCCTTTTTTATTTATTTTTTTAAGAGGTTTTGCCTTATGGCGCATGTGCTTGCTGTAGAGAGAGACAGAGAGACAGAGAGACAGACAGACGAACAGAGGGAAGGTGAGAAATCACCCATCAGGGGGAACAGCCACGCCACAATCCCCTCTCCATTCTCCTCTCGGGATGTTGAGTATGTGCACATATGTGCCCGGCGTTGATTTGAGCTGAGTCCAGGACTCAAACCGCTGTTGGCCATGTGAGAGTCCAGTGATGTAATTAACTGGTACACCATCTGCTGGCCCCTTTTAAAAAATAATTTGCTATAGGGTGTATGTGCTCACCACAGAGACACAGAGAGAGAGAGGGAGAAAGGGGGAAAGTGATAAAGCACCTCCAGAAGGATGGCCATATCACAATCCTGTCTCCCCCATTTTCCTCTTGAGATTTTGTGCATGCATGCATACATGTGCTCAGTGTGTTTTTCAAGTCACCGAGTCAGGACTCAAACTGTGCAGTTGGCCACTTGGGATCCAGCTGCCTCCACCACGCCACTGGCTGGAAGTACTTATCTCTCTATTTTTTTTTTAAGAATTATTTATTTTTATTTTATTTATTCCTTTCATTTATTTTAATTTGACCATTTAAAGACACAGAGAGAGAGAGCGGGAAAGTGAGAAAGGAAGCCACCAGGTCCGAGACTTGAACCGTGGTCGGCCATGTGGGAGTGTCCAGTGACTTAACGACCATGCCACCTACTGGTCCCGAAGAATTACTTATTTTATTTATTTATTTATTCATTTATTTTAATTTGACCAGAGAGAGAGAGAGAGAGAGAGAGAGAGGAAGCGAGAAAGCAAGCCACCAGGGCTGGGACTCGAACCACGGTCAGCCATGTGGGAGTGTCCAGCGCCTTAACCACCCCACCACCTTCTGGTTTCCCTTACCTCTCTTAAGAGGGGAGTGTGAGGAGACAGATCGTATTTTGCTTGTCTCCTCCTTTCCTGCTCTGGGTTTTGTCACATAAAGAATGACTGGCTTGAGCTATAGTGGCCATCGTGTGGTCATGAAAAAAAGACTAAGGGAGAGCAAAGGGCCACCCAGAATCCAGTGTTTTTGGGTCACCAAACCAATCCTGAATTGCCTTTCTCCAGATGTCTTCTTGGGGCTAGCAGGTGGTATGGTGGGTGATTAAGGTGCTGAACTCCCACCTGGAGTGAGATTATAAATATCTTTATTGTTTAAGGCACTGTCATCATGTATTCTATTATTCGTAGCTATAGATATTTAATAGATACAGCAAGAATGACCAAATTATTTTATTACCAAATCAGTCTTAATTGATTAGTAATAGCTGGCCTAGAACACTATGATTGATCAACAATGTCTTCCATGAGCAAGGGATAAAGACATGGTGATGCACATGTCAAGTACTGGAGCCAGCAGGTGGCGTAGTGGTTAAGACACTGGACTCCCACATGGCCAGCTGTGGTTTGAGTCTTGGACCTGGCAGCTTGCGTTCTTACTTTACCTTTCTCTCTCTCTGTCTCTCTCTGGTCATATTAGAAACAAAAATAATAATAAATAAAAATTAAATAAATAATTATTTAACAAGCAAAACAAGGGGCTGACAGGTGGTGTGGTGGTTATTAAGGTGCTGGACTCCCATGTAGTCGACCGCGGTTTGAGTCCTGGACCCGGTGGCTTAAAACTCACACTGGGGGACCAGCGGGTGGTGTGGTGGTTAGGGCGCTGGACACTCCCACATGGCCAACCACGGTTCGAGTCCCAGACCTGGTGGCTTGCTTTCTCACTTTCCCTCTCTCTTTCTCTCTGTGTCTCTCTCTGGTCAAATTAAAATAAAATGAATGAATAAATAAAATAAATAATTAAAAAAAAAAAAAAAAAGAACAACTCACACTGGGAGCGTGTGTGTGTGTGCCCAAGATCCCAAGAGGACGATGGAGGAGAAGGGATTGTGGCATGGCCATCCCCCTGGGGGGTGATTTCTCTCTTTGTATCTCTCTGTCTCTCTGTCCGTCTGGCGAGCAAACGCGCCCTATAGCAAAAACCTCTCCAAAATAAAAATATATAGCAATAACAAATGGAATTGAATAAATAAATCATTCTTTTTTTTTTTTTACGATTTTTACAAATATTGTTTATTTTAATGAAGCTGGTATAGACAATGTCCATTTAAAACCCATATCCCAGGCCAAAAAGTACAAATAAAATAAAAAAGAGCAGTGTTCTGTTGTATACACTTCTTTTTTTTTTTTTGGAGAGGTTTATGCTGTAGGGCACGTGTACTCGCCAGACAGACAGAGAGAGACAGAGAGACAGAAAGCGAGAAATCACCCCCTAGGGGGGATGGCCACGCCGCAATCCCTTCTCCATTCTCCTCTCGGGATCTTGGGCACGCATGCACCCGGCATGAGTTTAAGTTACCAGATCCAGGACTCGAACCGCGCTCGACTACGTGGGAGTCCAGTGACATAGCCATTACGCTAACTGCTGGTCCCTGTTGTATACACTTCTGCATGAATAACTTTATTAACTGCTAATGGAAATTAGAACTTTTCTGGGATCTTCTGACAAAATTATTTAAATCTTAAAATGGCTCTCTTTAGTGAAGCCATCTTTGGAGTAAGTGAACTCTCACTGTGTCTGTCATCTTGACTCCGATCTAATATTCCTCTTCTTTTGGTTCAGACCCTCAGATTTTAAAAATAGCTTCAAGTTAAGGAAAGGTCATTTTTCCACAGTTCAGTTCTTTGAAAAATATTCATCTCCTACTGAAAGTCATAGTCCAGGAGTGAAGCAATCACATGCTGACACTGGAAGGCCAATTCAGAAGTCACTGTGAACACTCGCACTGGCCGATCTTAGTAATCACCACCAGCCTGAAAATGCAGAGTCCTGGAGCAGGGAGCAGGCGTCCTCTGTGCTCACGCGTAACTTTTATAAAGGAGAGAGAGGGCACTATGAAGGGAGCTGAGGCATCAGCCCAATGAAACAAACGATAGCCAGTAATGAGCACTAGGATTCAAATGACCAGATGTTTTAAAGAGATGGGGAGCCAGTTTTCAACACCACATTACAAAAGAACTATTTTTAAAAATAAAAAAGAATTGAGAGAGAAGAAAAAATAATAAAAATAAATTCTAAACCGTGGAATGCCCCCCCCCCCCCCCGGTTTGTTCCTGATAAACTTCAATCATATCTTCCTCTTCCATTCCCAGTTCTTTTGGAGTATGATTATCAGCAATTCTCTGACCTTCAAAGAGAAACCTGAGTGAATTCATTGGAACTCCCTGACTTTGACAGTGTGATTCTTTGAGTTTCTTGAGGTGTGTTGTCATTTTCACTTTGAAGTGAATCTCACTGCTGTCCAATGACTTTGAGTTTAATGTATTCTCCTTCCTTCTTATCCCCCAAGTCCTCAGGTGAGGGTTTTGGCTCCTGGTCAGACATGGTGGTGGTGGCTTCACCCGGGGGTTCTCCGCAAAGCAACTGCCTCAGGCAGGCAGAAGCTCGCTCGGGGTTTATAAATCTTTCTCTTTCAATAAATAATTCTTTAAAACAAAACACATGTCAAGTATTTACTGTCTTAGTCCTGGCCAGCTCAGTACCTGGCACATAGCAGGTGCTCAAGTGAGCTGACTTGTCCCTGAATCTTGCTACTCCAATCAAACTCTTCCTAGATAACCATTATCATGTTGCCTTTTGGTTCTAGCTGCCATTGCTAATGAGATCTTCCTTTTCTAGAATGGCATAGAATGCTGGTCCTCATCGCTAAGCCCCAGTTAAGATTCTTTTAGTTGCAAATATTGGATCCTCAGTTGGGATTGCAGCCCTACTTTCTGAAAGACAAGTATAAGAAACTGAAACACTAGCAGGTGCCCTGCAGACCCTCCCTCTGTCTCTCAGCTTGCACCTCTACCGATCTTGTTCTACAGACCAGCATTCTTCCCTTCTTTGTCCTCACAACAAAATGTGATTGCTCCTATTGCATTCAAGCTTGTTTTTTTCTTTTCCATTGAGGCACTCATTTTATTTGTATGTGTATATTACATCCTTAGAAAAATAATTCTAGGATTTTCCCTCCTGTATGTTTCTGTCTTGTTTTTTCCTTTTTGAGAGATTTTTGCTATAGGGCATGTGTGCTTACCAGAGAGACAGAGAGGGACAGAGAGATAGAAAGCAAGAAATTACCCCTCGGGGGGATGGCCATGCTGCAATCCCTTCTCCTTCATTTTCCTCTTAGGATTTTGGGCATGCATGCAAATGTGGTGTGTTTTAAGCTGCCAGGTCCAGGACTCAAACTGCAATCGACTATGTGGAAGTCCATTGACGTAACCATTATGCCAATTATTAGTCCTTGTCCCTTTCTTTAATGGGCAGAATGTTGTATCTGGACACATCTATCTGCTCTCATTCTATTGGCCAAACTTGGTCACATGGGCAATTATAGCTGCAAGGGAGCATGGAAAATGAAATTTTGTTTTGTTTGTTTTTTGGAGAGGTTTTTGCTATAGGGCATGAGCGCTCTTCAGAAAGACAGAGAGACAGAGAGACAGAAAGCGAAAAATCACCTCCCGGGGGGATGGCCATGCCACATTCCCTTCTCCTCCATTCTCCCCTTGGGATCTTGGGCATGCATGCACACACGCCTGGCATGAGTTTAAGCCATTGGGTCTGGGACTCAAACTGCGGTTGACTACATGGGAGTCCAGTGACATAGCCGTTACACCAACTGCTGGTCCCGAAATCTTTTTTCTTTAAAAGAATTATTTTATTTAACTTCATTAATTTATTTATTTGAATTTGACCAGAGAGAAACAGAGTGATCAAGTGAGAGAGAGAGAGAAAGTGAGAAAGCAAGCTGCCAGGTCCAGGACTCCAACCATGGTCAGCCATGTGGGAGTCCAGTGCCCTTAACTACCATGCCACCTGCTGGGCCCCTGGAAAATGAAATCTTTAGCAGAGAGGCTATCACTGTGTTGGGAGACAATTAGCAGTCTCTGCTACAGGACTACCTAATGCAATATTTCCTTTTTGCAGATGAGAAGAATGAGGAGTTAGACGTAATAATGAGACAGTGGCAGAGTAGTCACATGACCTAGGGCCCTTTCACTGCCTTGCTACAACTGTTGTCTGTTCCCTTTAAGCAGCTATTCTCCAAATCCAGACCCTTCCATGTAATTGGCTAGAACTTAGTCATATGGTTATGCCTTGCTGCAAAGGAATCTGGGAAATGTAGTCTTTTTTAAATCTAGGTGTCCATGTGTCTGCAAGGTAGGGGGAAAGTGAGCAGGCACTCAGTAGCAGGCATCCAGTATCTTCTACCCCACTACCCTGTCAGAGACTTTAGCCTAGAGGAATACAGTGATGCTGGACATAAAGTCTCAATGAATTAGTGACAGTTGTGGGCTGTGCTGCATGGGAGCCAATCTCATAGTGCTAACTGCTGACCTCTCTCCTGACCAGTCAAGTACATGAAGGAGGTCTCACCGTATTTCAAGAACTCTGCTGGTGGGACCTCGGTTGGCTGGGACTCACCTCCTGCCTCACCCCTTCAGCGACAACCTTCCTCCCCTGGCCCCCCACCCCGGGATCTCAGTGAGGCTAAACATGTGTCTTTGAAGATGGCATATGTCTCAAGGAGGTGCACCCCCACTGACCCGGAGCCCAGGTAAGGTTGGGGTGGGGGAATTCAGATAGCCAGATGCCCTGGTGTTAGATGGTGAAGCCAAAGGAGAGAAACTCTGTGTGTTGCACAAGTGATAAGCACAAGCCAGCACCTAGCAGGTGCCAAGGAATTGTCTGAATGGCTGTGCGAGTGAAGTTATGGGATGATGGTGTGTTCTGCTTCTTGGGCAGTTCACATCTTGGGAAGGACTTAGTTTGTGGAGGAGCCCTTGGTTCCAGTCTTGGTCTTCCTAGTCCTGGAATTAGTCCTTTTTTCTCACTGACCTTTAGATTCTCCATTGGGAAACCAGGAGGTTAGACTCAGCAATCCCCCAGGTTTATGCCAACTCTGCTGAGGCTCTGAGATACCCGGGAACATTCATAAGGGCCCACGGGTTACTCTCCTTCACATCTGAGTAGCCTTTAATAGCTCATTGACAATATGATTGATACTAGCCAACATTCACTGAGAGCTTACTGTATACCCAATGCTGTCAAGTGCTTCCTATGCATGATTTCACCTGACCATTGAGCAAAATCCTGTTATTTTATCCTCATTGTATAGATGAGGACAGAGAGGAAGTAACCTGCCCATACTCACACAGGAAGGGTGGCACTTGCCTTGTTCCAGTAGCTCTCTCTGCTATAGACGATGCAGGGTGCCTGAGTGAAAGTGGTAGGTGAATGAAGAATAGTAATGCATCTCTCTCTCTCTTTTAGTTTTTGCTGTAGGACACATGCACTTGCCAGAAAGAGAGAGAAAGTAAAAATCACCCTTCAGGGGGATGGCCACTCTGTAGTCCCTTCTCCTTGGTTCTCTTGGGATTTTGGGCATGCCTATACAAGTGTCCAGTGTGATTTTTCAAGCTGATGGGTCTGGGATTTGAACTGCAGAGCTGGCCATATGGGATCTAGCTGTCTTAACCTCAATGCCACCTGCTGGCCTAGTCATGCATCTCTTAACGACAGAGAAACATTGTGGGAAGAGTATCATTTGTTAGTGATTTTTGTCATTGTGCCACCATAGAGTACACTTATATAAACCTAGATTGTGCAGCTTATCACGCACCTAGGTTTTATGGTATAGCCATTGTAACCATATGGGGCCACTATCGTGTGTATAGTCTGTTGTTAACCAAGACATCATTGTGCAATGTATGATTGTTAATGTTGGTCAAGTGGGGTGGGCAGTGTTGGGGGTGGTGTGTATATGGGATATACATAAAAAGCTTGTGCTGTGGGTTCTAGTTACAGCCTAGGTTCAAGGCCAAGCGGTGCCCTACATTGCCTAGGAGGACAAAGTTAATGCCCAGCATCCAAATCTCTTGGTACCACCTGATGCCTCATCCCCTGCCTGCCCCTATGAGAGTGATTCACAGGTCACTTTCAGGTGCACCGCTGAAAGGGCTCTTTATGTCAGGTGAGGGTGAGGTGCTATGAGTTCTTCCTGGAAGTCATAGGACCTTCAGTTTGCAGTTTGATTCCAGACATTACTGAAAGTGTGTGTGTATATATGTTTCTATATGTGTACTTATGTAGATGTCATGCAAGTGCAAATATTTGTATGAGTCTTTGCCTGTTTATGAGTGTAGATCTGTACATTTGTGTTTATATACTAATATTTACATGTGTATGTGAATGTATGTATATGTGTGTGAACATGTGTATGCATGTGTAACTGTATGTGTAACCTGAATATAACTTGCGTTCCATGTGATTCATCAGCACAGAATATCCTAGTCTGGCAATGAAAACTCTATCAAACTTTTATTCAATATTAGGATTGCATTGGGCTGCAATGGCTTAAATAAACTAGTTTATTTTCCCACATGTTTAAAAAGAAGCCTAGAGGTCAACTATTCAGGCTGATGCATCTGCTCAAGGATACCATTAAGGAACTTGGCTTCTAGCTTCTTCCTCTGCCATTTTTGTTTTTATTTTTTAATTTTATTTTTATTAATATTTTCCTCTATTCTTGATGTAGCACATGAGAGAGAGAGAGGGAGACATGAGTAACTTCCACAGGGCCTAGTCTCACTGCAGTCCTCTTCATCTAGTCCTTCAGCCCTTCAGATCTTGGGCACTCATACACATGCCCAGTGTGTTTCAGGCTGACCAGGCTGGGGATGCAAACTGTGGTTATTCTGTAGGCTCTGGCACCTCTTGAGCAGTGTATTACTACTGTGCCATGAAGCCAGTTCCTCTGCCATTTTCATTATGGATTTTCTTCTTCATGGAGGTAAGATGGTAGCTGAACCTCTAAGCATTGTGTCCATATTTCAAACAGGATTTGGGCAAAAGGCACAGAGACTTTTCTTTTGGCACTTTGGCTATCTACTGCTGTATAACAAGACATCGTAAAACTTAGTGACTTAAAATTAACAATTTAGACATAGCCTATAGTTGATGGTTAAGGGAAGCCAGATCCCACATGGTTGACTGATCTGACTCCTGGTCCTGGTGGCTTGAAAAACACTCCAGGTGAATGTGCATGTGTGCCCCAAATCCAGACCAGATGGAGAAATGGATAAGAAGGGATTGTGGTATGATCATGCTCTACTGGGGGAGAGTGATTCTCTTTCTCCCTCTTTCTCTCTCTGGAAAGTACACAAGCCCTTTGACAACTGAAAATAAAAGAGAGAGAGAGAGAGAGAGAGAGAGAGAGAGAGAGAGAGAGAGAGAGAAAGGGAGGGAGGGAGGGAGGGAGGAAGGAGACAGCAATTCATTATTTCTCATTCTTATATAATCTTGGCTGACTCAGCTGGCCACTTCTGCTCTAGATGGTCTCTGCTGGGGCTGGAAGTTCAAGGTGGCTACTTCGCCCCCATGTCTGGTACCTTGGCTGGGATGGTTGGAACAGCTAAGGGCCAGCTGAGCATTTCTTGTTCTACATAGCCTCTCCACATGGACAGCTTGTGCTTTCTTACAGCATGGTGGTCTCAGGGTACCTGGACTTCTTATATGGTGGCTTGGAAATGCCAGAATATCACTTCTGCTACCTTTTGTTTGTTAAACCAAATCGCAAAGTCAATGGGAGGAGAAATGAACATCACCTCTTACTGGGAGAAAATGACTACAGGGTGGGAGGGATTTGGCAGAGGCCATGTTTGGAGACTGACTACCACACCCAGGAAAGATATACTTTCATTTGGGAAGGGACACGCTATCCAGGGACTTCTTTATCTCATTGGTCAGAACTAGGTCTCATAGCTAGCCCTAGCTGCAAGGGAGGCTGGGAATTCAAGTATTTTGCTCTCCAGTTCTGTCATAGAGGAAGGCAGAGGTGCAAGAGTGTGGAAGTGGGTGTTGTGTGAACCATTGTCCATTTTTTACCCCATTCCATCTGGCACAGAAATGCCAAAGGGGGCGATCTTCCAAATGCCCTATGGAGCATTTGGGAAATCCTCTTTCGGTACCAACTCCCGTTGGTTCCATCCTCAAAATCTTCCTTCACTCTCGCCTCATGTTTTACCTCCTTTCTCCTCCTTGTTTCTAGTCCCCAGCTCTTTTTTAAAAAAATAGAATTATTTTATTTTATTTTAATTTGACCAGAGAGGAACAGAGAGACAGAGAGAGGGAAAGTGAGAAACCAAGCCACCTGGTCTGGGACTTGAACCCTGGTTTGCCATGTGGGAGTCCAGTGCCCTTAACTACCATGCCACGTGCTGGCACAACCAGTTCTTTTTAATTTAATTTAATTTAATTTAAAAAATTTTTAAAGAATATTTTATTTAACTTTGCTTATTTATTTTAATTTGACCAGAGAGGGACAGAGTGAGAGAGAGCGAGAGAGTAAGAGAGAGAAGGAAAGTGAGAAAGCCAGTCACCAGTTCCAGTACTCGAACCACTGTCGGCCATGTGGGAGTCCAGCACCTTTAACCAGCACGCCACCTGCACTCCTCCCCCCCCCCAGCTTTTTATTATGTAGGTCAACCTGACCTCTCAAGTTTCTTTCGTTTTTTTTCTTTTTTTCCCCTAGTAGTGAGTTACTTTGGTTCTGGGCAATGAGGAGAACCTGAGAGCTGACCAAGCAAGCATGAGAATCCCTCTTAGAAACCCGGAGAAAAGGGCAAGTTTATAAAATTTTCACACAGCAATAATTCAGGCCCCATACACGTTTGAGCGTGTATGTATTTGTGTGTCTGTGCATAGATATGTCGTAGTCTCTTGTCCCTAGATCCCATGAGGCCACAAGAGTTGTGGCTGAAGCCGCAGCAGCAATGGTCCTCCTGGTTCCCTCCTGGACATCCCCTGTGGTTTCCTGGTTAGGTGGTCAGAGGGCTTCCTTGGGTCAAATTTTTGGGTTGGGCAGCTGCAGCTCAGTGGACAGGCACTCCCCTCCACCCATTTGTGCCCACAGGTATCTGGAGATCTGCTCAGCCGACGGCCAAGACCCCCTGCTCCTGAGGGCCAAGGATGAGGCTAGTGCGAGGTCGTGGGCAGGTGCCATCCAAGCCCAGATCACCGCCTTGATGCCCTGGGTCAAGGACGAGCTTCAGGCACTGCTGGCGGCCACCAGCCCAGCTGGAAACCAGGACATCAAGCAGATCGGCTGGCTGACCGAGCAGGTGTCTGCTGGCCCCTGGTCTTACCCTCTCTCTCTATCCCATCCTCGGAGCTCTCCTTGTTCCCAGTCCTTCCCCTTATCATCTCACCCTACCCTGGCCCTCTGACCTCTCCCCTTCCTACGCCTCCTCACTGCCGCTTTGCCCCTGCAGCTGCCCAGTGGGGGCACGGCCCCCACCCTGGCCCTGCTGACTGAAAAGGAGCTGCTCCTCTACTCTTGTCTCCCCCAGACCCGCGAGGCCCTGAGCCGGCCGACTCGTACTGCCCCACTCATCGCCACCAGGTATCCATGGGCAGGGGCAGCATGTCTCGTCCAGAGCTTGTGGCAGATGCTCTGGATGGGCCCCGGAAGCTAGGACCTCCAGCCTGTTCTGCCTCGAGTTATTCCCCAGGTGATCTTGAAGCAAGTCTCCGCCCTATCCAGGCCTCCTTCTTCAGGGTTTGGAACAGAAAGATGTGCAGGCTTACCTGTCACTCATTGGTTGACACCTATGCCTTGTACTGATTGGTTGTGGGGACATGGAACTGACTCTGACAGACTCTATCCTCTGGAGAACCTGGCTGGTAGGAGAAACAGACCCAGGAACGGCCGTTACAGTGCGTGGTTGTAGGAGACAGTTATGCCTGGGTTGGTTCGGGGAGGGTCCAGGGAAAAGGTGACATTTGAGTTGGACTTCGATGAGTGAGTAGAAGCTTGCTATTTAAGGATGGTCGGAAGAGTATCTCGTACAGAGAGACCATGGTGAAAGGTACAAGGCTTGAAGGGTGATAGTGTGTCTTCAGAGTGATGAGCGTGCTAGAACCAGTTTGTAGACTCCATGCAGAGAATGGAGAGAAATGAGACAGGGAGATGGCTGGGCCTGATCTCGCAGAACTTCTGTTAGGGAACGCTGGCTTATTTTAAGAGTTGTGGCAGTACTGAAGGGTTTAAGGCACAATTCACGTTGCGTTTTAAAAGAATCCCTGTGGCTGTCACGTGGACTGTCACTGGAGAGGGCAGAAGGGAAGCTGGGAGGGTGCTGCAGGCCTGCAGGAGGGGGCTGGGGGGTGGGGTGGAGGTGGGTGGAGGCAGCAGATGGAGAAGGAAGGCGGCATTTGCATTGGAAAATACTTGGGTGGTAAAATTAACAGGGCTTAGTGCTTGCCAGATGGGGCGGGTGAAGGAGGTGTCCTGGATAACAGATGTTGGTGAGAGGTTTGGATCTGGTGTCTGGGTGGGGTGGGTGGGGGTGGTAGTACAAAGTGAGGAGGCTGAAGTCAAGCCCAAAGTGCGTGGGGGATGGATAGGGAGCTTAGATGGTAAGTCTGTGCACTCATGGTTCGGTAGCTCAGAACTGGAAAGTGGGAGACCTGGTATCAGCAGTGGCTTCAGGGGGAAACCGAGGCTACAGGAAAGAGAGTGGGTGGAGTGAGGAGCAAAAAGGGTTGATGGCTAGGACTCTGAGGTCTGCTGTCCAGAGAGGAGCAGTGAGCTTCCCAAGGTCACATAGCAAGTTGAGAGTTGAGCTGCAGTGTCTGGGGCCTTGGTCACCCATATCTCCTAATCTTGGGGTGAGCTCTGGCCCACGTGTCAGGAACCTTCTGGGAACTGGGGATAAGTAGGTCACAGTTGCCCACCTGTTCAAGTGACCCATTAATTCAGACAGCAAGTATTTATTGAGTACCTACTATGTATCCAGTATGGTTTTAGTTACTGGGAATACGGTGTTGAACAAAACAGATTTCCACCCTAGGTGACATTCTAATGAAAAGTAAAACAAAAACAAAAACAAAAACAAACCACCAACAAATAAATAAAAAGTATCACTTCTGGTACCATGATGAAAAGTAAGGCTTGCAAGTGACAAAGGGTATTTTAGGCAGGAAAGTCAGAGAAGACTTTTCAAAGGCGACATTGGAGCAAAGATCTGAAGCAAGGGGTGAGCTGTGCAGGAATCAGGAAAGAGTGTGTAGGCAGAGGGATCCGCATGTGCAAAGGAGGACATGTACGTGAGGACCCCTGTGACCTCACGAGGAGTGAGGGGAAGAGAGGCAGGGCATGCCCCTGCTGAGTCGATCACCACTTGCCAGCAAATCCTGTCCCCTAGTAAGTGGTGACAGATTCACAGGTTCCTATCCAAGTCACTGCCTGCTTCACTTGCAACCTCATGCTTAGCCCTCTGTCCCCCACCCCAGACTGGTGCACTCAGGCCCCTCCAAGGGCTCGGTGCCTTACGACGCGGAGCTCTCTTTTGCCCTGCGCACGGGCACGCGCCACGGCGTGGACACTCACCTGTTCAGCGTGGAGTCACCACAGGAGTTGGCTGCCTGGACCCGCCAGCTGGTGGATGGCTGTCACCGGGCTGCCGAGGGTGTACAGGAGGTGTCTACAGGTGGGTGGATCCGGGGTAACTCCCAGGTAATGAGCCTCTTATCCACAGAGGCAGTCAGGCTTCCTTCTGTAGGGTGCTTTGGGGGGAGGGTTAGAGAGGGGTTTGGGCTCAGCGAGGGCTGTTTTGGATGTGTAGGTGCCCTGGTAGCTGGTGACACTCTTTCCCCTGGGGTCTTTCTTGCTCTGGCTTTGTGTTCCTGCTGTGAACCCTGGTTGGCCATGTGGGAGTCCAGCGCCCTTAGCTACCATGCCACGTGCTGGCATAGCCAGTTCTTTTAAATTTAATTTTATTTAAAAAATTTTTAAAGAATTATTTTATTTAACTTTGCTTATTTATTTTAATTTGACCAGAGAGGGACAGAGTGAGAGAGAGCGAGAGAGTAAGAGAGAGAGGGAAAGTGAGAGCGAGGGTACTTGGGTAGGTTTGCTAGCTAAACACAGAGCATGCATTTAAATTTGAATTTAAGATGAAAAATAATCCTCTTTCATATAAGTATGTCCTAATTACCCTTTGTTTTTCTGGAATTTAAACTGAAGCAGTCAATTCTATAGGTCTGCAAGGTCTCCAGAGGTTTTGCTTGGTAGGTGTGCTGGTGACTTTATAGGCAATGAGTCTCCTGTCCATGGCAGTTTTTTAAAAAAAGAATTATTTAATTTTATTTATTATTATTGTTTTTTAATTTGTTATAGGGCATATACACTCACCAGAGAGGGAGAGAGACAGAGAAATGGGGAGAGAGAATGAGAGAGCAAGTGGTCAGCTCCAGGACTCTAACTGTGGTTGTGGTTGGCCATGTTTGAGTCCAGTGCCTCAACCACCATACCACCTGCTGGCCCCATATTTTTTTTTCAATTTGTTATAGGGCACATGTGTTCTCTGCAGAGAGAGACACAGAGACACAGAGAGAGAAAGCATCCCCCCAGTGGGGATGGCCACACTGCAATCCCTTTCCCTCTATCTGCCTTTTGGGATTTGAGACGTACAAGCACTTCCAAGTCTAGCATTTTTCAAGCTGCTGGGTCAGGGACTTTAACCTTGCAATCAGCTATGTGGGATCCAGTCTCCTCAACCACCACACCACCCCACTGGCTGGCCCTATGGCAGATTTTGAGCTCCCTCTTTCTACCTATGGTGCTGCTAGACGTGAGGGTAGAGGTGGATGTCAGTTCTCTGAGTGCCCATTTCTTTTGTATTTAGGGTGGGAGTGACTCTCTGCAGGGTGGATGTACAGGTGTCATGACAGACAGTGGGCCTCCCTTCCCTGATGGTATTCAAGCCCCCTATTGTGGAGCTGCTGGTGGGGTGGGAGGTGGGGATGTGGTCTGAGGTGCCGGCCATGCCTGTGCCCTTGCGCCCTTCCCGCAGCTTGCACGTGGAATGGCCGTCCCTGCAGCCTCTCTGTGCACATTGACAAGGGCTTCACACTGTGGGCGGCTGAGCCAGGTGCGGCCCGAGCTGTGCTGCTCCGACAGCCCTTTGAGAAGCTGCAGATGTCCTCGGACGATGGCGCCAGTCTCCTTTTCCTGGACTTTGGGGGTGCTGAAGGCGAGATTGTGAGTGGAGGGCCACTTCTTCACCCTGGGGAGGAGGGGATATGCTGACCTGGAGGCCAGGCTGGACAGGGCCTCTGACCCTTCTCTCCATCCACCCTGCAGCAGCTGGACCTGCACTCGTGTCCCAAAACCATGGTCTTCATCATCCACTCCTTCCTCTCAGCCAAGGTCACCCGTCTGGGACTCTTGGCCTAGAAGTTGCCAGATGTGCTAGCCCTGAAGAGGGGGTATCCACCACATGGCCTGACCTGGGCCTCTGCCAACTGCCTGCTCACCCCTGGACTGAGGGAAGGGAGAGGAGAGGAACAAGGACCCGGAAACCCAGCCCCTGAGGGAGGCTGATTCGGTCTTGGGTACCAGGACCCAGACCCAAGACACAGTGGATTCTGCCTGTGACGGGGTGGCCTTTCTGCTGCCCCCTCCACCAGTGCCTTTTGCAGAGAGATATTTTGTGTACACAGAAGCCATTCCGAGCCTGGGACGTGCCCCTGTGGGGATCCTGACTCCAGCCAACAGCTGAGCTGCCAGGCCTCCTAGAGGCCCCTAAGCCACCCCAGAGGCCCCATCTGAAGTTGGAGTCACCTGGGTCAGCGGCAAGAGAAAGAAGAGGAGCCTTTCTGTTCATTTCCCCCCTCAGCCCCAGCACTTCAGGGTGTCTGGTTTTTCTCTTCATCCTCTCTCTCCTCCTTACTCTTGGATTAAATAAACAGCCCGTGAGAACATAGGTATCCTGACCCAGTGTCTGATTTGTGCCTTGGCCTTTGGGCCCTGTTGTGACTCCTGCAGTACCAAGAAGGATCAGACTAAAGACTGGGGCCCTGTCCCTGGAGAAGAGCAGTAACCATGAGGCCATGAAGAAAGTGTGCTGGTGACCTGTCGTGTGACCAATGATCCCAAAACGTAGCAGCTTAAGACAACAAGCTTTTGTTAAGGATTAGCTCTCGTGGGTCAGGGATTTGAGGGGTGGGTCATTCTCGTCTCAGGGCCTTTCACGATGCTGCAGTCAAGCTGTTGGCTGGGGTCGTACTTATCTGAAGGCTTGACTTGGGTGGGAGGATCCATTTCTACTATTGTTCACTCACAGGACTGTTGACAGGATGTCTCAGTTTGTCACTACATGGGCCTAAACACAGAGCTGCTGAGTGTCTTCATGATATGGCAGCTGTTCCTCCACAGTGAGACATAGCAGAGCACAAGGAGGAAGCCACATGCCTCTTTTTTTTTTTTTTTTTTTGAGAGTTTTTTTTTTTTGCTATAGGGCGTGTGTGCTCACCAGAAGGACAGAGAGAGACAGAAAGACAGAAAGTGAGAAATCACCCCCCAGGGGGTTGGCCACGCTTCAATCCCTTCTCCTCCATTCTGCTCTCGGGATCTTGGGCACGCATGCACACGCGCCCGGCGTGAGTTTAAGCCACCGGGTCCGGGACTCGAACCGTAGTCGACTACGTGGGAGTCCAGCGACATAGCCATTACACTAACTGTTGGTCCCAACACATGTCCCTTATGACCCAGTCTTGGATGTCATATACTGTCACTTCTGCCTTATTCTGTTCATTACAAATGAGTCACTAAAGTCAGCCTACACCAATGGGAGGTGGAATTAGGCTCCACTTCTTGAATAAAGGAATATCAAAAAATTAGGGGGCCTATTTTAAAACTATCATAGAGAGCCTCAGGCTCTTTTCTTGGAGAAGGGACATGCATGGAATGTGCCATGGGGACTGTGGCATGCTGGTTGGATGTGAGAGAGCTGTGGTTATAATTCCCTATTTGGTTGTGTTGTCCAGGAAGTCATGGCAACCGTAATGATGACTAACACTTAGAAAGCATTTGCAATTCCCAGACACTATGCTAGATAGACCTTGTGTATACATTATCTTACGGGCTTCTCAATGTATGCCTGAATAGTGAGCACAATGACCTCCACTTCACAGATAAGGAAACTGGGTGGGGCTCAGAGGGAAGGATGGTGAGTTGACCAAGGTCATACAGCCATGAAATCGCTGAGCTGGGATTCAAATCTGGTCTGTCCATATGACTTCAAAACCTTGTTCAGGGACTAACAGTTAGTGTAATGGCTATGTCTCTGGACTCCTATGTGGTCAACCATGGTTCGAGTCCTAGACCCAGTGGCTTGAAACTCACGCAGAGTGCGTGTGCGTGCGTGCACAAGATACTGGGAGGAGAATGCAGGAGAAAGGATTGAGGCGTGGCCATCCCCCCTGGGGGGTGATCCTCACTTTCTGTCTGTCTCTGTCTGGAGAGCACACGTGCCCTATAGCAAAAACCTCTCCAAAAAAAAAAAAAAAAAAAAAACCTTGTTCACCTTAGAGATTTTATGGCCTTGCACTACCCACAACAGAAATATAATACAATATTTATAATACAAGGGACCAGATAGTGGTGTAGTGGTAAAATACAACACTCTGTGAGGCATTCCCACAGGGAAGTTCCTGATTCAAGTCCAGAGACCTGCGTGAGTATGTTGGGCATGTGCCTGCCCATGGTATAGGGCTGGTTGAAGCCTGGGGGTGGATCACAGGGTCAAGACCCTGCTGGGGAGACCCAGCAGTTGCTGTGGTGGTTAAGGTGCTGGGCTACCACATGGCCGACCATGGTTTGAATCTGGAACTGGTGGCTTGCTTTCTCACTTTCATTTCTCTCTGTGTATCTCTCTGGTGAGTTTGTGCCCTATGGCAAATTAAAATAATAAATGATAATAATAATAACAAAATTAAATAAGTGTTTTTTAAGAATTATTTAATTTTATTTATTTAATCAGAGAGAGAGAGAGAGAGAGAGAGAGAGAGAGAGAGAGAGAGAGAAAGCAAGCCACCAAGTCCGGGACTCGAACCATGGTTGGCCATGTGGTAGTCCAGCATCCTAAACCACCACATCAACTGTTGGCCCAATAAGTGGTTTTTTTTTGGAGAGAAAGTTTTGCTGTAGGGCACGTGTGCTTGCTGGACCGAGACAGACAGAAAGTGAGAAATCACCCCCTAGGGAGGATGGCCATGCCACAATCCCTTCTCCATTCCCCTCTTGGGATCTTGATCATGCACACACAGGTCTGACATGAATTTTAAGTTGCCTGGTCCGGGACTCAATCTGTGGTCAGCTGTGTGGGGAATCCAGCAGTGTAACCATTAAACCATCTGCTTCTGGTCCCAAGTAAGTGATTCTTTTTTTTTTTTTTTTAAGAGGTTTTTACCTCAGGGTATGTATGCTAGCCGGAGAGAAAGACAGACAGACAGTCAGAGACAGTGAGAGGGAAAGTGAGAAAGTGAGAAGTTACCCCCCCCCCCCCCCCCATAGGGGATGGCCACACAGCAGTCTGTTCTCCTCTATGGGTCTTGGTCATGACTGCACATGTGCCTGGAGTGATTTTTCAAGCCACTGGATCCTAGACTTGAACCACTGATGGACATGTGGGAGTTCAGTGATGTAACTGCTACGCCATCTGCTGGCCCCATTATTTAGAGTTTTTAATAGCTACAACAGAATAAATCAGATTCACATACCCATGTTATTCTCAACATTCTGAAGTGTCCTACACACCTGAAGTGTGTACCAAATATTAAATTTAAATGAATTAAAATAAAAAATACTTATTTTTAATTGCCAGAGGGTGCACATGTTTGCCAAAGAGTGAAATAGAAGGAGAAAGCAACCTCCCTCCCTAGGGTGTGATCATATCACAATTGTCACAATCCTTTCTCCATTTCACTATCTGTTGGGATTTTGGTCACACATATACACGTGCCTGGTGTGCTTTTCAAGCCTTGAGGGTGGGGATTTGAACTGCAGTCAACAAAGGGAGATCTGGCTTCCTTAACTACTGGGCTATGGGGCTGGCCCAATTAAGTAAAGTTATATAAAATTCAGTTCTTCATTCACACTAGCTGCATATCAAGTGCTCAGTAGCTGTGCATGGCTAGTAGCTATTGTACTGGTCTAAGCAGTTCTGAGTCTCCACATGAGGAAACTGGCACCTAAGGAACCAGAGCCAGAGCCAGAGGTGGTTCTGAAAAGCAGGCGTTAGAAACCTCAGGAGGATGCAGGTAAGCAGAGACACTCCAGCCTGGCTCACTCATTTATCCATGTACCCATCTGTCAATCCACTGTTTATCCGAGAAGTATCTAGATACATCTGTTCAGTGCCAATCGTTGGGTCCAGGGGAGATGCACCTGAGAGCAAGACTGACACGTCTCCATTCTCAAGGGAAAGAGTTCATTTGAAGCTCCCACAATGAAATGTGCGATTCCTATGGGCAGACACGTGGAGACAGCACAGAGGCCAGCGGGACCTGACCTGGTCTGGGTCGGGGGTCAGGGGAGGTTTCCTTACAGTCAATTCGCACGCACCACCTTTCAAACGCTCCATTCCCACTTTGATTGGTTAATGCGTTCCAAGTGCTCAGCGTCCTCGCGGACGTTTTCAAAGCCAGGAGTCCGGATGCACCCGGACAGTATAGAGGTGGCACTTCCGTGACTGTACGATGCCCCGGACGGAAGTTGCTGCGGAGTGGAAGTCGTGCTTGTGAGCGCGCCGCGCGGAAGGCTGTGAGGGGACTCGGACGGTCCGGCAGAGCTTCCGCCGCAGACCCTGGGCTCGCGGCTGCGCCAGGTGAGCGGCGGGCCTGGCCCAGGAGGCCTGGGCAGCTGCGGTGGGCCGGCGCCGGGCCAGCAGGGGCCGCGGAGCCCAGGAAGTGCCCCGCGATAACGGGGATGACACGGGGCTCGTACCCTAACCCCGCTGCCTACAGTCGCGTGACCTTGGGCAGGTCACCACGGGACCCTGTTTCCTCCCAGCCTAGCTTTGTCACCCGTGCAGTGTGGGCGAGGGTAGAACTTGCCTCACAGGGTTGTTGTGAGGATTAGATGCAGTGATCTGTGGAAAGCGCCTTGCACACACGTAACCACCTAGTGAACCATCTGGGATGTGGTAGGTGGTTCCATCCGCGTTGCTCGCTCCCCAATTGCCCGAGTCCCACAGGTCCCTGCGCTGTTCTAGGCAAAGCATTTGACGTGTATGACCACATTCAATCCCCATAGGAGACACCCGGAAATAGTGCGCCCGGGTTACCTGGCTGGGCAGCAATGGGGTCAGCTTCTGACTCTGAGGTCCGTACTCCTAACCGAGGTGCTCTAGTATCTCCCCCCGAGAGGGACTGTGT
The DNA here is from genome assembly GCA_026018925.1 of Tupaia tana. Classification (NCBI taxonomy): domain Eukaryota; kingdom Metazoa; phylum Chordata; class Mammalia; order Scandentia; family Tupaiidae; genus Tupaia; species Tupaia tana. Next base: position 30,795,183 of record JAKSZU010000015.1, read on the forward strand.
GCTGTGAATGTGCAGTTATGGATGGCTTCCTGCAAGCCAAGTAAGGGTTTTGATATTTAATTCTCATGACACAGGAGGTAGGTACTACTTTTTATTTTATAGATGTGGAATTGGCAGCTTAGAGACAGCAGTTTGATTTGCTAAAGGTTACAGAGCAATTAAGTAGCAGAAATGTGAGATTTTAAACTTACCTTAAGAGTCTGCTGTTCTCTGATGCTTGACAGTAGGTTGGCATTGCTCCTGCCTAATGTGCTAGCAGCAGGTACAGCAGGTGATCAGGTTGGAAAGGTAAGATACATCAGCTGATGACACATGTAAACACCTGCATGAGCCAGTTGCTACAACAGGAGCTTCTGAGAGTGTAAAAATGAATGACATTTGTTCCCTTTCATGATCCTTCCAAAGGATGTTAGAAATGTAAATAAGCAAATCATGATGGGTCTCATGATGCAGTTAGAAGAGAGCTTTGGGAACCCAGAGGAGGAGTCCAAGACTTTGGAGGTGGTTGCCAGGCCAGGCTTGCAAGAAGCAGCAGAGACTTGAAGGCAGCCTAGGAGTTGGCCAGGTCACTAGAAAGAAGATCTACCAAGTGTAGCCAGAGATGATGTGTGTAAAACGCCTAGAAGCCAGTGAAGATCAATACAAAGATGCCTGGTATGGCTGGAGTGAGGTATACAGGCTGGAGATACAGGGACCATTGAAAATGTGTACTGTGGGACCAGCAGATGGCATAAAGACAGAAAGAAAGTGAGAACCCTCTCTACCCCACACCAGGGATGGCCGTCTCCATAAATTGCTGGGTCCAGGACTCAAACCGTGGTCCACTATGTGGGAGTCCAGTGGTATAACTGTTACACCATCTGCTGGTCTCAAGATTGTGCCATTTTTTTATATCCAAGTGGGAGAGGGTCTGGGTGGAAGTCTGAAGGCAGTAGTGTGAGACTCTTAGAGGATGGAAGCAGTCTATGATCAGGCATCTGGCACCCACTAAATGCTTTGCTTTTGAGGGAACTCTAAAGGAAGATGCCCTTAGACAGTGGTTTTTGCAGTGTCAGGAGGCAGCGTCACAAGGTGCCAGACACACAAACTTTACAGTCATGCAGACCTTCATTAGATTCTGGCTCTGCTACTTGCTGGCTGTAGGAATGTAGGTAAATTCCCCAGCCTCTCTTAGTCTATTTCTTCATCTCTGAAGGGTGATAGTAATGGTGTCCGTTTCCTATGTTGCAGAGGATTGCTGTGAAGATATGATGAGTTAATACATTTAAAGCCCTTGCAGTTGTTCCTGGCACAAGATTATTTTTTCAAGGCTTTCCCTCTCTACTACTCCTTTGTTTTGAAAATAGATTGTCTTGGGTCCAGCAGGTGGTGTGGTGGTTAAGGGTGCTGGACTCTCACATGGCCAACTGTGGTTCAAGTCTCAAATCTGGTGGCTTGCTTTCTCCCCCCTCCCCATCTCTCTCTGGTCAAATTAAAAAAGAGTAATAATGAATAAAGTTAAATAAAATGATTATTTAAAAAATAAAAAAAGAGATTGCCTGGATTTGCATCTTATCTCAGGTACTCCTTTGTGTGATCTTGGGCAAGTTGCCTCAGTTTTTTTACCTGTAAAATAGATCTTATTTTGCAGGAATTATTAATTTAATTTATTATTATTATTATTTTAAAATTTGCTGTAAGGCACATGCACTGACCAGAGAGAGAGAGAGTAAGAGAGAGTGAGAAAGCAAGCCTCCAGGTCCAGGACTTGAACCACTGTCGACCACTTGGGAGCCCCCAACCACCACGTCACCTGCTGGCCCCAAAATAAAGATATTATTAATTAAGAGTACCTACTTCATGGGCTTTTTCGAGGAATAAATGAATTGCAGGTTGGTTATCCATTGTCTGAAATTCTTGGGACCAGAGTGTTCCGAAGAGATTTTCTTTTTGCTATAGGGAGCGTGCGCTTGCCAGAAAGACAGAGAGAGACAGAGAGACAGAAAGCGAAAAATCATACCCCCCACCCCTGGGGGATGGCCACACCACAATCCCTTCTCCTCTTTTCTCCTCTCAGGATCTTGGGCATGCACACATATGTGCCTAGTGTGAGTTTAAGCCACTGGGTCCAGGACTCGAACTTGTGGTCGACTACATGGGAGTCCAGCGACATAGCTATTATGCCAACTGCTGGTCCCTAGAGTGTTTTAGATTTTGGATATACATATGAGATACATATAAGGAGATACTTTGGGGATAGGACCCAAGTTTAAATGCACAATTCATTCTGTGTTTCATATGCACCTTATACATGTAGCCTGAAGGTAATTTTATACAGTATTTTTATTTATTTTTTCAAAAATTTATTTACTCATTCATTTATTATTATTTTAAAATTTTGATCAGAGAGAGACATACACACACACACACACACACACACACACACAGAGGGAAAGTGAGAAAGCAAGCCACCCGGTCTAAGACTCGAACCATGGTCAGCCTTGTGGGAGTGCCAGCGCCTTAACCACCATGTCTGCTGGTCCCGCTTTATACAGTTTTTTTTTTTTTTTTTTTGGAGAGGTTTTTGCTATAGGGTACATGCACCCACCAGAAAGACAGAGAGAGACAGAGAGACAGAAAGCGAGAAATCCCCTCCCAGGGGGATGGCCATGCTGCAACCCCTTCTCTTTTCTTGTGTTCGGATCTTGGGCATGCACGCACCTGCACCCGACGTGAGTTTAAGCCACCAGGTCCAGGACTTGAACTGTGGTCGACTACATGGGAGTCCAGCAACGTAGCCATTACGCTAACTGCTGGTCCCTATACAGTATTTTTATATTGCAGTGTTTTGACTGAACCATCACATGAGGTCAGGCATGGAATTGTCCACTTGCAGTGTCCTGTCAGTACTCAGAAAGGTTAGGATTTTAGAGCATTTGGATTTCAGGTTTTTTTTTTTTTTTTAAAGATTGTTATAGGGCACATACACACGCTGGAGTGAGACAGAGGGGGAGAGAGAGAGAGAGAAAGTGAGAAATCACCCCCCAGAGGGATGGCCATGGCACAATCTCTTCTTCCTTCTTCTCTTGAGATTTTGGGCACACATGCACATACACTTGCACCCAGCATGATTTTCAAGCTCCCGTGTTCAAGACTTGAACCTGAAGTCAGCCATGTGGAATCCAGGCGCCTTAACCTCTGCTCCATCTGCTAGCCCTATTTCAGATTTTTGCATTACGGCTACTTAACCCGTAATACATGTGAAGTGCTCAGAGCAGTGCCCTATTCATAGTGTTCAATAAATGTTGGTGATGTGTATCTCATTCTTTGCAGGCTTTTTAGTGCTATGCATCCTTTACAATGTGTTCTCCGAGTGCGGAGGTCGCTGAGGTGGGAGCCATTGGTCTCTGTGTCTTGGCTGCTGCTCAGGACCTGCAGGGCATGCAACAGTTTCCCCAGCACCTCATGTCCTGGTCCAGAGAGGCAGCAGAGTGGAGTTCCAAAGGATTTCAGCTCCAGGCTGGCCACTGGACCAACTTTTCAACACTTTTTAAGAAGTGCTTCAGCTCCTCAAGAGAAGGTGTCTTCTCCAGAAGAGGAGGACCCACCCCCCTATCTCACGGTGGATGAACTTCGAGGAAGGCAAAGAAAAGGTTTGTTTTACTTCTCTTGTGCCCTTGGGCTTCCTGCCTTGCTCCTTTCCATCATTAATGACCTTGTCCTTTAACTGTTCTTTTACTACCAGCCTGGCTTTGGAAGGGTGCTTAGTTATGGAATTATCATACTCCACTAAGTAACCTTAATTTTTTTTTTTTTTTTCTTTTTTTTGGAGAGGTTTTTGCTATAGGGCGCGTGCGCTCGCCAGACAGACAGAGAGAGACAGAGAGATAGAAAGCAGGAAATCACCCCCCAGGGGGGATGGCCACGCCGCAATCCCTTCTCCTCTATTCTCCTCTCGGGATCTTGGGCACGCACGCACACGCGCCCGACGTGAGTTTAAGCCGCCGGGTCCGGGACTCGAACCACGGTCGACTACGTGGGAGTCCAGCGACATAGCCATTACGCTAACTGCTGGTCCCAAAGTAACCTTAATTTTAAGAAACTCATAGTATTGGCACATATAACCGGAGGGGGTAGAAGTCATGAGTCTTATTTTTGGTCCTTTTGTTATTTTTAGAAACTTTGTAATCTCTCTTCTAATTTTTTGGATGTCAAAGTCATAAGGCAGTTTTCACAATTGGTGCTGAAGAGATTGGCTGTTTATAGTTAGGTAGAAGTTTTCATAGAAACAGTGCAATCAGTTAAAATATCTTTTTTTTTTCTTTTTACCTTGAGGGCCAGCAGGTGGCATGGTGGTTAAGGCACTAGATCAAGCATGGCTAACTCTGTGGTTCGAGTGCCAGACCTGGTGGCTTGGAAAACATACCAGGCACTTGTGCATGCATGCCCAAAATCCTTAAGAGGAGAATGGAGGAGAAGAGATTGCAGTGTGGCTATCTTCCCTGGGGAGTGATTTCTAACTTTCCCTCTCTCGTTCTCTCTGTCTCTCTGGTGAGCACATGTACCCTATGGCAAAAAATCTAAAAAATAAACCAAATAAAGAGACATTAAAGAGCAACTAGGCCTTTGCCACTTTATTTACCCTGTTTTCAAAACACATTTTCTGGGACCAGCAGTTAGCGGAATGGCTGTGTTGCTGAACTCCCGTGTAGCCAACTGCAGTTCAAGTCCGGTGGCTTAAACTCATGCCGGGCACGTGTGCGTGCATGCCCAAGATCCCGAGAGGAGAAAGGAGAAGGGATTGTGGCATGGCCATCGCCTCTGGGGTGTGATTTTTTTTTTTTTTTTTTTTTTTGGAGAGGTTTTTCGCTATAGGGCGCGTGCGCTCGCCAGACAGACAGAGAGAGACATAGAGACAGAAAGCGAGAAATCACCCCCCAGGGGGGATGGTCATGCCGCAATCCCTTCTCCTCCATTCTCCTCTCGGGATCTTGGGCACGCACGCACACGCGCCCGGCGTGAGTTGTAAGCCACCGGGTCCGAGATGCGAACCGCGGTCGACTACGTGGGAGTCCAGCGACATAGCCATTACGCTAACTGCTGGTTCCCTGGGGTGTGATTTTTTGCTTTCTGTCTCTCTCTCTCTCTGTCTTTCTGGCGAGCACATGTGCCCTATAGCAAAAAAAAAAAAAGCCTTTCCAAAAAAAAAAAAACATTTCCTGTCATAATTCTTAATGATTTGGTTGTAATCATATGGTGCAAGTTATTTGTATATTGCTGTTTTTATTTAGCATTCTCCCAAACACTGTAGTTTTTGTAATTTTTTTTTTTTGGGGGGGAGGTTTCTGCTATTGGGCATGGACGTTCACCAGAAAGACAGAGAGACAGAAAGCAAGAAATCACCCCCCAGGGGGGATGGCCATGCCACAATCCCTTCTCTTCCATTCTTTTCTCAGGATAATGGGCATGCATGCACATGTGACCAGTGTGAGTTTAAGCCATGGGGTCTGATACTTGAACCGCAGTTGACTATATGGGAGTCCAGCAACATAGCCATTACACCAACTGCTGGTCCCAGTAAAATTGTTTTTTAAGAGAAATTTTACTATAGTGCACGTGCACTTGCTGAAGAGACAGAGAGATAGACAGAAAGCGAGAAATCGCCCCCCAGAGGGTATGGCCATGCCACAGTCCCTTCTCTTTCATTCTCCTCTTGTGATCTTGGGCATGCACACACGGCCCTGGCATGAGTTTTAAGCCACTAGGTCTGGGACTCAAACCGTGGTTGACTATGGGGGAGTCCAGTGATGCAACCATTACACCATGTGCTGGTCCTAACCATTTTTTTTTTTTTTTTTAAGATTTATTTATTTATTTACTTACTTATTTATTTAAATTTGATAGAGAGGGACAGAGTGAGAGAGAAGGGGAAAGAGAGAAAGCAAGCCTTTAGGTCTGGGACTTGAACCATGGTCGACCATATAGGAGTCCAACACCCTTAACCACCATGCCACCTGCCGGCCCTGCTGGTCCCAATAATTTTTAGAAAATTGGCACAAGATACACATTGTGCTGTATCATGATTTTTAAAGAAGATTGTTTGTTTAATTTCATTAAAATAATTCATTATTATTTTAATTTGACCAGACAGAGACAGAGAGAGAGAAAGGGAAAGTGAGAAAGTAAGCCACCACGTCTGGTACTCGAACTACAGTTGGCCCTGTGGGTATTCAGTGCCTTTAACCACCACGCCACTTGGCGGCCCTAGTATCATGATTTTTAAAAATTATTCCCCTATGGTTGGACATTAGGTTGTTTCAAATTTAAAAAAATTTTCTTTGGAGTGTGATTTTTGCCATGGGTGTGTGCACTCGTTGAAGTGATGGAGTCAGAGAGACAGAAAGCGAGTCACTTTAGCAAACTAGAAGCTCTCTGAGGACAAGAACCATGTATAGTTTGTCTCTGAGCCTACATGGCTGGCACTGAGGCCAGTACACATAAGTAGTGGCATTTTTAATTTTTTGGATAAAGAAAGTGAGCCAAGGAAGGTTAAAAAGAAATTTGATGGGGGCCAGCAGGTGGTGCAGTGGTTAAAGGGGCTGGATTCCCACATAGCTGACCGTGGTGTGAGTCCTGGGCCTGGCAACTTACTTTCTCGCTTCCCCTTTCTCTCTCAATCTCTGTCTCTCTCTGGTCACATTGACAAATAATAATGATAACAAATGGAATTAAATAAATAAAATATTTAAAAAAAAAAAAAGAAATTTGATTGGGGCTGGCAGATGGCACTGGGCTCCCACGTGACTGACTGCAGTTTGGATCCCGGACCTGGCTGCTTGCTTTCTCACTTTCTCTCTCTCTATCCCTCTCTGGTCAAATTAAAATAAATACATTTTTAAATAGTTAAAATATTAAAAAAAAAAGAAAGAAAAAAGAAATTTTATCTTCTCCTCCCTGTCCTTCTCTCCTCCCAACAGGGTAGTTAGGGAATTACCAATGGTCCCAGGTGTTTCTGGGGCATTTGGAAATGAGACCTTTTTTTTTTTTTTGGAGAGATTTTTGCTATAGGGCACGTGCGCTTGCCAGACAGACAGAGAGAGACATAGAGACAGAAAGCGAGAAATCACCCCCCCAGGGGGGATGGTCATGCCGCAATCCCTTCTCTTCCATTCTCCTCTCGGGATCTTGGGCATATACGCACATGCACCCGGCGTAAGTTTTAAGCCACCGGGTCCAGGACGCGAACCGCAGTCGACTACGTGGGAGTCCAGCGACATAGCCATTACGCTAACTGCTGGTTCCCGGAAATGAGACCTTTTGTGACCCTTGTCATCTGACTACCAGGGAATCTCTTCTCATTGCAGTCTACTTGGAGACCTATGGCTGCCAGATGAATGTGAATGACACAGAGATAGCTTGGTCCATTTTACAGAAGAGTGGCTACTTGCGGACCAGTAATCTCCAAGAGGTAGGTAACACATTTCCTAGCTCCTCTTGTTTCCTGGCCCTGGATGAGGCTGTATCTGTGCCAGTTTTCAGGTGCAGCTTCAGGAACAGGGTACATCTTGGTGAGAGAGGATTCCTTTGAGTGAAGTATGCACCATGGGATTGAGGTGTGCTTTATTTTTGAGAGAGATTTTTGCTATAGGGTACCTGTGCTTTCAGTAGAGACAGAGAGAGAGAGAGAGAGAGAGAGAGAGAGACAGAAAGTGAGAAATCACCTGCCAGGCGGATAGCCATGCCACAGTCCCTTCTCCTTCATTCTCCTATTGGGCCTTTGAGCACACATGTACATGTACCAAGCATGAGTTTCAAGCCACAGGGTCTGAGACTCAAACCATGGTCAGCTACATGGGAGTCCAGTGATATAACTGTTTTGCCATTTTTGTTCTGTTTTTTTTTTTTTTTTTTTTTTTTTTTTTTGAGAGGTTTTTGCTATAGGGCGCGTGTGCTCGCCAGACAGAGGGAGACAGAGAGACAGAAAGCGAGAAATCACCTCCCAGGGGGAATGGCCACGCTGCAATCCCTTCTCCTCCATTCTCCTCTCGGGATATTGGGCACGCACGCACACATGCCCCGCGTGAGTTTAAGCCACCGGGTCCTGGACTCGAACCGCGGTCGACTACGTGGGAGTCTAGTGACATAGCCATTACACTAACTGCTGGTCCCATGTTCTGTCTGTTTTTGAAACTTTTATGGTGATGCCTCTAGGTAAGGAGTTAAGTTAAAAATAGCTGTATGGAACATCAATGTGGGAGAAAGTTGGTGTTTAATAGTTTTAGGTGGGGCAGGTGCAACCATTCTGGAGATAGATGGTGGTGATGGTTGCATGCCAGTGTTAATGTCCTTATACCACAGAACCATACTTGAAAATGATTACAAGGATGAATTTCATGTTATGTATATTTTTTCACTGTAATAGTAATAAAGCAGTGATTCTAGAAGGCTAATTTCGAAGATCATAACTTTTGTTTTTTTCCTTTCTTTCCATGCAGGCCGATGTGATCCTCCTTGTCACATGTTCAATCAGGTAGGAGTTTGTTCTTTCACTAGGGAGTGAGTTTATCTTTTGTAATCATGGCAGAGCTAACGGAGCCCACTGGCTTCCTTATGAAGATGAGCCGGTGGCCCCACGTCAGTACCAGCAGTACCAGCAGTGGGGATCCTCTTGATACAGTAGACTGAATTCCACTTCGCCTGTCATGTATCAGTTTCCGTGTGAGCACTTTGCATGCACCAACGAATGGAATTCTCACTACAGCCCTACGCAGTTGTGCTGCTGTCAAACCCATTTTATGGATAAGGAAACGGAGAGTGTGCCAAGTTGCCCACCTTTTCTTGAGGTTTTTCTTGCGCCTAACGGCATATGTTTATGATGTCACTCCTGGGCTAGGTGTAATCAGTGGCAGGGGGAGGGCGTTCTGAACAATGAGTGGCATCTTTGTTTTTGTGTATAAGGCATGTTAGCGTTAATGCTTCCACAGCTGACCGTGCCATCAATTAATTAGCCCAACAGCTTTATTATGAGGGTTTCTGCTGCATGACATTGAAATAGGTATTTTGGAAGATTCAGAAATAAACCCTTCCTTTGTGGAACCCGACCTTAGGGAGAAACTGAGGGAAACTGAGAGAGATGTACAAACAGCTCTAAAATCTGGCATAAGATGAAACAATAAAAAGGAGAAATGGCTAAGCATGGAGAAAAGTCTAGATGAATGGAACGGCAGTTAAAGAGAAGATAAACTTGAGGCCAGTAGGTGGCATGGTGGTTGTGGTGCTGGACTCCCTCATGGCTGAATGAGTCCCAGACCCAGCAGCTTGCTTTCCCACTTTCCCTCTCTCTCTGGTTAAATTAAAAAAAAAATGACAATGAATAAAACAAAATAATTCTTTCAAAAAAAAAAGAAGACAAACTCTCCAAGAAAGGAGAGTTGGAAAAGGATTTGCGAAGTAATTTTTTTTAAGAATTATTTTATTTAACTTTATGTATTTATTTATTTTAATTTTACCAGAAGGGACAGAGTGAGAGAGAGAGAGAAAGTGAGAAAGCATGCTGCCAGGTCCGGGACTTGAACTGTGGTTGGCCATGTGGGAATCCAGCGCACTTGACCACCACACCACCTGTCGGCCACAGTAAATTTGTCTCAAAGACATATTGCTATCTGCAGATGTGCAGGGTGGGTGTCATTCTAGTGGCGCTGGACACCCCCCCTTACCTTCTCTAAGACTAATAGGTTCATTTAAAGGGTGCAAGATGGTTTTTATTTTCTTTTCATTATCCTACTCTCTTACAGTGCTCTATAGTTTATTTTCAGTTCTGTTTTGCCTCTTTTGATATCTGCAGGGAGAAGGCTGAGCAGACCATCTGGAACCGTTTACATCAACTTAAAGTCCTCAAGACAAAGCGGCTACGCTCCCGGGTGCCTCTCAGGATTGGAATTCTAGGTATCCGGTAATTTGCCCATTTTTTCAGTTTTGAGACTTGTGGCTTTAAGGGGACTTCATTCATGGTAACCATCATAACCATGCAGCTATTCAAAAAGTTCACAGAAGGGGCCAACGGGTGGCTTAGTGGTTAAGGCGCTGTACTCCCACATGTTGACTGTGGTTTGAGTCCTGGACCTAGTGGCTTAAACTCATGCTGGGCATGTGTGCATGAATACCCAAAATCCTGAGAGGAGAATGGAGGAGAAAGGATTGCAGTGTGACCATCCCCCCAGGGGGGCAGCTTCTCACTTTCTCACACTCTGTGTCTCTGGCGAGCATATGCACCTGTAGGAAAAATCTCTACAGGTGGAAGGTGGCATGGTGGTTAAAGGCTCTGGATTCCCATGTGGCCAACCATGGTTCAAGTCACAGATCTAGGGGCTTGCTTTTTCACTTTCTCTTTCTCTCTCTGGTCAAATTAAAAAATAATAATAAATCGGGACCAGCAGGTGGCGTGGTGGTTAAGGTGCTGAACAATCCCACATGGCTGACCAGGGTTCAAGTCCTGAATCTGGTGGCTTGCTTTCTCACTTCCTCTCTCTCTCACTCTCACCCTCTGTCTCTCTCTGGTCAAATTAAGAAATAAATGAATGAATAAATAAAATAAATAATTATTAAAATAAATAAATAAATAAATAAAGTTAGAAAAAAGATCATGGAGGGGACCAACAGGTGGCGTGGTGGTTAAGGGGCTGGGCACTCCCACATCCCAAACATGGTTCAAGTCCCAGACCTGGTGGCTTGCTTTCTCTCTTGCTCTCATTCTCTCTCTCGCTCTTTGTGTGTGTGTGTATGTGGTCAAATAAAAATAAATGAATAAATAAATAAAATTAAATAATTAGAAAAAAGATCATGGAAAAAATGGAATTAAACTACGAGTTTATTTTGGTACAAAAAATTTTTCTTTTTTCTTTTCTTTTTTGGAGAGGTTTTTGCTATAGGGCACGTATGCTCGCCAGAAAGACAGAGACAGAGAGACAGAAAGTGAGAAATCACCCCCCAGGGGGGATGGCCATGCCGCAATCCCTTCTTCATTTTTTTCTTGGGATCTTGGGCACGCACGCACATACGCCCAGTGTGAGTTTAAGCCATTGGGTTCGGGACTTAAACCACAGTCGATTTCATGGGAGTCCAGCGACATAGCCTTTATGCCATCTGTCCCATTGGTACAAAAAAATTTTGAAATCTGTGCATAATTGTTTCATTTCACACATTATTCATGTACTTTTTGAAGGCCCCTTATACGTTAGAGTTTCCTTTAGAGGCTGGATTCCTAGTGTGTGAAGACCTGTTATACACCCCATGCAACTCTTATCCGTAATGTTGGAGGCCATAGAACTAAGTGAGGTAAAGCTCATTAAAGGACTTTTCATAGTTTCTTGAAGAAATAGGTGCCCAGAAAGTGATGTGTCCTTCCCAGAGTCTAAAGTAGCTTGTGGTGGCTCAAAAGATGGATAGGATAGAATTTGGAGTGTGAAAGGGCAGTGTGAGATATTTTTTGATCAAAATTTTTAAAATTTTATTTATTTCATTATTATGAGGGAGAGACAGACAGACGCAGACAGACACAGGTACCCTTGTTGGTCCTGCCGTGCTGTGATCCTTCCACACAGCCTCCCAGCCAGTTATTGGAGGATCGTGGACATGCACAGGCATGCCCAATGTATTCATGTTGACCTGGAGTTGGACCCGGGCCTCCCATGTGGCTCCAGCGTCACACAGTGGCAGCCTACCACTGTGCCATTGCAGGTGGGCCATGGAAAGCATGAATTTATAATGTCAACACCTGTTATCTATACTCCTAAAGCATACCCATGTGAAAAGATAGGTCTGCACTGGCAAGTAAGGTTGCCACTAGCCAGATGGGGCTACTTAAATTTAAATAAAGTCAAACTTATAATTTACTTTTTCAGTTACATTAGCCACATTTCAGCTGCTTAGTAGCCATACGTGACTAGGGGCTCCCAGTTTGGATAGTGCGTCTGATAATTTCCATTCAGTACAGGCCATCATCTTACTGTAGAATTCTGGCAGACAGCAGTGACCCAGATGGCTAAGAAGTGTATTTCAAAAATAAATGTTTCACGTGGCGTGGTGGTTAAGGCGCTGGATTCCCACATGACCGACCGTGGTTCAAGTCCTGGGCCTGGTGACTTGATTTCTCACTTTCTCTTTCTGTCCCTCTCTGGTCAAATAAAAATAAATAAAGTTAAATAAAATAATTCATTATTTAAAAAAAAATGTTCCTAGGGCTGGCAGGTGGCATGGTGGTTAAGGCAGTGGGCTCACTCCCACATGGCCAACTACAGTTTGAGTTCTGGACCTGGCAGCTTGCTTTCTTATGTTCGTTCCCTTTTCCTCTCTCTGGAAAAATGAAAATAAATAACTAATAAAATTAAATAAATACAATTGTTTTAACAGAGATTTTTGCTGTAGGGTGTGTGTGCTTGCCAGAGAGAGAGACAGAAAGAAAGAAATCACTCCCCAGGGGCATGGCCACACCACAATCCCTTCTCCTCTATTCTCCTCTCAGGAGCTGGGGTGCACACACATGCACTGGATATGAGTTTCAAGCCACTGGGACTCAAACCATGGTCAACTACATGGGAGTCCGTCAGCGTAACTGTAATGCCATCTGCTGGTCCCCAAATAATACTTAAGAAAAAAAATGTTCCCAGGGCTGCAGGTGGCATGGTGGTTAAGGCTGCTGGACTCCCACATGGCTGACCATGGTTTGAGTCCTAGACTTGGTGGCTTGCTTTCTCACTTTCTCTCTCTCTTTCACTTTGTCCCTCTCTGGTCAAATTAAAATAAATGAATGAATGAATGAATGTTAAATAAAATAATTCTTAAAAAAAATGTTCCATACCCCCTTTGGCCTAGAATTTAGTTAATATATTTAACTTCATGGGAAAGACTGTATCTATTCTGGAATAGTTCAGTTCTTCTTAATGCGGGTCCCACACAATCTATACAGATTAATGTATTAAAAGATGCAGAAGTGGGGCTGGCAAGTGGCATAGTGGTTAAGGTACTAGACTCCCACGTAGCCAACTGCAGTTTGAGTCCTGGACCTGGTGGTTTGCTTTTTCACTTTCTCTCTCTCTGGTCAAGTTAAAAATAAATAAATAAGTAAGTAAACAAACAAACAAACAAACAAACCACTTAAAATAAAAAGAGATGCAGGTAGTGCAGTGGTTAAGGCAATGGACTTCCATATGGCCGACAGCAGTTTGAGTCCCAGACCTGGTAACTTAAAACTCATGCCGCGTACATGTGTGTTCATGTCCAAAATCCTGAGAAGAGAATGAAGGAAAAGGGATAGTGGTGTGGCCATCCCTGCTGGGAGGTGATTTCTTGCTTTCTGTCTCTGTCTCTCCAGGGATCACACATGCCCTATAGCAAAAATCTCTGGGAAAAAAAAGGGATGCAGGAGGATGGAAGGATTAGCTGAAATGTTCTGTTCCAGTTTCTTCATAATAGAAGCTCCTAGGTATGTGTCTATTAGAAATTTCAGAAATCCCATGAAAAATTAAAAAAAAAATTGGTAAAATATATGTAAAATTACTACTTTTCAAAAAAATTTTACCAGAAGATGCACATGTTTTTGCTGGGGTGGAGAGAGAGAGAGAAAGTGATAAAGTACCCCCATGGGGGATGATTACTCTACAGTCCCTTCTATATCTGTCCCTCCGTTTGGGATTTTTTACATGTACACATATGTACTTGGTGTGTTTTTCAAGTTGCTGGGTCTGGGACTTGACCTCTGTGTTTGGTCATGTGGGGTCCACCTGCTTTAGCCACACTATGGGCTAGCCCCCAAAATTACTACTTTAAGTTCTTTTTTAAATAAATGTATTTTAATTTTTTTTCTATAGGACACATGCATTCACTGGAGAGAGAGAGAGAGAAAGGGAAAGTGAGAAATCACCCTTCAGGGGGATGGCCACACTGCAATCCCTTGTCCTCTATTCTCCTGTTGGGATTTTGGGCATGCATGCCCCTGCACCTGGTGTTTTTCAAGCTGCCCGGTCTGGGATTTGAACTGTGCAATTGGCTATGTGAGAGCCAGCTGCTTTAATCTCTATGCCACCTGCTGGACCAATATATTTTTAATGTTTTTTTTTTTTTGAGAGGTTTTTGCTATAGGGCGCGTGCGCTCACCAGACAGACAGAGAGAGACATAGAGACAGAAAGTGAGAAATCACCCCCCAGGGGGATGGCCACGTCACAATCCCTTCTCCTCCATTCTCCTCCCGGGATCTTGGGCATGCACACGTGCCCTGTGTGAGTTTTAAGCCACTGGGTTCAAGACGCGAACTGCGGTCGACTACATGGGAGTCCAGTGACATAGCCATTACGCTAACTGCTGGTCCCTATATTTTAAATCTCAATGCTAAGTAATTTTCTTTTTTTATTTTTGGTGAAAATTATATGAATTATTATTATTTTAAATTTAGCTATAGGGAATGTGTGCTCACCAGAGAGTGAGTGAGAGAGTGAGAGAAAGAGAAAGCAAGCTGCCAGGTCCAGGATTCGAACTGCACTGTGGTCAGCCATGTGGGAATCTAGAACCTTAACCATGCCACCTGCTGGCCTCAATGTTCAGTAATTTTCACTTGAAAGAAGAGGTGTTGAGGGGCTGGACAGAGATGCAGTGGTAATAAATTGTTCTTTAAGGCTGATCTACATGAGAAGGTTCCCAGTTCACATCCAGAGACCTCCCTTGAGTATGCTGGGCATGTGTGTGCCCATGATCCAGGTCAGGCTGAGATTGGAGAGGGATTGTTACATCAGGACATTATTGGGGTTGCTGTCTCTTTGTTTCTTTCTGTCTCTATCTGGAAGAAATAAATAAAATAAAAAATAAAGGAGAGGTGGTTCATGTCTTGAAATGTTTTTGGTTGATGATTTAATGTTTTCTGGGCATTGAATTGAATTGCTCTGGAACCAGTTTCCCATGGTTTTCTCATAGGAAGGTGCAGGTTCCAGTGCCATGGGAATGGTGGTCAGACTGAGAGAAAATACTAAGCTTTTAGAAGGTTTTCTGCGTCCTGGGTTCTAATCCATGTTAGATATAATGTGTACTGAGAAGAAGCCAAGAAACCAGATGAATTTGGAACCAAGTGCTGGTTTTATTTTTCTCCTAGGCTGCATGGCTGAGAGATTGAAGGAGGAGATCCTCAACAGGGAGAAAATGGTGGATCTTTTGGCTGGTCCAGATGCCTACCGAGATCTGCCCCGCCTGTTGGCTGTCGCTGAGTCTGGCCAGCAAGCTGCCAACGTGCTGCTCTCTCTGGATGAGACCTATGCCGACGTTATGCCAGTTCAGACGAGCCCCAGTACCACTTCTGCCTTCGTGTGAGTCACTGCCCAAGAATTGGGGAGTATTTTAGTTCATTTCTTGTGTTGCTAACAGAATTGCCTGAAGCTTGGCGATTTATATATTTATTTCTATTTTGCCAGAGAGTGTATGCGCTTGTCAAGGAGAGACAAAGAGGTGTAGTCACACACATGTATGTGCCATGTTTTCCAGGCCATCAGGGCTGGGGTATGAATTATGCAGTTGGGATCTGGCTCCCTTAACTGTTAGGCTATGGAATTGGTCCCAGATATCAGTTTTTAAAGATAAAAAATGTCTGTCTTAAGTGCTTCTTTTTTTTTTTTTTTTAAGAATTATTTATTTAATTTTATTTATTCATTCACTTATTTCAATTTGACCAGAGAGAGAGAGAGGGAAAGTGAGAAAGCAAGCCACCAGGTCCGAGACTCGAACCAAGGTCAACCATGTGGGAGTCCAGTGCCTTAACCACCATGCCACTTGCTGGTCCCTCCTTAAGTGCTTCTTATATCTCAGATTTGTCTGGTGTGAGCATGGTGATAGAGGATTCAGAGCCAAAGCTGTGACCTGACTCTTCGGTTGTACCAAGACACCCTCTTCGCATTACTAAGTTTCTAAACTTTCTTCCTCAGGTCGATCATGCGAGGCTGTGACAATATGTGTACCTACTGCATTGTTCCTTTCACACGTGGCCGGGAGAGGAGTCGGCCTGTTGCTTCCATTCTAGAGGAAGTGAGGAAGCTTTCTGAGCAGGTGAGAAGTTTTCCAGGCTTTCTTTGTGTGGGTATTTTGTGGAAGGATGGGGACAGCCTTCCTACTTTTGTAGCCTGTGCCATCTCTAAGCTGTGCAAGTTTAGGACCATGCTTGGCCAGAAGGGAACATCTGAGTGTACATTTTTGGTTTGCTGTCTACACATCATGGACAGGTCCAATGTTAAGTTTGCTCAGGAGGCGACACAGTGGAATGGGTGGAACATGAGTATAGAATCAGTGATTGAGGGGGGCCAGCAGTTGGTGTAATGGCTATGTCGCTGAACTCCCATGTAGCTGACCCCGGTTCGAGTCCTGACCCAGTGGTTTAAACTCACGCCAGGTGCGTGTGTGTGTGCCAATATCCCGAGAGGAGAATGGAGGAGAAGGGATTGCGGCATGGCCATCCCCCCGGGGGGTGATTTCTCACTTTCTGTCTTTCTGTCTCTGTCTTTTTGGTGAGCGCACACACCCTATAGCAAAAAGAAAAAAAAAAACTAAAAAAAATTAAAAATTAGTCTCATGAACAAGATTGTCAACACTTTGCTGTGTTTACTTTATCTACTTATTTTTTTTCTTTTTTCTTTTTTTTGGAGAGGTTTTTGCTATAGGGCACGTGCGCTTGCCAGACAGACAGAGAGAGACAGAGAGATAGAAAGCAGGAAATCACCCCCCAGGGGGGATGGCCACGCCGCAATCCCTTCTCCTCCATTCTCCTCTCGGGATCTTGGGCACGCACGCACACGTGCCCGGCGTGAGTTTAAGCCGCCGGGTCCGGGACTCGAACCGCGGTCGACTACGTGGGAGTCCAGCGACATAGCCATTACGCTAACTGCTGGCCCCTTTATCTACTTATTTTCATGTACATGTACATATAAATATATTCTTTCTTTTAAAAAAACTATTTTGTTCAACTTTATTTATTTTAATTTGACCGGAGTGGGACAGAGCCAGAGAGTGAGAGAGAGAAGGAAAGTGAGAAAGCAAGCCGTCAGGTCTGGGAGTTGAAGCATGATCAGTCATGTGGGAGTCTAGCACCCTTATCCACCATGCCACTTGCCAGCCTCTAAATATATCCTTCCTGGGACCAGCAGTTAGTGTAATGGCTATGTCGCTAGACTCCCATGTTGACTACAGTTTGCGTCCCGGACCCGGTGGCTTAAAACTCACGCTGGGCGCATGTGCGTGTATGCCCAAGATCCCGAGAGGAGAAAGGAGGAGAATGGATTGCGGTGTGGCCATCCCCCCTGGGGGGTGATTTCTTGCTTTCTGTCTCTCTGTCTCTCTCTGTCTGTCTGGCGAGCGCACGTGCCCTGTAGCAAAAACCTCAAAAAAAAAAAAAAAATCCTTCCTAATCCTTCCTTATCTTTTTTCTTAAAAAGACTATTATTTAATTTTATTTGTTGTTGTTATTATTATTTTTAAAACAGTTATTTATTTATTTAATTCCATTTGTTATTATTTTTAAATTTGACCAGACAGTGACAAAGAGAGAGAGAAAGGGAAAGTGAGAAAGCAAGCCATTAGGTCCAGGACTCAAACTGCAGTTGACCATGTGGGAATCCAGCACCTTTAACCACCATATCTCCTGCTGGCCCCATGTTATTATTATTTTTAATTTGATCAGACAAAGAGAGAGAGAGAAAGGGAAAGTGAGAAATAAAGCTGCCAGGACCAGGACTTGAACCACAGATGACCATGTGGGAGTCCAGCGTCTCAACCACCACACTACCTGCCAGCCCCTTCCTGAATCTTTTAATGAAAAAGTTGTAGATTTCAGACTACTTAACACTAGGTGCATCTCCTAAGAACAAGAAATTTTTCTTTTATAAGGGAATTGTTGTGGCACCATCCTTTCTCCTCCATTTCTCTCCTTGGGAGTTTGGGCACATGCGCACACGTACTTGGTGTTTTTCAAGCTGTCAGGTCTGGGTTTCAAACAACGTGGTTGGTCATGGGATCTGACTCCCTCCCTCAACCACCAGGCCACGGTTGGCTCAGGTTCAGCTAATATTTACTTAGTAATTTGGCATGAAGCTTCCCAACAAGTTTATAATTTGTTTCCAATATATTTTTTTCAGGGGTTGAAGGAGGTGACACTTCTTGGCCAGAATGTTAATAGTTTTCGGGACAATTCAGAGGTCCAGTTCAGCAGTGCAGTGGCCACCAACCTCAGCCGTGGCTTCACTGCCAACTATAAAACCAAGCGAGGTGGGCTTCGTTTTGCTCACCTTCTGGATCAAGTCTCTAGAGTAGATCCTGAAATGAGGATTCGTTTCACCTCTCCCCACCCCAAGGATTTTCCTGATGAAGTAAGTGTTGACAGCCATGACAGACTGGTAGTATCCTTAAGCATGTCAAAGACTGGACCCTTGAGCTTGGGAGATCCTGTGGTGTATGGTTGTAACACCCTCTGGATCTGCCAGCCCTTCGGAAAGTTAAGTCTACCAAGGTGGGGGTGGAGATAGGAGGTTAAGACCACCTGTGGGACCATGAGGGCTGTGGCAAAAGGTGGACAGCTGTGTGGTGGTGATGGTGGTGGTGGTGGTGGTAGTAATGGTGTAGGGGGGAGAGGGAGAAAGGCAATGTGATGTGGTAAATAATAGTCCAGACTTTTAGCCTGAGACAAATCTGGTTAAAATCCCAACTCTTTTACCGCTTTACCAATTGATATGTGATTGTCAGTTTGTTATCTTCATCTATAGTTTGTTTTCTTTTTAAAAATTTTTTTTGGAGGGAACCAGCAGTTAGCGTAATGGCTATGTCGCTGGACTCCCACGTAGTCGACCGCGGTTCGCGTCCTGGACCCGGTGGCTTAAAACTCACGCCGGGCGCGTGTGCATGCATGCCCAAGATCCTGAGGTAAGAATGGAGGAGAAGGGATTGCAGCATGGCCATCCCCCTGGGGGGTGATTTCTCGCTTTCTGTCTCTCTGTCTCTCTGTCTCTCTCTGCCCTAGCACGTGCGCTCGCCAGACAGAGAGAGACAGAGAGACAGAAAGCGAGAAATCACCCCCCAGGGAGATGGCCACGCCTCAATCCCTTCTCCTCCATTCTCCCCTTGGGATCTTGGGCACACACGCGCCTGGCATGATGAGTTTAAGCTACCAGGTCCAGGACTTGAACCACTGTCGACCAATAGGAGTCCAGCGACATAGCCATTGCGCCAAATGCTGGTCCCAACATTTATTTTTTTTTTACAAGAAGGCCATGTGCTCCCCAGATAGAGACAGAGAGAAAGGGAGAAAGTACTCCCCAGTGGAGGGTGTTTACACTGCAATCCCTTCTCCATTTTTCCATCCTGTTGGGATTTGGGGTATATGTACACACATGTGCTTGGTGTTTTCCAAGCCACTGGGACCAGGACACAAACTGTATAGTTGGCCATCTTAGATTTTGGCTTCATTAACCAGCAGGCTATGAGCCTGGTCCTATAAATGTCTATCACTTGGCCCTACTCACCTTTCCCCTCCTTGATTATTTATTTATTTTTTAAGAATTATTTTATTGAACTTTATTTTAATTTGACCAGCGATGGACAGAGAGAGAAAGAAAGTGAGAAAGCAAGCCGCCAGGTCCAGACCGTGATTGGCCATGTGGGGAGTCCATTGCTCTTAACCACTGGGTCACCTGTCGGCCCCAGATTATTTGTCTTTTTACTGAATTGTAAAAGTTCTTTTTGTATTTTTTTAAGTTGATTTAATTTTGTTGCTTTAATGAGAGAGAGAGAGAGAGACAGATGACTACCATCACTAAACTGTGATTGTTCCCTGAGTCTCCCAGACACTCAGGATCATGGCTGTGTGTGGGTATGGCCAATGTCTTCAGGTTCACCTAGGATTCAAACCCAGGCCTCCCATATGTGTTCAGTATTGCACAGTGGCAGCATACCACCTGTGCCACTGTGGCTGGGCTGCTTTATGTATTCTTGGTACAAATCCTTTGTCAATGTGTTTTCAAGTATTTTCCCCTAATTTCAGTTTTTTTTTTGTTTTGTTTTGTTTGGTTTGTTTATAAGCCAGAATGCACATGTTTGCCAGAGAGACACAGGGAAAGAGGAAGAGGAAGGAAGCAGTCCCAGTGGGGCATGGTCATGCTGCAATCCCTTCTTCTCCATTTCATCCACCGGTCTGTATTTGGAGTATGCAGACCCATGTGCCTGGTGTGTTTCTCAAGCCATCAGGGCTGGTATTCCAACGCATGGTCGGCTATGTGGAATCTGGCTCTCTTAACCACTAAGCCATTAGACCGGTCCTAATTTCAGTTTTTTGATGGTTATTTTTTTTAAATTAAATTTTTTAAGAGTTTTTTTGCTGTAGGGCACATGTGCTTGCCAGAAAGACAGAGAGAGACAGAGAGACAGAAAGTGAGAAATCATCACCCAGGGAAGATGGCCACACTACCATTCCTTCTATTCTATTCTCCTCTTGGGATCTTGGGCATGCATATACACGCTCCCAGTGTAAGTTTTAAGACGCTGGATCTGGGACTTGAACTGCACTTGACTGCATGGGAGTCCGGAGATGTAACCATTATGCCGTCTGCTGGTCTCAGGTTTAATTCTTAATTACTTGAAAATTAACCTGGGGTGCTGTCAGGTTGTATGGTTGATAGTTAAGGGTGCTGGACTCCCACATGTCTGACTGCAGTAGAAGTCCCAGTGCTTTCTCACTTTCTCTTTCACTTTGTTTCTCTCATAAATAAATGTTAAATAGGGTAATTCTTTTTAAAAAAATTAACCTGGGAAGAGAAATAGTAAGGGTGGTATTTATATTTGTAAGATTCTTTGGTGAGACTTTCATTATTCATAATGTATTCTATTTGATCAGGTTCTGCAGCTGATTCACGAGAGAGACAACATCTGTAAGCAGATCCACCTGCCAGCCCAGAGCGGAAGCAGCCGTGTATTGGAGGCTATGCGGAGGGGGTCAGACTTGCTTTGAGAGGGGACATCCCATAGCTTTCAATTACTTTAATGACCAAAGAGTATCTCTTTTGACAAGAACCTACCGAAGTGCATGGCACATAGTACCTGTTTCAATAATTACTGTATGAGTAAACCCATAGACATTAGAACTTGGTTCTGCTCTGTCTATAAGCATAGACTAAGAACTAGGTCACTCATTTTCATTCGTTTAGCATATTTTTAAAAATAAACACTGACTGGCACACTCTGAGATTTTAATCCTTTAGCTTTTTTTTTTTTTTAATTTATTCATTTATTTAATTTGACCAGAGAGAGATAGAGAGAGATAGAAAGTGAGAAAGCAAGCCACCAGGTCCGGGACTTGAACCATCATCGGCCATGTGGGAGTGTCCACCACCATAACCACCATGCCACCTGCTGGTCCCCATTAATCCTTTAACTTTTAGCATTAAAGTTTTTTTAGGTCTGGGACCAGCAGGTGGCAAGGTGGCTAAGGTGCTGGACACTCCCACATGGCCGACCATGGTTCAAGTCCCGGACCTGGTGGCTTGCTTTCTCAGTCTTTCTGTCTCTCTCTCTCTCTCTCTCTCTCTCTCTCTCTCTCTGTCTTTCTCTGCTCAAATTAAGAATAAATGAATAAAAAAAAAAAAAAAAAAAAAGTTTTTTTAGGTCTTAGAATTCTTTTTTTTAGAGAGATTTTTTGCTATAGGGTGTGTGCACTCACCAGAAAGACAGAGAAACAGAGAGACAGAAAATGAGAAATCACCCCCCATGGGTGATGGCCATGCTGCAGTCCCTTTTCCTTTCAGAATTTTGGGCACGCATGCACACGTGCCTGGCGTGAGTTTAAGCTGCTGGGTCCTGAACTCAAACTGCGATTGACTGTGTAGGAGTCCTGGGACACAACCATTATGTCATCTGCCAGTCCCTAGGTCTCAGAATTTCAATGTAGCTCTAGTTGTTCACTTTCTTTGGGAATAATAAATATTGTAGAGATAAGACTGAAGGGACAATGCAGCCCAAGGCAGGCTAGTTGGAGCTAGCGTTTTCCCTTGTTTTCTGCAGTGGCAAAGTTTTAGAGATCCTCTTTAATGTTTAATCTGTCTTGATTTATTAAGTAAAAAATAACTGTTTAAAACAGTTATGTCCTTGAAGAACTAAAAATTCATAGACTGTAGATTAGATTACAGTATAGAGCTTGGATCAAAAGGGTTCCTTTGTGCCCACTGTGGTGGTACCCATGACCCAGGTGCTGTAGTCCACAGGCTGGGATCATGTAGAAGGGCCAGGTTTGATTCCTTGTCTGACCTTCAAGCTGGATACTATGGCATGCACCTGTAATCTTACTGACAGGCGGCGTCTGAGGCAGGATCATGAGCTTGAGTCTGCCCTGGGTAACACATTGAGACCCTGTCTGTAAAAGAGCTGAGTGTGGGAATGCACACTTGTAGACCCAGTGGGGAGGCCAGGGCAGAAGGATCATAGCAGCTAGAAGCTGTCTTAAGAGAAAGGAGGATAGGTTCTTTTAGATACTTTAATGTACACTTGTACCTTGCTGAGTAGGTAAAAAGTGATTGCATGGGGGAATGCATGGTGTTTTTCTAGCATTCATTTCAAGAAGATCT
Organism: Tupaia tana; assembly: GCA_026018925.1. NCBI lineage: Eukaryota > Metazoa > Chordata > Mammalia > Scandentia > Tupaiidae > Tupaia > Tupaia tana. The sequence continues at coordinate 30,817,791 of JAKSZU010000015.1, forward strand.
ATTGATCTAGGCCTTTCCTTTTTCTTTTTATTGTAGATATTCAAGAGAAGCTTATGTGGAGTTAGTTCACCATATCAGAGAGTCTATTCCAGGTATATTTAAGATATATATTCTTCTGAGCACAATGCCCTACCAGTGCCGCTAGCCTTGGTCAGATGCAAGCAGCTGCCTACACCATTTTATACTTCTTTTGTTCCTTTTCTTCTTCTTTTTTTTTTTCCTATTCTTTATTTTACATCTTTCTAATTTTTTTGTTGTCTTGGTCCTGCCAGCAATATTCAGAGGTGTGGAGCAGCTTGTGGCCTCAAGGCTAAAGATAGTCCTTTCCTATAAAAAAGATTTTGGGCATGCATGTACTCATGCCTGGAGTGTTTCTCAAGCTACCGGGATTTGAACCGCATGTTCATCCATGTGGGATCTGGCTGCCTTAGCCAGTGGGCCCACAATTGATACCTTTAAAAATGTGAATGTTGTGGAGAGCAGACCCATCCTCCCTTGCTCTGTAATGACAGTTCTTTTTGTACTTGCATGTGAGCTGAGTAGCCTCAGGGAAGCTGTCCCTAAGTCTATAAATGTCAAAGGCTTCTCTTCAAGGTCCGTACCACTGACTTCTCACACTTTATCCTCTGTCCTATGTTGCAGGTGTGAGCCTCAGCAGTGACTTCATTGCTGGATTTTGTGGTGAGACGGAGGAAGATCACCTTCAGACAGTGTCTTTGCTCCGGGAAGTTCAGTACAACATCGGCTTCCTCTTTGCCTATAGCATGAGACAGGTGAGTCCTGAGGTGGGGGAGGACTGATACTCTTTTGAGCCATTTTAGTGTTGATCATAGACAATAGCTCAGAAAGCGTGGCAGCACAGCAGTCCTTGAGAAACCACAGGATCTTCTTACTTTTTCATTTTTCTAATCAGTTTTATTGTTTGACATGATTTAGCGATTCGAGATGAAGAAACATTACTTGTGCTAGTATTCCTCTTTAAAATATTTTTTAGGGGACCAGCAGATGGCATAGTGGTTGCATCGCTGGACTCCCATGTTGACCATGGTTCGAGTCCCAGACCCGGTGGCTTAAAACTCACGCTGGGCACATGTGCGTGTATGCCCAAAATCCTGAGAGGAAAATGGGGGAGAAGGGATTGTGGCATGGCTCTTCTCCTTGGGAGCTGGTTTCTTGCTTTCTGTCTCTCTGTCTTTCTAGTAAGCATATGTGCCTTATAGCAAAAATCTCTCTTAAAAAAAAAAAGAATTTTATTTTTTAAGTCATTTGATGTTTGAATGTGGAGGGCTAGCAGGTGGCTTGGAGGTTAAGGTGCTGGATCCCACACGGCTGGCTGCACCTCTCGAATTCCAGATCTGGTGGCTTGAAAATCATGCTGGATGCATGTGTAAGTGTGCCCAAAGTCCTGAGAGGAGAATGGAGAAGAAGGGATTGTGGTGTGACCATCTCCCCTGAAGTGATTTCTCACTTCTCTCTCTCTTTTTCTCTGGCAAGCACATATGCCTATGGCAAAAACTAAAAAAAAAAACAAAAAAATAACTAAACTGAACTTTGGATGTATAGGGAGAGAGACTATCCTTTTATTAGAAATCTAAAATTATTTTTCAACATGTAGAACTTAATTTTTGGTCTTTAGATATACTTTATTTTTATATTTTAAATTTGCCAAAGGACCTGTGTCCTGGCTGGAAAGGGACAGAGACAGAGAATGAGAGAAGAGGAACGCGAGGGAGTACCCCCGCCAAGGGAGATGGTCACGTTGCAGTCCTTTCTTGTTCATTTCTTTTTCCTTTGGAACTTTGGACATGTACACACATGCACCCAGCATGTTTCTTAAGCTGCTGGGTATGGAACTTGAACCACACAGTTGGCTGTGTAGGATCTAGCCATCTTAACCACCATGTTACCACTGGCCCCCATTTTTATTTTTTAAATTGCCAAAGGGCATGTTTAATGTGTACTTGAGAGAGAGAGAGAGAGAGAAAAGAGAGAGAGTGAGAGGCGAGAAGAGAGAAAACCCTGTAATGGGGCATGGTCATGCAATAATCTTGCTCCTTCTGTAACTCTGTCCTGTCAGGATTTTAGGCACGCATGTGTACCCAGCATTTTTTTTTTTTTGAGAGGTTTTTGTTATAGGGCGCATACGCTTGCCAGAGAGACAGAAAGTGAGAAATCACCCCCCAGAGGGGATGGCCACGCCACACTCCCTTCTCTTCCATTCTCCTCTCGGCATCTTGGGCACGCATGCACACGCACCCGGCGTGAGTTTTAAGCCACCAGGTCCGGGACTCGAACCGTGGTCAACTACATGGGAGTTCAGCAACATAGCCATTACGCTAACTGCTGGTCCCCCCAGCATGTTTTTCAAGCCATGGGGTCAGGACTCATTTGACTCCCAATATACAGCACTTAACAATTGCATTATGAGACTGGCTCTCTCGTTTCCACTTTTCTAGGCTGAATGATCCTTCTGATACCCACTTTGGGGTTTCTCCTATAACATAGAGCCCTAGGAAAATAAAGCAGAGGGCCATTATAAAGGAAAGACATGTACATTTCCTGCAGAGGAGATAGTTCTGGTCTGAGGCTATTTTCTTGGTAGTAGGGAGCAATTTACATGGGTCACTTTTCATGCCCCCCCAGTTATTTCAGAGGCCGCATGCCTTGTGTTTGGGGTAGAGGCTGAAGGACCCCTGTGGCCATGGAGCTCAGGAAAGCTGACTGATGAATAATTGAACCCACGAGTTTAGCCTCACTGTCACTGAGCTCTTATCAACCAAGCTAATTCATTTGTTTTAAAGTCCACTGCCTATGGCTGTGTAGGCGGTCTAAAGAGGCCAATGTGTATTTTCAAGTCTCAGAGAATTATTTCAGAGATGAAGCTTCAGAGGAGCTGCTGGGTTCCAGATTGCCTTTTCTCCATGGATATCACAAATATGCAAGATAAATTCTTCATAATTCTTGGGATAACAAATTGTTTTTCAGTGTGTAAAAGAAGGAAGTCCTATGGGCATTGAATATGGGTATTTATTTTAGGACTTCATCTCTAGATTAGAGTTAAGGGTACAGAAACTTTAGGAACCTAGTAGATGAGAGAAAGCTCTCAAAATATGCCTCTGCTGCTTAGTAGCCATATGACCTTGGGGCAAGGTCCTTGGTTTCCATAGCTGTGAAATACCGAGAACATTAGTGCCAACATTGTTTTAAAGATTAAATAAGACATGCATATAAAGCACTTAGAATAGTGTTTAGTATATAGAAACGCTTGTTAGATGCAAGTTATTGTTAATAACAAGACAGAATGAGTAAAACCCTGCAAATGTCTTAGGATTTTCTACCTGTCTCTATTACCATGTGGATTTGGTAGTTCTCTCAAAAGGAAGATTGGTTTGAGTGTCTAGACTTCAGCATATAGATTTTCATTTTATTCCATATTTTTGTCTAGCTGTTCTCCAGCTGCATCAAACATGCGCTCATGTACATAGGGGGCTCAAATGATGGTGCAGCAGTATTGCAGCCCTCTGTGAGGCTGATTGACCCACACAGGAATGTTCCTGGTTCCTGTCCAGAATACTCTCTGAACATGCTTGGTGTGTGCATGCTCATGAGCAAGTGTTAGCTGAGATGGGGGATGATTGTGCGTGAACACTCTGTTTTGGGTTCCTGTCTATTTTCATTCTTTCTGTCTGTATCTCTTGCTCATAGAAGAAAGAAATAAACTAAAAAAAAAAAAAGATGTGGAGGCATACATACATATTGTAGTTTTTGTGTTTGGATGATTTAAGTGTTTTACAAAGATTAATTTTTTTGGATGAGGTAATACATACTTATGGTATACAATGTAAAAGGTTAAAATTGTTTACAGTGTGAAATAGTTCTTCTAAGGTGGTTAGTTTTTCAGTTCCTTTCCTGAAGGCAGACACTTTTAGCGTTTTTTTCTATAACCTTCTAGAGATAGTTCATGTATTTATAAACATACTTATATGTATTCATATATATATGTTCTTTCTAACTTTAAAAAAATTTTAATTATTATTATTATTTATTATTATTTATACATTCAATCGCTATACATCATTTAGATTGTAAAGAGATTTTACCCAACATGATATATGCCACACACCAGACGGGTTGAGAATATTATACACAACATCATCAGCAGGCATCAAACCATATCTGTGTCCCACAAATGTCTCACTTCTCCATTTTTTCCCAAATTTCCTTTTCTGCATTCTTCCCCTGTCCCACTCTCCTTCCACTTTGTCCCCAGGGTCCATAACAATTTCCAATACTTTTATGTCCTCCAGTCTTTTAGTCTCTACCATAGAGTGTAAATAGTCATATACGTAGACAGTCAGTATATGTTAAGTGGAGACATACGTGTCTCTCTTCATACATGAGTGAAGCAAACTTAGCAATAAATCTTCCATGTTTGTCCACTTTCTGTCAAATGCCAGGGCCTTGTTTTTTTTTTTTTGTAGAGGTTTTTTCGCTATAGGGCGCGTGCGCTCGCCAGACAGACAGAGAGAGACATAGAGACAGAAAGCGAGAATCACCCCCCAGGGGGGATGGTCACACTGCAATCTCTTCTCCTCCATTCTCCTCTCGGGATCTTGGGCATGCACGCACACGCGCCCGGCGTGAGTTTTAAGCCACCGGGTCCAGGACGTGAACCGCGGTCGACTGTGGGAGTCCAGCGACATAGCCATTACTCTAACTGCTGGTTCCCAGGCCTTGTTGTTTTTTATGGCTGAATAATATTTCATGTGCCACACTTTTCCAATCCATTCATCTGTTTGTGGGCATTTGGGTTGGTTCCATGTCTTAGCAAGTGTGAATAGTGCTGCAATAAATATAGTTGTGCAAGTGCTTTTCCAACTGAGCATTCTCCTGTCCTTTGGGTAAATACCCAGGAGTGGATTTGCTGGATCATATGGTAGTTCTATTTGAAGGTTTTTGAGGATATGTTCTTCTATAATGCATTCAAAGAATATATAGTCTTATGTAATGTAACCAAAGTTATACAATACATGTTGATTTGTACTTTGCTTCTTTCAGTTAACAGTATATTTTGGAGAATATCCATAGTAGTATACAAAGAACTATTATTCTTTTTAGCAGCTTCATTATACTCGACTGTGTAGATAAATCATAATTTGTTTTACTACTTATCCATTGATAAACATTTAGTATTCTTTGTACCCTGTGTCTCTGTAAACAGTGCTGTTGAATAACCTAGTACATGAATCATTTAGTATATGCCCCAGTATAATTGTAGGATAAATAAAAAGAGTAATTTTTAGTCTGATTTTCATGTGCTAAATTTAGAATTTAACCTATGCAAAAACATGACTTCACTATAGTTACCTTTTTCTCTTAGAATGTTCTGAGAGCCAGAAAACTCTGTTAGCTCTGGCTTTGATTTCTGTAAATGTGTCTAACTTGCAGGTAGAATGAACATGGTTCTGCTCTTTGCCTTAAGAATGGATTCTACAAGTCCTTGGTAACCTTCATCTCCTTTTTTATTGTAGAAGACAAGAGCATATCATAGGCTGAAGGACGATGTCCCAGAAGAGGTAAAATTAAGGCGTTTGGAGGAACTTATTACTGTTTTCCGAGAAGAAGCAACAAAAGCCAACGAGACATTTGTGGGATGTACCCAGCTAGTGCTGGTAGAAGGGGTGAGGCCATATGTATTTATTTTTTATTTGTATTTATTAATTTATGCTGGATGGTATGAATGGACATGTACATGAATGTGTATGTAAGAGAGCACTGAAGAGCTTGTATACTCATGCACTTCCCTCTATTGGGGCTAATCATGCTTCAATCTTTTTCTCCTCTGATTTTCTATTCCTTCAGAATCCTAGGTACACACATGTGATTTTTAAAAAAATTTTGAGAGATTTTTGCTATAGGGCAAACATGCACTTGCCTGAGAGACAGAGACAGAGAGAAAGAAGGCAAGAAATCACCCCACTCCCCCAAAGGGATGGTCAAGCCACAGTCCTTTCTCCTCCTTTCTCTTCTTGGGATTTTGAGCATGCACGCACATGCGCCCAGTGTCAATTTCAAGCTGCTGGATCCAGGACTTGAACCCTGTTTGACTATGTGGGAGTCTAATGCCTTAACCAGTACTCTACCTGCTGGCTCCCATACACGTGTTTTTTTAAGCCACTGAGGCCGAGACTTGAACTCTTGAGTGACCACGTAGGATCTGGCTTCTTCTGCACTGTGCTTAAATGCTGTACTGTTAGGGCTGGTCCTTGCTTTTTAGAACACAGTGTATCTCTTCTTTATATAAATCTTCTTTGATTTTTTTTTTTTTAAATTAAAGTTTATGTAGTTTTTAGTATGTAAGTCCTCTTATTAGATGTGCTTGTGCTTTCTTCTTGATCTTATGGGGTTGCTTCTTTTTTTCTTTTCAGAATGTCTTATTTAATTTTGGGACCAGCAGATGGTATAATGGCTACGTCACTGGACTCCCATGTAGCTGACCGCAGTTCAAGTCCTAGACCCAGTGACTTAAACTCATGCCGGGCCCATGTGAGTGCGTGCCCAAGATCCCGAGAGGGGAATGGAGGAGAAGGGATTGCAGCATGGCCATGCCCTCTGGGGAGTGATTTCTTGCTTTCTGTCTCTCTGTCTCTCTCTGTCTTTCTGGTGAGCATACATGCCCTATAGCAAAATACCTCTCCAAAAGAAAAAAAAAGAATGACTTATTTAATTTTATTTATTATTATTCTTTTATTTTGACTAGAGAGAGAGGAAAAGTGAGAAAGCAAGTTATCACGTCCATGACATGAACTGTGGTTAGCCATGTGGGAGTCCAGTGCCTTAACCTCCATGTCACCTGCCAGCCCTAGGTTCCCTCTTTTATTGATTCATTTCTGTTTAAAGACCTTCCTTTGGCAAATGTGGCAACAGATTCTCTTAGTTTTCTTTCGTGTTAGCATGTCTTCATTTCCTTTTCAATCTCGGAAGATATTTTTGCTGGATATAAGATTATGGGTTAATAATTCTTTCCTTTCAGCTCTTGAAACATGTATACTTTTTTCTGGTATCCATGATTTTTTATGAGAAATCAGCTGTCATTGTAATTTTTCTTAAAGGAAGATGTCATTTCTCTCTTTCAATATTTTTTTGTTTTAGTGTTTAGTGTTCAGAAATTTAGCTTTGGATTTATGCTGTTTGGATTTTTTGTCTTTTGCTAAATTTGAGAAATGTTTGGCTGTATCCTTGCCCTCTTTCTCCTCTTCTGGAATTCTGATGACAAAGGTCAACACAGATATTAGATTTTTTTTTTTTTTTAATTACCAGAGGGCACATGTGCATGTGAGAAAAAGGGAGGAGAGAGAAAGAGAGAGAGAGAAAGAGAGAGAGAGAGAAGGAGAGAGAAAGCATCCCTCTCAACAGGGCTTGGTCATACAGCAATCCTTTTTTTCCAATTCTCCCTCCTGTCAGGATCCTGGCACATGTGTGCATGCCTGGTGTGTTTTTAATCTCTTCCATTTTTTTCTTGCTGTTGCGATCTTGGGTCACATGTGCATGTGTCCAGTGTGTTTTTCAAGCTGCCAGGGCTGGAATTCAAACAACAGTCATATTTGGCTCCATTTTTATATCTTCTACTTATTTCTATCACTATGTTCTCTTTTTATTTCCTTTGAAACTTAATTTCACATTTAGACTTAGTTGTATTGGTTGTCAAAAAAGTCATGACAGGGACCAGCAGTTAGCGTAATGGCTATGTCGCTGGACTCCCACGTAGTCGACCACAGTTCGAGTCCCAGACCCGGTGGCTTAAACTCATGCCGGGTGCGTGTGCATGCGTGCCCAAGATCCCAAGAGGAGAATGGAGGAGAAGGGATTGTGGCGTGGCCATCCCCTCTGGGGGGTGATTTCTCGCTTTCTATCTCTCTGTCTCTCTCTGTCTGGCGAGCGCGTGCGCCCTATAGCAAAAAAACCTCTCAAAAAAAAAAGTCATGACACATTTTTGTAACAAATGGCACTAGTTATTTTTGGAAGTACTAGAGTCATTCGCATCTATGTTATTGCTATGTCATTTGACAGCTGACAGTAGCTTCACTTTAAAAAAATTAAGTGCTTTGGTTGAGTTTTGGAGATTTTACAACAAGTTGAAGTGGAAGACCCAACTGCATTTTCTTTATATTTTACTGTTTTACTTCTGTAAAAGAGGATGCATGTCATGTCAAGCTTATGAAAAGTTATATAAAGTTTATGGTGACAACACTATATAAGAATGTCATTGTCACTGATGGTTCATGACATTCCGTGCTAGTGATTTTGATTTCCATGACGTTTCTGGTCAGGGAGGCCCACTGAAGTCAATGATGACAAAATAAAGGCATTGATTAAGTCAAACCCACATTACACGCTTTTTGTGCAGATAGCAGGCCCGCAAGCATGGTGAACATCCCTAAAACCCGCTGGACCTTCTGTAAGAAGTGTGGCAAGCACCAACCTCATAAAGTGACACAGTACAAAAAGGGCAAGGATTCTCTGTGTGCTCAGGGAAAGCGATGTTATGACAGGAAGCAGAGTGGCTATGGTGGACAGACTAAGCCTATTTTCCGGAAAAAGGCAAAAACTACAAAGAAGATTGTGCTGAGGCTTGAATGTGTTGAGCCCAACTGCAGATCTAAGAGAATGCTGGCTACCAAGAGATGTAAGCATTTTGAACTGGGAGGAGAAGAAGAGAAAGGGTCAAGTGATCCAGTTTTAAGCCTTATCTTTTCTATTATGAAGATGGCAAAATCCTGAGATGAATGTTCACCTCCTTTGATTACAGTTGGTCTGTTTGTAAGGGAATAAAGTAATCAATAAAATTGCCCTTTCGGGGAAATTGGGGAAAAAAAAACCCACATTACACGACATGAAAGATTGCAGAAGTGAACATTCATCATTCAAGTGTTCACAACCACCTGAAGAAGCTAGATATGTAGCAAGTTCAGTATTTGGGTTCCTTGTGAACTCAAAGAAGTTCACTTGACAATGCATATAAACATCTGTGATATGCTCAGTAAACATGGGGAAGATGATCCTTTTTTGAAGTGACTGATAACTGATGAGAAATGGATTGTTTACAACAATGGGGTGTGCAAAAGGTCTTGGTCCCAATGTGATGATTTGCCTCAAATGACATTGAAAGCAAACATTCATCAGAGGAAGGTTATGCTTCCAGTGTGGTGGGATTTTAAAGGTGTCGTGTTTTTTGAGCTCCTGCCAAGAAACCAAACAATCAATTCAAATGTGTACTGCTAGCAGTTGGACAGTTTGAATGAATCCATCATCCAGAAACATCCAGAGCTTGTTAATTGTAAAGGAGTTGTCTTCTATCAGAACAATGTGAGACCACACACAAATTTGGTCACATATCAAAAGTTATTGGAGCCTCTATGGGATGTGTTGCCATACCCACCATATTTGTCTCATCTTACGCCGTCAGACTTCTACTTGTTTCACTCTCTTCAAAAATTCTTGTATGGTATAATGTTCAATCAGATGAGGCTGTAAATCAGCGTCTTGTTTAGTTTTTCACCAATAAAGGCAGGTCCTTCTATGAATGAGGAATTAGGCAGCTCATTGAAAGATGGCAAAAGGTTATTGAACAAAACGGGCAATATATCATTGATTGATATTTGTTTTTTATATTAAAAAAAAACTTTGAAAAACAGGAAAAATACATCATGACTTTTCTGACAGCCCAATAATAGCTGATTTATGTGTTTTTATACTAATTCCATCATGCTGTCATTTCTTTGTCTATTCTATTACTGCTTTTTCTCTCGTTTATGAGTCATGTTTTGGTGTTTCTGGGCATACCTAGTAATTTTTGACTGGATGCTAGACAATTTTGAGTTTCTAGATTTTGCATTGGGCATTATTCTAATAGGCAATTAAGTTGTTTACAATTCAATTTGATCTTTTCTTTCTTTTTTTTTTTTTTTTGAGAGGTTTTTGCTATAGGGTGCGTGCGCTCGCCAGACAGACAGAGAGACAGAGAGACAGAAAGCGAGAAATCACCCCCCAGGGGGGATGGTCACACCGCAATCCCTTCTCCTTTATTCTTCTCTCGGGATCTTGGGCACGCACGCACACGTGCCTGGTGTGAGTTTTAAGCCACCGGGTCCAGGACGCGAACCGCAGTCGACTATGTGGGAGTCCAGCGACATAGCCATTACGCTAACTGTTGGTCCCCAGTTTGATCTTTTCAAGGCTTGGTTTTATAGATAAACTTTTTATTCTAGGGATAGTTTAGCCTCACTACTAAAGTACTTAATAAATTTTTTAGCCTCAATACTACTACTTTCAAGAATTGTTACTAAATATTCCCAAGAAACAGTGTGGTGGAAGGTCAAGTGTTTTCAGCCATATGTGAACTCTGGGAACCATTCAGCTGACAGTTGCCGGGTTATTCTCTTGGACTAACTTCTTTGGAGTTTCACTCTTTACATGTGTTGGTATTCACTAAAGACTCAAGGCGATCCCTATACATGTGTCTGGAGCTCTTTTTTGTTTGTTTAGCTTCCTCCTCTCTGGAATTTGCTCCATGATTTCTAGTCGTCCCAGGCTCCCTGAACTTTGGTCCTTCTCTTCTCAGTGCCGAGAAAACCACTGTTCTCTGCTTGAGGTCTTAGCTTCACATGCTCTGCTTTGGCATGTGCCTGTGGCAGAAAGCAGGGGTGCTAAGAGGACTTACCTCATTTGTTTTTCTTCTCTTGTGAATCATACTTTTGTGTGTTTTATTGTTCAATATCTGAAAACAGTTGTTTCAAGTTCTGACAAATTTCATGGTCATTTAAGTCCAGAGGGCAATTTAGTTTTTGTCACTTTATCATGGTTGGGAGAGAAACACTGCATATTCTAAAAGTTGATCCCAAGATAGCGGTTTTATTATCCTCCCCCCTCTGCTTTTCTACATGTTATAATGGAGAGCCCCTCTTCTAGTTTGGCTGTTCAGTAGGGGCAAGTAACCCAGGCCAGATATCTCTAGAACATTCTTGAGTCATTAATATGAGATGAGGTAAAGTGAAAGTTATTTTGCTAAATACATCATCCACATTTTCTTGGTTTTAGGCTCATTTTAGTCCATTCTTACAAAAGGCAATTCTATACTCAAATGCTCATTGATTGAGTCATTAAAATATAGTCAGCTGGGACCAGCAGGTGGCATGGTGGTTAAGGTGCTGGACTCCCACATGGCCGACTGCAGTTCTAGTCCTGGACCTGGTGGCTTGAAACTCACACTGGGCATGTCTGAGGGCGTGACCAAGATCCCAGGAGGAGAATGGAGGAGAAAGGATTATAGCATGGCCATCCCCCTTGGGGGGGGAGGGTGATTTCTCACTTTCCCTTTCACTGTCTCTGTCTCTCCCTCTCTCTCCCTGGCAAGCACACATGCCCTATAGCTAAAACCTCTAAAAAAAAAGAAGAAGATAAGAAACAATATATTCAGCAACGCTTTAGAGTTGCCTTTTGTGTCCATGCACTGTCCTTGCTGATGAAGCAGCAATGAACATTGAGTCTTCAGTGATTCCTTGCTTAGGAGTGCTCTGTGGATAAAACCTTGGGAGGAGTCTGAGACAGAGAAGGCACAATTTCTGTCCTCTAAGAACTTAGGACTGTGACACATTCATAACGTTTTTATATTGTTTCCACAGCTTAGTAAACGCTCTGCCACTGACCTGTGCGGCCGGAATGATGGTAACCTTAAGGTGATCTTCCCTGATGTAGAGGTGGAGGATGTCACTAATCCTGGACTCAAGGTCAGAGCCCAGCCAGGGGACTATGTACTGGTAAAGGTAAGGTGCTCTTTTAGGCTTTTGGCTTGCACTATGGATTGAGTGTTAGATGGATAATTGGGGGAAATAAAATTTCTTCCTGGAATTAATTTTTTTTTTTTTTTTTAGTAAAATGAACATCTTGACCTGCATAATAAAGGGCACTTTGATTTAAATTTTAGACTACTCCCAGCTAATGCCTTCTAATATGTTTTTCTTACCTTTTCTTCTGCTCTAGATAGATTCTTTGTAGGAATTTGGGCAGTAGCATGTAGTTTCCTGCTGCAGAGAGGTCAGGAAGAAGAAGTGATTTTAAGTGAGTTGAGAGTGTTTTCTGTCAGAGATCAGCATGCCCTTTGTAATCTCTGATGTCCTAGGCATTCCTAACTTACATGGACTCACATTGCCTGTGTCTTTTCCCTGGACTATCAGATCTGGCTGTATGGCTGTTGGATTTTCCCTTTTGTCCTCTTCCCCTTTTTTCCGTGAGAATATTCCTTCTTCCTCCTCCTCTTCTCATATAGCCACAGGTCTGCTCCTGCTGCCTTCCCTTTCTCCTGGTCCTTATGTTCACTTTGCCCCAGACCTAGATGCTGGCAGAAGATGTACTGAACAGGCAGGCAGGAGTGAAATGCTTCTCTGGCACCATGCTCCAGAGCATCCTCCAGAGAGGTGGAGAGAGGGGGACCTGGCGTTGTCTTGTGTTCTTACATTTTTTTCTTCTGAAAGTTGGCCTTTTTGAGTTCTGGTTGCTTTCTTATACCTCCTATTCTCTTTCTCATGTAGCTAAGGATTAATTGAGGAGAGGGATTAGACTGATGGGCCAAGTTGTAGTGTTAGTGTGGTATTTTTGGGTAAAAATGGGAAAATTCCATTTGGCAAGAAACAGGTAAGTGATGCTCTGTTATTCAGTATTCTTTATTTTGTACTCAAATAAAATAAACCCTGCAGGTGAGATTTCGTTGAAGGACAGAAATGAAGGAGTAGTTGTTGAACCAGGACTCTGTTGGCTCTTTCTCTCTGTCACTCATCTCTGCTGCTCTCATCTTTTTTCCACTTAAGAGTCTCTGGCTGCACTAGAACCATTTCAACATAAATTTTGTGTTCTTGTGTTCATTTAGCTAAACCCTAACCTGGTATAAATGATTATGTGCTTTTTCTGCATCTGTACCAAATCAACTAAATATTCCTGGGTGAAAAAGCACACTTAATCTGTATTACATAAGTTTGGTTAAATGGTGGGCACAGAAAACAAGATAAGGTAGGAGTTCTCTTTTTCATAAAAATCTGAATATGGAAGGTTCAGAACTGGTGAACATGCTGGCTCCATGATCACCACTAGTCCAGACTCTTCTGTTTTTAAATTTTAAGTTTTTGCCATAGGCACCTGTGCTCACCAGAGAGAGACAGAGAGAGGGAATGGTTCCCTAGGGGAATGACCATGCCGCAGTCCCTTCTCCATTTTCCTCTTGGGATTTTGGGCACGCAGGCACACGTGCTTGGCGTGATTTTTAAGCCACTGGGTCTGGGACTCAAACTGTGTTCGGCCATGTGGAAGTTCAGCGCCTTAACCACCATGCTACCTCCTGGCCCCATGTTCTTCTGTTTTATTGCTCTGCTGTGGGTAACTTCAATTTTCAAGGTCACCTCATAGTCCAGGATGGCTGCCTGAGCTCCAGCCACCATGTCCATATTCTATCTAGCCGAAAGGAGGAGAAAGAAGGGCAAATGTCCCTTCTTTTGGGACCCATGCCAGAAGTTCCATATAAGACTTCCATGTTAGTAACATGCCATGTTGGTCCAAAAGAAGCTGATAGATGTGGATTTCATTCTGGATGATCATTTACCCAGCTAAAAATTGGGAACTGTTCCTGAGGAAGAGAAGAGATGCTGGGGGTCAGGTAGCAGTTTCTGCCACATGCACTGCTTGTACATAATTCAAATTCATGGCAAATGAGCACTCAACATGATTCTGAAATCCTGATCCTATTGTATTTTCATAAAAAATTCACTTTTCAACTCTCTCCTTAGTTCTCCACTTGCCTATCCAGTCCATCTTTGCTAATGTTTTTGCCTCTTGTTTGATAGAGAAAGTAGGTACAATAAGATGAAACCTCATTGTCTCATCATTTCCATCAGTCCACACATGCTGTGTTCTTACATGGGACTATTAGGTAGCATCCACATCTTTTTATTTATTTATTTCATTTGCTGAAGGGCTTGTGTGCTCATTGGAGAGGAAGGGACAGAGAGTGGGGAAGCAAGAAAGCACCTCCCCCCTCCCATGGAGGAAGATCACATCTCAATCCCTTCTCCTCCACCTCTCCCTCCTTTCAGGATTTTGGGCATGCACACATGTGCCCGGTATGTTTTTCAAGTCACCTTATTTGGGACTTAAACCATGCAGTTGGCTATGTGGGCTCTAGCCACTTTAACTTGCCTCTCATCTTTCTGTCTCTTTCTGTTGAGCAAACATGCCTTCTGCCAATTCGGAAGGAAAAAAAATTGCTCACAATGCAAGTGACTATGTAACTCTCACCCAGATCAAGAAATAGAATGTTTTCAGAACCCCAGAAGCCCTTCTCCTATTTCTTCCAGTCAGTCCCTTTCCCTATACCTCACAGTTAAACATTCTTTTTTTTTTCAGAGAGAGATTTTTGCTATAGGATGTGTGCCTCACTGGAGAGACAGAGAGACAAGGAGACAGAAAATGAGAAATCAGCCCTCTGGGGATGGCCACACCAGAATCCCTTATCCTCCATTCTTCTCTCAGGGTATTGGGCATGCATGCACATGTGCTGGGTGTGAAGTTTAAGCTGCTGGGTCCTGGATGCAAATTGCAGTTGACTACGTGGATGTCCAGCAACGTAACCATTATGCCATTTGCTGGTCCCCATTCTTCTAATTTTTTTTTTAAATAATAATTTTTTTTATCTTTATTATTGTTATTATTTTCCAGTTTGATCAGATAGAGACAGAGAGAGAGAAATGGAAAGTGAGAAAGGAAGCCACTAGGCCCAGGACTTGAACCATGGTCGGCCATGTGGGAGTCCAGCACCTTCAACCACCACACCACCTGCTGGGCCCCCTTCTTCTAATTTTTAACACCATGGTTTAATTTCACCTATTTTTGCCTGTTATAAAATTGAATAATACAGTATGTATTTTTGCTTCCTGCCATCTTTCCCTCACCATTAGGTTGTGTGATTTATCAATGAATATATTTATTCACATTATATGAATATATCATTATTTATTTATGTTTGTACTATTAACAGTTTTGATTGTTGCCAGGTTGGAGCTGTACAACTAATACTGCCATGACTATTCCTGTACATGGGTTTTGGTGCACATAAATAGTCGTTTTTGTTTGGTCTGTGGCCTGGAATTGCTAGGTCCTAGGGAATGTTTAATAGAAATAGCCAAAATTCCACATTTCCCCCAGCAGTTCTTGAGAATTCTAGGAGCTTCACATTCTCTGCTTCCATTCTTTCCCTTTAGTCTGTCTGCCACACAGCAGTATGTGTGATCTTTCCAAATTAGATTCCTCTCTACTGCTTATGCCCTCCTATGGCTTCTCATTGAAACCAGTGTAAGATGCAGGGTATCTATGGCTTTATGTAATCTGTTCCCAGCTACCTTTCCTTTTTTTTTTTTTTTTTTGGAGAGGTTTGTGCTATAGGATGTGTGCGCTTGCCAGACAGACAGAGAGAGACATAGAGACAGAAAGCGAGAAATCACCCCCCATGGGGGGATGGTCACGCCGCAATCCCATCTCCTCCATTCTCCTCTCAGGATCTTGGGCACACATGCACACGCGCCCGGCGTGAGTTTTAAGCCACCGGGTCCGGGATGCGAACCTTGGTCGACTACGTGGGAGTCCAGTGACATAGCCATTACGCTAACTTCTGGTTCCCCCCAGCTACCTTTCCAACCTCATGTCTCCTTATTCTCTCTCTTGCAGCCTCAGTGGCCTCCTTTTTGAACTTCAGACCTGCCTCTGTTTTTAGGACTTTCTTTTTCTTTTTCTTTTTTTACATTTTTTCCACATTTTATTGATTCACAAAATACCTTAAACTAAAACTATGGACAAAGCTATAATCTAGCTACAAGTGCATTGTAATTTTCTTCTGAAACATTTAAAATTAATTAATTAATTTACATTCATTTCCTGAGCATTGTCACAGCATACAAAATGTGATTTCCTATCCAAAATATACTGCATAGGGGCTTAATCATAAATGTTATCGTCATTAATTTTCCATTTCTAGTTTCATATATATATACACACACACACACACACATATATATATATATATATATATATATATATGTATATATATATATTTTAACCCCTATTTCTTTTTTTTTGTTTGTTTGTTTTTGGAGAGGTTTTTGCCATAGGGCACGTGCGCTTGCCAGACAGACAGAGAGAGACAGAGAGACAGAAAGCGAGAAATCACCCCCCCCCAGGGGGGATGGCCACACCGCAATCCCTTCTCCTCCATTCTCCTCTCGGGATCTTGGGCACGCACGCACACACGCCCAGCGTGAGTTTTAAGCCACCGGGTCCGGGATGCGAACTGCAGTCGACTACATGGGAGTCCAGCGACATAGCCATTATGCTAACTGCTGGTCCCTAACCCCTGTTTCTCATCCTCTGCCATTTCTCACCTTTCTCCCACACTATCTTAGGTGTCTACAGTTGTTCTCCATTCCTTTTTTCCCCTACATTTTATTGATTCACAAAATTTCTTAAGTAATCTAACTACTTTCAATAGCAAGTTTAGCTGGTATGTACATATCAGTGAATACATGTCTGACTTTAGGTGTGAAACTCTGAGTAGAATGAATATCTTATGAGGTAACACCTAGCTAATGCTATAAAGCTTACTATGGTCATTAAAAAGGTATTTTAAAATATATTTCTAATTTCAAGAAAAGCAGTTTTAGCTTTAATAAATCGAAGAAATACTAAGGAACTTTACTTAAAACTTGAAGCCAGGAAACAGGTTAGGATTCTGTTCAAATAGTAGGTACATGAACCTACTGGCAGCTCAAGAGAGGACAAAAATCCTTAAAACAGGAAAAAAAGCCTAGAAGAAAATCAGCAGTGTTTTAGTCAGAGTCATAAAATGCTACTTCACCAGTTCAGTCTCATGTACTTAATCTATCTTCGGTTGTGGTCAAATCTTCCAGATTAAATTCCGGGATATAACGTTCAACTCCAGACGTGTATCTATGATTAAGTTGGCCGTTTTCTCACTGTTTGAGCTCTTATTTCCGTGTGTCTGTATTTAATTTTCCTGGTGTAGTTCTCCCTTGAGAACTTCTTGGAGATCTGGTCTGGTGTTGGTAAATACTTTCAGGTTTTGTTTATCTGGGCATATTCTTGTCTTTTCTTCCCATATGAAGGATAATCTTGCTGGGTACAGTATTCTTAGGTGAAATTGCTTTTCCCTTAACACTTTGAATTTATTTTCCCATTCTTTTCTCGCTTGCATTGTTTCCAATGAGAGATACGCTGTTATCCTGATGGGATATTCTTTGTAGGTAATTCGCTGTTTCTCTCTTGCCAATCTTAGTATCTTGTCTTTGTGTGTGGTTTTGGTCAATCTGGCTATAATGTGTCTTAGAGAAGATCTTCTTTGGTTGATTCTATTTGGGGTCCTTTGTATTTCCTGGGACTGGATCTTTGAGTGCCCCTCTAGGTTTGGAAAGTTTTCTTGCAGGATTTCATAGAATAGATCATCAATGCCCGTATGAGTCTCTTTGCCTTCTGGGATACTAATTATTTGGATGTTTGGATGTTTGATGGTATTTAGTATTTTTTGTATATTATTCTCATTTTTTGGGCCATTTTCTCAGTCTTCATGTGGATTTTTCTAGGCCAGTGATTCTGTCTTCTACATCTGAGATTCTATTTTCTGTATGATCTAGTCTGCTTTTAATACTTTCAAGGGAGATTTTGACTTCCTGTGTTATAGTCTTTATCTCTAAGAAGTCCATTTTCTTCTTTTTTTAAAAAGAATTATTTATTTATTTCCATTTATTATTGTTATTTTTTTTTCTTTATTTGACGAGAGAGAGAGAGAGAGAGGGAGAAAGGGAAAGTGAGAAAGCAAGCCGCCAGGTCCGGTACTTGAACCATGGTTGGCCATGTGGGTGTCCAGCGCCCTTATCCACCACACCACCTGCTGGCCCCATTTGATTCTTTTTTAGAGTGTGTATTTCCTCTTTTAGTTCTTAAAAGAATTTCCTCACCTCCTAGAACTCGGTCAGCTCCTTTCTCCTGCCTCTTTTGCAGATCATTGTCTCTCTTCTTTTACATCTCTGCCAGCCTGTCACTATGAATATTCTAAAATCCTTATCAGACATTTCCATGAGTTTCATTGTATTGTCTGTGGATGAAGAGGTGTTATCCTTTTTTCTTGGAGGAGAGGTATTGGCTTGCTTTCCCGTATTTCTTGTGATCCTGCAGTGATTTCTAGGCATCGGCTGGATGGTGCATTTCTTCCTAATTCTTGAAGTTTAATCTGAGCATTAAGAGGTGAGCAGAAGGAGGTGATCTGCAGTCTTCTGTTCCATTTTCACTCTTTGTACATCAGATTCAAGGTGAAGAGAGGAATATTCTGACCCTAATCATATTCAGATGATTGAAAACTGTTCACTTGGACCTGTCTAGACAATTAGTGAGTAGAGGCTGATCAGAAAGTGAATGAAGATAAAGAAAAAAAGGAAAAGAATTAAGAAGAGGAAAGAAGAAGAAAAAATAAAATGAAAAAGAATAAAGAAAAAAAGGAGGATAAAAAACCCATAAGATTATAATTTTAAAAAGCAAAAATGATAACTGCATGGTGCTCACGCGTGCCGCATGAAACCAGTATTTCACAGCTGAAGTACAGTATCCATATCAGTATAGGCCTGGCTTGGCTGGTGCTTTCCTAAATAAGTGAGGAAAGGCACCAATGAACACAATAAAGGAGAGGCTTGAGAGCCCAGAGAATACTTTACCTTTTAAAAAAAATTAAAAAATTAAAAGTCACAGGAAGACACAGTGAGACAGACAGAAAGAAATGGAGAAAAGGAGACACAGAGCTATCCCTACCCACTAGAAATGAGTCTGGAGGGAGAAGTCTCAGTAGAAAATCTTCATTTTTGGTCAAGGAAACCAATATTTCACAGCTGAAGTGTGGTATCCATCTCAGGATAGGCCTGGCTTGGCTGGTGCCTTCCCTAAATGCAGGACTTTCTTTTTCTTACTTTTTTTTTTTTTCTTAAGGTTTTTGCCATAGGGCACATGCATGTGATGGAGAGAGACAGAGACTCTGAGAGGGAAAGTGAGAAATCACTCCCCAAGAGAATGGCCATGCTGCAATCTCTTCTTCTCTGTTCTTCTGGGATTTTTGGCATGTGTGCACATGCACCCGGTGTGATTTTTAAGTCGCCAGGTCTAGGACTTACACCATATTTGGCCATGTGGGAATTCATTGTTGTAACCACTATGCCACCTGCTGGTCCTGGGACTTTCTTTTTTGTTTTCTTTTTAAATTTGTTACAGGGTATATGTGCTCTCCAGACACACAGAGAGAGAGCAATTGAGAAAGCATCCCTCAGGGAAATGGCTATGCCATAGTCACTTCTCCTCAGTTCTTCTTGTGAGATTTTAGGCATGCATACACATGTACCTGGTACATTTCTCCAGCTACTGGGTCCAGGATTTGAGCTATGTAGTCAGCCAGGCGGGATCCAATTATCTTAACCACCATGCCACTGGCTGACTCCTCAGGGACTTTCTTGCTTAGAAGGCTTTTGGTCTTTGTCTGGCTGCCTTTTTAACTTTTCAAATATCACCTTCTGGGGAGGCCTTCACTGGACATTGTAATTCTGAAGCATCTTTCCCTGACTTCCTCTCATCACCATTTACGGCAATAACCATTTTTGTCTTCATAGCCCTTTCCAGTGTTCAAAATTGTTTTAATTTATTTACATTCTCTCTCATCTTTTCCTGAAAGCTCCTGTGAAGGCAGGGAAAACATGTGTTCTGTTCATTTCTCTACCTCCAGCATCTAAAGCAATTCCTGGAACATAATAAACACTCAGAAATATTTACTAGTGGGCTGACTTGTTCTTATGGTAAGAAATGTGAACACTAGTCCTTTGGAGTCCTAGCCTCTCAGGATGAGAGAGGAGAGGAAAGAGAACCCTTTTCTTCACATTTTGGCCATAAACGTCCTGAGGAAGGATTTGACTGGCCCAGCCTGTGTCACAGCTCATCCCTGGGCTTAGAGGGCAGCCCATGCCTGGACTGTGTTTAGAGCTGGGGAGGAGCCATCTCCTCAGAGAAAAGGAAGAAGTGGCTGTTTGAGACTGACCCATTTTTGACTTCATAAATTATAGAGGAGCACCGTTATTCATCAGACAGTCTTCTTCCAGGATTGGGGATACACAGGAATCACACAGTCTCTGTTGTCCTGTCACCTCCCTCAGATTCCTTTTGGTGGCCTCTCCTCTGAGGCTCCGCATTAAGTGTGGTACAGTCTGATCACCTTGCCTTCTTCTGACTGGTTTTCTTTCAGATCACTTCCGCCAGCTCTCAGACACTTAAAGGACATGTCCT
Organism: Tupaia tana; assembly: GCA_026018925.1. Classification (NCBI taxonomy): domain Eukaryota; kingdom Metazoa; phylum Chordata; class Mammalia; order Scandentia; family Tupaiidae; genus Tupaia; species Tupaia tana. The sequence continues at coordinate 30,838,212 of JAKSZU010000015.1, forward strand.
CTGCAGGACCACTCTGAAGGCCTCCTCAGCACCTTGTTGACCTGGGTGGATGGCCTCACAGTCAAATCGAGCAGTCCTTCCAACACAACGGGAGATAGGACTGGCCACTGAGGAAGGAGGTGACAAAGCTTTGGAGACACACTGCATGTGGTGAAACAACCTCATATCACATAAAAAATACGTCATTAAATTTATCTAAGGTGCTCCATGGTGTCTCTACTTCTACTTCATTTTTGCCTTGGTTAGTGTGTCTGGGATTTCTCCATCATTCTCTGTGTTAAGTGTTTCCCAACCTTCCCAACTCAGTTTCTGCTATGGACACTGCTAGCCTGTCTAGTTTGCTCTCCTAGACACTTACGAAGCTCTGTCCTCTAGGAGGAAAGTCCTTACCTGGATATAGCAACTGAAGAAGAAAAAGAAGGGGAGAACCATTTTCATGGCGAAAACTGCTCAGATCTTTCTAACATTTTCACTTGACACCATTGACTCAGCTGCCTGTTGCCTCACTTTGTTAAACATTTTTTTTAAAGGATTTTTGTTGTGGGGCACATGCACTCGCCAGAGAGAGATAGACAGAGACAGAAAGCAAGAAATCAGCCCCCGGGGGGATAGCCATGCTGCAGTCCCTTCTCCTCCATTCTCCTCTTGGGATTTTGGGCACACATGCGCCCAAAACGCCCTCACGTACCAGGCGTGAGCTTTAAACTGCCAGGTTTGGGACTTGAACTGTGGTCGACTATGTGGGAGTCCAGTCACGTATCCATTATGCTTTCTGCTAGTCTCCATTATGGGCCTCTGTTTTTAACCTGTCAGTTCATTCTTTGCATTTACATTTGACAATACTTGTAATTTGGGAAAATGTTATTGCTCATTAATAGACTCTGAGTAGTGTTCTTAGCTTATTCACTGTCAAGGTTGTTTTATTCTGTGGGCATAATGGGGAAAAAAAAAAAACATCTAAGAGGTAGTAGCATGGAATTTTTGTCAGAGGACTTTGGTTCAAGTCTTCACTCCATTATTTTAAAAGTTGTGTAAACTGGGGCCAGCCATATGGCCGGGTGGTTGGGGAAGCTCGATCCTATATCGCTGACCACATGGTTTGAGTCCTGGACATGGTGGCTTGAAAGACACACCATATGTTGTGCTATCGTGGTTAAGGTACTGGACTGACTGCAGTTCATGTCCTGGACCTGGCATCTTGAAAATCACACTAGACACGTGTGTATGCATGCCCAAAATCTCAATAGGAGGGAAGAATGGAGGAGAAGGGGTTGCAGTGTGACTGTGTCCCATGAGGGTGTTTTCTTGCTTGCTTTCTTTTTCCAGTGAATGCTCTGGAAAAATTAAAACACACCCACAAATATACACTTTACAAAGCCCATAAAAAACCCACTATGTCATGTTATACCACCAGCAGTTTCATATGCTTGTGTCTTGATTGCAATATTTTATCTTGTACTTTATTAATGATTTTTTTTGGGAAGATTTTTGCTATAAGGTGTGTGTACTTGCCGTAGAGACAGAGAAAGACAGAGACAGAAAGTGAGAAATCACCCCCCAGGGGAGATAGCCACGCTACAATCCCTTCTCCATTTTTCTCTTGGGATCTTGGGCATGCACGCATGTGGACCTAGTGTGAGTTTGAAGTCACTGGCCCTGGAACTCAAACCATGGTCAACTATGTGAGAGTCCAGTGATGTAACCATTATATCATCTGCTGATCCCCAAAAATAAACTTTTAATTGAAAAGAATTTTTTTTTTTTTGGGGGGGCTAGAGGATGTATGTATAGACCAGAGAGAAAGAGGGAGAAAGAGAAAGCAGTCCCTGAGGGAATGGTAATGCCCCAATCCCTTCTCTATCTCTCTCTCTTTTTGAGAATTTGAGCATACATGCATGTGCACCTCGTGTGTCTTTCAGGTTGCTCTCTATTGCCCATTCCTTGCACTTCCAGAAACTAATACTCCATATTCAGTTTCTATGAATTTACCTGTTTGAATTTTTCATATGAATTAAATCATATAATATGTGATGCTTTGTATCTGCCTTCTTTCATTCAGCATATTTTCTTCTTTTAAAAATTAATTATTTAACTCAATTTATTATTATTTTTCACTTTTGATGAGAGAGGGAGAAACAAAGAAAGTGAGAAAGCAAGCCGCCAGGTCTGGGACTTGAACTGCAGTTGGCCATGTGGGAGTTAATGTGATGCAGAGAACACCATAATGTTTTTAAGGTTATCCATGTTGTGACATTTATCAGTACTTCATTCCTTTTAAAGGCTGGTTAATGGTCCAGTGTATGTATGTACCACATTTGTTTATTCATAGAGGAGCACGTAAGTCCTTCTTTACTCCTTTTGGCTATTATGAGTAGTGCCCCTGTGAAGAGTTTGCTTTAATACCGGTTTTCTGTTTTGGGGGGGGTACCTCAAATTGCTGGGTATATGTTAATTCTGTATTTAATCTTTTTTTTTAAGAGTTTATTTCTTTCTTTCTTCCCATGAGAACAGAAAAAGAAGCAGAGATACAGACACCCAGAGAGAGAGGCACCTCCCATAGGGCCTTCACACTGTGATCCATTCCGCTTCTCAGAGGTCTGGATTGTAGTCACATGCACGGACCCAGCATGCTCAGGGAGGTCCTAGAGCATGAACCCAGAACGTTTCACATTCAGGTCCAGTTGTGTTACTGCTGTATCACTGCCTGGCTCTTATTCTGTGTTTTACTATTTGAGGAGTAGTGACTCTTTTCCACAGTGGTTGAAACTTTTTTACATTCTCAGTAGCAATGATTTTTCTGTATCCTTACTGATGATTGAGAGATTTTTTTTTTTAATTCCAGTTATTACATTTAGTCATTGCATCTCTTCACCGTGTACAGCATGGTTCTTCCCAGCATGAATACAGTGCACATAAGTCAAGACAATGATATTACCATGTACATCATCATCAACAGACAACTTTTCATTTCTGTGTCTACCGAGCGTGCTGTTTGTTCCCTGAATCCCTCCCCTCCACCCTCAATTACTCATTCCCATTACCTCTCCCATACTGTCTCTAGCATCCACAGTTGCCTTCCCTGCTATTATACCCTCCAGTTCTTTCAGTTTTTTTTTTTTTTCTTTCCAATTATCAGCTCATAAAGTTTTTAACAATAGGGAACATAGATTCTATTCAGGGTTGAATTAAGGGTGGGTCTCGTGCAGTTCCGTAATTGTAGGTGAATCTCCATGTAAGACAGTTTCAGGAAAGCGGTTCTTGAAGGCAGAGATGATTATCAGTTGATGCGGCACAGCATCCATCTTGTGGTTACCGGGAATGGTGTTGTGGGGATCTGAAGCGTGAGTCATCCTCGGGTATCTGGCTTCCTTAAGAATGGTAGAGTAGTTCTTGTTTTTCCCTGAGGTAATGCAGGGCTGGTGACCATCATCTTCTCACTGTCCATAGGCAGAGACAATCCTCCTATACAATATATTTCTCAATTGGTTTAAGACAGCTAAAGTTTCTTTCTGTTGTTTGTAGTTGCAAGTTCTTTTTTTTTTTGGAGAGGTTTTCCGCTATAGGGCGCGTGCGCTCACCAGACAGAGAGAGAGACATAGAGACAGAAAGCGAGAAATCACCCCCCAGGGGGGATGGTCACGCCGCAATCCCTTCTCCTCCATTCTCCTCTTGGGATCTTGGGCACGCATGCACACGCGCCCGGTGTGAGTTTTAAGCCACCGGGTCCGAGACGCGAACCGCGGTCAACTACGTGGGAATCCAGCGACATAACCATTACGCTAACTGCTGGTTCCCTAGTTGCAAGTTCTTAGTCCTAGTTTTCGGCCTCAGTTTGTCGCCTGAGGCTGGCGGCCACGCGCAGGCGCAGGCCCGGCGGCCACACGCAGGCCCGGCGGCCACGCGCAGGCGCAGGCCCGGTGGCCACGCCCAGGCCCGGTGGCCATGCGCCGGCCCGGGGGCCACGTGCCGGCCTGGGGGCCACGTGCTGGGCCGGCGACCACGTGCAGGCCCGGCGGCCACATGCAGGTGCAGGCCCAGCGGCCACACTCAGGCCTGGCGGCCACGCCCAGGACCAGGGGCCTCACGGAGGCCTGGTGGCCACACACAGGCGCAGGCCCGGTGGCCACGCGCAGGCCCGGCGGCCACGCGCTGGTCCGGCAACCACGTGCAGGCCTGGTGGCCAGGCGCAGGCGCTGGCCTGGCGTCCACGCGCAGGCCCGGGGGCCACGCTCAGGCCCGGCGGCCACGCTCAGGCCCAGCGGCCACGCACTGGCCCGGCGGCCACACGCCAGCCCTGAGTGCACGAATGTGCGCGGGATCCAGTGCCACCCCCCGCTCGCCCGCCCGCCCCAAGAAAGGAAGGTCGGCGAGCTCGGCCGGTCTGCGCCGCTGGTCCGTGTCGGCGCCGAGCGCGGGACATACCCAGCGCCGGAGATGCAGCGTCGCGGCGCGCAGGCCCGGCGGGTCCGCTGCTGCCACCGCCGCGCGCGCTGGCCCGGCGCGGGGCGGGGCAGGGCCCGCGGCCTGCTGCCGCCGCCGCTGTCGCCGCCACGCGCGCACTGGCCCGACGTGGGGCGCAGGGCGGGGCCTGTGGCCATGATTGAGAGATTTTTAAGAGGGAGGATATGTGTTTTTTTGTTGTTGTTGTTGAAGAGGTTTTTTGCTATAGCGCGTGTGCGCTCGCCAGACAGACAGAGAGAGACAGAGAGACAGCAAGTGAGAAATCACCCCCCAGGGAGGATGGCCACGCCACAATCCCTTCTCCTCCATCCTCCTCTCGGGATCTTGGGCACGCATGCACATGCGCCCGGTGTGAGTTTTAAGCCACCAGGTCCGGGATGCGAACCGGGGTCGACTATATGGGAGTCCAGTGACATAGCCATTACGCTAACTGCTGGTCCCGAGGATATGTATTTTATAAACAGTACTGTGACTATCAGGTAGAAAATAGATTGTAGTTGGAAAGGGCAGAAGCAGGGAGACTGGTTGCCCTGGTGAGTGATGAGGATAACTGGGACTAGGATGGTGATGCAGAGAACACACATATAGGAGAGATGTTGAGGCAGAATCAATAGGACTTGGTCTGTTTCTTGGGAGAGAGGTTGGATTCCAGAATGATTTCCAGCTGTCTAGCTCTGAAAACTGGCTGATTGATTAGCCGTTTGCCACAATGTGATTACTGGAGGAGGTACTGGACTGGAGGCAAGTCAAGACTTCAGGTCTGGACAAAGGTTGAAGATAATAGTGTGATTTAACTTTTTTAAAAAATGTTTCTTTTCTTTCTTTGAGTGATTTTTGCTATAGGGCATGTGCTCTCACAGGAGAGACAGAGAGAGACAAAGCACAAAAAATCATCCTCTAGTGGGGATGGCCACATCACAGTCCCTTCTCCATTCTCCTCTCAGGATTTTGGGCACACACATACACACTGCCGGCATGAGTTTGAAGCCGCCTGGTTTGGGACTCAAATTGTGATTGACTACAGGGGAGTCCAGCGATGTAATCATTATGCCATCAACTGGTCCCTTAATGTTACGTTTTTACTTTCTTTTGGTCAGAGTGTGGGTGTGCCATGGGTAATGGTTATGTCACAATTAATTCTTTTTTTTTTTTTTTTTTTTTGCTATAGGGCGTGTGCGTTTGCCAGAAAGACAGAGAGAGACAGAAAGCGAGAAATCACCCCCCAGGGGAGAGGCCACGCTGCAATCCCTTCTCCATTCTCCTCTTAGGATCTTGGGCACGCACGCACATGCGCCTGGTGTGAGTTTAAGCCGCTGGGTCCGGGACTCGAACCGCGGCCGACTACATGGAAGTCCAGCGACATAGCCATTATGCTAACTGCTGGTCCCTGTCACAATTTATTCTTCATCTTTGCCTCTCATTGGGATTTTGGGCATGTACGCACTTGTGCCTGGAGTGTTTCTTGAGCTGCTGGAACTAGAACTGTGCCATTAGCCTACCCTAATCACCAGGCCGTGGAACCAGCTCTGATCATTTTATGGGACATTGTCCCTTAAAGTGAGGCAAGCCCAATCTAGCCTTGCTTCCTGTACTTCACTGTATCCATTTTGTATCCACAAAATGATCTTTAGTTCCAGAGCAGATGTGTCACGTGGACACTGGGCACAGGAAAGAGGGCGTCTATCTGGTATAGATATCACAGCTGTGTTCCCAGTGTCCTTCTTATAAAAGTTTATTGGTTGGGGCTAGCAGGTGGTACGGTAGTTTAGGTGTTAGACTCCACATGGCCAATTGTAGTTTGAGTTCTAGACCTAGTGGCTTGAAAATCATGGTGGTCACATGTATGTCTGTGCCCAAAATCTCAAGAGAGAATGGAGGAGAAGGGATTGAGGCATGGCCATCCCTCCAGGAGGGTGATTTCTCACTTTCCCTCTCTCTGACTCTGTCTCTAGTGAATACAGATGCCCTATGTTCAAAAAAAAAAATGTTCATGAGTTTTCTGCATTTATTGACTTGTCTTTCTTTTTCCTTAAAGAATTTTTATTTATATATTTATTTTATTTATTATTATTTTAAAATTTGTCATAGGGCACATGCACTCACCAGAGAAACTGGGAAAGTGAGAGAGCAAGCTGCCAGGTCTGAGACTTGAACTGTGGTTGATCATAGGGGAGTCCAGCACCTTAACCACCATGCCTGCTGGCCTCTCTACTCATAGACTGTTGGCTGGGCCTCTAGTCACTGACCTGAGACCTATATTGTTTGTTGCGTCATTCTTTGTGTTACCAGGCTCTTAATCTGCTCTGTTCCATCCAGTTTTCAGCATTTTGATTGTGCCTCTTGCTTTTTGACATGGAGAGGTTGGATTCTAGCTCCTATATGATATTCATGTTGGTCCAGTGTGCGAAAACATTTAGAATTGGGGAGGTGGGGGGCAGAAATGCGTGAAGAAGTCTTCATCATCGAGATTGTCTCCTGGTATGCTAGGTAAGTCGAGTAAGTTTGGTTGCCTCATTATTCATGTTACTAATCTTTATGTCCCAAGTAAGAAGTACTTTGCATTGTCATGAACACATGAAGAAATTCCTATTTGTGGGAATTGATGACATGAGAGACATTTTTATTTTGCATGAAGACAGATTTATTAAAGATGATTACAATAAACCCAAAAATCCCCCAATTTTTTTCTTTCTTACACTTGTTCATTCAAGGTAGCCAGGGAATTCCAAAGGATATTTGATATTTTAAGGACACTAACTCTACTTGGTTTCTTAATCATAAGAATGTCCTCAGTTTATTATCCCATGGAGAAGTTTTCCTGAGTGACTTTTGCCTTCACACTGGAACATTGCCTGGCTTCAGGTGTGCTCGGTTCAGTTTGCTGCCTGAAGATCCTTCTGTGGGGAAATAAAGGACAACCCATTATATACTTAAATACATAGGCTGACTGCAGGTATGAACTGAGCCGGCCAGAGGACTCCATCCCTGACCACAGTACTTGTTTCAGGAATGTGAGTATGGAGCAGTTCAGGCCAATGGCACCCAGAAGCTATTTCTGAGTGATCACTATTTGAACTATGATGGAAGGAACTAGAGGGCGAGGCTCCTAATGGAGCCATCCAGATGTAGTTGAGCCAAGATGTTGATTCTGGTGTCGTATTTGGACCCTGAATCAAGGCACTTCTGAAGATAACACTATCCCGAATGTTCATTACCTGTGATTCTTACTCTTGCTGTTTAAACCCATCTTGGTTAGGCTTTGAGTCAGCTATAGCTGCAGTGCAGTTTTGGCATTCATCTGATCTCACCCCTTAACTCAGAGTGGGGGGCAGTAAGTGATGTGTCTGAGGCTGTTTTCTAGCTATGGGGCATGGAGTGAGAATTACTCTAGTAATTGATTTGGCCACAAACACAGGCATTAAGTAAAATTAGGACTATATAACTTATGAGGTTTGAGCCAAAGTGAAAGAAGTAGATATTTTCTTGGTCAGCTCTAATAACTCATGAAGTAGATGTATTAAGCATGGAATGTCTGAGGGTTATGGAGATTCTGAACTTCTTTATTCTGTCATGTATCTTTTCTAGTTCCATCCTCATTATTTAATCATGTGACAAAGTTTGGGACTGACAGGTGGTGTGGTGGTTAAGGGCGCTGGACTCCCTCCCATATGACCAAATGTAGTTTGAGTCCTGGACCTGGCGGCTTGCTTTCTCACTCTACCCTTCTCTGTCTCTCTCTCTCTGTCACTCTCTGGTCAAATTAAAATGAACAAATAAAAAATAAAATTTAATAAAATAATAATAAAATAATTCTTTTTAAAAAAAATCATGTGACAAAGTTGAATAAACAACCATTCCATTCTTTTAACTGTTTTTTTTTTTTTTGTTTCCTTTTTTTGGAGAGGTTTTTGCTATAGGGCATGTGCGCTCGCCAGACAGAGAGAGACAGAGAGATAGAAAGCAAGAAATCACCCCCCCGGGGGGATGGCCACGCTGCAATCCCTTCTCCTCCATTCTCCTCCCGGGATCTTGGGCACGCATGCACACGCACCCAGCGTGAGTTTAAGCCACCGGGTCCGGGACTCGAACTGCGGTCGACTACGTGGGAGTCCAGCGACATAGCCATTACGCTAACTGCTGGTCCCTCTTTTAACTGTTTTTCAAGAAGTGGATTCATATTTTCTCTGGGTTCACGGTTAAATAGACAAGAAAGAGCAACTTGAGTCAAGGTGGCTAAGACTGAACGGCCTCAGCAAGGTGGAAGGTGACAGTGAGAGTGAGTCAGCCATATGTAGTGGGACAATTGGCAGAGAAATGGCTGAGATATATTCAGGTAAGTGTGAGTCCTTGTGGGGCAAGGAACAGATTACTTGATTGTATGTGATCAAGACTGACTTAGCATTAGGACTGTGCCCTGAGCAGTGAATCTGCCTAAGAAGGAGTGGGGAGATCGGATGGAGCTGATTGGGCAGGAAAGGCCCAGGTTGTGATGTCCCTGGCACTCCTTATTTTTGAGAAGATCCAAGCACATAGTGGGCTTTAGTGCTAAAGGAAAACATTTCTCTCTCTTACCGAGTTCATCACATTAATCTTGACGTTGTCTAGACTTGAGGTTATTCCTGATGGTATATTCCATTCTTTAAATAGTCCTGAAATAAAGAAAGACCACATTAGGATATGAATGGAAAGAAACAATAGCCAGGGTTAGGTTGTTTTAGCCACAGTCAATTGGAGAGGTTTTTGACAGTGTATGTATTCTTGGAGAAGTCTCTCCCCTGCACATTCCAATGGAGTGATTTGAGTAAAGATCTACATATTCTCCCCCAGTCTGATGGGGTGACAGGGTGAGAGTTGGATAGCAAAAAAAAAAAAAAAAAAAAAAAAAAAAAAAAAAAAAAAAAAAAAAAGATTCTAGCATCAAATGGGAACCTGGCAATGCCAAGATGAAAACCTGGTGGGATATCCAATTATTAACGTCAAGTGATACGCCGGCATATCTGACCTAACTGTCTTATAGGAAAGAGGCCCTGCACTATTTTGAGCCACTTTAGAATTAGCTAGAAATATGTGCTGATGGCATGTCACACCATCATTTTTTGATGGTCATAAGAGTTATAAAATTAGCCACTTAGGCCAGCAGGTGGCGTGGAGATTAAGGTGCTGGATTCCACATGGCTGACCATATGGTTTGAGGCCCAGACTCAGTGGTTTGAAAAAAACACTGAACGTGTTTATGTGTGTGTGCCCCAAATCCCTAGAGGATAATGGAAGAGAAGGGATTGCAGTATGGCCATCCCCCCTGGGAAGTGATTTCTCACTTTCTCTCTCCTGTGAGCGCATGTGCCCGAGAGAGAGAGAGAGAGAGAGAGAGAGAGAGAGAGAGAGAGAGAGAAGAAAAGTTCTTAAAGCCCTAATGTCATGATAATCTCAGATGACCAACGTCCGTATTTCCCTAAGTCCAGAAGACACCTAGAGGAGTAGAATTCTTTAGGAACTGAAGAAGAAACATTTTGATTTGGTTTTGGTTTTCAATTTTTGCCATGGCAATATGCTGGAAACTGCTGTCTAAAAACAAAAAGGCAGGGACCAGACGGTGGCACAGTAGTTTAAAAAAATGTGTTCTAAGATTGAACTGGTGTCAGAATGGCCCTGTGCTCAGTGCTGCCTCGCTCTGCAGTCTAGCTCACCTCTTGGGCCCTTTCCTGTGACAGTAACTCTCCTAGGTGAACAGATAATTAATTCCACATACCTGAAATGACAATGGAGAACTTCCGTAGAACTGCAGCCAGCACATTTTGCACCACCTCTTTCTGTAAGAGATGGGAAGGGAATTTTCATCAGTACAGCCAGTAGCTTGCCAGCTGGTCCTCACAGGGGACAGCAGTTTGGGACCTCTACATGCAGGAAGTTTCCTAGTGGAAATCTGTTACCAGACAAAGCCAGGTAGGGACATAGGTCTCTTTATCCTTTGGGCCTCTAAATCCCTGGAGAGTTTTTAAAGGCCCCACAGTAGGTTTTTTTTTGGAGAGGTTTTCGCTATAGGGCATGTGCGCTCACCAGACAGACAGAGACAGAGAGACAGAAAGCGAGAAATCACCGCCCAGGGGGGATGGCCATTCCGCAATCCCTTCTCCTCCGTTCTCCTCTCAGGATCTTGGGCACGCATGCACACGCACCCAGCGTGAGTTTAAGCCACTGGGTCCGAGACTCGAACTGCGGTCGACTACGTGGGAGTCCAGCGACATAGCCATTACACTAACTGCTGGTCCCTGCAGTAGGTTTTGATTCTTTAAGTTGATCCTTGAACCAAGGTTTATTGGGTTCCTGTTACTGACTGACTGCCATTGGTACAGCAGGACAGCACTGTATCCTCAGGACTGACTCCAAATTCAGTGGTGGGAAGTACCGGGTGTTGCAGAACACCCTGTATCCTTCATGTTGATGTGAGGCCCTCCCAGAGCTGGCCCTCTCTGCTGCTGCTCCCTTCCTTCCTCCTCTCCTTGTGCACCTCCCCAGCAGGCCTGTGAGCCCATGTGTCTGCCCTTCGCACATCCAGTTCCCTCTCCTGGGACATACTTTTGGTCTGTGTGGTAAACTGCTCCCCTTTAAAGACTGAGTTTTGGCATCACTTTTTCAGTAAAGCATCTGTCCACCTCCCAGCTGTTGCTCTGTCCACTCTATCTTCATACCCCGCGGACAGCGATAGCCATAAGTGTCTGTGTCCCCTTTCGGGCAAGAGATTATATGAAGTCAGGGACCATTCCTTCTAAGTTGCTTCTCCTGAGCACAGACCCATCACATAGCTGCCCAGCACTGATCCCTGTTATCTCAGGGGTAAGGGATGGCCCCCAGGTCCTAAGACCATAGTCATGAGGTTGTTCACCCATCTAGGATGGTGTACCTCCATACAACATGTGACTGCCAGCTCTTAATACTTTTCTAGGGACCAGCAGATGGCATAATGGTTACGTTTTTGGACTCTCACGTAGTGGTTTGAGTCCTGGACCTGCTGGCTTCAAACTCACGCTGGGCATCTGTGCATGCATGCCCAAAGTCCCAAGAGGAGAATGGAGGAGGAGGGATTGCAGCGTGGCCATCCCCTCTGGGGGATGATTTCTGTCTTTCTGTCTCTGTCTCTCTCTGTCTCCAGGGAGCACACACACCCTATTGTAAAAATCTCTCTAAAAACAACAGCAACAACAAAAAACTTTTCTATACATTTATATATCCCCATTCAGCCCTCACACGAACATATCGGTTCCTGGAGTTAGATACCTTGTCACTACGTCTTGTGCCGTTTGCATGGCGGGGTGTGTGTAGGTGCTCATACACATCTGTTAAATTAAGGTGTGCTCAAGATGGAATGTCTTGCACATGGGGTTGGTTAGTGAACTTGTCAGTTTCGATCTCTGTAGCTGGAACCTAGCCCCTTGGGCCCTCTCCTCACTCCCTATATCCCTCCTCTTCTGTGCTTACTGCTAATGATCCAGATGTTCACTCCATGGAGCTTGGGTTGAAAACCACTGATGGGGGAGCTAAGGTCATGGAAGGCTGGCTAGTTTCTGAGAAGCTGCCATGAACCAAATCAGATCAGTATCTAGCTCATCTATCTGTTCGTGCTTCCAGTGGATCCCTGGGCTGGCTGGTGTATTGGAACCCCAGGACACTACAAACGCATGGATTCTGGGCCCACTCAGGTCGCTGACTGAAAGTGGAACTCCACAGTGGGCTGAACAGTGAGGCTTAAGAGCTACCCAGGGAGAGCTCTTGTCTGTGATCTTGTTTTCACAACCTTTTCCTTTCCAGAGTCCCCGTGTCACTGAGCTTTTAGCATTAAAATAATGGCTCATGTATCACAGATAAATATGTTGAAAATGGAATCAACTTACGAATTCTGGGGGTGTCACAGTGTGTTCTGAGCTGTCAGGAAATAAAGTACAGAGATATATTAGGTTTATATAAATATATAACTCTGTTGTAGAGTTTATGTCTTATCTCAGGTGCTGCTGCTGCTTTTAGTGTTTATGTCCTATCTCAGGTGCTGCTGCTTTTAGTTTATGTTTTCCATGAAGAGAAAAACAGAACAAGAGAGAGCAAGAGGGAATCAGCCACCCCAAACAAGGTCTTCATATTGTGATACTGTGATCCACCCCCAGACTCAGGCGGCCAGGATCATGGTATGTGCACACATGCACACCTGGAGTGGACAGGGGAACCTCAGGATAAGGACTCAGGTCTTCCCATCGGACCAGTGTGGCTGGTCTCAGGTGCCTCATAACAAAAGTCACTTATAAATGGAAAACTACTGAGTAGAAAGCACAAATTTAAGGTGAGTAACACCATGAGAGTTTGCAGCTCCATTCTGATCTTACTGTAATTAAGTATTTCCTACGAGCCACGCCCGTTATTGTGCTCGTGTGATTTGTGCTGGGTTTGATATTGTCTCTTATATTGACAAGATTATGGACAGTACCTCTTTATTCTGATGTCTGGTACCAGTTTTTCCTGTGAAAGAGCGAACTTCTGTGAGAGCTCAATGTCCTAAAGAGACACAAACAAGTAGGAGTTAAACACAGTACCTTGACCTGGCTACTCACCAAACGTCAGGTGACGTGGCATGTCCACCTTGTCCTCCCAAGCCAACCTGGGTACTCTATTTCCCCTTAGAGGCTTGGGATGGTCTCTCTCATCTTAGGAACATGTAGGCACTCTAGGCTCCAGGGCTTTGGGAGCAGCTCATCTCACCAAATGTTTTGACTCCTTGCCTTTCTTCCTCATAGCTCAGATCTGACTCATTTTTTAGCACTCACCGTTTTCCCCGCAGCGAAGTTCTGACCATCTTTTATCAATTCTGTCTGGTAGAAGACATGGGCTGTATTGTCTTGGTGGAAGGAGTAGGTTATTTTATGCATGTGTGCCTCCACGTCATTTAGCTGTTGTAAAGGAAATGTCATTTAGAGTATGGAAAAAGAGTGCAGAATATTGCATTATCAAACATGGCATGTTCATTCAAATCATTCATTCAAATATGCATTGATCAGAGCAGTAGGTGGTGTGGTTACAGTGCTGGACTCCCACATGACCAACCAAGTTTGAGTCCTGGACCTGGCGGCTTGCTTTCTCACTATCCCTTTCTCTCTCTCTCTCTTTCTCTCTCTTTCTGGTGAGTGTATATGTCCTGTAGCAAACTGAAAAATAGTAACAATAATAAATAAAATTAAATAAAAATAATTCTTTAACAAATAATATGCATTGATCCTCTCACAGGAGTTGGGTGCCATGAACTTGACAAAGTCTATTACTAAACATTTCCTTTGTCTATTTTTTTTTCTTGGAATATGATGGGGGCAGATAAAACACATGACATTTTACTCTTATATTACAGCTTCTCCAATTTGAAGCCTATTTTCTATTATATGTTCTTTTTTTAAGAATTATTTTATTTAACTTTTATTTATTATTTATTCATTTGTTTGTTTCAACTTGACCAGAGAGGGACAGATTGAGAAAGAGAGAGAAAGAGAAAGTGAGAAAGCAAGCCGCCAGGTCCAGGACTCGAACCACGGTTGGCCATGTGGGAATCCAGTGCCCTTAACCACCATGCATGGTCCCATCTATTATATGTTCCTGTGGCAAGATGGCTCTGCATTGGATCTCTTTATTTTTTTTTAAAATGTGCTGTAGGATATGTATGTTTTTTTTTTTTTTTTTTTTGAGAGGTTTTTCGCTATAGGGCGCGTGCACTCGCCAGACAGACAGAGAGAGACATAGAGACAGAAAGCGAGAAATCACCCCCCGGGGGGATGGTCACGCCGCAATCCCTTCTCCTCCATTCTCCCCTCGGGATCTTGGGTACGCACGCACACGCGCCCGGCGCGAGTTGTAAGCCACTGGGTCCGAGACGCGAACCGCGGTCGACTACGTGGGAGTCCAGCGACATAGCCATTACGCTAACTGCTGGTTCCCAGGATATGTATGTTTTATGGAGAAAGGGAGACAGGGAGTTGGGGGGGGGGGCAAGTGAGAAAGCACCCCCCCCCCCCCCGGGAGATGGTCATACCATAATCTTTTCTTCTCCACTCTCATCTTGGGGTTTTGGGCATGCTTGCACACATGCCTGGTGTGTTTTTTAAGCTGCTTGGTCTGGGACTTGAATCATATAGTTTACCATGTGGGATCCAGTTGCCTTAACCACTGCATCAGTGGCTGGCTTTTCACTGGGTTATTCTGAGATACTCTCTCAAAGAAATGTTGTACATCATTTCAAATAGGAAAGCAGTCAGTGGTTATTGTCCTTATTGCTGCTATTCCTTCTTCCACTGTCATGTCCCTGAGCAAATGAATACCTGACACGTAAATAAACCGACTACCCTTGCTCATGATGTGGCTGTTGGTGACTTCATTTTCTCACTTTGGTTACCTGTAAACCAAGGATAAGAAAACCTAAGTCCTAGTGCTGCACTAGGTTTCATTGTGAGGATGAATTGACATTAATTATGTAGATACCTGCCACACAGCCCTCAGAAAGTGTTTATCCTGCATCCCTGCTGTCTGTTTTTCAAGGGTGTACACAGGATCCACTTCTACAATTATCGAGAGAATGCTACAATCCTGTGGCATTCAACATGCTTGTCTCTGGCAGAATGTCTAGAAAACCACTTCCATCCCCATGTTCTCTCTCTCAGAGCTTGACAGACTCTGCTTAAGTGAAGAGCAGAGCAGTCCTAAAGACCATGTTAATGACACTTACCTTGACAGAACTGTTCTTGGCAGCTTCAGCGACAATTGTCTTGAGCATCATGTGTGACAAAGTTAGGGAAGTGTTGGCATTTTTAGGACGTGAAGGGAGATGACTTCCAGGCACTGGGGCGTTATGGTCTTGCAAGTGGATGTCAGCCTAGAGTGAGAAGAACAGAGAAATCCCTGTCACCGCAAGAGACTACCAGCCATTCCAATGCCTTTGGGGGTCTGACAGCAAATGAAGGAGAGGTAACCCTAGTGAGTGTAGCAATGGGAAGAACATGAAGACACACAGTGGTTGATCCCCCCACCCCCCCGCCTCCAGCCTCCCTGTTAAGGGCTGTGGGAGAGTTGGGGACTGATTGTGGTGATCAGAGGGCTGGAACCTGGGAGAAGGAAGACCTGCCGCCAGCTCTGACTGATGGGGGCCTTACTGCAGTGTAGCTCAGGGCACTTTCACAGATCTTCTGGCCTCCAATAATTAATCCTTTCCTCTCATACACACTTTCCCCTCTGCTTAGGAAATGCAAACTCCACATGGAAGAAAAGTTGGAATACTCAGACAAGTAGGAAGAAGGGAAGAGGGATCCCTGCCTCGTGTCCCTGGTATTCCTACATGTCTTTGCTTGCACACCTCATTTCTTCTTACTATATTTTTCAGAATGAACAACAGATTCTAAGCATTTCTGTATACCATTCCAAATGTTAACATTTCTAATCTCACACCTCACTGACTTATGTCCCTTTTGTTTGTTTCAGTTTTTCTTTTCTTTTTCTATTCCCATCAATACCTGCACTTTTTGTGCTAAAATATATCAGTGCTTAGATCATTTGTTTTGGATAGATTCCTGGAGGGGTAGCTAACTGCATCCCAAACCTTGACATTCTTCCACATATTTTTGGCCTTGATTTACCTATCAGAGGGGGAAACGTGGGTGAGAGGGTGTGGGGGAGAGTCAATACTTTTCATTTCCTTTTATTTTTCAGAGGGATTTTTTTGCTATAGGGCATGTGTGCTCCCCAGAGACACAGAGACAGAAAATGAGAAACCACCCCCCACCACCACCCAGGGGGGATGGCCACGCTGTAATCCCCTCTCCTCTATTCTCCTTTTAGGATTTTGGGCACACACTCTTACACCTTGATGTGTTTCAAACTACTGGCTCCAGGACTCGAACTGCAGTTGGCTATGCGACGTAAACATTATGCCATCTGCTGGTCCCAACTTTTCATTTTTTTATGTATTGTCCACTAGGGGGTCTAGACCTGAACTGGATACCTCCTAGTGTTCAAGAAATAGTTGTCGCTATGGGAATGCCCCTCAAGGCATACATTGACCTAACTGAGGGAACACACAGCTGTCCGAAAAGATTGGTGCTCTGGAGTTGTGAGGGATGTCTGGGAGGTTCAGCCTATGGTAAGGATCTGGGGACCTGAGAAGGGATGAAGGCTGGTTTGTCTTGTCATTGGAGAATGTGTTGTCAGCAATGACAGCATCTTCATCCAGAAGCCATGGCAAGGACAAAGAACACTTACACAGAAGTTGATTGAGATGCCGTCTGTGGAAGTACTGACGCTTTTCACATGGTAAATGAACAAGCCAGTAGCTGCAGGTGAGAGGAGAGAAAGGCCACAGAGAGGTCACGCAAACCATGCTAGTTTTATGTTTCCCATGATCTCTGCCCACTTCTGCCCTCCCCATGCGGGACCAGTGTGTACCCCTCCTGCTCCCTGGGTCCCAAGCAGAAAGCTGGTGTCTCACTGGCTTCTTCTCATGCATCTGGAAAGGGGATATGAGGGAGCCAAGGAAGACTTTGCCCCTGCCCTCATCTGTCAAGACCTTCAAGGAGGCAAAGCCTAGCTGATCAGCCCCATGTTTCATCTTCTCAGGGTCTTGGGAAGTCTCATCAGTTTCCTGTTTCAGCTCCCTAGGTGGCTGCCAACCCATGTCCTATCATCTTCATCTCTCCACATATGTTTGGGGACACTGAGGGATCCTAGCCTCCTTGGGTGAGGGCCTAGGTCTGCTTCTTGCTTGGACTCTGAATGAGCGAGCCCCAAGGGAAACTCCCAAAGGACTCTTGGTCCAGTTCCATCCTAGGAAGTAAGTCAAAGTGGAATCACTTCT
This sequence comes from Tupaia tana, assembly GCA_026018925.1. Classification (NCBI taxonomy): domain Eukaryota; kingdom Metazoa; phylum Chordata; class Mammalia; order Scandentia; family Tupaiidae; genus Tupaia; species Tupaia tana. Next base: position 30,855,541 of record JAKSZU010000015.1, read on the forward strand.
CAGGGAAGCCGAGAGGTTTCCTGCCTAGAAGGTACGGAGAGGAGGTTGTGGGACTCTTGGAGGTGCATGGTGTGGCATCTCAAAGCCCTTTCTTCTCTAGTTCATCACCCAGTAGGATCCCTGAGGGAGCCTCAGCCACCTCTGCCCATTGATGTGGGCAGCTCCCTGGGGGGGGGGGGGTGGTTATACTCACAGTTCTTGCAAGTGTAGGAATCACTGAAATCACTTTCACAGGAGTTTGGTTCATTCATCTGTGGAGTCACTACTGGTTAGCCTTGCTGACAAAGCACTGCTTTCTGGTCTCCTTCCCACCCTACCTTTTCTTCCTTTTCCCTGACTGCCTTCCCTTCCCTGTCCCATTTTCTTGGCTTCCTTTTTTTGCAGAGGTCATCTCTTCCTCTCACCAATCTGATGCATTGTCTAATACTTAGTTGGCTCTTTTGAGCCACATGAGTCTGGCCCCCTTGATTTTGTGACCTCCCCCCAAGGGCCTGGTGTCTTATGCCGAGTCTCCCCTAGCATCAGGCCAGATCTGAGGGGAATGTGCCTTTCTGTCTGCCCCCAGTGAATAAACCTCTGAGTGGGTGCTCGCCTCTCTCCCAGGACTTACCTTCCCATTTATCTTTACTGTCAATACTTGAGAGACAATGTCATTCAAGGGCAGAAGAGAAGGCACAGGCAAAGCACCAAGGAGCCTGGGAGAGATGCATGTGGAAAACTGTGACTCTTGTGTTTCTGGATTTGCCTAAACATCAGAGAAAACCCACCCATTTATGACCACCTCTGTGATGTCCTGCTGCTCATTCGGTACACTTGACAGAGTCCTTTCACCTTCAGTCATTATGGAGGATGGAAGGGTACTTTGCAAATTAATCAATGTACATGATGTCTGCTTCAGCAATTCCCCCCGACGAATGTATCATTCCATTACTGTACACTTGCTAGACAGACTTGTCTGTGACCCCATTCATGGGAATTGGATTCACATTTAGGAACTGGAAAGAAGCAAGTACGCTTTGATATGGGACTGGTGAAATAAATTTAAGTGCATCTTCATAAGGGAATATTAGGGAGTCATAAAAAACAAGGAAGCTGTTTATATACAGATGAAACTTATTCCCAGCTGTTTTTGTCATGTGAAACAATGACATTTCAGAAAGGTTTATAGACTATCTGCCTCTTTCTGTGTGAGATTACATCAGTGGAAATTACTTGCATGTGCAAATAACATCTCTGAAAGCAAACAGAAAGACTAGATCCATTGGTTGCTTCCAGGGAGAATATTTAGCTAGCTGGCATGCATGGCTGGGAGGAATACTTTAAAAAAATTTTTTCCAGAGGGCATTTATGAACAGAGAGAGAAAGGGAGAAAGCACCTCCTACCCCATGGGGAATGGTCTCGCTAAAATCCCTTCTCTTCCTTCATTTGGGATTTTGGGGTATGTGTACACATGCATCCAGCATATTTCTCAAACTGCCGGGTCAGGAACTCAAACCATGCAGCATCCAGCCGCTTTAAGTACCATGCTACATGCTGGCCTGAAGAGACTTTTTACTATTTGCCCTTTTGTACTTTTTAGATTTTGACTAGGTAAATGCATTGCTTATGCAAAAAATAGATGAAACACAAAAAGTACACTTAGCAATCAGAAGGCAGGGTGAGGGAAGGGCTGTGTTAAAACATAGGGAGTCATTCCTAGGGAGGCCCCTTCTGGGCCTCTGTTTACTGGTCATTCAAGCCAGATGTTGGACAAGCTCATCTCTATGGGTGGTGCCAATGGGGATGTGCTGGTTCACAAGCCAGGTGGTCTAGAAATAAGAAAAATGGTCTCACTTACTCCTTCTCAAGACCAAGTGTTACTTTGTTCACCGAGACATCTTTTCCTCGGGTCTGGAAGGTGATACATTGGGTGCCGTTTGTGGGAATGCCAAGATTCACGGTTATTTGTCCATGCACGGAGAATTTCAGCAGTTTGACAACAGTTCCCGCCAGGCTGTGGAGATCAAGATGCAGGTAAAACCAGGCCTGGCTACAAGGTGTTGCACAGAAGAAGCAATAAGTATTTTCGGAGCCACCCTTATATCTTTGTCAAGGATAATGGAGGAGAGAGAACTTAGGGGCTTTCCAGTCATATGCCTCAAGGTTGATACATGTGCTCCTGAGAGAGAGAGAGAGGGAAAGTGAGAACGCAAGCCACCAGGTCTGGTCAACCACAGTTGGCTATCTAGGAGTCCAGGGCCTTCACCACCACACCACCTGCTGGTCCCCTCAAGTTTAGCTATCCCCTGTACACAGTATACAGAGCCTGACTAGTCACTGACAGTTGGTAAATGTTTGAGAAGATCACTCTCTGAGCCAGGCCTCAGAAATTAGTCTGTTGATGGTAGCATGAGCCCAGCTTGTAATGAGCTCTCTGTTACAGGTTCACATTGACTCCCAGTTTTCCAGCTTTCTGTCATGTGGGCAAAGCATACAAAAAACCCACCGTTGGTCAGAGCTGGTCTTTATTTTTTTAAGTTTTCTTTTTTTGTTATAGGACACATGCACTTGCCAGAGAGAGAGAGAGAGAGAGAGAGAGAGAGAGAGAGATAGATAGATAATGGGAAGGAAAGTGAGGAATCACCCCCACCCCACACCATAGTCCCTTCTCCTTCATTCTCCTCCTGCTCCTTCATTCTCCTCCTGGGATTTTGGACATGTATGCACATACAACCAGCATGATTTTCAAGTTACCGGGTCCAGGACTCGAACTGTGGTCGGCCACATGGACTCCAGTACCTTAACCATTATGCCACCTGCTGGCCCCTGGAGCTGGTCTTTTTAATCTGGGACTTTTGGACATGACAAATGGCTCCTCCTGACACATCTCACTATACTGGTCATGCCCATTGGCTCTGAGGGCAGAAAGTCCAGGTTTAAACCTGGTCACTGCCGTAATTTAGCACTGTGACTCTAAGCCAGGTTTATAACAGCTTTTGCCAGTCTAAACTAGTTTTCCCTGTCTGGAAACAGAACTGCTTTTCTGATAAGATTGCAGAAAAGCTTCAAGGAGTTCATAGACTTAGGTGCCTGGTAGGAGTTGTGTCAGTGAGAGGTACCCATACTATGTGTTAGTTCACAGAGCTATCCTGTCACCAGTGGGGATGCCCTGTCCCTCTAATTTCCTCTGTTCCCCTACACTGTGGACATATTCCTCCTTGGATTTATTGGGTTATTGAAAAAGTCATGACGCATTTTTCTATGCAAAAATGCGTCATGACTTTTCTGACAACCCAATATTTGCACAAATCCAGAGGTGTTCAGATGTGAAAAGGGTCAAGAGTACATTCCTCCTGCTGTGGAACAAGGACTACCTTTACTTGTGACTTTGTGCCCAGAGTGGTATTTTTTTAAAAATAATTTTTCTAAAGAATTATTTATTTAGTTTATTTATTTATTACAATTTTCTATAGGGTATGCGGACTCATGAGAAAGCGAGAGAGAGAGAGAGAGAGAGAGAGAGAGAGAGATGGACGGACAGACAGACAGAAAATAAGAAAGCAAGTTGCCAGGTCCGGGACTTGAACCACAGTTGGCCATATGGGACTCCAGTTCCTTAACCACTATGCCACCTGCTGGCCCCCAGAGTGGGTTTTATTTTAAAAGTATATTTACTTAATTTCATTTATTATTATCATTTTAAAATTTGACCAGAGAGAGACAGAGAAGGAGAAAGGGAAACTGAGAAAGCAAGCCGCCAGGTGCAGGACTTGAACCATGGTCAGCCATGTGGGAGTTCAGCGCCTTAACCACCACACCACCTGCTGGCCCCCAGAGTGAATTTTTAAAAATATATGCCTCAAGTGTATGAATGCATGCATGTTTAAGTTTGTAGCCCCCCAAGGGTATTCTAGTCATCTTTATCTTCCCCAGCAGCCTAGGACAATGTTTGTAAGAGTATGCTAATTCTCCAGGGAGAGCCCAGGATATTTGTAAGTATGTATTGTCTAAGACCTGTGTAGTTGGCACAATGAGGTGTGTTCTCTGGTTTCTGTCCTCATTGCATGTGTATGAACTTGCAGATTGTGCATGGAAGTCTTTGCCTACATGTCGGAGGATGAGGCTCCCTGGGCTGAGTGGAGGGGCCGCTGTGTCTGTCCCTAGTTTGTCCCATCCTCACCCATGCTCCTGTACTCTATGTCATCTCTGCCTGACTGTTGGGCACTGAACCTTACAGCCTCAGTTCAGGGCAACCCAGTGGGCTGGTTTGGAAACAGGCTTACCCGTTTGCACTTATGAAGGCAGAAAATTCAGCAGAGGTGTTGATCCCATCAGTTGTCATGGTCGTATTTATGTTCTTCACAGACACTTTACTTAATTTTAATCTGTAAAGTGACAGCACCAAGAGTTAGTCCTAGTTCAAGGAATCAGCCTGGACAATAGGAGAAATACTTTTTTTTTTTTTTTTTTTCCTATTGTCATAGGGCTCATACAAGAGAGAGAGAGAGAAAAACCCCTAATGGATGTGGTCATTACCACAATCCTTTCTCCTCCATTTCTCCATTTTGTCAGGATTTTGGGGCATGTAAACACATGCACCCATCCTGTTTTTCAAGCTGCTGGGCTGGGATTTGAACCATGGTCAGCTATGTGTGACCTGGCTGCCTTAATCACTGCCCTATACCTTTGAAACAGTCAAAACAATGCAAAGCCACCATCTACTTCATTGACCTCTAAGCTCCCTTACCTACACAGTTCTTTTTTTTTGAGAGGTTTTTGCTATAGGGAGTGTACGCTCACCAGAAAGACAGAGACAGAGAGACAGAAAGTGAGAAATCAACCCCCAGGGGAGTTGGCCATGCCACAGTCCCTTCTCCTCCTTTCTCCTCTCAGGATCTTGGGCACGCATGCACATGTGCCCGATGTGAGTTTGAGCCACCGGATCTGGGACTCGAACCGTGGTCGACTACATGGGAGTCCAGCGACATAGCCATTATGCTAACTGCTGGTCCCCCTACCCAGTTCTTTAAGCTCAAGAAATTTTTGTATGTTTGTTTGTTTGTTTTTCACAGGGTGCATGTGCTTGCCAGAGAGAGACAGAGACAATGAGAGGGAAAGTGAGAAATCACTCATGCACATGTGCCCAGCATGAGTTTTTAAGCTGCTAGGTCCAGGACTCAAACTGCAGTTGGCCATGCGGGAGTCCACCATGTCTTAACCATGATGCTACCTGCTGATCCCAGCTCAAGAACTCTTGATCACATGTCCTCCTGACAGGGCAAAATTTCAACTGGAGCGAATATATTGCTCTGTGAAAACATGGTTGTCCCTTTGTTGGGAATGCTGGAAGTTGAACTTGAATGGCCCAAACCAGCAGCTTTTCTGGTGCCAGAAGCCTTAAGATGAAGGAAGCACTTACCCTAGCAATAGCTCCTCTAATTTTATGTCTCCCAACAAGCCAACTGGTTTCTTGATGATGTCTGATTGCAGGCTACTCTCCACGAGATTGCTGCCAGATTCTTGGAGTTCGTTGACTTTGTTAGTCACATCATTCAAGGGTTTTTTGATGAGATCAAGGGCACCGGAGAGTTCATTTACAGGGTTCTTTGCATTGAGTGGTAGTGAGTCCAGAATCCCTTGATCTGCCACGCCACCGAGAATACCACTGGTAAGACTTGTCAGTGGGAGCTCGGGGAGCTTGGGCAACTTGCTGCTGCTTCCCTTGCCTGGAACGCCACCCAGGCTTCCAAGGGCATCCAGGGGTGAATCTATGTTTATCACAGACAGCAAGTCCGAGTCACCCACTAGGTTTAACGCTTCTCCAACCAAACCGGCCAGGCCAACCTTCTCACATTTTATCATCTGCTCTATCTTCTCGGGCATGCTGGTCTTCAAATCTGAAAAGAGTCAAGAGAAACATTCCTGCTATTGGGTGCCCAGTTGGTTTAGCCAGAGGACTTCTCTCAGCTGGCCAGGCAGCACCTTTGAATTGTGGGACCCATAGGAACCGTCTGCTGTGCCTCGTGGAAATACCAGTCTCTGCTACTACCTCAGTCACTGCACCCGTCCAGGGGTGAATGATAGAACCCACTGCATGGATTGCTGGGGAGGATGAGTCAATTGATGGTACGTTCTTTTTTAGATTTTTGACTTGTGGTACATGAGTTCGCCAGAGAGACACAGAGAAAAAGACAGAGACAGAGAAGCAAAGTGAGAAATTTACTTCCCAGGGTGAAGGCCACACCATAATCCCTTCTCCATTCTCCTTTTGCAATTCTGAGCATGCATGCACATGTGCCCAGTGTGATTTTCAACCCACTGGGTCCAGGACTCAAACCACATATGGCCATGTGGGATCTAGTACCTTAACCTCTAATGCCACCTGCTAGCCCTGACGTTGCATTTCAGGTGCTAAGTAAGGTGGGAAATGGCTGAGGAAGTGGTGGTGGAACTGATAGATCTGTACTCTCCCCTTCTCCTTCATGTGATTCTGCTCAAGTTCTTCCCCCTGTCTGGGTCTTGCTTTTCTTTTATGGGTCATGGATATGCTACCACCTTGAGGAACTACTTCTAATAGGACTCCTCCACCAGTTCTTATTTTCCTGCAGCACTGGTCTCAAAGGGTCGAGGAGTTGCTAACCACGTGTTTCTATCTCCCTGGGGACTTCCAGAAAACTGTGAGGAAGAGAAGGAGGGTCTACAGTTGGTCTGGAGAGCCATCAAGCCACCAGCGTCCTAACCTGTTAAACTGACATCAATGGCATGAGTGGGGATGTTGGGGGAAAAGAGCTATTAAATCCGACAGTTGTTGGGACCAGCAGATGGCGTAATGGTTACATCACTGGGCCACATATTCAACACGGTTTGAGTCCCGGACCTAGTGGCTTAAAACTCATACGCTGGGCATGTGTACGTGAATGCCCAAGATCTCAAGAGGAGAATGGAGGAGAAGGGATTGCAGTGTGGCCATCCCCCTAGGGAGTGATTTCTTGCTTTCGGTCTCTCTGTCTCTCTGGTGTGCTCATGCACCCTATAGCAAAAATCTCTAAAAAAAAACAAAAAACAAAAAACAACTGACAATTGTCAACTTTGTTTGCTTCAGGCATGAAGTTAACTGGTCCATTTTTGGCCTAGCAGAGTAGTAATTGGAAGAAGTACCCAAATATCAGTCCCTGTTGAGCTAGTAGGCCATGGCTTTGGAACTTGGCCTCTGTTTCCCTTGCTTCAAAGTGCATCCTGGAGAATCTGCCTGTGTAGGGTGATGTGGACACGCCCCCTTCCCAGGTTTGTGTCCTAGTCAGCCTTTTATGCACATGCGCCAGGAGACCCACACTAGAGTGTTCAGGGCATTACTTGGAGTGGCACAAAACTGGAAAATCCCAAATGGCATATATGCATACAAATGTGGAGGATTCTTCCACTAGAATATCGTGGTGAAGGAGAATGGCATGACTTTCTCATTACAACATGAATGGGGCACCTCTCAAATATCAGCTTGAAAGTTAGGACAGGCAGATCACCTATTCTGAAAACTGTATAAGGTAGTACAGTCTTTTAGTACTGGAGTAGTACAGGTAGTACAGTCTTTTATATTGGTAAGGACTGTCTGCATGTCATAAAATATAAGAAAATTGTTAGGGAAAATAATCAGATGAGAAGCTTTCTTTAGGTGTGTGTGGTGGGGAGGGCAATGTAGTCTGGCAGGTACACAAGGCCTCCAGCTGCATGGCCAGGTTGATTCTTTCATCTATGTAGATGTTTGCTATATTTATCTTTTCACCATTTTAATGTCTGAAAATGAAATTAATAATCACTACCTCCAAGTCACGGAGGGATGGACCCCTAACTATTCTTTGTACCATGGTACGAACTTTTCTAAATATTTGAAGTATTTCATAACACAGAAGGATGCCAGGAAGAGCTAAGCACATGTTTCTCAAGAGGCAAAGCAGTGGGCATTGGAGCTGTGGGGCCAGGCACTGTGGTCACTCAGAAGTGCCAAGTCCCTTTCTGTCTCCGGGTACACTGTTATCATGGGAGGCCAACCTGGGCCATGGCTTTAGATGGCTGCTAAGGGAGTTGGAGGGCTTCTTGCTGGCCTCATTTGCCAGTGAGTCCTACCACTTTCCAGTTCTCTGGCTGGGAGACATTTCTTTGCCACAACTTAAAGTCCTGAGGTTCTCTGCTCTCACCCTCTGTGGGATTTTTGGAGGGGAAGAGTTCCTCAAGTCCTCACAAAGGAAGGCGAGACTCTGGTGGGGGTTTTGGAGAGAGCAAGTATGGTGAAGAGGTTTGGTAGTAGAGCCCAGGTTTCCCATTTCTTGGCTCCTAACAACCCAAATTGAAGTTTTAAGCACCTGTGGAAGTCTGGATGGGCACCAGGGCCCAGCAGAAAGAAGCTGTGAAGTCTCTAGGCACAGTCTCCAGGTGATGAGTCCCATGAAAGGCAGGAGATCAGTTTGCTAGGTCCCTTTTCCAGGATTGTGTAGGCTAGTCCCTAGCCTATGAGTGGACCATGGACAAACAGCTTCAGCATCATCTTGGAGCTGACTGGGAGGGACCTAGGCACTTGTTCTGTTTATAAGCTCCTGGGAGATGCCAGTGTCTCCTCATGTTTTGGAATGACAGGTTCAGAAGGCAGAACCAGCCCTCTCAGGTTAGAAATGAGAAACTTGTGTGAGGACGTGTAGGTGAAAGAATTTCTACTTACGGTCAATGACTTTTCCTGAAGACATGAAGAAGTGGGCCACAGTTCCACACTTGTTTTTCGTGGTGGTGTCAACTGCTCGTTTTCTGGGTAGAGATTGTTTGGGGCTTGATGCAATTGAGGAGGGAATTTCAAGTGGGTTAAGTTTGGTCAAAGTATTGACATTGGGTAGAGCACGTAGACTGGGAAGAACGCCATTTTCCAGCAGGTCAAGCGCTCCTGCTTGCACAACCAAAATCACCGCCAGGGCCCAGTGAGTCAGCATCTTGGGGCTGATACCTGCAAAGGAAGGCTTCGTTAGACACACCACATTCCCGGTGGGCCATTGGGCTGCTATGTATTTTTGTGTAGGATACAAGGGTCCTGGCTCCTATGAGAGGGGACTGTTTATGTTGTCTACATTCTGGTCCATATGGCATATTCTTGGGAAAAGGTAGCAGTACATGGGAATCAATATGGTGAGGAAAGGCCCCTTTTCCATTTATTTTTCAACTTTGCATAAATTATCTCTATGAACTGGTCAGAGTGTATGAGTACAGACTAAGCCCTGCCCAGTAGCTTGAATTCTTTGTTCACTGCTTCACCTGCCATCATTCCTAGACATGTGTCCTCACAGCCATCTTAGTCACCAACTGGGGAACTGGAGAGTTTGAATTATGCAATCATAATCTAGGATCTACCTCTTTTTTTTGAGAGAGATATTTGCGTGATTTTGAAGCCAGCAGGTCTGGGACTCGAACTGTGATCAGTCATGTGGGAGTCCAGTGATGTAGCCACTACACTATCTGCTGGTCCAGGGTCTACCTGTTTTCACTGGGATGTGTCCATACACAATGAGCCCTTAGTATGTACTGGTCAGGGTGCCGAGCACTTCATCTGCAGCATCTTAAATCATTGTACCAGCCGATACAGGCAGTCGAACAGGTTATTGCCCCCTTTTCCAGCTGGGGATCTTAGTGAGGAGGCAGGGAGCTCAGTCAATCTAGTTAACCCCCTGGTTGAATCTGAACTGTGCTAGGAGAATTTCAGAGATCATTTTCCATCTGTTGTAGTCAGTTTCCCCCTCTATCGTGACTCCCCCGAGCTTTCTCTCTGACACTGAAGGTGATGTGGAGGTTATGTCTAGCATTTTCCTCCACGAAGCCAGTGTTCTCCACAGTTCCTTAGCATCTGCCTTTCCTAACCAATTGTGTTTTGTAAACTTGGGTTGTGGATCATTGTGCTTGCCTTGCATAGGCATCAACAAAATCAAGCCATCTGCCGTTTGCCCACACTGTAGAGAGTGCTTATGGCAGAAATGTGTGTGGCAGGTGGTGTGAAGCCAGTGACAATCTATCTCTCTTTTTTGAAATTTGCTATGGGGTTCATGTGCTTGCTAGGGAGAAAGAAAAAAAAAAAGTGAGAGAGTACTCCACAGGGGGGATGGCCACTATGCAATCCCTTCTCCTCTATTCTCCTCTCAGGATTTTGGGTATACACGCTCATACGCTCCACATGTTTTCCAGACCACTCTGTCTGAGACTTGAATCACGCAGTGGGCCATGTGGGATCCAGCCACCTTAACGCTACTGGCTGGCTCAATCAGATTAAATAGGGCTTTTTAGAAAAGTTCACTCCATTCTCATCCATTTTCCCATTTTTCCTGCTTCTGTGAGAAATCTGAATTATCTTACATGACATTAAGCATGCATTAAGGAACAAATAAAAACATCACACCTTATCAGTGAGTTGATGGCAATATTGTTAGATTTTGATTCCTGTGGAACTCTGAGAATCTCAGTAGTGAACTTCCCATTTTCTTAAAAGCAATCACCTAGCAGGGAACTGGTATGTGCCTGCCCCGTGCCGGCAGAGTGCTCTGCACTTTGGTGTAGAGGGCAATGCCAACGCCATTCTACACACACAAATCCTAGTGATCGGGCCTTAGAGGAACAGCCTTATGCTTGTTCCTACCTCAAAATTTCGACCTTCTGTTTCCTGCATTATCGCAGCGAGTTCTTACCTTGCTCGTGCCGATGGGTCAGAGTTTTCGGAAGCTGCTGCTGCTCCTACGCTTGCCTCCAAACTGTTGATGGTAAAGCTGTGTCCCATTTTTATAGGCTGATGTCTCTCTGAAAAGTCATCAGATAAGAAGGGACTTGATCCACCTGTGCTGATAAGGGTGGCGTGATGCAGGCTGCCTTCCAAGGTGAGCATCTGCTCACTGTTAGGACGTGTCAGTGTCTGCCTGAAGGACAGCCAGGTGCCTGCTGTCCCCTCCTTATTTTTAACCTTGGACTCACGAGGGCAGAGCAGAGGGGTCTGCAAGGCTGGCGATACCAACCCTGTGCAAGCTCATTATGGTGCCCGGGTGGTGCCCTGGACCTACAGGGAACCTGGCACTGAGTCGGTAAATCCTTTCTTCAGCCCATAAGTCGCTGAGTCCAAAAGTTCTGAGTTCAGAACTTATTAGCTGTGTGACCTTTGGTAATCATGTAACCTCTCTGAGCTTCCATTGTCCTCATTCTTTGATTGTTCAACAGTTGTGCTGGGTACTATAGACAGGGCGATTGGCTGGCCTCAACCCAGTCTGTCAGGAGTTTCCAATTTTCTGAGGAGAACAGTCATTTATGAAGGAATTCAATGTACACAAGCATATGTCCAGGGGCCAGTGAAGAAAGGGGAAGTGCTCCATTTGGTGAGAGAACAAGTAAGGTGTGGGAGGCCTTCCTGTAAGAGGTGTGAGAGCTGTCAGCTGAAGGATAAGCAGACAGCATTTAGGCCATCTGTGATGGGCCTACATAAATACATCCTGGGTAGAGGGAAAAGCATTCACAGGCCCTGTGGCAGGGGGGACCTTTGTGAATTTGGGGCACTCACTTCCCCCAGGAATAGGCTATTGGGAAAGTTAGGAGATAAATAGCTTAGTACAAAAGTTGACATAAAGTTAATACCTAGCAGACAAGCCTGGGTAGTGACTTCAGTTCAAATCTACCTGAAGTAGTGATCCATAGATCACAGGGTCCCTGTCTGCTGGGGTTAATGAACCCCCAGGTACATGAAATTCTAGAGCATTTATGTAGTAGTCACCAGGTGCCACTGGGCAGTCCTGTTCCCTATGACATATTTACCCTGTCTGCTGCTTTATGGTCAAGGGCTCTGGGTCTGACTGAGCAGGGGAGATGTGGCACAGTGAGCCTGTCCTGGAGATTTTCTGAGCAGTTTAGCTGAGTGTGGGCTCTGAAAAGTCCCACAGTGAAGGACTTGCATGCTTTTGCTCCTTCTTTTATTCCCACAAAGTTGTATGTGCCAGGCAGTGCCTCTGGACAGTGGTAGAACAGTGCATGCAGCAGACACGGTTCCAGTCCTAATGGAGCTGATGATCTAGTGGGAGAGGCCAACACTCCCTAACCCGGCCCAGAAAGGAGTGGATAGGCATGGATCAGGCTCTGCAGGGAAGGAAGCTGGTTCTGGGGGCTGCTCTAGCTGGGCTTGGGTGGAGCCTCCAGTTCTCTGTTTAGTTCTCGTGGCAGCCACAGACCTGGCCCTGTCCTTTATTCTCAGCGTTTCTGACTTCAGAAGAACCTGGATATCTCTATAGACATCATTATCACCTGTGTGGGGCTGTTAAAAGTTTTAATTCTTGGGAACCAGCAGTTAGCGTAATGGCTATGTCTCTATACCATGTAGTCGACCGCGGTTCGTGTCCCGGACCCGGTGGCTTAAAACTCACGCTGGGCGCGTGTGCCCAAGATCCCGAGAGGAGAATGGAGGAGAAGGGATTGCGGTGTGACCATCCCCTCTGGGGGGTGATTTCTCGCTTTCTGTCTCTATGTCTCTCTCTGTCTGTCTGGCGAGCGCACACGCCCTATAGCAAGAAACCTCTCAAAAAAAATTTTTTTAATTCTTGGATCCTTCCCTTTTGGACGCCTAGATACTGCTCTAATCAGTATGGGTTGAGGTACAGAAGGTCTCTGCAGGTTGTCCAAGCAGATGGTTCCAGTTTGAGAACCGTTAGTTTAGTCCACTCCACTCCATTTGCAGGTGAAAACACAAGTTCTAGAGGAGAGGTCACATGCCCCAGGACACTGAAGAGTCTGGAACTAATCTGGGGTGTGAACTCAGGTCTTAATGGATATAGAGCATCTCCCAGTATGAACTTTTCCTAACTGGATACCAGGTATGAAGTTGTTAGGACCCTTGGCGCATGTGCACACATGTATTCATTCAGCAAATGTCCCCCAGCACTCTCTCTGTGCCAACTATTGTGGCAGGCTATGGGATCAGGCAGGGCAAGAATACCATGTCCCTGCTCATGGACTTCACCCTGTAGTGAGGACCTGACAACAAGACAAGTCCTGATAATGCTACACCAGTATTACACCACAAACAAAAATGGCGGAGAGGAAGGGTGGGGCCCCTTTGGACTGGGGTTCAGGCATGATCCTGAATGTTACAATGAGTAACATTTTATTCCAGATGTGGGTGACATGGAGGGTCCAGCCATGCAGAGATGTAGAGGACAAACACTACATGCAGAGGAACTGAACAGTACAAAGAACCTGAGATGGGCAAGAGAGTGATGAGGGGAAGAAGGGGCTCTGCTGAAGGTAGAGGAAACTCTTCCAGGAGACCAGAAGACAATGGGGAAGACAATGTTGGTCCGCAGTTGGTACCAGGTGTGGAGCTCCCCTGCTCTGAATACCTTCGAGGCGAAACAATGAACACGAGTCAGTTTTCTGTTACCTGTTACCACGTGCTTCATGATAGACTCGCTGGAGAGAGAGAGAGAGAGAGAGAGAGAGAGAGAGAGAGAGAGAGAGACAGACACAGTGAGGGGGAAAGTGAGGAATTACCCCCGAGTGGGGATGGCACATCATAATCCTTCCTCCTCCATTCTCCCCTTGGGATTTTGGGTGGGTGCATGTTCACGCATCTGTGATTTTCCAGGCTCTGGGTCCTGGATTCAAACCATGTAGTCGGCCATGTGGGATCCAGCCACCTTAATTTCCATGCCGTCTGCTGGCCTTGGAGGGCGGAGGGTTTTAAACCAGGGAGTTAAGGAATCTGCTCAGCTTCTCTCACTTCACCTAGTGCCCCTAGAATGAGTTGAATGGTATCAGTAGCCTCTGTGGTTCTCATTTGCACTCATGAAATTTCAGTCTCTGGGCCAGTATCCTTTTCACCTCTTATTTCATTTGAAAGCTTCTCAAAATTCTAGTCTATTCCCTGAGCCTCAGGCTTTTCCCGTGTTTCAGGAGAAGGCCGATTTATCTATCTACTAGGTTTCTACCACTGGAAGATGTGTGATTTTTGCCATTTGTACAGTAATGGTGTTTTGTATATTCACAGCATATTACAATGCAAGAGTCTGGGAGGAGGCTCTGATTTTGACCAAGGGGCTGCTTAATGTCCTCTTTAGCTACCTGTAGCTGGGACCCAGGCCAGGTCCCTGCCTTCATCCAGGCTCAGCATGTTTGCTGACAGCTCCACCGGGGTTCTCTTACTGTGAATCCAACAACAACTCTGTTTACCAGCGGTCCCATTTTGGACATTGCTGAAATGTCAGATCCATAAACTTTTGCATAATGACAGTTGACCTTTTTCAAAGAATGGAGTTTAGAATTTTGTACATGATGATAAGATAAAACCCAACTGTCCTCGTTCTTATTTTTCTTGGACATTTCAGGGAAAGGGAATCATCTTTTAGGTGATATTTGTGCCACCTGCATGTGGGTGTGACCCTTGATTTTAGTGCCTCTGCTTGTTTTTGAACCCAAAGAATGAACCTAACCGTAGAGGTCAGGAAGGGGCACATCCGGGAGGCAGCTTCTGATGGTCCTCAGGGCCTCCTGGTTCTTTGTATTTCAGTCCCTCAACCTTAGTGGGTGGGGTAGCCATTGAATTCTGCTAATCCAGGATGTGAGTGGAGTGTGTCATGCAGGGTGGCTTATCAGGCCAGGAACAAGGGCCGTCTTGTTCAGCCCTAATTGATTTGACCTGCTGACTTTGTAATGGGAGGACCTTTTCATGGCTGGCCAAAGCTCAACTCCACTTAGCCCCCCGAGAGGCTGGGCAGGTGCCAGTCCTTAATGGCCTCTATGTGAAGATGTCACAATAAGCTAGATCAAGTCTAGGATGGTCTTCTAATCTTCTCTTTCTCTCTCTTCATTCTTGTCTTAGTTATTGTTATATTTTTCCTGTTGTGTTTTTATTTTTCCTTCATGGTAGAAGAAAAATGTAGTGTTTTCAAGCCCCAGTTCTATTAATGATATGAGCTCCCTATTTTCTCTACTGACCCCAAGGATTCAAGTGCTAGAGGAGGGAAACACCATGATAGCACTGTCCTTGCTGTGTTGTGTTTGCATTATTACTCATTCTTTTTTTTAAAATTTATTTATTTATTCATTCATTCATTTTAATTTGACCAGAGAGAGACAGAGAGAGAGTGAGAAAGCAAGCTGCCAGGTCCGGGACTTGAACCGTGGTCAGCCATGTGGGAGTGTCCAGCAGCATTATTACTCATTCTTAACAGAGCTAAAAAGAAGCTGCTTAAAGATCAGAAAGTAGGGCCAGCGGGTTGCATGGTGGTTAAGGCTCTGGACTGCCACATGGTGGATCACAACTCAAGTCCTGGACCTGGTGGCTTGCTTCATTACCTTTTCTCTGTCTCTCTCTCTCTAGTGAGTGCACATGCCCTATAGCAAATTAAAAAAATAGATAAATAAAAAAATTTTTTTTTTGATTTTTTTTTTAAAGACGTTTTTTGCTATAGGGCACATGCACTTGCCAGACAGACAGAGACAGAGAGACAGAAAGCGAGAAATCACCCTCTAGGGGGGATGGCCATGCCACAATTCCTTCTCCTCCATTCTCCTCTCGGGATCTTGGGCACGCACGCACACGTGCCTGGCATGAGTTTAAGCCACCGGGTCTGGGATGCAAACCACGGTTGACTACATGGGAGTCCAGCGACATAGCCATCACGCTAACTGCTGGTCCCCAATAAAAACATTTTCAAAGAATTATTTATTTATTTAATTCATTTTGTTATGATTATTATTTTTTAAAATTTTGACCAGAGAGAGATAGAGAAAGGGAAAGTGAGAAAGCAAGCTGCCAGGTCTGGGACTTGAACCGTGGTTGGCCATGTGGGAATCCAATCACAATGCTCTCATGCTCACTTCACTACCAAGCCTTCCCTCATTATGGAAATAGAATTTATTAATTTAAACTTCAGTTATTTGTTAAGGATAATTAAATGGTACCTTTTATTTGTCCTCTGTCTTGTAGAAATATATATAAACATTGTGGTTATTGGATATATTACCTGTGATGATTAATTTTCTGTGTGAACTTGGCTGGACCAGAGTGCCCAGATATCTGTTTAAATATTATTCTGGATAATGCGAAGGTGTTTTTAGATGAAATCAAACAGGGAAATTGGTGGACTTGGAGAAGAACACATTACCCTTTGTAAATGTGAGTGGGACTCATCCAGTCAGTTTCAGTCCTGAAGAGAGCAAAAGACTGACTTCCACGGGAAGAGGAAATCTCTAGCAGGTGGCCTGCAGACTCAAACTGCAGCAATGGCCCTCCATGGGTCTCCAGTCTCCCAACATACTCTGCAGATTTTGGATTTGCTAGCCTTCATTATTATATTAGCCAATGTCTTAAAATAAATCTCTCTTGGGCCAGCTCTGTGGCCTAGTGGTTAAAGGAGCTGGATCTCACATGGTCCACAGCGCAATTCAAGTCCTAGTCCCAGCCGCTCGAAAATGCACAGTGGCACATGTGTGTGCATGCTTGAAATTCTGACAGGGTGGAGAAACAAAGAAGGGATTGTGGTGTGACCATGCCCATTAGGGGGCGCTTTTTCCTCCCCCTCTTTTCCCCCAGAGATGCGCACACCCTCTGGCAAATTAAAAAAAAAAAAGCTCTATTCACACACAAACATATCTTATTGACACTATTTCTCCATAGAACCCTGACTAACATACTCCTCATTACTATACATTTGTTACTATTCTGTTTAACTGTTTATTCACTATTCAAATATGTCTTTTTTTTTTTTTTTTTTTTGGAGAGGTTTTTGCTATAGGGCGCGTGTGCTTGCCAGAAAGACAGAGAGAGACAGAGAGAAAGAACCCTTCTCTTCCATTCTCCTCTCAGGATCTGGGCATGCACACACATGCACCTGGCATGAGTTTAAGCCACTGGGTCCAGAACTTGAACCGCGGACGACTACATGGGAGTCCAGTGACATAGCCATTACGCCAACTGTTGGTCCCTCAAATATGTCTTATAATTTATTCTCCAATCCCTTGAAGAATGTTGCATCAGGATGAGTGTTAAAATTTATGAAGCTTTGTGGACCAGCAGTTGGTATAATGGCTATGTCGCTGGACACCCATGTGGTCGACTGTGGTTCAAGTTCCGACCCAGTGGCTTAAACTCACGCCAGGGTCGTATGTGTGCTTGCCCAAGATCCCTAGAGGAGAAGGGATTGTGGCGTGGCCATCCGCCCCTGGGGGGTGATTTCTTGCTTTCTGTCTCTGTCTCTGTCTTTCTGGTGAATGCATGCGCCCTATAGCAAAAACCTCTAAAAAAATTTATGAAGCTTTCTTCTGTACAAATATCTTTTCATTGACATTATAAAAGAGTTATTTTCTGGATAGGTTTTTTTTTGATGGTAGAGAGTATGTGCGTATGTGTGTACTTGTACATGAGAGAGCAAAGTGTCCTCCATAGGGTCTCATCTTCCCATGATCTCCTTTCCTGTGCATGTGCATGCCAGGTTTGTTTTCTAGCTAACCAGGGGATCTGAACCTGTGGTTGGCCATGTGGCATCCAGCACTGCTGTTCAGTTTGCTATAGACTACACCACCTAGATTGGACCCAAATAGCTTGTTTCTTGTTCACAGCATATTTAAAATTTTAAACACTGTAGAAAATTTTCCATTTTTCGCTGGCATCAGTATTTCAATGGGAACAAACGCTGATGTGACATTAAATTTTAATTTTCAAAAAATATACTTTTTTTTTTTTGGTTTAATGATTGTTGTGTATTTCTGTTTACTTTAAATAAAAAGATTTTCCCAGGAGGTGGCTAGGTATAAATTTCTAGACATCAGGATCATTTAAAGATATATTTTTGTCCTTTTTGATTTTAGTAACAATAATTTAAAAAATCATTCCCATCAGCATTATTACATTAATGTAATGTTTTACATTACTTTCTGTTCCTATTCAGGAAATAATATTATTCAAGAGTGACTATGTGTGGGCCAGCTGGTGGCATGGTGGCTAAGATAGCTGGATTCCACACGGCTGACTACATGATTTGAGTCCCAGAACACTGGGTGTGTATGCCCCAAATCCCAAGAAAAGACTGGAGGAGAAGGGATTGCAGTGTGGCCATCCTTCCTGGTGGTGGTGGTGGAGGGGTGATTTCTCAGATTCCCTCTCTCTATCTATCTCTGTCTCTCTCTGGCAAGAGAAAGACACATGCCCTATAGCAAATTAAACAAACAAAATGAATATTTGCTGTCTTTGGTAACTATTGCTGTCCTTTATCATTGTTAGTTTAGTGTGCTTTTCACATGTGTACTCTCCTTCATTAATTAATTTTTATGCAAGTAAGAGCCCTTTACATGTCAGTGTGGTACCCTGGACACAGATGGCACTTAGCGCTGAGACAGCATTTCCCAGGGTAAGAATCTGAGATAAGGCATGGGGTCCTTTTTGACAAGGTGTTCAGTGATGGCGTCTCTGTCAAGTAGACACAAGTAACGTGAGTGATCCAGCCATGCAAAGGTTTGAGGGAAGAACAATGGATGCAGGGAGATTAGAAAGTACCCGAAGTAGGCAGAGATGGTAGGTATTAAGCAGAGAGAGTTACATGATCTGCTCAGCCACTTTCCTTTCCCCGGTTGCCCCTAGAATGAGACTTGAACACTCAATAGCCTCCCTGGTTCTCATTTGTACTCATGGAATTCCAGTTTCACTTTTATCTCACTCAATGGCTCTCAAAATTCTGGAGCCTATTCCTGGGCTTTAGACATTCTTGAGTCATCCTTGAGTGTTCTGTGATTTTATGGGTACTGTCATGCAGTGTAGTGCAATCATAGCTTTCAAAGCAACAGTATAGGAGAAGGAGCTGGTTTTGACCAAGGGGCTGGTTAATGTTTTCTTCAGGCCCCTGTATGCTGGGACCTGGACTGGGTCCCTGCCTTCATCCAGGCATAGCACATTTACTGCCTGGCCTCAGGCTGCAGGGCCCTCTCCAGTTCCATTATGTTTCTCATACTGTGAATCTTGCTTCAGCTTGGTTTGCCAATGGTCCATTTTAATTAATTAATTAATTTTTTAAGAGAGAGAGGGTTTTTTAGAGACGTTTTTGCTATAGGGCACGTGTGCTCGCCAGACAGACAGAGACAGAGAGACAGAAAGCGAGAAATCACCCCCCAGGGGGGATGGCCATGCTGCAATCTCTTCTCCTCCGTTCTCCTCTCGGGATCTTGGGCACACATGCACACGCACCCGGTGTGAGTTTTAAGCCACTGGGTCCAGGACGTGAACCGTGGTTGACTACATGGGAGTCCAGCGACATAGCCATTACGCTAACTGCTGGTCCAAGAGAGATATATATATTTTTTTCTGTAGGGTGTGTTCACTCTCTGGAGACAGAGACAGAGAGAAAGAAAGTGAGAAATCAGCCCCCAGGGAGGTTGGCCACATGGCAATTCCTTCTCCATTCTTGTGAGATTTGGAGCATGCATGTACATGTGCCTGGCCTGTTTCAAGCCTCCGGGTCAGGGACTTGAACCGCTGTCTGCCATGTGGACTGAGCACCTTACCCATTACACCACCTGCTAGCCCTGCCAACGGTCCCATTTCGGACATTATTGAAATGCCAGATACATAAACCTTTGCATAATGACAGTTGACCTTTTCTCAAAGAATGGAGTTTAGAATTTTGTACATGATGATAAGATAAAACCCAACTGTCCTCATTATTTTTCTTGGACATTTCAGGGAAAGGGAATCTTTTAGGTGAAATTTCTGCCACCCGCAGGTGGGTGTGACCCTTGATTTTGGTGCCTCCACTTGTTTTTTGAACCCGAAGAATGAACCCAACCATAGAAGAATGAACCCAACCATAGCGGTTGGGAAGGGGCACATCCGGGAGGCAGCCTGTGAAGGTGCTCGGGGCCTCCTGGTTCTTTGTCTCTCTCGGTCCTTCAACCTTAGTGGGTGGGGTAGCCATTGAATTCTGCTAATCCAGCATGTGCGTGGTGGAATGTGTCATGCAGGGTGACTTGACAAGGGCCCAAGAACAAGGGCCCTCTTATTCCCAAGTCCTAATTGATTTGACCTGCTGACTTTGTAAAGAGTCGGCCCTTTTGAGACTGGAACACAGCCTGCTTGGGCTCACAGCGGGCCAAGTAGAGCCAAGGACATCCTGCTGGAAAAGACAATACAATTTTGACCTTTCATAGGTATTTTAGCAACACAAACACATACCTGTGTACATATTTATACTTTTATTTTCTATATGCCCGGCTATGTCTGTCTAGTCTCCTGGAACTCAGAGGTCATGTTCAGCATTTTTGCCTTAGGCCTTCTGTGCTGCAATTGATCTCAGATTTCTGGTAGTAACTGTACTGGGTTGTCAGAAAAGCCTTGATGTATTTAAAAAAATTTTTTTAATGTAAAAATGTGTCGTGACTTTCCTGATAGCTCAGCACTTTATAGGGGCTTCCCTTAGGCATTCTATATCCTGAATCCTCTGAAAGTGCATGTAAAATTTGGTGTTAAAATTCACTTCTCAGAGACATGCCCTTAATGAGAGTCTTTAAATATATATATATATATATATATATATATATATATATATATACACACACACACACACACACACACACACATTGATTTTTGCTATAGGGCTCATGTACTCGCTGGAAAGAGATGAGAGAGAGAGAGAAAGAGAGAGAGACACACACACAGGAAAAATGAGAAATCATCCTCCAGGGGGATGGCCACGCCATGATCTCTTCTTCTCCATTCTCTTCTTGGGATTTTGGACACACACATGTGCCCTGCCTGTTTTCCAGGTTGCCAGGTCCAGGACTTAAACTGTGGAATCAGCCATGTGGGATCCAGTGCCTTAATCACCATTCCACCTACTGGCCCTAAAATAGATTTTTTTCTCTATTATATGTATATTTTTTATGCCAGAGATGTGTGCATGCACACATGAGAGAAAGTACTTCCCAACAGGATCTGGTCACCCCACACTCCTTCCATTTCTCCACCCTGTCAGGATCCTGGGCACTTGCAAACATGTACCTGGCTCCTGGGGTTAGGACTCGAACTGTGGTTGGCCATGTGGGCTGTGGCTTCCTCTGCACAGTGCTTAATCACTATGTTATGAGACCAGCCCCCTCAATGATGCTCTTGATGGACTTTATGGATTTAGACAAGGTGAGGAACCCGAGGTTTAGTAGGAGGAGGCAGAGTTCCAGTTCATAGGCTTCAGGGCCAGATAGTCATAGCTGGGAGTCTCAGGTCAGCTACCTGCTGGCTGTGTGGCCTTGGGACATTATCTAACTTTCCTGTACCTTCCTCTCCTCATCCAGAGGGTGAAGATGATATCGTGCTTTCTGTAGAGTGGCCATGAGGGTAAACTAGATGAACTTTGTCAAGCAATGAGCACAATGCCTGGTACATGTGAGTATCCCATCATTTGCCGTATCACTGTCCTTGACATAATCATCATTTACTCTAGCATCAGCTAACTCAATTTCTTTTACCTTTTTCTCAGATTTTATACTATTTCTCTGTTAATATAGTACATCTAGATTTTACAATTTTTTTTTTGTTTTTTGTTTGTTTTTTTTTAACTTTTGACAGAGGGCTTGTGTGCTCACTAGAGAGAGAAAGAAAGTGGGAAAGAACCCCTGTGGGACATGGTCACACCACAATCCCTTCTCCATTTTTCCTCCTTTCAGGATTTTGGGCACACTTGTACATGTGCCCAGTGTGTTTCTCAAGCTGCTGGGTCTAGGACTCAAACCACATAATTGGCCATATGGGATCCAGCTACCTTAACTACCAACGCCACTGGCTGGCCCTTGGCAACTCTTTATACCTTGTCCACAACAATAAAATGTGGGACCCAGCAGGTGGAAGCTAGATTCTCACATGGCTGACAGTGGTTTGAGTCCTGGACCTGGTGGCTTGCTTCCCCACTTTCTCTGTCTCTCTCTTTCTCTCTCTCTCATATACCCTATGGCAAATTTGTGTGTGTGTGTATATATATATCATATATATATATATCATATATATATATATATATATATATATGATATATATAATTGAATAAATAATTCTTTAAAAAAACAGTAAAATGTGAATTTTTAGGGGTTACGTTTACTTACCAGAAAAAACATGGATCTTTTACAATGCCTTTACTAGAATGAAGGCCAATATAGAGATATTTTTAGCCTCACTCTGAAGTTTTCATTTTAAATGGGAGAGTAATTTTCTTGACGCATTCTACCAAAACTACACATGTGCAAACCTTGTCACAAACAGATAAGATGCTTAAAAGGTTAAGTATTTACCTGAACACGTATTTGTAGGTGTCTCTGTTTGGGCTGTTTCATTCCCATCTAATTACCCCACAGATGTCAATGCCCAAGTTGACATGTGGCTTCTGCTTCTTAAGTCAAAGCTGAGTATGTTTGTGTCCAGAGGAGGGACAAATGGCTGATGGGACTTTGCTTTTGTGGCTCTCTCTCTGAGGCCCTCCTGCTTGCCTCCCGTCCACTAGGTACATTGCTGCCAGTGTAAATCCTCTTGTGGAGGTGTGGCAGTTGGCTCCATAGAGCCGCAAGAGTCAAATGAGGGCATTTGCCTGTGCACACAGCTTGGGCCTCATGTAGGGAGCACTGGCAATACCTGAGGTGGATGGAAATCCCACTGAAACTTGGGTTAGAAGGCTGCGGCTACAAATCCCAAACTCCCACTGCTGAGCACTCAGAAAATGCTCCCCACCCTACAACAACCCTCTTCCTCCTCAGCAGTAACAGTAGCTGCAGTATCACCATCATCGCTATCTTCTCCATTTTCAGATGAGAGAACTGCAGGGCCAAAGAAGTTCAATTACTCCTGTGCGAAGGTGGTAGGGTCGGATTCGAACCCTGATGTGCCTGAAAACAAAGCCTTGACCTAGGCTAGGCTTCTATTAGTCTGTGAGATGTGAGGGCTGAGGCACTTCTCACTTTGTACACCTCTGTCTTCACTAGGTGTGCAGTCCGCGTAGAGCGAATGAATGAATGAATGGGCTTTTCTGAGCCTCAGTTGCTCTGACAAGTATGCTGACAACTCTCTGCCTGCTTCTACTTTGTAGGGTGTATGGGAATCAGAGAAAATAGCAGTTCTGAGTGTGTAAAGTGACAGTGTGCATAATCTGGAATCATATTCTTTTTTTTTTTTTTTTTTGAGAGGTTTTCGCTATAGGGCGTGTGCGCTCGCCAGACAGACAGAGAGACATAGAGACAGAAAGTGAGAAATCATCCCCCAGGGGGGATGGCCATGCTGCAATCCCATCTCCTCCATTCTCCTCTTGGGATCTTGGGCACGCACGCACGCACATGCGCCTGGCGTGAGTTTTAAGCCACCGGGTCTGGGACACGAACCGTGGTTGACTACATGGGAGTCCAGCGACATAGCCATTACGCTAACTGCTGGTTCCCTTTTCTTTTTTTAAGAGAGATTTTTGCTATAGGGTGTGTGTACTCGCTGGAGACACAGAGACAGAAAGAAAGTGAGAAATCACCCCCCGGGGGGGATGGCCATACCACAATCCCTGTTCTTCCATTCTCATGGAGGGAATAAGAATACTCAAAAGTGGGATTTGGGGTATGCATGCATATGCAGCCAGCATGAGTTTCAAGTTGCCTGAGTTTGGGACTCAAACCACAGTTGGCCATGTGGGAGTCCAACACCATAGCCACTACACCACCTGCTGGCCTCTGGAATCATATTCTATGTAGGTTTATATCCTGATAATCTTGTCTTAAGACACCAAATGCCCTTTTTTTTTTTTTTTCTTTTTTCTTTTTTTGGAGAGGTTTTTGCTATAGGGCGCGTGCGCTCGCCAGACAGACAGAGAAAGACAGAGAGATAGAAAGCAGGAAATCACCCCCCAGGGGGGATGGCCACACCGCAATCCCTTCTCCTCCATTCTCCTCTCGGGATCTTGGGCACGCACGCACACGCCCCCGGCGTGAGTTTAAGCCGCCGGGTCCGGGACTCGAACCACGGTCGACTACGTGGGAGTCCAGCGACATAGCCATTACGCTAACTGCTGGTCCCAAGACACCAAATGCCCTTTAAAAGCATTATTTTAATGACTACATGATACTTGTTAAACATTTTATCATAAACAACAAATATTCTCCTTCTGGACATTTAGGCCATTTTCAAAATTTTATCACAAAACCAATGCTGTGGCACTCAGTCTTGCTCTTAAGCCTTTGTCTGCATCTCCATTATTTAAGAAATTCCCAGAAAGGGGAATTTATCTTGGATTTCAACTAATGTGAATATTTTCAGAATTCTTAATGCATGTGAAGTTTGGCTCATTCTTGCCAACCTCAAGTGTCTGGATTTCTTGAGGGAGAAGGTCAGTGTCAATTAGTGAAATATCTGAATTATGGGACCAGCAGTTAGCGTAATGGCTATGTAACTGGACTCACACGTAGTCGACCGCGGTTCACGTCCCGGACCCAGTGGCTTAAAACTCACGCCGGGCGCGTGTGCGTGCGTGCCCAAGATCCCGAGAGGAGAATGGAGGAGTAGGGATTGCGGTGTGGCCATCCCCCCTGGGGGGTGATTTCTCGCTTTCTGTCTCTATGTCTCTCTCTCGCTATCTGGCGAGCGCATGCGCCCTATAGCGAAAACCTCTCCAAAAAAAAAAAAAGAAATATCTGAATTATAAATTTACTTTGAAAAGAAAAGCAGGTAACATTTCAAACTAGGTTTTGATTGTTTTAGGGCATCACTTAGAAGAGCTCTTTGCTCAAATAAGCAGGTAAGAATGGTTTCTCCTTTGCATATGTTATTATACAGATGGGGAACGGGTAGTCCTGGCCTCTGCCGTTCCTCTTGGTGTCTGTGATGGTGTGTTTCAGATGTGAGTGGGGCCTGGATTAGTGGTGATGAACACATCCATCCATCATCTGTCCATCTGTCCATTCATCCATCTATCCATCCATTTGTCTATCCATGTACTCTTCAGGCACCAAGAAGACAGCAGTGAACCTTGGTCTCTCCCTTCATGACTCCTAGTCAGAGAGATGGACACAGAACAAGTAAACAGACCATCCAATAAAATAACAACAAGCTGTGTCAAGCATTTAAAAATTATTTATTTTATTTAGTTATTTATTAATTATTATTATTATTATTATTTTTGGAAAGGTTTTTGCTATAGGGTGTGCGTGCTCACCAGAAAGACAGAGACAGAGAGACAGAAAGCAAGAAATCATCCTCCAGGGGGGATGGCCACGCTACAATCCCTTCTCCTCCATTCTCCTCTCGGAATCTTGGGCACACACGCACATGTGCCCAGCATGAGTTTAAGCCACCGGGTCTGGGACTCTAACTGTGGTCGACTACATGGGAGTCCAGCAACATAGCCATTACGCCAATTGCTGGTCCTGTGTTAAGCATTTTGAAAGGCATGAAGGGTTAAGATGGGAAGAGTGGAGGGTTTTTCAAAGAAGGTGATTTCTAAATTGACTTAAAAGAAGAGAAGAAATTACCCATGCCAGGTAGAGGGAGAGAGAACAGCCTTATTCTCTTCCTGTTCCCCTACACGTCGGCTGGGAGATCTTGGTGTGTTTGAGCAACTTGCAGGCCAGTGTGGCTGAATAGAGAGGGTGATAGAGAGAAGGGGAGGTGAGAGGAAGCATGGGGCCATGGCCAAGGAAGGCAGAGCCTTGCGGCCTGTGGTGAAGACTGGATTTTCCTCTGAGTTGGCCAGGAAGCCAACCAGAAATGGCATGATTTATATTTCAAAAAGCCCATTTTGGCTGCTCTGTGCCTAGATCAAAGGGCACAGGGGAAATAGGTGCGCTAGGGAGAGGCAGCTGGAACAATCCAGGTGAGATAAGAGCTGAAGGCAGCCTTATCCGGTGTGGTGGTGCTGGCAAATGTGAGTCATTTAGAGAGTAGGGCAGCAGATGGTGGTGCAGTGGTAGAGCGGGACAGTCTGTGAGGCTGACCCATGGGGGAAAGTTCCGGGTTTGTGTCTGGAGGCCTCCCTGAGTATGCTGGGCACATGCATGCCCATGCTCTGGGGCTGGCTGAGGCTGGGGGCAGGTTGCAGCATCAGGACCCTGTTGAGTGCTGTCTCTCAGTCTGTCTCTCTCTGATGGAAAAGAAAAAAAAATAATTTGAAAGAAAGTAGGACAACAGGCACAACTGTTGGACTAGGTGTGGCGGAATCAAAGCCACAGCTGGGAAATGGTGCCTGGTCCTGGGGGAGAAGAGTGAGAGCCTTCTATGTTCTCCCTTCCAGGCCCCCTTTTCCAAGGAATTCCCACAATCCTGGCTCCTTTCCCTCTGAAAACTCTTGGTTCTTGATGGCTTGCACACTGGGGTCTCCCTCCTGGGAACCTAATGTCTTAACTCCATGGAGCACAGAGGTTGCTCAGAGGGGCCCTCTTTGGGGTCCTAGAAGGTGAAACTTGAGGTAGAACTTTGGCCCGCAGTGACATGCCATTATTACCATCTCCTTTTATCTGGTTTATGTATTAGGTTTCCTTCTAAGGTTTCCTTTGAAGATATGGATCAGTAGCCTTAAAAAATTTGACAATGATTACTTGTTTGTTTTTAGGGAGACTTTTGCTAAAGGGCATGTGTGCTCACCAGAGAGACAGATGGAAAGCTAGAAATCACCCCGCCAGGGGGGATGGCCACACTTAGATCTCTTCTCCATTCTTCTCTTGGGATTTTGGGCATGCATGCACACACACCCTGCATGTTTTAAGTTGCTGGGTCCTGGATTAGGACCATGGATTGACTACATGGGAGTCCAGCAACATAACCATTATACCATTTGCTGGTTCCAACAATCACTTCTTAGAAGGTCTATTTAGATCTTCAGAAGTGGTGCTAGTGGGGAGAGAAAGAGAGAAAGCACCCCCAATGGGGCATGGTCCAGCCATAATCCTTTCTCCTCTCTCTCGCCCTCCTTTCAGGATTCTAGGTATATTGTCTGGTATATTTTTCAAGCCACAGGGGCCAGGGTTCAAACTGATTTGGTTGTCTACACACTATGGCCTGGGCCCTCCAGTTGACCAATCTTTTGAACTCAGTTTCTACCATGTGCCAGGCAATATACTCACAGCTTGTGAGAAACTTCTGGGCCTGGGGTAAGGGTTCAGTGTTCCTCTGGGAATGTGTCTTCCAGCCTCCACCCTACCCTAGCGCTGTGTTTCATATACACTACAGGGTGAGAGACTGCAGGAGCAAGTGTAGAGCAGGCCTGCTGTCAGGCTCAAGGCTCCCCAGGGGACTGTCTGATGAGACCCTTTCCCCCTTCAGGGTTGGGCTTGTGGTTTGTATTTATAAAACAATGTGTGTGAGACAGACCAGTTCCATTCTGTGACAACTGATGCCATCCTGGGCCCTCCACTCATCCCTACCCTGAAGTTACCTTTACAAGTGCAAGCAGGAGTTTCTGTTTATATCAAACCCTCTGTAAGTTCTTACTTGGGGAGGCTATTCTGATCTTTAACTGAGATGACTCATGGCCCCAAGCTGCATCCTACCGATGCCATTGGCCTTTGATAGTGGAAAGGCTAATGGTCTTGGAACCGAGAGCCGTCACATCTCCCACCAGGTGACTTGCTCTCCCTGAAGTTTGCCCTTATCTTTCAGTTCCTCTGTGGTACCTTTAAAAAGTTCCAACTGTGGGGCCAGCAGGTGGTGTGGTTAAGGCGCTGGATCCCACATGGCTGATCTCAGTTTGCGTTTCAGACTTGGCAGCTTAAAAATCATGCTAGGTGCGTGTGTGTGTGTGTGTGTGTGCCCAAAATTCTGAGAGGAGAATGAAGGAAAAGCGATTATGGCATGGCCAATCCTTCATTTAACCATTTCAGGATAGTCTCCTCACCTCACAGAACCCCTCAGCAAACTCAGCCAGACTCTTTTCAGGCAGGAATCGTCTTTATTGCAACTGCAGGGTCCCACCCTCACTGTAGCCCTGCTGGGATGCCGGGGTCTGGAGCATGCGGGGTTGTGGGGAGTGGAGGGGCGCCCTGTGTCAGAGCTGGCTACTTCTCTGGAACGGTCAGCAGCAGGAAGTCCTGTGGGTGGAAGCAGAGATGATCCCCATCGGTCCTTGTCCCCCAGAAAACCCGCTCTCCTGGGCTGCTCCCACCACTCCCAGGAAGGGCCCTATGTGCCCTAAGGCCATGCCCTCCCTTATCTAAGAAGGCAGGGATTGGGCAGGGGATGGGGGAGCAGAAGGGGGATGGCGGGAATGCTTGACAGGAAGGAACAAGCCAGCCTCTGCCTCTAACATTTCTGTGTTGGGGTTTGTCCTCAGGGTCACCTTGAAGTGGGCCCCTCACCCAGCTAGGACCTCCACATTTTTCCACCCACAGCACCCAAACCTCGGCCAGACCTGAGCCTGCTGCTGGAATTTATCTGCTCCTGCACCTGTTCTTTTCCAGCCCTTATGGAGGGCTCAGGGACTGGCTCTAACCCATCTCTGTTTTGGCATTGCCCAGCATAGGGCCAGGCACAGAGCAGTCGGTGGTATATATGACGGCCTGAATGAGTGGGCAGCCAGGGCAGCCAGGTAAGGACATGCAGGTTGTGCACTGCCCAACTCCAGATGGCGCTGTTCCGGTAACTACAGCATGAGGGGTGCGCCCTGGAGCCGCGCCATGAGAACTTGCACAGCTGTATGAGGGAGGCCATAAGCAAGTCAGCGAGCCCACCTAGCCTCCCTCCCCTCTCTGGCTGTGTCCTGGTTCTGCTCCCCTTTGACAGTCAGAACATAGATGGAGCCCTGACCACCCTGGAGAGCACCATGAGCTGGTGGCTCGTGGCCTCGTGGAGCAGCTCCAGCCCCTATATTACCTGTAGTGGCTCCTCTAGTCCCGGTCTGGGCTGCCCCTCCTAATGGGGTCACCTAGTAAGCTGGGTCTAGGGGAGGGGTCTGCAGGGTGGCAGTGGGGGCGAAGCACAGGCCAGAAGTTGGGGTTTGATGAGACAAACTGCTGCTGTTCCCTACTACCTCCTTTCTCACAATTCAGGGTGCTGAAGCACAAACTTTTTTTTTACTTTTTCTTTTCTTTTCTTTTTTTTTTTTTTTTTTTTGAGTTGCCAGAGTGCGGGTGCTTTCCAGGGACAGAGAGGGAGAAAGCAGCCCCTAGTGGGGCATGATCACACCATAATCTTTTCTCTTTCATTTCTTTTTCGGGAATTTTGAGCACACGTACTCACACAAGTGGTACATATTTCAGGCTGCAGGGGCTGGGATTTGAACTGTGGTCAGTCATGTGGAATCCAGCTTGCTTAGCCACTAGGCCATGAGGCTGGCCCTGAAGTTCAAACTTGCTCTCTGCTTTCTACATTCTGTCAAATGCTGGAGTAGGCCGAGTGAACATAGCAGTCCTAATAATTCCTCATGCTTGGATAGGAGAACTCTCAGTGCCAGCTCCCTGGGAGAAATATCTTTATCCTCATTTTACAGCCAAGGACAACAGGCTCAGATGGGGCAGTGGTTTGCCTGAGGTCACACAGCTGGGAGGTTCTGATTCTCTCTGCCTTGGTCCTGCTTGCTCTGCTGGGTTTTCTGTTTGTTTGTATTTTTAAATTTTGTTTTGTTTTTGCTATAGGGTGTGAGTGAGACAGAGAGACTGGGAGAGACAAAGATAGAGGGAAAATGAGAAATCACCCTCCACGGGGGATGACCAGGCCACAGTCTCTTCTCCTCCATTTTCCTCTTGGGATTTTGAGCATACGTGAACACACTCCCGGTATGTCTTTCAAGCTGCCAGGTCTGGGGCTCAAACCAGTAAGTTGGCCAGGTGGGACCTAGAACCTTAACCACCATGCCACCTGCTGGACCATCTGCTGCTTAAAAATGGAAATTTTTTAAAGACAGGGAACAAAGAAATGAGGGGCATCTCGAAGTCCCACTCATTCTGGCCAACCCCGATGACATCATCTCAGGTTCCCCTAAAGTGAGGAGGGAAGAAGGCCAAGTAGACAGGGTGGCTCTGGGAGCAGACTCAGGGCTGGCGAACTCCCCTGGTGGCCCCTGTGGTTCCCTGTGTTTTCCTCGCCCTCTGGTCTCTGGCTGCGTCTTACTTGCCAGGTGTTTAGCTGGCTGAGGGCAGACCCTGGTGCCCATCCTCTGGCAGTTCATGGACAGCAGGTGCCAGTCGTGTTCTGGGGCTCTGGACATTTGCATTGTCGGGAGGGTGGTTTGGGCCAGGAGTACAGGCTTTGAAATCAGATGAACTCTGGTTGGAATCCCAGCTCTGCTACCCTGGGCAAGTTTCTCTGCCTCTCTGAGCTTTAGTTCCCTCAGCTATGAAATGGGGAAATAATGGTTATCAACGTCTGGAGCTAGCTGTGCAGAGCACTTGCTTAAGGCATTAAAGCTCTCCAGGAGCCCTGCTCAGTTTCCGTGTCTGTAAGTGGGGCATCACATACAGGAGGGCTGTGAGGAAGAGGTGAGATGAAGGAAGAAGTGCCTCCTCCCCTCGAGCCTTAGTTTCTGCCTCTGTAGAATGGGAGGCCCCTCGAGGGCACCAAGGGCTCCAGCCCCCACCTCCCACGTGCATCTCAGGAAGTGCCTTTTCCTTAGCACATACCTTGGAGAGGTTCATTTGAGCCTGGTTGAAGGAGATGCCTTTGATGTAGGGCAGTGGGAAGGTCATTCCTCTGAGTATGTCTGTGAGAGGGGAGGGCAGGGGGTCAGTGGGTGCAGGGCAAGGGATGGCATGGGGCCTGGCCAGCTGACCCCTGGCTGCTCTAGTGCTCAGGAAAGGGGAGGGATGGGTGTGTCCCCCTTCCAGCTCCTTTTGCTTAGGGAGACATCTCCACCTCCCATAAGGCAACCCCCAATCTGGAAAGCCAGTCTCTAATCAGCTGCTCTAGCCCTTTACCAAAAACCTATCCTAAGGGCTCTCTTTCCTGAATGTATTCAGTAACCATGAACATAGTTTTATGAAGATTCTTCTCAGCAGAATTTTAAGGAATGGTCTATTTCTTGAAGGCTTCTTATGGCCTAAAACACTATATGCTCCTGAAAAAAATGTGAAAATGTTGGTAGAAACTGAAAATGTTTCAAAAACAGATTAGAAAGAATTCAGATTAAACTGAAGAATTAACCTTGCAGCTAGATATTTGGCCATATTAATAAAATAGCCATTGACTATATAAAAATATTCATGAATATTGTATATTTTACTTATTTTTTAAGTATATAAAAATAGTTTTTAAAGTAAGTTTTTGGCATATTGGTTAATTTAATACACTTGGAGCATTGGTCATTTGGCAATTTGGGCTACAGCAAATTAGTCATTTGACTGATTGGTTTCCAGTAAACTTGAGTTTCCAAGATTTGACCTGAGTGCCAGGGTCCTTCCTGCCCGCTATGCTGCACTGGCCAGCCCTCACTCCCCACCCACTTGCTCTGGCTTAGACAGAGTCAGGAATCCCCTTGCTGGTCTAATGTGTCATCCTGGCCCAGGCAGGTGAGGTGGGATGGGAAGAGGCACAGCTACATCTGGACTCCCACCTGTCCTCAGACCCCCAAGATGCCCTTTCACCAGCTTCCCAGCTCCTGGCCTCTGGGCCCCCCTTATTTCAATCTTCTCTCTGTGTTGAGGACAGTACCTGTAGCACAGATCATGTAAATCTCTCCTCTGTCAGTTCTCCTATCCTGGGACTGCTGCTTGTGGGCAGCCCTCCTGGATTTCCTCTGTGGCTTTGGCCCTGCCCTTCCCTTCAATGGAGAGAGCTTTCACTAGGACTTCAGTGTGAATAGCACCTTTGACGTTATGCAACCCCCTGGCCAGGCTGTTCGGTTCTCGCAGGACTATACATGCATCCCAGGCCAGGCTGAGCCTCTAGGTCTTCTGTTGACCCTCTAGTGCTGCTCTGGTCCAGGAGCTAAGACAGGTGTCTGTGGGCCCTGCCAAGGGGACCCTTGCTCCCCTACCCATTGCTCTGCCCCAGGCCAAATTGCATCCTTGCCCATGTCCTTGTTCTCCAGACACCTTGCTGGACCTCCCATTGAAATGCTTGCCTGCCCCCAGGTAGGTGCCCTCAAAGGCAAGTGTGCCCATTTTGCATCCAAAGTCTTCCCTAGCCACTCTGGGCCTCAGGATGGACCCCAAACGTTCAACCTGGCCAGCACGCGAGCCCCCACCTGCTCCACTAGTGTCACTCTGCAATCCCAACAGGAGTTGGAGCACAGAGAAAGCCCCTGCTAGGGAAGCCAGAAACCAGGGGACTAAGCTCAGCTCTGCCAGAGACTCGCTGTGTGACCTTGGGGAAGTCATTTAACCTCTCTGGGCCTGGGTGGGGGCTCTCATCTGAAAGATAAGGATACTGAGCCAGGTGATCTCTCAGGGCTGAGTAAGGTGTAAGGCACTGGACAGGGTTCTGGGGACATAACTTGCAGGCGAGTGGGTGACTGTCACACACACTGCATCAGGGAAGCATAAGGCAAGAACATTCCGAGTCCTATAGACCACAGGGGCCTGAGCCGCCTCCATGCTTCCACATCACTCTGTCTTCTTGGAGTTACCTCCCAAAAAGCTCCCTGCCCTCTGCCGTCTCAGAGCCCGCTTCTGAGGGAGCCTTAAGGCGACAGCGCTTTGGAAAGATCTGAATGTGTTACGGGTGTCTAAAGATAGGTGATGTTGCAGAAAGCTCCACTCCCAGGCACCTCTCAAAGATCAAAAGGATCTGCTCTCAGGCACTTTGGCTGAGCTGGTGAGAGCTGCCCACCTCAGATGGGCACGTTTGCCTCAGGCTCTGTCCGGCCTGTGCTCAGGCATGGTTCCCGCAGATGGAGTGGAAGCTGTGGGCTGCCTTACTTCTGAGGGCCCTTTCCTTTCCTATCACTCACCTCCACCCCCTCAAGAAGCCCTCCCTGGCCACTGGTCCTCTCTGAGCTCCCCTCGTCATCAGCTGCCTGACCGGAGAACAGGACGCATGGGACCCCTTCCCTCACCCCCAGATTTCGGAGTCTCTAGCCTGCCTCCTCTGCCTTCCCATGGGCAATTCTTAATCAGCCCCAGGAGACCAGGCAGAGCCAGCTGTCTGTGTAGGTCCTCAGACATGTGTAGTTCTGCGCTGACTACACGGTGCACGGGCATGACAGAAGCAAAGCAGGCCTCACTGTTGCCACAGGACAAATACATACCCTTCATCAGCTCTGGGAGAAGGACCTCCAGACCGGGCACCTACAATAGATGGAAGGACAGGAAGGTCACTGCAGCTGGGTCGGTGGGCTCTGACCACGAGGATGGCAGGGGCCAGTGTACAGATGCCCACGGATGATCGAGTGGTCCCAGGGACTCCACTCTAAAGGACACTGGAGCCGGTTGACCAAATGAGTGACTGAGCTGGGGAAAACTGAGGGGTCTGAAAGAGAGACACCCTCATAGGTGGCAATGACTGTCTGCATCTCTCGGACCCCAGTTGGTTCGTGAGACCTCAGAGTCAGAGCTGTACAGAGACCAGTATTGGGTTGGTGTGAGGAACTCTCTACTGCTGAGAGCTGCTTGATAATGGGCAGGAATTAGCCCATTGAGATAGCAAGACTCATCATCGGGCCTACTTGGGCAAATTGGAAAAGGACTCCCTCTGTGGCATTCCTTTCCCACCTGCTGGGGGACGGTCATGAGTGTGCACACCCTCACGGCCTGTGGTGTGGATACTGTGCCGTGCATTGCTTGTCCGACCACACGGCTGCCTTGTCTGGGTGACGGACCCCTCATGACGTCATGGGAGAGATCCCTTACTGGAGCAAATGAAGGCAGGGTCTCTAGGCTCTGTCAACCCTGGGATTCTATGAAAGGTGAGGCTGGGCCGGCCTAAAGTAACAGGGATGACCATTTGGTCGTGTTTCCTGGTGCGTGGTCTCACTCAGCCCTTTTGTTTAGTTGTTTCTCTATTCTTGCCCCCATCCTCCGTTAGGGCTAGAGCTTGAGACTCATGGTCCTGTAGAAGTGGAGGGGGCAAAAGGGGTGTTACTACATGGGGGTGCTCCCGACTGGCAGGGTGGTGAGAAGCGCTTCCAGCATAGGAGCAGGGGACACCCCTGGGGAGAGAGCATGTGTTCCCCCCCCCCCCACTGCACCCATCAGTGGGGCTGCCTGCAGCACCCAAGGGCAGCGAGGGCGCAGACCAGTCCCACTGCGGCCCTGCTGCTCTTGACCTGAGGAGGTGATGCCCTTAAGCACCCTGGAGCCATCCTGGACGGCCCCCCTCACTCCTGCCCCACACCCACCCACCAGGACGGCCTCCCAAATTCTTCCATTGCTGCTGCTCAGCCAAGCCTCATAGACCCAACGTTGTATCATTCTTTCTTTTCTTTTTAAGTTTCTTTACTAATTATGATAGAGGACACATGAACGTGAGAGAGCTCCAGAGAAAGAGCAGAGAGAGAGCCACGCAGCCTCCCAAGGTCTCATCGCATCACGAACCCCTTTTTCTAGCCCTCCAGCTCCTTAGGGTCTCGGGCATACATACATACGCCCTGCCTGTTTTCAGGAGATCCTATAGGGGGATTTGAACCTCAGTCAGCCACGTGGCTTCCAGCACTGCAGTTCAGTTTGCTACCACCTGTGCCACCAGGTGGGGCTGGCTGGGCCATTCTCCCAGTCTGCTTGCTGGTCTCCCTGCTCCCTGCCGGGTCAGGGTCACCTGTAGCCTGCTCCTCCTCTCTTCAGATCAGGCCAACTCCTGGCTCTGCCCACCCCTCTGACCCCCCCTTTCCGCCCTCCTGGGAGGGGGAACATCCTGCCCCCGCCACTTTTGCAGGACTGAATCCAAGGCTCTAATCCTAAAAGGGGAGGGGTCAAGACAGAAAACCGAGATGACTCCCTGTGCTCCAGTCACCCTGGCCCTGGCTGTTCTCTGAACCCATTAGGTACAGCCCTGCCTTCAAGAGTCCTTTGGACCATCCATCTA
This sequence comes from Tupaia tana, assembly GCA_026018925.1. Classification (NCBI taxonomy): domain Eukaryota; kingdom Metazoa; phylum Chordata; class Mammalia; order Scandentia; family Tupaiidae; genus Tupaia; species Tupaia tana. The sequence goes on from JAKSZU010000015.1 coordinate 30,890,454, forward strand.
TTCTCCTGATATCCCCAGGCCCCAGCCCCCTAATCTCTGGTCAAAAGCTCTTCCTTGCCCCATAAGCCTGATCCCCATCTCCTCTACTCTTTCCTGTGTTCTCACGGCCATATACTATGTACATCATTTCCTGTGCTTACTGTTCGCATCTGACCGCGCCCTGCCAAATATGAGTTCTGCAAGAACAGGGACCTCATGTGGTTCCCTGACACATCCCAAGTACCTACGGCAGGGCAGGCACGTAGTAGGTGCTCAGTAAATATTTGTTAACTTTATGGAAGAATTAAATGGATGAGTTTAAGCTTTTGAGACCCACCGTCCCCGCAGGCATGGGGGGCTTCAGGGTGAGGTGAGGTCAGGGATAGCAGGTGCATGAGTCTCCCAACCTGGCTACACCAATGACTTGGGGCCTTTCTTTCCACCTGCTTGGGACCACAGGAAGGTTAAGTAAGAGAAGAGACTTACCTGCTTCTCGAGGCCAGCAGGGTAAGTGACCAGGATGGCCGAGGAGCTATCAGAGTAAAGAGGTCACTCTTAACAGGAGAGGGCAGCTGTTCAGAGTGCAGTGTTCAGTGCGCTGTGGGCCACAAACCCCCACCCCCGCATCCCAGTAAGACTTGGTTCCACTGACAGCAAGCATGGACATTAGCGCCCCTTAACGGTATTCTCTCTCCGTCTCGCTTTCTCTGTCAGCCATCTTATTTGAATCTCCAAAACCAGAAACATTACCTGTTTGGAGATAGCTGGAGTTCCTGATTTCTCGAGGAAAATGCAGCCTTTGAGAGTAATTTCTATGAGGAATTGAAATGAGGTCATTCCAGGAGAGGACTTTCCATTCCAGCCAGAGGGATTCCTTGGACACTCCCCGGCCCAGGAATACTTTTTCAGGGTTGGCCTCCTTTTGTCTGGGAGCCTTCCCACCCCCTGAGCCTTTCTTCTCGAGTCACTGGTTCATGTATAGTCATACCACGTGTGCGGGGGCCTCTGGTGGGAGCTGGGTGCCCTGGAAGGCAGGGGAGGCCAAGGCTAGGTACATGGGGGTTCAGCTTGGTGGCAGGACAGCCTTTAGGAATGAGAGTCACTTGGCCCTAGAACCACCATGCTGGAGACCAGAGGACCCCTTAGTTTTGAGGGGTGTCCATGGGCCTCCATAATTCACACCTTCATCTTATAAACTAGAAATAGGGTGTTTTGCCACCAGGTAGAGACGATCGGTTTTCTTGGCCACAGAATCATGCTAGCTAAGACTCCAGGATCCTGTTGTATCTACCTGATACCACTCAATTCACCCACACGGGGGTGACCCTCCTGCCCTGCTCTAAGGCACAACCCAATTTCAAGGTCTGTGGAAGGGGAAATAGAAATCCCAAGGGGGCTGAGAATACAGATGTTGAAACTTTGCGGGGTTGCTGTATTTGCCAAGAATTCCTCCCAGGGTGCAGGCCTCTGTGGCTGGGGTCACACTGTGTCTTGGGAAGGGGAGAAATACCGGCCTGTGAGGGCCACCGTGGACTCTATGTCTTTGAACTTCCTCCTGGGACGTTCCTAGGTAAGAACGACTCAGCATGGGCACCAGCTGAGGGGCTTGGAGACAGGCCCACTAGTTTTTGAGGCCCATGGGGAATAGTGAGGGTGGGCTGAACAGGTGCTGAAGTGTTTTAGTGTTTCAGATGGGCATAGCTATCTGGGTGTGGGAGACTGAATGCTGGTGGGCCACACAGTAGTCCCCATCCTGTTACCCTGTCCTTAGCCAGAGAGCCCTGGACCCAGGGCCCAGGAGAACAAGGAGTTTCGAGTCTCACTCACCCAGGAAACTGAGGTAGAGGAGGAGTTGCTGGGCCCGAGCAGCACCACTGAGCCTGGCTGGCTGATCACAGCTGTGTGGCCTTCAGGGTGGACAGTGGGAGGCTTGGGGGTGCTGATGGTCATTCCCATACTCCCTCTGGACTGATGTGAGGGCTGAATGAGGTTAAAGCAGAAAAGGCACAGTTAGGGACACAGATTTGGAAGAATGGGAACAAGACCCTCCTAGGAGTCAGGGGTCTGACTTTCCATCCTTGCTCTGCATCAACTCACTGCGTGACCCTTGAGGGTCATTTACCCTCCCTGCACTTCTTTGAGGTAAGATTTCATTCTCCTTCTTCTGGGAACACATAGCAAGGAAGAGCATAGATTTTTGGACCAGAGTCTCAGTCTACTACTTGCAAGTCGCGTGATCTGAGGCAAATAAGGCGGGGCTAACCATGGCACCTGCCCACAGAGTAGTTCTGGGATGAAGTGAGTTAACTTAGGGAAAGTGCTTAGGAAAGAGGTCCTGCACCTGGTAACGCTATGTACGTGTCAGTTATTGTGATTATTATTACTATTATTGTTTATGTCTACCGGGCATTGTAACTGTTTTTTGTTCTTCTTAGAAGGCACGTGTCCTTGCCAGAGAGGGATAGGAGAGCGAAAGGAAAAATCACTCCACATGAGGAGCGGCCATGCCCCACGATCCCTGTCCTTAGCCAGAGAGCCCTGGACCCAGGCCCCTGGAGAACAAAGAGTTTCGAGTCTCACTCACCCAGGAAACTGAGGTAGAGGAGGAGTTGCTGGGCCCAAGCAGCACCACTGAGCCTGGCTGGCTGATCACAGCTGTGTGGCCTTCAGGGTGGACAGTGGGAGGCTTGGGGGTGCTCATGGTCCTTCCCATACTCCCTCTGGACTGATGTGAGGGCTGAATGAGGTTAAAGCAGAAAAGGCACAGTTAGGGACACAGACTTGGAAGAATGGGAACAAGACCCTCCTAGGAGTCAGGGGTCTGACTTTCTATCCTTGCTCTGCATCAACTCACTGTGTGACCCTTGAGGGTCACTTACCCTCCCTGTACTTCTTCGAGGTAAGATTTCATTCTCCTCCTGGGAACACATAGCAAGGAAGAGCATAGATTTTTGGACCGGAGTCCCAGTCTACCACTTGCAAGTCGTGTGATCTGAGGCAAATAAGGCGGGGCTAACCATGGCACCTGCCCACAGAGTAGTTCTGGGATGAAGTGAGTTAACTTAGGGAAAGTGCTTAGGAAAGAGGTCCTGCACCTGGTAACGCTATGTACGTGTCAGTTGTTGTGATTATTATTACTATTATTGTTTACGTCTACTGGGCATTGTAATCACTTTGTTCTTCTTAGAAGGCACATGTCCTTGCCAGAGAGGGATAGGAGAGTGAAAGGAAAAATCACTCCACATGAGGAGCGGCCATGCCCCACGATCCCTTCTCCTCCATCTCTCCCTCCTGTCAGGGTTCTGGGCACGGACATGAAATGTCCTGGCATATTTCTCTAGCTGCTGAGTCTAGAACTCAAACCGCCATGTAGGCCACCCACATGAGATTTGGCTGCCCTAACCGCTGGGCCACAGAGCTGGCCTATCGGGTGTCATATTCTAAAAGGCATGGAACATAGACTTTGCAGTTGGGGACTGGGTTCAAATCTTGGGTCTGTCCTTCCCTGAGCAATGTGAGCTTTGGCATGTGACGTCGCCTTGTTGAGTCTCAGTTTGCTCACCTGTAAAAGGGAGTGAGTGAAGGGCCACTGGAGGATTGCACCCACATAGGTGGAGGGGCCTGGCACAGCGGCTGCCCACTGTTACCACGTGTGCCTTAGTAGGTCTCATTCAGGAGTGAATAATAATGGCAGCCACACAGCCACGGGCACCTGGGCTAGGCAGTCAGCTTAGATACTGGAGTGTCTTATTTGCATTACCCGTTAATCTCCACACCCAGGAAGCGGGCGCAGTGTCTTGCAGAGTCCATGGCAGGAAACCCTGATCAAATGGAACACGCTCCAGTGCATTGCCTGGCCCCGCCCCATCCCAGTCTTTCCTGAGGCCCTGGCCAGGGTGCTGAAGGAGAAGCCAACAACACACCCACCTGGGGTCCAGGCTCCAGCTCCCTCGGGGACAAAAGCTGCATGAGGTCAGCAGCCTGCAAAAAGCACAAAGTACGTGTTGGCCTTTAGAACCCAGCAGGTCCGTCCTGGGCAACTAGAGGACTCAGGTGGGTTCGATGGGATGTGATTGTCCCCAACTGGATGCACCATGTGCACCCAGGACAGCATCAGGGTAAGAGGGGCCATTCATCGGGCTTCTCGTGGATTTATCTGGAAAGGTTACCTTTATTTTTTGAATGACTTTTTGGGTTTATTTTTAATTTTTACCATAGGGCATTTGTGCTCACCAGAGGGAAACAGAGACAGAGAGAGAGAGAATGTGAGAAAGCACCCCCAGGGGTGATGGCTACACTGCAATCCTTTCTTCAGTCTCCTCTTGGGATTTTGGGCATGCACACACACATGTCCGACATGGTTTTCAAGCCCCAGGTCCAGAACTCAAACCACAAAGTCGGCCCTGTGGGATCCAGCCGCCTTCACTGCCACACCACCTGCTGGCCCTGTTTTAATCATTTTTTTTTTTCCTTCCACAATTTTATTGTGAAAATACCCACACATATGTCAAAGTTGAAAGATTGTTATCCTGGGTTGTCAGAAAAGTCATGACACGTTCTTGCATAGAAAAAACACGTCATGACTTTTCCGACGACCCAATAGAGAAAGCTTGCATGCTCATCACGTGGCGTCTCCCAGTAACATTTTCCTCTACTTGCTTTATCACACTTTTCTCCAACTAGTTATGCTCTGAAAAATCACAAAAAAATCACATTGTAGAAAATATTACATAAATGTATGAAGTAAAAGTTAAAAGTCCTCCCCAACACTCCCCCTCCTTCCTTTCTCTCTGAATTCTCAGGGTGACTGCTGTTGACATTTCGGAGTACACCCTGACAGACTTTTTTTTTCTATGCATATACAAGCATGGGGATGTTCTAACCACATAATCCTGCCTTTTGTTTGTTCTTCCCAACATCAATCAGTACACATAGAACAACCCCATTCTTTTAAACAGCTGGGTAGTACTCCAGACAGCAGGAACATAACCAGATTTATTTTCCCTGCTCTAATAGATGGACACCTAAGCTAACTTTATTTTTTACCCCGTAACAAGTGAAGCCACAAAGAACACTCTTGCACATAAACCCTTGGCCACTGGCATGAGGATTTCTATAGACATGGAACTACAGGGTTCACTTCTAACTGTCTCAGAGCTGTCGCACCTGTGCAGGGTGAAGGGAACAGCAGGGGGTGGCTAGAGACCTGGCTCTCATCCTGATCTTACCTACTGGGTGACCTTGGACAAGTCACTTCCCCTAGCTTGGCTTCCTTACATGAAAAATGGAGCAATAACAATAAATCTCTTTCAAACATGGATCTTAGGAGTTCGTTTTTTTACTAAATATTTATGGATAGCTCATTGTGCTTTTTTTTTAAATCTGTCATTTGGTTTTTAATCATCTTAAGTCTTACGATGGCATAATTTACAAATCTATGCTGATGGAATATCTCCTTTACTTTAATCCTTCTAATAAATTGGCAAAAACACCATTACCAATCACACACATACAGTAGTTCTTGTTTCTCTGTGGTTTTGAACAGTTGCCTAACAATCCTGAAATATAACTTAGTCTGACTTAAATAGAATTCAAAGGTATAATTTAAAATGCTACTAAATCTTGTCATACTGACTTTTAAAAGCGTCTGACCTTACAAATCATTTATAAATATGTGAAGAGTTATATATTCTTTATTTGATAGTATACATAAACCACACTAAAATGTCTTTCAATAAGTAAAAGGTAGTGTTTTGGATAAAGGGAATTCAAATTAAAATGGTAGAGTTAAGACCAAATATATAAGACATCACTACCTTATCTTCAGTTTTTGCCTTAACAGGTTAATAAACACAAATTAAAACACAGGTGAGTCTGCTTAGTTTTGAGAAGTGGAGGGATTTCGCCAGCATTTATATATTCATATAGCCAGTTACATATAAGTCTAAATAAAACTAATCTCCAGTAGGCTTTCAGATGGCATTCACCATCTTAGTAGAAATATGAGCATCACTAATGAATTACTAAATATATCTTTAGAAAGGGCAAAAATAGTGATAGCACTTACTGAACTGAAATTACTATCAAAATTAAAAAAAAACAATATTAATTTAACCACAAGCCAGTCTTATTTAAATCAGGATTGTCCAACAAAACCTGTCAGCCATTCATGATCTGAGTTCTGGTGTAGGAGATCAATTAAAATATGGTACACATAAAAAAGGTGAGACATTTCTGTTTTGTCATAAATAAGGCAGTGGCCACCTATTACTCATTAGTAGCTTTTTTAAGATAAGCTATCAACTCTGCTCTTTCTGACTTTTTTTTTTTTTTTTGAGAAGTTTTTGCTATAGGGCGCGTGCGCTCGCCAGACAGACAGAAAGAGACAGAGAGATAGAAAGCGAGAAATCACCCCCCAGAGGGGATGGCCATGCCGCAATCCCTTCTCCTCCATTCTCCTCTTGGAATCTTGGGCATGCACACACACGCGCCCGGCATGAGTTTAAGCCATTGGGTTTGGGACTCGAACCGCGGTCGACTATGTGGGAGTCCAGCGACATAGCCATTATGCTAACTGCTGGTCCCTCTGACTTCTTTTTAATGCCAGCGAAGATCATTTTTGTTCCAGGGATGTACTTCTTGGGATTCTCCAAATACTCCATCAGTGTATCTTCTCCCCAGGTAATGCCTTTGTTCTTGTTGGCATCTGTGTAAGAGAATCCAGGGGCCTGACCTGTCTTCCGCCCAAATAGACCATGGAGATTTGGGCCAGTCTTGTGCTTGCCTCCCTTTTCCACGGTGTGGCACTGGGCACACTTCTGAACAAAAATCTTCTTGCCTTTCTCAACATCACCCATTTTTAATTCTCTCTTTTGTCGCTTGGGAATATAGAGCAACCGCTCAGAAGTCAGACGACCCACTCTCTAAACTCACTGTGCATTTTTTAGGTAGTTTACTGTCCACAGTCTCTGCCCTTGTAATGGGGAAGACAGCGAACAAGTAAAGTTAAATAAAGACATACATATATGATATGCACATGTGTATACACACATACATGTATATATACCTATGTGTGTGTATATACAACTCTGCATATATAACTTTCTACACACACGTATATACATATATGTACACTAGAATGTGCTCTGTGCTTTGAGTGGAAAGGAATGAAGGGTTTGGGACTCGAACCGCGGTCGACTATGTGGGAGTCCAGCGACATAGCCATTATGCTAACTGCTGGTCCCTCTGACTTCTTTTTAATCTAATAAATTAGATTCTTTTTAGGAATTATTTTATTTAACTTTATTTACTTATTTATTTTAATTTGACCAGAGAGGGATAGAGCAAGAGAGAGCAAGAGAGAGAGAGAGGGAAAGTGAGAAAGCAAGGCGCCAGGTCTGGGACTCGAACCACAGTTGGCCAAGTGGGAGTCCAGTGCCCTTAACCCCCTTGTCACCCGCTGGCCCCCATACATTAGATTAAAAAAAGATAATTATTTATTTAATTGTATTTACTTATTTACTATTATTATTATTATTTTAATTTGCTATAGGGCACATGTGCTCACCAGAGAGAGAGAGAGAGAGAGAGAAAGTGAGAAAGCAAGCCACCAGGTCTGGGACTTGAACCTCAGTCATGTGGGACCTCAGATCCTCAACCACCACGCTATCTGCTGGCCCTTCACTAGATTTTGACATGAGCTGGTCAAGAGGGGGCTGTCTGAGAAAATGATGTTTTTACTGAAATCAGTGAGGAAGTGCTCCAGGCAGAGACCAGCATGTGCAGAGCCCTGAACTGAGAATGCGCTCGGCCTGGGTAGCTGGAGCACTGTAAGGAGACGGGACCGGAGAGACGGTCGGGGGCCAGACCACACAGGGCCCGAGGAGCTGCCCAGAGGAGACAGATTCTATTCGGGGTGCAGTGCGGAGCTGCAGGGGGCTTTGAAGAGTGATGGATCTGGATTTCTTCCTCATTTGATCCCCCACTGGCCTTGGGAACCGATTCTTGCAGACCTCTCTGTGTATGCTTCCTTGCCACCATCAGTTCACCTCCTTGGAGGTGGGGCATCTGGGGTTTGCCTTCTCACTTAGCCACTTGCTACCCCACTATCCTGCTTTCTTTAAGATAAATTGTTTCATTCATTGAACTATTTCCTTGTTCAGCTTCTACTTTCCAGACTCTGAGCTCTACAAGGGCAGAGACCCTTAGGGCCTAGCACACAGTCGGCCTTCCATAAAGACTTGCAGCATAAATGAATGGGTCAGTGTTAACAAAAAAGGAACAAGAAAAGAACCTGAGTATTTAGGGAAGTCTTCTATGGGAGGAGACTTCTATGCTGGGTTCTAAAGGCTGAAGAGGAGTTCTACAGGTGAGTTTCAAGTATGAAAATGACTTACCTAGGCCCACCCAGACAGGCACTGTCACCACCCGAGTCTTGGGCTGTCCCTTCATGTAAAATATAGAGCAATAAAGTTCTGTCCTACCCCTTCCTCCTTTCCTTGAGCACTCACCGTGTGGTCCTGGGGGTCCATGTGGATCTCCTTACTGGTATACAGGCAGGACAGGATGTCATTGAAGACTTCCAGCCCAAAGCCCAGGTCTGCCATGCTGCCTTGGGCTAACCTTGGCAGGGACTGTGGGGCCAGGTAGCGGGGCCTTGCGGTTCTCCGATGTGGGCCACAGGGGGTAATGAACTTCAGAGAAATGAAAGGAGAGATTTAGTGGGATGGGGCTCCTTGGCTAGCACATGGAGGGCTCACCCGTGCCAGGCACGGTGCTGAATGCTCACATGCACAGGTTCATCTGAACCTCTCAACGGCGTGTGAGATGGCAGCTGTCATTGTCACCATCTGACAGACAGGAGAACCGAGGCCCAGAGAAGTGCGAGGACCTGCTTAAGTTCCACACATGGTAAGAGGTGGGGCTGGGCTTTGAGCCCGTGAGCCTGTTTCCTTGTTTCTCTCTCATGTGACCCTGCTGCCTTCTGAGCTTCATTTGCAGTGCCTCCCTCCTGTCCACTCGAGTCCCCTTTACCCCCGTCATTCCCTGGGGAAGGGAGGCACAGTGGGTGGATGTGATGCCGGCGCAGCCAGCCTTGCCCCTTTCCGGGCCTCAGTTTCCTCATCTGAGAGGTCCCTTGCAGTTGTGCCATTGTGTGGTCCTGCAGTCCTGACCTCACTCACTGTCCACACAGCCCGGTGACCTCTCCTGCCCTCCAGGGTTGCGGCTGGACTCCCAGACTCAGCACAGCTCCTGTTCCCGAGGGCCTGTGGGGCCTCTTCCTCCTCCTCGCCCTCCTCTGCTCCTTCTGTTTCCTCCTCTCTGTCTCCTGTGCGGAAATGCTCCCTCCCATTGTCCTCCCGGACCAGTGGGTGTCCCCAGCTACGGGAGCTGGCTCACCTGGACTTTCATCAGGATGGCCTCCTCAGTGAATTCTGTGGTGGTGACAAAGTACTGGAAGTCATCTGGGCCCGAAAAGCTTGGGGCTACAGTGAGGCAATGACAGGGCTCAGCCTCCCTGGGGCTCAGCCAGGCAGGGGAGCACCATGCTCGCTCTCTGCTTAGCTTCACATTCCTTGAGGTCTTGCAACAGGCGGCATTTACTGAGCGATGACTGTGCCGGGTTGTCTGAACCATCACAGCCGCCCTCTGTGGCCCCTGTTTAGCCCTGCTTTAGAGCCTGGGAAACTGAGGCTCAGAGGCGGACGTGACTTGCCGAGGTCACAAGCTATTATTGTCCCTTTGCTCCTCCACTAGAACGTAGGCTCCCCATGGGCAAGGCCTGTCCATCTTGCTCCCCGCAATATTCCCAGAGCCCACTACAGTGCCTGACACCCAGTAGGGAGACAGCAAACACCCCCTGCTCCCAACCAGCAGCTACATACGCAGAACCACGTGCAGTAGGTCTTCCAGCACCAAATTGAGCAGATTTGTGGCCAGAGGGCACACCTGAAAGGAGGATAGGAGGGTCCTCACTGGGGTCGAGGAAGGTCAAAGACTCTCCCTGGGGCCACAGCTTTCTCCCCACGGGACAGGGAAGGCTGATAACTCACTATCTTCTGTAGGAGGTAGGGCAACGCCTCATCCAGGATGCTCGTCACCGACTTCATTTCATTCACCAGGACAGGGCCCATCCTAGGGAAGGGGACAGCTGGTGGGGTCTGAGAAACTGAGGCTGGGCAGAGAGTCCAGGCAGGACTGAGGAAGACCGCCTTTGGGTCTGTGTAGTATGGAGGCCCAGAGCAGCTGCTTCCTCCCCTCCATGACATCACCATCCCTCTTCTCTCTGTTTCCCCCTTTCCCATCTCTGTTCTTTCCCCCCTTCTTGTTTCTTGCTCGCTCTCTTTCTCTTCTTTATTTCTTCCTGATTTGCTCTGCCTCTGTTTCTTTATTTCTCTCTCTGATAAAGGCCTCTGGGTTTTCAAGCAGAGAGAGGTCACACCTGGTAGTGAAAGTCCTGGAAGGCTTCCTGGAGGAGGTTTTGTGCTGAGTAACTGTGAGGATGATAGAGAGTGGCCACCTTCTGTGGCAGGTTCTATGCTAAGTGAGTCACATGCATTAGCTTATCTCTTCTCAGCAGTAACTCCATACTGGCTGGGTACTGTGATCACCTTTTACTAGTGAGGAAAACTGCGGCTTAGAGGCTTGGCCAGGACCCCCCGCTAGGCAGGGCTGAGATGAGGGGTAAATCTGCATGGGTAAACACTGAGCTATGACATTGAACGTGGAGGCAGCAGGGGCTACCTGGCAGTACGTGCAGGGTGTGGCCTTAGAGACCCCTGGTGCCCTAGTCACTCCAGACGGCTGGGCTGGGAAGAGGCATTCCAGCCACAAGTGAAGGATCAGTGCCCATAGGCCTGGCATCTGGCCTCGCCCCAGGGGAACGCGGAGGTGCAGGGACTCACTGCTCCAGAAGCTGGATGCTCAGGTATCCGGGTGGGGTGTGGCACTCCTCGAAGGCCACCTGGGTCTTATTCCCGGTCTGTTCCAGCCGGACTCCAATGCGAATGTTCTTGATGACTTCGAGCCTCAGGATCCTGCAGGGACCACACGTGTGGTCAGGTTCCACACCAGAACCCCGATTGAGGCCAGAGGTCACCAGCCTGCGGTTACCTGGGGGCCTCAAATTAAAACTAGGAGGGTTCATTCAAAAAATGTAAAACCGGGCCAGGAGATGGTGGCTGGATCCCACATGGCTGACTGTATGGTTTGAGTCCCAGGCCTGGTGGCTTGAAAATCATACCAGGTAGGGAACCAGCAGTTAGTGTAATGGCTATGTCGCTGGACTCCCACGTAGTCGACCGCGGTTCGCGTCTCGGACCCGGTGGCTTACAACTCACGCCGGGCACGTGTGCGTGCGTGCCCAAGATCCCGAGAGGAGAATGGAGGAGAAGGGATTGCGGCGTGACCATCCCCCCTGGGGGGTGATTTCTCGCTTTCTGTCTCTATGTCTCTCTCTGTCTATCTGGCGAGCGCACGCGCCCTATAGCAAAAAACATCTCCAAAAAAAAAAAAAAATCATACCAGGTACATGTACATGTGTGCCCAAGGTCCCAGGATGAGAATGGAGGAGGGATTGCGGTGTGGCCATTCCCACTGGGGGGTGATTTCTCACCCCTCTCTCTGTCTCTCTCTGGTGAGCACATGCGCTCTATAGCAAACTAAAAACCTGAGAGGTCTGACAACAGCTGGCCAGCATCCTCACGGGGGCGGGGGGTGGAGGGGAAGGGGGTAACTGGGACTGAAGGTGACCTTGAGGTAGGCCACCCGATCTCCAGCTTGCCACAATCCCCACCAGGCTGATGGTCAAGTTGCATTTTCACTGCACTATTCCCACAGGGTAAGGATGTATTTATCATATAACAGGAATATTTCTCTGTGCCCGAGTCTATCAAAGGAGTATCTCTTTGTGCTCATGTTCTATTAAAAGGGAAAGCTAGAGCAAGAGAGCTGCATTTTGTAAGGAATGCAGCAGCGGACATATTTCTGAAGGGTGTTTGAGAATATCCCGTTTGGCATGCAGACAGCGGAGCACACCACTGCCGTGGCTGGGGGAGCGTCTGCAGCCTCAGGTCTGTCCAGTCATCCATGGCTCAGAATTATGAAGGTGAGCCCTCCCGATAGCCTCGTGCACCTGGGAACATGGATTATACCCATTTTATAGGTGAGGAAACTGAGGCCAGGGAATGGACGCCCTTTGCTCAAGTCGCCCACCCCAGGAGCACTAGATTCCAAGGTCAACTTGTACCAGACCCTTCTGCCCACCCCAGCCATCCTACTAATGTACCCACTTGCTGATTTACTCAGGGCACAGCCCCTCAGCATGGGAGTCAGAGGATTTTATTTCTTTTAATTTTTATTTATTTATTTATCGGAGAGGATTTTTCTACAGGGTGCGTGCACTCACCAGAAAGACAGAGAGAGACAGCGAGACAGAAAGTGAGAAATCACCCTTCGGGGGGATGGCCACACTGCAATCCCTTTTCCATTATCCTCTCGAGATCCGGGGCACACATGCACATGCGCCTGGCAGTTTAAGCCACTGGGTCCGGGACTTGAACCGCTGGCAACTACATGGGAGTCTAGCAACATAGCCATTATGTCAACTGCTGGTCCCTCAGAGGATTTTTTTTTTTTTTTGAGAGGTTTTTGCTATAGGGTGTGTGCGCTCGCCAGAAAGAGACAGAGAGATAGAGAGAAATCACCCCCCAGGGGGGATGGCCACACCACAATCCCTTCTTCTCCATTCTCCTCTTGGGATCTTGGGCATGCACGCACATGCGCCCGGTGTGAGTTTAAGCCACCGGGTCCAGGACTTGAGCCGTGGTTGACTACATGGGAGTCCAGCGACATAGCCATTACGTCAACTGCTGGTCCCTCAGAGGATTTTATTTTAACCTTTGCTAAAATAGTCTCACTATGTGCTCCTGGGTAAGTCCCTCTACTACTCTGGGCCTCAGTTTTCCCATCAATAAAAATGACTTTGAAACATGCCCAAGAGGGAAGGATTATCGTGACCGGGTGGTGACATGCAGCAGTGGCTAGCCCCTCACGGCCACCTCCGGAGGCATGTGTGCTGAGGGAGCCTCCATGCATACTTACTTTTGGAGCGAGAGGTACAGCTTGCAGCGCAATGTGACCTGCAGCAGGCTGTCGCTTAGAACTTCCAGGGTGACCTCGGGTCCTTGGGCATCTTCTATGACTAACCTGTGAGCGGCATGGCAAGTGTGGGGGGGGTGGTTTGCTGTAGCCTGGCACAGCCAAGTGTCTGGGCTGACAGGAGTAGGGGCAGCGGGCAGGAGGGATGAGGCAGTTCTGTCACAGCCCCTTCGCTTGGCCCCAGCCCAGCTGTAGAATATAGCTCTAGTCCCATTCTCCAAGCCGAGAAGACCTGGACAAGTCCCTTCCCTGTGCTGAGCCTCAGTCAACCTCTCTAACAGAGAGAATGCCATGGAGGTGCTCCTACACATATTTAACTTGCCTGAATTCAAGTAGAAGCGTTTGCAAAGGGAAAGCGAGCAGGTGACAGCCAGGGGCGGTAAGATAGCTGGTGGTCACCCAGCAAGCTACTGGGACCCTCTGCTCTGCCTTCTGCTCCATCCGTGGCCTCAGGTCCCAGCACCTCCCTGAGCTGGGAGGAGCCCAGGGTTTATGATACAAGCTGGTGTCTCACCGGTGCCCACTGGAACAGGCAGCAGCAACTTCCGGCACTGGAGGAAAACCTCAGGGTCTCTCTGAAGCCTGTGTGCCTGCCTCATCTTGGAACCTTCTGGAGGGGTTTGTAAGGGTGACTCAGACTCCGTGGGGCATTCCTACAGCCCTCCCGAGCCAGGGCCCTGTGCCCAGGCAGGTGAGGTGAGGCGTAGGCAATGGGGCCAGGCAGCCAGTCCTGGCCTTGGCATGGGACAGCTACCTCCTGCCAAGCCTCTCTGCACGGTGTTCCCACCCACCCCAGTGTCCTGGCATTTCATATCATGTCACCCCTAACAGAAACATTTCTTCTGGGGTCTGTGCTCTGAGGAAGTGTCCAGCTCTCTGGCTGGCGTGGGCGCCAGACCAGAGGCGTGCCCGTGGCGGCGTGGGCTGAGCTCACAGACCATGTGCCAACCAGATAAATCGACTCATTTCCAGTGGTACCTGCTTTACCAGGAGTCTGTACTCACTGGCCTTCAGGGTCATGCAGGTAACGTATGCGATGTGTGCGAGTGGACAGAGTGGCGGGGTCGGACGTAGGGGCTACAACACCAAGACTGTCTGTCATGTGGGAGGCCGGGCCAGGTGTGGCCAGATCTTTGTTCCTTTTTTTTTTTCTGAAGATTTTTTTTTTTTTTTTTTTGCCATAGGACATGTGTGCTTGCCAGAGAGCGAGAGAGAGAGAGAGAGAGAGAGAGACAGGGACAGAGAAAGTGAAAAATTACCTCCCCTTCCCAGGGTAATAGCTATGCCGTAATCCCTTCTCCATTTTCCTCACAGGATTTCTGGGGATTTTGGGCTCACACACATGTGCTGGTGTGATTTTCAACTGTGAACTATCGTCAGCCATGTGGGAGTCTAATGCCTTAACTGCCACACCATCTGCTGGTCCCCAACTCTTTGTTCTTTTTTTTTTTTTTTAAGAGGTTTTTGACGGGACCAACAGTTGGCGTAATGGCTATGTTGCTGGACTCCCATGTAGTCGACCACGGTTCAAGTCCTGGGCCTAGTGGCTTAAATTCATGCTGGGCACATGTGCGTGCATACCCAAGATCCCGAGAAGAGAATGAAGGAGAAGGGATTGCGGCGTGGCCATGCCCCCGGGCGATGATTTCTCGCTTTCTGTCTGTCTCTCTCTGTCTTTCTGGCGAGCGCATGCAGCCTATAGCGAAAACCTCTCCAAAAACAAACAAACAAAAAGAGGTTTTTGACTTAGGGTACGTGGGCTCACTGGGAGAGAGAGAGAGACAGAGACAAAGACAGTGAGAGGGAAAGTAAGGAATCACCCCTCAGGAGGGATGGCTACACTGCAGTTCCTTCTCCTCTATCCTCCTCCCAAGATCTTGTTCACACATGCACATGTACCCGGCATGATTTTTCAAGCCACCGGGTCCGGGACTTGAACTGTGGTTAGCCATATGGGAGTCTAGTGATGTAACTGCTATGCTATCTGCTGATACCCAAATCTTTGTTCTTAGGAGAATCAGTCTAATGAGTTGAATCGTGTCCCCCTGTCCTCAAATTCATATGTTGAAGTCCTGACCCCCAGGGACTCGGACTGTGGCCTCATTAAAGTTTGGGTTGTTGCAGACGGATTTAGTCAGGACGGGGTTGTCCTGGGGTAGGGCCGGTCCCTCGTCCAGCAGGACTCGTGTCCATATGAAAAGGCGAAATCTGGACACAGATCCAGACATGCGTCCAGGGAGAACAAGTGAGCAGGCGGCAGAGATAGGGTGATGGCTACAAGCAGAGAACACCGAGCACTGCCACTAACCCACCGGAAGCGGGGTGAGGCATGGGAGCCATCTGTGCTCACGTCTGTAGAAGGAAGCAAGCCTGCAGACACCTCAGATTCTGCCCCCACGGGGAGCCCGCGGGTTTCTGTTGTGTAGGCCACGCAGTTCGCAGTGCTTGGCTTGGCAGGCCCAGCAAACCAGCATAATCCGGAAACTAGGATTTTGATGAGATCACTCTTGGGTTTTTAATGATCCCTGATTCAGCCCTGCTTTGTTCCCAGGATTTCAAGCGACTTGATGAGGTTTCAGGTGTAATAAAAACACATGTGCAGGGCCAGCTGTTGGCCTGGTGATTAAGGCGCTGGGTCCCACATGGCCAACTGTGCTGCCCAACTCCTGGATCTGACTTGGCAGCTTGAAAAACACACCAAGCAGGGAACCAGCAGTTAGCGTAATGGCTATGTCGCTGGATTCCCACGTAACCGACCGCGGTTTGCGTCCCGGACCCGGTGACTTAAAACTCACGCGGGGTGCGTGTGCGTGTGTGCCCAAGATCCCGAGAGGAGAAGGGATTGCGGTGTGACCATCCCCCCTGGGGGGTGATTTCTTGCTTTCTGTCTCTACGTCTCTCTCTGTCTGTCTGGCAAGCGCACGTGCCCTACAGCAAAAATCTCTCAAAAACAAAAACAAAAACACAACACACACCAAGCACATGTGCATGCATGCCTAGAATCTCAAGAGGAGAGTGGAGAAGGGAGAGCAGCATGGCCATTCTCCTGGGAGGTGCTTTCTCACTTCCCCCCCTTCTCTGTTGCTTTCTCTCTGGAAAGTGCAAAAACTAAACAAACAAAACCCCAAACATGTCTTAGGTGTTTTTAAGGCTGGAGAGGAACTCCCAAGACATACTTGACAGGTGAGAATGAGAACACAGCCCTGCCTGAGAGGAGGAGAAAGGCCAGGGGCAGCCCCTGTACTCACCCGCCTGTCCCCAGCAGCACCCCCAGATCTGGGACTGTCTTCCCTGAGAGCAGGTCCCCGACCAGTGACAGGTTCAGCCCACTGCTCCTCTTGACAAGGCCTTTGTTTATGAAGGGCAGGTGGTCTAGGACAGAGACGCCTTCGCCGGCGGCCCCTGTCACTGGCATCTTGACCAGGCGGTCCAGGACGTGGTGCTCTGAGAGCAGATCTGAAATGTCTGGGACACAAAGCCCGCCGCGGTGTGAGGCTTTACCCTTCCTTTGGTCATCTGACAAACACCTGTCAGCACCTCTCCGAGCCAGCCAGGCAGACAGGCATTCCGCATCAAGTATTTCAATTAAACCCTGACCCTCTCCTGGCCTGACACATGGCTCTGCCCAAATGGCGTTTACGTTCTAGCCGGGAGACAGAACCATCGGCACGCAGGTCGGTAAGCGAGGTCACTTTTGAACGTGAAAACGCTCTGAAGGAAATCAAATGGAGTCAAGCTGGTGCACCAGGGGATGAGGGCTGTTTTAGAAAGGATGATCAGAGAGGGCCTCTCTGAGGAGGGGGCGTTCGGACTGAGGCCTGAATCAAGTGAAGGAATGATGAACAATCAACTGATCATCCTGTGAGGGAGAGCATGGAGACAGAGGAGGCGGCACGTGAAAGACCCGAAGTGGTGATGGGCCCAGCAGGTTTAGGGAAGAGAAGGGTCGGTGAGGCCAGCATGTGGTGAGCGGGGTAGGCGGTGACGGGCACAAGCAGCTCACAGCCAAGAGTTCGGGGGAGGCGGCAAGACGGCCAGGCAGGACCGTGGGCGACACACTGGGATGAGGCTGTGGAAGAGGCTTCTAGAGAAGGATCCTGTAGGATTCCTCTGCCTGGGGGAGTCTGGAGAAATTCCCATTGAGGGTGCAGATAGTGCTGAGCCTTCAGCGTTGGGGAGGAGGGACAGCATTTTAGGCAGAAGGGATAGGGCAAGCCAAGGAGGGAGCTGTGAAGTCCCTGGGGGTAGTCAGGGAAGGTCGTGGGGAAGAGGTGGGAGATGCAGGGCCTTGAATGCCAGGGTCAGAAGCTTGGAGGGGCTCCTGAGGCACTGGGAAGCCACGGCAGGTGTTGAGACAGGGGAGGCATGGTTAGCCCTGGGTGAAGGAAGGCGAATTCTGTGGTTAGCACGGGGTGGCCAGAGGAGAGGCCTTGAGCAGGCAGGCCGTGCTCCTGACTTTCTGAGTCTCTGCCTCCTCCAGCGTACCCTGGGAACCGTACCTGTCTTCAGCTGCGTCTTGCTGATCCGCAGGAAGAGCAGGTGCTGGGCTTCCCCCTGGGCTTGGGGCGGCAGCCTCCAGTACAGCAGCAGTGCCCAGAGCAGCAGCATCCTTGCCAGGACCTGTGCGCAGGGAGGTAGTGAGCTCTATTTTTTCTTAAATTTTTTTCCTTTTGAATTTTCTTCCTTGAGAGAGACAGAGACAGAGAGACTGGCACCCCAAAGGAGTCTTCACGCTACGATCCACCCCTAGTCTCAGCTGGCCTGGTCACAGGCATGAGCACGCATCCCCGCATTCTCTGGGAGGGGCCAGGATGTGAACCCAGGACCTTTCCCATGAGGGCCCAGTTGCGTTACTGCTGCACCACCACCTTCTTGGAGATGGGAACCTGTCCTCACCAGCACCTGTTCTTGTAGCTCCCAGTTCTGTCTCTGCCTGAACAACCTCTCCAGCTTTCCTGGCCTCGTCTCTGCCCCAGCTCCAGACCCACCGGCCCTTGAACATAGCCTGCCCCTCTCACCACCACATGCTGCGTTTGCAGACCCCCTGCCTGGAGCCCCTTCCCCATCCAGGAGCTGGCTTCAGGATGGGCTCTGTCCCTTCCTAACTGTGACCTGAGCTGGTTGGACCTCTTCATGCCTCAGTTTTCTCGTCTGTAGAATGGAGATACCCACAGGCCGTGAGGAATACATTCAGCAATGTGTGCAGAGCACTTGGCAAGCCGTTGTGCGGCCGGATCACCTTGTGAGGAGGTAAAAGATGAAGTGTTCCCTTTTCACACTGGAGGCTTCTGGATCTGGAGGAGGCCAGGGGATGGGGGCGCTGGGTGAGGGGCAGGGTGACAAGGGTGGGTGCTTAGGGAGCTCGGAGCCATGGATCTTTACTGAGCAGCAGGGAGATATTTCAACCCACATGTTTGTATCAGTTCCGACCAGTAAAACCTCATCCCTGCCCAAGTAGCCAAAAGGGCCTGCCTGGGACCCCAGAACCTTGAGACAGGGACTCGGAGTGCACAAGAGCACTCCACCAGGAAAAAAAACTTCTGGAACTGCAAGACAGAGGCCAGGCAGGGTGTAGACATCTCCAGGGCAGCCCACTGAGGAGTCACCCCTGCCCCTCATGCCCATGCTAGGGCCATGAGGACGCCATGCTGTGGGTAAGTGCTGTCCTCACACCAGCGGGGGAGACCCGACGTGGTTGAGAATATCCTAGCATTGTCTTAAATATCCTGGTTTTTGCTACTGAGTAGCACAGGGACTCAAAACACTGATTATATTAAATCATAGAAAAAAAGAGTTTATCATTTGCTGATGTGAATCTGGAGCTGTGGGATTCGTAATCATGGCATTAGCTATTCCTGTTTTGCTTCCAGGCTGATCTCAAGTTCATCCACTCTTCATCCAACCAGCGTTTAGTTGGTCTCTCTGTCAGGCACTTTTCTCAGTCAGTCCACCCAAGCCGGTCCCTCTCCTGCCCTGCCCGTCTTCCAGCCCTCTCTGCCCTCCCGGAGTCATCTCAGACCAGCCCTGACTTCTAGAGTCCTTACTATGTGCCAGGCAACACACTGAGGGCTTGACAGCTCCACCACACTCCTGAGTTCTCACCACAAGCGCCTGGAATCATTGGTATCAGGCCCATTTTACAGATGAGGAAGCTGAGGCTCAGAAAGGAGAGGTGACTTGCCCACGAATGACACAGTCAGTGGCCACGCCAGGATTGGAACCCAACTTCTCCTGGCACTAAGCATCTATGCGACACTTTGCCATGATCTTTAGGCACTTGAGAAATATTTGAGAATGCCCAGGTCAGTTTCCTGTCCTTACCTCTCCCGGAATGGTACTGTCCGGATTGTCTCTGGCCTCTGTCCTCAGCGTCTTGAGAAGACAGCTTTTTAACCTGAGCTCTGAAGACTGGGCGGGGCAGTGGGCAGGGAGGCTGGCCTCCTCTCCAGGTGCTTGCAGCTCCCAGGAGCTCTTTGGCGGGGAGTGGGGGGAGTGGGGCTCTTTGGTAGAGGGAGGGGCCCTCGTGGCATCAGCTGGCATGGGCTTCTGGCTTCAGAGGGCCGCTCACTGAGGCCTGAGGGCAGGCTCTGGGCCTAGCGCCAGTGTGCTGCAGAATTGGAGATGCAGGTCTCTAATACCAGCAGACCCCGGGGAGGAAGTGGTTGGGGGCCCTGTGGTCTGGGGGCGGGCCCTGAACCTTTGGAACAACATCAGAGCTACAGAGCCTGGAATAGGGCCTGTGTGCTCCTCAGGCAGGATATGGCTGTCATAGAACCTGAGTGTGTGTGTGTGTGTGTGTGTGTGTCTGTGCGTGCGCGTGCGTATGTGGGGGTGGGATGGGGGAGGAGAGCAAGTGAGGGGCAGAGGTGGGATGGGGCAGGACTGGCGGCCACCTCATAGCCATCCCCCATGCTCTGTCTATAGCTGCCATTCAAGTTGCAATTTCTTTTCTTTTTTAAAAATTATTTATTTAAATTTTATTTATTATATGTATTTTAAATTTTGCTATAGGACATGTGTGTTCATAAGAAACACACATATAAAGAGAGAGAGAGAGAGATAAAGAGATAGAAAGTGAGAAAGCAAGTCACCAGGTCTGGGACTTGAACTGCATGTTGAACTTGAACTTGAACTCCATGTGGGAGTCCAGCTGCTCAACCACCATGCCGCCTGCTGGCCCTCAAACTGTATTTTCTGCTGTGGTGTGGGCACCAAGGCATGGCCTCTGCTTCCAGGTATGTCTGTGTTCAAATCACTACCATCACTCAGGAGCCGTGTGACTGTGGGCAAGTCATTTTTCCTTCTGAGTCTCTGTAAAATGCAAATCATAATCCACCTACATCGTGTGGGTATTGTGAAGGTCCATTAAGGCAACCACGTAGATTTCCGTTCAGGGGAAGGGATCAAAACAAAGGTACTTATTTTAGTTTCTGATTTATAAAGGAGGAAGCTGAGACTCAGGTTAATTGCTTTGCTCAAGATCACACAGGATATGGTCTGAGGTAAAGTGAGGATGGAATTAGGGCCCAGAGAAGGGGTTGGCCACCTGGTGAGCGGGAAACTTGGTGTTATTACACAGTGCAGCATCAAGACTCCGAGCCCTCCCTCCTAGCCAGGCTGCTGGGCCGTCCTGTCATGTGGGAATCCTGGCGCCCCCAGTGGACGCTGCTGCTGTGTCAGGAACTCCATCCAGTGGGATCTCCCAGTGGTGGGGGAGACTCATCTTAGGTTTTCCATGGGGTTTCACTGTGATCGATTTCCTTTCCTCGTATAACTCAGGGACATGGTCAGAGCACGTGTTGGACACCAGGCAAAGGGACCAGAGGTCAAAGGCTGGGTTCTAGAAGACAGAGCTGCAGAGGAAATGCGAGGGCAGTGCTAGTCCTGAGGTCCTCACTTTGGCTAATGTCAAAGCAAATGACTGGGCCGGTGGTAATATGGAGGTTAAGGCAGCTGGATTCCACATGGCCGACCGTGTGGTTTGAGTCCCAGACCTGGCGGTTTGAGAACCACACCAGGCACTTGTGCGCATGTGTGTCTAAGAATCTCAGGAGGACAATGGAGGAGAAAGGATGTGTCAGAGTCATCCCCTGTGAGGGGAGCTTTCTGTCTTTCTGGTGAGTCCACGTGTTCCATACAAACAAACAAACAAAAAGCAACTGACTCACAGAGTGATTCGGTAGCAGGTATTAGAGGGGATATTCTTTTCTTTCTGTTTTTTTAGAGAAATTTTTGTTATAGGGCATGTGTACTCGCTGGAGAGACAGAGACAGAGAGACAGATGCAAGAAATCATTCCCTGGGGGAATGTCCACACTGCAATCCCTTCTCCACCATTCTTGGGATCTTGGGCACACATACACATGAGCCCAGTGTGAGTTTTAAGTCACTAGGCCCAGAACTTGAACCATCGACTACGTGGGAATCTGGCAACATAACCATTACGCCATCTGCTGATCTCAGAGGGGATATTCTTACTCTAGAATTCAGAGTCTTAAGTCATGGGCTTTCTGGGTTGGAAGGTGCTTTACGAGTCAGTAGGTTCCCCTTCTTTCTGTGGATTAAGTCTCAACCCTACCGCCGCATGCTGTCCTCCCTATGGCTGGGGCGGAGAAAGGTTCTTGGTTCATGGCCTCCTCTGAGTCACTGGGAGCAGTGCAGGTTGTTAGTGGAAGCACAGAGGTCTCCCTTCCCTTCCAAAATCTGGCCTCTAAATAAAATAGGAGTGAAGAATTTGGCTGGAGCCCCTGGACTCCCTCTGTTTACCTCATTGACTTTCTCTGCTGAGAGATGGGAGATTTCCACGAGAGGGAAACCTAAGGAAGAACATGGAAGGGTACACACTGTTACTACTTCTCCTGAGCATTACTGATTTTGAAAATGGGCATGTTACTCCCACAGGAAGTGCTCGGTCCCTTGCTGGGAATTGCGTAGCTTTCAGGGCATAGAGACTCTTAGCTGTTACTTTTTTTTTTTTTTTTTTTTTAATTAAAGATTTACTGGGGCTGGGGGTGGCATAGTGGTTAAGGCACTGAACTCCCAGATGGCCAACCACAGTTCGAATCCCAGATCTAGCAGCTTGAAAATCATACCAGGCACACGTGCGTCCATACCCAAAATCCCAGGAGGAGAATGCAGAAGAGATATCGGGGTGGTTTTCCCACCTAGAGAGTGATACCTCACTTTCCCTCTCACTGTCTCTATCTCTCTCCTCTCTGGCAAGTGCACACACCCTATGGCAAAATCCTTAAAAATTAAAAAAAAATTATTTAATTGTTATTATTGTTCTAAAATTTCCTACAGGGCATGTGAGCTCATGAGAGAGAGGTAGAAAGAGAGGGAGAGCAAGCCACCAGGTCAGGGACTCAAACCACAGTGGGCTATGTGGGTGGGAGTCCAACGCCTTAAGCACCATGCCACCTACTGGCCCCTGTTATAGTTATTTTGAAGAATAAGTAAACTGGGTCAGTCCTGCTGTGGATTCAGTGAGAGGCAGGGCAAAAGGGTGAGGCCTGGGTCTCCTCCGTCAGTGCCCAGCTGTGCTGCAGGGTGTCTCCCCTGCAAGACTGAGACGGTGGTGACTTCTGTGGGGCAGGGTGGCCTACCAAGGCAGCACTGGGTGCTTAGGCTTGCTGCAAAGGCTAAGACTCAGAGGGAAGTAGAAGAGTTTTCTCTCCCAGCCCAGGGAAGTGGTGGGGTCTTGGAATTCTTGGGCTGAGGGCTCTTGCCTCAAGGGTTTATGGATGTGTTTCAGGGCCCATAGCAAGTATGTCCGGCACAGGAGGGTGGATACCCAAAGGTGAGTGGGCGACGAAGGAGCAACCAGGACCTTCTTTTTCCTTTCTCTTTCTTTTTTTCCCCTTCCTTCCTTCCTTCCTTCCTTCCTTCCTTCCTTCCCTCCCTCCTCCCTCCCTCCCTCCCTCCCTCCCTCCCTCTCTCTCTCTCTCTCTCTCTCTCTCTTTCTTTCTTTCTTTCTTTCTTTTTCCTTTCTTTCTTTCTCTTTCCTTTTTTCTTTCTTTCTTTCTTTCTTTCTTTCTTTCTTTCTTTCTTTCTTCTTTCTTTCTTTCTTTCTTTCTTTCTCTCTCTCTTCTCTCTCTTCTCTCTCTTCTCTCTCTCTTTCTCTCTTTCTCTCTTTCTCTCTCTCTTCTTCCTTCTTTCTTCTTTCTCTTTCTTTCTTTTTCTTTCTTTCTTTCTTTCTTTCTTTCTTTCTTTCTTTCTTTCTTTCTTTCTTTCTTTCTTTCTTTCTCTTTTTCCTTTTCCAGACCAGGATCCGAGTGCAGGCAGTTGATTTTGGGGCTGACTTCAGGGAACATGGGAGGGAGGGGAGGGAAATGAAGCAGGAAGTACAGACAGCCCTAAGTAGTGTGTGTGTTCTCAAGCCATGAGCACTGGGTGGTTGGGGTTCTGTTCTGTTGGGAGCTCTGGGAGCCAGTGTGGGGCATGTGCCTAGGGGCTGCTCCTTGTCCCTGAGGGGCCAGGAAGCTGGGGCCACTTACAGACCCCCAGAAGGCCCAAAAGTCATGGGTGTCAGAACCGGGAAGTCACGGCCACGGCTAGTTTGGAGAAGGATCCCTAGGTCCCGGTTGGCCAGGGTGACAGAGCCTCCCTTCTCTGACAGGATCGTGTGGACTCAGATAAAGACTCTTTCATCAGGACCAGCTGGGACCAAAGACCAGAGGTCCTGAGGCAGCTGGTGGTGCAGTGGTAATGCAGCACCCTGTGAGACTGGACCCATTGGCAAGGTCCTGGGTTCACATCCCGCAGTTTTCCTGGGTGTGCCTCGTGCACGTGTGCGCACGATCCTGGCCGGCTGAGGCTGGGGATGGATCATGGCGTGAAGATCCCTCTCAGGGGGACACTTCTTTCTCACTCTCTCATGAGTGAGATAAACAAATAAAAAAGACCAGAGATCCAACTCTATCCTCCAGGCCCCTTGGGATCACTCTCCCCTTGCAACATTTCATTATATGGCCCTAGAGAGCCAGGGTAGACCTACCTCAGACGAGGTAGAGGCTGACTTTCCCATTTCTCTGTGAGTCGGGCTTCACACCCAGACGTATTATTAAGGTTTAGCGGCCAGACCATGGTGATTGAGGCGGCTGGATCCCACATGACCACAAGGTTTGAGTTCTGGATCCAGCACGTGCATGCACACACATACACACACACACACACACACACACACATTCAAAATCTGAAAAGGGTGGAGAAATGAAGTTGTGATTGCCCTGCAACTATTTCCTATGGTAGAGTTTTCGCACTTTCTCTCTCTGTCTCTGTCTGGCAAGCGCATGTGTCCTCTAGTAAAATAAAAAAGAAGATTGAGAAAAATAAGTGAATGTGATATGTGGGGAGCACCCAGAGTGACTGGGGGTCGGGGATGGCTGGGGAGCTTCGGCACAGGCCTGGCACCCAGCAGCTCTCAATAAGTGGTTGCTGACGCTGTGAGCTCCTGGCGCAGGGTCCAGTCCTGGTCCCTCACGTCCCTCTTGCCCTGGCCCATGTTGTGTGGACAGGAGAAGCCCCTTCCCGGGCAGCCTCCCTGGGCTATGAGCTGCTCTTAGGCCTCTAGGCCTCTTAGGTCTGAAGAACAGAGGCCCCGTTGTCTGTCCCGAACCTCTTGGCATCGGGCCAGGGAGACAATGGCAGTCAGGCACTGTCTGCATGGGCAGGGCTTTCGATGATAAGGCCCAATATCCTGGAGACCATAGCGACGGTGACGATGATGTCACCCACAGAAGACACTATCTGAGTACCTACCACATGCCTGGAACTGCTCTCTCTCATCTAATCTCTAACCACAGTTCTCCACAGTGGCTATGATTCTCCCCATTTTACAGAAAAGGAAACGGAGGCTCACGGGGGGGTGGGAGGAGCCATATCCCAGAGTCAAAGATACATTGACTTTGAGGGGCCAGGCTGGAACAGAAAGCCTAGTTCGGCTGCTTCCAGGGCAAGAAGAACATGGTTCAGAGGGCCTTCGACCCAGCACACCACCAAGATCAATAAAATGTGTATCTCCTACTCAGAAGGCCACCTCACCATGCATGGTCTTGAGGCTCACAGGGAAGGCAGGAGGGAAGCACTCTTTTTCTTATTCCAGAGGCCCGGAGATGGTCAAGGCCCTGAACATTCAGCCACATGTGGTCCTATGTAGCCCAGACAGCTAGGACATTGCCCAGCCTGGCTCCCAGTACCCTAACATGACCCAGATGGTGCTTGGAAGTCCTGTCCCCAAGCTTAACAACTCCTATGGTGAGACAAAGATACACTCCAAACTCCAGGAGTACAAGCAAAGGTTTATTGATTGCAGAGAGAGATCGTCTGTAGAGCTTGCTCCCATACCCCAGCTGGGACCCGGCCTGCCTTCAGCTGCCAGTGTCCAAGTCTTCACTGGGAGACAGAAGAGCCGAAGTTCTCGGAGGAGGCTGGGGTGATCACGAGGGCATCCTGGAATCAGAGGAGAAAAATCAAATAGGCTTTTCCCCTACTGCCTTGTGGTCCATACTGGTTTTGTCTACAAAGTGACATGAGGTGCTGGTGGGGGGATTGGGTTATGAACTCAATCACACGTAATCCTTCAAGGGTCAGCGGTAGAGGATCTGGGTCTGAATAGTGATGCCAAGTGGGGACTGGGGCACAGGTAAATTGCCTCTGTGCTGGGGGTGAATGGTGTAGGACTGCTGTCCCCAAGCCCAGCCCACCACCAAAACGCTCTAGAAAGTTTTATAAAAACGTAGATTTCTGGCTGTATCCACTGGGATCTAGGCAGTTGGATTTTTAAACTTTTACATTTGGGGGGGCTTTTTTTTCTTCTGCAAGAGAGGGAGGAAGAATAAACCTTCAACAGGGTCTTGATGCCACGATCCACCCCCAGCCTCATCCAGCCATGGATCATGGGCTTGTACATGCCTGGGGTCCACAGGGGGGTCTCCAGACATGAACTTTCCCACATGGGTCAACCTCACAGAGTGCTGAGGTTTACCACTGCACCACTGTCTGGCTCTCAGCTGGATCTTAAACAAACCTCTGAAGTTTTAACAAAGCTCTGCCTCAGATGAGAAATTTGTCCTATTATATCCCTCTACCTTTTTTTTTTTTTTTTTTTTTTAGATTTTTTTGCTATAGGGCGTGTGCACTCGCTAGAGACAGAAAGAGAGAAATCACCCCCCAGGGGAGATGGCCATGCTACAATCCCTTCTCTTCCATTCTCTTCTCAGAATTTTGGACACGCACGCACACATACCCAGTGTGAGTTTCAAGGCACCGAATCTGGAACTCAAACTGCGTTGACTACATGGAAGTCCAGTAACATAACCATTAAGCCTATCTGCTGGCCCCAGTCCCTCTACATTGTATTATGATCGTTTTCAAACAACCAGCGAAGCAGAAAGAACTTTACAGCGGACACTTGCATGCCTATCGCCTAGCGTCTACCACCACCTTTTCCTTTAACTGTACTTGCTTTCCTTCATGCCCATCCTTTCGTTCGTTCCCTCTACTCTAGAATTTAAAACACACTGGACTGTAAAGCTAGAGAAAGAAAAAGCAATGTGTTGCTAGCTAAAAACTAATGAATGAAGCCAAAGAAGAACTTTGGAAAGGTTAAAAGGGTTGAAACAGTACCTTTCCAAACCAGATTATAAGTGATGGCTTATGCAATGCAAGTTGATTAAGTACCATTAAGTACCACGAAGCACCACTCTACATACCACCCACAGTGCTGTTCTCATTATTCCTCATCAAAACCAGCTGCAGGGAGGACTCGGTTTTTGAGGGTGGGTAGCTGATAATAAGGCAAACATCAACTTGCCTTTGAAACTGGCTAACAAGGCCCTCAGCCCTTTCTCTGAATGTGTCCTCATTAGGGAACATTTTTGAGACTTCCTGTCCTCTGTGGATTCCTCCAGAATTAAGCGGTTCAGGAATTTAATGGCTCCAGTTGACACCTAATGAGGACTACCAAGAGGTAAAGGTTTGGTTCAAAGCGTCTCCCCGGCCCTAGGTTGGACACCTTGGTCACGGAAGGATGCTGGACAAGTCACCTGTCACTAGGAATGAACGAGGAGGAAAATGTAAATTGTCATCCTGATTTCAGAGTGAACTGGAAGCTCCAGGAAGGCAGGGGCTCTTTTTTGTCCTCTGTTGCAATCACAATCTGAGCCCGTGCCTGTGTACAACAGGTGCTCAGTAAATGCCTGCGGAGAGGGGCACCTCACTGCCAATGGCTCATGCAGAGGTTGGGGGGCCCAAGGCAGGGGCTGAGTGCAAATCCCAATTCCGCTACCTCCTAGGTGTGGGACTTTGGAAAGGGACTTGCCATCTTGGGGTCTTAGTTTCCCCATCTGTAAAATGGGGATCTCGGCAGGGCCTGCCACATAGGTGGGCGAAGACTGAGATGCGCCTGTACCCCAGTGGCTGGCACATAACCATCACGGGCTGTTTTGATTAAGGATAGTGTCTGGCTGATGCTGCTTCCGCTCCTCCCCTCAGCAGATGCCAGGGAGAGTTATTTGCTCAATATGTGCCTGGGGAGGGGGCGTGTCCCAGCCTGTGATCTACCTGCCCGGATGCTGCCTCAGGTCTGGGCCTCCTTCCTTATCTCCCCAGAACATTAAACATCCTGCCTCGGGGCTTTTGCACTTGCTACCCCTTCTGGCAGGTTGTCTCCCACCTGCCCATACAGCTTGCTTTGTCACCTCCTCAGGCTCAAATGTCTCCTCCTCAGAGAGGCCTTCCCTGACCATCTCATCCAAACAGCACTCCTCCCCTGCCACGTTCTCATCCTCCCAGCCTGCTTTACTTTTCTCTCAGCCCCTGAGAGATCTCTGTGGGGGCCCAGACTCTGCAAGGCCAGGAGGTGTGCTGCCGTCCTCTGGCACTCAGAGGTCTGGCTGGCACATAATAGTGCCTCAAAAAAACGTTTGCTGACTGATGACATGAATGAATGAATGACAAGTGGGGTGCAAAAGGGCACTGACCTCAGGCTAGGAAGGTCCCACCCCCAGGGCACAGTCAAGCTGAGCACTTGCAAATGAGGGGATGAGGCCCCGAGAGGGGGAGGGACTTACCCAAGTCCCCCATGAGTGACCAGCACAGGGTTGGAGCACAGGGCTTCCCATGCTCCCTACGCGGGTGTTCAGGCCCACATCCAGCTCACCTGTGTCAGAGAACACTCAGCTGCCTTGAATCCCAGGGATTTCAGCATCGATAATGGGATCCCAGATCTTAATTTGCCTGAAATAGCAAACGTGGTTAGTGACCGGGGGGGCCTGAGCTGGGACTGGGCATCTGTGGGGGAGGCCTTCAATTCCTGAGGGAGTCTGGGACCCGGCCTAGCTGATGTTGACTCCCCCTCTCTCTGCTCACCTGCTTTCCAGCCCTGGCACCCACCCACCCTCACACCCCCAGCCTTTGCCTCTGATACTGGCTTCTAGCAGCTCATGGAACACATCCCTCACACCCTCTCATACTCCTGCTCAAGAGCCATCAAGGGCTCCCAGCAGTCAGAGCAGAGGTCCCTATACTGTGAGACTTCCACTTTAATGCAATGTAATTAAAAAGGTGGGGCTAGTGTAGGTTACCAGTTCTTCCCTCTCCCACAAGTTGCGGCCTTATTAGTGTAATTCAACCTCTGTCTCAGCTTCCTCCACTTGTAACACAAATAACAATGCCCATGACAGCAATGGCTAAGAACCACTGGGCACAGTGGGCACCCCCTCTGTCCCTCACAAACACTGTCTCACTTGTGCCTGAGGCAAGGTACTTTTATTTGCCCATTTTACAGATGGAGAAACTGAAGCTTGGGGGATTGGGCTGCTTGTCCAAGGCTGGGTGGACAGCAAGAGCGGGTACAGGACTTGAACCCAGATCTGTCCAAGGCACTTCAAGTGTGCCCTAGTTGTCTGCTTATACCTCTATGCCCTTCTTGCTGCCAGCCCTGTGAGGCTGGGGCATGACCCGGCCATCTTTGCATACCCAGGTGCTGGTGTTAGTAAAGGAGTTGGGCTCAGGGGGTGGAGAGGGGAGAGGCCATTTCCAGCTGGGTGAGAATGAAGGCTTCCTGGAGGAGGCAGAATCTGCACTAGGATCTGAAGGTTGGGTGGGGAATGAATGAAAGGACCCCAGATGGAAAAACAGGTTGAAGTACAGCAAGGTCTGGAAGAGGCGGGACCATGACAAAGGGACTCACCATTCTGGCTTGGCAGCAGGACAGAGAGGAGGATCTCCGTGATGACATCTTTCAGGGGTTCAGGCTGTGGGAGAGAAGGGGCACCGTCACCGTGGGTGAGCATCTGGGGCCCTCCCAACCATTCCTGACGGGCACTGTGCGCCCCCCGTGGTGAGGGTGGCTGGTTAGAGCTGGGTGTGCTCCTGGGGACCAGACAGGTTGAAGCCAGAGAGAAACTCAGCTGCCCCTGAGGCTGGCAGGTGGGATTGGGGTGCACTGGGGGACATTCCTTCCTCAGGGCTGTGCTGCTCTGTGCCAGGTACATTTGCCCTGAGGGACTTCTTCTCCGTTGCTTGAGCTTTCGACTTCTTACAGGAAGCCAGAAGACCCGAGTGTCACAGAGAAAACTCCCCGTTTAAAAATATTAATATGTACATGTGTATTAAAATATACCATGTCCCATAAATATGTACAAATATTAGGTGTTGATTTAAAAGTAGAAATTTTAAAAAATCAGTAAAAAAAATGTATAAAGTGATATAAATGGAGGGACCAGTGAAAACATGGCAGAAGACAGGAGTTAGCCAGTTCCAGACCGTGGGTTTGGCCTGACTCCTGTGGGGACACTGAAGACCACAGACAAGGAGGTGCCCGGGGTCACTGAGGGCACCAAAATAAGAGTGCACATTGGGGGGAATCGATTTTCTACTTAGGATCAAAACGTTTGGGGCTGACACTGGCATAGCAGTAAAGGCAAGGCTCTGAGTGGCAGACACACGAGGAAGTCGCCAGTTCACGTGGAGACCTCGCTGAGACTGCCAGGCAGGTGTGTGCGTGTGATCCAGGCCGGCTGAGACGAGGAGTGGACCAGCGTGAAGAACCTGTTGGGGGTGTCTGCCTGTCTCTCTTTTCTCTCTAGTTGAAGAAATAAGTACACTTAAAAAATACAAAAAACCCTGAACAAACCAAAACCGAACCCAAAACACCTCACTGAGAGTGCATATCTGTGATAGTGTGTATTTGAGTGTGTGTGTGTGTGTGTGTGCGTGTGTGTGTGTTCTCAGCTATATCTGCCACATAGTAGGTGCTCAGGAAAGCCTGGCCTGGAGGGTGGACTTTGGTTGATAATATGAAGGCTGACTACCCTACTGGGAGGACCTAGTTTGGAGCAAATCCTGGACAATGTCAATGTCTCTTTCTGAATAGAATGGACCCTGGGCCAACCCTGTGCCCTCAGGGGATGGACCCCTGGGATGTCCCCATGCCCTCAGGGAATGGACCTTTGGGCCGTCCCCATGCCCTCAGGGACAATCTGCTGTACTTACTTCGAATAGGCCAATCCCGGAGTTCATCAGTTGGATCCGGTTAGAACTACAACAGAAGACGCCTGTGAGAATGGTCCCTGGGGTCCCTGAGGTCCCCGTCCTTCATCCAGCAACTCTGCATTGAGCCCTACTATGTGCCAGACCTAGAGCAGGCTCTGGACACAATGGTAAACCACACAGAGCCCTCGCCTCAGGGGAGGTAGAAAACAAATTCTGGTCAGAAGAGCACAAAACTGCGTCCAGAAGTGATGGAGTAGAGTGCAGGCCCCTTCAGAAGGGACCCCCTTGCCCTCATCCCAGCTCAACTTTTTGCTCTCTGTAGGAATGTGAGCAGCAGGGTTGAGGTGGTGGTGGTATAGTTTGACTTTTGTATGTTGCAACTAATTTATGTCAACAAAACAAAACATCCCCCCAAACTTCTGTGGGCTGGTCCCAACACACTGCAGGCATGATTAGTCCTGGGGGGGTCCAGTTTGCAACCAGTCAACTCACTCTGGGGCAGCAGAAAGGTGGCGGGATGGGGCGGGGTGTGGGGAGGAGGCAGGGGTGCAGAAGACAGCTGGAGCCTGTAGTTCTGGGCTGGGCTCGGAGGGGGCTCAGTGGCTGGGGGTGACTGTCACTGCCACTGTCTCGGAGGTGTCCACAAGAGCCCTGAGGCCAAAGGCCCGGTGCTGGGCAGCCACTTTCCTGAGCAGTCAGCCTGCCCGCGGCTGCTGCAAGGCCCCCTCGCTGTCCTGCGCTCTCACACTTGGTTCCTGGCAGCAGGACAGTCCAGGCCAGGCCGCAGCCTTCCACGCTCTCATGCTGTCATTTCAAGAAACCCTAGGGGTGGGACTCATTTTCATCACAGAATCTTCATGATGATTTCCATATTTACCTGATTTCATTAAGGTTGAGTATCAGTTGGTCACCTTTGGTGTAAAACTGAGCTTCCGAACTGGCTTCCTGCAATAAGAGAAGCCCACACCCCGTATTTCTTAAGAGAATGTGTGAAGTGTGGGGTGGAGGCTTATGCAAGGAGCCTCTGGGGTCAAGCCGACCTGTCCGAATTTCAGCTACTGTGACCTTGGGAGAGGCTTTGACCTCCCCAGGCCTCACTTTCCTCATCAACTAAATTGGGTAATACTTGTACCCACCCCTCCCATTTAACAGATTAGAATACAGGCTTGGGGGACCAGCAGGTGGTGTGGTGGTTAAGGTGCTGGACACACCCACATGGTCAACCACGGTTTGAGTCCCAGACCTGGTGGCTTGCTTTCTCACTTTCTCTTTCTCTGGCTCTCTGTGTCTCTCTCTGGCCAAATTAAAACAAATGAATGAATAAATAAAAATAAATAATTCTTTTTTTTAAAAAAGAATACAGGCTTGATGGGGAGAATGACAAACATGGGGACAATGATGACAGCAGCCCAAAGATGCTCCCCCCAAAAATCACGTTTACAAGAACCCCTGTCTCAGGTTCTCTACCTAAGGAGGCTTCTACTAGGCTTGTCCTTTGATGACTCCCACCCCCTATAATTCCACTCCCAGGGGCTCCCCAAATGGAAGCTCTGAGATTTGCCCTGCTGGGGTTCCTGAGAAAATCCGTCAAGCACTTCCTGGAAGACAACTGAGCTCTGCTCATAATTCAGAAAAGGAATTAACCCACCCCCTCTCAGTCTGGATGGTTTAGATGGAGCAAACCCCTAAACTACATCTGGTGTGTGTATGTCTTAGCTCAGAAAATGTGCATATTCCATTTTTCTGGTCACACTGATTGGTTCAGGTATGAACACATGACCCAAGCTCATCCACTGACAGTCAGCTCTGGAACTTTTGTTGGAACTATTGGGAAAGAGATTTTTTCTTGCTGAGACTATCAAGTTGATAGGGCATAAACCTGACACAGCATGGGACACTTCCGTGTGGGAAGAGCCTGTCTGAGAACGAGGCAGCATTGAGGAAAACAAGGTTGCCAGATGAGACGAGAAGAATGAAGATGACATTGTTTTAACACCAGAACTAGCTATTCCTGAAGCCGGACTCATCGTTTGGTTCTATCCCCAAATCCCTGACTAATGAAGTCACAGGACTGAGCTGGGCCTCAGAAGCTCCCGATTCTTGGTTCAGAGTTCCCCCTCCTCCAACCCTGCCGGGTGTCAAGACTGTTGAACAGAAACAGTGAACAGGAGTGTCTCCTAGGCTTCTGCCGATATCACTCAACGGAACTCACAATGCCCAGGGTGAACAAGGGGCGACGGGCTTCGTTGGTGGGGAACACTTCAAACACAACCAGTTGGGCCAGCTTGGCACCGTTCTGGCTCAGAAGCAGTTCGGGGGTCTCCAGAGTTAGGAGCTTCACGATCTGGGTGGGGCTCAGCTGATTTGCAGCCTGGAAGGATATCAGAAATGCATTTGGCCTCCCGAGTGCCTCCCCATGGCCCCACAGGCACCCTGTGGTCCCTGGTGGCCTGGGCCTGCCCATACCCCACCCCCTGTCCCCACCCGCTCCCCATCTGTGTTCTGCCACACCGTCCTCACAGAGCCTGGGATCACTGTGCTCCCACCTGGTGACATGATTGTCCGCTCCCTCTGTTTGGAAGGGAAGTTCCTCTGATCTCTTGGACTGTATCAGGTGCTCAGTCAGCCCTCATAAACCCTAGGACCTGTACTTTGTCACCAAAGTTCTTATAACAGAGCTATCATCTGTGCAATTATTTAAGACAGGTCAAAAATATTCTGCTAGACAGAATACTTGAGAGGGAACTGGCCTCCATCCTCCTAGGCAGGAAAGAAAGCCGCCCCACATATGGCCTCTTCCACTTCCCTGGAGACCCGTGTTCAGACACAGCGAGCGCACGTCACCTGCAGGTGGTGAGTGGACCTACCTTTTCGTTGATCACCTGGATGTCCAACTTCAGCTGACGGGCCAGCTCAGGAAGCTGAAGGCAAGAGGAAGCCAGAGCAGGTTAGCTGAAGAGGCCAGGCAGTACCCTTCCTGTAGCCCCTGCAGGGATGAAGGGTTCCCAGAATCCAGAAAGCTAGGCAGGCCAGTGGTAAGAACACAGCCCCAGGCAAACCGCCCTGGGGTGTGGGGCCCACGTGCCTGCACTTCTACCAGTAGTTGTGGGTCAGGGGCAGTTCCCTGAGGACAGAGAGAAGTGACTCCAGTCGGGAACATGATTGCTGGGGGTCACTCCCATCCCCTCACGCTGAGTTCTAATCCCCAAGAGCTTGGTTAACTGTGACTGTCGGCTGACCTGAAGTCCTGCCAGTCTCCCATAACTTTGGGCCAGCCCCTTCCCCCTCTGGCCCTCGGTTTTCCCATCAGTGGGTCAGCGCAGAGGAGGTGGCACACTCCAGGTGACTGGTGGGTCTGTCTGCTCTGCTGTGTGGATGATTCCAAGGTTGTGCCGGCAAGCAGGCTCAGTAGGGAGGGCCCTGCTGGTCTGGTGCTGTCTGCCCTGGCTCCCCTAGTGGCGAGCAGAGGCACGACACCTCCCTGGACTATACGCTATCCAGATGCCCTTTGGCTTCCCAGGACTGCCACTGCCATTCAGTAGAGGAACAGGTATATCAGATCCCAGAGGGCGGAGCTAGAACCGGCTGCGTGCTACCGGGAGTCTTCAGCTCTAGAGCTCTGGGTGGGGCAGGGTTATTGGCCCAGGGAACAATCCATTGCTGGAGGGGCTCACTGAGCCTGACAGAAATCCCTGCCCTCTGTCCATGCTGAGGCTTACCACCGAGTCCAGCAGGACCATGAGCTCTTCTGTAGGGAGCAAGGCACCAACTGCAGCGTTCACCACATCCTGCCTCACGGTGAAGCTGAAAGGGACACTGTCCAGGGTGGGCATCGTCAGGGAAGCTGCAGAGTCACTGAACCTGTTGGTCACGTTTCCCTGTGCATCCAACAGCTTGGCCTGAGAAGACACAGATCAGGGAATGGGCTGAGAATTCAGTCTCCACAGCTTATCCAACAACACCCTAGAAGGAAATGATTCCATTCAGCCGGTTTCCCTTTTTGCATTGGTTGCCAAGAAGCTTTGCTTGGAATTTAGTTCCTTGCTGTAGGCAATGGGTTGGCAGCATCTACTCCTGCCCCCTTCAGATCATCTCTGATTTTTACTTTTTTGTATCTTGGTATCTTCTTTTTCAGCTATGTTTCGACCTTTCAGATACTGCAAACATTTTATGTGTAGGGGAAATTTAAAACTGCAACAAAATGGAAAAAAATATTTTATAGTAAAGTATTCTAAGGAATCCATAAAAACTGGTCTGGGCTCCATGCTACCCAGGTTGGTCTGGTCCCTCAGGAAGTACAGCCCCAGCATGAATGCAGCTCCACATTTACATAGACTGATAGTCACCCGGCACTTCCTGTCTGCCAGGCCCCGTGTGGTCCACTTCATACTCCCTCAGTGACCATTATTATTTACCTTAAAACAATTAAAAAATATTTTTTTCATAGGTCATGTGCTCGTGTCAGAGAGAGGGAGAGGTGAAGCACCCCGCAATGGGGTTTGAGCATGCTGCAATCCCTCTTCTATTTCTCCCTCCTTTTGGGATTTTGGGCCCAAACACACATGCACCTGGTATTTTTTTTTTGAGTTGCCGAGGCCAGGACTCAAACCACGCAGCTGGTCACGTGGAATCTGACCCCATTATTTCTTACATTTTAAAGACAAAGAAACTGAGCTGGTCAGAGGAGGGCAGCGATGTCCTCGCTGTATTCTCAGGGTCCTGTGACACTCACCCCCAGGTGGACCTGGATGGTGTCCCCATTGATGGCAGAAGACAGAAAGTCAAACTCTAAACGGTGAGTGTTGAGGAAAACGGGCTCTGCTCGGGAACAGAAAGAAAGTCAGTGAGGCCCAGGGCCGTGCAGGGCAGGGTGGTGAGGGCTGCTTTCAGGGGGAGGGGGGGGGGCAGGTAGGGCGGGAGGAGCAATGCTGACAGTCACGGAGAAGGCGATGGGACAGAAAGGACGGACGTTTATTGGTCGTCCCCCAAGGGCAGGCACTGCACCGACGCTGTGCCTTTAGGAGGACAGTCCCATGATCGCCGGCTTTACGGGGGCAGCCCAGGGTCAGAAAACTGAAATGCCATGCTCAAGGTCAACTGTGAGAAGACTGGAACCCCGTTGGTCCTATACAGAAGTCCTGGTTTCACAAAATGCAGCTACTGCTTCCGACCCTCTGTCTCCCCGACTAGCCTGTGGCTCACGCCCCCCATGTGGGCAGGGCTAGGGTTTGGGTCTGGATTCCAGGCACACTCCATCTGTCATTCTGGTGGCCTGAGTGCACGTCGGGATTCCCCACCTGGCCACCAGGTGGCAGTGGCCTCTCATTTGCCTGAACTGTAGAGTGGTTAATGGGGAGTGAGCCAAGAAAGCAGGGGTGTCCCTAGTTGGCCCTCCAGCCGCCTACTTCCTCAGGAAGACGTCCCGCCCTGCCCCTGGGGAGCAGAGGAGCTAGACAGCTTTGGTTAGTGTCTTCTCTCCTTTGAGTCACAGTTTCTTTTTAAAGGGGAGCGAGTGTAAGAGTGATTCTTGCCTTAGGGACAGGCCTGGCCCTTGTAATGGCCCAATCTGAGTGACACCCACTTGGAACCAGAAGAACTGAGTTCAGCCCTCCTCCATCACTAATTCCTGCTGTGGGCTTATGCAAACGACTCAACTGCTCTGAGCCTCAGTTTCCTCCTCTGTGAAGTGAGGTAACAGCGCTGCTTCACAGAGTTCTTCGTCCTCGGAGAGACCATGAATGTACAACACTGGGCCCCAGGGCTGGGCCCATGGTGGGTGCTCTGTGGGTCTTCAGTGCTCTCCTCTCTGGTTGGACTCTCCAGATCCCTAATCCTCCTCCCTGCTAATGCCCACCTCAGGGGTCTGAGGAAGGTAGATTTCCGGTGAGGACAGTGGTTCGTGTCCTCCCTTCTCTGCTACTCTTGGAGAGGGGAGAAGTGACCTTCTTTCTGGGCAGACGCCTCCTCTCCTCCCCTGCCTCTTCTCTGGTAGCACACAGAGGTTGCTGTGTGGCACACTGACCCGTACAGTGAGCAATGTAAGACACCTCTGTGCCAGGAAGAGCATCTGCTATGTGCCTGGAACTTTCCAGTAAACTCTTCATCCTCAGTCACCATCCCATGAGGTAGGGATGTATAAGCCCCATTTAAGAGATGAGAAAACTGAGGATAAGGACGTGAAGTGACTTTCCCAGAGTCATGGTGCAAGTCAGGGCACAGCTGGAATTTGAACTGGAGGTTATTGGAGACACCCACTGGCCTCACATAGAACCTTGCACATAGTAGGTGCTCAAGAAGTTGCGGGTGTAGTAAATTCCTGTCTGCCCATCCTGGGTGGGGGTCAGCCAGTGCATGTCCCTCCTGCTGCTGCTCAGGTCTGACTTGGGGGCTCCAGGGGTGGAGGCAGGGTCTGGAGGCTGTAAGGGAAGAGGTGGGAAAGAGCAGGGCACCTACCCCTCAGCAGCTGCAGGAAGTCTGCATACATGTCATTGAAGGTCACCTCGATCACAGGACACAGCTGCAACGGCACAAATGCAGGAGCCCCATCAGTGAGGGCCAGAGGCGGCCATGTAGCAGCCTGTGCTAGGCCCCACCTGCCTGAGTCCCGCTGCTGTGCCCATAGCACACCAGTGAGTGTGGTGTGTCCACACTGGTGTGTCCACTTCCCAGCCACCCCTGTAGCAGGTTGAGACCTTTGACAACGGTTCATCCCTTGCCCTGTACCCAGGGTGCGCCTGGTCTGCCACCTGTCCTCCCAGTTGGACTTCTTGTCTTGATCACAAGAGCCCATGTTTCCATAAGAGGGCAATGGAGAGTTCACTTACTCATTTGACTAGCCATTATGGAGTTCTTTCTACTGTCAGACTCTAGAAGGGAGGCCGGCTACACAGCCGCTTTGCACCCTTTGTGTGTTTCCACCCCTAACACCTCCCTTTGCCCACCGAGAAACTCTCTCTCACTCTCTTATTTTCTGTAAGGCACATGCATCACCAGGGGGAGAGAGAGAGAGAGAGAGAGCCCCCAGGGGTATGGCTACACCACAAACTCATCTCCTTCATTCTCCTCTTAGGATTTTGGGCACACACGCACAGGTGCCTGACATGTTTTTCAAGTTTCCAGGTCTAGGATTTGAACTGTGCACTTGCCTATGTGGAATCCAGTGCCTTAACCAACATGCCACCTGCTGGTGTGTCCACTGAGCAGTTCTCTTTCTAAACTTGCCAGCGGTTCTCAACTGCAGATAATTTCATCCACCTGGAGACATCTGGAGGTTTCTGGGAACATTTTTAGCTGTTTCAATTTGGGGGGTGGGAAATGAGGGTGTTACTGGCAGTTGATGGACAGAGCCCCGGGATGCTACCAAACATCCCATGATGCAGGCAGTCCCATGACAGATCATCCAGCCCAAATATCGGTTGTGCTGAGGTCGGGAAACCCTGGCCTCACCTGTGGTGTTCAAGGAGGGAGTTAAACAAGTGACTCACTTGTCCATGGGACTTTGTTCTCTGCTTAAAGGCAGCCCGTTTTGCAGGGCACTGCTCCGGGATAGTTGAGGTCATTTTGTCTTATGTGCAATTGCCCTAGGGGAAGAACCTTCTAGTTGACCACCTCTTAATACTCTCAAGCAATGACAGTGCATTTTGAGAAATGCTAATTTTTTCATGAATAACTGTCCCTGCTCCCAGCTGCTTTGTCACCTAGAACCTAGAGAGAATGGAAGTATCAGCTCAGATACTACCAGGGACTGCCGGTCCTTGAGTGAAAGGATCGGCATCCCCATCCTTCATTTCTACCAGTGGGTAGATGCTGGCTATACTTTAGAGCCCTCTGGGATACCACCAACCCATCCAGGCCAGTGACATCTGACTTGGGAGAAGGCCCAGATGTCAGTGTTTTAAGGCCTCTCAGATTCTGATGGTTCCGAGGTGCAACAGGGTTGAGATTATGGATTTACATTGAAAAAAGGGTTTCAACCTTTTCTAAATGAGCTCCTGCCAGGTAGATGCTCACCTCTTAAACATGCCAGGCCTTTACTATTAGGGCCAAATAAAATATTCATATGACCCTTGTACCAGATCCAGTGGATCATAGTAGGAAACACGAGGATAGATGAAATGCATCTATCCCACATTTTTACATTATTCTCTACCTTTGGTTTTTCACCCTTAAAGACAGATACTATACAAAAAGTGGTTTCTTTTCTTTTCTTTCTTTCTTTTTTTTTTTTTGGAGAGGTTTTTGCTATAGGGCGCGTGCACTCGCCAGAAAGACAGAGAGAGACAGAGAGACAGAAAGACAGAAATCACCCCCCAAGGGCAATGGCCATGCCGCAATCTCTTCTCTAGTCTCCTCTCGGGATCTTGGGCATGCATGCACACGCACCCAGCATGAGTTTAAGCCACCGGGTCCAGGACTCAAACTGCAGTCGACTACATGGGAGTCCAGCGACATAGCCATTATGCTAACTACTGGTCCCACAAAGAGTGGTTTCTAATTTCTAGAGGACAATGTATTTTTAGCTATTAAAATCTGATGCCAAATGAAATATGATTTTGCTAGAGGCTGGGGGAAATTTTATAGATGAGCCCTGCTTTACAATAATTTCATCCTTTAAATTGAAAAATAAACGTCTTTAAAGAAAAAAGATCTTATCTTCAAAAAGCCCAATTTTATATTATTAATTTTCAGATTTCCTTAAAAAAGCTCCCTAGATATGTACCTTTGTTAATGGATATCAGTCTAAAAATTCTAACGATAATAAACCATTGTCTTGACTGAAATATTACACACTTAAATTCATTCGTATTCATTCCCTCTTCTCCCCTCCCATTGATCTCTGTCTCTCCTCACCCTCTTCTACAAGATACTAGAGAAAGTATTACATTGGACTGCATCAGTATTGTTTGTTAAATTAACATTTTAAAATTTCATTTGAGGGACCAGCAGGTGGCGTGGTGGTTAAGGCGCTGGACACTCCCACATGGCTGACCAAGGTTCAAGTTCTGGACCTGGTGGCTTTTGCACCAGGAAATCAGCAAAAGCTACAAATCATGGCTCTCTCACCCTCAACTCCTCCAGAGACAGTTGTTAAAAAGTTATGGGTAAATCACCGTTCAGGGCCTCCCGACTGATTTTCGGCAATTCCATTACCCTGACTTCAACAATCTGGGTCAACAGCCAGATCCAGCCCTTTGCTTTGCTGAAAGAATTATGCAGCCCCAGAAGTAAACCACCAGAGACAGGGCCCCTGGCACTCACTTGCAGTTCCACCCCAGCTGCATAGTGGGCGCAGTCTTCACAGGCCAGAGAGGCCTTGATTCTACTTACCTGGGTTTTTAGCAGTTCAGG
Organism: Tupaia tana; assembly: GCA_026018925.1. Lineage (NCBI taxonomy): Eukaryota > Metazoa > Chordata > Mammalia > Scandentia > Tupaiidae > Tupaia > Tupaia tana. Next base: position 30,930,434 of record JAKSZU010000015.1, read on the forward strand.
CAGGGCTGGCATCAGGAGGCTTCTGACCGTGTTAGCTAAGGGGTTGACCAGGAAGGAGAGTCTTCCAGAGAGGAGGGTAGGAGAGAGATTAGGAAAGGTCAGAGACGCCTGCCCCTCCTCTACTTTACATAGGGGTAGACTGAGTCCAGAGGAGTAGACTCGGAGCCAGGTGCAGTGACAGAGAGCTCTGGGGGTGGGGGGGACTGGGCGTGGTCTTTAGGTCTTAGTGCTGGATATTGGAATGACGGCCGTTGGCATCTGTCCCCTGCCTCCAGCTAAGGAGAAGAGAATGATGCGCTGTGATTCTGAGTGCCTGCCACGTGCATGTGCTATTCAGAGTGCTTCATAGCCGTGGCCTGGCTGAAGCCTCTCATGCTGCCTGGAAGGTCTCATCACCTGCACTTTACAGACCAGGAAGGTAAGATTCAGAAGCCGCCCTGTCCGACATCACCCACACAGCAAGTGAAGCAGATGCGTTTGCCTGACTCGAAGCCTTTGCTTTTATTCTTGCCTCCCCCAAGCCTGCCTGCCTGGGGTGCTTGGAGGAGCCCTCGGAAGGAGGCTCCTTGCCACCATCAAATGGTGCTCACCTCCGGGCAACCGTGCCTGAAATCCCACCACTAGAGCCCTCACTCTTGAGGTCTTGAACTTTCTTTGACATCACAGATTCCCTGGAAGGAGCCCTGAATCCAGAACCAGGAGGGATGCATCCCTTTCCCCACCTAGGCCCCAGTGGTCCCCATCTGTGAAATGGGGAGAGGCTGCGCCTGACCTCCCTCCCCGCCGGCTGGTGGTACGCACTTGTGCAGCAAGGTGATGCGCAGGCTTCCGTGGCTAATGGAGCAGTCGCTGAGGGCGGGGCCGGGGGAGCGGGTGGAGCTGCTGTCCATTCTGATGACGGCTTGGGCCTCTGTCTCCAGGTGCATCTCCACGATGGTCTTGACCAGGGGTCTGGGGGACGGAAGGGCCAGGCCGTGTGAGCACCTCTGGGCAGCTGGAACAGCCTGCTGACGTCTTGGCCATGGCTCGCTCACCTCCCAGCGCAGCCTCCTCCACTGGCTTCTCCCCAGCCTCTTGCCCAGTAAGGCCCAGGCTCAGTGTGTGGGTTTCTCTGCTGATGTAAATCCCTTCCGTGTGCTGACAGCTTCCACTCACCTCCCTGCTCAGTGCCTTACGGGACTCTCGGGTGTAGTGTGTACAACACTGAATTCTGGATTGTCCCGAACCTGCCCGCTCACAGCCTCCCCTCTCTCCCTGGTGCAGGCCCCTCTGTCCTGGCAGGGGTGCAGGCACAAACCTTAGAGTCGTCTTTCTCTCCCTCTTCCTTTTCCCCACATTCAATTCATCCGGAAATCTTCGTCATCCCTTCCTACATCCAACAGACACCCAGAATCTGGCCACTTCTCTCTTCACTACCCTAAACCTGAGGGCAGAGAGAGTGGCCGCACGTCCCGCAGACTGATGGTAATGCTTGGGCTTTGACTGGTCCCACCTGCGTGCCGGGCATCATCTCCTCCTGAATTGTGGCAGCAGCTCCTGGCTGGCCTCTCTGCCTCCACGCTCGCCCTTACATAGCCTGCTTTCTCCATAGCAGCCTGGGGCGTTCTCTTAAAGTGTTAAGCCACATCATGGCCTTCCTCTGCTCAGACCCTTCTGTGCTCCCGTCTCATTCGATGAAAGCCAAGTCTTCACCTTGGCCCCCATGGCCTCGCCTGGCCTCAGCTGCCTACTGGCCTCACCTCCCAACACTTTCCTCCCTCCTTCCCCTCTCTCAGCCATTTTTTGAGCAAGGCAAGTGCACTCCTGCCTCAGGACCTTTGCACATGCTCTTCTCTGCTTGGACTCTCTTTTCCAGATTCCTGCGTGAGAGTGAGTGGCTGAAGCTGTCAGGCCTGCTGTGCCAGGCTGAGGGGACACTCACGTGTTGAACCCGGCTACCATGTCCAGGGGGATCGTGACTGTCAGTTCCTGGTTGTTGTCTGAGGGCTGAATCTGAAGCTGGAGGATGTTAGCGGAGGTGACCTTCAGCCTGGATGGGATTCAGAGAGATAAGAACCCTGCCTCTTGCTCAGGCATCGCATCCAAACCTGCTCTGATTCTATCTTTTCCATCTCTCCTGGGGGCCTGGTCAGCAGCTAGACACCAAGCCCCGTCCACTGATCCTCTCTAGCACGGCCTTCCTTCAGTCCCTCCCCTCCACACGTGCTCATGGCACTGTGATGGTTCCTTCCCTTTTAAGAGATGACTCCCAGCTCCTTGGATTGACTTCTAAGACCTTCTGTGACCTGACCCTACCGACTTCTCCTTGAGGTTTGAATTCCAGCCACTCTGACCAGCTGCACCCCTCCGGGCCTTTGCCTGGGCCTGTTTCCTAGTGAGTGCTGAGTCGTTGGCTCAATTGTCACCTCCATGGAGAAGCACCACCTCATCCCTTCATCCCCCACCCCAGGTGCTCCACTCTGGGGTTCCCCTATTCAGGCTCCTATGTCACTGCCTTATGGTTGCTGTTAACTACTCTGGGGGGTTCTTGAGAGAGGAAGTTGGTTTGATCCATTCTCCGTGGTCAGGCACAGAGTTGACACCGATCGATGTTTGTTGACTGACTGAGCATGCCAAGTGTACCTCGGGCAGAGGTGTGGGAAGGAGCTCGCTCCCGTCACTGTCCCACTTCACTCACCAGATGATATTCTTCAGGATGCTGTTCATCATGTTGCCCAGCAGGGGGATGCCCCCCGCCGGCCTTTCCCGGATGGTGCTGAGCAGCGGCAGATGCTGGAGGATGGCCGTGGCATTGTGGTCCTTCAGCTCCTGTGTCAGCTCTGAAGGCAGAGCCGGGGTTAGGGTCCAGGAGAAGGGCAGGGAGGATGGCATGGCGGGGGCTGCAAACTGGGGAGGGGCCATTCTCAGGACCCTGGCATAAGGTGAGGATGTGACCTTATTCCCTGTGTAGTTGTGGCCTTGAGGGCACTGATCCAGATGGGTCATTTTCATGTAAAAGGTGAGCTGGAACAAGGGGGGGCCTCCTACCCCAGGATTTACCAGGCCCTGCTGGAGTGTGGCCAGTACCCAGCACGTGGGCCTACACCTCTCCTGCCAGCCAGCGGCAAACGACTGTTTTGGGGCTGTTTTGCTGCCAGAGTACACTTGCTAACGGTTCTCTGGCATCCACACCCTACAGGTCTATTGTCCAAAGGGCCTCAGGCACTAAGCCGAGGAAGGAAGAATCAGGGTCGGGGGTCCGTGAGTCAGAAGCCCTGGGCTCTGGTCCTTGCCAGACTGCTGCTGGCCATACCCATCTGGTTCGTGTGCAGTGTGGTCAGGAGTGTGGAGGGCTGGGACCAGCAGTTAGCATAATGGCTATGTCGCTGGACTCCCATGTAGTCGACCACGGTTCGAGTCCCAGACCCAAAGGCTTAAACTCACGCCGGGTGTGTGTGCGTGCGTGCCCAAGATCCTGAGAGGAGAATGGAGGAGAAGGGATTGCAGCGTGGTCATCCCCCCTGGGGGGTGATTTCTCGCTTTCTGTCTCTCTGTCTCTCTCTGTCTTTGTGGTGAGCACACGCGCCCTGTAGCAAAAACCTCTCCAAAAAAAGAAAAAGGAAAAAAAAAGTGTGGAGGGCTGATGGAGGTCTGATGCCCCAGGAGTTGGTGCATAGTCCCCCCAGCGCCCTCAGCCCCTGGGTGGGATGATGCAGCTGTGCATCTCTCCCTGTGTCTTGGAGTTCCTCTCATTGCCCCTCAATCACATGTCCACCCATTTTGCCTGCTGAGTGGTAACGGAGCTGGGCCCTGCAAATATTTCTTCTTCATCAGCTGGCACGATGGGAAGCCCTGTTAGTAAAGGCTCTGGAAGGACATGGAGGAGGAAGGGGCTTTCATGCATGGCCTTGGGAGCTCTTTTTGCCAGTTCACTGCCTGGTGGCTTTGTGTCATGGGTCAGCAGCGTTCCGGCAGCAAGTGAGTTCAGCAGGTAACTGGCTAGCTCCCCTCGGTTTCCTAGCAACCCCGTACTAGTGAGTAAACAGCTACCCCTTCCTCCAGGGGCAGCCTCCCTGAGAATTTCATGGCTCCCTGCAGGCAGTTCCCTGTCCACTAGCCTCTTTGCCAACCCTGCACCTGTCTAGCCTAGGACAGCCCACTGGACTTCTCCATCTAGTGGGCTTCAAAGATGCCCTCCCCAAAGTGGTCTGGGAAGGATTCTCAGCCTCTGATTCTATACTGTGCTTGGGTACAGAATGAACCCGAGTGACCCCTTCAGAGTCCTCTCCCCAGCTCCTCTCCCCCACCTGCCAATTTCCTCTTCCTCCAATCCCCTGGTAATAATTCTTTATATTCAACTCACCTGCTAGGATTCCTGTGTGGTTTCCGCCTCCTGACCGGCCCTAACAAATACAGCTGCCTGGCAGGACTGAGCTCCAGTCCCCACAGTAGAGAGCCGTTGGAGAGCGCCCCCTACTGGGCGCCTTCCCCTCCCCTGACTCGCTTCCCCAGGTTTTCCTGGGATCACCCTTAGGCAGCCATTGGCGGGAAACTCCTCAACACAGGTTCTGCTACGGAGCACCTCTCCATGGTGGCTCATCCTCAAGCCCCCTCTGGCTGAAATCCCATGTGCTCGAGTCACAATGTGAGCCCAGGGCCCTCTGCCCCCCGCTTCCAGCTTCCCAGAACCCTCTGCCCTCACTTCCAGCTTCCCAGAGCCTTCTGCCTACCCCCCTACCTTCCAGGACTCTCTGCCCACCTCCTACCTCCTGGAACCTTCTGCCCATCCTCTACCTCCTGAAACCCTCTGCCCATTCCACCAAGAGCCCTCTGCCCACCTCACCTACCTCCCAGAGCCCTCTGCCCACCCCACCAGCCCTCTGCTCTGGAGAGGGAGATCCATCCTCTGGCTACAGAATCCCTTGGCCCTGCAGACCCTGGCCCTCAGGTCCACTGAATGCAGAAGTCTGTCCCCCAAGTGCTTCAGGTGGCCCCCTAGAGCTGATGGGCCAGTCTCTCTCAGGGAACGACACTTTACAGCAGCGGTTTGCAACTATGGTGATTTTGTCCCCAGCAGACCTTTGGCAATGTCGAGGCACTTTTGGTGCAGTGCCTGGGATGGAAATGTCCCAGTGCGATGATGAGAGTGGCCCACATGAGACGTGCTGAGACTGACGAACCGACTGTAGGCTCGCAGCGCTCTGGCCAATTCCTGTCCCGCAGGGGGCCGCCCGCACCAGGGAAGCACGGCCACTTACTCGCCTCCAGAGGAGAAACGAAGCTTGGGGACTTGTTCAGAGTCACAGAGCTGAAAATGAGCAGGCCGGGCTGGGACCCAGGATGCCAGACTCCCAGGCAAGGCTGCTCTGGGACTGGGAACGCCATGGGTGCCACAGAGTTATGCTCTGACGACGGGATTCAGGCCAGGGCAGCAGGCGAGGCTGCTGTGTCATTGCACACCACCGCTGCCCACCTTTCCTGCAGGCCACAGGACCTCAGAGGAGTGGGATTTTGTAGTCACGGAATTTAAGACGGTGATGTTGGAATCATAGACTCGAGACTGCAGACACCCCAAACCTTTGCAACTCATCCACTCGTGTCTCACTCACCCTAGCTTCGTCTTACACACCCTCAGTGATGGGGAACTCCCTCCCCCCTTTGGGGGGGCCCTCTTGCCTTCTGCTGGTGAGGCCCAGAGAGCTAAGACTTACGGTTTCTGATAACTTCTGGGCCAATGTTGAGAACCGCAGGGGGACTGAGGGTGGCCTGGATCAAGGTGACTGCCAGCAGGCTACAGAGCAGGGTGGAGGTCCACAGGCCAGCCATGTTCCTGGGTGTGGGAGGGCAGCAGGTGGCAGGTGTCGAAACCTGGTGAGCACAGACGGCCTGTAGCCAGACAGAGAGACGAAGGGCAGGCCCCGACACCCCCAGCAGGACCTGGGGCTATGTCCCAGAGAGGCCGTTCAGTGCAGAGGTAACTGCCGGGGGCTACCGTGTTTAAACATTGAACTTAACCTCTCTGTGCCTGTTTTCTCATCTGAAAAACCGGCACAGTAACTCCTGCATCACAGAGTTGATATTTAAAAAGCATTCAGCACAGTGTCTTTTGCCTGGAAAATATTAGCTATTTTCTTACAGAAACTCACTGACAAGGCTCAGGACAAAGCCCTGTGCTCCGTTTCCCACTCGATGGTGTGGCGCTTACCGCCCTCGGTGAGCAGCTCCCACCAGCCTCACCCCTGCTGTGCTCTCCTCCTCTGGGAAGCCCCACGTGGGTGAAGCTCCCAGGGCCGCTCCGTCTCTTGCGTGTGTGCCCTTACCGCTCCTCTTCCTGCCTCCTGCACTGTTCTCCTTCCTCATCTGCCTGCCGAGCTCCCCTTCACCCTTTGAAACCCTGCCAGACGTTCACTTTCTCTCTAAAGGTTTCCCTCTCCTGTGGCCAGGGTCCCTGGACCACCTTGGGGAAATGTTGCCCTGGGGCCCAGGCTAAGACATTGGAAGCAGGTGGGAAATGAGAAGTCCGGCAGGACTCAAAGTCAGAAAAGGTAGAGGAGGTGTTTGCTTCATCTGCAATACTGCGGAGGGAATGGTTGCCCCGGTCCCAGGGAACGGAGGGAGGGAGAGCGAGCAGGAGCAAGAGAGAGAGGGGGCATGGGGAGGGGGCCGGGTGTTTGGTCCCTTAGCTAAGGGACCGTCTTAGCATCAGTGCGTAGCCCAGTCCCGAGTGCCAGCTCACACCCTGCTCTGCCTTCGGCCCCTGAGGGCTGTCCTGCTTGGAGGGAAGAGAGATACTGACCCGGAGGCACTGAGCTCTTGCTTGGCTAAGCACGTGAGTTTCTTGTTACTGAAGACAGACACGGCTCTGCATGACCCGTGCCTCCCGTGGGCTAAAGCAGCACCAGCTCTTCTGAGCCACTTGCAATGGCCCTTCAACCTCTGCCTCCCTGATCGGGCTGTGTGCTCTGGGAGGGAGGGCTGGTCTTCCTGCTCCCTGAGTTCCCAGCACCGAGCACGGTGCCTGGCACACAGCGGGTACTTCCTAAATGGCTGCTGAGTGAACCGATGGCCCCTGGGAGCCCTGGAAGAACTGGGACCCTGAGCTTGCTAAGCTGAGGAGGTCGAGGCCGTGGGGACCCCTGTCAAGGCATCCCTGAGTCAGGAGTCCTGAGGTTGGAGGGGCAATGTCGTGGGCCAGGGAGTCAGACAGACCCGAACTGGATGCCTGCTTGCTCGGTGCCCTTGGACAAGTGGCTTACCTTCTCCGAGCCTCAGTTTTCTTGTCTGTAACATGGGGAGTAATTATAGTCCCTCCATCACCGGGGTGCTGGGAGGTGTGGCCTGGCATGCCACAGTGTCCAATCGATGCTAGCTGTTATCTGACGATAGCACTTATTGCTACCGAGACTGGAGTCGAAGGACCCACCTTACAGTCAAGGCCGGAGGCAGAGGCCATGCCCTGCACCTCCCCAGCAGCCCCCACCCTGCTTCATAATCCTATTCTTCTCTGGCTGCCTCCTGGCTGCCCTCTGTTCTCTCCACATGCTGCTCAGGCTCCTCTGCTCAGAGGAGCTCAGGGAACCAAGAGGATGGTCCCAGCAGCGGGTACCCAGCCACCACGCGGCACCACATCCCCTGGCCTCGCTTATGCTGTTCCACTTGCATGAAATGCCTTTCTCTCCTCCTTTGTGCAGTCACCTTCTACTCAGCTTTGCAACCAGCATGTCGCCTCTTCCAGGCAGCCTTCTCTGACTGCCCTCCATTGCTGCGTCCCTGGGCCTTCCTTCAGTACAGAATGTGCCACATCGGCCCACACTAGAGGAGTTCAAGGGACTTTCTAGAAGGGTGAGCCTGTGTCGGATGCTGCTCCGTCCCTGGCCGAGGCTGACACAGGGCAATCGGTGTGTGTGGGGGTGGGCATAAGTCACTGGGACAGGTCAGGAAAAGCCTCAGCCAGTCCCATCCCTTCTCTACTGCTCTTTGGCCTTCTGGGTGAAGGAGCTGGGCCTGTCTCCATGCCCTGGGTCCACGCTGACCAAGGGACACTACCCTTTGGCCGAGCCTCCCCCTGCCTGACCTGACCCAACAGGTGCTCTAGCTCAGACCCTTCTGGCCAGCTAGGCCGTCAGCCCCTCCCCTGCACCTTTACCTGGACACGTTGTGGTCCTCGCTGTCCCGCTCCTGTCGTGGGCAGTGGGTCTGGAAGCCCAGCCTTATATCCTTCACGGTCTAGCCCAGATGGCCACCCTCTGCATGGGCCAGGGCCTCGGGCTGGGCCAAGGTCTCCAAGTTAAATATTTGTGACTCCTGCTGAACCATGACCTCACCCGGAGGCAGCCTCGGGATTCCACTTCCCAAAGTTTGGAGACGGGGTATCCTGGCTGGCATGAGGTGTGGGTGGGGCACCAGGATACGTGGCAGGGAGCTGGGTCAGGCACAGCGGAGCTGCGCCAGGGACTCGCAGCCTCTCAGGCAGTCGCTCTCAGAGGACAATGACGAGAACAGCAGCAGTGACAATGAATTGGCACCCCGGCTTTACATCAACTGTCAGTGGGGCCTCGTCCCCACCCAGGGTCAACATTGTCACCCGACTTTACCAAGGAGGATCCGGCCTCTCACAGTTGGGCAAATGGCAGAGCCAGCTTTGAATCAGAAGTTGGATTCAAAACTCATCTTGGCAGACACAGAAGCGTCATGGGACACACTGGGTTCAAGTCCTCGCTCTGCCATTTCCATGCTGTGTGACTTAGGGCACATTCTGTCACCTCTCTGAGGCTCCGTTTTTTTTTTCAACTGTGGATGGAAATGCCGATAGCTCCTGGGTGCTGGGGTGCTGGGAGGAGCGCGGTGCACCCAGAGTGCGGGCCCCAGGACAGAGCACACGCTCTGCAAGTGTGTGGTCTGCAAGTCTGCTGTCACTGCTGGTGCTTCCAACAGGAGGGGCTGATAATAGTTTAGTCTAGATAAGTAACTTGGTAAAAGAAAAAATCCAAGGACACACATATCCATTAATTCTCTCACTCAAGAGTGTACATTTGCATCCCATTTTGCCACTTCTTGGCTGTGTGCCCCTAGGAAGGGAAACTGAGCCTCCCGGGCCTTAGCGGCCTTATCTGCAGAACGGAGATAAGGTAGCCCCTGCTCATAGGCTAAGAGCACGGACTGAGGGCACGCCACAGAGCACTCGGCCACGCCTTCATTTGCTCTCTCACCCCTTCTACAGCAACGAGCACCCGCTTTGCCAGGGCCACACCTGTAGGAATCTCAGTGAATATTTGTGGAGTGAGAGAAAAACGAGCCACAAACCAAGGGGAGCCGCCCAGAAGGACCGCCATCCACCCCTGGGCACAAGCCATGGCTCACTGAACCTGCAGGTCTCCAGACGTGGGACTCAGCAGGCCGGATTGTACTGAGGGCACCTGAGGCTCAGAGAGGAGATTGACTTGTTCAAAGTCACATGACCAGGAGTGCCAGAGCTAGGGCTGGAGCCCAATCATGTAGCCTAGACCAGACATTTCACCACCACGCAGTCCTCCCCAGGGACTCCAGCTGAGTGTTGGGGACCATGGGGACACCACCACACTGACCTCCCCTAGGGAAACCATTGGAGACTGTGGGAACACCACCACACTGTCCTTCCCCAGGAACTCCAGCTGACTGTTGGGGACCAAGGGGACACCTTTGGATATAATCTGGGGATCATCCTTGTTGCCTGAATTCAGCCTGGAAGCACGAATTGTGATTCAGAGCTGGGATGGCCATGGTGGAATCCTATTTCCATCTGCAGGAGTCAAGAGTACCCAGCGAATGTCCTGAGGCCACACAGTCTGTGGTCTGGCCCTGTCGGCCTCCTCTTCCTGGTCTTGTCAAGAGGAACAAGGCGAAGAGCGTTTGGCCAGCCTGTCGTGTTTGCAAACTCCCTGGAGGTCCTGGCTACTCAAAGGTGAGGTGCTTCGGGGCCAGGAGGACTCCCGGGAGTCCCTCTCCTTGGCTCCCGGCTGGTCATGCCCGCTGCCCTGGACAATGTCCCTCTGTGGGGTGCTGCAGCCCAGTGCCAGGGCCAGGGCCTGTGCTTCCTGCCTCAGCCCCAAGTCGCTCACAGGGTCGCAAGCCTGACTGCACCTCTATAGCTCGGCACACCTTGGCACCCACGGCCTGCCCTCCATGCCCCTCGGCTCCTCCTTGGCCTTCTGAGGGCCTCTTTGTCTCAGGCACACCCTTTCCAGCTCCCAGGCCTTTGCCTGTGCTGTGTTCCCTTCCTGGAATGTCCCCATCCAATCCCGTGATGGGGACAGTCGTGTCCTATCTGGGTAGCAGGGCGAGGGAGTCTCTGGCAGACATGGCTCAGATCCCGGCCAGCTATGCTGTGACGCTGGTCCTCAGAGTGAAATGGGACTACTGAGGGTCCTGGGGTAACATGAAGCACTCAGCATGGCAGAGAATTCAGGGATGGCACACGCCATCGCTCGTGCTGAGCTGTCAACACCACGACCCCTGAGCCTAATTGAGAAGGTGATATCTGCACAGGGCCACCCCCCACCCCCTCTGAGCCCCCAAAGCCTAACTCTCAGTTCCTTTCCTTATTCACGATAGCACGTGTGCACAAGGTGGGGGAGGAGGAGAGAGGGAGGAGCACCTCCGAAAGGTCTGGTCTCACCATGATCCCCTTCCTCCCGGCCTCCAGCTCAACAGATCCTGCACACTTCATGTCCGGCATGTTCCGGGCTGACCCGGCTGGGGACTGGAGCCGTGATTGCCGTGCGGGATCTGGTTTCTGGTGAACAGTGCATTATCGCTGCACCTCAGAGCCGGCCCAGCCCTAACTCTTTGCTCTCTTGGGACTGAATCCTCCTTTGCCTTGATGAATGTCCACTTTTCTCCTTTTTCTCCTTTTCTCTATCATTCATTCATTCATTGTCCGGCCTCCTCTTTGGTCTCTCTGTCTCCACCTTTACTTTTCCCTATCAGAACTGAATTTCTGCCCAACAGCTAGAGTTAACAATTTTTTTTGGGGGGGTAGTGGGGGTGGGTGGGGTTTGCCGCAGGGCACATGCACTTGCCAAAGAAAGACAGAGAGGGAAAGTGAGAAATCACTTTTATGGGGGATGGCCATAATGTAATTCCTTTTCCTCATTTTCCTCCTGGGATTTTGGAAATGCACACACATTCGCCCAGCATCATTTTCTGCCATCAAGTTCAGGACTTGAACTATGGTTGTCTATATGGGAATCCAGCACCTTAACCACCACATCATCTACTGGTCCAGCTAGAGTTAACGTTTTAAAACATTTTTGGGACCAGCAGATGGCATGATGGTTAAGTCACTTGACTCCCACATGGTCAACTGCAGTTCAAGCCCAGACTCAGAGGCTTGAAACTGGTGTGTATGTGTGCATGCCAAAAATCTTGAGAGGAGGATAGAGGAGAAGGGATTGCAGTGTGACCATTACCCCGGCAGGTGATTTCTTGCTTTCTCTCTCTCTCTGTCTCTTTCTATCTCTCTGATGAGCACGCAGGTCCTATAGCAATAATCTCTCAAAAGACAAAACAAAAATAAAAACAAAAAAAAACCAAAACATTTTCAGACATTATCTCTCTCCTCCTTCTAAAAAACTGCCAAGGGGTCAGTCCCATAGCTCAGCAGTTATGCATGGTGCAGAGTAAGCCAGATCCTACATGGTTGACCAGGGTTTGAGTCCTGGTCCTGTCAGCTTGAAAATATACTGGGTACATGTGCATGTGCAGGATCCTGGCAGGATGGAGAATTGGAGGAAAAAGGACTGCGGCATGATCAGGCCCCATTGCTGGCACTTTCTTTCTCTTTCTCTCTGTCCCTGGCATGTGTGCATGCACGCACCCTCTAGTATAAAGACAAAACAAACCTCCTCAGGCCCCTCCTTCACTGAGATGGAACCCAAGCTCTCCAAGACCTGGCGTGGTTGGCTGCTATCCACCTCTTAGCTCTCATCTCTCACCACTTTGCTCCTTTCTCTTTTCATTCCTGCCTCAGAGCCTTTGCCCATGCCGTGCCTTCTCCTGGGAGAGCTCCTTCCTTTCCCCGCTCTTCTCCCCTCAGCGCCAGTGTCTCCTCCTTGGATAGACCTTCCCTGACCACCCTGCCTTAGGTGCACAATGGCCTGCTCGCTAGCGATGGTCTGACAGGGTCTGAGAACTCAGGTGCTGTCCTAGGCAGCACGATTCCACAGACTATACACCAAGGAGCGGGACTGGCCACAGTCCTCGCAGGTGGCTGAAAGCCTGTTACATAGCGCGTGGGGCCCCCTGGCCTTCAGCCAGATGGAGGTGATGAGAGGGTCCACAGGGAAGAAGATCTGTGATGTTTTTTAAGAGACGCAGCAGGCAGGGCAGCCAGCCATGGCAGAGGCTCTGCCCTTGTACAGGGTGGGGGCTCGGATGCCCAGTGGGGAGGTTAATACCTCTGGTTTGCCCCAGAGGGTCATGTTTTGGAGTTTGGTGCTCAGTACAACGTTGGGAGGCAGGGCCTAGCTGTGACTGGATCATGGAAGCCTGGCTCTCATGAATGGATTAATGATGTCTAGTGAGACCCTGTGAGTTCCGGCTCTCTCTCTCTCTCTCTCTCTCTCAGGGTAAAGGGTCAGTTCTTGGGGAAGTAAGGATGGCTGTCCCAAGGGCTCTCTCTGCACGTAACCACCATCCTCATTCCTTTCATTGGCTGCGTTGTGATGCTGGCTCCTTGCCTCTGACCTCCTAGAATTAGAAACCAAGTAAGCTTCTATTTATAATTTATAAATAATTTCTCTATAATATCTATTATTTATTAATTACCCAGTCTCTGAGCAGCAAATAATGAACTAAGACACTCTCTTTGAAGGCACCAGCAAGATTCAATCCTAAGTAATTTTGTTTTTTAAGAGAGATTTTTGCTATAGGGCACATGCACTCGCTGGAGAGGCAGAGAGAGATAGAGAAACATAAAGCGAGAACTCACCCCCTGGGGAGATGGCCACGCCACAGTCCCTTCTCCTCAACTCTCCTCTAGGGATTTTGGACACACATGCACATGTACCCGGCATGAGTTTGAAGCTGCCAGGTCTAGGACTTGAACCGCAGCTGACCATGTGGGAGTCCAGTGACGTAACCATTATGCCATCTGCTGGTCCCAAGTCCTAAACATTTTCTGGTTGCTCAGGGAGAGGGGAGCTGCTGCACAACTGTATGAGTCCGGGAAAACTTTTCTGCCCCCTTCCCTTTTCTGCCTGGTCTCCATCCCTGGATGGAGCCAGAGCAAGAGAGAAAGGAAATGAGAGGGACAGAGAAACTTCTCCTGCCCCCATCCCACCCCACCCCACCCCACCCCAGGCTGGTCCGTGAAAGACTTGGTTAGGGATTAAGAGAAATCTGATGTTAAACGGAAGTCAGATGCAGCAAGGTGGCAGAGTGGAAAAGATCATTCCCATTCTACAGATCACCATCCTGAGACCCATGGAGGAGAAAATAGAGTGTTATCTCACTCCAAGGCAGTATTTTGCAGAAGGGAAGTGGCTTGCCCAGGGTCCCATAGCCATAAAACAGGAGGTCAGGAATTGGACCCAGTCTGTCTGACTTACAGCCTGTGTGTGGACCCTCTGCCCCAGCTCTCCCCATTGTCTCTAGCTGAGATGAGGGACATCCCTTCCTGGGAAGGCTGTGGTCACACAGAAAGCCAGGGAAAGTTTCTGAGGACACGGCAGAGTTAAGCAGATAATATCAGGGGAACTTGCCAATTGCTATCGGCTTAAAAGGAAGAAGGAAAGCCAGAATTCAGCCAAATCTAAGTAGGCCTAAGTCCTCAGTTTTAAAAAGACTCTTTGTTGGCACCAAAGATGCTACACCAGTGTGACAAAAGCATGTCACTCTCGTGCCAGTCCCAGTTGCTTGGTAGTGGCTGTTCAAGTCCTCAAGGGTCTGGGTTCAGCAGAAGAGAGTGTGACAATCGGTTAGCAATGTCTGCCAGGAGCAGTGTATATAGTGTAGTACCCCCCCACCCCTGTTCCCCTCCTCCACCCTGCCCTATCCTTGTTAAAGATGATGGACTTTCTTGCAAAATATTGAAGAGATCGTGTACTAGGGGGAAACTGTCTTGATGACGTGGAATTTGCCTTTGGGTTGAGTTCAGACAAGTCAGTTTTTATCTCTGGGCCTCAGTCTCCCCAGCTGATGACGTTGGGGTTCATGGTGCCATGGGTCAGGCTTCTCTGATCATCTTGCTTATGGTAGAGGGGCTCAGCGAACATGCAGTGGGGACTGGGCTGTTCCTCAGGGCAACTATGTTCCCCGAGAGGCTCAGATCTCCTGACCCGGGGTTTGTGTAGGTCCTGCTGCTGTGGGATTTGCCCTGTGGCTTGGACAACGAGGACTCTTGGGAAGCCCACTGCAGCATTAACTATATGACCAAGGTGGGATTAGATTTATTTTATCTTATTTTACCCTTATCTTTTATATTTTTAGAGGGATTTTTGCTATAGGGCACATGTGCTTGCCAGAGACATAGAGACAGAAAAAAAAAGTGAAAAATCTCCCCTACCCCCAAGGAATTGGCCATGCTGCAATCCCTTCTCTTCCATTTTCCTCTCAGGATTTTGGGCACGCACACACACAAGCCCGGAGTGAGTTTCAAGTCGTCAGGTCTGGGAGTTGAACCAGGGTCGACCATATGGGAATCCAGTGCCTTAACCACTATGCCACCTGCTGACCTAGGACTAGTTTTAGCATCCAACCTGGGGGTTTGCTAAATAAATTGTAGGTCCACTGGACAGGCATCACAGAACAATGTAGAGAAACCAGTTGAAGCAAGTGAAAAGGAAACAGTTTCATTTTTTAAATAAAACCTTTTTTCTTGTAATCTAGAAAATAATCCTGTAAGGAAATGCGCCCACGTGGGAAAGATGCTTGTTTCCTGGGGGTATGATAATAGGTGACCTATCATCTTCCTGGTATTTATCAGAATTAAAAAAATTTTAGTGAATACACTTAAAACAAATTTTTTAGGGTTTTTTGCCTTAGGGTGTGCTCTTTCTCTCTCTCTCTCGACAGAGACAGTGAGACGGAAAGTGAGAAATCACCCCCAGGGGGATGGCCATGTCACAACCCCTTCTCCTCCACTTCTTTCAAGATTTTGGGCATGTGCACAGACACACACACACACACACACACACACAGTGTGTCCTTCAAACTGCTGAATCCATAACCCTAACTGAGCAGTCGGTCATGTGGGACCCACCGGCCTCAACCACCATCCCACTGGCTGGCCAGCAAATCCACGTTTTGATCAGCAAATAAGCCCTCCTAATGGCTTGACGACGAGTAAATAAAGGTTGGACAGAGGATAAGGGAGTGGACGACGCCCTGTTTCTTTCCCAGGGCTGACCACAGCCCCCACTGACAGGATTCCAGGGAACATTGTGGCGACCTAAGAGCAGCAACAAAAGCCTGGTCTCCCAGTTCCGGAACCTCCGGAGAGAAACAAAGAGGTCTGGCTGGAGCCTCCCAGCTTTAATCCCTCTTCTGTGGCACAAGAATAAATTAAATTCAGTGCAAACAAACCTTGGCTAAGCCGGGCTGCCCTCGCTGTGCGGGAGCACCGTGGCCAGGTCCTGCCCTTATGAGGCTCAGGGTTGAGAGACTGAGGGGCTGAGTGACCCAGCAGAGGGCAACGTGGTTGTGATGTCCGTGCACATGCAGCGTGTGACCAGAGGGAGGTCAGGGGGCAGGCCGAGTGCGCTGAGAAAGGGGACTGAGGAGTGAGAGGTGCTTTCTTAGCAAGGGCCTGGGCCAAGTGTGTGAAGGGCCAGGCTGGAGGTCACCTCAGGCCGCGATCAAGGCCGACCAGCAGCATGCCGGAGCTGTGCTTCAGGGCAGCGTACTTCAGGAGTGTCAGGTGGTAGGACCGAGGCAAGCACTCAGCTTGAGTGACTGGCACCAAGGTCGAGGGAGGCTGGTGCCTGCCTTCTGTGTGATGTCACCTACAGCTTGGTGGGGCCTGAGGGGGTGCCCTTCCTGACTGGGGAGGGAGAGAGTTCAGGAAGGCTTCATGGAAGAGGTGATGCTTGCTCTGTGCCTGCTCTGTGCTTGACTGATGGGAATGATATTGTGACAAGAAATAGATATGGAGGGTTGTAGGGGGAGGGCATTCCAGGTGGAGGGCCTTGTGGGGGAAAAGGAAAGAGGGTGGGTTTTGGCAGGAGTGAGTCTGGGAGCTTGGCTGAGTCTTGAGAAGGGGAAAGGAGCAGGGTGGATGGCAGGGAAGGTGGGCAGGGGTGTTCCCACCAGACCCCGGAACCCCGAACCCAGGGCTGGAGGAGAGATGGCGTGGGGGGTGGGAACCGAGCACAAGCAGGGCGGGTCCTCGGCACATCCCCAATGCCATGGGCTGCAGTAGAGCCCACCTTCGGCAGGGGGCAGTCTGTGTTGACCCCTAAATCCAGGCCTGGAGGTTCCTGCTTGCCTCGACCCTGAGGACAGAAGCCTGACTGATTTTTCATATTTTTGAGCCAGACCAATAGAAAAACTCTTCACTCAATTCCAAACCTGTCTCTCTCTCTCAAAATCAAATAAAAGGAACCCCTGTACCTGATCATCCTGGGAAAGATATGTTTTGCCTCCTCTCAGGGCCTAGGTCACTTATATTCTGCTGAGAAATACCACATTAATTATTATTATTATTACTATTTTGAGAGGTTTTTGCTATAGGGCATGTGTGCTCACCAGAAAGACAGAGACAGAGAGACAAAGCGAGAAATCACTCCCAGTGGGGATGGCCACGCTGCAATCCCTTCTCCTCCATTCTCCTCTCGGGATCTTGGGCACGCACACACACGTGCCGGGCATGAGTTTAAGCCACCGGGTCCGGGACTCAAACCGTGGTCGACTACATGGGAGTTCAGTGGCATAGGCATTACACCAACTACTGGTCACACACATTAATTACTACTTTTGCAGAGTTGGTCATTTTCCATTGTCAACTGTCTGGCCCCATCTCCCCTGGATGTCTCTCATTTGGTCTCGCTGGTTTCTCTGTCTCTCACTGTCCCTTTTCTCTCTGTCTCTCTTTCGCTTCTCTGTCTCTGTCCTATCTCTCTCCCTCACCTTCTCTCTGTCTCTCTTTGTATCTCTTTTCCTCTGTCTCTCCTTCTCTCCGTCCATCTCTTGGGTGCTAGCTTGGAGACCCAGGAAGGAGCCGTGGGGCCTTAGAGAGCACCTGGACACTGACGACCCTGTGGCCTTGGGCAAATGCTTTCACCTCTCTGTGCCTATAGCTTAAGCCTGGCAGGGGGGGCTCTGGGTCCCTGCTGTGCCTGACCTACACTCAGCTGTGGATGCTGGAATCCTGCAACCACACGAATAGGTTCTGGCCCTGGACTTGGCTCTAGACCCCGTGTTAACTCAATTAACCTCACATTCCAGCACTGCTGGGCGATGAGCTGGGGCAGTGCTGGCAAAGTGCTTGATTGAAGCTGGGACAGTGCTGGCAAAGTGCTCGATTGAAGCAGCTCAGTTAGTCAACAGAGTGTAGTACAGCCTGTGTGTGTGGACTGGTCTGGGTGCCTTGGACATCACGGTGCAGACAGGCCAGCCCCGGCCCTCCTGGTGCTCAGACCCTGGTGGACAGAGTGAGCTAGAAAAGCATCAATATACAGTGCCAGGGCTCAGATACCCCAGTCGTGAGGACCCTGAGTGTGAAAATAGGAACATGTCCGAAATTCAGGAATGATGTCGTCAGAGCACGGGGCGGGGTTGTCAGGATTTAAGGTGTTAGCCCCCTGGGAACTGAATGCCCTTCCCCGGTACCCAGCATACCCACACGAAAACACACGCATACACACACGCAATTCTCTCCTGGTTCAACTTCCAGGCATTTGACTTTGGGGCCAATTCTATACAAAGGGACTTCAAGAAGTCTGTGAAAAATGGAATGAAAGGACAAGTTTAGTTTGGTGCCAAATGTTGCAAATCTATGCACAATTCTTTCTAGTATTTTTTTCTAGTATTTTCCATGAACATTTTTGAAGGCCTTGCACATGAAAGGAAGGAAGCTGCCTGAAATACAGGAGAGGCACGGCCCTCACTACCCGGCAGGCTGAGCCACGAGCCTGCAAGGGCGCTGGCATTACCTCCATCGCCGGGGAGAGAAACCCGAGGCGCAGAACGACCAGGGCATTTGCCGAAGGTCACACGGGTGTCAGGATTTAAACTCAGGTCTCTCTGCTCCAGAGCTGGTGTTCTTCACCTCTCCATGTTGGCGGAACTTCTGTTGTCTCTGTCCTGCCACACGCGCCTGTACATTTTGTCCTGTCTGCCAACCTCCGGGATCATCATTTACTCAGTATGCATTTTGGTAAATGAAAGCACTTCTGAAAACTGAAATCAATGTTCGATTTTTCTGTTTCTAACAAATCGTGTATCAGTACCCAAAGTGAGAAAAACAACACCATTTTCTATAAACTGAAAGTAACAGCAGGGCTATAGTGAAAACGATGACAGTTCAGCTCAATGAGCACTTGCCAGTGGCACACACTGTTTACCCCCCTTTTTAAAATTCGCCTGAGGGCACGTGCACTAGTTAGATGGAGAGAGACAGAAAGTGAGAAGCAACGCTCACCCTCCAACGGGGCATGGCATGCTACAATCCCTCTCCTCCACTTCTCCCCCCTTTTAGATTTGGGCACATTCTGGGCATGTGTTTGGCATGTTTTTCAAACTGCTGGGCTCGGGACTCGAATCACACAGTTGACCATGTGGGATCCAGCTACCTTAACTACCAGGCTATGGGCTGGCCCCACCTCCCCTTTCTTGCATTAACCTAATGGCCTGGCTATGGGCAGAGATGAGGTTTGGTCGAGTCCCTGTCAGAAAGGTGAAATACCTTTTCCAAAGTCAAAAAGAGAAGTGGAGGCGGGCTGTGGAGTCCCGGCTGGTGCCCTCAGCCTGCTTGGGGGCATGGGGAGACTCGCTCTGTCTTTGTCAAGGGGAGAGTGGCGGTGGCTGGAGACAGAGGCTCTACACTGAGCCTTTGTCAGTGAGAGGCAGCAGGAAGGCCAGTTGCTTTCTCACTACCACCCACAGCATGCTAGGCAGCTCATGCTTCTAGAAAAGCCTGCCCTGGGATCCATCGTGAAATGCTTTCTGGATGTGAGCGAGCAGGTGACAAATCTCTTACCGTGTGGGCAGCTGTGTCCGCCAGCAGAGGCCCCACGACGCCAGTGAAGTGAGTTCTCGAACCTCTTCACAGCTTCTCTGGATTCTGACTTCCTGGACCGTGAATGTCTTACCCTTTGCTGCCCCAGTTTCTTGGGGGCCCCAGGAGAGCAAGGGGGCTGTGGGCTCCTCCCCCAAAGTGGCCCGCGTGGGGTTGGGCTTCTGTGCTAACATTTACTCACTTAGTCATCCAGGAGCCGGAAGGAGGGGACGCGGAGCTCAGCTCCCCCTAAGAGGGGGAGAGCGAGGACTCCGCCGACAGGGGGGCCACCGCAGCTCTTCCCCCTCCACACCCCACCTGGCCTCTGCACTGTCAGCATCTGCTGCTTCTGGGGGAGGCCATTCTGGGTGTCTTCCCTCCCAGCATGGGGCCCGGCTTCTACTCTGTCCATTCACTCCCCCTCCAGAGCCTTCCTGCAAACCATGTCCAAGGAATCAAAGTCACGGACTGAGGGGGACTGCCAGGGCAGTCAGTGCCACATCTGCCCTGCCTCTCCGAGATTGGCACCCCAGGTCTGCCTCCAGAAAAAGGTGGGTGATGGCATCACCAAGGCGACCAGT
Organism: Tupaia tana; assembly: GCA_026018925.1. NCBI lineage: Eukaryota > Metazoa > Chordata > Mammalia > Scandentia > Tupaiidae > Tupaia > Tupaia tana. The sequence goes on from JAKSZU010000015.1 coordinate 30,950,186, forward strand.
GATTAGACGGGCCTGGAGTGAAGTTGATCATTCAGACAGGTCCAGATCAAGGTCGTACCTCTGCTGTCATTGAAGCCATTAAGGGACTCCCAGAGACAGAGAGACACAGAGAAACGTAAGCTGGTGGGAATATCACTTTCAGTGAAATCGTCAACATTGGCAGACTCTCCTTTAGCCAGAGATTAGGAATATTAAAGAGATCCTGGGGGACCAGCAGATGGCGTAATGGCTACGTCACTGGACTCCCATGTAGTCGACTGTGGTTTGAGTCCTGGGCCTGGTGGCTTAAACTCATGCCAGGCACATGTGCGTGTGTGCTCAAGATCTCAAGAGGAGAATGGAGGAGAAGGGATTGTGGCGTGGCCATCCTCCCTGGGGGGTGATTTCTTCCTTTCTGTCCCTCTCTGTCTCTCTGGCAAGTACATGTGCCCTATACCAAAAACCTCTCCAAAAAAAAAAAAAAATCCTGGGGGACTGTCTAGTCTGTGGGCTGCAGGGTTCACTCAGGGGTGCCACCCTCGTGACATCACAGATGGCATCTACAGTAGTGCAGTGTAGCCCGGCCAGTTAAGCACTGCAGAGTGGGGACTGGACAGCAATGCAGCAGTGGGTGATAGTGTGCCCGTGGGCCAGGCCTAGCTGGAGCTGGGGTGGATTGTGGCATGAAGGCCCTGTGGAGGGTGCTCTCTCTCGTATGGAAGAAAGAAATAGGCCTAAAACCAACCAACCAACCAAACAAAAAAACTACAAAGAAAATAGAAATAATCCAATATGCGGTGAAAAGCATAGGTAAGTATTCATTTGCAGTTTTTTTTTTTTTTTTTTGGAGAGGTTTTCCGCTATAGGGCGCGTGCGCTCGCCAGACAGACAGAGAGAGACATAGAGACAGAAAGCGAGAAATCACCCCCCAGGGGGGATGGTCACGCCGCAATCCCTTCTCCTCCATTCTCCTCTCGGGATCTTGGGCACGCACGCACACGCGCCCGGCGTTGAGTTGTAAGCCACCGGGTCCGAGACACGAACCACGGTCGACTACGTGGGAGTCCAGCGACATAGCCATTACACTAACTGCTGGTTCCCTTCATTTGCAGTTTTGACAAATGCATGCACCTGTGTAACCCAGCCCATCAAGACTCAGAATTTCAACATCACACCAAAAAGCACCCTTATTCTCCTTCCCAGCCAGTTCCCCCAGAACCCCCACCCTGATGGGTGGATTGATGGACAATTCCACTCCCAGAGAAGCAAAAACATATATTCACAAAAAGACTTGTACAAAAATGTTCATAGAAACAGTATTCATTATAGCCCCAAGCGGGACACAGCCCAAGTGTCCATCAACAGGAAGGAAAATGAATGAACACATCAGGGTATATTTGTATGACTGAACACTGTGCATCTGTTAAAAGAATGAACTACCGGGGCCAGCTAGGTGGTGTGGTGGTTAGGGCTTGAACTGGTCCCAGACTTGGTGGCTTGAAAAACCATGCTGGACATGTGTGTGTGTGCCCAAACCCCTGAGAGGAGGTTGGAGAAGGGGTTGTGGCATGGCCATCCCCCTGGGAGTTATTTCTCACTTTCCCTCTTTTGGTGAGTGCAGTGCTTGATAACAACCTTTTTTCTCTCTCTTTTTTTATTGAGAGGTTTTTGCTATAGAACACATGTGCTTGTCAGAAAGACAGAGAGAGACAGAGAGACAGAGAGACAGAAAGCAAGAAATCACCCCCTGGGGAGATGGACATGTTGCAGTCCCTTCTCCATCCTCCTCTCAGGATCTTGGGCACATATACACACCCACCTGGTGTGAGTTTATGTCACCGGGTCCGGGACTCGAACCACAGTTGACTACATGGAAGTCCAGCAACATAGCATTGTGCCAACTGCTGGTCCTAATCTCTATAACAACTTTTAAAAGAAAGAAAGAAAGAGGAAGAAAGAAAGGGAAGAGCTACCAATAGCTGCAACAACAGGATGGACTTTTAAAAACTTTTATATTTATTTAATTTTATTTTTTGTTGTTATCATTATTTTTTAAATTTGACCAGAGAGAGATGGAGAGAGATTGAGAAAAGAAAAGTGAGAAAACAAGCCATCAGTTCCAGGACTCAAGCCAGGTAAAGCCTAGTCCTGGGAGCATGAAGCCCACCACAGAGTGATCCACACTGAGGTAAAGGGCCAGCCTTGTCCACTCTCATACCAGCCAGTCACTGGCTTTGGCTGTTTCCTAAGAGGGTGAAAGGGGTCCTGTAGGTGCAGGCCCTTTTCTGGAGATGCTAGAGGCTGAGAGTGGTTAGTAGCCTACACCAACAGCAGCAGGGGGTTAGTGCCCAGGAAAGGGGATCTGCCAGATCTTTCACATGGAGCTCATTCTGTCCAGCACAAGGGACTCCAGGGTTCTGGTTGGTCATTGTTATTGACTGGATTGTGTCTCCCTAAATTCCTGTGTTGAAGTCCCAATCTCTAGTACATCAGAATGTGGCTATATTTGGAGACAGAGCCTCTAAAGAGGCAGTCAATTTAAAGAGAAGTCATTAGGGTGGGTCTTAATCCAATCTGGCTGGTGTCCTTCTAAGAAGAAGAGATTAGGATACGTGGGAAGACATGAGAGGCATGCAGGTATAGAGGGATGACCACGTGAAGAAGCAGCAACAGGGCAGCTGTCTTAGTCTATTTGCAGGGTTATAACCTGAGACTGGTAATTTATAAAGAACAGAAATTTATTTCTTACATTTCTGGAGGCTGGGAAGTCTAAGAGTAAGCTGCCAGCAGGGTCATAGTGTGGTGAGGGTCTGGTCTTTGCTTCCAAGATGGTGCTGTAGGGCTCATTCTCATACCTTAATCAACTCTTAAAGATCTCACCTGGGGACCAGCAGTTGGCATAATGACTATGTTGCTGGACTCCCATGTAGTTGACCTTGGTTCGAGTCCTGAACTAGGTGACTTAAACTCATACTGGGTGCGTGTGTGTGAGTGCCCAAGATCCCAAGGAGGAGAAGGGATTGTGGCATGGCTATCCCCTCTGGGGGGTGTTTTCTTGCTTTCTGTCTATCTTTCTCTGTCTTTCTGATGAGTGCACGTGCCCTATAGCAAAAACTTCTCAAAAAATAAAAAATAAAAAGATCCCACCTGTTCATACTGTCATACTATTCATTAAGTTTCTTTTCTTTCTTTTTTTTTTAGGATTATTTTATTTAACTTCACCTATTTATTTTTACTTTGACCAGAGAGAGAGAGAAAGTGAGAAAGCACGCCACCAGGTCCGGGACTTGAACCAGGGACAGCCATGTGGGAGTCCAGTGCCCTTAACCACCACGCCACTTGCTGGCCCCACTGTTCATTAAGTTTCAATGCATGAGTTTTGGAGCAGACATATTTAAATCATAGCAGCAACCATCTGCAAGCCAAGCAAGGAAGCTTCAGAGGAAAACAACCCTGCTGGCGCCTTGATCTTAGACTCCCAGTTTCCAGAACTATGAAACCAGTTTCTGTTGTTTAAGCCACCCAATCTATGGTATTTTGTTACAGCAGCCTGAGTGGACTAATACAGTTACAATTCACAGGAAACTCACAAGACAACTAGGGTATCTGCTGCTGCAGTAGATCAGGAGGCCACAACTCATACTCAGAATTTCTCACCTTGCCACCAAATGCCTGGCCAGTCTCCTGAATGACAGTCCCATAGTGGAAAATCAATCTCTGTGGCAGTTATACACCTAGTAGCAGTTACCAGATGAGTCAGTGTTCCCAGTTTTCAAATCTTATTTTTTCCAGGTCCCTAACTAAACACTCAGACGATTTGCCTTAGCCCACGAACCCATAAATATTCTAATTTTTTTAAAAATAATTTTTGCCAAAGGGCATGTGTGCTTGCTAGAGAGAGACAGAGAGAGGGAAAGTGACAAATCACCCTCTCCCTGCCCCGAGGGAATGGCCATGCCATAATCTCTCTTCTGCCATCTCCTCTTGGGTTTTATTTGGCATGCACACACACATACCTAATGTGATTTCAAGCCACCTGGTCCGGGACTCGAACTGCACCATCAACCATGTAAGACCAAACACCTTAACCACCATTGCACCTATAAATATTCTTACTTTTTACCATTTTCCTCTTTTTTCAAATTGTACGGCCATGTGAACAGCTTGGAGCTTTTCCTCATGGGAGACTTTCCTCCTGTTCTTTCAGGGTGACCCTGGGTGGGCTATAAAGAATAGTTAATTTTGGCTTAGCCGACCCATCTGTGAACAGAACTCAGGCTTTTTCTTCTCCATTAGCTGGCCATGGTGCATGCTTCATCTGGCCATGGGTGTGAACTGAGGAAGTACTGGTGCAACACCAATGCGTGCACCCTGGACCTTCGGGGGCTCAGACTAGACACACCACTACTGTCTGGTGATGGATTATTGTTGGCCTGGTGACCTGCTGACATGGGGGATGACAGTGCCCAGTGCACGATGGGCAGTTCTGGCATAGCCGATGCCCCATGGTCAGGTGTGGCTTCTCTACCAAAGCCCGTAGCATGTTGAAGCAGTGTCTCTAATGGTGTACAGTTCTCTGCTGCTGATGGCCTGGCCTAGCTGTAGAACTCTAGCAGTCTTCTTTGTCACCTGCTTATTGGGGTTTGCCAGAAACTCCACATAGCATTGAAGCAGGCATGACTCCATCTTGGAGGAGCAGCTCCAAGAGAAGTGGACAATGAAGCAGGAGGACTCTGTCTTGGAGAAGTGTCTCCATTATGAACTGTTAAATTCCTATGACTGGAAACTTCCCTTCTCCGCTTTTGTTTAAGAGTAAATAGAGTGATTAACATTTCTATAGTCCTTAAAACCCCACTTCTGAAATAACAGATGAAATAACATTTTAGTATACACATATCCTATGTAATATTTGGGCCTCACAATACAAATTACTTGTTGTTTATCTGATATTTGACTGGATGTCCTGTATTTTTCTTGGTAAATTTGATAATCCTACTTTAGGAGCCAGACATTTAGTAATGAAAGATAGTTGGCATACTGGTCGGGGAAATGGTAAATGCATTTACAATTAGCACCCAGATGGAGTATAATGAGCACTCAAAGTAAAATTAAGCAACCAGCTTACTGGGTTAGGTTCCTGTTTCCAACCTATGGTGAACAGCTTGAGCTCTGGAGTCTGACTGCTGTTTTTTAAATCCTGGATCTGCTGCTCACAAACTGTATGGTTTTGGGCCTTAGAGAGTTCACCCCTGTGAGAATTAAATAAGATCTTTGTAGGACTTAGTGAGGTGCTCGGCCCTTGCGGCTACATAAATGTCAGTGTTACCCAATATGGCAGCTGGGACATGTGTGCAATTGCTCCCTCTGGTGGTCATAGATCACATCATGTGTGCACTGGTGTGAGATTGGGTGCCGGGAGATCTTGGGGCCCAGAATCCACTAGCCAGTCAAGTCTGGCATTGGTGGGACAGTCTCTGAGGTTCCTGGACTCAGTCATTCACATATCACCTCCATGACTATGGCCACATACCAGACACATATCTTTATTTACTCAACATTGGCTTTTAACTTGCCTCCCTATTTTTAGTTAAATAAATCTATTAGAGCAGAAAACATTACATCACTATTCTGAGTAAAAGGCCCTGTTATCAAATTCCTCAAGTGGAAGATAAATGCAAAGTGGATAAAAGTGGAAGAAAAAAAGTCATTAAATTTTCCCAGATAAGGTGCCAGAAGAACTGGAGTCTAGCGCTAGTACTTTCTCTCTTAAAAGAGAGATTACAACAGCATCACCCAACGTATTCTGGGTAGACCTGCTCCCAGTTGAAACTTTCTTCTTGCCACAATCAGAAGAAGGGGGAAAGAACTGGCTCTGTGGCCCAGCAGAAATGTGCTGCTCAAGGGAAACCTGGATCCCACATGGCAACCGTGGTTCGAATCCCAGGCCCAGTCAGCCTCAAACACAGGATGGAGAACTAGAGGAGGGAGATGAGAAACAAAAAAAAAAGTACAAAGAATTATAAAGGGAATAAAAACATTTCTCTTTTGTGATTTGAAATTGTTTCATGCTGTGTCTGGGTACCACCTAAATTCGCTTCCGACCTGTGGACACTGGAGGGGATGCCGACAGAGGTAGAGGTGCTGAGACTATGCACCTGGAGGCCTTTACCCATTGCCACTAGAGTATTTCTATTTATCTAGTTAGAATGGGGCAGAAAGAAAAAAATTGTTGTAACACCATTAGAAACACAACACTATAAAACTGAAATGGGACTGCAGCCATGTCCGCCTTCAACCCGGGAGTTGAAGTTTATCTGAGGAGGAAAGGCCTTCTTTTGCTTAGGAAGGTGTGCTCTTGGGCCTTTGGCCAGTGAAGACAACACCCAGGGCAATATCTGGAATGGAAAAGGGGACAGTAGTTTTAACTTACCTCCCTATTTTTAGTTAAATAAATCTATTATAACAGGAAACAATGCATTTCTATTCTGGGTTAAAGGCCCCAGTGTAAGGAATGGGCTGATCACGTGATAAAATAGAAATGTAGAGTCTTTATTGGGAACACTCCTGGGTGAGGTTCACTGGTTCGACAGAGAAAGAGAGAGGCAGGCTGGAGAAGTTGCAACCTAGGGCGGGATTTAGCGATTTCTATAAGGGCATAGGGAGGGGGAATGTCTTAGAAGTAGAAATAGCTCATGTACGGTAATGGTTTAGAGAGAGAGCAGGCTACTGTGCCACGTAAGGTCTGGTGCTGTGTGCAGAGTAGAGGCCCGTGTGCAGAGTAGAGGCCCGTGTGCAGAGTAGAGAGCTGTGTGCAGAGTAGAGCACCGTGTGCAGAGTAGAGCCCCATGTGCTATATCCGGGTTAGATCCGGGTGCAGCACAGGTCTGATGACAGCCTAGATCCGGGTTGCATCACCCGACTGTGGCATGGAGTCCAACCCCCACATCCAAGCTGCCCAGGCTCCTGGCCTAACACCCAGTATCAACTTCTACAGGCTTGTAGTGCAGCAGTTATGTACCTTTGCCTAGGGAGTCAGATCCCACAGAGCTGACTATAGTTCAAATCCTGGCTCTAGTGGCTTGAAAAACATGCCAGGTGTGTGTGCATGCATGCCCCAAATGGGGCAGGAGAAGGGATTGTGGTGTGATCATACCCCATTGGGGTACTTTCTTTTTCTTTCTCTCTGGTAAGCACACATGGCCTATGGCAAATAAAAAAAATCCAGAGATTCTTTAAAAAAATTATTTATTTATTTATTTATTTATTTATTTATTTATTTACTTATTTATTTATGGAGAGACAGAGAGCGATAGAGAGAGAAAGTGAGAAATCACTTCTGTGAAAATCACTGTGTGATTTTCAAGCCACAAGGTCTGTAGGTAGCCATGTGTAATCCAGCGCCTTAATCTCATGCTACCTGTTGGCCCGCCAGATTTTTCTTTAAAACTTATGGTTAGTATATTGTTTGCCTCAACTGTTACCACAACTCAGGAATGAGTTGTTAAAGAATTGCATCTAAGGGGACCGGCAGTTAGCGTAATGGCTATGTCGCTGGACTCCCACGTAGTCGACTGCGGTTCGAGTCCAGGACCCGGTGGCTTAAAAACTCACGCTGGGCGCGTGTGCGTGCGTGCCCAAGATCCCGAGAGGAGAATGGAGGAGAAGGGATTGCGGCGTGGCCATCCCCCCTGGGGGGTGATTTCTCGCTTTCTATCTCTCTGTCTCTCTCTGTCTGTCTGGCGAGCGCACGTGCCCCTATAGCAAAAAGCTCTCCAAAAAAAAAAAAAAAAAAAAAGAATTGCATCTAATTGTTTTAGACAAGTGTCCTTGGGGAAAAGGCTGTTCATAGTAGGTGAACTCTTGAGTTAGGTCATATAAGGATGATCTTGAGAGTGAGTCTTCCAGGGAAACAAATAGACAGGTTAAATAATGACAATTCTCTGGGAATGAGGCTGTGGAATTGCTCTAAGCCCCTCCCTCCCTGTCCCAGTGGCTGCTGGGATGTTGGTTTTCACCGAGATTGTGGAATTTTAGTATTCAAGTCTACTGTGGGGCTGAGAGTGGGAGATGGGATAAAGCAAGTTAAAATGTTATAAAACTTTCTGTTTTTACCAGGATTCTACAACTTTTATTAAATAGATACCCTCCAGATTGTTGCAAACCTTTGGTAAATTTCTGGAGCTCGAGAAAATTGATTATGACAATTTTGGCCAGCTTTGTTGTTGGTTTTATGTAGGAGAGAATTTACAGAGGCTGTTACTCTGTCATTTTCACTGACATCTTCCTGGAGAATTATTAAAATGTGAATGTTGTCACTGTTTAAAAGACATACTGTGTGGGACCGGCAGTTAGCATAATGGCTATGTCGCTGGACTCTCACGTAGTTGACCGCGGTTTGCGTCCCGGACCCGGTGGCTTAAAACTCATGCCGGGCGCGTGTGCGTGCGTGCCCAAGATCCCGAGAGGAGAATGGAGAAGGGATTGCGGCGTGACCATCCCCCCTGGGGGGTGATTTCTCGCTTTCTGTCTCTCTGTCTCTCTCTGTCTGTCTGGCGAGCACACGCGCCCTATAGCAAAAAACCTCTCCAAAAAAAAAAAAAAAAAAAGACATACTGTGTTTTGACTAGTCTGGCTACCTGACCTGGCCACCATGAGGATCTTATTTTTTCAAAAAAAATTTAAAAGAATTATTTATTTAATTTTATTTATTGTTATTTAAAAATTTGCTGTAGGGCACATGCACTCACCAGAGCGAGAAAGAATGAGATAGAGAGGGAGAAGGAGAGGGAAAGTGAAAAGGCAAGCTTCCAGTTCCAGGACTCCAACTGCTGTTGGCCACGTGGGAATCACCACGCCTCCTGCTGACCCTCACCATGGGAATCTTAGACTATTTAGTTAGGAATTGAAATTTGTAGGGGAGAAAAGATAACCCATGGGTTATAGAAAGACGCCCAGAAATACAGGGGGGGATAGTACCCAGAGATGGGCAGCGGCTGGGTAAGCAGTTAAGTTCTGTGGTCAGAGGGCAGCAAGCCAGTGCTGACAGTCCTGAATATGTGCGTCTGTGCCCATCCACCTTGGGTTATGGGGCTTCAGGCATGGGGGTCTCTCAGCGCTGCTGTGATGACAGCTTTCCAGGAAGGCCTGCAAGGTAACTGATGCCTGATTTGTTCCCAACACAACCAGGTCCCGAGTGCTGGCTTCTGACTTGTAGGGTCCTTCTGCATGCAGACCACTGCCCGGGTAGACATTCACAGTGCTCTTTCACCTGCCTCCTGGAACTGAATTCCTTTTCTGAGCCCAGAGCCCCCTGAGTGTGGGAGATGATGCCTCTCTTCAATCCTCGCAGAAGACCTCTGGTTTTGTACAGTAAACCTTCTTGTGGAACTGAACTATGGGACTGTCCTTCTACAATGCTGTGTTGAGAATCTGAGAAACACTAATCTGAATCGGCTCTTTTTCATCAGGTCAATTGGGTCTCCCAAAGAGCAAGGAACAAAATTTTCTGTTGGGGACAGCAGGTGATATGGTGCTTAAGGCACTGGACTCCCACATGGCCGACCACGGTTTGAGTCCTGGACCTGGTGGCTTGGTTTTTCACTTTCTCTCTCTCTCTCTGTCTCCCTCTCGCTTTGGTGAGCTCACATGATCTGTAACAAAAATTTAAAAAAATAATAAATATAAATAAAATTAAATAAACCATTAAAAAGAGATCGTTTACTAAGCTTGGAAAGTTTCCATTCCTCAATTGACCATTTTTTTTCCTTTTTTTTTTTTTTTTTTTTTTTGTAGAGGCTTTTTCCTGTAGGGCACGTGTGCTCGCCAGAAAGACAGAGAGAGACAGAGAGACAGATAGTGAGAAATCACCCCCCAGGGGGGATGGCCACGCTGCAATCCCTTCTCCTCCATTCTCCTCTCGGGATCTTGGGTACCCACGCACACATACCCAGTGTGAGTTTAAGCCACCGGGTTCGGGACTCGAAATGTGGTCGACTACATGGGAGTCCAGCGACATAGCCATTATGCTAACTGCTGGTCCCCTCAAATGACCGTTAAGATCGACAACGTAAGGCCCAAACTCTGTCCTATGGCACCAATCACCCAGGCCCTTTCCAACCCACGAGCCCTCAAATGATGGTGAAGAATGACAAGGCTCTCAGCACAGAAGAAGAGCATTTTATTTGGTGAGGAACATGGGCTGTTACACATGCTGGTGGGAAAGGAGGGGACAAGTATCCTCGGAGAGAAAGCAGCCGTGTCATTTTCCAGCATGGCGGGCCAGCCTTCTGAGAGCCCTGGGAAGCAAGCCAGCAGGGAGTGGGTGGAGCAGTAAGAAATGTTCTGATAGGAGACTCCAATCAGAATGGAGACTCGAGGACGTTGGAGGTCACTTATTGGAACCAATTCATCACCAAACTTGCCCCAGAGTGATAGGAGGCAGCTAAGACCCTGGGACTTTGGGTCTCATCTCAGCCATGGTAGTCCAGGCCTGGGGTCAGGAGCTTTCCGTGCATGTGTTTGTCTGTGTACCCATGTGAACCTGTGTGTAGCGAGTCTGCCTGTGTGTGCACATGTGTATAAGTATGCTGGTGTGGCAGTGTGTGCATCTGTGTCAGTGACCACGCGTTGGTTCAGGCATGCACACATGTGTGTGTATTTCCATGATGACATGTGCTGCTTTTTGCAGAGGGGTTGCAGTGCCCTCTGTGTCCGTCCACCTATGTCAACTTTCTTGGGGACTCCCCTGGGTAGCTCTGTGTGGGTTTCTTTCTTTGGATGCCATGGTCCCAATCCCCCTGCTGCCTTCAGTCTGGAGAAGTCAGTCCCCTGAATCCTGGGGAGTAGGAAGCAGCACCTACCTGCTCTGTAGAGACCGGATCTCTTCTCAGAGGGCTTACACCTTTATAACAAATTTGAGTCCTCTGATAAGCATGTCTAGACAACAAAAGAACAGGCTAGAGCCAGGATCTTCAGGTAAAGGTGTCCAGGAATGTCATACCTGCTCCCTGGGACAGGCGAGGGGATGAGAGCTTTGGAAATTCCAAATTGGACCCTCCAGTCTCTGCTTAGGCAGAGAGAGAGACCCCTGGAGGGTCCAGGTCTCCTGTCACCAACTGACCCAGCTGTTCTCAGTGTCAGGGCTGAGGGGAGACAGGTTCTATACTTCAAAACCATTCGGGTAATTCACGGGGAAAAAGAAACCCACGTGGAGAAAGTTGAGGCCAAGGGGGACAGGGACAAACTCCTGGGGAAATCACTGCTCTTACAGAGAGGGAGCGAGGGCTCAGAAACTGGTACTTACCAACAATGGCATGCTCCAGGGTGACATCCAAGTGGCTGAGAACCTCATTGAGCAGAGGGCATACCTGACCCAGGGGCAGAGAGGGGAGTTAGGCAAAGTAGCACCTGCAGGGAGATCCTGGGAGCAGCAACATCCCCAGGGTGGACGCTTGGGGACATTTTCTTTTTTTTTCTGTGTCCAAGTGTTTGATTCTAAGCAATGCCACAGACGAATGGTCACACATGCACACCAGGAGAAGGAGAAACTAAAATTATGGGTTTTTTTTTTTTTATTTTTTAAAGTGCCCCAAATCAAACCAAAACAATGTTTGCTCCATGACCTTGCATCTGTCCCTTGATAGGGTGGAGTGCCCTGGGAGGGGTGAGTTTCTGGTTCTAGGAGGCACCCAAGCATGGGCTGGACATCTGCTCATTTGTAGACATAGAAGGCTGGATGAGGAGCTTTGCAGGGTGGGGGCTAATCCATTTTGGCTCAGTGTGGACATGTCATGGCATGGCTCAGAGCAGAAGCCAATTCATGTGTTTGGAAGGATGGAGAGAAGAAACATGGGTAGATGGGTAGATCAATGGCAATGGAATTTACTTATCAAACAGAGGCTCAGTAGCTCACCCTTGGGCTCTCTTTGGCCCGAGAAGCTCTAATACCCAAGAATCAGGGGGCTCCAATGTTTGGCCACTTACCTTCTCCTGCACAAGGTCAGGAAGGACATTACTCAAGGCATTTGTGAGGCCATCAACAAGGCTCTGACCTGGGAGGGAAGGAAGTCTGAAAGAGAAAAGTCATGGGGTGATGCAGAAGGTATGAAGAAGCCCTCAGAGGGGCCACTGTGCCCCTCATGATCTCAGCCCTCAGTAACTGAAGCCAGGTCTTGCCCATCACACCCATGGGCAGGCGAACAGAAACGGTCCTATCCAAAGGGAGCCACAGCCCACACAGCAGTGCACGCACACGTAGGTGTGGAACGAACTCACAGTTCTAGGACACAGTTCTCGTCGACTTTGTAGAATCCAGACAGGAATGAACAGTGCCTACTATATAGTACTCATTAGGGGTCCATGAGACCATCTGCAAGGTGTGTGCTCAGTAAAAGTAGGCTATGATGTGTCGGCTCTTGAGGGTTTTGTGTGACTCAGTCTCCCTGGGTGACAGGTTACTGAAATAACTAGTTAGCGTTCATACATAATTTACCCTAATTGGGGCAAAGCACTTTGATGCCCATTATTTTGGTGGATTCTACCCATAATCCCAGTGTAGTTCCACGTTGCAGATAAGTAAGCCAAGGCCCAACCTGGGAAGCACTGTTCAGGTTCACACAGGGCTCCCTCAGTCTCTTCCCTTTCCCTGGTAACAGGCAGGGCTTAAACTCAGATTTCTTGTAGTTCAGTGTAGTGTCTTGTAGTTAAGTGATCAGCCTGACCTAAGAAGGGGTAAGTGACTATTAACTCACCCATTTACCTATCCAGCTGTCCACACATCTACCTGTCCATCCTTCCTTCCATCCATCTGCCCTTCTTTCTATCCATTCATCTATCCACTCGCCCATCCTTCTTCCCTCCCTGCCACCCTCCATCTGTTTTTCTGCTCTTCCATCCTGCCATGCATGCATTTCCCATTGCTCCATCTCTTCAACCATTCATTCATTACCCACCCTGTTGTCTCTGGTCAGGAGAAGCCCTCCTCTGGCCTTACCCATCCAGTAGGGAGATTTGCAGGCTTCCTGGGGAGTGGATGCAGTCACCAAGGACCAGATGGATCCTCTGCTGAGCATCTTTCACAGCCAAGAGTTCTGCAGTGACATTTAGCTTCACACTCAGTCTCAATAGATTCCTGATTAATGGCCTGGAGAGGAAAACGCCCTACTGGCATCTGGCTCCACCACATCCCAAGGCAGAGAGTTTCTCCCTCCTTGCCAGGAATGCCAGCCTCACTACATCTTGCCCAGGGCTGTATTCATCTATTACCCAGTAGGGAAAACCAAGTCTCAAAGAGGTCAAGGGAATCCCCCAAGAGACCCAAAGTCACTCAGCATAGCAGCAAATGAACTGACCTGGAGGCTCAGATGTTAGATGCTGACACCCCCTTTTTGGGTGTACTTGGTGAGTCATTCTCCCATCCCCTCCCTGCTTGGGGTACACTCACATATTCACATTGAGTGTGAGGCTCAGAGGAACAGTGACATAAAGACGATGGCCATCAGGAGTCTGAGCAAGGCCGAGTTCCAGCAGCTGGGGATTAGTGACCTTTATACTGTGGGGAGGAACATTTGAGGGAAAAATATTAGCTCCTCGAGGCCCAGACCCAGAAACCACCTTTAACCCAACCTTACCTACCCTAGAAGAGGAGCTACCCACTTAGCACTGGGAAGAGCAAAAGCCACATAGGTTCTGAGCCACACAGCAATTAGATCTTTCTATGGACAACATGTTGTTCTTAGAGCATGGGAGATATAACTCACCAGAGCAACTTCCTCTTGCTTACATTAAAGACCATCCACGTTCTAAGGGATTCCAGAGGCAGGGAGAAAATGATAGCCACGTGGTGGAGGAGGCCTTGGCTTTGAGCGTGGGTAAGTTAGAGCTAGACTGCTCCCACGGCAGCCCTCTGGCCGTGTGAGCACAGGTACCTCCCTATGCCTTGGTTTCTCACCTGTAAACTGGTGGTTATTAAATAGACCCCAAAGGTTGTCATGACAATTACAGAAGATGCTGGGGCCCCTGAATGTGCTTCAGGACTGGGGACAATTACTGATCCAAGGGGTCTGATGTCTCCCACCAGACTAGGGGAGTCTCGGGGCTGAGTCCAGCCTCCGAGTTTAGCCCTTCCCTCTCCTTCAGGGCCATGCCCCAAGGCAGGGAGAGCTTCACCTGGTTTCTGGGGGAGGGTGGTTCCCCAGGCTCTGTTTTCGGGCAACTCACTCGACAATGTCATTCAGGATAGGGATCTCTGAAGTCACTTCTCCAAGCAGGCCCCCCACTTTATCAAGCAGGCCATTGGAAGGGCCCCCTTTAAGCTTCAGGATGTCCAGGAGTGGATGGTTTTCCAGAATTCCCAAGAGACCCCCAGAGAGCAGGCCATTGCTGAGTGCTGGAAGTGAGTACAAGGCCCTGGGGTTAGAGATGATAACAGCCCCACAGGCTCTGTCCCCCTTCATCCTTGCCCCTCCCTCCCATTAGGTGTTTGCACACACACACACACACACACACACACATGCTTGAAGGAGGCTCTCACAAACTCACCACTTGTCAAGTCTCCAGCGAGACCTATGGGACTGGAGGGCAGGGATGGAATTAGGCTTGAGGTCAGGGGTTTGTCCAGGGCTAAGGGCAGGTTTGTAAGCTGGGCTGTGGCCTGGGCCAACAACCCACAGAAGACAATGAGGCCCCCAATTTGGAACATCTCTCTTGATATCTGCGGATGGAATGACAGGTCCAATGTGGCATGGGTGTCAGAGAGGAATTTGTCCATCGCCTGGTCCCACCTCCTGGGGGGTGGGTTCTCATCTGTTTGCTCCCCAGAACACCAGGGGACCACTAGTAACGGCTGAGACCACTGGGCATTTCTCCTGGAGACATGCGCCCTTCTTACTCGCAGTACACAGGTGAGGAACTGGAGGCTGCTTCCGTAGGTAACTGCCCCATGGACACAAATATAAGGTGGAGAGGGGGTTGGAAGACAGGTCTGTCTGACCAGGGGCCTCTGTTTAGATTCACTGACCACTCTCGCATGGCACTTGCTTGTGATGGCCCAAAACATGGCCCTATTTGCTGCTCTTCAGGCAAAGCCAGGGAAGAGGCTTAACCCTGCAGGTGTCTGAAGAACAGAACTGCTTCGCCCACCATCCCTGGTACGCTTTAGGCCTGAACCCAGGTTTGCAGACACTCTTACAGGCCATAGAATATTAGCGGTCACATGGCCCATAGCCACCATCTAAAGCAGACCTGTGTTAGATGAATCCTGGGGCCGTCCAGAGTCCACATGGCACAGAGACCCCTAGGACCAGGGTGACTTTACCAAGATCACACAGCAAACTGATGGCAGAGTCGTGGTCAGGGGCAGGTCTTTGAACCCACCTCTCACCCCCACAAGCAGACACAGACACAGTATCTTTTCTCCACCTCTCTTTTCTCCCTCCAGCTGCACTGGATGAGCTTCTAGGGCAACTCCGAAGTCTGACTGCCTTTTGAACCAGTGTCTCCCTGATACCACTAGGTCTCTTATGGGTCTATTTGGCAACCAGCAGAGGAATCAAAGCCGAGCTAGTATGAAGCTTTGAGATAACTGACTGCTTGGGGCAAAATGCATCAGTTAGCGTAATGGCTATGTCGCTGGACTCCCATGTAGCTGACTGCAGTTTGAGCCAGGACCCAGTGGCTTAAACTCACGCCGGGTGCGTGTATGTGCGTGCCCAAGATTCCAAGAAGAGAATGGAGAAGAAGGGATTGTGGCGTGGCCATCCTCCCTTGGGGGTGATTTCTCGCTTTCTGTCTCTCTGTCTCTCTCTGTCTTTCTGGCGAGCGCATGCGCCCTATAGCAGCAGCAACAACAACAACAACAACAACAACAACAACAAAAAGCCCCACCAGTACTGTGACTGGCTGGAGTTGAAAGGCCTTTTTGGTCTTGAGAGCTGGCTGTGGTCTCCTAGGGAGATAAACTTTTTTTTCTAAGAGATTTTTGCTATAGGGCATATGCACTCGCCAAGAAGAGACAGAAAGACAGAAAGACATCCCCCCTGGCAGGGGGATGGGCACACTGCACTCCCTCCTCCATTCTCCTTTTGGGATTTTGGGCATGCACACACACGCGCCTGGTGTGTTTCAAGCCACCGGGTCCAGGACTCAAATGATGGTCGACCATATGGGAGTTCAATGACATAACCACTATGTCACCTGCTGGTCCCATTTGTTTTTAATTGCCAGAGGGTACATGCCCTCAACAGAGAGAGACAGAGGGGGAGAAAGCACCCCCAATGAGGCATGGGCATGCTGCAATCCCACCCCCTGTTTCTCCATCCCGTCAGAATTTTGGGCACACACGGACATGCACTCAGTGCGATTTGCAGGCCTCTGAGGCCAACATTTGAATTGCAGTCAGCCATGTGGGCTCTGACTCCTTTAACCGCTAGGCTGCTGATCAGGACCTCAGCATCTCTTTTGGGCAACAGACCCTTCATGAATATTTTAATGGAAGCTAAGGATCCTAGCCCCAGAAAAATGAGTCAAAATGCACAACATTGGGTGGACAGTTTTAGGAGCTTTGTGGGTGACCTGACATTGGCAATCTCAAGTTAAAACTCTTGCCTTAGCGATTCTGGTCTAGGGTATGAATAGCCCTCATTGCTCTATCCATGGTCCCTTGGGAAAGGAGTGAGGGGCCCTTGCCATCACTCATCACAATGAATGATCGTAAGTGCAGTCTGCCAGGGCCTGTCCCGTAGTGGGGGGGCCTGGCATCCCGGCCGCTAAGGCCAGCAGAGGGGCAGCAGGATGGGCAGGTCTCACCTGGGTCCTCCGAGGTCTCGGCAGCTGTCAGCTCCTCTTCCCTCTCCTCACTTGTGCTGAAGAGGCAGCCTCTTTTATAGTGCAGGAATCAGGAAATGTACGACTGGGTGATGTGCTTCTAGATAATTCAGAATTCTGCATTCCGGGGTGTCTTTCAGGTCTCTCCAAAGTAAATAATTGCCTATCACATTAGCAGGTGAGACAGTTAAGCTATTTGGTCGACAAGTTAAACAAAAACTTGAGATGGGATGTTACTCCAGACTTCACCGGTTCGTGAGCATGGCTGAGACTGGAGACCCCGCTCCGGGTGGCGGGAACTGGGAGAGGCAGCCTGTCGAAGCCCAGGAAGGGACCTCGGTTCAGCTCTTGGCCCCTTTCCTTTCCTGGCTCAGTTCTTTTTCTCTAGTTGGAGGAGTCTGGATCTCAAAGTGTCACAAGAGTCACACCGCATAGATTTCTCTCTACGTAGGGCATGCTTCAATTCCAGGGCAGGGGTCTCCCATTTTTGGAACCGTAAATGCATGACAGTTACACAATAGGGGTACATGTCCTCACAAGAACCTGGGAGGGGGTAGTTACTGCTCCTCCTTTACAGAGGAGGAAACGGGCCCAGTGGGAACAAGTGCCCAGAGATACCGAGGGTGTGGCAGATTAGAACGCAATTCACTAGGTAATAAGAACAATGTAAATGGCTGACACCTGCCGACCTCTTGCTGGCTGCCAGGCCCAGGGTGGGTTTTTCCATACAGTTCCTCTGGAGCCCTCACAGCCCTGTGTGAAGTGGGAATGAGGTGGTTTTTTTTTTCTTTCTTTCTTTCTTTCTTTCTCTCTCTTTTTTTTTTTTTTTAACATTTATTTATTGTGATTTTTTAAGTCACTGGCTCTGGGACTCGAACTGTAGTTGGCTATGTGGGAATCCAGCACCCTAACCACCACACCAACTGCTGGCTCAGGAATTCATTTTTATAAGGGGAAACTGAGGGCCAGGGTTGCACCGCTGGCATGGTGAGAGACGTTCACACTCCGGCCTTTCTCTTCTTCACTGCACTGAGGACGAAGCTGCCTGCCACACACTTGCTGACTGTTTTGATCCCCACAGCTGTGAATTTTATGCTCACATTCTTATTTCCTAGAAAAGTAATGGAAACTTCCCCATTTTCTACGGGTGTCTTGCTTCTGTCTCAGAGCTTGGTTTGGTTTGGACAATGGAATGAGGTGGCCTGACCCTGTTTTTAACTGAAAGTGCAGAGACAGCCACAGGTCATCTGTGACACCAGAGCTGAGACATGACACTTCCCTTCTGTCTGAAAGGCTCACTTGGATTTAGCATTTACTTTCTTTTTTCTTTTTCAAAATAAAATTATTTTTTCTTTTTTTTGGAGAGGTTTTTGCTATAGGGTGCGTGCGCTCGTCAGACAGGCAGAGAGAGACAGAGAGATAGAAAGCGAGAAATCACTCCCCAGGGGGGATGGCCACGCCACAATCCCTTCTCCTCCATTCTCCTCTCGGGATCTTGGGCATGCATGCACACGCGCCCGGCGTGAGTTTAAGCCACCGGGTCTGGGACGCGAACCGCGGTCAACTATGTGGGAGTCCAGCGACATAGCCATTACGCTAACTGCTGGTCCCAATAAAATTAAAAAAAAAATTTTTTTTTTAGGTTTTTGCCATATGGTGCATGTGCTTGCCAGAGAGAGAGAGAGAAAGGGAGAGGAAAATTGAGAAATCACTCCCTGGGGGAATGGCATGCTGCAATCTCTTCTTGTCTATGCTCCTCCTGGGATTTTGGACACGCACTCACAGGCACCCAGTGTGATTTTCAAACCGCCAGTTCCGGGACTTGAACCATGGTAGACCATATAGGAGTCCAGTGCCTTAATCACTATGCCACCAGCTGGCCCCAACTTTCAAACGCCTCATTAGACACAGAGTCCTCCTGCTGTTTCTCTATTCCTTGGGCCTCAGGTAGGACTTTGGGGGCTGCTAAACCCATCCTCCTGGGCCTACCTAGACCTTCCCATGAACCCCATCTCCCTGGGGGCTCATAGCCTCTCCTGGTTCTGGGAGGGAGCATGGGCTGGATGGAACCTTGCACTTCTGCTTGGGGTTTTGGTGCCCCGCCCCCCGTCATGGGTAGCTTGGGGAGTGGCAAGGGCCTGAGACACTCGGAACCCTCCAGCATCTGTGCTCTTCAGTTCTCTCCAACTCACACTCCACTGGCCCAGCATAGACATTTTCTAGTCTTGGGGACAGGAAGTTTTGCTTCAACTCATTATATGTATGCTGTTTTCACATATCCTATGCGATGCATTTTCTTCTTTTCTTTTTTCTTTTAAGAAAGATTTTTGCAATAGGGCATATGTGCTTGCGAGAGAGACAGAGAGAACAGAGAGACAGAAAGCAAGAAATCACCGCCTGAGGGGGTGGCCATGCTACAATCCCTTCTCCAGTCTCCTCTTGGGATTTCGGGCACACATGCACATGTGCCTGGCGTGAATTGGAAGCCTCCGAGTCCAGGACTTGAACTGTAGTTGACCATGTGAGTGTTCAGCAGTGTAACCATTATACCATCTGCTGGTCCCTCTTTTCTTTAAACAAAAAAAAAATTGTTATAGGGTGCATGTGCTCCCTGGAGAGAGAACTCACTCTCCAGAAGGATGGCCACGCTGCAATCCCTTCTTTTTCATTCTTCTCTGAGGATTTTGGGCATGCATGCACATGTGCCCAGAATGTTTTCCAAGCCACCAGGTCCAGAACTCTAACCACAAAGTCAACCATGTGGGATCCAGTGCCTTAACCTCCATGCCATCTACAGGCCCATTATGAAATTTAAAATGAAAAAAATCCACGCTTTACAAATGAGAAGAAAAGGGCCAGCAGGTAGCGTGATGGTTAAGGCACTGGACTCCCACATAGCCAATTGTAATTTGAGTCCCAGACCCAGCAACCTGAAAATCATGCTGACATGTGTACATGCATGCCTAAAATCCTCAACGGAGAATGGAGGAGAAGGGATTGTGGTGTGGCCATTCCTCTGGGGGATGATTTCTCACTTTCCTTCTTTTTGTAACTCTCTGTATCTTTCTTCTCTAGCAAGAACATGTGTCTTATGACAAAAACAAAAACAAAAAACCCAAACCCAAAACATCCCTCCAAACCCAAAAATAAATACATACATACATACATACATACATACATACATACATACATAAAAAAGAAAAGGCCATACGGTGAGGTTGACATTTCTCTCTTGGTGTGTGCATCATTCTGTGAGTTATCCCCCATGCAGTTTCATGCAGCCCCATTGTAACTAACATACAGGACAGTTCCCTTGTCCCCCCAGACACTCTCACATGTTCCTTCATAGTCACACCCTCCCCCCACCTGCTGGCAACCACTGACCTGTTCCCTGTCACTATCAATTTGTAAAAACCCAGGCTTTGGAAATCAAAAAGCCTTTTTTCTGCCCCTGCAGGGAATGCCCTTCCTAGAAGCCTCGGAGGCTGCTTGTCCATGTCCTGAGCAGGGAAAGGGTCTCGGGCCCCAGGAAGCAAGGGGAGGTGTATGCTGTTACACTCAACATTTTTTTTTTTTCTTTTTTTTGGAGAGGTTTTTGCTATAGGGCGCGTGCGCTCGCCAGATAGACAGAGAGAGACAGAGAGATAGAAAGCAGGAAATCACCCCCCAGGGGGGATGGCCACGCCGCAATCCCTTCTCCTCTATTCTCCTCTCGGGATCTTGGGCACGCACGCACACGCGCCCGGCGTGAGTTTAAGCCACCGGGTCCGGGACTCGAACCGCGGTCGACTACGTGGGAGTCCAGCGACATAGCCATTACGCTAACTGCTGGTCCCTACACTCAACATTTTGAGACCTGTTTTCTTTCTTTCTTTCTTTCTTTCTTTCTTTCTTTCTTTCTTTCTTTCTTTCTTTCTTTCTTCTTTCTCTCTTTCTTTCTTTTTCTTTCTTGAGAGGGTTTTGCTATAGGGTGTGTGCGCTCACCAGAAAGACAGAGAGAGACAGAGAGACAGAAAGCAAGAAATCACCCCTCAGAGGGGATGGCCCACAATCCCTTCTCCTCCAGTCTCCTCTCGGGATCTTGGGCATGCACGCACATGCGCCCGGCATGAGTTTAAGCTACCCACAGTCGACTACATGGGAATCCAGCAACATAGCCATTACGCTAACTGCTGGCCCCCAAGACCTGTTTTCTTACCTGGTGATATCAATGCTGACCTAGTGTGTTTCTCAGAAACCATGGGCAGTGCCCTTTCCTTACCAGTGCTCAGATTATGATTGTATTTGGGAGTTGTAGGGGTGTTGCTTTGTGAACCAAAAGAACCACTTTTAGGGAGCAGAACTGATCTTAGTTTTCAGAGGGCTGGGCCTATGCAAGATCAGTTCTCCAGAATTTGGGAGTAGGAGGCTGAGTGTCCCCCGGGAGAAAGGTCGGATTGGAGGCTGAGTTGGGGTGAAGGCTGTTGCCAGACAGACTTGGAAACTCTAGAGGGTAACTGAGAGCCAGACACCCTGACTTTGATGAGAGAACATGAGGGAGGTCTTCAAAAAATTTGTGGGAAATACATATTACCAGAAAACTGCATGGCTTTCAAAACTTTTTTATATACAAGAATAAATTTGTATTTTTACTCCATTTTCCCATAAACTTTCTGATTTATAAGTGCCCTCATAAATGTTCTTTTTAATTTTTTAATTGCCAGAGAGAGTGTGTGCTTGCCAGAGAAAGACAGGAAGGTAGAAAGAGGAGAGGAGAAAGCATCCCCTATGGGGCATGGTCACATTGCAATCGCTTTTCCTTCAGTTCTTCATCCTGTCAGGATTTGTGGCACACAGGCACATGTGCCTGGCATGTTTTCAAGCTGCCAGGGCTGGCATTCAAAACTCAGTCAGCCATGTAGAATCTGGCTTCCTTAACTGCTAGCCCATAGGACCACCCCTACCTTGTATATATTATTATTATTTTTTAAGTTTTGCTGTAGGGCATATGCCCTATGAGAGAAAGAGAGAGAGATAGGGAAAATGAGAAATTGCCCCCCAAGGGGATGGCCACACCACTATTCCTTCTCCTCCATTTTCCTCTAGAGATTTTGGGCATTCACACACACATACCTTGCATGTAGTCAAGCCTCCAGTTCTGGGACTTGAACTGTTTTCGTCTACTCAGTAAGAAATAAAAGGACATCCTGACATAGCCAAATTTATTGGAGTTTATTGATTAAGCTGGTGGCATATGGGGAGACTCAGGACTCTCAAAAGCCCACAGCCACAAGTGAAAAGAAAAGGGTGCTTATAAAGGCAAAGATCACAACATTTTCCCCCTGGTTGATAGAATGATCACAAGGACAAGGTGTGGTGGGCTTGGAAGGGTAGGGGGTAGATTTTACTAGAGCAAAAGCACATTACAGAAGCAGAACAAGTAGGTAAGCAGGTTAATCATTCCTAAAGGTATGTTCGTCCCTGCCTAAACACAATGGCATCTTACTGGTCTCCATGTCTCCAGGCAAGGTCCGGTGACTGGTGATTATATCTTAAGGCAACTAGGAGGAGAGAGGTTTAAAGACAAGAGGAATGTTATTGGGACCGGCAGTTAACATAATAGCTATGTCGTTGGACTCCCATGTAGCCGACTGCGGTTCAAGTCCCGGACCCGGTGGCTTAAACTCATACCGGACATTTGTGTGTGCGTGCATGCCCAAGATCCTGAGAGGAGAATGGAGGAGAGGGGATTGCAGCGTGGCCATCCCCCCTGGGGAGTGATTTCTCGCTTTCTGTCTCTCTGTCTCTTCCTGTCTTTCTGGCGAGCGCACACGCCCTGTAGCAAAGATCTCTCCAAAAGATAAAAAGGCAAAAGAGGAGAAGTCAAGTTTCTAGTCATAGGAATATAACCGTTTATTAATGGAGGCGCTCCTCCAAGATGGAGTTGCCCCTGTTTCATTTTCCACTTCTCTTTCATGGGGATCAAATCATTGATTCCTCAGTATCAGCTAGAGGGTGGGGTGATAGTCTCCTTTGGCAGGTAAGAAGTTTCATTGAATTCAAAGTCCAGTTGAACTGACTTGGGCTGATTTCATGGTCCGTAGTTGTTGGGCAAAGTTGTTTATGCGTGGAGTGTCTGATGGGACTGGTTTGGGCCGGTATTCATGGTATGCAGTCGCTTACAGGGAGGTGGCGATACAGGACTTCCTGAGACAATGTAAACGGTTTATGGAAGCAGAACAGCATTTGGTCAGGTATTTATGGAAACAACAAAGTTTGTCACAAAACAGAAACCATATCATTTTTCCTTTTTGAGTTTCTTCAAATATCTGTTAAAGAGAGTCAGTGCCTGGGATATTTGGGCTCTAGGTCCAGAGGTAACTAGCATTTAAGATTTAATAGCCCTCATCCTGTAGGAGATGGATCGGGTAAGAAAACTGAGTAAACTAGAGTTGAAAGTTAAAATTATAAGCATGGTTAATAGAGGACTTAACAGGTGCAAGGGCCAAGGAGCTTACTGCCAGAGGCCGCTCTTACCTTCTTCCTATGAGTCAGCAGGAGCCTGTCCTTTCTCTGACCATCTGGTCACGGAGCTGCTGGGCCATATCCCTGACAATGCCTGACTTAGATTAGTCAAGTCTCTGGAGTGACTAGAGTAGGGGATATTGCTCTCTGGTCTCTGAAGTATTGTCCAGAGGGGCCTTCCTGGCTTATTTTTATGGACCAAGGTCCTGGTAAGTCCCAGAAAGCAGTCCTCTTGGCTTCAGTGTGACAGACCTAATGTTATAGTCTATTCAGTGAGAAATAAGAGGACACCCAGATATAGCCAAATTTATTGGAGTTTATTGATTAATCTGGTGGCATACCGAGGGACTCATGTCTTGCAAAATCCTACAGCCTTGAGTGTAGGGAGAAAAGGCTTTAAGGCAACTAGAAGGAGTGGGGTTTAAAGACAATAGGAGTGTTAACCACTATGTTTGCTCTTGGGCAAAAAGGAGAAGGCAAGTTTCTAGTCAGGAAATTTAAGAGTTTATAATGGAGGTGCTCCTCCAAGATGGAGTGGCGCCTGCTTCACTACAGGCTAACTTCAACAGTGGTAGGAGTACCCAGTACAACTATGTGAGGCCCCATCTAGACTAGTTGGAGGGGCTCCTCTCTTTTAGTTGTTTTACTGTATATAACATTTAAAGACAGTACAATTAGTTTTAGAACATTAACTTATTCATTTTTATAACTGTTTTTTAAACTTTTGTAGCATAACTCAAACCTTCAACAACATGCTTTACACTTTTTAGCTTTTGTCCCTTTTTTCTTTTGTTTTGAGATAGCCATTCTATTTTAAGATGAAAGCTTTACTACACAAAATTTCTTCTATATAAAAACTTCCTTTTAACTTTTTTATTAGAAATACATTTTTACAGCCATAACCCTTCTTTCATTTTTTATCTTATTCTCTTTGTTTTTATCTTTACAAGTTTAACCTTAAAAATTACCTTATTAATAGACACGTTCAATTACATTTATTCAATTTACACTTACCTAGTTTTTGTCTAACTATTGTTTTAAAGCATTTATAGAATCAAGGCTATTTTTTTTTCTTCGAAGAAAAGTAAAACCAGGCTAGTCTTACATTAGCTAGCCTCATTTCATCTAGAGTCTGAACTATTAGACACTATGGATTTTCTCAGTGTTTCACAAATTTTTCTCTTCCTCTGGGATTTGATTCCTAAGGAAGCCTTGTCTCCGGGTTTAGGATTTGTTTGTGTACAAGCAACATATTGTGAGACACCATTGGTAAGGCTATCTAGACTAGGCATAATGTATTTTTCTCCTAACCAGTTTAGTAAACTTTGTTTTTCCAGATGGGTAATCTGGTGTACCTGATCTATTATGACTCGCTCAAGGGCCTTGGGGATTATTGGCCTGTAATCTGGAAGTGGCAACTATTTGTGGGTCAATTTTTCTTCCTCCTGAGTGTAGGAGGGCGAGGATGAGGGGACAGTCTGGGGTGGCTACACGGACTTTTAATTGCTGATAGAGAAGTCTTTCCTCTGGCTAGGTCTTATAATTTTTTTCTCTTGTCACATGGTCAGCCAACCTGTTTATTACTATTTTTAAAAAATTTTTTGAGTGTACTTTTGGAAACAATCTTAACCTCTGATTTTGACAGAAATTAATCTTAGTCACTTTAAGGGTTACCTGAGGCTTGTCCAGTGAAATTGTCAAATGTCCAAGGGGAGCTGTCGGGGTCTTGGGCCCCATCAATCCTCAATTTCAAAAGCCAGCATGGACTTTAGAAGTCCCAAGCTCCCTTCAGAGTTCAGTATGTTCTGTCTCATCTCTCATGACCAACTCCACACTTGGGGACAAGGCCTCAGTGGGGAACATGAGGATGCCAGTCATGGGCATTGTTCAGTGCCCGGGCTGCCCACATTGGAAACAGGGTTTCTTCTGAGGCAGAAGCTCTGATCTGGGCTGTTTCCAGATCCTGACCTCAGAGATGCTCCCAGCCTTCAGGATTACCATGAGTGACTATTGGGTGCCATTGAAGTGAGAGTTAAATCAAAGATTAAGGTGCCTTGCCAATTTTGTTATAACACTTCTCTGAGTTATTTGGGAATTTTTCTGATATCTATTCTAAATTGTCCCTACACCGAGAAGTGAACCTAAGTTTTAATAGATCCTGCAAGGAGTGGCTGAGTACTGCCAAGAGGGCCAGCAGGGTGAAGCCCAGTTTACAGGTTTTTTTACAAGGCACCTGCCTTATCGCCTCTGCAGTACGTTCTGTCTCGTCTCTGCAGAAGTCCTAGCTGGAGAATGCAGTCTTAATCTAAATTTTTGTTTTTCTAGCTAGACCTCTTGATGATTTAACTAAGGGGAGAGTCTAGCAGGGAAGAGGCCTAACTAAAAGAAAACAGGAGTACAAAAAAGGCAAGGGGTAGGGGGGAAGGCAGTCGGGAGCCCTAGCCTTAACTTGTCTCACCCCATTCCTTGAGACTCCTACCCTATTGAGCTGATAGGCAGGAGTTTTCTAGCTTTTGCCCCAGATCTATCTATCTATCTATCTATCTATCTATCTATCTATCCTTAATATAGATATACTTAATATAGTATATATATCTCTATCTCTATCTCTATCTCTATCTCTATCTATCTATCTATCTATCTATCTATCTATCTATCTATCTATATACACTTAATTTTTAATAACCACCCATGTTTATCTTTTCCTCTTCCACCTTGGGAAATCTGATGTTTTTAGAGGAGCTATTATGCTTGTAAAAATAAAATTTCATACTAGATAGGTCATTTTTTTTTTATTTTTGGCAACTCTAACTTTTAGCATACACCAGTAGCTTATGAACATATACAAAAAATAACTGTTAGGCTGGAGGCCTGGGCAGCTTGGATGTGGGGATTGGACGCCATACCACAGTCAGCTAATGCAACCTGGATCTAGTCTGTCATCAGACCTGCACTGCACCCGGATCTAACCCAGATGGAGCACACAGCACTCTACTCTGCACACGGTGCTCTACTCTGCACACAGCACTCTACTCTGCGCACTGGCCTCTACTCTGCACACAGCACCAGACCTTATATGGACAATAGTCTGCTCTTCCCCTAAACCTTTACCATACATGGACTGTTTCTACCTCTAAGACACTTCCCCTCCCTATACCCTTATAAAAATCTCTAAACTCTGCCCTAGGGCATGACTTCTCTGGCCCCCTCTCTCTTTCTCTGTTGGACCAGTGAACCTCGCCCGGGAGCGTTCCCAATAAAGGCTCTACATTTCTGTTTTCTCATGTGGTCAGCCCATTCCTTACAATAACAACATTTGTTAACTTTTTCAGTATAAAACTGAACAATCTTACTAATAGATCCTCTCAATATTTCTTATAAAATTCAAAGACCAATAATAAGAATAACTAAAGCATATTAACTTGACAACAAGAATCATAAGGAGGACTTAGAGGGAACTAGGCAATAATGTTTCTGTGAGTCTATGTTTAACACTGGATTTATATCCCTTTATACCAACTTTACCTCTTAAATTCAGGTGCATTGCATTGGTTACTTAGGATGCAAGTTTGTCAAACATTTTCTTACTTTTCTTTGGTTAATTTTGGCTTAGAAAACCAACCAGTTGACATAGAAAATGAAGATTTTACCCAGTTAAATGATTATATTTCTTTAGAAAACTGTTCTTGTAAGAATGCATTTTCTTTCGATCTTCTTTGTGAATTTCCTTAAGGGAATAACATTAGGATTATAGCCATAGTTAATGCTCTGACAAAAATTCATAACTGACAAAGAAATTTGGCTATATATACCAGTTTCACATAATATCCTACCATTAATTTCTGGGAATCTCAAATTATTTTGGAACACAATGCATATATAGACATAAAAATACATAATATATTTATATGTATAACTCAAATATAATACCAAGAAAATTAGAATTACTTAATTTGACAATGCTTTCCATTTTTATCCAACATATAAACAATAAGCCTGATCAGTTTTTTTTTTTTTTTTTTTGAGAGGTTTTTGCTATAGGGCGCATGCACTTGCCAGAAAGACAGAGAGAGATAGAGAGATAGAAAGCGAGAAATCATCCCCCAGGGGGGATGGCCACACCACAGTCCCTTCTCCTCCATTCTCCTCTCGGGATCTTGGGCACACACGCACACGCGCCCAGCGTGAGTTTAAGCCACTGGGTCCGGGACTTGAACCGAGTTCGACTACATGTGAATCCAGTGACATAGCCATTACGCCAACTGCTGGTCCCAAGCCTGATCAGTTTAACATCTCCCTTTTGGATGTCTCAGGGGCCCTCTGTAAATATTCAAGAGTTACTTTGAGGTCAAAGATTCTCTGTTAGCACCAAAAATAAAGACAGAAAATGTTAGTCATGAATTCATTTTCCTGTTAGATATCTACTATGTAAAATGCAACACACAACACATAAATAATAGCTGTTTTGTTAAACCAACCATATTAAGATAAACATGATGTTGCTTGATAAATAAATCCTAGACAAAATATATGTTGAAAATTGTGAAGACTTTTACTTATTCATCTTTTTCTTTCATTACATTTGAAGCCAGCTCATTCACTAAAGTTATATGAACTTGAAAAGCATTTAAACTAATTTGTATGAGCACTCTCTTTATAAACCAAATGGAATAGAATTCTTTAAGGCTTTTTTTTCACACAGACATACAACATATAGTATGTAACATAACATATTACATGTATGGATGCACACACACATCAGGACTATAAGAGCCAATTTCCCTGGGATTACTTTGACACTAATACTCCTTAGTGTAAACTTCTTTCTTGAAATCTTTATACACTTGAGGAAGGTGGGTTTTAACTTTTCATTGCCTACACTGTTAGAGTTTTTATAGTACAAATATTTCTGTTATTTTTATCGCTTCTAAATGTGATGTTTTCAAAAGGCCCTCTTGGTTTTTGGATGAAGAGTTTGATGCCATAATCATAACTTTTCACAAATGCTTCACTGAAATGCTTAAGCATTCATTCTTTTTTAAAAAACAATTATTTATTTATTTTTATTTATTCATTCATTTATTTTAATTTGACCATAGTGAGACACACACACACACACACAGAGAGAGAGAGAGAGAGAGAGAGAGAGAGAGAGAGAGAGCAAGCAAGCCACCAGGTCCAGGACTCTAACCATGGTTGGCCATGTGCGAATATCCAGCACCTTAACCACCTCGCCACCTGTTGGTCCCTTAAGCATGTATTTTAAGGAACTTTTAAAGGAGCTGTTCCAGCCTTCCATGATTTCTAAAAAAGGCAAGTATGCTCTTTGGTCAGGATGTACCCTAGGGCACTCTGGGACCACCTTGCCTCCACCCATACCTCCAATGGTCACGAGGCAATTCCCAGGGATAGTGCTCTGACTGTAGGGATCACCAGTTCTTGAAGAACCCTTTGATATGTGAGGTCAATAATCCATCACTCCATATCCTCAGCTGAGGAGGAAGGGGGATCAAACCAAACAATATTTTCCAGGAGGGTATGGAGAAAATAATTCAAACCCTGTCAAGGACTCAAACTCTGATTACCCACAAACGGTCTAAGGGCTGGGAGTGGGACTTACCATCTAGCCCTTGGATTCTAGCACACCTGGTGGAATCTAAGTATGGGTTCTATAATCATGTCCAGTCAGCCCTGAATTCAGCTGCTTGAGGTGGGACTCAAACCCTCGACCCAGCAGGTCAGATTTCAGGGGGCTTTTCTTTGCCAACCCCATACTCACTGATTTGTCTCCCAAGAAGCAGGACAGAAAAAAACAAAAAAATGCCTCCAGAGATGTTACATTAAAACTCCACAATTTTTGTAGGAGTAGTTAACATCTCTCGCCTGGCTATCAACAATCCCAAAAGGTGTCTCTGGGGACCTGGGGAATCCCAGGTGGTGTGCCTCCTCTAGAGCCCTCTCTGGGTAGCTGGCGGCCAGCCTAAGTGAGGCGGTTATCCTGGGATGCCTCATCCAAGTACCGGTAGGTACTCATCTCGCTGGGGCCTCCAAATGTTATCGTCTACTCAGTGAGAAGTTTAAGAGGACATCCAGGCACAGCCAAATTTATTGGAGTTTATTATTAAACCCATGGCATACGGGGGACTCTTGTCTCTCAAAACCCTGCAGCCCCGAGTGAAAAGAAAAGGTGCTTATAAAGGCAAAGGTCACAAGTCTTCCCCCCCCCCCGCCCCCCATGATGTGATGATCACAAGGACAAGGTGTGGTGGGTTTGGAAGGACAGGGGGTAGGTTTTACAAAAGCAAAAGTACATTACAGAAGCAGAAAAAGCAGGTAAGCAGGTTAATCATTCCTAAGGGTATCTTCCGTCCCTGCCTAATCACATTGGCTTCTCACTGGTCTCCATGGCTCTGGTCATTGTGATAAGAACATGTAACATGAGTTCCACCTGCTGAACAGACGTATAAAAAGTTATTTTTTCACGAGAGAGAGAGGAATGTCTCAGCGTGGTCCCATGCCACGATCCCTTGCCATCCTTCCTGGCCAGCCAGGGTGGACACACGTGCCTGGAGTGTACGGGTTGACCAGGGTGCTGAGCCCATGCTCTTCCGCGTGGATCCAGTGCCACCTGCGCCGTGCGTTAGTGCCGGCCAGCCCTGGCATAGTACTGGAGCCACACGTATGGCGTCGCACTGCAGAGCTCTGGAGCTGACTCCGTGCCTGCTGTCCCTGAGCCTCAGTTTCTGCACCTGGAAACAATGACATCCACCTCCTGGGGCTGTGTGGGGGGTTAAAGTTGGGGGATACAAATGTAACTCCCAACCTAATTCCTGGCCCAGATCTGGTGCCCCGGGATGGAAACATGAGAGTTACAAGACACAGATGAGCAGGGCCTGGGCCAAGGTTCTAAGCTCCGACTTCGGCTTACCCCTGCCTCTTACCACACACAGACCCCATGTGTCATAGAAGTCCATTGTTCACAAGCCGTTCCAGGGGGAAATGTGATGGGTCCATGGTTCTGTGAACCTTACAATGGAAAGAAAACAGACTGGAAGAAATCCAAGGAGGCCCTTTGAGGAGGCCCTGGAGCCAGGAGGAAGGAGGAAAAAAGCTGCCTCCACCAAAGGACCAGGCAACCTGGCAGGAGGACAGGCCCAGCCGCTCGTGTTTGCTCTTCGCATCGTGAGCAGGAAGAGTCCCACACTCCCGAGGCTCTCAGGGGATCATCTGCGTGAACAGGCCGTTTAGGGTTGCAAATCCTTGGTGGAGCATTTCGGATTAGGGAGTGAGAACTGAAAGATGGAGACTTGAGGCTCTCCTGCCTATTCTCATCTCTGAGCCGTTGACACTTCCTTGTTTGAACTTGTCAATCCAGGTGAACACATATTTCGTCATTTCCCCCGTGTGTGTGTGTGTGTGTGTGTGTGTGTGTGTGTGTAGGGGCGGGGGCACGCAGGGTGGAAGGTGTTGGAAGGGAAGGAAGACTGGAGAGGGATTCACAGTGGTTAAGATGGCAAGCTCGGGACCGGCAGGTGGTGTGGTGGTTAAGGTGCTGGACACTCCCACATGGCTGACCATGGTTCAAGTCCTAGACCTGGTGGCTTGCTTTCTCACTTTCCTCTCTGTCTCTCTCTGTCTCTCTCTGGTCAGATTAAAATAAATGAATGAATGAATAAAATTAAATAAAATAATTCTTTAAAAAAAAAAAAAAGATGGCAAGCTCTAGGGGCCATGTGGTGGGACAGTGGTAATGTAACTGGACCCACATGTGAAAGGTCCTAGGTTCTTGTCCCAGGTCTCTCTGAGCATGCCAGGCACATGTGCATGCCCGAGATCGGGGCCCACAGTGGATGGAGCACAGGGTGAGGGCCCTGTGGGGAATGCCTGTTTCTTTCTCCCTCCCTGGTGGAAGAAATCAACTTAAAAAAAAAAAAGTGTGAGCTCTAGAATCTGGCTACCTGAATGCAGTGGAGTTGGCCATTTCCTTGCTCTGAGACCTCGGGCACCTGACTTTATCTTGCTGAGCCTCAGCGTTCTCATGTGTAAAATGGGATAGCAGTTTTGTATCTTCTGGGGTTGCTGTGAGGCACTGATGAGACGCTGGAGCCTGGAGCACCAAGCTCAGCACGTACCAAGGGCTTCACATGGGTGTGCTGCTAAGATTAATGTGTGCGTGTTATCTGGCCTTCACTTCCAGGATGCTTTTCCAGCCTTAGAATAAAGGAGAGTGGGAATCAATGTCAAATCATTTTTTTAGAGGTTTTTGCCTTACAGTGCATGTGCTTGCCAGAGAGAGAGAGAGAGAGAGAGAGAGAGAGAGAGAGAGAGAGAGAAAGGGAAAGTCAAAAGTCACCCCCCAGGGGAGATGCCATGTACAATCCCTTATCCTCCATTTTCCTCTCAGATCTTGGACATGCATGCACATGTGCTTGGCATGATTTTTAAACCACCAGATCTGGGACTAGAACTGTGGTTGGCCATGGGGGAATCCAACAACATAACCACTATGCCATCTGCTAACCCCAGTATTTAATAATTAAGTAGCTAGTTGCCAAATAATTAACAATAATTTTTTTCCTTTTTTTTTTTTTTTTTTTTGAGAGGTTTTCGCTATAGGTCGCGTGCGCTCACCAGACAGACAGAGAGAGACAGAGAGATAGAAAGCGAGAAATCACCCCAGAGCGGGGATGGCCACGCCACAATCCCTTCTCCTCCATTCTCCTCTCAGGATCTTGGGCACGCACGCATACGTGCCCGGCGTGAGTTTAAGCCACCAGGTCCGGGACTCGAACCGCGGTCAACTACATGGGAGTCCAGCGACATAGCCATTACACTAATTGCTGGTCCCAATTTTTTTCCTTTTTTAAAGAGAGATTTTTGCTATCGGGCGTGTGTGCTCACCAGAGACACAGAGAGTCAGAGAGAAAGGGGGGAATCACCCTTCAGGGGAGATGGCCACGCCACGATCCCTTCTCCATTTTCCTCTCAGGTTTTAGACACACATGCACATGTTCCTGGCATGAGTTACAAACCACGGGGACTGAGACTCGAACTGCAATTAGCCATGTGGGAGTTTAACACCACAACCAGTACACCAGCTGCTGGTTCCAACAATAAATTAAAAGGCATTTAATAAGCATTTCCCATGAACCTTGCAAATGATGAACGTATCGCAAAGGATTTTTCATGTATGCTTCACAAGCGTCCTGCATGGTAAATATTTCTTTTAAAAATTGCTAAAATTGAGAGCCCTGGCATCAAGGGAGTGAGCAGACGCTGCCGTCTCTGCCGGGCTGGTCCTGGTCCGTGCGGCCACCGGGGCAGGGCAGTGGAGCAAACATGAATGTTGGAGTTGCCCATAGTGAGGTGAATCCAAATACCCATGTAGAGAACGGCCGGGGTACGTGGCTGACATATGCACTGGGAGTTGGCTGGCTTCATATCGTTTTACTCAGCATTCCCTTCTTCAGTGTTCCCGTTGCTTGGGCCTTAACAAATATTCTACTCAAATATTCATACTCTTGTTTTCCTGCTCTAATCCTCATGTTTTGCTCATTAATATTTTGCCTTTAAGTACATGGGTCTCAGTGTGGATAGCTCAAAAGGGTACTTAGTTCCAGAGCAGCAGCCATATTGAATTCTTGTGACTTGGGGAAGATTCCTATAGTTGCTGACATTAATTGCAAGAAATAAGTATGTAGTCCTTTGAGAAGTAAATATATTGAAGAGTGAAAACAAGGTTCTCTTTGGGATGAAACTGAAAAACTGAGTAACATTTATAAACAAATTGAGTGAAAAGAGTTATAGACCAACCTAAAAATCAATTTGTGTCAATAACTGACTTTCGGGGGTAATGATCATTGCTTTGTATTTCAAAAGTATTGAGTTTAGAAATAAGTTGTATGATACTTCCTTTGTATGTTTGTCTTTTCCCATGTATTTTTAAATAACCAGTAATCTGTACTATAAAAGTTTTCTTTGGTGTAAGATAAAAAAAATTGCTAAAATTGGGACTAGCAGTTGGTGTAATGGCTATGTTGCTGGACTCCCATGTAGTTGACCGCGGTTTGAGTCCCAGAGACCTGGTGGCTTAAACTCATGCCAGGCTCGTGTGCATGCGTGCCCAAGATCCCGAGGGGAGAATAGAGGAGAAGAGATTGTGGTGTGGTTATCCTCCATGGGGGTGATTTCTGGCTTTCTGTCTCTCTGTCTCTCTCTGTCTTTTTGGCGAGCGCACACGCCCTATAGCAAAAACTTCATATATATATATATATATATATATATATATATATATATATATACACACACACACATATAATGTGTGTATGTGTGTATGTGTGTGTGTGGAATGAATGAGAGAGTGGGAAATCTCAACAGACCTTCCCTGCATTGATGAGCAAATCCGTGGAGGGGCTTCGGGTCGCACCATCCAGGCCAAGAGTTTTCTCTGGCGTCTCTGGGCTGAAGAGTGAGACTGGGATATCCGTTCTCAGGATGGATGCTTCACCAGGTCTGACTTCTGGACCTAAACTCAGGGCCAGGCCTGGGGGGACTCAGAGCTGGAGTTTATTGTGAGAGAGGACCAGATACCCACTGGGTCTGGGGTAGAAGTTTTTTGGGGACAGCAGAAGCCCCATGTGAGAGAGACTCAAGGTCCCAAGATGGGATCGACAATAGGCAGCTCAGGACCTCAGGGCTGGCCCGTGGAGGGCTGGCTGACTTCATGGTTGGGAGCTCACTGACAGCAGCCTGTTGTGGAAGAGAAGAGGAAGAGAGTCAGCAGTGCGCCCACCCTCCAGCGCCAGGCCCACCCTGCAGGGAGACACATCCACCATGCCGACCAAGGGCCATGCCAGGGCTGAGAGCTGATGCTGGGCTCCTTGCTCTCTCCGCCACTAGACTGTGAGCTCTTAGAGGGCGGGACTGGAGCTGTTTGCACCTGGAGTTGGGTGGTCTCCGGTTTGGGGAGGGGAGATGCTCCAAGATTGGATGGAATCTTGGGAGAAGCTAGAAGCTCTGATAACTGAAGGTCTAGGCCATTCAGCAGTGCACAGCCTGAGGGGTGCCCTCTCTGCTTGGTGCCCTTTCTGCTGTCCCAGCTCTCTCAGGGCACAGTACTGGTCACCACAATAGGGTCCCCTCTACTGTGTTTTCACAGCAAGTGCAGGCCTCACTGGGGACCCAGGAAAGGGTACCTCTTTCAGCCAATCCTGAGTCCTCCCTGGGCAGGTCGGACACTCACCCATGAGGCTTTTCAACAGTTTCACATCCAGCTGTCTGAGGGTTTCACTGATCAGAGGACACACCTAGACCACCAGCACAGAAAGAAGGGTCTGGCCAGGGGTGGGGAAGGAAACAACTGCCCCGGGCTGGGAGCTTGGACTCCACTGGATTCCCAGCAGGGATCACAGGAAGAGCGGCTCCCCGCACACACTGGGAGTCATGCTCCGCACACGCTCTGTCTCCCCAAACCCTCCGGACAACTGAGACAGGGACTGTGATGTTTCCCCCGCTACCGATGGGGACGCTGAGGCTCAGGGAGGGGAAGTCTCTTGCCCAGGAACACACCAGTAAAACTGAGGGCAAACGTTTCACTGAGATTTCTCAGGTTCTGAAGTGCAAGGTTTGAAACCCTTTATTAAATTGCCAATATATTAGGTCACTGGGAAAGTCATGACGTATTTTTCTATGCAAAAATACATCATCATTTTCTTGATGACCCAATATATGTTCTCAGACTCAAGGATGCCCAAGATAAAAATGGCTTTTCTTAAACTCACCTGACTTTCTACCAGGTGTGGGATAACTTGTTCCAGATTCTCTCTGAGGTTGCGGAGAAAATGTTTTATGTTCGGTGGGATGGCCCTAGGAAGAGAGGTAGATGTAGACCAGAACAGATCAATCCAGGCGGGTCTAATGCCAGGTAGCCATCATTTAATCCTCACCCCGGCCCTATACACGAGGGATCAATGTCAGCAATAGTCAAAAGGGGAACTCAGAGCGGTGGCGTGACTTGCCCAAGGTCACACAGCGAGGAAGGGCTGACTATATGAGAGCCACATCAGAAGAGCCACAGACTTTTCTACACTGTTCTGTGACTGTCGGGTACCAGGTAGGCACTCAGTGACTGTCCATCGACTAAATGAGCATTCATCCACTGCGGGCTTAGTTGATTTCAGCATTCTGGAATTACAGAGATAATGCGAGACAGAAACCGTGGCCTCTAGGGATTCAGTCTATTGAAATTGACAGACTTGGTCTACCTCCATTAAGCTCATCTTTTCTTGCCTTGTTTCCACTGTATGTGTGGCATCAAATGCAGTGCCTGACATGGAGTCGATTCTCAGTAAATACATGAATGAACGAGTGAGAGGGGAAGCTTTAGAGAAGACAGGAAGGGCATTCCAGGCAAAGGGATGGGCATGTGCAAAGGCACAGTGGTGTGAAAATGCATGGGGCCTTGTGGAGGAATGCGTCCTTGAGAGTGCAAGGCACAGGTCTTTGGAGTAGGGCAGGGGAGAGAACAGTAGTGCCACAAGTGATGTTCTAGTTTGCTCTTCATCCAGAGGTTTTGGAGCAGAGGCTGGGGCCATGGCCAGATTTCAGGGTTAGAAAGTTACTTCCTCTGCAGGGTGAAGAATGGAGTGAAGGAGTGAGGTCTAAGTCAGGGATAGTCGGGAGGAGTCCCCTGTAATGGTGTAGGCAGTGGATTATGAGCTGGGTGGCGGCTGTGAGGAGGCAGAGAAAGGGACACTGTGATGGAAACTGTGACCTTAGGCTGTGGAGAGCAAAGAGGAGTGAATCTAGCTTCTGGGAGGGTAGCAGGGCCAGAACTGGATGGGGACATGGGGGGCAAGGAGATCCTGGGGAAAGGTGACATCTACTTAGGATTCCTCCAGGAGGTGGGGGTAGGGGGCAGGGGGGATGAATGATGCTGCACCCGGGCCTTTCAGGAAGAGAGCCCAGCCCTGGGGAGGGCAGCCGGAGCCTCACTCAGTTAGGACCATCAGGTGGACACTGCTGGGCTCTGCATGGCATTTGCCCATCACCAGATCCCTCCGGCCAAACTCGTCCTTCTCCAACCAGAACTCGACCACGAGGCTCATGTGTGCATGCATCCTTACGATCTTGTTACTGAAGGGCCTGTAATGAGAGAGGAGAAGGACGAAGAGGAGCAGGGGTGTGTGTGTGTGTGTGTGTGTGTGTGTGTGTGTGTGTGTGTGGTGGGTGCAGGAGGAGACAGAGAAAGAGCAGAAGGAATTGGAAGAAGCCAGCATGATAGACACTTAGACACTGTCCATTGCCAGGTCTCCCCTGGCACTCAGTTCTTTTTTTTTTTTTTTTTTTTAAATGGATTTCGTTGTTGTGCTCACTGAAAGACAGAAAGTGAGAAATCACCCTCCGGGGGGATAACCTTGCCACAGTCCCTTATCCTCTTGGGATATGGGGAATGCACACATTCATGTCTGGCAGGAGTTTCGTCACCAGGTCCAGAACTCAGACGGGGGTCAGCCACTGGAATCCAGGGCCTTACCACTGTACCACCTGATACTCCCCCGCCCTTCTTCTTAGTTTGCTATAGAGCGAGTGCACTCACCAGGGAGAGACAGAGACAGTGAGAGAGAAAGTGAGACATCACCTCCCCAGGGGAATAGCCATACTGCAATTCCTTCTTCATTCTCTTTTTGGGATTTTGAACATGTATGCACTCACACCTGGTATGATTTTCAAGCTGTCAGGTCTGGGACTCAAACCATGGAGCAGATCATGTGGGATCCAATGCCTTAACCTCTATGCCACTTGCTGGCCTGGCACTCAGTTCTTTTAACCAATTGGGCCCAGGGGCTTCATGTTGTCTGCATTGATAAATCCTGAATTTGCGCTTAAGGAGAAAACTGCTATTAACCAGAGTGACTTGAAATCTTTTAAACAGGCCACACTAGGGACTTTTGGAAATTCGGAAGTTTACAGTTAAACTCTGTTTTAAAAATCTTCCCCAGGCCAGCAGGTGGCATGGTGGTTAAGATGCTGGACTCCCACATGATTGACCACGGTTCGAGTCTGGACCTGGCAGTTGAAAATCACACTGGGCACATGTGTGTGTGCGTGCCAAAATCACAGGAAGAAATGGAGGAGTAGAGATTACTATCTGGCCTTCCCTGCTGGGAGGTAATTTCTCACTTCCCTTCTCACTGTCTTTCTCTTTGTCAAGCACATATGCCCTATGGCAAAAACCTAAAAAAAGCAAAACAACCACAAAAGAAAAACCTTTCCCATTTAGCTGTAGCCCCCCTCTCCTTGGGGCAGTGGATGTTGAAGGATATTTGAATGGAGGCTGAAGAACAGGGGCTTGATGGGATGAAAGCGGTTCTCCCTTTCTTTCCTTAATCCAGCCCAGTATGGGGAACCCATGTCGGTTTAAATAAGCGAACACCTGCTTCTGGTAATGATTGCCATCCGCATTTCAGCCAAAGAAACCAAAGCTCAGAGAGGTGAAGCGCTTTGGCCAAGGGCACACGGAGAGTGGGTTCAGATGCTGGGATGTGAATTCAGGTTGGGGTCAGAAAGATCTGGGTTTCCTAGGCTGCCAAACTTCCCCCCAGCAACCAGGTTCCCAGTGAGGAGGAGCAGCGCCTCTCAGATGCGACTCTGTATGACTCACATTCGCAGTTCAATGTCGAAGTCAAGTGAGATGTTTGCCGAGAGCCACTCCTGATGGGAAGACATCCGGATCCCACCGTAGTCCAGGTGAATGTTGGTGATGTTGAGGCTGCACAGAGAAAGAGCAGAGTCCCACAGAGTGAGGGACTTCAGA
This sequence comes from Tupaia tana, assembly GCA_026018925.1. NCBI lineage: Eukaryota > Metazoa > Chordata > Mammalia > Scandentia > Tupaiidae > Tupaia > Tupaia tana. The sequence goes on from JAKSZU010000015.1 coordinate 30,988,305, forward strand.
ACAGGCATGGCCCAAGTAACAAGGCTGGCTGGTCTAGAAAGAGGGCCTGGCAGTGGGTTCGGAGCCAGAGCCTACCCACATGCCCTGAGGTCACCGGCCTGGTGCAGCAGCCCTGGGCCATGAGCTGCTCCAGAGCGCCCCACAGCACTATGACTTATGCAACCCAGAGCCAGCAGCCCACTGGCTGCAGACGCAGGCCCTGGTCCTGTTCTCAGGCCAAGCTCCCCTCCCCATAGAGGGCCTCACCATCTCCCCAGAGCCAAGGCCCAAACCCCAGCAGGCCTCTTTGTTTTCTCTCCATCCTTCTCCACATTCAATCCATCAGCAAACCGCACTGGCTCTGTTTACAAAGCATATCCTGAGTTTGGCCACCTCCCACTGCCTCTGTTGCTTCACTCAGTCTAGGTCACCATCATCTCCTACCTGGAGGGGTCCTGTTCCCTTCCTGGGCTCCCTGCTGTGATCTCGACTATTCTCCATGGAGCAGCTGGAAGGGCCCAATACTCCCCTTCCACTCAACATTCTTCACTGGCTTCTCACCATGCCTGGACCAAAATCCAAACTCCACACCATGGCACCCAAGATCTTCAGGGCCTGACCCCACGCACTTCCACAGCCCCACCCCTATCCTACTCTGGCTCGCACACCCAGACACCCAGGACTTTATTTTCTCCTCAGACAGGCCAATTTCTTCTACCTTGGGGCCTTTGCCCTCGCTCCCTCTGCCCAGCATGCTCTACCCTCATGCTTGTCCTCTTCAAGTCTCTACTTAGAGGCCACCTCTTTAGAAAGGCCCTCCTGACCAGTCCCCTCACTCTCACCCCTTACCTTGCTAAATTGTCTTTTTAATATGTCCTACCTGGAATTGCTTACTGTCCATGGCCTGTCTCACTAGCTAGGATGCAGTGACCATATGTCTGGTCCATAGCCGTATTTCCAGTACCCAGCCCAGGTCCTGGTACACAGTAAGTGCTCATGAATAATTGTCACATCTATCACAGGAACGAATGAAGGGAAGTGACTGCAGCTGCACATCATAAGAAAGCCTTGCTGGGGCCAGCAAGTGGTATGGTGATTAAGGTGCCTGGACTTCCACATGGCCAACCATGGTTCGAGTACTGGACCTGATGGTTTGCTTTCTCACTTTCCCCTGCCCTCTCTCTCTGTGAGTGCACGTGCTCTATAACAAATTAAAATAATAATAATCCTACTAATAAATAAAATTAAATAAAAAATTCCTAAATAAATGTAAGCCTTTCTGGTCTTTCTGTCGGTTCTCATCATGATGGGGACAGCGAGGGGCTGGAATTAGGGAGAAGGGAGCCCAAGGGCAGAGCTGGCGGGAATAATGGTGCTTGCACTCGAGCGGCGTGGAGACCTGGGAGGCTGAGGAGCCCACCTGGGTATGGGAGAAAGGCGTTCCGATGGACATGAGCAGGACAGGCCAGCTCTGCAAGGTAAGTCACAGTGACCACAGGTTAAGCCTCCACCGTGCACACCAGAGAAGTGACCAGATGGCTGATTCGGAAAGCTCCCAGCAAGGACACTTATGCCCAGTTCACTGAAGAGGACTCTAGGCTGAAGCTCAGGGTGCTCAGATGCTCTGCGTAGAGTCAGACAGCGATTAAGAAATCGAGGAGGGTTCAAACGCCTGACTCCAGTCCTGGGCTTGTTTGACACCCCAGGTGTTTACCCAGGCTGTGCTCTGTGAGCCCATTTTGTAGAGGAGTCCAGAGCAGTCAAGCAAGTCCCCAAGGTCGGTGGCTGAGCTGGGATTTAAACACACTTTTACTCCTGAGCTGTCACATTTTAAAAAGTTGCCAGAGGGCATGTGTACTCACTGGAGAGAGCGAGAGTGAGAGCGAGGGGGAGAGAGAGAGAGAGAAAGGACTCTCCATGGAGATGGCCACTTCGCAGTCCCTTTTTCCATTTCTCCCCCCGTCAGGATTTTGGGCACACATGCACATGCACCTAGTGTGTATTTCAGGACTCAAACCTCGCTGTGGGATCCAGCTGCTTTACACAGCACACCACTGGGTAGCCCAGCTGTCAGCTTACTTACTCTGCCCTGTTGCCTCCCCCGCATGCCCTCATTCATCCTGCCCCAGGCCTTCCACCTTCTCTCCTTTCAACCCTCTTTCCTTTCCTCTCTGCAGGCCTGGCGCCCCCAACCTCCCAGCTCTATCAGGAACCCCATACCAGGGCAAGCAGGTTCTCACCTGCTCTCCAGCTGCTGCTGCTGGAGTTTCAAGCCGCTCATCAGCCAGCCCATCATCCCGGGGACCGCCTGACCAGAGGTGTTCAGACTGCTCAGGAGGTGGAGGTTCTGGATTCGGCCCTCTGCGTTGTGCTTCATGAGGCCCTGGGCAATAACTGGAAATGGACAAGGGACCAGTGATGTTGCCCAACGTCATGCAAAAGGCGGGGGTTTGGATCAGCCAGCCCATGTCACAGGCCGGGCACCTTCTTCTTGCTCAGTGGTTGGTGCATGTCACCTCCTCCCCACTGAGATCCATAGTCCTCATCTGGGCCATTATGCTTTGCTAAGATGGTATCAGAAATGGAGGGAAACTCCTGGGGAGGGCCTGGCGGGCAGCAGCTGTGCTGAGATACTCTGTCTGGAAGTTCACAGCGATGTGTCTGAGTCTGGAGCACAGAGCAAGCGTGTAGGGTGTAGATCTCAGTAAATGTTGGTTCAAGAGAAAAACAAGTGGGCAAATAGGAAAGAATAAATGGGCTCCATGAAGATTCTGGCAAAAAAGGATGAGCCTCACCCCCACCCTCCCAGAGGAAAGGAATTTTAAAAGCTACAGACATGCTAAGTACTCCTCTCTGGGCTCCAGAATGCTGCCTGGCATAGGGGCCCAACTCGGACAAGTCCCCGGAGTCACCATGGAGTGCATGTACCTCACTGCCTTGACCTGCCCTACAATCAACTCCCCCTTAGAGAACTCTGGGTTCGGCAGAGCAGCAAAAACCCCATGTGTGTACCCCTTCCTCTTGGGCCAGCCCAACATCTCCTTTCAGCACCCTTTGTTTCCATTCCTACAAACAAGAAAGTAGGTCTGGAATCACCGAACTGGGTTCAAAACCCTCCTTTGCCACCTCCCTGAGTCTTGATTTCCTCATCTGTATAACAGGTGGGGCAGTAATGACACCCACCTCATAGGGTTCTTTTGTTTTCTTTCTTTCTTTTCCTCTTCTTTTTTTTTAAGAGGTTTTTGCCTCAGGGTGCATGTACTTGCCAGAGAAAGAGACAGTAAGAGAAGAAATGAGGACTTACCCCCTAGGCGGGGGTGGAGGTAGGGGGTGGGGAGATGGCCATGCCACAATCTCTTCTCCTCCATTCTCCTCCCGGGATCTTGGGTATGCACGCGGCACACTCGGCATAATTTTCAAGCCACCAGGTCCAGAACTTGAATCACGGTTGACTGTGTGGGAGTCCAGTGATGTCACTGCTATGCTAACTGCTGGGCCTCCTAAAGGGTTCTTGTGAGGAGTATCGAGACCATGCATCCCTCCATTCATCCAACAGTACTTTTTTTTAGAGAAGTTTTTTGTTATAGGGTGCGTATGCTCACCAGAAAGACAGAGAGAGAGACAGAGAGACAGAAAGTGAGAAATCACCCCCCGGGGGGATGGCCATGCCACAATCCTTTCACCTCCATTGTTCTCTCTGGATCTTGGGCATGCACGCACACACGCCTGACATGAGTTTAAGCCACTGGGTCTGGGACTCAAACTGTAGTCAACTACATGGGAGTCCAGCGATGTAGACATTATACCATCTGCTGGTCCCCCAACAATACTTATTATCTGCTGGGTGCCGGGCCCTGTGCTGAGCACTAAGGACACAGGCCTGTTTTCTGTCCAGCTGCAGAGACATACATTAGACAAACACAGATGACCCTTGACTTTTGAACTGTATGGGCCCACTAATGTGTGGATTTTTTCCAATAAATACTGTAAATGTATTTTTCTTCCTTAAGATTTTATCTTTTCAAAGTTTATTTATTTATTTATTTATTTATTTATTTATTTATTTATTTCATGAGTGAGAGATACATAAAGAGAGAGAGAGAAAGAGAGAGAGATACACACAGCACCTCCAATATGATCCTGCCACCGTGACCCACTCCAGCCTTCAGCCAGCCCCAGATCATGGGCAAGTGTGTACCTGGTATGTGTGTACTCAGGGAGGTCTCTGGATTTGAACCAGGAACTGTCCCATGTGGGATTGCCTCACAGAGCAATGCATTTTACCACTGCACCACTGCCCAATCACCCATTTCCTCTTCTTTATGATTTTTCTTAATAACACTTTATTTTCTATAGCTTACTTTATTGTAAAAATATAGTATATAATACAGATAACATACAAAGTGAGTGTTAGTTGACTATTTATGTTGTTGATAAGGCTTCTGGTCAACAGTAGGCTATGATTAGTGGTTACATTTTCTGGGAGACAAAAGTTATTCATAGATTTTCAACTGTGCAGGAGGTTGGTGCCCCTACCTCCTGTGTCATTCAAAGGTCAAGTGTAGTTTCAAGGACAGAGTTATACTATAGGTTTGCTGAGAACTCTTAGTATCTTTTGGTTATTGCTGAGAGTAGCACTTGGGAATTTATAAGTAACAGATAACAGTGGTTGCCAATCCAATTTCCTTCTGCCTTTCCCATTCCTCTTCCCATCCACCCACTTCCCCATCCATCCATCCGTTCATCCACTCCTTCCCATCTGAACCCTGATTTAATTCAGGAACTCTCCATTTCCTGGACTAGGTGAAGCTGTTGATTACCTGAGCTACTAGTAGGTGGTTTGCCCTCACTGACTTTCAGGTTCAAACTCAGCATGTGACCCCCAGTTAACTCTATCAGACTAAACAGAAATCTTTACTCCATGTTGAGGGGAAGGCTTTTTTTTTTTTTTTTCTTTTCTCTTTCCCCTAATGGAAGGAAGCAAGACGCCCTGGAGCTCCAACAGTCACTGGCCATCATTTTCCTACCACACTGGGAAACAGTCTGAAAATGAAACTATGATGATAGCTGTGATGAGAAACCAACAAAATCCAGTCCGGGCGGCAGCTCTGAGTTACGGACAAACCAAGCCTTGTCCTGTCTATGACTTTCAATGATGTGAAATGATAAAACTTTCTATCGTTTAAACCAGTTTGAGTTAGGCTCCACTGCTGGGAGCATGAAGAGACAGGTATGCTCAGTTATTCCTGGAGCGAGTATAGACGTCCAGAGAGGATCCTAAGGTTTTAGTTACATTGAGTTCACCAGTGCCCTAGGACTCAGCCATCCTCCTTCTGGGTATTTCTCCCAGAGAAATTTTCCTGCAGGTTCTGTCAGGTACAAGTGAAAACAAGTTTATTTTGGTAAAACTGACAGTAGTGGGGAGTTAGAGGCAACCTGTGTTCATCCCTAGAATGACTAAATAAACTGAGGTGGATGAAACTCTCCGAAATCTTTTTTTTTTTTTTTTTAGACAGGTTTTAGCTATAGGGCATGTGCGCTCGCCAGAAAGACAAAGAGAATCAGAGAGACAGAAAACGAGAAATCACCCCCGGGGGGATGACCATGCCGCAATCCCTTCTCCTCCATTCTCCTTTAGGGATCTTGGACATGCACACATATGTGCCTGATGTGAGTTTAAGCCACCGGGTCTGGGACTCAAACCACGGTTGACTACATGGGAGTCCAGCGACATAGCCATTATGCCAACTGCTGGTCCCTCTCTCTGAAAGTTTTAAGAAAGACCTTTCTGCACCAGCCAAAGCAACATAGAAGTCAACAGCATAGCGTTGAGTGGAAACAGGAAAAAGCAGAGTGAGATATATAGAGCTATGCAATTAATGTAAATCAAAACTTGGCATACTCAAGGATATGGGCATATTTAAATGCATATATTCAACACCCTGCACCACCTGCCAAGACAGTAGGAAAATGGGAATGAAGAGTAGGGTAAAGGGAGAAAATAACATCAAATAATATAAAAGAGGGCCTTGCAGTGATTCGTGATAATGATTGTGTTTGTTCTGTGATCGGCATATAACTCAGCCTCAGGTTTCTGTACTTGCGGTCTAAGGAAAAAAGGAAGGAAAGGGGTGATTGGTGGGAAGCCACCTAGCAGGTCAGTGGTGGGCCCCAGGAGATGCCTTCCTGCCCACCCCTGGACAGCAGGCAGAGCACTGGGTTTAGCTTACTTCTCGCCAGGGTGGATTTGCTGTCTGTGTGGGCTGCAGCCAAGCTAGGCCAAGGTTGCCTGGGCAGTGCCGAGGGCAAGGCCAGCAATCCAAGGAGGATGAGGAGACTCCAGAGTGGATACATCTTGAGTTCTAGGACCTGCAGGTGTTGAGACGAGTCAGATGGGGCCTGTGAGGATGTCTGCCCAGATGGATGGGCTCATGGTTTGCTGCAGGAAGATGATACCAGAGTTAGCTCCTAGCATACTGTGGTGGTGGTGGTGGTGGTGGTGGGGGTGCAAGGGGCTCTGCAGCTGCCCCGAGGGCTTGCTCACATGGCAAGGGCAGCAGGTGGAATCTTGAGGGGAGGCCAGGCCTCCAGAGGGAGACTGTGTTGCTTGGAGACTCAGTAAGCCCACTGTTGGGTCATCCCACAGGAATCCTCTCCCAGACCCTGGCATAGGCTAGACAGCAACTTTTCAGTGAATGACTGAGTGAAGGTGGCTAACCCCAGGCTCTCCCAGTGAACTAGGACTTTCTTAAGGTCAAGATCAACCTCAGTTCCCACCAGGATGCTTGTTTGCCAGAAATGAAATGCTAATGTATGCTTGTCTAGTTATTAAATGACTGAAGAGATGAGTGAAGATGGCTCATCTCTGAATCCTCACTACATTTTGAGTTTCCTGAAGGCAATGTGTGAGGCTAATTGCTCCCCATGTTTGCAGTCCTCTGCGTCAGCAATGTGGTAGGTACTGATTTGTTAGGTGATACAAACGAATGAATGAATGACTGGATATATGGGTGGATCTCTCTGGGAAAGATTTACAGGAGAGGAACAGAGAAGCATCAAGTTTACCACAAATCTCTGAGGTTGGGAGTCAGAGAGATTTCTTCCAAATACTCTATCCCCATCGCCTAGTGGATAAGGGAGCAGAATCCACATGACTGATTATGGTTCAAATCCTGGCCCAGGGCTTGATAAATATGCCAGATATGTGAGCAAGTGTTCCTCAACTCCTAAGAGGTTGGAGAAATGGAAGAAAGGGGATTGTGTTGTGACCACACCCCTTCAGGATTTCTCTCTGTAGTGAGCACACACATTCTCTGGCAATTACACACACACACGCACACACACACATGCACAAAACCCTATCCTCACCATCTCAAGAGATCACACCATCCAGGTACTCCAGTCCCAGCCCTAGGAGTTTCCCTTGACTCCCCCTTGCTCACCTCCACAACCTGTCAGGTACTGTCTGCACTTCCAGGATCTGACCATGTCCAACACCCCTCCTCAGCACCACCATCTTGGCTGGGCACCATTTTCTCAGGGGTATTATACCTGGATTCCCAGTGTCTGCCCTTGCCCACCTGCAATTGCTTTTCCACACAGCAGCCTGAGCAGATTTCAGGACAGAAGTCAGACTATGCCATTCCTCTGCTCAGAGCCCTCTGAAATTTCCTTCCGCACACAGAACAGTGCCTCCTGGGCCCAGTAGGGTCCTCTGCATCCTCTCTGACATCACCTCCTACCACTCCTCGCCCACTTTACTGCAGCCACACAAGTCTTGGGGGATCTGGACCCCACAAATCTGCTTCTGTGAGTGTTGAACAAAAGCATCTGTTCCTGACCCTGTGCTCCCCCTTACAGGTGTGGGGAATAGACAAAGTCCTACCTGGACAAGGATGGAAACAGCCTTTGCAAACAACACAGAAGCCACAGGGTCATTCTTGGGCACTTCACTAAGATTTTTGTAAGAGATTATACTGAAAGCTTTAGTTCAGGGTGTTGCATTTCCCTCTTTGAGGTCCTTTCTCAAAGTTCATGCTGGCCCTTGGGGATGTTTGCAGAATATCGATTACTTTAAAATATACTTTTCTAGCCTTCCTGGTCTTATGTAACCTGTTAGAATTTTGTTATCTTTGTTGTCAAAAAAATGAAAGACAAGTGGGCTCTGTTGGGAGGAACAGATCTGTTGTCCTTGGCTCTTTGGACGTCATGCTGTGGGGGTGGGAGAGTGTCATTTCGGCCTCATCCCAGTTTGTGGTTCTCAGGGCCATGCGGTCTAATGAACCATGGCATGAAGGTGTGAGCTTGCAGAGCCTGAAGCCTGACAAGGGAGAACAGATCTAGAGGCACCGAAGGGCCTTGCTCAGGGACGAGCACTGAATTTGGAGCCACTTTGATGCATAATCATACGTAGTTAAGAGCACAAGCTTTGGGGGGGCTGGACGGTGGTGCCGTGTAAAATGCAATGCTCTGTAAGGCTGTCTCTCATGGGGAGGTTCTGGCTGAATATTCAGAAACCTTTATGAGTACACCAGGGTTGTGCATGCCCAACATCCTGGACTGGGGAGGTCAGGGGTGAACTGCAATGTTGGAACCCTGTTGGAATCGATGTCTTCTTGTCTGTCTCTGTCACTCAAGGAAGAAATAAATACATACAACTTGAAAAAAAATAAAGAGAGAGAGAGAGGAGAGAGAGAGCATGTGATTTAGAATCTTGCAGACCCTGGTTCAGGTCCTGTTTCCCCCTCTTGGCAAACTCAGTTCCCAGGTCTGTAAAAGGATAACAGTATAGACCTCAGAGTTGAAGTGAGGGTTCAAGAGACTTGTGCTCGGGACCAGCAGTTAGCATAATGGCTATGTCGCTGGACTCCCTTGTAGTTGACCGAGGTTTGAGTCCCGGACCCGGTGGCTTAAAACTCACGCCGGGCACATGTGCGTGCGTGCCCAAGATTCCGAGGGGAGAATGGAGGAGAAGGGATTGCGGCGTGGCCATCCCCCCTGGGGAGTGAATTCTCGCTTTCTGTCTCTCTGTCTCTCTCTGTCTGTTGGGCGAGCGCATGCGCCCTATAGCAAAAACCTCTCAAAAAAAAAAAAAAAAAAAAAAAAAAAAAGAGACTTGTGCTCAAAAACCATGTTCTTCTGGTTACCTCCTAAGAGACTTGTGCTCAAAAACCATGTTCTTCTGGTTACCTCCTCCTTCCCTGCATTTCTCTGAACCTTAGCGTCCTCATCTGTAACCAGGGAAGCAGGAGGAGTACATGACACCAGGCACAAGAGCCCAGAGATGGTGCCTGGGACACAGGAAGTGGGCAATGTACTTTGGAACCACCTTTCTCAAGCAGATTCACAGGAGAGCATAGATGTTCTGGCAACCCAGCAGGCAGGAGTTAAAAGCAATGGCTGCCATCCGATGGTGGGCTTTGAGTAGAGTCCAGGAGGAAGAGTGGAGCCAGCCTTCTGCAGGGTGTGCCACACAGAGCAACTGCAAAAGCAAAAGGCCCTGATGTGGGAAAGGGCTCCACAGGTTGGAGGAACCAAGCAAGATGGATGTGGCGGGATCCACTGGGTGAGAAGTCTGCAACCTGTGTCAAGTGTAAGACCGAAGGGAAGGGCCCACCAGCAGGACAAGGGGGCAGGAACCTTCCTTCACAGGACGGGCAAGCTTCTGCGCAGGTGTGCCCATCGCTGGCCTGTTGGAGAGCTACTTTTCCTCCTTGGTATTTTGAGGCTGCCTCAAGTCCCCGCTCTAAGGTGGAGGACTCAAACTCCAGGGGACAGCAGACGACAGACGTGCTAAATGTAGATTCTTGAACCTGATTCAGTGGGGTCTGGGTTGGGCTGGGAGTTGCACTTAGAATGATCACCCTGGGCAGATGATGCAAGGAGCTTAGTCCATACTTTGAGAATCACTTTAATTTTTTTTTTTTGCCAGAGAGTACATGTGCTTGCCAGAGAGAGAGAGAGAGAGAAAGAGAGAGAGAGAAGTCACCTCCATGGGCATGGGCATGGTCACGCTGCAATTATTTCTCCTCCATTTCTCCCTCCTTTTGCAATTTTGGGTACACACGCATTGAGACTCCACCATGCAGTCGGCCATGTGGGATCTAGCTGCTTTAACCACCACACCACTGGCTGGCCCCACAACACTCTGTGATGGAATGGAATTTGTTATTTATGTAGTCATTCATTTATCTCATTCTTTGTAGAAATATATAAAACAAATATGTATAATACACACACACACTTAACAGTCAAAGAGAACTAGAGACTCGACTTTTTTTTTAAAGCTTATTTTCTGAGAGAGAGAGAGAGAGACCCTTCACAGGGTCTTCATGCTGTGATTCTGCCCGCAGCCCTGCAGCCAGCCAGAGTCACAGCGTGCCTGGCATGCTCATGCAGACCCGGGATGCAAACTTGGGGCTTCCCCGCACACCCCAGCATTGCAGCAGCACCTCTACTGCCTTGCCTCTGCCACCGCGCCTGGGCCTAGAGGCGGAGCTTCAACCTAAAGACAAATTTCCTTCAGCCGATGGGGATGGGGAAGGAGTGGGGATGCTTTCTGAATTTAATATTGAGTTCGCCAAAGGATGACAATGTTCCTCTGGGTTCTGGACACACCCTGGAGAGAGAAGGGAAAGTAAGACAGCTGGAGTTCCCAGGGCATCGCAGTGTTTTGGGGGGAGGGATGGGCCCTGTAAAAATGCAGATTTCTGGGCCAACTCTGGGCAATTGAGTCAGAGTCTCTGTAGGCAGAGCCTGGGAATCAGCTTCTGGGTGATGTGATGCACCTGGTGCGTGAGGTCCACTTAGGGAAATGATGATCATACACAGCTGACACTGGGTGCTGACTCAGCTCCATGGGCAGGCTACATGCTTCACTTGCAATGACTTATTTTATCCCCAACGCAGCCCTTTGTGGTAGGCACTGGTGTTATTAGCTCACTTTGCAGGGGTTTGGGGATGTTGAGGAGAACTCCTAAAGACCCCTGGCTGAAGAGGGGTGGGACTAGGGCAAGAGCCAGGCAGCCACATCTGCAGGAGGGAGGGCAGAGGAGCTGCCGCTTGGTCTCAGTCAGCTTCTCCATCTCACGTCCCCTCTGCTCCCCAACGTGATCCTCGAGCCCTGTCTCCAGTCACAGGCACTGCAAGGAGCGGCAGGAAGAATAGCACCAACAGGTTTGAGCAGAGCTGGACTCTGGAGTCACGTGTCCAGGGACGCAGTGGTTCATGTGGAGCTAGGAGTCGAACCCCGGCGGTCTGGGTCTATTTTATTCTGTATACATTCGCTCATGGCCCTTGCCTTCATCCTGTGCTCTATGAGTCTGTTCTGTCTAGTGGCATTTTCTGTCATCTCCTGGAGGCTGCTAAGGCTCCACGGGACACACATGGCAAATATTTAAACTTTTCTCAGTGAGCTTGAGTAGATCCGCCAGGTCTCACCATGGATCTTCTGGACCACGAGGGGGCAGGAACGGTCCCCATCGAGCCCAGAGCTTCACTTAGCAGAAGTAGAGAAAAGGAGAAAGGCAGATTAACACTGGCCACCTGGAGCCTCACCTGCCTTAAATGTCAGTCAGTGGGGAGAAGAAAATGTACTTGAATTTTTGCCCAGACAACACTCTGAGTCATGTCTCTGCCTGGTCGCTAGTTTCGGCCTTCATACAGTTGCAGAACTAGATTTCCCTGCCAGCACCCACCTCTGGGAATGGAGGACCAGCCTGCAGTTGGACTGAGGTCTGCTAGGAGTGCATGCTCCATCCTATTGTGCAGTTCCCAGACGTTCCCAGGAGGGGGCGCTGGCTCATCAGAGTCCACAGTTCATCGAGCATCCCCACGTGACAGGGAACAAAACAGACAAAAATCCCTGCCCGTATGAACATACATCCCAGAGGAGGGGGAGACAGGCAATCAATAAATGAACCAAGAATAAAAATAGATGATTTTATGGAGTGGGTGTGCTAGAAAATAAGACGGAGTAAGAGATGATGCCTGCTGAGGTGGCACCTGAGAGGACCGGGGTGTGTGTGGGGGGGGCAGGGCCTGTCTATCTGGTGGGGCAGGAATGTTTAAAAAGCCACGTGGAGCTTTCAGGAAGCGTGTTCTAGCCCTGAGATTGGAATGTGCCTGGCATGTTGTAGGGAGAAGCAGAAAGCCCCAATAGCTAGAGCAAGTGAGAAAGGGGAAGAGTGGCAGGATACGGGGTCAGAAACATATGTGGGGACAGGTCAAGTGTGTCCTCACAGGCCATAGCAAGGACACTGAGTTTCATTCTGAGACAGACACAGATTATTTTGTATTTTATTTATTTATTTTTGCCAGAGGGCGCTTATGCTCACGGAAGAAAGACAGAACAAGGGAAAGTGAGAAAATATCCTCCAGGAAGGGGGCGGTGGTGGCGGGGAGGCCACACTGCAATCCTTTCTCCATTCTCCTTCCAGGATTTTGAGCATGCAAGCACCTGGCGTGATTTTCAAACTACCAGGTCTGGGACTCAAACCGTGGTTGGCCATGTGGGAACTCAGTGCCTTAACTACCGCCACCTGCTGGCCCCTAGTCATAGATTTAAATCCTGACTGTGGATTCTGAGTGTGCACCCTGGATACATCAGTCAGTGCACCTCTCTGAGCCTCAGTTTTCTCATCTATACAAGAGAAAACTACGGTTGATGTCCCTGGTTAATCATGAGGATTAAGTTAGAATAATGCATTGAAAATGCCTGGCACTCACTCGGCACTCAGTAAGTGTGATCCTTTCCTCTCTTTTCATTGACTTTTTTTTTTTTTTTTTTTTTTTTTTGTATAAGACTTTGGCTGAGGCCTATCGCCCTCTCTGAGCCTGTCTCCCTATCTGTAAATAACATCTATCTGGACCTTGAAGGACCAGTGGCTTTTGGCCTGAAACAGTGTTTCAGGTGCCAGAGGAGAGAAAAAGAAGTGGGGATGTGGGGGCTGACTGGGAGGTTCTGGAAAGCCACCAGCTAGGAGACATTCTCTGGGACAGAAAAGGGCTGAACTAAGGGATGGAGGGTTCAGGAATGGAGAGACCAGCTAGAAAGGGCTTAGCAGGCAGACACGCCTCTTCCTCTTAGAGCCTCTTCCCAGAAGCAGAACGCCGGGGTGTGTGTCCCCTCCATCCCCTTCCTTACCACCAGCCACGAAGCATCATGATGGCTCTTACTCAATGCCTTTACAATATGACCAGGTCCAAGCACATTCATTTTAGGGGAACATTCAAACTCTAGCAGAAGCCAAAACCACGAGCCCCCCCCCCCCCTTACCCCTGCCATGTCCCACTTTTAGAGCAGGGCTGTCACTTTGGACTAAGGGGGCAGCTGTCCCTGCCCCAGCCCATTGCAGCAACACAGAGCTTCTTCCAGGAGGGAGAAGCAGGCTGTAAGAACAAGCTTCTTTCCCTAGGGGGCCTGATTTTATTTGGAATAGAGTGTGGAAGGTCATGACCAAGGGTGTTATCCAAAACAAAGGGGGGCCTGGGGCAGCAGATGGCATAGTGGTTACATTGTTGGACTCCCACATGGCCAACAACAGCTTAAGTCCAGGACGTGGTGGTTTGAAACTCATACCAGGAATCTGTGCGTACGTGCATGCCCGAGATCCCAGGAGGAGAATGGATGAAAAGGGAATGTGGCGTGGCCATCCCCTCTTGCGGGGGGGGTGATTTCTCACTTTCCCTCTCACTGTCTCTGTCTCTCTCTTCCCCACTTCCTTCCAACAAGCACATGCACCTTAAGGCAAAAACCTCTTTAAAACAACGACTAAAAACAATGGGGAGGACAATAAGCCAGTGGTGTGGTGGTTAGGACAACTAGATTCCACATGGCAACTGCGTATTTCAAGTCCTGGATCTAGTGGCTTGAAAAACGTGCAGGGCATGTTTGTGTGTCCCCAGAATCCTGAAAAGAGAAATGGAGGAGAAGGGATTATAGCATGGCCATCCCCCATGGGAGGTGCTTTCTTACTGTCTCTCTCTCCATCTCTCTGGTGCATGCACACCCTCTAACAAAACAAAACAAAACAAAAAAGAAGAAAAAGGAGATTGTGATAGTGAGAAATTAAGAGGGGACAAAAGAATAGATCATCTCGAAATTTAGAATAGAGAAAGGTAGAAATGAAAAATACTAATCAAGAAATAGAAATAACTTCTGAAAGAACCAAAATGGAAATTAAAAATACAAAGGAACACTGGAGGGGCTTCATAGGAGATTTGAACTGGCAGCAGAAAGACTCCATGAGTTAAAATACAGAGCAATAGAGATGATGTAATCTGAAGAAGAGAGAGAAAAAAGAACCAGGAAAAATGAGCAGGGACCCCCTCAAAGTACGAGGCTCCATTAAGCATATGAACGTGTGTAAATCCCGGTACAGAGGAGAGAAGAAAGAGGGGAAGAAGCAGAAAACACATTTGAAGAAATAATGACTAAAAATTTCCCAAATTTGATGAGAAATTTTAATCTCTCTATATAAGAAACTAAAAAAAAAAAACTTTAAAAAAATTTAAAAAGGCAGAAAAAGAAGAAAAGGGGACAAAGGACAGATGGTTACAAATAGAAAGCAAACAACAAGTTGGTAGACTTAAATTTAGCCATAATTGTACTCGTATTAAAAGTCTCTCCCTGGTGAGCACGCTTACATGCCCTCTGGTAATTAAAAAAAAATAAAAGAAGTGGTTAAATGGTATTAGAAGACTGAAAGGCAAATGAATAACACTGAGTCATTACATAGGCAGTAACTACAAGAGGTAGTTATCAACTCTAGGGCTGAAGAATGAAGGGAAGATTCTGAGCTATAAAAACCTACACACTGGGACCAGCAGTTAGCATAATGGCTGTGTCACTGGACTGCCACGTAGTCGACTGTGGTTTGGGTCTTGGACCCGGTGGCTTGAAACTCACACCGGGTGCGTGTGCGTGCGTGCCCAAGATCCCGAGAGGGGAATGGAGGAGAAGGGAATTCAGTGTGGCCATCCCCCCTGGGGGTTGATTTCTCATTTTCTGTCTCTCTGTCTCTGTCTTTCTGGTGAGTGCATGTACCCTATAGCAAACAAACAAACAAACAAATGAAAACCTATACACTTTTAGGAAGAGATCTGGGGAAATGGGACTTGGCCTTCTTTTTTAAGTTTATTTCTTGAGTGAGTGAGAGAGAATATGTCCCCAACAGGGTCTTCATGCTATGACTCACCCCTCTCAGCTAGCCCAGATCATAGGTATTTGTGCACACCTAGCCTGCTCAGGCGGGTTTCAGGATGCAAACCCGGGACCTTTCCCATGTGGGTCAATTGCATTAGTCTTGTGCCACTGCCTGACCTCTGGATTCAGACCTCTAAGAAGGAGACATTGCTCAACTGATTCTGATACTCAAGGATCTTGAAGAGGAGCCCTTTGGAATTGAACATCAGACATCTGGGGGGAGGGGCTCCTGTTAGCTGGTGCAATATTCTGAAGGTGCATGATAAGACTGGTTTGGGGAAACATGAAAACACATACACACAACCCGTAGACTCAAACCAACTTTCCTTGATGGGTGAAGAACTGTTTCTGGGTAACACTTAAAGGAACAGGAAGCAAATAGGAAGTTTTCTTCTCTCCTCCTTTGGCTTTGCAACCTCCTCTAGTCACCCCTATCAGCAAACCCTAACGAGGAGCACATAAGCAGAGAAGATATGTGGTTTGAGAATCCCAGGCCCAGCATCATAAAGCAGAGTACAGAAAGATGTATTTGGAACTGAGAGACGAAAGCTTAATGATCAACAGTTTGTTTAAAAGTGAGTGATGTAATAATGTATGTAAAGCTTGTGGTAGAGTGTCAGGCATGAGTCAAAAAAATTGTTTTCTTTCTTAAAAGGTGGTGAAGAGGAAGAAAAAGAGGAGGGGGAGCAGGTAGGAAGTGTTTGGAGCAGCCATGAAAGGTGCAAACGGTTAAGTGGCTTGAGAAATACAAGCACTGGAAAGGGTTCACTGGCTGTGGACATTATGGAGGTCATGTCCGACCTAGAGCAAGTGATTTTAAAGAGATGAGAGAATAAACCTGATTATAAGACGTTGAGGAGTGGATGATGGTTAGGAAGCAGGAGCAGTGAACAGCAATATCTAGTAAGAAATTTGGTGGGACCATGGCATAATGGTTACATTGCTGGACTCCCATGTAGTTGACTGTGGTTCAAATCTCGGGCCCAGAGGCTTAAAACACTCATGCTGGGCATATATGTGTGCATGCCAAAAATCCCAAGAGGAGAATGGAGGGGAAGGGATTGCTGCGTGGACATTTCCCCTGGGGGATGATTTCTCACTTTCTGTCTCTCTGGTAAGCACACGTGTCCTATAGCAAAAATCCTTCTCAAAAAAAAAAAAAAAAAAAAAAAAAAAAAGAAAGAAAAGAAAAAAAAAAGAAAGAAAGAAATTTGGTGATATAGGGAAGAAAAAATGGGGTTACCAAAGCTAAGGTAAATTTTGTCCCATAAACCAAATTTTCTAGACTGTTCTTGCCTGAAGGCTCACAGAAGATGAGACCAACAGCCTCACTGCACAGTGAGGAGACTGTGGCCAAGAAGATGGAACTACCCAAAGTTGTAGAATCAGTTCAGAAAATATCCCAGATGAGACAGGGAGTCTGGTCTTCAGTTTTTGAGAAACTCCATTTCGCAGCATTCAGATATTTCTGAGGTAAAAGATGAATAACCCAGGCATCCTGCTGCTTTGTCTTCCAGATTCAACATCATGACCAGACCCATCACCATCTCTGGCTACTGTTGCTCCACCCACACAGCACCATGGAAGCAGGACAACCCACAGTTCAGAGATGCAAAACATTTTATTGTGACAAGATTACAGAGGAGGGTTTGGGTGAGGATTTAGGGAAATAGCCTCCATGCCCAGAGAAGTAGGGAATCTTTGGGTCCACCGTGGGGAATGCAATTCTAGGTAGCAGCTGAATAATCAACATAATCTTCACAGGTGGTGGCCTAGAATGTGAGGGACGTTTGTTCCAGGAAGGAGACCAGCAAGCAGGACGATTCTGTGAGAGACAATCCAGGTATCAGTCAACTTCATACTTATTTACTTATTTATTTTTTAAAGACTGGGTTGCCATCCTCTTTGCCTCAGCCTCCTGAGTAGCTGGGACTATAGGTGTGTTCCTCTCCATTCTCACCAACCCCCACCCCAGGCTTTAGACTGGGCTGGAAATCGAATCTGGGCCTCCCACGTGGCCTCAGCCTGTAGAGTAGCAGTGCCTATTGGCATATGTTACTCTGCTGGGCCAACACTACACCCTCCCAGTTATTTATTGAAGCATACAGGGACTAAAAGGGTGGGCTCTATAGCCGGAGGATGTGGTTCTACTGTGGCTCTGTCACCTTCTCCCATGAACATATGGGACAACATTTTTATGTTCCTTGGTCTTTGCTTCCCCATCTTTAAAACACTGAGAGTAGCAATACCTACTTCCCAGAGTTGTGAGGACTGATCAAACTATACACGGTTTAGAATCCTCCAAATGATGGCACATAAAGCCAGAGCGAAGAGCCTTTCTCTGTCCCACTTCCCCGTCACCAGAATCGCTATCCGCTCTCCATGGTGCTGAACCATATTCCCGCCCGTACACCCGTTGATTGCCTATCCCTGGATAGCATTTCTCACTGTTCCCTTGGACTCTTTCTCATCAACCAAGATAGGTCTTTTTCCTCACATTGGCTTACTCCCATGACACAAGGATGCGAACACATCACAAGATGCCCTCATTGGTCCAAAGACACGTTTCTTACTTTTAATACCGGCAGCTCACATTTATAAAACCCATTCTAGGCTAAACCAAAGATATCTGTGGGCGGCATATGATATAGGGGACACAAGTTTGGAACTTCTTTTTGGAAAGGCAGCCAAGATATATTGGTGGAGATAAAATAAGATATTCTACGTATTCCTTTTCCTTCTTTTAGAGATTTTCACTGTAGGATGCATGCCCTTGCCAGAGAGAGAGAGAGAGACCTCCAAGGGGGATGGCCATGCTGCAATCTCTTCTCTTTAATTCTCCTCTCAGGATCTTGGGCACACATGCACATGCACCTGGCATGAATTTGAAGCTGCTGGGTCTGGACTCAAACCATGGTCGACCATGTGGGAGTCCAGTGACATAACCATTATGCCATCTGCTGGTCCCTGTTCTAGGTTTTCAAAGTTTCATATGTGGCAGCAAATTAGCTTAGTTAGAGTTGCATTTTCTTACATGGTAGCCACTAGATACATGTGATATTAGTACTTGGATTTCAGCTAGTCCAAAATGAAATTGCCATAAATATAAAATACACATAAGACCAAATTATTACAAAAAATGGGATGTAAAGTATTTCATGAATAAGTTTTATATTGGTTGTATTTTGAGATAATATTTGAGATATCTTAGGTAAATAGAATATATTACTAAAGTTAATATCATCAATTTCTTTTTCTTTTAAAATATCTTTGCTAGAAACTTCACAATTACACATGTGTCTCATTTTATATTTCTGTTTACTAGCATTGGTTTTAGCGCATTACATAACTACGATGTCAACCTAAGGACAGAGATTCAATTATAGTGTTGGTCACTCAGTTTCTTATGGCTGCTGTCAGAGACTGTACCTTCTCAGCTTCTCAACCCATTACATGTGCCCTTGTCCTCATAAAGCATGTGTAAGGCTCACTACAAACTTGCCCTTACTCCTCAGAGGATGCCTCCATTTTCTAAGGCTCTCATGACCAGTCACCCAGAACTTCTCCCCATTGTTCAGAGCACTTCTCTGTATTTGCACATGCTGTATCCTCTGCTCATACTGGCTTTTCCCACAAGGAAACTCTTAATCATCCTGCAATACCCAGTTTAAATTCTGCCTTCTCTCTGATGCTTCCTGGGAGTCCTCAAGTCCAGCCTAGCTGCTGGATTTTGCCTCTCTTCTTCCATAGAACTTTAACCAAGGCACCCACTGCACTGAGATTGTCTGTTTATTTATTTATCTCTTACTGGCGGGAGGCTCCTGAGGTCAGAGTCCACGGGTGACTTATCTATGTAATCTTGGGACTTGGTATAAAGTAGGGAATAAGATAAAGTACTTGCCCTCAGGAAGTCTGCATTCTACTTGGGGGAGGCAGAAAAGCAACAAGTAGTATAGTCAAAGTGAGATAGTAATGAGTGTAACAAAGGAAAATGAGGCAAAGAAGAGAGTGGTAGATGTGCTTTTTTGGAAAGGTGATGACATTGGAGCAGAGTTTGCTCAGCCAGAATATCTGCAGATAAATACATGATAATGAATAAATAATGACATTGCCTTGTACAGAACCCCTCCTCCTTTTCTCTGCCAAATATCACTCTTATAAAGTTGTTGCCTGCAATTGAGCTCCCTCCACCCTCCACTCTGTTGGCCTCCTTTCTTTCCTTTGCAAAGGAAAATTCATCCATTTCTTCCTCAGGGCCTTTACACATGCTGATCCCTTTGTGGGTGATGGTTTTCTTCTGGGTCTTGGCCCAATTCCCTCTGCCTTAGAATTCAGGGCTCAGCTTAGCTGTCTCTTCCTCTGAGAATCTTCTGTTAATTTATGCCTCCCTCTCTGCCCCCATCCTAGTCATCTTTCTCACAATCTTCTGTTTTGTTTTCTTTGTAATACTCACTTCCCTCTAGAGTTTAGTTGACTATGTATTTCCTTGTTCACTGTTAATGATGTGTAGTCAACTAAAACAGTGGAATCTTGGTCTGTCTTGTTCATTGCTGTATTTCAACAGCCTCAATGGTGTCTAACATATAGTCAATGTTTTAACTAATGTTTTATGAAGGTATGACACACTTATAGACATGAAAAGTCAAGAGTTATGACTAAGAAATGGACATATTCTCTGGTCTCTTACCGTTATCGGTACATGTGACTCCTTCATCTCGGGGTTATTTAGTTGAAATTGTTATGCAGGAGGATATTATCTGAAATGAAAAACAGATACTTTAAACATTGGAAGTAGAGGCAAATTAGAGAGGCCAAAGGAATTTTCCCCTGCTCCAGCTTGGGATAAGATAGAGAATGAGTCAAAGGCTTGGAGACAGAAAGCTGGAACTGGAAGATCTGATTTGTCATTGATGATCTCAGATCACTTCAGATAGTTTTTTTTTTTTAAGAATTATTTAGTTAACTTTATTAATTATTATTTTAAATTTTGCTATAGTCGAGAGAGAGAAAGTGAGAAAGTAAGATGCCAGCTGGGACTTGAACCACGGTCTGCCATGGTTGGGGATGTGGGAATCTAGTGCCTTAACCACCATGCCATCTGCTGGCCCCACCACAGATAGTTGTTTATTGAAGCATTGGGTCATCTGAAAAGTCATGACGTATTTTTCTATGCAAAAATGCATCATGACTTCCTAGACAATCCAATAGTACAGGGACTAAGAGGGTGGGCTCAAGAGCTGGATGAGGTGATTCTTCTCTAGCTCTGCTATTTTCTTCCATGGAAATATGGGCATTTTTTTATATCCCTTTCTCCCTGCTTCCTCATCTGTAAAACACAGAGCATGGCATATCTGTTTCCCAGGGTGGTGTGGACTGATCAAGCAATATACAGATTAGAGTCCTCCAAATGTCCTGCATATAATAAAGCACTTAACTTTCATTGTTATTATTCTGTATAGAGTAATCGCAGATAAATTGCTTAAACTTCCAGTGTCTTGGTTTCCTTATCGGGAGGTTGGAAACAACCATTTCCTCCCAAGAGAATCGTTTAAGAGCGGTCACTAAAGAGCTCACCACTTAAGAGCTCATAAGACTGGAACGAGAGAGTGGAGGAAGTTGGTGTTAGGGCAGCCAGAGTTCCATTTGCGCTGCCATCTCTCTGAACAAGGGTGTTGGTTGAGTTGTCCCACCCACACTTACTTTGGATGAGCCTAGAACCCCAGTTTTGGGATTCTTAAGGCTCATACATATCAACTGCCTCAAGCTTCCAATCTCAGAAGTAGTGAATGCCCTGTCAACAGAGATGTGTGAGGCATGGACAGAAAATTGCTTGCTGGGATAGCCACTTAAAGGAACTTTAGAAACCTGAGTACCTAGCATTTGGCGGGACTAGTAAATTTTCAGCAAATAACGGACTTTTCAACTCAATAGTTTTTTTCAGTTTTGGTAGTCCCACTGGGGCCTGGGCCACCAAAATTCAAACTTATATTTGTTGCTTTGGATTCTAGCAGATAAGGAAACTTTTGAGTGCTTAAGGTAGGCTGCTGAAAGGAAGAGGTTTTTGTCTGGGCTGAAATCAGGCCAATTTTCTGGTCATCAGGCAAGATCATGCAATTTAAGAGGAGAGTAAAGAAGAGATTGGACAGATTTTCTTCCCCAAAGAAGCTGCCATTCAGACCATAGCTTCTTGAGCCTTTTAGAATAAGAATAGATTCAAAATTATACTATACTTAACTAGCAGGGGGGGTTTTCAACTGCTAGTGTAGGCACAGTACTTAACCCTGGCCTTGACACACTGGACTCTCTATAAATGGCAGCTCAATTTATTAGGGTTGTTATTATTAGGGACCATACCTCTATTTCAGCAGGGAAGAGACTTTTGGTCTAAAGTGTCAGGATTAGGTAAAGGGAGATGAGATGAAAAGAGTGAAGGAGAGGATTATGCTTTCTTTCTTTTTTTTAATTTTTTTTTTTTTTTTTACCAGAGTGTTTCTGTCCCTTCCCATCTTTGGCACTTACTAATCAATGCATCAACCGAAGACTGGTCCAAGTTGGAGAGATTATTATTAACCAGGAGACATACCTGAAAGACAGAGAAATATACTAGAGTCAGGAGGGATGCAGCCAGACTGCAGGTGATTAAGGCAATTCTCCCAAGCCAATCAGTCCTGGGGAGCAACCCCATAGAGTAGTTTGGGGGATAGATTGCCCTAGGGTCACAGACCAGCTCAGCCACTTAATACTGTATGACTTGGGTAAGTCATTGACCCTCTCTGGAATTTTTTCTTAAATCTGGAAAATGGAGATAATATTGTTACCTGGAGTATAAGTTTGTTTTAGGGAATGAGATTAAAAAATTCCTTTAAGATACTTGGTCCAGTGCCTACATGCTTAATGAATATTAACCGTTAATTTTATCATTGCTTATGCCCATTTTATAGATAAACTTAAGTCTTGGAGAGGCTTATCAACTCACCTCCAGTCACATAGATTTTGACTTGAATTATTACTTAATAGCTGTTAAGCACTTCTGCAGTGCCTGGCTGCATGATGAAAGCTTAATAAATGCCACTTGGTCTGCTATCTTTCCTTCCTGGAAAATGCCCTCCTATCTCATTAAGAAGGTCCAACCCACCATACTCTGGGTCTCAGCTCAAAAATTGAGAGTAATCTATGTTTGCATACTTACTTTGTTGCTCACATTATTGAGTACATTCTTTCTCAGGACGTTTTGTACAGATTCCAAGAGAAAACCTGGTATCTGGGTGATTCTAAATGAAGAATAAAGGAAACGTGCAGAATTTCAGAAGATCGATATCTTCCAGACTCTCCTTTCACCACGTCACTTCTACACTCGATGACCCTGAACTGCTCACAGTCTGCTCTTTCTTTTCATGGCATTCCAGAGCCCAGCCTTGCCCTGCTGCTCTGACCTCTGTCCCATGGCTCCTTATGATTAATCTTTTGGGTGAAATCACCTGGCCCTCATCATCGTCACCCACCATTACCTTCTCTGTGACTATTTTTGTGTCTCCTTCCTGTAATACCTTCTTCAAGTTCTACCACCTTTTTAGACCTCACCAACTGGTTTTCTCTAGAAAGTCACTCTAGTCAACTCTGCTCTCTCTCCAGCTCACTCTCCCATTTCTCTGATTATTATTATCAAAATTTGTCTCCTTTGCCAGGTGCTCAGCACCTTCATAGAAGAAATGGTATCATATCCTTCTGGGGGGAGGAGAAAGAAGCAGGAAATAGCGATGCAAAGGTGTCTTCGGGTTCTGACTCATCCTTAATCTTTACAGGCAAGCACACATCTTTTTTATTCTCAAAGAGTTTATGTCTTTATTCTATAAAGAGTTTGCAGAGAAATCAGTTGGTCTATCGCTTCCAATCTGAGGTCTCAAGAGGGACTTTTTTTCTTCAACATATCAAAAGACAGAGAGAGAGTGCCATATTAGAAGATATTTAAAAAAAAACTTTTTTCTTTACTTGTGATAGAGTGCATGAGATAGAGAGAGAGTGAGAGTGAGAGTGAGAGAGAGACCCTCCACAGGGCACGGTCACACTGTGACCCCCTTGCTCCAGTCTTCTAGCCTGTTGGATCTTGGCCACTTACACACATGGCTGGCATGTTTCAGCCTGACTGGGCTGGGGATTCAAACTGTGGTAATTATGTGAGGGCTGGCTGTTCTTGAGGAGTGCGTTACTGCTGCACCATGGAGTCAGTCCTTGAAGAGTTTTCAGAGGGGGAGATGGGTTTCGAAAGAAAGATGCTGTGTCTAGTTCTCACTTATGTCTGAGCATGTCAGGAGGGTGCTACCAGCTGTGCAGGGATTCGGGAAGGATGCTACACACAGAGCTTTCTTGAAATACTGAACAGCTGAGATGAATCAAAATAAAAAATAAATGAACGAATAAGACAGGGTGTAAAATGGATTGGTATAACCTTTGGATACAAACCTCAATTAAAAAAAATCCTTTAAAAGGAGATTATAAATTCAGAAGAACCAACGGAACCTCTAGTTAACAAAAGAGTGAAATTTATAAAGGCAGACAAAATGTCACAAACTAGCAAATAAATTGTGAAATGCTTGTTCTTTTTTTTTTTTTTTTTAGAGAGAGACTTTTTGCTATAGGGTGTGTGTGCTCGCTAAAGAGACAGAGACAGAAAGACAGAAAGTGAGAAATCAACCCCCTGGGGGGAAGGTCACACTGCAGTCCCTTCTCCTCCAGTCTCCTCTTGGGATTTTGGGCATGCACGCACACAAGCCCAGTGTGAGTTTGAAGCCGCCAGGTACAGGACTCAAACCACTGTTGACTACATGGGAGTCCAGTGATGTAATTGTTAATGCCATCTACTGGCCCCATTAAATGCTTATTCCATTGGTGAGCAACAGAATGAAAATAGTAGCATTCACAAGATTTTCTGCTTACTAAAGAGATAAATTGTAAAATGAGACTAATCAGTGTGTGGGGTGAACCTGAGCAAGGCCAGTGTGGTCAAGAAATGCGTCACTCAGTTTTGTTTTTTTGACGTGGTATTTGATGAGTGGTTTAGTGACGCCTTCAAACTCTGTATGTCTTAAAAACTTAAATGCCATAGAACTGTTTACATTTTAAATAGCCTTAGAAATCCACAATAAGAAAATAATTCTATTTTTGGAAAAAATTCCTATACCAAAATGTTCATGATTACTTATGACAACAAAAAATAAAGAAATAACCTAGATGTCCGCAAATGATAAAGTGATTCTACATTTTTTTGCTTCAGTACTATTTGGTGAACCTTTTTCATGTCAGTGAAATGATTACTTTTATAATATAATTCTTTAAGGATTATTTTATTTAACTTTATTTATTTAAATTTGACCAGAGAGGGAGAGGTAGAGAGAGAGAGAGAGAGAGAGAGAGAGAGAGAGAAAGCAAGCTGCCAGATCCAGGACTCAAACCATGGTTAGCCATGTGGGAGTCTAGTGCCCTTAACCACCACGCCACCTGCTGGCCCCTATAATACAATTTTAAAGGACATAAATTCTATTTACTACACCCCTGCCTGGCTAATTTTGTAGGATGTTGTTTCACTGGTAACACCTTTTTTTTTTTTTTTTTTTGAGAGGTTTTTGCTATAGGACATGTGCGCTCGCCAGACAGACAGAGAGAGACAGAGAGACAGAATGCGAGAAATCACCCCCCAGGGGGGATGGCCACGCCGCAATCCCTTCTCCTCCATTCTCCTCTTGGGATCTTGGGCACGCACACACACGCGCCCAGCGTGAGTTTCAAGCCACCGGGTCCGGGACACGAACCGCGGTCAACTACATGGGAGTCCAGCAACATAGCCATTAGGCTAACTGCTGGTTCCCTCACTGGTAACATCTTTTAGGGGAAGCTGCCCTGGGGGCCTCGCCATAACCAGCTGGATACAGAAAAGAAAAGATCGAGAACTTACGAGTTTGTATTTTGGATCTTTATACTGTCATCCACAATCCCGCACTGTCCAGAGACCAGTTGGTATCTGTTATCCGGTCCCTGCTCCACGCGAAGCTGAAGTGCCACTTCTGCCTGGACATTTAATGCCATGGAGCCGAGGTTCAGGAGCCTGTGGAAGAGAAGATGTCAGGCTGCTGGGAGAGAACCACAGAGCTTACTGTACTCTGTTATTTTTTTCTAAAACAAAAGTTCCCCGTGATTGCACAGGCCCTCAAAACTGCCCTGTTAAGATCATTTCCTCATTGTTCAAGAGGAGACAATCAGAACTGGAGACCTGGCATGACTTTTTATAAGTCATGCATCCAGCCCATGGCTAAGCCAGCTGGGTCTGCATTCAGCATTCAGGGTGTCTAATTGCTTCCTGCCACCTCTGGCTCTGGGGACAGTTAGGAAGAAAAAGTTTGAAATGAAGTGTGGTGTCCCATTGAAAGGGAAACTCTGCAGAGGACATTACGAAGTGTTTGTCTAAACCTTTCCAATCCCACTGACTCCAGGCCCAGGCTGGAAATGGAAAGAAATGTAGACTAGGGGCTCGATTTCAGGAAGAGAAGGGTGTGGGCAGGAAGATGGCCTGCCTGCTCTGAAAATGCACCTTGCAGACCAAACTGAACATGGCTGTTGGCGAGAGATGGCCCACAGTGGCTAAGGCAATGGTGCCGAGGAGCCTTAGGGTGGAGAGCTGATTCTGTGTTCTCGACTTAAGTCATACTCAATCAGAGCTGAGTTGGGCTCATGGAGTGTAAAGAAACGAAGGTGAGGACTTCCTGGATGAAGCAGGGAAAGGAAACCTGCTCGACCCCCTGCTTTCCCCAGTGGGGCCCCAGATTTGAAGCACTCCAATATTCTGCAGGCCCCTAATTTTACACATGGAATGACCCAGGCTCAGAGATGGTGAGTGTTTTCCCTAACCATTCAAGGCTGTTTCTGAGCCCTTTGGCTGTGGCTGCCTCTCACACCCCTGCACGTCTGTGCAAATGTGGACAGAGCCTGGGAGACTCACAGCTTGTACTTACCGCCCACTCACTCCCATTGATATTGGTACCCGTAAATAGGCCTCCTTATCCCTGGAGGAGTTCTCGAAGACAGTCCGGAGGATTTTGATGTTGCTCACCTGTACGCTGGGAAGAAACAACACAAGGGATGGGAAGGTTGTGGTGCTGCTGCAGGAGAAGGCTGTGGCTCTTTCTCCGCACTTTGCGCAGTGGTAGGGCCCTTGAGAGCAGAGGCCGAATGTATGCAAAGATGTTAACTCATGCATTCATTTTGTAGTTTATTGTGCAGCTTCACAACTACTGGGAACACATCCCTGAGCAAAAGGAGCTCTTGGCTTAATGCAGCTCTGAATTATCATGTTCAGCCCACGGGTCAGCACCAAGTAGGTTGGAATGAATGAATAAAAACTGAGTAGATAAAAGATTGAAAGCCATATGTAGCAGATGCTTGGGGAAGGTATGTATGTGTAAATACCTACGCTCATTTACCAGTAAGTGAAAATATATAGACAGTGTCAGGTGAAGGCACGGTGAAGAAGAGGCCCCACAGGATCAGGAGATGAAGGCCGTCATTGGAAAGAATGAAATTTTAGACAGGGTAGTCAGGGAAGGCTTCTCATAGGAGGTGACATTTGGGCAGAGTTGTGAATGAAGTGAGGGTGTGAGTCATGCAGATGGCCAGGGCAAGAAAAGTCCAGGCAGAAAACAGAGCAAGAGCAAAGGCCCCCGTGGCTGAGATGTGGATGGTTTGTTTGAGGAACAGCAACAGGCTCAGTGTGAGTGGAGGGGGCAATGAATGAGGGGAGAACGGTAGGAGAAGAGGTGAGAGAGGTAGCAAAACTCGGATGCACTAAGCCTTGTGGGCCAATGTAAGGCCTTTGGTTCTGAGAGCAATGAAAGACCCTGGAGGATTTGGGCAAGAGTTACAGGGTCTGCCCAGCTTTTTTGGAAGATTTCTTTTGGTCACTGGTGTCTGTCTCTGTCTTTAGCGCCTCCCCAGACTCCTGTGTCCAACCCTAGGGGAGGGTCAACCAGCAAAACTCAGGTCATCAAAGCTGGAAGGGCTCTCAGCTGAAGGCAGGGTCTCTGCAGTGTCAGGAAGTTTGCAGGTAGAGTTCTAGCAAACCAACATGGAGGGCCAGCCTGGACCAGGGAGGGTGTGGCAACCAGAGAATACTTACTTAGCACCGCCGGAAAGACCCAGGAGACCTCCTGGGAGGCCGAGGGAACCACTCACTGATCCCAGTAAGTCAGCTGACAGCAAGCCCTGGGTGAGAAGTTCATGAACTGGAAATAAAAAAGAGTCCTTAGAAACCCAGTTAGCCACGCAGATGCCGAGGATTCTCAGATGCAGCCTTGACCTTGGAGAATTCCCCTGTGTGGTGCTTACTCTTTGTTCACTTGTTCACCAGCAAATATTTCAGGAGCTACTCTGTGCCAGAGGCTGGGGATGCGCCAACGAGACAGTGGAGTTGGCATTCTAGTGGGGCTGAGAGGAGATGGAGGATAAACAGTGAATAAAGGACATGCAGGAGTCAGGTGCAAACATGGGGGTGTGAAGGGGTTGGTTCAAAGTACTCAGCAATCACTCCACATGGGCACTGGCTAGGAGGACATGAGCCACAGCTCAGGTGTTCTTTTTAGATTTGGTTTGTAGGGAGGCTGGAGACCTTAGGGTGAAGCTAGGTTGCTTAGGGGTGAGGAGGGGAACCTGGAGAGTCTTTGAGCAGGGAGTATTTCCCAAATGGTATAGGAAAAAATGTAATATTTTAACCATTGAGCTATACCGGGGTATTCAGTTGAGTATCAGTCCAGCCTATGAAGGAAAAACGAAAGGCAGGATAAGAAGTAGAAAGGGCTGGATGAGGGTGATAATTTATGCCAGAACATCAGAGAAGGTCTTTCTGCAAAAGTAATACTTAAGCAGAGTCCTGAAGGATGGGAACAGCCATGTTGATAGTTAGGGGAAGAGTATTCCAGGCAGAAGGAACAGCAAGTGCCAAGGCCCTGGGGTGTGTTCAATGTGTAGAGGAGACCCTGTGGCAGGGTAAGGATGAGGGAAGGCAGGAGAGTTGGACAGCAGCTAGTCCATGT
Source organism: Tupaia tana (assembly GCA_026018925.1). Lineage (NCBI taxonomy): Eukaryota > Metazoa > Chordata > Mammalia > Scandentia > Tupaiidae > Tupaia > Tupaia tana. The sequence goes on from JAKSZU010000015.1 coordinate 31,016,565, forward strand.
AGGAGAGTCTTTTGGGGGTAGGTCTTCATAGATGAAGCAGGGCAAGGAGATAGCAAAGAAGAGAATCAGAAAAAGGATTAAATGAAGCGATGATCAGATCAGCTAATAATTAATGGTGTTAACTATGTCCCAGGAACTATGCCAGTAAGAACTTTTTCTAAAAAAGTTTATTTGAGAGAGAGAGAGAGGAGAGAGAGAGAGACAGAGAGAGAGAGAGAGAGAGAGAGAGAGAGCCCTCAACAGAGTCTCGATGCTGTGGTCCATTTCCAGCCTCAGCCAGCCCTGGATTCTGGGCATGCCTATGCCTATACCTGGCATACTCCGAGAGGCCTCTGGACTTGAACTGGGAGCTTCCCCTGTGGAACAGCTTCACAGAGCTGAGTTTTACTGCTGTGTCAGCTGTGCAGCTCCCACTAATAAGAACTTAACTGATTGGCCAGCTGATGGCCTAGTGGTTAAAGTGACTGAATCCCACATGCTTTTGACTCTTCCACTCAGCAGCTTGAAAAACATGCCCAAAATTCTATAAGGAGGGAGAAATGGAGGAGAAGGGATTGCAGTGTGTCCATCTCCACCCTACTGGGTGTGCTTCCTCACTTTCCCCTTTCCTCGGACTCTTTTCTGTAAGAACATGCACCCTCTGGTAAAATTAAAAACAAAATAAAACAAAATATAACGGGCATTGGTTCATGGACTAGACTTTGAGAAGAAGCCTCCTGGATCTGACAAAGCCAGATATGACCAAAGGCAGACAGTCTCACCATTGCCGAGTAGGGTAACTAGAGCAGAGGATGAGGCGAGCAGCCCACAGAGAACAAAGAAGCTGGAGACCTTCATCGTCCTGGGTCAGGTACCTGCGCGGGGGGAGGAAGGACAGAGAGGGTAAGTTGTGGGGCCACTTTTTGAGAGGGTTTTCCTGGAGGTCAGGTCTGGGTAGCTAAAGAACTCCTGTGGACCCATTTTATGGATGAGGCCATGGAAAGGGGACATGCTTTTCCTTATAGCACAGGATAAAAGAAGAGGGTCCAAGAGATCAAGTCAGTTGATTGACCAGCCCATATTTATGCCCAAGGGCTCTAGACAAAATGGTTATCCCTATAAGGACACAGCTTTCCCCAGCAGGGCTGCTCATGGCTGCTGTGAGAAGCCCCATAATGCATTGTGAGGATGGTCTCTAGAACTCTCCACCTCTGACCAGCTGTGGGATTGTGGGGTTTAGGGTGAATTGCTTCACCCATGACATTGTGCAGGACATATGATCTCATTTTACAGAGAAGCATTGATGTTGATGCACCTTAGCTTCAGAGATGTTCAGACCTGGGACAGGATCCCAGCTCTGCCCTCTACTTGCTGGACCAGTTGGGCAACTTGAACTCTTGGAGCCTTGGTTTCCTCGTGTGGAAAATGCAGATGATACATACACACACCTTTTTCCGAGCATCATTGTAAGCCCTTAGCATAGCACCCTTGGCAAGGGCTCTATAAATGGTCTATGGTTATGAGGGTTCTCATTTGGTGATTTTGAGAATGTTCCTTCCTGAGCTGGTAGGAAAGGGTAGGCCCAGTAGCATGACCAAGATGGACACGGGCTGAGGGACAGGGCTCCTCTGGAGCATGTGGAGACCGTGGTCTAGTTGGCAGGATTTTTGGTTAGAACCTTTTGCCTAAATAGTGCACTTCCTGAACTGGGATTGGTTCTTGGGACCTTGATGTACATCCCACACCTCCTGGTGGGTCAATGACATGCAAGCAGAGGCTAATGTGACTTCTTGGAACTTCAGTCAAATGGCCATGCAAATGGCTCCAGTTGGAACCAGAGGCTGACAGGTCAGGTTCGGAGGATTAGGAGGGAGAAATACTCTCTTGAGACATTTTGCAGATTCAGGGGAGACTCTATGCCCAATCCTTGGTCAATAGTTCCATGTGAAGTAATCCATTTAGTTCAGCATTTTAATTTCGATGATTTGTGTTTGGACAAGCAGAACAATTAGACAATAAAGATATATACAAAGAAAGAAAAAAGTATACAAGTATTATCAGAGGCAACTTTTTTAAAAAATTAATTTCCTCTGGGACAGAGAAACAAGCACCTCCAGCAAGGTCTTCACACCTGAATCCATGGCCAGTCTTGCCAACCTGAATCACAGGGACACACATGTGTACGCCCGGTATGCTCAGGGCATACCAGAAGTGAACCTAGAATGTTTCCCATGAAAACCCACCTGGCCCCAATTTTCAGAGATAACTTCTGGTTTAGCTTCTTTCAGAAGTTTTTCTTTATAAATACATGTATTCACGTGATATTGTGGGAAACCAGGACTGTCCTGCTGTGCTCCTATAGAATTACTTATTGAAGGGTCAACACAACATGGCTATCTACTTCCTGGTCAGTATGATATTCTAATGTATGGATATATGGGTTGACCAATGTACATTTAACCAGTCTCCACCTGTTAGCCATTTTTGTTATTTTCAGTTTCATGTTTTCATCCAAAACAGAGCCAGGATGAACATACATAGGTGCTTGTTTGCTTTTTGCTTATCCACCACATTATGTCCTGTAAAGAATTTTCTGGAATAACCAATCTTGTTTTCATAAGTATATAATAATTTCCTTGTTGAACCTTCTCATCTCATCCCTGAGTCCCAAATGAGTGGTTACACAGTCCTCATGAAACCTGAACTCAGATTCCATCTGCAGAGTTCTGATTTTGATCATGACAAAGTAGCTTGCATCATACTAACCTTCCCAACTAAAATAAATTGTAAAAGTTGGAAATACATGAAAACAACCGAGGACATCAATGAGCAACTAAGTAGGTATAATGTGAGAACCTATGATTTTCAAGAAAAGGTATCATGCAAGGTGAGCTCAATATTCAATCCAACTATTACCTGAGGTCATTTTCTAAAATGTTTATGAGGAAAAACAGTGCACGCAAAAGAGCTATTCTTATTGGGCTGAGGAGATGGAAGTTGTATCACGGGTCCTCAGAATAGGTGGGACTTAGGGGATAAATTCCAGAGAGGGAGGTACCACAGGGAAAAGGCCACAGAATTGGTGTACAGATTTCCCTTAACACATTGGACTGCTCTGAAGGTGCACTTATGCAATGTGGGACTCCAAGACATCCAGAAGAAGACAATAGCTGAAAAAAGAATGGAGTTGGAAGCATCATAGTACTAGATTCTAAAATATAATATAAAGCCTTAGCAACCAAAACAGCATGGCACTGGTAAAGAAACAAACAGAATGGAGTCTTTATACAGCCATTAAAAGGACAAGATCTGGTCATTTGAGGTTAAATGAGTGACACCAGAGGATATAATGTTAAGTGAAATAAGCCAGGCGCAGAAAGAGAAATATTGTATCTTCTCCTTCATATATGGAAAAAATGGCCTCATAGAATAGACAGATGAAGAATAACTACTAGATGCAGGGAAAGATGAGGTGGGTGAAGAATAGAGAAATTTTGATTAACAATTAAAATTGTAGATAGATAAGAGGAACAATGTTGAGTGTTGTAAAATATAGGAGGAGGGATGTGGCTTACAACAACTTACTATGTATCACAGAGTAGCTAAAAAAGGGGCTTTTGAATGTTCCTAGCACAAAGTAATAACAAGGGTTGAGCTATGGGTATACTTACTACCATGATTTAATCATCACTCATTGCGTTCATGCACTGAAAGATTGTATTGTACTCCCCAAATATGCACAATTATTGTATGTTAATAAAATTTAAAAATAAAGATAGAAGAAACAGCAGTTGAAAGATCAAAAACTGAGCAGAGATTTCAGCAGCTCCACTGTGTAGTGCTGGGGAACATTGGTTGGAATTCAAGCCCCACGGAGGTACAACTACAACACAGGTACAACCACCTCGATCGACACCCTGGGCTTTCAGCTCGAACTGAGAAGACTTTGCTCTAGGAGAAAGGGCCATGCTTTAAAAACAAAGCCTCCCTATTAGGAGTAAGAACTAAACTGAAATAGTTTTACCCTAATAAAATATAATCCTAAGCCTCAGCAGATTAAAGTGATCCACTTATGACCCAGTCATGCCTTATCTTTCTGCTATCTTCCTTCCTCTTTGGAAAATAATAGCATCATTCAGAGCCTTTACAATTTTTTTATGGTAATGTCCAGCATGCAGTACAAAATTACAAGGCATTCAAGGTAAAAAACGAAAAAGGACCAAATGAATTGAAAACCAAGAAATGAAAATAAACAAGATAACAGACCCACATATTCAAATATCGATAGCAGACAGCAGGCAAGCATTCCACAGAGGATGAGAAGGAGGCCCAAGATCTTTAGCATTTTGAGGCAATACTTGAGGAGATCCCAGATAAGTTGAGTCAGTTTCTGGGCCACTCTGAGACATTCTCTGTGTAGATAAAGGAGTGTGGGCAGCCAAAGAGCTAATATGGAATTATTCCTATCTATCCAACAGATCCTATCCATTTTATAGATGGGAAGCTGAGGTTGGGGGTAGTATGCTTTGCCTGAGGGCAGCCACAGTTAATTCCTAGAACCTGGCTCTCCTGGCTTTTAGTTTTGTGTCCTTTTATGCTGTACTTCACTAAAAAAAAAGGTTACTGTGAGAATTCAATAAGTATTCTGAAAATTGCTTAGGCTGGCACCACTAAATAGAAGTTCATCTCGGACTCGCAAATTAAAATTTCTCTTTACTCCTCCCTAGTCCTGACAATGCCTTTGAAGGATTCACAGAGTCTGCAGGAGGAGAGGGTAGCCAGGGCAATATCTTCGGATGCTGAGAGCTGGGGGTTTTTTATACTAAATTATTTCAACAGTCCTTTCTTATAAGACAGATAAGCATACACTTACTTAAAAGAATGGAAATGAAAGCTTGGGCATCTGAGGACATTAGCCCATTCTTCTCTCTTTCTTTTGAGGGCAGAAATGTGCCAGCCCAAAAAATGATCTTTCTCAAACCTCTTTGCAAACAGCCCTGCTCAATACATACAAAGAGAAGTTGTTGGGGCTTCTTAAAAAGTTCTTCAAAGTGACTGACCCAGATGGGGAGTTTAGACTTTTATTTTCCTCTCCTATTTTTTCCTGATGAGATACAAGACATGATGGCTGGAGCTCGGCGGTTATTTTATTAGCGTGAAAATGAAAGCCGCAACCTCAGGGTAGCAGGGTAAGAAGCCAGCAGAACTGCCCACACTACCTCGGGATTTCTGATCATTATGGAAACCTCTACTTTTCATGTTCTGTGCTAGAACCACACACAATCTGCAACAGGTCACATATAGCAAAAGCTTCAGTCTGGGAAGGCATCTGGTAAAAAGGCAGGTTGGAGAGCGTTATTGCATTGTGCTTACCTGGATTTTTCCAGTGTGCTGTGGAAATGCCCTGGTCTCCACTGCTCGACTCCTGGAGTGCTCCGTGGTGGAGTAGATCTTATAAATCGTGAGTGACCAAATTGCTGAGAGACGTGGCATTAGGTGACAGACAGTTGGGAAACTGTTGAGAAGCCCTTCAACTTACTATGTCTATCCAATGCCTCCAAAGCAAACAGACTCATAGAAAAGGCCTGGGGCAATGTCAACAACATATTTAAGTCTGTACATTATGGACATCATCAAAGGAAGAGGTACAGAGATTTGGGAGCTCTGAGAAAAGTTAAAGGTCAGGGGACATGGGCCCAGTTTCATGTTTATGTCCCTGTCTTGCTCTGAGTTGGTTTCCTCATCTGTACCACGAGTGAGGTTGACAAGATGACTCTGGGAGAGGAAACTACTCAATCTTCTGTGACCCTCTGCCACCAACTCCCAGACTCCCCACTCTCAATATCCTCCCTGAGAATAGTACATTAATCGTGTTCCATGAGCAAAGTTCATAGTTTACACTAGGATTCACTCTTACTTTTGTACGTTCTATGGGTTTTGACAAATACATAATGACAGGCCCACCAGGATAATACTGAACAATTTCCCAGCCCTACAAACCCTTTGTGCTCCTCATACTCTTCCTTTCCATCTCCCCAAACCCTGATTTCATCACCATCTCCATAGTTATTTTTTTTCCAGAATGTAATAGAGTAGGAATCATATAGTTTGAGCATTATCAGATTGGCTTGTTGTCTTAGTGAGAAGCATTTATGATCCCTGCATGTCTTTTTGTGGCTTGATATCCCTCCTTTTTTTTGCCTTAAGGCATATGCCCTCACCAGAGAGACAGACAGACAGTGAGATGGAAAGTGAGAAATCATTCCCCCGGGGGCATGGCCATGCTGCAATCTCTCAAGATCTTGGGCACACACACAAATGTCTAACGTGATTATCAAGCCACCAGGTCTGGGATTCAAAGCGTGGTCGTCCATGTGGAAGTCCAGTGACATAACTGCTATGTCATCTGTTGGTCCATGACACCTCATTTTAAAAATCACTGAATAATATTCTATTGTCTGTATGTACCATAGTTTGCTTATTCACTCACCTACTGAAAGACATCTTGATTGCTTCCAAGTATTCACAATTATGAATAAGAACGAACATCAGGACCTCTTTTTCGTGGTGACTTGGAGGAGGTCAGCTGCTTCAAGATGAAGCTGAATATCTCCTTCCCAGCCATGGGCTGCCAGAAACTCATTGAAGTGGACGATGAACACAAACTTCGTACTTTTTCTGAGAAGCATATGGCCACAGAAGTTGCTGCTGACACACTGGGTGAAGAATGAAAGGTTACGTGGTCCAAATCACTGGTGGAAATGACAAACAAGGTTTCCCCATGAAGCAGGTATCTTGACCCATGGCCGTGTCTGCCTGCTACTGAGTAAGGGACATTCCTGTTACAGACCAAGGAGAACTGGAGGAAGAAAGTGCACATCTGTTCAGGGTTGCACAGTGGATGCCAATCTGAGCGTTCTCAACTTGGTTATTGTTAAAAAAGGAGAGAAAGATATTCCAGGACTGACTGATACTACCGTGCCTTGTCGCCTGGAGCCTAAGAGAGCAGAATCCGAAAACTTTTCAATCTCTCTAAAGAAGACAATATCCGCCAATAAGTTGTAAGAAAGCCCTTAAATAAAGAAGGCAAGAAACCTAGGACTAAAGCACCTAAGATTCAGCGTCTTGTGACTCTTTGTGTCCTATAACACAAACGCCGGCGTATTGCTCTCAAGAAACAACATACTAAGAAAAATAAGGAAGAGGCAGCAGAATGTGCTAAACTTTTGGCCAAGAGAATGAAGGTGGCTAAAGAAAAACGCCAAGAACAGATTGTGAAGAGACACAGGCTGTCTTCTCTGAGAGCTTCTACTTCTAAGTCTGAATCTAGTCAAAAATAAGATTTTATGAGAAAGAAATCAGTAAGATCAGATCTCAAAAAAAAAAAAAAAAGAACATCCATGTGCAGGTTGCTGTGTGGCCATGTCATCTGAGTAATACCTTGGAGCACAATTACTGGATCATGTGCCAAGAGACTCTGGAAATTTCGATGTCCAAATTTGTCGTCGGCACAGCTGCTACCTTAGCAGTCAGGTCTGCACCTGGATGGTGAGTGTGAACAGGACAACAGGGATGACATTGACTTCATCTGCTGGCCTTGGGTAGGCATCAAAGAGACTCACTGTTTCTCTTTCTGGAACAAAGATGAGGTCTTGCCCCTTCCTGCAAGACTCATTCTCTGTCAAACAAAGGAGGGCACAATCCAGACTCCTGAGCTATTAGTTCTGGCTAACTCCAGAGCCTAGTCTGGGGGGACCCAGTATGACAAAGGCAAAGCAGGAGGGAGCTGTGGAAAAGGTATCTCTGGCCATCCCTCTCTGCTGAGCATCCCTTCCCCAGAAGCCACCCTCTCTCCTAGTCTACAGCCCAGCTCTCACCCCTAATAGCTTCTGCTGTGGGCCAGACTTTGCAGTCTCTCACCTGGACAAGCCTCTGCCTTTGTTTCCATTCAACTCTCCTTACACAACGCTCGCCAGGGGAAACTTCCTGAAACTGAAGGCTGAGATGGTCTCTCCTCTGCTCTGAAACCTTCCTTGGCTCTCTAGTACAGAGCCTGCTTGTTCTCAAGGTATGACCTGTGGATCCCCAAGAAAAATTTTCAGAGGATCTACAGCTTGAAACAAATGCTAAGTTAGTACTAATACACTATTTACCTTTTCACTTTCATTCTTTCACAAAGTATAGAGCGGAATTTTCTAGATACTACATGACAGGTAACAGTACAACAGATTGAAGGAAGAAACAGATGTCTTCTCTCATGCCAGTCATTATAGATTTTTTTAAAAATTTTTGCTATAGAGTATGTATACACACTGGGGAGAAAGAGAGAGTGGGGAAGTGAGCAAGCACCCCTGCCCCCCCCCCCAACCCTAGGGAGGATGACTATGCCACGACCCCTTCTCCTCCATTCTCTTCTTGGGATTTTGGGCATGCATGTACAAATGCCTGATGCATTTCTCAAGCTGCCAGGTCCAGGAGTCAAACTGTGCAGCTGGGCCACGTGGGATCCAGCTGCCTTGACTACCAGGCCACAGCTGGACCATTACTGAGACTTTTAAAAATGTCAAACAGAGGGGCTGGCAGGTGGCATGATAGTTAAGATGCTCGACTCCCACATGGCTGACCACAGTTCAAGGAAAAAAAATATCAAACAGAACCACCTTCTGCTTAATGATGTTTTGAGGATGTGTAGTTATTTTTCATAAAAACATGCTATTTTGTTAAAATATAATGAATTTATTACTGTCATTTTAAAAGGAAATGATAAATATATATTTTAAAATCTCTCAGTGTTCTTTTTTTCATGGCAAACATGAATAAATGTAACCCATGTAAACAAAAGCTCTTTGAGGGCCTCAATCTTAAATAGTGGGCTGAAAAAGAAAGAAGCGTGAGAACTGCTGGCTTAGAGGGTCACATCTAAACCACCTCTGCTGTCGCCATTGTGTTGCCTTCCACTTGAACCCTTGACCCTCACACATTTATGCTTCCAGCAGCCTTAAAGACCCAACCCCACCTTGCGCCTTTGCTCATGTGGTTCCTTCTCCTTGGAATGGCCTCTCCTCCCTTCTCTACCTGTCATCCTTGCAATTGCAGCAATATGGGCACCTTTTCTAGGAAGCCTTCTCTGATTGCCCTCGTGCTAGGAGGGGCTGGCTCAGAAGCCCCTCCTCTGTGGAATCTGTCTCCCCCAGGAGGCTGTCTGCCTTTCGAGTGGCAGGAATAGGTCCTACCCTCTCTCTCCCAACTCCCTTGAGCCCCTGCCCTGGGGAGAGCAGGCAGCAGGAGCTCATTTCATAGATCAGGCTCAGCAAGACACTCAAACAGCCTGCCTATTTTGGAAAATGCATTTTATTTCTTGCATAAACACTAACACTAGCATAGAAATAGAAGTCACCCCTACAGATGAACTTTTGTCAAATTTTGGCATCCCTTTTTCAGTCCTATTTCCCAGTTTCAGTTTTTTTGCATCGTTGTGAGTCCAGCTAATCACAATTCGAAGATCTATGTTTTTACACAGTGGAAACCACTAGTATAGCAGTGACAAAAAGCCCAGAAGATTGCTCGTCGGGCAGATGTGACAATTGACTCCCCTAATTTGCAACCTTTGGATTTTCCAATGTGATGATGTTGTTCTAGCTCCATTGAAAGAGCAAATATTTAAAAGAAAAGCATCCATCTACCTGGCAAAGCTACGGCGAAATACATGCATTCTTTTATCGTAGTGTAAACAGAAAGATCCGGCTTGGTAGATGTTTCTGGGATCACAAAGTGTTCCAAGGCACAGCTAATAATTCTGATCCAGAGATGTTCTCCTGAAGGAACTGCACAAACATGGGAAAGATCCACGTGGATGTGCAGCCTTATTTAACTGGATTAAGCTTTCACATTAGGGTGTGGTGCTCCACTTTCTGGATGACTCAATGGCCACATAGCTTGGCCTTCTTCCTTCCCACGTATCCCCAATGGCGGACATCCCCTCACCCCTCAAAGCTTTTCCCTCTGTCCCAAATCCTTCACTATCTCCAGGAAGCCCTTATCCTCCTTTGAGGTCTGGGACAGTGGGAAAGGACTCAGATCTGGTTCTGGGGTGCCTGATTCTGGGGTGCTTCCTCAATTCCCAAACCTACCCTCTTTCCCCTTCCTTGGCTACATCAGTCAGCAGTGGGAGGTTGGATGGCCTCGGCACCTCCTACTCTGTGTCCTTGCTTCATACCTGTGGGCCAGGTGTCGGTGGGCTACTTATGTCCTCAAGTGTCAGGCATCTGTCCCTTGTTAACAGAAACATGCTGGCAGGTCTCCTATGTCCCCTGATCCTGGTTTTCTAGGCTGTTCCTGCATGCCCACTCATTTGGCTGTCCCAGAGATGTTGTGTGACTGTGTGCAATCAAAATGGAGTTCATTCGTTCGTTTATTCATTTGTTCACGCATTCATTCAGTCTTGGTGTGCGATTGTATTTTGTCTGCTCTTTTGTGGGTGCTGGTGCTGCTTAGAAGAGTGAAAAAACCTGCCCTCAAGGAGCTCTCAGGCTTGGGGGACAGTAAGATGAATTATCTCAGGACAATGAGAGCTGACAGTTTTGTTTTTTATTTCCATTTTAGCAGTGTTTTGTTGTTGTTTTATAGTTTTTTTTTTGCCATATGGCACATGTGCTCACCTGAGAAAGACAAAGAGAGGGGAAGTGAGAAATCACCTCCTGGGGGGATGACCACACTGCAATCTCTTCTCCTCCATTCTCCTTTTGGGATTTTGGGCATGCATACACAGGTGCCTGGTGTGATTTTTAAGCCAGGAAGTCTGAGACTGGAACCCTGGTTGGCCATGTGGGAGCACCTTAATCAACGCACCACCTGCTGGCCCCCCATTTTAGCAATTTTTAATGAAAGCTGTATATAAGACTATTTTACTCCTGCATCTTCTCAATTGTTTCTTCCTTGTATTTGCCTGGAGGAGTCCGACCCGGTAGGGCCCCAGGATCTATTTTGAGCCTTTGACCTTTGGAGCAAAGCTTAGGTCGAATCAGCACGTTGGCAAGGCCACTGCTGTACGCCCCCTCCCCCCCCCCCCCCAACCTATGAGCAAAGCTTGGGTCGACTCAGCATGTTTGGCAAGGTCGCTTGTTGTACGCTCCAGAGACTGCAGTAGCCTTGCTGGGAAGCGACCCCCCTCTGACTCCCTGATATACTACTATAAAAGAATTACATAGCTCTCTTATACATCCTGAGTATATGATAAGGTTTTCCAAAAGTCCCCCGGCCGCTTCCCTTTGCTCTGACCACCTATTGTTAATTACAATGCTTCATTCCAGCACGGTCACAATAGAGGGTGTGCTGAAGTCACATCTAAGCAGAAATCTTCTTGACCTTTGGAAGGCCCTTCAAGATACATTTAGCATAAGCTTAAAAATAACCTTTTAGGCCGAAACTGGCCCAGGACACTCCCGCCCCACTATAGCTAATGTTCTAACAAAATACATAACAGTGGTGCCACAGGCACAATAGAATGTTTTAAGTATGCCACAAACCCACCTTAAAGTTCTTTATTAATTTGTTAGTCACTTTACCACCAGTTGAAAAAGCTGTCCCAGCCCTTACCAAGTGAACAATAGTTTCACCCCTTTAAAATATATTAGGATTCCTTGAATTAAGTTTTAGATCCCTATAAAAATAAATAAGTTCCATTCTTTATTGAGATCCATAAGAACTAATATCTATATTTGAGATCTTCATTTCTCAGCATCATGCTCGGTAATCACAAGATGGCTGCCGCGCTGCATCAGCTGATAATTGCTGGAGCTGCTTTCCCAAAACTGCATTCCATGAAGACCTGTCTACATCAAACGAACAATTGCGGAACTGCAATAGACTCACCCTTAATCCAACCCTATATGGAACCTATGTTCCCTAATGTTAAAACTTTATGAACTGACAATTAGAACACGTAGCCCCTCACCCCCAACCTTATTGCAACTTCACAATAAAGCCAATTAGTAATCTGCGGGAGGGTCAGGGAACCTGAGACAGACTCCCCCACTTGCCTGTTTTAAGCCGAAATTAACATATGTTAGGTTAAGTTAGTATAAGCCAAATTAGCGTGAGTAGCATATGTAGACTAAGTCAGTTTAAGGCTAGTTTTACGTAAATACCCCTTGTTAAAGCTGCAGGCCAAAGTTAACTTATGTTAGGCCAAATTAGTATATCCACCGTCATGACAGGGACTTAAAGATAAAGCACGAGAATTCACTGATTAGCAGACAAAAAATTCAGCAAATAAATACAGGGACCCATGGGTTAATAGAGAAAGGACAGATCTGGCTAACAATGACAGGGTAAACATAGGTAACTATCTTAGCTGAAAGTTCTTATCTGGTTTGGGCAAGCAACAGATAGTACCTAACTACAAATAGTTTTTCCCCTGTATGTTGTTAACTATGAAAAACTGCTAATAAAACATCCTGTGTTGTCTCCTGAGCTACAAGATCACCTTCCTTTCCCATATGGGCAATAGGCTCACCCCCTTTAGTTGTAATATAGATATTCCATATATTAACTGTGTCTTTACTTAACAAGACAAGATTTCTATCTAGGCCTTTGTAACCAGCAATGCTGCCACCCTGGCCCGGGACTGAAGTTATCAAGCTGGCTGGGACTGAAGTTATCAAGCTTCCTGCAAGCCCCCTCTTCAAAAGACCCTGTCCGGTAATCAAGACTTAAGAAGAAAATACACCAAATAGACTCCTTCATTCTGAGAACTGTGTTTGGCTTCACCTGTTCAAACAGAACAGTGCATCATGTTTTATGATTATTGTTTCCATACTTTGTATACCCTATTTCTTTTTTTTTTTTTTTTTTTTTTTTTTGGAGAGGTTTTTGCTATAGGGTGCATGCACTCGCCAGAAAGACAGAGAGACAGAAAGTGAGAAATCACCCCCCGGGGGAATGGCCATGCTGCAATCCCTTCTCCTTCATTCTCCTCTCGGGATCTTGGGCACACATGCACACGTGCCCGGTGTGAGTTTAAGCTGCCAGGTCCAGGACTCAAACCACGGTCAACTACATGGGAGTCCAGCGACATAGCCATTACACTAACTGCTGGTCCCTATACCCTATTTCTTAGAGTAAAACTTTTATTTCCCTCTCACCCCTCCTACTCCTGTAAGACATCCCTCAATAAATATGTGTGTTTGATAGCTGCTAGTGCTGCGGTCCTGAGCTTGCTCTGGCTGTAGCCGGCTGAGAACATGCTAAGGGGCATTGAGGTTTCAGCCTAATTTTGTTCACCCGCATTGTCTCTGACGAGAGGACCTACCCCCGCCGAGGCTGGACCCTGACATTTGCCCCTTTCCGTTCCTACTTGGTAAGGTTCGGCTTTCCATTCAAGGATCTTTTTGTGGTCTTTGTGTAGTTTCAGTCTAGTGGGGACCACCTTTCTGGGTGAATGCCCACATGGACAGTGGTGCCATTAGCTGTCTCCTGCTGCATCTGCTCAATGCAGATGACATATTTCTTCTGTAAACTTGGACTGCTTTGACAGTTTGCTGACTTTTGTAATGTCCTCACACAGCCTGAACTTTGTCATCCTTTTAGATGGGCATGGATTCTTCCTTAGTTCTTTGGAAAGAGGGGAAGACAATCCTCTTGCAAATGTGCAAAGGTATATTGAAACATATTATGAGTTTCTTGCTTTGGTCAGATGTCATAAAAAGGCTGAGCTTCATTTTGGTCACTGCCACTCTGGTGAAGGCTACAAAAGGAAAGATCTACATGTGGCCTCCGGTTCTCAAGAGCTGGCAATTTCTGAGTGTTTGCTGTGTATTGGACAGTAAGGACAGGGTAGCTTGGTTAGACCTATGAGTTGGGAAATACAATGTCTTTTTGGGGAAATCTTCAGGCAAGGTCCCCACTTACCCTAGGGTGAATTCTGAGCAGAGTCTTGAGGGTTGGGGAGGGTTTAGTTAGCTGGAGAAGGAGAAGAAAAGGTATCTGGGTGGGCAGATCAGCTTGGACTAAGGCTTGGCACTGACCCAAGTTGGTGACTGCCCCAGAGAAGCCCTGAAGTTTGAGCCCCTCCTTGTGTATTTTCTGTGGGGTGTGGGATTCCCAGGAGATATAGTCAGAGAGAGAAATCATTCCTCTTCCTCAACTATCAGGGGAAGTACTAGCTATGGAGGAAGCTGATTTCGGATTAAAGCCAGCTTCGCCTTTGACCAGCCATGTGGCTTCAGGCAAGTTGCTTTGCCTTTCTGAGCCTCAGTTGCCACAACTACTCAAAGAATCATTCACTGAATTACTCAGCAAAAGCCAGGATTCATGAGGTCTTACACAGGGCTTCTCAATATTATTGACATTTCAGACCAGATGGTTCTGCGTTGTAAGGGCAGTCCTGCGCATTACAGGATTTATAGGTCAATATAAATGCTGGCAGCATCTTGGCCTCTGCCAGGAGATATCAGTAGTATTCCCTCCCATTGCCCAATTTGTGATCATTAAAAACATTCCCAGACAGGCCAGCAGGTGGTGTGATGGTAAAAGTGGCTGGATCCCACATGGCCAACTATGGTTTGAGTCCCAGACCCAGCAGCTTAAAAAACATAACAGGTGTATGTGCAAGCGTGCCCAAAATACCTAGAGGAGAATGGAGTGGAAGGGACTGCGGTGTGGCCATCCCCCCTGGGGAGTGATTTCTCTCTCTTTTTCTCTGTCTCTGGTGAGTGTATATGCCCAACAGTAAAACTAAAACTAAACTAAAATAAAATAAAAATATCCAGACATCCCCATATGTCCCCTGGAGGGCAAACTCAGTTCAAACTGAGGTATCCTGGTCTAATACAGTGCCTGGAGCATAGTAGAAACTGAATAAATGTTTATTCTCTCCTTTCCCTTCACCCCTGAAAGAAATGTTAACTTGGATCCTGCTGGAACTGGAAGAGCCTTCCACGATGACTGTGCAGGTGGAGAACCAGGGCTCAGGGAGGGGCAGTTAACAGCCACTGTCAAATAGCACATCATTGGCAGGATGGATTACATACAAAAGGGAAAAACAGCCTGATTAAGGGGACCCCAAAACATGGTGGCTTAAATGAACAAATTGACTCCTTTCTCTCATAAGAGCCAGACCTTGGTTACATGGTCACACTTAGCTGCAAGGGAAGCTGGGAGATATTGTTGGCTGGGGGACCATGTGCCCAATTAAAACTTGGGGAGTGAAGAGAAGAATGAATTCTGGAGGACAGTTAGCAGTCTTCATAGAGACAAGGTGGAAACCCAGGAACTCCCTGGGCTACAATTTCTCCCTATCAGTCTTTTTATCAGTCAACAAATGTGAGGGTGGTAGACAGTGATTTCAATGTGCAGAGGCTAACATTCATTATGGGCTCACTTGGTGTCAGGCCCAAATTAAACTTTCCACTCATTAGCTTTTACTTAACCATCACAGAGCTCGATGAGGAAGGTTTTATAGGCTGCCAACTGTTAAGATCATGACCATAAGGCAAACACCAACCATAGCCAAGGGTTTGGTGCTCCAGTTTCTGGATGACTCAATGACCACACAGGTTTGCCTTCTTCCTTCCCACCTGTCCTCTTACGGCAGACTCCTCTCACCCCCTTAAAGCTCGCTCTACCCCAAATCCTCCTTCATGGTCATCACTATTTCCAGGAAGCCCTCACCATCCTTTGAAGTCTGGGCTGGTAGGAAAGGACCCAGAGCTGGTTCTGGGGTGCCAGGTTCAGAGAGGAAGAATGCTATATGCTGTCACTTCTTTGATTTGTATGTATGTCACTTCTTTTGCTCTGGTTGTGAGTGTAACCTGCACACATGGTAGGCCAGATATTCTGAATGGACAGAAATGCGGTCTTGTTCTAAAACCTGTCTCGCTCAGTGATCTATCTTCAAATGTAAGTGGTTTTATGTACTTTTTATATATATGAATAGTATGAAGTCTGGGGTCCCATAGTCATGGGTTCAAATCCCAGCTCTGCCACTTGCCCATGATGTGATCTAGAGGAGTCACTTTGCCTTTATGAGCCTCAGTTTCCTCACCTGTCAAGTGCTTTCTGGTTTAGGGAGACCCCATTATTACCACGCTTTTAATCTTATAGGGTGTAGTGAGGAATTAATAAGGTCACATGTGTGGGCACAAAGGCCCCCCTCCATATGGTGACAGTGTTATTGTAAGCAGTGTGATGGTGGGGTATGGCTGGAGGGGCCCTGGGTGGAGGGAGGGACTGGTCTCCATGATACATGTGAGCATCCTCAGGGTCCTTGACCTCAGCAGGGAGGTCAGGCCTTTGTGCAGCCTCGCAGATGGGTGCACAGGCTGTTAGCACTGATGAGAGGGATGAGTGATCCCAGGGTGCCAAAGCCGGGGTGCTCTCAGCTCCACTGGAACCCTAGCTCTGCAGTGGGTGGGGAAAAGCAGGTGGAGATGGGGTCGCAGGGCTCTGAGTCTGGTCAGACTAAGTGTCCCTGGTTCTTCATGAGTCCTTGGGGTCCTGAGAGGAGTGGATGAATGCCCTGGTGGGGTCAGCTGCAGAGTGACTGTCAGTTCCCACTGCCAGCCAGGCACAGAGTAGGTCCTCACTAAGTACCCATTGAATATGTGACTGGGTGACTCAGGAGTTCTGCCAATGCCACGGATTGACTGCGGGGCCCAGGCCAGTTTCCTGCCCTCTCTGTGTCTCAGTGTCCCATTTGTAAAACAAGGAAGTAGGTCTGGATATTCTCAAATGTCCCTTCCAGCTCTGAATCCAGGTCTCCACTGACCCCACCAAGTCCCAGTGGGGGGGATATAAGAGGCCATACAGGGCAGGGGTGCAACAGTAAGTTTTTATTCCCAGGGGTGGGATAACAGGTGTCAGGCTGCTTTTTCCACTGTGAGGAGAAGGGGGCTTCTGGGAAGGTCCTTCTGGCTGGGCTCAGGTTGGATGGTGGCACCTCCCAGGGAGACACGCTACATGGGAGCACAGTCAAGCAGCTGGGTGCCAACCTGGAGTGAAAGCATAGGGCGTTAGGATGCTTGCAGCAATGGCTGCCCTTACAGGCAGCTCCACTCCCAGGACGCTTGATTGGTGCACGTTGCCTGGCTTTCCTGTGCTGACTCACCCCACAGCACCTTGGGCTGCCTGAGGCCTGGGAGAGGGGACCTGTAACCTATGTGATACTGGCTTGGAGAACAATGGGAGGTGTGAAAAGACTGATCGGAGGCCGTGACTGGGGCCAGCATTGTGGTGCAGTGTGTGGACAGGGTCATGATCAGTCTGAGATCAAGGTTGGGGTTCAGTCAATAACTGGCATCAAAGCTTAGTCTAGGCAACCAGCAGTTAGCATAATGGCTATGTCGCTGGACTCCCACGTAGTCGACCGCAGTTCGCGTCCCGGACCCGGTGGCTTAAAACTCACGCCGGGCGCGTGTGAGTGCGTGCCCAAGATCCCGAGAGGAGAATGGAGGAGAAGGGATTGCGGCGTGACCATCCCCCCTGGGGGGTGATTTCTCGCTTTCTGTCTCTGTGTCTCTCTCTGTCTGGCGAGCGCATGCGCCCTATAGCGAAAATCTCTCCAAAAAAAAAGCTTAGTTTAGGGCCAGAGTTGGAGCTCAGCCTATGTGTGCAATTAAGAATCAGGGTTCAGACTGTAGCCCAAATCAGGGCTCAACCTGGGACTAGGGTCAGGGCTCAGTCAATGACTGGGACAAGGTCTTAGTCTGCTGTTGGAAAAAGAGGAACCACTCCTTGCTTCGCTTTACCACAGGCCACTGTGCATGCGGGCACAGAGCCTGTCCCTCCTCACCAGCAGGTGGGCATCACAGTGAATCCTTATCCATCCTCTTCAGATCAGGGTTTGCACGTTGCTTCCCCGCTGAAGTTGAGCTGAAGAGAAAATCAACAGCAGATCTTAGTCTCTGCTATGGAGAAATGGAATAGAGATCAGATCCAAGAGCTGCCATTCTCCAACGGGTCATCCTGACAGCTGTGGGACCTCAGGCGTGTGACTCCACGCCCCTGGGCCTCAGTTTGTGCATCTGTAAGATGGGCGCCATGGCAGCACCCACCAACAGATTCGTCACAAGGATCTAGTGAGAGTGTGTGTGCAGAGCACAGAGTGATTCTGAACAACTGGACTTGTGGTCATTTTGACATAAGGCCCTCCAGGGCCCTGACGCCTTCCTCTACTGCATTTTCACTGCCCTAGCCACTCGGGCCATGCCTGGAGATCTAAAGGCCAAAGAGAGCCCCCAGTGACTGATGCCAAAGTGCTTGCCCAAGGTCCTTTGACAAAACACTTTGCGAGTTGGGCACAGAGTGGCATGGCCGCTCTTGGAAAGCACCCCAATAGGTAAGTCCCCCAGCCGTGACTTACCTATTGCCTGCTGAATACCATCCACATTCATGGCGCTGATGACGGAGTGGATCACTGGGCACACCTGACAGCCCGAGCAAGGTGTGGAGAGGAGAGAGAGGAGGGAAAGAAGGAAGAGGAGAAGGAGACAGGATGGGTCATTCTCAGCTACCCACCATCCACATAGAGATATATCTCTAGGGATCCTAGAACCAGTGAACCTCAGGATTTTAGAACAGCAGAATCCCAGCAGTCTAAAATCGGAAAACCTTAAGATACTAGAATTCTAAAACCTTAGAGCATTAGAATTATAGGATCTTAAGAGTCTAGCATCTAGAACATGAATATCCCCATCCCCTCAGAAACCTTGAATTTGTAACCCTGGAATTGTAGGGGGTTGAAGGGGCCCTGGGGACCATACAGCAGAGCTCATAAGGCTTTTTTGTGCATTGAGTCTCCCCCTCATCCCCAGGTTCTGATTGAGCAGGTGGGGCCCGAGATTCCACATTGGTAAAAAGTGTCCAGGTGAGGCTGAACTGCTTGGAAGACCACACTTGGAATACCGAGGCGTCACTTCAGGGGGTCACAGAGCTAGCCGGAGGACTTTTCTGTTATAAACCCTGATTCTTGGTCCCCCCATCCAGAATCACTAATTTAGAAACTCTGGAATCTCATGAATCTGTAGGTGATAACTATGATTCTGGGTGCTACCCAGATGGAAAAAAAAATTAAAACCAAAACAAAATTATTTTATAGGTCTGTATTTATTTTTTCAATTAACTCTATGGGAAGTGATATATCTATTTATGATAGGGATATAGTTTCCCTTTAAAAATAAATGCACTTACATTTATTTAAGTAAAATTGTGTTGACTAAAAGAAAACAATAGCTAACAGAGCATTATTGGTGGTGCATAGACATGGCAAGTGGCTCTTTGGGACCTAGCGATTTCAGCCAATGTCAGGCCTCTGCTCCTCTTCCCTCTTCACAAAGCCTGAGCCATGGAGGAGAGGCTCCAGGTGATCCCCCAGAAAGAAGGTCACACCTCAGAAGGACGAGCCTGCCCATGCCACCCTTGCCCTCCACCAGGCCTGACTTGGGACCCCAAGAAATGGAAACTCACCACTTTCTGCACCAGGAGGGACACGGCATTTTGCAGAGTGTTGGTCACAAGGCTCAAAACCCTGTTGAGTGTTTTGCTGTATTTGGAAAAGACAAGGCCAGTTGAGTGCCCAGAATTGCCAAGTGGTGGTGATGGTGATGCAGGTGGGGTAGAACACGCTGAAGTCAAGTATACCCCAGGGACATGACGTGCCTTTCTGACTACAGACAGAGCCTCTGTCCAGAGGGCTCATCTCTCAGAATCCTACACCTGACCAATGTCGCTTACGTGTTACCATAATCCAGAGACTTTATTCATTTACTCAACCACTATTTACAGAGCTCTCTGTGCCAAACACATAGGGCTTTGGAAGCACCTGGATGAACACATTACAAATAGCTCCTAACCTTGAACCTCAAAACTAAATCTTGCCAAGGCTGGCTCCTCCTACCTTCAATTCTCAGTGTAATTGTCACCGCCCCAGGACAGCTCTTCTGACTGCTTGTCTAAGGGGAGGCTTTGCTGTCCTAATGTTCTGTGAAGTGTAACACTCTGTACAGGACTTTTGTGGAGGGTTCTTTACTGATGAACTAAATGCTTCTCTGCCCACCTTTCTCTCAGGATAAGCTACAGGAGCCTGGGGACTTGTCCACTATCACCAGTCAGTTCCCCAGAGCTCAGAACAGTGCCTGCCTGGAACATACCAGATGCTCAATACAATTTCAGCTGGAAGAATGAATGAAGTAAACGTACAATTAGATACATATAGCAACAACTCGAGGCAATACCATGAAGCACAAGGGTATATAGACTCTTACAAGAGAGAAAAGGAGGAACCTTTACAAAACCCTGAAGTTTGAGAAGGTACATTGCGACTGAATGAGGAAAAGGTGTCTGGGTAACCAGAGCAGCCTGTGCAAAGGTCTCGAGATAGGAAAGAGCTCGTCTAAGGCATAGAGAAAATGTGCCTGCAGCCAAGTTAAGTGAGGGGAAAGTGCAGGGGTATAGGGTGGGGCAGAAGAAGCAGAGCCTGCACAACCTGGGGGAGCACCTGGGATTAGATCCAGATACAAAGAAAAGCACTGAAAGGTTTTGCAGCACCAGAGTGGTGACATTTTACACATGTGGACACAGACTCAGAACAGCAGGATGAATGCCCCAGAACTGCTGCATGGCAAGGCAGTGTCAGCAGGGCTCAGGCCTCTGAATTTGCACTCCAGCTTTTCTAACTACCCTCAGGCTGTGGAGACTTTCTTTGGTTTTAGAAAGTCTTTGGACTACCTGTGAGCAGATCCTTCCATGGAGGGAGGTGGCAGTGACCTCTGCTTATAACCCTCAGGGTTGAGAGCTGAGGACCCAACTTTGTTCCTGGCCCAGGTCATTAAGCCTCAACCCTCAGCTTGCAGACCATTTGCTCTCTCCCAGTCACTGGCCAGGGTCACCCTTTCTGCCTTCACCTCTTTGCCTGGGCTAAACCTCCTCTTTCAAGCACACGGTTTAAGATGTAGATTTTGTGGATTAACAGGGATCAATGATGTAAGTGGAGAAGATTACGTTTTGAAGATCTCATTTCAGGAATTTTCCAGATGGTGAAGAATGATTTAGAGATGATCTAAAATTAGAACCCATGGTAAGCATTTAATCCCTCTTCTTCTCCCAACTGGAGGTAAGAAGGCAAATACAATTTTATTATTATTGAAGAATATTATTTAATGACATAGGTGTCAATTCTCCAAGAAGACATAATAATCCTAAATGTGTATGTAACAAAAGAGTTTCAAAAGCATGAAGCAAAACCTAATAGAACCAAAAGACAAAACAGGCAAGTTTTTGATTATGGCTGGAGAGATAAACTCACTCCTGCCTGAGTTATGAAGAGAATCAGTAGATAGA
The DNA here is from genome assembly GCA_026018925.1 of Tupaia tana. Classification (NCBI taxonomy): domain Eukaryota; kingdom Metazoa; phylum Chordata; class Mammalia; order Scandentia; family Tupaiidae; genus Tupaia; species Tupaia tana. The sequence continues at coordinate 31,037,877 of JAKSZU010000015.1, forward strand.
CCATCAACATGAATATTGCTATGACTGAGAACTTAGTATGTTCCAGGCTTTACCCTAAACATTTGTAGTTTCTCATCTGGTCATTTCAGAAGCCCATGAGTAGGTAATATTATTATTGCCTAGTTTACAGATGTAAAAACTGAGGTTTAGAGAGATTAAGCTAGTTGCAAAGTTGTATATTAGTGGAGGCTTATATTTGAACAAAGACTGACTCCAGAGCTTAAACTCTTTTACTTCATTATGCAACCTCCCAGATGGAAAAATAGGGCTGGAATTAGGAGGGTCCTCAACTCTTCCTGAGAGCCTTGTTCTACTAAGATGGATGGACCTTACCTGTCCAGCAAAGAGATTGAGATGCTGGCTGGGTCCCTGACGCATTCTCCCAAGACCACCTTGGAGGCACCAGTCTTGGGATCAGTTACCACTTTGACTCCAGATAAGAGGTCCAAGGAGACCCCCAGTTTGAGGACCTCACCAGTCAAAGGTCTGCAAGGAAATAAGATTCCCAGTGAACCGAAGTCTAGGAGGCCCCACATGGTGCCTGCTTGGCTTACTCTACTGTTTAGACATTATCCAGGATGTCTCTGGGTAATGCTAACATTGCCCATGTTTTTTTAAAGCTATTTTTCATTTTATTTTTAAAAGCATTATTAATGACACATAATACTTACATGTATTTATGGGGTATAGTGTAATTTTTCTGTATAAGAATATGTAATGATCAAATGAATGTGATTAGCATAATTATCATCTCACATGTTTGTCATTTTTTTGTGTTGGAATATTCAACGTTCTCTCTTTCATTGAATCTGAGATAAACAATAATGGTGACGGTCATTATCATAGTGTACTATGTAACACTAGAAATTTTTGCTCTTATTTTTAATCTTATATTTGTTAATCAACATCTATTTCCCCTTCCCACTACTCTTCTCAACCTCTCGTAATCACTATTCTATTCTCTGCTTCTATGAGACTGGTTTTAGTTTCCACATATGAGTGAGATGAAAAAGTTTCTGCACAGCAAGGGAAACAATCAACAGAGTGAAGAGACAACTTACAGATTGAGAGAAAATATTTGCCTACTACACCTCTGGCAAGGGATTAATAACCAGAATATACAATGGATTCCAACAACTCAGCAACAAAAAAAAAACAAAAAAATCCAATTAATAAAATGGGCAAATGACCTTAATGGACATTTCTTAAAAGATGAACGAATGGGTAGCAAGCATAGGAAGAAATGCTCACCATCACTAATGACCAGCAAAATGCAAAACAAAGCCATGCTGATGTATCATCTCACCCCAGTTATAATGGCTATTTTTTTTTTCTTTTTGCTATAGGGCTCGTGCGCTCACCAGACAGACAGAGAGAGACAGAGAGATAGAAAGCGAGAAATCACCCCCCCCAGGGAGGATGGCCACACCGCAATCCCTTCTCCTCCGTTCTCCTCTTGGGATCTTGCACACGTGCCCGGTGTGAGTTTTAAGCCACCAGGTCTGGGATGTGAACCGCGGTCGACTACATGGGAGTCCAGCGACATAGTCATTACGCTAACTGCTGGTCCCATGGCTATTATTAAAAAGACAAAAACAAGTGCTGGCAAGGATATAGAATAAGAGGAACTCCTTACACTGTTTGTGGAATGCAAATTAGTATAGCCATTATAGAATCATTATACAGATTTCTCAAAAGACTAAAAATAGAACTGTCACATGATCCAACAATCCTACTACAAGGCATAAACCTAAAGGTAAGGAAATACGTATATTGTAGAGATATCTGCACTCTAACGTTTATTGCAGTGCTATTCACAATAGCTAAGATATGGAATCTACCTAAGTGTCCATTAATGGACAAACGGATAAAGAAAATATGGTATATGGACAATGAACTATTATTCAGCCATTAAAAAGAATAAAATCCTATTATTTGAGAAAATGTGGGTGAATGTGGAGAATATTTCACCTAAGCAAAATAGGCCAGGCTCAGAAAAAAAAAATCATTGCATGTTTTTACACATATGTGGAAACTAAAAAAGATGGTTTCATATTCTTTATGGAATTTACATATTTATATGAAGGGCTTCTTTCTTCTCCTGAGTTTCTTCACATGAGTTGAATTCATATGAAATTTGTATACAGCCTATGCTCATTAAAATAACAATTGGTAACATTTACTGAGCACAACTTACATGTAAGCATTTTTTTAAAAGAGGTTTTTGCCATAGGGCACATGTGCTTGCTGGAGAGAGAGAGACAGAGACAGTGAGTGGGAAAGTGAGAAATCATTCCCCAGGGGGGATGGTCACACCACAATCCCTCCTCCTCCATTCTCCTCTTGAATCTTGGGCACACGCACATGCACCAGGTATGAATTTCAAGATACCAGGTTTGGGACTCAAACCATGGTCAGTCATGTAGGAGTTCAATGATGTAACTACTCTGCCATCTGCTGGCCCCATATGTAGGCACTTTCAGGAAGTATTTTACCTGGATGATTTCATTGAATCATCACAATGCTGTGAGAGAAAAGTACTATTTTTATCTCCATTTTCAAAATGAGGAAACCTTGGAACAGAGAAGGTAACTATCCCAAGATCTCACAGCTAATGAGTGAGGCTATCATTCGTGCACTCAGTTTATAGAAATTCTTTTACATATGCTCACTTCCCTGTCTCTTTTTGAAAATTGAAGTATCTTAAAATTATATTTCACACAATACCCTTTTTGTAGTGTATACTACTATATGTGCTTGTCTGTTGTGGTCACTGCTATTTAGAGAGGATTATGAGAGACAAAAATTATGCTGGAGGAAGTTTTGTCAAAGAATTATGTTTATGTCTTCTCAATTTTTCAAATTTTAGAATAGATAAATGTTATAATTTCAAAAATATATTCAGTGAAGCATTCTATTAAAAAAAGAGTTATGACCAGACTTCACTAGAATATTTAAAAGATTTGGATTTTAGACCTTGAAGGGTCCTCTAGCTTATAGACTGGGAAATTGAGGCCCAAGGGCACACAGTAGCATGGGAAGTTTCCCGATTCCCAGGTTGGGGATCCATTGGCTATGCTGCTGTGCCTCCCCCAAATTTCACATTCCAACGCATACTTACAGGGCTACAGAGACTTGAGCCTTGATGGGGAACCTCACGTTAATGCCTTTGCCATCAGCAGTCGGTTCAAATTTGGGATTCAGGAGAGCGGAGTCGGTTATTTTTATACTGCACAAAAACCACAATTCACCCTTGTTATTCCTCTTAACAGCCATTTGCCGAGCACTTCTTTATGGTATTATTATGCTGATATTTGGGTCTCACCAATCTTGCTTTCGTTTTCTTTTCTTTCTTTTTTTCTTTTTATTTATGTTTCTAAGAGAAATTTTTGTTATAGGGCCCCTTGTGTTTGCCAGAGAGACAGAAAGAGACAGAGAGACAGAAAGCAAGAAATCACCACCACCACCCCCCCCCCCCCCCCAGGGGATGGCTACACCACATCCCTTCTCCTCCATTTTCCTCTTGAGATCTTGGGCACACACACATGTGCACCCGGCATGAGTTTTAAGTCCCCAGATCTGGGACTTGAACTGTGGTCAACTACATGAGAGTCCAGTGACATAACCATTACACCATCTGCTGGTCCCTTTTTTCTTTTTTAAAGTTTATTTCTTTTATGAGTGAAAGAGACAGAGAGACACAAAGATAGAGAGACATACAGAGTACCTCCACTAGGGTCTTGACATCACAATGCACCCCCAGCTTCAGCCAGGCCAGGATCAAGGGTATGCACATGTCCTATGTACTCAGGGAGGTCTCTAGATGTCACCTAAAAACCTTCCCATGTGAGTCAGCCTCACAGAGCATTGTATTTTCTCCACCACACCACCATCTGGCTCCAATCCACCTCACTGTCTTTAGTTTTCACAGTAGCCCTGTTCAGAGGTTGCTTCTAGTTCATGACATGGCATCCTCAGGCTCAGCCAGATGTGATTTTCCCAAGATTCCAAGGAAATTAGTGCCAGGGCCTGCATTTGAACCCAGAACTGTGTGACTCCAAAATTCCATGCAGAGGGCCCCTATGTGGAGCCATATAGAGTGTATTCTAGTTTCCTTTCCCCTAAGGGAATTTGGACTTTGATTCCCAGCTATGCTTACAGAAGAAATGTTTTGCAGCTTGGAAAAGGGAGCTCAGGCTTCAGCAAATAGGTGGTGTGGATGAAAGGAACTTTCACCCTGACCCTGAAATTACAGACCATGGGAGCCCAAACCCACAAGATACAGAGTGCCCTGTAGCCTCTAATTTACTCAACTCTGGTGGGTCTCACCTCAGACCACCTCCATCTGTGGGGGAGGAAGAAGCCTTGTCTATCTGTCTTTGATCTTAAACTTACCTCCCCACAGATATTTATTCCCTTTCATTGGGACAAAGACCTCCATAATGAAGCAGAAACTTACTCCAATATCTTCTCGCCAGTTGAAAGGATCTGAGGAAGGGTGTTGCCCACCAAGCTCAAAACGTCCTGGATCCTCTCATTGAGGAATTCCTGCACGCCAGCCAACTCGTCCTTCAGCTTCTGACCGACAGCTGCCAAAACCAATCAGCATTTCATGTCATGCACTATTTATGAAGCAGGTGTTAAGCTCCAGGTACCAGATAAGACCATTGCTTACGGTATTTTCTTTCATCTTTATATGTTGTTGTTAACCTGCACTTTACAGATGAAGAAATAGAGGTTCAAAAGGTTAAGAAATCTGTCTAGTCACACAGCCAGGAAACTCTTGTTCTTTTCATGCTGTCTCCTGACTAATACATATTGATCACTTATCAACAAAGCAATCAATCAAATTGACCAGGCGATTGATATTGATTGTACACCAACTTTTAGGAATGACGTGGGGGCTCTATTGGTCTAAACAAGATGCTGACATTGGTTTAAAAGACTAGTTGAGGCCCAGCTAGGAAGCACAGTTGGTAGTGAACTGAATTGCAGTGCTGGAGGCACATGGCTAACTGAGGTTCGAATCCCTTGATTGTCCCTGAAAATGCACTGTTGTATGTACATGTGCCCGTGATCCTGATGAACTGGAGGGATGGGAAAGGGGATCGTGACATGATAAGACCCTGTCGAGGGTAATTTTCTCTCTCCTTTATGTAAGTGCTCTCTGTCAAGAATAGAATTAAGAAAAAAAAAATAAAAGAAAAACTACGTCAAACAAAATAAGAGTAGTAACTAAGAAATGGAAAATCCAAATCAAGTAAAAATTATGGCAATGGGGGCCAGCAGGTGATGTGGTGGTTAAGGCACTGGACTTTCACATGGCCAATCATGGTTCGACCCAGACTTGACGGATTGCTTTCTCACTTTCCTGCTCTCTCTCTCTGTGTCTTTCTGGTGAACATATGTGCCCTACAGCAAATTAGGAAACATAAATATGGCACCAATCCATGAAACTGACAAATGAGTGTCTCAGAATGACAGCTTTACAGTAAACCCAGAGAGCAATAATTCATACAGGAGCGGAAGGAGAGCGTGCTAATGGAAATTCTCCAGAGAACAGGAGAATGAGACAGAACAAATGAGAAGGCAGATGGAGGATGGTAAATAAGAAAAGAATTAAGGATAGTTGTGTATAAAATAATTCAAGTGAGGGGGCTGGCCCTATAGCATAGTGGTTAAGTGCTGTCCCACATGGGTGACCACGGTTTGAATCCCAGTCCCAATAGCTTGAAAAACATGCTGGGCTTGTTTGCATGTGTGCCCCAAATCCTGATGGAATGGGGAAATGGAAGAAAAAGGACTGCAGTGTTAGCTTGCCCCACTACAGGGTTCTCTCTTTCTCTCTTTCTCTCTCTCACACACACAAGTATCTGTGTCCTCTGGCAATAAAAAGAAAGTAATTCAAGTGAGAAGCAACAAAGCAATTACTAACTCAAGGAAAAACAAAAGATTAGAAGAAAAGCGATGGGACCATAGTGTTACCATTTGGCTCTGCCAAGTTATAATGATTCAGAGAATGTTGATTTAAATAAAACAGGTGATATAACTACATCTAGTCACATAATTCATTAGGTGACCTTGATCTAGACACTTCTGTCTCTGGGCCTCAGCTGTGAAATTAGAGAGTGGATCCTTTCTATATCTTTGAAAGTTGCCTATGTACTGTGAAGGTTTGAAAGAAGTTACCTCCTCCTGTAAAAATTGTTTATCAACGTGCTGTTAATTTTCCCAGAAAATAGAGAAAACCTAGCTGTTTTTTTTATTTTTTAACAAGACAGCATAAAGAGAAGGTATGATTGAATAAAAAAGCTGGGTAGCTTTACAGATAACTACGCAATTAATAGGGCTAATTTCCTTAATTTCTGGTGAGTTAACACAAGCTAATAAGAGAAAAATTAAACAACCCAAAAGAAGACAATGCCCAGGGACCAGCAGGTGGCATGGTGGTTAAGGGGCTGGAAACTCCCACATGCCAACCGTGGTTCAAGTCCCAGACCTGGTAGCTTACTCTCTCTCTCTCTCTCTCTGTGTGTGTGTGTGTGTGTGTGTGTGTGTGGTCAAGTAAAAATGAATGAATAAATAAAATTAAGTATATATACATATATATGTATATATACATGTGTGTATATATATATATATATACACACACACATATATATATATGAAGACAATGCTAAAAATATAGATAAAATACTTAAGTTAAAATATGTAAATAAGGGATCAGCAGTTAGCATAATGGCTATGTTGCTGAACTCCCATGTAGTTGACCACAGTTCGAGTCCTGGACCCTGAGGCTTAAACTCACGCTAGGCACGTGTGCATGCATGCCCAAGATCCCCAGAGGAGAATGGAGGAGAAGGTATTGTGGCGTGGCCATCCCCCCCAGGGGGTGATTTCTCATTTTCTGTCTCTCTGTCTCTCTCTGTCTTTCTGGTGAACACACATGCCCTATAGCAAAAACCTCTCCAAAAAATATGTAAATAGTAGTAAGTATATGAAAAATCAGAGAACTCCTTCCTAATGAAAGAAAATGCAATGTGCTATAAGTTAGTCTTTCATTGATGAGACTAGCAAAACATTTAAAGCTATCTATACCCAGAGTTGGCAAGTGAGTGGGATAAAAGACACTGGGTAGTCAGAAAAATCATGACATATTTCATGCATATTGACGTTTCCAACAACCCAATATAATTTTTAATGTGCATACTTTTTGAACTTGAAATCTCACGTTTAGGAATTTATTTCATGCATGTATTGGCAAAAGTTTATCAGGATATAATATGTGAAAGAATATTCATTTTAGCATTTCTTGTTTCTAGAAAAATAAGTGAATAAGTCAAGAATTGAACAGCCAACTTTCTCAGTCAATGACTCCTAAAAGGCAGCACCTGGTGGCAGCCTCTGGTAATGCAGGCATAGTGCTTAAGAGACTAACTCTCTGGTGCCACTATCATCACCTTGTTTAACTCACCTCCAACTGTATTGTCAACAACATCGACAATAGATTTCGTCTCACCCAAAATTTTACCCACGCCAAGACCATCAAGAAGAGACGCTGAGGTCCCAGTGAGCAGACCGCATAAGAGAACAAGTTTCCAAAGCTGAAACATCTTGTCCTGGTACCTAGACCAACATGAAAGGAACCATGGTGAGAATTGCCCAGAGGAAGGACTCTTCAATGAGCACCCATCACTCTTCTCTCTTTTTTTTTTTTTTTGGAGAGGTTTTTGCTATAGGGCGCGTGCGCTCGCCAGACAGACAGAGAGAGACAGAGAGATAGAAAGCAGGAAATCACCCCCCAGGAGGGATGGCCACGCCGCAATCCCTTCTCCTCCATTCTCCTCTCGGGATCCTGGGCACGCACGCACACGTGCCCGGCGTGAGTTTAAGCCGTCGGGTCCGGGACTCGAACCGCGGTCGACTACGTGGGAGTCCAGCGACATAGCCATTACGCTAACTGCTGGTCCCCAGCCCATCACTCTTACACTTCACATTTCTTTAAGGTAGATGTAGTTATCTCCTTCTTCACAGATGGGCAGCCAAGGTGAGAAATCGAAAGTAACTTGCCCAGAGAAACACAGACAGTGGGTAGAGGAGCTAGGATTTGAAAAGTCAGACTACACTCCAAGATCATGGTCTTTATACCAAGGATCTTGCTATACTCTGCCTTCTCTACCTTATAGCTTTCCTTTTCTCCTCTTTTTCCCCTAAGTCAATTCCTGCCAACCCTCCGACTTTAATAAGACAGCATGCCCCCAAACAGCCTGCTCTATGCTCCCCAGAGTCTAGGATGAGAACCCCAGCACACTGCCTTACTGCCTGTGTTCTCCCATCACAGTCCTGAGTATCAATTATCTGATGACTTGTCCGCCTCTCCTGCCAGGCTGTGAACTCCTTAGAGAAAGGACTGGAACCCCCAGGTCCTAATACAAAGCCTGCACGCAGTACAGTATAGGAAGCGAATACATATTTGTTGAATAAAAGTATCAACAGATTGTGGACACCACCACCTGACCCTGTATTGCTCATCTGTCTGACACTTCTTAGTATAATTGATGTATCTCTAACTTTGGTATCTTCAAAATAGTGACTAATTCAAGCAGCCCCATTCCTGCGACTCTTGCCCTTAAAGCCTCCCAAAGACCACTGTGTGGAGTGTCATCGGGAGGAAGCCCAAACTCACAGGTTCCGAGGAGGATGCTCAGGGAATCCTTGCTCGTCTGCACGATCTCCAGGGAGCGGTGGTGCCCTTATATGGTGGCGATAGGATGGGAGGCTACGTACGGAAGCAAGCCTTGGTTCCGGGGATTCCAAAGAGACTCCAAAAAAAATAACCCCTGAGCAGAAAGATTTCCAACCCAAATGTCACCCAGGATGCTTGAGTTGGAATGGATGGATACAGGGAGGGCTTTCTGCCAAGACTAAGACCAGGTCTTCATGGATCCTGCACCTGCCAAGGGGGTGGTCCTGATGGGTCGGGGGTGGGGAGAAGGCTGAGAATGTTTTGGTGGGGCCATAGTGGTCACCCAGTCTAACTGCCATCATTTGGAAACTGAGGCTCAGAGATGGGAGGTCACTGACTTGAGTCATCCCACAGAACAGGGACAGAGATGGGGCTAGAATTGTGGTCCACAGGGTCAGACTCAGTGGCCTGAGAGGTCATTCTGCCCGATTGTTCTCTGGCATCTGAGTCCCTCTGCAACCCCTCTCGTGGCCTGAGCCAGCCTCAGTGTGAATATTTGCAATGCAGGGTGCTCACTACCTCAAGCCTGCCTGACTGCCAGGATCCCATGGTACCTGTGAGCCACGCTTCTCAATTTCTATAGGCCTATCATTCAAAGATTGCGTTTTTTTGGTGACTCTTGCCCACAGGTTTCCTTTTTACCCGAGTCCAGCCATCCTGCCTGGCTATCTTCCCCCCAGGCTTTTTGTCTTTTCCCTCTCCCACCCTCCCCACTTCCTAAGACCCCCGCTTCGCCCTGTTGGAGCCACAGTGACTGGTACCAGCTGCTGGTTGTTAGCTCAGGTCACTTCCAGCACAAAGCCAGCTCCTCCCTCTGGCATCAGCCACATCTCATGGCCAAGCTCTGTTGTGACATTAACTAGAAGCTCTTGTCCCCCGGGGATGAGCCTTGAGCGGAGGCACAAAGCTGTGAAGCAGGAAGAGGACCTATTCTCTCATGGGCAGCTCAAAGCACCTGCTTTCTAAAGACCCACATTCTCAGGGTGGCCCTCTGCAGCCTCGCTCACGTGAAGACAGGGCTTTGCCTGGCCCCTTCCAGGGCTAAAGCACTGGGGAGCTAAGTCTGCTCTGGGACGCTCAGTCTGCCAAGTGGGGAGAAACCATGCTCCACTTCTTCCCGGGTCTTCTAGACCCTGCTCCTGATAGTGTGTGTGTGTAGCTCTTGAATCGTGTGTTCATACATACACACATGTGCATGCTTACACCCACATACAAGCACAGAATGTGAGATCAAGACAGCACAAGCTGGACTCCTAGGGAGAACACTGTGCCTGCCACTGGGGAACTTCTATAGAATCGCGTTAGTTCCTGACCGTTCTGAATGAAGGAGCGCTCTACCCACACAGGGGAACTTGAGTCTCTACAGACTGCCTGGGTACGCTTTTACCTTTAAAAACTCCTATATAATTGGCAAAATCCATGAGCATGAAGCCCATACTAAGGAAATGAGAAAAGAGGTATCATTTGAGTGCCTGGATCTAGCAATGCCTGGAGCCACATGCACTTCCAGAGTTTCCCACTCAAATACAATTTTACCCTCTCCCCTTTTGTTTGTCTTTTGCTTAAACTAGTGAGTTGGAACCCTGCAGTCAGACTACAGCAGTTGTGGCTTGTGCATTTGTGGACCCACATAGAGCTTCCTGACTGCTGCTCGTGGGTCTCATAGCCACTGAAGAATCACCACCATCAAGGTGTGTGTGTAGGGGGTGGAGGGGCAGCTCATCAGCCTCCTTGCTGGGAAGTTGGAGGAGCCTGTGACCCAGAGATGGAGAAACACTCACACAGGCTACATAGCGACCTAGAACCCCACTTACTTTCCTCCATTCATTGCTTGTTTTTAAGTTTTGCTGAAATGTTCTACTTGGGGCAATAGCCTTTAAAGAAAACTTAAGCAAAATTACCTTGTTGAAAATACAAATGCGGGACCAGCAGTTGGCATAATGGCTATGTCACTGGACTCCCATGTAGTCAACCATGGTTTGAGTCCTGAACCCGGTGGCTTAAACTCACGCTGGGAGTATGTGTGTTTGAGACCAAGATCCCGAAAGGAGAATGGAGGAGAAGGGATTGTGGCATGGCCATCCCTTTGGGGGGGGGGGGGGGGTGTGATTTCTCACTTTCTGTCTCTCTGTCTCTCTCTGTCTTGCTGGCAAGCGCATACACTGTATAGCAAAAACTTCTCCAAAAAAAAAGAAAAAAGAAAAGAACAAAATACAAATACTTGAGTCCTCCCCCTAGAGAGTTTGGGTCAGGGGCTCAGGGGTGGAGCCTGTGTGCAGGCTGCCCGGGGTTGGTCCACTGGGGTGGGAACAGCTAGGCTGGGTGTATCAACAGTGCCTTCCTCAAGTCCTATAAGCGTTGGTCCACAGCATCTCTGGAGCCACAGCTCACCCTCATCCCTCCACAGTCAATGTGCACGCACTTTACAGTGTGGCCGCAGATGCACGGCTCCACAAGAGCAGAGTGTTGATAATAACAGCTGCAATGACGGGGAGCTCGCTGCTGCGTACCAGGGGCTCTTCCTGTCTCATCGTGTTCCATCCCTCAGCAACCTTACAGGGGCTGTTTATGTCCTTGTTTTTTCGGATGAGGAGAGTAAGACTGAGAGGGGAAGGACGATTTGCTCAGGGCCATGCGACGGAAAAGGTAGAGCTGGGAAACAAACCTGATCTGTGCTTTCACCTGAGTGAGAACTGCTGTTTCATTGTGCAACCTCCAGAGGGCAGCAGAGAGTCGTGCCCATCTTTTCCCCAGGGCCCACGCCCGGAGGTGTAGACAGTGCTTGGCGCTTTAGACAAACTTTTGCCCTTTGTCCTCCTGATGACTCTGTGAAGCAGGTTTTCAGCTGAGGAAACTGAGGTTCAGAGAAGGAGGTGACTTGCCCAGGTCTGCCAAAAACAGGAACTGGACATTTGGGCCTTAGGGAAGACCCTTCTACCTGCTTCAAGTTGAGGCCTGCTGGTGCACAGAAGCCTTGATCTTGAATGTCCTGTTTCTCTCTCAGCTGCTGCTGTTTGAGTTGGTTGTAACGCCTGGTGTGTTGGGTCCGTGCCAACCCGGAACAGCACAGGAAAACAAGGGTGCCCATGTGTCTTAGGATGGGGAAGGCTGGCACAGTTCGGGGCTTCAGGGACTCTGCCCCTCTGCTGCCCACGGCAGCTCCCAAGGGCCTGGAGGGCCCCATACTGTCCTTGGTATGCCTGTGACCAGGACAGAGGGACAGACATTCTGGGGCATAAAGGAGAAGAGGACGGCCAGGACCCAAGAGCTCAGCTTGTCAGAGCCTTGCTGTGGCCTCACCCGTGGCCCATCAGACCCTGGCTGCCTGATTGCAGGTTCCACAAACAGCTGAGGCCTCTTGCCTCAAATGTGGGGTACAGAGCCTAGGGCTGTGCTGAAATCTCATGAGAGATTTTCCCACCCCAGAAACACAGCCCAGGGGGGTACCTATGGTGTGGGGACCGCAGACCTGGTGTTGGCCCCAGGCCTCAGCTGCTTATCTATAACATGGGGTAAACACTTCTGTCCGGATCTCAGTGGCATAATAGATAAACAAGAACCTGATAAACCAAATGTGTGTCAAGGGGGCTCTGCGGGTGGTGGTCAGAGCCCGGCCTTGAGGTTGGACAGATATGAGGCAAATCCATACCTCTGCCAGCTGTTGGCTGTGTGACCGGGGCCAGGGGACTTCACCTAACCAAGCCTCAGGCTCTGCCTCTGTGAAATGGGACCAGTAGGGGGGGTTATTCCCAGGCGAGGTGTGAGTGCGAGGGGGAGTAACGCACGTGAGAGGCTTAGCACGCGGCACACGGTAACAGCAACTGTGAGGGCAGTAATCAGTAATAGTAACTACAATGCAGGAGGCGACTTGGTGGGGGTGGGGAGGCCAGGACCTTCAGAGGCTGTGTAATCTGAGTCATCCCAGTAAGAGGAGCTGTCAGCCCTCTCCCGCCCCACCCCTCCCAGAGGGATCCTTCTTTTCCCCTCGACTGCACGGAATCTCCTCGCATGGACGATATTTACCTCTCGGGGACAGAGGCCCCAGCAGTGAGGGTCGTGGTATGAATTTCTCATTGAAAATCTCCAGTGAGGCATTAAGGATTAGCTGTCCCAGGCCTGGGACATCCTACCCCCAGAGTGCCTGCTAATCCCTATCCGTGGCAGCTTCCTGATCCCACTGACCTGGCCCTTAAGCTCCCAGATGGTATCTTTTTCCAAACACAGCTCGGATTCCTGGCTAGAAGGGGCCTAGGAGGTCATCTAGCCTACTGAGACCAGAGAGGGTGAGAGGCAGCTCTGAGGTCACACAGGGGCCAGGGCCAGGTGGGACAAAGCTCATGTCTCCTAACTGCAGCTCTCACTCTTCTTCACATAGTAACACACAGCTGCACACCTCCAACCACCCGCCAGGTGTAATTCTTTTATTTTGCTCCTAAGGAAAGTATCAGGTCATTGAGAAAATCATGATGTGGTTTTCTATGCAAAAATGCGTTGACTTTCTCAATGACCCAGTAAAAGGCTTGTCATCATTTCGCTTTTGAAATCAGCCAGGTAGAAGTAATTTGTCCAATTTGTAATGGATTCTAGCTTCTTACACTTGAACCACCAACTTGGGCACTCTTGGCAAATAGAAAAGATCGAAGTAATGACACATGTTCCAACGAACATCATCTTAATGACTGCTCTATATAACAATAACATTGCGGTAACGTGAAGGTCTGAACACCTTTCATTCAACTTTCAGCAGTTTTGACATTGCTGATTTCTTTTCTGATTTTGGAGGTGGTCAAACATTTCCCTAAGTCTTAGGCTCTGTGTCTGGAACACCCAGAAAATGGGGAGCCACTTCTCATGGACTCATTGATTTAGGGGTTCTCACCCCACCCCAGGCTCGGGTCTTCTTCTGTCCTGTGGAATGTCTTCTGAGCATTTTGCCCAAATCTCCCAGAGAACGTTTAAAGGGCAGTTGGAAGGAATTTTCAGGGGGTCTGGCTCTTTTCTTAAATCCTTTGAATTCTGGGTACCTGTGCTTTTCACCATGGATCCCCCAAAGTTGGTCTTCAGTAGGAGTCAAATGGTATTTGTGGTAGGAGAGAAGGAAGAGAAATGGGGAGAGGAAAGAAGGGAGGAGAGAGAGGAAGAAGGGAGGAGGGAGAGGGGAGGGAGTAAGAGGGAGGGAGAGAAAGTGAAGGAGGGAAGAAGAGAGGAAGCAGGAGGGAGAGAAAAAGAGGGTTTCTCAGCCATGTCCCACCAGTCCAGGCCTTGGGGACAAGACCACACCACGTCTGGGGTCCTAGAGCCTAGCATAGTCTAGTCAGGTCTTTGGCATTGACCGAGTAGAGGCCATGAGGCCAGTGGCCCTCTGACGTGAGCGAGCTCTCTAAGCCCCTCCCTGTTCTCACTTGACTCCCTGGACTCTAGCTTCTTGCCCATCTTTGCCCTTATCATTTTCCAGATCTTTCCTGATGACAGGTGGACCCGGCCCTTTATATTTCTCTGTCTTCATTCATTCATTCAACAAATGTAAAGTGTCTTGTGCTGGGACCATGTATCCTTCTTAAAAAATTAATTAGTCTATTTATTTATTTGTTGTGATTTTCAAACACAACAAGATTTGGGACTCAAACAGTGGTTGGCCATGTGGGAACCGAGATGCATATGGTGGTTAAGCCATGTATCCTTTGGATAACTGTTCACTGGGCCCCTCCTGAGGGCCAAGGCTTGTGCTGGAGTCAAAGATGAATGGATTGGGGGCCAGATGATGGCCTTGTGCTGAAACATGCTGCTCTGCAAGGCAACGCCACCTGGGAGGTTCCTAGTTCAAGTCCAGAGACCTCCCTGAGTAAGCTGAGCACAAGTATGCTTATAATCTGAGGCTGGTACAGGCTGGGGATGGATCGCCACATCAGGACACTGTTGGAGGTGATGTCTCTGTCTCTCTTTCTCTTGCTCAAGTAAGAAATAAATAAATAAGCATTAAAAACTTCCAGTATGCTTATATATATATTTTTTTAAAAGGGGGGTGCAGCAGGTGGCATAGAGGTTGGGGTGTCTGGATCCCACATGACCAACTGCATGGTTTGAGTCCCAGACCTGAAGACCAGAAAACATGCCGGGTGCTTGCATGCCTAAAATCCACAGAGGAGAGTGGAGGAGAGGGGGTTGCAGTAGCCATCCCCCCGGGGGAATGATTTCTCACTTTCTCTCTCTCTCTTTCTCTCTGTCTCTCTCTGGCATATGTGTGTGCCTATAGCAAACTAAAAACAAAAACAGAAAAAGGGGTGAGTGGATCTTAGTTCTTGACCCAGAGATGGGCTGCCATCGAGGTTAGCAGAGGAGCCATGGTGATCCGCTCATGATCTGTAGGGAAGCAGTCTTCTCATTTACTTCTCCAAACAACCAGAAGCAAGTACTAGTTTATTCCTGTGTTATAGATAAGGAAACTGGGGCAAAGACCAGGGTCACACGCCTATTAAGTGGTAGAGCTGGGATGTGAACTCAGGGAGCCTGGCTCTAGCGTCCATGCTCTGAGCCACTTACATTAGGTAGCCATTTAAATTCCTTTTTTGGAGAGGTTTTGCTATAGGGCATGTGCACTCGCCAAAAAGATAGAAACAGAGAGACATAAAGCGAGAAATCACCCCCCGGAGGGATGGCCACTCCGCAATTCTTTCTCCACTATTCTCCTCTTGGGATCTTAGGCACGCACGCGCACATGCCCGGTGTGAGTTTAAGCCACTGGGTCCGGGACTCAAACCGTGGTCGACTACATGGGAGTCCAGCGACAGAGCCATTACACCAACTGCTGATCCCTGTAGCCATTTAAATTCTAACAGCTGGGGTCCCTGGAGTGCATGAGCCCGCCGGTGGAGGCAGCACGCTGGATCGTGTCTGATTCTCAGCATCCTCGGCCCCAGGCTCGCGTCGGGGGAGCACTTTGTAAAAGCTGTTGGCCATGGGAGCTCCTTCACGGCAGGGATCACAATTCTGTCCTCAGCAGCCGTCCCAGGGCCCGGCTCTGGTATGTCCCAATAAACACGATACTGGATTAAAGTTTCGTGGTTCGTGGATGAGCTGTTTGGCTGACTGTGTAGATGGATGTTGGGGTTGAACCCCAGGGTCCTGAAAGAAGCCATCCGTCCTTCCTTCCGCCCAGCCAGTCGCTCATTTGTCATCACACTTTTCTGGAGCTTGTCCTGTGGGCCCTGCCCATGCTGGTTCTGGGCCCCAGAGGGCACTCACATATGTACCCACACTCAGACCACCCCAGCAGTGTGCGTGTGTGTGTGTGTGTGTGTGTGTGTGTGTGGCAGCACACACTCTGACCATTTTTTTCCCAAAGCAGGTGACATTCTTGAAACAGTCCTACACACTATTCTACACACAGGGCCCCATGCGTGTGGCCAGAATTTCCCCTCTTGCTGCTTTGGCTGTTGTCCCTGGCGCAGAGCCTGGTCCTGATAAAGGCCCTTTATAACCTCTAGGTTGGGGTGAATGAGCACCTTGGGATTTGAAAGAGGAGATGAAATGTCAGTGTGGGGTAGGTGGAGACAGATGTGACACGGGTGACAACTGCTGGCAGGCTCCTACCGCTTGGGGTAACTCTCAGTGTGTTTGTCTCGCAGGGGCTTTTGGTAATCAGCCCGACCTTGGTTTGAGTCCTGACCATGCTGCTTTCTAGTTGTGCGACTTCGGAAAAGTTAGGTTACCTCTCTGAGTCTCCATTTCCTTGTTTGCAAATAGGAGATTACAATAGTTCACCACGTGAAGCTGAGGTAAGCTTGGAAATCAATTGGCCCTGGCACCTAATAAATGCTCAGTAAAGATAACTCGGCAGTCACAGAGGCAGGATTAAGGGTGAGAAGCAGGGCAGGGTCTCAGTCCACAGTCTGTCACTTACCCCTGTGTGATTTTAGGTAAGCCAAGTCAACTCTCTGAACCAGTATGTCCTCCTCTCTAAGATCAGTGCTAATCCTGGCTGGAGGGGAGGGCACATGCATTAAATAAGAGGAGAAACACAGAGTCCTGGGGCATCATATGGCTGCCACTCGGTTAAGAAGGGAAAAGGCCATGGGAGAAATGTCACAGTTCTGTCTTTCCTGTGGGAGCCTTGTGGGACTCAGGTCAGTGAAGTCTTGACTCAATGCCGCTCTCAGTTCTCCGTCTCCTTAGAAGCATCCCCAAGCCTCCTCTTTTTTTTTTTTTTGAGAGGTTTTTCGCTATAGGGCGCGTGCGCTCGCCAGACAGACAGAGAGAGACATAGAGACAGAAAGCGAGAAATCACCCCCCAGGGGGGATGGTCACGCCGCAATCCCTTTTCCTCCATTCTCCTCTCGGGATCTTGGGCACGCACGCACACGCGCCCGGCGTGAGTTGTAAGCCACCGGGTCCGAGACGCGAACCGCGGTCGACTACGTGGAAGTCCAGCGACATAGCCATTACGCTAACTGCTGGTTCCCCAAGCCTCCTCTCTTCACATCAACACTTCCAGTGCTAAGAACCAGGTCTGAGGGTGTCATAGCCCTGCACATTTTCGTTGTCCTTCAGAGCACCTCTGCTAGCAGCCCTTCACAGCTCTGTCCAGCTGGTCCTCACTCGCTGCCTTGTAGTGTTTGAACAGGTTTTTTCCTTACTTGAACACACACACACACGTTCGTCTATCTGAGAGGCCAAGCTCTTTCTAGGATGTACCTTTTTCCCACTATGGCTTACAGAATACATTGATGTGTGTTCGTCAATTGCATTGTCAGGATTCTTTGGGTTACTTTCAATAGGAAATGCAACGCCACTGACTTATATGTGGAAAGGAGTCATTGACTCACGTAACTTTAAGGTCTATGGCTTTCAGGCATGGCTGAATTCAGGTGCTCAAAAGAAATATTCAGGACTGTGTTTCCCTCCTGTGTTTCCCTTTCTTCTACATTCACTTTGTTTCTAAAATGACTCCCCACCAAGGGGTGGCCAAAATGGTGACCAACAGCTTCAGGCCCATGCTGTCTCTTAAGAAAGAGAGAATCTCTCCTAATATCTCTTCGAAAGCCCTAGGACTGATTTTCAGTGGTCCTGCTGGAGGTACAGGCTGGACACTGCACCAATCACAGTGACCATGTTGAAGGGATACTCCAGTTACCCAACATAAAAGCCTTGTATCTGCACAGAGGGCAGAGGTGGGACGGCCAGAGGTCAGGAAAGCCAGGGGTGCAAGGCCACAGGAAGAACTGGTTTCCTGGAGGGGGAAGTGGTATCCTACTGTGGACTAGTAAGAGGAGGTTGGCCAAGGTCCGCTGTTTCCTCCACCCATTGACCACTGAAGGCCTCGGAGGGCTGATTTAGTGAGGCGACTATGGAGACCAGCTGGGTGGAGGGGGAGTTGTCCAAAATAAGCACGCTGCTCAAATCAGTAGTGTTGGCTTCTCTCCAACCCAGACCAGCTGCCCCAGCACCTGCATTCTAACAAGATGCCAGATGGATTATGCAGAAGTTCAAGGTTGAGAAGAGAAGCACAGTTCCAGGGAGCGTAAGCTGTGCAGGGGTAGGAGGGAGTGCGGAGTCAAGGAGGAACGGTTATTCTTCCTAAGAAGGGAGAGACTTGATCATGATTAGGTGTGTCTCCTCTCTCTCTCTTTCTCTCTCTCTCTCTTTTTTCTAATTAGATTTTTTGTCATAGGGACATGCACTCACTGGAGAGATACATAGAGAGACAGAAAGAAGGAAAGTGAGAAATCACTCCCCTGCCCAAGAGGGGATGACTGTGCTACAGTCCCTTCTCTTTCATTTTCCTCTTGGGATTTTGCATACATACGCCGCTACACACTACCTGAGTGATTTTCAAACTGCTGGGTCTGGGACTCGAACCATGGTCAGCGATGTGGGAATCCAGTATCTTAACCAGCACACCACCTGCTGACTCTAAGTGCGCATTCTTAACAACGGAAAAAATGCAGGAAGAGATCTCTTTTACAATGACGTGAAATTTTATTAGTATTTTGCAGGACGCTCTTTTGGATTTACATAAGTCAGCTTCATATCCAAGGGTCTTTTGCATTTGCGGCTTACGGAATGAACATCACTGTGGGGATGTTTCCCAAGACTCTCCCACGGTGGACACTTTGGAAACCGGAGTTGTCGCCATCTACCTGACCAAAGATAATGGTGCTCTGGGGCGTGGGGCCCTTGGGGGAAGCCCACAGCTGGCTTGTGGCTTCTTTGCTCCCTTCTCCTCGCCACCGTCTGGCTCCTTGGGACTCTCCCCCCAGGCCTGTGGGCCCCTCGGGCTGTTTACAAAGATGGTCCTGACAAAGAAGGTTGAGAAAACAAACATTGTCATGTGTGTCATCAGGCCATGGGTCCAAGTGACACGAGGAAGGTCCAAGTGACACAAGGGAGGCCCGAGTTCTGGGTGACTTTGTCAGGAGTGGGGAGACACTCGAGTGTGGGGACCCTTCTTTTGCTGCAGGCCAGTGCCTGGCCCCAGAGACCTCCAGAGTGCGGGTTCTTGCCTGTCACACTGTGTTTCCCCTGAGGGCAGAGTCAGAAGTATGAAGTATGAAGAGCCCCCGCCCAGCGTCATAGATCTCGATCTCGTATGATCCCAGTGGGGAAACTGAGGCCAGGTCAGCGTGGGGGACTCAGCAAGGATTTACAGGGTCCCCTAAGGCCCTGGACACCTCCACCTCCTTGAGCCTCTGCCTTCTGCCAGAAGACCTGGGTCCAAAGCGTGGTTATGCTTCCTTTTAGTCATCTGGAAGTAGGCCTCAGTTTCCTCATCTGCAAAAAGGGATCCTAATGGCCTCTTCCTGGGTGGTGTGAGGGCCAAGCATTGTGATCGTTGCTGGGCGGGGAGTAGAAATAAACAAACTGCCACGTTGATTACGTGATTGCTCCACTTCTCGGTGGGATGATCGAGGCACTGCGGGTGAAGTATCCTAGCGGGTCAGAGAACTGGGATTTGAACACAGTGATTCTGGCTTCTTAGCCCTCAGGTTGAATCACATTGCCCTGAGGCTCAGTCTCCTCACCTCTAAAATAAAGATAATGATACTGCTGACTGTGAGAAGCAGCTGTGAAAATTAAATGAGATCACAAAAGCCAAGTCCCCAAGACAGTGCCTGGCAGAAGAAATAACTACTTTATACAAATAACTTTGTATTCTGAGGAAAATGAGGAACGGGGATTAGCTCAGTTATGGCTCCACCTTATGGCAGCATCTGGGAACTGCGCTGCCCTCTCCTCACCCTATGCCAACCCTGAGCCCTGGTGCCTGGGCTGCTCTTGCCACTCTCTGCATGGCAGGAGCAGGGCAGGGCAGCTGAAGTGCACAGTCTCCAGCCTCTACGACCATGCAGGGCGTGTCTATGGGGGGCAGGAGTGAGGTGGGGGTTTGATCGTGGTTTCTCACAGCGCCTTGAAGTTCCCCCCTCCACACTTGTGCTCAAGCTCCACAGGCTCACACGGGCTTTCTTCTTGATCACCCGATAAGATCGGTGCTATTCTCACTGCCATTTTGCAGAAGAGGAAACTGAAGTTCAGGGAGTCTGAAAGGGCGGGACTTGAACTCAGATCTATCTGACTCTCAAGCCTGTGCCCTTCACTATCACTGGATAGAACATCTCACTGGTTGCAGATTGTCCCCAAGAATATCCAAACTTTACGTTCTAAATCAGACCAACGGTCCACGAGGGAGGTAATTCTCTGCCTGTCCTTCCGACACGAGCACCACGTCTTTGCTTCAGTTCTTAGAGGCTCCTCTGCCTTGATCAGCCCTGTGCTGAAATGCCTTCCCTGCTAAGTTTTCTATCTTACCAGTTTTTGGGCATATTCAGACCCACACTCTACTGAAGGGACCATTCGTTCTCTGGCTGTGGGAGATCACTGGTGGGTAGGTCAAGGCCACAGCCACCCAAGTGGGTCAGAATTCCACAGTGATGCTCCGGCGTTTGAATGTCCTTACCAGGGTCCTAGTGGGGTCCCATGTTGATCCTATAGGTTGGAGGACCACTGGGTTTCTGAACCTGACAGCAAAGAGAGACATCAGAAGGCCCCAGCGTAAAAAAAGGCCATCACTTTGCCAGAGACCCCTCTGACCTGGTCTTGAACCCATCCCCATTTCCCCAATAATCGTCATTGAATGAAAGGCCTTTAGAGACGGACTATACTTAACAGTTAGGAGAAGAGAGAGGCAAAGAAAGGATAGGACTGATATGAGGTCACCCAGACAGTCAGTGGCTGAATTGCGATTCGAGCCCGGGCCTTAGGACGCCCAGCCCAGGGTTCTTTCTGCTTGCCTTCTCTGGCTTTTGCCATAATAGTAAGGAGCTCCCAGAGAAGCATCAGAAGGCTCACGGATGAGTCAGCCACCACCCCCACACCCCTGGCTTCCCAGGGAGACAACAGGCTGCCCCTCCTACTTGGTTGGGGTCCCATCTTTCTCCTGCCTTTTGTTTAGGACCCAGTCTCAGTGAGAAAACCAGAGAGAGGCAGAGGTAGCATAAGGCATGTTAGGATGACGGTCCAGAAGTTGACCCAGGACATTCTCCCCTTATGTCTCCTCTCTCCCACTCCGACCCAAACCATGGACATAGAAGATTCTAGATCCTGTGGACTCAGAAATCAATTGGCCGGGTAGCCTGTAAACTTAACCATGACACTTCCCTTGCACACCGAGGGGATGGGCTAGCCCAGAGACCCAGCGGTAATACCTTCGCTGTGGGGTGATATTTCCAATAACTGACACGATAGTGAAATACTTTAATATTTTGAGAATTCCACTATAGTGTAGTATAGTTCTCTTTGGGGTAGGCTACCCTAGGAATCCCACAACACTGATTATTTTGGAGTGGGGAATTTCAGCAATTTCACTAAAAGACTAGTCATGATGGAGTGAGTGACAGTTCTCTCATGTTAAAACTCTCCTCCTAGAGTAGTTTAGTTCAGAAGTCCATCCTAACACCAGTAACTATGGAGGGGGCTATCCCAAGACTTCCATCCGAACACCCATCACTACAGAACAGACTAGTCCAGAAGTCCCTCTGTGACTGCAGTCACCATGGAGAAGAAGCCTAGAATCACACTGTCACAGTAATCACTGTCGAGTGAGCTATCTCGGGAACCACATGGAAACAGATTACTGTGAAGAGAGATATCCCAGGGCCATAATAACCCTGATAATTCTAGAGTAAGGTAACCCAGGAATCTCACTGAAGCACTGATCACCAAGGATGGGACTCCCAAGAATGGATCAATGGCCAGCCCCAGGACGCCACTGTCACCTTAACCCCTACGGGGTGGACTATCTCCAGACCCTTGTGATAGCTCTGGCCACTGTGGAGCTGGCTGTCTAGGAACCCAGCCTTAACAATACTGTTCAATGTATGGGTTTTGTGTCAGGTGAGTTCTCTGTGGCTGCAAGATTTTACACCTTTGAAAAAGATATTTGATCTTGAAGAGGGGGCAATAGAGATAGGTATGAAAAAGAAAAACTTACGTTCAATCAGCCAGTTAATAAAAGAGGCTGGAAAGTGTTTGTTCTGGAAAAAAAAACAGAAGGCCAACATTAGTTGAGCATCTGCTGTACACTAGGCTCTGTGCCTATCATTTAATTCTCGCAACAACCTTGCAATGTACGGATTATAAATAAGAAAAAGGAGACTCAGAGGTGTAAAAAGCATTGTCCAGGCCAGCAGTGAGCTGGTGAAAGGAGTATGCCTGAAACAGAACTCTGGCCCTGGACATGGAGTACAGGAAGACAGGGAAGCTGGCCCTGAGAGCCCTGAAGTTTCCACTTTGCAGAACAAAACATAGTCCCCATAATTCAGGAGTTGGGGGTTGGCAGGATCGTGCTAATTCTTGGCGGCGGTGGGAAGGAGTGGTTTAGACGAGGCCATCATGAACCACTCCTCTAGTACCCAGTGCTCCTGGCTATGGTGATGCCAAGAAACTGACTCGATTGTTTGCTGTAACTCTTAAAATCAAGGGCAAAGGGGAACAGATCATTACAGTCTGAGTTCCTCCTCTGTGCTGGACAGATAGGGACCTTCTCATCCAATGATTGTAATGTATTTGTGCACGCTGAAATATCACTGCCTTGGACACATTGTTTAATGTGCTATTAACAAATTTTTAAATTGGACAGGCTTCATAGTCTAGCAGTAAGCACTGCTCCAGAGAAGCCAAATCCTGCAGGGCGACTGGGGTTTGAATCCTGCAACCAGTCTGCCTGAAACATGCTAGGCACATGTATGAGTGTGCAGGAGCTGACGGGATGGAAGGCTGGAGGAGATTGTGGCTTGACAGGCCCCTGTGGTGGGTTCTCATCTCTCTCCCTCGCTTTCTCACAGGTGTTCTCATGTGCTCTATCGTGAATAAAGAAAACATATTTTTAATTAAAAATAAATAAATAAATTGCCAAACTATGGCACACCATTAAATATAAGAGGCATCCCAAGTTCAGGAATGTTACAATGTAGAGAAAATGTGTGCCTTAGAAAAAATGAATTATGTCAATTTTATGTTTTTGATAATTACCTCATCTGATAGAGGGAGAACAGGCTCAGAGAGGGAAGGGCACTTTCCCAAGGCTGCACAGTCAAGCAGTACAGAACCTACCCAGCTCCAACCCAGCGCCCATGCTTTCTGCCTTTGGGGGACAGCAGTGGGCACATTTGTCTGGCAAGGAGACCCCAGTCAGTGATGGGGCGGGACCAGCAATGAGTTAGTCTCAGATAGCCTCTGATTTCTCAGGGGGGACCCAGCTGCTTATACCTGAAAGTCCAGGCAGTAATATTGCTCAGACGTCACGATCTCTGAGGACACAGGCGAGTAGAGGTTCCTAAATAACTCGAGCGGTTGGACATCTGATAGAGACAGACGAAAAGATGTCAATGGTAAGGGAGGATAAGAGAGATCGCATCGACGGCAGTGATGACTCAAAACTCATTCACTAGACCTTGTCGTACACAGATTCATCCAGAAGAGGGAGATTATTCCCAAACTCCCTAGAGACTCATTGCTGCCCTCAAGCCCCACTGTCTAGTTGAGAGAGTGAAGCATTCTCAACTCAGCAGGTAGGAGCCCTCTCTCCTTTTCATCCACCCACCTGGACTTTCTGCCTGCCTCTGTCTGTTTGTCTTTATTTTTAATTTGCTATAAGTGTGTGTGTTCACTGGAGAGAGACAGAGGGTGAGAGAGAGAGGGAAAATGAGAAAGTACCCCGGGGGGGGGGGGGGATGGCTATGTCACGATCCCTTCCACCCTCCTGAGGTTTCAAGCATGCAAGCACATGCACCTTGCGTGTTTTTCAAGCTGCAGGATCCAGGACTTGAACTGTGCTGTTGATCATATGGGATCCAGCCACCTAAACCTTCACACTACCAGCAGGCCCCACTACTATTTCTCTTTCCAGCCATTCCCCCACCTATCCACTGATTTTTCCCTCCCTCCCTCCCTCCCTCCCTCCCTCCCTCCCTCCCTCCCTCCCTCCCTTCCTTCCTTCCTTCCTTCCTTCCTTCCTTCCTTCTTCCTTTCATCTCTATAGCTTTCTTGTTTCCCTCCCTACCCATTAATCAATCCATCTATTAGCTAACTACCCATCTATCTGCCATCCATCTTCCCACATTTATAGTAATAAAATATTCTTTTCTTCCATTCATTCGCCCATCCGTATATGTACCCTTTCACCCATTTCCTATCACTTCTTCCTTCCTTCTTTTATTCTTTTATCCATTCTTCTTTCCTCCCCTTCTTCCTTCTACCCAGCTATCCTTCATCTTTTCAGCTTCTTTCATTTCCATCCATTTTATCTTGTCTCCTTCCATCTAGTCATCCTTCCATCTAAATCCCCCTTTCTCCACTTTTTCTTTCTTTTCGTCATTTTCTTTCCATAATTCCTTCTGTTTATCCATCCACTATTCCATCTATCAGCCCATTTGTTCATCCACATTTTCATTTCATATTTTATCATTAGATAAAATCATTATCATTAGAACACAGAGGAACACTTTTGTGTTCCCTCCACCCATGTTCCTTCTTTTCATCTCTAACTCATAGGCCAACGAACAAGGCAGACCCACTCTGTGCCCAGCTAGGACTCTGAGACAAAGACAAGAAAGGATTCAACAGTCTCTGCCCTTGAGGAGCTCTGGTCTAGTGAAGAAGATAGCCCAGAAGCAGAGACTGTCTATATGATATGATAAGAATGACGGGTGGGTGTGCACAGTATCGTGAAAATCCTGAGGAGGGATCTTTCTGTGTGGGGAGAGATAGAGCAGAAATCACACCTCGAAACGCTGTGGGACTTTCCCAGACACAGAAGGGTGGTGTGGGAAATTTGGCAGAGGAAAGCCATCTTGTCTCTAAAGGGCCTGGAGAGTATGGGAAGCTAAGGTCAACCAGCTGGAGGATGGAGGCGTGTAAGACTAGAGCCATTTCAGGAGAGACCATGACTGCCAACCTGGAGGGTTTGCACTTAGTCCTCCCAGAAATGGGCAGCTACAGAAGATTTTGATCAGAAATGTGATTCAGAACATTCTCTCTGGCTCCTTGAAGAGGAAAATGCAGGGATGGGTGGGGTGGCTAGTACAATAGTTGAAGCAAGAAAATAGTGCTCAAGTCAACAGCACAACTTACTTTGCAGAATATCCAACTGCTGATTGATGATGTAGAACCAGAATCGGATGACCGGGCACAGCTGAAATACAGGTGAGCAGAGCCCTTTGTGAGAGGAGACTTGGACCACCCTTCTAGCCCACCACTGTGTGGCCCTGTACAGGTCACATCCCTTTCAAGGGACTGAATTGATCAAATCGTGTCTCAGCTCTGCAACCTCATATATGAAAATAACATCTTCATCAGCATTGACCCTGGTCCAGGTTTCTCCATGTTAGCACTGTGGCCATATTGGGCCAGATCAGTGTCTACTGGGGGCTGTCCTGTGCACCCCAGGGTGTGTAACAGCATCCCTGGCCTCCATCCACTAACAGCCTGTAGCTCTCTCCTAGTGGTGCCTGCCAAAAATGTCTCCAGACCCTTCTGATGTCCTCTGGGCAGCAAACTTGTCCCACATTGAGAGCCATTGCATTAATCAGCTTCCATTCAGCTCAGTTATATACCAAGTAACAGCAGTGGCTACTTCAGTTCCTGGGGTGAGCCACTGTACCACTCCGAGCCTCATTTTCCTCATCTGGAAAAGGGAGGAAATGATAATGTATGCTTCATGGTGTGGCTGTGTGGGGAACAAAATTACTGTAAACTTCCAAGATTTCATTATTGTAGTGTGGTATTTAAATACAATGATGCAATCTTAGATAAAATGAAAGAACGGAAGCATAAATCCATGGACTTTGAATGAAAAATTCTTAAGAAAAAGACTTCTGACCAAAATGCATTTAGGAATGAGTGCATCATATAGAGTTAATTACCACCCTCGATAGAAGATAGAGAGTGAGTTAAAGGTTTACCTATGGTTAGCTAGGTGGAGAGAACTTATGATCAATAGCATCGCCAGGTGGGGTAAAAGTTTTAAGTGAAATCTACATTTATGCTTTAGCTGGCCATGATGAAATTGGATTTCTGACTGGGTCATTGAGAAGATGAAACGTATGCTGTTGATGTCCTCGCTATCACCCGTCAGTGGATGAGTCCAGCTTCCAACTGCCCCCTGCATTTGTCTTTTGAGGTCTCTGAAGTCTCCTTTGCCAGGCTGCGCATACATCGGAAGCACCAAGGAATCCATATCCCCGCCCCCAGGAGCAGCTCTCAACCAAAGCTCGATGGGAGATGGTGTATAAATACCTCAGCTCCCTCACCTTTGGGTGCGATAATTCTAAGACATGTTCTATATCTTCGGGCTGAGCTTCCTGGGAACTGGCTCCATGCCTCAGCAGAAAAGACCACCTTCTCGTCTCTCTCTCTTGTCCTCTTTCTCCTACTTGAGCACTTGCATATGAGCCCTCGTGTCACTGTCTGCTACCAGAGGAGCCCACACCTAAGACTTTAAGGTGCAGTATTTTTTTTTCAAAACTTTTTTCTTGAGTTATTTCTCAAGCGTTGCAACCTGTACCCTTAATCTAGTCATACTGGTGATGGAGACTGTGTTTATGAGACAGGCTATTGTAGGGAATGCTGACTGTTCATTTTAAGTTGTAAACTCAGGGAACCAGCAATTAGAGTAATGGCTATGTCGCTGGACTCCCATGTAGTCGACCGCGGTTCGCATCCCGGACCCAGTGGCTTAAAACTCACGCTGGGTGCGTGTGCGTGCGTGCCCAAGATCCCGAGAGGAGAATGGAGGAGAAGGGATTGCAGCGTGGCCATCCCCCCTGGGGGGTGATTTCTCGCTTTCTGTCTCTATGTCTCTCTCTGTCTGTCTGGCGAGCACACGCGCCCTATAGCAAAAACCTCTCAAAAAAAAAAAACAAAAAAAGTTGTAAACTCATACTTGTGAGAAGAAGCTAATTGTGCCCCCCCCACCTCATGATAATGAACTTATTGACGGGAACCTCACTGAGGAATTACAGTTGTCCTAACCATGTAGATGCTAAATTCTCTTGGTAAGTTAAAAGCATATGCCTTCCTCTTTGTAGAATAAATTTCTCATGTAAGATTGAGTGATTGTACCAGATTCTTTTATAAACACAACACAAATCTCCCTCTTCTCCACATGTAGACTGCTTGGTACGTAGTTGCTCTCAGGAAATACCCCTTTCTATCCCCCTTCCTCAGCAGCAGGGACCTGGACAGAGGACAGAAACTCAAAACTCTGAAAGGCTGGAAAGCCCAGGCAGGAATAACCACCCACACCCCTCTGCCCAGGGAACCAGCTCTGTGACATAGCAATAATATGATGCTAGGAGAAGCTGGATTCTACATCATGACCACGGTTCAAATCCCTGACCTGGCCAGCTCATGAACATGCCAGGCATCCACATGAGTGCCCAGGATCCAACAGGCTGGAGGACTGGAGGAAGGGGGTCATGGCATGACCAGACCTTGTGGAGGGTGCTGTGTGCTCTATCATGAATAAAGAAAACAATTTAAAAAACAAAGCAAGCCCAAACTAGTCTGGTGCCTTTCCCACCTCGCTACTCCATTGTCCCCTCAGCTTCAAAGCTTTCTTCACGGCTCATTTCCAGGGTCAGCCTGGAGTTGCATTGTCAGACGTACCATGTTGGGTAAGCAGCTGCCCACCATTCGTTTCAGCATGACTTCCAACATCGTCGAGAGCAGGCTGAGGGAAGGGGAGCAGAAACATTCAAAATGGTGTGGTAATTAAGGTGCTAGATTCCCACACGGCCAACTGTGGTTTAAGCCCAGGTTCTGGAGGCTTGAAAATCATGCCAGATGCCAGTGCATGCATGCCCAAAATTCCAAGAGGAGAATGGAGGAGAAGGGATTGTGGCGAGGCCATCCCTCCTAGTGAGTGATTTCTCACTTTCCCTTTTTCAATTTCCCTCTCTCTGGCAAGTGCACATACTCTATGGAAAAAAAATCTAAATAATAATAATAATAATAATAACATTTCTAGCTGATGGTTATAAAGTGTTTACCCTGCTCCAGGGATGAGTCTGAGCACTTGGCATGGATGAACTCAAATTGCCATAGTAATTAAAAACACGGGCTGCTTGAATCTCAGCTCCAGCACATTCTGGCTGTGTGGACTCAGACAATTTACATAACCTCTCTGTTCCTTTTATTTCTTAAAACCTAAAGCAGGGTTATTATAAAGATGAAGTGAGTGGGAAAATGGGTTGGAGGACATTCAACCCATCGCCACTTGGGCACCTTGTAAACGAGTGGTCTTTGCATTCTCTGTGACCTGATCTAAGTCATGTAGAGGGTGTTTCCCTTTAGAAACTACATTCTAAAATAGATGCTGCAACTAGCAGACTGCAGGTTACATGAAGCCCACGGGTGTATTTTCTTTTGCAAGGACAATCATTTAAAACTTTACAGTGAATTTTCAGAGTTTAAAAATCAAAAGACTTTACATAAAAATGTGTATTTCTGGTTTCTCCTCAAAATACAGAAAACTGGCAAGACTAGTCCTACTTCTTACATAAACAAGGAAAGGCTGCCCTCTTCATATGAGGCCTGTGTTGTTCAGTTCTCCCCAGTCCCCACCACTCTCTATTGCACCCTTGAAATTGAAATTGAACATGAACATTTTATTTCTTCTAACTGGGACCTGCTTACTAATTTTTGCTACTTTTCTATTTCTAACTGGAATTTGAGTCTGTGACTCCTGTCCTAAGGCATTGAATTCAGGATTGGGAGCTAGAAAGGGCCTCAGAGATCACGCAGCTAAGTAGTCTGTTTAGCCTGCCTATCTTTTCAAACTCATGATGAAATTAACTGTCACACTCCTGAGACTTAAAGCATCTTTCCCGCCCATGACATAATGAACAGAAGAATCACTGGTTAGGTACTGACTGGGTTCTCAGCCCCGCCTCTGGACACCTTTTTAGAGAATAGTCTGTTTGTAATATGGTGCTAAAATTCTGGTTAATCCTCAGCTCCTCCCTCATAAATTAAGTAAGATTATACTTTTAGACTTCATCCAGTGAACTAAGCTTAGGTTTTCGGGGTAATCCACCAGTCTTTTTGTTCCATCCTTTTTGATTTACCTTTCAGTCCATCCCTCCATCATTCTTACATCCATCTACTCATTTACTCATTCCTCCTCCCTCCCTCTCTCCATCCATCCTCCCATCCACATGACCTTCTCATCCATAGTCCCATTCATTTATCCATCCTCCCACTCACCTATCCTTCTCTGTATTGTTCTCCAGGGACAACACAGTGCCTTCCTGGCTTAATATTTGCTGCATAAATAAATGCTAATGATAAGGCAACGTCTGCCCCGAAGAGTTACATAGGCATACGTGGGCAAGGGCAACATAGTTCAAGTGATATGACAGAGATCCCACAGGAGCTCTCTCTGTGAGCACAGAAAAGGTAGCACGCAATGCTCCAGGTAGGCAGAGGCGTGATCAGGGAAGGTGGAGCATCCAGAAAGCAGATATCCCTTTCTGTTAGCAATCTGAGTTCTCCCGGGAAGTTTCAGAGCAGGAGGCTCTGAAACTAGAAGATAGATGCCCTGGCAGCATGGTTTGCTGATGTCCTACCTGTGGCCCTCAGTAAGTCTGGTCACTGCCTCCCCTCACTGTGCCCTGCATGGTGCTCAGCCCGCCCTAGGCAGTACCTACCGTCCTGGTACGTGGATCCTGTTGAAGCTGGGCTGGCAGTTCTGCAGGGCAAATGAGATGTGGCCCAACTTGTTGTGGAGCAGCACGAAGGGCACCATGATATTCACGTCCGCTGTAGAGCCGCTGAGGAAGCTGGGTAACCTGGACACACAGTGGAAACCGTGCCTGTGAGCTGAGCTCCAGGGAATCCCCCTGAGCCAGGGCCCAGTGAGAACCACCTGGAAAATCAGCAGCCAGGGTGTGCCCTGTGTCAGAGGAAAGCCCCAGGGACAATCCCCTGGGTGCATCTGTCTTCACCTCTGCATTACAAATATTCTAAATCTCCCCTCAAATTCAGAAACAAGTACTGATACTTGTGAGAGATATGATCTCTACATGTATTTTTCAAATAATGTCTTCTCTTCAGTATTTATTTCTAATTTAATGTGTCTTTGACTACATATAAAAAGAAGTGAATGAGGGACCAGCAGATGGCGTGATGGTTATGTTGCTGGATTTCCACTGTAGTTGACTGCAGTTGAAGTCCCTGACTGGTGGCTTAAAATGCATGCTGGGCACACAAGTGCATGCATGCCTAAAATCCCAAGAGGAGAGTGGAAGAGGAGGGATTGCAACATGGCCATCCCCCACAAGGAATGATTTGTCACTTTCTGTCTCGCTGGCCAGTGCATGCTCCCTATAGCAAAAATCTCTCAAAATAAATAAATAAATAACCAATAAATAAATAGAGTGAATGAAATGTTTTAGTTTACTTTTAAATAGGTAATGCATTTCATAGTTCAAGATTCAAAAGATTAAAAAATAATAACAAATGTACAGTGAAAAGATTGATTCCTCTTAATCTCCCCGGCCACCTAGCAACCCTGTTGGCCTCACGCACCTCATCCGTGTTTTTTATGTCTCCTTCCAGAAATGCGATAAGCACACGTATTCCCACACACAGGCAATTTTATTAACCCCTCTGTGTTTTTGTTAACTGTTCTGAAAAATGGGCATAATACCAATATCCCCCTTCTAAGATTATGATGAAGGTTATAAGAGATAATTTGTAAAAGATCTTAGGATGCTTGAAATATTTTAAGCCCTAGATAATCTCAGTTATGTTTTATCACCATCATCATCTCTTTGGAGGACAACTTTGCAACACTTATCAAAAGCTATAAATTACCCTTCAGAGATTTCTAAGACAATGTTCAGAGATATGAATGAAGATTTATTCCTCAAGATATTAATCACAGTTATTTATGAGTGTATCACGATACATACATTCATGTGGGGAATATTTATTGCCATTTGAAATAGTGCTAAAAAAAGGTCCGAAAAGAAGAAAATTGAAATGTTAATAGTCTTTATCTCTGAGTTGTGAGAGTAGGGATTTTTTTTCTTATACTTTAATATTCTCTCCAAGATTGTTAAGACAAAATATACAGAAATAGCAGAAAAATAAAAGACTTCTTCTCACACCTGGCCTACCGTTAATAGTCACTTCTAAGAAGTTTATGTGTTTAGGTGGATATTGTCAAAAATTCCCAGCAAATGTGAAGAATAATGAAAGGTGGGGCTGAGTGGTGCCCAGTGAACCCTAAAAGGTCCCACAAGGAAAGGTCCTGGGTTGGCATCTGGGGACTTCCCTGAGGGTACCAGGGACATGTGTGGCCATGATCTGGAGCTGGCTGAGGGTAGGGATGGATCATGACATTGAGTCCCTGTTGAGAGTGCTGGCCCCTCTCCCACCCCCTCTCTCTCCCTCTCTTTCTCTCTCTATCATCTCTTTTGCTCATGGAAGAAATACTTAAAAGAAAAAAAAAGAATAAGAAAGGACATTTTGTCAGTTTTAAAAACTGTCTACTATCTCTAAGAATTCTCTTCCATTCTCTTGCCATGAACAAGTTACTCACCCTAGAAAACTGAGAGTCAGCTTCGTCTGAAATTCCAGTTGGAGGCTGGACGAAGGATGGCCCTTCCATAATACCTGGGTGATATCTAAGTTGGCGATTTTAAGCCTGCAGAATTGGAAGAGTAAGAAGAAGTGGAAAAAACAGCAATTCCCAGTCTTCTCAGCTCACTACTCAAACTTCAATATGTCCTTTCCTTCACCCTTGACCTCCCGTTCTGAACCTACATTTCCATCTCAAATCTCATTCTTATTCATCTCAGACTAGGAAAGCATTAGTCAATAGCCAAGACTTTTGCAGCTAGTTGGGATATTAAAGGAAAATTAAGAGAGCGAATTCAAAGCACCAGTTGGTAACAATGGTGTTAACTTATAACAAAGATGCTGTTTTTACTATGAGGACATTAAATAATAACTAAGGTTATTAGCTGGGAAGAACTTCTGCTGTATTGTTTTCTAGTACTATTTATAATTTAGCAGAGGCTTAGGGAGACAAACTCTGACACACAAACACACACACACATAGCACAGTGATAGCTTTCAAATATTTGGAACCCTGGCTAATCAATAATTTGGGGAATACTCATATTGCTCAAACTCACCAGTTGTCGATTTTTCCAAAAGGAGTGCTCTTCAGAACATTGTTGATGCCAACAAGACTCCCATGCCCACAGAGGCCCCCCAGAGGGCCCTTGCAAAGCAATCCTTCCAGAGCCTGGGACCCTGCTGCCTCCAGAAGGTGATCTTTGCCAACGGGGAAGGACCTGCTGCCCACGAGCCACTTCAGGAGTGTTTCTCTATCTCTGACCAGATTCTGATTGTTGAGAAGGATGAATCCCAGCAGTCCTTCTTGAGCCAGGAGGTCTCTGTTGAGGGCACTCGTTGGTAGTTGGTGGTCAAGAGGTTTTCTGTCTCCTACTTTAACACCTCCGCCATGGTCATGATGAACTGGGGGAGGCAGGGCACTGTGATTGACTGGACTCCAGTGTGGGGGAGGCTTGACAATCACTGGGGTTCCTATGTGGCCATGATATCTAGATGGTGTTTTTCCAGGGAAACTATATGAGCCAGGGAAACCATGCCCAGGATGGCTATGACCTAAGGATGACCCAGCCTCAGGTTGGCCATATTTACTGTGTGAACTAGCTTCAGAATGACCATAGCCAACAGACACTCCAGTCTTAAATTGATCATAACTTCCGGATGACCCAGCTCCAGTCTGATCATGACTGTTAGATGACTTGGTTTCAGAGTGACCATAGCCAAGAGATACTCCAGCCTTGACTTGATCATAACTTCCAAATGACTCACCTCCAGACTGACCATGACTGTTAGGAGCCTTAGATTCAGCATGGCCATAGCTAACAGATACCCCAGCTTTCAATTGATCATAATCTCCAGAAGACCCAACTGCTGACTGACCATGGCTGTTAGGTGACTTGCTTTCAGAGTGACCATAGCCAAGAGATACCCCAGCTCCAATTTGATCATAACTTCCAGATGACCCAGCACCAGTCTGACCATGATGGTTAGGCGACTTGCTTTCAGAGTGACCATAGCCAAGAGATACCCCAGTTCCAACTTGATCATAACTTCCAGATGATCCACCTTCAGACTGACCATGACCATTAGGTAACTTAGATTCAGAATGACCATAGCCAACAGAGATCCCAGCACTAACTTCATTATTACCTCTTTTATATCCAGTGCCAGACAAACCATGATCATTAGGTGACTTAGATTCAGAATGACCATGGCCAAAAGAGCCCCCAACACTCACTTGATCATAACCTCCTGATGATCCAGCTCCAGAATGGCCATGACTGTTTCGTGACTTAGATTCAGAATGACCATAGCCAGCAGAAGCCCCAGCACTAACTTGATCATAACCTCCCGATGATCCAGCTCTAGAATGACTATGACTGTTATGTGACTTAGATTCAGAATGACCATAGCCAATTGCGACTCCAGCACTAACTTCATCATTACTTCTGGTAAATTCAGCTCCAGACTGGCCAAGATTATTATGTGACTTTGATTTAGAATGATCATAGCCAACATAGGCTCCAGCACTAACTTGATCATAACCTCCTGATGATCCAGCTGTAGAATGACTATGATTGCTATGTAACTTAGGTTCAGAATGACCATAGCCAACAGAGACCCCGGTACTAACTTCATTATTAATTCTTGTAGATCCAGCTCTAGGATGGCCATGACCGTTATGTGACTTAGATTCAGAATGACCATAGCCAGCAGAGGCCCCAGCACTCACTTGATCATAATCTCCTGACGATCCAGTTCTAGAATGACCATGACTGTTATGTGACTTAGATTCTGAATGACCATAGCCAGCAGAGGCCCCAGCACTCACTTGATCATAATCTCCCGACGATCCAGTTCTAGAATGACCATGACTGTTATGTGACTTAGATTCTGAATGACCATAGCCAGCAGAGGCCCCAGCACTCACTTGATCATAATCTCCTGACGATCCAGTTCTAGAATGACCATGTCTGTTATGTGACTTAGATTCAGAATGACCATAGCCAGCAGAGGCCCCAGCACTCACTTGATCATAATCTCCCAACGATCCAGTTCTAGAATGACCATGACTGTTATGTGACTTAGATTCAGAATGACCATAGCCAACAGAGACCCCTGTACTAACTTCATTATTATTTCTTGTAGATCCAGCTCCAGAATGGTCATGACTGTTACGTGACTTAGATTCAGAATGACCATAGCTAGCAGAGGCCCCAGCACTCACTTGATCATAACCTTCCACTGATCCAGCTCTAGAATGACTATGATTGTTATGTAACTTAGATTCAGAATGACCATAGCCAACAGAGACCCCTGTACTAACTTCATTATTATTTCGTGTAGATCCAGCTCCAGAATGGTCATGACTGTTACGTGACTTAGATTCAGAATGACCATAGCCAGCAGAGGCCCCAGCACTCACTTGATCATAACCTTCCACTGATCCAGCTCTAGAATGACTATGATTGTTATGTAACTTAGATTCAGAATGACCATAGCCAACAGAGACCCCTGTACTAACTTCATTATTATTTCTTGTAGATCCAGTTCCAGAATGGCCATGACTGTTACGTGACTTAGATTCAGAATGACCATAGCCAGCAGAGGCCCCAGCACTCACTTGATCATAATCTCCTGATGATCCAGTTCTAGAATGACCATGTCTGTTATGTGACTTAGACTCAGAATGACCATAGCCAGCAGAGGCTCCAGCACTCACTTGATCATAATCTCCTGACGATCCAGTTCTAAAATGACCATGTCTGTTACGTGACTTAGATTCTGAATGACTATAGCCAACAGAGGCCCCAGCACTCACTTGATCATAACTTCCCAATGATCCAGCTCTAGAATGACTATGATTGTTATGTAACTTAGATTCAGAATGACCATAGCCAACAGAGACCCCTGTACTAACTTCATTATTATTTCTTGTAGATCCAGTTCCAGAATGGCCATGACTGTTACGTGACTTAGATTCAGAATGACCATAGCCAGCAGAGGCCCCAGCACTCACTTGATCATAATCTCCTGACGATCCAGTTCTAGAATGACCATGTCTGTTATGTGACTTAGACTCAGAATGACCATAGCCAGCAGAGGCCCCAGCGCTCACTTGATCATAATCTCCTGACGATCCAGTTCTAGAATGACCATGTCTGTTATGTGACTTAGATTCTGAATGACCATAGCCAGCAGAGGCCCCAGCACTCACTTGATCATAACCTCCCGACAATCCAGTTCTAGAATGACCATGACTGTTATGTGACTTAGATTCTGAATGACTATAGCCAACAGAGGCCCCAGCACTCACTTGATCATAACTTCCCAATGATCCAGCTCTAGAATGACTATGATTGTTATGTAACTTAGATTCAGAATGACCATAGCCAACAGAGACCCCTGTACTAACTTCATTATTATTTCTTGTAGATCCAGCTCCAGAATGGCCATGACTGTTACGTGACTTAGATTCAGAATGACCATAGCCAGCAGAGGCCCCAGCACTCACTTGATCATAACCTTCCACTGATCCAGCTCTAGAATGACTATGATTGCTATGTGACTTTGATTCAGAATGACCATAGCCAGCAGAGACCTCTGAACTAACTTCATTATTATTTCTTGTAGATCCAGCTCTAGAATGACTATGATTCTTATGTGACTTAGATTCAGAATGACCATAGCCAACAGAGGCCTCAGTACTAACTTGATCGTAACCTCCAGATGATCCAGCTCCGGAATGACCATGACTGTTATGTAACTTAGATTCAGAATGACCATGGCCAGTGGTGACCCCAGCACTAACTTGATCATTATTTCTTGTAGATCCAGCTCTAGAGTGGCCATGACTGTTATGTGATTTAGATTCAGAATGACCATAGCCAGCAGAGGCCCCAGCACTAACTTGATCATAACCTCCAGATGATCCAGTCCTAGAATGACTATGACTGTTACGTGACTTAGATTCAGAATGACCATAGCCAGCAGAGGCCCCAGCACTAACTTGATCATAACCTCCAGATGATCCAGCCCTAGAATGACTATGACTGTTACGTGACTTAGATTCAGAATGACCATAGCCAGCAGAGGCCCCAGCACTAACTTGATCATAACCTCCAGATGATCCAGCCCTAGAATGACTATGACTGTTATGTGACTTAGATTCAGAATGACTATAGCCAACAGAGGTTCCAGTACTAAGTTGATCATAACCTTCTGATAATTCAGATGTAGAATGACCATGACTGTTATGGGACTTAGATTCAGAATGACCATAGCCAACAGGGACCCAAGTTCTAACTTCATTATAACCTCCAGATGACCCAGCTCCAGAGTGACTGTGACTGTTATGTGACTTAGCTTTAGGATGAGCATAGCCAACAAGTATTCCAGTCCTAACTTTATCATAACTTCCAGATGATCCAGCTCTAGATTGACTACTACTGTTATGTGACTTAGCTTCAGTATGACCATGGCCAATGGATACTCCAGTCCTACCCTTATCATAACCTCCAGATGATCCAGCTCCAGACTGACCATGACTCTTATGTGACTTAGCTTCTGAATAACCATAGCCAATAGCTACTCCTTTCCTAACTTTATCATAACCTCCAGCTGACCCAGCTCCAGAATAACCGTGACTCTTATGTGACTTAGCTTCAGACTGACCATAGCCAACACCTACTCCAGTACTGACTTCATCATAACCTCCAGATGGCCCAGCTCCAGACTGACTATTTATTGATTCTTCTTTAGTTTGACTGTAACTAATAGATGACCTGTCACTAGTCTGATCGGCCATTGGCCCTGATCCAAATTGTACAGAACCACTAGATGACCCAGTCCCATACTGAGCAATCCTGTCATGAGTGTGCTTAGTATGAGTATGCTCAGCCACCCCAGACCTAACAGCATTTCCTACAGTAGCATCTGAAGAATGACCACTGTCTGAGTAACTCAAACTGCCCTCACTCATCTGGTCAGACTGGGTTGACCACTTGTGATCAGAGTATCCAAGGTCTTTTTGACCCAACTGTCTATGTATAGTCACTCTTTTGTGACTTAAGGATCCTTGGTTGGTCACATCACTGTTGTCAATAGAGTCTTGATCACTCATCTCGCTTTGACCAGGTTTACCTATAGAGTGTTTATTGGCTACATGGGTTTTCACAGATGGAGTAGGAGCAGGGCTGGTCATTCTCACTGGGGGTGTGACTAGCAGGTTGGGTACCCGAGGCAGAACTGCGGGCCTACTAGATTTCCTAGGCCTGGCATTATACTCAGTATCATCTTCAGTGTCAAAGTCACTCAGAAAAATGTATTCCTCATCATTATCAGAGGGACTCTTTTCATAGTAGTGAACTATTCTTCTGCTACTTGAAGAACCACTGTTGGTTCCAGCCTGATGGTTATTTCCACTAGGAAGGCCATTGCCAACATTGCCAAACTCCTGGGCAGTTAGGTAAAGTTCTGCATCCAAAAGTCCATTGCTATCCAGGAGAACTTCATCTCTATTACCTGCTGAGACAGAGATACATGGATGAATCCAAGGCCATACCCTCCCACTATGGACATAAGAATAAGGAACTCAACTCAAAGCCAGTTCCTTGATTGTCCTAGTCCGTTTTTGTGTTGCTAATAAATGCCTAAGACTAGGTGACTTTAGAAATAAATATAGGTTTATTTTGACTCATGATTCTGGTAGCAGGAAAGTCCAACTATGTAAGACTGACTTATAACATGGAAAAGGGCAGGATCTTGAGCAGACTTAGTGTCCATCAGTTTCTGGTCTCATTCCCTCTGCTTAGGGGGATGATAGGGGCCCACTCCAATGACATTATAATATCTAAATGTCTTGGGATCCTATGACGAGGTTAATTTTTCACTTAACACAATGTAATCAAGTTCCAACACATGAATTTCAGGGGGACATCTATACTCAAAATCATGAACCTTTGGGGGGACAAACCATTATCCAAACTAGCAGTGACTATGCCCAGAAACCAGAATAAGGATTACCCTTGCAAATTTAGAACGGAAATTCAGTCTTACAATAGGTTTTCTTGAACACTTGATCTAGGAAGCAATGAAAAATCATATATAGACCATATATGGGTCATCTAACAGAACAAAGAGGGTGGAACAGACAAACTATAATGAGAAAAATGATGATATAATTATGCTCGGAGAAATAGAAAGAAGCACTGTGGCCTCATAGGTGGAGTAGCGGCTTCGGTAGTTGACAGCTTCCCAGATCTTGGTCTTAGTTCCTTTGGGGCCCCTCGGGAGACCACTGAACTTTGAGATCAGTGGAGTAACTCTTCTTCACTTTTCATGCACTTTTTTTTTTTGGATCCTTTTTTTTTTTAATTTTTTTTTTCTTGTATTCATTATAGAATGTGTGTGTACCCATGTGAAAGTGAAAAAGGAAGGAAGAGGGAGAGAGATGAACACCCTCCACAGGGTCTGGTCACAGAGTGATCCCCTTCCTTCAGGCCTCTAGCCCATTGGCTCTTGGGCACTTGTGTGAGTGCTCCAGGTGTTTCAGACTGACCAGGCCGGGGATTTGAACTGCAGTTGCCATGTGGGAGCCAGCTTCTCTTGAGCAGCACATTATCACTGCATCGTGGAGCTGGCTCTTAGACATTTTTAAAAGAGGATTTTGCCTTAGGGTGCGCGTGCTCTCCAGAGAGAGAGAGAGGAAAAAAAAAAAAAAAACAAAAAAAAAACAGAGATAGTGATAGAGAAAGTGAGAAATCACCCCCCAGGGGGAGTGACCATGCCACAGTCCCTTTTCCTCTGTTCTCCTCCCTGGATCTTGGGCATGCATGCCCACACACCTGTTGTTATTTTCAAACCACTGGGTACAGGACTTGAACCACGGGAGTCCAGTAATGTAACTACTATACCATCTACTGGCCTCTTCTTTTTTTTTTTTTTTTTTTTTTTAACTAATTTTCAATTTTACAAGATAGTTTTCTGCCTCAAACAATACCTAAGACAAAAATTGATGCTAGAAATAAAGTTTAAGATAAGGAATCTTCTGAGAAAATGTGGCTGTGGGCTTGAAGCATATGGATGGTTTCTAAAGAGTCATTTATCATAGGATGAGAAGCTGTAAGTTGGAAGCAGCTGATTAAGCTCTTACCTACAATATCATGGGGTTTAGATGCCCTTAGATAAGGCTAGAAAGATTTATCAGGGACCAAGGGTAGAGTGAAAGACTATGATGAAGTGGCAGAGAGGAGAGGTACACATGGTTTGTAGTAACTTTCTTATTTTGACACCGAGAAGTGATTTGGAAGATATCAGAAATCTCTGGAGAAGAGCACAGCGCCTCCTGGTGTTGGCAAATCTGAGCTCTTTTAATCAGATGTGATGACAGATGCGTTTGTACAACAGAGGTGAGTTCACTTCTGGAATCTCTTTGGAAGGAGCTTCCAGGAAGGATGGATGACTTACTTGTTTGAGATATAGA
Organism: Tupaia tana; assembly: GCA_026018925.1. NCBI lineage: Eukaryota > Metazoa > Chordata > Mammalia > Scandentia > Tupaiidae > Tupaia > Tupaia tana. Next base: position 31,077,743 of record JAKSZU010000015.1, read on the forward strand.
ACCTTCCAACTGAGCGTGACTTGTGCTAAGCAGGCACCAGAGGAGGAGGAGAGCCTGCAAAAATGTCCCCGTGTTCATCGCAGGTGCCTGTGGAGACAACAGTGGGTGAATAGGGGCCACATTGATCTGGGGTCCTGGAGCCCTGACGTCTCATCTGAATTTCACTATCACTTTGTATGTGACTTAACCCACTCACTTCCTCTGAGCCTCAGTTTCCCTATCTGTAAAACTGGCATCTTTGTACTTGCCCTACATCTTGAGAGGAAAACACAACACTGGGTGTGGAGGCACTCTAGCTAGGAAATTCCTTTGCATACATGGTCATCATAACAGTCATTGTCCAGGAAGCTTGTCGCATGTCAGACGCCATGCTTAGCAAGCACTGTGTCTGCCTTATATCATTTCTTCTTTGCAAGAACTGTGCAAGATAAGTGCTATTATTATCTTCATTTTAGGGGCTGGGATGGGGAAATAAGCTACAAGGAGGTAAAACAACGTGGCCCAAATCACAGAGTGGGTAAGTGGCGGAGTGAGAATTCAAAGTCGGGCAGGCTGACCCCAGAGCCCGCGTTACGGTAATTACAACACTTTGCTGGGTAGAAGTGGTTCAGGCAGCACTTTACGGAGCACTTCCATGCTGGGTTCTTTCCACTCCCTTTTTGCTTGATTGATTCTTCCCAACAACCCTGAGAGCTATGTCCTATTAACCCTGGGCTACAGATGAGGGGGTCAAAGCAAAACGAGCCCTGGGTCACTCCACCGAGTGGGTAATGATGGAGGGGATTATGAGAGTTATTGTTCGAATTCACTCTCCCTGCTACTTGGGCTAGAGGGTGAAGGATGCCAGGGCAGGCTGCACTTTTCTTTTTTTTTCTTTTTTTTTTAAATTTATTTATTTACATTCATTCACTGTACATCATTATAGCATACAAAATGAGATTTTTCCATTCACAGTGCACTGTATATTGGCTCAATCAAGCACATCAAGATGTGTGTTATTGTCAACACATAATTTTCCATTTCTTGTTTTCTGTATATTTTGCCTTTTTTCCCATCCTTGATTCCCTATCTCACCCTCTGCCGGCTGCACTTTTCGAAGATGGCCACACTTACATAGTTATCCCATTCCATGTGTTTGTTTTGTTTTGTTTTGTTTCGCTACAGGGCGTGTGCACTTGCCAAAGAGGGAAAGAGAGAGACAGAGAGAAATCACCCCCCAGAGGGGATGGCTGCACTGCAGTCCCTTCTTCTCCAGTCTCTTCTTGGAGTCTTAGGCATGCATACACATGTGCCCAGCATGATTTTCAAGCGGCTAGGTCTGAGGTTCAAACCGTGCAGACAGCCACGTGGGACCCAGAACCTTAACCTCCACGCCACCTGCTTATTACAAAATTACTGCCACAGTGGGGCCCGTGTTCCTTCCCCTTGAATTTGTAAGGCAGGTGGGAGTAGGGGTTAGTGACTGCCCCAAAGAATGGAGCATAACAGAAGTGACATTATGTGACTTCCGTAGCTACTTCTTTGAAAGGACGCAACTGCTGCTTCTCTCTGTCCTCTATCTCTGTCTCTCACTGGAAACTCCTGTCCTGGAAGCACAGACACCCAGTTTACTCTCTCAGAAACCAGAGTCATCTTACATCAATCCGTTTAACTAGCAGTGTGTTTGCTTTCTTGGTAGTATATAGAAAAGAGTGTGTCACACAGTCGATGGCAGCCCTTCCGGTCCCCTCTATGGAAGCCTACAGATGAGGTCAGCGGAAATGATCCATCCTCGTAAATTGGACAGAGAAATGGAACATTCACAGCTACAAGGAGGCTTCAAAAAGTTTGTGGGGAAAAGAATTAGTTTATTTTAGGGTCAAACTTCTTTGAGATTCACACAGAGTTTTCTCATCATGCACATTTTCCATGTAGTCGTTTTTATGACAGAAAACACACGCAAACGCATGTGAGAGAGAGACATGAGAGAAACAGAGAACCCTAAGCAAGGTTCATCACACCCAGCCAGCCAGCTCCTGAGGTGGTCAGCATGTGTGCCCAGCGTGTTCACCTGGCTCCTAGCACTGCACTCCGGCACACTGGACTGTGCCATCTCGGTGGGGCCTGCATGTGCTTTCTGAAGCCCTCTTGTGTTGCTGTTTGCAAACACTTTTCTTTCCAACCTCTTTTGCCGATGGCCCCTTACACAGCTGCCCCCTGCAGAGTTCCGGTGGGAGCTCAGTTCTGCCAACAGCCCCGCCCCTCTCCACCTGGAACCTGTGCTGAAACAGGGAAAAGCAGTCCTGAAAGAGGAGCATTCGTCCTCTTTGGGGCAATTGAGGGAGCCCATAGAACAACATCACCTTCTAAGCTCTAGGCCCTATTTCCCCTCATGCCATCTCTGTGTCCTCAGATGCCTGCCTCCAAGGTGGGTGCTGTTCTTAGTTACGTCCAACAGAATATTTTCTGCTGTAAATTGAATCATTTCAGACTGTCACAGTGCTGTGTGGTCCCAATAATATTCATGGCATCGCCTGTGTCCTTAAAATGTACCACAGTTGAGCGACATAAACATGAACTGTCCATGGCTGACATGTTTCTGGCTTCCAGAGGAGTGGGCTATGGGTTTCTCAGGTCTAGTGTGAGCTATTTGACAGAAATAGTACACTGAAGGTTGAGGGACCTCATTTTACAGATCTGGAAACTGAAGCCCTAAGGTTATCTGGCTGGTCATTGACAGAGATAGGACTGGAACCCAGGGCTCCAACTCCTTCCTGGCCCCCACCTGCCCTCTGGAAACAGAGGGTGGCGAGCCCTTACCTGGGACGTGGTTCCGTTGAGTCAAGACCCGGGTCTCCTGTGCCTGTCCCCCGAGTGACAGCCAGAGGCAGAAGGAAGCTTAAGTAGCGGGCCAGCCCGCCCAAGGGATGGGTAAGGGATGGGGGGGCAGAAGCCCTGTGACCTGAGTGGAGCTCTGAGAGGACTGGCCACTCATGGCTGATAGGAGAATAGGAGTGGGGAGGGTAGGCAAGGATTCTGCCCTGGAGGCTGGGGAGGATGAGGCCAGAAGTCACCTGGGCCATGCTTGGGTGAGCAAGGGAATGTGACTTCCTGAAACCAGCATGAAGCCATGTGTGCTTTTCTGAGTGTGTGTGTGCACTTCTGTGCAGGCATGTGTGTGTGTGTGTGTGTGTGTGCTGCATATGGGTTTGTGTGTGTGTGTGTGTGTGTACTTTTATGCAGGTGTCTATCTGTGCTGTGTTTGTGTATGCGAGGCCATGTGGGTTGGGCTTAAAGATGTGTCTACAGGCCTGCGTGTATATGTGTGTGTGCACGTGTGGGGCATCTGTGTGTCTCTGAGGAGGGTCTCTGCCCCGTGTGTACATCTGCAGGGTTCCTGGAAGAGGCTACAGCTCTCGCTGGATTCCCCAAGGCACTCTAAGCCCCTGGTAGTGAGCTCCCATTCTAAGGCAGCTCCCTATGGAGTCTGTTCTTGAAGAGAATTACTGACTTGGGGACAGATGGCCGCCCTCCTGTGAGCCTGTCATTGCTCCTTAGAGAAATCCAAAATTCCCTCTGGAATTCTCATGTTCCTGAGAGGACCCTCCAGATTTCCAGGAATGCTGACCTTTCTTGTATCAGATTTCTCTATTTCTGAAAGGCTCATTATCTTTTTAAATGTATTGCCATAGGGCGTATATGCTTGCCAGGGAGAGACAGACAGAGACTGTGAGAGGGAAAGTGAGAAATCACCCCCCAGGGGAATGGCCATGTTGCAATCCCTTCTCCATTCTCCTCCTGGGATCTTAGGCACTCACGCACATGTGTCTGGCATGATTTTCAGGCCATTCGGTCCAGGACTTGAACCATGGTCAGTCATGTAGGAGTCTAGTGATGTAACCATTACACCATTTGCTGGCTCCAGACTTGTTATCTATTAGGTCATTGGGAAGGTCATGCGTGTTTTTCTATGCAAAAATGCATCATTACTTTCCTGAAAACCCTTTGTCTCAAAAAAATTCTAACAACAGGTCAGTGTTCCCAGGAAATCCCAGGGCTCTGTTAGAACAGAGAGCTGTACTGAGCTGGTGGGACTTCTAGGGAATTCACTGGTATCATTCCCAAGGGATCTCAGCATTTCCGGGAGAACTCTGATTCCGGCTGAGAGCAGTGCCATGACTTCTCTGGAAATACCAAAGTGTTGGAATTCTCTCTCCCTTCAGGACACCCAGGGGGCCTTGAGTGTCCTAGGCTGGGTCTGGAGGTCTGGAGCAGGTCCCAGCTCTGCCACTGGCTAGTGTGGGACTCTGCCTGTGCCCTCTCCCATTTCTGGGTCTCAGTTTCCCTCTAGAGCCTGGCCTTAGCACCCACACCCTGGTGGACAAGGAGTGCAACTTGCAAACTATGAAGGGTAGTCCCTGTTGAAGGGGCTGCTGTTGCCACGAGGCTGGGTCTTTCTGTCACCACTCACTCCCTCAGCATGGCTGTTCCTGGCCCCTTCCTGGGGGTGAGAGGAGTGTCACAGGAGGAGACTGTGACCCAGAGAGGCTAAGGGGCCCAGCCAGGTCATATAGCGGGTCAATGCTGCATGGGAAGGGCGCCCGGTGTGACCCCAGCAGGCCTCTCCTAATCTCACTGCCTCATCTCTCCCAGGTGCCCTAGCTCTATCCAGTGCCCTTGGGGTGCCAGGAGCTGGTCACGAGGTGGCTGACTAGGCAGCCTGGGGAGGCCTGGCTGGCCTCCCACCTGCCACAGGCTTGTTGCCCATTTCACACCTCACTCAGCAGGAGGAAGAAAACCACCTCCCTCCCCCAGGGTGGGGTGAAGTCAGGCCTGAGGGAGAGGACAGCGCACAGGCTGGGTCACAGCCATGGAGCCAGGTCCTCAGGGGTTTCAGGCACTGGAGATCCCCATCTGAAGGGTAGGCCAGAGGGCAGACTGGCCTGGCCAGAGCCCCCCAGCTCCAGGCTTTGGCATGGAGCCTGGTGGCTCTCCCCTTCTCTGACTGTGACTAATACACTTTGTAACCAGCACCCAGACAAAGCAGGTGATATCACTAGTACCCTAGAAGGCCCCCCTGGTTCTCTCCCAGCCTTTACCCCTTCTTCGGGGTCACAACTACTCTGACACAGAACACCGCATGTTGGCTTTGCCTGGCTTTGGGTGATGCAGAAATGGAATCAGGTAGAACGCGTCCTGTGGTATCTGGCTCCTTTCGTACAAGCAGGTTGTGAGATTGGTCCATGTCGTGTGCAGCCATTGTTCGCTCATTTTCATTGCTTTGTGACATCCCATTGTGCGACTGGCCACAGCATAGCCAGATGGTTCCAGTCAAACACGCAGATGCTGCCTTCTGGTGAACTGTGTGCGCGTATCATTCTCAGGGATTGTCCTGGTCCGTTCTGTTGCCAGTAACAGAAAAATACCGAAACTGGCTGATCTGTAAGAACAAGGGTTTATTTAGCGCACAGTTTGGAGGCTCAAGGCTCAGGGGCCTTAACTGGTAGAGTCTTGCAGGTCCTGAGGTGTCACCTCAGGAGGGAGGGAGCAGAACAGAGTGTCTGTGTCCATGAACCCTTGGCCTCTCCTTCCCTCTTCCTAGAAAACTGCCAGGTGTCAATCATGGGGGTGGGGGGTGGGGAGTCGGGGGCCATTAGGACCTTAACGTAATCTCTTTCCAAAGGCCCCATCTCTCAGCACCAGAGTCCGATAAAGTTTCATCCTCTTCATCTTGTCGCAGCCAAATCTCAGCACATGAATTTAGGACGTAGGAACCACAGCAGGTACATACACAGGAGTGGAATTGCTGGATTATGGGGTTTGTGAGTGCTCAGTTTTGGTAGGTACTAACGAGTTGTTTTTTTAAACAGTATACCTTTCTTTAAAACAGTTTATTTCCTTGGAGAGAGAGAGGAACCTTTGACAGGGTCTTCACACTATGCCCTCCCCAAACCCTGCAGCCATCTAGGACCAATTTACACCAGTGTCAGGGCCCTGTTGAGGTGCTCTCTCTTTCTCCTTCTCTCTCTCACTCCAAAGAAAAAAAGGAAGAGGGAGAAAGAAACAAAAAGAGAGAAAGAAATCATGAAAGAAAGGAAAATAAGAAAAGAAAGGAAGAAACTTATTAAAAAACAAACAAACAAACAAACAACTCCGGGGCCAGCAGGTAGTGTAGTGTTTAAGGCGTTGGATTCCACATGGCCAATAGTGTGGTTAGAGTTCTGGACCTGGTGGCTTGAAAATCAGGTCGGGTGTGTGTGCATGTGTGCCCAAAATCCCAAGAGGAGAATGGAGAAGGGATTGAGGGATTGCTATGTGACCATCCTCTGTGATGAGGAAGGTGGGGGAGTGATTTTTCACTTTCTCTCTGACCCTGCCTCTGTCTCTTTCTCCCTCTGGAAAGTTCATGCACCCTATAGCAAAAACTAAAAACAACAAACAAACAAAACAAAACAAAAAAACTCCATAGTAAGACACTAAATATCTAAAATCATCTTTTAGATTGTTATTAATATTGGGACCAGCAGACGGTGTAATGGCTATGTCTCTGGACTCCCATGTAGTCTACTCATGGTTCGATTCTGGACTCAGTGGCTTAAGTTCATGCCAGGAACGTGTGCGTGCATGCCCAAGATCCCGAGAGGAAAAAGTGGAGGAGACGGAATTGCGATGTGGCTATCCCCCAGGAGGGTGATTTCTTGCTTTCTGTCTCTCTATCTCTGTCTCTGTCTTTCTGGCGAGTACATATGCCCTATAGCAGAAACCTCTCAAAAAAAAGATTGTTATTAATATTATAACAATATTAATCATGATGTATAATTTATCAAAAATAAGTTTTAAGAATAATTAAACACAAAGTAATATTGAGTTGGAAATGTATGCTTTAATGAAATAGATAAGGCCTTCTTCCAACTAGTTTTTTTATCTGTGAATGAATCCACTCATCGCTAGGAAGCAGGATTCAGCACCCAACAGAGACTTAATTTTCAGTTTCAGAGACCTAAGTTTTGTAAAACAATTCTACTTTATTTGTACAGAAAATAAGCAGATATGAATGGGGAGTTTTTATTGGAAGTCTTGCTCAATTCTTTGGACTGCTTTCAAAGTATATGCCCCAAATCATGTGATGATGTATTATCAAATGTTTCTCAACCAATGCAGTAGAATAACAATCACCGCAATGTGATTCTCCTCCTCTGTGCAAGGAAATTGAAAAACACCTGGCCAGCTTCCTGGACCTCAGAGGGTCACTCACAGTCCCTTTGTTCAGAGTCCTAGAGGTCAACGTTCCCAGGGAGCACACTTGACTATGAACTGGGGACAAAGACACTAATATCTCTCTTCTATAACATGGGAGAAAGGTTTGTGAAAGTATAGGTGGGTAAGGAGAAAGCACTTAAAAAAATAACATTTATTTATCTCTGTCATATGAGAGAGAGAGAACCCCCAATAGGGTCTGACTCTGTGATTCACCCTCAGATTCGGTCAACTCTGGATCATGGACACGCATGTGTCTCGTGTTCTTAGGGAGGTCTCCAGACCTGAACTGGGCACTTTCCCCTGAGGGTCAGCCTGCAAGGCATCGTATTTTTTTTTTTAAGAGGTTTTTGCTATAGGGCATGTGCGCTCGCCAGTCAGACAGAGAGAGACAGAGAGAGAGAAAGCGAGAAATCACCCCCCAGGGGGGATGGCCACACCGCAGTCCCTTCCTCCATTCTCCTCTCGGGATCTTGGGCACGCACGTACACACGCCCGGGGTGAGTTTTAAGCCACTGGGTCTGGGACGCGAATCGCGGTCAACTACGTGGGAGTCCAGCGACCTAGCCATTACGCTAACTGCTGGTCGCCAAGGCATCGTATTTTATCACTGCTCCACAATGAGGGCCCCAAGAAACCACTCTTGAAAGAGAGTTGCTGGGAAAGAGAATACTGGTGGCCTGAGACTCTGGAAATGAATTTCTTCCAATCATCCTATATATGACCTCATGGAAAATCTTTGTGTATCCCTGCTCCAACCTACTGGGTTCAAAACATGGTGTGGAAGCTATATCTGTGGACTCTGGGTTTAAATTGAAGCCTTCCATTGATTATCAGTGTGATCTGGGACTAGTTACCTAACCTGACTCAGCCTTGATTCCTTGTCTGTGAAATGGTGACTAGAATAATGAAGTGAGGCTGACCAGAACTGAGGCACGGGAAGGGTGTGACTGGCCAAGCCTGCCTGGTGAGGAAAAGGCAGCAGCACGATGACCATTGCGGCCTCTTGATCACACCTGCAGGGCTCTTAGAGCTAATCATAGCAGCAACAATAGATTGAGCTTACTTGGTGCACAAAATCCTGATAAGCTCTTGACATATGATTCACTTGGCCCTTCCCAGCAGGTATAGCCGTTGATTCCACCTTATAGTGGAGGAAACTGAGGCTCAGAGGCATTGTGAGGTCATCCAGTGAGTGAGGAGACAGCTAAGATTCAGATGCAGATTGTCCTGACCTCCGAGAGCCTGGTCCTTTAGGAATGGGAATGGGCAATGGGAATCCCAGTCCTTGCTTTGCCCCACAGTTCTCAGATGAAATGTGATCACAACTCCAACGTGCCTTGTGACCCTCCAATGGAGACAGAGGGTGGCCACATCCGGGAAGAAACACTGGAATCTATACCTGGCCCTCTGGCAGTGCTCTGGAGGGAGTGATAGAACTTTGGAGGTTAGTGGCTGCAGAAGGTGGGAATGAGGAATTCAAGGTCCCAGGACTCACAGCCTTTCTAAGCCCAAACTTGGCCTCCAAGACAGGGGAATTCCCTGAATTCCAAGGACAGTAGCAAGGGGAGCCTGTCTCACTGAGCCACTTATCCTGACATGCTGCTCAATAAATGACGATCAGTTAAAGTATCAGATCTATGTTCCCATGGCAGGGCAGATCTGGGCAGGGACAGGAGCTAGGAAACAAGGTTTGTTGTCACTGTCCAGGACAGTTTGCATGGCTTGAATGGTTTCAGCAACCTGTGGGGTGGGAGAGCTGTGGACAGTCTGGGATGAGGGATGACAGCAGGTGGATGAAGGACTGGGAGAACTGTGACAAGGCAGCCTGAGTGACTGTGAGGGAGATGCACAACTCCCCAGGGGCACATGAACAAGCCAGCAGGCGAAAGGTCAGCATCCAGGGTGGGGCAGGGAGGAGGCAGGGCCCAGGAAGTTCAGCTCAGGGCTCTGAACAAGGGCTCCTCACACCTGTGCCCCTGTGGCCCAGCCAGGGCAACTGCTGGCTGGTTTTTATCAAACCGAGGCCCTGCCAGCTTCTGTATTTGCTCTTTCCTGAGTCACCTCTTGCCTGGAAAGTGACCGGGGCTGGGAGCTGACAACCAAGCTGACTCTCGGCGACATTTGGCTCGTGCCTCAACGCAGGGAGGAAGGCATATGTGTGGGGGTTGGAAATTCCTTAAAATCCCTTAACCCTGTAAGTCAGTCAAACCCCCGGCTCAGGGCTGAGCCCTGCCTGCTCTTTGATAACACCTGGGTTCTAAAACCAGCTCTGTCACCAGCCTACATGTTTCTTGCCCTTTCCAAGCCTCCGTTTCCCTGTTTGCATAGCAGGAAGCATGGGCTAAAGCAATGTTCCTCAAAGTGTTTTGTCCAATCCTGCTGCATCAGAATCAAATCTGCAAAGCTGATTAAACCTGGATTCCAATTATCCATCCTGGAGTACTGAGGCAGAAGATCTGAGGACTTGGGGACCTGAGAATCTGGATTTTGTGTGTTACCCTGGGGCTTCTATGCTGAAATAGCAGGAATTTTTACTTGGCCCCAGAAGACTTGATTCTGACACTGCCGTCCAACTCCTGACATAAGGCCATGGGCTAGTCCATTTGTCTCCTGGGCCTCAGTTTCCCCATCTCTGAAATCGAAAGGGTTAAAATGAAAGGCATGCGAGGAGTGCAGCCCTTCTGCAAATCCTGAGCAGCTTCCAGGTGCCTAGCCCTCAGCTGAGGACTTCAGGCTGACTGTGACAGTGAGCTCCAGGATCATGTGCAAAATGGGAAGTTTTATCGTTTTGAAGTAGACTTCCATTTTAAACTCCTCTCTACATTAGAAACTTGCTTTCTCCTTTTGCCTAGAGTAAACAGAGTGATTAACACTCCTACTGTCTTTGCTAAAGAACTGGAAACTCTCTACCCTGAGATGTTCTTTAGTGATGTAATCATCAGTGGCCAGACCCCTTGTCCTGAGCCATGAAGACCATTAAGATTCTATTGTGTTTAAGCAAAGTTCTAAAGATTATTGACCGGCTTGATCTGGTTTCTGTAACTGCTTATGCACAGGAATCGCCACTCCTCCCTCTTGTTACCACCCCCTCTTCAATAATTACTGCTCCTGGCACATCATCCAAATGTGGTTTTTGCCTTTATAAGCCCCCTTCTCCCTACACTTAGGGCTGAAGCCCATGAGTCCCCTCATATGCTGTCAGCTTAATCAATAAACTCCAATAAATTTGGCAATGTCGGCATGTCCTCTTATTTCTCATTGATTTGACTATAACATTTGGAGGTCCCAGTGAGATGAGTACCTACCAGTATTTGGGTGAGGCATCCCAGGATAGTGGCCTTGCTTGGGCCAGCTGCCAGCTACCCAGAGAGTGCTCTAGGGGAGGTGTGCCACCTGAGATTTCCCAGGTCCCCAGAGCCACCTTTTGGAATTGTTGACAGCTGGGTGAGAGATGCTGACTATTTTTCCAAAAAGTTTGTGGAGTTCTAGTCTATGTCCTCCAGAGGCATTTCTTTGGGTGTTGCCGTCTTGTTCTTTGGGAGACAAACTGGTGAGTATGGGTTTAGCACTCTCAAGGCTCCATGACATTTTGACAAGATGAATGAAATGGCCCTTTGGAAGAACCTGGACCCTTGCGACTGCCTCGACTGAGTGTAAACAGAAGCAATACAACACGACTTCCCAGACTGGGTGGTCAAAGTGCCACGCGGCTTCCACGTGCTTCCCCTGCGCTGCATTAGTGTCGCTGTCCTGCTGACAGCCAGCCAGCATCAACCACCTGGCAGATGAGGGAAGAAGCCACCAAGGACCTCAGCCCTCACTGTCCAGTCACCCCCAGCTGTTTGTGTCTTCCCAGTTGGGATTCTAGACATGTGGGCCAGACCACAGTACCTGTGAGGGAGCTAAAATTGTGTTTTACGTTCTGACATGTAGTGAGTTTTGAGATGGTTTCCTACAAGAGATTGATAACAGAAACAGACTAAGTGAGCTCCCCGGGAGGCTGTCCGAGCTTGTTTTTGTCAACTACAACTGAACTGGGAGTCAGTAGAGAGGCCCAAAAGGCCTTCACACACATCCTGCCACAAGACCTGCGGCACACTCACAGGCAGGCCCTGGACCATCTGGGTCTGTGACAGCATCTTTGGGCATCAGTGAAACCTCAGCATCACCCCGAATTGGCAGAGAGACTTAGTAGAGATTCTTACTGTATTTAAAGTTAAACAGCCATTCATGTGGCTTTGTCATTGCCAATCTTGGACATGGTGACAGCTTGCTCTGTATCATCATGGGCAGCAGGATGGTGTGGTCTAAGGCCTGAACCCCCAGTCCAGGCACCAAGGCCCCTCTCTTGAACCAGCAGACTGATCCCATCATGCCTCACTCCTCTTCCCTAGAAGCTCAACCTTCCAGACCGTCTGTTGTCCTCCAGGCCCTCAACCCTGTGCTTCTCTAACCAGTTCCTAACCTGACCCAACTGCATCTCTTCCTCCTTCCCTACTCTCCCAAATACTTCCATTGTTTGACTTTGCAAGGCCTGGGCATATCCTTTGACTTTTGACAAATCACAACTGATGGAGAATGAAATAAGTTATTCATAATTCCCTCCCTATTTAAAAAAAAAAACTTGAATAACATACTAAATCAAACTTGTTGAAGGATAAGGATGCGTTGCAATATCTCTGACCCAGTTTGGTGCAGGACTCCAGAGAAAGGGACAGGAGTGGGCTAAGGAGGGCTTCACTGTGCCTGTCCAGCAGAAAACCAGGGAGCAAAGGTTCCAAGAAAGGGACAGACCCCATATGGCCTTGTGGGCAGAGGGGAAGGGTCTGGAATTTGTCCTGCGTGCCATGAAAAGCCTGTGGAAGGGCTTGAAGCAGGACAGGGAGCTGGTTGGATCTGTACTTTTAAAAAAGATCACCCCTCTTCCTGCTGAGCGGAGAATGAAGAGTGGGGGCGGGAGTAAAACGCGAGGGAACCTTTGAAGACACTGGAACGGTGGTCCAGGGGACAGAGGATGGGAACAGCGCCAGAACGAAGCCGAGGTGGAAATGAGCAGATGAATTCATGAGGATTTATAGGAGGTGATTCTAATGCCCTGGAAGGTGGGGACACAGCCATGACAGGGACCTAGTGGCTTCCTCCCGTCACTGCCCGCTAAGGTGGGACTTCTGCCCCTCTAGCCCTTCCAGGGCAGGCTGGTCGGAAAGTCCCTCCTGCTTCTCTCTGAGTCCTTCCCCCAACAGGGGCTCAGGTTTGGGCCTTACCAAGGAATGAAGCAGAGACAGAAATCCCGGATCCTGGGGAGGGGAAGGGTTCTGATGACACGTTTCCTCCTCAGAGAGACCATCACTGACCTCCCAGGGGTACCTCTCTGATATGTACCCCAGTTCAACCCATTTGCAGCCCTCAAGACAATCTCAAAATGGTCTCTATGTTTGTTTATTTACTTACTATTGTTTATATAGACCTATTACTTAAGGTCTGTCCCACAGACTAGAACCTAAGCTTCACGCTGGCAGGAGCCCTGCCTTCCTTGTCAAGTGTAGAATTCCTAGTGCCTGAAACATTGTCAGGCAATGAATGAATGAATGATCAGCCAGAGGTCTGCTATTGGACCGGACAACACAATAGTTTAGCTTGCTAATAGTTACGTGAAAGAAAACAAGACTTAAAAACCAAAACCAAAACCAACCAACAAACAAAAAACTCTTTAAAAAATCACTAGAAGTAGAAAAATATTTATTGTGTAAAAGGGATTTCACTATTTCTTTCTTTCTCTTTCTTTCTTTTTCTTTTCTTCTTCTTTTTTTTTTTTAAAGGTTTTTTGCCATAGGGTGCATGCACTCACCAGAGAGACAGGGAGAAGGAAAGTGAGAAGTCGTCCCCCAGGGAGAATGGCCATACTACAATCCCACCTTCTCCATTCTCCTCCTAGGATTTTGGACATGGATGCACATGTACCCGGTGTGATTTCAAGTGTCCGTGTCCAGGACTCAAACGGTAATCAGCCACGTGGGAGTCCAGCACCTTAACTACCACGCCACCTCCTGGCCCCAGGAATTCATTACTTCTGCACCATCTTAAGGCTAGAATCTTGATCAAATAACTCTCCTAAAACTGCCCTAAATAGGCCTTCTGACTCTCTGCCTGGACATGGAGCTCTCTCTGGGAATGGCCTTTGCTGTAGGAGGGGTCCCCAGGAGACATGCTGAGCACCCCTCTTTGTCCTCAGTTTAGCTCTGACCAGTGGCAAGGGGTTCCAATGGCTCCCAATTCAGGAACGAGTTGCCGTTACTAACCACAGTGAGCACCTAATGAACACTTCCTGTGTGCAACCCCAGGGCTAATCCATCTCAGGAAAAAAATCTTACTTAGTATCTTCACACTCATCATAGAGTGCAGTTACTATTATTATTATCCATTGTACAGAGGGAGAAAGGCGGAGGTTCAGAAAGGGAAGGGCCTCGTCATCAAACAACAGAGATGGAACTTGCGCCCCCGTCTTCCAACTCCAATATCCTTGTTCTTTAGTGACCTCCTGATGCGGGGGTGGAGAACAGCTGTGCTCAGAGCTGTCCTGCTGCAGGAAACCTTCTCAGTAGGATGCCCTGTGGTCGTTTCTCCCCTAAAGAGATGGGTTGTTTCCCTTACAATCCAGGAAGGGGTGTAGGGAGAGAGTCACTCTGAGGGGACAGTGACCAGGTTCTATTGATGGTTTTCCTTGAACAGACAGTCTTATTGAGCTTTGTTTCTAAATTAGGGACATGCTTAGAGAGGGCTGGCTGGGGCGCCTCCTTGCTCGGTTTCTGGGCTGCTGCATCTCTGCCTCTCTGGGTTGGATCTAGAAGCGCGAGGTATCCTGTATCCATGTGGCCACAGAAGCCCTGGCACCCCTCAGCCACTTCTCCAGCCTCCATCTACCAGGAGATGTGGGGGAGTGTGGGAAATATTACTGTGATTGCCACTATATCTGATTTTCCTACCCTTCCTGAGCAGGTCACACAGGATCACATGATTTGCCTTGGCCAATGAAACGTGAGCAAATGACGTACCTCTTCCCGGTAGAAGCATCTGAGTACAGTGTGGGAGTCTCTGCGTCTCTTTCCACAGGGGACTGTGCAACTTGGGGGGCAAGCTCAGTCCAGGGATTCCCCCTGCATCTTGTGAGCAGAAGCAGAGTGGTGAGCCGTTAGGCACCCTGGAGCTTGATGATCAAGTTTGAACCTCAGCTCTGCTGGGTTGCAACTGTGTGACCTTGGGCAAGTCACCGCACTTCTCAGTTTTCCCGTCTGCAAAATAGGAACCATTCTGGTACCCACCCTGTGGTGCTCTCATGAGGGTTAGTGAAATCCTGTCCCAAAGTCTGAGGACGGGGCTCAGCATGCAGACAGTGAGCACTCAGCAAACCTGAGCTCCCAGGAGGATGGCAGAAGGGACTTGGGATACACCCACCCATCCTTCAGGACCTGCCAAGTCACAAGCTGGGAAAACTGAAGAGGAAGAGGGGAGAGACATAAAAGTTGAAGGGAGGAGATGCTCGTCATAATGGCACAATCCCGCCGGCAGCGTGAACCTGATGATCCCAAACTCGCTGCTCCTGAGTCCTGGACCTCCCCAGGTGCTAAGAAGTGGGGGGAACCGAGGCAAGAGAGACTAGCCCAAGTGAGTGCAGGACAAGGGCAAGGAGAGCTGAATGCTGGCTTCCTTCTGCTCCTCCGTGGGCCCTTCCGTGCCTGACATTTTTCATCCATGGACTGAACCACCCTCTGGCCGGTTGAAGCGACAACTGCTGGGGATCTAGGCACAGACAAGGAGGGAAAAAGCCACTCCGACCCTGAGGGAGGGCCCGTCGCGGAGACGCCCCGACTGCAGGGAAGTGGAATCTTTTATTGAAAGCGTGAAGTACACAATGTGGAGCGGCTCGGGGTCCACGAGGCCTCAGTCCTCTAGTGACACCTCTCCCCCTGCTGGAGCCGACTGTGGATGTCCTGGTTTGTCCATGGGGTGGTGGCTGCATCCTTTCTGGGGTGGGGGGCGTGAGGAGAAGACGGTTGGCGGGATGGGGTGGGGCTTGTTGTTGGGGCTGAAAGGACGCAGGTCGAGAGCTTGTGTCCGGACAGAGGCTTTCTGGGCTGGTTCTGGCTTCTTCTCGCTGTGGCAGCATCTCTGCCTCCGTCACTCATGCGCTCAGCACCAGGAGGTCCTTCGAGGACAGAACAGAGAAGCCGTTGAGTGGCTGGGTGGCTCTGGATTAGGTGAGTGACATTTCTGGGAAGCAGTAACTCTAAACAGCAGTGATGATGGGGTCACATGTGTCTGAGGGTCACCTGGCTATGTCATTATCTTGCCCTGTACAGAGGACCTTGGGCAAGACATGCCCCTCCCTGTCTCTCATCTCCTCCTCCCCCAAATAAGAGAAGTAGGCCTAAGCTCTCTGCCATCTTGTGAAATCCAATTTTCATAATAAAAAACATTCTACTGAGGCCAGCAGGTGGCACAGTGGTTAAGGGACTGGACTCCCCCATAGTCAACAGTGGTTCAAGTCCCAGACCTGGTGGCTTGCTTTCTCACTTTCCCTCTCCCTCTTTTTCTCTGGTGAGCACATGCTCCCTGTAGAAAATGTTAAAAATAATAAGAATAAATAAAATTAAAATAAATAATTCTTTTTAAAAAAATTCTACAACAGGGGATCAGCAGTTGGCGTACTGGCTATGTTGCTAGACTCGCATGTAGTCGACTACAGTTCAAATCCCAGACTCTGTGGCTTAAACTCACGCCGGGTGCGTGTGTGTGTGTGCCCAAGATTCTGAGAGGAGAATGGAGGAGAAGGGATTGTGGCATGGCCATCCCCCCTGGGGGGTGATTTCTCACTTTCTGTCTCTCTGTCTCTCTCTGTCTTTCTGGTGAGTGCATGTGCCCTATAGCAAAAACCTCTCAAAAAAAAAAAAAAATTCTACAACAAGATAAATAACAAAAGTAATGGACTATGAAAGCCAACCCTGTGGCTTAGTGGTTAAGGGAGCTGGATCTCACAGGGCCAACCATGGTTCCAATTCTGGCTCCAATGACTTGAAAAACACACCCTTTGGCAATTAAAAAATAAAGAATAATGAATAAATAAAAGTAATAGACTATAACCCATAAAACAAAATAACCATGAGTGTATATTAATATAAATAATTAAATGAATAAATAAATAAATGAGGGAGAAGGGACAGTTCTTACTTAACTTTTTGTCACTGCCAGAGGCCATGTGCACTTGCTAGACAGAGATAGAGAAATGGAGAGGGAGACAGCACCCCCCCGATGGGCATGGCCATGATACAATTCCCTCCCCTCCATTTCTCCACCTGTTGGGCATTGGAGCATGCATTCATGCACACACTCTTTGCATGTTTTTTTCCAAGCCTTTTTCCCAGAGCCAGGATTTGAAATGCAGGTGGATATGTGGGATCTGGCTCATTTAACCACTAAGCCATGGGGCCAGCCCTGGACAGCTCTTCTTTATGGTAGAATTCCAACTAATAAATGTAAAAGGAATTCTAGAAATAGAAAAGCACCAATAGGTAAAAGCCACAGTAATAACTGTTGCGGCAAAAACCATGAAGGAATGCCGAAACAGGTGGGAGGAAGTATAAGAAATGGGATTCGCCTGGTCTGAAGTCTCTCTGCCCACAAGATATTTTATTGTTTCAAAGGGGAAAATAGTAACTTTACAGTGGAGAAACCTGGCAGGAGCCACCTTTTTTTTTTTTTTTTTTTTTTTTTGAGAGTTTTTTGCTATAGGGCGCGTGCGCTCGCCAGACAGACAGAGAGAGACATAGAGACAGAAAACAAGAAATCACCCCCCAGGGGGGATGGTCACGCCGCAATCCCTTCTCCTCCATTCTCCTCTCGGGATCTTGGGCACGCACGCACACGTGCCCGGCGTGAATTTTAAGCCACCGGGTCTGGTACGCGAACCGCGGTCGACTACGTGGGAGTCCAGCGACATAGCCATTACGCTAACTGCTGGTTCCCAGGAGCCACCTCGAGCAAGTGGCAAAACAGGCACCTTCAAGAGTGTCCAGTTGTGTATCGCAACAGGTAAACTTAGAAGGGCGCATGGCTTGTGCCGTGTTCTCACCAAAACACAACCTCAATCCAGTCATGAGAAAACATCGTTCAGTTCCAAACAGAGGCACAGCCTCCACGCAGGACAGACTTGTCAGAATGTCAAGGTCACTACACAGGAGGGAAGCGTGAGGGACTGTCCCTGCCTGGGGGACTCCGGGAGATGTGACGACAAGGGCACGATGGGATCCTGGGTTGCATTCTGAGCCAGACAAAGAGCACCAGCAGGAGCGTTGGGGGCTAAGGACTTGGCGTAGATCAGTCCATAGTTCTGTGTCCAGGTTAACGTCCCAGTTCTGATCCTTGTGCTCTGGTTTATAAGGGGCTCACATAACCAGAGAACCAAGGGAGATGGGAAAAGAGTATTCTGGAACTCTCTGTGCTTTGTAACTTTTCTGCACGTCTACCATTATTTCAAAATAACCAGTCGAAATAATAGATTAGATTCATGTAAGAAGGAGAATAAGAACAGCTGCCATTTATAGGGAATGCACACAGCCAGGTCGGGGCCTTAAACTTTTCAGACCCAACACCCATCTTACATTTTATTATAGGTATTTCTGTTTCTCCTTATTATTCTGAAATAAAATCCATAGAGTATATAACCTACTTATATACATATTTTAAAAAACTCAATATGATTCTCTTACTGGAATATGAAAGAGAAATAAAAAGTCAGTCATTGGGGTCAGCAGGTGGTGTGGTGGTTAAGGTGCTGGACTCCCATATGGCTGACCACAGTTCAAGTCTCGGACCTGGCAGCTTAAAAATCCCCAATTTTGAAAGGCCCTGGGGGAAGAGGGTGCAGTCAGTCCCATTGAAAGTTATTGGTTTGAGCTGCTTCATGTTATTTCAGAACAAACCCCACCTCTCACCAGTTGGGTGACCTTGGGCAAATAGCCTACTGTCTCTGATACTCAGGTCCTTCACCTACCGTGTGAAGGAAAACATCAGCCAGGGCTGTGGTGAGGCCCAAACCCATGAAGAAAAGTGCATGGGGCACAGACCATGTTCAGTAAGCAGTAGAAATGATGGTGGTGATAACGATGATCAATTTGTGGCAATCCTGCCCATACATCATAATCCTTTTGTTTAAGTGAATAATAACAGTTAACAATAAAATGCTGTGTCTCACTTCATTTCTCACCACAAACTGCAATTGGTGGGTATTATTGTTCTCCATTTTCAGATGAGGAAACTGAGGCTCAGAGCAGTTTTGAGGGTTTTCAGGAGCTCAAGAGATGGGCCCTGGATGGGTACCTCTGTGGACTGCCCTAGCCCTGCATCTGACTCCTGCCCACACCGCCCATCCAAGGCCATTGTCCACCTCCCCTGTCTGCTCCCCTGTGTGGTGTGGGGGGCTGCTGCCTGGGCCAAGGCCCAAGCCTGGCATGAGTGTGCAAAGTGGGCACTCTGCACACTGACGACGGTAGTGCACATAGGTATAGCCTCTTGGAAAGAAAACTGTCCATCTGGGGCTCACCTACATTCCTCTTCTGGGAGCGTGTTCCAAGGGACTAAATTCTGAACCCAGTTCTGTGTACAGCAAGTTCACTGCAGGATTTGCTATTACAATGATGATACTGAGGATGATGGACCCTTCCAGAATGTTCACTGTGTGCCCGGGGCTCCTCAAGGTGTTTTACCCACAGAGCCCATCTTCCTAAAAGCAGCCCCATGGATAGGTACTACAACGAGTCCCATTTTTTTTTTTCTTTTTCTGAGAGTGGCTTTTTTTTTTTTTTGCTATAGGGCACATGTGCTTGCCAGAAAGACAGAGAGACAAAAAGCAAAAAATCACCCCCCGAGGGGGATAGCCACACAGCAATCCCTTCTCCTTCATTCTCCTGCTGGGATCTTGGGCACGCATGCACATGCGCTCGGTGTGATTTTAAGCTGCCAGGTCCGGGACTTGAACCATGGTCAACTACATGGGAGTCCAGCGACATAGCCACCACACTAACTGCTGGTCCCATTAGTCCCTTTTTTATAGAGGAGAAAACTGAGGCTAAGACAACTTAAGGACCTTGTCCAGGGTCCAGCTGGAAACCAGCAGAGTCAAACTTTGCACCCAGGCTGTTGGGCTCCAGAGCCCTAGTCCTTTAATCCAAATGTTCTACTGACTACCTGATCAAAGCCATGTTCAAAATGAAAACTCCGAAGAGATTAGAATGAAAAACAGCAAAATATTCTGAGTTGCAGATAGGTCTATCTGGGTTGCAGATTTCAAGAATATTTACCCAAGACCTGTCTCCCTGACTGCGAGAGCTCTGTCAGGACCAGAGCCAGCACTAGAGCCCAGGCTGTAATGTCTAGTTCACTGCTGTCTCCCCAGTCCCTTGCACAGTAGCTAGCACATAGTAGGTGCTTAATGAAAGTTTCCCCAGTGAATTGCATCACATTTCACTTTAGGCAAGTCCCTTCCTGCTGTGAGCCTCAGTTTTGCCGTCTGTGAGACGGAGGCCATGATATCTGCGTGAGGACTAAATGAGATCACGAAGGTGAGAAGGTCCTTGAAGGAGTCTCATCAGCTTTGATCCTCGTTCTCTCATTCCCACACTTGGAAGGAAGAGGCCTCCGTTCCTTTTCCATCCCTTCTCTTCTCTTCCGCCTCCCAATCTCTGGCCTGATGTTGCATGGTCAAGGTCGAAGAGCAAAAGAGAACAGTTTTATCTCCCCTTACCTCCAAGACGTCGATGTCTGCATTGCTGAAGTCGATGTTGAGGATTTTGGGAAGGGGGACGCCAGAACCCAGCACAGCTGTGAAAAAAAAAAAAAGAAAGAAAGAAAAGAAAAGTAAAGAAAAAGTCTGGCTTGGTCAGTGTGGCCAAGAGCTATGAGTCTTGGAGGTGAGGTGGCCGGAAGCCATCAATACTGGCAAGAAGATCGGCCATTTCTCTCATGACTCGAGGCCTTTGTCTCTGCAGCTCCTCTTGTCTGGAGTATACTCCCTCACCCCCACCTCCATGGTGAGTTTGGAGCCTTCCCTGAGACTTTGTCTGGACCTTGGACCCCAGGCCAGGTAACTCCAGGCTCCTGCCTCACTCCACTCTACTCCACTCCACTCTCAATCTGCCCTATTAGAGAAGTCAGGAAATATTAATTCTGTTTCTGCCTGTCACCCTACCCCTTTGAGAGTTCCTTGCAGGCAGGAATGTGTCCCCAGCGTCATAGCCCTTAGCCCAGCAAGAGAGGGGACACTTGTCTGCTGAGTGAAGGAATGGGAAGATACACAGGGAGCCCCAACTAATGATTGGCATGGAGGGGGCCAGACGGCAGGGCAGTGGTGAAGGTGACACTCGGTGAGGCTGAGCCACATGGGAAGACTCCAGGTTCACATTGGAGACCTCCTGGAGTATGCCGGGCATGTGTATGCCATTGTTCCAGGGCCGGCTGAGGCTGGGAGTGGATCATGGTGCAGGACTCTGTTGGTATTGTCCAGCCCTGTCTCATTCATGGAGGAAATAAGTTTATAAACTTAAAAAAAAAATGGCTGCCATGGGGTATGCTATTTGTTTTTAGGTTGTCTGAGTCTAAGTAGAGATTCTAACATTTTAGAAAGGAGGAAGAAAGAGGAAAAGAGGGAGGGAGGGTAGGGAGTGTGGGCAAGCACGTGGATTAGGTGAAGTGAAAGGGACTTCCTGACTCCAGCAGCACTTCCTGGAGAGCTGAGGATACCAGGGATCTACCCCATGGAAATATACCCAGCATTTCTAAACGTGCTGGGCCATGGAACCTTGTTCTCAGGATATCTTGTGGGATTAATGTTTTATGGAACCCATTTTGGCAGTCACGGACCTTACCCAATTTCTCACTTTTGAAAATAAATAATTACATGTCAGCAAGATTAAAGGACTTGGCCCCAAGTCATACCACAGCTTAGTGACCAAGTCAGGCTGAATCTCGATCTCTGGGCTCCCAGGTCAACCCTGCCCTATTCTCACTGGGGAACACGCAGGGACTTTGGGACTCAGCCTCCTCTGGCGATGGGTCCCTGAAGAGTCTGCCTGACATTAAGATCTCTCCAGGTGGACCTGGCTGGACTCACTGGGGATGTCAGCCAGGCCCTGACAGCCTTCTTTGTCCTCTCTTCCACAAAGCAGGAGTGGGGAGGGGGTGGCGAGTAGCACAAGGGCTTTGGGCCTAGGTTCCCAATCACAGTGGGCTTACTCACTGCTCTCCACCCTAGGTGCCAGGTGACCCTGGACGCCCAAGCAACTTTCCTGAGAATATTTCTGAGATGCCACAGAAAGGGTCCACATGCTCAGTCTAGTCTATATAGGAAGTGGGACAAGCATGTACCTAAAATCCCAAGAGGAGAACGGAGGAGAAGGCACTGTGGTATGGCCATCTCCTCCCAAGGGGAAGTGATTTTTTACTTTCCTTCTCTCTGTTTCTTTTTGCTCATACTATGGCAAAAACATAAAAAAGAAAACCTTCTAGGTTGTAATATGGCTGCCCAGGGGCCAGACTCTGGGTTAGGAAGTTGGGGATATCAGTAAGGGATACCAACTTTAGCTTCACCTGCACTGATGCCTTACAATGAGAAGGTATTTCTGCATCCCTGTATGATTGCCAGCCATGGTGGCTCAGCCTAGCGCAGAGCTCTATAGTGCCAGAGACCATATGGTTGATCAGGTTTCGGTTCTCAGGTTGATTAGCACATGCAGGGCATGGGCTTGTGTTCCTGGCTATCTGGAGGGGCAAGAGGGAGGGTGGCAGCATGAGCACCCGTTGGAGGGAATTGTCTTTCATGAAAGAAAGAAAAATTTTAAAAATGATAAAAGTAAATATCCATATAAAAAGACGTTAGGAAATACCTTAACTGTATGAAAAAAAAAATGTTGAAAGAGTGTGGAAGGAAATATATCCAGATGTTAAGATTAGTTGCCCTGGGAGGTAAGTTTGTTGTTGTTTTCTTTTTTTTTTTTTTTTCCCCAAAAACTATTGTTTACTTTCTAAAACTTGCACATATAACATTTTCATATATATTTGGAATATTCAGACATAACTAAAAACAACGCAATCAGCCAAACAAGAAAGAAGCAAAGAAGGAAGTTGATTTCCCTTGAGAGCAATATTTGCATTCTAAGGCTCAAATCAACACATGTCAGAAGTTCTCAGAGCTGATGAGCTAGCACAGTTGAGCATCCAACACACACAGCAGACCAAGAGCCACCCAGTCCCCAAAGTCCCCAAGCCACAAACCCTCGGGGCACAGGCACCCGCTCTCACCATTCATCGCAGGCATAAACGCGAGGTCGAAAATCTTCCCAACCAGTACTTCCATGAGGCCAACCTGCAGGGGGAGAATGAGGACTGAGTCCAGGCAGCGGTTCTTCAGCTCAGAAGGACCCCCAAGACCTGGCTCTCTGGGCCAAGATGAAGGCACAGAGCTGCTCTGGGAGTCTTAGAGTCGGGGCCATCAGAACCACTCAGGCGATAGCCCCAAAGCACACCTAGCGCACCTGCCCATTGCACAGATAGGGAGACTGAGGCCCAGAGGAGGGTGACTACCGGTCCAAGACCTCTGGGAGGCAGAGGCACGAGGTCTAAGAGGGCCTGCCATGAAGGCATGATGGTGTCACTGAAGGCCATAGGGATCGGAAACAACATTCCAGGTTCCCATCCTAGCTCAGCCTCCGTGGACCTCTGGGCAGGTCCCGTCACTTCCGAGACCCCCAGCTTCCTCAGTTGGAATGCCCAGCCTGCAAGGACACAGTGAGGGTTATGGGCAGAGCATGTAAAATGCCTGGTCTTGCACCTTTTCATGTATTTTCTGCTTTAACTTCTCTAAGCCTTGGTTTCCATATCTGAAAATGAATAATCCTTATCTATAGGGTGGTTATTAAATCAAACATGAGCTCCTGTATGCAAAATATCTGCTGTAAAGAGATGCACGGTGGTGAGAGCCCGCTACCCTCTCACTAACTCGATTACCTTAGCGAGTCACTTACTGTTCTGAGTTTAGCTTCCTTAAACACAACGGGTTAATGATGGTACCCTATCATAAAAACATCATGAGGATCAGCTGGGAAAAGCTGGCGTGGACTCCCACACAGTCAATCGTGGTTCAAGTCCCAGACCCAGCAGCTAGAAAGTCACTCTGAGCATGTGTCATGGGTGTCCAAAATCCTGAGAGGAAAATGGAGGAGGGATTGAGGTGTGGCCATCCTCCTTGGGGAGTGATTTTTTCACTTTCCTCCCTCTGTCTCTCTCTGGCCAGTGTATGCACCCTACGGTAAACAAAATATAAAAAATAAAGCAGAAAAATAGAGATCAGGCAGTGACAAATGGGCCCACATGCCAAAAGTCCTGAGTTCAAATTCGGGGGCCTCCTTGAGTATGCAGGGGGTGCACACATGTGCTGTGATCCAGGTTGGCTGGTTGGTGAGGGACTAGGGCTGAAGCTGGTTAGGGATTGGGGCATGGTTCCTGTCTTTCTCACTCTCACCCCCTGTCTGTGTCTCTCAAGGAAGAAATAAATAAACTTTAAGAAATAACAAAAAGGAGGGTATTAATTTAGGTGTCTAGTACATATCTCTAGAGTTCCATAAATGTTCATTATTTTACACTAAATGTTAGCCCCTGTTTTCACTCGGAGTCCAAAGATTTGGGTTCTGGTCCTGACTCTGACCAGTCAGGTCTGAAGCCCGCAGCAGTTCCTCCCACTACGACATGAAGCCGGCGGTGCCAGCACCATCAGCTGCAGAGATTTGGGGATAGAATGGCTCAAAATAAGCAACACAAGGAATAGGTTTAACTTTCTCAGAGCATGTGGGGGTCTTACCCAAGCTCTCCCAGAAAGTGTCTATTTATTGGGTCATCAGGAAAGTCGTGATACATTGATACATGATTTTCTGGACAACCTAGTAGTTGTCAATTTATTTTTAAAAATAAAGAGAAAAAGAAAAAACAAGGTTCTGAAGACTTGGGTTGGATGAAAAGCCCAAGAATGAATACACAGAGGAAATGGAATCAAATTCTAGAATGTGGGCTTCTCAGATTCAAGGACTCCTAGGAAAGCAGAATTCTAGAGCCCAGGAGTAAGAAGAGAGGTTGGAAATGAATCACATCTGTTTCACAGATGAGGAAGCAACTCGGGGTGGGTTGGTGTTGCCCAAGGTCCCATGGGAGTTAGTGGCCTCCTAACTCCAGGAGGAAAAGGGACCCACAGGACACAGCTGCCCACACCGCCTTCCCTCCCTGGTTTGGGCCCGGTGGTTCTACAGCACACACCACAGAGGGAGCCAAAGGAACTGTGAGGCTGTGTCCTGGCCCTCGCTCATCTCCTGGGCCTCAGTTTCTCTATCTGTCCATCTGTGAAACAAGGCCTGACAGCCCTTCGGCACTGACACACTCCCAGGCCCATCCGGCCTCATGGGGATGCCATTCCCAGAAGACCTTTCCTGGGCTCCATTCCCAGAAGACCCCCCTGGTGGTGGGGGTCGGAGTGGAGAGTGGGCTGAGCATGGTACTTACATCAAAGTTACCCACATTTGAGGTTCTGAGGTTGAGGTTGGTCCTGCCGATAAAGGAAACAGCCATGAGCAGAAGCAACCACCTGAGAATCACTAGGTCCTGCGTTTCCACAAATGCAAACTAGAAGCTCCTTCGACATCCCACGAAGCTCCTCCCTCTAGGGCGGTCAGTAGGAATAGGCCGGTTTCCATGTGCTGAGCACTCACTACCCCAGACATGCTGTTCAGGCTTCATCTGCCGTGTAGACCGGAATCAAATCCAGTAGCTTGGTGACCTTAGCCAAGCTTCCCCTCTCCTTGCCTCAGTTTCCATGTCTGTAAGGTGGGTGGCCACCAGGACTAAATTGCATACTCATATAAATAAAGCACTTAGAACCGTGCTGATAAATAGCTGACGTCGGGCACGTGTTAATGATTGAGCTTACTGGGTTGACTGTACAGCAACCCGGCCGAGAAGGAAACTCGGGCTCCGGGCAACCAGCCACAGTCATGGCGCAAGGGAGGGACAGCCGGGGCCTCACGCCCTGAAGTGCACTCTCAGCTGCTGTGCTGTTCTGAGAAGAGGGGCGTGGGCTAGAGGTTTTGTTCTGCACAGTGGGCTTCAGTCTCGCTGCACCTGGACTCACCTGCAACCGGCAGTCCTGCCCTAGAGGCCAGACCATGCTCACCCCGGCAAAGATTACTGGTGCCACGGCAAAGGATCAGCTTAGCGTCCAGCAGGAGAGACGCAAAGGAGCCTCCCCAGGTGAGGAGACTCACGATGCCAGGCATATGTTTTCCTTTCTGACTCCCATGCCCGTCCCTCGCTCCCCCTTGCCCAGTCCACAACCCCAGGCTCTTCCCCTCTGCAAATGTGCACGACTGCTTTCCCTGCTGCAAACACCCAGCTCTTATGCAGCCAGCGCCTGCTCTTCTTCCAGGCCTTGTGTTGAACACGCCTCCTTAGAAGCCCCTGGCTGCCATATTGGTACCATAGTCTAAGTACCTCCCACTGTTGGCTTCATAAATATTTGTTCTAAAAATAGAAACTTACAATGATGTAGGCACATGCAGAACATTTTATATATGATCTCATTTAATGTTTTAAAAAATTATGTTATGCAGAAGGTGTGTCTACCCATGGGAGGTGGGGAGGAACACCCAGCAATGGGCCTGATCCCACAGCAATCCTGTTCCCGCCAGTCTCCATCCCATTAGGACCCTGGGCATGCAGTCACAGGCCTGGAGTGTTTGTCAAGCCACTAGGCTGAGACTCGCCCCCCAAATGGTTGTGTAGCATCTGCTTCCTCTGCACAGAGCTTAACTGCACGGTGGGGCCGGCCCCTCGTTTCATCTTCGAATGGGAATAATAATAGTACTTCTACCCACAGGCTGATGTGACGAAAAGTGAGGACACACTAGGACTGGCACATAGAAAGCATCCACTAAATGGTAGTTATTTTTTTAACCCTATGAGGTAGGAACTTGTAACTCCATTTTCAGATGAGAAAAGTGTGGCTCAGAGGTGAAGTCACCTAACCTATGTCATATAGCCAGTCTGCGGTCATGACAGGATTTGAACCCATATTACCTGACATCAGAGTCTGTGCTGGTCACCACTCAATGAGGCAGGTCACGCAGACCTGGGTCGGCTCGTAGCACTTCTGTGCGTGTGCTGCGTGACCCTGAGCAAATCAATCCACCACTCTCTGCCCAGGTTGGCCCCTCTTTAAAAGGAGGGACTAGCCTGGACTTCACAGGCTCCCTGGGAGGGCCACACAGACAAGGCATATGCACAACCTGGTATCGCAGTGCCACCAGCGTCACTGTTATCACTGATCTTGTCGAGGGGGTGTTCTTGCTGTTAAGGTCATGACTCCACCCACTCCGCCTAGCTTGTGACATAGTGGGCAGGCCCAGGTTGGTTCACTTTTGCAGACTCCTGGATTTATCCGACCACACAGGCGACCTCTGCTCCCTCCCCGGCGGCCCCTCTGTGAGCCAGCACCAGCCACACCAAAGATGCCTTTCTGAGGAGCAGAACCCCGAGGTAACAAACCCTCTTACTTGTCCAGCTTGGCATCGATCATTAGCTTATCTCCTTCCACGGAAAAGAAGGCCAAGAGTTCTGTGTCCTGGAAGAAAAGGGGAGGCAGTGAACGTCTCCCATCAGGTGTTGGCTGTTGCTTGCCGGAGGCTCACTGTGTGCCCAGTGCCTGGCACTGGCTGGGTGCTTTGTTAACCCTGGGCACAGTAACAGGCAGTTCCCTGAGGCCTTCATCAAATCTCCTCTTATAACCATGAGCCCCCCAATAATACCTGCTGCAGAATGGATTCCCCCTGCCACTCTGAAAGGGAAGGAATTACTGACATGAGGTATTGTTTACAAGCATTGAAAGTTACAGTAAGGGCCAAGTGAGCATTTCTCGGAAAGACAAATGTTAGCGGATTCTACAGTTGGCATGCAAATGTGCCAAGTTTCTCTGCGATGTCGGGGGGGGGGGGGGGGCAGAAGGTGCCTTGTAGTGGCCCAGGAAATTCGCTTGAATGAGACATTGCAGGTAGAATTGGGCACCCTCACTGCCAGTCATAACTGCCTGATCCCCCCGAGACTGGGGGTTATCTCTCTCCATCCAAACAGAAGCCTTGTAGGAAAATCCCTCTTTGCGCCGCTGTCCCTCCACCAACAAAATAAATTAAATAAATTGGTCTTATGAAAAAAAGTAAGCTCCCCCCAAATTAATCATTAGTATTATTGCCATTAATTAATAACAACTGAGGCATTGGGGAGCCATGGCAAGGTTCAGACATGGAGCAGCCAGGAACATTCACTTCCCACCTACAGGTGGCTCGTTGGGCCTTGAGCCCTGGGGTTAGGAGGACTAGGAAGACAGCAGATGGGACCAGATAGACCTCCTGAAACCTTAACCACCAAATGGGGAATGGCACGTAACTCCACCCTATGCATTCCTTTGGCAGATGTTTACTGAGCACCTAATATGTGCTGGGCCCTGTACAAGACTAGGGGTCTGGCAGTGAATAAGATAGGGAGTCTCCGTTCAGCAATAAACAAACAAACGAATGCATTTTATAATATCAGCTTAAAGCTAAGATCAAAGTAGGCAAAGAAGACAGGGAGAGAGAGAAGGAGAGAGAGTACAGGGGGATAGCAACATTTTGGACAGGCAATCTGGGAAAGTCTTTTTAAGAGAGTGACATTTGAGCAGAGTCCTGAAGGAAGTAAGGGGATGAACAAAGATCTGGCTGAAAGCATTCTGGGGAGAGGAAACGGCATGTGCAAAGGCCCTGAGGTCAGACCAAGCCTGACACATCAGAGGAGCATTGAGGAGCTGAGAATGACTAGAGGGTGATCTTGAAGGACCTTGTGGGCCATTGTTAGGAGACTGACTTTTACTTTACAATCAAAGGAAAGTGTGTGGGGGCATAATATAATGTGTGTTTTAAGAAGATTCCTCTCCATGAAAGAATGGTAGAAATCCCGAGACTTCACCATCCGGCCCCCAGCCAGATCTAGCCAAGACAAGCCAATCACTAGCCATCTATATTTGAGTTCTGAGCCACCCCTTTCAGGGATTATGACAACTGAAGATTTTCTGCCCAGACTTCACCCTCCTGTCCCCCAGATCTAGCCAGGTAGAGCACCCTCTTTATTCTCTCTGTCACTCTCCATCTCTCTCGAATTTTTTGTTCTTTTAATTTTTAAACTTCTTTGCTCTCTGATGCTCTTTTGTCTTGCTAATTCTTACCTCTCCTCCCTCCCACATAGGATAAGTCAATCACTAGCCATCTACATTTGAGTTCTGAGTGGCCCTTTTCACACGGTGCGCTAGCACACCAGACAGACTTTTTTAAAAAATTATTTTATTTAACTTTAAGTATTTATTTTTTAATTTGATCAGAGAGGAACAGAGTGAGATAGAGAAAGAGGAAAAGTGAGAAAGCAAGCTGCCAGGTCTAGGACTCGAACCGCAGTCAGGTACATGGGAGTCCAGCGCCCTTAACCACCACGCCACAGGTTGGTCCCAACAGTTTTTAATTTTTTGCTTAAAAATTTTTTTGTCTTTTTTTTATTGTGTTTGTCTTGTTTTTTCTTTTCTTTCTTTCTTTTTTTTTTCCTTTTATCTTTATCACTTTGCTGCTTAGCCTCTACACACTAAGTTTCTAGAGAGGTCTAGGTGTATAGCAGCCAAATATCTGAATACTTTTAGGGTCAGAGTAATCCTCAGTTTCCATGGAATCTGCTGCACAAAGGGAGAAAAATGGTAGTACTTAGAGATTGCAGATCACTTCCTCCTGCATGCCTCTGAACACTCAGATTTAACTCCAAAAATTAAAAAAAAACAACAACAACAACAAAAAAAACATTAGATGACCAGAAACCACTGCAGAGGCAAAAGAGATATGAGAAGCCAAGAAAATATCTCTCCTCTAAGGGAAAATAATAACTCTTCCTCCACCACAGACAATAAGGGAACTCCTAGAAATGTCAGATAAAGAATTTAGAATATTCATAATGACAAAGCTAACAGAGATGCCAGAGAAGAGAGACAATGAACTCCAGAAGATGCAAGAGAAAAGAGACAATGAGTTCCAGAAGGTGAGGAAGTTCTTGCATGATTTGAAAAGGAAATACACATCATAACAAAGAATCAAACAGAATTGCTAGAGATGAAGGCTGCCATTTAGGAAATCAAAACCTCCCCTGAAAGTATTAAAAGCAGATTGAATCATGCAGAAGATCAACTCTCAGATGTAGAAGACAGAACCTCTGACCTAGAAAAATTCACCAAAAAGACTGAGAAAATAACCCCCGAAAATGAGACTGATATACGAGATATATATTAGATACCATTAAACGCCCAAACATCTGGATAATTGGTTTCCCAGAAGGTAAAGAAACTAATAAGGGCATTGACAATCTATTCCATGAAATACTGGAAGAAAACTTTTCAGACCTAGAGAGGGATTCAAATATCCAGACCCAAGGAATACAAAGGACCCCACACAGAATTGACCCAAGAAGATCTTCTCCAAGGCAACATCATAGCTGGATTGACCAAAACCATGGACAGAGACAAGATACTAAAATTGGCAAGAGAGAAACGTCAAGTTATTTTCAAAGGATATTCCATCAAGCTAACATTGGACCTCTCATCAGAAACAATGCAAGCAAAGAAAGAATGGGAAAATATATTCAAAGTGTTAAGTGAAAAACAATTTCAACCAAGAATACTCTAACTGGCAAGATTATCCTCCATATGGGGAGAAAAGACAAAAACATTCTCAGATAAACAAAATCCAAAAGTATTTACCAACACCAGACTAGCTCTCTAAGAAGTACTGAAGGGAGTGCTATATCAAGAAAGCTAAAGTCAGACACACAGAAATAAGAATATAAAAAGCAACGAAGAGAATGGCCAACTTAATGGTAGGGATGAGTCTGGAAAGTTCAATAATAATGCTGAATGTTACGTTCCAGAATTTAAACAGAAAGATCAGACCACAGTAATACTGCAAATTTAATAGAAGAGAGATTAAGTGCATGAGACTGAACTGGTGAAGGAGAATTTTATGACTTTTGACTAAAATATTACTGATTTTCTTCTATGCTTTTTTCCCCCCAGATTTAAGGATTTTTGTCTTCTTTTGAACCACTGATAGGTTCACATGTCTACTGTTTGAATGGAATCCTAACCTTTTTCCTTGCCTTTAGTAACTTAAGCAAATTTCCCTTAACATTTTTTGATTTTGATCTATTAAAAGTAAAACTTTTTCTTTAAATTAAAAAAATGCATTAAAAAATACCTATTGAATGACTGCAGTAAGCTATATAGTCCCAGCTAGGTACCACTTTATAGTATGTTCATTCTCCCCACAGAGGTTTATGCCTAAAGTCAGACATGTGTTCATAGATATGTATATATCAGCTGCACTTGCTATTGAAAGTATTTAGATTCATTAAGATTTTTAGTGAATTAATAAACTGTGAAAAAAAAGAAAAGGCCTGGAATGTAACTGTAGATACCAGAGACAGTGTGGAAGAAGGGTGGGAAATGGCAGAGGGTGAGAGGTAGGGAATCAAGGAGGGTGGGAAGAATTTGTTGATGATAACATGTATGGTAATATCCTTGATCGAGCCAATATGCAGTGTATTCTGGATGGAAAGTCTCATTTTGTGTACTGTAATGATGGACTGCTATTTTTGTACCCGTTTTCTGCCAAGCACCAGGGACAAGCGAGTAGGTCCCTTAGTCTTGTTTCCTTTTCTCCACCCTCTGGTAGAAAGCACAGCACGTAGTAGCTGCTTGGTAAATACTGCCCAATGACTGGCCAAGGCCTATCCTGCCATGCGGTATACAACCTGAGAGAACGGTAACAGCAAGCCCCTTTGGAGCCTTTCTGGTAGGCCAGGTACTGCTCTGAGTGCCTCGTTTAGGCTCTGCCATCATCCTCATGTGACAGAGGAGCAAACTAGGCCCAGAGATGGAGATCGACTTGCTCAAGGTTATGCAACTAGAAATGATAAAGGCTGGATTTGAACCAGATCCATAGGCCCCCAAAGCTGGGCTCACAGCCCTGTGGTGGGGATTGTGGGTCCAAATGGGTCTATGTGTTCTGGGAGACCACAGAGCTCTGTCTAAAGGCCTAGCTGGGAGGCACATGCATGCCTAGACACTCACCACATCAATGAGGCAGATGGTGGTCTCGATGTCGGGCTGTGAGACCACGACCTCAGCAGTGGCAAACACCTTCACCAGGGCCTCGTCCTTCTGCAACGTCACTGATGGGGGGTTGGGTACCTGGATCTTGATGGTGAGTGGGCGGGACTCTGGGTACTGCTGGAACACCTGTGGGCGAGGAGCAGATCAAGTGAGTGGGGCCCTTGGTAGTGAGAGGGTATCCAGGGGGTTGTCAGTTAACCCCTAAACACAGAGCATGGGGGTCTCACACTAGGCTCCTTCACATGCAACTACACTGCTGAGTCCCTCAAACGACAGGCAAAGCCATTGGCCCCCTGTGGGATTTGGACAAAGGGCTGCCCTCTGGAAGCATCCCACGGAGAGCTGTCCTGAGAAGTAAATGTGACAATGCCAGCAAAATCCGGGCTCAATGCCCTACATGTGGAAAGGCTTAAAACTTGGTACTGGGCAAAGTGGTCTCCTAGGAGACTGGGCCAGCTGTTGAATGGACATGCTTCATTTCACTCAATCATCACAACCCCATGGGGCATTGCCCCCCACCCCCCGGCCCAGGTTACAGATGAGAGCACTGAGCTCAGAGGGAAATGACAAGCAGACTGTCCAAGGCCAGCAGGAGAGTTTGATTCCAGCCTAGGTCCGTGTGCCTCTGACCCAGGCCCTTAGCCTCCCTCCTACTGTCTGTGGACACCTACTGGAAGGAGAAATCCACGCCGGAGTAACTCACAGTGAAGTCCCAGAGCAAGGCATGGCTGCCCCTCCCGCCTGGATTTGCCAGGGAAATGGGAGTAACGGATTGCTGCAGATGGATTCCCCCAAAGCCAATTTACTAAGGGGATCATTCACACAGAGCAGTTTGCCATATTTACTAAGTAACTGATTTACAGGAAGTGGGAAAAAAAAAAAAAAAAAAAAAAAAAAAAAAAAAAAAAAAAACTTTAAGAAATACTTTTCTTAAATGTGTTAAATAAGCTTAAGTATATGTGCAAAACTACAGAGTTACTTTAAAACCAGTAGAGGCTGGCAGCGGTACAATGTGATGCTCTACAAGGCAGGCCCACACGGGAAGGTCCTGGGTTCGTGCAGGGAGGCCTCCCTGAGTACACTGGGCATGTGGGTATCCACGCCTGGGGCTAGCTGAGGCCGGGGATGAATGGAGGTGTTGAGACTCCATTGGGGGTGTTGTCCCTGTCTCTCTCACTTATGGAAGATATAAGTAAATAAACTTTCTAAAACAGTAATGGGGGGGGGGGGCAGCAAGTGGCTTGGATGCACATGGCCGATAGTACAGTTTGAGTCTCAGGCTTGAAAAATCACTTTCTCTCTCTCTGGCAAGTACACATGCCCTGCAGCAAAAACAAACAAAAACAAAAAACAACTAAACAAAGAAAAGCCAAAAGTAATAGGAAAAATCCATTGAAATGGAAACTTTTCTATATGCAATGCTACAGTGCGTGTCCAAATCTTAAGACGACTTCATTTTCTGGGACACATTCAGAGTGTAATTCTTTTGCGCAAGCTTGGGACCAATTGACAAATGTGGTAAATTCAGTCAATTGGCCACTCCCCGAATTCACCCTTTGGCACATCAGCTTTCACCAAATCAATTAATTGGTGAGCTGACTTTCCACTAGCGGATTTTCCTTCCCCAAGGGAGCCTGGTGTCCCGCCCCTCCCCCTGCCCATGCAGTCTCCCAGCTCAGGGCCAGCCTCTCCTGGGGCCTCCATCCCAGCCTGAGTCTCTTGGACGCATGACTCTGTGTCTATCCTGACCTCCCCTGCTGCAGATCCAGCTCCATCTCAAGACCCGAGTCCTCTGCTGCCGCCCCGTTGTGTGACCCCACGGAGCCTGTTTCCCCATCTGTGAAATGGGGTTGCCATTGTCGGGCGGGGGATGGGGGGTGATTAGAATCAAATGAAAGGGTAGATTCTCTAAAAAGAAAACATTCATAAGCTGGAAAGTGCACACAAGAAGTGGCCCGACAAGTAGCAGGTGCAGTTGACAGAGGGGCCCATCTGCCTGCTTGAGTCACCACTGTTTATAATGTAAGAAAATTAAGGTCAGCAGGTGGCATGGTGGTTAAGGTGCTGGACTCCCACATGATTGACTGCTGTTTGAGTCCTGGACCCATGGCTTGAAACACACTGGGTACATATGCGTGTGTGCCCAAAATCATGAGAGGAGAATGGAGGAGAAGGGATTTTAGCATGGCCATCCCCCCGGGTGGTGATTTCTTGCTTTCTCCCTCTTTGTCTCTCTGTAAGTGCACCTGCCCTATATATAAAAAATCTTTCTCAAAAAAACGAACCAGCAGTTGGCATAATGGCTCTGTTGCTGGACTCCCACGTAGTCGACCACGGTTCGAGTCCTGGACCCGGTGGCTTAAACTCACGCCGGGTGCGTGTGCGTGCCCAAGATCCCGAGAGGAAAAAGGAGGAGAAGGGATTGAAGCATGGCCATTCCCCCTGAAGGGTGATTTCTTTTTTTTTTTTTTTTTTTTTTGGAGAGGTTTGTCGCTATAGGGCGCGTGCACTCGCCAGACAGACAGAGAGAGAGACATAGAGACAGAAAGCGAGAAATCACCCCCCAGGGGGGATGGTCACGCCGCAATCCCTTCTCCTCCACTCTCCTCTCGGGATCCTGGGCACGCACGCACACGCGCCAGGCGTGAGTTTTAAGCCACCGGGTCCGGGACGCGAACCGCGGTCAACTACGTGGGAGTCCAGCGACATAGCCATTACGCTAACTGCTGGTTCCCAAGGGTGATTTCTTGCTTTCTGTCTCTCTGTCTCTCTCTGTCTCTCTGGCGAGCGCATGCGCCCTATAGCATAAACCTCTCCAAAAAAAAAAAAAAGTCTCAAAAAAAGAAAATCGTGCTTGTGCCATTCAGCTCTCCACCACATGAGGGAACCTAGTCACTGCCTCCTTTGAACCCACCCAGAGCAAGGCAGGGCAGGTATATGAGATGACAAATGTCTGAACCAGCTGCAGAGGACAGACATCTTTGCACTGCAGGGCATTTACCACACACAGAGCTTTTAGCTGCCGGGCAAAGTGACTGACCTGGGAGAGATGGGAGTGGAACTGGGACTAGAAAGGCCTGCAGGTGACCAGAATGGGACAAGAGCACATGCCCTCCCCCCCTTTTTAAAGATTTGCTCTTTTCAGATTTTTGCCATAAGGCACATGTGCTCACTGGAAAGGGGAGAGATGGAAAAAGAGAAAGCAAGAAATCACCCCCCAGGGGGGATGGCCACACCACAATCCCTTCTTTTCCATTCTCCTCTTGGGATTTTGGGCACACACACACACACACACACACGCCCAGCGTGAGTTTCAAGCCACTGGGTCTGGGACTTGAACTGCAGTCGGTCATGTGGAAATTCAGTAGCCTTAACCACTATGCCACCTGCTGCCCCTAGAATTTGTAATTATTAACAAGAATAATGATTGTTAACATTTATCAAATGCCTGCGCTTTGCCTGGGGGTACAATCACCCTGAGAGATGAGTGCTGTTGCCCGCGTTTTCCAGAGAAACTGAGGTTCAGAGAGATGAACCGTCCATCTCAGGTCATGTGACTAAGACACTCTGAGGCACATCTGTCTGCTCCAAAGGCCTGGCTCTTCCCCTCTACGCCTGTGCCTGCCCCTGTGTGGGCATTTTACAGGAGCGATTTCCTGATCCTTCCAGAATAACCTGAACCTATGGAATAGGTGTCAGCATCCTTACTTGTTTGTTTGTTTGTTTACTGCAGGGCATGTGTGCTTGCTGAAGAGAGACGAAGAGAGAGAGAGAACCCACTCACCCCCAGGCAGGATGGCCACACCACAATCCCTTCTCCTCCATTTTCTTCTAGGGAAACACACATACACACACAGTATGTTTTTCAAGCCACAGGGTTTGGGACTCAAACCATTCATCAGTTATGTGGGATTCAGTGCCTTAACCTCCACACCACCTGCTGGCCCCTAGCATCGTGTTTTGACAGATGAGGAAACTAAGGCTCAGAATGTTAAGACTCTTGCACGAAGTCACACAGTGAGGGAGTAGTGAGGTAAGGATTAGATCTGTCCAGGCTGGTCCCCAGTTAGAATTCAGGATCTTTTCACCCCAACTCTGTGTGTCCCCATATCCTCATAAGGGTCTGGCTTCTATGCCTCATCACTGCATCCCAAGCACCCTCACAGTATGCTGAGCACCTTCCCTTCTGAGGACAGCCAGCTGGAGAGCGAGGCTGAAGGCAGTGGGGCACGCCCACCTTCCATACGTACCTTGGGAATCAGGGCTCCCAGTGTGGACGTGGTGAGTGGAGGAAGCTCTTCAAACTGTAGCACAAGAAGAAGGATCATGTGAGTCTTTGAGGCTACAGGGACAAACAGGAATTGCTAACACAGTGATTAAACTCCTACACGCGCGACAGCTGGTGGCATGGTGGTTAAGATAGCTGGAGCCCACATGGCCAACTGAGTGGTTTGACACTTGAACCCAGCAGCTTAAAAAACCCACCAGCATATGTGCATTATGTGTCCAAAATCCCAAGAGGAGACAGGATTGTGGCTTGACTATCCCCATGGGGGGAGGGGGGACTTCTCACTTTCTCTCTCTCTCTCTCTCTCTCTCTCTCTCTCTCTCTCTCTCCTTCTCCCTTTCTCTGTCTGGCCAAGTGAGCACATGCACTCTATAGCCAAAAAAAAAAAAAAAAAAAAGAATTAATGAAAAAAACAAAAACAAAAAACCTCCTACACACTCTAAGACAACCAGTAGGGGCATCTTCTCTCCCTTAAACTCCCCTTGGAAGGATCTGCCTGTCCAACAGCAGCCACCAACGGCTGATTCATGGTTAAATAGATTGTACCAACCACTTCTGGACAGGCATGGCAGAGAGCAGGAAGCAAGGCCTAAATCTTTCTTCTGTAAATATATAACTCCCTACTAAAACAAGGCGAGCATCACTGAGTCCATTTGCATAACCCAGTGTCCACAAAACTCATGACTTCCACCTTATCTTGAACTACCTGTCCTATTATTTACGTCACATCTTCTTTAAATAGGCACACTTTTTAAAACAACAAGTAGTAAAAATTGGAGAGCAGTACCACCTGGCAGAGAGAGGCAGTGTGATTAAACCAACGTGATACAAGTGAAACCATGCCGCTGCCTTCTGCACAGGCGTCATTGTCTGCGAGAGGCTTTGGGCATGAGTTCTATCCCCCCCTTAGCTAACAAAGAACACTTGAAAAGAGAGGCTTCGCTGTACACTGGCACTAAAGAAAGACCGCTCTCAGAGGAACCCAAGATTGGCACAATTGGAAGGGTGGTTTTTCAGAGAACATCTTATTCTTAGGCGACATACAGTGAGGGTTATGGAGCGAAAAGTCATGTCTCCAGAAATGCAAATTGTTCGACCACAGATAGGATAGACGGAGGAATAGACAGATAATGGATGGATGGATGGATGGATGAATAGGTGGGTGGGTGGATGGGTAGGTAAGCAGGTGGGTAAGTGGACAGGAAACAAATGTGGCAAAATATTAACTGGTGACTCTAGGTAAAAAACATATATAGATTTTAATTGTGCTATTTTGCAACTTTACTGAAGGCTTGAAATTTTTCAGAAGAAAAACTTAAAGAGAAAATGAGTCTGGAGCATACCTGAGGGTAATATTTAGTTCTTAAGTGTCTTTTCGCTACTTATGTATCAATATTCACCAGATGAATTATTCTGAATATTTATTGAGGTATGCATATGTGAAAATATGTTATGCTTTTTAAAAAGGACTGAAATAAAAATCAAATAGAATGAAATAGAGAGTGACTTTCCTGTCACGTGACCTGATGCTATTTAAGGCTCCATCTGTGGACCACCTGGAGTCCTCCCTCAGCAAGCACTGACATAACTGATTCCCATCTATGAACTGGAGGTGAGTCAAGGGGTGGACTGTAACAGTTCTCACTTTAAGGCAGATTTCCTGAGGCTATGGGGACGGGGGAGGGTCATCACGCAGCTGTGGCCACCCAGTCCGCCTCGCCCCTGGATGGGTCCAGACTCACCATGCCGTTGGTGATGTCAATGTCCAGCGCCCCCTGCTTCTGCAGCATGGTCAGCACTGAACCCAAGAAGTTGGCAGAGATGGCCAGTTGGGAGTTGGTGTTGTCGCCCATGGGGGGCAAGTCCGGCATCTTTGCCTTGGATGTTGCTGGCCGCCCCAGAGGATAGTCGATGAGCCCTCCTCCAGCTTCCCCAACCAGAGACTGGGAAAGAAGAGAGAAGGGTCATGTGTATGTGTGTGGGGGGGGGGGGAGGGGGGGAGAGGGAGGTGGGGGAAAAGGTGGGAAGAGGGAGGCTGAAGACTGGAGCAAGTCCTCAAATCTGCCTCCAGACAGTCTCCCATGATTAAACCCACTGACTCTTTTATTTTGACCTTGAACTCTTGTCAGTTTGCAATAGAATGGAACTCTGCACAGTCCCTGCTTTATGATCACTCGTAATCACAGTCATGGCATGTGACCTGGATGCTCTCCGACCTCAGCCCTGCTAATGAATGAGCATGTCTATGCATCTGCATCACTTGCTCTCTAAAGACCCGTCTCAGGACCAGCAGTTAGCATAATGGCTATGTCGCTGGACTCCTATGTAGTCGACCACGGTTCAAGTCCCAGACCTGGTG
Source organism: Tupaia tana (assembly GCA_026018925.1). Taxonomy (NCBI): domain Eukaryota; kingdom Metazoa; phylum Chordata; class Mammalia; order Scandentia; family Tupaiidae; genus Tupaia; species Tupaia tana. The sequence continues at coordinate 31,115,945 of JAKSZU010000015.1, forward strand.
GCTTAAACTCACGCCGGGCGCGTGTGTATACGTGCCCAAGATCCCATGAGGAGGATGGAGGAAAAGAGATTGTGGCATGGCCACCTCCCCTGGGGGGTGATTTCTCGCTTTCTGTCTCTCTGTCTCTCTGTCTTTCTGGTGAGTGCACGCAACCTATAGCAAAAACCTCTCCAAAAAAAAAAAAAAAAAGAAGACCAATCTCCTCTCCACGGCCTATGAAGAGCTGTGTGATCTGCCACAGGGACCTTCCTGCCACCACCTCAAGCCACTCCACCCCTCACCTTCCCTCTGCTAACAGCCATCTTGTGTTTTCTCCCACTTTCTCACCATCCCCACCATGGGGCTTTCTCATAGTCTATTCCCCACTCCCACCCCACACTCTTCTCTTGTTACATCCCACGCATCAAACTTGTCTCAGCACAAGTGTCGCCTCCTCCAGGAAGCCCTCCTTGGCCTCCTTGAGTGTATCACTGCTTTAGACTTTGCCACCCTTGGCCCCTCTATCACAGTGCTAAATCTCGAATTGGACTGAGTAGTTCTTTACGGCCTGTCCCGTCCAATAGCCCAACACCCAGCTTGGAGCTGGCACACAGCAGGTGGCCAACATGCGTCTCCTGAATGGTTGCATGTTTGTGAATACTGGTCAGGTGAGCACAACCATATGTGCATAGGTGTGTCTGTATACACAGGAGCATGTGCACACCTGCCCCTCTGCATCTGTTGGAGCCAGTAGGGAGGCATCCATATCCGTGCCCCTGGGAAAGTTCCAGCAAGCCCAAGCCCACAGCAGCGGCTCTAGCAGCCAGAAGGTCAGATGCCAGGTCCACATTTCTCAGCTCTGCACGAACCCGGTCGGTGGTTTAATCTCTCTGTGCCTCAGTTTTCCCGGTAAGAGTGCCTCCCTCAGTGGCTGCCGTGCGGTGGGCTGCGTCAGCCCCAGAGAGCTCTGGGAGCAGGCCTGGCCCATGGCCAGCACTTGAGGAGGATTGCCTGGGATCATGTCTCCTAACACGGCTCCCAAGCACTCAGCAAAGCCCTGGGGGGCCCTTAGTGACACCCCTGCTTTTGAGTATGAGGGCCACCACCCCTAGCTCCAAAGCCCAGGTACTCACGTTGAGGTCCAGCTCCAGGAATTCTCCAGTCACAAGCGGGAGGCTGGAGAAGGTGTACTGGACACTTCCCAATATCCCCAGGGGGACCAGAGCTGCAGGCAAAGGCGGGGTCACAAGGAGGTCACCTCACCCACCCAGACCCCTTCTTTCCTTGTGCCCTGTGTCTGAGGGTGGCGGTGGGGCCCAGGCTCCAGATCCAGACACCAAGGAAGATCAAAAGTGCTGGGTTCAAATCCCAGCTGTGCCTCTTCCTTGCTGCGTGACCTCCGTCAAGTCACTGCACCTCTCTGGACCTCAGTTTCCTCCTCTGTAAAATGACTTTAACGTCATCTTTTGTGTAGGCAATGAGATCCTGGTTGTGGATGAGCATTGCACACTGTGAAGGGCTGTGCTCCTGGGAAGAATTTTAAGGTTCCACAACGTGGTGCTGAGTTGGATCTGACATCTCCCTGACTAATCGCAATGCACAGCCCCGCCTTCGGGGTTCTTCCTTCCTCTTTTTCGGTCACAAAGGAAAGAGCTTTACCTCTCTGGGAGAGCCGTTCTCCTACTGCCTGGGTCCCACAGAAATGGGAGCGTCAGCAGGGACGGCTGCCCTGCACGACTGCGGTGGCAGTGGCTGTGCCCTGCACCGCTCAGTTGCATGGTAGCCTGTGAAAGGAGGACCTGCGGCTGTGCAGTGCAGACCTGCACACTATACGGGGCGGGCTTCTTTCAGGAATGTTCACTCAGAAATCCAGGGTTGGAGGTGGGGCTGCAGCCTGGTTCTGAGGACCGTTCGCCTCTGTGACATCTCCTGCTAGCTGCTCTCCAGTCCCTCTGCGAGGTAAAGCCAGTCCCTTCACTTTAGCGACAAGGAAACTGAGAAGAGTCTTCCCAAGCCCACACAGCGTGGGCAGAGCTGGGGCTCAAACCCAGCTTCCTGACTCCCAGGGCAAGGTCCCTCCTCCTCATGAGACTTAAGGGGTGTTTGAGAACAAGAGGAAAGGCCGGGTGGCCTGACTCTGGTGGCCTTCGCCCTCCTATACTTCAAGGGCCCAAGGGCAGGTCTGTCATCCCCACCACACAAGACCCTCCTTCCAGCTACTGAAATGTCCCCAAGGCTTTCCCAGCGTGGGGCTCCGAGCAGGCACTAGACTACATCAGCCAAATGGAATGAAGCAGGAGGGACTCACAGTCCACGAGACCCAGCTGGTCGTTGACCAGGCCCAGCACCACGTCCACGATGGGGCAGAGCTGTGGGGAGACAGGGCATGGCATTCTGGTGACACTGCAGAGCCAGGGAGGAGGCACACTCATAAAGGACAGCACCCATCACAGTCCCAGGGGGAAGGCCCTCTCATCATTCCCATTGAAAACAGGCGAAAGCTGAGACAGAGAGGTGCTGCCTGGTGCCACCCAGCTAAGAGTCAAACCCAGGACCGTGTGATTCCCAAGTTCGTCCTCCAAATCCCTTCACAATTCTCCCCCTCCACATTTCCAAGGCCCCTGGGAATGTGCCACAGGCCCCTGGCTCCTTCCTCCTTCTGGGTCACCTGCAAGCTCCCTGGGATGGAGGCTGGACTGAGGCCCCGTGGTCGGGAAAACCTAGGCTTGTTGCTTCCCATCCCAGGACAGGTTCTTACCAAGTCAGGGAGGACATTGGCCAGGACTCGGTTCACCAGGTTGTCCACGAGGTTGGGGAGAAGCCTAGGAGAGAGGAACAAGATGAGGACGAGACTTACAGCCATGGAGAGGCTCACCTTGACTGTCCACTCTGGGCTCCGCCTCCTAGGCCCAGAACAGTGAAGACCTTGAGTGCTGGGAGAGAGTTCTGGAAGGCGGAGGGCAGAGTGCCTTCACCTTGGGTAGGCCGCTCAGGCAAATCATTTGGCTTTTATTTCATTCACTCTGTCAACAAACAAAAGCTTCTTGAGTTTTACAACGGGCCAGGCCCAGGCTGGTTACTTCTTGATTTTTTTAACTGCGACAGCTGTTGCCTCCTGCATCCAAGCTCCTAACTCAGTTTCTGGGGAATGATAGAAGCTTAATACATGTTTGTGGAAGGGAAGGAGGGACAGCGATCAGCCAATGCAACGTGCTTGCATGGTCTATGAGAAAAGCTGGATTGTTGGTGCTAAAAGATCGAGAGATGTAATCCATTGTATAGACGAGAAAATCGAGGTCCTGAGAGGTGACCCAGAGAAAGTTCTCATGTATCACCCAGCTTGTGTCCCCCGCTCCTAACCAGTTACTGAAGGAGGAAAATAGACAAGATCTAGAGGACAGACTTGGAATCCAAGACTCCATTTCTGGGCATCTTCCAGTGTTGAGGAACTAAAGGAAATGTTACTACCCTAACATACAAAGGTCACTGACGATGTGGCCAGGGCTGCCATGCAGCAGTGACGTGCTGCTCAAGAGGAGCTGGACCCCACATGGAGTCTGTGGTTCGAATCCTGGGTCTGGTCAACCTGAAAGATGCCAGGCATGCATGTGAGTACATGCCCAGGATTTGAAGAGCTAGAGACTGGAGGAAGACGATCGTGGTATTACCAGATCTGTGGAAGGTGCTCCTCTCTCTCTCTCTCTTTCTGTCTCTCTCTCTCGCCTACTCATGCTCTACCATAAATAAAGGAGACCGAAAAGAGGGGGGAAAAAGCACCCTTAAAAGCTGCTACCCTCCACCACCACTAACCACTGCCCTTACCTCCCCTGACCCCGAGGTTGAAGCTCACTGTGCAATGCTTGCCAATTTGACAAAGTGGAGAATTCTGTGAGAGGAAGCTCTAACTAGCATATTTCTCCCGAAGCTAACTGTGCGTTTCAGTCTTTTTTAAAAGTGAATTCCCCCTCAGAGAGTTTACCCTGGTCCTTGAGAAAGCACACACCTATGAGTAAGGAAACAGTCTGACACCACTCTGTACATACTCAGGACATGCTTTCTAGTTCTCTCCTGGGAAATCACCCAACAGGTATATTGGCCCATGTGTGCAATGACATGTAAACCATTATTCGCTGTCGTGTTATTTGTCATTACAGAAGATGAATTGAAATGTCCAACAATGGGGGACTGAACAAACAAATGAGAGTTCATCCAGATAATGGAATAGTACACAGTCATGAAAAGTTCAACAACAAGGAAGCTCTTGTTTGGAAACAAAACAATCTCCCAGTAGAGTACCTTTAAAAAGTAAAGTACAGGGCCAGCAGGTGGCGTGATGGTTAAGGCACTAGACTCCCACACAGTCAACCATGTTTAAAGTCCTGGACCTAATGGCTTGCTTTCTCACTTCCCCTCTCTGTCTCTCTCTATCTTTCTCTGGTCAAATTAAAATAATAATAGTAAGTAAATAATTAAAATAAATGATTATTTTTTAAAAAAGCAAAGTACTAAACTATGTTTATAGTATATGCTCATGTGAGAATCCACATTCGTGTCTGCTTCATTATACAAGGAAATTGGCAGGAGGATTAAGAAATAAATCACTATAGTGAGCCTGCTGCAGAGAGGCAGAGGGGATGTAGGAGGACCTTCGCTCTCTGCCTTTTTGTCATTTTGTATTTTTGAACCATGTATTGCTACATATATTTCCTAGTGAAAAAGTGCATTTTAAATATCGGTGAGGGGTCTCTGTGTTTCCCTCTCCCTCCTCTCCTCACCTGGACCCCAGAACTGGCTTGTTTCTGCCTCCATCTACCCTCAGGCAGAAACAAGGATGCAGAGAAGCCCACAGAGTCAAAGTTCTCAGTAAGTTTGCTCCTAAAGTCTAGGTGGGTAAGGATTTGGGGAACCTTATGTGGGGGATGGGGCCAGGAGATAAGACAAGGAGAGAGAGTGGGGACCAGAAGTAAAAGAGACTCCAAAGGAGCCCCCACAACCAAGGCCAGGGAGCCAAGAAAGGGACTCGGCTCTGAGCTGCCCCAAGGGTGCTGTCATCCCAGACCACCTCCTGGGGCCAGCGGGCCGGCTCATGTACGGACACGCAAAACCCCTCTGGACAGTGGGTGGGAAGCTGGCCACTTTATAGGGAGAATGTAATAGGACCAACCCACCCCTGGACAGGGTCATATCGAACAGATCCAACTGGGGAATCTCCCTGGGGTGTCAGGCACCAGTGAACGCACAGCCCTGGGAGACATAGGCTCGTGACCTCGTAACATGGGCCCAGTTCTACATGGTTTCATATTCACTGTTTCATTCCCAAAGGAAAGAGTATCGTTCCCATTTCACAGCTGAAGATCCTGGAGCTCCGAGAGGGCAATAGGGCTACCCAAAGTCACACTGTAAGGGAGACTGGAACTGAGCCTTGACCCCCTGGGATGCTCCTGGCTGGATGCCAAGGCCTCCTCCGAGCTGGAGCTGCTTGTCAGCTGTCTCCGGACTGGCCAGAGCCCACGCCCTGGGTCCGAAGGCATGGCCCCTGCATTCCCATCAAGCCCAATCCCACCCCGGGCCAGAGCTGCGAGCGGGGATGGCTCGGCATGAGTCTCCAGGGCTCGTGCAGCGTCCAGGAGACAGGACCACGGTCATGCAGCTTATAGGAAAGACAGGTCCCCCGCACCCCCAGGCATGCCACTGGTGGCTGGTCCTCACCCTCGCAGCAGCTTGACCTTGATGCCCCCCAGGAGCGTGTCACAGCGCTCGATGACCAGCCGCGGGTAGCCCGTGCGGTCCATGGTCAGCCGCACCTTGGCAGTGATGTTCACCTCCACTGCGATGTCCAGGAAGCCGATGAGACTGGAGAGGACCAGGGGCCAGGGGCCAGCGGGTCACCGCTCCAGCCCCCGGGGCGTACCCTTACTCAGGCCTCCCACACCTCCCACCTCAGACTCTACCCTGGCGGCCCCTGCCATCCATTCAACTCTCAGGGTCCCCAACCAGTGGCTTCCCCCACCCCCAAACCTCTCTCCTCTTCATCTTATGGGGGCTTCAGAAGCTGGGAAACCGAGGTTAGTATAAATTCTGGTTTCCTAGGAGACCACCCATGACATAGCTTCATAGACAAGACCTCATACCGTGTGGACAAATGGGTACGGAAGTCCACCCTCTGAGGTCCTCAAAGCACCTACTATGGCCCCATGGAAAAGGAGGTGCTCTTGCCGTCCCATTGCCACAGTGTCACTAGACACAGAGGCTTAGTGACATGAGGAGACTGACCCATGGTCATGCAGCTTGTAAGAGAGTCAGGATTCCGACCGAGGCTGCCCGGACCCTAACTACCGAGCACACTGCCTTCATGTGCCCAGAGCCATGAGCTGACCCAAGCCCCAACGTGGAAGCCACATGCAGACAACTCGTTAGGGCCTCGAGCCCGCACTACAGATGTGGAGGCTGGGGGAGACAGGGTGGTGAGGACGAGGGGAGGGACGCCCCTCCAAGGCCCAGGCACGTACCTCTTCCCATTGATGGCCACGCGGGTGTACAAGCTCAGATACACGCCCACGCCCGGCAGGAGGCGCACGGACACCCGCGGGAGGGTCAGCTCCATGATGCGCAGCCTGTGAGGAGGGTGGGCATGAGAGGCGGCCGCCACTGCCCTCCCTCACACCCCTCCTCTGCTCCCCACCCATTCCTCCTGCAGCTCAGGGGCAGGACTTGGAAAACCCTTTAACCCAGACGTTAAAGGCAAAACACGTCCTGGCCCATGATCCCACCGTCCAGAGACCCAGCGTTTGCTTTTTCATACATTTCTTTCCATTTTTTTCCATGTCAAGATTCCATTCCCTCTGCCTATCCCTGCCCCTCTTTGCCAGGTTTCCTCCTGTGTCTCCTTCAGATTTCAGCTCAAGGTCTCCTCCTCCAGGAAGCCTCCTGTTTAATACACTCGAATTCCTCCATGCTCTTCCTCCCACGGTGGTAACTGCGAGATTGTTTTTAGACCCCCTCAGCCTGCAGGCTCTGTGAGGACGGGGGTGTCTTTTCTTGGCTAAGCACTGGGTCATGCTCCCACAGCCAGCACAGCACCCCACACAGAGTAGGGGCGCTAAGTCTTTGTTGAATTAAATAGCAATTATGGAGGAGGCTGGGCATAGCTGAAATTGTAATTTTAGCTCTTTGGGCCTTTCCCACTTAAACTGTGACCAGTGAGGAAACTAAGAGTTGGAGATGCCAAGAATGGTCCATACATAAAAGGTGAGACAGGTCGCACACTCGGGACTGTTTCATGTGTGACCTGGGGGTCTCAAGATGCCCAACCCTAAGGCCAAACTCTGAAGTATGCATGGCTCTGAAGATCATCCTCCCACCCCCAGCCTCAACTGCGAGGGGGGATCACCTCTATTTGCAGGTTTACTCTGTGTGTGTGTGTGTGTGTGTGTGTGTGTGTGTGTAGCAGGGTGTGAAGACAGCCTGGCCCCTCCTTACCCTGTGATGCCTTGCACGGTGCTGAGGATGCCACCCTCGCCGAGTACGCCCAGGACACCCCCTCCTCCGAGAAGTCCTCCGTCACCAAGGAGACCGCCTCCACCGAGAAGGCCACCTTGGCCTGCCAGGATGCCATCAGCTGCCAGCATGCCCCCAGTGCCCAGCAAACCACCTGGGCCCAGTGCCCCAGTGGCCACACCAGGTGGGATTTCTCCGGGCCGCAGCTCTCGCCGGTGAAGCCTGCCCACTGTGGCCGTGCCTTCAGCTGACCGGTACCGCCCGTGGCCCCTGTGGCCACCATATGCATTCTCGGCACTGCGGTAGTTGCCATTGCGGAGGTCCCTGACACTGCCATCGGACTCAAGGATCTCGCCGTATCGGTACTTGCCCCCCAGCTGAGCAGTGTTCTCGTTGGTCTCAATGTGACCGTAATGGTAGTTCCCGCCAAGCTGTTTGCCGTTGGTGTATTTAGGGGGTGGCTCTCGGACATGGAAGTCATTGTAGGGAACGCCACCAACACCTCGGGGAAATTCAACGCTTCTGTAGTCATCATAGCGGTGTCGGCCACCTCCCAAAAGACCACCACTGCCACCCAGCAGCCCCCCACCACTGCCACCCAGCAGCCCCCCACCACTGCCACCCAGCAACCCCCCACTACTGCCGCTGCCACCACCCAGCAGCCCCCCACCACTACCACCCAGCAGTCCCCCACTACTGCTGCTGCCACCACCCAGCAGCCCCCCACCACTGCCACCCAGCAGCCCCCCACCACTGCCACCCAGCAGCCCCCCACTACTGCCGCTGCCACCACCCAGCAGCCCCCCACCACTGCCACCCAGCAGCCCCCCACCACTGCCACCCAGTAGCCCCCCACTACTGCTGCTGCTACCACCCAATAGGCCTCCACCCAGCAGGTCACCGCCACCCCCTCCACCCCCACCACCAAGCAGGCCCCCCAGAAGACCACCTCCCCCACCGCCTCCGCCTCCACTTCCACCAAGCAGACCCCCCAGGAGAGGCCCACCGCCATCACCACCGGCTTTACCCATGGGCACCTCTCTCAGGGCAGAGTGGAGAGCATCGCTTTGCTGCAGGGTGTTCGAAATGGCTGCAGAGACACAGGGGTGGCAAAGGCGTCAGTCCGGTCCCTCAGGCACCACCAGGAGCAGTGCTGGGCTCTCTGGCCTCACTCTTCTGGTCGGTAAAGTCAGGGTTCTGTCGGAAGACTCGTCCGAGCTGGTCCTGCCCCGACATCCGGGCCAGCTCGTTCTCTGCTGGGTTTTCCCTGGCCTCGTTCCAGTGAGGTTTTTATAGCACTCAGCCCAACCTCAGCAGAACACTTCTGCCATCCTTCCTTCCAAGTGCTCCACGTTTATAACCTTCAAAAAAATCTGCTTTTTCCAGTATTAGCTCAATTGCTTCCTGGGGGCGGGGGGGATTCAAGGCCAGAATAATTGTGCCCATTTGATGGATAGAAACATTGAGCCTGAGAGGTACTCAGAAACCACTCAGGAAATAATTCCGTTTTCCATCCTCATGACAGCCTTGGACGGGGATTGGGGCAGGAATGTATTCTCATTTCCCAGATGATAAAAGGGAACCTCGAGGGATGAGCAGTTAGCGTAATGGCTATGTCGCTGGACTCCCATGTAACCGACTGTGGTTCGAGTCCTGGACCCGGTGGCTTAAACTCACGCCGGGTGCGTGTGCGTGCATGCCCAAGATCCCGAGAGGAGAATGGAGGAGAAGGGATTGAGGCATGGCCATCCCCCCGGGGGATGATTTCTCCCTTTCTGTCTCTCTGTCTCTCTCTCTGTCTTTCTGGCAAGCACACACGCCCTATAGCAAAAAACTCTCAATAAATAAATAAATAAATAAATAAATAAATAAATAAATAAATGGGAACCTCTAAGAACAGAGGCAGGAATAATGACAGCCCCACTTTTTGAGGGTCCTCTGTGTACTGATAACTGTGCTAAGTTTTCAAAAGTCCATTTCAGTGCATTCTCCTATCAGCTCTCTAAGATGAGAGCCATAACTACTCCCATTTCACAGATAACAAAACAGGGGTTTGGTGAACTCAAGCCATGGACTTAAAGTCATAGTTAGGATTTGAACTCCAGGAAGGCTGACCTAAGGGCCCATGTTCTTCATCACTGCTCTCTACTAACACAACAGAAAGAGCATAAAGTCCCCAGCACGGTGCCTGGCACATGGCGGGTACTCAGGAAATGGGAGACGAAAGGAAGAGAGAAAACAAAGGCCCGGACAGGAGGTCACCCCGCCACGGAATGGCTGATGCGGGATCTGCAGCAGGAGAGGAGGGAACTGCATGGTTGACTGGCCTGCCCTGCCTGCTTTGTGCCACCTTCCTGCCCTGCCCCCTCTGTGCCACCTTCCTGCCCTGCCCACTCTGTGCCTCTTCCCCCCCCACCATCGGGGCTGGACTCACCATTACTCAGCACTTCTTTGGTAACCCTGAGGACCGTGTTCGTCTCTTGGCGATTGCCACACACAGTTGTCACAGACAGAGCAGCCACACACCACGCTGTCCACATGCTGGCGCTACTTCCCTGCAGAAGAGACTGCTCATTACATGGCCGTGGTGGGCATCGCCTTCTTGGACAGAAGGTGGTGCTAGGCCACACCCACACCCCCGCCCCCACCAACCACCACCTCTGCCCCGAGGGTCTGCAGACCCAGAGCCTGGGGATGCTGACCAAGGCCACACAGTGCGGCAGGGCCCAGAAATCCTGACACCACACTGAGAACTTTTCAAAATGAAATGAATCCGGTGACACAACACAGACCCATTAACCACCCTGCCCCGGAGAATGGATGTCTGATGACCTCCCAGGATGGGGGCTACAAGTCAAGCGTCAGGGGCTGGGTAAGGAGGATTCTAACACAGGTGGCAGATTGGTACCAGGCAGGCTGTGGGGAACTTGTGGGTGTCTGCCCATCTCTCCACCCACCCACCCACACATCCATTGTCTACTCATTCTCCCCTTCTGCCCATCCATCCACCCCTCTAGCAGTCCACACCCTCCAACACAGCCATGGAGCCCCCTTCTCTACATCCAGCCAGCACTTTGGAGGGGTCAGTTCTGTGCCACGTGACTATGATGAAGGCATCTGGAGCAGTTATCGAGGTTCTAATCCTTAGGCAAGATACCTTACCTTTTCGAACCTCTGCTTCCTAACCGTAAACATGTCATATCCAGAACAGAGTAGACACTCGATCAACAGCAGCTGTTGTTGTTGTCTTGGGACTATTATTTCAGACCCGCAAGGAGGGCATGGGGAATGTTGTGAGATTGGAGAGGTGACATCTGTGTTTGTGGATGAGCTGGCCTCCCTCCGGGAAACTTTCTTTCCGGCCCCTGTGCCCTCACCCACTCTCTCATTCACCAGCCTCATAGACTCAGGGCAGGACGTGGCCTCTCATCTGGGCCAAACTGGAATAGCTGGCTTTAATCCCCCTATGTATGCACTCTCTTCTCTTTGCCTTTCCCCACTTCTCTTGAAGTTCACAACGCTCCCAAGTTCCTTCCCCATTTCCAGCTGCTCCCAGGAGAGTATTGGAGGCACTCGTTGATTCTAGAATGTGAAGGACAAGTATCTGCAGGACTTTGTATTCTGGCTTCCTCGCCTCATTCCAACCTTGCTATTCAGAGAATTGTGTTCAGAGAGGGAGCAGGTCCCTTTAGCAAAGAGGATGGGCACCAATGGAGGGATCGTGGGCACTGGCGAGCCTCTGAGCCTCAGGGAGGTAGCCACCATCCCAGGTGTTAGCCAGCATCCCTGGGAGGGACAAGCACAGCTCTGCTCATGCGTGTAACTGGCCTGACTCAGGCCTCTCGCTGATCCTGAAGAGCTTCTCCTGCCTAGGCTGTGTTATAGGCAAGACCTCTGAGGTCACTGAGTGACTCCACAGGTCTCCAGTCTGGGGCTCTCTCCTCCTCACCTCCCCAGCCTCCCCGACCCCCGCCAGCTAGATGATGAATAAGAAGGGCTCCCTCTTACCCCCAGGAGGTTCCTGCAGCTCAATCCAGAGAGGTCCCATAGACCGGGCCCTCTGCTTTGGGCTGAGCCTGGTCACAGAGGAGCCTTATATAGCAACGGAGTCTGAGCCCAGACCCAGGGAGGGAAACACTGTGTAATTACAAGAGACCGGAATTCAGATCTGCTCTGCGTATCAGGCACCGAGCCCCAAAACCACAAGGGTTTGCGGTTTGCGGCTAATTCCCAGGACTGTGCTCAGCCCGGATGGTGTCACATGAGCTGGGGTTTATCAGGCCATGGTCCGGGCACAGTCCTGGAGACCCCAGTTACCCCCCAATAGGAGAACGGGAAACACTTCCACGTGCCTCAGGTTTTAGCTCTGGGACAGGCCCTGTCCATTCCAGTCTGTCTAGGCAGACGAGAGTTTCCCCAAACTGGACTCGACATCAGGGTGAGACCTGAGTTCAAACCCTGCTCAGCCCCAGGCTCCCTGTGTGACCTTGATCCAGCCGCTTCCCTTCTCTGAGCCTCACATGATCTCCATCTGTTCCAGGGGTATGAACAGTACCCAGCTTGCAACCCCAGGACCAGTGCGCAGGTGGATTTTTTTTTTTTTTTTTTTTTTTTTGGAGAGGTTTTTGCTACAGGGCGCGTATGATCCCCAGAAAGACAGAGACAGAGAGACAGAAAGCGAGAAATCAACCCCCAGAGGGGATGGCCACGCCACAACTCCTTCTCCTCCATTCTCCTCTCTGGGTCTTGGGCACGCACACAAACGTGCCCAGCGTGAGTTTAAGCTGGGTCCAGGACTCGAACCGCGGCCGACTACATGGGAGTCCAGCGACATAGCCATTATGCCATCCACTGGTCCCAGATGGACTTTTATTGACCTACAGAAGATTCTGTTTGAATATCTTATGACAAAAGCTCTATTCATGCAGCAATATTGAAAGACTGGTGTGCTCCCCCACATGCTTGCGACCCGATACCCACCAGCCTCATTTAGCATTCCCACCCCATTATTTGCTTAGCCATATGGTTGTCCAGTGCCCATCAGTCTACCTTGCAGTGCTGCGCATTTCAAAATTAGTTTCAGTCGCCAGTGTCCTCCCCGTTAGCCATGCCAGCGTGCGTGCCCGACGATGTCTCTTCTTTAGATTTTAAGTTAAGACGCAGCAAAATGCATGGATCTTCAGTGTTTAATTGCTGAGTCGGACAATTCTATGTCCGACTAGACATAGCACCCCTAGCACAACATAGAGCGTTTCCATTACCCCAGAAATTTCCCTCCTGCCCTTTTCCCGCCAATCCTTGGACCCACTCCCCAGAGGCAGACACTGCCATGGAATACAGCCCAGATCTGTGCCCTGGTATTCAAGGCCTTCCACACTCACACCCTGTCCCTCTCCTCCCACGGAACTGCCCAGTTTTCCATCCTCTTCTCATCGCCCTCTGGCCTCCTTGCACCCCGGCCTTTGCACATGCAATCCCTCTGACTACGCAGCCCTCTCCAGAGTCCACTGCTCAAGAGGCCAGCTGTTTGGAAAGCTTCTGTAGCCCCGACCCATCCTCTGGACTACCCAGGCACCCCTGGAGCCCACGCTGAGGTGCCATATCTCTAGGCGAACCAGGTATTTACCCCACTCTGAGGCCAGCGCAGTGCAGGCGGGATGCCAGGGTAGTGAATGAATGAATGAGTGCACGGACTCTTCCTCGCAACCAGACCAGGGGCTCTGAGACCTCGGTGCTCCCCAGCCCAGGCCCTCTCTCCATGATTAACCCACACCACATCTTCGCCCCTCCCCTCCTGTCCACTTGCTAATTCTGAGAGGTTGGGGGGCATCTCTTTCTCCAGCCCGCCCTGCTCTCAAATCAGGCTGGGAATAAATGGGTGTTGCCCCAAATTCCCCAGGAATATGCTTCCTCCCCATCCCTGGAGGCAGAGGGCTCCGAAGGCAGGTGTCATTGACAGCAAGTCCTGCCGAGCTGGGCAACATTGCCACTGCCTTCCACGCCCCTGGGCCAGCCTGTCTCGGTCTGGCCTTCCCACTGGAGGGGGGCACATGGCTGTGACAGTTTCAAGTGCAGGCACTGGATTGGTGGCTGGATCTGAACTCTGTCCCCTTGTCATCAGATGGCCGGCAAAGCTCTGAGAACACAGTAGGCCCCAGCACACGGTGGAGTCCTCATCACCTTGGGTCCCTGTTGCTTCCACATGGCAGCAAGCCTGAGAGGCCTGAGGAGCCTGAGGAAGCCCTAGCCCTAGGCCACCTGACCACCTGTGGGGGCTCGAAGGGTTCCCCAGACCCCGAGTCACACACATCTACGTTCCCACACCATCTTCCCTTTCAGCCTGGGCAATCCCTTCTCCTGCTCAGCCTCGGCCTGACCACCTACAAAATGGGCATAATTACATCTTCCTGCAGGATTTCGAGGATTATGTAGGAAATGCCCAGGGCCTGGAGTTGCACGAGAGCCCAGCAAAGCCCCCTTTGCTCCCCGATGGAAGCAACCACTGTGTGGGCGTGTTCCACCTGGCCTGCTCCCCGCGTAAACACCTGCAAATGACTTTCCTTCTCTGAGCCTCAGTCGCCACCTCTGTAAAATGGGGAAACCGGAAACAATATCTCAAAAGGATGCTGCTTGTCTCCGTACATCGACTCCTGGGCCTTTCTGGTTAAAAAGCTTTGTGGTTCTCCATTACCTGGTATTTAGTAAGAGTGATATAAATTCTTGTTAAATAAATATATCACTGTTGAAAGTAGAAATCAAATGCAAAGAGAGCTTTTCTCCACCCAGAGAGAGCACACCATGAGCTGTAGAGGGCAGTGTACACAAGGAGGTGGGAACCACCAGTCACCCAAGACTCCATGCCCGCCCTTAGCCCGCAGGTAGCCAGACCCTGGTGGCCATGAGGCTGGCTGGTCCCCTGCCTGTTCCAGCCTCCCCGAGAGGATTAGTGCAACCGTGGCGCCAGGGAGATCGCCTGGGCTTAGCGTCCAAAAAAGCACCTTTGTCTGGAACTGAAAGGATCTCGTGGGGCATGGCTGGAGGACATCCAGGTTCCCTGGAAGGTGACGCATCCCAAAGGTGACACAGCCATGCAGGGGCCACTCAGGAGAGGCCATGCAGGGGCTGCCGAGATCAGGAAACAGACCCTGACCTACCACCAACCTCTCCACTCAGTCCGTGCACCCCTCATGAACTATCAGGTCACCAGGACCACAAGAGCCTGTGCACAGAGGAGGTCCCTTCATGTCAGGTTTATTCCCCACCCTCAGGGCAGAGGTTCGGAGCTCAGACTCTGCAGTCAAGGGTTCAAATCCTGACCTTGGGCAGCCTTGGATTTATCACTTAGTCTCTCTGTGCCTCAGTTTCCTCAACTGTACAATGAAAGTAAAAACAGTTCCCTGGACCAGCAGTTAGAGTAATGGCTATGTAGCTGAACTCCCATGTAGCCGAATGTGGTTCAAGTCCCGGACCCAGTGGCTTAAACTCACACCAGGTGCATGTGCGCGCGTGCCCAAGATCCTGAGAGGAGAATGGAGGAGAAGGGATTGCGGCATGGCCATTCCCCCTGGGGGGTGATTTCTCGCTTTCTGTCTCTCTGTCTCTCTCTGTCTCTCTGGCGAGCACACGCGCCCTGTAGCAAAAACCTCTCCAAAAGCAACAACAACAAAACAAACAAACAAACAAAAACAGTTCCCACAAAGCAGGGCCAATTCAATGACTTCAAGGACCTCGAGTGCTTCGAACAGCACCTGGTCCTTAGCAGGCGTGCAATACATGCTGCCCAGGAGGCTATAATCGCATAGCAGAGAAAAGCTCTGGCTTTGGAGTTAGGGTCAAAGGAGCTGGTTCAAATCTTGGCTCCGCAGTCAGGAGCTGTCCAATTCCATTCGTTCAGCCTCAGTTTCCTTATGTGTAAAATAGGATGATGGTGCCTGTCCATCGTGATCACTGTGAAATGAAGTGTGCCGTGGACGTTCGGCACCGGACGCGGTGTCCAGTCTACCATAAGTGCTCCATAGACGCGACTGCTCTCACCACTACCAGGTGTGGCTGCAGAGCTCAGCGTGAGGAGGCTCGTGCTGCCTTCGGGGAGCTTGTGGCTGAGCAGAGATGCGACAGAGGCCGTGACCGCCAGCATGGAGGCCGGACGTGGTATATGCGGGATGGCATGTGTAAGCCGGGCACACGCATGCTCCGGGGAGAGTGGCCAGCCTGCAAGGCCCACAGGCTGGGTACTCTTCTCAGCACATCACAGGGTTTGTCTGGGTCCATCCTCATTAGCCTACCAGGGAGTGCTGCCGTGTTCCCATTTCACAGATGAAGAGCCTGGTACAGCGTGAGTGTGTCCCCCAAACTCACATGTTGAACACTTGATTCCCTGCGTGGTGTGTGGAGATGTGGGGCCTAATGGAGGCGTCCAGATCATGGGGTCACCACCCTCGGGAATGATCAGTGTTGTGATGGCAGGGACGGGTTCCTCACAAGAGCAAGAGTTTGGCCCCCTCTTGCTCTCTTTCACCCCTTTGGCCTTCTGCCCTGGAATAAAGGCCTTCACCAGGTGCCAGTCCCCCCATCTCGGACTTCCCAGCCTCCAGAACCACAAGCCGGTACATTTCTGTTCTTTATAGATTACCACAGAGACAGCGCTGCTCACTGCGCGTGCTCTAGGGGGAGCCGCCCAGGCCAAGGCATAGGCAGCCTTGAATGCCAAGCCTGGGAGCTTGGAAAGCTTCCTGCTGGCAGCGAGAATCCAGCCACTGCTGGGCTGTGGGTGAGTGGTGAGTGTGGGGGATGGCCAGATGTCAAAAATAGGTTGGAGGATGAGGGGAGGGGAGAGAGGAGGGTGGGAGGCCAGGGAGGGGCATTCCTGGTGAGAGCCGAGGAGGGTATGCCGGGCCAGGGTGGAGAGGAGGGACAGACGATGGCACAGCGAGGAAGTGGGGTGACACACTAGCAGGGGCGGCTGCTTCTGGACAAGCCCCGGCCCGAGTGCTGGTTTAACCCTCACGACAACACCTTCCTACATTGCTGATGAAGGAAGCAGTGCCCAGAGAGGTGAAATGGCTTGTCTGCAGCTGGAATGGGCCTTGAACACAGGCTGCCAACTCGAGCCACTGTGCAAGCATGATGGGAATCAGTAACACTGGAAGGGGAGCCAGAGGTACCCCAACGTGCCACCCAGCACAGACCCAGCACATGGTAGGTACCAGCAAATGTCGGGTGGCTGGATGGAAGGGAGGGAGGAAGAGAGGAAGCAAGGAAATGGGAGAGGGAGACAGGGTTGGTGGTCAGAGCTTCGGACGGGCCAGCTCCCCTCTGCCTATCCCCTAGCCATTACTAATACTTCATCCATGCCTACCCCTAAGTGCCAGCTTGGAAAGAGTTCTCAACCAAGGAGGCCTATCTTGAGAACCAGGGAGTGCCCCAGATCAAAGGACCCTAGTGTCCCGACCCACCCTGCCCCTGTGCAGCCTGTGGGCTTCTGGTTCCCCTCTGCACCGACAATGGCTGGCGGAGCTTTGTTCTGAGGTGTGGTCATGTCTGACCACAGCCAGCTGGGATCCCTCAAGGGCAGGACTGAGGCCCACTCATCCTGGCTTCCTGGAGGGCTGGCTCCTTTCCCAGGAAAACTCCTGTTCACCCTTCAAAATCCAGCTCAGATGTCACTTCTGAGAAGTGTCCTAAAGTCAGAGACAGAGAGAAATCAGACTCAGATAGACTTAGAGAGAGAATAAAAGACAGAAGTATCTGGAGAGAAAGAGAAGGAGACAGAGAAGAGAGACACGGAGAGAGGAGACGGCAAGACAGGACAGAGAGGCTGCCAGGCCCCAGGGAAGTTTGGACTCAGAGCAATAAAGACCAGGCTTAAGTCCCCTCACCTCCCAGGAGTCCTGCGTGGAGCTGGGAAGGGCTCTGGAGGCAGCGGGCACAATGGCCCCATGTGACTGCAGAGCGAATCAGCGGCAGGTCATGACATAGAGGAATCGTTTATTGAAAGCTCAGGACTTGCCACTGAGCCCCAGACCACTCTCCAAAGCAGTCCTGTGGCTAGCCCAGCAGTTCCTACTCAGAGCGGGGACAGAGAGGCAGGGCCAGAGGGCACAGGTGGACCCGGGCAGATACTGTCACTAACACAGGCTAAAGACTGAAGGGAAACTGAGGCAGAGTGGGCAGGTGGGCAGGACTCCAGGTCAACAGGGAGCAATGGCAGCCATCTCTCAGGCTCAGGAAGCCACGGTCAGCACAACGGCATTCTGTAAGGAACAACAGTTCTCAGTGAGGCCCCTAAGTCCTACGCCCAGCATTCCTGCCACACCCCAGCCCCTGTAGCCATCTGTATCTCCCCACCCCACCCAGGGCCAGCCCGGTACCTGGTACACAGCAGGGACTCGTTAAGTGAGCGAATGAGCAAATGGATGCACGATGGATAAAGGACACCCAGGGTGGGACAGGTTGCTGACAGTAGGAGACTCAAGTTCAAGTGCATTTTGGCCACTGATTTACTGTGTGGTCTTAGGCTAGAAATGTGCCCTTCTTAGTCTTGGTCTTTATCTGAGAAATGGGAACAAAACCTCCTATCTGCTTACCTCCCAGAGCTGTTTCAAGACTCAGGTTGTACTAATTTGAAAAAGATGCTGAGACTATGTCAACAGTCAGCAAGAAGGGCTGGCAGGTGGTGGAGTGCTTAAGTGCTGGACTCCTACATGGTTAATTGCAGTTCGAGTCCTGAACCCGGCAACTTGAAACTCACACTGAGTGCATATACATGTGTGGCAAAATCCTGAGAGGAGAATGGAAAGGGAGTGTGGCGTGGCCATCTCCCCTAGGGGGATAATTTCTTGCTTCCTGTGTCTCCATCTCTCTGTGTCTCTCTGGTGTGAGTGCATGTACCCTATAGCAAAAATTTCTAAAAAATAAGTCAGCAAATAAAAGCGTTATGGGGGGCAGATGGTGGTGCAACAGTAAATAGGTAAAACACAGAACTGTGAGGCTGACCCATGAGGGGAGGTTCCAGGTTCTAGATACACTTCCAGAGACCTTCCTGAGCAGGTCAGGCACATGTGTGCTTATGACCCAGGATTGGCTGAGGCTAGGGGTGGATCATGGTGTCAAGACTCTCTTGCTCATGGAATATATAAATAAACTTTAAAGAAAGGGTCTCATGATCTATTAGTCATGTCAGCATGGGCACAGGATAAGGGAGAGATAACACGTGTATTTGCTACCCCTGGAATAGGGGAACTATGATCCTGTGAGTGAAGCTTAGGTTCTGTTCTATAGATCAGACGTGTGTCTGAATGCAATAAGAAAATCCTCTGTAATTGATTAACAATGTCTGCCATGGGCAAGCAAGGAAAAAGTGGTAGCACATATGTCATGGAAATGGGTATTATGAAAAAACTGCATGGATTTCTTTTTTATTTTTTGCATCAATATAAACTTATACTTTAAATTCATTTTTTCCATGAACTTCGTGAAGTTCCCACATATATCTGCCATTCCTGAGTTAAGTAATTTACAATTTTTTTGAGAGAGAGATTTTTGCTAATGGGTGCATGCTAGAGAGACAGAGAGAGACAGAGAGACGGAAAGCAAGAAATCACCCCCCAGCGGGGATGGCCACACTGCAATCCCTTCTCTTCTCCCCTCAGGAGTTTGGGCATACATGCACACATGCCCAGTGTGAGTTTTAAGCACTGAGTCTGGGACTCAAACTGTGGTTGACCACATGGGAGTGCAGCAACATAACCATTACACCAACTGCTGGTCCCAGTAATTTGCCATTCTGTGAGTACTTTAAAAATGGTACAGGGCAGACCAAACAATGAGGCAAAGCATATCCCTCATGGATTTCAAGCAGGGCTCTCCAGAGACAAAGTTCAGACCCAGCTAGGCCACATCTGCAGAGGAAACTCACCTCTATGATTTCCAGAACTGAATTGGCAAAATTGACGTTGAGAATCTTGGGCAGGGGAATTCCAACATTCAGGTCCACTGTAAAGAGAGAACGATTGCTGGAGCCAGCAGGTGGCATGTTGGTTAAGGTGTGGATTCCCACATGGCCGACTGAGACTCGAATCCTGGACCCAATGGTTTGAAAATCATAACAAATAGTTAAATAAATAAATGTTTAAAAAATAAAATAATTTTAAAAGAGAGAAAGAGAGAGAATGGTTGAGAGCAAAAATATGGGTGTGGAGGGTGTCTCAGACCTTAAGGGCCCTAGGACCCCACTAATTCTGCCCTATTGCTTTCCTCCGGCCAGTCGCTTCTCTTCCTGGGGATATAGCTTTCTTCTGGAAAACTCCTATTTGTCCTCCTACGTCCAAACAAAAATGTCCCTTTTCTGTATGTGTCAGTGGCTCTCCTCAGTAAGGCCACCTAGAGGTTTTATCAATCCCTTGCGGTCCCTGGATTGTGTGTATTACAATCATTTGTTTATACAATTGATTTCCCTCTGGACTGTGGGAGCAGAAGGCAGGACCCAGGTCAGATCCACTTTTGGGACCACAGCCTGGCATGACCTAAGTGCTAATCAACATCATTTGAGTGAAACATTGGTGCTTCAGTTTCTGCATCTTAGAAATGGGGTCCATCTCTCTATGGCCTCAGTGTCCCCATCAGAACAACAGAGAGAGGCAGCAGATCCAACAACCCCAAATCCAGACACTCCACGTGGCCGAGGAGGAAGCAAAGGCTGCCGTACCATTGACCTTCGGCACATACGCTGCCCGGACCACGTCGCTGAGCCAGTCTTCTAACCGGGACGCCTGCAGCAGAGCACACAGAGAGGGGGAGAGTGGGTTTGCAAGAAAGGAAACCATCCCAGGGAGGGGAACCCAGAGGCCCAGCTCCCCCAGCTGCCCCTGCACCAGAGGACACAGGTCCTGGCAGCTGTCCACCATAACCCTAAAGGGGACTCTGTGACTAAGACTGTCTTCACCCTTGGTCCCATAAGCGTGGAAGAGAAGCCTTCCAGAAGGATATGGGGCCTGCAGGGGACTGTGTCTGAGAAAGGAGGAGGGAAATGTGCCCGCCTCTAGTCAAACTCTGTGAGATCTAACCATAGATTCTTGCCAGTTTAACAACCTTAGAATGTTCTAGAAACTGAGCCCATTGTGAAATCTCAGGGCCTCAGAACTCCATGAGAGGCAGAAACCTTGGGCTCACTGGGACTCTGAAATGTTAGAGTTCCAGAACTTTCTTCCTTGTGTGAAGTTCCGGCATGTTGGACGCTGGTGAGGTTCTAGATATTTACAACTCTGTGAGGTCCTAAGACCTCGGCAGAGCCTAAGGTTCACGTCCCCGAGATGATCACACCCCAGCCCCGATACCCACCTGCTCGACGTGCCAAAGGCAAGCTTAGCCACCCGCTCAGCCATAGGCCTGTGACCCGTTGCCACCCCATGAGACCCCTACCTGAAGCTCTCCTCACCCTCCCGGGAACTTACATCAAAGGCATGGGCGAAGGAGGAGGCCAGCTTGACACTGAGCCTGGTGGGGAGAAGAGAGATGCTGAGCGCCCTGGCTCCCACCACGCACCTGCTGGGAGCTGCTCTGCCCCACCCCAAGCCTCCCACCCCAGCCTGTCCCCACTGTACCCCTTTAGGGTTACAGGCCCCATTCTGCCTCTGTCCGGCCATCCCTCCGAGACTCCGTTTTCTTATCTATGAAAGGATCTGGTAGAATCTAACCTCCCTTCTGAGACATCAAGGCTGTCACCCCTGAAACCACGGCACTTTGGAACCTTGGCCTCACTCCTAGCTGTCCGAACATTTACTTGGGTAATGGCGAGCCTCTCCAAGGACTGCCCAGCCCCTTACCCCTAGACTGAGCCCTGGACAGAGTGCCCTGCACACAGCAGGTGCTCACTAAAGGCAGTGACCTACAGGTGCAGCAAATCTGGCCCTGCCTCCTGAAGGGCCGAGACATGAAGTGGCACCAGGAAGCCCAGGTGAACCCAGGCAGCAGGGTAGAAATGGGACAGCGTGGAACGTGCAGGGGGCTGTGGTAGCAGAGGGGCCCAAGGTGGACACTGAGACTAGGTAGGTAAGCCCTGGGGGCCTGCGGCTCAGGACAGGCAAACCCCACAGACCCTAGGAAAGACCCTGCCACCAGGGGAGGGCAGAGAGGCCCCAGGCCCTACCCCAGCCTGAAAAGTGGAGCCCATACCAACACCTGCTCCAGAGACAGCCTGGAGCGAGCCTGGGCGGCTGCGGGGTTTGCAAACTGTGCAATGCCATGTGCTAAGGATGGACTGTCACCACGTCATCATCTTGGGCGCTATGTTGTCACGATGCCTGTGGCCAGCTGGATGGGGGACACTAGAAATCAGGGAGCCCACATGAACTGCTGGGGTTATACAGCACTCAGGACTCCTGGAGAGCCTTGGGCTGATCACTTGAAGTTCCGAAGGTGGATTTATTGCTAGACACAGGTTTGGAGCAGAAAAGGGAGGCAGTGGAAAAAGCACACACCAAACCCTGCCTCTCTGAGCCCAGCTTCTCCTCTGCAAGGCGGGCTGACTCCCTTCCCTTTCGGGCAGGCCTGAGGGCTAGGACGTTGCTGGAGAGACATTCGGATCTTAGTTGATGCTCAGTAAATAAGAGGTGGTTCCTACTGGTCCCTAATTCCTTCCCTAACCGGAAAAGGACCCTGTTCCCAAGCCCCCACATTACCGTTCCAGGGACAGGGTGATGTGCAGCTTGGTGGCCGAGGGAGCCAGGTGGGCATTCAGAGTCATAGCCTGAGTGGAAAAGCAGGCAGGGTTACCCCTGTGTTTGGAGAAGGGCCTTGGGGACAGGTCTGATGGAGGACTTCTGCCGTCTGCTTTTGCCACTGACCCTTACAGAGGCCCAGTTACTGTGCATCCAGGTCCAGGCTGGGCTCTGGGGAGGAAACTTGAAGGGTGGAGTTTAAGAACCAGAGAATGAGACTCAGGGTGGTCAGTGATGTATGAGAGAGAGCTCTGGAGCTGCAGGAGATGGGCCAGCCTGCAGGGGGTGAGGCCGGGCATCCCTTGAGGATACTTGGGCTGAATCCTGAAAGAGGAGTTAGCTGAGGGAAGGGGACAGCACTCCAAGTGGGGGACTGCAGGAAAAGAAGAGGTGGGATCTGGCGGGTCTGGGTAACTGAGGCTCCAGGTGCAAGGATGGGGACGAGGCAGGAGGGCACTGAGTGCCAGGGTCAGGTGCTGGGCCCTGGGGAGCTAGGACAGACGGGCAGGGGAAGGACCTGTCTCAGCCCAGAGGTGTGCTGGGACACCAGAAGTGAGGGGGTGGGGGCAGACAGGGGAATCTGGGGTGGGGCTTGCCGTAGAGACATCTGGGCAGAGCGGCCGGGGAGCTGAGGCTCCGAGGAAGCCGTGTGGACAGGCCTTAGGCTGGGCCAGACGGCGCTGAGAGAGCCAGCAGGACTAGGGGGTGCTCGGGCTCAGTCCAGATGAAGCTCTGGGGCTACAGGCTGGGAGAGGGGCTTCCTATCTGTGCCACGTGGGGTTTCAGAATTAAGGGGAAAGCACCCCAGAGAATCTCAGTGCCCAGCCCCACCCACCTCTCACCCACTCACCCCACTCAGGTCAAAGAGGGCTTCAGGGGTTCCTTGAGGGTTGTAGGATAGCACATGGATGTTGGCCAGGATGGAGATGGTGGCCTTCTTGCTCTGGAGCGTGATCGTGGGTGCCTCCTTCACCCTCAGTGACAGCAGGAGGTGCTGGTCTGGGGGCAACTTCCCCAGGGCCTGGGGACACATGGGCAGAATAGGAGACATGAGGGCAGCTTAGAGGCTGGTGTTTGAGCCCGTCAGTCAGTCAGTCAACAAACACTCATTGAGCACCTACCAGGCACCGGCCCCCAGCTAGTTACTGAGATTACAACCTGAACCAGACAAGTCTAGTCTCAGCCCCATGAGGCTGGCATTCAGTCGGGGTGAAACCAGCCTGTGGAACAACCAGATCAGATCCCCATCCCATCAGATCCCCATCTCACGCAGAGTCAAAATCCTCCCTGAGGCCGGCAGGGCCGTTGTGATCCAGTCTAGTCTTCTCTCCAGCTCACTGCCTCGCCGGCCACTCCTGGCCCCTCTCCCTCCCCTCTCCAGGCTCACTGGCCACGTGCGAGTGGCTGTCCCTTCAACCTGCCAGGCACGCTGCACCTCAGGGCCTCGCACGTGCTGTCTCCGCCCCCTGGGCATGCCCCCCCCCCCCCCGGGTTCTCTCCATCACCTCCTCTGACCCTCTGCTCAGGGGGCCCCTCCTCACTGAGGCATCCCATTGCACCCTGTTCCAAAGCACTGCCCGGCCCTGCTCATCTGTGTCCCCCACCCATTCTCCTCCACCCTCCGATGCTGTTCGCGTCCTTTTTAATGTGGGCAATGTCGGTCACCCCTGCCAGATGGCAGCTCCCTGAACTCGGGGCCTCTGTCTACTTGTCCCTGCTTGTCCTGCAGCCCCGGGTCTGGGTCTTTCCCTGTGCCAGTGCAGGGCCTGGTGCAGTACAGGTGCTTGATGGAGGTCAGCCGACTGGCTGAACGAGCCACGCCAGTGGGACTGGAATGTCGGAGTCTCGTCATGATGCCATCATGGCCGTACAGAGTGGTGGAAGCCGTGGGGCCCAGAACACAGAATCACGGCCCCCGGACACTTGGATGCTGGACTCTGGGACTGATTCCTCTAGCCCAGGCTCCCACACTGCAGGATCATCGAGACGAAGAGTCACTGATTCCACCCTCCTGTGCCCATAGACCTTCATAGAGGCAGACTCAGAGCTGGGCCCGGGGGGTGGAAAGCAAAGGCTTCAGCCTCCAGGGACAAGGGATGTGGCACAGGCTGTCTCCATGGATCCCCGTTCCCTGCCATCGTCACTCCCCATCCCACCTACCCTCCTACAGTTCCTGCCATCAGGAGGGTCTATGACTGTCACCCCAATCCTGTCCTTCTTTGAGACTCTCATGCCCTTCAGCCGAGTGACTGCAAGGCGAGGCCCCTCTCCCACCTTGCAAGGGGAGGCCCCTCTCTCACCTTGCAAGGCTGCCTTGAATCACCACCTGTAAGGACTCACAGAGCTTGTCCTCTGGACCCCAAAACTCAGCTGCCCCCTCCATCTTGTCTGACAAAATCCTATGCCCTCTGGGTCTGTCTTTCTTTTCAAATTTTGCCAGAGGGTGCATGCACTTGCCAGAGAGACAGAGTGAGGGGGAAAGTGAGAAAGTACCCACCTCATGGAGAATGGTTATGCTGCAATCCCTTCTCCTCCGTTTCTCCCTCCTTTTGGGATTTTGGACACACATGCACACATGCCTAATGTGTGTTTTATCTGCCAGGCCTGGGACTCAAACTATGCAGTAGGCTATGAAGAATCCAGCTGCCTTAACCACTGTGCCACCAGCTGGCCCACCTCCTTCTAACATCGATCAGAATTTGCTATTACATAGAGACCGTGTGGTAATCATTTGAACTTTAGTATGAATTCAGATTCTCACAGCTGGAAGTGGCTGGTCCAGCCCTCGTTGAATGGGCTTCCTGCCCCTTCTCCCTTTTCTCCCATCTCTAAGACAGTGTCCTGAGTCTTCTGTCTGGGAAGAGGCAGACTCCCCCGGACAGAGACTAAGATCAGGATGAAGTAGGCAGTTGGAGAGAGGGGGCTCAGTGACCTGGAGAGAATCTCCTGCCCTTTGCCTGCTGGAGAGGCAATGGCCAGGGGACAAATGCCCAGTGAACCTCGGAGGCAGCCCACTCCTGGCTCTTTCCTTTCTAAGCAGAGTCTGCTCTCAGGACAGAATCAGGCACGAGGCATGCTCACTTCAGCGTCAGTTTGGACCCCACACTTCATTGCAGTTGCCTGGAGAGCTGAATTGAGAAGGATTCTGGCGTCTACTCAGGCTCACTGGGAAACAGTCACAGGGACCAAACCCCAGGAGAGGGCCACTCACCTCAGGGACCAGAGCTGCCAGGCCTGTCGTTGTCAGCGGGACATTGCTTGGAACCTGACCCGAGACCAAACAGGAGAAGGGGTTGGTGAACACAGACAGGAAGATACCTTCAGCACACTTGGAAAAATTTGCCCTCTCCCTCCCCTCTAATCAAACACACACACATGCGCGCGCGCGTGCATGTGCGCTCGCACACAAGAAACTGCCTCTGGGTGGGACTCCTGGACATGGGTTTTCCAGATCCACCAAATGTGAGACACCAAAGGGGAATCAAGAGGCCCCAAAAGCTACAGAACGAATGTACGAGTGACCTTCGTTTCAGTCCGACCCTCATTTTCTCTTCTCCAACTCAAATCTGCTCTTGAAACGTAGAGGAAATGTTAGCCATTCACGGTTTAGCATAAAATTGGGCTTAAACTCAAAAGGGGCTTCTCTGGGAAGCTGGCTCCATTTCATATGCCGGTCTAACCGATTGAAAGTGGCTTCCTCAGGGCCGGCAGGAGGCGTGGTTAAGGGTGCAGGACTACCACGTGGTCGGCCACAGTTTGAGTCCCAGACCTGGTGGCTTGCTTTCTCACTTTCTCTGTCTCTCTCACTTGCTCTTGCTCTGTCCCTCTCAGATCAAATTAAAATAAGTAAATAAATGGGGGCCGGCAGGTGGCATGGTGGTTAAGGGCGCTGGACTCCCACATGGCCGACTACAGTTCAAATCCTGAACCTAGCGGCTTGCTTTCTCACTTTCTCTCTCTCTTATTCTGTCCGTCTCTGGTCAAATAAAAATAAATTAATAAATTAGTAAAGCTAAATAAAATCATTATTTTTTTAAAGTAAATAAATGAATAAGGTTCAATAAAAAACAATTCTTTAAAAAAACAAAAGAAAGTGACTTCCTGGAGTGCCCAGTTGAAAAGGATTCAGAGGTGTCATTCGGGTTTCAGTAAGTAGAGGCCATTAAGAGTTGCAATGTCCTGGACCAGCAGGTGGTATAGTTGTTAAGGCACTGGACTCCCACATGGCCAACCACAGTTCAAGTCCGAGACCTGGCAGCTTGTTTTCTCACTTTCCCTCTCTCTCTGGTGAGGGCATGGGCCCTATAACAAATTTTAAAATAATAAATTAAATTAAATAAATAATTTTTTAAAAAAGAGTTGCCATGTCCACCCCAAGTGTGGGAGTGGGCAGCAGTAGGGTCTGCACATAGGTGTGTCCGACTTTCCCCTAGGACAGAGAGGAGGCCCAGGCAGGCTGACCAGCGATGGTGTGACTTGGTGAGCACAATGCCAAGGGACAGCAACATCTCCAAGCTCTGCCCAGCTCCCCGTCCACACTCACCAGGTCAGGGGTGATGTCTATATCGAGGGCGCCGTTGGTCTGCAGAAGCCCAAACACGGTGTTGAAGAGGTACAGTGGCACTGTCACCTGGGATGTGTGGTCCTGCTTGGGGGGCACCTTGACCGGCATGGGGGGCTTGGGGAAGTCGATGATGTCACCAGCTACACTCTTCACAATGGGCTGCAGGGCCAAAGACAGGGCATGAAGCATCTCAGGGCTGCTCACCCACCCGGCCTGGACCTCCTGATGGCGCTCTCCCCACTCACTACCCCACCCACACCTGCTGTGGGCAGGGCCCCCGTGGGCACTCACGTTGATGTCCAGCTCAATGTACTGGTTAGAGATGAGAGGCAGTGTGGCCAGGGTGAATTCCACAGATCCGAGAGCCCCCATGGGCACCAGGCCTGCGTGGGAAGGACAGGGGAGAAAGACCCCATGAGCCCAGTCCCCAGTAACAACAGCCCTACTTCTGTTCATTGAATGCTTAGCGTTATACTAAGAGTTTACTTGGGTGCTACTGTCAATCCCATTTCACAGAAGAAACTGAGGCTCAGGGGAAGTCACCAGCCCAAGTGTACAGTCACAGAGCGGCAAGGCCAGGATTCCCGTTTTCCAGGGCTGGTGTCCTGCGTCCCCCGCGTAATGCTGCACGTGGAGACATCCCTGCCTCAAGTTCTCCTTTTCCTGTGCATGCTTTCCAAAGCGGCGCACACAAGTCTCCCTGATCTCCCTAAGGTGCAGAGAGTCAGGGCTCTGCTGGGGCCGGGGGCCCTGGCTGCCTTCCTTAAGCTCTCTGGCCTTGGTGCCCTTGTCTGACCGGGTAATCACGCTACCCTCCCTCTGTTTCCACAGTGCCTGACGCCATGGTGCTCCATAAACGCTGGCCTGAGCAGCACCATGTGGGACCAGCTGGCTCCGGGGCTCTGCACCCTGTGGAACTAGCCTGAGCCCGACGCTCCTCCAAGAGGCTCCCCCAAGTGCAAGGAGGAAGGAAGAGGTCCCAGGGTCCTGCCCCTTCCCTTCCCCTGAGTATCCTATCCCATTGGGATAATGGGGTACAGGGGACAAGATGGGGCAAAGAGGAAGGGTGGGCCCCAACTTACACAGCACGGCCCCCAGGAGCTCATTCACCACGCCCAGCACGCTGTCCACCACGGGGCACAGCTGTGGCCAGAGGAAACAGAGGTCACGGGACGAGTAAGAATCAGCCCTCGCTTGGTGCTGGGCCAGCTGACTGTCCTTGAAATGCCTTGCTATATGGTGCTGGGACACGGATGAGGGGACACGCGGGTGGGATGCAGGGGAGGGGCTGGAGCTTGAAGAGGTGGCAGGATGAGCAGCCCAAGGCCACTTCGCTTGTTATATGTGCCCTGTTAGAAAGCCCCAGAGGCTGCTGGGGGAACAGAGGAGATATTTCGGAGGCCAGCTGGAGTGTGGGGACAAGGCTGCAGGCCCCTCCTGCCACCACAGGTGGGCCCTGGGAAGCCTAGAATCAGACCCTCGGAGGCGCCTCCACTCTTCCTCCCAGGGTCCGGCCTGGGTCCAGGGTATCCACTACACAGACTGAAATCCCCTGAGCTGTGAAGACAGGGAGCAGAGACCATGTCTAGGAATCACAGGTTCCGAGCCCGAGAGCCCGCCATTGGGACATCAGAGCTGACCCAGTCTGGCTTCTCGTCCTACAGCTGGGGCCCCCGGAGAAAAGCGGCCTGCCCAAGGTCACAGCTATTTGCAAAGAGACCAGAGGGTTGCTGCATTTGAACTTGGGGCCCCAAACTGCAGGAGTCAGGCAAGTTGCAAAAATAGTGGAGGAAACCAGAGAGGCCGGGGAAGCTGGTTAGGGACGGCCCCCTTGGCGCCGGCTGTGTGCCACTCACAGGAGGGAGATGCCAGTTAGCCGGGTGGGTGATTGCACAAGCAAAGCCAGAAATCCAGATTGTTGAACGAAATCATCAATCTCTATGTGTTGCCAATGAACTCTGACCTTAAATCCCTCTTCATGTCACAGAAACCCTACCCTGTCCCTCCATGCAATGGGGCTTGGGCCAGACCCACTCTTTCTCGAGAGTGGCTCATTTCCCCGAAAGATGTCAGGACGGCCAGGACGGGCCATGGACAAGCATCTTGGAGTAGTTTGCTCACATGTCTTATTTACAATGTCTGAATATATCTGCATGTGATTTTCTAGGTCATCTGCATGATCACCAAACACAGGGCCCAGTTTGAGATCATGAAGAGACCCAGTTTTAGTTTAAAGCTAAAGTAAAGCAAAACATAAAGTCAACAGTAATAATACAAGTAGCGGACCCAGCAGGTGGCATAGTGGTTAAGGCACTGAACTCCCACATGGTCGACTACAGTTCGAGTCCCAGACCGGGCAGCTTGAAAATCATGCTGGGCGTGTGTGAATGAATGCCCAAAATCCTGAGAGGAGACTGAAGGAGAAGGAATTGCAGCATGGCCATCCTCCCAGGGGAGGATCTCTCATTTTTCTTCTCACTGTCTCTCTCTCTCTCTCTCTGGCAAGCATGCACCTTATGACAAAAATCTTAAAAAAAGAAAAAATAATAATACAAGTAACAAAAAACGAGCAGGGGTGAAAATGAGACCCAGGTTTGGAGCGGAGGCCTCCTGCCATCTGGAGCTGGAGCTCAGCCTGGGAGGTCAGGGGAGGGTTGCGCCTGCCCATGGACTAGCCGCAGGGGCCCGCCCCACCCTGCTGCGGGGAGGCCCATGGACAGGTGGCAGGATGGGATTACCCAGGGGGCGTAGAAGGAAAGGACAGCCTAATCCTGCCTGGCGCCTGTCTTTACCAGAGCTGGGGTGGGGCGTGCCTGGCCCCCACACTCACCAGTCCAGGCAGCACTTTGAAGAGCGTCTGTTCCACAACCCCAAAGAGAGGTGCAGGCAGCAGCCTGGGCAGAGTGAGACACGTCAGGGGGGCCGGCACTCAGAGGCAGCTCCCCCCAGACATTAGGGCGGTGGGCACTGGGGCTCTGGCTTTCTCTGATCTCGGTAAGGTGTGTCTGGGACTCTGGAGCCTGAATTTAAACCCTGGCTCTGCCTCACCAGGGGACCCAGAGGATGGTTTCAGTTTCCCCATCTGTACGATGCCTGCCTTAGAGAGCTGCCAAGCCCAGGGTAAATGGGAGAGTCGGCATGTCGGGCACACAGTCGGCACCCCTTGTCTGTCCGCCGTTGCCTCCCCCGATGTTTGTAGACATTCAGGCTTGGAGTAGTGCCTGGCTCAGAGTGAGGGATCGATAAGTACTTAGGGAAGTAATAACTGAGTGGGGGAATGAACAATGATCGTGGAAGTGACCTGAGGATGAGAACTGCATGTGGATGGACTCAGGCCTGGAGACCACAGGAGTGCAGAGGAAGGGGTGGCGACCTCAGGGCCCCACTCCCTCCACCGCCACCTCTACCCAGATGAACAGGATGGACCCACTGGAGAGTGAGGAGCCCAGAGGCCCCTCCTAGAATCCTATTATGAAGACCCTTCCAGAGACGAGGCAGCAGGTCCCCCACTCCAAGAAGCTGCTCGGAGATACCCCACAAAGATGGGGCAGAGAAGGGGTGGCGCTGGGATGGGGCCTGGAATATAGAAATTCACGGGGGAGACGGATACGGGGGAGGGACAGGGCAGCTGGAGGAGGTGCAGAGCACTGGGAAGACCTGGGCCCTGGTCAGAGAGCAGCCCATCCCTGCCTCCAACTGCATGACCATGGGCAGTCCCTTCCCTCTCTGGCCCTTGGCCATCTCATGGGAGTGACAATTCAGCACAGGTGCAGGGACAGCCACTGTGTCCTGCTGGATGTAAAAGTGCCTCTAGATCCTCAAGTCCAGGTCCTCCCTCGCGGTACAGATGAGGACACTCAGGCCTAGTCAGGGGATGGGTTCCCTTCCAGACACAGCAGGCTGGGGCAGAGACGGTCTCTCATGCTAAGAGCAGCGATTGAGATTCCCGCTAATGGAGGGACCCCAGACGATGCTAAGCTTGCTCCATGTTGGGGAGGGGACAGCAGCACTGTGGGGGGGGGGAGCGGGTGATAAGCAAGACATCCAGGAGTGGGAGTGGGTGGGCAATCCGTGGGCTGGGCCGGAATCCCTGTCCATGGTGGGTTCAGTCTGACTTTCTGTGCAGGGGAACAGAACCCGACTGGGCCGACGAATGGCTGGGATGAGTTTAGACCCCAGGTCACCATTTCAGGGGGACTAAGGTGGAAGGGGTGGGGCCAGGAGGCGCCCAGATGCGTGTGAGACATGAGATGGGAGACGGTCGAGGCGAGGGTGGCGCCGCCGTGCCTGCAGACTCACCCCGACAGCAGGCTGATGTGGCCCAGGAGCGTGCTGCAGCGTTTGAGGACCAGGGTGGGCGTGCCCCTCGAGCTCACGCCCAGCCCCACCCGAGATGACACGTTCACTTCCACCTCCAGCTCCAGGAGGCCCCCCAGGGGGCTGCAAGATCCGACACTGAGGGCGTGGCCAGGCGGCCAAGGCCCCACAACACACACAACCACCACCAGGCACAGCCACACCCATCCCAAGCCTGGAGAAGCTGAGTGGTGTGGCCTGAGAGTGGTCTTACCCCGCCTGGCCAACCTCTCACCCCGGTATCTCTGCCCCAGTCTCTACATCTTTGCACCCTCTTTGTCCTGGTGAGCCCTGGGCAGTGGGGTAGGGCCCAGAGGGAGAGTCGAGGAGGTCCCCTGGGGCAGTGGGCTGGAGGTCCCTGGGGAGGGGCCGTGGGAGAGGGACAGGCAGTAGGATGGGAGTCCACTGAGGAGGAGGTAGGGTGGAGGGGGAAATAGGGGCAGTGGGGTAGTGGTGGGGCACAGCAGGATAGGGGTCCCCAGGGGCACACTCACCCAGAGCCATGCAGGCCCACCTTGGTGTGGAGGTTCAACTGC
The DNA here is from genome assembly GCA_026018925.1 of Tupaia tana. Classification (NCBI taxonomy): domain Eukaryota; kingdom Metazoa; phylum Chordata; class Mammalia; order Scandentia; family Tupaiidae; genus Tupaia; species Tupaia tana. Next base: position 31,147,594 of record JAKSZU010000015.1, read on the forward strand.
ACCCCGAATCCCGGCAGCAGCTTCAGTGTCACCTTGGGCAGCATAAGTTCCTCAATCTTCAGCCTGGGGTGGAAGTCAAGGAAAGGAATGCTCACTCCCAGAGACCACAAGTGCCTGGACCCTTCGGACCCGGTGAGACCCTGAGTCCCCTGTCTCACGCCGTAGAGCCAACCAGGAGCCTCCGGGCCAGTTCCTGTAGCTCTCTGGGCCTGGGTTTTCTCAGCTGTGAAGTGTGGTACTAGTACCCTTGCAAGAAAGTTGCAAAGACAATGAGATAACGTAGGTGAGGAACCTGGTCCAGCACGTGCTGGATAAATGTAGGATGGGATATGATAGTATTTCGTGAGCGCTTCGTGTGTGCCAGCCTGTTTTCGCTGCGTGACAACAGGCTAACTCAGCGTCTTGCCAGCAACCCCATGATTGACTGCTAACGGTGCAGCCAGGTGGCCCACACACCAGCTCTGCAACTAACTGACTGTGTGACCTTGGGCAAGTCACACTCATGCTCCGTGCCTCAGTTTCCACATCTGTAATACAGGGAATGACAACACCTAGCGCGATGTGACACATAGTGAACCTCAGGCAACATCCACTGTTACGGCGCCTTTTCCAGACGTCATGTGCTGTTGGGGGAGGTGACACCCACTCCCCCTCTTCCACTCCTGGCACTCCATTTTCTCCTGTCAGAGGACCCTTTCTCATACCCTGGCTCCTGGACTTCAGCCTTCCCTGAGGCCTGCAGTTTGCCCTTCCTCTGATTCACCAGCAGCCATGGACGGTTTCCACTGGCTAGCTGGCCAGGCGGTGGCCTACGATTAAACACACAGACGCCTTTCCCCTCCTACCCCAGTTGAGTGAGCTCCGCCAGGTCACTACCAGCCAGGCCTCATTCTCCCCACCTGTTAAATGCAATTGGTCCCTTAGACCAAGGCGGGTAATTCATTTCCAATGCTTAGCATGGTGCCAGGTACTCATGAGGCTCTGGATACATGTTTATTAATTTGTAACTATATAAATATGAGAGGACTTTATAAAGCTCATGGAAGGGACCAGCAGATGGTGCAATGGTCACATTGTTGGACTCCCGTGGCCGACCAAGTTTCCAGTCTTGGACTCAGAGGCTTGAAACACTCCTGGCATGTGTGTGTGCATGCCCAAAATCTCAAGAGGAGAATTGAGAAGAAACCGCAGAATGTGGCCATTCCCCCCTGTGTGTGGGGGCGTGATTTCTTGCTTTCTGTCTCTCTCTGCCCAGTGAGCATACATGTGCCCTATAGCCAAAAAAGAAAAAAGAATCTCTCTCTCAAAAAAAAAAAAAAAAAAAAATTTTAAATAAAGAACCCATGGAAATATAATAAGTTTATTTTGGTAAAACTAAAAATTAACATTCATGCATAGTTTTTTCATAATAGTCTATTTCCATGAACTTTTCAAAGACCTCCCTCTTGTATTAGCCATTATGTGTTTTTTTTTTTTTTTTTTTGGAGAGGTTTTTGCTATAGGGCGCGTGCGCTCGCCAGACAGACAGAGAGAGACATAGAGACAGAAAGCGAGAAATCACCCCCCAGGGGGGATGGTCACGCCGCAATCCCTTCTCCTCCATTCTCCTCTCGGGATCTTGGGCACGCACGCACACGTGCCCGGCCCACCGGGTCCGAGACGCGAACCGCGGTCGACTACGTGGGAGTCCAGCGACATAGTCATTACGCTAACTGCTGGTTCCCGCCATTATGTGTTTTCATTCATTCATTCAAAAAATTTGTAAGCATCTATTAAATGCCAAACTCTATTTATGACACCAGGTCACGACCTTGAACAAACCATATACAAATCCTACCCCTCCTGCGTTTATAATCTACCAGGGAAAACAAAATACAAACCAATAAAACATCTGATGTGCAGAGGCGTGGTAGGCCCCGTAGAGAACTGGAAGGCAGGGGAGGGGTGGGCGGGGAGACTCAGGGCAGCACTCTGCTTTGAGCAGTCACCTGAAGGAGGGGGCAGAGGGAGCCCTGATGACACCTGGATTAGCCCTGTGAGCCTAAGCAGTTTGTCCGAGGCCACACAGGGAGCAAATAAATTTGACCCCAGCTGGAACCCTCCACACGGGAGCACACAGCCACTCTTGTCCCCCAGGCCCGCAGGAGAACAGTTAGATCACCACCTTTCCCCACTACCTTCTCTGCCAGCAAATTAAGAATTGTCAATATCGCCTCCTTTTCCTGACGTAAACACAAGTTGAGTCTTTCTGGGGGCGTGTAGCAGGTGGGCTGATGAAAGGCCACAGCAGACTCACCCCGAGAGCTCCTGCACGACTCCAAAAACCCCTCCATAGCTCAGCAGGCCACCTCCTCCAAGCAGCCCTCCTGAGCCCAAGAGGCCCTGGTTCACGGATGTGACAGTCCCCAGCACATTTTGCAGAATGGGTCCTCCGACCAGTGAGTTCTGGATGGCTGTGAAAAGTGGGAGTAGGAAGGTGTTGAAAGTCCTTCCCTGATCCCAGGACCATGGCACTTTCCTGGCTCCTCTGAGCTTGAGCAAACCTTTTTTTTTTTTTTTTTTTTCGCTATAGGGCGCGTGTGCTCGCCAGACAGACAGAGAAGAGAGACAGAGAGACAGAAAGAGTGAGAAATCACCCCCCAGGGGGGATGGCCACACCGCAATCCCTTCTCCTCCATTCTCTTCTCGGGATCTTAGGCACGCACGCACACGCGCCCGGCGTGAGTTTTAAGCTACCAGGTCCGGGACACGAACTGTGGTCGACTACGTGGGAGTCCAGCGACATAGCCATTACGCTAACTGCTGGTCCCAGCAAACCTCTTTTTGAAACGAAATTGACCGAGACATTATACTCAGATGGTGGAACCCACTGAACCCCAACAGCTTCCTACTACCTCCACAGAACCGGTGGCCACCCTCCCGGCCTGGCACACGGGAGGTACTCAGTGTTTGTGGAATGAATGAGCGAAGCCCATGCTAATCCCTTCATTTTCAGGATGGGGAAACTAAGGCCCAGAAGGGCGGAGATTTGCTGACCCCATACAGCAAACTGCCTCTGGGCCAATAGCATGACCTGGGCTCCCAAGCCTGGGCTGGCCTGCAGCATGGATACAGAGAGGAAGGAGCTCGGAGGCACGGGTGCCTGATTAGATAGACGAGGTGACCCCCGCTCCCTCCAGGAGAGAGGCCCCGCTCCAGTCCTGACTCTGTGTGCACTCTAAGAAGGGCAGAGTGGAAGGTTAGGAAAAGCCAGGGTGGCTTCCTGGAAGCATTGCTATCCACGACTGCTCTACTTCGTACTTGAGTTTCGCCCAGAAGCCCCAGATGCCAGGTCCAGCTCCTCCAGTGGAGAAATGTGGGGCAGACACTGGCTCCACCTCAACTTCCTCAGCCCTGCCCAGGCCCTGTCCCTGAGCCATAGCCCGAGTCCACATCCCCCAGTCCCTCTTTCAGAAGCTAGTTACTCACCCGATCAAGCCTGCAAGCAAAGTTTAGCCTCTGAATGGCCTCCGCTGTCCCCCACACCCTGGAGAGCATACCATCTAAGCAGCTGCTCTCAGCTGCCCCTCAAAGCAAACCGCTACCCTGTGGATGGGGTTGTTGGCCCTGCAACCAGGACTGCCCACCTCGGGCTCACCTTTGCCCAGTTCATCCTTGTCAATCCGAGCGAGTGTGCCAACCGTCTCAAGAAGCCCCTGGCATGGAGTGGCCAGGCCCCAGAGCAGAAGCAGGGACCCTACGCCCAGCATCATCTGCTGCACACCTGTAAGGGGTGGACACAGGAACGTGAGAACCCTCCTGCCTAAGCCTTTCCCCTCCCTGTCTCCCACCACCAACCTGGAGCCTCCCGCCCCCCAGCACAGTCCAGGTCCAGCCTCACTCCCAGGAGAGCGCTCTCCATGCCAGTAAGACAGCAGCAGCACAGTGCAGCTGCCAAAGTGCGCCAGCCCCCCAGCTCCCTCCGGCTTCTCCTTGATCGGGTTCCAGTTCACAGAAGGGAACACAGAGGCCACGAGAGAAGGAGGGGGCTGCTGGAGTTGCAGAGCTCATCTGTAGTAGGGCCAGAATTCAATCCGAGTCCAACCGACCTAAGAGTCTTAGTCCTCCGGGGCCCCTTTGAGCCTGGCCCAGCATCGAGCGAGAGCTGCCAAGGCGTCTCCCTTTCCAGGATGGCAAGACGGGAGCTCTGTGTCCTGCATCTGCTTTTCCTCTGGCTCATGAGGCCATCTTAGAAGGTGTGGCCTGGGGCCAGCTGGTGGCCTGATGGTTAATGCATCTGATCCCACATGGTGGGCTCTGTAGTTCGAGTCCTGAATCTAGTGGCTTGAAAAGCATGCCGGGTACATTTGCGTGAGTGCCCAAAATCTCAAGAGGAGAATAAGGGAGAAGTAATTGTGGCATGGCCATCCCCCACAGGGGGTGATTTCTCACTTTCTCTCTCTCTGACTTTCTCTGGCAAGTGCACATGCCCTATAGCAAATTAAAAAGGAAAAAAAAAAAAAAGGTGAGTCTGGCTGACTGGGAGTGTCCAACATGCAGACTAAGATGTCCAGTCTCTCTCTTCCTCCTCTATTGCCATCCCAAATGGTGTTGAAAAAGAAAATCGGGGGGTAAGGTATGGGGTGATTAAGTCACCTGGATCCCACATGGCTGACCATGCAGTTCAAATCCCAGTCCTGGTAGTTTAAAAAACACACTGGACACGTGTGTGTCCCGAACCCCAGCTGGATGGAGAAATACAGGAGACAGGACTGTGGCATGACCCACCCCATTTGTGTGTGTGTGGGGGTGCTGTTCATTTGTGTGTGGGCAGGTGTTCCTTCCTCTCTTCTCTCTGAGTGCGCATGCCCCCTAGCAAATAAACTAAAAAAAAAAAAAAAAGGAATGGGATGGGTGGTGGTTTCTGCTAGTCTCATGGAGTAAGATTTTCCTTCGTGAAGTTCCGTGTCTGTCCATCCAATCACATCCCCTCTATCTCATGTCACCTAGGCAGAGTTAAATCTTTCAGTGGTTCCCCACTGCCCTTGGGGTAAACCCCAGGCTCTTCGCCTTCACCCACAGAGTCCATGCTGTTTCTTTGGCTTCCTCCGTCTTAAACATGTCAATGTCCTCCCACCTCAGGGCATTTGCATATGCAGTTCCTTGGGTTAGGAAGGCTCTTTGCATGACAAACTCCTCATCCTTCAGGTTCCAAATAATTGTCCTCTCCCTGGGGATGCCCCCCTACTTCACCTTGTCTAAAGAAGCCCCGTTTGTCACTAATCATTACCTGGAATGTTTCTTTTAAGGTGCTTGTCATCATTTGCGATTACACGGTATACAGTCCTCATTTGCCATCTCTATAGGCTCTGAGAGGGCCAGGACTGTGCTAGGGCCTCCACACATGGCTGTGTGCCGGAGGGGAGGGTGCTGAGGGGGCCAGAGATAGACCTGCAGGCACGTTTCCCTGGACCACCCTTTGCTTGGTGCAGGCTGTGTCTGCCCAGAGAAGGCCTTCTCTGTCGCACAAAGGTGCCACGCGGTACCTGTGGACCTGCAGCAGTTCAGGCTGTGTCTGGACTCACTCCAGAGTAGCTCCCTAAAACCCCCTGGGGTCTCTCCCAGAAGGAAATACCCACATGATGGGAAGCCAGTCAGGTCCCACAGCTTAGAGAAACACAGACACCCCCTCTAACCCGTCCACAGGGCGACTCTGTCTCCAGTCTACCCGATCCTTCCACGAACTGTACAGCAAGCCTTTGCTCCTCTCTGGGCTCCTGCTCCCTCCCTGTCCCCCAGTCCCCTCCCAGGGTGAATTCCTTCTGTGGCTGTTATTCAGATGGGAGAGCAGAGAGCCTTGGGGAGCAGGACAGGGCCCGCTGCCCCGAGCTGCCTTACCCACTTGCTCCTGCAGTTCCACAAGGGGTGGGTGGGGGTTCCCAGCCTCCTGTAGGTGCCTCCACATCCCCAAGCCCGAGGGCGGCCCTTATATGCCACAGCAGCTCTGGATACACAAAGGGGGCTCCATCGCCAGAAACCCGTCAATATGTCATGTCAGAAGCAAATTGCGGTTTTCCCTGAGGGCCTGGGCTAAGCCTTCCTCCTGGGAGAAGAGTGAGGGGACTGGGGTCGGTGCCCAGGGGCGGAAGTGAAGCGTGGGGGCTGCAGAGACAGCCACCTCCTCCAGAGCGGGGGCGGAGCTCTGCCACCCCCCATTAAGTCACCTATTGGGCTCCTTCCAGGGCTCCTTAAGAGCCACCTCAATGGAACAAAATGCACCCTGCCTCCGCTGGTAGCCCACACCCCCTGACAAAGTCCCAGGGAGAGAAGGAAGGGACTCAGACTGCTGGGTCTCAGGGTCCTCTCCCACCCCACCCCACCCAGCTTAGCATGGAAATGGCCACGGGGTGGGCCTAGAGGGAGTGTTCTGGGCCAACGGAAGGGTGTCAATGCCACCCCCAAGGCCCAGCATCCCCAGGGCAGGCTGCTCTGTCACCTTTCTGAGGCTGGTCCAGATAGCAATGAAGAGAAATTCATTCATTCACTCCTGCATGCATTCATTCATTCTACAGCAGGCATCTGTGAAGCATCTATTGTTTGCCTCTCTCTTTCTCTCTCTCTCTCGCTCTGTCTCATTTGTTCATGAAAGAACTAGATAAACTTCAAAGGAAAAGAAAAAACAGACAAACCCCCTGCCAGAAGGAGCCGGCCAGTAGAAATACAATGCCATTTCAAATTTTCTGATAACCACATTTTTTAGAAAGGTTAAAAAGAAACAGGTGAATCTCACCTAATAGTGTAGTTTATTGAACTCCATATATCTAAAATATTATCATTTAATGTATAATCAACATAAAATTAATGTGATGCCATACTTTTTCTCATCCTAAGTTTTTGGAAAGCCCCCTACAGACACCAAATTTGGAGCCTGCCACATTTCAAGCATCACCAGTGTGGCTCTTGGCCATCGGACTGGACAGCATGCTCTGGAGGGGACAAATGAGCACTTGACACAATCAGTCAGAAGCTCCTCGGGTAAATAAAGCAGGGTGGGGGCTCGGGAGTATGAAGAGGGGCTGTCATTCCCGATTCGGTGTTCACGAAAGGCTGGCTTCATATTGGAGCAGGGGGTAACTGTATTTTTTCAAGTTCTTCCTTTCTTTCTTCCATGAGCACGAAAGAAAGAAAAGCCAGCACCCCCAATAGGGTATAGGGCCCTCATGCCATGATCCAGCCCTGACTCTAGCCAGCCCTTGTGTGTCCAGGAGGTCTCTGGATGTGAATCCCGAACCTTCTGCTGTGGGTCAGTCTCAAAGAGCGCTGTGCTCCCACTGTACTCTTGCCCTGCCCCAGGGGTGACTTTGGACCTGAAGAAGGAGGAAGTGAGATGGGTAACTGGGGAAGATCCTGCCAGGCAGAGGGAACCACAGTACAAAGGTCCCGAAGCCTGTGATCCAGGAATAGCAGAGAGGTGGGGGGCTGGGGGAGTGGGGGATATGGGGCCGAGGAGGTGACAAGGCCCTGCCGTTACTACATGGACTGACTGACTCTGGTTTTGATTTGCAGTTCTTCTGCAGGACCAGCTCAGGCATCGCCTCTCCCAGGAAGCCTTTCTGACCCCTAGGCTGAATGATGGACTTCCTCTCTCAGAGCTCCTGACACGCCAGGCTGTCACTGTGAGTCTGTGAGCCCATGGGTCTGTCTCCTGCCTGGAGCCCTGAACCCCTTCCTGGAGAACTGATGATATTTGCCTGGTTTACCTCAATAACCTCTGAACTCTTAACCCTACCTTGTTCTTGGTAAGGACTTTAGACCTGGACCAGGTTACTCAACCACATCATACTTTTTAAAAATTAAACTTTTGGGCCAGCAAATGTTTAAGGCACTAGATTTCCACATGACCAACCGCGTGGTTCAAGTCCCAGACTGGTGGCTTGAAAATCAGGCCAGGCATGTGTGCGTGCGTGCCCAAAATTCCAAAGAGAACGGGAGAGAAAAGATTTCAGCGAGGCCATCCCCCTGGTGGATGATTTCTCACTTTCCCGCTCTCTGTTTCTGGCAAGTGTACGTGCCCTATAGCAAACACCTAAAGATAAAATAAATAAAAATTAAACTTTTTATTGAAATACAAAACTACATTCAGAAGAGGGCACGGATCACAATTGTACAGCACAGTGAATTTTCACAAACCGAGCACTCCAGAAGCCCCTCTGGTGTCCCCTGAGCCCCTGCCCTCCAAGGGTGACGCCTGCCCTAGCCTCTAACACAGCAAATGAGTCCAGCGCGTTCTTGGTGGTCATTTGAGCACAATCACGTATGTGTACTCCTCTGTATGGGCTCCCTCTCACTGTATGTCCGGGAGCTTCACTCCCACTGTTGTGTGTGGAAGGGGGTGTCCTCCCCTGCCTGCACTCACTACCCACCGCGGGGATGCCCCAGTCAGTTTATCACCTCCTGGCCACGGCTCCTGGGCTTTCCAGCTGCCGCCTATTACAAATGCTGCTGCTATGATGTTCTTGCCAGCCTTTTTGTGGATGTATGTTTTTGTTTTAGATTTTTGCCGTAGGGTACACTCGCCAAAGAGAGACAGTGAGAGGGAAAGTGAGAAGTCACCCCCTAGGGGGGAATGCCACTTCATAATCCCTTCTCCTCCACTCTGCTGCTGGGATTTGGGGCACATGCACATACGCGCCTGGTGTGATTTTCAAGCCGCCGGGTCCAGGGCTCAAACTGCAGTCAGCCATGTGAGAGTCCAGCATCTTAACCACTACACCACCTGCTAGCCTGGGACACGTGTTTGTATTTTCTGTTTCTCGTGGATAAATAGTGAGGAGCAGAATGCTGGATTACAACAGGGCATGCGCACACTTCGCTAGCTGTGGTCACGGCTCTCCCAAGTGCACAAGCCCACCCCCAGCCTCCAGTCACTCCACAGCCCAGCCTCGGCAGTACTGGGTGTGTTTTTAGGACACTTATTTAAAAGAGAGGAAAGGGGTCTGGACAGTGGTCCAGAGGTAAAACATGATGTTTTGTGAGGTTGATCCACATGGGAAGTTTCTGGGTTCGAGTGCAGAGACCTCCCTGAGTACACTAGGCATGTGTGTGCCGTGATTTGGGGTTAGCTGAAGGCTGTGGGTGCATTGTGGTATCGAGACCCTGTTGAGGGTACTGACTCTCTCTGTCTCTCTTGCTCAAGGAAAATAGTAAATAAAGTTTTATTTTTTAAAACTATGGGACCAGCAATTGGCATAATGGCTATGTCACTGGACTCCCATGTAGTTGACCATGGTTCGAATCCCAGACCCAGTGGCTTAAACTCACGCCAGGTACATGTGAGTGTATGCCGAAGATCCCAAGAGGAGAATGGAGGAGAAGGGATTACAGCGTGGCCATTCCCCCTGGGGGGTGATTTCTCGCTTCCTGTCTCTCTGTCTCTCTCTGTCTTTCTGGCAAGCACATGCATCCTATAGCAAAAACCTCTCAAAAAAAAAAAAAAGAGAGAAAGAGAGAGAGAAACGAAAAGTAATCGGTAGTGTTTATTGAGCACTCATACTCCATATGAGTCACCGGCGTGTGTGAACCTGTCCAGTCCCCACAATGAGTGAGGTCCGTACTGGTATTATTTCTAAGGCTCAGCAAGGGAAATGATTTGCCCAAGGTCACCTGGGGGCCCATCCAGGCCGTCTGACCCTCTCACCCACCACCTTAATCACTGTCCCGTCCAGCCTCTTTGGAGGAAGGAAACTGCTACCTCACTTCTGACCTGCCTCATCTTCCAGCTTCCTTCCAGACCCTACCCCGCAGGAGACTCTGACCCACGCCAGCTCCAGGAATCCTCATCTCGCGTCATGCACCAAAGTCACGTCAGTGCACGGAAAGGGATTCATTTAAATACAAGTCTCTGGGCCTCACCTTTGAACCCTGGCTCAACAGGCCACGGTGGAGGGCCTGAAACGTATGCTTAGCAACCTCTGGAGACAGTGTGGCATGCAGTTCTATGGAGGGTGAGGGTGGTGGGAGCCAAGGAAGAGATTAGAGCAGGGAGGACTTGACAAGGAGAAATATCCCAGGGCATTAGCTCCTCGAGAGAAGGCTCTGGAGCCAGGACTCCTGGGTTCAAATCTCAGCTCTTGCTATCAAGGGACTTATCTCACTGAGCCACTGCATTCTCGTCTGTAAAACAGGCTGACGCTAAAGTGCCCATCTTCAACGGGTCTGGCTGTGAGGACAGGCATCCTAGAATGGGCTTGAGGAAGGGGAGCCAAAGGAAAATCCGACAACAGGAGACCCCAGGAGGCCTTTCTGGGTGTACCTCATCTGAGAACTGGCTGGGAGGGTGGCAGGGCAGCTGATGGGACATAGGTGTGGAGAGCACTGTGGGGTCTTGAGCTTCCCAGTGCTGGGCTGCCCAGTGGGTCCCTGGGGGGTCAGTAGCTGTGGGCCCAAGACCAGAGAGCTGGCTGTGCTCCCCTCACTCCGTGACCTTGTGCCTCAGTGTCTCCAAGGAGGAGGACACAGCCACTGCTGAGTGTGGCATGAAGGAGCGAGGAAGAGGTGTGGGCCCAGCGAAAGGGGCTCCCCGTGGGCCCCTGGGTAGGTCGCTTCTCTCTCTGGGCCTCCACTTCCTCATCTAGGGCTCGGGGAGTCTTGGGAGGTGGGCAATGCCCAGGGGAATAGAACTTCCTTCACTGCCTGCCTGGGAAGTGGGGTCACTACGTAGCTGCTCTGCTGGGCCAGCCCCCAATTTCTGCCCCAGAAGAATCGGAAGTAACCACCGACCACTTGAAGACTGTTGCATTTAGATTAGCGGTCAGAGCATCCAGCTCCCTTCCACAGCACAGACGGGAAGGCCAAGGACCTGAGAGGAACCCAGGTCCTTGGCCGAAACCCAGGTCCTTGGACTTAAATGGTCAGCTTCTCCATCTGCACACAGGGCCTGGCGAGGCTGGCAACAAGGCTCCGGGTGACCGTGAGAGTGCTGGCTGCACACTCCAGAGTGGGGCCGGGGGAAGTTGCGAGATGTCTCTGGCATGGCTAGTGCCAGACTTCAGCCGCCCACAGATTACCCTGGCGTCTGTACCTGTCAGGCTTGCCACAAGGCTGTCATTGTCCCAGAGCTGGGGAGATGAAGGGTGATGGGATTAAGGCTGGCGACAAGGGATAGGGGACAGCCCTGGCATCCGGGCCAACACAGGGAAGGACCCTACCTCCTCTGTGGCATGGGCCTATGCCAGGCTGGGAAAAGGCCCACCTGCCAGGACCCTGCAGGCTCAGGAAGCTCTGGCCTGCCCAGGCTCTGACCGTACTGCAGACACACGTGCCCAGACATGGACTCACCCACACTCTCAGAAACCCTGAGACCCCCACATCCAAGGACTCAGACATTCTAATGGACACACAGCAGAACACAGACACAGACACCACACTGCCACCCGGTCACTTCCAGGGATGGGGCACCAGCCCTCATAGGAGGTCCCGATGTATAATTTCTATTTAAACAAAACTATGTTTTCTTGACATTCTAGTAAGTGACACTGATTTGGGGGTCCACTTAAAATACATTTATTTAAAATCATACTTTTAATTATGTATAGACACATGAGAATTTATGGGAAAGGGAGTTAAAGTACAAGTTTCTTTTCTTTTTTTTTTCCCTTTGTCTTCTTTTTCTATTTTAGTTTGTTATACAGCGCATGTGATCACTGGGCACACACACAGAGAAAGAGGGAGAGTAAGAAATCACACCCCAGGGGGGATGGCCACCCCCAACTCCTCCTCCGCCATTCTCCTCTCAGATTTGGGGCACGCACACACACACATCCAGCATTGTTCTCGAGCCATTGTTCTCGGGTCCTGGATTTGAACACAGTTGGCCACGTGGGATCCAGCTGTCTTCACCTCCGTGCCACTTGCCAACCCACAAGTTGATTTTGATGTAAGAAACTTTCGAAATCCATGCATAGTTTTTTGTAACACACATTTTCCCTGTGCTTCTTGAAGACCCCCTTGTGCATTTACTTTTGAAAGGAGTCAGTTCACAGAAAAATAGCGGGGGGAGCCCAGGAGGGGTGATGGGGCAGATGTGGCAGATGTCGGGGAGTGACCCTCCCGTGCACATGAGACACAGAAACACCCCTGGCACAGATGACGTGTGAGTGAGCATGGAGCGCACAGACCCGCGCAGACCCCGACGGACGCCAGAGGCCTTTCCCACACAAACCTCCGCACCCTGAGTGCTCACGTCTACACAGCACCTCCCCCGGGCCTCCTGGTCCAGAGGCAGTTTCTACCCGGGCATGTGCTCACACACACATGCGTATGCTGGCCTGTGGCAACACAGCCTCACACGCTCCAGCACAGAAGTGCCCGTTCCCACCTCCTTGGTGTCCAAGACCCACCAGTGGCTGACATTCACAGAGCGCTTACTGTGTGCCAGATGCGACACTTCATGCGATTCGATTCATTTAATCCTCACGACAACCCTGCTGAGGTCGGTCCTATTGGGATGCCCACTTCACAGGTGACAAAACCAAGGCTCAGACTGGTGAAGTGACATGGCCAGGACATACAGCAGAGGCAAAGACAGGATTTGAACCCTAGCAGGCTGGCTCTAGAGCCTGAATTCCAATCCCAGCTCTGACCCCTGGTTTTCCAGGTGGCTTCGAGCCAGTCTCTTCACCTCTCTGAGCCTCATTCTCCTTATCCCTCCCTCAACTGCCATGAGGATTAAAGGAGGTAACGTGAGGAGTGTTCAGGAAATAGCGTGAATAGAGCCATCGAGTTATTGAGATTTGGGGGCACACAGTTTAGGTGGGAAGAGCTTTTCCACTTGTTAAATGGTGTGGCTTTGAACAAGGAAATTGACGTCCCATGCCTCAGTGTCATTATCTGTAAAGTGGGGAGGGCAACTGTGTAATTAAGTAAGATGGAAGGTGGGGCCCTGAACAAGGCACCGAGCGGGTATTCAGTATGTGCTCAAGCGCACCCTCAAGGCGATGACCAGCTGCCCTCCAGCCAACCACATCTGAGACCCCCAAAATCCACCAGAGGAGATACAAACCCACAGGTCGACTCGCTACAAAGAGATGAAGCACCAGATATTTGTAAGGGCCTTTTTCTGATTTATTGGCAAGGCCCCAGTCCAGGCCCGTCCCACTCACTCCTTTTCAAAGGAAGCAGCCACTGGTGGTGGGGGTCCAGACCCGCCTGTCTTCAATACAGGGAGCTCCTCCATGGGGTGTCATCAGTTGGTGATTTGCGGGCAGCTGGCAGGGGAGTCCTGCCATGGTCAGTCCAGCCTCAAGTTCAACACCAGGGCATTCTGGCAGGAAGGAAAGAGCCAGGATCGAGGTGGGGGAGCAAGAATAGGGGTCACCCAGCACAAGGAGGGGATGGAACTGGGCCTGTTGTCAAGAAATGGAAGCCAGTACAGTTGAAGCAGAGGCTGTGGGAGCCTCGCCTTCCAACTGTGGGAAGGTCCCTCCACCTCTCTGAGCCTCCATTTTCTCAACTGTCAAATGGAGAGAAGCATCCTTACCTCCCAGAGTAGAGAGACAGGATAAGAGAAATGTACATTAAACATTCCAAGCTTGAAGCCTGGCATGCAATGAAAAGCTAATATGTATTAAGCACTTACTGTATGCATGTAAGTGAATTATCTCAGTGAATCATACCAACAGCTCTGTGAGGTCAATGCCCATTGACCCTATTTTAAGCACAGGAAAATGGAGAGCAAGAGAGAGGTGAAGTAATTTGACCGAGAGCAAGAGAGTAGCAGAGTTCAAATATCCTGCTGGGAAAGCTTTGCTAAGAAAGGCCCCAGGTCCTTGCTTATGGGATTGGTAGAGTTATACCAATGGCCACCTGCCCTCCCTTATCCCACTCCATCTAGTTTGAGAGAGCTAGGCTCTTGCTCATCACCCATTGGCTAATAGTGCTAATTGACATGTCTTCCCCACCCCTGCCTCTCACCTCTACGATGTCCAGCTCAGCCAGGTTGTAATTCATGGCCAGAAAGTCTGGGAGTGGGAGCCCAACTTGGAGCACGTCTGAGAAATATAAGAGTCATCTCAGAGACCAGCAGTTAGCGTAATGGCTATGTTGCTGGACTCCCATGTAGTCAACCACGGTTTGCATCCCAGACCTGGTAGCTTAAAACTCACGCCAGGCACATGTGCGTGCCCAAGATCCCGAGAGGAGAACAGAGGAGAAGGGATTGCGGCGTGGCCATCCCCCCTGGGGGGTGATTTCTTGCTTTCTGTCTCTCTGTCTCTGTCTGTCTGTCTGGTGAGCGCACGTGCCCTATTACAAAAACCTATATAAAAAGAAAAAAAGAGTCATCTCAGCCTGGCTGGCCTGCAATTGATTAAGGAGTGACTTCCCGGAGCAGAGTGGTGTTAATAATGCAGTGATCAATTCATGATGTCTGCCAGGTGGACAGACAGTGCATAAGTTCAATCTGCATGGTAGTTGCATTTCAGGTCAAGAGCTTACTCATGTATAAGGCCAAGGATTGGAGTGCAAATTGTGGGAGGGAACTTTGTCCCCAGGTAGATGACGTTAAGACCACGTTTTCCTCAAAGATCAGCAATGACTATCCACTCCCCCTTAGCTCCCCTCTGGAGCCAATGATGGGGCTTGGAGACCACTAGGTGGCATCTCTTCCTGCTTAAGTGCTCTGTACCAGCAAAGTCAAAGCCTGCCAGAGCCCTCACCATTGACAGTCGGGACATAGGCTTCTTGGAGATAGTCAGTAATGAAGTCAGTTAATTTCTTCTCCTGGGAGAGAACGAGAAAAGAAAAACATCCACATCCCATCATTGGATTCAGTTCGATCCAATCCAGTTCGATCTGACTCAACAAATCTTTACTTCAACAAACAGTTCAGAGACATTCAGGGGCTTCTGCTTAGGCCCCATTCAGGTGACACGTGGGCTTTGGGTCACAGTGCAGGAATGGGGCACCTCAGGAGATAGGAGGTGGCTCTGTAGACCTCCCTCCTGCGCCTATGGAGAACTCAGTGGCTTTGACAAGCCATTCATGCATCACCTCTCTGTGCCTCAGTTCTCCTGTCTGAGAAAGGGAGCCCTAACAGCACAGGGTTCCATGAGGGTAGAATGAGTTTGAGTAAAGCACACACACAGAGTAGGTGCTGCTGCTGTTGTTGTCATTATTATTTTTTTTTTTAATTGGTGTCCGCTAGGGTCAGTCCTGTGTTGGGCCCTGAGGTTGTAGAGGCTTCTACCATCCAGGGCAATGTTTTAAAATCAATCCAGAGAGATGCCCAGACTCTACCTAGAAAAGGAAACTGGGACACAGAGAGGTTTAGGGCCTTTCCTGAGCACACACAGCAAGTCAGGACCCCCAAGCCTCACTTGCTCTGTTTACCCTGCCTCCATTTCAGGGCTTCTTCTCTGCAGTCTCAGAAGACAAGGGCCCTGGCTTGCCCTCAAGGCAGACCAGGAAGAATTTGGGACACTTACGTTGAAGTCACCAACCGATGAGGACTCTCGGGACAGGCTCAGTAATCTGTGGGGGAGAAGGAAGCAAAGCAAGTGGTGGGGGGTGAGGAGTCTGAGATACTAGCCCTGGCCCTGGAGAAAGGGGATCCCAACACTTCCAACGCTTCCCTGACACAGGAGTCCCCTCGGCAGCCTTCAGACCAGATGCTCATACGTCCCTGCTTGCATGTTCCCGAGGACAGGGCACTCACTCCCTTTCAGTACAGCCCATTCTACTTCCCACGACTCAAACCACTAGACTGTCCTGACTTTCCCTCTGGGACCCATCACGTCTACCGCTCCTGCCCTCTAGGACCCATCGCATCTACTGCTCCTGCCCTCACCAGGTGTGCAGAGGCTTACAGCCCAACTGGTCATCTCAGATCCTTGCAGGACACTGCGTATAAGCCCCTCACCTGGGGCCCCCCCACCCCGCCTCCGGTAGGCACTAATCCATGTTGGCCCAGAACAGAACATGCTGGCCCTCTGGGGGTTTTTACCATCTATTCTCTACACCAGTAGCAGACTCTCCTTTTCCACTCTCATTCTTGGGGCTGAGTCCAAAGCTCCTAGGGTGAGCACATGACCCAGGCCTGGGCACTCGGAGCGAATCATCTCTCTATCACAGTGACTGGTTTAGAATTGGGCATTTGACCCAAGCTGGCTCTAAGCTTTGGTAATTTTGTTGGAACCATTGGCTAAGATTTGAGAATGTCCCTTGCAGATAGTGGGGAACCATCAAGGGTTCTTGGGCAGGGATAGTGACCATGGTAGTATGGCCATGCTGGGTGAATCAGGGAGGAAACTGGAGCAGGAAGTCAAGTGGTACTGGCAGTACCTATCAGAGGTAGAGGGTGTCGGTGTGGGACAGCAGCGCCTACCTGTCCAGAGAGGTGGCCATCTGTAGCCGGTTCTCATGCACTGAATAGTGGATTTTCAGGTTGAAGTGCTGGCTCGGGGGAAGGAGGCAGAGAGAAGGCAGTGAGCCTCTGTGAGAGCTGGCCCAGCTGGAGACCTTATCACTTGCCAGCACCACTGCCATTGC
Organism: Tupaia tana; assembly: GCA_026018925.1. Classification (NCBI taxonomy): domain Eukaryota; kingdom Metazoa; phylum Chordata; class Mammalia; order Scandentia; family Tupaiidae; genus Tupaia; species Tupaia tana. Next base: position 31,164,118 of record JAKSZU010000015.1, read on the forward strand.
CGAGACGAAGCAGGAGTCCTCCTCTCCACACATCCCACCCCAGGCTCCTCATGCCTCCTTCTCTCGGCCCAGGACAACACCCACAAAATACCTGACACCATTGTAGGCCCCTGTACATACCACGTGATTGCCCCAGGCCCCTGCACATGACATAACTAGTGTCTGGAGCATTCTGCATCCCCAGTGTCCTCAACATGAACCCTCTCCTTGGCCAGTTCCTGCTCCACCTTCAAAACAGCCCAGCTATCACCTCCTCTGGGAAGTTCCCTGCGATTTTTTCCAAACTGGATTTGGGGTCTCTCTCGCCTACCATAGTCCCCTCAACAAGCCCTTCACTGCCCTTGTAGATGCTAGTGAATGCTGAAGGGAGATGGAGGAAGAGAAAGGAAGGGAGGAGCCATTGACTTTCCCCACTTTTCAGCCATTCAAAAGTTCAATGGCAGAATCAAGGATCAGACTGCAGGTGACAGTGGCTGGGGGTTAGGACACAGAACTAAGATAAACTAAGAACCCTCCAAACTGTTACTTGGCCATCGACTAAAATCCCACCTTCGAGCCTCGAATATCTATGAGGTTGGGAATAAGTGGGGAACAGATTCCACTCACAACGTCCAGGAGGAAGAGGGACACGAGGGCCTTGCCTCGCTTGCGAACCGCGAACATCTCCAGGGTGCCGTGAAGGTGCAGCAGGCTCTTGTCCGTCTCCATGGTGACCTTGGGGGGCTTATTTATTCTGATCTGTGTCATCAAGGGCTTTGGCTTGGGATAGGCCTTAGCCACCTACAGAAATCAGGACACTTCACTCGGGGCCAGTCCTTAGACTGGTGGCTTCCACTGAAACCGGAAGTCTATGAAATAGGCGATGTCTGCCTTGGATACAGGAAATACGACTTGCAAAGGCTGGGGGGTGTCTATTGGGAAGTAAAAGGAATGAAACACACAATTTGGCTGTTTCTGTGTTGGCCGGAGAAGGTGCAATGTACAAACACTAAGCTCTTCCTATGTTGGACCCAGAGAGTACTTTTCGGAGAAGTCAGATGTTCCACACCAGACTAGGGACATGTGGTAGGTCCCCTCCCTTTGGCTGGAGGAGAACAAGGCAGGGCATGGTGATCACAGGCAGTTGGGGCACTCACTTTCTGGATGAAGCGAGCCAAGGTCTTAGTGGTTTGTGGAGGCAGCTTCCCAATCTGCAGAATGAAGCAAAAGATACGATTCCTGAAGGCCTTCATCAGGAGCATCTTTGACTTGGGAAGCTGTGCCCTGTGAGGTGCCCTTCCTCAGGACACTTGCTACTCTGTCTAATTAGATAATGAGCTTTCGGGTAACCCAGACTGAAACTTATACACCCCTATCACTTTAGCACAGGTCAATGCTGAGAAATGTTATTGGTCGGAAAAGCAGGAAGGTAGATGAGAGAGTGGGTTGGTGCGATGGATTGGGTGAGATGAATGAATTTGTGGATGGTGGATAGATGGATCGGGGAATGGATGGATGATTGAGTAGGTTGGTTGGTTGGATGGACGGATGGATAGATGGATGGAGGAATGGATGGATGAGTGGGTTGGATGGGTGGATGGATGGATGGGTAAAATACAGGGGAGGATACATAGATGGATGATTGGTGGGTGGATAAAGGAAAGAAATGATGTATAGGAGTATGGGTGGGTGGGAAGATGGTAGAATTAAATAACAAATGGGAAAATGGATGAATGGATTGATGAATGGGAAGAGAGGTGGGAACACACATGGATGGATGGTGAGTGGTTGGATGGGGGATGAAAGGAAAGATCAGTGGGGGATGGGTGGATGGACAGATGAGTGGATAAGTAGAAGGATGGATAATGGAAGGTTGAGTGGTTAAGGAGTGTTTAGGTGGAAAGCAGCAGGTATACAGGTTCACTAATTTGACAATCTCAAGCCCTGTTCTGGGTGTTGCGTAGATGATACAAAGGGACAAATGGATGCTGGTTGTGAAGAAAGAACCCAGGACATGATAAGCAGCATCTGGCTGGATGGGTGGGTTGATGATAAGATAGAAGGAAAGGGGTAGGTGGCCAAGGCATTGGAGAGGCAGGCAGATGACCAGTGAGTTGTACGAGCAGTTGGATGACTCGCTGGTGGTGGGTGCTGGGTGTTGGGTGGTGGGATGGATTGATGATAGAAAATCAACTCAGGGACCAGCAGTTAGCGTAATGGCTATGTCGCTGGACTCCCATGTAGTCGACCACGGTTCGCGTCTCAGACCCGGTGGCTTAAAACTCAGGCCGGGCGCATGTGCGTGTGTGCCCAAGATCCCGAGAGGAGAATGGAGGAGAAGGGATTGCGGCGTGGCCATCCCCCCTGGGGGGTGATTTCTCGCTTTCTGTCTCTCTGTCTCTGTCTGTCTGGCGAGTGCATGCGCCCTATAGCAAAAACCTCTCCAAAAAAAAAAAAAAAATCAACTCAGCCCTGGCATGTCCCAGTGCTCATGTTGCCCATGACCCCAGGATGATTCTCAGAATGGACAAACTAGCACAGACTGTCCTGATGGCAGGGAGAGGCAGAAGAGGGTGGCCCTGGGCAGCTCACCTTAATGTTCTGGACGTCCACAGAGAGGGACTTCTGCAGAAGGGTGAGCTCTGCTGAGAGGAGGGTGGCCGAGAGCAGCAACTGCGAGGACCCTTCAACGTAGTCTTTGGGGAAGTCCAGGGCCTCCCCATTGCCAGCAAGCTCGATGGCTTGGCCATTGGGCTCCTCCACCACAGGCTGTGGGACAGCAGGAGGGGACACTCAGTCTCAGTCCTCCGCACCCAAGGGGCCTACGCCAAGCCTTCAGTCAGTAAGTCATCCAATGTAAGAACCTAAGTGGGCTACAGCGGCCTAACCACCCATGCCCAGGTCAGGGCCTTAGGCCTGAGAGGCAGAGGGAGTCACTGCTCAGTGGCTTGCTCTACCTGTCATTGCTCTATGATTGCCTCAGCTGATCTCACACAGACTGCTCAGAGCCCTCCTCTACCCGGACCGTGATTTCTGCTTTACTCTCGGGAGGAAGAGTAAGCAGGAAGTAGCCCAGGCCCCTGAGAAAGAGTACTTCACAGGTAGGTGACCTGGGACTCTGAAACATGGGTGAGGGCCCAGCTCTGCCCCCTACTTGCTATGGGACCCAAGCCTCCCTATGCACCCCCCTCCCCGGACCTCAGTGTTCACATCTATCCAGTGGCAGGGTATAACTGCGCGAGCACCTGATTGGGAGACACAAACAGCCTTGGGAGAAATGTCGGTGTGAAACCCCCCAGAAATCAACTGGGGGTCAAGGTTCAGGCTCAGTGCAGAAACAAGGAGAAGGCTCCAGTGTCCAGGCTTCCAGGGCCTGAGGGGCTCTCCCACCCTCCACCGCCCATACGGAGCACCTGCCCTGGTAGAAGAAGCAATCACCACCCAAGCCACTGAGCCTGACACCCCAGCCCTGAGGTCCCAGCGCTTACACTGAAGTCCACTTGGATGTAGCTGGCTGTGGTGGCCGGTGTGGACGACAGTACATATTTGACAGTGCCCAGCTGGCCCACGGGCATGGCATCTGTGTGAAAAGGAGGCTCCACTCAGAAAGGTACCAACCCCTGGGGCGGCCCAGAGAAGCTGGCACCAGCCAGCCACTACCTGAACCAGCCCTCTGCGTGACCTCAGGCAAACTGCGTCTCTGGGCCTCAGCAACTTCATCTGCAGAATGGAGGCAATGGCGCCTGGCCTGGAAAGTCACATCGCTCTGCTGGCACCGAGCTGAGAGTTCACAAGGCTGTCACAGTTAGGGCCTCACGACAGTCTGGTGGGTCAGAATTACTGGCCATTTACAGATGTGCAAATACAGTGGCTTTTCCTAGGCCATGTTGCTAAGGACATGAAGCAGCTTCCTTCAGTCTCAACCACTGGAATTTTCTCTCTCCCACACTCGGGAGCCCTGGGGACCCCAAAGTGATGAGGAGAGCAGATCCCCTCTGCAGAGCTAGGTATTACCACAAGGGGGATTTTTATCTGAGGCATGAGGTTTGTGGTGAGCACAGAAAGGCTGTCGTCCTTGGTATGTTGGGGTCTGGATGGGTCAGTGGGTAAAGGGATGAGAAGGAAGGAACCTAGAGTCCCTCAGGCCTTAGCCTTCCCACCTGGACAGTGGCCAGTGTGCTCATGGACACCATGCCTTTAGACCTCCTCCAATCCCCAGCTGGGTGGGAGCAGGCTTGTGAGTGGGGAGTGGGGCACAAGATCCAGCTGGCCTGGTCCCCACTGGGCTGAGGTGTGGCTAGGCTGACACTCACCATTCAGGTTAGCCCACTTCCTGTTCACATACACCAGGACTGCATCGATGGCCGGACACATCTAGAAGCGAGAAGACCCTGGGTTGAGAGGACCCCTGCCTGAAGGATCTCACTCCTCACTGCTGACTGGCACTACATGGGGAATCCTCAGGGCCCTGGCAGGACAGGGGCTGGTGGGGAAACTGAAGCCCCAAGTCACATATAAAGTCAGTGGGAGAACCTGGACTGGAACCTAGATCTGACCACAGTCTGCAAAACCTTGAGAACTCACTCCCCAGAGACAAGTCATCTCTGCAGGGTGGACAAGCTGTGATATTCAGGCTATGGCTTCTCCTCCTGTGCTCAAGGCAGACATTACTAGACGATCGTGGCACTTTCTTTCACTGAGCCAGTCACAACCTAGGGACCCTTCTCAGTCACTATCAGCCAGTCAGGGTCTACATTTAAAGTAAAATGCATTTGCAGCCCTGGTCTAAGCAATCCCAGCAATGAGGCATGGAGGCTTGCTCTGGACCACTCACCAGACCAGGGAGGACTTTGTTCAGGGTGCTGTCCAGGAATTTGTTGACCACCTTAGGCAGCATGCTAGACATCACCACAGAGGATGGGCAGACGAATGCACAGACACATTTAGACACAGGACGTGAGGACACCGTTAGGAAGTTCAGTGACTCAAGCAGCGGGGTGATAGAGGTGCAGCGGTGGACCAGCCTTCCTCCCCAGCCACAGAGCCCCTCACTTGCTAGGCAGGTTGGTCTTCACGCTGACCAAGGTGACCTCACAGCCTTCGCTCTTGAACATGGGGAGGCTTGTCTCCTCATCCTGCAGGAGCCGGTTGGTGGCTGTGATGTTCAAGACCACAATGATCTCCATGTTGCCTCCCATGAAGCTGGAGGACAGGGTAAGTGGGCATCATGGCACCTCTGCCACTATAGCCAACACCCCGACCTCCCCTTTGCACACCCTTTCAGCACCTCTGAGGGTGGAAGGGTGAGAAACCACCCCCACTAGACAGAAAGGGGAGGAGACCTGTACAAGGTCACACAGACTTCCTCCTCTTCTCTTGCTTTTGCCAACTCCTACACATCCTTCAAAACTCTGCCCAGCTATCATCACCACCCCCCCAAAGCCTTTTTTGATCCCTCACCATCCTGCCCAATGAATCTTCTGTCCTAAACCAATCAATCAGTTTGTGATTGTGTGGTTCTCTCAAAGGTAGGAGCCAAGTCTGCACCACTTCAGATCACAACACCTGGGTGGTACACACCAGGTACTCGATACGTGTGCATGTAAGGATGAGGCAGGGAGGCTGAGCCCCTTCACCTCTCCCTCCCCCGCCACACTCACCTCTTGCCAGTGATGGTCATGCCAGTGGACACACACTGGAAGATGCCCACTCCAGGTACGAAGTTCAGCGAGATGACAGGCTGCAGGACATCTTTCACCTTTAAACTAAGAGGGTGCGGGCATCCACAGAGATGAGAACCGAGCAAGACACAGGACCTCAACTTGTTCCTCCCTGCTGGGGGGCCTTGAGAAAACCCCCATCCCATTTCACAGGGATAAGCCTGCTCCATGAGACCCTCATGAAACACAGACAAGAGCCTGGGCATGAAACAGGTTGCATATATCACATGAGGTGAGACATGTGGATGATGCTGCGTGACCTTGGGTTGTTCCCTTCCCTTATGTGAGCCTCCAACTTCCCCATTAACACAATGAAGAGGCTTGTTCAGATCAAGGTTCTCAACAGCGGCACTACTGATGTTTGGGGCGGGATGCTCCTTTCTTGTGGGAGGTTGTTCTGTGCATTGCAGGATGTTTAGAGGCATCTCTGACCTCAACCCACAGACACCAGTGCACCACTCCATTCTTCCACAAGTTGCAACAACTTAAAATGTCTCCAGATGTTGTCAAATGTCCCCTTGGAGGTGAAATCACCTCTGATCAAGAGTTGAGATCCAGAGTAACAAAGATGTGGCCCAAGTATCTCTGCCAGCCCATCCTGGGCCTGACAGACATTGCTAATCGATCACAGTCCTATTTTCTGCTAAGTCTAGATGGTGCCTCAGAATCCTCTCCATCATCCATCCCATAGGGCCCTTGCAAAGGAACCCCTTTCCTCCTGGTTAGATGATTGTTGATACCTTTCCAGCTCTACCATTTGAGGAATGTTTTCATTTAAGTTCGCAGACATTCAGTGAGTTCCTGCTGCGGGTGAGGAGCTAGAGTTTGACTTTTCCACCTCACTTCCTCCTTGAGCTGCCTCTGCTTACAACAGGGCAGGAATTTTCTACAGTGGACCGCAGAGGAGGCCCAGGCCTGGGTAGGAGCAGTGACCTGCCATGGTCACATAGCCAGACATAATGAGGTGGGGCAGAGGCCCCCAACCTGCCCATCAGTGGCCCCAGGTCTGGGGCACAGCTCTCTGCCCCACCCTCTGCCCTCACTGCCCCACCCTCTGCCCTCCCTGCTTACTTGGTGATGCCCTTGATGGGCTTCATGCCCGGCTGCTTCTTGCCTGCCTCAGCTGCCATCTTCTCCAGGATGTGACTCTCTTCCATGGCACTCTGCACCTCTAGAAGGACGGGGGTCCAAGAGACACTTAGCTGGGTTTCCCACTGCTTCCCTGACCTGGACCTACCTCCTAGACATCCCAGACCGCTGGGCCTCACCCTGGGCTGGGCCGTGCTGGAGACCCAGAGAGGAGGGAACACAGTTGCCAGCAAGGACAGTATCAAGTGACAAGAGCCATAATGGGGTAAGCTCAGGCAGCTTAGCAGCCACATGAGGGTAGACCAGGAAGAGAAGACCTGGGGGAGGCTTCCAGGAGGGGGTGACAGTTTGTCCTTGAAGGAGGAATAGGAATTTCTCCAGGAAGCGAAGAGATTAAGGGCACCCTCAGCAGAGCACAGCAGGTGCGCAGGCTGGGAGGGCAGGAGGCCTGCTGAGAGAGGAACTCAAACCCAGCACGGCCTGGCAGGGGAAAGGCATGGCAGAGAACCTGGAGCAGTTCGCAGGGACCAGCCTCTCCCAACCCTGGCTCATTAGGGGACACACCCGGGAGCCTGTTGCAATGCAGATTCTGGGTCTCGGTTCTGATCCTCCAGGCCTGGAGGTCCCAACCTCAAGTGACGCCCTGCCAGAAACACCTCTATTAGGGTCACAAGCTAATTCCCAGAGAGGGGAAAGATACCGAGCTGATAAAATTGCCCTTAGTACACCAATGTGACTTCGGGGTCACCGAGCTGGGGGTGGAGGTGGAGAATAAATTTTATCAAGGTGTCCTAGGGTTTTTTTTTTTTTTTTTGGGGGGGGGGGCGGGTAGAGGTTTTTGCCTTAGGGCACATGCTTTTGCCAGACAGAGAGAGAGACAGAGACAGAGAGAGGGAAAGTGAGAAATCACCCCTCCCCCAGGGGGGATGGCCACGCTGCAGTCCCTTCTCCATTCTCCTCCCGGGATCCTGGACACACATGCCCACGAGCCCAGCATGAGTTTCAAGCCACCAGATCTGGGTCTCAAGCCACAGTAGGCCTAGGGGATTTTAATCTTGCATTTCATTTGATCCTGCCAGGGAAGGACTGGTCACTCTATTTCACATTTCTTTACACTTATGGAGGAGCAAACAGCAACACAGAGAGGGCAAGTGATTTGCCTGAAGTCACACAGCAAGTTGTTGGCAGAGCTGAAATGTGACCCATGTCTCTCACCCCCACAGCCCACCCGTGGCCACCAACCCTCAGGACCAAGGAAAGACTCTAAGGAAACAGAACTTCCAGCCCTGCCTCTAACTTGGGGGAGTTTGGGCAAGTCATCTCAGTTTCTCCGAGCCTCATCTCCCCGTCTGAGAAATGGGAGAATAATAACGTACTGCTTATACGCTTGTTTTCAGGGGGTCATAGCCTGCTCAGGGCTGAGTAACCATGGCCAGTCACAACCTGCCCCACCTCCCGGCCCCATGTCCAGACCCAAGCTCACCGCGGTTCATAATGTCCATGCCCAGCCGCAGCAGCGCCCCCGGGTCAGCACGCGTGCCGGTCAGTAGGCTGCAGAGTGCCAGACACAGGACCCGCAGCATGGCGCCACCTGTACAGAGGAGCCCAATTGGGTACAACCTTTCAGGCTCGGTTCTCAGGGGTGGGGGGGGGTCACCCATGCCCAGAGCGGATCAAGCCTCAGTTGTAGGGAGTCCAGGAGCCTTCAGACTCCAGTCAGTTTAGCAAAATCATTACTGCCTTCTCCCAAGGGAGTGACGAACACCCAGGTTAAAGGCATGGCCTCTAAGCCACCCAAGGTGGGATTCTTCTCCCTCTCAGCCTCAGTTTGCCCATGGGCATGAAGCACTCTGACCAGCCTGCAATATGGGGTTGGAGGGAAATTCGGTTACAATTTTTCACGAGTTCAAGTGTAGCTCCAGGCCAGGCAATGCTAGACCTGTGGAGGGAACCCCAGCTCCCTCTGACTTGGGGTGCTCCCATTGCAGTGCAGGAGTGGGGGGTCCCTGACTCCCCCCCAACACTCTAGCCAGTGGCATCTCTCACCCACTCCAGATCAGCCTCACTTCCACATTAAGCCCCAAAATCTTAACTCAGAGTCCCTTAAGGACCCTTGAGACTTCCCCTGACCAATAGGGAAACAGGCCCGCACACACAGTCTCACAGAGCCGCAAGCTGAATAAGGACCTCCCTGCCCAGACCCTTCACGTTTCCCCGGGAAGACCTGCCCCACCTCTGGAACCCCAGAAATCCACCCCACTTACCAAGTCCTGAAATTCTCTGATGAGGGGTCAGGTGTGTATTTCAGGTTTGAGCCTTGGCTGAAAAGAACCAAGGAGGAGTTCGCGGGAGCCCAGCCTGTGTAGGGGGGCCTGGCAGGGGGGGCGTTCCAGCTGGAGCTTCCCAAGATGGCCTTTGGCACTTGAGGGCGCCCCTAGTCCAGGTCCCTAAGTGGGCCCTGACCGTGGGCCTGCCTCCCCACTCCAGGTCTAGACCTTTATTCATTCGGTTCCCATTTTCTGAGTGCCTGTTGTGAGCCAGGCAGACTGGGCTACGAGGTGCCCATGGCAGAGACAGTCCTGTCCCCTCTCATCCTTAATGGCTGCAGGGGAAGGCAGGCAAGACGCAATCGAATGGGATCAAGTGGCCGAAGAAGGACTTTCTAAGGAGATATTTAGGCTGAGATCTGAAGGATAAGAAAGAGCCTGGGAGAACGTTCAAGCCAGCAATCAAAGTGCACCCAAAAAAGCACGATCTAGTGCTCCTTGTCCTGTTCCATTTTTAAAATTTATTTTTATGGATTTTTTTTTTTTTTTTTTTTTTTTTTTTTTTTTTTTTTTTTTTTGCCATAGGGAACATGTGCTCGCTGGACAGAGAGAGAGAAAGCGAGAAATCACCCCCCAGGGCAGTGGCAATTCTCCTCCTGGGATTTTGGGCACGTGCACACACATGCCTGGTGTGATTTTCAAGCTGTCAGGTCTGGGACTCAAATAGTGGTCGGCTATGTGGGATCCAGCACCTTAACCACCTAGCCACCTCTTGGCCCGTCCTGTTCCATTTTAAATATCTATTTGGGCTTGAAAGTAATCACTCTTAGTGTTTCCTTTCCCCCTTGAACCCCTGGAATGCACATGCGTGTGCCACGGGCATGTGCTCATGGCCATGAATGTCCAGAGCCTAAGCTCCTAAACATCATGTCCAGGGTTCTGTGGGGCTCTGAGCCGGGCAACAGAGCTGAAGGAGCTTGGCGAAGGTCTCCTCCAGCCCCAGCCCCCGTTACAGGTGGACTGAGTGCCAGCCCAGGTTGAGTGAGACCAGACGTTAGGGTCATCCAGGGGAGGGGTCTACCCTCTAGAATGGTAAGTGATGGGGCTAGCAGGTGGTGTGGTGGTTAAGGCACCAGACTCCCACAGGATCAGCTGTGGTTCAAGTCCTGGACCTGTTTGAAACTCACGCTAGGCATGTATGCATGCATGCCCAAAATCCTGAGAGGAGAATGGAGGAAAAGGGATTGCATCACGGCCACCTCCCCTGGCAGGGACCGGAGGATGTTCGTTTCTCAATTTTCTCACTCTCTCTGGTGAGCGCACACTCCCTATGGGGGACAAAAAAAAAAAAAAAAAAAAAAAAAACGCCAAGTGGCTGAGGGTAACAGCCGTGCAAGTATTGCACAGTTCGTTTCTGGTTGTGCTTTCACCTGAGCTGTCCCCCGTGGAATGCCTCCACCCATCTGCCACCCGTTCCTCCCTCAAGTCCTAATTTCAGCCCTTGCCTCCACCACCAGGAAGCCTCTCCTCAACCCCAACCGATCACAGTTTGAACCCGACCTTGTACAAAACTCATCCCACCTGTGAGGAGCCTTTTCTGCTGACCTACCCCTACGTCACTCATGTTTTCTCCCCACTGGGAGCCCCTTCCTTCTGCTCTGCCTGGCACGTTCTCCCATTCCCTCCCTGATCCCCCCTCAGCCTCAGATGGAGCCCAGGGTGGCCTGCTGGCTCTGCCTCCATGATGTCTCCCAAGTCTAACAGCCCCTGAGGGTACACATCCAGGAACTGTGAGATAGGGGGCCCGGGCAGGGGTCGGACACAGATCCTAGCATTGTGCCACCCACCTACTGTGTGATCTCACACCCCTAACCCTCCCTGGGCCTCCTTTCCTCACCTGTGAAATGCCAGTGCCAGATAAGACACTCCAGGGAGAGTTCTGCAGGTAAGGGACTGCCGTTACCTTGTTGAGCTCGGAGAAGTCCTGCAGGTGACTAACCCTGCCTCTGACCCTGAGATGAGGAAGCCCTTATATTCAGGAACCCGCTTAGCCGCTTGAATAATTAGGGGCTTAATAAGGTCCAGATAATTATCTACAGGCCTGAAGAATAGAGCCCTGGTGTTCACGTGACGCCTCAGTCTGTTCCAATGTAAATAGCACAGAGGACGAGGGTGGTGGGAAGCCCAGTGGCTATAGGGCAGGCACTGGGACGGGATATGGCTGCCCCTTCAGAATCAGCTCCTCCCGAGAAGAAGATTCCTCATGGCTTCTGCGAACTAGGCAGGAGAGGCCAGGCCTTCAGAAGAAGATTCCTCATGGCTTCTGTGAACTAGGTATTCCAGGGCACACGAGAAATGAAGATTTTCTACTGATAATTCAGCCTCCAGCAAACAAGCAAGCGTGGCAGGAGAGGCCAGGCCTTCAGAAGAAGATTCCTCATGGCTTCTGCGAACTAGGTATTCCAGGGCACACGAGAAATGAAGATTTTCTACTGATATTTCAGCCTCCAGCAAACAAGCAAGCGTGGCAGGAGAGGCCAGGCCTTCAGAAGAAGATTCCTCATGGCTTCTGCGAACTAGACTGAACTTTGAGAATTTGAAAGAAACACACCATCCATCAGATGACAAGAAATCACCACCAGATCACAAGAAATAAGGTAAAGCAAGAAAATACCTCTCCTCCAAGGGAAAAGAGTAACTCTTCTTCATCCACAAGCAGTTTGGTGAAAATCATGGAAATGTCTGATAAGGAATTTAGAGCATTCATAATGTTGAAGCTAACAGAGATAGAAGAGAAGAGAGACAATGAACTGCTAAAGAGAAAGGAGAAAGAAGTTCACGAGTTCCAGAAGATGAGGAAATTCTTGCAAGATCTAAAAGAGAGGAATTACACACTTTACAAAAGACTCAAACAGAACTGTTAGAGATGAAGTCTATAATACAGGAAATCAAAATCTCCCTTGAAAGTATTAAAAGCAGACTAGATCATTCAGAAAATAGAATCTCAGATGTAGAAGAGAAAATGGCTGGCCTAGAAAAATCCACCGCGAAGACTGAGAAAATGGCCCAAAAATTTGAGAATAATATACGAGAAATACTAGATACCATCAAACATCCAAACATCTGTATAATTGGCATTCCTGAAGGTGAAGAGACCCATAAGGGCATTAATAATCTATTCCATGAAATCCTACAAGAAAACTTTCCAAACCTAGAGAGGCATTGGAAGATCCAGTCCCAAGAAAAACAAAGGACCCCAAATAGAATCAACCCAAGAAGATCTTCTCCAAGACACATTATAGCCAGGTTGACCAAAACCACAGACAAAGACAAGATATTAAGATTGGCAAGAGAAAAAGATCAAGTTACCTACAAAGGGTATCCCATCAGGCTAACAGCAGATCTCTCATCGGAAACAATGCAGGCGAGGAAAGAATGGGAAAATATGTTCAAAGTGTTAAGAGAGAAGCAATTTCAGCCAAGAATACAGTACCCGGCAAGATAATCTTTCATGTGGGAAGAAAAGATAAGAACATTCTCAGATAAACAAAACCTGAAAGAATTTACCAACACCAGACCAGATCTCCAAGAAGTTCTCAAGAGTGTGCTATATCAGGAAAATCAAATACAGACACACGGAAATAAGAGTTCAAAAACTAAGAAAGTGGTCAACTTAATCTTAGGGACAAGTCTGGAGCTGAATATTATATCCCAGAATTTAATCAGGAAAATTGAACCAGAACAGAAAATAAAAGTACATGAGACTGATAGGTTCACGCACCTACCATTTGAACAGAATCCTAACCTGTTTCCTGGCTTTAAGCAAAGTTCCTTGGCATTTCTTTGATTTAAGTTAAAACTGGTTTTCTTAATAGTAATGAGTGAACTCACCATTGAAAGTAGTTAGATTATGTAAGAAATTGTGTGATCAATACAATGTGGGTGGGAAAAGAATGGAAGACAATTGTAGACACCAGAGATAGTGTGAGAAGAGGGTGGGAAAGGACAGAGGGTCAGAAAGAGGGGTAAAAATAATTCTAAGAACTAGAAATGGAAATCTTTTATATTAATATGCATGATTAAGTCACTATGCAGTATATTCTGGATGGGAAATTACATTTTGTATGCTGTGATGATGCTTAGGGAAAGAATGTAAATTAAGTTACAAAAAATAAAAAGTTTCAGAAAAAAAAATATCTATTCAATGACTGCAGTAAGATATATAGCTAGGTGCTACTTTATAGGATGCCTAAAGTTAGACTTGTGTTCATGGAAATGTAAATATCAGCTGTGTTTTCTATGAAAATATTTAGATTAATTAAGGTCTTTAGTAATTCAATAAAATGTGGGGGGGAAACAGTATAGAAAGCAAACATAGATACCAGAAACAGGGTGGGAGGAGAGTGGGAGATGGCAGAGGGTAAGAGATAGAGAATCAAGGATGGGGGGGGGGAGGCAAAGCATACAGAAAACAAGAAATGGAAAATTATTTGCTGACAATAACATGTTTGTTGATGTGCTTGATTGAGACAATATACAGTGTACTCTGGATAGAAAATCTCATTTTGTATGCTGTAATGATGTACAGTGAATGAATGCAAATAAATAAATTTAAGCTGAACACACACACACACACACACACACACACACACACACAAAAGAATCAGCCCCTCCCACAAGGCTGGGCACACAGTAGGCATGCATTTGTCCCATTTACTGAGCACCTACTATGTGCTAGGCCTGTGCAGGCACTGGTTTTACCAGAGTGAACAAGGCAGCTGAGAAGGCTCCTGGAGCCCAAAGGGAAGGGCATGATCCAAGTTGCCAGCTACAAAACCAAGTCATTCCCAGGGGAGACAAGGGTGGTGGGAGCCACAGAACTGGGGTTGGGGGGCAATGATGGAAGGACAGGACAGGGGGGACCCCCTTCCTTGAGCTGACACCAGAGGGACAAGTGAGGACAGCTCTTCAGGGCAGGGGAAGGCGTGGGGGAGTGGCAGTAAGTGGGAAGCCTGGGAAACACGGGTGGCCTCTAGGGACTTGTGCCCGAGGCTCATTACAGAGAGGAGCTAATGGCCAAGTGGGGTAACCTCGAGGGGCCCTGGGAGAGATGCCAGGGCATGGCAAGTGTCAGGTAGAGGGGCTTTCTCTCTGAGTCCAACCCTGAGGGGCAGTGAGGTCAGCGTGACCTTAGGGTCACAAGGCAGGCCAGCCACAGAGCTGGGCACACCCAGGCCTCGGCTGCCACCCCCACTCTGCTCTGCAGGAGTGACATTGGTAGGCTCGACTTCTGCTCGGGCCACCTCGAGGGCCTTTGAGCTTGGTGACCAGTCCCAGGCAAAAGGAATTCTAGGGGACTGGTATTTCCACCCCACAGACCTCAAGGACAGAGAAAGCCACAGCACTCATGGGGCCACCAAGGCCAGAGGGAAACACGTTCCACAGCATGGCTGAAGACAGGTCGAGGCAGGACAGCCCTGTCCATCCCAACTTGATCTGGCCGCAGGCGGGCCTCGCATTCACCTACCTGCTGCCAATCTACCCGGTGTGCTCTGGCTCCAGCCACCTGGTCCTCCCTGTTGTCCCTCAGGGACACCCTGAGTACTGGGGAGGGGGACAAAAACATGGGGTGGGGGAGGCAGGAGAAACCCCCTTGAATGGGTTCAGGGACCTGAGCCCCAATCCCACCCTGACCTCACAAGCTGTGTGGCCTTGGGCAGCTCCTTCAACCACTCGGGACCACTGTCTGCCCTCTTTGTGAGGAGAGAGCAGGACTCTGACACTGGTGGTGACAGTGATGACAGGACTCGCTGGCGGCACCAGGCATTGTATGAAGCACTTCCTCTGTGCTAGCCCGTCCAGTTCTCAGAACTGCCCTGTACGCAGGCACTTGGCTAGGTCCTCCATTTTATAGGTAGAGAAACTGAGGCTCACAGAGGGCAAGCCATTTACCCAAAGACGCATAGCAGAGCTGCGGGGCTGGGCTTGAATTCAAGAGGCCCCAGAGCCCAAGGCCTGCCAGAACACACCCAAGAGGGCTCCTGCTACCCCTCTCAACTCCCTTGCCCCAGCCCCAGATCATCCTGCTGAAGCCTTTTTTTTTTTTTTTTTTTTTTTTTTTTTCCGGTTTGCTCTAGGGCATGTGTGCTCCTTGGAGAGAGAGAGAAGGAGAGTGAGACAGTGAGAAAGTACCCCCAGGGGAGATGGCCACACCACAGCTCCTTGGCTTTCATCCTCCTCGTGGGATTTTGGGCACTTGTACACACATACCAGGCTGGTTTTTCAAGCCACCAGCTCTGAGATTGAAACCGCATAGTCAGTCGTATGGGATCCAGTGCCTTAACCATCACACCACTGGCTGGCCCCATCGGGCCCCTTTCAACACCCTCCTGCTGCTGCTCCAAATTCGACATCTTCCAGGACCAGAGGAGGCTCCTACCTCCCCAGAGCCTTCCCACCCCCTCCCCTTCCCCTGTCTCTCAGACACTGAAGACCATCCAGTCCTGAAGCCCAGCGTCATCTGTTTTTTGGTTTTGTTTTTTCTGCACTCACCAGAGAGAGAGAAAGTGAGAGATCCCTTCTGGGAGGATGGCCATGCCATAATCCCTTCTCTTCCATTCTCCTGTCGGGATTTGGGGTATGAACACACATGGGCCTGGAGTGTTCCTTCAGCCTCCAGGTCCAGGGACTCCAACTGCACAGTCAGCTATATGGGACCCAGTGTCTTAACCTCCATATCACCTGCTGGCCCAGTGTCATTGTTTCCCTTCTCCTCAGACCCTCTGGGGACCCAACAGGAGTGACTCCAGGTCCCTCAGCCCTCACCTGCCTACAGAGATCGGGCTCTCTCAGCGGCCTGCCTGGGCTCAGGCTGGGCGAGTTAGGACCAGAGCGCCAGCTCACGCATGTGCAGACAGCTCCCGGGCCATACACTTATTATACACTTGCTGTGTTCTGTGCTCTGGGGTCAGAAAGGTGCGGCGGGGAAGGCATCCCCGACACCAGTCACCATGGTGGTCAGTCAAGGGCTCAGAGCAGCCAGGGAGGGAGACATGGAGAATGGGAGGAGGACGGTGCCACCGCTGCTGCAGCCAAGAGATTGCCCTGGCAACAGTACCCAGCTAGAGCAGAGAGCAAGGGCAGAGAGCAAGGCCAAGGCCTGGAGAGGAAGTGGGCAGGGGACACATTCCAGGTTAAGGGAGGCCAGGCAGGTGAACGAGTGGGGCATTCAACAAGGAACCAGGCCAGGAGGGGGGCCCATCCTTCCCACCTCCCTGGGTGGTGTCAGCGAGTTACAGGCTCTTGTGGCCCAATGCGCCCTGCAGAGGATGTCCCATGATAAGCGATGGCATTCTCCTTTAAGGTCAGCACAAAGTTAACCTTCCTCAGGAGAAGGCACCGGGGGTCCATTGCAAGAGCACGAGGCTTCCTGCAGCTTCCCGAACTGGTCAGGTTGGCATGTGCGTAAGGAACACCAGGTGAAGCCTTGCCCAGACAAGGACCCAGAACTCAATCTCTGCAGCCTGCGGCCTCCGCCTGTGGACAGCCCTCCTGTAGCCCTCTCCAAAGGAAGAACAGAGACAAACCCCAGGCTCCCACACATCTGCCTCTCCTCCCTGGAGGCCTCTTGCCTGGGCCTGGGCCTGGACTCCTCTGTAGGTACCTCATGAGCCTTTGTGCAACCACTTGGGGCTCAGGGAGCCACACAGAGCAGCTGCCCCATCTGCAAGCAACAGCCAATCCCACCCCATCCCACCTGCCTGGTGCCTCCCTCCTACCTCCCTCTCCCCTGCTGTTGGCAAGTGGACTAAGGCCTTCATTGATGTGGATGGATGAACGGATAGGTAAGTGGCTGGACGGATGCGTTACTAGACCGACTGACCCATGGGTGGATCCTGCATATCAAGCTCATAATCTTCTTCTTGGTTACTAACTTCCTTTCAGGTCAGAGATATGTCTTACACTTTTCCTCTCTCCCATCCTCCTGATGACCTAGGACTGCGCCTCTATTAAACCCCAATAAAAGTAGAATTCATGAACTAATTAAGCAATCAAAGTAAGCAAAAGCCGCACTGCACTGAGCAAATCAGGTCAGGCTTTACGGTCTGCCCCTGGTCTGCCCCTGTGCACTCGTTCCTCTCCACCGCCAAGACCTGGGCTCAATCCAGGCCCCTCTGCTTGTCCCACTTGAGACTTCAGGGACAAACCTGTTGCCCTCATGGAAAGCTGCAGGTACCGCACTATACCAAAGGCTTCGCTTACTGATGAAGTCGTGGCACATTTTACACCCCAAAAGGAATGTAAACAGCACCCGAATCCTGTATATCCAGCAAGAAGGAGGCCCGTCTCTGGCTACACAATGAGCTTCTCCAGAGTGTGGGATGGCATGGCTTCGGCTGGCCGGTGTCTGCATCCCTTGGTCTGCCCTGGGCTATCTCGTTGGTGTGACCCTCTAGTGTGACGAGCGTTAGGGGTAAGGACTGAGATGTGTTCCATGAGAGCAGAGAGGCAAAGCCCAGCAAACAGACTCTGCCCCCTTAGAACAAGAAACTTCACAGGACCAGAGGAAACCAAAGATGGAGAAGCTGCCCAGGAAGGCAGTGAGCTCCTCATCCCCTGAAGCTGTGACTCAGGACACAGTCCAGGCAGGGGAGCTGGTGAATGGAAGAGGGGATGGGACATCTCAAGCCTGGGTCCCAGGGAGGTCACAGACTGAGGGACCTGCCACCATCCAGCTCTGAGCCTCTGGGCACAGTCCTCTCCTTGAGCAGCCACAGTTTCCACATCTGCATAGTGGGACTGCAGACCCTGCCTGCCTGATGCACGGGGCTCTGGTGGGGTTCTGGGAACACCAGGGGGCATGACACCAGAGGGGCAAGGGCATGGGCATGCTGCAGGCAGGGCTCGCAGTGGTGTTCGGGACTTCCAGAGCATCGTGCTGACCTTCAAGGTCCTCTCTCAAAGTGGGGACTCCACAGGGCCTGGATGGCACAGTGGTAAAAACAACTCCTCCCTGAGCGGCCAGGCACACAGCTGCACACAGTGATCCAGGACCAGCTGAGGCCGGGCATGGTCATGGCATCACAACTCTGGTGGGAGCTGTCCCTCTGTCTGTCTGTCTCTCCTTCTCTTTCTCTCTCTCTCTCTGTCTTGCTCACAGAAGAAATGAAGAAATTATACATAGCACACATATATTAGGGGCTTCCTGGGCAGAAGGTGATAGTCAGCAGCTGTGGTCAGAGATAGGTCACATCTTCTTCCTCTTTGATTGCTCCAAGTACAGACGGGACCCAGAGACTGCACGCAGGGAACTGGCCTCGGGTACACAGTTTGTTGGGCCTGACTGAAGTTGCAGCTTAAGAGCAGACGTTTAATGCAGTGAGGGGACAGGTGTGTACTGAAGGAGGAACCTGCTCCCCATCGGGAGAGAAGAGGGGTGAGGGAAGAGTAGGGAGGCGATGGAAGAAGGGGTGGAAGAGGAGGGAGGTGGGGTGGAGAGGAGGCGAGGGAGGGAAACCCAGGCACTCAGTGAAGATGAAACAGCCCACTTGGGCAGTCTGGCTTGCTGATGATGACTCAGCATGGCTTGGCCTCAGTTTCTCCAGTGGCTTGGGGTAAGAGGGTCCCCTGAGCAGCGAACTGGCTCATCCTCAGCCCTTCCAGTGGACCCGCCTCAGCGCTGGTAGGAGAGTTCGCTGGATATCACGACGTAGCCCTGCAGGGCAAGAAGAAGCACGGGCCAGGTCAGAGGCCACATGGTGACAGGGAGGCCCCCAGCTCCCCCTCAGTCTCTGAGTTCATGCTCCACCGTTCTTGCTGTGTGTCCTGAGGAGAGTCCTTCGCCTCCTGGGCCCCCATTTCCTGCTCTGCCAACGGTGGGGGGGGGGGGGGGGGGCTGGCAAGACTACTCTGAGGATGAGGTGAGACCCCTTAGGAAGAGCACCCAGCATAGTACCATTGTTTGGGGGGAATTTTTTTAGAGAGATTTTTGCACTCACCAGAGAGACAGAGACTGCGAAACAGAAAACATAACCCCCAGCAGGGCTATGGCCATGCAGCAGTCCTTTCTCCTTGTCTCCTTTTGGGATTTTAGGCACACATGCACTTGCGCCCGGTATGAGTTTTAAGCTGCCAAGTCCAGGACTCGGACCATAGTCGACTACATGGGAGTCCAGAGCAGCGTAACCATCACACCATCTGCTGCTCCCAATACCGCTGCTGTTTTATGACTCGGAGTCCAGAACCATCGAGTATCTTCTCCAGTCCAAGTCTCCCCGGCAGAGCCAGGCACTCCCATATTGTCCCTACTCAATACTGCACTGCAGAGACTTTCTGGAAGGCTGCTAACCGTTCGTTCATCCAGTCAACACATCCACAGGGAAGCTTCACTACAAACTGAGCCCCGCGGCAGGTGCAGGAGCCAGCAGAGAGCAAGTGGGACCCAGGCCCTGCCTGTAAGTAGCTCAGTCGAGGGCCACGTCTCCCAGCACAGTGACAGCTAGCCTCCAGATACCAAAGGGGCCACACACTCATCCCAGGGCACAGGATCTTGGGATGGTCGGAGGCTTGAGTCCCCAAGGATGGCCTGGTGTGACATTCCATGAGGACTAGGCAGGTGAAACCCTCCTACCAGTGTTTCCTGATGTCCTGAATTTTCCATCTCATTGCTTGGTCTTGGCAGGAGCAGGGCTCATCCCCAGGCCTGGCTGACCCTGAGACCCACTGTCTCTACTAACGGGGAGGGAGAGAGAGAGGTGAGCCCCACCTCTCTGAGACAGCCTCCCTCCGAGGTCACACCCAAAGGTTCTCACCTCATGGACAAAGACCTCCGGGTTGGCATAGAAGAGGTTGACCACGTTGGGGAGAGCAAGTCCTATGCCCAAGAGAGCTGCAGGTGGGATAGGAGAAACTAAGTTCAGCCGCAAGTGGCAACGGCTCAGCACGGGCAGCCCCACGCCCGGGTCCTCCTGTGCGCCGTGGCACCGAATCCTCGCCGAGCAGGAGGACGCTGTTGTTATCATTCCCATTTTACGGAAGGGACAGCTGAGACCCAGAGGGACAGGAATGCAGCAAAGATCACACAGCTGCCAATGATCGTGTGCCAAGATACCCCATGGGCAGCTGGAGTCCAGATACCACCCTCTGGAAGGCAGGCAGAGCCCAGCACTGAGCACCGGCAGGTGTGGGGTCGGCTGGGCGGGGACAGAGCTCACCATTGAGGTGGTCCAGCAGGGGCTTCTCAAACACAGTGCCCACGAGCTTGTGCACTTCATCTATCTGCAGCCACGGCCAGGGAGATGGGGCCCACCCCAGCAGAGGGCCGGGAGAGAGGGACAGTTAGGCACAGGCATAAACACAGAGATAGACAGACAGACGGATGGCAGGAGCACAGGTGAAGGGCGGAGGGCAAGTCATCCCCACCCTGGCTCAGCGGGAGCCCAGCTACATCCCGGGGCGGGAATACAGTGCCCGCCCAAGAGGAGACCGAGGCAAGCACTGACTGCTGGTGTTCACACTGTGTGACCCACTGCCAGAGTGCTTGGTGCCAGAAAACCCCCAGACAGACAGTCTGACGGCTGGGTAGAGGGTTGGGGCCTATCGACTGACAGGCTGACTGACAGATGGATGCATGATGGCTGATGGCCCCACCGTGTGACATGACCGAAGGCATGGCAGACACTGACTAGTCCAAATGGCCAATGGAGGCCTGGGCTGAGGGCGCGGCTGACAAGTCACCTACTACCAGGCAAACTGACAGGCAGGTGGGCCGACTGACCAGCAGACAGCCTATGACTGACGGACAGGTGGAAAGTTGAATGGTGACTGTCCCCGAGCACCCCGGGAAGCCTGATTCTGGTAGCATATACAGGCACATGTGCACAGGTGCACGCACACACAAGTACACCCTCCCTCCCCAGAGTCAGACCTGCCCCACCCAGAAGGGGTCTCTGGAGAGCCAGGCCCACTCACATCAATGAAGCCCACGTTGGAGGAGGCCACGGTGAGCTGGACATCTCTGAAAGAGAAGAGTGGCTTCAGGACATGGCTGGAAGCCTCCCGCCCCACACGGCCCACTGCATCCCAGGCTTCCCTGACCGATACCACGAATGAGGGTGATTAGGGTCCATTGCACGAAAGGACACGCTGAGGCTGCTGGGCCCAGGAGGCTCTGCTTACCCCAGCACAGACGTGGTCGCCTGCAGTCTCACCTTGGACACGGAGAGCTGGAGGGTCAAGTTCACTACCTGGGTGTGGTGGGGAGCAGGTCAGAGGGCACAGGCCAGGCCACCAGCTATACCCCCACTGACTGAGGCAGCAGGTGCTCGTGGAGCACCCGCCATGTGCCAGGCCCTTCACCAAGCACCAGGAACCCATGTGACAAGGCAGGCCAGTTCCTGCCTAGGAGCCACCACAGCCCAGTGGGAGAGTCAGGCAGCAGCCAAAGCAACCAGAGAGTGGCTGGAGCCAGGAAGGCAGCATGGTAGTGTGGACAGGGCTAATGAGATCTTTCCCTTGAGGTGGTCCAAGAGGGCTGCAGCATTTAAGTGGAGACCTGGAAGACGTGGAGGAGCCAGCCATGCCACGAACCACAGGGAGAGAGTCCCAGGCAGAGGGGTCAGCACGTGCAAAGGTCCTGAGGCAGAAAGGGCCTGGTGTGTTCAGGAACAGCAAGGAGACCAGCGTGGATAGAACAGAGCGAGCCAGGAGAGTGCAGGAGGGAGTGAGGCCTCCCCGAGGTCACCTGGCCAGCCCCACCTAGCAGCCGAGTCACTCACCACATCCAGAGAGAAGAGGGACTGGAAAGCTGAGTTGGAGGCTGGGACCAGGACCTCCACGAAGGGCTGCAGTCGCAGCATGGCATTGTTGGTACGAAGTGTGGCCACGGGCGTGGCCCCCAGCCGCACCTTGAGCACCAAGGGCCTGGGCTCAGGGAACTGGCGGGCCACCTGGGAAGCAGGGAAGGAAAGAGGCCCCACTGGGCTTGGCAAAGGCTGGGCGAGCTCTCCCTGCAGTCAGCCCTCTCGCGCTCGTCAAGCCCTCTGCACCACATAGGACTGGACCGCTAAGGTGCGTCTGCCTGGACCAGGCAAGGGATTTGGTCCCTCTAGGAGGTAATCCCTGAGCTTGGTCCTGAAGATGGATGAGGGGAAGGAAGGAGAAAGAACTCTAGGCAGAGGGCAGTGTTTGAACAAAAGGTAGTTAAAAGATAATAAAGACAATTAAAAATGAAAAGGTAATAATGAAAAATAAGAAAGATGATGTCTGGACAGGAGGGGCCCTCTCAGAGGAGAAGGAGAAGCAGACTTAAGGGCAAAGATACTGGGACAGATAGGAGCCAGCAGAGACCCCACAGTCCAGGAAACCCTACCCCAACCCCCAACAGCCCCCAAATGACCAGAAACATCACCGACCTCAGGGATGAGCTGGCCCAGCGCAGAGGTGTTCAGCGGGTTGTCGTCCGACTCCTGGAATCATCCCCCATGCCATGATGGGCTTTAGGGCAGCCATTCTCCAAGCTAGACCCCCGCTCATTCCTCATGGTCAGGGTCCTTCCCCACAGACCCCATTTAACCCTCCCAACAGCCACTCTATGGCCCCCAAACTCCAACCGCCTACCACCTGTGATAGCCTCAGTGGGGTCTCCCCAGCCTCTGGCCCAGTGTGCTTGTGCCCTGGGCAGCAGGCCCAGCCCTCACCAGGTGCCCCGTGACGTCCAGGTTGAGGGTGCCAGCCTTCTGCAGCAGCAGGAAGGTAGAGTCGAACATGTGCTGGGAGATGCCCACAGTTACCATGGTGCCGGTGGCGCCCACATCCGGTGGCAACGTGAAGCGGGTGACACCCTTGGGCAAGACAATGGGTTTGCCCAGCAGGAAGAGAATAGCCTATGGATGGGGTGGGAGGGGGCAGGGGTCAGAGGGAGGGTAGCAACAGGGCCCCAGGAGGCAGGTGACTCTGTGACAGAACCTGGCCCCCAGGTGCCAGCCTTCCCCATCCTGCCAGGTGCCACCTGCTGTCTAGCCTCATGCCTTTGCTTGTGCGCCCCGCTCCCACCTGGAATGCTGCCCCAGCTCCTCTCCCCTTAACTCTCCTGCTCCTTTAGAAATCTTCGGGGATACCAAGGACCCTAGGGCCAGCAGGTCCCCGACTCTGGGCTGCCAGGAGGCACTTACATTGATGTCCAAGGAAATGCAGTCACTGGTAACAGTGGGTGCGTCGGTCATGTAGTAGCGAATCTGAGACTCGGGGCCCACAGGGTTGAGGCCTCAGTGCGCCCAGGAGGGGAAGAAAAAGAGCACACTGAGGGCTACCCACCAGCACCTTCTTTACCCGGAACACCCAATTATCCTGCCACCCCGATCAGCCAGAGCTGGGTAGTGGCAAAACTTTCCAAAACTATCAAGAATCAGAAATCAACAGTAGGGACCAGCAGTTAGTGTAATGGCTATGTCACTGGATTCCCACGTAGTCGACCGCGGTTCGCATCCCGGACCCGGTGGCTTAAAACTCATGCCGGGCGAGGGTGCGTGCATGCCCAAGATCCCGAGAGGAGAATGGAGGAGAAGGGATTGCGGCATGACCATCCCCCGTGGGGGGTGATTTCTCGCTTTCTGTCTCTATGTATCTCTCTGTCTGGCGAGCGCATGCGCCCTATAGCAAAAATCTCTCCCAAAAAAAAAAAAAAAAGAAAGAAAAGAAATCAACAGTAATGTTTATAAAATTCCCAGGTGGAGGAGTGGTTGTGTAACTTTTTAAAATTTGTATTGCTAGAGGACTTGTGTACTTGTCAGAGAGAAACAGAGAGAGAAACAGAGAGAAAGAGAGAGAATGCACCCCCAATGAGGCATGGTCATGTTGCAACCCTTCTCCTCCACTTCTCCATCCTGTTGGGGTTTGGGGCTCATAGTCATATGTGCCTGGTGTGTTTTTAAGCCATGGGCCAGGATTTGAACCATGGTTAGCCAAACGGGATCCAGCTCCCTTAACCACTAGGCTATCAGGCCAGCCTGGGTGGTTGTGTAGCCTTTCTAATATGGACTCAAAATAAGTGCATAGTTATTCAATTAAACAAGGTGCATTTTTGAATCTATAAAACATCTCACATACAACTCAGGCAGAGGCCCCAGATCCTAAGCACATGTCAGGCCCCTGCTATGACGTATGTGCCCGTCACTGCCTCTCTAGGGTGGTGCAGAAAGATTACCAAGAGCTCTCTCTATGGCCCCTTTTAACCATGAGAATCTGGTTTCTAAAGTCTCATCATTCTGGAAATGTGAATGGTATTGTTAAATATAATAAATCCTAAGATTCAAGGGTGCCAGGAGTCACCGATGTTAAGGCTCATAACATGAAGATTTTGTTTGATTTTGCTTCTCAGGTCATTTGGTCTATGATCTGGAGATTCTAGAACCAAGTACTTGTTTCTAAAAGTTGGAGATCCCCAGATTCCACGAACCAGCGTGCACTTCGTGAGCCCACAGTCCAGTCGTCCTGCCACTGACCTCTGGAGTGAGCTTGATCCAGAAGAGACTTTAGAGTCTCCTGGGCTCAGTAGGCTCCTGGAGGCCCCAGCCACCCTCCCCTGGGCGCCGAGGGCTTACCAATTAAAGTGCCCAGGTGCACGTTGAGCCCCTGCACCAGGTTGGAGATGCTCAGGCACATCTGTAGCAAGACAGAGAGAAGGCTGGGGTTGGGGCAGGGGTCGGGCGGTGCTTGGGGCTAGCAGTGGTGAGGCTACCTCTGATAAGAGGCCTGGAGTCCCTGTCTAAAAGCCCCTCCTGACCTGCACACTGAGCCTGAAATCCCCTTCTTCCTCACCTCTTTGCTGGCACCTTCCAGCACCTCTTCTGAGCACTAAGAAGGCAAGACGTCACCCAAAGGCTGATGAGGGCAGCATGGGCCACAGACATCAGGGCAAGGACAGGAGTGGGGTAGCTACAAGCTGGCCCTGAGTGACTGAGGCAGGAGCCTGCTGCCTCAGGACCCAGAGGCCAGCTGGTGAGAGTCTGGTGCCCATGGCCAGTGCAGCCAGCGGTCACCAGCCAGATCAGTCGGGACTTCGACTGCTGGGACAAGGGATGGGAGTTTCTCCCAGGCAGCCGGAGAAATGCATTAAGCTTGGTCAGTGTGATGGGAGATGGGAGCAGAGGAGAGACTGCAGGCCAGTGAGCACTCACAGCCGGCCCAGGTGACAGCTGGTGAGGCTGGGCCAAGAGAAGCCAAGAGGTATTCCCTTCCTGCAGCACCGCCTGCAGCCTCTTGCCCAGGAGAGGCTGAGTGTGGGGGAGAAAGGAAGGACCTGTCGGCTGGACCAACAGGTAAGGCTGAGGCACTGCCTGGGCAGCCTGCAGGTCTCTCAGGACAAGCCCCACCACCCTTATGCTTGAGCCTCCGTTTTCTCATATGCAAGATGGGGATGCCATGGCCCACTATGTGGGATGCGAGTTGATTTGACCTCACTATTGCCCTTTAAAGGGAGGTAGGAGTGGGAGGGAGGGCAGGCATGAAAAGTGGCTCCTGTGGGCATTGGGACCCTGGTCCCTGGGGTACCACCCCTCACCAGGTGTGCCACGTGGAGATAATGTGAGAGCTAAAACAGCAACACTGCTAGCAGCACTCCCTCTGCCCAGCTCTGTCCTCTGTTCTAACCTTCCTAGTATTAGGAGGGAGGCTTATTCTCTTTGCATCACGGATGTGGAATCGGGGCAGAGAGGCCGAGTGACTTATCCACTGTACACAGCTGGAAAGGAGGAGCCAGGACTTGAACCCAGGTCACGTCTGGCTCCAGGGCCCCTGCCCTGAACACTCTCATGCTGTCTCCTTTTCCAAAACCTGTAAACATTGTCCTCTAATGTGATGTTGGGGCTGCCCCATAGGATGAACTTCCCTCTCCCGACAGCTCCACCGACAAAACCCTCCTTTAGTCTCCTCATCACACCCCTGGAGCATCATGCCAGCCTCTCCCTGCCCTCGCGGGGCAACTGGAGATGCCCTGTGAAGGGTCTTCTATTAAAAATGAAAAGCCTCAAACTCCCTGCACCCTGCCGAAATCCCCACCCCCATTCATTTGCCACAACCTTGGAAGAAGCAGAGCCCTCGCTCCGAGAACGCTGCCCACGAGCCCTTACCTTGTTCCTCAAGACAGCCTTGATGTGCTTCTGCACCGGGACCAGCAGCGCAGGGGCAGCAGTGCTGAGGACGGGACAGAAAGGCTTCCTGAGTGCCAGCGGCCTGCCTCTCAGCGAAGCCACCAGCCTGCCGGAGAAGTCTCAGCCATCGCCGGGAGGCCAGGGACCCTGTTCAATACCCTGCTCCATGCCAGACCTGGTGCCGGCATAACAGTCTTCATGGAAGAGGAGCCTGAGTCTCGAAAAAGAGGGTCACTCGTCCAAGGGCTGGCAGTGACCAAGAATGCAATAGCTGAGGCCAGGCTGGGGGACAGAGAGCGCCCTGCAGAAGCCAGACTTGGCATGTCCTTGGCCAGCTGGCTTCATGGACACTCCGCCCAGTGAGGGAGGGGGTTAGGAAGGGAGGAGCCAGGTCTACTTCTGCTTTCGCCCCAATCCTCTGTAACATGCCTAGCAAAGTCTCTTCCTAGCTCCTGGCCTCAGTTTCCCCTCTGGACAATGAGCAATGGGTCTGGGTCAGTGTCTCTCAGCAGTGCCCCACAGGGATCTACGGTTCCTTCATTTGCTAAAATGTGGATCCCAGTTGCAGCCCTAACTTCCGGTTCCCTCCAGCGGGTGGTAGGAGAATGGCATCCGGGAGGATATTTTTTCTTTTTCTTTTCCTTCCTTCCTTCCTTTCTTTTTCGTGAGAGAGAGAGAGGACAGACCTTCCCTTGGGGCCTTGGGGAGCTGTGGCGCTGCCCTGGCAGCTGGCCTGAAGCCATCGATCTCTGGGTGTCCACTTCCCCCTCGATGAACTGGGGAGCAGCCCTGCCCTGAGGACTAAGAGGAGCCACGAGCTGGACTCGGTGATCACAGGTCACGCGTGTGAATGGACCTGGGGCAAACCCTGGCCTGCAGGAGAAGTTCGACTTCGTGCGAACATTGCACTCTCGTCAGCCTCCACGGTGCTCACTCCCCTCAAAGCGAGCCCCCCAACAAAGTGGGGTTCGTTAGCAATGGGATTAGTCAGGCTGCCTGGATTTGAACACAGCGCCACCTGGGCCAGCAGCAGGTGGAATGGTGGTTAAGGGGCTGAATTCCCACATGGCCAACCGTGGTTCAAGTTCCAGGCCCGGAAGCTTGAAAATCACTGGGTGCATGTGCATGCATGCCCAAAATCCCAAGAAGAGAAATTAGGAGAAGAGACTGTGGAGTGGCACTCCCCCTGGGGAGCTATTTCTCACTTTCCTTCTCACTGTCTTTCTCCAGTGAGTGCTCCTGCCCTATGGCAAAAATCTTAAAAAAAAAAAAAAAAAACTAGCGCCACCATTTACCAGCTGTGGGACCTTAGGCAAGTCACTCCACTGCTCTGTGCCTCGCTTATTCTTCTGTGAACTGCAAGGATTGCTCTCAGCTCTCTGGGAGGACTACTGCGAGGATCAAACGAGAAGATCCACACCAAGGCCTGGAACAGTGCCCAGCACTCAGCAGGTGCTCTGAGGCCTGGGGAAGCTACCGTAAGCTCAGATGCAGACGTGAGCAGCCGCCTGACCCTCCTGGAGAACTTGGCCGGTGTCCGCTCCTCCCTGGGCTGCAGACCCTCCATCTCTGTAGGGAAGGTGGCCCTCCGAGGTTTCTAACTAGCCAGAATCCCTCCCCAAGTCACGTGTTTGTGGCTGATATCCACACAGGGTGCGATGACAAGGACACAGGCTCTGACTGCTCGCTTGCTGTGTGACCTCAGGCAAGTCCCTCTCCCTCGCAGAGCCTGGGCATCCCCACCCATAATACAGGCCTGGGGACCCGCTGCAGTGGCACAGAAGTCATGCAGCACTCCACGATGCCAAGACCACATGACTCGAACCCTGAGGTCTCCCTACAACACCAGCGGCGTGCCTGTGCGCCCCTCATCCTGGCTGGCTGAGGCCGGGCCGGATCACAACACGAGGATCTGTTGAGGGCACTCTCTCTCTTTCATAGAAGAAATAAATAAAAATAAAATTTAAGAACACAGACATGGGGGCCAGCAGGTAGCATGGTCGTTAAGGTGCTGGATTCCCATGTGGCCAACTGTTATTCGAGTCCTGGACCGGGTGGCTTTCTCTCTGAATTTCTCTCTCTCTCTGGTCAAATTAAAATAATAATAATAATAAATAAAATTAAATAAAATAATTCTTTTTTAAAAAAATAAAAAGAACACAATCATGACAGTGGGGGTCTCTTTGGTCCATGTGGCAGTGGAGTTCTGAGTGGGAAGCTCAGGAGATGCACTCAACCTTAATACCCGGATGCCCGTGGCCCAGCCCTCACCAGGCACCCACCTGTTACTGCCATCAAAAACACTGGCATGGCCGAAGCGTGAGAAGCAGGCGGAGATACTGACCACGGGGGTCCCGATGGAGCCCTGGGCCACGCGGGCGTCGGCCAGCAGTACCACGGGCAGCATCAGCTCCAAGGGCTCGGAGGCCCTGCAGGGAGGCCAGTTCTGTGTCAGTGGCACCCCCAGCAGAGCCACCATGGCTGCTGAGAGTCCCCCCAGCCCGGGCCTGCCCTGTACTTGACACAGGCAGGCTCCCCCCTGCATGAGATGGCCCTAGCTGAGGCAGTCCCAGAGTCCCCCCGATTCCATTCGGGGTCCTAGGGTTCGTGGCAGCTGGGTGTGAACTCTGGCTCCATGGGCCCTCTCACTGTGAGGCCCTGGCCAGCTGTTCTCTGTGATGAGCCTCAGTTTCCTCTTCTGTGAAATGGACATACGATCGGTCCCTCTTTCACAGGGCCACAGTAAGCACCCCGGAAACCAGTATCGGGTGAGGGAGTTAAAGTAAGAGACCGCTCTGCGTGGCCAGCTTGCAGTTTGGAAATCAGATGTCATAGTGTGCAGTGTGCCCACTGCTCAGAAGTACTGACAGCGACACCTGTCCTGATGTGCCCTGTGCCGTGAAAGAGAGGAAACTCCAACTGCAGCAGTGAACCCACTCGCTGCTGCCCAGTCACCCTGCAAAGCTGTATCCCATTTTACAGATGAGAAAACAGGGCTGGAGAAGTGAGTTGACTCTGCCCTGTTGCATAGCTACTGAGCAGTGTCTGAGTTCTCAGAAATTCACTCTTCCTTAAGGTAAGAGAGAAGGCACTGTCCAGAAAGTGGGGAGGCCTGGAGGGCAGCCTGGAGGAGTTGCTAACACCACTCCCCTCACTCTGCCCCTCTCGACAACCCTGAAACCGCTCCCTCTTCTCCACAAGGAGAGTCGCTCACCGAAAGATCTGGAGACTGAAGTTGGCCGTTGCCGACATGTGTATCCCAAGATCAGCAACAAAATTCAGGTGGAGGCGGGGAACAACGACATTCCGAATCTGGATCCTGCAGGGTGAGAATCAAGGTGACAGTTTCCCAGTAACTATGGAATCAGCTCTGGGTGGGTGCTCTGGGCCATAGCCCCACTGCTGATGTTAGAAAGAAGGAATTTCTGGGGACCAGCAGATGGTGTAATTGTTACATCGCTGGACTCCCATATAGTGGACCATGGTTCGAGTCCTGGACCTGGTGGCTTAAAACTCAGGCCAGCACATGTGCGTGCATGCCCAAGATCATCCCGAGAGGAGAATGGAGGAGAAGGGATTGCGGCGTGACCATCACCCCTGGGGGATGATTTCTCTCTTTCTGTCTCTCTGTCTCTCCAGCAAGCACATGCACCCTATAGCAAAAAATCTCTCTCTTAAAAAAAAAAAAAAAAAAAAAAAAAGGAAGAAGGCATTTCTGGGGCTGGCCCCGTAGAAAGCAGGGGGCTCATAGGCCTTTCTCTCTTCCTGGTGAGCACACATGCCCCCTAGCAATAAAAGAAGGAATTCTGACAACTGGAGCCCTGCAGTGAGGGAGGGGTGGTAAGTCCCGCTCCCGGAGGCATGCAAGCCAAGGGTGGATGTGGGGAGAACAAGCAGAGGGCCTGAGCCTGGGCAGGCCATGGGTGGGATTACTGACCAGGTTTCTGACAGTTTCTGACCACAGTCTGGAAAGCTGGAAGGTGGGAAAGGAAAAGCTTTGAGACCTACAAAGAGCAGAAACATCCCCAGAGAGAATTCTAGTCAACATCTTCGGCTTGCAGCCCTCCAGCCACGGGGAGCTCGCCCCTTCGTGACCGCCTGCTCCATCGGCTAAGCACTGTCCCGCTGCCCTATGACGTCCTTGTTTTCCCCAAACAGAAGCCGCTTCTCCCCACCCCACAGTAGTAAGGGGGGAGATGCTGATGCCATAAGTGGCATAAAGCCTGAAGGTCATGTCAAAACTCTGCCCTCAAACACTCTCACTGTGACCTCGAGTGACATCTTTCCACAACTGCCTTCAGGACACGGGCTGACCTAGAAGCCACCTCTGTTCCCTGGACAGCCACCCTGGATGTGTTCCCACGTCTACAGTGAGGGCCCCCAGCACAGTTTCAAACAGCCCCGTGGTGTCTGCCATGCCGCCAGACCTCCTGTCATTTAGGAATCGTTGGCGGCTGGGGGTTGACTCCACTCCGAGTGTTCCACCAGTACCCACCGGGACACGAGCAGCCCTCCAGCCCTGCCCAACTCAGCTGCGTCTCAAAGGGGGCCATGGGCTGGGTGATCTTTACCCATCTATTGTCCCAGCGATTCAAGTTTAAATTTCACTTTCCATTTTGCTATCAGGTTCATGTGCTCATGGGAGAGAGAGAGAGAGATAGAGAGATAGATAGAGATTTGGGGCACACATACATGTACACATGCCCAGCATGTTTTTCAAGCCACCGGGCCCAGGACTCGAACCACACAGTTGACAATGTAGAATCTAGCTCCCTTAACCACCATACCAGTAGCTGGCCCCAAATGTTTTTAATTAGTTGCCATCAAAGAAAGATTGATAGTTTGTGTGTGTGTGCCTGTGTGTGTGTGTGTTTCAAAATTTGGGGCAGCACAATAAACTTATTCTATTTCCACAAAGTCCCCTTGTTTTTTTCTCTTAAAAACTCAAAATCTGGCAGTAGTGAGCCTGTGTTCCCACATGACCATCAGCCCAGCTCCTGGAAGTGTCTAAGTCCGAGATGCGCCACCCACCTCTGCACAGAAGTGTCTGCGCATTGGGGGTGAAGGGCGTCGTAAGTGGGGCTCAGACTTGTGCCCGAATTCAGCATCTAGATTTTGGAAGACGCAGCTGGAGGTCTTGCGAGTCTTGGGGTCACAGGAGCCACGGTGCTGGCCCTTGAGGGCAGAAATCCACTGATTCAGGGTACCAGGCCCCCATGCCTCTGCTTTGGTCCCTTCTCCTAAATCCTCCTGTGGACACTGCCCTGGTGGGGAGCACCCTCCTGGCTGGCGGGGGAGCATTCCTCGATAGAGGAGAGAGAGCCGCTCTGACGGCTGCCTGATGGATGGTCGTGTGGGGTGGGGGCGGGCAATTACCTAGCAGGCAGGGGCATACGTCTGCTGACTGACACACTCGCCTGGGAGGCAAGAACACTCCACCTGGGGGCAGGAGCACTCACCTGGTGGGCTGAAGCGTCTCTCCGCTCTGGTCCAGGAAATATGGGATAGCGACCTGCAGGGCCCGCTGGAGAGGGGCTCTCCCGATTTCAGACACTATGGGGCCAGGGAAGGCTGTGGTCAGGCTGTGGTCAGGCTGCCCTCGGGAACCACCCAGCGGTGAGAACACAGCACCTGCCACCTGCCCTGCACCTCAGCAGAGGCTGAAAGAGGTGGCTTGCACACGGGCATGCAGGGAAGGCAGTGGCTCCCCACAAGCCCCCCTCAGGAGCACTGTCCACACCAGGCCCACCGCAGGACACACACTTCCTATCTCGTTCTGCCTCTCGAAACCCCACTTGCTTACCCCACCCCCCAAAACAATGAAATCTCTTGCCCTCTTGCAAGGCTCCAGATCCCACCTACTCTGAGAACCTTCCCTAAGCCCCCAAGAAGACAGAACATTTCCCAGTCAGGCCTGGTCTGCAATGGAGGTGACCTCTGGAAGGGGAGAGGCCAGCCTTACCTGGAGGCTGATGCCTCTAGAGTCCCTCAGATCCTAAAAGCCAATCCTAGTTCTGCTACTCACTGCCTGGGTGGCTGCTCTGTGCCTGTCTCCTCATCTCCGAGTTTGCAATGATTACAATGGAACTGTCGCACAGGGCCGCCGGGAAGGCTGGGTGCGCGACAAAGCCTGAGTTCTGTGGAAACAGCACTGTCCCACACAGCACTGCAGACATGCCAGGCACCGTCCCCGGTGCTTCGCTTTTTCCATCCTTGTGCCCACTCCACAGTCAGGTGGGGACACCTGGTGAAGACAGGCGCTGGCCTAGACTAAGGCACCTGGCTCCTCAGCCTCGGGGCCTCCTCACTCAGCCACGGGCTGGCCCGAGAGGCGCTATTAAACATGAGTCAGGTTAAAATGAGAGGTAATGGTGCTGGCAATGGGGAGCCAAGAGGCCCCAGTTCTGCTCAGGCTCATGTGGGAACTTGGGAAGCCACAAGCCTCTCTGGGCCTCAGTTTCCCCAGACCTGGGGTGTAGAGGTGGTGGTCCCCATGGTCCTGAGGCCTCTCTCTGGCCTGACCATCTGCGGCTGAGCTGAGACTCACGCCCAGGCCTTGGCCTCCATTCACAGTGCTCTCCTGACGGGGCTTGAACTGTGGGGCTTGCAGGTGGCCCAGGAAGACTCAGAAGCCACCAAGCCCGGCCTTGGAAGTGGTGTGTGCTCTGTGGGCCTCTCTGGGGATTCCCGCAGAGAACTCTCAGGGACAAAGGCTCGGCCAGGACAGGCAGAGGTCAGGAGGGCGTGGAGAGCAGTGGCCCTCATGTCCCTGTCTGCGGGCATCTGTGCCTGTCACACTCCGACACGGATCACTGATCCCTTTCATCACCTGCTCACCTGCCCGGATACGAGGTCCTGGAAAGCTGCGTGTGTGCCCCGGGGGACGGCCCTGCTGCTTCCCTGAGCCACGGCCTCGCTGCTCCATGGCTGCGCCATCGAAAGTCCCCTCTGCTGTCCGCCCTGAGTCTCTTACGCTGTATTTGAGATTACTCTGGCAAGGCAGCTCCCAATTTCTTATCCCTGAGCCTGCTTTAGTGGGTCCCCGAAATCTCTTAGAGAAGCAGGTTAGGGGGTGAATGATCATTTCTGTGCTGGGGTCCTGGTTTCTTCATCCTGCCTTTCCCAGAGGATGGAGCAGGACTTGGAAGGATGGAGCAACAGAGCAACAGGACAGAGGCCTCGCCTACGAGGGGCCCAGAGACAGGTGTGTTCTCTCTCCCTGAACCCAGCAGGTATGTTACTTCAGGACATCCCCTCAATGCCGTGTAGGACTCTTTTGCGAGTGCATGTGCCCTATAGCAAAAACCTCTCCAAAAAAAAAAAAAAAAGATACGACTCTCTCAAACATACGTGTGCATGCAGATATCACACATGCATACACGCGTACACCCAGGGGACATTCACCCCTTGACACTTAAGTTCACACACTGGCACACCCCCATGAAATTTCAGACTTGTAAGCAGACACGTAAGCAAAAAGAGCCACTCCACAGGTCCACGTGAGCATCTGACTGCACACCTGCAAACCGGCCGGGTGGCGTGTTCGCCCACCCCTGAGCTCATCTCCTGAGCACCCGTCCAGTGGCACTGTCAGGGGCCAGGAGTAAGCAGCAGGTAACATCCGAGTTCTCACAAGGCTTGAGTTCACAGACTCACATGCACACTTCGGATCTCGCACACACGCAGACACGGGCTCGCCTGCCCCGCCCGCAGCGCGTCTCTTACCGTAGTTCAGTGCAGCTGTGTTGATTCTGACCACGGTGCCTGGCATGGAGGCGCCAGCCACAGAAAGCAGCAAGACCAGCAGCAGGCCCAGCCCGCACACCTGAGCCATGGCTTCCCTGGCCGTGGCCCCCAGGATCTGTGGGCTGGGGGCGGGGAAGTGGTAAGCAGGGCACGTGGCCAGAACAGCCCTCCCTGAGCCTCCCGCGCCCCACCCAAGCCTGGAGGGCTCCAGCATGGACGGACCCGGCCCCGTCCCAGGCCCCGGGCATCAGGTTTTGCATCTCCGCTTTGGGAACCATCACCTTCTCTGCTTGCTGCACTGGGAAACACAGGGGACTCTGGTCTGAAAACGGTCCCCAAGACCCGGCAAAGAAATGGCCTTTCCAAAAGCCTCCCAGCAGGCCATGTTGGAGGAGGGTGGGGAGACTCCCAATAAGGAGACTGAGGGCAGATTCTTGGCCCAGGAAGAGAACCAAGGCCCACCACCCCAATGCCACGCCGTTCACCAGATGCCAGGCGTCCAGCCTCGTGTGACAGCCCAGTTGGCGTCCAGCTGTCCAAACTCTGCTACAGAAGGACCCAGGGTGGCTCCTGTCCTCAGCTCATCCTAGCCAGGTGAGGAGTGACCTAAAAGTAGGTCTCTCGCCTGGCCCCCTAACCCCTCCCAACCCGGCCCAGCCAAGCCACGGGTCTGTGTCCAGCTCAGGGAGAGGGAGCCAGGTGAGAGTGAGGGGCCACTGCTCCGGTGAGCTGAGGCCCAGCCAAGCAGAACAAGCCCCAAGTCCCACAGCAAGACCAGGGGTGGACGGACACTTCCATACAAGGCAGCCGGCAGTGGTATTCCCATTGAACAGACGGAGCAGTCGCGACTCCTTGGAAGAGTGCCAGCCCCATCCCATTCCCACCTCAAGGTCCCTGAAGCAGGTGGAGTCCCAGTTCCAGGCAAGCCTTCCTGTGCCCTGGCGGGCAGGTGTCGAGTTGCTTTATGAGATCCCGTGTACAGGGCCCACTGGGAAGGTACCTGGGGAGGGCAGGTTTATTTGCGGCTCCAAATGTTTTCCCAGCAAACACGGCCTTTGTCAAAGCGTCTCATCCCACATGTGCAGTGGGGCTGCCACGTAGCTGGGCCTGGCTGCCAAGCACTACAAGACCCTGGGCTTGGCCCGCTTCGGCCTCAAGGGCCAGAGATCTCTGCGAGGAGGGCTGCCCCCAGGAGGGTCCTCTCATCAGTCCAGCCAGGCTCAGCTGAGGCTTGGCAGGGAGGGTATGTTCAAAGGCAGGGGGATGCCTACAATGACCTCTCAAGCCTCGTCTCCAGACCATCCCAGAAAAGTGACCCTGTTAGGAGGGGCAGGAGGCTCCCTGAGCCCTGACCCGTCACTGGCTGAGCTCTGATCCCCATCACATACTGAGCCCTGATCCTAGTCACATGCTGAGCCGTAATTCAAAAGGGAATGGACAGTGTGCCTGGCCTGGTCCCCGCGGCATCCCACTCCAATCTCTAAATGCACATCCCACACACAGTGCACTGAGCCCATCACCTCTCCACGTTACGAACTCCAGACTCCACCTCGGGGGCCCCCGGAAGGAATTTGTACATACGTGTGTGTGCATGTGCGTATGTGTGTGTGATTGTGTGTGCAGAGTCTCACACACACACAGTCAGAATTACTGGCATCAAAGGAAAATGTGTGTGTCGAGGAGTGTGTACGTGAAATGGGCACATGAACACGTTTATGGTGTTACATGCCTGTGGACACAAACACGCATGACTGCAGGTGTGCAGAGTTTGTTATGCATATGGATATGTGAATTTTGCCTGCTGCGTGTTTGCAGGTGTGTGTGTTTATGGTGTTAGGTGTATGTGTAAGTGTGTACAGTGGACTATTTCCTGGTTTGGGGGTATGTATGTGTGTTTGTGTGTCTGTGCACACACATGTGCACCAGAGCTGATGCAATACCCTCAGGGAAGGCCCCTCCATTCCTCTGCATGGCTCACCTGGGGCACAGGTACAAGGTCCTTGGGAACTTCCTTCATTCTAGAGCCTTCTGTGGCTCCCATTGACTCTACACAGCCCAAATAGCCAGAGCCCAGAAGTGCCAGCACTGGGTCCCACTAGGACAAGCCTCCCCTGAGTGACAGAGCTCACCTGGAATAGCCCTACCTACCAGCTAATGCTCCCTGACACTCTTCTAGAGGCAAAAGAGGACGGGAAGAGCCAGTTGTGAGATCCCTAACACCCTGGTAATGGCCTCAGGGTGTCCACCAGTGCATAAGACCAGGCCTTCTCGCCTCAGCATAGCTGAGACCAACAGCAGATTCAAGGGATAGAACTGCAAATATTGACCAAAGCCACTCTCGTGTTTGTGCTCAGCATGAACGTTTCCTCTTCCTCTTCCTCGACATTTGGGAGACAGCCCATAAAACAAAGGCGGGAGCACCAGCCAGCCCCTCCCTGAACCCCCCAGCTGCCCCACAGCAGTGGTGAGCTGTGTACAAGCTGTCCTGCCAGCCACTTCACCCAGGGATGGCGCCGGTTCTGCAGCATCCCCAGTGCCTGAAACGTACCGAGTGTTTAGTAGCTATTTGATTTGTTTAGCGCATAAGTGAATAAAGGAGCCATTGGAAGACTCTTGTAACAGTTACAACGATGCCTTTTCTTTCTTTTTTTAGTTTCGTTATAGGGTGTGTGCACTCTCGTCTGAGAGAGAGAGAAAGAGAGAGTGAGAAATCACTCCTAGGGAGATGGTCACAGTGCAATTCCTTCTACATTCTCCTCTTGGAATTTTGGGCATGCATACACACATGTCCAGCGTGTTTTTCAAGCTGCCAGGTCCGGGACTTGAGTCATGCAGTCTGCCATGTAGGATCCAGCCGTCATAATCTTCATTCCACCAGGTGACACCAGTGACAGCATTTCAGTGTCCCCCTTACTGAACATTCCTGGAGGTATTTCCTATGGCTGCCATAACAAGTGGCCATGAACATGGAGATTGAAAACACAAATTCATCAGCTTACTGTTCTGGAGGTCAGAAGTACAAAACGGGTCTCCCTGGGTCAAAGTCATGGAGGGGCAGGTATTCTTTGATTTATAACTGGGTTATGTCCCAATGAGCCCATCACCAGTTGAAGACATCGTAAGTTGAAATGGGTGCTTGTTTTGTATATTCACATGATGGGATGAGAAAATACAAAACAAAATATCCAAAAAGCATTGGTGACAGGGTGCAGGGTAGAGCGTGGGTGGTTTACCTGCACAATGGAGTAGCTGACAGGCTGGGGCTCACGGCCTCTGCCCCACCTGTCAGGAGTGTCACACGACCTATCTCTAGCCCTGGAAAAGATCAAGATTCAAAATCCAAAACCATTTCTACTGAACATGTATTGCTTGCACATCATCGCAAAGTTGAAAAATCTTAAGTGGAGCCACTGTAACTTAGGCTCATCTACACGGGCAGGGTTCCTGGAGGCTGTGAGAGAGGAATTGTTTCCTTGACCTTTTTAGCTTCTGGGGGCCACCCTCATTCTTGGCCCTTTCCCTCATTTAAACACCAGCAATGTTGGGCTGGGTGTTTGTCATACTGCCATCTGTCCAATCACAAGGACACTTATGGTTATGCTGGGACCACTTAATCTAGCATATTCTCCCTGTCTCAAAGTCATCTGATTAGCAACCTTAATTCCATCAGCTACCTTTAATTTTCTGCTATAGTTTAGATGATACTTTGTCCCCCAAAGGTTCATGGTCTAAAAGCTTAGTCCCCAGTGTAATGACTTTGAGAGGTGGTGAGAACTTTAAAAAATAGCGCTTAATAGAAGGGCACCATCCAGTTGCCTGGGGATGGGAGGGGGACAAACAGAGGAAGTGGGAATCCTTCTCCCTCATTTTGCACACGCCCACTTTCCTACGCTTGGTTGGTCATGTTGCGATGTAGCACCAGAAGTCAGCTTGATGCCAGTCCCATGCCTTGGGATATTCCAGCCACCAGAATTATATAAACTATTCTCCATAAATCACTCAGCCTCAGGTGCTTCAGTTTAGCCACACAACAATGGACTAAGACATTCACCATTGCCATATAATGTAACATATTCACATATTCAGGTTTTATTTTTTCTTTGAGAGGTTTTTGCTGTAGGGCGCGTGCGCTCGCCAGAGAGACAGAGAGAAACACAGAGACAGAAAGCGAGAAATCACCATGGGTGGGGGGGGGGACCACGCCATAATCCCTTCTCCTCCATCATTCTCTTGGGATCTTGGGCATGCATGCGAATGTGTCCGGCGTGAGTTTAAGCCACCAGGTCTGGGACTTGAACCACGGTCAACTACGTGGGAGTTCAGCGACATAGCCATCACGCTAACTGCTGGTGCCAACATGTTCAGGTTTTTATTCATGGGCCTTTGAGGAACCATAATTCCACTTCCAACAGGTATTTAGACTGCCATTTTGAGCAACTACCACCAGGGGGTTAAGAGTGAATTCATTTTTTTTTTTTTTTTTAAATTTGACTGATTTAACTTCACAGTCCAAATGGTCAAATACAAAAAGCTTAGCCAGACATTTCCACTCTGTTATGCTTATCTTTTTGCCCAGGACAAAGTAGAATCTTAGTAAAAGAGTAACATACTTAAATGTTATGTTGTGTTAGGCAGACTGTCCACCAGTGAGCAGCTCAGCATTATAAAATACATTCCTGTGAACCTAGGAAGGGGGTAACTCTGGGAAGCTTGGGTCAGGAAGGGTCCTAGGGAGCAATGAAAAGCATGGCCTGATTAATGGAGCCTCAGTTCTCACTCTTGCTCAGCCTCTGAGACACTAATGTGGCCCTTCCTGTCTTAAGGCTTCAATTTCCAAATCTTAAAAAACAGGCAGTTGGACATGATGGCCTCCTCTGGGGGAGGTTCCAGGGCCAAGCTGGAGACTGCCCCTCCCCGGCCCACCTCCTTTGTGAGGTCACAGAGCTCACAGCTCCACCCGACCCAGGCAGATTCTCCATGGCACCTTCCAGGGGACACTCAGAGGCAGCAGCTTCCTCTTCACTGACTCCCAGACATCCCACCACCAGCCCCAGCCCTCGAGAAGGAAACTGATGCCACGGTTCCCAAGGAACCCAGGAGACCCAGGTGCTCCACCCGAAGATGCGCACAATCCCAGGTCCAGGAGGTAAGGATGGCGGCCCCTCCCTTTGCCCAGCCCTTCAAAGTTTCGTTTTGCTTTGTTTTAG
Organism: Tupaia tana; assembly: GCA_026018925.1. Classification (NCBI taxonomy): domain Eukaryota; kingdom Metazoa; phylum Chordata; class Mammalia; order Scandentia; family Tupaiidae; genus Tupaia; species Tupaia tana. The sequence continues at coordinate 31,203,273 of JAKSZU010000015.1, forward strand.
GAAGATTTTTGCTATAGGGTGCATGTGCTCGTCAGAGAGACAAAGAGACAGAAAGTGAGAATTCACCTCCCAGGGCAGGTGGTCCCTCCATAATCTCCCCTGGGATTTTGGGCACACATGCACATGCACCCAGTGTGAGTTTTAAGCTGCTGGGTCCAGGACTCAAACCTAATATGTGAGAGTCCAAAGATGTAACCATCATGCCATCTACTGGTCCCAACAGTTTACAGAGTGCTCACCTCCCCTTGGAGGTGAGAAGCATTATCAGTGGCACTCTGCAGACACAGCCACTGTGATCAGAAAGGTGGGACAGTGGCCAGGAAGTGGTGCAACAACCATCCTCTCAGCACGTGTTTAGTGAGCACCTACTGTGTGGCAGGCACTGCAGAGAATGCTGGGAGCATGGGGCTGTGCCAAGCCACCTGCCCCTGGCCTCACAGAACTCAGAGTCCAGTGAGAGAAAGAAATGAACAGGAAACATGTATTTCTGCTGGCCCTGGCTGCTAGGAGCTCTCTGGTTATAAACGACAGAAAGTCTGATTTGAGTCGATGTCCAGAGCCAGGCCAGAGTGCAGCAGTTAAGGGGTGTGTAGAGGAAGCTGATCCCACATAGCAGACTGGGGTTCAAATCTGGGCCCCCACAGCAATGTGCCAGGTGCACGTACTCATGCCAGGATCCTGATAGGACAGAGAACTAGAGGAAGGAGGGCTGAGGTATGACCGGGCTCCCTTGAGGAGTTTTCTCTCTCTCTTTCACATGCACACACAAGAACGAATAAAGGGAAACAGAAAAAAAAAAATGCTGCTTAGATCAGGGTCCCCAAATTAGGTACATAAAAGAATCCACTGGGGTAAAGGGAAGACACTCTTAAAGACTGAGTGTATTTTTTTTAGGTTATCCTCTTCTAATCTATATTCCTTGGAATGCATAAATAAATCTGTACATTTGAAAAGGGCAAGTAATAAATTAGCATAACTGGATACACATGCACAATTTCTTTTCTAAGTAATTTAAAAAATTATTTACTCAATTTTATTTATTATTATTATTATTATTATTTTTTAATTTGACCAGAGGAAGAAAGAGGAAGAGAGAGAGGGAAAGTGAGAAAGCAAGCCTCCAGGTCCAGGACTCAAACCGTGGTCGGCCATGTGAGAGTCCAACACTTTAACCACCCCATCACCTGCCAGCCCCCACAATTTCTTAATAAACACACATAAAACCACTGGGGGTATAATAAAAAACATTTGAAGACTTTGCCTTAAGAAATCGAAGATTCTCGGAAACCTCACACACCAGGTGCAGGTGGCTCCAGGGTGCACTACCTCTGCTGTGCACACTGCCACCTATGGCCACTCCTGCCATCCGTGTGCTTTCTCTGGCCTCCACTCCACTCAGCGGCTGCCCCGGTGCTCGGTGTCCAGTTGACACGTGGCTTTATAGGGTGGTAGGAGAATGGTATTGCTTTCCGTGGGTCTCATTTCAGCAGTAAGAAAATCTTTCCCCCAAGTGCCATCCCTTCTAGCCACCCCCTACCTAGCGTCCCTACCCTTCAAGCACCGCCCCCCATCTTTGAACCAATCACAGCAAGGGGAACAGGAGTACTGCAACAGGCTTTGACCATTCAGAATAGCCTAAAATCATAAAGGCTAGGAGTAGAGAAAGGAATGAAATCAGGCTTCTGCCAGCCTCTGGGACTCCTCATGGTGACACTCACCTGTGACTGCCCTGGCAACCTGAGTTCTTTCTTCAAAAGAGACCTGGGTCTGGGGTCAACCACGCCTAGGTTTGTCCCTGATTCACAGACTCGTGGTCTTGGGAAAAGTTCTCAGCAACTCAGTGTGAGATGTGATGACCCTCGTTCTTCGTCCAATTGTGAATCTTGTCATCCCAGGGTCACCCAACGAGGCCGGAACACCAGCAGGATGGCAGAGGACTCCTCATCCAGCGCAAGTGAGCAGGGATGGTACTATAAGATCTTCCTGGGCAGGGAGCAACTGAGGCTCAGAGATGTCACAAGGGCAACCCAGGGCCACCCAGCAAGGGGCAGGCAGGGGCAGAGGAGCAGGGAAGCCTACCCCAAGCTATGGGTGTTCCCTGGGTCTCTGGCAACATCACGTCCCAGAGGCTGGCAGCGATGTGACAGTCCTGTGCTCTCTGCAGGTGACGCCTTCCTGCTACCTGCCCGTATCAATGCCCCAGCCATAAGCCTGACTCAGTGGATACTGGGATGTATGTGTACGTATATACCGAGGAGCCGCTTTGGTTATCAACATGGGCCCCAGGGAGAGGGTCCACTCTCAGTGCAGGCTGACTGCAGGGTGGGGTGGAGAGGGCGGGCAAAGCCTGCACTGGGGGCAGTGGTGGCACAGTTGCAGGCTGAGCTCTGGAGGTATCACTCCCTCTGTGGTGGTTGGAGAAGGGAAGTGGAAGGGAGACTTGCTGTTTGCAGGAGGAATTAACCGCCAGCTCTGGGACCTGTTTTACCACTAGCTGGGCACTGGTTCTATCCATCCATCCGTTGAGTCATCTATCAATTCACCCATACCCTTATTTGCTAATATGTACATCCATTCAGTCCTCAACCCTTCCATCTCTCTGTCTATCCATCCATCCTCTCATTCTCCCACACTCTTCATCTTCTTATTCATCCATCTTCCAAGCCATTCTCATTTTTCCATCTATCCACATATGCTCCCACCTTTCCAATCGTTCTGAACCTCTAGTTTTTGCCTAACTCCATATTGGGCACCCAGAGATGACTCAGACCAGGACCCTGTCCTTGCCAAGCTTCCAGAGTCTGGGAGTGGGCATTGCAGCCTTTTTGTGCTCCTGAGTCACCATAAGCACACATTAACTGCCAGTTGTGGATGGCACTCACCTATAGGATCCATCCTCCCTCCACGCTGGTGCTTACTCATGAACAGAGCCAGGGGCAGTGCTAGACTCAACCAGAAATGTCAAGAGGGCCTCCCAGTCCTGGGCGTCTCCCCCAGCCCTAGAACAGTCAGCGAGTCCTCATAGTGGGACAAAAATGAGCACGCAGCTACTCACTGTTCTGTCTCCTCTACAGCCTGGTTCACCTGCCTGGCCTGCTTCCTGAGAACGCAGGCCCAGCAAGTTCTGTTCAACACCTGCAGGCGAGCAGGGAAGGTCGGGGGACTGGGATGGGGGATGGGGGCTGGGAACGGGCAGCTGGCGCCATGGCAGCCCTTGCATTGGTTTGGACCTCCCCTTGATAGCCAGGCCAGGTAAACTATCCCAAACCTGGCTTTCGTGAGATCCTCCTCCCCAGAAACCACTGTGGCTCCCCACTGCTCCATCTCCTCAGCCTATAGCCTCCTGGAACCTGCCCCGCCCTCCTTTTCAAAGCTGAACTCATTCTACTTCCTGCCGGAAACACTATGGGTCAGCAAAGCTAGGAGTCTCCCTCTCTGGACCCACTATTCCTATCCCACTACCGTGCTTTTGCACAGACTGTTCTTCCGGCCTGACTGCCTGTCCCCTCCTTTCCCTTTACCCTTCCTACCCATGAAAGCTCCTCTGAATTTCCGCAGAGCTGTCCACATCTTTCCTTCATTTAAAGTGGACATTTTAAACACTTCCTCAATGCTTAGCCCTGGCCCCCACCACTCAGGGGCTCCCAGTCAGATGATAAAGACAGTGCTGAGGGGAATATTGAGAGGTCGACCGCGGTGGTCTTAGGAGCAGGGGACATCTGAGCTGAAGCCCAAAGGACATGTTTACCTGGAGAGGAGACAGAGGGGGACAAACAGCATGCAGATAGAAAAGGGAGCGAAGAGGAAGAAGGCAAACCCTCGCAGGGCCCCCAGCATTGCCGTGACTGCGGCCTCTGTCCTCCAGGTGCAAGCTGCTGTGCCAGAAGCTCATGGAGAAGACAGGGGTTCTGGTCCTCTGCGTTTTTGGTGCGTCTCCAGGGCCCTGTCCAGTCCCAGGTCGAGGTGTCCCAGAGGTCTGGTCAATCCTGGGGAGGGAGAGAGCAGGGGCTATGGCACCCACTAAGTGACACTGGGCCAGACACTGCCCTCTATGCCGCTGTTTCCCCATCTGTCAACTGGGTGTTACTGTGAGGATTCATTGAGATGATGGCCAAGGCAAGTATTTGAAAGCCAAGAATGGCTTTGAAAACTGCAAAGTTCTCCCAAACCATGTCACAGTCCTTGTTACCTCCTCTTTCTGGGTTTCTGTGGATTCTCTGCAGTCACTGCCACTGCCTCTCATGTCACAGCTTTGCCTTCCCAAGTAAAGAAGTCTCTACCCTTCGCCTGAGTCGACCAGCCTCCAGGTGGAATAGTGTGTGAGGATAAGAAACAGCTCCCCACAGGACAATCAATGGAGCACGTTCCCACTTTAATCCAACAAACAGGATTTTAAAAAAATAATGGCTTCATGGGACCAGCAGTTGGCGTAATGGCTATGTTGCTGGATTCCCATGTAGTCGACCGCGGTTCGAGTCCCGGATCTGGTGGCTTGCATGTCCAAGATCCTGAGAGGAGAATGGAGGAGAAGGGATTGTGGTGTGGCCATTCCCCCAGGGGGTGATTTCTCACTTTCTGTCTCTGCCTGTCTCTGTCTTTCCGGCAAGCACATGCACCCTATAGCAAAAACCTCTCCCTCCCCCCAAAAATAGATGACTTCAGAACCAGCTGTTGAGCCCTGTGCATGGGGAGCCAGATCCCACATGGCCAACAGCAGTTCGAATCCCATCCCTGGTGTCTTGAGGAATGCTCTGGGCACGTGTGCCTGCGTACCCAAAATCCTAACAGGATGGAGAAATGGAGAAGAGGAGATTGCAGCGTGACCACACCCTACTGGGGAGGACTCTCTCACTCACTTGCTCAAAAGAGACAGCACATTCCCTCTGACAAGAAGAATTAGAAAAATGAAAATAATGATTCAGATACTATAAAGCTCATCCTTTGAAAGCTTACAGTTCAGGGGGTTTTAGCATATTTACAAAGTTAATTGTCATTCATTGTCATGATCAAATTTCAGAATATTTTCACTAACCGCCTGATAGCACCCCACCTCTGCCAGTCATTCCTCACTCCTTCCTCAGACCCATCCATCAGAATTGTCAACAGGGCCTCCCAGTTCTGGGCGTCTGATGGGTATTGGGGTGGTTTCTGCTCTTTGGCTTATATTAAGAACACAGCTATTCTGCATTTCTGTGTAATTTTTGTGCACATTTATGTTTTCGGTGCTCTTTGTTCTGTACTTAGAAACAGGACTGCTGGGTCATGGGTAACTTTATGTCTAACTAGATGAGGAACTGACAAACTATTTTCACAGTGGCTTTACTGTTTCATGTTCTCATCAGCAATGTATGAGGCTCCCGATTTCTCTGTATGCGCACAGTGCTTGTTATTATCTGTCTTAATCACAGCCATCCTCAGGGACAGGAAGCGGTATCTTACTGTGGCTTTGATTTGCATTCCTCTAGTGACTAATAATATTGATCACTTTTTCATGTACTTATTGGCCATTTGTATATATTCTGCAGAGAAATGTCTATTCTGTTTCTTTGCTCTTTTTGTTTGTTTGCTATAAGGCATGCGTGCTCACCAGAGAGAGGTAGAGAGAGAAGGAGAGAAGGAAAGTGAGAAATCACCCCCTCGGGGGGAATGGCTATGCTGCAATCCCTTCTCTATTCTCCTCTCAGGATTTTTGGGCATGTGCACACATGTGCCTGGCATTTTCTTCAAGCTACTGGGTCCAGAACTCAAACAGTGAAGTTGGTCATGCAGGATCCAGCTGCCTTAACCGCCACGCCATCTGCTGGCCCCCCTTTGCTCATTTTTTAAAGCTTATGTATTTTATTTATACCTTCCATGAATCATACAGACAGAGAAACAAAGACAGAGAGATAAGCACCCCCAATGGAATCTTCATGCTGTGATCCACCTCCAGCTCCAGCCAACCCCAGATTATGGACACACGTGCCCCCAGAGTACTCAGGGAGGTCTCTGGTTGCAAACCGGGAACCCTCCTGTGTGGGTCAGCCTGGCAGAGTGTCACATTTTACCTCTGCACCCCTGTTCAGCCTCCTCCGCTCACTTTTAAATTGAGTCATTCATCTTTTTTTTTTTGGAGAGGTTTTCGCTATAGGGCGCGTGCGCTCACCAGACAGACAGAGAGAGACATAGAGACAGAAAGCGAGAAATCACCCCCCAGGGGGGATGGTCATGCCACAATCCCTTCTCCTCCATTCTCCTCTTGGGATCTTGGGCACGCACGCACACGCGCCCGGCATGAGTTTTAAGCCACCAGGTCCGGGACGCGAACCGTGGTCGACTACATGGGAGTCCAGTGACATAGCCATTATGCTAACTGCTGGTTCCCGTCATTCATCTTTTTAATATTGAGTCATAAGAGTTCTTTATGTAGTCTAGATGTAAATCTCTCATTGAGTATAATATCTGTTTTTATTTTTCCCCTTTCTTGGTGATGTCCTCTGTGGCACAAAACTTTTAAATTTTGGTGAAGTCCAAATTATGTTTTCTTTTATCACATGCTATTGGGGTTATATTTAAGAAATCACTAGCTAGCTCAAAGTCGTGAAGATGTATTCCCATGTTTCCTTCAATGAAATCAATGGCACAGTCCTAGTAAGTGGCAGAGCTGGGATTTAAACCTGGATGCCTGAACCCTCATGGTAAATGGCTCATCTTTCTTCTCACGGCCCCGCAGGGTTCTGGATACTTTCTATGCACTTACCATCGAAAATGGAAGTCTGGCAGGTGAACATGTGCCCTCTTCAGGGAGTGTGAATGAAGAGAAACAGATGAAAGGATGGATGAATACATGAATGAGGTGTTGGACCTGATGAATGTAGGCCTGGGGAAAGCAGAAGAGAGGATATATGAATAGATGACTGAGTGAGGTAATGATGGACAGGAGAGTATCTGAGATAGATGAATGAGAAGGTGTGGATGCAAAGTGTGTGTGGTGGGGTGGTTTGGGTGAGGGTGTACAAAAGGAAAGTATTAGATGAGAAGTGGGTGGAGGAATGGAAGAGTAAATAGGAAGGTGGATGGATGGGACTTACGGTTGTGGAAGAATGGATGGATGAAGCTCTGTTGGGCCCAAGTTAGACTATCTGAAGGAGATGCCTTGCTTTTCTCAATTCTCCACCAGGATGACAGCATAAATAGTCCACTGAAGAGCTTGAGGTAAGAGGAATCTTCTGAATAGTCCTTTTATCACCTAAAAACCAGAGCAAAATCTGGGTCATATTGGCTATAAGTGTGGGTTCTGCAATTAGACCAACCTGGGTTTAAATCCTGGCTCCTATTCATTCTACCTGGCTGAATTGTGAAAGTCACTTCACCTCTCTAGGCCTTTGACTTCTCATTTAAGAGATGAAGCATAACATCCACTTTGCTATAGATAATTATGGACATTAAAGAAGATGCAAAGTGTCTTGAATAATTTCTAGCCCATAGTCAGTGCTCAGCAAATGGTAGCTGAGAAGAAATTTTAACTGACAAGACACCATCCAGTGACAGCATCCTTAACTGCAGAAAAATACTCAAATATCTTTATTTTTATTTTTAAAATTATTTTATTGAACTTTATTTATTTTATTTATTGATTTAATTTGACCAGAGAGGAAGAGAGCAGGAAAAGAGAGAGAGAGAGAGAGAGAGAGAGAGAGGGAAAGTGAGAAAGCAAGCCTCCAGATCTGGGATTTAAACCATGGTCAGTCATGTGGGAATCCAGGGCCCTTAACCACCACGCCACCTGCCAGCCACAATACTTGAATATTTGGAAGGAATAATTGAGCTTAAAAATGTTCCAAGCAGAAGGAATAATGTGAGTAATGTTTTAGAGATATGAACCTACAGGGTGGGCCTAAGGGTGAGCCCAAAAGAGTGAAAGAATCTAGAACTAGTACTTTGAGGGCTGATTAGCAAAGGGAGAATCTGAGAGTAACAATAGCAGCATTGAAAATCAGTCACTTCTTGTTTTCCTCCTTCCTGACAAGGATGTACCAGGAGAAGGTGCGACATCACACAGGGGAAATCCAGGACCTCCGAGGTAGCATGAACCAGCTCATCGCCAAGCTCCAGGAAATGGAAGCCATGTCAGATGAGGTTAGATGCTGATCGTTCTACTCCCAAACACCTAACTTCTCTCTTTGTTTGATGTTATATTTCTTATATCCCAAGTCATCTTCCTTGGTTTTATCCTTCATTTGAATGGACCATGTCCCCCAATAACTTCATGAAAAAACAGGTTTGGTTTTGTTTTTCATTACGCTCTGAAATCCCGTGAGTTAGGAATTTATACAGGACCCAGCAGGGGGTGGCACGGTTCTGCTCCATGGTGTATGGGGCCTCAGCTGGCAACAGCTAAAAGCTGGTGGGAAGTGTGGGGGCGGCAGTAACCTGATACCTGGGCCTGGAATCATCTGAGGGCATCTTCACCAGCGTCCTAAAGCTGATGGTAGCTGTCAGCTGGGAACTCAGGGCTGTTGGCCAGAGCACCCATGTGCTCTTGCCATGTAGCTTAGGCTTCCTCACAACATGGTGGCTGGCTTCCAAGAATGAGAGTCCCCGGAGAAGCAGGCAATGTCGCATCACTCTTTAGGACTTAGTCCCAGAAGTCACATAGCATCACTTCTGCCATTGTCACAAGCACAGACTGATGGGAAGAGAACTTTGACCCTGCCTCTCAATAGAGTATTAAAATCACATTGAAAGAAAAGCATGGTGGACCACCCTGTGGGCTGGTGGTTAAGTCAGCTGGATCTCACATGGCCCATCATGCAGTTTGGGTCCTGGACTCAGCAGCTTGCAAAATACACTGAGTGTGTGTGCATGTGCACGTGCATGTGCATGCATACTCAGAATCCCAGAAGAGGAAGAGATGGTGGCAAAGAGATTGTAGTGTGACCATGCCCCATGGAGGGTATTTTCTCTCCCTCTCTCTCTCTCTGGCAAGCACATGTACCCTCTGGCAAATTATTAAAAGAAAGAGAAAGAAAGGAAAGGACGAAGTAAGGAAGACAAGCAAAGCATGAAATGGGAGACCCTGTTGTAGCCATTTCTGGAAAACAGAATCTTCCCCAACTGGGGGCTGGCAGGTGGCATGGTGGTTAGGGGTGCTAGATTCCCACATGGCTGACCATGGTTCATGGTTCTGGTCCTGGACCTGGTGGCTTCTTTTCTCTCTCTCTCTCTCTCTCTCTCTCTCTCTCTCTCTCTCTCTCTCTGTGTGTGTGTGTGTGTGTGTGTGTGTCTCACTCTGGTCAAATTCAAAATAACTATAATGATAAATAAAATAAAAGAAATATTTTTTTTAAAATATCTTCCCCATCTGTGAAGAGTCTAAGAACAGTGGGTGTTCACTGAGCGCCCACAGTGCTGAGCACCGTGCAGTCTGTCTGCAGGAGATGCAGCCTGAACTCTGGAAACAAATCGTCGGCTCTGTTTCTTAGCGATTGTGTGACCTCGGACAAGTTACCTCTTTGTGCCTCGGTAGTGCCATCTTTAGAATGGGGAGGACACACTGCTGCCTCCTAGGGGCGCCGTGAGGAGACGTGTAAACAGACGGGAGCTGAGAACAGGCCCGGCACACAGGGCTCGGAGGACCTTCTCTCTAATCACTGTCATGGGGACGTAGACGGGATTGTTGTCCCATCTTACAAGGAAGTCGAGACTCAGAGGGACAGTTAAGTTGCCCAAGTCCTAAAAGCAGTAACGCCTGCCTGATCCAGAGCCCCTGCCCTTACCCACACTGAGACTCTGGGGCCCCTGTGTGACATCTGTCATGACAGACTTGAAAGTACCAAGTACCTCCAGTGTGTGGCAGCGGGTGGCCCTGTGTCACCTGTAGGCAGTCCTGTGCAGGCCGACCAGGGGCTCCCACAGGGCAGGGTTAGCTGAGAGAGAGGAGAAGGTGTCCCACAGCCACCTGCCACCTGGTGGGGACTCACCTGCGGGCTCGCGGGCTGTAAGGACACACTTGTGTACCATGTGTGTTTTCTGCCTCCTCAGCAAAAAATGACCCAGAAAATAATGAAGATGATCCAAGGAGACTACATCGAAAAGCCAGACTTCGCCCTGAAGTCTATAGGTGAGTGAGTCCCCTGCCGGCCTCAGAGTCCTCAGGACTTTCCATGAGGACATCTGTCGGGGTGTGGTCACCCTCTGCTGCTGGGAAGTTGTCCTCAGAGCTAACCTCACCTCCCAGCTGGTTTTCTTGCCATTCTCATGTTTTCTCAACAGGGACAGGGGTAGGGTGCGGGAACCCCCGGCCCTCGAGACTGCCCTCGCCTCTCCACCGCCCCCGCCCACTCACTGTTCTCCAAACCTGGTACTGGAAGCAGGGAGGTCAGCCAGGCAGAGCTGTCCTGCCCCTGGGGTCGGAGGGACTCACTACATCGCAAATCAGCACAGGCTGAAGCAGTGATTCGGGATGACAGCAGGTGGTTGGGAGAGACAGGATCTGGGGAAGGGTGACCTCCTAGGGCGACGACACTGGGGTGAGACCCGGTGAGGATGGAGAAGCATTTCAGACCAGGGGACAGCGTGGAAGATGCCGACGAGGAGGCCAGCAGCACAGGAATGGCAGAGCAGGCTAGGCCACAGGAGGGCGCCCACCAGGCACCCCGGGGTCCATGCGGTGTGGTCAGAGGGCATCAGCCCCAGGGCTGCACGAGCTTGGACCTCGCTCCCCCTCTCAGGGCTGGAGGCTCCTCGTCTGTACAATGGGGGCAACAGCAGAGTAACAAGGCTAATATAAGAGAGGACTTCAAAACATTTGTGGAAAATGGAATTAAAGTACAATTTATTTTGGTACCAAAACATGGGGAAAACTGCAGTTTTTTTTTCGTAATATGTATTTTCCATGAACTTTTTTTTCTTGATTCATGATCGAGCACATGTGTGCGCAGGTCGGGGGAGGAGCACCCTCCGCAGGGCCTGGTCATGCCATGGTCCCCTCCTCCAGCCCTCTAACCCCTCAGATCTTGGGCTCACACACACACATGCCTGATGTGTTTTAGGGTGGCCAGGCCCAGGATTCGAACCGTGGTTGCCATGTAGGGTCCATCTTCTCCTGAGCAGTGCGTTACCTCTGTGCCAGGAGTCAGCCGTTTTTCATAAGCTTCTGGAAGCTCTCTCGCATAGTGAGTGCATGCTCTGTGACGAGCGCTTCCGGAGAAGCACTGGTGTGTGACTCACTCCACCCTCACAAGCGCCCTGTCCGGAGGACGCTGTTGTCCCTGTTACTGGTGCTACCACTGCTACCATTATTCCTCCCGTTTCCCAGAGAACGCTGGGTCTCAGAGAGGGTCAGTGCCTTCCACAAAGGGCTCCCACAGCACTCAGTGAGTGCCCGGTCAGTGGGGGTCCTCCCACCAGACAAGGACCAGGCTGCCAGGCTGATACCCCCACCTGCCTCCCGTAGGGGCCAGCATCGACTTTGAGCACACGTCAGCCACGTACAACCACGACAAGGCTCGCTCCTACTGGAACTGGATCCGGCTGTGGAACTACGCCCAGCCCCCCGACGTGATCCTTGAGGCACGGGCAATGGCCGGGGGCCGGGGAGGGCAGGGGCAGGGATGTGGTTAGCACCAGACTCTGGGGCAGAGTAGGCAGCAGAGGTTGGGGGGCAGGAGTGAAGGGGGTGGGCGCCTGGAGTGGTGTTAGGGGTCAGGGCAGGAAACAGAGCTGGACCACGGCGGTGGGCAGAGGGACAGGGTGATTGGCAGGGCAGGGGCGGGGCAGGGGCGGGAGGGAGGACAGAGAGCAGGAGCACGGGGGCCTGGGGTAGGAGCAGGCATGAGGTCAGCTTGCTTTGGCACTGGGAGGGGCCCCACACTCAGCCCTTCAGACCTGAGGGCCGGGGACCCCTTAGGAACACCCTGGGAGGAGCCCGTAATCTACCCATTTTGCAGAGGAGACTGAATCTTAAAGAGCCAGGTCCCTTGCCTGCAGCCACACAGCCGGTCACTGGGATGTGGCAGAGGCAGAATTCAAACCTGCCTCGCGGATGAGGCCCAGCAAGGGAAATAGGCTTGCCAGGTCACAGAACAAATGACCTCATTCAGCAAACACCGGCTGCAGGGCTCGTCCTAGTGGCCAACCCTGGGCCATGCCAAAGCCGCAGGTGACACATCCAGGGGCCCCACCCTCGACGGACTCTGAGATCTGAGTGCTGGGGTTGGCCCTGGACAATGACCTTGCCCAGCCGGCATGGGGAGGCCTCCTGGAGCAGGTGACTAAAGACGAGCAGGAACCAGAGTCCACCAGCAAAGGGAACCGCAGAGGACAGGCCAGGCAGTTGTGCAGGGATATGCAGTGGATGCCGGGCAATGTGGGCGGGTGGCAGGCCCAGGCCAGGGAGGAGCCAGCCCTGGAGCAGTCATGTCTGGAACAACCAGAGCAGGCCCAGCGGACTCTGCACTTCAGGCCTCCGGGCTCCAGCCCAACCGAGCTCCCTTCAGGCCCCCGGTCATCAGGCCTCTTACCACTGGGCCTTCCACATGCTGTCCCTTGGCTCACTGTTCCAGTCAGCTCTGTAGCCCCTTGGTCCCAGCTCCTCCAGGAGGTCAGCCCTGATCCCTCCAGCCCTCTGCACATCCTGTCCTAGCATCTATTGTTCCAGATAAGGACCAGCCATGCTGCATCTTCAAGAAATGCAGAACCTGCTGAACAAATGCCTTTGCTGTGTGGTTTGGGCCAAATCTCTTGCCCTTTCTGGGCCTCCGATTCTCCTTTATGGGGCAGGTGGTTAATGGCAGCTCCAGGGTTAAACTGCCTGGGTTGTGCTTATAGCTCTGCATGGCCTTGGACCAGTCATTTCCCTGCGTTGCTCCTCAGTTTCCTCATCTGAAAAATGGGGGTAGTAATGGTGTCCAAGTTGTAGAGTAATTGTGAGACCATGCAAAGAATGACGGGAAGGGTGAATTAGGTGAGTGAGTGAATGAATGAACCAATGGATGCCAAGAGGGAGAGGCTGGAGGAGGGAGGCCCCAACTAGGTCCCTGCCCTCACTGCTGGGTTGAGGGGAAGGCTCATCCTTGTAGCCAGCCATCAGGGAGGGCTCCCTGGAGTTGGTTAAACAGAAAGGACTGGTTCACCCAGGAGGGCTGAAAATGTGAGGGCAGTCAGGTGGCATGAGGACCCCCCCATCCACCCAGCTGAACCCCACTGCACCTGCCTCTTTAGCCCAACATGACACCTGGCAACTGCTGGGCCTTCGCGGGAGACCGCGGCCAGGTGACCATCCGCCTGGCCCAGAAGGTCTACCTGTCCAACCTCACACTGCAGCACATCCCCAAGACCATCTCGCTGTCAGGCAGCCTGGACACCGCCCCTAAGGACTTCGTCATCTATGTGAGCATGTCCTGGCAGGGAGCAAGGCCTGACCAAGGCTGACCAAGGGGACAAGCGTGTACCTTGTGACAAGCAGTGCCCGCACACATATGCAGGCCAGAGAGGCCGGATGAGGCCAGGTCAGGCTGGGAGCAGCTGGTGAGGCCAGAGCTCAGCCTCCAAGGGTAGGAGACCAGCTCCTCTATTTCAGCCCAAGTGTTTCAGAGACACGAGTCTCCAGAAACCACTGAGCCCCCATTTCCAGAATTCTCTGGACCTTCTCAGTAAAATCAGGTCCAAATAAGGGTGAGGGACACACCCCAGTCCCACAAGTCAACGGCACTCAGGGTTGTCCTGGGACAAGGGCTTTGCCCAACAGGCATGGGAGGCCTCCTGGAGGAAGTGGCTAAGGATGAGCAAGCGCAGGCTTAGATGGCAGAGTTAGAAGCAGCCCATCGGACTCTGCCCCCATCCAGTGCTTTTCCCACCCAGTGCCCTCTGTGGCCCCCTTCTAGGTAAGACACGCCCTGTTCTAGGAGGGACACAAGTCTTGGCTATGGAGGGAGACACCCGCAGCAGGCCTGGCCTAGATCTGACACCTCCTTGGTTCTGGTCCACAGGGCATGGAGAACCCCCCCAGGGAGGAGGTATTCCTGGGAGCATTTCAGTTTCAGCCAGAAAACACCATTCAGACGTTCCCACTCCAGGTACCTGAAGATGCCCGAGGTTGAGCACCCGCTGTATGTACACTGCACGTGCCTTACCCGGGAACCCCTCGTCCTCCTCCCCCAGCAGCCCAGGGGTGCACGGTCATTACCAACCCACTCAACAGACAAGGGAACGGGGCTCAGAGAGAGGCAGCTGCTGCCCACAGCCCAGAGCGGGACCCTGAGGAGGTCCATGCAGCCTCCAGGGTCTTGTGCAGCATGTCCTCCCAGGAGCTGCAGATACTGGGCAGGGGTGCCCGTCAGGCAGGGATTGCTGCTGGGCAGGGAGCTAATGAACAGGCTCCACCCACTCCCGGGGCGGGAAAAGAAGGGGCCTGCCCTTTCAGAGTATTCACTAGATATCAAGTACTGGCAAGCGGCCAGCCCCCAGATCTCATGCCATGCCTACAGCCATCTTGGGAAGCAGATATTACCATGCCCATCTTACAGAGGAGGAAACTGAGGCCCAGAGAGGGGTGGCGGTTTGCCCAGGATCCCACAGCACTTAAGTCACCAGGGACCCAAGCCTAGGTCATTTTCTCAACCAGAGCATATCTGTCCTTCTGGCCTCAGCACCTTCCGCGCCAGCCCCTGAGTAACGACTTGGTGTGTGACTTTGGGACAGTCTAGTCCCCTGTCTGGGCCTTGGTTGCCCCACCTTGACATGGAAGACTTCCCTTTCCCCTCCTCTGGACAGGTAGGGGTGAGAGGCCACGGGCAAGCTGCCGCCATGTTTGATTCTGTCTTCCAGAACCAGCCAGCCCGGACCTTTGGAGCAGTCAAGGTGAAGATCTCCAGCAACTGGGGGAATCCACGCTTCACCTGCCTGTACCGTGTGCGCGTGCACGGCTCCGTGACCCCGCCCGAGGAGCAGCCCGGCCAAAACCCCAGCCCTCAAAGAAATTAAAGTTTATTCTTTAGCCCCAGCCCAAGTGTGAGTGTCCTTTGGCTCCTAAGAGGGAGAGCAGGCTAGCATCTGCCGTCCAAGGTTAGCAACTCAGGGTCACATGCCAGGTCCCCAGATCCCCTTCACCAGATCCCCTGGGCACCTCATTCCACAGATGGGGACAGTGAAGGTTCAAGGCAACAAAGTGACTCTTGGTCATGGCCAGCAAATGGCACCACCAGGTCTCAGACCCAGGCAATCTGATTCCTGTTCCTAAGGTATCTCTCTGGCTTTAAATGGAGCTCTGGCTCTGACCTGTGTGTGACCTTGGGCCTCAGGCTCCCCATCTGTGCAATTGGAGTGGATTATGAGGTTGGTATCAGGCGCAGCTGTAGACGAGGTTCCCTCTCCCGCCCTCCACGGAGTATTTCAACATCACAGGGGCAGCTCACTGTGGGGCACTGGACCACACGTGCACACTCTCTGGATCTCAGTTTCTCCAGGTACAAGAGTTTCTGGGCCCAGCCTCAATGGCACAGTACGTAGTATACTGATCTTCAGTGCTGAAAGCCATATGGCCAACCATGGTTTCGAATCCTTGAGTTTACTTGAAACACGCCAAGTGTGTGCGGGCCCAAGATCCAGCTAAGCTGGAGGGGTGGGGGAGGAGGACTGCAGCATGGGAGGTCCTGTGGGACGTCCCCCCCCCCTCTCTCTCTCACACACACACACACACACGCATGCACACATTTGTGCATGCATGTTCATGTGCGCTCTCTCATGAAAGAAATAAAACTTCTTTGAAAGTCTCTGTTCCCCAAACTTCAGCCTGTTTCATCTGTAATCTTTGCTATAGCTGAGTCCCTCCTGCCCTGGCATTTCCTTGAGAGCTTCTAGAAGTACCACGCATGGTGCCTACTGACGGTGACTTGCACAACCTGTCCCCAAAGCTCTCAGCACAGAGCATGAGGCACAGAGGAGCAGGTCAGTGATCAACAATACCTCAGCCTCGGCCCCTGCAGGTACGAAGAGGCCCCTCTGCGAGTGGGGTGTAGGGCAGCAGGTCAGGTCAGCAGGAAGCAGACTGAGCCTGAAGGGAGGGAATTCCTAGCACACGGGGCAGGGAGGTGGAGGCTCTGGCGAGGGTTCAGTTGGGCATTAGAAGGGCGGGCAAATCGGAAATACCCTTGTCTCCAGGGAGGGCACCCTGGACAGGCCCCAGCCCTGCTGCAGAATCCGCCCCTCTGGCCACCTGCCAGGCCTTCAGGCCAGCTCCCAGGGCTCTTCCAGGACCTGGCCCTGGACCTGCCCTCCAATGCTCTCCCAAGGAATAGGCTTCACACACCCTCCTGCCACTCTCCTCAGCAAGCAGTGGGCCTGAACTCCACATGCCACCTGCTGGGGGTCATTTTGGTCATTTTTATGTTATTGTGTCCTTTTCTTGCTATTAAAAAATCATACTGTGGGGAAAGCAGGTGGCATTGTGGTTAAGGGCTCTGAATTCCCACATAGCTGACCACGGTTCTAGTCCCGGACCTGGCGGCTTGCTTTCTCACTTTCCATCTCTCTCTCTGTCTCTCTCTAGTCAAATTAAAATAAATAAATGAATAAAATAAAATAAATAAAATAATTCTTTTAAGAATATCGTACTGTGGGGGCCAGCAGATGGTATAGTGGTTAATGATCTGGACTTCCACATAGTCAACTGCAGTTTGAGTTCCAGACCTGATAGCTTGAAATTCACACTAGACACATATGCATGCCCAACATCCCAAGAGGAAAATGGAGGAGAAGGGATTGTGGCGTGGGCATCCTCTCCAGGGGGTGATTTTTCACTTTCTTTCTCTCCATCTCTCTCTGTTTCCCTGGAGAGTGCACATATCCTGTAACAAAAATCTCTTAAAACAAAAATTATACTGGCGCCAGCAGGTGTTGTGGAGGTTAAAGTGGCTGGATCCCACATGGCTGACTGACTGGTTCAAGTCCTGGATCCAGTGACTTAAAAAGAATGGTAAAACATGGGCGTGCATGCCTACAATCCAAAGAGAAGAATGGAGAAGGGATTGCAGCATGGTCATTACTGGTGGGGGATGATGTTTTACTTTCCCCTCTCTCTCTATGTCTTTCTCTGTCTC
This sequence comes from Tupaia tana, assembly GCA_026018925.1. Lineage (NCBI taxonomy): Eukaryota > Metazoa > Chordata > Mammalia > Scandentia > Tupaiidae > Tupaia > Tupaia tana. The sequence continues at coordinate 31,220,351 of JAKSZU010000015.1, forward strand.
CCCTCAGTGAGCACACATGCCCTACTGCAAACTAAAAAAAAGAAAAAATCAAATTGAGGTTGGGGAATAAGCAAATCGTAGACATGCTCTGCTCCCCCTGCTGTCCTTCCCAGTCTTGCTCCTCTGTTTGTTGTTTTTCCCAACTATTTGTCCTTAACTTTGTTTAAAGGGTCTTTAGTCCAACACTTTTTATTTTTTTTTTTGGAGAGGTTTTTGCTATAGGGCATGTGCGCTCACCAGAAAGACACAGAGAGACAGAGAGACAGAAAGTGAGAAATCACCCCCCCAGGGGGGATGGCCACACCGCAATCCCTTCTCCCCCATTCTCCTCTCAGGATCTTGGGCACGCACGCACATGTGCCCGGCGTGAGTTTAAGCCACTGGGTCCAGGACTTGAACTATGGTCGACTACATAGGAGTCCAGCAACATAGTCATTACGCCACTGCTGGTCCCTGTCCAACACTTTTTTTTTCTTTTTTTTTTTTTGGAAGAAGAAAAAAATTGTCATCAGTCTTTTCTTGTTTAGTTTCTAAGTTGCGTATCTTGTTTAGTTTCTAAGTTGTGTGCAGAACATCCCCATTCTCAAGTTTGTAGATTTAATAGACACAAAAATGAAAAGTCATCTGATGATGATGAAGATGTATGTGGGAATGTCTTTGACATAACTCATACGTATTATATCCAGGCTGGGAAACGCCATGTTGTACACTGTGAAGAAGTATAGTGATTGGAGCCAGCAGGTGGCTTGGTGGTTAAGGTGCTGGACTCCCACATGGCCATGGTTCCAGTTCCTGATCTAGTGACTTGAAAGTCACGTCAGTGTGTACGTGCCCAAAATCCCAAGGGGAGAATGGAGGAGAAGTGATTGCAGCCATAACCCACTGGAGGGTGATTTTTCATTTTCTTCCAATGAGTGCATACACCCAATGGCAAAAAAAAAAAAAAAAAAAAAAAAAAAAAAAAAAAAAAAAAAAAAAAACCTTAAAAAAAAAAAAAAAAAAGTACAGTGACTAAATATAATTTTTTAAAAAATATATACTAAAACCAGCAGATGGCATAATGGTTATGCCACTGGACTCCCACATAATCAACTGTGGTTAGAGTCCCGGATCCAGCGACTTAAAACTCATGCCACAAGAGGAGAATGGGAGAGAAGGGATTGTGGTGTGGCCATCCCCCACCCTGGGGGTAGTGATTTCTTGCTTTCTATTTCTCTGTCTCTCTCTCTCTGTCTCTCTCTCTCTCTCTCTCTCCAGTGAGTGCATGCACTCTATAGCAAAAATCTCTCTAAAAAAAAAACTCTATACTTTCCTCTATTTATTGAACACACACACTTGTTTATGTATGTGTATTTTTTAAGTGCATAAACATTTAAGCTATAGATGTATTAAAGCTCTTCAGTGCATTTGTTTTTTGTTTTGTTTTTTTTTGTTTTGTTTTTTTTTGGTATGGTGTGAGGTAGGGGTCAGAGTTGATTTTTGCTAAATTGCTGCCCAAAGGCCACAACACAGGACCATTATTATCTTTCCCTGTAGCTTGGAAAATGTCACCACAGCATCTGGTCTTTTCTATTTCACTGAACCCTACCTCATCCAGCGTCAACCCTGAGCTCTTCAAATTGCTCTAACTTTGGACCATGCCACATGTGTGCTCTAGCAAATACCTCCTCTTTTTTTTCTATTTCAAAACTTCTTGGGTGTTGCCAATTTCCTTTCCAGGTGAACTCTAGAATCAGCTTGTCAAGTTGTCTATACAAAATACTGCTGTAGGGACCAGGAGTTGGCATAATGGCTATGTTGCTGGACTCCCATGTAATCAACCATGGTTCGAGTCCTAGATCTGGTGACCTAAAATCATGTCATGCGCGTGTGCATGCGTACCCAAGATCCCAAGAGGAGAATGGAGGAGAAGGGATTGCGGCATAGCCATCCCCTCCCAGGGGGTGATTTCTCACTTTCTGTCTCTCTGTCTCTGTCTTTCTGGCGAGCGCATGCGCCCTATAGCAAAAACCTCTCCAAAAAAAATGCTACTGCATGTGCACTGGTTTTGTGGATTCACGTCTGGAGAATAAATCTCTTGACCACCTTAGCCCTTTTCTTCTTGGAACATGGAATCATCTCTGTTTTTCCTCAGAATTTGCTTCACCATCCATCAGTTAAGTGTCATTGCTTTCTTTATGTGAATTCTGCGCTTTTCTTGCCAGATTTCATCCTGGATATTTTATCAGACCTGGGGTCATCATACAGGGGACCTTTACCTTCAGTGCATTTTCTGTGATCAGGGTTGCTCTTTGACACTCTCTTGGCATTTGCTTATGCACAGTCCCCTCCCTCCTGAGCATTCTGGCTCATTCTCCTGGGTGTTCCAGGTGGACATATCATGCACCATTGCTAGTAATTTGCATAATGTTCACACCCATCACCTCACCGACTCCTCACTACAGGAATGGAGCATCCCCCGAAGACAGGAGGAAACTGAGGCACAGAGAGATGCAGTGACTTCCCAAGGTCAAATGGTGAGTCATGATGCAGCTGTGACCCCAATCAGCCCTACAGGCCCCCAAGTGCTGACTCTCCTCTCCAACATTTCCCCAGTCGTTTCAGATTCCGGTAGGATGAACCAGCCCTGTGGAGCTGCCAGTGAAGAGCAGGAGACTAGTCCTGACAGCCACACCCTGGAGGACAACACCTTTACCCAGGAAGGCCGAGATGGCCACTCAAGATACAGGATGAGGGACCAGCAGTTAGCCAAATGGCTATGTCGCTGAACTCCCATGTAGCCGACCACAGTTTGAGTCCCAGACCCAGTGGCTTAAACTCACACCGGGCACATGTGTGTGCGTGCCCAAGATCCCAAGAGGAAAATGGAGGAGAAGGAATTGCTGTGTGGCCATCACTCCAAGGAGTGATTTCTTGCTTTCTGTCTCTCTGTCTTTCTGGCAAGCACATGCGCCCTATAGCAAAAACCTCTCCCACCTCCAAAAAAAAAAAGGTAGAGGATGTCACAGAGCCCAGTAGGGGAGTCTTGCTGTTCATATGACGCACACCCACTGCATGAGGCTCAGTGGCCAGATTTTCAGGCCCCAGTTTATTCATCAGCCCTACACCCATCTCCAAGGTCCATAGGCCCTGGTTTGAGAACTGCAGTCCGCACTGCACTTGAATAGCCCCTTTGCACAGACACAGATACTAAGGATCTGAGAGGGACCTGGTCTCACCTAGTCCCACAACAGAGCTCTGATTCAGCCCAGCAGGGGTGGGGGCCTGCTCTAAGTGGGGACTCATTTCTGGAGCAGCATCCTGCAGAAGAATGAAGGTGACCCCTAGGTCTCCCCCATCCACCCCCACTCCAGGTCCACAATGCACAAGGCTGGCCACCTGCCTGCCATTCAGCCCACTTGCTGGTCTGGGCCCTGGGGTGGGCAGCCGGCCAGAGTGAGTCAGCTCTTAGGCCACCAAGATAGACCGGAGGTACAAAGCGCCAAACCACCCCCAAGGCCCCCAGAGTGGCGCCTCTGATAAGCCTAACTCAAGTCCCAGGGTTTTCACTAATCCTGCTAATCTTCAGACACAAGGCCAGGCAGGACTGAGGCCGGCAAAGGGGTCTCTGCTTTTCTGAGACTGAGACCCCTGGGTAGATGGAGATGAGAGCCCACTCCCTGCCCTGTGCTCTGCGTGACCTTGAGAGAGTCGCCCTCCGAGCCTCGGCTTCTTCGTCTGCACTAGGAGATGCTGATTCTCCCTCCTTCCTGCTATAGGTGGACGAAGGTCCCCCAAGAACTTGGTATGAGGCCCTCAGCAGCTGTGGTGAAGAGTGCAAGCTGCTCCACACACCAGAGAGAGGAGTACCCATTCTTCTCCAAAGCAAATCTCGGAGCCCACAGTACCCAGACCATGGCATGTCCCACAGTGGTGGTTTTGGGGTGTCTGTCCCTCCCAGGGCTCTGGGGATAACTCAGATATCAGAATCACAGCCAGGGATCCTAGGTCTTATCCATGCCTCTTTTTGACCATGGGGCCCAAGGGCTTATAGGAAGCATTAGGTGGCCTGGAAGGCCGGTCCAGACCCTGGGAGCCCAGGCCCCTTAACCTTCCTGGGTCTGCAGACACTTGGAGGCTGCTCCTGCCCCAGCAGCCAGCTGGTATCTGCAGGTCTCCGGGTGACTGGATTTTGCATGCCTCGTCAACACTTCCTGTCCCCAAACCCATGGAGAAATGTATTCCCAGGTCCCCTACCTTCTCTAGCAGAATAGGGGAAGAGCCCTGAGGACCCCCCGGCTCCAGAGTAAAAGTGCTCTGCGTGCTGAGAAAGAAGCCCAACACCATTAGCTCCACGTAGGGTAGAAAGTGTAGTCATCGAGACCCAGAACCTAACCTGTCCCTGTCTGAGGGAGCCATGACACCCCACTGCCCCTAGAATGTTCTAAGAATGCTATGGCTAGGTTGGGAGATGTTGGGAGGGACATAGATAGACAATTTCATGCAGGGGCTTGGGCCAGGGGATAGTAAGGAGATTTACCCATAACTAAACAGTGTTTTTAAATTAAGTTGTATTACAGGGCAGAAGGCCAAAAGTATGCTGATTTTGTAAGAAAGAGCCTTTTATTATTTTTTTTTTTTAAGAAAGAGCTTTCTATTGAGCTTGTTTGGGCCACACCTTAGGGACATCAGAGAGGCTGAGATCAGGCCTACCTGACACCCACCAAATACCCCTCCCTCCCTGGCCCTCATTAGCCAGTGCACGTTAGTCACTGATGTGTGAGCCCATGCCAGGCAAAGCTAGCCCGTCTCCCTTCCCCGCAAATGGGGGGATGGAGGAAGGGTGGCAAGGGTTGGGAAGTGGGAGTGGCCACTGCAAGAGCCGGTGGTCACGATGGCCTGCCATATACTACTGGCTGCTGGGCTGCAGGGTATGAGTGCCGCATCATGGCCCATCCCTCTGGGCTGCCTAAGTTATACCTCAGTCCTCCCACCTCCCAACTGTGTGACCACTGACCAGTCCCTTCCCCTCTAAGGCCTTGGCTCATGCAGGAGGGGTTAGACCTGATGTCTCCCTGGTAAACCTCTTCCACTCTGGTGTAGACACCTAAGGGCTGGCTGGAAACCGAGTAGAGATCCTGATGCTGGGAGAACTAGTACAGATAACAGACGGTGGTGCTCAGGCAGGCAGGGCACAGCTGCTGGCTACCACCTCACCACCCCAGGGAGGCCAGGTCAGGACTCACCATGAAGGCTGCACACCAGAGGCCCTGCTCAAGCTTGGGAGGCAGCAGGCTGAGGTCTGGTGCCTGTGACGATGGAGGAGGAGACCTCAGGGAACCTCCCTCCACCACCAACCCTACATCCTCCGAAGTGAATGCCCCAGCCCTGTTCCCCACCCACATGCAAAGGAACATTTCCCATGCAAGGTGAGGATCAGGCGAGGGGGCACTGCCAAGACAGGGGGTGTCTCTGAGGCTGCAGGCCCTGCCAGGGGTGCCCCTTCCCTTGTGTCATCCTCTCCTTAAGACAGGCTGCCTTGAAATGACCTGAGTCCAATTCAACCCTCACTCCTGCTGTGTGACAGAGGGCAAGTCTCTCTCTCTCAGCCTCAGTTTCCACCATCATGGCCAGAAACCCTAAGGGTGAGCTCTGGCCCTTCGAGGCTTGGAGTCAGCCCCTCAGACAAGGAAGCAGCCTCCAGGTCAGGAAGAGTGCCTGGCTGCAGTGCCGGCCCTGGAGTGGGAGGCTATCTGACTTTGCTGGCCCCACCGCAGGCATTCTTTGGGGCAGCGTGAGGTACCTCACAGAGGTACCTCTCCTCTTTGTAACTTGATAGTTTTCTTTGAATTGACTTTTTTTTTAACTTAAATAAATTGGTTTTTAAATGAAACTGTAGCTGCCTAGTGTGAATGGGAAATCAGAATCATTACCCAAAAATAAGCAACTAAAAATTTAATAAACATTCCCCCAAATGAAATCAAACTGTAGCTGGATTGTGACGACCCTCACCAGAAGCCTGCTTTCTCTCTGTGTTAGAAAGAGCATGTCGTGAACATCAGAGCTATTTAGGAAGAGTTGTCAGCACCAGTTCTGTTTGGTTTCATCAGAAGGCTTATGGGAAAATGGAAAACATACCTCTAGCTTTTTCAAAGTGGGGAAAGGGGGAAGAAGATACAAATTACCAATATTGGAATTTAAAAGGGACATCACTATGGATCTATAGACATTAGGATCCTGTAGACAATATTATCTATTAGAAAAATAGACAACATTGCAGACAACTTTAGGCCAATAAATTCAACAATTTAGGTTAAATGGGCAAGTGTCTTAGAAAACATAAATGACCAAACTGACTCAAGAAGAAGTAGAAACTATGAATAGTTATTTATCAAAGAAATTAAATTTTAAGTCTAGATGTATTCACTGGTAAAATCTATCAAACATTTAAGAAATACTGATTCTACACAATTTTTTTTTTGAGAGGGTTTTGCTATAGTGCGCGTGCACTTGCCAGAAAGACAGAGACAGAGAGACAGAAAGCGAGAAATCACCCCCCGGGGGGATGGCCACACCGCAATCCCTTCTCCTCCATTCTCCTCTCGGGATCTTGAGCACACACGCACATGCACCCGGCGTGAGTTTAAGCCCTAAGTCCAGGACTCAAACTGCAGTCGACTACATGGAGTCCAGCGACACAGCCATTACGCTAACTGCTGGTCCCTCTACACAAATTTTTAAAAGAGAAAACTGAAAAGGAAATACACATTCTCTCTGTGCATCAGTTGTTATGTAAACACCATGTCCTGAACCATCTAGAATCACTTCACATACTATGTATGGTTCAAGGTTCTCACTTTGGGAACACTTGTAACTGAGGCCCAGAAAGGAAGAAGGTTGCGGAGGGTATCTGGCATGCCTGTGGCAGATATGGGCATGAATGCAGGCCTCCTTGGACTCTTTCTTCCTGTGATGCTGCCACTGGGATAAAGATCCAGCAGCTCTGACAGCTGAACATGCCAGGCCCTGAGAGTTAAACCTTGCCTTGGTCAGAGATGATGTTTGGCTTCTCTGTGCATCCCAGGTCTATGGACCACAGTGACCGTGCCTCACTTTGGGTGTGTGAGGATCCCAGCTGGGCGTGAGGGCCAGTAGAGGAAGCCAACATGGTACTGAGCAAGCCACAGCTCCATCTGAGCCTCAGTGTTCTAACCCATGAGATGGAGCAGTCACCTGGCTGGCAGGGGCTCTTCTGAGGCTCACAGGAGACTGTAGTCAATAGGCCGTACAAAGAGGCACAAAGTTCTCAGCAAGCGTCAGAGGCCCATTGGCAGGCTTCACCGCATGGCTGTCCCCCATGTCAACTTCCTAGCCTCCTGGGTCCAGCTCTGGGGGTGCCACATCTCTGTTTGCTCTCTCTATCTTGATAGAATTCGTTCCAGAAAGGACACCACTCCTCCAGGCATGTGGAAGAGCTGTTAACCTCTCGCCTGCTGCAGGGGGACCATCTGCAGCCTGCACCTGAGCTCTGCTCGCAGCCGTCTATGCTGTGCAGTCAACGCACCCTCTCCTCCAAGCCTTCTGTCCTCCTTCCAGCTTGTTCCCTATAATGATAATGAGAAGAGCTCATAATTGGCCCTGGTTACCTTCAGAGATTCAGATAAAAAAGAAAAAAAAAAAAAAAAAAAAAAAAAAAAAAAAAAAACACAGGCTATTTTAAAAACAAAACAGAAAAACAGGCTCTGCAGCCACGCCAAGCGTCCTTCTGGGCTCAAATACCAGCTCCGCCACTAGCCATCTATGCAACCTCTGGGCAAGGACTTTACCTTCCTGTGCCTCGCTTTCCTTGTTAGCAACTGGGATCATATTGGGACTGAGCTGTAGGGGACCAGCTACATTCTTTGTCACCAGGCTCAGAGCAACCTGAGGGCAAGGGAGGCTGGAGTGGACTCAGTGGGGCTTAGAGTCCCCCACCCTTCCTCCTACCCCAATACCAACAAGACCCTCCCTCCAGCCATAGCTGGTGCAGACAGGCCACCCGGCCAGAGTGTCCTGGACAGTACCCAGCGTACCCAGGGCACGGACACTGCAAACAAGGGTGGATGGGAAGGGTGTGGAGGGACAAGTCACCAACCCACCCGACAGCCGGACTCCAGGGCCACTTTTTGGATGACGTTGGAGGGATGAGGCCTGGAGAAGAGCAGGAACACTCCTCATTCCCTGGTCACACAGCAACAGATGACCAACTGCCTGGTTTGCCCAAGACTGAGGGGATTCCCAGCCAGGAAGAAGCTTGGCTTGGTGTGTGATCCACTAGTGATGTCTGATATGAGCAAGGGGTAGAAGAGAGGTGGTACGCATGCTTTATGCACCCCACACACATGCACACACACATGCACATCCCAGAAAAAATAGTTTAACTTTTTCTCTTTATCTATGATACAGTGCATGCACACACGTTGGATCTTGGGCACTCATGCATGTGCCCACCACATCTCAGACTGACGAGCCTGGATTTAAATCACAGTCACCACGTGGGACCCAGTCTCTCCTGAGCAGTGCATTACCTCTGGGCCACACAGCTGGTCCAAAAACAAAATTTAAAGGACCCTATCCACTTTGCATTCCTTTTTTTTTTTTTTTTTCCTTCTTTTTTAGAGATTTTTTTTTTTTGCTATAGGGTGTATGCTCTCACCGGAGAGACAAACAGAAAGCAAGAAATCACCCCCCAGAGGAGATAGCCATGCTGCAATCCCCACTCTCCACTCTCCTCTTGGGATTCTGGGCATGCACGCACACACATCCAGCGTGAGTTTCAGGCTCCCAGGTCCAGGACTCAAACTGCAGTCAACTATGTGGGAGTCCAGTAATGTAACCATTATGCCATCTGCTGGTCCCTACTTTGTATTCCTTAATTCTGTGTGCTGAGTTGAGATCAAGTTCCTTCTAGTTCTGCTGGCTTCTGTGATTAAGTGGGCAAAGAGAATGCCGGGACTGGAGGGGCCAGACAGGCTGGGATCCTTCCTTGACTCCTTAAATCAGAGGCCAAGCCTTGGAACCCAGAGCCCCACTGCCCCTCTGTCTGAGGAAAGGACTCATGGGACGGCATCCCCATTCAGCAAGACCACTCCTCCTCCCACTCCCTGCATGCTCTCCAGCCCCTGGGTGTGTGTCCCAACTCAGAGCCAGTGGGTGGGCACACGTCCTCTCAGAGAAAGGGGGTGACTTGCCCAGAGTTACCCAGCATGCTGGAGGGTTTGAACAGCACTGCAGGCAAGAGGATGCTCCCATTTCCCTGGCCTCTGACCTTGTCTGCTAGGAGGTAGGCGTCTCCCTTCACAAGGAAGCTCTCCACAGCATGTCTGCCTGTCTCCAGTGTCTAAGAGACTCCCCCAACAAATCAGCACCCCAAATCCTGAGTATTCTGATTCAGAAGCGTCAGAAATGTCTGATAGCCCTGACTGGAATCCCAGTGCTGACACCTCCTACTTGAATGACCTTAGGCATTGAATGACTCTTTGAGCCTCAGTTTTCTCACCAGTAAATGACCGATTTGTAGGGACTGAGTGAGAAAACGTGTATAAAACATCTGATGAGGTACAGCTTGGTAGCGCAGTTGGTAACAAACTGAGCAGCCGTGCTGGACACCACATGGCTGGCTGAAGGTTCAGATCCCCGGATCGGCTTAAAAACACACCAGGTGCATGCACAGGTGCCCAAGATCCTGACAAGCTGGAGGGCCAGAGAGGGAAATGAGCATGACGAGACCCCGTCAAGGGTCCTTCTCTGTCTCTCTCTCTGTCTCTGTCTCTCTCTCTCCCCCCCCCGAGAAATTCGTGTACACGTTATTATGAATACAATGAATAAAAACTTTTTGAAAAAATTGATGTATTAGATTTATTCAACCTCCTGTCCCAAAGAGAGATAGGAGTTCACCCACTTCCCTCCAAAGCCTATCCCAGCCAAGGAATCCCCTCATCTTTGGAGGGGTTGGGGCTGTGGCAGGATCTCACTCCACAAGGGGGCACTCCCTCCCCTACAAGCCTCCCCTAACTACCCTGTTTCTGTCCAAGGACACACCATCCTGAACATTAGCTTTTCAAGGAGGAAAAACTCCTCGCATGTACATATCAATTTTGAGACACAACCCAATTTCTGAAACCTTTTACAGGACTTAAAAAAAAAAAAAATTAGGGCCAGTGCATAGACTGGTGGTGGTTGAGGTGGCTGGATCCCACATGGCCAACTGTGTGGTACAAGTCCCAGATCTGGTGGCTTGAAAAACACATTGGGGGGACCAGCAGTTAGCATAATGGCTATGTCGCTGAACTCCTATGTAGTTGACCGCGGTTCAAGTACTGGACCCAGTGACTTAAACTCACGCCGGGCACATGTGTGTGCGTGCCCAAGATCCCCCCTGAGAGAATGGAGGAGAAGGGATTGTGGCATGGCCATCCCCCGTGAGGGGTGATTTCTTGCTTTCTGTCTCTCTGTCTCTCTCTGTCTCTCTGGCGAATGCACGCACCCTATAGCAAAAAACAAAAAAGAAACCTCTAAAAAAAAAAAAAAATCCATACTGGGTACATATGCGTGCATGCCCAAAATCCCGAGAGGAGGGAGAGATGGAGAAGGAATTGTGGCATGACTATGCCCCATTGGGGAGGGCATGCTTTCTCTCTCTGTCTCTGGTGAGCACACGCTCAGCAAATTAAAAAAGAAAAAAAAATTTTAATTGGAGATTTTATTCAACCAAGAATCAAGATTTTTTTTCAACCAAACAAAAAATTTCTAGAGACTTTTTCAACATATATAGTATATACGTATACTATATATATTTACATATATATATATTATATATAGATCCATATAATATATAGTATATACATACACATATATACATCATGCTGGGGACTTTATGGAGAATATGAAATTAATCTGAAAACTAAAAAAGAAGTCATAAAAGTAATAAAGATGAGGGATTTTGATATTTGTAAGAACTCTTGAAGTAAAAAGAAAAAAGTATCTTGAAGCAAAGGCAGCTCAAAGTGCCCACGAGTCTCTAAAGGGGACCCCGAATCGCGCTCCCAGTCAGGGCAACGCAGAGCCTTCTGCCGACTCCTGCCGTGGGTGCCGTGGGTGCCGTGGGTGTCTGCCGCCGTGGCCATGCATCAGAGGCGCCTGCTTTTGGGTGTCCCAGGACCATTCGTGCCTCTGCTGCTCATCCCCACGGGGCAGCCCACGGGCACTTCCCAAGACACCAATGAGACCATGCCACGCTTTTATAAATACCTCTGCCTGCCCCAGCTCACAGCGAGAGCCCTGTGTGACCTCCCCCGACCCGCAGCCACACCTCCCCCCTCCTTCCATTCGCTGGCTTCCTCACCGGTCTCCCAAGACACCACCTCCTTCCCACCTCAGGCTCCTTCCTGGCTTCCCCTCTGCGGGAAGACCCTTGGGACAGGAAGGGTCAGACTCCCTCACTTTCCCACCTTGGCTTTTACAGTTTCACTCACTGAAAACACCAGCTTGTGCTGCCCCCCACCTGCCAAGGCCTACCCACCCCCAGGTCCTCAGTCTAGGGCCCAGCCCAGCACAGTGTGAAAAGACAAGACCCGGAAAAGATGAGTAAGGCCTTCATGGCCCCTGGTCTGCCGCCTCTTCCCCACAGCCCCTCCAGAGGCTGGGATCTGTTGTCCCCCACTAGGGAGGGACACGAAATCCAGCCAGGGCCACAAATAGAGGGCTCAGAGCTCTGGCCAGGGGAAAGCAAGTCTAACTGAAACAGAGGGGAGCAATCCAGGAAGATCTCTTGGAGGAGGTGAACTTTGACCTAATAGCCATTGTTAGTGGGCAAATTCCCAGATGTGGGAATCTGAACAAGACAGACCTGGCCCTGCCTTCCGGAGCAGGCATGCTGAGGGAGGGAGCCCTGGTGACTGAGAACGGGAAGAGAACGAAGCAGGCAGAGGGCTAGGAGTGGGGGCCGTAGGGACACTGGAGGGGATATCCTGGGGACACAGACCTCCCGGACCTTCTCCAAAAACCCGCAGGTCCTGGGCAGCTCTGGGCTTGAAGGCGCCCTCGTCCAGGGCCACTGCTTCTCCTGGGCCCCCGTGCATCTGCTCTTCTCCTTTGAGCTCTGCCTGCCACACCCAGCACACCCAGCTTGGCACGGGGCAGACGGACTCAGTGCAGACAACCTGCCGGATGAGCTGACAGAGGGTGCCCCGCACTGCAGAGAACAGGCTGTGTCCTCCACAGGGAGGGCCGGATCCACTCGCCCTCCTGGCCCTGTGCCCGGCACACAGCGGCTGCTCAGGAAGCACTGCAGTGAGAAATCTGGAAGTGGTGCCAGAAGGCGAGGCCAGTGATGGCTTCTCTGAGAGCCCTCCCTGGCGCCCTCCTGCCCTCGATCCTGGTGAGGGACACCTACCCTTGGACTGCAAGCCCGCAGCCATGACCCCTCAGCCCAGCCAGGCCTGCTGGAGACCAGTGGCTGCTTGTTCCTGTCTTGCGGTTAGGGGTTCATTGTTAAGGGGCAAACAAGAGGTGTGTGTCTTCCTGCACTTCAAGAGCAGCTTGGCAGCGACTCCAGGTCCTGAAGAAGGTGTGTGTTGGGGGTGGGGGTGGTTTCTGAACACAGCCCTCCTGTGCCAGGCCTGCGGGGAATTACAACGTCACATGAGGCATGCTGCTCTTGAAGCCCGAATGGTGTGGTTATGGGCCGTGTGGATGTGCGTGTGAGCGTATGAGTGAGTGAGTGTGTGTGTGAAGGAATGGATGGGTGTGAATGAGGGTGTGTGTGTGAGTCCATGTAAGGGAGTATATATGTATGTGTGAGTGTACGTGTTCACATAAAACCAGGGCTCAGAAAGTGGCATAAAGGTTAAGGCAGCTAGATCCCACATGGCCAATTTCACAGTTCGAGTCTCAGACCTAGTGACTTGAAAATTACACTCGGTTCACGTCATATGTGCCAAAAAATCCTGAGAGGAAAATAGAGAAGGGACTGTAGCTTGGCCACCCCCCCAGGGGGGGGTGACTTCTCACTTTCCCCTCTTTTTTTTATTCAAACAAGATATAGTCAAGGATCAAACGAAGAATACATGTCCTCCTCTCTGTCTCTCTCCAGTGGGTGTACACGCCCTATAACAAAAACTGTAAAATAAAAAAAAAATTAAAATAAAAAACTAAGGGGAACCAGCAGTTAGTGTAATGGCTATGTCGCTGGACTCCCACGTAGTCGACCACGGTTCGCGTCCCAGACCCGGTGGTTTAAAACTCACGCCGGGCGCGTGTGCGTGCGTGCCCAAGATCCCGAGAGGAGAATGGAGGAGAAGGGATTGCGGCGTGACCATCCCCCCTGGGGGGTGATTTCTCGCTTTCTGTCTCTATGTCTCTCTCTGTCTGTCTGGTGAGCGCACGCACCCTATAGCGAAAACCTCTCCAAAAAAAAAAGAAAACTAAGAACAGGGCCCAGCAGGTGGAGAATTGGTTAAGGTGCTGGACTCCCACAGAGCCAACCACAGTTCAAGTGCCGTACCTGGCAGCATGAAACTCACACCGGGCACATGTGCATGTGCCCAAAATCCTAGGAGGAGAATGGAGAAGAAATTGTGGCATGGCCATCCCACCTGGGGGATTTCTCACTTTCCCTCTCATTGTCTGTCTCTCTGTCCAGAAAGCGCACATGCCCTACGGCAAAAACCTTAAAAAAAAAAGGGACCATGGTTACATCACTGGACTCCCACGTGGTCGGCCATGTTTCCAGTGTTAGATGTGGAGGCTTGAAACTCACACTGGGCGTGGGTGTATGTGTGTCCAAAATCCCAAGAGGAGAATGGAGGAGAAGGAATTGCGGCAAGGCCATCCCCCCTGGAGGGTGATTTCTCACTTTCTGTCTCTCTGGCAAGTACATGCACCCTATAGCAAAAATCTCTCAAAAAGAAAAGGCCAGCTACAGCAGCACAGTGACAACACAATGCTCTGCAACGCTGAGGCAAACGGGAAGGTCCCTCCCGGGTTTGAGTCCCAAGTCTCTCAGGATGCTCCAAGCATGCATGCTGATGCTGGGGTAGGATCAGGCTGAAGACCAGGTGAAGACCCTGCTGGAGGTGCCTCTCTTCCTCTTTCTCTTCCTCTCTCATGGAAGAAATAAAAATAAAATTAAAACACAGAAAAAAGTCTAAAAGGAAATACACCAGGATGATCTCCAGGCAATAGAATCCAGATGGTTTTCACTGCCTTTTATGCTTTTCTATCTTCTCCTAATTAATTTCCTACACTCAACCTGTGCTTTTAGAATCAGAAAAAAAGCAAACTCTAGTCATTTTTAAAACTGCTTTCCTTTTTTTTTTCTTCTTTTTTTTTGCTATAGGGTGCGTGCGCTTTCCAGAAAGACAGAGAGAGACAGAGAGACAGAAAGCAAGAAATCACCCCCCAGGGGGGATGGCCACGCCGCAATCCCTTCTCCTCCATTCTCCTCTTGGGATCTTGGGCATGCATGCACATGTGCCTGGTGTGAGTTTAAGCCACCAGGTCCAGGACTCGAACAGCGATCTACTACATGGGAGTCCAGCAACATAGCCATTACACCAACTGCTGGTCCCAAAACTGCTTTCCTTTTGAAAGGCACTGGTGGGAACCAGCAGTTAGCTGATTTGGACAAAGGGCCACTGCAGGTAGCCGGTCAGGATGAGGTCATACCGGGGGAGGACAGACCCTACTCCCATATGTCTGGTGTCCTTATAAGACACATGGAGAGGATGGCATGTGACGATGGAGGCAGAGACTGGGGAGAGGCATCTACAAGCCAGGAACACTGGCCAACACCAGAAGCCAGAGAGCAGCAAGGAAGGACCCCCTGCAGGTTTTGGGGTGGTCCTGCCAGCACCTTGACTTAGACTCCCAGTCTGAGGAACTGTGGGACCATGCCCCGTTTGTGGTCCTTAGTTATCAGCCTCTAGGGCTCAGCTAAAGGTCCCACGACATAAGGACAGATGCCCCAAATGAGAAGCTGTGTAGGCAGATCAGGGAGGGACTGCTGGGGGTCTCCGAGGCCTGAGCAGGCAGCCCCAGCACCTCTGGGCCTTTCACCCTGAGCTCAAATAGTCCTGGTTCCCAGCAGCCTTTCCTGGGGGTGTGGTACACACTAGGACCCAGGGACACATGCCAGGGGCCTTTGTGGCCCAGAGAGCAGACAACCTGGCTCTCAGATGGAGGCCTTTTCAGCTCTGCAGGGAGGGAACATCAGATTCGGAGGCACTCAGTAGGTGTTTACTGTGTGTGAAGAATGCCCAGGGCTGCCCAGGGTGGATTCCCGATGCTAGTAAAGCCCAAACTTCCAGGCTCCTGATGAGCCTGAGCCTCCTACAAGGCCAAGCCTTCGATCCACATCTGCTCTAGCTGGTGTCCTGTACCCAAAGGCCTCCTGCCACATGAGCATTAAGCTCCACAAAACCCGGATGCATCTCTAAGGGCTGTCACACATGGGCGACCCCCAGGTGCTGGGGCTGCCGCAGAAGGAAGCCTGAGGACCTCCTGGTGGGATGCTGTGGGGCTGAATTAAGTTTTCAGGCTAACAGCTCCCTCTATAACCACCCACTGCGTCACCAGGCTTCAGCCTGTGGCCTGCCAGCTAGCTGCACCCAGGTGTCTGCCCAGGGCCTTGCTAGGAAGTGTAACCATCCCAGAGCCCTGCGGGAGAGAAGGACTTACAGTCCAGCCTCATTGTCTGTAGGACCTCAACATTCGAGACCATTTATTTTCTTTCCAGGACTCTGGGAACCAGCGACAGGACAGGCTCATACCACCTGAGAGGCAGGGGCGGCAGCTGGGCAGGTTCACATGCTCTGGGCCTGGCAGGCTGTACGCCAGGGTCCACAGGAGCCCCATGGGCCTGGCTGCCCTGATGGGGGACTGCAGCATAGGGCAGGACACCTCAGAACCGGACGTGGGAGCCTTGCTTCATGGAGGGCGCAAGGGCAGCCTTCAGAGGTCCTGGGTGCCACTCAAGGGAGGAAGTGATGGGCATGGGGCTCGCCAAGCGCTGCAGGATGGACTCGGACACCTGGGATGGGCCCAAGGAGGAGGACAGGGCCGTCGAGGCTGACCAAGGCCGCAGTGAGAACATGGAGAACTGGGGCTTCGGGGAGGCAGACGAGTTGGAGTCCAGCAATCTGGAAGCAGACGCTGCTGAGGACAGCAAGGAGAAGTGGGAGAGGGTGGCAGCAGGCGTGCTGGCCACCGTGTCTGGCAAGGTCTGCGCCTTGTCGGGCTCCAGGTCCTCCGGGTCCTTCTGACGGGTCACCAGATGGATGCGCCGGCCCTGCTGGTCCAGGGTCCTGTGCACCATGAAGTTGGGCTGCTGGATAGGCGTCAGCTGGCTGAAGTACAGGCTCTGGTAGATCTGGGGGGAGATCTGCGGGGGCAGGGCAGGGAGAAAGGACGGGACACCTGCTGGAGCCCAGGGCACCAGGCTATTCCGTGAAGGACCCCGAGGTCCCCATGCAGAAGCAGCCTCTGGACTGCAGTGACGACCGTAGCTAACGACAGCAGCCTGCACGCTGGCATGTCCACGCTGCACAAGGCCAGCACCCAGCCCTTCCTCCAGCGATCACCTGGTGCTCGGGCAACCCTATGAGGTTGGCACCAAGGCTATGCCCTTCCTAGAACAAGGCCACAGACTGGGCCCTGAGGGGGTCCAGGTGCAGTGAGCTGGGACAGGCACCCCCCTCCCCTTACTACTTGCCAAGCTGGGTTCCGAGGGCACCTCTGGGCCAGGAACAGGGGTGCTGAGTGATCCCTCTCACACTAACCTTCCCCCCCTCTATCCCCTGCAGTCCCCAGCCCAGAACAGAGGAGCCTGGCAGGGACATGGCCTTTGGCATTATCTATTTGTCCCTAATCCCCACCACAGAGAGAAACTTGATCCCATAATGCCTATGGCAGGAGAGGGAGAGGCCGGGAGCTGCCCATGCAAGAGACAGGATGAAGCTGGCATCCAGCCTCTCTAAAGTCCCCTGCTCTTTCTATCCCCAAGGAGAGTCACCATTCCATTTGCTCCATCACTTACTGTGTGCCTGGCCCCATGACATCCCATGTCTGCTCTTGAGTAACCACGGTAATGGAGGCATGCCAATAAATTCTCTAAGCAAACAATTAGCCACAGTCTACGGGGTATACTTTAAAGCTAAAGGCAGGTGCCAGGCCTAGAGGGCCTCCTCCCACAGGGCCAGCGAGGTGTTGTTGAGGACAAAACCTGGGACTGTAGCTTCAGCCAGGGCCTTGGAACACCAACCTCTCAGAGCTGCCTCCCCCAGAGCCATCTGTAGCCCAGACCCTGCTAAAGGAAAAACGTCCCCTCACCCACTAGAGGGCTATGGCACAGGATGGCCCAACAGAGACGGATCCCCTGGCCTCGCCCCCACATCTGTGATGGCTGATGGGGCTGGCCCACGTGGTCTCACCTGCTGCTTCATCCAGCCGTACTGCACGTTGGTGGACAGGAGTCTGGGACTCCGTGACCGTTCCTTCGGCTTATATGCTGTTCCCAAGATTTTGCTCACCTGCAGGAGTCACGGCAAGAGTGAGGCGAAGAGCTGGGGGCTCCCCGCCCCTCCCTCCTGCCCCACCCAGCCTCACCTGCTTGCCCGTGGACTCCCACTTGCTCCAGCTGTCCTCGATGTCTTCCAGTGGGCGCTCTTTGGCCCATGGGGCCACCAGGGCCATTTTCTGCAGCCGGGCCCAAGCCTCTGCCTCCGTATCCGCTTTTCCATTCAGAAGGGCCATCAGTGCCACCTGCTCCCGCCGCTGATACACCAGGGCCTCAGCAAGATCCCGCTCCTCCCTGCTGACGGGCTTTCCTTCACACAACGTCCCCCACAGCACAAGGGAGGGTGACCCTCCCAGGGACCCCAAGAGGGCTCCCTGCTGGGCCTGATCCTCACCAACTCTCGTCCTTCCCCTACTCCCCACCCCAGGCCTCAGTCCTGAGGCCTTACGCTGAGCTAGCATCCAGTTAATGTCATCAAAGCCTGGTCCGGGACCCAGCCAGCCCTGCCCTCTTCCCATCACCGTGCTTTCCTCCACGGAGCCCTGACTCCCATTCTGGTCTTCCGTGGACCTCCCCTGTGGGACACAACATCCTTCCCTCTACCCCAGGGAACCTTGCAATATCCGGGGTATGCCTTGATGGGAGCACAGGACCCACAGATAGAATGGCAAAACCCAGCTCCCAAATCTCTCCTGTGAAACCTTCAGTTGATCTACCCAATCGGGTGGACTGTCCTCTGAGCCAACCTCGTTCCTAATACTCCTCTCACTTACCACAGAACTGTCACAGAGCAGCCATGAGTATGCATACTCATCTCCCTGAGTGGACTATGAGTTCTCTGAGGCAGGACTAATGTCAGGAATAATTTGGATCTCTAGAACCTAGCATGAGGTCTAGCAGTGAGCAGAACCTCAATAAATATCTTGGGTTTTTGTTGTTGTTGTTTGTTTTTAAGTTTTCTTAACATTATTTTGTTTTTAAGTTTTGTTATAGGATGTGTGCGCTCACTAGAGACAGACAGAGAGAAAATGAGAAAGTATCCCCTCGGAGGAGATGGCCACACTGCAATCCCTTCTTCATTCTCCCCTCAGGATTTTAGGTACACACACACACACACATGCCTGGTGTGTTTTTCAAGCCATCAGTTCCAGGAATAGAACCATGAAGTCAGTCAGCCATGTGGGATCCAGCTACCTTACCCACCATGCCACAGGTTGGCCCTAATAATTTTTTTTTAATAAACCAAAATGATTGAGCCTCAGTCAGGAATATGAACGGAGCGGGTGGAGAGGGTGGAGTGAGTAGGGAAGGGGAAGGAGCAGGGAGCACGCAGCCTGTTCTTCCCCATGACTCAGAAAACGACACAGAGTCTGGGACATGGGGACATGGGCCTAGGTGCTCTCCAGGGGTCCTCCACTGTGTAGAACTTCTGCAGGGAAGCCAGCCCCAGCAAATGTGAGACTGGCCAAGGGGCAGGGCCCTATCTGAACACCTGGGGGTTTGTATTTCCCCTTTTTGTCACTCGATGGTTCCAGCTGAGCTGGGCTAGAACGGGGCCGCAGGTTCACCAGCCAAGCTGCTGCCTGTAGAGTAGTCGCTTGCAAGTCCCAAGCCTCTGACCTTCCATGGGTCCACCCCACGCATGCCCAGCACTACCTGACCCAGGCAGAGGCTTCCTGGGACCTGGGGAGATTTGCAGCATCTCGCTCCTCGGGCCAGAGCAGATCGAGGGGACCATGGCAACTCACTGCAGCTCCGGGCGGGAAGGCCTGTGGGCAGTGCCTTTGGAGTCAGCCTTCTCCTCTAAGCTTGCTTCTTCTTCATGACCATCCATCGGGGCATCTTGTAGCCTCTTCCAAACATCCAGGCCAAATGTCCCTGTGATTGGACCAGACCCTGCTCAGAGCAAGGACTCCTCTGAACCCTCTGCCCCATGCCCTCTGCCCTCAAAAGTCAGCCAGCGCCCCTTACCCTAGCCCGTCCATTCACCCAAATATTGAGTGTCCACCCTATGCCAGGCATTATGCTGGGAATTCAACAATATCTGGATGAACCAAACACTAGGGCTAGAATACACTTGAACACAGGCCTAAAGCATCCTGACCCACAGCTAGGTTGAGACAGGGAGAGGATGATGGAAAGGATTGAATGATCTTTAGTTGGGCTTCAAGTAGCTCATGTACTTGAAGACATCCATTCGATATGAGATTTGGGGTAGGGGTGGAGAGGAATGGGGCTGGAATAAAAGGTAGGTAGTAAAAACAGAGAAACATGAGTCCTGATTCTGGGCAGAGTATAGTGAAGATTAGGCCATTCTCCCGCTATTAAATTTCTAAAATTGAGAAAAAAAAAGTTACAAATTCATATTTTTAAAAAATCACTGGTGGGCCAGCAGGTAGCATAGTGGTTAAGGTGGCTGGATCCCAAATGGCTGACAGCACAACTCAAGTCCTAGACCCAGTAGATTGAAAAATACTCCAGGTGCATGGGCATGGGCATGGGCATGGGCGTGGGCGTGGGCGTGGGCATGGGCATCCAAATTCCCAAGAGGAGAATAGAGGAAAAAGGATTAACACATGGCCATCTTCCCCTGGGGGGTGATTTCTCATTCTCCTCCTCTCTGTCTCTGTTTCTCTCTGGCGAGCACATGGTCCTCATAGGAAAAAATAAAGAAATAAATAAAAACCTAAAATCATTGGAGAACTGTAGAAGCACAAATGATGAACTAAAATTACAGAAAGAGGGGCCAGCAGATGGCATAACGGCTATGTCGCTGGACTCACATGTAGTCGACCACAGTTCGAGTCCCGGACCCAGTGGCATAAACTCGCCCCAGGCGTGTGTGTGTGTGTGTGTGTGTGTGTGTGTGTGCTCCCAAGATCCCGAGAAGACAACTGAGGAGAAGGGACTGCAGCGCAGCCATCCCCCGTGGGGAGTGATTTCTCAGTTTCTGTCTCTGTCTGTCTTTCTGGCAAGCGCACGCTCCCTATAGCGAAAACTTCCCCAAAAAAGAAAGAAGAAAATCACAGAAAGAAAAGAATTTAAAAATAACTGGGATTGGGAGCTTCTTTATTTTCTGGAAGGCATTTCTGGTCTGGGCACACATTGGCTTAGGCAGAAGGAAGCTGCTTCTGAGAGCCACCGAGGCTGGTGGGAAAGATGACGTCTGGTGGAACCCTACATGTAGAGCCGTATTTCCACACGGATTTCGCTGAGCACTGGGGAGGCTGGGGCTGTAGAGTTCAGACTAGAACAGAGAATGAGACCGTTGGGAGACAGAGTACCACTGAAAGAAGAAGCCAGCAACAAGCACGACAGACTTCACCCTGACAACTGAAGACAGAGGCAAACTGAGTCTACCTGAAGCTGCAGTCCGACCCCAACCCAGCTCAGTTCCTGATCTGACTGAGGTAATCATCCCTCTGCAACAGAAAGAGCACATGCTCTGGGCGAAAGTAACATCCACGTCAGTCTCTATCATTCCCTTAAAGTCTACAACAGTTTGTTTTTGTTTTACATACATGACTTGTGGAAGGACAAGAAAAATGTAACCAACAATCAAAAGAAGAAATAAGCATTAGAAGCACACACCCTTCAGACAATTCAGACATTGGAGTTAGCAGATAAAAACTTCAAAATAGGGGCCAGCAGGTGGCATGGTGGTTAAAGCGCTGGGCATTCCCACATGGCTAAACATAGTTCAAGTCCTAGACCTGGTGGCTTGCTTTCTCACTTTCCTTCTCTCTGTTTCTCTCTCTGGTCAACTTGAGATAAATAAATGACTAAATAATTTTAAAAAAAACTTCAAAATAGTTATATACAGCTATTATAAATAATGTTTAAGATACAGAAAAAAATTTAAGAAAATGTAAGAAGAAGGCAAATTGGAACTGAGAATTCCATTTAGAAAAGAATTAAATGAGCCCTCCAAAACTAAAGAGTGCAGTGTCCGGGGCCAGTTCTGTGGTGTGCTGTGGTGTGGTGGTATCACACTGCTCAAAGCGGCAGATCCCACATGGTGACTGTGGTTCAGATCTCCAGCCTGATCAGCCTGAGACACACAGGGCATGTACACAAGTACCCAGGATCCGATGGGCTGGAGGGCTGGGGGAAGGGGCTCACAGCACGACCAGACCCTGTGGAGGGTGTTCGCCTCTCTCTCATACATGCATACATGCTCTATCCTGAATAAAGAAAAAAGTTTAAAAGAGAGTTTTCATATAATTTGTTTTATACCATGATTTTAAAAATAAGGTTTGGGGGGGGGGGCAGGGATAGGTGGTGATGATAACGCAAAGAGCTGCAAGGCTGAGCCACGTGGCAAGTTTTCAGGTTCACATCTAGAGATCTCTTTAAATAAGCCAGGTGCAGAGGTGCCCAGGATCCAGGGCTGACTGAAGCTGGGGGTAGATTGCACCATAAGGACCCTTTTGGGGTGCCTGTCTTTCTGTGTCTGTCTCTCAGCAGAAGAAAGAAAGAAAACTTTAAAAATATGTATTTGGAGAGAAAAATTACAAAAACATAAGCCATAAAAGATGAGACTGACAAAAAAGGATCAACTTAAAATTAAGAATTTCTGGGGGCTGACAGGTGGCATGATGGGTAAGGCGGCTAGACTCCCACATGACTGACCGTGGTTTGAGTCCTGGACCTGGTGGCTTGCTTTCTCACTTTCTCCCTCTCTCTGATCGGCCTCAAAAAAAATAATAAAATATGGGACCAGCAGTTAGCATAATGGCTATGTTGCTGGACTCCCACATAGTCGACCACGGTTCGCGTCCCGGACCCGGTGGCTTAAAACTCATGCCGGGCGCATGTGCATGCATGCCCAAGATCCCAAGAGGAGAACGGAGGAGGAGGGATTGCAGCGTGGCCATCCCCTCGGGGGGTGATTTCTCGCTTTCTGTCTCTCTGTCTCTCTGTCCGTCTGTCTGGTGAGCGCATGCGCCCTATAGCAAAAACCTCTCCAAAACAAAATAAAAATAAATAAAATAAAATAATGACAATGAATAAAATTAAATAAAATATTTTTTAAAAATTAAGAATTTCTGGAACCAGCAGTTAGCCTAATGGCTATGTCGCTGGACTCCCACGTAGTCAACCGCGGTTCGCGTCTCGGACCCGGTGGCTTACAACTCACGCCGGGCGCGTGTGCGTGCGTGCCCAAGATCCCGAGAGGAGAATGGAGGAGAAGGGATTGCGGCGTGACCATCCCCCCTGGGGGGTGATTTCTCGCTTTCTGTCTCTATATCTCTCTCTGTCTGTCTGGCGAGCGCACGCGCCCTATAGCGAAAAACCTCTCCAAAAAAAAAAAAAAAAAAAAAAAAAGAAGAAAAAAATTAAGAATTTCTGTTTATCAAAAATATCACTGAGAATAAAAAGCAGGCCATAAAATGGAAGGTGGTATCTATGAAATATATAACCTTCAAAGGACTCATATCCAGAAAACACAAATAACTTCTACAAAAATCCAAAAGAAGACAACTCAGTAGAAAAATGGGCAAAATATCTGAACACATTCTTAAAAGAATATAGCCAAGTGATCAACACATAAATAGAAACTCAACCTCGCTAGTCATCAGGGAAATTCAATTTAAAACCACAATGAAGGGACCAGCAGTTAGCGTAATGGCTATGTCGCTGGACTCCCATGTAGTCGACCGCGGTTCGAGTCCCGGACCCGGCGGCTTAAACTCACGCCGGGCGCGTGTGCGTGCATGCCCAAGATCCCGAGAGGAGAATGGAGGAGAGGGGATTGCGGCGTGGCCATCCCCCCTGGGGGATGATTTCCTGCTTTCTATCTCTCTGTCTCTCTCTGTCTGTCTGGCGAGCGCACACACCCTATAGCAAAAACCTCTCCAAAAAAAAAAAAAAAAAAAAAAAAAACACAATGAATACTGCTATACACCCTTCAAAATAGCTAAGATTTAAAGAACGGATGATACCAACAGTTAATTAAGTTATGGGACAATGAAAGTTGTTACACACAGCTCATAGAAGGCCGCAAACTGGTGACCACTTTGACAGACTGACAGTTTGGCAGTATCAACCCTGTGATTATTTGGCAATTCCATTCCTAAATATATACCCAACAGAAATGCACACATTTGTACACCACATACATATGAATGTTTATAGCAGCATTATTTCTAATATGTCAGAATAGCTAGAAACAACCCCAATGAACATTAATAGCAGCACAGGAAAATAAATTATGATATGTCAACAATAGAATATTTGTCGGTAATAAGAATGAATGAACTACGGGACCAGCAGTTAGCATAATGGTTATGTTGCTGGACTCCCATGTAGTCGACTGCAGTTCAAGTCCCAGACCTGGTGGCTTAAACTCACGCTGGGCGCGTGTACATGCATGCCCAAGTTCCTGAGAGGAGAATGGAGGAGTAGGGGTTGTGGCGTGGCCACCCCCCCTGGGGGATGATTTCTCGCCTTCTGTCTCTCTGTCTCTCTCTTTCTGGTGAGTGCACGTGCCCTATAGCAAAAACCTCTCCAAAAAAAAAAAAAAAAAAAGAAAGAAAGAAAGAAAGAAAGAAAGAAAGAAAGAAAGAAAGAAAAAGGAAAAGAAAAAGAAAAAAAGAATGAATAAATTACTACACTTGACAAATGGATGAATTTCATAAACATAATGTGCATCACTGTGGAGAGAAAGAAATCAGACACAAAGGAGAACCTAGCCCACGATTTTATTTATACAAAATTCAAAACCAGACAAACTTAATTTATGGATATATAAATCAAGAGGATAGCTACTATTAGAGAGAGGGTGATGGTCAAGGTACGGGTGTCCCTAGAGTGCTGGTTTCTGCTTCTTGATATAGATGGTGGCTATACAGAAATATGTTGACTCTCTAAAAATTCACCAAGCTGAACTCTGTTAGTTTTTATGTGCTTTTTCCTTAGGTTTGTTGTATGCAAGGATTAAGCTTACTTTTTAAGGAATTATTTATTTTATTATTATTATTATTTATTATTATTTCACTTGAGTTTTGCCAGGGAAAGACAGAGTAAGTGAGTGAGAGAAAGAGAGAGAGAGAGAACAAGCTGCCAGGTCTGGGACTCGAACCACAGTCAGCCATGTGGGAAAATTCCAGTACCTTAACCACCACCACCACCTGCTGGCCTCTGATTAAGCTTATTTTTTTATGAGAGAAAGGGATATACCTTAGATACATGATTTTCCAAAATACACAAAGACAAACAACATTGGATGGATGAATAGCTGAGGAATGAATGCACAGACTCCAGAATGGATCACTGGACAGACTCACAACTTGTAATACTATTCGAGCAAAGGCTGCTGCTATGGCTCCAAACCCCTCTCCCATAAGGTTTTAGATGCATGCCAACTTACATTCTAACAGGAACAGGACAAGAAGGCATGGCTGAGATTTAGCAAGACCCATCCCAGCACCACCACCTACCAATGGCATCACCGGAGAGTTTCCATGCCTTGACGTTCCGGTCCTGGCCAGCACTGATAACCAGCTGAAAGCTCTCCACATACAGGATGTCTGCCACACTATCCAGATGGCCTTTCCAGGTAATCAAGAGTTTAGGGGGAACCAAGGAAATGGTCTGGCCATCCACAACCTAGAGGGGACAGGAGATCTACTTACACCAAGAGCACCAGGCAGGCTTAGCACAGCGTTCCCAGGAAGGGAGGCAGCAGAGCCTGGTAGATGGGCCCTGGGACATAAGCCAGTGTTCTAGTTCTAGACACATTCCACATGAACTTGCTGGTGACTTTAGGCAGTTCCTGGCACTTCTTTGGCCCTCAATGGCCTCTTTGGTAAAGCTGTAAACCAATTTGCATATTGCTATATTGTTAACTAAGTGCCCTTAACAGATTGTTCCATTTGAAATCCTCAACCTTATAGAGATTCCCACAGTCTAACAGAAGACAGGAGTGAGAATCAGAGACCTTCAGTAACCAGACCAGGCCACATGGCTGGAAGATGATGGGGCCAGGACAAGAACCCAGGTCTTCTCAAGTGTTTCAGGTGGACATTGGGAGAATAGGATGAGTAGGGGTGATATATCACATTACACTATGATGGAATAAAACTCTACTTAACTGAAAAATCAATTAAAATGACCAGGCCTTTTTGAAATAAAACAGGAATGATGAAGGGGGATTTATTCTACCATATGTAAGTATGGTAAATCAAAATAATACAAACTTCAAACAGAACAATAGCGGGCAATAGAGAATTTAAAAACCAACCCAAATTTACATAAATCTTAGGTATAGGATGAATGGTTATAAAAAGCATGAGTTTTGAGTCAGCATCTGGACCCCAGAAAGGCTGACCGCAGTTGAAGTCTCAGACCTGGCAGCTTGAAAATTACACTAGGTGCATGTGTGTGCATGCCCAAAATTGCAGGAGGAGAATGGGGGAGAAGGAATTGCAACATGGCCATTCCCCCAGGGGGTGATTTCTTACTTTCCATCTCTGTCTCCTCTGGCAAACATACATGCCCTAAGGCAAAAACTTAAAAAAAAAAAAAAGGCCAGTAAGTAGCATAGTGGTTAAGGCACTGGACTCCTACATGGCCAACCTGGACCTGGCAGCTTGAAACTCACAGTGGACATGTGTGCGTGCATGCCAAAAAGTCCAAAAGGAAAATGGAGGAGGGACCAGCAGTTAGCATAATGGCTAGGTCGCTGGACTCCCATGTAGTTGACTGCGGTTCGTGTCCCGGACCCGGTGACTTAAAATCACGCTGGGCGCGTGTGCATGCGTGCCCAGGATCCCAAGAGGAGAATGAAGGAGAAGGGATTGCGGCATGGCCATCCCCCCTGGGGGGTGATTTCTCGCTTTCTGTCTCTCTGTCTCTCTCTGTCTGTCTGGCGAGTGCACGCACCCTATAGCAAAACCTCTCCAAAAAAAAAAAAAAATGTTAAGAGAATTTTGCTTAATACTTAAAGCCAGGAAACTGATTAGGATTCTGTTAGAATAGTAGGTACATGGACCCGTCCATAACTGGAGAGAAGATAAAACTCCTTAACACTGGAAAACAAAGCAAAGAAGATCAGTAATGTTTTAGTCAAAAGTCATAACATTCTCTTTCACCAGTTCAAACTCATGTACTATATATTCTGTTGTGGTCCGATCTTTCCTTTAAATTCTGGAAGATAACGTTCAACTCTGGACTTGTCCCTACCATTAAGCTAGCCATTTTCTTAACTTGGCCATTTCTGTGTGTATGACCTTAGTTTCCCTGAGATAGCACTCCCTTCAGAACTTCTTGGAGAGCTGGTCTGGTGTTGCAAATTCTTTCAGGTTTTGTTTATGTGAGAATGTCTGTCTTCTCTTCCCATATGGAGGATAATCTTGCCAGATATAGTATTCTTGGTTGAAATTGTTTTTCACTCAACACTTTCAATATGTTTTCCCATTCTTTCCTTGCTCACATTGTTTCCAATGAGAGGTCTGCTGTTACCCTGATGGGATATCCTTTGTAGGTTACTTGACGTTTTTCTCTTGCCAGTCTGAGTATCTTGTCTTTGTGGTTTTGGACATTCTGGCTATAATGTGTCTTGGAGAAGATCTTCTTGGGTTAATCCTATTTAGGGTCTTTTGTACTTCATGGGTCTGCATCTTTGAATTCCTTTCTAGGTTTGGGAAGTTTTCTTCCAGGATTTCATGGAATAGATTGTCAATGCCCTAATGAGTCTCTTTACCTTCTGTGATACCAATTATCCAGATGTTTGGACATTTAATGGTATCTAGTATTTCTCGTATATTATTCTCATCTTTTGGGGCAATTTTCTCAGTCTTCATGGTGAACTTTACTAGTCCAGTGATCCTTTCTTCTACATCTGAGATTTGATTTTCTATATGATCTAGTCTGCTTTTAATGCTTTCAAAGGAGGTTTTGACTTTCCGTATTATAGCCTTCAACTCCAACAGTTCAATTTGATTGTTTTTTATGGAGTGTATTTCCACTTGCAAGAACTTCCTCACCTCCTGGAACTCACAAGCTTTTTCCTTCTGGTGTTCATTGTCTCTCTTCTCTTCCATCTCTGTTAGTTTTGTCATTATGAATATTCTAAATGCTTTATCAGAGATTTCCATGAGTTCCATTGTATTATCTGTGGATGAAGAAGAGTTATTCTTTTCCCTTGAGGGTGAGATATTTTCTTGGTTTCACATATTTCTTTTACCCATGCAGTAATTTCTAGTCATCTGATGGGTTATTCATTTCTTCCTAATTTCTAGAAGATCAATCTGCATTGTCAGAGGTGCATAGGCAGATGTGGTCTGCAAACTCTTTGGCGTTGCATTTTTCTCCCTTTCTGTCACAGATTCAGTGGGAGTTGAGGAATATGAGGACCCAAATAGTATTCAGGTTTTGGTAACTATATTAACAATGTTAAATCTTCCAATCCATAAATATGGGATGTGTTTCCATCTGTTTAAGCTTTCTTTTTTTTTTCCTGGAGAGGTTT
This sequence comes from Tupaia tana, assembly GCA_026018925.1. NCBI lineage: Eukaryota > Metazoa > Chordata > Mammalia > Scandentia > Tupaiidae > Tupaia > Tupaia tana. The sequence goes on from JAKSZU010000015.1 coordinate 31,248,358, forward strand.
TTGCTATGGGGTGTGTGCGCTTGCCAGAAAGACAGAGAGAGACAGAGAGACAGAAAGCAAGAAATCACCCCCCAGGGGGGATGGCCATAAAAAAATTTTAAAGGAAAAAAATGTGATATAGTTACATAAAATAGAACCTCAATTTGTTTAAGATTTATCACTATAAAACAGCAAATGGTCAGGAACACAGATTCTGTAGTCAGAGACCTGACTTTAGTCCCAGGTCCAACACTAGCATCTGCATGAACTTAGAGAGGTCTCTCCAACTCTTTGGTTTCATCTACCTCATCTGGAAAATAATATCTCCCGTAAGAGTCAGCATGAAGATTCAAGGTCATCATGCATAAAGCACTCATCACAATCCCTGAAATTGAGTAAGCATTAAATAAGTGACACTTATTTTATTTTTTTAGTTTGGCTATAGGGCACATGCATTCACCAAAGACAGAAAGAAAGAGAGATAGTGAGAAAATGAGAAATCATTCCTGAGAAGGAATGGCCACACTGCAATCCCTTCTCTATTCTCTTCTTTGGATTTGGGGCATACACGCACACATGCCCTGTGTATTTTTCAAGCCTCCAGGTTCAGGACTGCACAGTTGGCCATGTGGGATCCAGCTGCCTCGATCACCACACTGCCAGCTGACCCAATAAATGACATTTCTTATTGTTATTATAATTGCATTGTCAATTCATCATATATTGAATTCATAAACAATCAATTCCCAACAGATCTGAATACAGTGAAATTTTACTCATACTAAACTAGACTGAACATAATGTATTTAGGCACAGATTCAAAAGGTACCTCAAACTGCAAGATGGCTATCAAAATAATATATGTAGCCTTTTGACCTAGCAATCCTACTTCCAGGAATTTATCTTACAGACATGGTTTGCATATGTGAAATAACATTCACTATTCCCTTTTGTTTAAGATTTTAAAAACACTAGGGACCAGTAGATGGTGTAATGGTTACATTGCTGGACTTCCATGTAGCTTACTGCAGTTTGAGTCCTGGACCTGGTGGCTTAAATTCATGCCAGGTGCATATGCATGCATGCCTGAAATCCTGAGAGGAGAATGGAGGAGAAGGGATTGAGGCGTGGCCATTTCCCTGGGGGGGGCTGATTTCTCACTTTCTGTTTCTCTCTCTGGCAAGCATACATGCCCTATAGTAAAAATCTCTCTTGGGACCAGCAGTTGGCATAATGGCTATGTTGCTGGACTCCTATGCAGTCAACCATGGTTCGAGTTCCAGATCTAATGGCTTAAACTCACACCGGGCCATGTCATGCATGCCCAAGATCCCGAGAGGAGAATGGAGAAGGGATTGTAGCATGGCCATCCCCCCTGGGGGGTCATTTCTTGCTTTCTATCTCTCTGTCTCTCTCTGTCTTCCTGGCAAGTGCCTGCGTCCTACAGTAAAAAACCTCTCAAAAAACAAAAACAAAAACAAAACAAAAAAAAACTCTCTCTCAAAAAGAAAAAGATTCTTTCTTAAAAAAGGATTATATCAATAGTACATTTTATGGCTTATGATACAATTATAAAAATTTGACTTTAATTTGCAAAGTCTCCAAGATACATTATGGGATAAATAAACCAAGGTGAGTTCCAGTGTGTATATGCACCTTCATGTAAAAATAAGGGGGAAATAACTTTATACATTTGTGTTTGTATAAATACATACTAGAATAATAACCAAAAATCAATGAAAGTGATTATTTCAAGGAACAAGAACTGCTTCTCTTTTTTTTTTTTTTTGGGGGGGGGGGACTGGGATGAGACTTAGATTCTTCACTGTAAGTCTTTCTACATTGTTTGATTTTTTGTTTTTTAACTTTCACTGATACATAATATCCATGTAGAAAGTTGCTCATATCAGGGCTTACCCTGTAACCTGGAGGTTAAGGGAGCTGGATCCCACCCACATGGCCAACCATGTGGCTCGAATGCTGGCCCCAGTGACCTGACAAACACACCAGGTGCATGTGCACATGTGCCCAAAATCCCAGTAGGAGAAACAGAGGAGAGGGGATTGCAGCATGACTATGCCCATTGAGAAGTGCTTCCCCCTCCCTCTCTGGTGAGTACACATGCCCTCCAGCAATTAAAAAAAAGAAAGAAAGAAAAATCCATATATCGTAAATGTACCCCTGAGTCAATTTTGGCAAACTGAAAACAACTGTGTGATCTGCTCAGATAATGAAAGAGAGCATTGTCATCCACCCAGAAGTCCTTCTTGTGACTGACTCCCTCTAGCCACTCTGCTCCTTTACAAAGATAATCACTTCTCACAGGACAGGTTTGCTCTGTTGGGTTTTATACTTTACGTATAAAGTACAAAACTATAAGGCATGTAAGGTAGCGGGCTGGACGGTAGCACAGAGGTAATGCAGCGCTCACAGAGGCTGACCCCAGGTTCACGTCCAGGCACACATGTGCCCATGACCCAGAGCTGGCTGAAGCTGGGGGTGGAACATGGCATGAAGACCCTGTTGGGGGTTTCTGTCTCTCTCTCTCTCTCTCTGTGTCTTTCTTGCTCATGAAAGTAATTTTTTTCTTAAAAATGAATGATATATACTCTTGTGTCTGATTTCTTTTACTTAAATGGTTTGAAGAGTTACCCATTTTGTAGCGAGCAGATGTAGGTTGTTCATATCCGGTGCCAAATGCCATCCTGCAGTGTCTATACCAGACTTACTTCTTCCAGTCTATGCTCATGGGCACTTGGGTTGTTTCTAATGTGCCATTATTACGAATAGTAATTCTATTAACGTTTTTACTCATACCCTTTAGTGTGTGGATTTCTCTTGGGCGTAAACCAAGGAGTAGAACTGCCGGAAGATAGGGTAGATATATATTCAGCTTTCGTAGCTTCTGTCAAATAGTTCTTCGCAGTGATTACACTGGTTCATATTCCCACCAGCAGTGGCAGACCCAGCTGCTCTGCATGCTGGCCAACATTTGGTGTTGCCTGTCTTTTCCATTTTACTCATACCAGTGGGTGTGTGGTGGTATCATATTTTGGCCTTAATTTGCAATTTCCTGATAACTGATGAAAAGATGCTCAACTTCATTAGTCATTAGGAAAATAGCAAGTGATTTTTGAGCCATGTAAATGCATTACCTATTTAATAAAACACACCAATATTAATTATTTTTAAAAGAATTCATGAATATAGAGTACTTATTACAAAGATCAAAGCTCATGGCATGGGGTATGCATTTGTGTGTATGTGTTCACATGTGTATGTAAGTGGGTTTGGTCTGTGTACACTTCTGTTTTACTGCTTAAGAATTACTCTGGTTCAGAGAGACGTTTCCATATCAGCCAGCCAACCATGAACAGGACACATGAAAGCCTTATAATGTCAATAAGAAAACCATGTCCCCAGCTCATCAGCGGGGCTCAAAGTCATTTTTCTGAGCAACCCTCCAGTAATCTTCCTACCTTCTTCTCCTCCAAGGGAATGTAGTACGGCAAGCTGGTCCCCAGCTGTCTAGGAATTAAGGACTGGAACTTGTTCTCTGTTTTATATATGGTCTTGGCCCCAGCAGGTTGGGACAGCCGATGGTCAATGAATGTGCAGTAATTCTTGATGTCCCAGATCTAGACACAAAGTATGGTGAGCGGCCCCACACTCTCTAAACCCCATCCCCAACTCACTCCATGGGCCCCTCCCAAACCATTCTTTTTCACTCTGAGGAAAGTTCTAATTCACACTTCTGAGACACCTACACAGTCAGGGCCAAAAGGGGTCCTAAGGATCTTCTGGGCCAGACCCTTTGTGAGCAGGCAGAGCAAGCAGGACTGGCTCAAGAGCAAGACTCTCCTGCTTCACGTTCCACCACAGGCAGAGAATCGTTCCTGAGTCTACTGTTCACAGAGGAGACGCACGGCTGCAGAATGAGGAGGTTGAGGAAGATAATGTGGAGCATGGGACCCACTAGGGGAAGTTTCTTCAAGGGGCCTTTGGAACCAAGCCTTTGCTCGTGTCACTGACCATACCAGAGCAGGAGTGGACTTCTAAAGTAATCTATCCTACCATCCTGCCATGGTTTTACAAGTGAGACTAGCGTCCAGGGGGAGTAAGAACTAGGCAAGAGACATGTGCAGCAAAAAGGTAGCCAGAGGCTTGCTGACGCCAGCCCTTCCACGTCAAGGCTGGTTCTTCCTTACCTTAATGTATCCATTACAATCCCCCGTGATGAGGATCCAGTCATTTTCATCAGTGGCCATGGCACCCACCACAACAGACCCATCATTTTCAAAGTCGACGGGGAACTTCCCCAGCAGGCCTCCATTCCCGTGGATGGACCAGGCGTAGATGTAGCCATCGATGCAGCTGCTCAGCAGGGCAGCCGTGTTTGGCAGGCGAGGCCTGGTCTGCAGGAAGATTATCTGGGTGAGAGAGGCGGGCTCTGCTCAGCAGGGCTGCAAGCTGGGACTCAGCCTGGCTCCTGTCACACACTGCGAGGGACCTGGGCAAGTTACCACACCCACCTGGCATGCCAGCTGCCTACGTGCCCAGTGAGAATGGTGTGGTGATACCACTCTTCCTACCCAACTAGTGACAAGGAACATATTTAGATGATGAGCTATTCAAGGGCAGTGATTTCTGCCCTTTTTTGTTACTGTTCACTATATTACCCTCGACAACTTCCATGCTGCCCAATACATAGTACCTGATCAATAAATGCTTGTTGAATGAAGACATACAAGTCATATTTTTTCAAAGCTCAGACAAAATTTTTTAAAACCTGTAACTCAACTCAAACAAATATCGAGAAGGAATTGATGCCCCTTGTTATATATTTACTGTGAAATATCCATATTTGTCAGCCAATTGCCAGGAAAGTGTTTTAAGTGAATTCTGGTTCAAGTCTTGCTTAGATTGTGCCCTTTGCTATTCCGACTCACGCCACTCACTTTCGCCTTATGGGTCACTACCGTGGTCCGTGTGGGGCACTACCATGGGAAGCTCTCATAGACAGCACATAGAGGAGAGAGCTGCTTGCTGGCACCCTGCAAGAGGCTGAGAACAAATCGAGATGATACGGGGAACTGGGCTTCCTTCCTCACTCCTACTAAGTTAGAACTTCACAGAATGATGGTTTATGTTTCCCCAAATGTGTTACCAAGGATGGGAAAAACAACTCAACTATTTTCATAGCCAGAGAAGTCTGAAACAAGATAATCAACCTGCTTCCCACTGGCCCAGGTGCCAGCAACAAGAAAATCAGGAGTCCCTTACGCTTCAGACTTCACTGGTAAATTCTACTCATATGTAAGGAAGAACTAACACCGATCCTTCTCAAACTTGTCCAAAAAATTGAAGAGGTGGGACTTCTTCACTCATTTTATGAGAGCAGTATCACCCTGATACTAAGGCCAGACAATGACACTACAAGAAAACTACAGACCAATATCCCTTCTGAACACTGACACAAAAAAGTCAACAACATACAGTCATGTGTCACTTAACAATGAGGATACGTTCTCAGAAATGCATCAGTAGCCAATTTGTCATTGTGCAAACGCCACAGAGTGGACTGTTGTAACCCTAGGAGGTACAGCCACTAGCAGGGCGAGGCTATAACGTACAGCCCCTATGTCCCTCATGCAACCGTCGTCATATGGGCAGCTCTTCAGTGAAGGAAACGTGGAACATGACTGTACTGGCAAGCTGAATTCAGCAGCATTTTAAAAAGGTTTATATGATAACCAAGGGAGATTTATTCCTAAAATGCAAGGACGATTCAACATACAAAAATCCGTCATTGTAAAACACCACATTAACAGAACGAAGGAAACAAACCACGTGACATCTCAATTGATTCAGAGAAAGCGTCTGATAATATTCAACACCACTTCATGATAAGACACACTCAACAAGCCAGGGATAGAAGGAAACTACTTCGACATAATAAAAGCCATATATGAACACCCACAGCCAACAGCATACTCAATGGTGCTCTCCAGTCTCTGGTGCCCTGAGCTGGGTGTGATGGGGCAGGTCTGCTGCATTCTGACTAACTACGAATTGTACTTCCAGGAGGGGGAGTAAGTACCATGGGGGTGTTGCCCAGGAAAGGTACAGGAGGAAGAGATAAGAGCAGAGATGAAACAATGGCCACTTGTATTTTGCACGGAACACCCTCCCAGGTAACAGGAGGGCATTCTGACAGTGGATTCTGGAAACTTCTCCTTCAGCCCAGTCCCCAAGCAGGCAGGGACACTGCTCACTTCCCTAGGCACACATCCCACCACACCCCAGCCCCCAGAGAACTCTTCCCAGACACAGCCGCCCTGACTCCAAGCACTGCCCTCTCTACCACGTCTCCCTGAGCCCTGAGGAGGCAGGCTGGACCCCTGGCCCTGGCCCACAGACACACCATTTCCCAGCTCCACCCTGACTGTCCCTCCCAGCTCCTACTCCCTACTGAGCACAGCCAACCTTCTCCACTGAGGAGCTGGACTGCAGCAACAGCTTCTTCCGGAATTCTTCTTTCTTTTCAACCTCTTCATAAATTGGCTGTTTGCCATAGAACTTGCTTGGCTGCCTGGATCTGCCAGCGCTGACAGGTTTCTGGAAACAAAAAATGGGCCTCTCAGGTGGCCAGGAGGATGTCTCCCTTCCCCGTGAGGGAACAGAGGCCTGAGGAAGATGAAAAGAGCACAGCCGCCCGGCTGCCACTCTCGGTGCACACACCACTGTGAAAAGGCAGCAGGGCGTCTGTGGGCCCTGCACCCAAAGGCACTCCGATGCTGGGAATCCCCGTGTGAGCTGACTAGCAATCCTGTTCCCTAGGGCAGGGGCTTGAGTTTGTCTTTGGGGAAGACCATCCTGAGTCCTAGAAAAGACTACCTGGTTAAAAGTGAGAGTAAGGTCCAGCGATGGTTCAGCAGTAACACAACTAGAACTGGACAGGAGAGTTCTGGGTTCACTTCCCAGAACCTCCCTGACCATGCTGGGTATATGCTCATGCCCATGATCTGGGCTAGTTGATTCTGAGGGTGGGTTGTGACACAAAGACCCTGCTGAGGGCATCTCTCTGTCCCTGTCTCTGTGTCTCTATCTCCCTCTCTAAGGAGGAAATACATAAACTTAAGAAAAAAAGATGATGGAGATAGTATGCCATGTACAGCCATAGCTCTAGGAAATCTGAGCACGGTAGCAAACCCCAATACTTCAAAGATGATCTAAGCAGCTCATAAGAATATAAAGCACGTATCTCTTATAGCAGAATTCTGTCCTAGCAGCTCATGTTGGATCTAGGTGTAGACTCCCCTATCTATGCCTGGCAAGCACTGTGTTTTAGGGGAAGGTGGTGTTTCTCATTCGAGCCTCAGCTCCCAGAAACAGGACTCAGACTTCAATTGCAGAAACATTTTGCTTGGCTCCTCCTTGCCCCACCCAAGAGACTGTACTTTCCTCACTGTCTGGATGCTGTACCCTTTGCTGAAAGTTCCAGACCAAGCCGTGCCCTGCGAGTGGGGAGAGAGCAGCTCCTCTTGCTCTCTCTCTCTACTCCAAAGTAGAACCGTCAGTCATTCTTGGAAGGATTAGTCCTGGGACAGAGATGAGGGCTCAGAGGAGGATAAAAGTATTTTGCCTTTGCCTGCATCTGGGTCTCAGACCTTTGCAGTCTGGTCTCTGGGGAGGTGGGATTCACTGGGGAAGGTTTGGGGGCCCCGTGACATCTCTGCCTATGGGCCAGCGCCTGGTGACTGGAGTCTGAGAACTGAGAATGTAGCCCAAGAGCTAACCCTAACTTTGGGCTTTAGGAGTTGTATTCCCTTTGGGTCCTGTCTCTAAGGCCTTCTTCGGTCCTCATATTGACCATGCTTCCAAAGGGATCATGCTCAGGCCTGGGGCAGCAGAGCACATTAGAAATGGTGGGACTAAAATGAGGAGGCCCCCTGCCTGGGCCTGCAATGCACAAAACAAATGAGTTGACAGAATTAAGGGCAAAAAGCACCAGCTGAGAAAACACACACATACAACAAACAAGCATGGGGTAAGTATGAGGGCAGCCTCCTGGCCGAGTACTCACTTCCACCTGCTGGGACCCATGCCAGTCAGACTCCTTGTCCCTCGCCCCTCTCATCACCGGTGGAGCCGACACTAGGTTCCGCCTCAGGGTGGCATTGGCCGTGGTCCAGGCGCCAGGGCCCAGGTGCTTCACAGGGACCTTGTGTACCCACTTCTCCACGCAGGGTTTGATGGGCCGGTGGTCCTCAGGCAGGCAGTCATCCACTTCTTGCACCTGTGCCAGGGAGAAAGCAGCCCCGAGGCATTGCAATGTTCTGGAGGGAAATTCAGGGTCTCCCTAGCCCAATGCCAACACAGCCCCGGGGCTTGCTTCCCAGAAACCTAGTACCTGTAACAAGGCATCAGATCAGAGTTGACAACCCCATCCCTGGGCCAACCACTCATGCCAAGTACCCATGGGCAGGGTACTGCTCCCATGAGGAACTCAGTCTCCCATCTGTGAGATGGGTGGCAGTGTTTTCGATCTTAAGCTGAGCTGTTCTGGGGGAGGTCCCACATGGACTCTTTCCCCCTGCAGTAGCCTCCAAGCATCTCTCCCCACAGCATTCAGATAACCATGGGTGAATAACTCCTAGAGGGAACCAGCAGTTAGCGTAATGGCTATGTCGCTGGACTCCCACGTAGTCGACCGCGGTTCGAGTCCCGGACCCGGTGGCTTAAATCTCACACCGGGCGCATGTGTGTGCGTGCCCAAGATCCCGAGAGGAGAATGGAGGAGAAGGGATTGCGGTGTGACCATCCCCCCTGGGGGGTGATTTCTCGCTTTCTGTCTCTATGTCTCTGTCTGTCTGGAGAGCGCATGCGCCCTATAGCGAAAACCTCTCCCAAAAAAATAAATAAATAAATAACTCCTAGAGTCCCTTCAGCTGTAATCTGCTGCAAAGTCCCTACCACGAGCCCAGTGAGCCCAGCACAGTAACATGTTGCACAATGTGTAAAATGTGAACTGCCTCCAGGGAGAGAGTCATCTGCTCAAGAAGACAGGACAAGCACCACCAGGCTCCATAGTCAGGCTGCCCCTCCTTGGCTGTGAAACCATAGGCAAGGAGCTTAACCTCCCTGTGCCTCAGTTTTCTCACTTTTCAAACAAGAATAATTATAGGAACCACCACCTACATAGGGGGCTCCCAGCTCCCTCCAGAACAAGTCTCCACTGTCCTCTTACTTCCTGGGGTACTCCCTCCCCTCCATGCCCTACCTAATCCTGGCCTACAGCTGGGTGAAAGGTGAGAGGAGAGAGTGCACTGGTTGCCCATACCTTCTTGGGCTGCAAGGGCAAAGGACTCTCAGAGGCGTTGAAACTTAAGATGGGCTTGAGCAAGTTGACGTTCCAGAAGAGGATCTCTCCATTGTAAGAGGAAGTCCCGATGAACTGGTTCTGGTACTTGGCCACGCTCAGGATGTCTTCTGAGTGGAAGGTCTGCCAGTGGTAGCACAAGAGCACCGGCTTGGTCTTGTGGAACCTGTGCACATGGCCAGAGGCAGAGGGCTGAAAGCTTGACGATGATGATGTAGAAACAACAGAAATTCACTTCTGTTGTTTCTGCTACAGCAGGTGAATGGGCCAAGATGCTCCCCCACTGAACGAGGTACTCCAGGAGGATAAAGATGCCATATTCTCATATATGCCCATCCCCGGAACCTAGCAACAAGCCTAGGACATGTTAGCCTTGATAACTGATGAATGAATGCGGGGATGACCAGACAAAGCAATGGTCTTCACCCACCACTAGTTTCCTGCTTGGTGTTCCAGCCAATGGGCAAGCTAGGAATGGAGGAAACCCATCTGGAGGAGAGAGAATATTTAGCTGCCCTCACCTAGTCACCACACACACTCACTACTCACATGAAATAAGTGATTCTCCTATTCCATCCTGTCATGTAGAATACTTTGTTCATATGGACAATCCCACTAACCTGTTGAAGGTGGAAAAAAAAAAAAAAGAACAGAACAGAACCTTAGGGGCCAGACAGTGGCTCAGAAGTACAATGCAAGGGTTCCAAGTTTGTTATCAGGGGACCTCCCTGAGTGCACCAGGCACAGGCATAGAGAGGCTGCCTGAACCTGGAGGTGGATCCAGCATTGAGACCATGTTGAGGGTACTGTCTCTCTGTTTCTCTCACTCATGGAAATAAACTTCATAATGAGAGAGAAAGAAACAAATAAAAACTCTAAAGCTCCTCAGAGAAAATAGCTCTGGGCCCGAGTGTCTCCCTGAAGGTACCAAGCAAGAGGTCGAACTTCCCAGTGATGACAATGAGAGTTGGTGGCACCAGGTACCTTCCAGGTGCTCTCGCATCTGTCTCACTGACGGGCTTGGGAGGCAGGCAGGATAGGTATCCATGTTCACTTGATAGAAGGGATAGCCGGGAGACAGACGAGTGAACTGGCCGAGGTCGTCTTCCTACTGAGTAATGGGGTCCGGGCCAGCACTCACACTCCTGGCTCCCCAGCCAAGTACTCTTTCTTTCTTTTTTTTTTTTTTTTTTGGAGAGGTTTTTGCTATAGGGCACATGCGCTCGCCAGAAAGACAGAGACAGACAGACAGAAAGCGAGAAATCACCCCCCAGGGGGGATGGTCACACTGCAATCCCTTCTCCTCCATTCTCCTCTCAGGATCTTGGGCACACACGCACACACGCCCGGCGTGAGTTTAAGCCACTGGGTCCGGGATGTGAACCGTGGTCGACTACATGGGAGTCCATCAACATAGCCATTATGCTAACTGCTGGTCCCAGCCAAGTACTCTTTCTGAGTTGGGTAAATGATTACGTCATAAGAGTGAAGTCCCAAAGTGAGGCTTCTGGTTTTGCTCCTTGCCACACCTACAAACTGTCCCTGCAATGCTGTCAGACCTTTCCCAAATAGGGGTGAGCATGGGTGACCTCACTGCTGGAAATGCAGTCCAAAGTGCCCATGTGTGGGATATGAAGTACTGGCAAATCCGAAGAGCGGGAGTCTTATTGAGCGAGGCACCATGACTTATCTTTCTCACGCACGAGGACACAGAGACCCAGGGAGGTTGGCAGCCAGGCAGGCTCTGCTGCACAGACTTTCAGGGAGGTAAAACAGTGCATCCCAGAGTCCCTTGAGCTGTGCCCTGGTCTCAAGAGGCCCTCCCTGGCTCCAGCTGGCAGACCACACCAACCTCCAGTTGGTCCGGGTTGGGGAAGGTCAGCAGGCACTCGCCGATGTTGTAGTTCCACATCTTCATCGTGCCATCACGCAGTCCTGTGAGCAGGCACCGCTCTGACTCATCCAGGGCCATGGCCGTCAGCTCCACGAGCTTGGCACCAGACACGGAGAACTCCATCGTCTTCTTGCCCGTCACAATCTCCCACACACTCACCATGCCCTGCTGGCAGCCACTTACTACCTGCAGGGGAGCACATGGACTGTAGAGAGGAGAGTGCCTCCACTCCCAAAGGGGGCTCCAGCCTATGATGGCGGGGCTAGGGCCCCCTGACCGTGCACTGGGCAAACAGACTTCCAGGGCCCCCAAAGCCACTCTAGAAGTAGGCCTCCCTATGCTCTGCACCACTGGGTAGTGTAAACCGACATTGCCCCTTTAGAAGGAACCAATTTAGTAAAGTCTCTGATGCAGAGAAAATAATCCCTAATTCAGAAAAGATATTTACTGAAGCATAATTATTCATGAGAGAAGAAAGAAGGAAAAAACAAAAAAACAACAAAAAAAAAAAAAAAAAACAGGAAATAATGTCCCCTAAGTAGGGAAATGCTGAGTTAAGAACTGTCACATCACTCAGTGAGACATTTGCTGCCCGTACAACTTAAAATGCAGCAGTGGCAGATGGGCTATTTCAGACCAACCTTCCTACTAAGAACATCTAGAAAAGCTGGGGGAAATTTAAAAATGGAACAAATTAAAATCTCTCTTTGAAGGGATGACCAGGTGGTATAATGGTTACCCACATAGTTGACTGTGGTTTAAGTCTCAGACCCAGCAGCTTAAAACTCACACCGGGCACATATGTGTGCATACCCAAGACCCCCAGAGGAGAAGGGAGGAGAAGGGATTGCGACATGGCCATCTCCCTGGAGGTTGATTTCTCCCTGTCTCTGTCTGTCCGACCAGCACAAGCACCCTATAATAAAAATCTCTAAAAACAAAGCAAAACAAATCTCTGTGAAGGCACTGAAGAGTACCAAGGCAGTGGGGAATGGTAGCACCAGGAGCCAGAACAAAAGGGGAGTTTGTGCAGCCACAGGGCCCCCCCCCCCCCCCGCTGCAGACGCAGCCCACCCTGTCCAGAGCCTGAGTTCCAATGGGAGTGGGCACAGACCCTGGCATCTCCTCAGAAACAATTCCATATGCCGAGCTGCCCTGCCCAATCTACGTATCTCCACCCAGTACCAGGGTGCTTCCTGGACCTCTCTCCCTTCCCACAGTGGACAAGGCAGGGCCCAAGAACAGCATCCACCCTGGAGGGCACACCTAAGTGGCACTCATCCCCACGTAAAGGAAGTGGCCTATTGGGAGCTCAGGGGGCTCAGGGAAGTTAGATGACCTGAGGACCAGCTGGTGGAGCTCAGATCTGACCTCACGCTAAGTAGTCTCCAGGGCTGCTTTTCATCTACGTTCTGGGCCCCAGCACCACCATCGAAGCTGCACGAGTTCCCAATGGGCAGGCTGGCCCCACAGCCTAGTGGTTAAGGGAGTCAGATCCACATGACCAACCGCATGGTTTGAATCCTGTCCAGTAGCACACCAAACACGTGTGCATGTGTGACCAAGATCCCAATAGGATGAAGAAATGGAAAAGAAATTGCAGTGTGACCATACCCCACCGAGGGGTGCTTTCTTTCCTCCCCCTCTCTGTCTCTCTGTCTCTCTCTCTCTTTCAAGCACACATACCCTCTGGCAAAAAAAAAAAAATTAAAAAGAGAGAGAGAGTTTCCAATAGGATGCAGACTTGGGCATATGGAGAGGCCTTGCCAGCCTCCGAGGTGAGCCTGGCCCACTCACCTGCTTAAAAATCTTGCTGTAGAGGATGGCACACAGGGAGGAACTGTGAGTTGTGAGCTTCCCTGCTTTCATGGGCCCCTGGGCCTCCAAGTACCCGTTTAGGATTCCAATCTGCAGAAGAGGAAGGAGGCAGACAGTTGGGCAGTCAGAGGGCTCTGCCATCAGTGACTGATGCACCCCAGTGACTGGCCCTAGGGACTAACTTTCAATACATGAAGCATCAGGATGAGCCTGACTATGCACAGGCCTGAGCCCACTGTGGCTCCCAGGCTTCTCAGTGGGCCTGCTGATACTACTCACCCTACTCCGAGGTCCCTACTTCCTAGAATGGAGTCTCCCAAACGTAGAACCCCGAAGTCCAAGGTCCCTCTCACCTTATACCTTCAGAAAAGCTAAAACCTCCATCAGGTGCCCCGTATAGGAAGCCTTCTCTGACTACTCCTGCCCTGGGGTAGACACTGTGAAGCATCTAACATACAACCCTACCATAACACATAGCACTTTCTGCTGAAATGATCTGCCATGCTCTACCTGCAGCTGTGAACCCGCTCCCTCCTGGGCCAGCACTCACCGAAAAGGTGCTGCAGATTAGGGTATCGTTTTTCTTATGGAAGTAGGCGCTGGTGATGGGGCAGTTTCCCAGGGAAAAATGCCTCCCATAGAAGGACTGGAGGCAGACATAGTCCTGCATGTCCCACACACGGATGTTCTGTGGTGAGGGAAAGAGGCCAAGAGGCCGAGGGTAGGTCTTCAGGGTGCAGTCGGCACCTGAGGCTGTGTGACTGTCAGTCCTGCAAGCAGGCCCTGAGGCACAGCATCCACCACTTCCAACGTGCATCCACCTGTTAAGCTCTGCCCCTTCATAGCCCAGGACGCAGATGTTGCTCTTAGTGGCTCAGATAACCCAGGCACACAGCAAACAGGATAGAGCAAGCATGGCCCAGAGCCTTCCCCCAGCCTCCCACCTGCTCGGACAGCTGCCATGACACGGAAGACAAGACAAGGCAGGGCCACCCACGCCCCAGCCCAGACCCAGCCTCGCTTGAGAAAGCCAGCCTGAGAGGGCATCCGAGAGTGGCTGGCAACTCGGTTACCAAAATGGCCTGTCTGCCCCCAGAGTAGATCCTTTCTATCATCCCCAGTGAAGGAATTCCCTGGAGTGGTCTGTGGACATCCCTTCTGGCTCCCAGGTACCCTCTGCCGATGGCTGCCTGTGAGGATTTCAGCAAGTTCATCCCCATTCCCCACCTGCCCCCAGACTCAGCTCCTCCATCAGCTCCCAGGGCTGCTGGGAAGATTCCGAACAATGGTAAGTGTAGGATGTGTTGGGAAGGCCGGCCTGGGTGACCCCAAAGTCCTTGACAATTCTCCATCTTCTGTGTCCCCAAAAATGCAAACTTGTCCCCTGGGAGAGTACCTGGAGCTGTCAGGGCACATCCCCATACTGGCTGGGGCAGATGGGGCAGAGTCCTAAGCCAGTAGCTAAGCAAGAGCAAAAAAAGAGGCCCTGAGTAGGGAGCCAAGGCGTTCAAGAAAGGTCCAGGCCCCAACGGCCGGGGCGGCCAAGGAGGGGTCGCCAGTAGAGTTGAGAGGTGCAGGTTTGGGTGGGGGCAAGGAGGGTGGAGCAAGGCTCACCCATACGGTGTTAGACCCCGACTGCTCTCTTACCACCAGTTCTCTAAACCATTACCCATTCATGATGAGGAGATCGAGGCTCAGCACAGGGAAGGGACTTGCCCTGGGCCACGGTGTCAGAGCCAGGCTCCCCGAGAACCCAGCCCCAGTGGACTGCTCAGAGTCGGACTCAGCCTCCACCGGGAGCTGTCGGAGCCGGAGGCTCATGGCTGCCTTCATGGCAGTTCCACCTGGGCACCTCCCTCTAGCCCTCTGGCCAGTTGTTGGACAGTGGACAAGGTCACTGCATTCCCCTGGGCCTCAGGTCCCTCCTCAAGGTTGGTCCCTGGGCTGGCTGAGCCGGGTTATTATCCTTAGGACTGGTGTTCTCCCTGAGAAGCAGGAAGTAGCCGGGCGGGTGGCAGTGAGGGGCATGCTCCATGTGGGCGGCACCTTGTCCTTGGAGATGCTGATGAGGATGTTGTTGTTCTTGCTGTTCACAATGATGTGTGTCACTGAAGTCTGATGTCCCTTCATCAGCCACACAGGCCTTTTCGAGACAAGGGGGTTCCACAGGCGGATGAGGGGGTCATACCCACCGGTCACTGGGGTCAAGAAATGGGTTTAGGCCACCCAGAGCTTTCACTACAGACCTTCTCCCAGGGCCAGAGCTCGGAGGGGTGGGTCACTACACCCCAACGCTCTGCCCCCTCTCCCCCACCCTCCACCAGCAACCTATGCAGAGCCTGTGCCTTCTCACTGCCCCCGTCCCCTGGTCCTAGGAGCAGGGACAAGAGTGGAAAGAGAGGAGGCCGGACAGAGGCCAGATGCTAAGGGGCCTTCTGGGCTCTAATGGTCCCCACACCCCCAGCATCCCTCACCCCAGCTCTGTCCACCCTGCAGCTTCTGGGTGATGTGAAGGTTACTTACCCAGGAAGTTCTTATCTGGGCAGTAATCAAAGCAAAGAATTCCTTTTCTTAAATTCAGCACCGACAACCTGCAATAGCAAAGGGGTTGGGGCTACAGGGCTGGGAGCAGCAGCCTCAGGAGCTCTGAGACGCAGGCTGGGGTACGGGAAGCTGGAGGCAAGGCCACCAGGAGCCCTGAGGAGAAATCACCACCTCTCCATCCACAGAAGGAGGGCCCAGAAACCACCCAGGACTGAGCAGTGCAGATGAAGCGGATGCTGAAGCCTCAGCTGGGAACCAGCAGCTTGTGGGGGATGTACCTGTTCCCAGGAAAAGCGGTCCCAAGCAAGAGCCACTCCTTACACCAGCCAAGCAGCTGGCCTTGTTCCAAGGACCAGCTTGACTTGATTTCCCACTAGCTATACTAAGACGCATATCCTCGCACCAAGGAGGCCATGGCTTTTTCATAACACAAATCAAGACAAAAGGAGGTGGACCGGCAAGTGGCATGGTGGTTAAGGCAGATGGATCCCACATGGGTGGGTGTGTGGTTCAAGTCCCAGACCTGGTGGCTTGAAAATCATTCTGGGCACTTACACATGCATGCCCAAGATCCCAAGAGGAGAATGGAGAAGGATTTTGTGGCGTGGACATACCCCCTGGGGGTGGTTTCTTACTTTCTTGTCTCTCTCTCTCTTTCTGGCAAGCACACTCACCCTATAGCAAAAAACTAAAATACAAAACAAAACAAAAAACAGACAAAAAGAGTTTCCAAGGCAAAGGGGGAAAAGCTCCTGGGTGCTGTGGTCTCGCCACATGCTGGTCCCTGTGCCAGAACCCCTCATACAACCCCGTTGTGAGCCCTGAACCAGGGAGAAGGACACCAAAAGTAGAAATTGAAGAACCTGCCCAAGGTCACATAGGTAGCAAGCCATAGGGGTCAGGATTCAGATGAAGAGTCGGCGTGGCAGGGAGTGGCAGGAGGCTCAGCATAGAACCCAGGAGGGCCAGGATGACACACACAGGGGCTCCAGGGGGGTCAGGGCCCAGCAGCCCTCCCAGGGCTGTGCCTTTGGCCCTGTTGTGTTCCTAATTCACAGCATCTGGCCTGTCAGCTGTCCTGTTCCTTCAAACAGACCTCACCACAAAGGCCCCTGACGGAAGGCACCTTGGTCCTCTCACCCAGCACGCCTGCACTGGACACCTGGGGGCACCTGGCTGACTCTGCCCCCGCTCTGCAGGACCCCAGCCAGTGTCTGGGTATCGTCCTGGGTGACCTAGTGGCTCCCACCATCCAGCCAGGCCTCAACCTCCTGCCACTTCCACCACTGCCACACCCACAGCCTCTGCTGAGCTCAGGCCCCTTTATTTCTGTGTCGGCCAGGCCCCAGCTGATTTCTTACTCTAATCTCACTCCCTGTGAATCCTCCCTCAACAGACAAATGGATTCCTCCAAAAATAAAAGCTTCAAGAACATACTGTGGGCCAACCTGTGGCCTGGTGGTTAAGGAAGTTATATTCCACACAGCTAACTGCATGGTTCAAGTTTCAGGATGCATTGGCTTGAAAAACACACTGGGCACATGTGTACGTATGCCCAAAATCCTACCAGGATGGAGAAATGGAGAAGAAGGCACCACAGCATGAGCACAACCCATGGGGAGGGGGCAGTTTCTTTCGCCCTCTTTCTTTCTGTCTCTCTGGTAAGCACACACGCCCTCTAGTTTAAAAAAAAAAAAAAAAAAAAAAAAAGGAGGGGCCAGCAAATGGTGTAGTTGTTACACTGCTGGACTCCCATATGGCTGACTGCAGTTCGAGTCCCAGACCCAGTGGCTTGAAACTCACACTGGGTGCGTGTGCATACATGCCCAAGATCCTGGGAGGAGAATGGAGGAGAAGGGATTGTGGCATGGTCTCATCACCCCTCAGGGGTGATTTCTTACTTTCTCTTTCACTGGTTCGTTCTCTCTCTCTCTCTCTCTCTCTCTCTCTCTGTCTCTCACCCCAGTGAGCGCACATGCCCTACAGCAAAAACCTCTACAAAAAAAAAAATATTGGGGGCCAGCAGGTGGCATGGTTAAGGGCGCTGGACTCCCACATGGTTGACCACAGTTCAAGTCCCAGACCTGGCGGCTTGCTTTCTCATTCTCTCTCTCTCTCTCTCTCTCTCTCTCTCACTCTGTTCCTCTCTGGTCAAATAAATAAATAAATAAAGTTAGATAAAATAATAATTCTTTAAAAAAAAGACACCCAAAATGTATCAAAGTACGTGTATTTCATTTTATTGTCAAACCAGATATGCCTCCTTCCACTCATCTATGTACAGAGAAAAATTTTAGAAGAATGGCTACCCAAAAAAAGAATGGCTACCAATATGTTAATCGAAACTATGATTCACTGATTTATTCAACAATGGTTTACTGGTGAGCCAGCTAGTAGCATGGTGGTTAAGGTGGCCAGATCCTATATGGCTAACCACACAGTTCTAGTCATGGACCCAGTAGCTTGAGAAACACTCCAGGCATGTGTGCCCAAAATCCCAGAAAGAGAAATAAAAGAAAAGGAATTATGGTGTGGCCATGCCCCACAGAGGGTGCTTTTTCACTTTCCCTCTTTCTCTGTCTCTCTCTGGTGAGCATGCCCTCTAGCAAAATTTTTAAAATGATGTATCAGAAATCAAAACAAAAACATTGAAAATTATTTAAAATAAAATTTAAAAAAATTTTTTAAGTTTACTGGCTCTTTCTCCAGCCAGGATACCAGAGGCCCAGATTTGATGCCAGGCCTTACAAAGCCTTCCTTCTAGGGGAACACATGAGCAGGTCGGCAGACAGAGAGACAGGAAGCGGCGCATGTACCAACCCTGGGAGACACACAGCTGGCCCTGACAGAGTGTAACTGAAGGGATTCATCTTTTTTTTTTTTTTTTTTAAGTTTAGTTCTTTTTTCCATGAGTGAGAGAAATGGACACCCGCAACAGGGTCCTCACACCACTATCCACCCAGCCTCAGCCTACTCAGATCATGGGCACACGCACGCCTGACGTGTTCAGAGAGGTCTCTGGGTGCAAACCCAGAACACTCCTATGTGAAACAGCCTCACAGAGTTCCATTACCATTGCCCCACCACCCGGCTCCTGAAGAGGAAACACTTTGACAGTGTCTCTGAGGAAGATGCAGGGGCGCTGAGTCCTGAAGGATGGAAAGGTACCAGCCACAAAAAAGCTTGGGAAGGGATGAAGCTCCAAACTGAGGAGTAACACATACTAGGCTGGCCTGGCTAGGCCTGCAGGGTAGCACCTGAGAAAACGTGGGAGAGGCGGGCCAGGCCTGGACCACACAGCCCCAGCAGGGAGCCACTAGAGGCTCCATGCAGGGCTCCAGCTGGATCAGATCTGCAGGTGGCTGCTGTGCAGGGAAGGCAGCCAGAGGGGACATAGGAGGCTGCTAAGAAGACCACTGGAAGCAGTTCAGGCAGGAGAGGATGGTGGCTTCAACTAGATGGTATTGACAGAGG
Source organism: Tupaia tana (assembly GCA_026018925.1). Lineage (NCBI taxonomy): Eukaryota > Metazoa > Chordata > Mammalia > Scandentia > Tupaiidae > Tupaia > Tupaia tana. The sequence goes on from JAKSZU010000015.1 coordinate 31,267,449, forward strand.
TGAAGAAAGGGAAAGTAAGGGAAGACTACTGTGGGTCAGTCAGCGTGCTCAGCACTGGCTTCCACCACCCCCACCCCTGCTCCATCCAATCCGCTCTTGGCTCCAACCATCTGAAGAATGCAGGTGAGGCCAGCTGCAGGGAAGCCAGACCCTTAGGCCCGCACTCTACTGGAGGTGAGGCCCACTCCAGAGGCCTGGAGTTTGTTTTATCAATGCCAGGTCCCACTTGCAGAAGCCACGTCGCCAAGAACAGGAGACCAACAAAAAGTCAATGGTGTCACCTGCTGGCCAGTGAATATTATTGCATTCAGACAAGAAGGAAGGTGGTGTGTGGAGAAGTGTATGTGCATGTGTGTGTAATAATAGTCTCCAGCCCACCCCAAGAATATATCTCCAATCCCTCCACCACCACACCACTGGCCAACTTCAGGCCACCATCATTAGTTGTCTGAGTTAGTGCAATGGCCTCCTCACTGGTGTTTCCACCACCACTCCTACCCATGTACACTCTACTTACCACCCTAAGTCAGCCCGCACAGTCCTCTGCTCATAACCTTGTTTATATCCGATTTCAAGTAATCGTAATAAGGTATTAGGAGACAATGGAGAAATACTGACTTGGATTAGGTACTAGATGATGTTAATAAATAATACTATTTTATCTATTTTTTGTGTGTTTGAAATTTTTTATAATAAAAATGCTAAAAAAAAAAGGGGGGGCTGGCAGGTGGTGTGGTGGTTTAAGGGCACTGGACTCCCACATGGCCAACTGCAGTTCGAGTCCTGGACCTGATGGCTTGCTTTCTCACTTTCCTTCTCTCTCTCTCTCTGTCTCTCTCTCTCTCTCTCTCTCTCTCTCTCTCACTTACTCTCTCATTCTGTCCTTCTCAGGTCAAATGAAAATGAATAAATAAATAAGGTTAAATAAAAGAATTATTTATTAAAAAAAAAAAGCTAAAAAACAAAAAAACAGTAGGCAAGTCAGTGACATGGAGGTTGAGGTGCTGGATCCCACATGGTTGACTGCACAGTTCAAGTTCTAGACCCAGCAGCTTGAAAAACACCCGGGCAAGAGGAAATGGAGGAGAAGGGATTGTAGGGTGACCATTTCCCTCTAGGGAGTGATTTCTCACTTTCCCTCTCTCTGACTCTATCTCCAGCCAGCGTACATGCCCTATATTCCCCTGCCCACCCACCCCCCCAAAAAAAAAACCAGCATGCCAGGCAGACAGGAATAAAACAAAGGTCCTGGGACAGGAATATGCCTGAACCTCAAGAAGGCCAGTGTAGCTGCAGTGGGAAGGCAGTAGGGATGAGCACAGGAAGGCAGTGGGGCCACCCACAGAGGCCCTTAAGGTCATGGTGAGATGATCCCCCAATATCTCCCTGCCATCGGGACCCAATAAAACAAGAAGCTGAATGAAATGCCTATGACAGTCATGAGGGGACATTACCACCAAAGCAAAGGTGATTCAGCAAACCTGCTACTAGCAGAGTTCTGCCACACTGCACCATTGCCATTGCAACCAAGACTGAGTCCCCACAGCATCGGACAATCTCGGGGTCCCTCCTCCAACCTGCAGTTAATTCCAGGACTTGGCTGGGTCTGTACATGAAGTACTTTCTGGTTTAAGAGGAACTGGACTCATGGTGAGGCTTGAGATAAAGCCCCAGCTCAAATGTCTGCTCTGAGACAGTTGCCACCCTCCCCAAGCCTCAGGTTTCCCATCTGTAACATGAAGAGTTGGACTAAATTAGTCCCATCATCCCAGGATTGAATTCTCCTCTAGAATACAACCAGGACAGAAAGGGAAGGTAGAGACAGGGCCCAGTGGCCCTTGGTCTCCTGGCTGCACCTCATCCGCCATGCCCCATCACAGGTGGCAAATCTGCCTGAGACTCGCCTGGAGTGTAGCTCATTGTCCCGTCTCTGTGGGAGCAAAATGCCACACGCCTCAAGGCTGCAAAGCCAGAGAAACCCAGCTGGAAGGCTCCTCAGGAAAAATCCCCACCATCTAGCGCATAGGGATAGTATGCACCAAAATGACAGAAGTGGGTATATGCAAGTAACAAGGGTGAGGCACTGGGGTTGGAGAAAGGGAGAGGGGGTTTCAACTGGACTCCAACCTTCTTCCGAATGCTTCCATTTCTTACATGGACAATGCATTGAACAAATAACTATTTTTTTAAAAAGAGAAGAAAAAACTCACTCCAGGAGATGGGAATTTAGAATAAAGGACATCAATTGGAACCATCTCCAAAGAATAAATGCTACCAATTATTGAATACATACCGCATAGAGCATCCACTCACATAATCCTTGAGGGAAATGAGATAAGTATTATTATAGTCCCTAATTTTTTCTTCTGAAATTTTCACAGGCCAGCCCAGATTCAAGGGGTAGGGAATGGCGCCCACACACACCTTTTTGCTGTTACTGCTATTAGGTTTTTGCTATAAGGCATGTGTGCTCACCAGAGAGAAAGTGAGAAATTACCCCCAATGGGGAATGGCCATGCCACAATCCCTTCTCCTCCATCCTCTTCCTGAGACCTTGGGGGCACACGCACATGCACCCAGTGTGATTTTCAAGCCACCAAGTCTGGGACGTAAACCACGGTCAGCTGCATGGGAGTCCAGCAGCTTAACCACCATGCCACCTGCTATCCCCTAGAGAAGACTGCCCACTTACTATGTGCTGGCTTCTCTGCTGAGTTGTGCCTATAGACTGGTGTATAAAAGAAGTGTACTGGCCTGCCACTGTGCTACAGTGGTAACGCAGTATCACTGAAGCCTGAAAGCAACGTTGCCAACCATAGGTTCAGATCCCTAGCTGGCCTGAAAACACGCTGGGCACATATATGTGCACACACTCCTAAGGACCTGAAGGGCGGGGAGAAAGAGATCACAGCACGACGAGACCCTGCTGCAGGTGTCTCTCTGTCTCTCTCCTTCCCTCTCTCTCTCATGCACACTTACGTGCTTCCTATCATTTAAAAAGCAATAAGTTTATTGTATTCTTGCCACTTACGGCAATGTCGGAAGGCTGATTAAATCCAAACTCCAGGGCCCATGCTTTACCCACCACGTCCCACTGTCGGTCAGCCCATAGGACCCTTGGGCTTCCTTAGACCTGCAAGATCTGCAAGACCCTGCACTGCCCGCTGGAAGTGCCACGACCCCTGAGTAGGTCCTCTCTCGGCAGGGACGCCCACATGCTGCTGAAGTGAACCCAGACCCACCCAAGGTACATGCATTATGCACTCCCTCCCCACCCCTGCCTCCACCTGCAGAGGTGCTCCTTACTTAGGTTTCTCGGAGGCTTTGACTGGCAATATTGTTAGCACTAGAGAAGACTTCTCAATGGCTGAACAAGAGACCACCAGGTTCAGCTCGGGGATGAACTTGACCTGTTGACACCAGTTGGGATGGAGAGCCTGAAAAGAGACCAGCAGTGATAGGAGACCCAACCCAAGGACATTATTTCAGGCCAGGCCCCCAGGATGTAGCCAGGGCTTGGGGGCTGGAGAGGCCAGAGATCACAAAGTCGAAAGCCCTTCTAGCTGTCACAGCTCTGACAAAGTGACATGACCCAAGTCCTGGCCCAGGTCCTGTGTCCTGGAGTGTGTAGCCATCCCATCATGGAAAAAACTCAGAAGCATGAAGCATACTATCATTTAAACCCTCATAAGTTCGAGGATAGGCAATGCTGGGCCCATATTAACACCATTCTCTCACACGGGGAGTAGGGGTGGATTCGAGCCTGCCCAGGCCACAGTCCATGTTCTCCTCAGGAAGCCCCCACCGCGGGCGAGCTGCACTCCCCAGTGGCTGCCTCCCTCCATGTCTGTCACAACATGGTGGGCTCAGGGAAGCCTGGAATGTGTGAGAACGTGCACTCTTCAGCAACCACACACAAGTCAGGGGGTCAGGAGGGTGAGCTGCTGGTGAGGATCGAATTCTCTGGCTCCAGCTCTCGGGCCTGCCTAATGCTTAGTCTCCCAATCCAGAGATGTTCCTGTCTGGGCAAAAATGGAGGAATGTGAAAAAAGGAAGACGTGGGTTGGCGAGATCGGACCGTCAAACATTTGCTCAGTGGCTTCTAGGAGCAAGGCACTAGCAAGGCCTAGCAACGTGAAGGGAAAACCATACCCAGGATGAGATTTCCAGCGAAGACGGAAAAGATGATGCCAGGCATGCCTCTCCTCTAGCTCATGAGAAGGCCTGAGTGAGTCAATCTGTTCTGTAAGAAGCACTGAGGGGGGTCAGCAGGTGGCGTGGTAGTTGAGAACACTGGACTCCCACATAGCCAATCATGGTTCAAGTCCTGGACCTGATAGCTTACTTTCTTTCCCTCTCTCTCTCACTCTGTCCCTCTGTGGTCAAATAAAAATAAAGTTAAATAAAAATAGTTCTTAAAAAAGAAGAAGAAGAAGAAGAAGAAGAAGAAGAAGAAGAAGAAGAAGAAGAAGCAGCAGCAGCAGCAGCAGCAGCAGCAGCAGCAGCGGCGGCGGCGGCGGCGGCGGCGGCGGCACTGAGGCAGCTTGGACCACTCAGCTCAGACCTGCCCCGAGTACCAGATTCCTTCACATTCATTCAGCAAATGTGCAAGGAGCCCCCTAAGCCCCAGGTATTGTTTTCGGCACTGGAGACAGAACAGAGAGCGCAACGGAGTCCCTGTCCTTAAGGAACTATTGATCTTGTTGGGTGACAGGATGAGAAATCAATGGATGGACGATACAAAGTCAGGAGGTAAGAATGCTGCAGGGTGAAGAGACAAAGGGGTGGGCAGCGGGGCTGGTTAGTTGGGATCTGAGAGAAGGAGAGAGGGAGGTATACAGGTACCTAGGGGAAGGGCACCACAGCCTGAGAGAACAGTATGTGCCAAGGTCCTGGGGTGGGAAAGGCTCAGTGTTCAGGAATAGCAAGGGAGCCGACACCCCTGAGGCAGAGTAAACGAGCAGAAAAAAGGTAGATAAAAAGACCTGTAGCGAGCCAGGGACTGCCCTTGATCTGATGGTCATGGAGAGGACTTGAGATTTTATTCCAGATGTGATGAGAAGCTAAGGGGCGACGTAGCTGTATTCTGTCACTTAAATCCTGTTTGCTGAGTGAATAAAGGAAGTGGGAAACCACTGCACCAATACAGACATAGGCTGGCATTTGCTGGCATTACGAAGCCTCAGGCTTTGCAATGAGGTTAATGAGGGACGTGGCTGTGCCTGGGGTACAGATGCACTCCGCAGAAGAGCAAGTGAGATCCCACAGGTGCTAGAGACCAAGCCCCAAGGGCTAACAAACCCTGGGGACAATCTACTTGCTGCTTTTATTTTTGCATGGTACTTGTATACTGATAAGTACCATGGCAACAGGCCAAGGAAAGATACAACTTACCCTCAGTCGGTAACTTCGATGAGAAGGGGACTTCTCATTTAAGAGTTTTTGTGTGGAAACTTTGACCCAGTGATCTGATGAGGAAAAGATAGAGGTTCATATCACCATCTTTCCTCCTCTGCCAGGCGAACAAAATCTCAGCAGATATCTTGAGTTGGTGTGGAACTTCCACGCCTCCCAGAAGGCTTCTCCATCCAAACACTCCTTTGAACCTGCCTGAGTCCTGGGGAGGTCAGTGGGGTGCCTCCACCCAGGACACCTGCTGCCCAGAGTGCCTCTGTCAGCTCCTGGCACAACTGGAATCGGGTTTCAGGGCCCCTCATTCTCCCAGGTGCTGCATCTGAACAAGTAGATTCTCCACTAGGGAGACCCAACTTTGCTGGAGTGAAGAAGGAGCTGGGGATCCTAAGCTCTATTCATTCTGGAAAGTAATCATTCGGGCATTTGCCATCAGGCCTCATGCTATGTGTGCTCTTTGTCCAGAAAGCTCAAGTTCCTGTTAGAAGTTGCATGCAGGCATCATAAAATGAGCATGTCTGGAGCAACTATGATGTGCATTAAATTCTGCCCTGCCCTCATGGGGCTTCGAGTCTCCCTACCACCCAAATCGCCCAAGGGTGGCAGTTGATGAACCTCCAGGGAAAGCAAGCTAGACACAGAGAGGTGGAGCCAGTGGTGTCAGGAGACAAACCCCCAGAGCAGTGTAAGGAGATGGGTCGGAAGTGTCCAAGGCCTCCACCCCATTCCCGAGCCTCTTAGCTACCCCGTTTAGAGGCCCTGGGGAGGATGCGGGGGTTGAAGAGCCCATTGGTCACATTGTCGGAGGTGAAGATGATGACGTTGCCTTTGGTGTCCCCATAGCAGAACACACTTCTTTGATAGTCGGACCTGGGGAAAGATGAATACAGAAGAGACTGAAGGGCCTCCCTCCACTTGGGAGCCAGGGAAGTTCCAAGACTTCCTGGCCTTGTCCTGGACATCCGCCCAGCTGACACACATGGGCCCAGCACCCAGATCCAGGCTACCCTTGAACCAGAATTCAATAATATTTTTTCAACCTAAACAAATTAACCTCTAGCCCTCCACCTGTTCTTTGTCAAGTCACCCCTCTCAGGATTATGGCATTCCCAGCGTCCTTAGCCACAGCAATACATGCTTCGGCCAGGGTTTGGTACCTGACCTGATGGGGAGGGAGAAGAAAAGGTGCAACGATGACTTCATGGTCTGAGTGACGTGAAAGGTGAGCCCGAGAGAGAAGCAGCTTAGGGGCAAAGGATACAGTGGCCTCAGAACCAGTGGGGTAGGGATCTTTCTAGACCTGTTTCCAGGAGTCCCAGCCCCCACCGCATGATATGACCACTAAGATCCTGCACTGGCTCCCAGGAGACTCACCAGTAGTCCATGACCAGGACACAGCTGTCCAGATCAGTAAAGGTGAAGGCCTGGACACATTTATGGTTACTGACATCAAAGAAATCTGGAGAAGAGATGAAGAGAAGGCACATGCAGAGCCTGAACCCACACCCCAAGCCTGGCAGTGGCCTCACAGTATAAAATCCCAATGCTGAGCGCAGCCTGACAGGGCTTGTGTGATGGGCCCATGGATCCCTGTAGTCCCATCTCACCCACCTAGGGTTCAATGAACATCTGCCGAGTGACTGCGGGTATGACAAGAAAATTCGGGAGCAATGCTGAGCCTGGGCACTGCCGGTAGCTGGAAGCCTCTGTCTTCTCCGGCCTCGGCCGAGTCCATTTACATTCTCTCTGTGCTTCCCTGAAGGCTCTGGGAGCAGACCCAAGCAAAAACCCCTCATCACACACCTGGCTGGTCACTCACACGCCTCATCATCAGGGCCAGGGCCCAGGCACAACCCCATCATGCCCACTGCTGGAGACCCCAGACAGGTCAGAGCCGTCATTGCATTACACACAGGAACACTGGGGGGAGTGGATTACAGAGACAGCTTCTTGCAGACTCCCTTCTTCCCTCTGTCCTAATCCTGCCCCTGGCAGGCTCGTCTTTTGAAAACACTATTTTCACCCAGTTCAAAAACCTTCAATGGGACCAGTAGGTGGTGTGGTGGTGAAGGCACTGGATCCCACATGGCAAACTCCATGGTTCGAGTCCCAGACCCAGCAGCCTCAAAAACATACCGGGCACATGTGTATGTGTACCAAAAATCCCAAGAGGAGAATGGAGGAGAAAGGACTGTGACTTCTCAAATGTCTGACCCCTTCCAATGGACCCAGCCTCAGCTCCAGCCTCTATCTGATGAGCAACAGCTCCTCTGCCTGTGCTGTCTTGTGTCTGAATGGCAGGTTCTTGCCCCCTCGGCCCTCTACATGTCTGGCCAGGTAGTGGGTCAAGAGGAGAGTTGGTTGGGCCGGGGCCACTTCCTCCCCTGCCTCTGGCCATGAACAGATGGCAGCTGCTCACTCAGGACAGCCAGGATGATACACATATCCCTAAGGGGCATTCTAATGCCAAACTCTCAGGGCTGGCTGAGAATGAAGGAAGACAACACCCAGGACGCCACCTGGTCCTCAGGAAATGGCTGCTACAACTGAAGCTCTGTTACTGACCCAAGGTACAGACTGGGAACAAGTTGCTCGCCAAACTCTGACCCCTGAGGTTTATCAAGGAGGAAGGCTTTATTACGGGTGACATCACCCGGCAGACAGCTAGGTCGGGTCCACACCTACTTTGGTTAGGTAACTGCTCCAAGCAAGTCACAATCCCTCCTGAATGCCCTAGCCCTGGCTGATGCCTGACCACTTTGTCTGAAACACACGATTTATCCTCATGATGATATTAATGCTGATAAAGCACCTGCTGTGTGCCAGGTGCTAAGCCAGGAGCTTTACACCCTACTTACGAAGCCACACTCATCCTGGAGACATGGGTCATTGTACTTCTGGGTAAACTGAGGCACCAGACAGTAAAGTAACTGCCCAAAGTCACACACCTCCAGGATGGTGGGACCAGGGTATAGACCCAGGCCCTTCTGATTCCAGTCTCTGCCTGCTCCAAGGCAGGTGCTGCCTCCTCCCATTTAGTCTTGCACCACGAGCTGCAGTTTCACACCATGACCTCCTCTCCCTGAACACCGCAGATGCTTCATTCATTCATTCATTCATTCATTCAGCCACCTGTCCACTCAGCAGTCACCGAGCATCTAGGAGGTCAGGCACTGAGATATGGCATTTACCAAAACTGATGCAGACCCTGATCTTATGGAGCATCCCGAGAGGAGGAGAAGATACTAACCAAGGCATCACCCCAGTAAGTGTGTGATTACATTGAAAAAGGGGAATCCCGCAGGAGTCTTTTTAGCAGAGAAACCTGACTTGGACAAGATGGTCATAGAGGGCTTCCAGAGGAAGTGACACCTGAGATGAAGGCCAAAGGGATGAAAGAAACGATGGGGGCACGGAGAGGTGCAGGAGGAATGGCAGACCACAGAGGCCACGGGTCAGCAGAGGAGGTGAGAGAAGGCTTCAGTGGTCTCGGCACAACAGGGAAAGGGACAGGTAGAGAAGGAGATTGCAGGGGCAGCAGGGGGGCAGACCTTCTGGGGCCCCATATAAGGATCCCATCTCAAAGACTGATTGCTAGAGGTTGGGAAAGATTGAGGATGGGATAGAGGAATATTTATTAAAGGAAATAAAATTACAGGACCAGCTCCATAGCACAGTGGTTAACTGCTATCCTTTAGGAGCTGGATCCTCCATGGCCAAGTGCAGATCAAATCCCAGCTTGGTGGCTTGAAAGACATGCCAGGTACATGCTGAAAATCCTGACAGGAGGGAGAAATGGAGGAAAAAGGACTTTGCAACATGACCACACCCCATTGGGAGGTGCTTCCTCTCTTTCTTTCTCATTAGTGAGCATACATGTCCTCCAATAATTAAAAAAAAAAGAGCAGGACCAGCAGATAGCATAATGGTTATGTTGCTGGACTCCCATGTGGTCAACCATGGTTCAAGTCCCAGACCCAGAAGCTTAAAACTCATACCAGGCACATGTGCATGTGTGCTCAAAATTCTGAGAGGAGAATGGAAGAGAGGGGATGCAGTGTATCCATCTACCCTGGGGCTGATTTCTCATTTCCTGTCTCTCTATGTCTCTGTGTCTCTCCGGCGAGTGCACATGCCCTATAGCAAAAATGTCTCTTAAAAATAAAAAAGGAGATAAAATCACAGATAGATAGAAGGACAGTGGGGAGGGGCCAGCAAGTAGTATGGGGGTTAAGGTGCTGGACTCCCACATGGCCAACCGCAGTTTGAGTCTCAGACTTTGCAGTTTGCTTTCTCACTTTCTCTCTCTCTCTAGTAAAATTTTAATAATAATAATAATAAATATAAATAAATAATTCTAAAAAGTGAAAATGCAGTGGGAAGAATATGAATGTCAACAATTTGCTGTACATCACAAAGTAATCAGAAGGGGGGATTTTGAATATTCCCAACAAAATAATGACAAATGGTTACAATGATGGGCATGCCCATTATCCTGAATGAGTCCTTATATGTTGTATTCTTGTATAGAAAAGTCACACTGCAGTCCCTCAAATATGTACAATTATGATATGCTAGCAAAAAAATTTTAGCTCATTACAAAAAGAGAGAAAAAAAAAAAAGGATCTCCATCCTAAGAGCAATGGGTGAATTGAATTGAAAGCTTTCTGCAAAGAGGCATTTTTTTTAGAGGTTTTTGCTTTAGAGTGCAAGCACTCATGGGAAAGAGACAGAGACAGTGAGAGAGAAAGTGAGAAATCGCCCCACAGGAGGGAATGGCCACACCAGTCTCTTCTCCATTCTCCTCCTGGAATCTTGAGCATGCACACACTTGCACCTGGCGTTGAGTTTCAGGTTACTGGGTCCAGGACTCGAAATCACAGTCAGCCATTTTAAAAGCTCATCCTAGAACCAGACCATAGCATGGTGGTTAAACACTGCAGAGGAAGCCAAGTCTCATATAGGCAACCAAGGTTTGAGTCCTGGCCCCAACGACTTGAAAGACATACTGGGCTTGTGTGCACATGCCCAAGATCCAGGTGGGATGCAGAATCAGAAGAAAAAGGATTTCAGAGTGATCAGGTCCTGTTGGGGGGAATCAATCAATCTCTCTCTCTCTCTCTCTCTCTCTCTCTCTCTCTCTCTGTCATCCTCATACACTCTATGGCACTCAGCAGGCCTTCACTAACCACCCTCTGATTACCAAGGCCTCACCACCTGGCAATACTCCCAGAGGGCTCTAACCCACACTCATCATTGCTCAGCCAGCAGATCTCAGCCAAGGGCAAACACATGGCTCCCAGGGAGCAGGCCTGAGGGAGCCAAGGCACTCACCTATCTGCTGCTCAGTGGATGCCACGGCAATGAGGTTCACGTTGTGCAGACATACCATGTCGATGACCCACCTCTGCTGGCTGTGGGGCTGCTGCTTCTTGTTAAGCTGCCCAGAGAAGAGCAGAGGAGACTCAGGCTAGGGACACTTACCCAGGAGAGCACCGTAGACACCTCCTGCCACACAAGGCCCTGGAGCCAGTCACAGACCAAGTATGGTCTGTGAGCCCAGTGCTACCACCTTCATCTTCACAGCCCCTTTCCAGGTAGTTTCACAAAACTTCTATCAAAGTCTCAAGCATACATAGCTTCTGATCTACAGACGTGTTTGCGTGTCCTCCAAGAAAACCACACGTGAAGGCGAGCGCTGCAGCACTGCCGTGACCGCGACAGGCCAGAGTGCCTGGAAAGCAGGACTCATATGAAGCCCTCCCAGGGGCGCCACCCATACCAGTACAGTAGAGTGGCCAAGACCGGGGGAAGCCGCGTTACAAGGTGCTGCCATTTGTCAACATAAAAAGGGCGAGAGGGAGCTGTGTATTAGGTCATCCATGGACAGCACCCCGAGGCTGGTCAGAGCAGTGGCCTCTGGGAGAGGAAGCAGGCTCTAGGAAGGGGAGTCTGACACCCCTCTGTCTGCCCCTCCGTGTCTGACTTGTTTACCATCTGCAGGTGCTGCTGCCTAAAGTGGTATACTGATAAGGATTTGCTCCGCAAGGCTGTGAGGAAGGGATGGAAGAGCAAAAGCCCCAGCATCCAGAGGTGCCTAGAAGAACTCAGTGGGTACCGGGCCCCTCCACACACTGGTGTCAGCCCCCTGTAACACGTCTAGGGACAGAGCTAGAGCTGGGGCCTCTGGCAGGGAAAGCCACAGCAAAGCCAGGTCAGCAGAAGTGAGCTGCTCTGTGTGCAGTAAAGGCCAGCTGATAGGCTGGGAGTTGGGGTGGGGTGAGCTAGGCAGGGCCGCCTAAGGGATCTGCGTTTTCCTCTCTGAGTAACACCACAGACTCTGAACTGAGCAAGGCAGAAAGGAGCGTGATAAAGAGGTGGTGAAAGCACTCCCTCCAGATGGGTGTTCGGAAAGAATGGCAGGGGCAGAGAGCAGACAGTCTCTTCGGTCTCAAAGGGCCCCAATGCCAGAGAGGCCTGAGCTCTCAGGCTTCTGCTGATGGTCGGGCAGTGAGGATGATGGACATGAGGCCTTCTCTCGTGCCCAGGGCGGGGATCACAAACACACACACACACACACACACACACACACACACATACACGCATGCACGCTTTAGCTCCCTAACTCCCATCCCCCACATTGTTCAGAGGGGAAACTGAGAGCCCTAGGGGTTTCAGTGACTTGCCCAATGTGACACCACTGGAGAGTGAAGCCCAGACCCCACCTCGAACTCCAGAGCTTTCTATCCACATGACAGTGGGCAGCTGTGGCATTCTGACTGGTCCTGGGTGGCTCGTCTTGCCAAAATCTACCTGCCAAAGCAGCCCTTCAGAAAGAGCCCCCAGGTCTGTTGAGCCTTCCCTGGGAGCCTTCCTCTGTCCTCTTTGGCCCTCCTGGACTTTGGCCCTGAGGGACGCTGTTATGACACTGTCATGCCGCAGTCACACCTCAAGTTCAGGTTGCCATGCGCCCTCCCACACACCCAAAGAGAAAAGGCAGGTGGAGCGTGCCAGGAGCCGCAGCCTTGGTAAGGAGAATGTGAACTCCCTTTCATGCACCTGGAGGGTCGCAGGACCTCCAGGAACCTTAGTTCCATCTAGGTCCCCTTCTCTCCCAAGGGATGACCCTGAGGTAACATGAGTCACTCCACAGTTACACTGGCCTGCTAAAGTAGCTCGCTGCTGGCAGCATTCCCAGCTCAGGCCTGCAGAGCCCTGGAGAGCAGTGCTTCCCTCGCTTGGCTCTAGACCAGCCCACCAAGTGCAAGACATGGCAGGTTCTCGTGTGAGCACTTACTGCTCCTGGCCAAGAGCGGACAGCATAGAGACAATGATATCAGCTTATATTTATGGCTGTTTGCCATGTACCTTGTCCAGCTCTGAGTGCTACACATGGGGTCTTCCAAAAGTTCTTAGAAAACACGTATCATAAAAATATACTCATGGATTTTGGGACCAGCAGGTGGTATGATGGTTAAGGGCACTAGATGCCCACGTGGCCAACCGTGGTTGGAGTCCTGGACCTGGCGGATTGCTTTCTCATTCTTTCTCTCTCTATCTCTCTCTCTCTATCTCACTCTGTCTCTCTCAGGTCAAATCAATATAAATAAAGTTAAATAAAATAATTCTTTAAAAAACATCTACTTGGGGCCGGCAGGTGGCATAGTAGTTAAGGATGCTGAACTCACACATGGTTGATCGCAGTTCGAGCCCCAGACTCAGCGGCTTGCTTTCTCACTTTCTCTCTCTCTCTCTCTCGCTCGCTCTCGCTCTCTCTCTCTTGTCAAATCAAAATAAATAAAATAATAAATAAATAAAGTTAAATAAAGTAATTCTTTAAAAAAAAAACTACTCATGGATTTCAACCATTTTTTTTTTTTGGAGAGGTTTTTGCTATAGGGCGTGTGCGCTCGCCAGACAGACAGAGAGAGACAGAGAGACAGAAAGCGAGAAATCACCCCCCAGGGGGGATGGTCACGCCGCAATCCCTTCTCCTTCATTCTCCTCTCGGGATCTTGGGCACGTACGCACACGCGCCCGGCATGAGTTTTAAGCCACCGGGTCCGGGACGCGAACCGCGGTCAACTACGTGGGAGTCCAACGACATAGCCATTATGCTAACTGCTGGTTCCATCAACCATTTTTTTCACCAAGATAAACTAGTGGGCCAGGTGGTGGCACCATGGTAATACAACTGGACCCACATGGGATAGATCCTGGGTTTGTCTCCCTGGGACCTCCCTGATCATGCTGGGTGCACACACATGCATGTGCATGTCTGTAATCCATGCCAGCTAAGACTGGCGTGGGGACCCTTTGGGGTGCCTCTGTCTCTGTCTCTGTCTCTCATGAAATAAGTAAGTAAATAATATTTTTAAAACAAATTACATAAAGGGACCAGCAGTTGGCGTAATAGCTATGCTGCTGGACTCCCACATAGTCGACCGCAGTTAGAGTTCCAGACCCAATGGCTTAAATTCACGCTGGGTGCATGTACACGCATGCCCAAGATCCCGAGAAGAGAATGGAGGAGAAGGGATTGTGGCATGGCCATCCCCCCTGGGAAGTGATTTCTCGCTTTCTGTCTCTGTCTCTCTCTTTCTGGTGAGCGCACATGCCCTATAGCAAAAACCTCTCCAAAAAAAAAAAAAAAGAAAAGAAAAGAAAAAAAGCAAATTACATAAAATGAACTATAGTACCTTAATTCATTTCCCACAAGCTTTTTGGAAGTTTCCTCATACCCATACTATGTCATTAAATCCTCCTAACAGCCCTACTAGGGATTACTATTACTAGTCCTGTGGGATGAAGAGGAAACAGGCGAAAAAGCTCTACAGTATCTCGTCCAGGTCACAAGCTAGTGGGTGGTTCTTCTAACCCTGGCAGTTGGGCTCCAGAACCAATGCTCACAACCACTGTAATTTCCTGCCTGGTCCATGCAAGGGTTTGAATCAGTAGGACTTGGGGCCAGCGTAAGTGTGATAGGAAAGGTAGAGAGGCTGACTTCTAGCATGGGAGACTTGCTGGATCGTGACACCATGCACCATGTACCACGAGAACGACACAATAGAATAAGCCTGGTGGGCCGGGAGTGCTCAAGTGACCTGCTGTTGGGACAAATGGGGTGTTGAGGTGTCCAGGGCATCCAGGCAGAATTCTGCTGGCAGAAGACGACTGTGGGGCTCCCACAGAGAACATCTGGACTGCCAGCCTGCTCAGACCACAGATCCCAAGAATGAGCCCACTCTGTGTCCGGGTCACCTTCAACATAAGGGTGCTCAAGGCTAAGGCACCCACTACGGCGCTCCAGACAAACGGGCTCCACTCACCCTAAAGGAGCTGATCAGTGAGAAGGACTCAGTCCAGAATTGCAGGATCCCATCTTTGGTGACAGTCAGAAAGCACCCAACCTTCTTGAACCTGTGGATTAAGAACTCCACTTTCACGACCTCACACCCATGATTCCTGTGGGAGGTGATAAGAGAGATAAACTCAGGGGGAAAAAAATCAGGTCAGAAAGGAGGAGGAAACATATCAGAACAAAGAGTCACAGAGCATGAGGGACAAAAGCAAACCAGAGGAATTCTAGTCACATGCACAAGGGCAGGCGCACATTCACACGAGGACTCCTAGCTTGCTGCATGAGGTATGAGACTCCACCCACCTCCGGGGATTCTACTGGCTCACCCACAGTGGCCAGAAGAGAGCCCCATGGGGCCAGCAGATGGTGTAGTGGTTACATCGCTGGACTCCCACATGGTTGACCACGGTTCAAATCCCAGTCCTGGTGGCTTAAAACTCACGCTGGGTGTGTGTGCATGCATGCCCAAGATCCCGGGAGGAGAGTGGAGGAGAAGGGATTGTGGTGTGGCCACCCCCCTGGGCAGTTATTTCTCACTTTCCCTCTCACTGTCTCTGTCTCTCTCTCTCCAGCCAGCACATGTGCCCTAAGGCAAAAATCTCTACAAAAAAAGAGAGAGCGCCCCATGCACAAGTCTGCACTAAGCTCATCTGTGAAACAGTCACCTAGCTTCCTGGGCAGGGAATAAAACAGAGGAGGCAGAGAACTGAGGGCACCTGACAGGGAAAAACAGCTCATGGAGGCTGAGCAGCATGGGATATGTGACTGAAAACGCAAATATCACTTTCCAGCAATTGCTCCAGAATAGAGAGGAATAGAGCCCAAGAATGAGATAAACGTGGACAAGGGAACAGTAAGGAGTTCGGCCCCATCTGCCCAACTCTTCATCCCCCAGAGCACAGCAAACAGTCCCTGGGACAGGACTCACAGAATGCCACTCTGCGGGCTCCCAGCAAGCTTCATGGTACTTTGCAGTGTCCTCCTTCCGGCCCCAGAATTGGCAAAGCCAATTCTTTGGCTATTAAGGGCCACCACCATTATGACTTCCTAGCATGGCAGGCACACTCTCACTTGATCTGCCCAGTCTTTGGGCCCTGTTTTACCTGGTGGGGTGGGTAGTTACTTCACCTCACAGGAACGCAGAGAACCATTCACCTGACATCATGTCCTGGTTACCAGCAAGTTTAGAACTAGAACCCTGCACCGAGACCCACCTCTAGAGCCCTTTCAAAATGTTGCTGTGGGCACCGGCTGACCGTAACTCAAGGATAACCCACGTAGTTGTGACTCCCCCTGCCGTCACGGCCTCTGCAGGAGAAAGGCAGGACATATCTAGATGTGGCTCTCTGCTCCCTCTGCCCTCAGCCCATAGCTCTGTACGGATCGTGACCAACACTCTCAGTTGCCCCTCTAGTCTTCGCTCCTGTTTCTGCCGAGAGACAGTGAGAGCGCTAAGTTAAGGCAGGCCTAGGGAACTGTCTTCTCAGTGAGGTCTTGGCTTCCTCACCTGCAGGATGACGGCCGGTTTGGGTGCCCAGGACCGGGGTGAAAATAAAGAGATGGTGAGGTCAGGGCGCGTGGTCCAGGCTCAGCAAAGGTGAGCCAGAAAGTTACCTTTCATGGAAGTGAATAAATTTTATTTGACTATTTTCTCCACCAAACTGGAAATGTTCTCCAGGCTTATAGGCTGAGCAAATAAATAAGAGAAAATAGGGACGAACTTCTTCACATTTTTGTTTCAGGCCCTTTAAACCACCTTGGGATCTAAATGTCCCAAGGAAATGGACCAGTGAAATGGACCCAATTTTTCTTTATTTTAAGAATTATTTTATTATTTTTTTTTTTTATTTGTTATAGGGCACATGCACTCACCAAAGAGAGAAAGCAAAAAAGCATGGGACCAGCAGTTAGTGTAATGGCTATGTCGCTGGACTCCCATGTAGTCGACTGCAGTTTGAGTCCCAGACCCAGCACCTTAAACTCACACCGGGCGCGTGTGTGTGTGTGCCCCAGATCCCGAGAGGAGAATGGAGGAGAAGGAATTGCTGCGTGGCCATCCCCCATGGGGGGTGATTTCTCGCTTTCTATCTCTCTGTCTCTCTCTGTCTTTCTGGCGAGCGCACGTGCCCTCTAGCAAAAATCTCCACAAAGAAAGAAAGAAAGAAAGAAAGAAAGAAAGAAAGAAAGAAAGAAAGAAAGAAAGAAAGAAAGAAAGAAAGAAAGAAAGACGGAGGGAGGGAGGGAGGGAGGGAGGGAGGGAGGGAAGGAGAAAGCAAGCAAGCTGCCAGGTCCGGCACTTAAACTACAATCTGCCATGTGGGAGTCCAGTGCCTTAACCAATACACTTTCTTTTTTTTTTTTTTTTTTTTTTTTTTTGGAGAGGTTTTTCACTATAGGGCGCGTGCGCTCGCCAGACAGACAGAGAGAGACATAGAGACAGAAAGCGAGAAATCACCCCCCAGGGGGGATGGTCACGCCGCAATCCCTTCTCCTCCATTCTCCTCTCGGGATCTTGGGCACGCACGCACACGCGCCCGACGTAAGTTGTAAGCCACCGGGTCCGAGACGCGAACCGCGGTCGACTACGTGGGAGTCCAGCGACATAGCCATTACGCTAACTGCTGGTTCCCACCAATACACTTTCTAAAGTTACCCTTTTGGGGCCAGCATGACGGGACTCCATGTCTGGGACTCAAATCCCAGACCCAGAAGTTTGAAAATCATGCTGGGCATGTGTGTGAATGCCCAAAATCCCAAGAGGAGAATGGAAGATAAAGTACTGTAGCATGGTCACTCCCCCCAGAGTGATTTCTCACTTTCACTCTCACTGTCTCTGTCTCTTTCCAACAAGTTCACATGCCCTGTGGCAAAAAACTCAATTTTTTTTTTTTTTTTAAATAAGACTACCCTTTCATGCTTTTCATCGAAACTTAACATCTTCTCCACTAAACTTTAGGCTGCTTGAGGGCAGAGACTGACCTGCTACCATGGCCTATGCTCTGAGGACAAACACCCTCAGCTCCTTCCTGACCAGGATGCAGATACAGGTCACCACGCCTTATACCATAGGGCCTGGCTCCCTTCCCCAACCACCTGCCCCCAGTATTTGGTGCTCCATCCCAAGGTGGGTTCTAGGAAGGGAATCAGTGGCCCATAGACAGGCAGCTCAATGGTTCTAGCTGCAGGAGTATTGTTCTTTCTTAGGACATATGGGAAGAGGAACACACAGAGCAGGGGCAGACAGGGCCAGGGCACAGAAAGAGGAAAATGTTGGCAGGGTTCAGAACATGCTGCCTCAAAACATGGTGCCCCGGCATACTATTTTCAGCTGAAGGAATCTAAGGGACAGTAGGTTCAGGAGGGACTTACTAACCTTCCTCCTAAACAGGTTATAAGATGTAGGGAGCATTTTCAAGAACCCCTAAAGTGGTGCCTTAAGACCCTTGTTGCGAGGTGCCCTCTGCATGCCAGGAGGGAAGAAATACCCTTAGCTCTGAAGACACAGACACGGAGAGGAATCGGAACAAACGGGCCTTGCTAAGCTTCCCTAGTTTATCACATGTAGCTCATACCTTCTTTGTCCTATCCCATTTCTCCACAGCTACCCACTCTTCATCAAGCCTAGCATTAAAAAACTCAGGTTGAACTGCTTCTTAAGGTCTGCATTTCCTTATGGAGGGTCTCACATCACATAAAACTTTTATTGAATACATCTATGTTTTTTCCTCTTGTGAATCTGTCATCTGTTCCAGGGGCCCAGCTAGTGGATCCAAGAGGGGGAAAAAGGAAAATGTGTCTTCCTCCTCTGCAAGGCCAAGGTGCAGTGGGCATGTGGGAGGAAGAGCTACACAGAGGAGCAGGCAGGCAGGCTCAGGCAGAAGGCAGAGCAGAGGCAGAGAGCGCCATGCTCCAGCAGAGAGGCGTGGCCCACGCCCGAGAGCCAGTGGTGCAGAGGCCTCCGTGGCCTGTTGGGAGCTCCAGGAGCAGTTTCCTCCCTGTCATCTTGGAGGAAAGCCCTATCTGCATGTTTGCAAGCCACCTGTGCCCCTGTGGAAGAAACTGCCAGACTCGCTGGCTGTCAGAGGACACAGAAGCTCTGTAGTATACTGGAGAGACAGAGACCCAGGCTTAAATCAAGCAGCCCATACTGACTACCTCTTGGCCTGCACAAGTCATCTGACCTCCCTCAACCTCAGTTTGTTCATCTGTAAAGTGGAGACAATTAACCTACCCTAGTCCTCAAGAAGAGCTACGGGGTTTGAGGTTGAAACAAGCTAACAGCCATCTAGCTCCAGGCCCAGGGCCAGACCCCTGGTTGGCACCAACAAAGAGTGGTTTGTAGATTTAGGCGGGGGCTCATGGAAGGGCTGGCACCAGCACTTGTTCACACATACATGTGTACATATGCGCACGTGCACACACACACACACACACACACACACACAGATACTATGGCCCAGGGAAGAGGCTCCTTACAGGGGGATGATCCTCATGGGAAGGTGGAAGTGCAGGCGGTACTGGCTCTTCCTCATCTCTTCCCTTCCCCGGAACTCGCGCATCATGTAATCCACATACTCCGGCTGCTCGGAAAGAAAATGGAAGGGAGGGACCAAAGAGTCTCACATGGTTTCCAGTGTCCCTTCACCTCTCCAGCCCTTCCTGAGGGTCCCTGCGGGCTGCTTTCTGCACATTGGCCAAAGGACAGGTCTGTTCTTGAATCTTGTACACGACAGGCCTATTTGCAAGCATTTGTGAAAAGAGCACAGTGGCACCTGCCTCCTTAACTCAGTCTGGAATGCTAAATACAGCTTTAGATCACCTCCACCTCCAGCACCTCATCTGGATCTCTTTATTTACCCCCACTTTCTGGATAGTAAGATTGAGGTCCGCATGAGAATTAAAAGCTCTCCAAGCTCATATATCAATAGCAGAGGAGGACCCCTAACCAAGGACAGGAGAGCAACTCTAGATCCCCCAACCAGCTTCATAAAAATACAGTCAAGGCTAGGACCAGCAGATGGCGTAGTGGTTAAGGTGCTGGATTGCCATGAGATTGACAGCAGTTCAAGTCCTGAACCTGGTGGTTTGAAACTCCTATCGGGCTCATGGAGAGCATGCCCAAAATCCCATGAGGAGAATGGAAAAGGGATTGCATGGCATGGCCATCTACCTGGGGGGGGGGGGGGGGGGGGGATTTCTCACTTTCTAAATCTCTATCTCTCTGGTGAGTACACATACCCTACAGCAAAAATCTCTCTCAAAAACAAAAAAATTATATATATATATATATATATATATATATATATATATGTGTGTGTGTGTGTGTGTGTGTGTGTGTGTGTGTATGTATATAGTCAAAGCCAATTGAGCCATCATAATATGAAGCTATAACAAAAATTGGAGTTCTTAAGAAGGATCATCGCATAGATGACAGAGAAGGCTAGAAACACGTTTTCTATAGAATGTTAAGAGAAATAAAAGCAAAAAATAAGTAAATCCCAGAATGTATACCTAAACCAAGAGGAAAGTATGATATAGCAGTGGATGCATGGACTCGAGTCAGACCCCTTGGGTTCAAATAGCAGCTCAGTTGCCAGCTAGCTGCATTCCTGGGCAAGTTTCTTAACTCCTCTATGCCTCAGTGCCCCGACCTGTCAAATGGAAGTAAGTAAGAGCACTTCCCCATAGGATTCCTAGATGTTCAGGTAAAAAAACACACACAAAGTGCTTATCCTGGTGTGAAAGCTAGTTATCATGTCATCATTACTATATCAGACTATTATGTCAGACTATTTTTTGTACTTTTCTGTATGCTTAAATGCTATATATGCTCATTGTAGAACACTTTTAATAGGAAAAAAAATCTCAAGAGCATTATTATTACTAAGCTATAAAACCCTGGCATTTTGAGGTTTAACAGCCACAGGTTTGCCTGGTCCTGAGTGACCAGAAAGGGCCAAGAGATGGCCGTGACACCAGCTTGAATCCCTTAAGCAGGACAGGAGTCCGGTGTACAGGAGAACCACATGGTAGGTGGCAAGGCCCTTGCTGTTCACAGTGGCATAGTCCTTAGTCTCGCATAGAGGCCAGTGACACTTGACACACACACTCCAGTTCTCCAGGAGGGGAATGAGCTCTTAGAAGCCTTGCTTGCAAATGTCTCTGGAAGAACCTCTCAAAGACACTCAGGGCCCAGTACCCAGCCGGAGCCAGAATCTACAGGAAGTCTTTCTGATGCTCTGGCCACTTCACAGCTTCAACACTCCATTTGCTTCACCAAGGTTCAAGGACAGTGCCCTCCAGCCTTCCTCTAACTACCTAAGGCAGCAGGGGTACCTTCCTCACCCAGGTGACGAAGCCATTGCAATCTGAGTCCACCTTCAAAAACAGGGACTCCAGCATCTCATTCGAAGCATTCTTTAGAATCTTCTTCATGGCCTTGATGAACATTTCCATGTCCAGGGCTTCAAACAGAGAGATAAGATACATGATCCCCATAACCACAAGCCCCTCAGCCCAGCTCCTGCCTGGTGTTCTTGGGTGTCTGGGTGCTAAAGGGGACAGGCAGAGAGCCACATTTCCAGGCAGTCTCTCCTACATCGCCCCATCTCCCCAGACTCTCCACCCCCTCCACGATGGTCAGCTGCACCATTGCAGGGGAGACAAGGGAGACAGCCCCAGACAGAGGGGCCACAGAAGGCTGGACTCCCCAGCCCCTCAAATCCAGTCACATGCTTTGCCCTGTGACCCTCCCTTCACATCTCCAGCAGCCGCCTCATCCATCCAACCCGGGGCCCCATGAATTCCTGAAGGCTTGTCACCACTCACTTTCCTTTTGCATCTTATCACCCCACAAAACCTGGATGAACACCTACCAGAGTTGGCCCCACAGCAGTGGGGGTGGGAGGACATACTAACAAAGACCAGCCCCATTTCTAAACAAGACAGGCTAGGCATTGCAATGACAAAAACTCTCCAAAGAAAAGGAGAAACAAAGAAAGGTAAATGTGGCAATGAATAAACAAATGCATGCATATAGAGGGAAGGGTAAAGTGCATCTTTTAAAAGCAATGATCAAGGGGATGGCAGGTGGCGTGATGGTTAAGGGTGCTGGACTCCCACATGGCTGACTATGGTTCAAGTCCCGGACCTGGCGACTTGCTTTGTCATTTTCCCTCTCTCTTGCTCTCTCTCTGTCTCTCTCTGGTCAAATTAAAATAAATACATGAATAAATAAAGTTACATAAAATAATTCTTAAAAAAAAAAAAAAAAAGCAATGATCAAAATACAAACTTTGAAGCTGGCCCTACAGTCTAGTGATTAAGGGAGCCAGATACCACATGGCTGACAGTAGTTCATACACCAGCTCTGGTGGGTTGAAAAAAATGCTGGACACATGTGCATGCACACCCAAATCCCAACTGGATGGAGAAGTGGACGGAAAAGGATTTCAGCAGGACCATGCCTTATTGGGAGATTGCCTTCTCCCTCCCTTTGTCCCTCTCTCGCTTGCTGGAAAGTGTGTGTACCCTTCAACAATCAAAAAAATGAAAATAAATTTTAAAATATACAAATGGGGTTTACAGGCAGCATGGTAGTTAAGGAACTGGACTGCCACATGGTCAGTCACCTGAAGTCTGAGCCCCAGACCCAGCGGCTTGAAAATCAAGTTGGGTGCTTGTGCATGTGTGTCCAAAATCCCAAGAGGAGAATGGAGGAAAGAAGGGATTGCAGTGTGGCCATTCCCCCAGGATGATTTCTCACTTTCCCTCTCTTCATCTCTCTCTGGTGAGCACATGAGCCCTATGGCAAAAACCTAATAATACATAACATATATTTTTATTTATTACTATACTTATTATATATATAATATATATTATAGTATACATATTATATATTTTATATTATATATGTATATATATATGTATATATGTGTGTGTGTGTGTGTGTGTGTATATATATATATATATGTAGCTGGAGGGAAAGAGACACACACATAAACTTTGGTGGGAGGAGACAGAAGAGGGCAAGAATTGGGACCAGCAGGTGGCATGGTGGTTAAGGCACTGGGCACTCCCACGTGGCTGACCGCAGTTCGAATCCCAGACCTGGTGGCTTGCTTTTTCACTTTCTCTCTGTCTCTCTCTCTCTGTGTCTCTCTCTGGTCGAATTAAAATGAATGAATGAATAAACAGAAAATTAAATAAATAATTCTTTTTTAAAAAAAGAAGAAGAAGAAGGTAACAATAAAACCACCCCACACTAGGTTTTATGGCTATAAGAGAATCTTTCTGAGAATGGGTCAATAACTACTATCTGACCCTTTCTTAATAATCACAATCTTGGGACCAGTAAACGGCATGTGGTATGGTGGTTAAGGGTGCTTGACTCCCACATGGCCAACCGTGGTTCGAGTCCCGGACCTGGTGGTTTGCTTTCTCACTATCCCCCACCTCGTCATTCTGTCCCCCTCTGGTCTAATAAAATAAATAATTTTTAAAAAATTAAGTTAAATAAAATAATTATTTAAAAATGATAATGATGATAATGATAGATAAAATTAAATAAATATTTTTTAAAAAGAAAAGAAAAAGAAAGATGCCTTTAAGTATTCCTATTATTTAACTTTTAAAAGAAAGCTCTAAAGGAAGAAAAAGTTTGATGCACAAAGGATAGCCTCACGACACTATTTAAACTCAATAAAAAATTTTTAAATGTTATTATTACTTCTTTTTAAGAATATTTTATTTAACTTTATTTATTTATTTATTTTTATTTGACCAGAGAGGGACAGAGAAAGAGAGAGAAAGTGAGAAAACAAGCCGCCAGATCCAGGACTTGAACCGCAGTTGGCCATGTGGGAGTCCAGCACCCTCAACCACCACGCCACTTGCCGGCTCCTATTATTATTTTTTTTATTATTTTTTAATTTGACCAGAGAGAGAAAGAAAGGGAAAGTGAGAACGCAAGCTGCCAGGTCTAGGACATGAACCACAGTTGGCCATTTGGGAGTCCAGCACCTTAACCACCACACCACCTGCTGGCCCCATAAACTCAGTAAAATCAAAATGCCTATAAATATAAGAATGACTTAGTAACTAGTATAATATTTGTATCCATTAGTGATGGCTTAGAAGACTACATAGCAATATGGAAAAATCCTTAAGATATTAACATGAAGTGAAAAAGAAGGGTCTGAAATTACAGATACATAAACAATTGCAGACTTATGAAAAGACACGTAGCCATCTGTGGTGGAGAGACTTGAGGAGTCCCATGATGTCTACCTCCACCTCCTGCTGCTCACACGTTCCTCCCATCCCATACCTTGACTTTCTTTTTTCCTGAGTAAACAGAATTTTAGTCAAACTTTACAAATATTTACATTTAGCCTGAGAGTAAGCATGAGAAGTTTCCCCTGGAGTTAGACTTCACTGCCCCAACAGTTAAGCATCTGAAAATAAAGCTGAGAGTGAGCCTGCATTATCAAACATAAGCATTCCAGTGAAGTTTGAAAATGGGCTGTGATGCAAACTCGACTTTAATTTGCTCTTGCCTCATGATCTTTAGAGCTTAAAAGTACTTATTTTAAAACAATGATATGATAAACAAAACTTGTCAATGAGAAATGTATGCAAGTGTGTGGAGATGTAGAATTTTAGTGTGATGTTTCTAAGCAGCTGCTTTAGATGATTATCAAAAAAAAAACCTCCCCAATCGTTACTGTTCAACATGTACTTGAACACATGCAGCAGCATGGTACAGTTTATCAGTATGAATATCAGTACCTGTAATAAAATGTAAAATACAGAGTATCCCTTTTTCAAATATGAAGTCTCTGAATGTTCCATTCACCAGACAACGCACTCATATTGCACAGCAGACGGAGCACTGAGACGGAGCACTGTACATCTGCTGGGGAGGAAGATGTACCGTGGAAATCCCAAAGCACTACAGAATAGAAAGTAAATGCTGAGGGGACTAGCAGGTGGCATTGTGGTTAAGATGCTGGACACCCCCACATGGCAGACCATGGTTCAGGTCCTGGACCTGGTGGCTTCTTTCTCCCTTTCCCTCTCTCTCTCTCTGTGTGTCTCTCTCTGGTCAAATTAAAATAATTGAATGAATAAATAAAATTAAACAAATAATAACTTTTTAAAAAAGTAAATGTTGAAGCAACAATGCTTTCTGAATAGATACTGTACAGTATGTAAACAAACATTCAGAATACGAATCCAACACAGGCTAAATATTGTTTCCTAAGAAACAATCTTCTTTCTTTTAAATCACACACACCAAAGATGCTTCTTCAGTGAGAAAAAGAATGGATCCTGTTCCTGTATTTGCTTCTGTGCTTAAATATCTTGGAAATGAGGAAATACATTAATTTGCTAACGGTTTTTGTCTTCTGCTTGGCTTGGCTGCCTGTTGCAAATTAGGAATACAGAACTATTTCATCCTTGTTCTTCACGTAATCTTAGTGAAGGAATATATCATTAATTCATCTTTATCAACCCATATTAGCAATATGATAGGTTAGGTGAAGCAGTGAATTTCAAAATGTGTGCAGGGAAAACTACTTGAAATTTGTTTCCAATAAGGCTAGTAGTTCGTAGTTAATAATTACTACAAAATCAGTCCAAGCTAGTAGTAAACCCCTGATTTAGCAGGCTGGAGCAGCAGGCTGGAGCAGCAGGCTGAACTAGAGGCTGAAGTCAGGTAATTCTAATTCCTATAGTGCTGTGTAAATCTAGAGCTTCTTACGTAAAAGAGAGCACTGGCAATATCAAACCCTGTAATAAGAGAATGAAAGGCTGATTAGGTTTGAAATGCAAGAGAGTAGTAGATGAAGAAATCTGAACGTCTTAATGATGGTGGTGTAGCAATGACCTCGGAATTCCCTTAAGGAATCAGAAACCAGGACAATCCATTAATCAATATTGTTCCAAGTCGGGACCAGCAGTTGGCATAATGGCTATGTCGCTGAACTCCCACGTAGTCGACCCTGGTTCCAGTCCTGGACCATGTGGCTTAAACTCGCCACGGTTGTGTGCATGCATGCCCAAGATCCCAAGAAGAAAATGAAAGAGAAGGGACTGTGGCATGGCCATCCCCCCCCAGGAGGTGATTTCTCGCTTTCTGTCTCTCTGTATGTCTCTGTCTTTCTGGCAAGTGTGTGCACCCTATAGCAAACACCTCTCAAAAAATATCTATGTATATTGTTCTGAGTCAAAAGTCTAATCCAGAAGCAAGTGATAAAGACACAAAACCAAAGATGCACTTTCCACTATGACCATATGCAAGAATTTCAAGCTTTCTATCAACATTCTGTACCAACACCTGCCCCACCCCCACCCCCACCCCCGTAAAAGGAAGAAGTTTGGTCATGACTTTCTATCCCGATTCAAAGCTTCTAGTCTTTGAAAGGGGGCGTTTTCAAATGCTTCCCATTAGGCTGGGCTGAGCGAATCCAACAAGGAGTAGACCATCTTGTGGTAAGGCATCTGTAAATGATCACCCACTTGGTCAAAAGCATAACCTACCATATTAACTGCTTCAGCAAGTTCCAGGCAGCATCTATTCCACTCCCTTGTTTCTACATTGACATAGGCTACGTCGTCTACACAGCGCTGGGTCTTTGAGACAAACATTTTGTTGACCGCAAAGAGCACGTCATTTACAACTGCTTCCACTTCTAGCAGCATGTCTTTCTTATCAGTTCCTTCAAAACCATTAAGTTCTGAACCTTATTCAAATCCTGACATACTGCTTAGCTCCAGGGATTACTGTCTGTTTCCATTCTGCGCTCGCCCAGTGTCCTTCTCCTCCCTCGGGAGCCAACCCCAGGTACTGCCCTCTCTTCCCCAGACCCTTGACTTTGAAGGAACCTGTGACTTGCTTTTAAAAAAAAAAAAAAAAAAGATGGTTAAGGCACAGAGTGCATGCAACCACCAGAGAGGATGTTGCAGTCCCTTCTCCATTCTCCTCCTGGAATTTTAGGCACACATGTGCTCATGCCCAGCGTGATTTTCAAGCTGCCAGGCCTGGGACTCAAACTGTGGTCAGCCATGTGGGAGTCCAGTGCCTTAATCACTAGACCACCTGTTGGCCCCAATCTGTGAATTGCTTTTAACCAACAGAATAAGGCATAGGTGACAGGATATATGGTATCATATGCACATGATTACAAGATCATGTTATAAAAGGTAGTAACATACATTTGCAGAGTTTCTCTCTCCCTTCTTGGCTTTTTGGCAAGTAGTCATGTTGGTGAATACCACATGGCCAGAAACTGTGGGCGGCCTCTAGGAGTTGAGAGTAAGTAGCCTCCACTCCACAGCCAGGAAGCCCTCAGTCCTACAGCTGCAAGGAATCAAACAAATTCTGCCAATAACCTGAGCAAGTTTAGGTCCTTCTCAGTCAAGTTCCAGATGATACCATAGCCCTAGCTGATAATTTGACTGCATCCCAAGCAGAGAAGCCAGTAAAGCCCACATTCATGATCCACTAAGGCTGTAAGATAATAAATGTATCAGTTTAAACTACTAAGCTTAGAATGCTGTGAGACAGCAACAGATAATAAAACCCATGTATGGAAACCAGCAGGTGGCATGATGGTTAAGGTGCTGGACACTCCCACAGGGCTGACCACAGTTCGAGTCCCAGACCTGGTAGTTTGCTTTCTCACTCCACCTCCCCACCCATGTCTCTCTCTGGTCAAATTAAAAATAAAGGAATAAATACATAAAAATTAAATAAATAATTTAAAAAACACATGTATGAAAATGTCTGGAAGAATATATACCAAAATGCTAACAGTAGTTATATTTGAGTGTTTGGACTAGGAGTATATTTTTAAAATTATGCTAGGGGCCAGCAGGTGGCATGATGGTTAAGGCAGCTGGATTCCCACATGGCCAATCACCATTCCAGTCCCAGACACAGCACCTGACACTTGTGACAGACACATGTCTGTGCATGCCCAAAATGCTGAGTGGCAAATGGAGAGGGGACTGCAGCGTGGTCATTCCCCCAGAGAGTGATTTCTCACTTTTCTTCTCTCAGTCTCTCTCTGGCTAGGAAACTCATCCAATGGCAAAAATATAAATTTAAAAAATCTAGATTCCAAATAGCCTCTAATATGCATACAATACTTACATAATCGGGACCAGCAGTTAGCGTAATGGCTATGTCGCTGGACTCCCACATAGTCAACTACGGTTCAAGTCCCGGACTTGGTGGCTTAAACTCATGCCGGGCGCGTGTGCGTACATGCCCAAGATCCCAAGAGGAGAACAGAGGAGAAGGGATTGCGGTATGGCCATCCCCCCTAGGGGGTGATTTCTCGCTTTCTGTCTCTCTGTCTCTGTCTATCTGGCGAGCGCACATGCCCTATAGCAAAAACCTCTGCAAAAAAAGAAAGAAAAAAAACAATACTTACATAATTGTTAAACATTTTAAAGGAGGGCCAGGAGGTGGCACGGTGGTTAAAGGCACTGGACTCCCACATGTTCAACAGTAGTTCAAGTCCTGGACTTTGTGGCTTGCTTTCTCACTTTCTCTCTCTGGTGAGCATGTGTGCCCTATAGCAAATTGAAATAATAATAATAAATAAAGATAAATTAATCTTTAAAAAAGAAAAAACAGGTTTTAAAAGAGACACTGGATGCAAAAACTGCTGGCCAGGTCCAAACCCTCCATACCAGGTCCTGGCCTGCCCCGTGCAGGAGTCACAGAAGCAGACCCTGCGGTGTGGCTTTACCTCCAGTGGCGCTGATGCTCTCGTCAAACATCTTCTCTATCTCGGCCAGGTGTATCTCAGTGAACAGCTGAGCCTTGTGCTGAACATCAGGCAGCTGGCTCTGGGTGAAGGATGGTTTTGGGGTGCTAAGAGCCTCCTTGTTCTGGAATCCTCCTCTTATGGACAGCTGGAACAAATATGACCAGAAACACCAGGGTCTGAGAGGGCTAATTTCCTGAGCCAAATATTTTTCAGCACATCTTATTTAAAGAAAGACTCTGGGGACCAGCAGATGGTGTAATGGTTACATTGCTGGACTCCCACCTGGCCAACCACAGTTCGCCCTGGACCCAGAAGCTTGAAACTCAGGCCGGGTATATGTGTGTCCATGCCCAAAATCCTGAGAGGAGAATGGAGAAGAAGGGATTGCACCATGGCCAGTCCCCCAAGGGGTGATTTCTCGCTTTCTGTCTCTCTGTTTCTCTGGCAAGCACACACACCCTATAGCAAAAAACTCTTAAAAAAAAAAAAAAAAAAAAAAAAGAGAGAGACTTTGGGGGGTAAAGTGGTGCTATAATGTTATTAACTGATTTTTTAAAGAATTATTTTATTTAACTGTGTTTATTTATTTAAATTTGACCAGAGAGGGACAGAGTGACAGGGAGAAAGTAAGAACGCAAACCACCAGGTCCGGAACTCGAACTGTGGTTGGCCACATGGGAGTCTAGTGCCCCTAACCACCATGCCACCTGCCAGCCCCATTAACTGATTTTAAAGTCTTTTTTCTGGGGGGGGGGGGGGGGGGTGGGGGGGGGGATTTTTTTGCACTCACCAGAGAGGCAAAGAGACAGAAAACAAAAAATTATCGTCCGGGGGGATGGCCATGCTGCAATCCCTTCTTGTCCATTCTCCTGGGATTTTGGGCATGCACATACATGTGATTTTCAAGCCACCAGGTCCAGGACTCAAACAACAATTGGCCATGTAAGAGTCCAGCACCTTAACCATTAATCCATCTGCTGGTCCCCAAACAAGTAAATCTTAACCACTCTTATACCTAAGAAGAGCCAAAAAATCAAGACTGCTTCTTCTCTTCACAGTGGGAAGTTACATGTTGTTCCCTTTTGAAATGCCATGACTGAAGTTCAGTGAGGTTAGAGGACACAGACCGTCCCACCTAGCAAGACTCTCATTTATAAGGTGCTTTGGTTCAATAACTACATTGTTTCCAAATCTTTTTTTTTTTAATTTAGAAATTTATTCTGTTTAATCCACAAGCTTTATATAGCTTTAGTTTAAAAAAAAAATCCAAAACAGTGAAACCAAGACACTATATTTTAAAGTCTGGGCCCTTCCAGTCTTCCAAATCTTTCATGGTCAGAATTCAAGACTCCAAAGAATGCAGATCTATCTCCCCCAGAGATAATCTGGTTTTGACAGCCCAGATGTCCCACCTGGGTCACATCAGCTCACTTGCCCAACTCCTGGGCTCCTTGCTCCACACACCAAAGCTCACACAGACCCCTCCACCAGGGGCTTTCCATCAGCCGTCTCCCACTACTCAGATCCCTCCAAAAGCCTTCCCCACCTTTCCAGTCCTCAACAACGCTTCCTCTCCTCAGCACCTACATGTGACTTACTTGGACACTTAACACAATGTTTCAGGTCAGTAAAGGCTCAGGTCATTAAAGGCTGCCTCTTCCAAAAGGCTCCCAGGTGGACAAGTAGATGACCACTGAGTGGCAACAGGCTGCTGCTCACTCAGACACATGGCTTTGGGCCTCGGGCCATAGCCCAAATACACAGGATTGAATTATTCACTCTCAGCACCCCGATCCCACTGAAAGAGCAAACATGCTCATCCTCCTGCAAATGTCGATCATTCGTCCATGGTCCATGCACAGTTACGGGGTGCCAGGCACTGTGGGTACAACATAAACAAAGTGGGCAGTCCCTGATCTCACAGAGTTCAACAGGTGAGCAAGTTAATGCTCTCACCACCCACCCGGGCCCCGAAGTAGGAATCTGCACTATCTTCTGCTCCTCTACCTCCTCCTTCCTCCCATGCACTCCCACGGTCCTTCCCGTTGATTCTTATGGTGACCCGTCTCCTACATATAAACCCTCCTCTCTGCATCCCCACCCCACCCTGAACCCTGGTCTTTTGCTGGGACAGGGACCTCTCCTGAGACTAGAATTCGGCCTTCCCTTCCAATCCACCTCCCAACATAAGCACCAGCCATCCTCTTAGGAAGCAGTTCTGGCCAATGACTTTACCCTGGCTCTAACGCTCTCCATGGCTAGTCCCTCCATCCCCGACTCCTGAGCATGGCATGCAAAGCTTTTACAACCGAGCTCAGGCCTATCTTTCTAGTTTCAATACACATACCATGCTCCAGCATACCAACTGCTTTGCACCATCCCCAAACACAGCAAGCCTTCCACTCTACTCCCATTGTTCCCTGCACACAATAACTCTCCTGTCCCTGCCATAGTTTGACTGTTTCCCCCAAAGTCATGTGTTGGGACTTAGCTGTACCGGAAACATGTTAAGTGAAACCCTAATCCATTCATGGTATGATAGAGTGGGGCTTTTGGGTGTGATGAGGTCATTAGAGCAGAGCCCCTATGATTGAGTTCTAGTGCGTTTCTAACTGGAAGGAGACCAAAACAGGCAGAATTTTTTTTTTAATTATTTAACTTTATTTATTTTACTTATTCATTCATTCATTTTTTAATTTGATCAGAGAGAGAGAGAGGGAAAGTGAGAAAGCAAGCTACCAGGTCTAGGACTTGAACCATGGTCAGTCATGTGGGAGTGTCCAGCACCTTAACCACCATGCCACCTACTGGTCCTGAGAAATTTATAGACAGCTGCTCTGTTCAAGATCCTGCCCTCTACCATATTACAGCCTCACTGGAAGTTGGCCACTGGACCTTGGACCTCCAAACTGGGAGCTGAATAAGCCTCTACTCTTGGGCTGGTCCCAAGGACTAGCTTAGTACTTAAGGAAACCAGATCTCACATGGCCCACCGCAGTTTGAATCCCAGCCCCTGTAGCTTGAGAAACACCAGGCATGTGTGTGTGTCCCAAATGTGGCCAGGATGGAGAAGGGACTGCAGCATGACCATGCTCCACTTGCGGTGCTTTCTCCCCAATGCTTCTCTTCACCTCTACCCCACAGTCTATCTCTGGCAAGCACTCATGCCCTCTGGCAAAGAAAAATAAAATTAAAGTTTCAAAAACCCTCTATTCTCTTTTATTCTTACTAGTCACCCCATTTCACTGTGGATTAATATACTCCAGAGGTGAAGTTCTACCCATTCTCTAGAATTTCGCTTAGATGGCACATCCTCCAAGGAGCTTTTCCATACTTTCAGAGAACCTCACTCCTACTCTCAAACCCCCAGGCACTTAGTACATATCTGCCAGTCATGGGATGATACATGTCCACATCACTTCAGACATGTAGACAGCAGGTGTGAGGGGAAGCTGCAACAGCCAGAGCTTTGGGTTAGAACTCTGCATGGCTCCCTCCACTTACTGCTATTTTAACTCAAGTACATCATATGACTTCTCTGAGCCACAGGTTCTTCCACAAAATAGAGATCCACAGTACCCACCCGGCAGGGTAATGGTTAGACCTAGATGGCACCTGAATACATGTGAAGCCACAGCAAACCAGTTACACAACAAATCATAGCTCTTGCTACTCCTCTCATAGTGAGCTCTTTGAAATCCAGGGCTAGTGGCTGGGAGGTAGTGTGGTAGTCAAAGGCGTTGGGCTCCCACATGTCCGACTGTGGTTCAAATCCCAGACCTGGCAGTTTGCTTTCTCACTTTCTTTCTTTCTCTCTCCGGTCAAATTAAAATAAAGTTAAATAAAATAATTCTTTAAAAAAAAAAAAAAAAAGGGAAGAAGAAAGAAAGGTCTAGGAACTAGCAGATAGAGTAATGGTTATGTCACTGAACTCCCATGTAGTCGACCATGGTTCAAGTCCCAGACTGGCAGCCTAAAACTCACACCAGGCATACGTGTGTGCGTGTCCAAGAGCTTGAGAGTAGAAAGGAGAAGAGATTGCAGTGTGGCCATCCCCCCAGGGGATGATTTCTCGCTTTTTGTCTCTATCTCTGGTGAACACACAAGCTCTATAGCAAAAATTGCTCCAAGAAAGAAAGGGGCTTATTTTTCTTAATTGAACCAGAATTCCACTTGTAAGTATCACCTGTACACTCCCCAGCACCACATAACACACTCAATATCTGGCTTGATGATAATGCATACAAGCCCGTCCCACCACTATCACAACTTTGCTCGACAACATGAAGTGCAGTCCACAGGTAGACTACAAGTCTGCAGCCTTGGGTGTATTGCACTTGGTCCATGTAGTGCCTTCAAAGGAAAAGCCAGGGGCCAGCAGGTGGCGTAATGGTTATGTCGCTGGACTCCCACAAGGCCAAGTGCAGTTCAAGTCCCAGATGCACTGGTTTGAAACTCACACCAGGCACATGCGCATGTGTGCCCAAAAATCCCAAGAGGAGAATGGAGAAGGGACTTCAGCATGGCCATCCTCTTGAGGGGTGATTTCTCACTTTCTGTGTGGCAAGTGCACGCACTCTACAGCAAAAATCTCTAAAAAAACAAAAAAGGAAAAACCAGCCTGCCCCAGCACACACTAAAGGTGCCCACCTACCTGCCCTGTATAATTAATATCTGAGTTCGCAAGCCCTAGTGCAGAGACCAGAGGACTCCTATCCTGAAATGTGATGTTTTAGTGGCTCTCGACTGCCCCCTCCCTTTATTAACTCTGGTGGCTTTCTTACCTTTAGAGCTTGAGTGTTCTCTCTTGAGTTCTCAGAAGACATTAGTCTTGACCTAGAATAGGGAATTAGGTACTTTAACTCCAGGCTCTGTAAGGTCCCCATGGACCTAGTCAAGTCACAGGCAAAGTCCAGGTCAAGGGAGAGGGTCACTACCTCCTGCCTGTGGACAGGCCCAGCAAGCATTTGAGGTGCATCCCTTTCCTCCTGAGACTTTTCCAGCAGGGACCTTGCCCCAGGCTTGCACCTGAGCCTTCCTTCCCTGATCTATTGTTCCACTGAAGCCATGTGACTTCTCAAGTTACTTTACTCCTGACTTAATACCAGAGGCTTTCTAAAGGAGGCCACACCTTTTAACAGAATTAGAAGGGGCTTAGGAGGCCATGTGGTGGCCCAAGTACAATTTGCAGATGAAGGAAATGAGGTCCAGGGTAAGTACATGTCCCAAGAACTGCACCAGAAGTGGGGCAGGACAGGCCCCTGATTTTCCACTGCATACACCCTCCCCCTCCCCCACCCCACCTTCCAATGCCCTTGGAGACAGAACCCTTCTCACAGTAGCTGGAGGGTCAGATGAGAGGATGTGGGACAGGTCCACTCCACAGAGCTCTGTTCTGTGAATATGAAGGTTCGGTGGCACTGCAGACAGTGACATCTCCACGCAAGGCAAAATAGCATTGTGGTAAGATTACTGGAGCACCCATCTACCTCACCAGTAAGCTGCACCAGGCAAGTGGAAAGGGCACTCCAGGATGCACGGGAACAGCCAGGAAAGTCAAGCCCAAGACATGCAGAAGGGACAGACCAAATCAGTTAACTTGGTTTGACCAAAGGGATCCTGGGAGGCAAAGGGGAAGGAGGATTAATGGGAGAGAAATGAAAAGAAAAATTGGAAGCAGAGTGTAGAATCTTAAATATCTGGCCAAAGAGTATGAAACAGGGTAATGGGCAATTACAAATAGTCATTGGTGTAAGATAGAGAGGAGGAAGACGAAACTGGCCAAGAGTGTCCTATCCTAACAGTGTCTTGGCCACAGTTCAGATCCAAGGACCAAAGGAAAAAAATGAGCCAAAGAAAAGATTTGGAGGCCAAGAAACAGGGTTAAGTGAGGAAAATGCCATAACTATTTCCAGAAAAAGGGAATAAAGAGGGAAAGCAGTTTAACGCATGTGATACTGGGCTGTCCAAACAGAAATCAAAAACAAATACTTGGAAATCTAGCAACTGAAACTCAAGGAATATCTACATTTTTTTTTTTTTTTATGGAGAGGTTTTTGCTATAGGGCGCATGCGCTTGCCAGACAGAGACAGAGAGACAGAAAGCGAGAAATTACCCCTGGGGGGATGGCCACGCTGCAATCCTCTTTCCCCCATTCTCCTCTCGGGATCTTGGGCACGCGCACATACGCCCAGATTGAGTTTAAGCCACCGGGTCTGGGACTCGAGCCATGGTCGACTACATGGGAGTCCAGAGACAGCCATTAAATTAATTGCTGGACCCAAAGGGAATTCTTTATACTATTCTTATGACTATTTAATATATTTTTAAGTTATTTGATAACTGAAAGTTCTGTAAGAAAAACATGTCTCTAACCAGGAGAGAGAACAGTTCTGTACATGGTCATAGACTGAGCAAAGCATCAAATGGGGGAAAAAAAAAAAAAAAAAAAAAAAAACCTGATTGCTGGCAACAGACTACCCAAAAGAGAAGGGCAAGAGAGAGAACTACTCCTCCAACACTGGGAGGGAGAAGAGAAAACAGGCCAGATCTGAAGTAACACCCACTGGTCTCAACTGACTCCCTAAAGTTGACCTGCCCAGAGCAGACCGAAGAGAGTAATAATTGCGGGGAGGGTATGAATCTGGAAACAAGGGTGAGTTTAGAACAGCCTCTAGAACATGCTAGGAATGGGAGGGAACCATTGGTTTGCTGCATTCAATCATTGGTTTAATGCAATCATTGGTTTAACAAGCATTATTGGCTTGTAAAAATTTATGGGGGGATGATGTAAGACTAACAGAAACAGATAAGAAATGTTCTTTCTCCTGGTTCCCATTTGACCTTTGATGTCAGAAGTGAATCTTAAAACCATGATGTTTACTTTTTTTTTTTTTTTTTTTTTTTTTTTTTTAATAATAGGTCATGTGCACTCACAAAGGTGAGAGGAAAAGTGAGAAAGCACTCACCAGGGGGAATGGCCAAGCCACAACCACTCTTCAAGTCTCCTCTCAGGACTTGGAGTTTGTACACACACACACACCTAGCATGATTCTCAAGCCTTCAAGGCTGGGACTCAACCACGAAGCTGGCCACATGGGATCCAGTGCCTTAACCTCCACACCACCTGCTGTCCAAATTTTTAAAGAATAACTTTATCCCCGAGCCTCACTCACCCTGACCCCATCTGATCTCCCCAGTTAACCTGGCTGGAAAAGGCTGGCAGAGCATTACTGGCCTCCCGTCTCATCTGAGACATTTTGGCAGCTGTCTCCTAGTCCAAG
This sequence comes from Tupaia tana, assembly GCA_026018925.1. Lineage (NCBI taxonomy): Eukaryota > Metazoa > Chordata > Mammalia > Scandentia > Tupaiidae > Tupaia > Tupaia tana. The sequence continues at coordinate 31,303,290 of JAKSZU010000015.1, forward strand.
ACAGCTCCTCTATGAAGTCACTGTAGAACTCTTGAGCACTTTCTGACAACAGTCAGCTGGTCATATTTAGAACCAGGGGAATGAGACAGAATTCCATATGAAGATCATAAACAGAACATCAGACTCCATCCCATAAACCATGAACACACAGCCATTTTTTCATCTAATTCAAGACATTCTCTTTATTGATAAAGCTGAACTTCCAGCAGACAGTGAATGACAGGGGCTACAGCACAAATAGAGCAAGTGGGAGTACAAACAATCCATTTAAGTACAGAGTTCGCCTCTCACGGAAACCATGGGCAATGCCAGGGAGCCCTCTGATAAAGCAGGGTTCTCCAAAACCAAAGGCCAGCTGGCTCCCACCATTGGTACGGTAAAAGGCACCATGGCTCTCTCACCCGCTCTCTGCATCAGCTCCAATAATCTGAAAGGAAGATGACAGAGCATGATGTGTGAGATGACTTTGAGCAGGCCTGGACTTGATGTGGTCACTGTGCAATCCTGGTTCATGGCACCACATGGAAGCACAAACTGTTGGGAAGCCTGTTGAGAGAGATTTCAACCAGGGATGTGGAACCCAAATTTTAAGGTACCCAGCTCAATCACATCTCATGAACTAGGTGTCACCAAAATGTTGTGACCAGCAAACTAAACCTTCTCCCCACGGGTCAGCCAGGTGGCACAGTGGTTAAGGTAGTTAGATCCCACATGGCTGACTGCATGGTTTAAGTTCTGGACCCAGTGGTTTAAAATCATGCTGGGCAGGTGTGCATATGTACCCTAAATCCTGAGAGAACGGAGAAGGGACTGCTGCATGGCTATAAACCCCCCCCAGGGGAAGGAGTGATTTCTCAATTTCTCTCTCTTACTGTCTCTGGTGAGTACATGTGCCCTACAGCAAAACTTTAAAAAAAAAAAAAAAATCCCAGAGAACAGTAACATACAAAAAAAAAAAGTTTTTGTTACTACTTCATCAATAATGGATACAAAGAGTTTTGTCATATTAAAGAACATTGAAAGTAAGGTGACTGAAATGTCAAACAAGATGCGTAAGTCTTTTAAATCAAGGTTTTATTAAGATAGGTATTAACAAAATAGAAGAGTTTATTTAAAAAGCAAAACAAGGTTAGTAACTACCTCTATTTTTATTTTTTGCGTCTAAGTTCATTCATTTTCCAACACAATGTTATCTATTCTCAAAGAAGTTTCTGCATTTTTCCAATGACACACTTACTAGTCAAATAGTATATATTTTTTTACAGTAACCTATGTATTAATATGTCTTTTATACATTTTATTTTTTATTTTTAGTTTGCTGTGGAGTCTGTATGTTTCCTGGAGAGACTGAGACAGAGAAAGAGAGAGAGAGAGAGACACTCCCCATGGGGGCAGCCACATTGCAAACGCTCGCCTCCGTTCTCTCTGCATATATGCACCTGGTATTTTTTCAAGCTGCCAGGTCCAGGACTTGAACCATATAGTCAACCATGTGGGATCCACTTGCCTTAATCACCATGTTACTACCTGGCCCCTATTAATATTTTTATAAAGCCCAAAATATGCTAAATTATACCACAATAAATATACCTTTCTCTCCCTTGGAAGAAATCTGAGGGGGAAAAAGGGAGAGATTAAGATACATTCCACTTTTCAGTTAAGAAAAAGTCCAGAAAACGCACACCTGAAAAGAGTAAAGGCAAGTTCGTCAATATCTTAGGTTAATACAACCACAACAAGCCCAGCACAGTGACAGAGGAGACAGTGGGCTGCTGAGCAGTGCTGGAAGCCACGTGGTTAGCCATGGGTCTAGATCCTGAGGCTCCCTGAAACACAGAGTAGGCACCTAAGGGCTAGGGGAAGAGGATCCAGATGTGACAGACCCTGTCAAGAATGTCTGTTTCTTTCTCAAGAAATAAATAAAATTTTGGGTTCCAGCAGTTAGCATAATGGCTGTCGTTGGACTCCCACGTAGTCGACCAAGGTTCGTGTCCTGGACTCAGTGGCTTAAAACTCACGCCGGGCGCATGTGTGTGCATGCGTGCCCAAGATCCCATGAGGAGTACGGAGGAGAAAGGATTGTGGCGTGGCCATCCCTCCTGGGGGGTGATTTCTCGCTTTCTATCTCTCTGTCTCTCTGTCTGTCTGGCGAGCACACGCGTCCTATAGCAAAAACCTCTCAAATAAATAAATAAATAAATAAATAAATAAATTTTTTTTAGAAAGTGGAAGGGAGGGCATTTCAAAGAAAAACTCCCTAGACAAAGCTCTGTACGGAAAATATTCTAGAAAGAAGTCAAAAGTCTTACTTGGGATTAGTTCAGGCATCAATTGCTAATCCTAAAGAAATCCTTATTCCAAATAAGAGAGGATGTTGTCAGAAGGGAGCAACTAAGGTAGGTGAGGGCTACAATTAACAGACTCAACTATCTACTATGGAGATGGCAACTGCTCACACTCCCACTTAGCAGCAATGCCAATGTCATCCTTGTGGATCTTTAGAACTGCAGAGTTTAAGATATAAAAACTTGGTAACCAGCAGATGGAGTAATGGTTTTATCGCTGGACTTCCTCTTAGTCAATCATGGTTTGAGTCCCAGACTCAGTGGCCTTAAACTCACACCGGGCACATGTGCACAAGATCCTGAGAGGAGAATGGAGGAAAACAGATTGCAGCATGGCCATCGCCCAAGGGGTGATTTCTTGCTTTCTGTCTCTTTGTCTCTCCAGAGAGTGCACATGCCCTATAGCAAAAATATTTTTGAAAAAAAAGAAAATAAAATTAAAACAGGTCAACTCCATGGCCTAGTGATAAAGAGAGCCAGATCCCACATGGCTAACCACATAATTATAATCCTAGGGGGCCAGTGGTGGTTAGGGCACTGGACATTCCCACATGGCTGACCACAGGTCAAGTCCTGGACCTGGCGGCTTGCTTTCCTGCTTTCCCTTTCCCTCTCTGGTCATATTAAAAAATAACAACAAATGGAATCAAATAAGTAATTCTAAAAAAAAAAAAAGAGTGCTGTTCATCTCTCTCAATCGCACACACATACTCTCTCACAAATAAAATATATTTTAGAAATGTGGTGCTAAAAAGAGTAAGTCAGGGAGACCACCAGTTGGCATAATGGCTATGTCACTGGACTCCCATGTAGTCGACTACGGTTTGAGTCCCGGACCTGGTGGCTTAAACTCACACCAGGCACGGGTGGGTGCGTGTGTGCTCAAGATCCCAAGGATAATAGAGGAAAAAGGATTGCGGTGTGGCCATCCCCCCTGGGGGGTGATTTCTCGCTTTCTGTCTCTGTCTCTCTGGAGAGCGCAGGCACCCTATAGCAAAAAAAAAAAAAAAAAAAAAAGTAAACCAGGGTCAGCAGATGGCATAGTGGTTATGTTGCTGGACTCCCACATGGCTGCCTGCAGTTCAAGTCCCAGACAAGATGGCCTGAAAATCAAGACAGGCACATGCACACACATGCCCAAGATCCCAGGAGGAAAATAGAGGAGACAGGATTGCACTATGGCTCTTCCCCTGGGGGGTGATTTCTCACTTCCTCTCTCAGTCTCTGTCTCTCTCCAGTGAACACACACGCCCTATGGTAAAAACCCCTAAAAATAAAAAATTAAGTCAGCATTAAAAATTCTTAGGAGAGGGGCCAACAGGTGGCATGGTGGCAAAGGTGCTGGACACTCCCACATGGCCAACCATAGTTTGAGTCCTGGACCTGGTGGCTTGCTTTCTCACTTTCTCTCTCTTCTTTCTAGTCAAATTAAAATAAATAAAGTTAAATAAAATAATTCTTAAAAAAAAAAAAAATCCAGGGCTGACAGTTGGCATGGTGGTTAAGGCACTGGACTCCCACATGGCTGACCACCATTTGAGTTCTGGATCTGGCAGTTTGCTTTTTCTTATTTATTAAGTCATTTTTTAATTTAATTTTATTTGTTATTATTTATATTTTGAATGTGACCAAAGAGACAGAGTGAGATAAGAGGAAAGTGAGAAAGCAAGCTGCCAGGTCCAGGACTCAAATTGTGGTCAGCCATGTGGGAGTCCAACACCTTAACCACCATGCCACCTGCCAGCCCCCTGGCAGCTTGCTTTCTTACCTTCCTTCTCTCTCTGTCGCTCTCTGGTCAAACAAAAATTAGTAATAAAGAATTAAATTTTTAAAAATTTTTTAAAAAGTTAAAATCCAGATGACCTCAAGGTTATGCTAGGCATTAAAATCACAAGAATTACTTCAAAATATTTAGCAGGCCCAATTGTCAGAAAATATAAATATGAATATAATAAAAACTGAAAAGAAATCTGAGTCACTGAAGCTTAGATAAGGAAAACTGTGGCTGATAAGGGTATCAGCAGAGTTCACCCCACAGCTTACAACCCATGAGAAAACCGAGCGTGTGCTGAACCACTTTTTATTTCCCCTGTCAAAGCCTCCTCTTCTAAGAGTCAAAACAAAAACTCCTTTTTTTTTGGACCAGAGAGGGACAGAGTGAGACAGAGACAGAAGGAGAGGAAAAGTGAGAAAGCAAGGAGCCAGTTCCGGGACTCAAACCATGGCTGACCATGTGGGAGTCCAGCGCCCTTAACCACCACACCACTTGCTAGCCTCCAAAAAGTCCTTTTAATTAAAATGTAGAAACTATAAAATTTATTATTATTTTTTTGTAGTGAAAATTTTTCCCAAAACTAACATGCAAGATACATGTAGTTGATGCAGAGATACACTGTGTTTGAATTTGAATCAAAATGTCTTTCAGCTGATGGGAACTGGCCTCCTAAAGTAACACTGGCTGGGAATTGCATACTTTCCCACTGTCTTGTTTCAGTATTCTATTGACTTTTATAGATATAAGTAACTTTTTCCAAACCAGAGGGCTTATCTCTGCACTGAGCCAATGAAAAGCTGCGGTCGGGACCAGCAGTTAGCGTAATGGCTATGTCGCTGGACTCCCACGTAGTCGACCGCGGTTCAAGTCCCGGACCCGGCGGCTTAAATTCACGCCGGGCGCGTGTGCGTGCGTGCCCAAGATCCCGAGAGGAGAATGGAGGAGAAGGGATTGTGGCGTGGCCAATCCCCCCTGGGGGGTGATTTCTCGCTTTCTATCTCTCTGTCTCTCTCTGTCTGTCTGGCAAGCGCACGTGCCCTATAGCAAAAACCTCTCCAAAAAAAGAAAAAAAAAAAAAAAAAAAAAAAGAAAAGAAAGAAAAGCTGCGGTCTGCAGATGTGGAATACAGGGCCCCACTCCAGGCCTGATCCATGACCTTCTGACAACAGCACTGTCCCCTTTTGTTTATTCTAGTGAAGGTGACAGAGGAGCTCTAGCCACACACACCACCTTCATAATACAGTCTACCCTCTTGTATGCTCAATCTTAGACTTGACTTTAACAGTCCACATTGCAATCTGTAAATCATCTATAAAGTCAAAATCTTAAAATACTCATCTCTGGCCCTAACAGAACTAGAAATAGCCATAAAGCCAGTTTTTTTTTTTTTTTTTTTTTAAAGATTTATTCATTCATTCATCCATTCATTCATTCATTTTAATTTGACAAAAGAGAGACACAGAGAGAGAGAGAGGAAAGTGAGAAAGCAAGCCACCAGGTCCAGGACTTGAACCGTGGTCGGCCATGTGGGAGTGTCCAGCGCCTTAACCACTACACCACCCGCTGGTCCCCCATAAAGCCAGTTTTAAGACTTACCCTGATAAGACGGAAATCTTTCAAAAGCTTCCCACATCTCATTCTACCACCAAAACTGAAAGGTAAACTAAAGACAGAAAAAAATCCCTCTACCTTCTCTGCCTCACACTTGCGTCCAGCCACCCAGCTTCATCAATAATTCCCAGACTCCAAAAAATGTTCAAGGGCCAGTGGTGGTACAGTAGTGACACAGCTGGACTCATGCAGGAGAGGTCCTGGGTTCATGACCGAGGACCTCCCTGAGCACACTGGGCACAGGCACGCATGCCCATTATCTGTGCCAGCTGAAACTACAGGCAGATTGTACCATGAACATCCTGCTGAGGGTGTCTGACTGTGTGTGTCTGCTCGTGCTCTCTCTCAAAGTAATAAACTTAATTTTTAAAAACGTGAAGTAAAGAAAATGGAAGAAAAATTTTTTTAAAGTCAAAAATTTGAGACATTGGGGCTGGCAGGTAGCATAGTGGTAGAAGTGCTAGACTCCCACATAGCTGACCATGGTTCAAGTCCCAGACCTGGCAGTTTGTTTTTTCACTCTCCCTCTCTCTCTTTCTCTGGTCAAACTGAAGAATAATAATAAAATTAAATTAAATAAATAGTTATAAAAAAAATTGGGGGGAGGTGTTTTGCTATAGGGCATGTGCGCTCGCCATAAAGACAGAGACAGAAAGCGAGAAATCACCCCTCAGGAGGGATGGCCATGTCACAATCCCTTCTCCAGTCTCCTCTCAGGATCTTGGGCACGCATGCACATGCGCCCGGCGTGAGTTTAAGACACCAGGTCCAGGACTCAAACCACAGTTGATTACATGGGAGTCCAGTAAAATAGCCATTACACCAACCGTTGGCCCAAAAACATTTTTTTTTTGAGACATTTTATAGAATTCCAAGCTGCTAAAAGATCATTTTGCAACTCTAAATCTAACTCTTGATGTCATTTACAAATTTTTTGGCTTTGGCAGGAAACTTAGTTTGCTTTCAATGGTGATAGGTCAAAGAATTGCCTATCCACACTCAGGAACATGTATTTTACATTTCAGAACCTTAGAGTCTCCAATACAAAGGAAATGAGTTATTTAAATTTAAAAACATAATATATGGGGCCAGCAGGTGACATGGTGATTAAGGCACTGGACTCCCACATGGCTGACCGTGGTCTGAGTGCCAAATCCAGTGGCCTGAAAATAACACTGGGTGCATGCACGCATGTGCAAAATCTCAAAAGGAGAATGAAGGAAAAGGGATTGCAGTGTGGCCACCACCCTGGTGCGGGGAGGAAAAAGGGGAGTGATTTCTCACCCCCTCCCAGTGAGTGCACACACCCTATGGCAAAAAACTAAAAAATAAAATAACCAAAACTATGTATGTATGTATTTGTGTAGGTGTGCATGTATATGTACATCAAGATGTAAGGTTATATCGGGTCTTTGGAAAAGACATGATGCATTTTGGCACAGAAAAATATGTTGTGACTTTTCCGAAGACCCAATAGATTGAGGAGCCTAGAAATTCAACTCTAAGGCTAGACATGCTCACCTAGAAAACCAAATTAATGAAGCTATATAACTACAACCTCAATAGAAAGCTTTTGTACTTGAAGGACTAAAGTAAAATTACCTTCCAATTCAGATAAAGTCAAAGGGGAAACAGACCTTCACAAGTTATAGCCATGTAGCCAACTGGCTGAAGTCCACTAGGTTAATGTTTCTGAATTACACTCAAGCTCAAAGTGAAAAGTGCAGAATCCCTCCTTGGGCTTGCTTTTAGAGAAGTACTCTGCACTCAGTTATTCCCTCACATGTAAAAACTGTGAGAAAAAAGTAGCATGTATCATGAAGAGACAGAAAAACATATGAACCGATCCTATTCAGAAATCCTGTCAACTGGAGCCCGCAGGTGGCGTGGTGGTTAAAGGCAGTGGAACCCCACGTGCCCGACTCATCCAATTTAGAAATCCAATCCAATTGGGGACCGCAGATGGCATGGTGGTTAAGGGCACTGGACTCCCACGTGGCCAACTGTGGTTTGAGTCCCGGACCTGGCAGCTTGCTTTCTCACTTTCCCCCCTCTCTCTCTCTCTCACTCTGTCCCTCTCTGATCAAATTACAATAAATAAATGAAGTTAAATAAAATTAAAAAAAAAAAAAAAGAAAGAAATCAATCCTGTCAACTGGATGGACAATTCAAAATTTAATGTATTGCTAACAGCAACGGCACCAGACCAGCAAAATGACTGGTGATTCATGAACACTGATTACAGGCCAAGGTTTGGCTTGGTTCAAAGCAATTATTTCTACACACACTCTGTTGACAATGGTCAAATCTGGGTCACCTACATGCTAACAAACTAATCTGATTAGGCTGATCAGGCTTAAAATTTGGATTTGTTTGTGGACCAAGCAATGAACTACAATAAATACCACAAACGGAGCACCTCATACTAAATCTTCATAAAGAATCCTTAAAGAATAATTTCTCTAGAAAATCACCTTGGTTACAAAAGAAAACTGCATCATCTTCAAAGCCATATTGCCTTCTAGTGAATAAACCTTGAAGAAATGAAACCAATGAATCTGAGGCATTGAATCTTCATTTAAAAAGAAATGGTAGAATGTGTGTTGAGACCTCATTTTCAGGTGGGGCAAAACAGGATGAAAATCATAGCCTGAAAACAGAAGAGAGGCTGACTTATCAGTATCACCAACCTGAAAAAGAAACATTAAAAGAACCAGTTACATTTTTTTTTTTAACAGAATACCCAAAGCCTATTTTAAAGAATGCCCTCTTGAATTCTCAGGGTACAAAAACCCTATCCTAAGCTTTTTCTAATCTGTAAACAGAGTTTCAGACTGGCTCTGAGGAACCCAGGACATAATAATGCTTCCTGTCTACACATAGTGTTCTAACTTGAGGCTGCTGCTCTAAACCCAGCAAGTCATCACCCTTGCTTTGCAGATAGAAACAAAATGGTTAGTCCAAAACTCAAAAAGCTTGTGGGCCCTCAAGTGGTATGGTGGTTAAGGGCCGGATCCCATATGGCTGACTGTATGGTTCGAGTACCTGATCCGACAGCTTAAACAAGCCAGGCACGTGTGCATGTGTGCCCCAAATCCCAAGAGGAGAATGGAGAAATTGAGGTATGGCCATTCCCTGGGGGGAGGCTTTCTCACTTTTCCTCTGTCTCTGGTGAGCACACACGCCCAATAGCAAAAATAAAACAACAAAAACTCACAAAGGTAGAGAGACCTACAAAAGGACTCAAATCTGATGTTCCCCTTACAAAATTTAAAGTTGCAGGCATACAAGTAAGGCCCAAATACAGGTCTGAGGACAATTTCAAGCATAGGTCACCTGAAGTACTTATTAAAATGTAGATATTTCCACCTTCTGACTCAGAATTCCTAGGCGTGGATCTTAAAAACATTTTACATCGGTGTCATGGTGGTTAAGGGTGTTGGACTCCCATATGGCCAACCACGGTTTGAGTCCCAGACCTGGCAGCTTGCTTTCTCCCTTTCTCTCTCACTCTATCCCTCTCTGGTCAAATTAAAATAAATAAATAAATAAAGTTAAATAAAATAATTCTTTCAAAACAAAATTTTACAAACAATTCTGAAGCCCTTTCAGTTTGAGAATCACCAGCATGAGGAATAAATCCTAAAACTAAATCTATGTAGGGCACCTGTGTATGTGCATGAAAATTTAAAGCTCTAGATTGAGCAGCCTAAAAATTTGACTCTAACGTTAGACCTGTTCACCTAGAAAACGTAACCCGCTTATTTACCTATCCTTCATGTGGTACAGAGCTTGCCAAGCAAACCAGGCAGTCTGTCTAAGCTATTACCCTAGTGCCTAACCTGAATGAGCCACATCAAAGACTTCCTACTTCTCAGCTCAAAGAGCAAGGTCAATGGGCTCAGGTCAAAGGGACACAGGATCAGCTTCACTGCTTACCAAGGTAACTTTTCAGGCGACAGCAACCAACAGTATCTTTACAAATTCCACGCATTCCTGGAGGTATCTTCTTGCAGATTCCTAACATATATGGTATCAAATTCCTTCCAAAGGTGTCTAACAGTTCAAGAAAGGTATCACAGAGGAAGTAATGTAGGTATAACCCTAGTCAAAAATCATTAAGTTGGGTTTACAGAGCATCCATAATTGTGATACAAAGATCATACAAAACTACCTTTTGCCCTTTTAATCTTATTTTATACTGAAAATGGCAGCAAGTCTCATTTTGAACTCACTTCTAAAGGCATAGATTATAAAAGAGGGGAAAAGGTGACAATTTTAGATCTTATAGACTGAGATTGTAACTGCCTCTAAAACAGACTTACAGAGAAAATAAAATGACTCTCCTCAAGGTCATCTGTGAGGCACTATACTGCTTTATTTCTCAGGAAGACATGGCCTGAAAAAGCTTCACAGCAGTTAAGCCACATAGCTTGGACTTTTTGAAAAGAAAAACCAACCTCTCAGTGATATGAGAATTTCAAAAAGCAGTAGGCTGAGAAATATTTAATATAAATGAGGCAAAATGGAAGCAGGCTTAGAAATGAGTACACCTGAAAAAACACTGAACAACTTGAAAAGGTCACTCCTAATTAAGAAAGCAGCACTAGGGGCTGGCAAGTGATGTGGTAGTTAAGGTGCTGGACTCCCACATGGTTGACTGCAGTTCAAGTCCCAGATCTGGCGACTTGCTTTCTCATTTTCCTTCTCTCTCTCTCTCTCTCTCTCTCTCTCTCTCTCTCTCTCTCTCTCTGGTCAAATTTTAAAAAATAATAATTAATAAAATAATTCTTTTTAAAAATATTTTTTAAAGAAAGAAGCATTGATACCATATCCCTTGAACCTAAAAGCATACACCCAGGGCAAGACAAATCTCAGAAGACATGACACTCTTGAAATACAGAATTTTATTTAGAAACTGCTTAAAGTAGAAAAAAACCCTGTCAAGAAAGACCAGGTGGAAAATGGGTTCCCAATAAAATGGAATTTAGGGACAACAAAAGTCTAAAAGGCCACAAAAGAGAAATAGCACCACTGTCATTTGAACAATGGCTAATTACTTGCATTTTTTGGCATTGTTAATCACTGAATCTGGGTTTTCCTCTGAATTCCACACAAAGCATGCACTACACAACAATTTTATCATAAAATACCTGCTTTCTATACACATTTCAGGACAAGCTACCACCAGAAACAAATCAATACAAATACATCCAGGGGCTGAACAATCTCAGTAGTGGGTGACACATATTTTGTAGAATTCTGCCAAACAAAGGAACTGAACCGGCCAAGGGCAAAGCAAATGAGGGAGAGTTAAGGAATGAAATATTTTAAATATTAATAATTAATTCAGACATTGTACTTTATTTTCTGTAAAAGAAAATTAACATTTAGTAACACGCTAATGAGTTTTATCTCCAAAGAGATTAGTGCACTGGCAAAGTATTCGGGTAACAGTGGAGAGCTATGGACAGCAGATACCAAAAACACCCAAGTCTTGCAGATCCCAAGGTAATGATGGCCTTCACTGATCACTCCCTTTGCCAGAGGTCCAGAAAGAACTTGCAGCATGATCACTCGTCAGCTGTACTTCCAATTCTAAGCAGCAAACTTTAAGGAGCCAAAGAGGAGTTCCCATTGGGCAAGGGGAACAGAGAAGAGAAACCCGTTAAATGTAAACTGAGAAAGCAGTAAAATGGGACAAAACCCCCATTCAAATCCCAGAGATGTGGGCAAGTCCCTAAAAGTAGTTGTTAGATTAGAAATCTGGACACACCTCATTTCTTAAGAAAACACAATACATAGAAATTTCAGGAGTAGTTGGAAAAATTGTCAGATAAATGCTCAATGAAAATCGAGCTCTTCAACTCAAGGCTGAAACACACCTTCTATTCATCCAGGCAACAATGCCTTGTGCTTTTCAGCAGGATGCTACTGGTCAGTGACACCAAATGGCTTTACAGGGAAACTTAAATTTTTCTCTTTGGACCACAGCCCAGGCCTGTGAAGATTCAAGCAGTCCTGCAAGGCCTGCAACTGCAGGTTCCAAAAGTTCCAAGGTCTGGCCCTTCCTTCCCAGACACAATGTCAAACACATAAAAACTCCTGTTGTGTTATATTTTCTATTTTGAAATATGGAAGCATATTTTAAATACTCTTAAGGCATTTATTTATTAAAACGTTCTCTGCCAAGACTTCACATTAGTTTAAAATTCAATTCAGTCTTTACATTTCTCTACTGAGGTCACCACCTCAGCTATTACATAAAACCCCTTCTTCAGCATCAGTGTGACCAGCATCCACACGGGAGCCTCATGCTCAGCCTCTTTGTTCCTCAGGTGAACCAACTAGATGTTAATACTGCTCTGCTACAAGGGAAAAGCTCCTAACTCAAACTTATTGGAAAAGGAGTGAAAATTCTGCAAAGTGCACTTTAAGAAGAGGTACTTTTTGCTTATGTAAAGAAACCAGTGAGTCCTCTAAGAATAATAAAAGGGAGTATTTTACAGTTAAGCACATGATTTGGAGTGAAGAATTCGGATGTGCCTCTGCTGATCCAGGCTGTTAATACTCTTCTTGTTCCTCCTGTGGGCCTCCTTCATCAGGTATCACAAAGCCTTCCTGAAAAAGGAAAATGAGAGGGGAAAGCTATTACTCAATACTGAATGAAGGATCGGTTTCTACTGCAGGTTCGCTTTCCTCATATTTAAAGCCTCTCACAGTTAACAGTTCTTCCTGTCTCTACTGCACACTTGGCATTTACTCCCACAGGCCAAGTAACTGCTGTTTTAATTTTGGGCAGTGGAATCATATCTTACATAAAGCAAAAATTGAGCACAATCAAATTTACCCTCAATATTTTTGGGATGATGGATATGCACATTGTCTTAATTACAGAGATTATTTCACTCGTATCATTATGCACATTTTTTTTTGAGAGGTTTTTTCTCGCTATAGGGCGCGTGCGCTCGCCAGACAGACAGAGAGAGACATAGAGACAGAAAGCGAGAAATCACCCCCCAGGGGGGATGGTCACGCCGCAATCCCTTCTCCTCCATTCTCCTCTCGGGATCTTGGGCACGCACGCACACGTGCCCGGCGTGAGTTTTAAGCCACCGGGTCCGGGACGCGAACCGCGGTCGACTACGTGGGAATCCAGCGACATAGCCATTACGCTAACTGCTGGTTCCCTCATTATGCACATTTTTAAAAGGTGCAGCAATTACATGCAAACTATATCTTAACAAGTTGTTGGAAAAGAAAGAAGATTTTTGTCTCAAAAATCCCTAAAGTCCCCATAAAGATCTGTACCCTATCATTTCCTCTCAATAAACTCTCTACACAGCTCTTCCTTTATGCACTCCTTTGATTATTCTTAGGAACTATGCCTTACCCAAAATACCTGCAACAGCAAAGCTGACCCGACATGAGAGGGGTGGGAAATCCAAGCATGATCACGGTAGTCACCTCAGGCTCACTCCTCGGCATTCTGGCATGCATGTACAGCAGGGAATGACTGTACTACTCTACTCCACAGTAAAAATAAGGCTTCTCTTTCAACCATTACCTTATTTTTTTAAAACCAAGTCTCTATACCTGAGTTTATTTAAGACATGACACCACTAATACTCAGATTAGATCAAGGATCCTCTATATCTTCATCATCTTTGTTTTCGTTATCTAGCACAGATCCAGTCCTAAATAAGGATTTATTGAACAGACCATGAGCTGTTCAGTCACCTGTTCTAATCCTCCACAATTCTTAAGATGTGTTTAGAGGACAGTGATAATAGCACTGATACTAACTTCTACCTGTACAGTGCCACACACACTACAAATAGTTTGCACTCTTGGGACCAGCAGTTAGCGTAATGGCTATGTTGCTGGACTCCCACGTAGTCGACTGCGGTTCGAGTCCCGGACCTGGTGGCTTAAACTCACGCCGGGCACGTGTGCATGCGTGCCCAAGATCCTGAAAGGAGAATGGAGGAGAAGGGATTGCGGCGTGGCCATCCCCTCTGGGGGGTGATTTCCTGCTTTCTGTCTCTCTGTCTCTCGCTCTGTCTTTCTGGTGAGCGCACGCACCCTATAGCAAAAACCTCTCAAAAAAAAAAAAAAAAAAAAAAAGTTTGCACTCTGACCCTATAGGCCTTGCTAGGCATGTGGGAGAATTACAGATGTGACCACTGAACAGTGGACACAGCCTGGTATCAAACCTTCACTCTGGGGGAAAAGAGTCGTCCCTGATCAACTAACACATAATACTGGCAGAGCTGGCTGTGTAATAAACGTGGACCTGAAGAACGTTGATCATAAAGTGCTCTGAGGGAGTAAGAGCCCAGGGGAGAGACACACCACCCTGACAGCTATGGACAGCAAACTCTGAAAAAAGGCCCACAGGCCTGGTTCTCCAGGGCAAACTTGGGGCTCTGAGAATACAGAAGCCACACCTCGGGTCCAAGTTGCAGGGGATAGGGTAGGAGATGCTTCTGGCTAAAAGCGTTTTGTGGCACTCATCAGCTAGCAGTGGCCACAAACTACAGAAGCTCTGCAAGCCAGACATTTCCTTATTCTATGCCTTCATCAGGGATCACAGACCTCAAGGCAGAGGCTGAAGATGGGTAGAGGTACCTTCTGGTTAATCTTGAGGAATCAAAAATGAAGTCTTTTGGTGACTGCCACACTGGAAGGTGACAAGCCTCAGCGTAGTTTATTAAAGCTGACTAGAGGGGACCAGCAGGTGGCGTGGTGGTTGAGGCGCTGGACACTCCCACATGGCCGACCACGGTTCGAGACCTGGACCTGGTGGCTCGCTTTCTCACTTCCCTCTCTCTCTCTCTGGTCAAATTAAAATGAAGGAATGAATGAATAAATAAATCTTATTAAAAAAAAAAAAAGCTGACTAGATAAAACTTATTTTCTCTTAGGTTACAAAATGGAAAGTATCCCCATGTCAACACATACATCTGTGGCATAGAGAATGTCTACAATCCGCTGCAACACAGGGTCATTTTCCCCCTCATTCTCCTGGCAAATCAATTCAATGTTCCTTAGCTTTCCAAAGTAGAAATCTCTTTCTTTCTCCAAGTCTTCAACAGTAAGTTTCAACACATTGACCTGTAGAAGAAAGAGTGAGACACTTGGCATTAGGGCACCAATAAAGTATCAAACTATAACCCCAAAGGAGATGGGGTCTTTGACCAAACTCTAATATGGACAATAACCCACTTCAGTTTAATGTCAGTTTTTTCCCAGCACTTAAACAACACGGACTTGTTCATGACAACCTTGATTATGAATGTTTCTGGTAAAGAACAGAATACATCTGAAACGTGTGAGAACTTCTTGTGCATTGAGAAAGGATCATGAAGAGAAAACAAGAGTACCAAATATAGAAGTAAAATCAAAACCCAAAGCTCAACAAGATAACCAACAATCATAAACTGAGTCCTTACCAGAGAATTTGTCAAGTGAGTCAAGTCTGGCTACATAGGAAATCAATGGAAAGGAAGGGTCTGATTCTCCAGAGCCCTAATGAAAGGCTATGATTCCTACAAAGAGGCTACAGAAAAATAAATCTTGGGACCAACAGATGGCATAATGGTTACATTGCTGGACTACCACGTAGTCGACCGCTGTTCAAGTCTTGGACCTGGTGACTTAAAACTCACACTGGGTGCACGTGTGTGTGTGCCCAAGATCCCAAGAGGAGAAGTGATTGGGGCATGGCCATCCCCACTGGGAGGTGATTTCTCACACTCCCTCTCTGTTTCTCTCCAGTGAGCATCCACGCCCTATGGCAAAAACCTAAACAAACAAACAAACAAAAAAAAAAAAAAAAAAGAAAAGAAAAAAATAGTGTGAAGTTTGGGGCCAGCTCCATAGTTCAGTGGTTAAGCCCTATGCACAGGGAGCTGGACCCCACATGGCCAACTAGGGTTAGAATTCCAGTCCTATCAGCTTCACACCAGCTCATTCACATAACACCCAGGATCCTGATGGGATGGGGAACTAGAAGAAAAAGGATTGTTTCATGACCAGGCTTCATTGGCAGGGTACCTTCTTTTTCTCTTATGCACAGGTGTGCACACATGCTCTTTATCATGAATAAAACATAAGGGGCCAGCAGGTATCATGGTAATTAAGGCACTGGACTCCCACATGGTTGACCATGGTTCAAGTCACAGACCAGGAAGTTTTCTTTCTCTCTTTTTCTCTCTCTCTCTCATCAAATTAAAAAATAATAAAAAATAAAATAGGGGACCAGTAGGTGGCGTGATGGTTAAGGAGATCAACATTCCCACATGACTGACCATGGTTCAAGTCTTGGACTTGGCGGCATGCTTTGTCTCTCTCTCTCTCTCTCTGTGTCTCTCTCTGGTCAAATTAAAAATGAACGAATGAATAAATAAAATTAAAAATAAAATAATTATTAAAAAATAATAAAGTAACTCTTTTTAAAAATAATTAAATAAAATAAATTTTAAAACTTGAAAAACTGGGGCACCAGCAAATGGCAATGGTAGCTAAGGCACTGGATTCCCACATGGCTGAATGTGGTTCAAACCCTGGACCCAGCAGCTTGAAAATCACACCACTTATATGTGCATGTATGCCCAAAATCCCAGGAGGAAAATGGAGAAGAGATTGTGGCACGGCCATCACCCCTGGGAGCAGGGGTGATTTTTTACTTTCCCTCTGTCTCTCTGGCGAGTACACATGCCCTACAGAAGAGAAAATTAAAAAAAAAATATCTGTGGTAAGGCCCAGCAGCAGTGACTAGCACTGGCAAGACACTGTACTCTGTAGGCTGAGACCACTTGAAAGTCCCAGGCTCAATTCCTGGTCCAACCTTAGGGCCTGGCATGGTGGCATGCACCTATAGGCCCAGCTAAGAGGCTGAAGCAGAAGGACTACTACAACAAAACCAGTCAAAACAAAAAATAGCTACCTAGCTATCCATCTGTCTGTGGCTAGTAATCAAGGTCACTCTGAGAATCTTCACTTTTAGTACAGCAATAACAACATAGAAAGCCCAAGGAGAATCTTTCAGGCCTGTGCTGGCCACTACAGAGGCCATTAGCCACATATAGCTATACCAATGTGACTGAGAAGGGCAATATTAAACACAACGTCATATTTCAAAGGCCTAACATAGCCTTCACATGTAGACCACTTCACTGATAACTGATTACAGTGACTGCATGTTAGTCTATCTTTGATATATTGGATGTGTTATTAAAATTAATTTTACATGTTTCTTAAGTTTACTTATTCATTTCTTCCACAAGAGAAAGAGAGGGGAGCACTCTAACTAGGTCCTCATGCCACAATGCAACCCAAATCAGTACCAACTCCAGGAGGAGAACAGAGAAGGGACTGAGGCATGGCCATCCCCCCCCGAGGGATGATTTCTCATCATCACTCTCACTGCCTCTCTCCTGCGAGCACACATGCCCCCCCCCCAAAAAAAAAAAAAACCTTAAAAACATAAAAACAAACCCTTAAAAACATAAAAACAAAACCCTTTGAGGGCCAAACAGGACATCTATGGCAGGACTGGACCAGCTGGGTGAGAATGTTTGATCCTAGCCTTCCAGGCTAAATGAAGACAGTAGTGACTGAACTAGCAGCGTCTGCCCCTTTAGACTCCAGCCCTCCCCAGTATCTTGAGACACACACACACAACACAGTGTCAAACCTCCTTTTCAAGCACACAAGCCCTCCTAACGACAACTGTTAAAGTTCTACTGCACTGACCATGCAAACCAGCTAATTCCCCCAACTCCATTCACAACCTCCCTTGTGAGAATTGTGGCTCTTGCTTTCACAGGCTGATACCAGACAAATCATCTTGAATGATATCAAAAAGCTCCTTCCAGTAACCAACCAAGTGGCATGGTGGTTAAGGCAGCTGATCCCACATGGCCAATTACATGGTTCAAGTCTTAGACCCAGCAGCTTGAAACACACACCAGGGCATATGTGCCCCAAATCCTGAGAGAACAATGGAGAAGGGATTGAAGCACAGTCATCTTCCCAAGGGATGCTTTCTCAGTCCCCTCAACCCCACCCCAAGTAAGTGTACACACCCTATAACAAATTAAAAAAAAAAAAAAAAAACTTCCAGGACTCAGGCAAGTCTTTTGTGTCTTGGAAGTTTCTCCAATGCGTAGAAGTTATTTGCCTCAGAACCAGCAAGTGGTGCAGTGGTTAAGGTGTTGGACACTCCTACATAGTCGACCACAGTTCGAGTCCCGGATCTGGTAGCTTGCTTTCCCACTTTCCCTCTTCTCTTTCTCTCTCTCATCAAGTTAAAATAAATTAATGAATAAGTAACAATGAATAAATAACTCTTTTTTTAAAAAAAAGTAATTTGCCTCAAGTAATTATTCGATGAAATGATTCATCGAAGGGTGGGTACAGGGAAAAAGATTTCCATACATCTTAGGTAAATCACACAATGTCTACCTCCCCATTTAGCAATGACTACCTGATCTAGGCTCTGGAGTTAAATACACCTGCATTCACATCCTACCTCATCCTTCGCAGGGCTGCTGCAAAAGCAACAATTTGTTTTCTGTGAATTTCAAAAGAACATGTCAGGGGCCAACAGGTGCTGTAGTGGTTAAGGCACAGGATTCTCATATGGCCAGCCATGGTTTGAGTGCCAGACCCAGTATGCATGCATGCCCAAAATCCCAAGAGAAGAATGAAGAAGGCACTGCACAGTGGCCATCCCTTCAGGGGGTGATTTCTCCCTTTCCCTCTGTCTCTTTCCAGTGAGCACGTGCACCCTATGGCAAAAACCTAAAGCAAGTAAAAAGTACACGTCAGTAGTTATCTCACTCTGTCAAGATCACAGACAAGAACTATAATAATCGCAGCTGTCTTTTATCCACTGCCATTTATCCCAATAGTGTTGGTACCAAAAACCACTCTGGGCACTTCTACTATAAGCAAGCACTAGTCATACTTCACATTAGACAGTAAGTTCAGAGTTTAACTGACCTGCCTGGGGTAGAAGTGGCTGAGCTAGTTTTACTTCTCCTCTCATCTATGTAACCCAAAGCCTGTGCGCCAACACTGAGGACACCAGCTGAGCCAAGAGCAGCAGCATCCCACAGAACTGGAAACATCTCCTGGGGAGCACAAGTTCACTTGCTGGCCACCCAGCCTCAGCATTAACAACCCCACACTCTCTCGGAGTTCTCGGAAACTTTCCTGTGTGGAGTCATATCTCAAAATGAATACAAGGCAGTCTCCTTATTTGCCGGGACTTCTGACCTTCACAGTGCCCAGAAGGTGCTCAAGGCAGTGACGCTGATTCCAAGGATGAAGATGGTGACCATCATTCCAACACTGCCAAGGGTACAAACGTGTAAAAAAAAAAAAAAAAACATAAAAAAGAATGCAAAATCAAAATGAGATCTTGGGCCAGCAGGTGGCGTGGTGGTTAAGGGTGCTGGGCTCCCACATGGCCGACTGCAGTTCGAGTCCTGGACCTAGTGGCTTGCTTTCTCACTTTCCCTCTCTCTCTCTCTCTCACTCACTCTGCCCCTCTCTGGTCAAATTAAAATCAATGAATAAAAATAAATAAAATTTAAAAAAAAAAGAGAGATCTTTGGGCAGGTTCTCATGTGCTGAACCCCTGGGAGTAAGGGTCTGGGTCATGAAGGATTCTGTGAGGGAATTTCTTCCATTAGAACTTGATTTTTAGGAAAGTAAAATTTTGGGGCTGGCAGGTGGCATTGTGGTTAAGAGCACTGGACTCCCACATGGCTGACCACAGTTTGAGTTCTGGACCTGGCAGCTTGCTTTCTCGCTTTCCCTCCCTCTTTCTCTCTCATTCAGTCCCTTTCTGGTCAAATTAAAATGAATAAATAAATAAAATTAAATAAAATAATTCTTAAAAAAAAAGGATTCATATAAACTAACTGACTGGAATCAAGAGCATACTGGATTTTTAAATGACATTAATTAAAAGAATAATTCAAAAGCAAACAAAACAGCTACATGGCCTAGAAAGAAATGTCTGAAAGTCTAAAATTTGTTCTGATCCAAAGACATCAACACATACTTCAAGAATAAACTTATTCTGGAGAAGACACTACCACAATCACTGAACTATGAAGGAAAAACCAGGAGAGCAACAGGCTTGCATACATACCAGTATGACTCTAACCTCTACTCTTCAGTGACCCCAGGAATCAGCAGAGACAGTGGAGTCTCCTTGTAAAAAATTACTTGAGAGAGTCACAGTGGTGCAGTAGGACACAACGCCTTCAAGGCTGAACTACATGGGAAAGTTCTAGGTTTGTATCCAGAGACCTCACGAGGGCACTGGGCACGTGTGTGCCTACGACCCAGACTGGCTGAAACTGGGGGTAGACTGTGGCATCAGGACAATGCTGGGGATGCTATCTTGCTCTCTCACTCATAAAGGAAATAAACTTTACTTTTAAAATTTACTATTCAGAAAGGAATCCTCTTTATCTTGTGTCAGAACCAAAATTTAAGAGACACTTAAAATCTCACAGGATTCTGAGAGCCTTCCAGAAACATTCAACAAGGTTCTAAGACCTGGCTTCCAAACAGCCACAGGTTTCTGTCACTCCAGGAGAGCCTGGCAGTGCCTGATCCCTTCACTTCCACTCCCACCGGCACCCCATGCTCCCTCACACACGTCACAAGGGCTGCTCTGGCAGGTCTTCTCTATGAGCACAGCCTTCTCTGGACACTGCAGCAAGTGTCCTGCCCCCACCGGCTCCTGTCCTTGACACAAGCAGTCCTACCTGCTGCATCAATTCGGCTGCTTCATCATCCCCGTTGCCCACACCAGGATTTTTTCGCACCACCCCTGGGCCAGCCTTAGGAGTTGCAGTAGTTCTCTGTGTTGAAATGGGCCTCTGTGGGGCTAAAAGAAGAACAAAGGGTTTTTAAGTCATGAAATACCTAAAACAAAAAATCCACAACACAACAAGGGGAGATTGTGATCAACTGCCTTCCACAGGTGCTGGGTGAAGGGGACCAATGCCAGAGACCCCAGCATGCAAGACAACACCCCACGTTTGCCTAAAGTGTTTTTTTATCCAAGCAACAGAGTTAAGTACCAATTTTAGCCATGCTCCTTCGTGTTGGGAGTAAGTCCTTCAGTGAGGTCTTTTCTCCGCTGCAGTAAATAGGACTATCATCTGAAAGAAGTAGTCGGTCTGGTGCACACAGATGATCTACCTGAACCCAGCTCCAGCCAAATCCACAATGGCAGCTTCTGGAGCTAAGGCAAGCTTCACGCTAGAAGGGAGCTCACAGGAAGCCCAGGCTTCCCCGTCTAGCAAGTTAAATGATCCTAACTCATCCCCTCAGACGCCCTGCATTAGAAGGAATCCACAGCGGTGGGAGATCCTGCTCTTACCATTAATTACTTCAAATTCAGTATCTTTGCTCACTTTTTAGGAGGTGTTTAGGTGTTTAGGTCAAGAGAGAAAAGCATCAGACAAACTAGGATTTATTGCCTTTTCTCAGCTGTCTACCAAAAGGAGACAAAGGCAAGGAAAAAGTAGCAAAGGAGGCCCAACCTATCTACAAGTTAAAAATAATCAAAAATGAGCTCAAGACAGATGCATCATTCATGTCTTCACTGATTCAATTAGCATTTATTTGATAAAACTTATATACTAGGACCAGCAGGTGATGTAGTCATTAAGGCCCTGGACTACCATATGGCCGACTCCAGTCTGAGTCCCAGACTTGGTGGCTTGAAAAATCACACTGGGTACGTGTGTGTGTGTGCCCAAAATCTTGAGAGGAGAATGAAGAAGGGATTGCGGTGTGGCCAATCCCCCGGGGGGAGTGATTTCTCACTTTCCCTCTCTCTAGTTCTCTCTCTGTGGTGAATGCACATGCCCTACAAACTTGTACATTACGCCAGGCTTAGAAACATCTGCTCTTCCTGACAAGCTAAAGTCCTTCATCCACAGGCATAGACATTTCCTCTGGATGGCTCTCTATAACAGGTCTATCCTGAGGGGCCAGGAGATGGTATAGTGGTTATATCACTGGATCTCAGATGGCCAACTGAGGTTCGAATCCCAGACCCAGTAGCTTGAAAATCATGCTGGGTGTGTGTGCATGCATGTCTAAGATCCCAGGAGGACAGCAGAGGAGAAGAGATTACGGCATGGCCAACCCCCCTGAAGGGTGGTTTCTCACTTTCCCTCTTACTGCCTCTGCCTCTCTCTATATAGCAAGTATATGCACCCTATAGATAAAGCGCTTTAAAAAAAAAAAAAAAAAAAAAAAAAAAAAAAAACTCAGGTCTACCCTAAAGACTAAATGCTTAATGCAAGTCTCCACCAACTGTCAGCAGCATCTGAAATATGAAATATACAGGGTTATCTATGCAGTTACTCATTCCAAATGGCTAAAAATAAAAGTACTCAGTATCTGAAGAAATTGGAACCCTCATATGCTTCTGATGGGAATGTAAATGGGTTCATCCACTTTGGAAAACAGGAAGCTCTGCAAAAGGTTAAACACAGAGTTACCATATGCCTCAGCAATTCTGCTCCAAGAATATATATTCCCAAGAGAAATGAAACGTGTCCGTGCAAAAACTGAACATGACTCTTCACGGCAGCATTATTCACCATAGCCAAAAGTGGAAACAACACAAATGACCATCAAATGATGGGCAAATAAAATGAGGCAGTCATACAATGAATTATTATTCTGCAATAAAAAGGATTTAAGTACTGATACATGCTACATGGATGAACCTTATAAATATTATGCTAAGTGAAAGAAACCAGACACATGATGATAGAATCACACTATGATTCTATTTATATGAAATGCCCAGAACAGGCAAATTCTTAGAAACAGAAAATAGATCAGTGGTTGCCTAAGGCTGAAAGGAAGGGGGAAGAATAGGAGTAAATGGGAAGTGACTGCTACTAAGCATGTACAAGGTTTCTTTTTGGGGTGATGAAAACGTTCTAAAATTGTGTTAAAGATTGCACACTCTTTGGGGACCAGCAGATGGCATGGTGGATAAGGTGCTGGACACTCCCACATAGCCGACCATAGTTCAAGTCCTGGACCTGGTGGCTTGCCTTCTCACTTTCCCCCCACCCCTCTCTCTCTCTGTCTCTCTCTGGTCAAATTAATGAATGAGGGACCAGTGGATAGTGTAATGGTTATGTCGCTGGATTCCCACGTAGATGGCTGAGGTTCGAATCCCAGACCCTGCGGCTTAAAACTTACACTGTGGGGCCAGCAGGTGGTGTGGTGGTTAAGGTGTCGGACTCCCACATGGCTGATCACGGTTCAAGTTCTAGACCTGGCGACTTACTTGCTTTCTCACTTTCCCTCCCTTCCTCTCTCTCTCTCTCTGTTTCTGTCTCTCTCTGATGCGTACACATGTCCTGTAGCAAATCAAAGAATAATGATAATGATAAAATTATTTTTTAAATGAATGAATAAAATTAAAAATTCTTTTGTTAAAAAATGATGGCACACTCTTTGAATATACTTAATGAACTATATACTTTAAATGGGTGAAACGCATGGTATATGAATTGTATCTTAATAATGCTATTTAAAAGTATTCAACTGGGGGCTAGCAGGTGGCATGGTTGTTGGTGCCACTGGACTCCCACATGGCTGACCATGGTTCAAGTCCTGGACCTGGTGGCTTGCTTTCTCCTCTTCCCTCCCCCGCCCCCTCTCTCCCTCTGTCCCTCTCTGGTCATAGTTAAATAAATATAAAAGTTAAATAAAATGATTCCTTAAAAAAAAAAAAGTACTCAACTGACCCTCTCTACTACTAGACAATCAACATCTCTCGTGGTACAACCTTAACTAATGTTCTTGCTATCTTTTGGAAAAGGTAGACTTAGGATCTGTAGAAAATCTGCCCTGTTCTAACCAGTAGAATATTTATCTTGCCCTATACATGTTCTATGAGTATGTTATCGCAAACACATCTTGGGAAACCTATTAAGCCAAGACCTTTTTGAGATGGTCTCTGAAAAGAGCCTGCCACTATATCCCAGACTACTAGCATCGTAACACACCGAAGCCACTAATGGGCAGCAGGCCTAGGAAAGGCAGGGAAGCCAAGAGTAAGCACAGGGAGCTCGTCTGGAGGCAGAATGAGAATGCAGGCAGTCACAATGAGCAATCTAGAAGGCTCCTTCAGGCTCTGAGAGTTGAGGTCTGGTTGTAACTTCCCATCCTAGGGTTCTGTGAAATGTGCTTGGTTTTCCAATTAACTACAGCTCTCTTTTATGTGAGCTACCTGAGGAGTTTCTAATCCACTTGACTGAAAGAGCTATGGCAGGACTACATATAGTTACTCATTCAGGCCTCAAAAACAACCCTCTGGAGCAAGTATTACAATTTTCATTATATACAGGAGGAAATTGTGGCAGGTGTGAACTGGCTTACACAGCAAGGCAGAGACCTAAGAGACACAAATCTGCCTGACGCCAGAATCCATACTCTTATGGGCCGGCAGGTGGCATAGTAGGTAAAGGCACTGGATTCCCATATGGTTGACTGTGGTTTGAGTGTGGACCTGGGGGCTTGCTTTCTCACTTACCCTTTCTCTCTCTGGTCAAATTTAAAAAATAATAATAACAAATGGAATTAAATAAATACTAAAAAGAAAGAAAGAAAAAAGGAATTCATACTCTCGTCACATGGTTGGGATTACACTTAAGACCCTAAGCCTATGGCTACTCAAAAAATGCGGATTAAACATTGTATGAATGACTACCTGGAATACCATTTTTTGGACATGTTTTGGACTGTTTTGTTTATTTGGTTTTTTACCTGCACTGCTAGAGCTGAGAGGTTTCTTCGGTTTATTCAGAGCTGGAGCAACAAGAGAGGGAGCCACTGCAGTCTCTTGACCTTGTCTGGCAGCTACAGGGTCATAGTCTTTTCCATCATAGTTTGCATCAAAAAACTTCTTGAACCACTGAACAAATTCAAAATTGTCCTGAAACTTTCCTTTTACTAATTTGTCCACAGGAATTATCTGCAGAGAAAAATCAAGCCTATTAAAGCTCAAAACAAGAGACGTCTTGGGCAAGCACCAAACTTGTCCATTCATCAAATCAGCAGAAAGCTCTGCCAGAAGAAGAAAAAAACATTTAGGGAACTGAGTACTAAACCCCTGTAAGTTTATAGGGCAGGTTTCATTCAGTTTGCCTTCAAATGAATAATAACACCTCCCAACCTCTTCCCAGTTCTACAAATTTATGAAAAAGAATCAAACAAAAACCAAGTAAGCACCACATAATTACATACACACTGAAACACATCCGAAGATGTGATACACCTGTCATTCCACTATGAAGCATAAATCTATGGGCTGGCTCCATGGTATAAATAGGATAAAAAGTGTGCTACCCAAGAGAAGCTAGATACCACCTGGCAACTGTGGTTCGAATCACCAGCCCACTGAGCCCGAAATACGCCAAGCGTGTGAAGTGCCCAAGATCTGAGAGGCTAGAGGAGGGAGACTGTGGTACAACCAGACTTTGTGAAAGATGCTCCTTTCTCTCTCTCCCTCCACCCCTTTCTCTCCCGCTCTCTTGTGCATGCATGCACTCTATAAAGAATAAAAAAGTAAAGGTAAATTCCTCCATGCAACTTGCATGGCCACAGTGCCTTTCACAAAGTATAAAATCCATAAAACAAACCCACCAAAAGCATCCACAATGAGCTGTTTTAAAAAAAAATTCTAACTTAAAAATAGGTCAAGGTGCAGAATCAGCCTCACGATAGATTTCTACAAAATAGCATGTTTACCAAGAAATTCCAATTCTATCAAAAACATATTTAAGAACCCTGCAAGTTTTTCTTATTGTACAAAACAGAGTTATCAGGGATGATTCCAAATTACTGACATGCTGGCTACAGCTTAACTACCTTTTAATCTACAAAGATTCCAGAAGCAACAGTATTAAAAGAAAGAAAACGGGAGGAGGCTAACAGGTGGCATGGTGGTTAAGGCACTGAACTCCCACATGGCCGACCACAGTTCAAGTCCTGGATCCACTGCCAGGAATTCTCCTCTTCTTAGAGGAAAATGGAAATGGAACTATAGTGTGGTCACCCCCTCAGGGGTGATTTCTCACTCACCACCTCTCTCTCTGGCAAGTGCACATGCCCTATGGCAAAAACAAACAAACATACAAACATACATAAGAGTGGGGTAGGGGGCCCCAGCAGTGACATAGTGCTTAGGCAGCTGGATCCTACATGTCCAACTACATGGTTCAAATCCCAGATCTGGTGGCTTGGGAGACACGCTGGGTGTGTATGCATGAATGCCCCAAGTCCCCAGAGAAGATGGTGGAGAGTGGACTGTGACATGGCCACCCTCACTGGAAATCCTTTCTCACTTTCTCTCTCAGTCTCTAGCTAGCACACATGCCCCATAGCAAAAGTTCGAGGGAAAAAAACAGAAGTTGGGCCTGGGTTGGCTCAATGGTCTGATGATTATGAAAGTCAGATCCTGCGCAGCTGACCACATGGTTCGAGTCTCAGATAGGTGGCTTGAGAAACACAGCAGACATATGTGCATGCATACCCCAAATCTCAAAAGGACAGAAGAGATAAAAGAGAAGCAAATGCAGCATGACCATGCCCTGTGCGCAGTGCCTTCTCTCCCTTTCTGTCGCTCTGGCAAGCACGTGCACACTAACCTAAAAAAAAGAGACAAGACAAACAGAAAAATAGGGCCGGCCCTGTGGCACAGCAGTAATGAGCTGCACAAAAGCTGGATCTCATGTGGCAACCACAGCTCAAATCCCCAGCCCAGTCAGCTGGAAACATATCAGGCATGCTCTCTCCTGAGGTCCAACTGGAGGACTACAGGAAGGCTCTCACAGTATGATCAGACCCTGGTAAAGGGTGTACATATCTCTCCCTCCGTCCCCCTCTCTCTCTCAACCAAGTAGGTGCTCAATTATAAATTTTTTAAAATTATTTATTAAATTTCATTTATTCATTCATTTTATTTTTAATTTGACAGAGAGCGAGAGAAAGAAAGAAAGTGAGAAAGCAAGCTACCAGGTCCAGGACTTGAACCGTGGTCAGCCATGTGGGAGTGTCCAGCACCTTAACCAACATGCCACCCACTGGCCTCTCAATTATAAATTTTTTAAAAAGGAAAAAAGAATATACATAATAATCTAAACAATATCCACTCTTCCAGCAAATAAATAAAATACTGTAAAAATTACCTTATATGATACTCAAATATTTACAAATAAAATAATTGAACTCACTGCCAAACAATCCACAAATATGTAGGGTGGGTAGAGGTAGAGTTAAAACAAAATTGGCCAGGACCAACCCTATGACCTAGTGGTTAAGGGAGCAGGATCCCGCATGGCCAACCACATGGTTCAAATCCTGGTTCTGTCAGCTTGGAAAACCTGTGAGGCACATGTGTGTGGATACCCCAAACTCTGCTGAGGAGGAGAAATGGAGAAGGGATTGTTGCAAGATCACACACCGTCAGGGGGTGCTTTCTCCCATTATCCTCAACCCTCATCACTCAGGCAAAAAAATAGATAAATAAATAATTAGCTATGATACCATTGAGGTACATGGATTATGCTATTCTCTCAACCTATGCGTACATGAGCCATTTTCTTTCTTTCTTTTTTAAGAATTACTTTTGGGGGAACCAGCAGTTAGCATAATGGCTATGTCGCTGGATTCCCACGTAGTCAACCACGGTTTGCGTCCCGGACCCGGTGGCTTAAAACTCACGCTGGGCACGTGTGCGTGCGTGCCCCAGATCCCAAGAGGAGGATGGAGGAGAAGGGATTGCGGCATGGCCATCCCCCCGGGGGGTGATTTCTCGCTTTCTGTCTCTCTGTTTCTCTCTGTCTGGTGAATGCACGCGCCCTATAGCAAAAACCTCTCAAAAAAAAAAAAAACTCACACCAGGCGCGTGTGCGTGCATGCCCAAGATCCTGAGAGGAGAATGGAGAAGGGATTGCAGCGTGACCATCCCCCCTGGGGGGGGGGTGATTTCTCGCTTTCTGTCTCTATGTCTCTCTCTGTCTGTCTGGCGAGCGCACGCGCCCTATAGCAAAAAAAAAAAAAAAAACCTCTCCAAAAAAAAAAAAATAAGAATTACTTTTGAGGTAGGCAGGTGGCATGGAGGTAAGGATGCTGAATTCCCACATGGGCAACCAAGGTTCGAGTCCCAGACCTGGTGGCTTGCTTTCTCTCTCTCTCTCTCTCTCTCTCTCTCTCTCTCTGTCCCTCTCTGGTCAAATTAAAACAAATAAATAAATAAAACAAATAAAGTTAAACAAATAATTCTTGGGGCCAGCAGGTGGCATGGTGGTTAAGGGTGCTGGACTCCCGCATGGCTGACTGCAGCTCAAGTCCCAGACCTAGTGGCTTGCTTTCTCACTTTCTCTCACTCACTCACTCTGTCCCTCTCTAGTCAAATTAAAAAATAAATAAATAAACAAATAAACAAATAACTAAAAATGTATCTTACAGAGAAAATAGGATCTACATTATATATTTCTGATCTAAGACATTTACCAATGATATACAAGAGTAAAAAAAAAAAATAGTAATTCTAAAAAAAAAAAAATTACTTTTAACTTTATTTTTATTTATTTAAATTTGACCACAGTGGGACAGAGAGATAGAGAAAGTGAGAAAGCAAGCCACCAGGTCTGGGACATGAACCGCAGTCAGCCAAGTAGGAGTCCAGCGACTTTAACCATCATGCTACCTGCTGGCTATACATGAGACATTTTCTATACTCAAAAATACCAGAACTAAAGGATTACTATAAATAAGCTAGACCTATTAAAATATACTTGAAAAGTAAGTATTCTTATAATACAAATGCTTAACTTTATATGTTGCGCAGAGATAAAACTAAACTAAGACTGATCTCAGTGGTTAAGGTGCTGGACTCTCATATGGCTGACCACAATTTAGGTCCTGGACCTGGTGGTTTGAAACTCACAAAGGGCATGTACACCCTGGGGGTGATTTCTCGCTTTCTGTCTCTGCCTTTCTGGTGAGTGCACACACACTATAGCAAAAACCTCTCCCCCAAAAAATAAATAATAGTAAGACAACAACTAATCAAAATAAAATACCACACACCATGGAGCCAGCAGGTAGCATGGTGGTAAAATACTGAACACTCCCACGTGGCTAACCACAGTTCAAGTTCTGGACCTGATGGCTTGCTTTCTCACTTTCCCTCTCGCTCTGTGTGTGTCCCTCTCTAGTCAATTTAAAATAAAATGAATAAACAAATAAAACTAAATAAATAATTCTTAAAAAAAAAAAAAAAAAAAAAAAGACACACCAAAAAGATAATTACAGGTATTTTGAGAAGGGATTGTGGAGCAGTCATCCCCTCTGGGGGGGTGGGGTGGGGTGATTTCTCACTTTCTGTCTGTCTGTCTCTCTGTGTGTCTCTGGCAAACTGACACGTCCTATAGCAAAAATCTCTCGGAAAAAAAAAACAAGGATAAACCCATAGGGCTGGCAGGTGGTGCAGTGGTTAAAGGCACTGGTCTCCCATATGGACAAACACAGTTCGAGTTCCAGACCTGGCAGCTTGCTTTCTCACTTGCCTGCTAGCACTCACTCTCTCTCATCAAATTGAAAAAATTAAATAAATAAAGTTGAATAAAATAATTTGTTTTTTAAAAAAAGGATAAACCCTGGGAACCAGCAGTTAGCGTAATAGCTATGTCGCTGGACTCCCACGTAGTCGACTGCGGTTCACGTCCCAGACCCGGTGGCTTAAAACTCACGCCAGGTGCGTGTGCGTGCGTGCCCAAGATCCCAAGAGGAGAATGGAGGAGAAGGGATTGCGGCATGACCATACCCCCTGGGAGGTGATTTCTCGCTTTCTGTCTCTATGTCTCTCTCTATCTGTCTGGCGAGTGCACGCGCCCTGTAGCGAAAACTTCTCAAAAAAAAGGATAAACCCTTTTAATGAGGGGGAGAAATATGCTTAATTTCACAATAACCTGGGGCCAGCAGACGGCATAATGCTTACATCACTGGAATCCCAGTAATAGATCATGATTCGCATCCTAGACCTGGTGGCTTAAAACCTGACACTGAGCACATGTGCGTGCCCAAGATCCCAAGACGAAAATGGAGGAGAAGGAACTGCAGCATGGCCACCCTATGTGGGGGTTCTCACTTTCTGTCTCTTGTCTCTCCAGCAAACACATGCACCCTATAGCAAAAAAGTCTCTCAAAAAAAAAACAAACAGGCGTAGTACATGTGCTCATGAAGCCTAGTGGTACTTTCCAATAAACTCAGAGGGAGGAAGGAGCTTCCTCGCACACACTAGGGATTCTCCTTATATCCTGGTATAAAAAGCAAGTGCTCGACTGGCAGGTAGTTAGGGGCACCGGACTCCCACATGGCTGACCGTGGTTCAAGTCCCGGACCTGGCAGCTTGCTTCCTCACTCCCCCCCACCCCGCCCGCTTACACTCCGTCCCTCTCTGGTCAAATTAAAATAAATAAAATAATTCTTTAAAAAGAAATCTTTGTTTACTCCAATAAAGTGTCCCTTGTACTTAAAAAAAAAAAAAGGCAAGAGTTTCTGGGCCAGCCTTCTAGCCTAGAGGTTAATGAAGCTGGATCCCACAAGGGTGACCACGGTTTGAATCCTTAACCCTGGCAGCTTAAAAAACACACCAGGTACAAATCAAGTATACCTAAAATCCTGACAGGTTGGAGAAGGGAGTGTGATGTGACCGTGGTCCACTAAGGGGTACACTCTCTCCCTCTTCCTGTCTCTCTCTGGCAAGCATGCATGCCTTCTGGCAATTAAATTTTTAAAAGGGAGGGGCCTGTAAGGTGTGCTTTACAGATGAAAACCCAGAGACTAAGAGAATTAGATTACAGAGACTTTTTTTTTTAAAAGAATTATTTAATTTTATTATCATTATTTTATTTATTTTTTTGAAGTTGACCAGAGAGAGACAGAGAAGGAAAGTGAGAAAGCAAGCTGCCAAGGTCCAGGACTCAAACCACGGTCAGCCATGTGGGAATCTAGCTGCCTCAACCATCACGCCACCTGCTGGCCCCAACAGAGACTTTTTTTTTTCTTTTCTTTCTTTCTTTCTTTTTTTTTTTTTTTTTTTTTTTTTTGCCAGAGGGCACACGCACTCCTGAGACACAGAGAGAAAGGAGATGGAGAAAGTACCCCTCCTCCCAAGGGAGCATAGTTAAAGCACAATCCTTTCTCCTTCATTTCTCCATCCTGTCTTATTCCAGGCATGCACACACATGTGCATGCCACCAGGGCCAGGATTCAAACCACACAGTCAGCCATGTGGGATCCAGTTCCCTTAACCAGTAGGCAACAAGGCTGGCCCTCAGAGGACAGAATTTAAACAGTAATACTTTCTTGAAAAAGAAATCACCGTACAGATTTACAGGATGATGCCTCCCAACAGTTATAAACTTCATAGACAATAAAATAAGACAATAAGGAAAGGAGGAGGTAGGAGGGTAGAGGAAACTCTATTCCCAGTAAATTCTCTGTTAACTGGGGAAAACTATATAAACTGGGAAAAGAAAGAAAAAAAAAAAAGCATCTGAGGTCAAGGGCTGGCACCCGTATCATTAGTAACACCAATAGTTAAAAACAGTAATCTAAATCAAAGAATGAAATGTACTTACTTTGTCAACACCCATCCTCTTAAAACCTGCCTGTAGTATTTTGAAGTTCTGGATGTACTCATGTTCTAGCTTTGCTTGGAATTTCACTTTCTTCAAGGCAATGGAGCCAGGGAACAACATGTCCATAAACTGACAATAAGCTGCCCCTGAATGAACAAAGAAAAAGTCATACACACCAGGTCACTGAACGCAGCATGGTGGACTTCCCTCCAGATCAACTTAACCCAAATACGATTTTAAAAATTGTAAAGTGGAGCCACAAAAACCACAAGCTTTATTACTTGAATTCAGAGTCAATTTTTATAAATCTGTAACAAGACTAGTTTTACCCGACAAATTCTATAACACATTTGCAATTGTGAAGCCTGTAACAAGGAAAAAGAAATGTGTCTATTAAAATTTTTAAACTCCAGGAGCCAGCATATGGTGTGGCGGTGAAGGTACTGAACATCCATATGGCTGACAATTCAAGTCCTGGACCCAACAGCTTAAAAATCACACCAAGATTGGGGCTGGCAGGTGGTGTGGTGGTTAAGGGGCTGGATTCTCACATGGCTGACCACAGTTTGAGTTCCAGACTTGGTGGCTTGAAACACACTGAGCACGTGTGCACGTGTGCCCAAAATCCCAAGGGACTACAGTGTGGCCATTCCCCCAGAGGGTGATTTCTCAATTTTCCTCTGTCTCTTTCTGTGTCTGCCAAGCACATGCACCCTATAGCAAAAATCTCTCTCAAAAAAAAAGATAAAAAATCATGCCTCCTTGGGACCAGCCATTAGCCTACTGGTTATGTTGCCGGACTCCAGTCCTGGACCCAGTGCCTTAAACTCACGCCGGGCGCATGTGCATGCCTGCCCAAGATCCCGGGAGGAAAACGGATTGCAGCGTGGCCAGACCCCCTGGGGGGGTGATTTCTCGCTTTCTTTATCGCTCGCTCTCTGTCTCTCTGGTGAGCGTGCACGCCCTATGGCAAAAACCTCTCAAAAAAGAAAAAGAAAGAAAAATCATGCCTCCTTTGTACATGTATGCCCAAAATCCTGAGGTAAGAATGGAGAAGGGATGGGGACCAGCAGGTGGCGTGGTGGTTAAGGCGCTAAACACTCCCACATGGCCGACCGGGGTTCGAGTCCTGAATCTGGTGGCTTGCTTTCTCACTTCCTCTCTCTCATTCTCACCCTCTGTCTCTCTCTGATCAAATTAAAAAATAAATGAATAAATAAAAAATAAAATAAATAATTATTTTTTAAAAAAAAAAAGAATGGAGAAGGGATTATGGTATAGCCATCCCTCTGAGCGGTGATTTCTCAACTTTCTCTCTCTCGGGCAAGCACATGCACCCTATGGCAAAAACCTTAAAAAAAAAAAAAAAATTAACTCGTAATTCTTTTTTTTCTTTTTAATTTTTGCCAGAGTGCATGTGTACTCCCTGGAGAGAGAAAGAAAGTGAAAAAGTACCTCTCAGGGAGCATGGTCACACCACAATCCCTTCTCCATTGCAACAGTCCCTCCTGTCAGGATTCAGGGCATGCACACACCCAGCATGATTCTCAAGCCGCTGAGTCCAGGACTTGCGCCACATGTTCAGCCATGTGGGATCCAACCACCTTAAACCACCAGGCCAGAAGCTAGACTAAAAACTCCTACACTACACCAGAAACCATCATGACAATAAAACGGCCAGCAAAAAGAAAAATGAATGCCTACAATAGGAAAAAAAAATGAACAGCAGTTAGCGTAATGGCTGTCGCTGGACTCCCATGTAGTTAACTGTGGTTCAAATCCCGGATCTGGTGGGTTAAGCTCACGCCAGGTGCGTATGCGTGCATGCCCAAGATCCCGAGAGAAGAATGGAGAAGGGAATGAGGCGTGGACATCCCCCTGGGGGGTGATTTCTCACTTTCTGTCTCTCTGTCTGTCTCTTTCTGGTGAGCGCACGCGCCCTAAAACCTCTCCAAAGGGGAAAAAAGAAAAAAAAAAAAAAAAAAAAAGACCAGCAGAAAAGAAAATGAATGCCTACAATAGAAAAGAAAAAAGAAAAAAAAAAAAAAAAAAAAGACCAGCAGAAAAGAAAACGAATGCCTACAATAGAAAAGAAAAAAGAAAAAAAAAAAAAAAAAAACAGGCAACATTTTCTGACTTTTCCCAAGAACCCTTTTCAAGGATCCATCTTCTGCCCTGGGTTAAAAATTTTTTCTCCGGGGCCAGCAGGTGGCATGGTGGCTGAGGGCACTGGAATCCAACATGGCCAACTGTCTTTCAAGTCCCAGACCTGGCGGCTTGCTTTCTCACTTTCCATCTCTCTCTCTCCCTCACCCACTCTATCCCTCTCTGATAAAATTAAAATAAACAAAGTTGAATAAAACAGTTCTTTAAAAAAAAAAAAAATTTCTCCTGGGGCCAGCAGGTAGCATGGTGATTAAGGTGCTCCCATGTGGCCGACTGCGGTTCAAGTCCAAGGCTTAGCAGCTTGCTTTCTCATTCTTCCTCTCTGTTTCTCTGTGGTCAAACTGAAGAATAATAATAAATAAAATTAGATAAAGAATTTTTTTTTAATTTTTCTAAGATGTCTGTTTCCCTAGGGTTTTTATATCTTTATTATTATTATTATTATTATTATTATTATTATTTTAACTTGCTATAGGGCACTCACACTCACCAGAGAGAGATCAAGAGAGAGAAGTGAGAAAGCAAGCCACCAGGTCTGGGATACAAACTGCAGTCAGTTGAGTCCAGTGCCTTAACCACCAGGCCACCTGCTGCCCCCTGGACTTTTTATATCTTTATCTTTTTATAAATAAAGTTGAGGGCCAGCAGATGGTGTAGTGATTATGTTGCCGGACTCCCCATGGCCGACAGTGGTTCGAGTCCTGGACTTGGTGGCTTGCTTTTTCACTTCCCGTCCCTCCCTCTGACTCTCTCTCTGGTGAATTAAAAATATTAATAATGATAATAAATAAAAATTAAATAAATACTTAAAAAAAAAGGTGAGGGGCCAGTGGGTGGCATGGTGTTTAAAGGCGCTGGACTCCCACATGGCTGACCACGGTTTGAGTCCTGGACCTGGTGGCTCACTTGTTCTCTCTCTCACTCTCTTGCCAAAATTGAAAAATAATTAAAATAAATAATTCTTTTTAAAAAAAGTTGAATATTAGACATTTTGTGTTTCTCTATTAAAAAACTACCTTTTTTTTAATTTTGAAGACTATAATAAAATACTGTATGTATTTCATCCTGTTTGCTCCCTAATTTTACTCCTCTCATTTATCCTTTTCCACCACCCAAACAAGTATTTCACCAGAGTGTAAACTCGCCAGAAATACTACTTGTCCTTGGCCTACCAAACTGAACTCTCCTGAGCCAGGGCAGGCCACACTGCGCACTCACTGCCCTTCCAGGGTGTTCTGCCAGAGGAACAAAACACGGTAGGAGGAAGAACAATGTCCACTCAACTTACTCTAAATCAGGCCAAATGGGCACCCTGCTGGCTCCAGCATAGAGAGTACCATTATCGTTATTTCCAGGAAGTACACATAAAGACGGCAGAAGCACTGCAATGACCAGGGCAACATTCTTTTTTTTTTCTTTTTTAGAGGTTTTTGCTATAGGGTGCGTGCGCTCGCCAAAAAGACAGAGAGAGACAAAGAGACAGAAAGCGAGAAATCATCCCCCAAGGGGGATGGCCACGCCGCAATCCCTTCTCCTCCATTCTCCTCTCGGGATCTTGGGCACACACGCACACGCCCCCGGCCTGAGTTTAAGCCACCAGGTCCGGGACTCGAACCACGGTCAACTACACAGGAGTTCAGCAACATAGCCATTACACTATAACTGCTGGTCCCCAGAGCAACATTCTTAATAGGAAGGATCTTCAGAAAGTAGAAGCCTGATCTTTGTCATTACCCTGATCATTGAAGCAGGTGATTTATTTACTCACCCAAGAAAAAGATATTGAAGACATTCTACGTACTAGGCATCCAATCAGCAATATTTACATTTTAAAAAATGGAACACTTTGGGACCAGAAGATGGTATAGCAGTTACGTCACTAGATTCCCTCATGGCTGACTATGGTTCGAGTCCCAGACCTGGTGTCTCAAAAATCACACCAGACACATGTACGGGCATGCCCAAGATCTCAGGAGGAGAATGGAGGAGAAGAGATTGTGGTGGGACCACCCCCTTGGGGGGTGATTTCTCACTTTCCCTCTCAGTCTCTTGTCTGTCTCAATGGGCAAGCACATGTGTCCTAAGGGGAAAATCTATTTAAAAGAAAAAAAAGGAACACTTTAACAGCTTCCTAAATTCTAGAAACCAATAACCCAGTTTGTTCAGCAAATCATATACAGAGGGGGAACTGCTATATTTTAAAAATTTAAGGGGCCAAATGGTGGCACACTGGTAAATCCAACACACTGCATAGCTGATCACATGGAAAGGTTCTTGGTTCAAGCCCGCAGACCCCACCAAGTATGCCAGCACGCACTTGCCCACAGGGCTGGCTGAGGGCTAGGAAAAGATTATGGCCTCAGAACCCTGTCAAGGGTGCTATGTACGTGTCTCTCTCTTTCACTGTCTGTCTCAATCATGGAGAAAATAAAAGCGTTTTAAGAGATTTTTGCTAGGACCCACCCCAGTATCAGTCAGCCTAGATCACAGGCACACATCTGCACATGCCCCATTGTGACCAGGGAAATGCTGGGATGAATGCCGGGCCTCTTCTCTGGAGATCCAGTTGCATTAACACTGTACCACCGTGTGGCACTAGTCATATTTTTTTTAAGAATTATTTCATTGTATTTATCATTATTATTGTTTTCTTAATACATTGTAGAACTTGTGTTTGGTAGAGAATTCTGGTGTACTTCATCCCCTGCTCATCAGGGGTTAAGATAAAGAGGGATCAGAACAGTATAATAAAGGCTTTCAGGGGGCCAACAGGTTGCATGGTCATTAAGGTGCTGGACACTCCTGCATGGTCAACCATGGTTCATATTCCAGACCTGGTGGCTGGCTTGCTTTCTCACTTTCCCTCTTTCTCTGGGTGTCTCTCTCTGGTCAAATTAAAATAACTGAATGGGGGCTAGGAAGTGGCATGGTAGTTAAGGGCTCTGGATTCCCACATGGCTAACCACGGTTTTAGTCCTGGACCTGGTGGTCTGCTTTCTCACTTTCTCCCTCTCTCTCTATCCCTCTCTGGTCAAATTAAAATTAAAAAATAAGTAAAGTTAAATAAAATAATTCTTTTATTTTTTTTCATTTCATTTTCTTCCACACATTCAGTAACATTATCTGTCTTACAAAATGGATATTTCAACAGGTGAACATTTCTCCCTAGTACTGTTGAGAAAACTACAAAATACCTTCAACAGATAATACCACACCTCTTTGTGCCATTATTTCATATTTTTTTTTGAGGTTTTTGCTATAGAGCGTGTGCGCTCGCCAGACAGAGAGAGACATAGAGACAGAAAGCGAGAAATCACCCCCCAGGGGGGATGGCCACACCGCAATCCCTTCTCCTCCATTCTCCTCTCGGGATCTTGGGCACGCACGCACATGCGCCCGGCGTGAGTTTTAAGCCACCGGGTCCGGGACGCGAACCGCGGTCGACTACGTGGGAGTCCAGTGACATAGCCATTATGCTAACTGCTGGTCCCTGCGCCATTAATTCTTTAAAAAATAAAATAACTGAATGAATAAATAAAATGGAATAAATCATCTTTTTTAAAAAAAAGGCTTTTAGGACTCTCTTCAAGCCTTGGTATACACAAGAGTAGAGGAGTCTCACTTCCTCTCTGACTCCAATCCCATGATGGAAGGCCTTCTTCAGGGACGCAGGTCTATATCCTGATCTTATACTAAAAGTGGGACCTGCAGGTGGCATGTAGTTAAGGTGGCTAAACTCCTACATGGCTAACCACAGTTTGAATCCTGGACCTTGCAGCTTACTTTCTCATTTTCCTCTCTCTCTCTCTCTCTCTCACATCAACTTTAAAAACAGTAATAGAGGGAACCAGCAGTTAGCGTAATGGCTATGTCGCTGGACTCCCACGTAGTCGACCGCGGTTCGCGTCTCGGACCCGGTGGCTTACAACTCACGCCGGGCGCGTGTGCGTGCATGCCCAAGATCCCGAAAGGAGAATGGAGGAGAAGGGATTGCGGCGTGACCATCCCCCCTGGGGGGTGATTTCTCGCTTTCTGTCTCTATGTCTCTCTCTGTCTGGCGAGCGCACGCGCCCTATAGCAAAAAACCTCTCCCAAAAAAAAAAAAAAAAAAAAAGAGAGAGAAGAAAAAAAAAAAACAGTAATAGAGACCAGCAGGTGGTGTGGTGGCTGAGGCACTGGACACTCCCACGTGGCCGACCATGGTTCCAGTCCCAGACCTGGTGGCTTACTTTCTTGCTTTTTCTGTGTGAATGTGTCTTGTCAAATTAAAATAAATGAATGAATAAATAAAATGAAAAATAATTCTTTAAAAATTAATAATTACAATAAAATAATGACAACGGGGCCCAGCAGGCGGCATGGTGGTTGAGACATTTGACACTCCCACATGGCTGACCACGGTTCAAGTCCTGGTCCTAGTAACCTGCTTTCTCACTTCCCCTCCCTCTCTCACTGTATTTCTCTCTGGTCAAATTAAAATAAATGATGAATAAATTAAGTAAATAATTGTTTTTAAAAATGACTAATAAAACATTTTTTATAAAATATTTCACTTCACTTTTTCATTTTTTTAATTTGGAATAGGGCATGTGTGCTCACCAGAGAGAGGGAAAGTGAGAAAGCTAGCTGACAGGTCAGAAACTAGAACTGTGGTTGGTCATGTAGGAGTCTGGCGCCCCAACCACCACGCCACCTGCTGGCCCCAAGAGCTGCTTTTCTAAACACCAATGTGAAACACAATGCAAGCATCTACATACTCCAGCAGAAGTCTTACATAGTTTTCAACAGAAGGACTAGTTAAGAATGAATAAAAGCTTCTTTACAAATCACAGTTAAATGTCTTGCAGTTACTACCTTTACTGGGGAAAAGCACTCTATCTGGGATGAGAAAGTGCCAGGCACCAGACAAACTGAAATATTTTGCAGATATTTTTTCTTTTTGTAGGCCAGAGGGCACATGCACACAAGGGGAGAGGGAAGAAGAAACATGGAAAGTGGATGGTGGAGAAAGAAGAGGGAGGAGCAGGAGGGAGACAGAAAGTACTCGCCAGCAGGGTCTGGTCACATCGCAATCCTTTTTCCTGCAATTCTTCCAGGATCCTGGCACATGTGCACGCACCCAGTGTGTAAACCACCAGAAACAGAACTCAAACCCTGGTCAATCAAATGGACTCCAGCTTCCTCTACCCAGCACTTAACCACTGTGCCATGGGGCCAGCATCACTTCATGGATTATACAGTGAAACAGTATCACTGTAATTAATTACACGTGATTTACATCTATTTCACTTTCTTCCAAATGTTTCTATAGAAGACATGTATGCAGCAGAAAACACGTAGGCTATGTGCTCAGAAAGATCTGGGTCTACAGTACATAAGCTATGCTCCACGAGTAGTGTCCTCATCTGTAAAACGAGGATGTGCCTCCCCTGAGAGATCTACAGTTGCCTCCAGTGTCAGGCAGATGATCGGTATCTGAGTTATTATCACAAGTGATCCTTCAACAGCCAAAACAAGTGTGCCAGGAACTACTGCCCTAGTTTACATACAAGGAGTAAGAACATTAAGGGACTTCTCCAAAGTCACATGGCTCAGAGCAGACTGATGCCTCTTCATGCCCAGTCCTGCCCATGACTGCTCCCTGCCCAAATGAGATAAATATGAAGCCCAATTTGTGCACATACAACTTATCTACATGTGAAAATGACTGCATTTCCTAATTACCTAAGTGAGATATAGTTCAGGGTGCATTTATAGGAAGAGGTAAATTTAGGGGAGAAATTTCTGATGATAAAGCTGACTCCTACAAAAACCAGCATGACTTCATCCCCACATTAGTCATAGATCACAGGGCAATCAAGTGCTTTGAAAGCCTCAAACAAAGGGGGATGTGGAGCTGAATACTCTGGAAAGTAATAGAAAATGCGGGGAAACAGTACAAATCTAGGGCTGACAACCTCTATCTATAACTGACTAAAGAATCGATGCTCAGGAAGCATGACGCTGGGGCACCACAGCTTTACTGTGTGACTGCACATGTAGCCTCCCTCTGCCTATCTGTAAAACTGAGATTAAACCTCACAAGGAAACATCAAGCAGAATAAATGAAACTAAGCTTTGGTCTTGGACAAAACAGGAAAATAAAGTAGCTAAACTCAGGAGAAAAAACTCTTATCAGGATAAAACACAAAAATAGTACTTTTTTTTCAGTTATTTTATTTAATTTTATTTATTTATTTTAATTTGGAGAGAAAGAGAGAGAAAGAGAGACAACGAGAAAGTAAGCCACCAGGTCCAGGACTCGAACTGCAGTTGGCCATGTGGGAGTTCAGTGCCCTTAACCACCACGCCACCTGCCAGCCCCAAAAGCAGTAATTTTGGATCAATTAAATGGCACCAGACAGTAAAAAGGAAAAACCTGCAAAATAAAAAAAAGTCTGAAGACCAAGTAGGGACAGGGGTCAAAGAACATAGGCTCTTGATTTGAACGAAGGTTTGAACGTTCCCAATTCTTTTCTTGGTTGCATAACCCTGGACTTGTGACTTAATTCTTCTAAACCTGTTTGCTCATATGTATAATGGGGTTAATAATGATACCCACTTCAAGGAGTACTGTTATAATTAAGTAAAGGAGATGTTCAAAAAGCATCTGCATGACACTGGCATACGAGTATTCAAGTGAACAACTGTTATCACTAGAAGAAACAGAGGACTCTGATTCTCTTTCCCATAAGTAAGAACTTAAGTAGCAGCAGGATAAACATCCTATCCTTCTGGTAAATTCCTAATTCCATCTCTTACCTATGATAGATCCAGTTTTGAAAATCCAGGCAGGAGGGGCCTGCAGGTGGTAGAGTGGTTACACCTCTAGACTACCACATGGCTGATCACAGTTGAAGTGCTGGACCCAGCAGCTTGAGAAATCACACAGGCCATGTATGCGTGTATGTGCCCCAAATCCTGAGAGAATGGAGAAGGGATTGTAGCATGGCTATCCCCCTAGGGAGTGACTTCTCACTTCCCTACCCCTGACCCTGTCTGTCTCCAGCAAATGTATGTGCCCTATGACAAAACCCTAAAAAAGAAATAAAAATTTTAAAATTAAAAAGAGGAACGAGCAGATGGCGTAATGGTTACGTCGCTGGACTCATGTAGTCGACCACGGTTCGAGTTACAGATGTGGTGGCTTAAACCTCACGCCGGTCGCGTGTGCATGCGTGCCTAGGAGCCTAAGAGGAGAATAGAGGAGTAGGAACTGCAGCATGGCCATCCCCCTGAGGGGTGATTTCTCGCTTTCTGGCTGTCTCTGTCTCTCCAGCAAGCAGACGTGCCCTATAGCAAAAATCTCTCTCTAAAAAAAAAAAGAAAGAAAGAAAAGAAAACCCAGGCATGTTCTTTACCATGTCAGGACTCATACAGTCGGCAGAACTCTAAACAGGTGAGACAGTTTAGAGGGGGACCAGCAGATGGTGTAATGGTTACATTGCTAGACTCCCATGTAATCAACTGTGGTTTGAGTCCCGGACTCAGTGGCTTAAAACTCACACCAGGCAAGAAGAAGATTCCTCATGGCTCCTGCGAACTAGTTATTTCAGGGTGCAAGAGCAATGAAGATTTTCTATTGATAATTCAGCCTCCAGTAAACAAGCTACCGTGACTGAACATCAAGAATTAGAAAGAAATACACCATCCATCAGATGACTAGAAATCACCGCAGGACCACAAAAAATATGGGAAAGCAAGAAAATACCTCTCCTCCAAGGGAAAAGAATAACTCCTCTTCATCCACAAGCAGTTCAATGGAAATCATGAAAATGTCTGATAACGAATATAGAACATTCATAATGGCAAAGCTATCAGAGATGAAAAAGAAGAGAGACAATGAACTGCTAAAGAGAAAGAAGAAGTTGATGAGCTCCAGGAGGTGAGGAAATTCTTGCAAGATCTAAAACAGGAATTATACACTTTAAAAAAGAATCAAACGGAACTGTTAGAAATGAAGTCTATAATACAGGAAGTAAAAATCTCCCATGAAAGTATTAAACGCAGATTAGATCATACAGAAAACAGAATCTCAGATGTAGAAGAGAAAATTGCTGGCCTAGAAAAATCCACCATGAAGACTGAGAAAATGGCCCAAAAATTTGAGAATAATATACGAGAAGTACTAGAAACCATCAAACGTCCAAACATCCGTATAATTGGCATTCCAGAAGGTGAAGAGACCCATAAAGGCATTGATAATCTATTCCATGAAATCCTGAAAGAAAACTTTACGAACCTAGAGAGGCATTCAAAGAAATACAAAGGACCCCAAATAGAATCAACCCAAGAAGACAAGGCACATTATAGCCAGGTTGACCAAAACCACAAACTATGGCAAGATACTAAGACTGGCCAGAGAGAAACGGCAAGTTACCTACA
Source organism: Tupaia tana (assembly GCA_026018925.1). Lineage (NCBI taxonomy): Eukaryota > Metazoa > Chordata > Mammalia > Scandentia > Tupaiidae > Tupaia > Tupaia tana. The sequence goes on from JAKSZU010000015.1 coordinate 31,345,332, forward strand.
AAGGATATCCCATCAGGCTAACAGCAGACCTCTCATTGAAAACAATGCGAGCGAGGAAAGAATGGGAAAATATACTCAAAGTGTTAAGAGAAAAGCAATTTCAGCCAAGAATACGGTACCCGGCAAGATTATCTTTCATGTGGGAAGAAAAGACAAGAACACTCTCAGATAAACAAAACCTGAAAGAATTTACCAGCACCAGACCAGAGCTCCAAGAAGTTCTCAAGGGTGTGCTATATCAGGAAAATTAAATACAGACACACGGAAATAAGAGTTCAAAAACTAAGAAAGTGGCCAACTTAATCGTAGGGACAAGTCTGGAGTTGAATATTATATCCCAGAATTTAATCAGGAAAATTGAACCACAACAAAAGGTAAAGTACATGAGACTGATAGGTTCATGCACCTACCATTTGAACAGAATCCTAACCTGTTTCCCGGCTTTAAGCACAGTTCCTTAGCATTTTTTTTTATTTAAATTAAAACTGGTTTTTTTAATAGTACCAAGTGAACTTACTATTGAAAGTAGTTAGATTATTTAAGAAATTCTGTGATCAATACAATGTGGTTGGGAAAGGAATGGAAGACAATTGTAGACACCAGAGATAGTGTGAGAGAAGGTGGGAAAGAACAGAGGGTCAGAAAGAGAGGTAAAAAAAATTCTAGAAACTAGAATGGAAAATTTTTGATAATAATATGCATGATTAAGTCACTACGCAATATATTGTGGATAGGAAATCACATTTTGTATGCTGTGATGATGCTTAGGGAGAGAATGTAAATTAAGTTAGAAAAAAAAGTTTCAGGGAACCAGCAGTTAGCATAATGGCTATGTCGCTGGACTCCCACGTAGTCGACCGCGGTTCGCGTCCCGGACCCGGTGGCTTAAAACTCACGCCAGGCGCATGTGCATGCGTGCCCGAGATCCTGAGAGGAGAATGAAGGAGAAGGGATTGCAGCGTGACCATCCCCCTTGGGGGGTGATTTCTCACTTTCTGTCTCTATGTCTCTGTCTGTCTGGCGAGCGCACGCGCCCTATAGCAAAAACCTCTCAAAAAAAAAAAAAAAAAAATTTCAGGAAAAAAATATCTATTTGATGACTGCAATAAGATATATAGCCCCAGCTAGGTGCTACTTTATAGGATGCCTAAATTTAGACTTGTGTTCATGGAAATATAAATATCAGCTGTGTTTGCTAAGAAAATATTTAGATTAATTAATATCTTTAGTAATTCAATAAAATGTGGGGGAAAAACAGTATAGAAAACAAACATAGATACCAGAGACAGTGTGGGAGGAGAGTGGGAGATGGTAGAGGGTAAGAGATAGGGAATCAAGGATGGGGGAAAAAAAGGCAAAACATACAGGAAACAAGAAATGGAAAATTATTTGTTGACACTAACATGTATGTTGATGGGCTTGATTAAGACAATATACAGTGTACTCTGTATGGAAAATCTCATTTTGTATGCTGTAATGATGTACAGTGAATGAATGTAAATAAATAAATTTAAATTAAAAAAAAAAAAACAGGGAACCAGCAGTTAGCGTAATGGCTATGTCGCTGGAATCCCACGTAGTCGACCGCGGTTCGCGTCTCGGACGCGGTGGCTTACAACTCACGCCGGGCGCGTGTGCGTTCGTGCCCAAGATCCCGAGAGGAGAATGGAGGAAAAGGGATTGCGGCGTGACCATCCCCCCTGGGGGGTGATTTCTCGCTTTCTGTCTCTATGTCTCTGTCTGTCTGTCTGGCGAGCGCACGCGCCCTATAGCGAAAAAACCTCTCCAAAAAAGAAAAAAAAAAACCTCACACCAAGCATGTGTGCATGTGTGCGCAAAATCCCAAGAGGAGAATGAAGAAGGGATTGTGGTGTGGCCGTTCCCCCCAGGGGGTGATTTCTCGTTCTTTCTCTGGTAAGCGCACATACCCTAACAGCAAAAATCACTCTCTCTAAATAAAAAGTCTCCAGAGGAAGAATAAACTTTATATTCCTCTTTTAAAAAATAACTACTGGGCCAGTGGGTGGTGTGGTGGTAAAGGCACTGGAATTCCCACATGGCCGATCACGGTCCGAATCCCAAAACTGGCGGCTTGCTTTCTCGCTCTTCCTCCCTCCCTCCCTCCCTCTCTCTCTCTCTCTCTCTCTCTGTCTTTCTCTGGCAAAGCTCATGTGAAAAAAATAACTAACTAAATAAATCTTTAAAAATTTTTTGAAAAAGAAAATATAAACAGGGACCAGCAGTTGGCATAATGGCTATGTCCCTGAACTCCCATGTAGTCGACCATGGTGGTTAAAGGCACTGGACTCCCACATGGCCGACTGTGGTTCAAGTCCTGAAGCTGGTGGCTTGCTTTCTCACTTTCCCTCTCTCGCTCCCTCTTTCTCTCTCTGTCTGATCAAACTGAAAAATAACAATAATAAAAAATAAAGTTAAATAAAATAATTCTTAAAAAAAAAAGTATAGATGAAAAGTTGGAAATAAACTGCAGGCCTCAAAACACAGCTTCTATAGTGGAAGACAGTGACATGTGGCCAGAAGTATGCTGCTTTTTCTTTTTCTTTTTTTCTATAAAGAATTTTGCCTTAGGATGTATGTGCTCTTAAAAGAGAGGGAGAGCAGCAGGTGGCATGGTGGTTAAGGTGCTGGATACTCCCATGCAGCCGACCATGGTTTGAGTCCCAGACATGGTGGCTTGCTTAAACACTTTCCCTCTCTCTCTGTCTCTCTCTAGTCAAATTAAAATAAATGAATGAAGGGACCAGCAGTTAGCGTAATGGCTATGTCGCTGAACTCCCATGTAACCAACCATGGTTCGAGTCCCAGAACCGGTGGCTTATACTCACGCCGGGCGCCATGGGCGTGCGTGCCCAAGATCCCAAGAGGAGAATGGAGGAGAAAGGATTGCAGCGTGGCCATCCCCCCTGGGGGATGATTTCTCGCTTTCTGTCTCTCTGTTTCTCTCTTTCTGGCGAGTACGCACACCCTGTAGCAAAAACCTCTCCAAAAAATAAATAAATAAATAAAATTAAATAATTTTTTTTAAAAAATGAAAGAGAGAGGGACCAGCAGTTAGAGTTATGGCTATGTCGCTGGACTCCCATGTAGCTGACCGCGGTTCACACCCTGGACCCGGTGGCTTAAAACTCACGCCTGGCGCGTGTGCGTGCATGCCCAAGATCCCCAGAGGAGAATGGAGTAGAAGGGATTGCAGCGTGGCCATCCCCACTGGGGGGTGATTTCTCGCTTTCTGTCTCTCTGTCTCTCTGTCTGGCGAGCGCACGTGCCCTATAGCAAAAACTTCTCCCAAAAAAAGGAGAGAGAGACAGGGAAAGTGAGAAATCAACCCCTAGGGGGAATGGCCATGCGGCAATCCCTTCTTCATCGTCTTCCTGGGATCTTGGGCACCCAGCATGATTTTCAAGCCACCAGGTCCAGGATTCAAACCACAGTTAGTCATGTGGAAGTCCAGTGACATAACCACTATGCCATCTGAAGCATGTTTGTTTTGTAGAAGCTTTTGACTTAGGGCATATGTGCTTGCTAGAGAGAGAGAGTGAGAAGGAAAGTGAGAAATTATCCCCCAGAGGAGGGACACACTGTAATTCCTTCTCCTCCCAGGATCTTGGCCACACATGCACACACACCCAGCATTGAGTTTCAACCTACAAGGTTCGCAACTCAAACCATAGTCAGCCATGTGGGAGTCTAGCAACGTAACTCCTATACCATCTGTGTACCCTGAAGCATGTTCTTTTTTTTTTTTTTTTGAAGCATGTTCTTTTAAACACAATTATTTTTAAAAGCAAAAAGGGCTGAAAGAAATGAGGCAATCTAATACAGACCCTGAACCTCTCTGTAAGGCTTAGCAGCCAGATACAGGCTTAGCATGTTCCTGAAGAACCTGCAGGCTTTCCTAGAAAAGTGGTCTGGAGGATTTCTCTTACCTGAGCACAACTGTTCGATCTTTGTCAGATTCAACTGCAGAGATTCATTGATCCAGGCCAGCATGTCATGTCGACTTAGGTTATCACTAGTGACTGAGGTCGAGTACACGTTCACTGCCATCTTCTACGGCATATGAGAAAGAGAGGACATGTGTTATGTTAGGCATGTAAGTGAGAACAAGCAATTCCTAGGGAGTCGCCCAGGGCAGACCTGTGGCAACACTCAGTTAAGTCTCATCCTCTTCCCCAAGACACCAAACCAGAGACACTAGGACTCCAGCCGCAAGTCTGGATTTCAACACATAAACGTGACCTGAAATAAACTGCCCAACCAGCAGCCTAAAATTTAGTCTTCCCTCATTTTTTGGGTTTTGCCATAGAGTGCATGCACTATCAAGAGAGACAGAGGGAAAGTTAAGAAATCAGCCCCCAACAGGAGATGGCCACACTGTAATACCTTGTCCTCCATTGTCCTCTCTAGATTTTGGGCACACACACACACACACCCAGTGTGAGTCTCAACCCCCCCAGGTCCAGGACTCAAACAGTACTTGGCCAAGTAGGAGTCCAGCAACTTAACCACCATGCCACCTGCTGACCCTAGGCCCCCTCCCCTTTTTAAGGTTTTTTTTTTTGGTCATAGGACATGTGCCTATGACAAAAAGGAGAGACAGGGAGATTCAGAGAGAATAAATCAAGAAATCTCCCCCTAGGATGAATGACCATACCACAGTCTCTTCTCTCCCCTCAGTATTTTGGGCGCACATGCACACACACATGCCCTGTGTGATTTTCAAGCTGCTGGGTCTAAGACTCAAACCATGGTGGACCATGTGGAAATCCAGCACCTTAACTACCATGCCACCCGCTGACCCCACAGGCCCCATTTTAATATGAAAGATATAAAATTTTAAACTATAAAAGGCACTAGTAAAGGGATGAAGAATAAGTAAAGGGAGCCTGATGTACAAACAAGAATGTTCTCTATTTAGAAAACAAGCCTACAGGGCCAGCAAGTGGCATGGTGGTTAGGGCGCTGGACTCCCACATGGCCAATCACGGTTTTAATCCTGGATCTGGCAGCTTCCTTTCTCACTCCCCCTCCCTCTGGTGAGTGCATGTGCCCCATAGCAAATTTTAAAATAATAATAAATAAAATTAAATAATTCTTAGAAAACAAGTCCAAGGCCAGCAGATGGCATAGTGGTTAAGCCACTAGATCCCACTATTTAAGTACCAGACCCAGTGGCTTGAGAAACATATCAGGTACATGGTACACTATGCCCAAAATATCAAGGAGAATGGAGAAGGGACTATGGCATGGCCATTCCCCCCCAACACACATGGGGAGTTATTTCTCACTTTCCCACTCTGTCTGGAAAGCACATACATCCTATGGCAAAATTAAAAAAAAAAAAAAAGAGAGAGAGAGGGACAGGCAGGTGGCGTGGTGGTTAAAGGCGCTGGATTCCCACATGGCTGATCGTGGTTCCAGTCCTAGATCTGGCAGCTTGCTTTCTCACTTTCTCTCTCTCTCACTCTGTCACTCTCTGGTCAAACTGAAATAAACAAATGAATGAATAAATAAAGTTTAAAAAAAAAAAGAGAGAGCGATCCAAACTTACTCAGTAAGACATCAAAATGGGGGACCACCAGATGGCGTAATGGCTATGTTGCTGGACTCCCACGTGGTCGTATACGGTTCGAGTCCCAGACCTGGTGGCTTAAACCCACGCCGGGCATGTGTGCATGTGTGCCCAAGATCCCAAGAGGAGAATGGAGAAGGGATTACAGTGTGGCTATCCCCCGGGGGATGCTATCTCTCCGTCTCTATCTTTCTGGCAAGCGTGCGCACCCTACAGACAAAACCTCTCAAAAAAAAAAAAAAACAAAACACAAAAAAACACATCAAAATGGGGCCAGCAGGTGGCATTTTGGTTAAGACAGCTGGATTCCACATGGCAACCTATTGGTTCGAGTCTCAAATCCAACAGCTTGAAAAATACACCAGGCATGTGTGCATATACATCCAAAATCCCAAGAGGAAAATGGAGGAGAGGGGACTGTGGTGTAGCCATAACTCCTAGGGACTGCTTTCTCGCTTTCTCTGTCTCTCTTCAGCTAACATACGTGCTCCATAACAAAAACTAAAAGGTGGGCCAGACCCACACCACATCAGTGTGCATGAGAAACCAAATCCCACCTGGCTGACTGCAGTTCAAACCTCAGCCCCAGTGTCTTGAAAAACCCACAAGGAGCATATATGTGCTAGGTCCCAAAATCCTGATGGGATGGAGGAATAAAAGAAAAAGGCTGTGACGTGATCATGCCTCACTAGAGGTTGTCATCCCTCTCTCTGTATGCACATACACCTTCTGGCAATAAAAAATAAATGATCCATTTCTCACTTAAAAAAAGACATAAAAATGTTTACAGTTTTCTTCACATGGTGAACTCTTATTAATTTCTTACAGTTTTATTTTTCACAAATTTTCTTTAACAATACACCTACTTTCATAATCTAAAAAATAAACAAACTTTCCAATAATCTGTGTACTCCAAGGGCAGTGACCTTAGAAGTGAAGAGTTCGTGGTATTAATTCTCATCTGAGCCACATGGGGACAGAAGGGTATCTGAGCACCTACTAAACACCAGATGCTTCACAGACACCTATCATTTGATCCTGACAACCCTCTGCAAAATTCACTTCGTTCTCATTTTTTTAAAGAATTTTAGTTATTATTATCTTAATTTGCTACAGAGTACATGTGCTCACCAGAGACAGGGACTGGGGTGGGGGGGGATGAGAAAGTAAGCTACCAGGTCCAAGACTTGAACCACAGTTGGCCATGTGGGAGTCTAGCACCTTAACCACCCCACCACCTCCTGGCCCTTCATTCTGATTTTACAGATGAGGAAAGAGAAGCTCTGGGAACTGGTAGCCAAGCCTACCCAGCCCCATTGTCCGCATTCTCTCCCCACCCCTAGAAAATGCTGTACCTCATCCTTTTTTTTTTTTTTTTTTTGATAGACAGCACATGTGTTCACCAGAGAGAGACAGAATGAAGAGAGGAGAGGAGAGGAGAGGAGAGGAGAGGAGAGGAGAGGAGAGGAGGGGAGAGGAGGGGAGGGGAGGGGAGGGGAGGGGAGGGGAGGGGGAGGGGAGAGAGGAGAGGAGAGGAGAGGAGAGAGCACTCCCTCTTCCATAGGAAACAGTCACGCCACAACCCTTTCTCCTCCATCTCTCTCTCCTTTCACGATTTTGGGCACACATGCACATGAACCCAGTGTTCCTCAAGCCACCAGGTCCAGAACTCAAACTGCAGGGCCGGTCATGTGGGATCTGGCTGCCTTAATCACCAGGCCGTGGAGCTGGCCCTCCCCTCACCTTTTGACTAGACTTTCAAATTAAAAAAAGAAAAAAAATACAGCAACACATCAATGATATTATGAGATACACACACACACACACACACACACACACACACACACACGGGGGAAGGAAGGTGGGGAGATAGAATTCTGGCCCTGGTTCCTTGCTCATTTTTTCTTTTTTGTAAGGATTACTTTATTGAACTTTATTTTATTTATTTATGTTAATTTGACCAGAGAGGGACAGAGTGAGAGAAAGAGAGAGAGAGAGAGAAAGAGAGAGAAAGTCAGAAACCAAGCTGCCAGGTCCAGGACTCAAACCACGGTCGGCCATGTGGGAGTCCAACGCTCTTAAACACTACGCCATCTGCTGATCCCCCTTGCTCATTTTTTCTATGCAAAAATGTATCATGACTTTCCTGGCAACCCAATATCTGCTCTTCTGTCTTTGGTTCCTGAAGGTCCTTATGGCACACCATAGAACTGGTCACAAAGAAATGGACTCTTCTTCTAGAAGGGTCCTGCCCTCAACTTTCCCTGGACTAGATCTGAAGCAGAATGCAATCCACTCAACGTAGAGACCAAGAATTTGAACAGACAGGCCTTGCTGGGTTTCCTCACCTGGTTATTAGCATCTCATGCCTATGGTATGAAGTCTGCATAAAAAACCAAAAGGATAGGGTTTGGAGAGCTTCCGGACAGTTGAACACGTAGAGGCTTGCAAGAATGTGAATGAGAAACTCATCCATGTGCCGGGAGGGTGGCACACCCCAATTCCACAGGAACAGAAGGAAGCTCCCGAGCTTGGGACCCTTCCAGACCTCACCCTATGTATCTCATGTGGCTCTTTATTTGTATGCTTTAAAATTTCCTTTATAGGGGCCAGCAGGTGGTGTGGAGGTTAAGGACTCCCACATGACCAACTGCGTTTCGAGTCCTAGACCTGGTGGCTTTCTCTCTCTCTCTCTCTCTCTCTCACACACACACACACACACACACACACACACAGTCCTTCTCTGGTCAAATTTAAATGGATAAAGTTAAACAAAATAATTCTTTTAAAAAATATATCCTTTAGGGGACCAGCAGTTAGCTTAATGGCTATGGCGCTGAACTCCCACATAGTCGACCGCGGTTCGCATCCCGGACCTGGTGGTTTAAACTCACGCCGGGTGCGTGTGCGTGCGTGCCCAAGGTCCCGAGAGGAGAATGGAGGAGAAGGGATTGCGGCGTGGCCATCCCCCCTGGAGGGTGATTTCTCGCTTTCTGTCTCTCTGTCTCTGTCTGGCAAGCGCACGTGCCCTATAGCGAAAAACCTCTCCAAAAAAAAAAATATATATATCCTTTATAAGAAACTGGTAACCATGGTGTTTCCCTGCATTCTGTGAGTAGCTCTAGCAAATTAATGGAACCTGAGAAGGTGAGGGGGGGCTGTGGGAGCCTCAACTTGAAGCCAATTAGTCAGAAGTCCCAGGCTTACAACTGGCATCTGAAATGAGGACCACCTTGAGGTCTAACCCCTCAACCTGTGGGACTGAATGCTGCCTCCAAGTAGATAGCGTCAGAATTTAACTGAATTAGGACACTAATGCTGTCCACTGCAGAAGTGACTGCTTGCTGGTGGGGAGAAATCACTGCACATTTTGGGATTACGGAAGTAACCTGTATTGACTGACAAAAGTTTTAAAAATGGTATTTTTTCTGACTTAACATCTAATTTAAATAATTTAAAACGCTTAACCTCACAGGCTAGTGGTTAAGGTGAACTGTATCCCAAACACCAAAAAAGATTTGAATCCCAGCCCAGCAGCTTGGAAAATCTGCCAGACACGTGTACATGCATGCCCCTAATTCTGACAAAATAGAGTAATGGAGAAAGGATGGCAGTGAGACCACGCCCCACTGGAGGGCACTTTCTACTACCTCCGTCTGTTTCCCTGTCTCTCTCAGGCATGTGCTGTCTGGCAATTTTTTTTTTTTTTTTGAAAGGTTTTTGCTATAGAGCATGTGCACTAGCCAGAAAGACAGAGATAGACAGATAGATATATAGTGAGAAATCACCCCCCAGGGGGGATGGCCACACCGCAATCCCTTCTCCTCCATTCTCCTCTCGGGATCTTGGGCACACATTGACACGCACCCGGCTTGAGTTTAAGACACAGATCCAGGACTTGAATCGTGGTCAGCTACATGGGAGTTCAGCGACACAGCCGTTACGCTAACTGCTGGTCCCACAGTCTGGCAATTTAAAATATATATATTGGGGCCAGCAAGTGGTGTGGTGGATAAGGGTGCTGGATTCCCACATGGCCAACCATGGTTCAAGTCCCAGACCTGGTGGCTTGCTTTCTCACTTTCCCTTTCTCTCTCTCTCTCTCTCTCTCTCTCTCTCTCTCGTCAAATAAAGAAAAAAATAACAATAACAAGTGTAAATAAATAAATAAATAATTTTTTTAAAAAAAAATTGTTTGGGGAACCAGCAGTTAGCGTAATGGCTATGTCGCTGGACTCCCACGTAGTCGACTGCGGTTTACATCCCGGACCTGGTGGCTTAAAACTCACGCCGGGCGCGTGTGCGTGCGTGCCCAAGATCCCGAGAGGAGAATGGAGGAGAAGGGATTGCGGCGTGACCATCCCCCTGGGGGGTGATTTCTCGCTTTCTGTCTCTATGTCTCTCTCTGTCTGTCTGGCGAGCGCACGCGCCCTATAGTGAAAATCTCTCAAAAAAAAAAAAATTGTTTGACTAAGACAATATATGCTAGTAAATGTAAATGTGGGGGTCATCTTCTATGAGTACCAGTTCAGTTATCCCTAAATCACTCAACAAATGTTTACTAAACTCTACCACATGCTGGAGGCAATATTCTAAGGGACATGGAAATATGAGCGAGATAAGGTGCCTGTCCATGGGGGGGGTCACATTCTAGTAGTGGAAAGTCTGACACTGACCCAATACACAAACATTTCACATCAGTCACTTGGGCAACAAAGACTGGGGAATGCAGTTAGGAAAAAAGCTTTCTAAGGTGATGGTTGAGCTTAAGAATCAGAGGGAGCAGTTACTTGCAGAGATCTGGAAGAAGGGTGCTACACAGCCCAGCAAGCTAGAGGGAAAGCGGAAACAGATGGGCAAGTCAAGAGGCCAGATCGCTTGAGGACTCCACAGACCAGACCGTGGTAAGGAGTTTGGGTTTTACTCTAACTCATGAGGAATCCACTGATGGGTTCTGAAGTGGGATGAAATATTGCTCACTGGAGTCAAAAAAGATCAGCCTGGCTGCCAATAAAGAACAGACAACAGGGATGGAAGACTCAAGCGATATGAGGTCAAAGCATGCTAACCTGGATCCAAATGAAACTCTGGGTGGCCAACAGGAGGACCCCCGATAAAATACTGTATTGACACAGCATTTTCTTCCACCAGCTACTGGGGGAGAGAGTTCAGAGCAATTAGGAACAGCTCGAAGATCCCCAGCCCTTTGCACTGTGGCACTTTGATCCCTCTATCTAATGACCAATATGTGAGGTGGTCTCCCCACCTCTATCTCCAGCACTGAGCTGCTGCTGCCAGCCTCATGAGACACACTACAGAACATCAGACCGGAAAAGAGAACAATCCACTATGAGAGGCTGAGGTACACAGAGGCAAACGACTGACAGGGTCTGTATTCCCACCCCCACAGCACTTGACACAGTGCCTTGCACATAGTCAGTGCTCAGTAAATGCTACTTGTTTTCAGGTTGGCAGGAAAGTGCCAAATACATACATATCCAGGGGCTGGCAGGTGGCTGGGTGGTTAAGGGTGCTGGACTCCCACATGGCTGACTACAGTTCAAATCCCAGACCTGGCAGCTTGCTCTTTTGAGTCCTGAACCTGGCAGTTTGCTCTCTCGCTCTATCCCTCTCTGGTCAAATTTAAATAAATAAATAAATAAATAAAGTTAAATAAAATAATTAAAAAAAAAACATATCCAAAATCATTTTTTTCCCTAGAAAACAAACCACCAACACTCTTATACTTCCAAAAATCAACTGATAAAGTCATGTTATACAAGAGAACAACAAAATTTAGCTCCTGGCTCCACTTGGGAATGAATTCCTGTTTCCAGAACATGTCACTCAAGCTTCACTCAATCTATTCCTGGACTGTCATCTCTTCATTTCTGAACCTTCCTTGGACTAGATTTGGGCCAGGAGACAATCAATTCAATATAAAGAGTTAAGAATTTTAAGTCAGGGGGACCTAGATTTGAATGTTGGGCTGCCATTCACTGGTTGTGTGACCTTGGGCTAGTTACTTGGGCTAGTTAAACTCAATGTAACTCGGTCACAAGTTTCAGATACCTCCTATCAGAAGGATCACGGAGAGGTTTAAATGAGATAGATACATAAAATTGACATGGGATCAACGCATAAGAGGTATTAAATGAACAAGGTCCAGGCAAGGATGGAGTTGTCTCCCTCATCTTCCTGTCCAGTGCCAAAACAGTGCCCAAGACCTGCCACCACCATCACTCAAGATCTACTCTAAGTCTCAAATTCATCTCATTGTCTCAATCTGCTCTTACATAAAGCAGCCAGAGAATTTCTGAATCACAGATCAGATGAAGTGTCTCCCCTGTTTAAAATGCCTAAATGAATAAATTAAATACAGTGTGCAAAATGCTATTTTCAGGTACCTAGGAGAAGCATTATAACAACAACAGGAAAAAAAAACCATGGTCCCAGGCTGAGCAGTTTATAATCTATCTGGGTGACATTCATACATACATCGGGTATTGTGTCATGCTACCATAAAATGTAAGCAGCTGGTAAAAGCCACGTGTCTACAGACCACACCCCAGCTCAGAAAATATGAATGGCCTTTCATTATCACATAATTTAAAACTCTTTCATTAGCAGTCCATTAATACATGGTCCCATGTGTTCCACAAACTCTGCAGCCACTGAATCCATGGGATTAGGCACCCTGTGGATGTGCATTCACTGACTCAGCTAATTGTCTCTTCCATGCAGTCAAAACAGAACCTGTTTCTCAGAGCTACAACAACAGCTCACCCCTTCTCTGTAAGAATTCCATCACTTGGCCTCAATAAAGACCCATGACTACTACACCATCCTCCCTCTCTTGGGAGGCTCCTTGCTCCAGGATCCCAGTGAAAAAAGCTCCTTCTTGCCTACCCAGCCAGGCATCTCCCTCCTCCTCGGCAGCTCTCCTAGCAGGCTCCCAAACCCATTCTAATTCCAGGCTGGTTGAAAAGCACTCTATCACTTTCGAGGTGCTAAACTGAAAAGAGGAGACCAAGGTGCCACCAGGAAAAGGCTATGTGATCCTGGATAAAACTTTTCTGGACCACAAATGATTGATTCACCTGTATTTGGGTAAAACACTATCTTCTGAAAAAAAAAAAAAAATAGTGGTGAAGATTAAATGAGAATATAAGTGAAAATGAAATGGAAAAGCACATTACATCCTAAGCTTCCCCATGTGCCAAAACTGTGCCAGGCATTTTGCCACACCACAACAAAAGGCATGCCTGTATGAAACACGGTCTCTAGTTCTGGATCTCATAAACAAATGTAACAGAGGTTAACAGCCTGGACTCTGGGGTGACACGTGTGGGTTCTGCCACTTGCTGGACTGCATAAGGCAAGTCACTTGACCTCAGACACACACAAACTCCTCATTTATAAAATGCAGATACTATCTCTTAAAGATGGTGTGACTATTAAATGACCTAATACCACATCAAGTACTTAACACAAGGCCTGATACACCGCAAGTGCCCAATTAACAAAGAGCTGTTATTATTGCTTCTCATCAGAAAGGTGGACGCCTGCCCGACATAACTTCCCTTTAGTAAGACTTAGGATCCTCAACCCCAAGATGGCAGCATCCGAGTGCAGCTGAGAGGCAGGGGCGGTAAATGCACTGTGGGTAAAATTTCTATACTGTCTTCCCAATCATTATGTGAAGTTAGCTTGTCCACATACTTGTTTTATTCCATCTCTCCATCACAATGAGGACTTCTGGAGGGCAATGTTTGCCCACCTGCTCCTGGTGTATACCCAGCGGCGCTGAGCAACGAGAAGATGCAAACATCCAAAGGAAGGAGTCCAAGGGGCTGGCTTACTTTTTGCCACCCACCACGTTAAGACCGTTCTGTATGTAGTTATGAGCGTCCCTACTTTATAGATAGGAAAGCTGAGGTCCAGCACCTGCCCAAGGTTGCACAGCAGGAAACTGAAACCTGGTCCGACTCCACAATCCAAATTAAGTATCAGGCGGCCCCCCCTACCTCAATGGGGGTCCCCAGAGCTCCCAGCAGGGCCAACCTCACCCACCCAGCCGCAAAAGCCCCGGGCTCAGCCACCAAGGGACCTGGGGCCGCAATCTTGCGGGCTGCACACCTCAGCGGAGGCCTAGAAGCCCACACGCTGCCGAGGGGCAGACCCCACTTCCGGTCCGATGCCCCGCCCCGCCGACAGAGCGGAGCGCGCGGCCCCCAGCCCAGACCGCGCTCGCCGGGTCACGGCCCCGCCCTTCCCCCACCCAGTCCGAACCGCACCGCCGCGTGGGGCGGCCCAGGCACCGCCCGCAGGGCCTGCAGACGCCTGCCCGGACGAAGCCCACCCGGCCTCCCCCCGGCCGTTAGCCCGAGACCGCAAGCAGGCTTACCGGCTCTCGGCGGAACAGCGTCCACCGCCCGCGCCCGGCTCCGGTTTCGTCTTCGTCTCGTTCAAACCGTCCGACCCCGCCCGCCGGCGCGATGACCTCACACGCACCCCCCCCCAGTTACGTGCCGACGTAAAGGCTCGTCAGCGCCCGCCGGCTCCTTTTATAGAGAGAGACTCGACCGCGCGCCGGGGGCGGAGCCCAGCCTTTGATCGACGGCTGGAGGGCCTAGGGGTGGAGAGCCAACTGCAGGGACCGTGGCACGTGGCCAACCGCAGCCAATGAGATTTTGCCTAGGGGCTAGGGTGACTCCGCCTAGCAGGCGGGGTCCGCTTACAAATTCTCCATGGCAGTAGCGGAGAAGAAAACTGTTTTTACGCTGAATCAGTACAAAAATGGATCTTAGGAAATAGTTACATCTTGCGCGCCTTTAGGGAGACTTAAAAGTCACCTTAGAAAGGCGTTCTGTGGCCACCCTATCGGTAATGACCTTGTAATCGCTTCATCAGGTTTTCTTCTCTGTACCTTATGAAGATGTCTTGTTTGTACTTTATTACCTCCTTTTCTGTAAGGGCCACCGAAGCAAGGTCCTTCTGAATCCTCTTCCTGGCTGTATCTCGGTACATAGACTATCGATAGAGCTTTGTCTTAAGGACAAGTTACAACACTTCACAGCAGGTGAAACTGAGGCTCAGAGAAACCAGTTAGCTTACCCAGTATCCTAGAAGTAGATACAGGTTTTGAGTTGGTTTCTTTGCCTACACATCGTTTATTCATGTATTCGTGTATACTTACGTTGTGTGAAGCAGGGTCCCAGTGGCAATTAGTGGCCAAGTCTCACTCAGCAAAGCCCAGGGAGGTGTTCAAGGAAAGAATGAGTGCAGACAAGAGCTGATACCAACTAGCTGTGACCTGTTTGAACTGGTCAGAGAACCAGCTTGAACCAGTCAGAACCAGTTTGAATCAGAACTCATTTGAATAAGAACAGGTTTGAAACACAACTGGATTGAGCCTGTTTGAGCCAGTTGGAACCAGTCAGAGCCAGTCAGAACTGGCTTGAACCGGTCAGGATTGGTTTGAACGTGTTTGAGCCAGTCAGAACCAATTTGAATCTGTCAGAAAAGTGTAGAATCAGCCAGAATCAGTCAGACCCTATCAGAACGGACTTCGAAGAGTCAGAATGAGCTATGACTGATTTCAATCAGTTGTAACTGGTTTGAACAAGTCAGAAACATTTAGAATCAAATAGGCAAAAACCAGTCAGAACCGGTTTGAACCAGTCATAACCATATCAAACTGGTCTAAGCCAGTTTTAACAAGGCTGAAATGGATTGAACCAGGCAGAGCCAGTCTGGAGCAGTCAGAACCTGTCCAAACCTGTCTGTACCAGACTGAACCTGTCTACACTGTACTGAGTCAGTCCGAGATAGCTGGAACCAGTCAGAACCAATTCTAGTCGGTCGTAACCAAATTGAACCCATCTGAACTCTTTTAAATTGGTCAGAACTACTCAGAACCGGCCTGAATGAACCAGTCAAAACCAGAATGAACCAATCTCAATGGGTCTGAACTAGTCATAACTGGTCTGAACCACTCGGAACCAGTTGGAACCAGATTGAACCAGTAGGAGCCTGTCTAAACAGGTTTGTAGCGGTCAGAACCAGACTGAACTGGATTGAACCGGACTGAACCAGACTGAGCCAGGCTGAACTGGTTTAAAACCAGATCGAATCGGATTGAGCTGGTCTGAAGGAGATCAAACTTGGGTCTGAACCAGGATCTGAACCAGTCTGAACCAAATCTAACCAGACCGAGCTGGTGAATCGGACTGAACTGGATTGAACGAGTCTCAACCAGATTTAACTGGATCAAACCGGTCTGAACCGATCCAAACAAGATTGAACCAGTCTGAACCAGATTGAACCTGTATGAACTGGTGTGAACTGGATTGAACTGGCCTGAACCAGATAATGCCAGTCTGAAATGATCTAAACCAGTCTGTACTGTTCTAAACCAGAACAAACAAGAATAACTAGTCTGAACCAAATCGAACTTGGAGCCAGATTGAACTGGATTGGACTGGTCTAAACTGGTCTGAACCAGTCTGAACTGGATCAAATCAGTCTAAAATGGTCTGTCTGAGCCAGTCATAACCAGATTGAAGCAGTCTGAACTAGACTTAACCGGTCTGAACCCGTCCGAACCAGTCTAGACTGGTCTGAGCCGGTCTGAACCAGTCAGAACTGGTCTGAACTAAATTGGACCAGTCTGAAATGGTCTGAACCAAATCAATCCGGTCTGAACTGATCAGAAGTGCTTCAAAACTAATTGAACTGATCTGAACCAGATGCAACTAGACTGAAGTAGTCTGAACCAGACTGAAACCACCTGAACCATAGTAAACTAGATTGAACTGGTCTGAGTTAGTTCAAACCGATCTGACCTGGCCTGAGCTGGATCAAACAGGACTGAACCCGTCTAAACTGGATCGAACTGGTCTGGACTGGATTGAACCAGATAAAACCGGTCTGAACTGGTCTGAACCGTATCGAAACAGTGTGAACCAGATCAAGCTGGTCTGAAACGGACTGAGCCGAGCTGAATCAGACCGAGCTGGTCTGAACTGGATTGAACTGGTCTGTACCAGTCTGAACCAGATTGAACTTGTCTAAAACCAGGAGGAACCAAATTGAAACTTTCTGAACAAGATTAAACTGGATTGTCTGAACCAGATCAAACAAGTCTGAACCAAACCCAACTGGTCTGAACCAGATCAAATAGATCAAAACCAGATCAAACCAGTCTGGACTGAACCAAGCTGGTCCAAACAGGTCTGATTCAGATCAAACCAGTCTGAATTTGGTTGATTTGGTATAAACTGAATTGAACCAGTCTGATCTGGTCTTAACCAGTTTGAACAGGATTTACCCAGAATGGACTAGTCTGAACCAGATTGAACTGAATCAAGCTGGTCTGAACTGGTGTGAAATGCATTCAACTGGTCTAAACAGGTCCAAACCAGCCCGAACTGGATTGAACTGGTCTGACCAACTCAAACTGGATTGAACAGGTCTGAACCGCATTGAACCAGTCTCACCCGGACTGAACCGGTCTGAACTGGAGTGAACCAGTCTGAACTGGATCAAACTGATCCGAATCAGATTGAACCTGTCTGGGCCAGACTGAACCAGTCTGAATCATATCAAACTGGTCTGGGCCGCTCTGAACCAGCATGATCAAGATTGAAATAGTCTGAACTGGATTGAACTGCATCAAACTGGTAAAAACCAGTCTCAACTGGATTCAACCGTTCTGAATTTGATCAAACCACCCTGAACCAATTGAGCCAGGTGAAAATGACTCTTTCAAGAAGCTAACTTTTTTTTTTTTTTTTTAAACAGTGCTAACTTAAACAGGTCAAAAACAGCCATAGCTGTCTTAAACTAGTCAAAACTGTTTTGAACCTGCTTGAGCCAGTTAGAACCAGTTTTGGTCTGAGCTAGTTTGAGCTAGTTAGGACCAGTTAGAGGCAGCCAGAACTGGTCAGAATCTTTCATAACCAGCTTGAAAGCAGACATAACCAGCCGTGACCACTTTGATCAGAACCACTTTCAATAAGTCAAAACCAATTTGAGCCACTCACAAGCAGATTGAACAAGCTTGAAGCCGTCAAAACTGGACAGAAACAGTAAGAATCGGCTTGAACTGATAAGAGTTGGTTTGAACCTGTATCATCCAGTCAGAAATGGTTAGAGGCAGTAAGAACCATTTTAAATGTGTTTGAGCCAGTTTGAGCTGGTCAAAGCAGGTTTGAGCCAATTAGAACCAGACAGAACAGACCAGAACCACCTTGAACCAGGCACAATCTTGAATTATTCAGAACTGTTTTAAGCCAGCCAGAAACAGTCAGAATCTGTCAAAACAGACTTTAATCTTAAAAGAGAATCTTCACCCGCCAAAAGAAATAGCTTTGGAGATTTTAAAGTTGCATCTTTAGGCAACTGTTAAAAATGTAAAGTCTCGGGGACCAGCAGGTCCCGGGGTGGTTAAGGTGCTGGATACTCCCACATGGCTGACCATGGTTTGAGTCCTGGACCAGGTGGCTTGCTTTCTGCACCCCGCCCCACCTCCCGCTTTATCTGTCTGTGTGTCTCTCTCTGGTCAATTTAAAATCCTGAATAAATAAAATTAAATAAAATAACTTAAAAAAAGTTGTCTCATTTTCACATAAATCGTTTCCTCAAAAATAAAACAAAAAATTTTTACTTCAAGGCCTGAGTTTACAAATTTATGATCATTTTATTGACCTAAAAAATGACGTCTGCGGCCAACCAGTGGCAATGGCATTTAAACTGGAACGATCCATATAGCTGAATGGTTTGAATCTCAGACCCAACTGTTTGAAAAACATGCTTGACACACATGCTATGTATTCCCCAAATCCAGAGAGAACAGAGAAGGGATGGCAGCATAGCCATCCTCCCATGGAGTGCTTTCTCACTTTCTCTCTCTCTTTTCTGGCAAGCACACATCAGGTACAAATATGAATGCATGATTACTAACCCCAGTAATGCCAACCTCCTTTTTTTTTTTTTTTAATGATTGCAACACTGAGAAATAGTAGTGTTCTTAAAACTTAAATAAGCATTGGGTATTACTATTAGTATCAGCACGCAGCGTACACTGTCATTAGCAAGGCATTCACTAATAGCTTTTTTTTTTTTTACTTTTTTTTTTTTTTTTTGGAGAGGTTTTTGCTATAGGGCGCGTGAGCTCGCCAGACAGACAGAGACATAGAGACAGAAAGTGAGAAATCACCCCCCAGGGGGGATGGCCATGCCGCAATCCCTTCTCCTCCAATCTCCTCCCGGGATCTTGGGCACGCACGCACACGCGCCCGGCATGAGTTTAAGCCACCGGGTCCAGGACTCGAACCGCAGTCAACTATGTGGGAGTCCAGCGACATAGCCATTATGCTAACTGCTGGCCCCACTAATAGCTTTTTCACACTGTCATTGAATATATGTAAAGGGCTTATTGTGTGTCAGGCCACAGGCACACCACTTTAACCTAGATCTGATCCTGATACTTCAGTAACCCTATAAAGTAAGTTTTATTTATTACTTTCACCTTTTAGATGAGAGGTTAGGTCACAGGCAGGACCCTGAGTACATTCTGGCCGCCAGGAATGGGAATGTGAGTCCCACTTTTCCCTCACAAGAGCCAGGATTTAACAGCTACTCTCCTTAGCCATGAGCCTGTGACCACTCAGACCAGACTGGCCCCATTCCGAAAATGCAGCAAGGGTTACGCCTTAGAAACTCCCACCCCTGGGGCTGGCAGGTGGCAAGGTAGTTAAGGGCGCTGGACTCCCACATGACAGACCGCAGTTCAGGTCCCAAATCTGGCAGCTTGCTTTCTCACCTTATCTCTCTCACACTCTCTCACTCTGTCCCTCTCTGTTGAAATCAAAATAAATAAAGTTAAATAAAATAATTCTTAAAAAAAAGAATAAAAAAAACCACTCCCACCCCTAGGCCTCTCTCAAGCTTGTACCATAGCAGGGTGGGACATCCATGGGCCCTCACCTGAAGGGCTAGTCCATCTCCTCTCTTGGGGTTTTGAGGCCGGGGCTGTTTATTTCGCTTCATCCTGTCCTGGCATTTGGTATGACAATGAACACAATATGGCTTAATTGGGTGGCCAGGGCCCCTGGGGTCTGAACACCTGAGGGAAGATTGTGGGCCCAGTTTGCTAATTACTAGTTGTCTCACCATAGCAACCAGCACCCAGACTATTCTAGCCCAGAGGCACCATTTTAATGACTTGTTTGGTTTCTCATCCTCCCACTCCATAAACTTAGCAAAGGTAGCAGCTGAGTCAGACCTTTTAGGACCCTGACCTCAAGGCATAGAACTAAGGAAAGGTGGCTGTGATTGTAACCCACCAGACACACCCGAAAAACAGGGTTGGAGTGCAGGCAATCTGTTTATTGCCTCTAGTTCACATGCTTTTCACTTCTCAGCCAGAAACAGCTCAAGCAACATTGACCACTGGCAAGTTTTCACCAGCTCCTTCCCTAACCAAAGTCTGAACATAATGAGATGTCATGCGTTCTAAACACAGGAAACCTGTTTGGGTAAATGAGGTAAGCTGAGCTGGAGGGATTGGTTAGTTGCAATGTTAGAATGGCAGGGACACTGACTCCCATGTGACCAACTAATGGTTGGGAATCTTGGATCTTGTGGCTGGTTTTTCACTTTCTCTTTTCCCCTCCCTCTGTGAATAATAGCTAATTCTTTAAAGAGATTGGCAGAAACCAGCAGGTGGTGTGGTGGAAGGCACTGGACACTCCCATGAACAACAATGTTTAAAGTCCCAGACCCAGTGACATCATTTCTCACTCCCCAACCCCCGTGTGCCTCACTCCGGTCAAATTAAGGTAATTCCACATTGCCAACAGCAGTTACAGTCCTGGACTTTATTTCCTCCTTTCTCTCTGGTCAAATTAAAACACACACACACACACACACAGATTCAGATAGCAGAATTTTATCCTAGGGCTCATTAAGAGTCACTGCTGGGGCTGGCAGGTGGCATGGTGGTTAAGGTGGTGCTGGACTCCAGCATGGGCAACTGTGTTTCAAGTCCCAGACTTGGGGGATTGGTTTCCCACTCTCCCTGTCTCTCTGCTCAAATTGAACACTAATTAATGAAATTAAATAAAAGAGTCACTGTTTAGACAGAGATGAAAGGCTATACTCTGTTGAACACTGAGTGACCATCTTGGATCAGCATTCAAAGGGCTTTGATAAAGCCTGAGCTAGGTAAAGTGGTGCAGCAGCATTCTCCAATGATGAAGACATGAGGTCTTGGGTTTCCATTCCAATGTGTCTCTACAGACTAATAGTGTGCACACATATATCCTTATGGATCCCATTTGGTTAAGGATGGGTGTGAATCACATCATTTACACCTTCTTGGAGGAGCATCTCTTATGTTAGAAACACAGGCTGGACATGGGCTGCCGAGACATAACTTATGTTGAAGGACCAAGATTTAGATAACCTCTCATTAGTTCAGTGTAGTCCCTAGCCCAAAAGCAAATTCTGAGAGGATATACCAAATTTTCAAAATAGAAATGGGGGAGGCAACCTGTTGTCCTGCTGTACTTACCTTCCACCAGCACTCTAGCTAATCAGGACCAGGTCAACTTAGAATAGAAACGCAGTTGGCCACATGGCTTCCAGCACTGCAGATCAGGACAGACATTCATTTACTGGGCCCCAACCTAGTTTCTGAGTCAAGTTCTGCAGGTTGACCCCAGCAATCACACCAGTGCACAAAGTTTCCAGAAATACTGAGGCCCCAGTATCTGAGGACAACAACTGTACTTCAATAAATGAGCACACACACCAATCCATGTGCTTGAACCAGCCTTTCCTACCCACCGACAGAAGAACAAAAGTAACGCCAGACTGTGATAGAGAAATACTGCTTTTAATTAAACAGAATAAGGTAAACTCTAGGCATCCGTTATCATTCAGCCTAAATATCAGCAAAAACTGTCAAAAAAAGGCACAGTTTCTCCCCCATATTTGTTATGTGGCTCCAGTTAAAAAAATTTTGAAGAAAATGTTAAAAAATAAAAATAGAAATCTGAGGTTAAAAAAAAGGATTTAAAAAGCTGCACCAAACTTGTCAACATTGTTTCTTATTGTACAAAATAGCACCAGTAAGAATTAAAAGGTGTTAAAAACCATTACAACAGCATTTCTGAAATGCAGCTTGTCTCACCTCCAGATCACTAAAATGTCTTATTGTGAATTTAAAAACAACCTTAAAATCTCTGGAGGGAGGCCTGAGCTTTTATTGTGTTTTTCCCTGCCATCTCTTAGATGAGAGGAAAGTGAGGAATGTGCTTTTGTCCCTAATTGTTCCTGCTTCCTCATATAGAAGGATGAGGAATTAGGGTGTCAGACATCTAATCTGGGGATTTGTGCCTGGGGAATTCAGAGGGGACATTGACAGGGGTTGAGGAGTCTTCCCAAAGCTTCCTCCAAAATGGCCCTCAGAGGGAAGGAAGGAAATGGAGAAGCCGTTCTTATGTAATATAGGGCACCATATGTAACTCAGGCCACCCCTTCCTGAGCTCCCTGGAGGGTTCTATTGCAGTCCCCAAGGGTGGCCCCTCACTTGGGTCTGTGGGGCCAAGTAGCCCTGAAAGCGATGATGATGTCATCCCTGCTGAAATCATCATTATAGAAAAGACTCCATGGGCCCAGCCAGCAGACTATAGCCCCGTACTGAGGCAAGGGAAAGATGTTGGGTAAATTGCAAAGACAGACACATCATTTCCCCTTCTACAGGCCTGGGAAAAACATCCTGGACCCTTCAAATGTCTTGTAACTACTTGTCTACAACTGCCCACTCCTGTAAACATGAAGCAGCATTTAAAAACATTAGTCTTGCAGTAACTGTCTTGGGTGGATTTTTTTCGGCATCAACCTGAGCATTGTGGCACTGTGGTTTTGGTATCTTAGCCATTGCTACTGAGTGGTCAACCCAGGAGGGGGGAAAAGGGAAAGCCATCATACTACCTACTTCAAGTTTTAAAGTTTTACAAGTGAAAATGAGCACCGTGTTTGGCCACTCCAAGCAGCCAGGTCTGAATTGTGCACAATGAGGTAGCACCTCGGGCTCCCCCATGGAAGAGAGATGGTTGGGCAGCTCTGCTCTCACTGAGGAGAGAACTGAGGTACACAGTGGGACCCCACACAACTGAGCAAGGGCAGAGCAGTTTAAAGCTCTGGCCCCTGGCTTGGCGCTGCACCACAGTGCTCCTAGCACCTGGGTATAACTATTCACATGCAAAGTAGTCCTTCAGGGGGGCAAAGAGGTGTCTGATGACTGGCACACTCCAGGACCTCCCAAGCAGCTTCTGGCGAGCACCTCGCCCCATATTGGAAACATCCGTGTAGTGGACAGGAAAGCCGAAGATCCTGGAAGGGCAGGGAGGCAAAAAGATAAGCTGTCAATAGAGCAATCCAACACATGCAAGAGTGTCTGGAAGTCCTCGGTGTGGCCAGGAGGACCAAGGTAACCCCTCGTTCTGGTGCACCCCGTAGTCAGGCCAAGCAGGTCTTGTTTGACACCCAGAAGAGGTCTGGGTCCTGGGATACTTTTAAGAATGCGTGCTCACAAATGACTCATGAGGGCAAACATCTGTACTACCTCAACCAATGTCCCTGGCACATGGTCGGAGCTCAGGGGACTTGAATAAACGTATACATGCATAAGTGCATGTATGGTGCATGCCAAGCCAATCGTCAAGAAAGCAGGCATGGATCTGTCTGCAAAACCATTCAAGGTCTTCAAAGCATATTAGATTTTCAATCAACAAAAGGCTCAGGTGAATCACTGTGTGTGTACCTCAGAATAATGAGTTTGCCTTGTCTCTTCAATCTAAGTTGTTGGACTAAGAGTAAAATTGCATTTCAGGAACAATGCCAACACAAGACATCTAGAGCCTCTCCCAGGGGATTTCTACCAGGCCTAGTAAGATGCTGCATGTACATGGAGCCTCAAAATTACTGAGGTTTCTAATCCCATACTGAAGAGCACACCAATGGCCGAATAAGTATTCAACATCCTGAAGGTACAATCCTTCATGCCTGCATCTTGCTTTTCCTCTGTGCCTACATTACAACACCCTCTGCTGCAACTTTAGTATATATAGAGCTCCACTGGTTATGCCTGGGTTATCAAAACATAGCATGGGCACCATGAATAGAACAGCTAACAGTAACTTCTTATTACTTAAAGAACTGAAAGATCACCTTGCCCAATCAGAATTTACTATTATCCTAAGAAACTTTCTGTTAAGCTTAAGAAGAAATAAAACTAGTTACTGAACTAAAAATCTAAAATTAAAATGTACTGTTAACACCAACAGAATACAGCCAAAAATATATAAAGAGGAAAACTCATAGCCTTAACTACATTACTAACAATATGAAAGAACAAAATGAACAAGAGAAGGGTCCGTCCCAGAGCACCGAGGTTGAGCACTGTATATATGTGGAGTGTAAGCCACCTCAGGTCTAAGCCAGGCACATGTGTGCCAGCTCAGAATCCTGATGGATGGACATGAATAGTGGATCGCAGCCTAACCACACTCCTTGAGAGGGGACACAGTCCATGTCCACTTCATATGCACACACCATCAAGACAAGAACAAAAATGAAACCCATTAGAGGGATCTTTCTCTGCATCAAAATAGACAAACAAGGGCAGGACAATGGCACAACAACTAAGAAAATAATGCAGACCTACATGGGAAGGTGGTTGGTTCCTGTCCTGCATGGTTACACAAGGTATACATGTGCCAATGTTCCAGACTGAGAGGGGGTGTACTTCAGCTAAAGGGCCCTGTGATATTCTTATATTCTCTCTCTCTCTCTCTCTCTCTCTCTCTCTCTCTCTCTCTCTCTCTCTCTCTGATACGTACACACTCACAACACATTTATATAAACAAACTTGGCCCAATAATTTAGTAGCAGGATAGACTGTGGCTAAGTAAAAATCAGCTACAGAATGGGTATCTTAGCAAAATGGCATATCTCTGGGGTTTTCTGTACCTGATACATCCATACTAGAAATCTAGCATGTTAGGACAGACAGCTGTGAGCAAGTGCAACAAGCTCATACAGAATGTACTGTCTAATGACCTCATTAGATTCCGCATACCACCCCTCTGCCACTTCTGCCAGGAAAGAAGGACTGATTCAGGAAAGGCATTCATTCCTCCCAGTCATACCAACCCAGGAGGACAGTGAGTTCGTGAGGCCAGCAGCTGCCCATTCATATTGCAGGCCTCAACACATGTCCTTACCCTTTCTCATTCTAAGTGCAGCCTTGCTCACCTTTCGAGCTCAGTGCACCACAAAACATCTTCTTTGCCATTCATGACAACAGGGAAAAGTTGCTTTTTCCCCTGTTTGATTGAGTTCGACTTGGTGGTTATTGTCTGTACTTTCTTTAACTGGAGAACAAAATGAAACCATGGAGTGAGCACAGAATGAAGGTTGTGGGGAGGGCCAAGGGCAAAAGCATCTAGGGCAAATGGAAGTGGGAAAGGAGGTGTGGGAGAGTGTGACAGGCCTGGGCTCATAGGCAGAGCTGGAGGGATAAGGACATTATGTGCTTCCCACAAATACAAAGTTAACAGGATGTACCAGCCTGAGAAAAGAGAAAGAAGTGACCATGAATAAGACCATATGAGAGCCAAGATAGGGGTTACTGTTCAAGAAACCATCCTGATTCAGAAGTCAAGAGTTTAGATGAATGTATCTTTGTTGATATGAACATTGAGAAAAGCCACCTGAGAGCAGGTACTTTTTCTTTATTCGTCCAAAGCTTTTTTCCAAGGGAGGACACCAGCTAAAATTCTGTTACTGTGTATACAGCATTAAGAATTGTGGAAAAAAAAATTGAGCTGACTTTTTTCAGTGATTTCTTGTTTATTAGCAAGAACGTGTCCTACTCTGTACTTGAGGGCACATGAGAACAATTACGTGGGAAGAAAGGCCCAGCACCAGGGAATCACATAGGGGGAGGAGTAGGAGCCGTGGACACCAGGGTCATCTCCAAGTGCATGGTTCAGAGGGCCGTTGCTTACCTTTGCTGTCCTACTGAATTCCAAGCAGTCCTGCAGCTCGAGTTTATCATTCTTTGATGCTATCACGGGCCTGGGGACAGCCAAAACCCATTACTTTCTACCATCTGTAAAGTGGCCACGGCTATGCACCTCACAAGATGGGAGTGAGGGCTTCTGCTATAAAAATGTGCCCTCATGGGACCAGTAGACGGCATAATGTTTATGTTACTGGACTCCCATGTATTCCCAGATCCAGCGGCTAAAAGCACACACCAACCGCGCGTGCCCAAAACTCTAAGAGAATGGAGAAGGAACTGTAGCAAGGCCATGTGTTTTATTGCTTTTTGTCTTGCTGTCAAGCACACACATTCTATACCCAAAAATCTCCCTTAAAACAAAAAGAAAAATAATAGTGCCCTCACAGTGAAAGTGTGGTCAACATGATATCATCATGGGGTTGGCAGGTGGAAAGGTGGTTATGTTAAGGTGGTTAAGGAATGGACTTCCACATGGCCAACTGGGGTTTGAGTCCTGGACCTAAGAAGCTTGCTTTCTTATTTTCTATACCCACCCCACTTCCCTGGTCACATTTTAAAATAAAAATATATTAAATACATAATTCTGATCTAAAAATGACCCCATTATCAGCAGATGTGTGCTCCAATAGTAGGGATGGACGGGCAGGTATCAAGGATAGTGTAATGCCAGGGAGCTAATTGTCCCTAATAACTGCTTATAGTTAAGCAAGACAAAGGTGGGCAGGGAATCGTGAGACCCCTCCAGAACCAATCACACTGGACACTGTGAGCAAGCCACATCATCTCTTTGAGCTTGGTGTCTGTCAAGTGACAAGGTTGGAAGAGACCTCTGTGATTTGGTGGGTGTGTGAGGGGATGCAGGTGTCCTTTCATAGGATATGGTTCACTATGCAACTATCCTTTTGACTTTCAACCTTGGAATTTGTTTTAGAACAGAGAGGCACACAGATGCCTAAGAAAGGCAAGGTAAAGACTGAAGTAGTTGAGCCCTTCCTGATAGAAAGACCATGAGATGAGAAGGTAGGCCGATTCCTACCAGGCTCCTCAGCACAAGTCCCCTGTGCTGGGAACTATGGAGCTAAGGACTATATTCATGAGAATGGAAAGAATTTCGAGATAGGGATGGAAACCCATAGAAAGTGTTTCCAGGGAACCAGCAGTTAGCGTAATGGCTATGTCGCTGGACTCCCACGTAGTCGACCACGGTTCGTGTCTCGGACCCGGTGGCTTACAACTCACGCCGGGCGCGTGTGCGTGCGTGCCCAAGATCCCGAGAGGAGAATGGAGGAGAAGGGATTGTGGCGTAACCATCCCCCCTGGGGGGTGATTTCTTGTTTTCTGTCTCTATGTCTCTCTCTGTCTGTCTGGCGAGCGCACGCGCCCTATAGCGAAAAAAAAAACCTCTCCAAGAAAAAAAAAAAGAAAGAAAGAAAGTGTTTCCAGATATTTCTTTTACTTTACCCTTGCAGGTTTCAAATGTCATGCTACCATGTTTCCATCATTCCCACAACTGCAAAACAAACTCAAAAGATTGAGTTTCCCTCCCTTTCTTCCCATGCTTGACAGATCCCTCCTGCACCCACGCAATGAGTCTAATAGCTCTGTTCCCTATCACCTCATGGAGCTACATTTTATACCACTCGTCACATCATGTAATGCATCATAAATACCTAAGCGTAAAATCCTCAGTCTGACCCCTTCCTACCAATAAGCAAAATGTCAGATATCATAGCTAATCTGTTTCTTGCGGGTGGTTCTCTAGGGACGCCACACATATCCTACATTCATCACTCCTCTGAGACTCCTCTGAGACAATGGGTGTCTCCCATTTCTCTTCTGGTCCTGCTGTCAGCTCTCAGTCCAGAAACTACTATGAACCTAAGACAATCCCATCCTCTTAAACCTCCTATAACTTCACATGTCAATTTACCTAAGTGGTATCACATGGAAGCCCCACATTCCTTGGCCTTATACAAGTTCTCTACCCTTTCCTCCCAACCTGGACCACCTCAGGAGCTTTGTCCTTAATTTGTGGGTGATACCCTGCTTGTTACCCCTCATCCCTCATGATCCTTCTACCTGGAAGCCCTCAATTGCATGGCTTCATTCTTTCATTTTTGACCCTGTGGAAAGGTTTAATCCTTCCAGTAGTATCCCCACCCCTAATCATAAGCCTGAAATCACTCCTCCCTACCAACACAAATATCATGTCAACCCCATATGAGTACAAGGAGTTATGAGAGTGAGTGCTCGCAAGTTGAATGAAGCAATCCATTTAACATGGACTTGGTACCATCTGATGAGCTAATTAGCTAAGGGAAAAAAATGTCACAAAAATGTTCCAGACTTTTCTCAGACCCACATGTCAGTCTACACTTTGCTAAATACAGAAGGTTTTGATTCTTTCTAAAGGAGAACTGAAGTTTAACTTTTTTGTCTGGGATATCACATTTTACATGCTAATCAGGAACTTCTCTATGATACCACATTTAGGGGAGAGAACATTTAATCTCAGAATTAACGACTCCCTGTATGGCTTTCTGAAGAACAAGATACAAAGTAGAAAATGTTCTTGGTTCACAAAATTCAGGACAGCGGCCATGCGGATGAGATCGTGGTTATTTCTCTGGACTCCCATATGGACATGGTGGCCAAGTGTGAATTCATGCCCAAGATCCCAGGAGAAGGGACTGTGGCTATAAACAGTACCATGGGGGTGATTTCTCACTTCGGCTGTACTGTATCTCCAACAAGACCATTTACCCTATGTCAAAAACCACCCCCAAAAAAATGAAAATCCAAGGGAGATGGTCTTGGGGAAACCCTTTTGTCGTCTCAGCTCGGTTACCTAGTCTGTCACCATAGTCCTTGTCTTGACCTATCTGTACCTCAGGGCAGGAGGAAAGGTACCTCTAACACCTATTTCCATTTTGTGATGGTCAGAGAACCCCTGAGTGAGGCAGATCTGGGACAAGGTTTGCAGACATCCTGATTGAGGAGGAGAGCAGCAGATACTGGTTCTGTCTCGAGCACATGAGACTTTCAGATCCAACACTATTTGAACAAGTCAAGAATAACCTTGAGGAGTCCTGAAACAGGATTTGACACAGTACCTGCAAATAAAAACAATTCAATCCCTAATGACACATATTGGTCGATTACCGAAGATGGGATGATTTCTGAACAGGGCCTGCTCTCTACAAGGTTAGAACATGAGAAAAGGCTATATTGCCTTTTCCACTTGAATCCCTGGTTACCTGTTCATCCCGGGTAGATTCCCCCAGAAGTATCTGGCCCTGTGAGCAGCAGACACCTTGATAGCATCAATCATCACTGGATTACACTGTGGGGAGAGAATGCAGGTGTCGAGGACAAGATGGTGACACAGGAGGAAAATGCAATCTTCTATGCTGCAAACATACTTAGGAAGGTTTCAAATTCAAGGTCAGAGACTGCTCTAAGACAGCAGGCCCATGTAATTATGATCTGGACTGAGGCTTGAGGTGAAGTGTAACATGCATAGCCTATTGGGCGTGGTGTTTGTGTGTGTGTGTGTGTGTGTATGTGTGTATGTGTATAATCCCCACTTCACTCATGGAATAAGTAACCTTTAAAAAGACTTTAGAGGGACCAGTGGCTGGCATGCTGATTAAGGCGCTGGACACTGCCACATGGCCAACCATGGTTCAAGTCCTGATCCTGGTGGCTTGCTTTATTGACTTTTGTTCTATCTCTCTCTCTTTCTCTCTCTCGCTCTCTGGTCAAATTAAAATAAATGGATGAATAAATAAAATTAAATAATTCTTAAAAAAATCTTTACAGTGTAGCAACTAAAACAACCCTGGTTATGGAAGGGGTATGAAAGCTCTCATACAGGGAGCAGCCAATTTCCATGTTAATGTTGGGTAATGAAATCAGACTTGCAGGTCCTAAGGATGGTATGTCGAGTATTAGAGAACATGCTATACAGAGATTGCAAAGAAAAGCTCAAAAATCATTATCTGGCCGGCCCAGCAGCTTGTACTTTGCTTAAGGGTGCTGTGCTCCCACATGGTCGACTGCAGATACTGTCCTGGACCTTATGGTTTGCTTTTTCACTTATCTTACTCTCAATAAATGGAATTAAATAAATTAATACTTAAAGAGTCCAGACCTGACGACTTGCTTTGCTTTCTAAGTGCTTGTAAGGTCATTCCCACCCAGGCTGGCTCTGACAATCATGTCATCTTACTTCCAGGAAGCGTGAGATGTCCCTCTTATCGTCAACCTTCATGGCTACAACATTTTCAAACATCCAGAAGAATGGACGGTCATCACCTTCCTTGGGGCGTGAATAATTCAGCAGGTGGTAGAACTCAAAGAAGAGTCTGCCTGTTCCCTCTAATACCACAAAAGAAAATGAAGCAATCTGTATCACACTCTCCACATTCCCTGAGATCAGTGAAATTCTGACATTTTCAGGCTATTGTCCTCACATTCTCCTGTCTCCTGACTAAACAAGGACTGGGGAAGCAGTTAGCATGGTGGGTTAATATCTTTCCTGCTCTACACTGAGTTAACAAAGGCCATTGAGGCTTCCAGTAAGGTTGGATGGATAAGCAAGGTTGTTCTCAGGCCTTGATAAAGGGGCCCACAGGAAAGAAGGATCCTCACCGTACAAGCCTTTCCTGGCAGGATTCACATTTGAAAGGTCATTACAAGGACTTCCACCAATCACCAAGTCAAATGGGCCCCATTCTTCAATCTGAGGGAGAAAAACAGACAAGAAACCAACTTAAAGGAGAACATTGATTGCTCACAAGTTCCACTTTTGAATCTAAAACATCTAGTACTCGTGACTCCCTAAGATCTCAGTCATTTTGAAACAACTCGATGATGTGCATCTTAAAGATCTGACTTGATTTAACCAAATCCTGTGCCCTATGGATGGGGAAGGGCATGGGATGGGGAGACTGGGTAAGATGACCTGCATGAGGGTACCGCCTTGTCCTCACATTTTTCTTTGTGATGTTGCGCACATCATTCACATATTTGATATTTCCCTCGTGCTTGACAGTTCCAACAGCAATAGAATCTTCACACACTTCAGAGGCGACATACTTTTCCACCTTGATGCCCAATTCTTTGAGGACCAAATACCCTGTGGAGAGTCCGGGAGACATATAAGTACGAAAGATGCTATCTGCATAGGCAGAGCATTTCAGCTGCTTCTGGTGCTTGTAATACTTTTCACAGTGTGGCTGGAGGATTAAATGAATTAAATCAGGACAAATCAGGCAAGTCACACATTAATGGTGCCTTTTTTTATGTGAGAGGATCCCTTTTGCATGGAAGTAACCAAGACTAGAGACAGTCGTTGTTGTCTCACTGATCCCACGTATTATGCATTTGTAAGAAAAATTAATTTTATAAGAAACCTGCTGATGATAAAACAGAAAATTCAAGAGCTAAAGTCTATATCCTTTTTTAAGGTGCTCGCCAGACATACAAAGATGGAGGCAAGAAATGTAAGAAATAATTTACCAGAGAGGATAGCCATGTCACAATACCTTCTCCTTCATTCTCCTGTTTTAGGTAAGTAAGCACATGTATGCAGCCTGATTTTTAATATCCCAGGTTCATGACTTCAAATTTTTCAACTAAATCTCTAGGCCTTCTTCTGACAGCAAAATGTACATCTGCTTTTAAAATATTTCTCAGGAATCAGCAGTTAGTGTTATGGCTATGTCGCTGGACTCCCACATAGTCGACCACGGTTTGCGTCCTGGACCCAGTGGCTTAAAACTCACGTCAGGCACGTGTGCGTGCATGCCCAAGATCCTGAGAGGAGAATGGAAGAGAAGAGATTGCGGCGTGACAATCCCCCCTTTGGGGTGATTTCTTGCTTTCTGTCTCTATGTCTCTCTCTGTCTGTCTGGCGAGCGCACGCGCCCTGTAGAGAAAACCTCTCCAAAAAAAAAAAAAGATTTCTCTAATATATTTTTTTTTAATTTGCTATACAGGGCAGGTGTGCTTATGATAGAATGAAAGAAAAAAATCCACCAGTTCCAGGACTGGATCCATGGTCAGCGATGTGTGTGTAGAGCCTTAACTATGTCACCTGATGTCTCCTCTATTTGTTTTATGACAAAGGGGCTCAATTAGAAGGTGGAGAAATTGTGGGAAGAAAACTTCTCAGAACAGGTTCATAAAGGTAACCCAAGGCCTCTTTTCTGGGTTGGTGTCAGACATGCGGACAAGGCTTCCAGCATTTCTGGCTATCTCTGCAATGTAGTACAGAGCACCCAGGGTCACACAAACTCACCTGTTGCAATTCCATCGAAAAGGGACAGGACTCTGATAGGCCGTCTTTGAGCTGCAGGGATGGCAGGGTATACCTTAGGGGCTTCCTGTCAGATAAAGAGGATGTCATGGGGTGGAGGGAATGAACAGAAGGAATCAAACCCTGTGGTGGAGCTGCAGGGGAATGTGAGGGCTTGGGGGAAGGGGAGGTGGGAGGGGTCACATGTCACCATGTGTGGCCAAGATGGCAGTTCTTTCTTTTGATGTGAGAGCCAGAGTCTGTGATGAAGCCCTCTGTGACCTCTTTCTCTGCAACTCTACTAATACAATTGCTTTTTATTTCTGCAGCTACTCTGTTAGGGGAGTTTGAAGAGTGCCAAGTAGATGCAAACACTGGGTGAGCCTGAGAACCAGGCAACGGAGCCGACAGAGAGCCAGGTCCCTCAGCCCCTGGGGCTCACAGCAGCGACATATCTGTATAGGGGACACTTTCTTCAATTACTGTTGCTATGCCAATTCCAGAGGCTTCCTGGCACTGTGTTGTCCTGAGGTCTGGGGGTGTTGGGCAGGGAGCCTGACACTTACGTATTCTCGTCCCATGTCACTGGTGAAGAAGGCCTGCAGGCGCATGGTCCAGTCCTTCCGGCGCCGCAGGACTCCATGACAACGCTGTGGGAGGCACATGTAGCAGCTCCAGGGCTCTTGTAGCTTGGCTTCTGCTGCTGTGCCTGAGCCCACAAGCACCTCCAGACACTCCACACAGAAGCACCTGTGCCCGGACAGGAAGCAGTTGCCCACGTGACCAGAGAGGTGCTCTCCTGGTGTTCTTATCTCCCCAAGGAAATGGAAAACCACTGTCTCAAACTCCTCTGGGGTTCTGGTTCCACAACAGTGAGGCTTCAAAGGTCTTCCTTAGAGTTTGGATGATCTAATGGCCCTAGAATACTCTCATCCCCTTAATCCCAGGCACTTACAAATGTTCTCTCAATACTCCATCATTTCCCAAATACCCTCAGGGTTGCCCCCAGCTGGCAAACCTTGACCTGGCCTCCCTCACAGACATACTTTGACCTGGAACATGTGGCTAACCATACGGACCATGGTTGCCTGAGAACATACTGAGCCAGGCCAACTGAGCTCTCAGTCACCATGCCTGAGCACAGGCAGCCACCTGAGAACTACAGGAAGCTCATGGTTTGCATGGGGCCCAGTAGGTCTTACCGACAGCAGCTTGTGTTGCTGCACAGCAGCAGTTCGCGACCCTCACAGCACACGGTGCAATAGGACTGATAGCCATCGTCATCGTACATGTAGAACAGCTCAAGGAACCGATCCTGGCAGCCAGAGAAATGCCTATGAAACCGGAGTCCAGTGATGGCTAGGCCATGCTTCCTCCCTGACTGCGGCCCTCGGATGCAACCATAGCTCATTCGCTAGTGGCTGCTTGTCTATTACAAAGGCAACTGACGGATGTCATTGTAGACTAATTCCTCTGCGGCAGCATCCTCTTTTTCCAGGAAGCAAGGACCAGGAGGTCCCCTGTCCCAGGGAGGGCTTCACCAATGCATACACACAGGAACAATTTTGGGGTGAAATATTGAGGGGCTTGGGGAAGGGGGTCCACCAAAGTTCAGGGTTAGAGAGAAGGACTTACCCGACAAGTCTGGCAGAGGCCACCCTCAAACAGAGGGTGGAAAGATACAGTGTTTTTCCTACCACAGGATAAACAGCTATCTGTAAGAAAGACAGGCTTGTCACAATTGAGTCCTTACATCGGCTATTTAAGTCTTCTTGGGTGTAACAGCTCTCAATTTTTCCCTCTCAGCATTGTTTGCCAAGTATTCTTCATGGTTTGCTTTTTAAAATTTGACAAAGGGGACTTGCACTTGGACAGTTGATAGAAGGCAGAGACACAGAGAGAAAGCACCCTGATGGGAGTGGTCATATCACAATACTCTGTCTTCTGTTCTTACTACTTCCTAAGATTTCAGGCATGTGAGTGCAGAAACCTAGTATATTCCTTGAGGCACCAGGTTTGGGATTCAAACTATGCAGTCAGCCACATGGGGTTCAGGTGCCTTTAAATATATAGAACATTCTGGCCTGCTTTTACTTTAAGAATGTGAGATGACAACACTGTGTAGAAGGTTCCATAGCCAAGTAAAGGGTTGTCCATGAGAAAGGCCTGAAGTAGAATAGAACACACTGTTTGAGCCTTCTTTTAAGAGAGGGATATGCTTTGAGGGCCTGGAACGGCAAATCTGAAAACCTTTAAACACTGGACATTGTGCGATGTGTGGAGTCTTGTGGTAAGACATGACCATTCTATATTATTATTTTAGAAACCAGGCCTTACCCAATAGGTTACCCTTCTTTCCTTCACATGCAATTTGCAAAGTAAGTGGACAGGACCTCCATAATGCTCAAAACTATTGCTATTTTGGAAGCAGGAATAGGAAAGAGAATAGGGACGGTAATGGGACTTCGACAAACCCAAGCTTCCCTAGGATTCTCTGGTGCAGGAGTCATGGCTTGACAAACTGCATGGAATAAACACTTGGTATTTGTTGGCCAATGGACATTAGACTGGGGAAGTTTAGGTGACTTTATCCTCAGACTTTCTAAAATTCTATTAAATTTGTTATGTGCCTAGTATTCGATCCAGGGACAACAGCCAGTCAGGACAAGCACACCAGTCACAAGGATGAAGGGTGTCTGCTTTCAGCCTGAAACCCAGTTCCAGTTCACAGAAATTGATTTCGGGTTATTATAGCTTAAAGCACCTCCGTTTTCATTCTGCCCATAGCCTATCTCGTGTTCCTCCTCTTAGGGACAGAAGAAGGCAAATCATTTTGTGAGGTGTAGCAGTTCAAGCCCCGGGACCAAATAACAGTCCCCACCTGCTATCAAGGTACATAGGTGGTTAAACAATAAGCATGGATAGCCAGGATGAGACGGGATGAGAAGGGAGAACACGTTACCTTCCAGACTACTTTTGTTATTGGTTACATCGGAAGCCATCTGCTCTGTAGGAAAAAGGGGGAGAAGGTATGAAGAGGTCAGTAATTACATGCACTACGCTAGTTGTGGGTAGATCTGCCATCTACCCCTTTTCTAATCCCTGGAGAAAGGCCTTAGCCTCCTCAGCCTCTGTTACCTCGGCTCTGATCTTCCTCCCCGCGGTCTTTACTGTTGTTGTAGCAATTTGTCTTGAGTCGCTTGGGTGGGGGGCAATAGTCGGAGGTGGCTGAGTCGTCTGCAGTGCGTCTTCGAGTCTTGTTGTCTGTGAAAGTAAGATGGCAGCCGTGGCTTGGTAGGAGGGGAGTCCAGGGAGACTGTGGGCCCAGGACGAGACAATGCTATGCCTGGGTACCAGCGGCACCTGGGGCATGACAGGGGGTCCATACTCGGTATTTATTACCCATGAACTCAAAACAGGAGCCAATTTTAAACCTCTCATACAAAATACCCATGATTAACTCAGGGAGATTGACATGAGATTGACATGTTATGTTTTAGATAATCGTAAACCCAGCTCAAAGAGCAGACAATGCCTAGTCCACGGGTCAAAGCCTGATGCATCTATGACTGTCAAGTGATCACACTAGCCAAAGGCCATTTGTGGCCTTTATATACTTTAAAAGTGCTAGTGACGGAAGAATTGATCTTTACCTTGCATGTTAAAATTAACTTAAAAACTGACTAGTAGGCCAACACTGTATGGCAGTTAAGGCACTGGATCACAGAAAGCTGACTACACTAAGTTCCAGACACCATGGCATGACAATCACCAGGAGCATGTGCATATGCATGCATGACCAAAAACCTGTGAGGAGCCTGGAGGAGGGACTATGGCTTGGTGATACCAAAAAAGGGGTGAATTCTCACTTTTCCCTACTTTCTTGCTTTGTCTCTCTCTGATGAGTATACATGACTTATAGCAAAAAAAACTTTTAAAGAGATTTTCCCTATTGGATGTGTGTCCTTGCAAGAGAAAGATAAAGCTGATAAATCACCCCTAGGAATGATGGGCATGCCACAGTCCCTTTTCCTTCGTACTCGTGATTTTGGGCATGCACAAACACATGCCTGACTTGAGTGAGTTTTTAGCTGGCGAGTCTGGGACTCCAACTGTGGTTAACTCCATTGGAGTCCAGAGACATAACTATTATGAGGTTCACTGGTGTCTATAGCAAAAATTTAAAGAAAACTGACATTACTGTTTTTCAAATATAAATTTTTATGAACTTAATTACTAATTTGTATTAAATCTGTTTAATATATCCAAGTTTTTCAACTGCCTATATAACATCTGGATTGGTGTTATAAAATCTATAAAATAAACATGTGGGATCAGCAGTTAGTGTAATGGCTATGTCGCTGAACTCCCACATAGTCGGACCATGGTTCACGTCCTGGTCCCGGAGGCTTCAAACTCACTTCTGGCGCATGTGCGTGCGTGCCCAAGATCCTGAGACGAGTATGGAGGAGAAGGGATTGTGGCATGGCCATCCCCCGGGGGGTCATCTCACTTTTTGTCTGTCTCTGTCTGTCTGGCAAACGCTCGAGCCCTGTAGCAAAATCCTCTTTAAAAAAAAATCTATAAAATAAACATGTAATGAGAAAGCACTAAAGGAAATGTAGGAAACTTCAATTTTCTCATTTTTTGTACTGTTGAAATTCTAATTATTTTGCAAATACTGGATCAAGTATAATGTAAGATTATTTATTCTTTTTAATGAGGCTATTAAAAAATTTAATTATGGGACCAGAAGTTGGAGTAATGGCGATGTCACTAGACTCTTATTTCTTCTACAACAGTTCATGTCTTGTACCTTGTGGCATAAATTCATGCCAGGTGCGTGCGCACGTGTGTGCGTGACCAAGATCTGAGAGGTGAATGGAGAAGGGATTGTGTCATGGCCATCGCCCCTGGGGGGTGATTTCTAGCTTTCTGTCTGTCTGTCTTTTCAGAGAGCATGTGCGCAATGTAGCAAAAACCTCTCCAAATAAAAAAAAGAATTTAATTATGTGTCCTCCACTCTAAATAGAAC
The DNA here is from genome assembly GCA_026018925.1 of Tupaia tana. NCBI lineage: Eukaryota > Metazoa > Chordata > Mammalia > Scandentia > Tupaiidae > Tupaia > Tupaia tana. Next base: position 31,382,362 of record JAKSZU010000015.1, read on the forward strand.
TATGTATATTCAATGTACCTCAATCTCAAGGGCCATATTAAACTTCAATGCTGCTCCTAGAGAACTATGTAGCCCTTAAAAATCAAGAGGACCAGGGAGGGCAGGTGGCATAGTGACTAAGGGAAAGGACTCCCCCGCGGTTGTCCAGTTTGAGTCCTGGACCTGGCCGCTTGCTTTCTCAATTTTACTTTCACTGACTCTCTCCAAACAAATTTTAAAAAATACTGTCAGAGGCAACAGGCAGCATAGTGGTTAAATGCACAGCATTCCCACATTGCCAACTATGGTTTGAGTTCCAGACCTGAGGGCTATCTTTTCGGCTTTTGCTTTCTCCTTCCTTTTTCATTGCCTGTCTTTCTCTGGCAATATTTTTAAAATAAAGTTAGGGGACCAGCAGGTGGTGTGGTGGTTAAGGCACTGGACACTTCCACATGATTGACTACTGTTTGAGTCCCAGATCAGATGGCTTGCTCTCTTACTTTGCCTCTCTGTGTGTCTGTGTCTGGTCAAATTAAAATAAGTGAATGAATAAATAAAATTAAATAATTCCTCAAAGATAAAGTTAAATAATTATTCTATAGAAATTTTTAAAACAACAAATAAAACCCAATAAATTAACACTTTTTAAAAAATTATTAAGTATTCTTTAGCAACAAAATGACATTGACAGTGCTGAAATGATTAATTTTGAGAAATACAAGGGAAACCAGGAATCCAGTTAGTGTAGAGAAAGGCCTGGAAGGATGTGCACCCAACAGTGTTAACCTGGGGTTGATTGTGAGGGTGGGGAGTGAGGGTTCAGAGTGGGGTTGAGAGCTTGGGTTGACTTAAGAAAATTGATCATCGTCCAGTGGAAATTGAAAGATCAGAGAAAATAGGGCATAGTCAAAAGATGGCAAGGGAATACCGTATTTTCTTGATTCTAAGTTCCTACTGCCTGAACGACGCACTTTCGACTTATTAACCACTTTTGCAGGTCGGGAGGAAAAAAACAAAACAAAACAAGAAAACGTTAAGTATACTAATTGTAAGTCACATCCCTGATGGAGGAAATAGGTACTGGTCAAATTAGGATGCTCGTGTGTTTTCATGAGTCTTTTCTTTTTCCTTTAAAAGATCTGTTTAAAAGATTTGTTTAAAAAGAACACATCTTGATTGTATGTTACCTTAAATTTTAACATATAAATTATGTATATGTGGTCTTTACCAGTGACCAGGGAAGTCACATAAGGCTGACATTGTTTCAGGTGACCAGGTATTTTTCCTACAACCCTGGTATTCCTAATGGAAACAGATGTGCTTCAGAATTTATTTGGGCTGTGGGACACTTTGGTGAGGGCCAAGGGGCAGCAGGGCAGGCGGCATATCTTAACAGTGACTCTAACAACAGTGGAGGGGTGCTGTCGCAGGGACTCATTCCCACCTGGTTGCAAGTTGTTGGGTTTGAGGCCCTCGACCCCAGTGGGCCTGAAACCCCCATGGGCCCACTCCAACATGGGCTTCAGCTGGTCCTCCAGTGAGTCTCCAGGGCTGGTGGGGAAGGTCTTGCCAGCTCGCACCCGGGCTTTCTGGGATATAAAGGCAGAGTATGTGGTGAACTGGGGGGAGGGATTTCTTACCAGGCCACACCCAGAGATACTGTGCTAGGGCCTACATTCCCCTTCACACTGGGCCCTTTCATAAGAAGACAGCTGTCATGGGCTGTGGTATGTGACAGGGTGAAGGAGGGGCCTGTACAGAGAGACAGTTAGGATGCCATAGAAGGGATAATTGTCTTCACATACAGAGATCATATTTGATGTCCGTATGTGAAGAATTGAGCAGTCACCTCTCTCAAAGGACAAAGGAACTGGTTAGCTGTGTCACTTCAAGGTATAGAAGTATCAGCCAGACCTGTCTCATCTCTGCTGCATGTTCACATTTTCTCCAAAGTTAACAGACTTCTGCCTTACAAAGATCAGAACGTAACAATCCTCTGGCTAGAAGAACCGTGAGGATTTCCATGATTAAAAACATGGCTGTTAGCATAGAAACTGGCTCCTACATGCTGGATAAATGAAGTTACAAATCAAGACAAGAGAGGAGACAAAATCTAATGGTTCACTGAAGATGACAGGACCCAATGACAACAGGAAGGGGTGGTCTTTACCTTCAATCATAGACTCCCAACTATCCACTACTTCAAAAAAGGAGAAGGCTTTATGGTCTCTGGAAGAGTACATTCACTGATAGAAATTATGTTTGTCTCTTCCCAGTGGTACGCCTTCTGATTTCAGTGCTGAAACCAGTCATCAAGAGGAAGCTACAGGAACCAATGGGTAGGATGATTAAGACACTTGATTCCTGCCTGGGAGAGCATAGGTCAAGTCCCAGACCCAGCGGCTTGAAAACCATTATAAAACTAATTTATTAGAAATTAATTTTTAAAAAAGGAGTTATGGCAGTATCAGGATGTCAGTGGGAGAGAAGCATGGAGGGTTCAAATCCCTTCTCAATCAGTCATATCAGGCTGGTCATGTAGTCAAGATCACCCCGGTACCCTTTCCTGAGACAACCCTGGCAATGCTGTGACCTATGGTATCTTCATTTATCCCTGTCCTCAGAACAACCCGATTCTCACTCCCATGTTACCTCCAGTGCATGGAACATGGCCTTCCTGTAGGAAACCAGCTTGTTGAAGGTGGCCAGGTTAAAGTGCTGGCTGAATAGCCCCAGGGCCACAAGTTTGTCTGCAGATACCTAGAAGAGATAGACATCAATATCCATCAATGCTATATCAGAGGTGCTGGAAGTAAGTCTCAGGGCTGATCACTGGGGGGGAGATTCTCATGAACTTCCCAATTCTGGGGACAAAGGTAACAGGTAACAATGCAATAGTAAAGTAAAATGCAGGAAACAGAAGTGGCATATAGTATCCAAGCATCCTCTTCAGTTAGATTATATCCCTGAGTGAGATCCAGGACTATGTTCCCTGGATTTGCGTGCATGGAACGGCCATGGTCCCTGAAGGTCAGTTCTGAAATTCCCTGTGCATGCTCCAGCTCTCAGGGCTTTGCTTTAGGGTTTACCTTTTCCTGCCTGTGTTTATACAGAACAGTGCAAGGCAAGCGCTTTTTAATTACAATTGATTGATTTTAGTGACTGCTTACATGCATATTCTGAGATTCTACATGTCATCGAACAAACTGAATGGGCCACAGGTATGAGCACAGCCTGCGTGTTCAGGTGTCCTTATTTAAACTCAGACACACCGCATGTTCCATGTTCTACTGTGCTCACACATTAATCTCCATTTTGTACCTAAGATCCTAACCTCCCATGAGGAAGGGGAAGCCCCACTGGTGAGAAAAACTGACAACATGCAGGTATGTGTCCCATGCCAGATGGCTCTAAGACAGCACATGAAGGCATGTGTTTAGCAGGCGCAGTCCAGGGGTTGGCCCTTGGCCAAGACAGACCCTGGCCCACACTGTGCTCTCATCTCACAATGTTCATGGGACTCTGCCTTCCACAGTGCATTTTATGTCACTTTGGCCATCTTTCTTTCATGGAAGTCACTATACATATCCATAGAATGAGATTCAAAGCCAGTCTAGGACCAGCTCCTTATTCTTCTCCTCCCTCTGCTGGTCAAATGGGACATCTGCATGTCGAAGCTTTCCTCTCACAGAGATTCTATGGCCTCAATTCCTGCTCTTGGGAAACTTCAAAGTGTTTTTTTTAAGCAAATATTCCAAGGACGTACAATTATGAGAAAACCAAAGCCATAGCTTTTGGCAGAATTCCAGGAATGTACGTGGTCTCCCATTCCACCCTGCCTAGCCTGCAGTCCCTCCAGCTCACTTTGCTCCTTTACATACCCTGTCAAACCTTCAGGTGGTAAGAATTCCACTAACATTTCTAGGAGACCTCTTTAAGCAACGTACTATAGTTACACTGTACCTATCAATACCTTTAGAGATGTGAGAATATTTTCAACACAGTATATAAGAAGCAATCTAGTTACTTTCAAAGCTCTCCCAGGCAGATCCTCATCTAAAGAGTGATTTGGAGAGAGAGCAGGTGGCATAATGGTAAAGTTGCGGGACTTCCATGACTACAGTTAAAGACCTGGAGCTGGCTACTTGAAAAATCATACTGGGCATGTTTCATAATCCAAAAAAATCCCAGGATAGCAGCATGGCTGTTCCACATTGGGGGAAGATTTCTTGCTTCCTGTCTCTATCTCTCTAATCAGCATACATGCTCTGATATCCAAAAAAATCTTTAAAGAATTATTTTCTTTATTTATACACTAATTTAAGAGAGACAGAGAGAGAGAAAGTGAGAAGGCAAACCACCAGGTCCAAGACTGTGGTTGCAACATCAACTACCATGGCACCTGCGGGCCCCTCAAAATCTTTAAGAAAAATTAGAGGGACTAGTAGTTTGTGTAAAGGCTATGCCACTGGACTCCCATGTAGTTGACCCAGTCCAGTGGCTTAAAATCACGCCAGGAACATGCATTTGCGTGCCCAGGATATCGAGAGGAGAATGGAGAAGGGATTGTGGTATAGCCATACACCCTAGGGGTGATGCCCTATAGCAAAAAAACCTCTTCCCCCCCAAAAAAAAATTAATTTGAAATGCCTCATGTTAATATCTAGAGTCTCAGGAATAGCCAACTCTAAACGGAAGTTTTTTGTAACTGATTATCAGCTGACTTAAAACAATCTCTAGCACCTGCCAGAGATGAAAACACCTGTTTCTCCTTTCTCCACAGGTAAATGAAACTCAGAGGGTGTGGCAACCCTTTCTGTTTCTTCTAAGCTTCTCTATTGAATACCTTTGGAGGGGTTTCCCTAGGTGTCCAAGTGAGTAAGTGGCTGTTCTTGGTGGATCCAACCAGTGATGGGCTAGAGAACTTTCTAGCTCTTTGTCGCCTTTGCAAATAGATTGAGCTCTGGCCCCATATAAACATAAGTATCAGATCAACCTGGTGAACACATTGTTAATCCATCCTAGCAGACAAATCATATTAGTATCAACTCACCCCTCTCCAGATGGCAGGCACAGGCTGACAGCTTTAAAAACCAAGTGCATAAAGCATACAGAGAAAACACGACAGTTCTGCCTTGCACTGGACTCACCTCAGAGAACTTGCCATCACCAAACCACTGGACCCATCGCATGCCAGACATGGCCTGGCGTTTGGAAGTGGCCTTCCAGGACACCACCATGGCAGGCCACCAGAGAAGCCCTTGATCTTTCCCCACACGAGGTCACCTATTCCAAACTCCTTCCCATCCTGGAAGAAAAACCATGTTAAGAATCATGGTCAGCCATGTGGGAATTCAGTGCCTTAACCATTAAGCCACCTGGTGGCACTCCATAAACTTCTAAAAGTCTTCTCATGTGTGCATGTGTAAAGAGAGATCTGCTTGGGACCAGCAGGTGGCATGATGGTTAAGGGCACTGGATTCCCACATGGCCAACCGTGGTTCAAGTCCTGGACCTGGCGGCTTGCTCTCTCACTTTCTTTCTCTCTCTCTCTGTCTGATCAAACTGAAAAATAATAATAGTAATAAAAATAAAGTTAAATAAAAATAATTTTTAAAAAAGAGAGAGATCTGCTTCCACTATGATTCTAGGAAGACATGAAAGTGAAGCAGTTCTGGATTTTAGTTTATAGGCAGGCAGGTCACATGGTGGTTGTTGGCACTGGACTCCCAAGTAGCCGACTATGGTTTCAGTCATGGATTTTTTCTCACACTCTCCCTTCTCTCTTTTGCTGTCCCTCTCTCGTCAAATTGAAAATAAACTTAGAAATCCAGTCTTCAATTCTACCTTTGTGAACAGAATCACATGATGTATAAATTATGTTTACAAAACGCAGTATTCATTTCCACAAAAATAGGTAATGTTAAAAAAAATCAGCATTCAGATGGCAAATAACTAGTGCTAGACTTCTGAGAGGCAATACAGATATAATGGAAGAAACATACTGCACATGGGAAATATTCAGGATCCTAATGTTAGGGAAATAAAGGGCCAAGAACAGTTACGGCTACGAGGGCTTGGGTTTGTGCCTCCACTCCCTGCGGCAGGAAACCCTTCTTTACAAAGGTACCTGGTACTCAGTGCTATCTCCATCTCTTTCTGCATCCACGTGCGGCGACTCTACACCCTCCTGCTGGCTGTCCAGGGCTAGGCCGGTGTAGGGCGTGCTGCTGCTCTGAGGTGTCACGTCATCATCTGTGAGGTCGATGGTGAGATAAGGGCTCCCAGGGGATGGCCATGGCGAACCTGCAGATGCTGCTGCCCGCCTCCTCAGGGACTATGGACAGGAAAACAGTTTAGGATGCAGCCAAGCAGTTGGGAGACCAGAGATCAGTATCCCTACTGCCTCCCAAGTGAGCCAAATGAGTGCAGTTAAGAATTGAAACCATGAAGACTGTTTTCCAGAAGCAGGAATCCTTTAAGTAGTGAGAGAAGGTCCCGAGCTGTGACCAGAGATACTATGGGGATGAAGATAGTAAAGAGCAATGCAGAGAGGTTCTAAGACCCAAGCTGAGATTCCCTGGTATAAGCACTTCCTGAGGCCTAGCCTTGCAACGACTGTACGTTGCTATAACCACAGGGGTTGCCTCAGTATTGTGAAAGATACTGAGAGAAATTGTGGAAATCCAGTGTTTGGTTTCCAGGTGGAGCTTTCCCAAAAGGAACAAGAACCCAGTCAGTAGGGAATTCTTGTATTTCCCATTTTCCATTCAGATTAGGCCAGGACAGGAGCAATCAGGCTGTAGAGAAGCTCACCCAGAACCCAAGAGAAAAAGGCAGAGTAATACCCTGAAAAGCAGGTGAGTGTGAAGGAGCGAGGCCATATAAACTCGCCACAGCGAGGGGTGTAGCAAGGAAAGCAGGATTCTGGGTATCTGGGAAACCAACCCTGGTAGCTGGGAATTCCACGGGGGACTCATCGACGTGATTGCGGCCCTGCCGGCCTCGGGTGGAACGTGGGGATGGCCTGTGCCTCTCCTGCCTGGAGGAACTGTTGCTATTTCGGGTTTGGACCTGGAAGCAAGAGAGGATAAGCACCAGGCCTTAGGTGACTGCAGGCACGGGGTCTGGATCAGAGGCCAGGAAGATATGTCCTTGAGGTGGCCAAGGAATCTTGGCAGCCTCAGGTCAACTGGAAGAGAGCAAAATTAATTACACAGGGGCCAGCCCAGGCGTGTTGGTTAAGATGCTGGATTCACATGCCTGCTCATGATTTGAGTTCTGGATCCAGCCACTTGAAAAACATATCTGGCACATGTGTGCGCCCAAAATCCTGAGAGTAGAAAGTAGAAGGGGTTGCGGCATGACCATGTCCCAGGGTGGATGATTTCTCATCACCCTCCTACCTCTATTTCAGGCTCTCTGTTGCAGGTGCACACACCTTCTGCCAAAATTGAAAAATAGAAGTTGAAGACTCTGGACTACAAACTCCCTGAAGAAAATTCACTGGCCAGGGTTGGGGGACCAAGGAGGCCAGCTAGGTCAGTTGACAATCCCTAAGACAACCTGCTTTGCCAGTCACAGCAGACAGAGTTAAATTGGCACCTACAAATTAGGGTCTGAACATAAAAATCTGGGCCAGGTGGGGGCACACCTAGACCTAGGTGGACATGGTCCTGGTTTCACATATAAGCACTACTCCTTAGCAGAGAGGTCAGAAAAGACTGTACGTAGAGTTCCTGCTGAAGGTGGGTGTATGTCTCTATCGGGTCTTTCTTGGGAGAAATAAAACTTGTGCAGGCAGGTGGCATGGTATTTTGAGGCACTGGACTCGCATGTTGCAGATAACAATCCCAGATGTGGCAACCCAAAAATAAATTTTATATATACACACATGTGCACACATACACACACACACATATACATACATTTTTTTTAGCTTTGAGTAAATACATTGTTAGTAAACTGTTTTTTAGAAGGAAACATGGGCGGCAGATGGTGTGGTGGTTAAGGATGCTGGACCCTCATGTAGCCAGCATCTCTGTTGAGTCCTGGATTCGCAACTTGCTTTCTTTTTTCTTTCTCTGTCCCTCTCTGGTCACATTAAAACAAAGAAGTTAAATAAAAAAAAATTTTTTTAACTTTTTAAAAGGCCATGTTTACACTACAAATGTTTTCTGAAACAGAAGTATAAAGGTAATTGCTGGGTTCTTCTGGAAGGTAGTAGAGCATTAACTTGCAGTAACCCATGGGCTACAACATGCTCTTAATAGCAAGCACTGTCGTGTTATACACCCGAGTACAGTCTCTGCACGGAAGACTGAAATTGTCAACGTTGGTGTGAAAATGGGTAACTACTTGCTGGTGCCAGATGAGATAACCCACTGCTAGAATGTCACCACAGCTGTATGTCCTCTCAAGGACCAGATCAGCACGAGCATTCATAGACTCCCATTGCAAATCTAAAGTCATGGAATCTCCAGGTAAGTGGCAGAAAGCCATCCTCTCCGCAACTATCACCTTTGGGCATGTCTAAAACTGTCTCTAGGAAGAATTGAAACCTGCCGTGTGAAAGAAAGAAACTGTTACCAGTGACAATGCATGAACTGTGCTGTCACTTTTTAAATCTCACTTTTTCAGTTCTCTTTAAAGCCCCCCAGGTAGACACTAAGGCATGTTTATGACACAAGTACTGCCTTGGCTAGATGTGTGGACTTACAGCGGGGCTTTCAGACCGAGACCTGGTTTCACGAAAGAGCTTTGGCATCACTGGAGTATCAAAGCCATCTTTGTCTTCTTCGTCACCATCTCCATCCCCTGTCAGGTCCTTTATGAAGGAAACACAATATAGTTAAAAAGTCACAGTAGGGGCTGGCAGGAGGTATGGTGAGTAATGAACCTGGTGGCTTGCTTGCTTACCTTTATGTTATCTATCTATCTCTCTTTGTCCTTCTTTCTCATTCTGTCCCTCTCTGGTCAAATAAATAAAATAATTCTTTAAAAAGAATGACATACATCCATTTTACTCACAAATAGATTGAGTAAAGACAAAAATCAAACCATATCAAAAGCTACTTATCCATGAATAAAAGCAGTGTGCTATCATTTATAGTATTTACACCATATTGATAATTTATCAGTATAGCAGACCATCCATATAATGAAAACTCAAAATAATCAGGAAGTATCTAATAAAACCACATTTCATAATTTTGCAAAACAAATGATTAAAAGTACTTAATTTAAGTTATAGACACCCATCTTAATAGATGCCCACTTGTTTAGGAGGGTGCCCCCATTGGTAAATGGTGAATAAATGTTCTTCAACCCTGAGAAATAGAAGAAATGAGGCCATACCTGGTCATAACTTAGAATGCTGGAGACCTCCTTCTTGGACAGCCGTGAGCTCGATCTGCGGCCTGTGGAGGAAACACGCAGAGGAGGCTGTTGAGGAAGCAGCCGGCTCCGGCCTATGGAATGGCCTCCCTTACCCTGCTGTGCTCTCTGGCTTCCTCTCAGGGCTGTGACCTGGGATTCCTCTAAACCAAGGTCATCCTTAGGGTTAACACTTCACCCCTTAGTATCCCTAGTTCCCTCCATTTACTTTTTAAGAGCATAGGGTCAGGGGACCAGCAGTTAGCGTAATGGCTATGTCGCTGGACTCCCACGTAGTCGACTGCGGTTCGAGTCCCGGACCCGGCGGCTTAAACTCACGCCGGGCGCGTGTGCGTGCGTGCCCAAGATCCTGAGAGGAGAATGGAGGAGAAGGGATTGCGGCGTGGCCATCCCCCCTGGGGGGTGATTTCCTGCTTTCTATCTCTCTGTCTCTCTCTGTCTGTCTGGCGAGCGCACGCGCCCTATAGCAAAAACCTCTCCAAAAAAAGAAAAAAAAAAAAAAAAAAAAAGAGCATAGGGTCAGGCCAGATACTAGGACCTAAAACAATACTGCGGATTCCTCCAGAAGGGAGCTGGCCTGTTCAGTGAGCTCACATTTAACTACACAATTGAGTCTGCCAGTCCGGGTACATTTCAAGTGCTCGCACGTGGCAAGTGTGTTGTGAATGATGAAAACAGACTTTCCCCTCCTGCAGTTAAGTTCTATTGCATGACCCAGATCTCAACACCAGGGTGGAGACTGTCAAGGTGTTTGCAAACCAGCTGGGACAGAATCCATGTGACTCCTGAAGAGGGGGTGGGGATAGGACAGGAAGTGATCCTCTGGCCTCCCCCTTTCTCATCCCAGTCATTTTTGTCTCATCGCAGCCCCAGTCCCAGTACCATGGGGAGTGAGGGCCCACCTAAGGAGTCATCAGTGATCTTAGCCTATTGGTGTCCCAGGTGAGCTGAAGGAGCATGAAGGGTGTATGGGCAGCTATAGGGAAGGAGTTCGGTTGTGTGTCCTCAAGGGAACTGTTTCTTCCCTGTGTGGAGGAAGTTTCCAGAGCCCTGATCTCAAAGCCTCTCTGGAGTCTGAGGATGCTAAGGGTCTGCAGTGATGTCTCCCTGTGTCCGCAGCTGACCACCCTCTGTATCCCGCACTGACCCGTCATGTGTCCCACCTCTGATCTCCGGGGTGCGGATAGCCTCCAGGATCGGGGGTGATGGGGCGTCCTTGGAGTCTGAGGACTGGTCACTGCATGTCCCATTGACGATGATAATGGAGTCTTCCCTCCCGCTGGCATCTTCTTCTCCATTGAGAGGTCTGGTGTCCCCCTTCATTGTTTCCTGCAGGGGAAGGGCAAGCAGATAGTTAGGGAGGGCACAGAGGGCAATGTACCCCATACCTCCCTCCATTGCCCTACCACCCCCAGGCCAAGAGAGGCTCTATGCCTCATTCTCCAAGGGATACTCCTGCCTCCGGACAGTCAGTCAGATAGCCAGTCGGTTTCCCAGGGCCTTCCTCACCAAATCCGGAGGCTCGGGACTTGGTTCCATGTTGTCAGACAGCCTGAAGTCTCAGATGCCAGCACCCAGTACAGAGGAGGGGGCCGGGGCTGGGGTCCCAGGCTCAGGCTGTTCTGTGCAATTAGCTGGCCCCTTCAAACAATGCCATTTAGGATCTGCCTGCCCTGGCCGGCCTGCCGCCAGCCTCAATCCCCTTTGCCCCTGGCCCCCTTTCCCTGCCCAGCCTCTGCAGGGCCTCAGGAAGCCAGTGCATTATTTTCCCTCCTGACCCCTTTGTTTGCTCTCTCCCTTTCCCCTCAATCTCCAGGTCCTCTTCCCACCTCCCCCTCCTCCCCCACAGAACAGCTTCTCTCCTCTCCATGGCAGCAGAAGCCCCGCCCTACCCCATCCTCCAGGGCCCATTGGTCTGCTGGCCTGTCACTCACCCCCCTCCTCCCTCACCAGCTGGGGCTTCTAAGTTCCCAAGAAGAGAAGGATGGAGAAGGCACAGGCAGAAGGGCTGGGGGGCAGTTAACTGGAGGGGCATGTCCTGGAGTTGGGTACACACTGACCCTTGGGACCCTTGCCTCTGGGAGGTGTCTCCCCAGTGTCACCTCTCCTGGTAACTGCCTAGTCACTAGGGAAATCAAAGATGCAGAACCAGGTCTTTGGCCTCTGCGACCTTTGGCCTCACCCACTACCTGCAACATTGTGGGCACCAAAGCCTTTTGTTAAGTGTAAGAACCTGTATCTTTCCCCTAAGGTCATAGTGGGCCCATTTTATGGGATGAGGTGGAGGCAGAGAGATACACAGACCAGCTTGGTCTCAAAGGTTAAAAATCCTGTCTAATGGCTGGCCGAGGACATGGTGGTTAAGGGCTCTGGACTCCTGCATGGCTGACCTGGTTCAATACCTGGACCTAGCGGGTGGCTTGCTTTCTCACTTTCTCACTTTTTCTCTTTTTCTCTTTTACCCGCTCTCTCACTTTTTTCCCCCTCTCACTTTAGTCTTTCTTTGATCAAATTAAAATAAAGTTAAACAAAATTCTTCTTAGGGGAAAAAATCCTATCTAAGAGGTGGGCCATGATTAGGAGTAGGCTAAATAGCCCTCCAGTATAAATACCAGCTGAAATCTTGAGTCCCATACCCCTGGTTTTGGCCATGTGATCCACCTTCAGCCACAGTGCGGCCTCAAACCCACCCCTTACTTTCCAAACAGGTCCTGAAGCATGGTCTCACCATAGGCTCCTGTCCTGGAACCCTAAGAAGCCGTCTCTAGACTATGGGCACCCTGTCTATAATACCCAATATTGGGACTTACCAGGTATGGACAAATGACGCACGCCAGCTTTCCTCCCAAAGTACCTTCTAGAAGCAGCACCTAGAGCGGCCCCGCTGTGGGCTGTACTGGCAATACCTCCACCAGGGGGCGCCATGGGGTTACCTCTGTGGAATTGTGGCGCCCCCGGGCGGATTTGCAGTTGTCTCACCTAGGTCCCCTTTCCATTGTCTGTGCCTACCTATCACAGAGGAAGGAAAGTGGAGCCACTAGACCTTTGCTATGCCCATGTGGCCCAGGAACCAGCACCCTTGGACAGACTTCAGCAGCCCCGCCTGGAACTGGTGAAAACTTCAGTGTCACAAGCAGGGTCCTATATCTACTAAGCCATGATTCTTCCTCTCCCCGTTTGGGACTGTAAGCACTCCCACCACTTCTGGTACTTTTTCAGGCAGGCTCTCCCTTTGTTACCAGGCTCACCTAAATTCTACCTTTGTCTCAGAGTCATGAGGCTTTTAGGTGCAAAACACCATGAGAAATTGAACTCAGACCTCTGACGTGGTCCCCCCAGCTGTGGAGACAGTCTGAGCCACTGTGGCTGGGACTTGAATCAAAACTTTACAAGACAGTTTCACAAGATTCCGGGGTGATTAATGTCTAAGGCGCTAAAACCTGATTGGAAATACATACACTGATAGACACCAGTATAAGGATTTCAGCCCCATACGACCACGAGAAAGCCTCCAGCATGTGGCTTCCTCCCAGTCTCAGGATAAAGGTAAGCCCCTGACCCACCACCCCTCCTCCTCCTCTTAGCCTGACCTGGAAGAACAGGCTGACTGACCTATGGCCAGCCTATGTGAGGACAAGAGGCCAGAATCCCAGGGAAACCGGTGGAGTGTGGTTCAGAATAATAATTAATTTGAATCATTTCACCTTAGGCCAAATCAGTGAACTAAGTAACCTCTATGGCCTGGCATGGCCAAAGAGGCTGGGCCACAAGGAATGGAGACTCCAGGGTGTCTACCACCTCAGGGAGCGTGCGGGTGTGGGGGACATTCAGGCCAGAGGCCTAAAGTGGAGGGTGACTTCCTTCCCTCTCACCCAGGGCCCAGGGTTCCAGTGACTGACACGTTTCTCAGGCAGCCTGTCCCTCAGGTATCCCCTAACTAGGTCAACAAGCCAGACAACAGCTTCCCTCAGAGACAGGACCAAGCGGACCCTGCAGCCAGAGCTAACAATGATTAACCACTTTGGGCTTTCCCCCAAGGCCTCAGCAGTGCCAATGTGCCACCAGACATGTGGGCAATGCACCTTCCCAAAACCAGACCCCAACACTATAAAACCTCACTCTCCAAAAACCAGAGCCATGGGTACAGTATGAAGATTCTGGGAACTTGCAGTGGGGGCCGGCAGATGGCGTGGTGGCTCAAGGTGCTTGATTCCCAAATGCCAGACCATGGTTTAAGTCCTGGACCTGGGGCTTGCTTTCTCACTTGCCCTTTCTCTATCTTGTCAAGTTAAATAATAATAACAAATGGAAATAAATGATTATTTTAAAAAAATAAGAAAGTTGTGGTGCAGCCCACTGGCTACTTAGGTACCCAGGGGTGAGCAGAGCAGATAATACACACCTCCCTTCCTGAGGCCTGAACCACTGGAATGTCCACTGTACTCATGTCACCTTAGGTTTGTAATGTAGTTTCATGCCTTACTTGAAGGACAGCACAACCAGCTTCCAGAAGCTGCACCCACCATTGTAAGACACCCATCTCACTTTCTTGTCTCCCATTCATGTTCCCCCAACACAGGCCAACCAGAGCTAACCCTCAGGCATGGGCTGTTGTTCCCTCAGCCCAGAGGTCCTCCCACCTCCCTACCACTGGAGTCCTTATTATCTCCTTCATTAATCCCCACAGTTTGAAGATAGAGAAGCACCTTTCCTCAGGACTCTCCAAGAGCCTGGACCTTCCCCCAGGTAGATAGGTACACAAAAAATCCTTGTGGGTGGGAGGTTGGGAGAGTGTGGTGGTTCAAGACACTGGATTTACTCATGGCAGCATGGTTGGAGTCCCAGACCTAAAGTCCTGCTTTCTCTTTCTCTGTCTCTCTTGTCAAAATGAAAATAACAAATGCAACTAAATAATTTTTTTAAAGATTTATCCTATTTAACTATTTAATTTTAAATTTTGAGAGAGAGAGAAAGCTGTCAGGTCCAGGACTCTAATCGTAGTCAGCCATGTGGGAGTCCAACGCCCCCAACCACCATGAAACCTGCTGGCCCCAATAAATATTTTTTTAATTTTTAATTATTTTATTTATTCTTTCATTTATTTTAATTTGACCAGAAAGAGACAGCGACAGAGACAGAGAGAGGGAAAGGAAGCCACCAGGTCTGGGACTCGAACCATGGTTGGCCATGTGGGAGTGTCCAGCGCCTCAACCACCATGCCATCTGCTGGCCCCTAATATTGAGGACGGCATGTGGTATGGTGGTTAAAGGTGCTAGCTAGACTCCCACATGGTCAACCTTGGTTCAATTCCGGGACCTAGTGACTTGCATTCTCTGTTTTTCTGATCAAACTGGAAAATAGCAATAAAGTTAAAATAATTCTTTTTAACATGTTATCTAGAGTGACTCCTTTAATCTTTAAATGTGGTACTATTTCTCCCTATTTCAGATGGGGAAACTGAGGCACAGGTTCCATAACATATTTTAGTTGATGTCTAGAAAACAAAGTGAACTTCAAGCTTGTGCAAAGCGTGCAAGAGATTGATAGCATAAGATTTCCAGGGCAGGGGCCAGCAGGTAGCATGATGGCTAAAGGTGCTGGACTCCCACATGGCTGACCATTGTTTAAGTCCTAGACCCGGTAGTTTGCTTTGTTACTTTCCTTACTTCTGTCTCTCTGATCACATTAGAAAATAACAACAAAGTTAAAATAGTCTTAAAAAGGCATAAAAAGATTTCCAGGACAGGTGGCACCCCTCCACAGGCCAACTGCTTTATCTAAGGTGATCATCCGAGCACTGGAGGACAAATACGTTAAGTTACCTCTTTGCTGGAGATGGCACCTTCCAAAGGGATTTTCCCAGGGTGGCTGACATGCCATTAGCTGTTGAACTGACTGTGCCACTCAGTCACTGTTACATGGATCATGGATAGTGGCCAACATGGAGGGTGGCCAACAGTCCACGTTAGTCCCTCCTGCAGGCTGAACCCTGAGTACAAGCATCTTTTAACCACACCCCATCCTGAGGCAGGTCCTATCATCAACCTGCATTCTCAGATACGTTGTTGACACAGCAATGTGGCTGGCACCAAGTCCCGTGCCGAGGCAGCCTAGGGCTCATACCTATAATGACTGCACCTGGCGATGAGGGAAACGAATATTCTCAGTCACAGATGATGCCTGACCCACACCAGGGATTTGGAGCTGTATGGCTTTGACATGATGCATCAGTATTTATTTACCTTCCCAGGAGGTGGCTGCCTAAACTTATGATGAGAGGTGAACTTTGACCTTTTCCCAGAGGCTGGGGTCCAGCATGTGACTCAGGGGTGGGCAGCACTGGGTGGGCCTACTCTTAAGGTTGTCCCTGCAAGGGCCTTCCTCATTAGTGCAGGGTGCCTGTGCCCGACTGAACCAGGTCAGACGTGCTCAAATGCAATGTGGCAGACAGAGGGGTGGCTGGCACCCCCAATTAGACTCAGGAGGCTCAGGGACTCCCCCACAACTTAGCAATAAAGCTGGGAGCTGATGTCATGCATTTCCTCCAGGCTGGTACCAGCAGTAGAGCTATTTCACAGCACCTCTCGTAAATGTTAATTGCATTAATTAAATCTCACAATGTAGGAGAGAGGTCAGTGGGTGTGATGGGAGAAGTGGGTGGAAGGGGGGCCATCTGGGCAACTCTGCCCCATCCCTGGCCCCCCAGGGCTAAGTAAAAAGGGAAAGGTTGAAAGATACTCTCATTCCTCCCGCATTATAGTCTCCATAGCCTGAGGAAGAGAAATGCGCTACACCCCCTGCCTTTGCTGTCCCACTGCCCAGATTCCCTTAGAGCTGAGAGTGCTGCTCCATACCACACCACGCAGCAGACACCCATTAGCCCGGCTTTTACACATGAGTAAACCGACGTTCAACAGGAAACAGACCCTCTGCCCAGGTTCACAGCTACTAACAGAGACTTGGGCTTAATCCCAGACAGATTTCAAAAGGCATCTTAATGTGGTTTAAAAGTTAAATCCAGGTGAGGAAGAAGGAATCTGGGCAGCAGGGACAGCACATGCAAAGGCAAAGGAGCTGAACAGAAAAGCCCCAGTTCCAGCTCAATGCTTCCACTGTGATAAGGAGCCTCTCTAACTGAATTCCTGAAAAGAGCAGACCTCTGGGAAAGGAGGGGGAATAAACCCCAGTGTAAGCATCTGTAAAGAAATGATGGTCATCAATGATTTACTGTGGAGCACTCGCTGAAGGTCCCTAAGAATTGGGTTATTGGAAGAATTGTAGGCATTTTGTTTTTCTAGGCAAAAACACATCATGACTTTTTTGACAACTCAAAAGATGACACCACTCCCTGCAGGTCATGCATCTTCGTGCCATGCTCCTAGCTCTACCTCACAAAGGTTAATTGAGATGCACCTTTTCACCTTCCATCCTCAGGAGTTGAGAACTGCTCAGTGCCTGAGGAAAGGACTACACATAGCATTGACAGTTCAGTCAAGGCAGGCCTCACCACAGAACTCAAGTCAAGAGGCCCTGGGCCAGCAGGTGGCCTAGACACTGGACTCCTGCATGGCTGACCTTGCTGCATGTCCCTGATCTGCTGGATTGTTTCCTTTCTCTCTTTTGTATGTGTACCCTGTAATAAATTTTAAAATAATAAATAGGGGCGGCAGGTGGCGTGGTGGTTAAGGCCTCTGGACTCTCATATGGGTGACTGAGATTCAAGATCAGAACTGGTGATTTTTGCTTGTGCTCACTCTTTCTCTCACATCCTGTTTTTCTTTGCTCAAATTAAAATAAAGTGGGACCAGCAGTTAGCATAATGGCTATGTTGCTGGACTCCCACCTGGCTGACCAGGGTTCAAGTCCTGGATGTGGTGGCTTGCTTTCTTACTTTCCCTCTTTCTCTGTCCCTCTCTGGTCAAATTAACATGAATAAATAAAGTTAAATAATTCTTAAAAATATATATGTTGGGGGCCAGCAGATAGCATGGTGGTTAAAGGCGCTTAACTCCCACACGGCTCATCAGTTAAATCCCAGACCTGGCAGCTTGCTTTCTCACTTTCCCTCTCTCTGTCTCTCTCTGGTCAAATTAAAATAACAATAATAATAATATTATAATAATAACAAATGGAATTAAATAAATAATTTTTTAAAAAACCAGGCTTGTTGGGACCAGCAGTTAGCGTAATGGCTATGTCGCTGGACTCCCATGTAGCCAACCGCGGTTCGAGTCTCAGACCCGGTGGCTTAAACTCACGTCAGGCATGTGCACGTGAGTGCCCAAGATCCTGAGAGGAGAATGGAGGAGAAGGGATTGCGGCGTCGCCATTCCCCCGGGGAGGTGATTTCTGGCTTTCTGTCTCTCTGTCTCTTTCTGGTGAGCTCAAGAGCAAAAACCTCTCAAAATAAATAAATAAATAAATAAATTAAAAAACATTAAAAAAAAAAAACAGGCATGTTACATTCCTAACAATACTAAAATGTCACAATTAAGGCCAACTGATCAGGGAACTTACATTCTTGCAAAAAAGCCCTTGTGTCACAGAAACCAGCTTTGAAATCTAGTATGAGTTCAAGATCCACCCATCTCAACCCAAAGTCCTGAAGCAAACTGCAGACCAAGTATAATCACCAACTGTACAAAGTACCAAAGCATTAGAAATAAAGCTAAAAGAACCCTAAAAGGGGTGCTAGTGGGTGGCATGGTGGTTAAGGATCTGGACAACTACCTGGTAAACCAAGGTTTGAGTCTTGGACACAGAGTTTTGAAAATCGTGTCAGGCCATATCTATGCATGCCCCAAATCCCAAGAGGTGAATGGAGAAAGGTTTGCAGCAAGGCCATTCCCCCTGTGATCTGATTCCTCACTTCCTCTCTCTCTGGCAATTGCACATCCTATGGCATAAACCTAAAAAAAAAATTTGAAAAACATAAATCAAAATTCAAGTCAGTTTTCCCTGTGCTGTGCAAATGAGCTCAAAATCCCAGGACTCATGAGGCCACAGGTGATATATACTTGGGTATATACATGGGAATGCCAATCTAACAGTTGATTGTCCCTTCTTCAATGCCATTTTTGGTCTTCGTATGTATTACGTACAGTAACTGGGCAGACTAAGGGCAGAAAGCACAACTGGTCTATAAGCCAGATGGTCTTTACCATGACAGTCTTTACTACAGAAAAGAGGGCGCTCGGTGGGATCTTTGGTGCCCACTTCCCAACACTTCTCTACCTAATTCATCAGATAAGGGGGCTAGCCACACCTCAGGAACATTCTAGGTACATAGAGAGAAAAGGCAAGCAGAGGCCAACCCCTGTCCTCACATAGCTGTCAGTGGCCTGGGAAACCCAAAACTCGGCCAAGAGAGGTAACAAGATTAAGTTTATTCTCAAAACCTATGGTTTAGGTTTTTGCCATAGGACAAGACAAAGAAAGTGAGAAACCACCCCCCAGGAAGGATAGCCATACCACAGTCCATTATCCTCCATTCTCTTTCAGGATCCTGGGCATACATACATATGCACCTGGTGTTATTTTCAAGCTGCAGGATCCAAGCCTTGAAACATGGTCAGCTATATGAGAATCTAGCACTTTAATCACCATGCCACCAGCTGGTCCCTACAGACACTCTTGAAAACAGACAAGTCAAGAGTTTGTTCAAACTTACAAATTTGCTCAGAATTTTCTAAATCCTGTTGTCTACCATGTTACTCATCACAACTCATGAAATTCCCTGGCAAAGGCACCAGTGTATTCTGGCATCTTTCGAGTTCATGCTCCATTTCTCAGTACCTACACAGGCTAAAATCTCTCCTCTGGGTTCTGGTGCTCACCACAAGAGGCTCATACAGGCCAGGCCCACTTGCTGCTTTAGTCAAGTTCCACAGAGCACATTCCCGAGGCCAGGATGCACTGTGCTGGCTACTGGAAACACAAACCAAGCAGGCATCAATCACCCCTCCTTCCAGAGGCTCTGACCTCAGGGCCCCAGACCCTGGAGCAGGAAACAAATGCTGCTACACTCCTAAAAAGCTTAGAAAGTGGGACTGCAGAGGAATGAAAAAGCTCTAGTTCCACCCTCCTCATCCAGGTCCCCTTTTTCAGCTTGTTCTAGTGAAAACCACTCTTTTGAGCTCGCTGGCTGAAGCCCGGGACACAACTATAGACTAGACACCTTAGGCTGAATAGGGCAGACAGACTGTAGCCAGCCTGGATCTCACAGGCAGAACCCTGAAAGATTCCTCCACTCTTGGAAACAGGACAGGTTCGGAGCACTTTCTTTGGATTTTGAGAGACTAGAAGTCTAGTGAAAGTCAGTGTCCCACAAAAAAGGTTTAATTGACAAGTTTTAGTCCTCAAATCTGGAAATACTTTTGAGGTTTTAAAAGAGATTTTTGTGGGACCAGCAGGTGGCGTGGTGATTGAGGTACTGGACTCCCACATGGCCGACCATGGTTCAAGTCTTGGACTTGGCAGCTTGCTCTCTCTCTCTCACTCTTTCTCTCTTTGTCTCTCACTTCCTCTCATCAAATTAAAAAATAATAAAATTAAATAAATATTTTTAAAAATAAAAAAATAAAGAGATTTTTGTTATAGAGTATGTGCATTTGCCAGAAACAGATTAACAGAAAGAAATTAGCCTCCAAGGGAGACGGCCACACTGTAATCCCTTTTCCTTCAATCTCCTCATGGGATTTCAGGCACACACGCTCCCAGCTTGATTTTTTAAAATTTATTCTTTTGTTTTAATTTGACCAGAGAGAGACAGAGAGGGAAAGAGAAAACAAGCCACCAGATCCAGGACTGGAACCGTGGTTAGCCATGTGGTAATGTCCAGCACCTTAACCATTACCATTCCTGCTGGTTCCCCATGAGTGTTTTTTAAGCCGCCACGTCCAGAATTTGAACCATGACTAACCATTGTTATGTTAGTCCCTATAGTAAAAATTTTCAAAAATGACATTAAATAAGTCAAACTAGAAAAGTAGCAGATAGGGCCAGCAAGTGGCATGGAAGTTAAGGCACTGGATACCACAAGGTTGTAAGGTTCAGTCCCATGGCCAGCAGGTGGCATGGTGGTTAAGGTGGCTGTACTCCCACATGGCTGACCATGGTTGGAGTCCCAGACCTGGCGGCTTGCTTTCTCACTTTCCTTCTATCTCTCTGATCAATTTAAACAAAAATAAAAAATAATGGCAATAAAAAAAATAAACAAACAAAACACTTCTTTAAAGAAAAAAAAAGGTTCAATGCCACATCTACTTGCTAGGGAAACACTTTGGGCACGAGTGCTTGCTTTGAGAGCACAGTGTTCAGGAGGGGAGGACTGAGGTGTGTTCAGGAGGGGAGGACTGAGGTGTGGCCCTAAGCCATGAGGGCTGATTTTTCACTTTCTGCCTCTCATGCAAGTGTACAGGCCCCGTGGCAAATACCTATAGGAGTATAAAAAGCACTTTATAGCTTACTTTGTATTCTAATTTACATAAAGTATATAATTAATCTGAAAAACAAATTTAAAAATAAAATTTTGGGACCAGCAGGTGGCTTGGTGCCTAAGGTGCTTGACACCTCCACATCTGACCATGGTTTCCCACATGGTTGACCATGGTTTGAGTCCCAGA
Source organism: Tupaia tana (assembly GCA_026018925.1). Classification (NCBI taxonomy): domain Eukaryota; kingdom Metazoa; phylum Chordata; class Mammalia; order Scandentia; family Tupaiidae; genus Tupaia; species Tupaia tana. Next base: position 31,403,362 of record JAKSZU010000015.1, read on the forward strand.
CCTGGCGGCTTGCTTCTTCACTTTCCCTCTCACTTTGTGACTCTCTGGTCAAATTAAAATAAAGTTAAATTTAAAATTTTTTAAATAAAAAAAGTTAAATACCAAAAGTTGGCTTAGGGGTTATGTCACTGCACTTCCACTTATCTGACCAAGGTTTGAGTCCAGGACCCAGTGGCTTGCAAAATCTCTCCAGGCACTTGTTTATACATGCCCAAGATGCAGGTAGGAGAATCTAAGAGTTTGTGGTGTGGCCATCCCCCCTAAGGGGTGAATTCTCAGTTTCCCTCTCACTGTGTCTTTCTCCAGAGAACACATGAGCCCTAAAGGGAAAAAAAAAAAAAAATCTTTAAAAGAAGAAAAGGGGGGACCAACAGGTGGTGTGGTGGTTAAGGTCCTGGACACTCCCACATGGCCAACCGCAGTTGTCTTAAGTCCTGGACCTGATGCCTTGCTTTCTCACTTTATCACACTCTCCCCCAGGTGAATGGCCTCTTTGCAATCCCTTCTTCCACTCTTCCCTAGGGGTTTTGGACACTTACACATTCCCAGCATGATTTTTATACTGCCTGGTCTGGGCCTTCAACTGCACAGCTAGCCCAGTGGGAGCCAGTACCTTAACCTCCACGCCACCGGCTAGTCCAATTCTTATTTCTTAAGTGTTTAATGTGCTTAATAAACAAAGATGTAATTGTATGTAATTTACACGGAATAAATTGGGTTCAAATTTATCATTCCCTAGATCCACTGTAGAGTGGGAATGCCAGCTTTTTTAAGTATTATAGAAGTGACTTTTATTTATATTAGGCTTTAAAAATATGAAACATAAGCCCAAGAGTGACATGGTGGTTAAGGTGCTGGGCTCCCATACTGTCCAACTGTGGCTTGAGTCACAGTGGCTTGAAAAATAACGCCAGGCATGCCCAAAATACCAGGTGAATGAATAGAAAAGCGATAGAGGTATGGCCTTCCCCCTGAAAGGTGATTTCTCCTTTTCCCTCTGTCTCTCTCCAAGAAATAAACGTATGGTGGAAAATAAAAAAATTCACGTTTATAACTCCAAGAGGTGTTCATTGTTAACATTTTGGTGAATATTTCAGCATTCACCCTTTAAGAAGAAAAGGTAGAATATAAGGGGAAAGGGTTATTAAAGAAAATTCTATCAGTCCAAGAAACTAATAAGCACTACATTAATGAAAGCAGGATGAAAAAAAGTCTCAAGGAAGGACCCAAGAATTTATTCCCCTAAATAATGGGGTTAGGGGTCCTAAGCTTTGTCTTTTTTTTTATGGAGAGGTTTTGCTATAGGGCTCGTGCGCTCACCAGACAGACTGAGCGAGAGACAGAAAGTGAGAAATTACCCCCCCAGGGGGATGGCCACGCCACAATCCCTTCTCCATTCTCCTCTTGAGATCTTAGGCACGCATGCACATGCACCCGGCGTGAGTTTTAAGCCACCTGGTCCAGGACGCGAACCAGTCGACTACGTGGGAGTCCAGCGACATATCCATTATGCTAACTGCTGGTCCCTCCTAAGCTTGTCTTAACTCTCCTACCTCCTCATACCACACCCCACACACCTGGTCACTGTCAACTTCAAAATGGTTAAGTACCAGGACCAGCAGATGGTGTGGTGGTTAAGGCCCTGGACTCCCCCATAGCTGACTCAGTTCTAGCCTTGTGACTGGAGGCTTGCTTTCTCACTTTCCCTGTGTGTCTCTGGTGACTACAGCAAATTCAAAAATATAAAATTAATTTTTAAATGTCTTTTGTTTAACTTTACTTTTTTAAAAGAATTATGTAACATTAAGAATTATTTAACTTTATTCATTTATTTTTAATTTGACAGAGACAGAGAGAAAGGGAAAGTGAGAAAGCAAGCTACCAGGTCTGGGACATGGTCAGCCATGTAAGAGTGTCCAGTGCCTTAACCACCATGCCACCTCAGGTCTCATTTATTTTTTTGACCAGAGAGGGACAGGGTGAACGAGAGGGAAAGCAAGATGCCAGGTCCAGGACTCAAACCATGGTCAACCATGTGGGGGTCCTACCCCTTAACCACCATGTCACCTACAGTACCCATATTTACCTATTTTTTCTTTTAAAGAATTATTTTATGTAAGGTCTAGCCACAGGTGGCGTGGTGGTTAAGTGCACTGGACTCCCACATGGCCAACCATGGAGGCTTGCTTTCACACTTTCCCTCCCTTTTGCTTGCTTTAGCTCTGCCCTTCTCTGATCATATTAAATAAGTAAATAAAGTTAAATAAAATAATTCTAAAAAAATAGATTTATTTAATTTGACCAGACAGGCATGTATGGCAGGGGGAATTTGAGAAAGCAAGACACCAGGTCCAGTACTCAAACCATTCATTGTCAGCCAAATGGGAATCCAGTGCCCTTAACCAAATAATCCACTGGCCCCCAAATTAATAATTCTTTTAAGTTATTTTATTTAATTTCATGTATTTATAATTTTTAATGTTACCAAAGAGGAACATAGTGAGAGAGAAAAAAAAAAAATTGTCAAGCTGCCAGGTCTCAGACTTGAACCCTGGTTGGCCATGTTGGAATCCAGCAACCCTAACCATCACATAACCTGTCAGGCCCCAAATTATTAATTCTTTAAAAAAAATATTTTTTTTCCCAGTAGTTAATATTTATCTTTCCCATCAGTACTAAGTCACCTTCATTGGGGAAAATACATGTCTCACTCATTTCCTACTCATTTTTCCATGGCTAACACTCACAATTTTTAAAGCCTGTAAAAGACCATTTTATGAAAAACTTATCCTCAGGGCAAGACTAAAAGCAGACACCCTGAAACAGGGGGAGAGGGGCTTGAACTGGAGTGGAGGCCATAGCACAGACTGTTTAGATGAATGAAGAAAAATCTATGAAGTGCCTTGGGCAAAATGGCCAGGCAAGCTGGTATTTTAAAAAATGATAGTGGGCCGGTGAGTGGCATGGTGCTTAAAAGCGCTGGATTCCCACATGGCCGACCAGAGTTCCAGACCTGGCAACTTGCTTCTTGGCTTTCCTTTCTGTCTCTCTGGTCAAATTAAAAAATAACAAATGTAATTAAATAAACAATTCTTTTAAAAAATATATATAGTAGCCAGGCCGGCAGATGGCATGGTAGTGAAAATGCTGTACTCCCATCCCAGATGTCTGACCGTGGTTTAAGTCCAGGACTTGTCAATTTGCTTTCTTACTTTTTCTGTCTCTCTGGTCAAATTAAATAAATGAATTAAATAATTCTCTAAACAAATAGTAATTAGTGTTGCGCCACTAGGTGGTATGGTGGCTAAAGCACTGGATTCTCACATGGCTGACCACAGTTTGATTCTTGGACCTGTTGGCTTACTTTCTCACGTGACCTCATGTACCCTACAGCAAATTTTAAAAATGTTAATAAAATTAAATTATTCTTTAAAAACGAAGAAGTCAACTGTTCATTGCAAACAATCTCTTCTCTCTGTTCCCCAATCTGTCCCCAGTCTGCTTAGAAGCCAGGCCCAATGGTGACTGTAGTACCCTCTCCTGAGAGCTTTTCTAACTAATCATGTGCCTTCACTTAGGAGGGACTCTTCTGATCTACATTTTTCTCCATTTCTAGAAAAATCAAACAGCACTAAAATGGCAAAATGATTACCTTGGAATATTAAGATTATAGGCAATAGTCATTTCTTACTGTCCTGTGAAGACTGAACATTTTAGTTTTATTTGTATCAAAAGACTGAATATTGCTGAATATTGAATGTTGGAGCCAGCAAGTGTCATGGTTATAATGGCTGCTAGACTCCCACATAGCTGACTGCGGTTCGGGTCCAGGACCTGACAGATGGCTTTCTCACTTTCCTTTTCTGTCTGGTCAACTACAAAAAAAGAAACAATGACAATGAATAAATTAAATTAAAAAAAATCATTCTTTTAAAAAACTGAATGTCATCTTTTCTAATATTCCCATTCCATACATAAAACATATCTTTCTCATTTGTTTTGATCCCTGGGAAATATTCAGGAATAATAACTGGGATTGTGTTTTTCCAAAGCAAAACACTTGCCAGTCCTTGAGTTTTTACTGTGGAAAACCTTTTACTGGACCCTCAACATGTGCCTTTTAAGGGACCAGCAGTTAGCATAATGGCTATATCGCTGGACTCCCACGTAGTCGACCACGGTTTTAGTCCCGGACCCGGTGGCTTCAACTCTCGCTGGGTGCGTGTGTGTGCATGTGCGTGCGTGCCCAAGATCCCGAGAGGAGAATGGAGAAGGGATTTTGGCATGGCCATCCCTCCTGGGGGGTGATTTCTCGCTTTCTATCTGTCTCTTGTCTGGCGAGCGCAGGAGCCCTATAGCAAAAACCTCTCCAAAAAAAAAAAAAAAAAAAAAAAAAAAAACCATGTGCCTTTTAAGTCGACTGGAGCCAGCAGGTGGCATAGTGGTTAAGCAGCTGGACTAGTCCTTGGCTACTGCCATTCTGTACCAGACCAACAGGACACATGCATTATTTGCCCAAAATTGAGAGAATGGAGAAGGGATTGCAGTGTAGCCATCCCTCCTGTGGGGTGATTTCTTGCTTTCTGTCTTTCCAGAGAGCACATACACCCTATAGTGGGGGCGGGGGGGGGGGGGATAATTAATAATCTGTCTTGGGTCTGGCAGATAGCATGGTAGTTAAGGTTCCTAGACTTCCTCATGGCCATTTGCAGTTAGACTCCTGGACCTGTCAGCTTCCTTTCTCTCTTTCTGCTCTCTGGCTGTCCCTCTCCAGTCAAATTAAAATGAAGAAACAAAGTTAAATAAAAAATAATTCCTTAAAAAAATATCTGTATTAACTGATTTAAACTTACCCCTACTTTACTGGTGGTTCAGGACAACTGCTTATGCATGGAGTCAGAATGTAAACCCTGATTGTATTACAAAACCCAGGCCCCTTTGTTGTATTGCCTCAACTACCTATGACCCAACAGATAAGGTTTCGGAAGTATTTAGTCATCCCCCCAAAACTAGTTTTGTGAATGAGCAAAGGAAGTTTGCTGAGCTGTAAGGCCCTTGAGTTCCATTTGTCCCTCCCTACTACCATGTTGGGTAGGGTGTTCTTTTCTTTGTACCCACTTCTCAGATAGGAAGATTCCCATGAAAGCTAATTCAAAGTGGCAGCGTTATGTGAAGGCTCCCTGTGCACTTGCAGGCCTCTTCCTCTTGCCAGAGTCAGATCCATATGAACACGTGCAGTGGACTTTTTCCCTTCCAAAAAGGACAAACCCTATCCTGTGACAGTGTTGTTCAATGTGCTCACCCAAGATGCAGAAAAGACTGGATCTCCCAGAGCCTCTGTTCCATCTGTAAGTGGAGTCTGGTAAAAAAAATAACATTAGCAGGGGCAGCAGGTGGTGTGGTGGTTAAGGCGCTGGGAAACTCCCACATTGCCAACCAAGGTTCAAGTCCTGGACCTGGTGGCTTGCTCTCTCACTTTCCTTCTGTGTTCTCTCTGATCAAATTGAAATAAATGAGCGAATAAAAGTAAATAAATAATTCTTTCAAAAAAATAACATTAGCACCCCCCCCATGAGAAATACAAGTCTGTCTAGTGTCTGTAGGAAGAGCAATCTACAAATAAACTGGTTAGTTTGTTCTTCATCTCTGATCTACTATGAATCTAGAAATCACCCTCAAATTCATGATTACAATACAAAACATGGGAAACAAAGGGCCAGCAGCTGGCACAGGGTTGAGGTGCTGGACTCTCACATGGCTCGACCAGTTAAAGTCCCAGACCCAACAACACCTGAAAACATGATCGGCAGATACGTGTGCCCAAAATCCTGTGAGATTTGAGAAGGGATTGCGGAGTGACCATTCTCCTGGGGGATGATACCTTGTCTTCTCTGTGACTAGGTCTCTGGAGACCACACGTGCCCTATAGCAAAAATTTCTCAAAAAAAGAAAAACGCAACTCCCTTCATAGAAGAAATGTGCCTGGGCTCAGGCTTGGCATCAACTAAGGGGTGGGGCAGAAAAAACACCCCTACAGTGTTAGAACCCAGGGAGAGGTTCAGTTTTTAGCAAGCTTAATTGAAAAAGGTGTCTCAGCCTAGAGGTGAGGCAGCTGGCCTAGGAACTGACTAGGACAAAGGAAACCCTAAGTTAGTTTTCTGTGAACTTGCCCAAGCCCCTACTGGAAGCAGGTCTTTAGGGCTGCAATAATGAAGGGTGACAGGCGCCTCTAGGTCACAAGCTCCACGTGGCTGAAGGGAAGGAAGGGAAGTGGCCTCCATAACCCTACCTTTCTTGCTCCTCCCCCTTAGCCCCCTGTGGCTCCCAAATACTCTCTACCCCTCCCCCAACCTTTGCACAGGGTGGGGGTTATGCTTCTGGCTGAAGGAGCAGGATGTGGCTGGCCCCAACCAGGCCCCTTTGTCTCAGCCCTCTCCACCCCAATGGGTAAAGGCAAAGGATCTTCGCTTTGCAATCACACCTTCACAACCCCGAACTTTTTTTGGGGGTAAAGCATGCATTATTAAAAATGGCACCAATCCATAAAACAAACCCATGGTGTGTTTTTTTAAACGGGAACAAAGGCAGTCCTTCCTGCCAACTCCCAAATCAGACAATGATGATTTGGAAAGGCTTTCATGGCTGAGAAAGGAATGGAGTACCTTCCCGAAGTCAGGAAAAGGAGGGGCTGGCAGGGTCCCTTCCTCTGTTCCTAATTCTCAGAACAGCCACCCTATGAAGAGGGGCCATTGGCTAGTTAACAGTCAACATTTACCATGTTTGTTGTATGCCCGGCACTGACCTCCTGAGACCTAACCAAGCCCAGCACGGTAGGGGTTACTACACCTAAACATCTGGGGAAGCTGCAAGTCTTGCCCAAGACAGATTTCAACTTTATATAATCCATCTGGGATTAGGAAGATTGCTCCGATTTCACAGATGAAATAACCAAGGCACAGCGAGCACCCTGAACCTGCAGAGACAGGACTTACACAGGCTGAGGGCCAGTGCTTGCAGCCTGCTACGATGTCTACGATGGCAAGCATGAAGCTATTTCTGTACACCATCCCTGTGAAACTGGCATCGTCATCTCACCGGGGTGAGGCGGTTGGGGGCATCAAACCTCCACCTGGGGTTTCCAAGTACTGAAAACAAGTCACAGCAGGCCTGGAGGATAGAGGAAGGTGGGCATCCTGGAACCCCTCCCCCCAAACGAGGGTCCCAGCGGGAGGTGTCTCTAGAAAAACAATTGCCACCACTCTGCCCCAAACACAAAACATCGAGAGCTGGGATGGTGGTTCGAAGTTCATATTGTCCTCAATCTCTCGACCTTTCTACTTAGGGGGAGAAAGCGCAGGGGCCCCATCGGACCTGTTGCCTGCCCCAGGGGAGGTAAAGGGAAGTAGGCGGGCTGGAATTACAGGCAACAGGCAGGGCCCAGATCTCCTGCCACATGTGAGACACCCAGCAGAAAAGCCTGTGCACAAGCTTAGCTCTTTCTTGCTTACTTGCAAGACCCCAATGTCTGCGCTTCTGCTTTCTCCTGTAAGTGCGCCTCCACAACTGACTCCACATAACCTCTAGGGCATAAAGTTCGTCTTCTAGGAGGTGGTATAAGATTTGCCGACTCAGTCTGCAGGTTTGGTTAGTACAATCAGTCTCACCCCGGAAGAGGTCTAAGAATGGAAAGTGAGCCCCTAGGGCGGGCAGCATGGGCAGCGCAGGGAGGCACCGCCCCTCGCTGGCGGCTCCTCCCTGGCCAGGTGTGCACAGAGAAAAGTGCAGCCCCTCCCGAGGGCGTCCCCTGCAGCCCCGCTGCGCCTCGCCCTAGGTGGCTCAGCCTGGGAGGACCCCTGGAGGATATCCCTCCGGCTGTTCCCGTAAGGCGCGTGCATCCCGGCCTACCTGCCCATCCCGCACTCACACCCGCGACCTCTTCCTCTTGTCCTAGTGCGGGGGAGGGCAGGATACTTCTTTGGATGGCCAGTTTCATGTCGTAAGGGACTGATGCCCATCTCCTCGGAGAACGTACTTCTCCACCTCCCTCCTACCCAGACCTCAGCAAGAAGGGTCGCTATAAGGTCGAGGGCAGGTAGGACACCCCTCCCGATTAACTTAACCCCCTCTCTGATTCAGAGGGACACCGCCTGCCCTCGTCTCTGGACTCGGCAAGTCCGGTAAGTCGGGGAATTGGAGTACACAGGGGTGTCCCTTCCACTCGCTTCCTGCCCGCTTCCCCCCTACCACCTCGGGCAGGACCCGGGGCACCCCTTTTTCGCACAGCCCCGCAACCAAGCCCGGTCTCCGAGCCCGTGGGAGCCTCCTCCTCAGAAAGTGGTTGGAAGAGTGACCCTCCCCTGCAGATCCGCGAGCCGTCGGCGGCCCCCTCCCCTTCCAGCCCTCGGAACCGCGGCACTGGCGAGCCTCCCCCGCCACCCGGCGCTCACCTGCCGAGGGGCTGGCTCGGGCGCGGCTGGGCGGTGGTGCCGCGGGTCGGGACCGGCGGGCGGGAGGCGGGCGGGCGGCCGCGCAGGGCGCTGGGCTCGCGAATCTCCGGCGCCGATCGCCGAGCTACGTTTACTTGGGCCACTTAACCCCCGCGCTGCCGACCGGCCGCGGCCGCCCGCTCGCTCGCCCGCCAGTGGGCCGGTGCGTCGGTCGGCGGGCGCTGGAGAGTCCACGCGGATCGCGGCCGCGGAGCCCCGGGCGCCTGCAGCGAGGGAGCGGAGCGGGCCGGACCGGGCAGCGGGTGTAGGTGGGGAGGGGGCGGTGCCGCCTCCCCTTGTAACCCAGGCCCGGCCCTCGCTCCGCCCCCGCCCGGGGGCGCCCCCGCCGCAGCCACTCAGAACCCGGCCCCGGCGCGGGGGGGCGGGGGGAGGGGACGAGGGAAATTTGAAATCACTCCGGAGCCTCCCCTCCGCCCCTCCTCCACGGGCACCGCCTCCTGGCCCCCAGGCCTGTTACATCACTAACGGGGAGATAAGTCCTAAAATGGGGGCTCCAGATGTACCCCCTAAACTCTGGGTGGCTCTTGGGGCCCCTTACCCCGTCCCCCCCCCTTCTCGGGACCACGGACACCTACACGCAGGTCTGGATGCAGGGGCCCAGAGAGGGAAGGGCCCCCACTGGAGTCACACAGCAGCCTAATTTCCACTTCACCCCCACCTCCAGCTGTAATGCCACCTGGGCGCTGTGGTGCCTGGCCAGTAGCCCTGCGGTGGTCCCAGTAACTATTCCCTCCCCCATCCCCTTCCTCCCACCCAGTTCAGCCTTTGTCAGCCATCTTGGGGGGAGGGGAGAGGAGGGGAAAGGACAGGAGAGGCAGAAGGCAATTGGGTCCTAGGCTGCCTGGGTTCCCAGATGCTGCCTGCATAAGGAGAAGACCCCCCTCTTTCAGGGGGTCCTCATTAAATAGGCATTGAAGTATTGCAAAACAGTGCTTCCTAAAGTTTATGGTACATGGTATTTACTTCCTTCTTTACCTGCTTGTTATCCGTCTCTGCACACCGGACTGAGCACGTAGTACATGCACAATAAATGTGTTCAATGAGTGAAACAACAAATGCCTATGTGAGCGGACCCTCACTACCTTTCCAGCATCACCTCCCTTCACCAACTTTCTCCCCTCTGTGCGGTTCTGCAAACACACCTGAGGCACTGCTTTGAGACCAGGCCTTTACCTGTACTGGTCCCTCCACCTGGACAGTCTTTGCCCAGATTTCTGATTAGCCAGCTACTCACCACTCACCTTTTTGACTATGCCACCTAACCAGAAAGTCACCCCCATCCTTCTTCCTCTTCTTAGGAACTTACAATTACCTGAAATTGTTCTGCCTGTTTCTTGTCTTCTCTTTCGTTCTCCCTACATGTCCGCTGTGAAGTCCACTCCATGAGAGCACAGCCATCTGTCTTGGTCCGGGCTAGGTCTCCAGTGCCTGCAGAGTGGCCTAGCCCCGGAAGGAGCTCAACACAAGTTTCTCAGATGACTGAATGAATGAGTGAGCATAGATTTCCTTCCTGCTGGGCTCCATTTTTCAAACTTAAACCACAGCTTTCTCTCTGTCTCCCTTGCCAGGTGAGTAAATGAGTAAACGGCAAGTTCTTTGGAAGCTGCAAAAGTTTCTAAATGTATTGGATCTTGTTCTACATGAGCACCTGGAGAAATATTTTAGAAAGAAGTGGGCTCAGCACCTGGTAGGGCCTATTGAAAAGGACTGTGAATTCCTTGGCATTCTGGCACAGACATCCAAAATTGGGTTCCAGTAGTCGTTTAGTGCAAGAAGGGAGTATCTTAAGAGGAACTAGCTTCTTTCTACCACTCGGGCGTGTCTTTTTTTGTTGTTTTTTAAAGAATTATTAAAATTTTGTATGGGGCCTGCAGGTGGTATGGTGATCAAAGGCACTGCACTCTCTCTCGGGACCAGCAGTTGGCGTAATGGCTATGTCACTGGACTCCCATGTAGTTGACCACAGTTTGAGTCCTGGACCCAGTGGCTTAAACTCATACCAGGCGCATGTGCGTGCATGCCCGAGATCCTGAGAAGAGAATGGAGGAAAAGGGATTGCGGCATGGCCATCCCCCCAGGGGGTGATTTCTCCTTCTGTCTCTCTGTCTCTCTCTGTCTTTCTGACAAGCACACGTGCCCTATACTAAAAAAAAAAAAAGGCACTGGGTTCCCACATAGCCAACCACTATTTGAGTCCCAGACCTGGTCGTTTGCTTTCTTACTCCCCCCCCCCCCCACTTGCTCTGTCCCTCTCTAGTCAAATTAACAAAATCAATAAATTAATTAAATTAATTCTTAAAAAAAATTAATATTTAATTTTATTTGTTATTATTATTATTATTATTTTTAATTTCATGAAAGAAGGAGAAAGAGAAAGTGAGAGAACAAGCCACCAAATCTGAAACTCAAACCATGGTTGGCCATGCGGGAGTCCAGCACCTCAACCACCATGCCACCTGCTGGCCCCAGAATTTCTTTTTGAAAAAATTATTTTATCCAACCTTATTTTATTGATTTATTTTAATTTGACCAAAGAAGGTCAGAGTGAGAGAAAGAGGGAGAAGGAAAAATGAGAAAGCAAACTGACGGGTCTGGGACTTGAATGGCAGTCAGCCATGTGATAGTCCAGCACCCTTAACCACCATGCCACATGCCAACACCAAAAATTATTTCTTTATTTAACTTTATTTCTTTTAATTTGACCAGAGAGAGGCAGAGTGAGAGAAAGAGTGAGAGGGAAAATGAGAAATCAAGCGTCTAGCTCCAGGACTCGAACCATGGTCGACCCAGTGTACTTGCACGGGGCAGAGTCAGTGAGAGGAAAAGTGAGAAATCAGCCCCCCACCCCCAAGGCTGGGTGGTCAGAGGTGATGGCCATAGCTACAATCCCTTCTCCCCCCAATCTCCTCTCAGGATTTTGGACATACATGCATATGTGCCCGGTGTGATTTGCAAGCCACCAGTCCTGGAACTTGAACTGTAGCCATTCACATGGGAGTCCAGTACCTTAACCATATGCAATCTGTAGGCCTCATCTAGACCTTGTCTTTATAAGCAACAAAATATAAGCTGGCCGGCTTGTGGGAAGGCTCCTGAGACTGTTTTTCTAAACCTTAAGCCAGACTAGGAAAGACTTGTGTGCCACACCAGGAACTCCTGGAAAACCTAGCTCAGAAACCAAAGGACTGGGTTTTCTGGGACACTGCAGGCTTTTCTAGGGACAGTGGCCCACCTAAATCCTTGAAGAAAAAGGAAAGGGTCTCAGTGAGCAGGTGTCCTCCATCCTCTCCTTTGAGAACTATGAAGCTCAAGAGTGAAGTGGTAGAAAAATGACTTGGTACCTCCCTAGGGCACACAGCTTTACCATTTTCAAGTTCATTGGTCATATCCACCATCTCTTGAGCCACTCAGAGAGTGCACTCACAGGAAGGCAGGACAAGGAGCAGGGAGGGCCCCCCAAATGTCTTTCTTTCTTTACTTTTTTTTTTTACTTTGCCAGAGAGCATATGTATGAGCCCAAAAGAGCGAGCAAGAAAACATTTCCAGTGGAAGGTGGTCAGGATTCTTTCTCCTTCGATTCTTTTCTTATTTAATTATTTATTTAATTTCATTTTTTATTATAATTTCTTAAATTTATTTAATTCTATTTGTTATTTTTTAAATTTGACCAGAGGGACCAGCAGTTAGCGTCATGGCTATGTCACTGGACTCCCACGTAGTCGACCGCGGTTCGCGTCCCGGACCCGGTGGCTTGAACTCACGCCGGGCGCGTGTGCCTGCATGCCCAGGATCCCGAGAGGAGAATGGAGGAGAAGGGATTGCGGCGTGGCCATCCCCCCTGGGGGGTGATTTCCTGCTTTCTGTCTCTCTGTCTCTCTCTATCTGTCTGGCGAGCGCAAGCGCCCTATAGCGAAAACCTCTCAAAAAAAAAAAAAAAAAAAATTTGACCAGAGAGAGAGAAGAGAAAGAGGAGAGAAAGGGAAAGCAAGAAAGCAAGCTGCCAGGTCCTAGACTCGAACCATTGTCAGCCATGTGGGAATCCAGTGCATTTAACCACCATACCACCTGCTGGCCCCATAATTTTTTTTTTTTTTAATTTGACCGGACAGAGACAAAGAGAAATGGAAAGCGAGAAAGCAAGTTGCCAGGTCCGGGACTCAAACCATGATCAGCCATGTGGGAATCTAGCGCCTTTAACCAGCATGCCACTTGCCAGCCCCTCTCCTTCAATTCTTACTCTATATCTGGATTTTGCTTATACATGCACACATACTTAGGAACTTTGCAAGCCACTGGGTCCAGTACTCCAACAACACAGTCGGCCATGTGGGAATCTACCCACCTATACCACCAGGCCATGGGGTTCCCAATAGCCCCATTTTAAAGGAGGGGTCTGATTCCTAGAGAAGGCAGGGATTCATATAAAGTGAATCAGGCTCACAACCAGACCTTGACAAAGTAGCTGCCTTGTGACAGGCACCTAGCAGTATTTACTTAAAAGCATACCAATGTACCATAACAGATCACAATCATTAAATTCATGATGGTAATCAATGTTCATTAGGGAGATAAAAATTCTGTGATTAAAGACCATTTGTTTCATTATCAAAAAACAAGAACATATAAATAAAAGAATGTCCTTCCTCCTAGGCATTAAGTCCTGAAAGTATGCAGAAGTGAAGAGGCACAATGTTGGGTCAGCTTGTGTTGTAGCTGGATCCCACATGGCTGAAGCTATGGTTCAAGTCCTGAACCAGCAGCTTGAAGAGCACACCAAGCACATGTGCATGCAGGCCCCAAATTCCAAGTGGAGAATGGAGGATAAGGGATTGTGGCCTGACCATCTCCCAGAGTGGGTACTTTGTCACTTTTTACTCCCAGGCCAAGTACGCATGCCCTATACTAAAACTTAAAAAAATTAATGAAGAGACACAGTGTTACTCATTAACCTTCAATGGATTAAAATTCAAAAATAAAAATTTAAAAAAGCCTATGTATGGAAGTGAGAGATTTATAAAACAAATGGGTGAAATATGAAAAAATGGCACAGCAGTTACATGATTGGATTCCACGTATCTCACTGTGCAGTTGGAGCCTCAACCAAGTGGCTGGAAAGAATGGCAAATCTGGGGAACCAGCAGTTAGCGTAATGGCTGTGTCACTGGACTCCCACGTAGTCGACCGCGGTTCGCGTCCCGGACCCGGTAGCTTAAATCTCACTCCGGGTGCGTGTGCGTGCGTGCCCAAGATCCCGAGAGGAGAATGGAGGAGAAAGGATTGCGGCATGACCATCCCCTGGTGGGTGATTTCTCACTTTCTGTCTCTCTGTCTCTCTCTGTCTGTCTGGGCCCTATAGCGAAAACCTCTCAAAAAAAAAAAAAAAAAAAAAGAATGGCAAATCTGTGTGCGTATTTGTCCCAAATCACTAAAGGAGGGAGACATGGAGGAGAAAGGATTAGGGTGTGACCATGCCCCCTGGAAAGGAGCGCTTTCTCTCTTTCCCTTTCTTTCTCCCTGTGGCTATTCAGCTAACACATATGCCCTCTGACAAATGAAAGATTAATTAATTGAGCCAACAGTTGGCATAATAGCTAAGGCACTGGACTCAAACATGGCTGACCATCATTCCAGTCTTTGACCTGACAGCTAGAAAATCATACCAGGTACACTCTTTTGGGGCTAGCAGGTGGCATGGTGGTTAAGGGCACTGGAATCCCACATAGCCGACCACTGTTCGAGTCCCAGACCTGGCTGCTTGCTTTCTCGCTTTCTCTTGCTCTCGCTCTCGCTCTCCCTTGCTTGCTCATTCTCTGGTCAAAATTAAAAATAAATGAATGAGGGAACCAGCAGTTAGCATAATGGCTATGTCGCTGGACTCCCACGTAGTCGACCGTGGTTTGCGTCAGGGACCCGGTGGCTTAAAATTCACGCCGGGCGCATGTGCGTGCGTGCCCAAGATCCCGAGAGGAGAATGGAGGAGAAGGGATTGTGGCGTGACCATGCCCCCTGGTGGGTGATTTCTTGATTTCTGTCTCTCTGTCTCTCTCTGTCTGTCTGGCAAGCGCACGCGCCCTATAGCGAAAACCTCTCCAAAAATAATTAATTAATTAATTAATTTTTAAAAAAGTTACTCTACAAAGAATTAACATTTAAAAAAAAGCTATATAGGAGTCAGCAGGTGGTGTGGTGTTTAAGGTGCTAAACTCATACATGGTCTACTGCATTTCAAGTCCTGAACCTGGGGACTTGTTTTCTCACTTTCTCTCTCTTTCTTACTCTCAAATGAGCACACATGCACTATAACAAATTTTTAAAAAATATATAATAAAATTGGGACCAGCAGGTGGCATGGTGGTTAAGGTGCTGGACACTCCCACATGGTCAACCACAGTTCAAGTCCTGGACCTGGTGGCTTGCTTTCTTTCTTTCTCTCTATCTCTATGACTCCCTCTGGTCAAATGAAAATAAATGATGAATAAATAAAATAAAAAATAAAATAATTTTTATATATGTATATAAATTATATATATATTAAAATTAAATGTGTATATATATATATATATATATATATATATATATATATATAAATTAACTAAATAATTCTTGGAAAAAAATTAACAAAAAAATAAAACTTAATAAAACCAGAGATTATCATATGGCATAATGGTTACATCACTGGACTCCCACATAGTTGACTGCGGTTCAAGTCCTGGACCTGACAGCTTAAAACTCATGCCAAGCGCATGTGTATGTGTGCCCAAGATACTGAGAAAAAAATTGAGGAGAAGGGATTGCTGCATGGCTGTCCTCCCTGGGAAGTAAGTTCTTGCCTTTTGTCTTTCTATCCCTCACTGTCTCTCCAGTGAGCCCACCCACCACACCCTATAGCAAAAAAATCTCTCTTAAAAAAGAAAAAACTGGGGACCAGCAGTTAGCATAATGGCTATGTTGCTGGACTTCCACGTAGTCGACTGCGGTTTGCGTCCCGGACCCAGTGGCTTAGAACTCACGCCAGACGCATGTGCGTGAGTGCCAAAGATCCTAAGAAGAGAATAGAGGAGAAGGGATTGCTGCATGGCCATCTCCCCTGGGGGGTGATTTCTCTTCTCGCTTTCTGTCTCTCTCTCTCTGTCTGTCTGGCAAGTGCATGCTCCCTATAGCAAAAACCTCTAAAAAAAAAAAAGGAAAGAAAGAAAGAAAGAAAGAAAGAAAGAAAGAAAGAAAGAAAGAAAGAAAGAAAGAAAGAAAGAAAAAACCTTATGTGGGCCCAGCCAGTAGCATAGCAGTTGAGATGGATGAATCCCGCATAGCCAACTCCAAGGTTAGAGTCCTGGATCAGTGGCTTGAGAAATACATTGGAATAAAAAAAAAAAATAAAAAAAAATAATAATTCACTGGACCCATGTGCGTGAGTGACCAAAATCCTGAGACACAAATGGAGAAGGCCTTGCAGCATGGCCATACCCATGAGGGATACTTGCTCACTTTCCTCTCTCTTCACCATGTACATGCAACTTATAGAAAAATTTTAAAATAAACAAATAAAACCCATGAGTACATGGCTGCCAGGTGGCACAGTGGTTAAGGGTGTTGGACATTCCCATATGGCTGACCGGGGTTTGAATCCCAGACCTAGTGGCTTGCATTCTCTGGTCAAATTAAAATAAAGAAATAAATTAAGTAAAATAATTCTTTTTTTTAAAGAATTATTTCATTTATTTATTTTATTTTATTTAATTTATTTATTTTTTTGACAGAGAAAGAGAGAGAGAGAGGGAAAGTGAGAAAGCAAGCCATCAGGTGGGACCAGCAGTTAGAGTAATGGCTATGTCGCTGGACTCCCATGTAGTTGACCACAGTTCGCGTCCCGGACCCGGTGGCTTAAAACTCATGCCAGGCACGTGTGTGTGCGTGCCCAAGATCCCGAGAGGAGAATGGAGGAGAAGGGATTGCAGTGTTGCCATCCCCCCTTGGGGAGTGATTTCTAGCTTTCTGTCTCTGTGTCTCTCTCTGTCTGGTGAACGCACATGCCCTATAGCAAAAACCTCTCAAAAAAAAAAGAAAAAAACAAAACAAAACAAAAACATGGGACCAGCGGGTGGCATGGTGGTTAAGGCGCTGGACACTCCCACATGGCCAACCATGGTTTGAATCGCAGAGCTGGTGGCTTGCTTTCTCACTCTCTCTCTCTTTCTCTGTCTCTCTATGGTCAAATTAAAGTAAATGAATGAATAAAATAAAATAAATAATAAAAAAAAAACACGAGTACATATGTATTCTAGATACCCTGTCCTGTGCTAATAAACCTACACATCAATGGATTTACATTGACGTTCTGGTTCAATATTATGCTCATGTTGAATTATTCTGTCCTCTTTTCAGTTCCTAGACAAGCTACAGTGGTTTTTTTTAGCTTAATTTTTAAATTATTATTATTTGTTAATTTGCTATAGGGCATGTATGCTCACCAGAGAGAGACAGCAAAAGAGGGAGAGAAAGTGAGAAAGAATGCCCCCAGGTCTAGGACTTGAACTGTGGTTTGCCATGTGGGAGTCCTGTGCCTTAAGCACCACACCACCTGCTGGTCCCACCTAAAGGTTTTTAATATCATCTGCACTATGAGGAGCAGAGCATGATACACAGTAGGTACTTTTATTTTTGGAAAGGTTTTCCCTATAGGGCGCTTACGCCAGAAAGACAGAGAGACAGAGAGACATAAATCAAGAAATCACCCCCCAGAGCCAGCAGGTGGTGGGGTGGATAAGGGTGCTGGACTCCCACATGGCCGACCACAGTTCAAGTCTCTAACCTGGTAGCTTGCTTTCTCACTTTCCCTCTCTCACTCCCTCTCTGTGTCTTTCTGGTCAAATTAAAAAAAAAAAAAAATGAATGAATAAATGAATAAATAAAATTAAACAACAAAAAAAAGAAATCTAGGTCACACACGCATACACGCCCACCCCGTGAGTGAGTTTTTTTTGCTTTTTTTTTTTTTTTTTGAGAGGTTTTTGCTATAAGGCACATGCGCTTGCCAGACAGACAGAGAGAGACAGAGAGATAGAAAGCGAGAAATCCCCCCCCCCCGGGGGGATGGCCAAGCTGCAATCCCTTCTCCTATGTGGGAGTCCAGCGACATAGCCATTAGGCTAACTGTTGGTCCCACCCAGAGTAAGTTTAAGCCACCAGTTCAGGGACTTGAGCCAAGGTCAATTACCTGGGAGTCCTGTGACATAGCCATTAAGCCAACTGCTGGTCCCCACAGTAGATACTTAATACAAAGTAGATATTTGCATGAGCAGGTGATATGTCTTCTCTATGCCTCGATTTCTTCATCTTTAAAATGGAGGTCATAATTTGGGGCCAGCAGGTGGCATGGTGCTTAAGGATGTTGTACTCCCACATGACCGACCATGGTTCGAGTTCCAGACCTAGAAGCTTGCTTTCTTGCTCTCTCTCTCTCCTCAAATTAAAATAAATAAATAAAGTTAAATGAAAATAATTATTTAAAAAAATGGAGGTCATAATTTTAACCTCTTCATAGGGTTGTTGTAAGAATTATGAGTTAATACATGTAAGCATTTCAAACACTGCCTAGCACATGGACTATACCCAGAAAGTTCTAGTTAAATAAAAAATACATTGTTATTAATAATGAATGATGGAGCTGGCAGGAGGTGTGGTGGTTAAGGGCGTTGGACTGTGGTTCGAGTGCCGGACCTGACAGCTTGCTTTTTCATTCTCTCTCTCACTCTGTCCCTCTCTGGTCAAGTTAAAAAAATAAATAAATAAAGTTAAATAAAATAATTCTTTAAAACAAAAAATAATGAATGAACGGTGTCTGCTTTCCTGGCTGCCTCAGTTCTTGGTGGGTACAGAGGTGAACAGTATTATACTTTGCCCCGACAGGGTGAGATCGCACCGTGTACCCCTTGGACTCCCAGCCACCAAGGCAAGCCCAGTGTAACTCTAAATCTACAAGCAGTGTCTAGTATCTTAAGCCCCATTTTACAGCTGAAAAAACTGAGGCTCAGTAAGTTTTAATGGTTTGCCTGAGAGCCACAACTTGATGGTGGCAAAATTGGAACAAGACCCTTCACTGGCTCCCTGCAGCTTGAGCCACCACCACCCACCCTAGAGTGTGCTATGCTAAGGAGTTTGAGCCCAAGCACCTCCCCTGTCTAATTGGAATAATAATAATAGTAACACCTACTTCCCAGAATCGGTATGGGAATGTGTCAAGTAGGTGTATATGAAAGAACCCCCATTGTAAAGTATTCAGTCTTAATAGCAGTGTCATTAGAAGCCACGTTCATTTGCAAAGTGGGTTCCTCAGCTTTCATTTTCAACAGGAACACCCAGACTAACTACTTTCTTTCTTTCTTTCTTTCTTTTTTTTAAATTTGATATAGGTTACTTTCACTTGCTGGAGAGAGAGAAAGGGAGAAAGTACTCCCTAGAGGACTGTTGCTGCAATCCATTTCCCTTCATTCTCCCTTTGGGATTTTGGGAACACATGCGTGGGCTTTTTGTTTTGTTTTAGGCTTTTTTTTCTTTTTCCATAGGGTGTGTGCACTCCTTGAAAGAAGTAAGAAATCACTGTGTGGGGGGGGAAACTAGCAGGTGGTGTGGTGGTTAAGGTGCTGTACATTCCCAAACAGCTTATCACGGTTCAAGTCCTGGACCTGGTGGCTTGCTTTCTCACTTTCTCTCTCTCTCTCTCTCTCTCTGTCTGTCTCCCTCTGGTCAAATTAAAAAATAAATGAATATATAAATAAAATAAAATAATTCTTTAAAAAATAAAAGAAAAAAGAAAGAAATCACCATAGGGTGTGTGTGTGGGGATGAGATGGCCATACCATAATCCTTTCTCCTCCATTCCTCTTGGGATTTTGGATACAGACATGCCCAGCATGAATTTTCAGCCAGCAAGTCCAGGACTTGAACCTGGTCAAGCATGTAAGAGTCTAATGCCTTAATTACTAGGCCATCTAGTTCCCCACAGACTTCTTTCTTTTTTCTTTTCTTTTATATTTTTTTAAAAAATAATTATTTTATTTATATTTATTTGTTTATTTTAATTTGACCAGAGAAGGATGGGGGGGGCGGGGGGAGAGCGAGAGAGACAGAGAAGGCAAGTTTCCAGGTCCGAGACAGGAACCGCAGTCGACCATGTGGGAGTCCAGCACCTTTAACCACCACATCAACTGCCAGCCCCCAGACTTCTTTCTTTTCTCCACTTTTAAACTCAAAATTAGGCCATTAAAATATTTTCTTTAAATAAACCTGGCTAGACAAGCACATGGAGTCTTGCCAGGTTATATTTCTTAATTATTACTAACTAAGCCAGTTACTAAATGCCTTTTGAGAGCCTACCAGGTGCCAGGCACCAGGCTTAGCACTTTACACATACGGTACTTGGATTTTTTTTTTTTTTAATAATTATTTATGGGAACCAGCATGTGGCATGGTGGTTAAGGTGCTGGACACTCCCATCTGGCCATCCATGGTTTGAGTCCTGGAACTGGTGGCTTGCTGGCTCACTTTCTTTCTCTCTCTTTCTCTCTCTCTCTGTGTATGTGGTCAAATTAAAAATAAATGAGTGATTAAGTTTCACTCATTTATTTTTAATTTGACCGAGAAACTGAGAGAGAAAGAGAGAGAGAGGAAGAGGGGAAGTGAGAAAGCAAGTCACCAGGTCGAGGACTTGAACCATGGTCAGCGATGTGGCAGTGTCCAGCACCTTAACCACCATGGTCCTAGGTACTTCAATTTCTATAGCAGTCTTAAAATACAGGAAAGAGGGGCCAGTAGGTGCCCTGGTGGTTTAGGGTACTGGATTGCCACATGGCCAACCATGGTTCAAGTCGTGGACCTGGCAGCTTGCTTTTTCACTTTCTCTCTCTCTCTGTGGTCAAAGTAAAATAAATAAATAAGTAAATAAAATTAAATAAATTAAAAAAAAAGATACAGGAAAGAATGTTAACTCTATCTCACACAGAAAGAAACTGAGGCCCACTGAAGCAAAGTAATTGTGAAAAATCATCCTGTCAGGAGGGCAGGATGCCTAGGGCTGATATTAAATACCAAGCTGTGGCCTTTTTTTTTTTCTTTTACTACAGGACATGTATGTTCTCTGGAGAGACAGAGAGACAGAAAGCAATAAATCACCCCCCTGCAGGGAAGGCCATGCTGCAATCCCTTCTCCATTCTCCTCTTGGGATTTTGGCATGCAGGCACACGCACCTGGCATGAGTTTAAGCCACCAGGTCTGAGACTTTAACTATGGTCAACTACATGGAAGTCCAGTGACATAACCATTCCGCCATCTATTGTCCCTCAAGTTGTGATCTTAACCACTTTGCTACTACTTAACTTGTTGTCTGCTAAGTGCTCATTAAATGTTACTTATTATTATTATATATTTTTTATTTAAATTATTTATTTATTTTTATATGTTCATTCATTTATTTTAATTTGACCAGAGAGAAACAGAGAGAGATGGAAAGTGAGAAAGTAAGCCACCAGGTCCAGGACTCGAACCGTGGTCGGCCATGTGGGAGTGTCCTGCACCTTAGCCACCACACCACCTGCTGGTCCCATTATTATATTTCTTGAGAGGTTTTTGCTATAGGGCAGGAGTGCTCGCCAGAAAGACAGAGAGAGACAGAGATAGAAAGCGAGAAATCACCAATGATTTCTCCTCCATACTCCTCCATTTCTTCTCTTCCATTCTCCTCTCGGGTTCTTGGGCATGCACGCACATGCGCCCAGTGTGAGTTTAAGCCACTGGGTCCGGGACTCCAACCACAGTCAGCTATATGGGAGTTCGCTGACATAGCCATTACGCTAACTACTGGTCTGGTCCCAAATGTTAATTATTATGAACCATTATTAATATTTTTAAAATAATTATTTATTTGATTTTTGTTTGGTATTATTATTTATATTTTAATTTGACCAGAAAGAGAGAGAAAGGGAAAGTGAGAAAGCAAGCCACCAGGTCTAGGACTCAAACCTTAGTCAACCAAGGGAAAGTCCAGTACCTTAACCATAATGCGACTTTCCAGCCCCTAGCATTATTTTTATCACAGAGCAGAAGGCCTTGTACATCCATTCTCTCTCTCTCTCTTTCTTTCTTTCTTTCTTTCTTTCTTTATTTTGTGGAGAGGTTTTTGCTATAGGGCGCGTGCGTTCGCCAGACAGACAGTGAGAAACAGAGAGACAGAAAGCAAGAAATCACCCCACAGGGAGGATGGCCACGCTGCAATCCCTTCTCCTCCATTCTCCTCTTGGTATCTTGGGCACCACACACACGCACCCGGCGTGATTTTTAAGCCACCGGGTCCAGGACACGAACCGCGGTTGGCTACGTGGGAGTCCAGCGACATAGCCATTATGCTAACTGCTGGTTCCTCTTTATTTTTTTAAAAGAATTATTTAGGGGCCGGCAGGTGGTGTGGTGGTTAAGGGCACTGGACTCCCACACGGCCAACTGCAGTTCCAGTCCCGACCTGGCAGCTTGCTTTCTCACTTTCTCTCTATTTCTCTCTCTCTCGCTCTCTCGCTCTCTCGCTCTTTCACTCTCTTGCTCTCTCTCCCTCTCTCATCAAGTTAAAATTAATTAATTAATTAATTAAATAACTCTTGGGACCAGCAGTTAGTATAATGGCTATGTTGCTGAATCTCATGTAGTTGACCGTGGTTCGAGTCCTGGACCCAGTGACTTAAACTCACACCAGGCGCATGTGCGTGTGTGCCCAAGACCCTGAGAGGAGAATGGAGGAGAAGGGATTGTGGCGTGGCCATCCCCCCTGGAGGGTGATTTCTCGCTTTCTGTCTCTCTGTCTCTATCTGTCTCTCTGGCAAGCTCACGTGCCCTGTAGCAAAAACCTCTCAAAGAAAAAAGAAAGAAAATGACTCTTTTTTTAAATGTATTTAAAAAAATATATATTTATTTATTTAATTCCATTTGTTATTATTATTTTTTAATTTGACCAGAGACAGAGAGAGAAAGGGAAAGTGAGAAAGCAAGCCACCAGTTCCAAGACTTGAACCAAGGTCGACCATCTGGTAATCCAGTGACTTTAACCACCACACCACTTGTTCAGCCCCACTTAATTTAATTTTTATTATCATTATCATTATATTAATTTTCTATGGGTCACATGCACTCACCAGAGAGAGAAAAAGAGAGAGAGAGAAGGAAAATGAGAAAGCAAACTGCCAGGCAGGTCCAGGACTTGAACCATGGTGAGCCATGTGGCAGTCCAGTGCCTTAAACACCATGCCACCTGTGGGCCCCAACGCATGCATTCTTTCACATGAGATTGGTACTATTAGCCCCATTTTGCAGGTGAGAAAACCAAGGCCCAGAAAATAATAGCAACTTGCCTGAGGTCATACAGCAAGTCACCTGGGGACAAAAGTATGGATTGATTCTAAGTCTCCCTAACTCCTGGAAGCCTGGCCTTTGCTCACTACGCAGCCTCACTGACTTTTCTTTGCCTGGGGAGATGACTCAGATCCCAAGATTTGGGCCAGGGGAACTCTATCCTGGCTCTTGGCACTTCCATCCCCCCTCCTTCCGCTGGACTATGGGATAGTGGTTGAGATTGGAGGTCCTTCCTCCTGGTCTTGGTCCCCTATTCTCTGTGTCCCCTGCAGAACCACTAATGAAATTCTTCTTTTCTGTCATTGATGAGGACATGTTCGTGAAGGAGGGGTGTAAATTTTTTTCTTCTTTTTTTCAAGAAAAAGGGTGTAAATATTTACCGAATGATTGAATAGATTGACCTATAAGCCAGGCCCTGTTAAAGAGGGAATAAAGTGCAGGACAAAAAAACAAAATCCAGGTCCTGCCCTCCTGGCACTTACAATTGAGTAGGAGAAAAAGACATGGGTTACATTTGTCTCAGGAACACTTGTGAGATTATAATTGCATTAAATGCTAAGCAGGACAAAGTGTTATAAAAGGAAGGATGAATTAGATGCTGGGCCTGAGAAAACTTTCCTGAATAGTGATGGCCAAGCAGAGATCTGAGGGGTGCAATATTTAATCAGGCTAAGAGGTGAGGTGAAGTGTGTTCTGGGAAG
Source organism: Tupaia tana (assembly GCA_026018925.1). NCBI lineage: Eukaryota > Metazoa > Chordata > Mammalia > Scandentia > Tupaiidae > Tupaia > Tupaia tana. The sequence continues at coordinate 31,426,962 of JAKSZU010000015.1, forward strand.
TAGAAATAGCACTTGCCAAGGTCCTGGGGGATGAGGAATGCAGCCCAAGCAGAGAACTGAGAGGAGGGCAGGACCTGGGGTGGGGGGCTGGCAGGGGAGAATCAGGGGCCAGGTCACCCAGCCATGGAGTCTCTGTAGGGTTTTTTTTTTTTTTTTTTGGAGAGGTTTTTCACTATAGGGCGCGTGGGCTCGCCAGACAGACAGAGAGAGACATAGAGACAGAAAGCGAGAAATCACCCCCCAGGGGGGATGGTCACGCCGCAATCCCTTCTCCTCCATTCTCCTCTCAGGATCTTGGGCACGCATGCACACGCACCCGGCGTGAGTTGTAAGCCACCGGGTCCGAGACGCGAACCACGGTCGACTACGTGGGAGTCCAGCGACATAGCCATTATGCTAACTGCTGGTTCCCTATAGGGTTTTCAGAAGGCAGGATGATGACAGGATCAGAGAAGGATGGAACAGCTGTGGTGTCTGGCACAGTGGTAGCTAATAGAAGACAGGAAAACCCTCCCCACATTGTGCAGCAGCCTCTGTGTCTGCAGGGAACCTTTCATCCCCATTTCTCCAGACTGCAAAGGATTGAATGGGAACTACTCAATCTTAATTGCAGTATAATGAGAAGTGAGAGGCTTCTTTTTCCTCCCAATCCTGTTCATTTGCAAAGTGGGCTCTTCACATTCTATTTTCCATAGGAACACCCAGACTTCTTCCTCTAACCTTTTTTTCCCACAGAGGGCATGAGCTCAGAAAAATACGAAGTTCCCCCTCATGGGGCAAGGTCATGCTGCAACTCCTTCTCTTTCTCCTTCCAGGAATCTGGACCTGCAGCCACACATGCCTGTTGTGTTTTTCAAGCCTACTAGGACTTGAACCTCACAGTCGCCCATGTGGGCTCTAGCAGCCTTACCTCTACACCATGACCTGACCCAGTTCTTTGTGACTAGACTTGAGCTCCAGAACTGAATCCAACGATCGCTTTCTCTCTCCTGGGCCTGAAATGGCATGGCGTGCCTCATTCCATCAGCCACCAGCTGCTTCTGCCCCCTCCAACTCTGCTGATGGTCATGAAATGAGAGAACATTGATTTTAATTCATCTGCACTCTGACCTTCCTGAGAGCAGGGACTACATCTTCCCCATTTTAGATGCTCAGTAAATATTTGTTTTCTTGAAGCCCTCACTAATCATCATCTCACTCCCACCTCAGACAAACCAGCAAGCACCTCTTAGCCCAGCTTCCTTTATTTTTGAAAGCTCAAGAATGACCCCCAGAGGAAAAGATGGTTGAGGGAAGGTCAGCAGTCTCCATTCTGTTCTTGTTCTCCCACTGCCCTGCCAAGTAACCTTGGGCGAGAGAGTATCTCCCCCTCTGGGTACTGCTTCCACCATTGTCAAATGAGGCAGATGGAATAGCGGGGGACCAGGCCAAAGCATTCCTGTCATCTTTGACTCCTCTCTCTAGTTTCTAGACTCTGCTTCCTGAATTTGCTCTGGGATAAACACCAAGGGCATGGATCCCCCTTGTCTAAACCTGCCCTAATCTCCTCTGGGAGCACACTCTACTTCCAAGCTTCATGAATGCCTTATACACAGCAAGCCTAGAAGTAGATAGCCCTCCCAAAGGAGATTAGTTATGCTAACCCCCAGAGTAGTGGGAGAACGGAGGGGAGTCATGCCCAAGACTCCAAAAGATCACCCTTGATCTTTATGTTAGTTGTTTAGGGCTTGACAGAGGTTGGCAACTTAGTGTGCTTAATGCCTGTTCATCTTTCAGGCCTACTCCCATCTGGCGGCCTCTCCAAGGATAATAGATAGGTTGATCTTTGTGGCTTTTGACTTGTGCTCCAGAACTGAATCCAATGATTGCTTTCTCTCTCTGGGGCCTAAAATGACATGGCGTGCCTCACTGGGCTGACAGCCCCCGCCCTCTGTCCTAGCATCCCTTTCCTTCAGTGTGTCCATAAGTGACTCCTTACTGTGTGTGTCTTCCCCATTCCATTGGATTGAGTGGCAAGAGGGAGGAACCAGGCATGGCACATAGTAGGTGCTCAGTAAGTGTCTAGTGCAGGAATGAATGGAGTCCTCCACCTTTCAAGTGATGAAAGCAGTCTGGAAAGACAGTAATCCAGGTTACACCTCCAAAGTTACACCTAGGCAGAGTTCCCAGCACCCAGCAGAGATCTGCATTGCTGTGCTAAACCAGGACCAGGCCAGGCATTCACTTTTTAATTGTTCTAAAGAGGAAAACAAAGCCAACAATGGTGATCCCAGGCCTCATTTTCTCAAGCAAAGTGATGCCTAGCATGAATTTGAAATGAGAGGTGAAATTCTCTAAAGGTAGAGGCATTATCACCCCCACCCTCAAGGTAGGAACTGCCAAAGTTCCTTTAAAAAGCAAATTTCTGGAGCTGACAGCTTATATCCACTGGAACTTAGGCTCTAGACCTTTTATAAATAGGACAAAACTTTATGCCCAGAAATCTACATCTAAAATTGATCTTAATAAATTTGAGACTGGAAGGGAGGTTTTTGAACAAGCAAGTGTACCATATCCTCAATGGAAATCAGAGAATTGAAACTGCCCTATAAACCCAACAACAGAGGATTATTTATATTAATTTAAGGATTTAAAACTAGAAGGGAGGGGGCCAGCAGATGGTGTGGTGGATAAGGGCGCTGGATTCCCACATGGCCAACCATGGTTCAAGTCCCGGACCTGGTGGCTTGCTTTCTCACTTTCCCTTTCTCTCGCTCTCTTTCTCATCAAGTAAAGAAAAAAATAACAATAACAAATGGAAATGGAAATAAATAAATAAATAAATAAATATTTTAAAAATATAAAACTAGATAGCTAAAAAATGTGATTGAATGTATTAAAAAAAATAAATAAAACTAAAAGGGAAATTGACTCCCAAGTTTCCAACAAGTCAAACACTATTTGAAAACTAATCCATAATTTCTCCATACCCCTATGTGTTGGTGAATTTGCATCCTCCTAGTCTTAGTTTATTGTTTTCCTTTTTTTTTTAAATCCTATTTTAATTGCCTTTTGTCCTCTGCTCAGAACACCCTCCCTATAGGGGAGCTATTTAGTTCACTGTTCTGTCTGGACACCCAAAATCCTGCCTGATACATAGCAGGTGTTCAGTAAACATGTCGCACCACGTGGTGCATAAAAAGACAAAGAAATCTACAAGGCTTGGGCCTGCAGGTGGTGTGGTGGTTGAAAAGCTGGGCACTCCCACATAGCCAACCAGGGTTTGAATCCCAGACCTGGAGGCTTGTTCTCTCACTTTCCCTTTCTCTCTCTCTGGGTCTCTCTCTGGTCAAGTTAAAATAAATGAATGAATAAATAAAATTAAATAAATAATTTAAAAATAAAAACAAAAACAAAAAAAAACTACAAGGCTCACTTCAAATCTGTCCTGGAAATCTGAGAAAGCTCACCCAAACAAAAAAGTTTTTCAATTTTTTTCCTTTTTTTTTTTTTTTTTTTTCACAGAGCATGTGTGCTCTCCAGAGATGGAAATCCCTGGGAACCAGCAGGTACCATGGTGATTAATGAGCTGGACTAATGCATGGTCTACTGCGGTTTGAGTCCCAGACTTGGCTGCTTGATTTCTCAGTCTCTCTCTCTCTCTCTTCTTCTATCTCTCCCTGGACAAATTAATAAATAAAGTTAAGCAAAAGAATTATTTTTTAAAAAATATATTTATTAATTAATTCCATTTGTTATTATTTTTTAATTTGACCAGAGAGAGAGAAAGGGAAAGTGAGAAAATCAAGCCTCCAGATCCCGGACTCGAACCACATTCAGCCATTTGGGAGTTCAGCGCCCTTAACCACCAAGACACCTGCCAGCCCCACAAAATAATTCTTTAAAACGATAAAAGAGGGAGCCAGCAGGTGACATGGTGGTTAAGGGCGCTAGACTCCCACATGGCCGAGTACAGTTTGAATCCCAGACGTGGCAGCTTGCTTTCCCAGTTTCCCTGTCTTTCTCTCTCTTACTCTGTTCCTTTGTGGTCAAATTAAAATTAATTAATTGATTTTTTTAACCAGAGAGATGGAAATCCCTTTTCCATTCTCCTCCTGACCTTTTGGGCACCCAGGCATAAGCACCTACTGTTCATTTCAAGCTGCCAGGTCCAGGCCATGAACCATTGCCAATTGTATGTGAGTTCAGTGCCTTTACCACCATGCCAGTTGCTGACCCTATTTTGTTTGATTGTTTTTTAGATATTTTTCTTTCTTTTATTTTTTTAGAGAGATTTTTGGTGTAGGGCACATGTGCACACAGGAGAAAGAGAGACAGGGAGACAGAAAGCTAAAAATCACCCACCATGGGAGATGGCCATGCCACAATCCCTTCTCCTCTCAGGATTTTGAGCACGGACACACACATGCCCAGTGTCAATTTTATTTATTGTTTTTTTCTTCTTTTGGAGAGGTTTTATTTTTGTTTCTGTTTTTGTTTTTGTTATAGGGCATGTGCGCTCCCCAGAAAGACAGAGAGAGACAGAGAGACAGAAAGCAAGAAATCACCCCCAGGGGGATGGCCACACCGCAATCACTTCCCCTCCATTTTCCTCTTGGGATCTTGGGCACACGCACACACACGTGCCCGGTGTGAGTTTAAGCCACTGGGTCCAGGACTCGAACTGTGGTCAACTACATGGGAGTCTAGTGACATAGCCATTATGCTAACTGCTGGTCCCCCCAGTGTCAATTTTAAGTCACCAGTTCTGGAACTGGAACCATGGTCAACTACATGTGAGTCCAGCAACGTAAACATTATGCAATCTGCTAGTCCCTGTTTTTTAGATTTTTTTGTGCCAAAGTACATGTTCTTTCCTGAGAGAGACAGAAAAAGAAGTGTGAAATCACTCCCCAGAGAGGATGGCCCCTCTGTAATCCCTTCACATCAAAATCTCTTTTCTTCCATTCTCCCACCAAGACTTTGAGCATGTGCTGGGCAGGCAGGTGGCATGGTGGTAAAGGTCACTGGATTCCCACATTGCTGACCAGAAAGGGACAGTGAGGGACACAGTAAGATCGAGAGGGAAAGTGAGAAAGCAAGCTGCTAGGCCTGGCACTCAAAGCGTGGTAGGCCATGTGGGAATCCAGCACCCTTAACCACCACATCACCTGTAGGGCCCTAAACAAAATAATTCTTTAAAAAAAAAAAAAGGTGGGAGGCAGCAGGTGGCATGGAGATTAAGGGCACTGGACTCCTACATGGCCAACCACAGTTTGAGTCCTTGGCCTGGCAGCTTGCTTTCTCACTTTCCTCATCTCTCTCTCTCTCTCTCTCTCTCTCTTTGTCCCTCTCTGGTAAAAATTAAAATAAGTAAATAAATAAATAAATAAAAGCTAAATAAAATAATTCCAAACACTAAGTCAGCCCAGCTAACTTAATTACCACCAGCTGCCTTAACTACCACACTATTGGCTACCCCACTCCACACAAAAATTTTACAAACACCTGCTGCCCACCTCAAAACATAAATTTTACAAACAACTGACCCAACGATTTTATTGTCAAAACTAATAGCTCCATTCATAAGATATTTGTGTGTATGGGTATCTGTATGTATAGAAATGTTCTTTACTGCATTGTTTGTAATAGTGAAAATATGGGGAAAACCTTGAGTCTGTTGATGGGGGCCTGGTTAAATTTGACAGGCGATATTCATACACAGAAGTATTATGCAGCTGTGAATAGGAAATAACAAGCCTTTTGTGTGGAAATGGAGAGATCTCCAAGATATACCACTAAAGTAGGACATGGGTTAGCTGGTGCATGTTGGTTAAGGCAGCTGGATTCTACATGGCCGAATACACATTTTGAGTTCTGGACCTTGCAGATTAAAAAATGCCAGGTGGGGAACCAGCAGTTAGCGTAATGGCTATGTCGCTGGACTCCCATGTAGTTGACCGCAGTTCAAGTCCCGGACCCGGTGGCTTAAAACTCACGCCGGGCGTGTGTGCGTGCGTGTCCAAGATCCCGAGAGGAGAATGGAGGAGAAGGGATTGCAGCGTGACGATCCCCCCTGGGGGTGATTTCTCACTTTCTGTCTCTATGTCTCTATGTCTCTCTCTCTCTGTTTGGCGAGTGCACGCGCCCTATAGCGAAAATCTCTCCAAAAAAAAAAAAAAGCTAGGTGAGGGCTAGCAGGTGGTGTGGCGGTTAAGAGCACTGGACCACACCATGGCTGACCACAGTTTGAGTCTTGGACCTGGTGACTTGCTTTCTTACTCTCTCTCTCTCGCTCTGTCCCTCTATGGTCAAATTAAAATGAATAAATAAATAAAGTTAAGTAAAGTAATTCTATTAAAAAAAAGAAAGGAAAAATGCCAGATGTTGGGGACCAGCAGGTGGAATGGTGGTTAAAGCGCTGGACATTCCCACATGGCCAACTATGTTTCAAATCCTGGACCTGGTGGCTTGCTTTCTCACTTTCTCTCTCTCTCTCTTTGTGTGTCTCTCTGGCCAAAATAAAATAAGTAGATGAATAAATAAAATAAAAAATAATTTAAAAAAAAAGGAAAAGAAAAATGCCAGGTGCATGTGCACATGTGTCCAAAATCCCAAGAGGAGAGTGGAGAAGAAAGGAATGCATGGGATAATTTCTCACTTTCCCTCACTCTGGGAATACAAAACTAAAAAAAAAAAGAAAAGAAAAGAAAAGAAAAGAAAAGAAAAGAAAAGAAAAGAAAAGAAAAGAAAAGAAGAGAAGAGAAGAGAAGAGAAGAGAAGAGAAAGACACTATTCAATTTATAGGTCTTGGAGCAAAAGAGAAAAATAAAACAATAACATGGAGAAAAAGTCTAATAGGTCATTCCAGAGTAGTTCTAAGAACACATTTGGGGGGCCAGCAGGTGGCATGGTGGTTGAGGGCACTGGACTCCCACATGGCCAACCACGGTTCGAGTCCCAGACCTGGCAGCTTTACTTTCTCACTCCTACCCCTCTCTATTCCTCTTTGGCCAAATTAAAAATAAATGAACAGGGGACCAACAGGTGGTATAGTGGTTAAGGCTCTGGACACACCCCCACATGGCTGACCACAGTTAGAATCTTGCACGTGGTGGCTTGCTTTCTCACTTTCCCTCTCTGTCTCTTTCTCTCTGTGACTCTCTTTCGTCAAATAAAACAAAAAAAGAATAAAAAGAATAAATAAAATCAAATAATTCTTAATAAATAAAGTTAAATAAAAGACAATAATTATTTTTTAAATAATTATTTATTTAATTTTATTTATTCATTCATTTATTTAAATTTGACCAGAGAGAGAGGAAGAGAGAAAGTTAGCCACCAGATTCAGGACTTGAACTGTGGTCAGTCATGTGGGAATGTCCAGTGCCTTAACCACCCCGCCACCTGCTAGTCCCAATAATTCTTTTATTTAAAAGAATTTTTTATTTATTGGGGGCTGACAAGTGGCATGGTTGAATGCCCTGCACTTCTCCCAGAGTGTTATTCAGTTATATTAGCTGAAATGGAACATAATTTCCACTGTGATAAGAACAAAGAACATTAACCTCTATTCTTTTTTCTTTTCCAGAGGTTTTTGCTATAGGGCGCCTGCATTAGCTAGAAAGACAGAGAGACAGGGGGAACATGCAGTTAGCGTAATGGCTATGTCGCTGTACTCCCACGTAGTCGACTGCGGTTCGTGTCCCAGACCCGGTGGCTTAAAACTCACGCAGGGTGCGTGTGCGTGCGTGCCCAAGATCCCTGGAGGAGAATGGAGGAGAAGGGATTGCTGCGTGACCATCCACCCTGGGGGGTGATTTCTCGCTTTCTGTCTCTATGTCTCTCTCTGTCTGTCTGGCGAGCGCATGCACCCTATAGCGGAAAAAACCTCTCCAAAAAAAAAAAAAAAAAGAAAAAAAAAAAGAAAGACAGAGAGACAGAAAGCCAGAAATCACCCCCCAGGGGGAATGGCCACAATGCAATCCCTTCCCATCCATTCTCCTATTGGTATCTTGGATATGCACGCACACACTCCCAGCGTGAGTTTAAGCCACCAGGTCCGGGACTCAAACCGTGGTAAACTACACGGGAGTCCAGCAACATAGCCATTATGCCAACTGCTGGTCCCTTTTATTCTTTTTTTTTAAAAGAATTATTTATTTATTTAATTACATTTGTTGTTATTATTATTATTTTTTAATTTGATTAAAGAAATAGAAAGAAAGAGGAAGCAAGAAAGTGAGCTGCCAGGTCCAAAACTCAAACCATGGTCACTCGTTTGGGAGTCCAGCACACTTAACCACCACTCCACTTACCATCCCCAGGAGTCCAGCACCCTTAACCACCGTGCAACCTGCTGACCTCTAAAATGTATATTTTTAAGGTTTTTGCTATGGGGTACATGCATTTTCTGGAAAGAGACAGAGGGGGGAAAATGAGAAATCATCCCCCAGGGTGAGATTTGTCCTCCATTCTCTTTGTGGGATTTTGGGCTCACATGCACATATACCTGGCATGATTTTCAAGCTGCCAGGTCTGGGACTCAAACTATGGGCAATCATGTGGGAGCTCAGTGGCTTAATATGAAGCCACCTGCTATATATTTTGTAATTTTCATTTAATGATTGTATGTCTTCATAAGATATAATACAGTTTTTCCAAACATTCATGCATTGCAGATCAAGCAAGTTAAAAATAGTACTGTACAGGGGACCAGCGGATAGCAAAAGGGTTATATCACTGGACCCCCACATAGTTGACTGCAGTTCGAGTCCCAGACCCAGTGACTTAAAACTCACACTGAGCCTGTGTGTGTGTTGGGGGGCCAAAATCCTGAGAGGAGAATTGAAGAGATTATAGTGTGGCCATACCCACAGGGGTGATTTCTCACTTTCTATCTCTCTGTCTCTCTTTGTCACTCTGGCATGTTCACACACCCTATAGCAAAAATCTTTTTTTTAAAAAAAATGTAAACATTATCTGCAACAGACAGCTTTCCATTCTTTAGTCTATTAAATTTTATTTCTTTATTTTTTCTGAGTTCTGGCCTCCTACCTCCCGCTGTCCACCCGCTCCTACAGTCTCTGACATCTGCCTTGGCTTTCTCAGCTAGTATATCTTCCAATTTTCCAAAAAATGCAAAATACTTCACAATTTGCATTTAATCCTTCTCAAGGATCACTCTAATCTTCTCTGTATAGTTCCTAGTTTAGTATATGTGCTGCTGGATGTTAGCACATTACTAAGATTGTTCTATAACTGTTTTAAAATGTATTGTGGGGGACCAGCAGGTGGCGTGGTGGTTAAGGTGCTGGACACTCCCACATGGCTGACCACGGTTCGAGTCCTGGGCCTGGCGGCTTGCTTTCTCACTCTCTCTCTCTCTGTCAAATTAAAATAAAATAAACAAATAAATAAAAATTTTAAAAAATGTATTGTGTAGGTCTATGGTAGAGATCAAAATATTGGAGGACATAAAAACAGTGAAAATAGTTAACGAGGATAAGACAGGGTGGAATGGGGTGGGAGAAGAGAAGAGTACAGAGAAAGATAGCAAGAGAACAAACAGAGAGGCAGGACGTTAGTGGGACACAGATATGGTTTATTACCTGTTGATGATGACGTGTATAGTATTCTCAACTGGATTGGTCTGAGAAGTATTTCATGTTGGGTAAAGTCTTTTTTACAAGCAAAATGAGAAATAGTAATTGACTGTTTAAAAAATAATTGGAGGGGCTGGCAAGTGGTGTGGTTGTTAAGGGCACTGGACTCCCACATGGCTGACAAGGGTTTGAGTCCTGGACCTGGCAGTTTACTTTCTCTCTCTGTCCCTCTCTGGTTGAATCTAAATTTAAAAAAAAAAAAGGTTAAGTAAAATAAATTTTAAAAATTGGAATAATAATAATAATGATGATCAGGAAAAATCATGAAAAGCTATATGATGAAATGGGGATTTTAATGTCTCTGTATTGACTGATATGCATGGTATTCCTTCTTCTTTTTTATTTTTTTGGAGAGGTTTTCGCTATAGGGTGCGAGCGCTTGCCAGACAGACAGAGAAAGACATAGAGACGGAAAGCAAGAAATCACCCCCCAGGGGGGATGGTCACGCCGCAATCCCTTCTCCTCCATTCTCCTCTCAGGATCTTGGGCACGCATGCACACGCGCCCGGCGTGAGTTTTAAGCCACCGGGTCCGGGACACGAACCGTGGTCCACTATGTGGGAGTCCAGCGACATAGCCATTACGCTAACTGTTGGTTCCCCCGATGGTATTCCTTCTTGAAAAAGAAATGTAATACACTGTAAAGTTATATGTGATTCAATGTAGTATAAACAAGATTATGATGATAATAAATAAATTTTAAAAAAGAAGAAGAAAATATATTGTGTAGGGAGGCCAGCAGGTGGCATGGTGGTTAAGGCGCTGGACACTCCCAAATGGCCAACCATTGTTCAAGTTCCAGACATGATGGCTTGCTTTCTCACTTTCCCTCTTCCTCTCTCTCTCTCTCTGCCTAAATTAAAATAAATGAATGAACAAATAAAATTAAAAAAAAAAATTATTCTGTAGGGCTAGCAGGTGGCATGATGGTTAAGGAGCTAGATTCCCACATGACCTACCATGGTTTAAGTCTCAGATTAAGCAACTTGCTTTCTCACTTTCCCTTGCTCTCTCAGGAGAGGACATGTGCCCAAGAGCAAATTTTTTTTTAAGAGATTTTTTTTTTCTCTCTGGAGGTCAGTAGATGGCATGTTAGTTAAGGTGTTGGACACTCCCACGTGTTTGAATTCTGGACCTGGTGGCTTACTTTCTCACTTTCCCTCTCTCTCTGTGTCTCTTTCTGGTCAAATTAAAATAAATGAATGAATCATGGGACCAGCAGTTAGCGTAATGGCTATGTCGCTGGACTCCCACGTAGTCGACCGCGGTTCGAGTCCCGGACCTGGCGGCTTAAACTCACGCCGGGCGCGTGTGCGTGCGTGCCCAAGATCCCGAGAGGAGAATGGAGGAGAAGGGATTGCGGCGTGGCCATCCCCCCTGGGGGGTGATTTCCTGCTTTCTATCTCTCTGTCTCTCTCTGTCTGTCTGGCGAGCGCACGCGCCCTATAGCAAAAACCTCTCCAAAAAAAGAAAAAAAAAAAAAAAAATGAATGAATCAATAAAATTAAGTAAATATTTAAAAGAAAAAAGAATTAAGACATTTGAGCTGGCAGGAGGTGTGGTGATTAAGACACTAGACTCACTTTCTGTCTCTCATCGAATTAAAAACTAATAATAAATAAATAAAATTTAATAAATAGTATTTAAAAATGAATAAAGGCATTCGGTGCCAGCAGGTTTCACAGTGGTTAAGACCCCGGACTCCCACGTGGTTGAGAGTGGTTCAAGTCTCGTACCCAGCAGCTTTAAACTCATGCAGGGTCCGTGTAATTGCATGACCAAAATCCTGAGAGGAGAATGGAGGACTAGGGATTACAGCTTGGCCATCCCTCTGGGGGGTGATTTCTCACTTTCTTTCTCTCCATCTCTCTCTGCCTGTTTGGCAAGTGCACAGACACTATGAAAAAAAGAATAAAGGCATTCACCTACTTAACCTAACTACAGTTAAAAATTCAGGAAATGGGGGCCATCAGGTGGTGTGGTGGTTAAGGGCACTGGACTCCCACGTGGCCAACTGTGGTTCGAGTCCCGGACCTAGCACATTGCTTTCTTACTTTCCATCTCTGTTTCACTCTCTTTCTGTCCCTATCTGATTAAATTAAAATAAACAATAAAAAAAAAGTTAAGTAAAATAATTTTTAAAAAATTCCAGGAAACTGCAGATTGGTAGAATATAACCTACAATCTCGGTTCAAACTTCCATTGTTACAATAATATCTTTTTGGAAAAAACAAGTTTGGGGCCGGCAGGTGGCGTGGTGGATGATGTCACTGGACTCCCACATGGCCGACCACAGTTTGAGTCCCAGACCTGGTGGCTTGCTTTCTCACTTTCCCTAACTCTCACTCTGTCCTCTGATCAAATTAAAAATTAGTTAATTAATTTAAAAAAAAATAAAAGAGGTTAAAGAAACATAAAACTGGAGCCAGCAGGTGGTGTGGTGGTTAAAGGGACTGGACTCCCACATGATCAACTGCCCTTTGAGTCCCAGACCTGAGACAGTAAAGCAGTCTAGACACCAACAGTGCCATCATAGCCAGGTCTCATGAGTTGCCCAACGGCATTTAACAGAAGGGACAAGCTCCAGGTCCTTTCTACAAAAAAAAAATTAGAAAAAATAAATTAGAAAGGACATTTTCATGTTTCTGTTATTGTTACCTTCATGGTGAGCGGTCGATTACATGGGAGTCCAGCAACACAGCACTTATGCCAACTGCTGGTTCAGTGCAGGTGTTACTGTAGGGTATGTGCATTGAAGGGAAGGGGGGGGAAGGGTGTTAAGGCTCTCCTTATTTCTTCTTACAACTGTATGTGAATTGACAATGATATCAAAATTTAAAGTTTTTTTTAAATGCCCTTTGGCATTTCAGAGTGTAAGGGTCAGACCTTTCTCCTAGGGAAAACCTGGCCCCTGGGTGAAATTCCCAGCAGGAATCCTCCCTTCCTGAGAAACTACTCCTTAATGAACTCTTTCACTTGCAGGGGCCAGGGAGGGGGTGGGGAAGTTGGGACTGGCCAGGGAGGGGCTCAGGGGGTGGGGACTCTATTGCCCTCCACAGGAGCATTTTAAAGTGAATGAAGGGAACAGGGTCCCTCATTAAAGTTGAAATGGTGGTGGGAGGTTCTCTAAGAAGGAGGCCTGGTCTCAGCCGGCATTTCCTGCCTCAAGGTTATCACATTAACAATAATCACCACTCTTCACTGGAGAATGGATTAAGAAGGAGAGCATTAGAAAGCCTTTTTTTTTTTTTTTTTTTTTTTTTTTTTTTTTCATTTAGGATAGTTTCCCCCACACCCCACCCTTTTATCCACATTCTTGGGTCCTCACTGGCTGCCTGAAACCTATGTGTTTTATCCTAAACATACATATACCAATAATAAAGTTTCTTTCTCTTTTTTTTGGAGAGGTTTTTGCTATAGGGCACATGAGCTCGCCAGAAAGAGAGAGACGGAGAGATGGGAAGCAAGAAATCACCCCCCAGGCTGGGTGGCCACACCACAATCCCTTCTCCTCCTTTCTCCTCTCCAGATCTTGGGCACGCACGCACATACGCCCAGCGTGAGTTTAAGCCACCAAGTCCGGGACGCGAACCGCAGTCGACTACATGGGAGTCCAGCAACATAGCCATTACGCTAGCTGCTGGTCCCGATAAGGTTTAATTTCTAAATTAAGCACAGTAAGAGATTAACAACAATAATAAAATAGAACGATTACAACAATATGTAATAACAAAAGTTAATGTGAATGTATTTCTCTAAATAATCATATTGTACTGTACTCAGTAGAGTTATCTGCTTCGCCATGTTTTATGACCTGGTGACTCCTTTGTACTTTTTCTTTTTTTAAAGTATTTACTTATTTATTTAATGTCATCTGTTATTATTTTTTAATTGGACCAGAGAGAGACAGAGAGAGAGGGAAAGCACGCAAGCAAGCTGCCGGGTCTGGGACTTGAACCACAGTTGTCTCCTTTGTACTTTTATGCATGTCGGTTTATATAGGTCATGGCTTTCCAGAAGAGCCCAGTTTCTTTTTTTTTTTTTTTTAATAATTATTTTATTTTATTTTTTATCATTATTTTATTTTTTTGAAGTTGACCAGAAAGAGAGAGAGAGAGAGAGAGAGAAAGAGAGAGAGAGAGAAAGTGAGAAAGCAAGCTGCCAGGTCCAGGACTCAAACTGCCATCAGCCATTGTGGGAGTCCAGCTGCTTTAACCACAACACCACCTGCAGACACTTTGAGCCCTGTTTTGTCACAACTGAGGACTTGCTTTGGATGGTGGCCAGATGGGGTACATTGCTTTAATCAGCTTCTCTAACTTTGCCACAAACAGGGCAGTGGTTCTTTTCATCTGCAGACCTAACCTGTCTGGACATCCTTGAAGTTTTCTGTCCAAACCTATTCCTGACTGCGTATAACCATCCTTACTTGCAGTAAATGCCTTGGTGCAACTCATTTCAGGTGATCCCTTGTTAAAGCTCACTGCTTTCAGACATGTTTGCCTTCAAATATAATACTTGTCAGGGCCAGCAGGTGGCGTGGTGTTAAGGGCACTGGACTCTTACATGGCTAAACATGGTTCGAGGCCTGGGCCTGTCAGTTTACCTTCTCCCTTTCCTTCTCTCTCTCTCTATCCTTCTCTGGTAAAAATTTTAAAATAAATAAATAAAGCAAATATAATGCTTTTCTGGGGGCCAGTAGATGACATGGTGGTTAAGGTACTTGACTCCCACATGGCTGACTACAGTTTGAGTCCCGGACCTGGTAGCTGTTTTCTCATTTTCCCTCTTTCTCTCTGTTGAATGCATGTGCCCTGTAAGACATTTTAAAAAATAATAATGATGGGACCAGCAGGTGGCATGGCGGTTAAGGTGCTGGACACTACCACATGGCTGACCACGGTTCAAGTCCTGGACCTGGTAGCTTGCTTTCATACTTTCCCTCTCTGTCTGTCTGTCTGTCTCTCTCTCTGGTCAAATTAAAATAAATTAATAAATAAATAAAATTAAAATATAAATAAATAAATAAAGTTAAATAAAATAATTCTTTAAAAAAAATAATAATGAGAAGCTGGCAGGTGGCCTGGTGGTTAAGGATGCTGGACTCCCACATGACCAACCATGGTTTGAGGGTTTACTTTCTCACTTTCCTTTGGTTTCTTTCTCTCCCACTCTGTCCCTCTCTGGTCAAATTAAAATAAATAAGTTCAAATAAAAGAATTTTTTTTTAAAGAATAATGATAAATAAAATTAAATATAATTCTTTAAACAAGGCAAGCAGGTGGTGTGGTGGTTAAAGGTGCTGGATTCCTACATGGCTGATGGTGGTTCAAGTCCTGGACCTGGAAGCTTGCTTTCTCCCTTTCTTTCTATCTCTGTCTCTCCCTGTTCAAATTAAAAGATTATAATAACAAAATAAATAAATAAATAAATATTTCCAAAAAAATAATTCTTTAAACAAAAAAAAGCTTTTCTGTTCATGTCTCCCGCCCACAAATGTAATGTCTTTTTCATCATAACTAAGCACTTATTGGGACCAATGGATGGCGTAATGGTTATGTTGCTGGATTCCCATGTGGTCGATTGTTCTTTGATTCCCGGACTCAGCAGCTTAGAACTCATGCCAGCCACATGTTTATGTGTGCCCAATATCTGGAGAGGAGGAGGATTACCGTGTGACCATCCCTTCTTAGGAGAAATTTCTCACTTTCTATCTCTCTGTCTCTCTTTGTCTCTCCGACAAGCACAGTCACCCTAGCACAAAAGTCTCTCTTAAAAAAAAAAAATAAATAAATACCACACACTGTGGCTGTAACTTTTGCAATTTATTCTTTTTTTTTTTATTTTGAAGAGTTATTTTATTTAACTTTATTTATTTACTTATTTTAATTTGACCAGAGAGGGACAGAGTGAGAGAGAGAGAGAGGAAAGTGTGAAAGCAAGCTGCCAGGTCCAGGACTCTGTGGTCAGCCATGTGGAAGTCCAGCACTCTTAACCACCATACCACCTCTGGCCCTCAATTTACTTTTAAAAAAGCATAATTACTTATTTATTTATGTACATGTGTATGTATTTTTAGAGAGAGAGTGGGAGTCCAGCGTTGTAATCATTATGCCATCTACTCGTCCCCATTATTATTATTAATTTGTTCTAGGACCAATGCACTCACCAGAGACAGAGAGAGGGAGAAAGTGGGAAAGCAAGCAGCCAGGTCCTGGACTCATACTCAGCTGGTCACTTGGGAGTCTAGTGCCTAACCACCAGGCTACCTGCTGGCCCCAGTTTTGCAGTTTAAAGTGCAACAGCTACCCCCAGGGGCAGGATCAATAGATGGAATAATGGTTACATGACTGAATTCCCACGTAGTTGGCCACGGTTCGAGTCCCAGACCTGGCGACTTAAAACTCATACCAGGCACAGACACATACACACACAAAAATTAGGGACCAGCAGTTGGTGTAATAGCTATGTCGCTGGACTCCCATGTAGTGGACTGTGGTTCGAGTCCCAGATCCAGTGGCTTAAACTCACACTGGGCGTGTGTGCATGCGTGCCTAAGATCCTGAGAGGAGAATGAGGGAGAAGGGATTATTGCGTGGCCATCCCCCCTGGAGGGTGATTTCTTGCTTTCTGTCTCTCTGTCTCTCTCTGTCTCTATGGGGAGCACAGGAACCCTATAGCAAAAAAAAAAAAAAAAAAAAAAGAAATTGCCCCAGGGGAATTGCCGTGATGCAATACCTACTCTTCCATTCTCCTCTCAAGATTTTAGGCATATATGTACCCGTGCCTGGCATGATTTCCAAGCTGCCAAGATTGGCACCATGGTCAGCCATGTTGGAGTCCAATATCTTAACCCCCCCTTTGGGCTCTGGGATAATTTCATTTTCACCAAATATCTTGGTGATATTTCATTTTTCCCTTTTCTTATAAAATCGAGAACTTGTACCTTTTAATTCAAAAGAAGGACTTTAAGGTTTCTTGTTGGCATATCCAAATTGCTAACATCTCTATTCCTGTGTTCAGGGTCCTTACTAAATAAAATAAAGCATAGTTGAGGGCAAATTGACCTTGTCATCAAGGACACGCAGTGATTAACGTAACAGGCAGGGAGCATTTATATTGTGGACAGATACACTGAACAAAGAAATGATTCACATCCTGGGTATTCTGGAGGAGGAGGAGAGAGGTTTGTTTTTTTTTTTTTAGAATTATTTTATTTAACCTTTTTTTTTTTTTTTTTTTTTTTTTTTTTTTTTTTTTTTTTTTTTTTTTTTTTACTTTATTTATTTTTAATTTGACCAGAGAGGGACAAAGTGAGCAAGCAAGAGAGAGAGAGAAAGTGAGAAAGCAAGCTGCCAGGTTCGGGACTCGAACCACGGTCAACCACATGGGAATCCAGCATCCATGCCACCTGCTAACCTTGGGGAAAGAAGATTTTTGTTTTGTTTTGTTTTGAGAAGTTTTTGCTATGGGGTGTATGTGCTCTTCAGAAAGACAGAGAGATAGAGAGATAGAAAGCAAGAAATCACCCCCCAGGGGGGATGGCCACGCCGCAATCCCTTCTCCTCCATTCTCCTCTCGGGATCTTGGGCAGCATGCACACGTGCCTGGCGTGAGTTTAAGTCACCAGGTCCGGGACTTGAACTGTGGTTGACTACATGGGAGTCTAGCAATATAGCCATTATGCCAACTGCTGGTCCAAGGAGAGATATTTTATCACATCACTTAGGATGGCACCATATTTCAAATTTAGGAATTGGGGGGGACCAGGAGATGGTGTAATGGTTATGTCGCTGGACTCCCACATAGTCAACCATGGTTTGAGTCCTGGACATGGTGGCTTAGAACTCACACCAGGCACATGTGTGTGTGTGTGTGTGTGTGTGTGTGTGTGTCCAAAATCCTGAGAGGAGACTGGAGGAGAAGGGATTGCAGTTTGGCCATCACCCCTGTGGAATGACTTCTCACTGCTTTCTGTCTCTCTGGCAAGCACACAGCCACCCTATAGCAAAATCTTCTCTAAAAATCAAACAGGGACCAGTTTGCGTAATGGCTTTGTCGCTGGACTCCCATATAGTTGACCATGGTTCAAGTCCTGGACCCGGTGGCTTAAACTCACACTGGGTGTGTGTGTGTGCATGCCCAAGATCCTGAGAGGAGAATGGAGGAGAAGGGATTGTGGCCTGGCCATCCGCCCTGGGGGCGATTTCTTGCTTTCTGTCTTTCTGTCTCTCACTGTCTGTGGAGCACAAGTGCCCTATAGCAAAAACCTCTCCAAAAAACAAACAAACAAACAGGGACCAGCAGGTGGCAAGAGTTTAAGGTGCTGGACACTCCCACATGGCCAACCAAGGTTCGAGTGCTGGACCTGGCAGCTTGTTTTCTCTCATTCTCTCTCCCTTCCTTCCTTTCTCTCTCTCTCTCTCTCTCTCTCTCTCTCTCTCTCTCTCTCTCTCTCTCTCTCTTTGTCTCTGTCTGTGTGTGTGTGTGTGTGTGTGGTCAAAATAAAATATATGAATGAATAGGGCCAACAGGTGGCATGCTAGTCAAGGATGCTGGACCCCAACATGGCCTACCAAGGTTAAAGTCCCAAACATGGCAGCTTGCTTTCTCACTTTTCTTCTCTCTCTCTCTCTTTCTTGCTCACTCTGTCCCTCTCTGCTAAAATTTAAATAAATAAATAAACAAACAAATAAAGTAAGTTAAATAAAATAATTCTTTTTTAAAAAAAGGTATGAGCAGATGGCATAATAGCTACATCACTAGACTTTCACATAGTCGGCTGCAGTTTGAATCCCAGACCTGGTGGCTTAAAACTCACACCAGGCACGTGTACATGCGTGCCCAAGATCCTGAGAGGAGAATGAAAGAGAAGGGATGGGGTGTGATCATCCCCCAGGGGCTGATCTGTCTCTCTGTCTCTCTGTTGAGAGCATAAAAAACCCTAAAAATCTCTCAAAAACAAACAAACAACAACAACAACAAAAAACTTAGGAATTGGGGCCAGCAGGTGGCGAAGTGGTTAAGGCACTGGAATCCCACATAGTCAGTGGGGTTTTGTTTGTTTGTTTGTTTGTTTTTTTCTTTTTTTGGAGAGGTTTTTGCTATAGGGCGCGTGCGCTCGCCAGACAGACAGAGAGAGACAGAGAGATAGAAAGCGAGAAATCACCCCCCAGGGAGGATGGCCACGCCGCAATCCTTTCTCCTCCATTCTCCTCTCGGGATCTTGGGCATGCACGCACACGCGCCCGGCGTGAGTTTAACCCGCCGGGTCTGGGACTCGAACTGTGGTCGACTACGTGGGAGTCCAGCGCTAACTGCTGGTCCCGCTGGGGGTTTGAGTGCTGGACCTGGCAGCTTGCTTTCTCACTTACCTTCTATTTCTCTCTCTCTCTCTGGTCAAATAATAATACTACTAATAATAAAAAAATAGTAATAATTCTTTTTTTCATTCATTTTAATTTGACCAGAGAGAGACACACACAGAGAGAGAGAGAGAGAGAGAAATGAGTTACTGGCTTGCTTTCTCACTAATATCCTTCTCTCTCTCTCTCTCTCTCTCTCTTTCTCTCTCACTCTGTCCCTCTCTGGTAAAATTAAAATAAATCTCAATAAAATAATAATAAAATAATTCAAAAGAAAGAAAGAATAAGATGAAGAAGACGTTTGCGAGACCAGCAGTTGGCGTAATGGCTATGTCGCTGGACTGCCATGTAGTCAACCACAGTTCAAGTCTTGGACTTGGCAGCTTAAACTCACGCTGGGCACATGTGAGTGTGTTTCCAAGATCCGGAAAGGAAAATGGAGAAGAGATTGTGGCGTGGCCATACCCCCTGGGGGTGATTTCTAGCTTTCTGTCTCTCTGTCTCTTTCTATCTTTCTGGTGAGTGCACATGCTCTATAGCAAATTCCGCCCCCCCCCCCAAAAAAAAAGTAAAAAAATAAAGTTAAATAATAAAATAATTCTTTATAAAAATTTTTTTAAAAAGAGGATTGTGTAAAGGAATGTTTATTGCCATGTTAATTTTTAAAAAGCACTACTTTATTTGACTTTATTATTATTATTATCATTATTATTTTCCAGTCTGATCAGAGAGAAACAGAGAGAGGGAAAGTGAGAAAGCAAGCCACCAGGTCCAGGACTCAAACCGCAGTCAGTCACGTGGGAGTCCAGAACCTCCAACCACCATGCCACCCACTGACCTCCCATGTTCATTTTGTTTTCTTAAGTTTTTACCATAGGGCACATGTTCTTATGGAGAGAGACTTAGAGAGAAAGTGAGAAATTATCCCCTGGGGGGATGGCCAAACCACAATACCTTTTCCTCTAGGGATTTTGCGCACACGCGCACATGCACCTGACATGATTTTCAAGCTGCTGGGTCCAGGGTTTGAACTATGGTCAGTCATATGGGAGTCCAGCACCTCAACAACCACACAACCCACTTGCCCCAGACATGTTCATTGTATAAAACCAAAAAATTAGAATAAAGTAAGCATTTGGGGGTCAGTAGGTGGCATGGTGGTAAAGGGCACTAGACTCCCACATGGCCAACCTGGCGGCTTGCTTTCTCATCTTCTCTCTTTCTCTCTTTGTCCCTCTCTGGTCAAACTAAAAATAAATAAAGTTAAATAAAAAAAAATTTTTTTTGAGAGGTTTTTCCTATAGGGTGTGTATGCTCACCAGAAAGACAGAGAGAGACAGAAAGCAAGAAATCACCACCCGGGGGGATGACCACACCACAATCCCTTCTCCTCCATTCCCCTCTCAGGATCTTGGGCACGCACGCACATGCACCTGGCTTGAGTTTAAGTCACCGGGTCGGGGACTCAAACTGTCATCAACGATATGGGAGTCCAGTAATATAGTCATTATGCTATCTGCTGGTCTCAAATAAAGTAGTTCTTTAAAAAAATAGTAAGCATTGATTGAGCACTTAGTACAGGGAGTTGCTATGCTAAGTACTTTACAAACACTGTCTCATTTCATCTCTTCAAGTAGGTTCTATTATTGTCTCCATTCCATAAATGAACAAAGAAATAAAGGCACAGATATGTTAGCAATTTGCCAAGACAACATAATTAGTAAGGTTGGGAGATGTCGAAAAGACAGCAATAACACAATGTGAGCTACATTAAAATAGAAATAACGGTTCATTCTGATATTCAGCACCAAAACATCAAAAACTAATAAGAGCAACATACTCACAGTGTATACTGAGTTATTTAAATAAGCCCAAGACATGGTAGGCACTTAAAAATGGTTATAGTTATTTGTACCTCTAATTGTCACATTCCCTAGAATTGCCCAGGGATCTTGTTAAATGCAGATCCTGAATCAGCAGGTCTGGCAGACCCCTGGTTCTGAATTTCTCACAAACTCCCAGGTGTGGTGTTCCTGCTGGCCCCAGGACCACACTTGAGGTATCAGGGATTAAACAGTTTGGAGAAGTGGGAGAATCCTGATTATGTAAAAAGGAAATAAATCACAGAAGCCCCAGCAGCCTACAATGTGGAAAAAAGACTGGAAGGCAAGAAGTGAGCTGGGCTTCCACAGCACTGGGCGACAGTTCCAAGTGAATTTCTTTCCTTTTCTGCTTGTTACATGGGCTAATTCAATTTCACAAATATTCATTGGGTGTCTCAGCATAAATTAAAGAAATCCAGTGGTTTCCTCAAGGATGATTAAAGAAAAGTTTAAGGGGCCAACTGGTTGCATGGTGGTTAAGGGTGCTGGACTCCCACATGGCCAACCATGGTTTGAGTCCTGGACCTGGCAGCTTGCTTTCTCACTTTCTCACTTTGGTTCTCTCTCTTTCTCTCTCTCTCATTCTATCCCTCTCTGGTCAAATTAAAATAAATGGATAAGGGGCTGGTAGGTGGCATGGTGGTTAAGGAGCCTGGACTCCCACATGGGCAACTGTGGTTCAAGTCCCAGACTTGGCGGCTTCCTTTCTCACTTTCCCTCTTCCACTCTCGCTCTGTACCTGTCTGGTTAAATTAAAGTTAAACAAACAAATAAATAAAGTTAAATAAAATAATTCTTTCAAAAAATGGGTAAAGCTAAATAAAAAAAGGTTTGAGAGGTTTTTTTTGCCATAGGGCACGTGCGCTCCCCAGACAGACAGACAGACAGAGACAGAAAGCGAGAAATCACCCCCTAGGGAGGATGGCCATGCCGCAATCCCTTTTCCTCCATTCTCTTCTCAGGATCTTGGGCACACACGCACAGGTGCCCGGTGTGAGTTTTAAGCCACCGGGTCCGGAACTCGAACCGCGGTCAACTACGTGGGAGTCCAGTGACATAGCCATTATGCTAACTCCTGGTCCTGAAATAAAAATAATTTTTAAAAAAGAGAAAAGTTTAAAAGTGGGGCCAGCAAGTGGCATAGCAGTTATGTTGCTGGACTCCCACATGGTCGACTGTGGTTCAAGTCCTAGACTCAGTGGCTCGAAACTCATGGCGAGCACGTCTTGTGTGTGCATGCCCAAGATTCCAGAAGGGGGTCAGCAGTTGGCACGGTGGTTAAAGGCACTGGATTCTGACCTGGCCGGCTGTGGTTCAAGTGAGTTCATTTTTGTTTTCTCTTTCTCTCTGTCTCTCTATAGTCAAATTAAAAAATAGTAATAACAAATGGAATTAAATAAATAACTCTAAAAACAAAAAATCCCAGAAGGAGAATAGAGGAGAAGGGATTGAGGCATGGTTATTCCCCACGGGCGATGATTTCTCACTTTCTCTTTCACTGTCTCTTTCTCTCTCCAGAGAGCACACACGTCCTAAAGCAAAAACTTCTCTCTCTTTTTTTTTTATGAATTATTTTTAATTTTATTTACTCATTCTTTCTTTCTTTCTTTATTTTTTTTATCAGAGAGAGAGAGAGAGAAAGTGAGAAAGCCACCAGGTCCAGGACTAGAACTGTGGTTGCCCATGTGGGAGTGTCCAGTGCCTTAACCACCATGCCACCTGCTGTTACCAATTATTATTATTATATTTTTAAAGAATTATTTTATTTAACTTTATTTATTATTATTGTTATTATTATTATTATTATTATTATTATTTTCCAGTTTGATCAGAGAGACACAGAGAGAGAGAGAAGGGAAAAAGCAAGCCACCAGGTCCGAGACTTGAACCGTGGTTGGCCATGTGGGAGTCCAGCGCCTTTAACTACCATGCCCCTTGCCGGCCCCACCAATTATTATTTTATTTTATCTTTTATTGTCCACAGAGAGACAGAGAGAGAGAGAAAGAAGGAAAGCGAGAGAGAAGGCAAGCTGCTGGGTCCAGGACTCAAATAGTAATCTGTCATGTAGGCATGCAGCACCTTAAACACCATGCCACCTGCCAGCCCTAAAGTAAAAAGAAATTTAAAACAAGTGCATTTTATGTTATAACTAAATAAAATTTATTTAATTCTTTTTTTTTTTTTTTTTTTTTGGAGAGGTTTTTTGCTATAGGGCACGTGCACTTGCCAGACAGACAGAGAGAGACAGGGAGACAGAAAGCGAGAAATCACCCACCAGGGGGGATGGCCACGCCACAATCCCTTCTCCTCCATCCTCCTCTCGGGATCTTGGGCACGCAGGCACACGCGCCCGGCGTGAGTTTTAAGCCACTGGTCCGGGATGCGAACCGCGGTCGACTATGTGGGAGTCCAGCGACATAGCCATTACACTAACTGCTGGTCCCAAATTTATTTGATTCTTAAATATATAAATAACATAAAATTGTGTCAGGTTTTTTTTTTTTTTTTCTTTTAGGTTTTTGCCATAGGGCATGTGCACTTACAAAAAATAGAGACAGAAATAGTGAAAGTGAGAAATCACCCCCTAAGGAGGTTGGCCACACCTCAATCTCTCCTCTTCCATTCCTCTCGGGACTTCAAGCACACACAAACACATGTCAGACATGATTTTCAAGCCATTCGGTCCGGGACTAGAACTGCAGTGGGCCATATGGAGGTCTAATCCCCAACCACCATGCCCCCCACTTGCCCCAACCAGGATTTTTTTTAAAAGAATTACTTTGTTGGGGACCAGCAGTTAGCGTAATGGCTATGTCGCTGGACCCCACGTAGTCGACCGCGGTTTGCGTCTCGGACCTGGTGGCTTAAACTCACGCTGGGCGTGTGTGCGTGCGTGCCCAAGATCCCGAGAGGAGGATGGAGGAGAAGGGTTTGTGGTGTGGTCATCCCCCCTGGGGGGTGATTTCTCGCTTTCTGTCTTTCTCTCTCTCTCTGTCTGTCTGGCAAGCACACATGCCCTATAGCAAAAACCTCTCAAATAAAAAGAAAAAGAAAAAAAATAATTACTTTGTTTAACTTTATTCATTTATTTGTTTGTTTATTTAGATTTGACCAGAAAGGGACAGAGAAAGAGAGAGTAAGTGAGAAAGCAAGCCGCTATGTTCAGGACTCCAACTGCAGTTGGCTATGTGGGAGTCCATCTTCCTTAACCATCATGCCACCTGCTGGTCCCAACCAGGATATTTTTTAAAAATAGGTTAGGGACCAGCAGTTGATGTAATGGCTATGTCGCTGGACTACCACATAGTCGACCGTGGTTCGGGTCCTGGACCCGGTGGCTTGAACTCACCCCGGGCGCGTGTGTGTGCATGCCCAAGATCCGGAGAGGTGAATGGAGAAGAAGGGACTGCGGTGTGGCCATCCCCCCTGGGGGGTGATTTCTCACTTTCTGTCTCTCTGTCTCTCTCTGTCTGTCTGGCGAGTGCACGCACCCTATAGCAAAAAAACCTCTTAAAAAAAAAAGGATTAAAAAATTTTTTAAAAAGATTTTTCCCATAGTGCCAGTACACCTGCCAGAGAGTAGAGAGACAGAGAAAAGGTGAGAGGAAAAGTGAGAAATGACTCCCTAGGGGGATGGCCATGCTGCAATCCCTTCTCCTCCATTCTCCTGAGATTTCCATACCCGCATGGATCCAGTGTGATTTTTCTTCATTTTTTTAAAGAGTTATTTATTTATTTATTTGAGAGGTTTTTGCTATAGGACACGTGTGCTCACCAGAAAGACAGAGAGACAGAAAGTGAGAAATCACCCCCCGGGGGGATGGCCACGCTGCAATCCCTTCTCCTCCATTCTCCTTTTGGGATCTTGGGCACACACACACATGCGTGAGTTTAAGCCACCGGGCCTGAGACTTGAACAACGGTCTCTTAGATGGGAGTCCAGTGACATAGCCATTACACCAACTGCTGGTCCCTAAGAGTTATTTATTTTTACTTAATTCCATTTATTATCATTATTTTTCAACTTGTCCAGACAGAGATACACACAGAGAGAAAGGGAAAGTGAGAAAGCAAGCCACCAGCTCCAGGACTGGAACCACAGTTGGCCATGTGGTAATCTAGCACCTTTAGCCACCACGCCACCTGCCAGCTCCCCTCTGTAATTTTCAAGCCACCAGATCTGGGACACAGACTGGGGTCGGCTATATTGGAATCCAACACCTCAATCACCACACCACTTTCTAGCCCCTGGTTAAAACATTTCAAGGGGCCAGGCACAGAAGTCGTGCAATTAGACTGGCATGATGAAGGGCCTTGGTTCAAATCTTCAGACATCCATGAACATGCTGGAAGTGTACACCCCTCCACAATCAGGGCTGATGGAGACTGGGGTAGATCGTAGTACAAAGAACCTGTTGGAACTGCTTGTCTGTCAGGCTCTCTCATGGCTCTCATGGAAGAAATGAAAGGATAGGGTTTTGTTTTTGTTTTTGTTTTTGTTTTTTCCTTTTTAATGTTTTTATGACAGAGAGTGTGCATTTGTGAGAAAGACAGTGAGAGAGAAAGTGAGAAATAACCCCCTGGGGGGAATGGCTATGTGTAATCCCTTTTTCTCCATTCTCCTCCTGGGAGTTTGGGCACACACACACACATGCACCTGGCATGATTTTTAAGCCACTATTAACCACTACTCTACCTGCTGCCCCTTGCCCCCAATGTACTTTTCATTTTTAGAGATTTTTTTTCCCTTAGGGTGCATGTGCTCGCCAGGGTGAGACAGAGACAGTGAGAGGGAAAGTAAGAAATCATCCCTCGGGGAGATGGTCACATCACAATCCTTTCTTCATTCTCCTGCCAGGATCTTGGGAATGCACAGGCACCCAGCATGAATTTCCAGCCACTAGGTTCAGGACTTGAACTGTGGTCGGCCATGGGAGAGCCCAGCATTATAACCACTATGCCATCTGCTGGCCTCCAAAATATAGCTTTTTAAAATAAAAATTCCAGGATTCCAAGTTCAGTCTCTCTTCAAAACCGTTAAGCAGTGGGACGGGTCTCCAGCTGGTAGACCCCAGATGCAACTCTCAGCCTCTCTGAACCTGTTTTGCACTCTGTACCCTGGTAACCTGGGGTGGCTGCTTACAGGAATTAATCCTCCAGATGTGAGCAGAGCAGAGCTCTCCATCCCCAGCTAGGTGCCGTCGTCACCACTGTTACCACGCATTCAGCACATCCGTGTTGTGTGCCATGGGATGCCAGGCCTGGGGATGGTGGGGAACCAGCCAGGCCACAGCCTGGACTGGTACCCTGGACCTGGACTGCACCCTCAGAGCACCTGTATTTCTTGGCATTGGTTAATCATTTCACAGACACAAGAATTTCACAAATACACAAATACGTGTCGCCTACCTCCTGAGCAATCTCTGCCTTTTTTTTCTCTCTCTCTCTTTTGTTTTTTAGAGTTTTTTATTTTATTATTTTTATTTATTTATTTATTTATTTATTTATTTATTTATTTTTGCTATAGGGCACATGCGCTCACCAGAAAGACAGGGAGAGACAGAGACAGAAAGCAAGAAATCATGCCCCCAGGGAGGATGGCCACGCCACAATCCCTTCTCCTCCTGGGATCTTGGGCACCGCACATGCTCCTGGCATGAGTTTAAACCACTGGGTCCGGGCCTTGAACCGCTGTCGACTACCTGGTAATCCAGGGACATAGCCATTATGCCACCTGCTGGTCCCTGCCTTCTTTGAAGCCAGACACTCCATCTAGTTCTGCCACTGTGGGTCTCTACCACTTATCACAGCATCTGCTCCACTGCAGACACTCAGTATTTGCTGAGTGAATGCATGAGTGAAATTATAACTAAAGGGGATGTGCTCTGTCTCTGAGTAGAAGAGTTTGTTTATACCCTTCCAGAGGGATTTCTAGGGAAGGGTAGATGAAGCCTGGTGGGGAAGCCCCGCTAATCCGCCCCCTCATGCACACATCCTCCGCTCCTGGATTTCTAGGCCCCATGTCGCATCCTCAAGGGCCGACTGGGGTTAGGGGAAGCTCTTGGGCTTGGGGGTCAGGTCCTGGATCCCAGGGAGCGGGCCTCCATTTTCTCTGCTGTCCAATGGGGATTAGGATAATCCGCGTTTGCAGGCTGTGATGGGTCCCTTGGAAGACAGCATGCGGGTTGGTGTTGGCAGGGCTGCAGCGAGTACTGCACTCAGTAGCCCTCCTCACTGTTACGAGTACCATCCTGCCCCTCATTATCACAGCCTCACAATTTGAGTATCATGCGCTCAGTCAGGGTCCTTCCCTCCAGGTTGTAAGGAGTGGGTCGCTGGTAACTTGCTGGAAATGCAGATCTCCAGGCTTACCCCAGCTTGTCTGCTCTGACACTGGGGGCGGAAGCCTATCCCAGGCCTCCTGGAGACAGCTGAAGCCCTCCAGCTTGAGGCCTCCTGCTATGCTGGGGTGTAGGCTCTGCCCTGGCTGGTTCCCCAGGCCTGGCATCCCATGGACGTGCAACACGGATGTGCTGAGTGCGTGGTAACAGAGGTGATGACGGCAGCTAGCCGGGGATGGAGAGCCCAGCTGCCAGCGCCGCCCCTCAGGTCGGGATTGACTCCCTTAAGCAGCCACCCCAGGTTATCAGGGTAGCGTGCGAAACAGTTTCAGAAAGGCCGAGGGCTGTACCCGGGGTCCACCAGCTGGAGACCTGCCGGGATCCGCGTCCCACAGCGGCGCTCCTCCGAGCCCTGAGCGAGTCCGGGCCGCGCGTGTGCAGGGCCGGGCGGGGACGTCCTGCCGCACCCGGACGGCAGGGGGAGGAGCGCGGCGGCGGCGGTGGCGAAAGTGCGGCTGCGGAAGCGCGGCTCGGCAGGCGGCGGCGCAGGAGGAAGCCGAGGAGGGCGGCGGCGGCTGCCGGGCGGCGAGCGCCATGGGCCGCCTGCATTGCACGCAGGACCCGGTGCCCGAGGCCGTGGGCGGCGACATGCAGCAGCTGAACCAGCTGGGCGCCCAGGTGGGCCGGGGGCGCGGCGGGCGGGCGGGCGGCGGGAGGGCTGGGGGCGGGGCTCGGCCAGGCTCCTGGGGACGGCCAGGGGCTCCCGGAGGTCACCGGACCCGCTTCTGAGCCGTTCGAGTAGTTCTGGGGGGACTAGACGGGGCCATCTGCTATGCGTTTGGAGTGCGATTCGATCGAGTTGAGCGGTTCCGGGGCCGGGGTGTCTCTGAGGACTCAGAGATGGGATTGGGGAACTTCTAGGGGTTCGGGAACTGAAGAGAGTTTGTGGGGTCATAGAAGAGGACCCAGGGGTGTCGATGATGCGGGTAGAGTTTGGGGAACTGAAGGAATAGGCTAAGGGAGCTGGGGAGTGGTGAAATCCTAACAGAGAGGTTTGGCCTGGGACCAAGGCAGCCTGGGGGTACTGAGGTGGGTCTGAACCTCGGAGCGGGCTGAGGGAAGCCTGGCACCGGGCCAGTAATG
Source organism: Tupaia tana (assembly GCA_026018925.1). Lineage (NCBI taxonomy): Eukaryota > Metazoa > Chordata > Mammalia > Scandentia > Tupaiidae > Tupaia > Tupaia tana. The sequence goes on from JAKSZU010000015.1 coordinate 31,455,340, forward strand.
GGGGACACTGTGGGTGTCGGCTATGGCCAGGCCAGAGTGGAGCTCAGTGGGCCTAGCAGGGCAGGCTGGGTCTGGGGCAAGGCTAGTGATGACAGCGCCCTCCCAGTTAAGGGGTTGTGCTGTGCCCCAGATCATGGGCGCATGCCCCTGGCCACCTCGGAGATCTCAGGATGTGAACCTGGCTCTTCCGGGGGATCAGCCTCACATTTTACACTGCACCACTGTCCTGACCCCTGGCAGCGCTTCTCAGATGATTTTGTGGCTAGTGGTCCTGGGTGGGACAGGGGGACCGGGAGTAGAGTTCCCAGCGCTTTAAAAAAAAAAAAAAATTAACTTTATTTATTATTATTTTCCAATTTGATCAGACAGACAGACAGAGAGAGAGAGATAGAGGGAAAGTGAGGAAGCAAGTCACCAGGTTCAGGACTCGAACTGCACTGGGCCATGTGGGAGTCCTGTGCCTTTAACCACCATGCCACCTGCCTACCTCCCCACCAGTTGGGCCCTTGTAATCACCCTGGTAGATAGGTACTGTTACTTTCCCCACCTTTATAGATGAGGAACAGAATCACTGAGATATTAAGTAAAAATACAGATTGGAGGACCAGCAGGTGGCAGGGTGGTTAAGGTGCTGGACACACCCACATAGCCGACAACGGTTTGAATCCTAGACCTGGTGGCTTGCTTTCCCACTTTCCCTCTCTCTCTCTGTGTCTCTCTCTGGTCAAATTAAAATACATTAATAAGTAAATAAAAAAATAAGTAATTCTTTTAACAAAAATACAGATTGAGAAGTCAGCAGGTGGCCAAGCAGATAAAGGCTCTGGATTCTCACATAGCTGATCATGGTTCAAGTCCTGGACCTGGCGGCTTGCTTTCTCGCTTTCCCTTTCTATCTCTCTCTGTCTCTCTGCTCAACTTAAATAATAATAACAAATAGAATTAAATAAATAGATAATTCTTAAAAAAATATACAGATTGAAGGGCCAGCAGATGGCATAGTGGTTGAGATGCTGGACTTCCACATGGCCAACTGCAATTCAAGTCCTGGACCTGGCAGCTTGCTTTCTCATTTTCCCTCTCTTTTTCTCTGCATGTACCCCATAGCAAATTAAAAATAATAATTAAAAAAAATACAGATTGAACCTCTCTATGTAGAATCTGTACTGCTCCAAAATCCAAGTCTTTAAGAATACTGGGGGACCAGCAGTTGGTGCAATGGCTATGTCGCTGGACTCCCATGTAGTTGCCCACAGTTGGAGTCCCAGACTCAGTGGCTTAAGCACATGCTGGGCGCGTGTGCTTGCGTGCCCAAGATCCGAGAGGAGAATGAAGTAGAAGGGATTGTGGTGTGACCATCCCCCCCGGGAGGTGATTTCTCGCTTTCTGTCTCTCTGTCTCTCTCTGTCTTTCTGGCGAGTACATGCGCCCTATAGCAAAAACCTCTCCCCCCAAAAAAAATTTAAAAAATGAACACTGACATGCCACCACAAGTGGACAACTCCCCACCTCACTTAATAAGACACGTCATAGTCAGAACAAGGTATTGTATAAGTTTACCTCCAGGCGATGCGTGTATGAAGCATGAATGAATTTCGTGTTTAGACTTGGGTCCCATCCCTAAGCTACCTCATTATGTATATGAATTTTTTTTTTTTTTTTTTTTTGAAGAGGTTTTTGCTATAGGGCATGTGCGCTCGCCAGATAGACAGAGAGAGACAGAGAGATAGAAAGCGAGAAATCACCCCCCGGGGGGGTGGCCATGCTGCAATCCCTTTTCCTCCATTCTCCTCTCGGGATCTTGGGCACACACGCACACGCGCCCGGTGTGAGTTTTAAGCCACCCAGTCCAGGACGCGAACTGCGGTCGACCACATGGGAGTCCAGCTACATAGCCATTACGCTAACTGCTGGTCCCTATGAATTTTTTTTTAAGAGAGATTTTTGCTATAGGGCACATGTGCTCTCTGGAGAGACAGAGAGACACAAAGAAATAGAGAGCGAGAAGTCACCCCCCAGGGGAAGTGGCCACACTGCAATCCCTTCTCCTCCATTCTCTTCTTGGTATTGCATGCACGCACATGCACTCATGCCCGGTGGCGTGAGTTTCAAGCCTCCAGGTCCGGACTCGAACCGTGGTCAGCCATGTGGGACTGTCCAGACCATTACATCGTATGCTGGTCCCAGTAAATAATTTTAAAAATTTATATATAGGGACCAGCAGACAGGGTAATGGTTATATCGCTGGACTCTCACATAGTTGACTATGGTTTGAGTCCCAGATGAAGCAGTTTAAAACTGATGCTGGGGGCGGGGCCAGCAGGTAGCATGGTGGTTATGGTGCTGGACTCCTGCATGGCTGACAATGATTTGAATCCCAGACCTGGCGTGAGTTTCAAGCCTCCGGGTCCGGGACTCGAACCGTGGTCAGCCATGTGGGGCTGTTTGCTTTCTTGCTTCTTTGCTTACTTGCTTTCTCACTCTCTCTCTCTCTCTCATACTCTGTCCCTCTCTGGCCAAATGAAGAAATAATAATAATAATAATAATAAAAAGTTTAATAAATAAATCTTTTTTTTTAAGTTTTTTTTTTTTTTGAAGTATTTTTGAGAGGTTTTTGCTATAGGGCGTGTGTGCTTACCAGAAAGAGAGACAGAGAGACAGAAAGCGACAAATTAACCCCCCAGGGGGTATGGCCACACCACAATTCCTTCTCCTCCATTCTCCTCTCAGGATCTTGGGCACTCAAGTACACGTGTCCGGTATGAGTTCAAGCCACCAGGTCCAGGACTCGAACTGCAGTCAACTACATGGAAGTCCAGTCACATAGCCATTATACCAACTGCTAGTCCCAATAAATAATTCTTTCAAAAAAGAAAAAAAAAAAAAAACACTCATGCTGGGGGCCAGTGGATGGCATGGTGGTTAAGGTACTGGAATTCCCACATGGCCAACCACAGTTCAAGTTCCAGACCCGACAGCTTACTTTCCTCACTCTCTCTGTCTTTCTGCTATAGATTCCCACATGGCTGATTGTAGTTCAAGTCCTGGACCTGGAAACTTTCCCTTTCTCTCTCTCTCTCTCTTTTTCTGTCTGGTAAAATTTTTAAAAATAATAACAATTGCAATTAAATAAATAATTCTTTTTTTAAAAACTCTCTAAAATTTTTATTTATTTTTTATCAATTATTCTTTCTTTCCTTTTTTTTCTTTGCTATAGGGTGTGTGTGCTTACAGGAGAGAGAGAGAAACAGTGAGAAGGAAAGTGAGAAATCACCCCTCCTCTTGGAGAGAATGGCTATGCCACAGCCCCTCCTCCTCCATTCTCCTCCTGGGATCTTGGGCATGCAAGCACATGCGCCCGGCATGAGTTTCAAGTTACTGGGTCTAGGGTTCCAACTATGTTCAGCCATGTGGGATTCCAGTAACTTAACCACCACACCACCTGCTGGCCCCTGTATATGAATTTTTTAATTTTAAAAAAAATATTTATTTATTTAATTCCCTTTGTTATTATTATTTTTTAATTTGACCAGACTGTGACAGAGAGAGAGAGAGGAAGAGAAAGTGAGAAAGCAAGCCACCAGGTCCAGGACTTGAACTATCCACCACACCACCTGTTGGCCCACAATTTTTATTTTTTAAGAATTATTTTATTGGGAACCAGCAGTTAGCGTAATGGCTATGTCATGGACTCCCACGTAGTCGACCATGGTTCAAGTCTCGGACCCGGTGGCTTAAACTCACGCCGGGCGCGTGTGCGTGCGTGCCCAAGATCCTGAGGAGAATGGAGGAGAAGGGATTGCGGCGTGGCCATCCCCCCTGGGGGGTGATTTCTCGATTTCTGTCTCTATGTCTCTCTCTGTCTGTCTGGCGAGTGCACGTGCCCTATAGCAAAAACCTCTCCAAAAGAAAAAAGGAAAAAAAAAAAAAGAATTATTTTATTTAGGGACCAGCAGTTGGCGTAATGGCTATGTTGCTGGACTCACACATAGTCGACCACAGTTCGAGTCCCAGACCCGGTGGCTTAAACTCACGCCGGGCGCGTGTGCGTGCGTGCGTGCCCAAGATCCCGAGAGGAGGATGGAGGAGAAGGGACTGCGGCATGGCCATCCCCCCTGGTGGGTGATTTCTCGCTTTCTGTCTCTCTGTCTCTCTGTCTGCCTGGCGAGTGCACGCACCCTATTGTAAAAAAAAAATTATTTAATTAAAAAATTATTTTATTTACTTTTATTTATTCATCTATTTATTTTAATTTGACCAGAGAGAGACAGAGAGAGAGAGGGAGAGAGAGAGGGAAAGTGAGAGCAAGCCACCGGGTCCAGGACTCTAACCATGGTAGGCCATGTGGGAGTGTCCAGCCCCTTAACTACCACCCCACCTGCTGTTCCCTACAGTCCCAAAATTTTAAATTCTTTTATTTTTTACCAGAGAGTGCATGTGCTTGCCATAGAGAGAGATGGAGAGACTGAGAGAAGAGGAGAGAGAAAGCACACCCCAATGTGATGTAGTCATGCCACAATTCCTTCTCCATTTCTGTATCCCATTGGGATCTTAGGCATGCATGCACACAAGCCTGGCATGTCCTTAAGCTGCCAGGACTGGCATTCGGCCATGTGAGATCTGGCTCCTTTAACTACCAGACCACAGAGCCCACCCTGTATATGCCATTATTGAAAAACAAAAAAATCTGAAATATAAGATACTTTTAGTTCAAAACATTTTGGAAAAGGAATATCCAACCTGTAGGTGTTTATTAAGCCACCCTTAAAAGAAAGGTGCTATTCTTTCTAGTTTACAGACAAAAAAAATAGCTCTGGGAAATAAATGGACCTGCTGACGATCTGGCAGCCAGAAAGTGGTAGAGCCCAGATTTCAGGACAGCTTATCTGACTTCAAAGTCTGGGAAAGTCACTTAGCTTTTACTTGTTAATATCTTACTATTCTTGGGACCAGCAGTTGGCGTAATGGCTATGTCGCTGGACTCCCATGTAGTCAACCGTGGTTTGAGTCCCGGACCTGGTGGCTTAAACTCACGCCGGGTATGTGTGCGTGCGTGCCCAAGATCCCGAGAGGAGAATGGAGGAGAAGGGATTGCGATGTGCCTATCCCCCTGGGGGGTGATTTCTCGCTTTCTGTCTCTCTGTCTCTCTCTGTCTTTCTGGTGAGAGTATATGCCCTATAGCAAAAACCTCTCCAAAAAAAAAATATTACTATTCTCTGGATAACTTCCATTTGGAGAATAAAAAAGATTCTGCTACTAGACAGTAAGTTTTTAATTTTTTTTTTTAAACTACTGGATTGTGTAATTCCTGAGATTACTTCCTGCTTGATATTCATGGAAAAGACAAACCACTTCCTCGGGGGGATGACCCCACCGCAATCTCTCCTCCATTTTCCTCTCAAGATCCTGCACACGCATGCACACATGCCTGGCGTGAGTTTAAATCACCAGGTCCGGGACTTGAACCGCGGTCAACTACATGGGAGTCCAGCGACATAGCCATTACTCCAACTGCTGGTCCCAATAAACCACTTCCTTTAAAATCAGAGTTTAACATTTTTTTTTAACCTTTGAACACTGCAGGCCTTTACCTTAGTTGTCAAGACAGAGAGCTTTCTCCTGATAAGCAATTTACCTGAGTTACTTGGGCCTTCCCCCTCCTGTTTGCTGGTTGATCATACTTTTCCAAGTATGCAAATTATTAGCCAAGTTTATTTTGAAGTCTTAGGTATAGGCCTTAAGAAGCAAAACACCTTGCTATCACCATTTATTGCTCATTGAGTTGCTTTTTCCCGAATGCCTATTGTACACCAAGTAGCCACCCAGTGAGGTTTACAGAGATGTGATGGCCATGGCCTCTTGTCTTGGGGAGGTTATAACCTGCTAGGGCTGGTCAGAGATGAGGAACAATACTAAACAGCATATCCACACATCCTTTGATGCCCATGGCCAGTCCTCACCAATGTGGAGCCTTGAGAATAAGTATTGAAAAATAACCATTTTGGGGCCAGAAGGTGGTGTGGTGGTTAAGGTGGTAAGACTCCCACATGGCAGACTGTGGTTCAAGTTCCGGACCTGGTGGCTTGTCTTCTCACTCTCTTCTGCCTCTCTCTGGTCAAATTGAAGAAGAAGAATAAATAGAATTAAATTAAATAATTAAAAAAAAATTGGGGGGGCCAGCCCATAGCTTAGTGGTTGGAGGAGCCAGATTTCATATGGCTGACTATGGTTTGAATCCTGGCTTCAGTGGCTTGTAAAACATGCTGGGCGCATGTGCATGGGCACCCCAAAATCCATCAGGATAGAGAGATGGAAGAGAAGCAATTGCAGCATGACCATGTCTCCATGTGGGGAGGGGGTTGTTCCTTCTCTCTCTCTCTTTCCCCATCTCTGTTTGGCAAGGGCACATGTTCTCTGGCAATTAAGCATAATAATAAAAATAACCATTTTGAGGTTGACCCTATAGCCTAATGGTTAAGGGAGCTGGAATCCATGTGGTGGACCTCATGGTTCAGATTACATAAGTATATGTCTGAAAAACACTGTGCGGGGGCCAGCTGGTGGCGTGGTGGTTAAGGTGCTGGACACTCCCACATGGCTGACCACGATTTGAGTCCCGGACCTGGCAGCTTGCTTTCTCGCTCTCTCTCTCTCGCTCTCTCACTCTGTCCCTCTCTGGTCAAATTAAAATAAATAAATAAATAAAGTTAAATAAAATAACTCTTTTTTTTTTTTTTTTTTTTGGAGAGGTTTTTCGCTATAGGGCGCGTGCGCTCGCCAGACAGAGAGAGACATAGAGACAGAAAGCGAGAAATCACCCCCCAGGGGGGATGGTCACGCTGCAATCCCTTCTCCTCCATTCTCCTCTCGGGATCTTGGGCACGCACGCACACGCGCCCGGCGTGAGTTGTAAGCCACCGGGTCCGAGACGCGAACCGCGGTCGACTACGTGGGAGTCCAGCGACATAGCCATTACGCTAACTGCTGGTTCCCTAATAAAATAACTCTTAATAAAAAAAAAAAAGAAGGAAGTTAAAAGTAAAACAGAATGTGCCCTAGGAGGCCCGCAGGTCGCATGGTGGTTAAGGACACTGGACTCCCACATGACTGACCACAATTCGAATCCTGGACCTGGTGGCTTGCTTTCTTGCTTTCCCTCCATCTTTCTCGCTCTCTGTCTCCTCTTTGGTCAAATAAAATAAATAAATAAATAAAGTTAAATAAAATAATTCTGAAGAAAAAAATCTTAAATAGATTTTTAATAGAATGTGCCCAGCCACAGTCACAAGCTGATTGACACTAATACGTGGCAGGCTGAGGTTCAAAGCCTGGGTTCTATTCCTGCCCACCCTAAAAAGGTGTGCACAGGCAGGTGCCTGTAGTCTCAATACTCAGGAGGCTGAGACAGGATCATGATATAGCAAGACCATGTGTTTAAGAAAAGGAAGTGGGGACTGGCAGGTGGTGTGGCTAAAGGTGCTGGATTCCCACATGGCTGACCGCGGTTTGAGTCCTGGACCTGGTGGCTTGCTTTCTCACTTTCTCTCTCTCTTTTTGTCTCTCTCTGTTCAAACTAAAATATAATAATAACAATGGAATTAAATAAATAATTCTTTAAAAAAATAAATACATTAGGGGCCAGCAGGTGGCATGGTAGTTGAGACATTGGATTCCCATGTGGTTGACCATGGTTCTAGTCCTGGACCTGGTGGCTTGCTTTCTCATTTTGCCTTCCTCTCTCTGGTTGAATTAAATAATAAATAAGATAAAATAATTCTTTAAAAATTGATTAATTAATTAAAAAAGAAAGTAAGGGTGAGCAGATGGCATAGTGGTTAATGTGCTGGACATCCACATGACTGACCTCAGTTCAAGTCCCAGACCCAGCAGCTTGAAGCACACACTGGTCATGTGTGCATGCATACCCAAAATATCAAGAGGGGAATGGAGGAGAACAAACTGTGACATGGCCATCCCCGCTGGGGAGTGATGTCTCACTTTCTGTCTTTCTGTGTCTCCAGTGAGTGCATGCACCCCATAGCAAAAATTTTAAAAAAGAAAGTAAACTAGAACACTTATTTCTCTTACCCGTGAAAAAACATCATTTTTGTAGTGTCTTGAGTATTTTTAATTTTTTTTATAATTAGTTTATTTAACTTTATTTATTTATTTATTTTAATTTGACCTGAGAGGGACAGAGTGAGAGGGAGAGAGAAAGTGAGAAAGCAAGCTGCCAGGTCTGGGACTCAAACTGGGGTCGGCCATGTGGGAGTTGAGTGCCCTTAACCATCATGCCACCTGCTGGCCCCATCATTATTTTTTTAAATTTGAGAGTCAGGCAGACAGAGAGAGAAAGAAAGTGAGAAAGCAAGCCACCAGTTCCAGGGTTTGAATTGTGGTTGGTCATGTGGGAGTCCAGCACCCTCAACCGTCACACCACTTGCTAGCCCCAGGGGAGATTTTGCTATAGGGCATGTGCGCTCACCAGAGAGACAGAGAGAGGCAAAAAATGAGAAATCGCCCCCAGGAGGGATGGCCATGCCAAAATCCCTCCTCCTCCATTCTCTTCTTGGGATTTTGGTCACGTATACACACACACCCAGCCTCAGTTTTAAGCCACCAGGTCCAGGACTTGAACCAGTCAACTATGCAGGAGTCCAGTGATGTTATCATTACACAATCTGCTGGTCCTTCTTGGGTATCTTTATAGAAAAAAAAGTCATCTGCCTGCACATGTATAGATACCCTATAAATTTCTTTCTTTCTGCCTTTCTTTCCTTCCCTTCCATCCCTTCCGTCTCCTCCCCTTTCTTTCCTCCCCTCCCCTCCCTTCCCTTTCCTTTTCTTTCCTTCCTCTTTCCCTCCCTCCCTTCCCCTCTTTCCTTTCTTCCTTCTTTTCTGCTGAACAGCACGGACATCCTCACCAGGGAGAGAGTCAGATAGAGGGAAAGTGAGAGAGCTCCCCCCATCCCCAGGAGGGATGGCCACACTGCAGTTCCTTCTCTTCCATTCTGCTCATGGGATTTTGGGCACGCAGGCACATATGCAGGCGTGTTTTTCAAGCTCTCAGGTCTGGAACTTGAAATGCGTAGTTGGCCATGAGGGATTCAGCCACCTTAACCATCACAACTGCTGGCCCCTAAATTGTAATTTTATTTTTTCAATATACAAAAGATCATTCTGTGCATGTTTCTCTCACCTTGCTTTTTTCCCCTTAATAATGCATCATGGGGACCAGCAGTTAGCGTAATGGCTATGTCGCTGGACTCCCATGTAGTTGACCGCAGTTCGAGTCCCGGACCCGGTGGCTTAAACTCACACCAGGTGCGTATGTGTGCGTGCCCAAGATCCCTAGAGGAGGATGGAGGAGAAGGGATTGCGGCGTGGTCATCCCCCATGGGGGGAGTGATTTCTCGCTTTCTGTCTCTCTCTCTCTCTCTGTCTGTCTGGCGAGCGCACGCGCCCTGTAGCTAAAACCTCTCCAAAAATAAAATAAAATAAAACAAAATAATGCATCATGGAAATTTTCCCTATTCAGCACAAACAAATCTGCATTCTTTTTGATAGCTACATCATATTCCTTGAGGTGGATGTTTCATGATTTATCTGATCAGCCCTCCATTAGTATACACTTGAATCGGGCCAGCAGGTGGCATGGTGGTAAGGGCCACTGGATTCCACATGACTGATTATGGTTGGAGTCCCTGTCCCAGCGGCTTGAAAATTACACGTGTGTGTGTGTGTGTGTCTGTGCCCAAAACTCCAAGGGGAGAATGGAGGAGAATGGATTGCATCATGGCCATCTGCTCTGGGGGGTAATTTCTCACCCTTTTTTTCTGCCATGCAAGCGCCCTATGGCAAAAACCTAAACAAATACACACACACACACACACACACACACACACACTCGCTTGCTCACTCTTAAACCACTTTCCCTTTATTTATTTATTTTTAGAGTTTTTTTTGTTGTTGTTTGTTTATTTGCTATAGGGAATGTGCACTGGCCTGAGAGATAGAGACAGAGAGCCAGAAAGTGAGAAATCACCCGCCAGGGGGTGGGCACACCACAGTTTTTTCTCCTCCATTCTTCTCTCGCGATCTTAGGCACACATGCAACATGCGTCTGGGTGAGTTTCAAGCCACTGGGTCTGGGACTCTAATGGTGGTCAGCCATGTGGGAGTCCAGCAACATAACCATTACGCCATCTGCTTTTGTTAACAGTACTCTCAGGAAACAGCTTTGTGCAAGTGTCTCTGGAGAGTATCGTCTTACAATGTTTACTTTAGGAAGCCATAATTGGTGTGGTGGTTAAAGTGGCTAGATCCCATGGGGCCAACTGTGTGGGTTGAGGCCTGGACCTGGTATGTCCACCCCCCCGGACGTGCCTGCTTGGACCAGGCGTGTGTACATGTGTGCTCAAAATCCCAAGAAAGGGGCTAGCAGGTGGCATGGTGATTAAAGGTGCTGGATTCCCACATGGTCAACTGTGGTTCGAGTCCCAGACTTGGCAGCTTGCTTTCTCCCTTTCTCTCTGTCTCCCTCCCTCTCTCTGGTCAAATTGAAATAAACAAATGAATAAATAAATAAATAAAGTTAAATAAAATAACTCCTTAAAAAAAATCCCATGAATGGAAGAGAAGGAATTGAAGCATGACCACTCCCCCTCCCCCCCCCCCCATAAGGGTGTTTTCTCATCTTTTCTCTCTCTTCCCTTCTCTGCCTCTGGCAAGTGCATGTGCCCATAGTAAATCCAAGTAAATAAATAAAAAGGTTTGCTTTGGGGCCGGCAGGTGGTGTGGTGGTTAAGGATGCTGGACTCCCGCATGATAGACTCCAGTTCAAGTCTCAGAACTGGTGGCTTGCTTTCTCACTTGCTTTCTCTCTCTCTCTCTGTCCCTCTCTATTCAAATTCAAATAAATGAATCAATAAAATGAATAAAATAATTATTTTAAAAAAAAGTTTGCTTTTGGAACGTATCTGAGGGTGTACTGTTTGTAATGGAATTACTAGGTCAAGGGTTATGATCCTTTAAAAATGAGGTATGTGTTGCGAAACTGCTCTCTGGAAAGGTTATCCCAGTTTTCCCTCTCCTCCATCAGGGAGCCTCTCTACATTCCTGGTCTTTCTTCACCCTGAGGTCCTGGTCCAGACTTCTGTGTTTGCAGATCTGATAAGTGAGAAATGGTTATCTCCTTCTTTTACATTTCTTTGGGCGGTTCTTCATAGATTTCCTGGTAAGAACAGTTAAGATTCTGATATACAGTAGATAGTCCTGGACAGGTCAGCATTCCAGGGAGGGACAACTAGATTCAAAGGCGAAGCAAGGGTGATTAAGAAGATGTGTATTCTACATGTACTCTCTGCATACTTCCGGTGTACAAGGTGCTGTGACGCCCATACAAGGAGCTCTCTTTGCCAAGACACTTTGTGCTCCTTATCAAGGGTGAAATTCCATTTGGCCCCAGGCTCAGTTCCTAGAGGGAGCTTTGGAAGTTGAGAATCTGGGTGGGTCCTTTGTTGGTGGAGCTTCGTGGTATCTTGCCAGAGCCTGAGGATAAGAAGGGTTTGGAAAAGTGGAGATAGGGATGGGGTTTGGTAACCACCCACAGACCAAATTAGCTTTAGGACCCTCTGGAGAAGAGAGAGAGGGATGATGAGACCCAGCAAGAAGGTTGGAGTTGAGCCTGAATTAGGTCAAGCCCTGGAAATGGAAAAGCTGTTGGATGTCTAATTAGCCACACGATTAAGAAAAAAAAAATTATTTATTTTATTTAATTTATCATCACTACTGTTATTTTAAAGAGAGAGAGAGAGAGAGAGAATGAGAAATCACTCCCTAGGGCCCAGGGGGATGGCTACACTACAGTCCCTTCTCCTTCGCTCTCCTCTCAGGATTTTGGGCGCACAAACACATATACCTGACATGATCTTCAAGCTGCTAGTCCGGGACTTGAACTATGAAACTAGCCATGTGGGATCCAGTGCCTTCACCTCTATGCCACCTGCTGTCCCTTCATGAATTCTATAGACAGACATTGACTGGGTCAACATTGGTTAAAATGTTTCCATAGAATGTTGAAGAACTTTTGAGAAAGGCTACATTTCTGTGCCATTAGCTGGTGGGAATGTGTATCTATACAGCTTCTTCACAAGAGTTGGCGACATTTTCTCAGAACTTAAACCCCATATATCCTTTGACTTAGTGTTTTTTTTTTTTTTAAGAATTATTTTATTGGGACCAGCAGTTAGCGTAATGGCTATGTCGCTGGACTCCCACGTAGTCGACCGCGGTTCGAGTCCCGGACCCGACGGCTTAAACTCACACCGGGCGCGTGTGCGTGCGTGCCCAAGATCCCGAGAGGAGAATGGAGGAGAAGGGATTGCGGTGTGGCCATCCCCCCTGGGGGGTGATTTCCTGCTTTCTATCTCTCTGTCTCTCTCTGTCTGTCTGGCGAGCGCACACGCCCTATAGCAAAAACCTCTCCAAAAAAAGAAAAAAAAAAAAAAAGAATTATTTTATTTAACTTTATGTATTTAAATGTGACCGGAGAGAGGGAGAAGGAGGGGGGACAGAGAGAGAGAGAGAGAGAGAGAGAGAACAAGCTGCCGGGTCTGGGACTTGAACTGCAGTCAGCCATGTGGGAGTCTAGCGCCCTTAACCACCACGCCACCACCACACCACCTGCCAGCCCCTGAATTGAGATACATTTTTTAAAGAAATAATGATTTATTTAATTTTATTTACTTATTCATTTATTTTAATTTGACCAGAGAGAGAGAAGAAAAGTGACAAAGCAAGCCACCAGGTCGGGGACTTGAACCATGGTTTGTCATGTACAAGTGTCCAGCCCTTTAACCACCACTCCACTTGCTGGTCCTTGACTTAAGATACATTTTAAGAATTCACCCTACAGGCATTCCTGTCACAAAGGAACAAATGGGAGGCTATTCATTACAACATTGTTTCCAAGAACAGCAACAACAAGATACATACATACCTACTCTAATATTAGGGACCTAAGTCATACTAAGTTTAATTTTTTTTTTAAAGATTTAATTCTATTTATTCATTCATTTTGTAACTTGACAAGAGAGAGACACGGGGTTGGAGGGTGGGGGGAGTGAGAAAGCAAGTCATCAGGTCCAGGACTTGAACCATGGTCAGCCGTGTGGGAGTGTCCAGTGCCTTAACCACCATGCCACCTGCTGGTCCCCCATGCTAAATTTAATTTTAATTTTACTTTTTTTAAAGAATTATTTTATTTAACTTTATTTATTTATTTTTATTTGACCAGAGAGGGACAAAGCAAGAGGGGGAAAGTGAGAAAGCAAGCCGCCAGGTCTAGGACTTGAACCTCAGTCAGCCATGTGGGAGTCCAGCACCCTTAACCACCACACCACTTGCCAGGTCCCATGCTAAGTTTATATAGTCAAATGCCATGTAGTTGTTAAAGGAACCAGGTAGATTTATAGATGCCTGATATGAGTCTGGCTCTGTAACCTAGTTGTTAAGGGAGTCAGATTCCACACAGCTAACCACGGTTCAAATCCTGGCCCCAGTAGCTTGAAAAATAGGCCCCAAATCCTAAGAGGATAGAGGAATGTAGGAGGAAGAATTCTTGTGTGATCATGCCCCATTGGCCGGTGCTTTCTCTGTCTGTCTCTTTCTGTTTAGCACACACCCCCTTTAGCAATTAAAAAAATATATATCTGCTGATACAATTAATCTCCAAAAGGTAGTTGAGTGGAAAAAGGCAAGTACATGGAGTGGTTTTAGTACGATTCCACTTGTATTTAAAAGAAATTAAGGGGCTGGCAGGTGGCATGGTGGTTAGAGGCACTGGACTCCCACATGGCTGACTACAGTTCAAGTCCCGGACCTGGTGGTTTGCTTTCCTGCTTTCTCTATCTCTCTCTCTTTCACTCTGTCCCTCTTTGGTCAAATTGAAATAAGAAAATAAAGTTAAATTTTTTTTTTTTTTTCAGCTATGACAGAAAAGATGATTTATTGTACACGTATTACACTCGGCCACAAGTACAGCATTAGTCCCAGAATGTCACAGGTCCAGGGAAAAGGACCACAGGGGCTGTTTTGTTAGGAGCAACGTGGTCTCTCAGAGGTCTTTGCGATCCACTGGCCATGGATGTTCTAGATCCAGAGGCAAGAGTCGACAGTATGGCGTAGTCCAACTAGTACCAGCGCCCCGAGCCTCCAACATTCCGTTTCCGCTGCGGTGGCCTCCATAGGTGCACAAGCTGTTTACTTGGACCTCTGCCTCATCTTTCTTCTTTTACGCTTCAGCCTGCGCATTCGCTTCTTCCTCCACTTGGCTCTCATGGTGCGGAGGTGTCCGAGAAAATGGCGCTAAGGCCAAGAGAGCTAAAGTTAAATTTTTAAAAATTCTTAAAAAAAAAAAAGAAATTAAATACAATTCAGTTTTTGGAAGGCTGTAGAAGGTGTTAACAGTGACTGCCTGTGGAGAGTGGGACTGAGGAAAGGGTATAGAGGCATTTTATTTTAGATTATTTTTTCCCCCAGAGTGCATGTACTCACCTAAGAGGAAGACAAAGAGAGAGGGAGACACAGAAAGCACCTCCCATAGGACCTGGTCTCTCCACAATCCCTTTTCCTCCATTTCTCCATCCTGTCTGGGTTTTGGGCACACAGGCACACATGCCCTGTGTTTTTCATGCTCCTGGGTCTTGGACTCAAGCCTCATGGTCAGCCACATGGGATCAGCTGCATTAACAGCCAGACCATGAGCTGGCCTTATTTTATATTCTTTTGTGTTCATTGGGTCATTTTATTTTATTATTTTTTAATTTGTTTTAGATTTTTTGTCATAGGGTGCTTGCGCTCATCAGAAACAGAGACAGAGAGAAAGTGAGAAATCACCCCCTGGTGGGTGATGGCCGTGTCACAATCTTTCCTCCTTCTTCCTCCTTGCGATGTCCTCAGATGGCAAAGACAGAGAACTCTGGGGTCTCTCCCTCTTCCTATGAGGGTACTAGCTTTATGAGATTAGAGCCCTACCCTTAGGAACTCATCCAGCCTTTACCACCTCACAGGCCTGTCCCTAAATGCAGCCACATTGGGAGTTAGGGCTTCAACATAGGAATCGGGAGACACAGACATCAGCCCCCAACGACCCAGCGCCAGTAAAGAGGAGGATTAACATGCATGAGACGATAAGATTCCCACATGGCCTACTGTGGTTCAAGCCCCAGAATTGGCAGCTTGCTTTCTCATTTTCTCTCTCTCTCTCACTCTGTCCCTCTCTGGTCAAATTAAAATAAATTAATAAAGTCATAAAATAATTTTTAAAAATCATCCAAAGTCTCACCACACAGCAGTACTGCTCTCATTGTTCAGGTAATCTCTCTTTTTTTTTTTTTTTTTTTTTTCGGAGAGGTTTTTGCTATAGGGCGCGTGCGCTCGCCAGACAGACAGAGAGAGACAGAGAGATAGAAAGCAGGAAATCACCCCCCAGGGGGGATGGCCACGCTGCAATCCCTTCTCCTCCATTCTCCTCTCGGGATCTTGGGCACGCACGCACACGCGCCCGGCGTGAGTTTAAGCCGCCGGGTCCGGGACTCGAACCGCGGTCGACTACGTGGGAGTCCAGCGACATAGCCATTACGCTAACTGCTGGTCCCTGTTCAGGTAATCTCTTTAGAACTCTTTTCCTGTCTGTGCAGGAGAATATCTACATATTTAGAGTCTAGAGATGTACACATACATTCACAATCTCTCTTTTTCTTTTTTTAGTTTTGCTATAGGGTGTGTGCACTTACCAAAGACAGAGAGAGAGAGGGTGGGCAAAGTGAGAAATGATCCCCAGGGACGGGCCATTGGCCATGCTGCAGTCCCTTTTCCTCCATTCTCTCAGGATTTGGGGCCTGTATGCACATGTGCCTGGTGGGATTTTTCAGGCTGCCAGGTCTGGGACTTGAACTGCACAGCTGGCCTTGTGGGATCCAGCTGCCTTAACCTCCACACCATCTGCTGCCTCCCTTTGTAAAACTTGCCAGAAGGTACATGTGCTCATGAGAGAGAGCAAGTATGTGAGAATGTACCCCTCCACGGAGGTTGCTGTGTGGCCATCCCCCCAGGGGTGATTTCTCACTTTCCCTCTTACTGTTTTTCTCTCTCTCCAGGGAGTAAGCACATGCACCCTCAGACAATAAACTCTAAAAACCAAAACACAATAGGGTGTCACAGATACAGTGACACAGGGGAGTGGAATTGTGAGTGTGTATCTTGCAGATGGTCAGAACAAGTCAACACCACCTGTCTGGCCTGTTTTCATTCTTTGCTCACAGGTCTGTCGCTGACTGCAATGCGGCAACGCTGGTGCAGGAGCGAAGTTTTTTTTTTTTTTTGAAAGGTTTTTGCTATAGGGCGCGTGCACTTGTCACAAAGACAGAGAGAGACAGAAAGCGAGAAACTCCCCGGGGGTATGGCCACACCGCAATCCCTTCTCCTCTATTCTCCTCACGGGATCTTGGGCATGCACGCACACGCGCCTGGCGTGAGTTTAAGCCACTGGGTCCTGGACTCGAACTGCGGTCGACCACATGGGAGTTCAGCGACATAGCCATTACGCTAACTGCTGGTCCCCAGGAGCGAAGTTTTACTGATGCTCTGTGTTCTCTTCACAGCAATTCTCTGCCCTCACAGACGTGCTTTTCCACTTCCTAACTGAGCCAAAAGAGGTAAAGCGTTCTGAGCGTTTTGTGATAAGGAGCGTTCTGGAGCAGGAGTCTGCGGCGCGGAGATGCTCGGGAAGTGAAGGCCGGTTTGTGTTGTTCCCTCTCTGCAGGTGGAAAGGTTCCTGGCTCAGCTCTCTGAATTTGCCAGCGCCAATCAGATCAGTCTTGGGCCCTTGAGAAGCATCATGAAAAGCCTCCTTCTGGTTCCCAGTGGTGAGTGGCCTCTCTGGCAGCCGTGGCCAGACATTACCTGAGCATTTCTGCCGTCCACGTGCTCATCATAGCAGGCTCTGGGCGCAGTCCAAGGTGCTCAGGAATGAGCTACACGTGGGTGGGACTCCCAGTCCAGGGAGGGAACCCAAGTAAGCAGGTAGAAAGGAAAACAGAGGGGCGGTGTGGAGCAGCACACTCAGAGTTCAGTCTGCAGTCTAAGTTCATTCCCGAACTGCTCTCCTGTCCACTCTGCGCAGGAAGTACAGATGTATCCAACACGTGCTGGAAACTTTTGTAGCAATTGGACAATGTCACTTGAATTTAATAATTTTTTTAAAATGGGCTTGTACTTTATTGTGGTACAATAGGCACAACATAAAATTTACCCTTTTAACCATTTGGAGCTTGCATTTTGTGTGTCTTTTTTCATTTCCATATTCATTTCATTTTCATTGCACTTTACAAAAATACCAGTTCATAACAGATTGAAAATACAAAAGAGGGGCCGGCAGGTGGCACGGTGGTTAAAATGCCAGATTCCTACATAGTCAACCAAGGTTCGAGTCCCGGACCTAGTGACTTGAAACTCACGCCAGTATGCTTGCCCATGATCCTGGGAGGAGAATGAAGGAGAAATGACTATGGTGTGGCCATTCCGCCTGGGGGGTGCAATTTCTCACTTTCCCTCTCACTTTCTCAGTCTTTCTCTGATGAGCACATGCACCCTAAGGCAAAAACCTCTTTTAAAAAAAAAATACAAGGGGCTGGTAAGTGGTGTGGTGATTAAGGTACTAGACTCCCACATGGGCAACCGTGGATCGAGTCCCAGACCTGGTGGCTTACTTTCTCGCTCTCCATCTCTCTCTTTCTCTCTCTCTCTCTCTTTCTGGTCAAATTGAAGAAGAAGGGGACCAGCAGGTGGTATGTGGTTAAGGCACTAGGACATTCCCACATGACCACAGTTTGAGTCCCAGACCTGGTGGTTTGCTTTCTCACTTTCCCTCCCTCTCTCTCTCTCTGTGTGTCTCTATCTGGTCAAATTAAAATAAATGAATGAATAAGTAAAATTAGATAAAATAATTTTTTAAAAATTGAAGAAGAAATAAAATTAAATAAAGTAATTTTTAAAAAATGCAAGAGAGGGACCAGAAGGTGGTGTGGGGGTTAAGGCACTGGACTCCTGGCTACTTGCTTTCGCTCTTTGTCTCTATGTATTTCTCTCTGGTCAATTTTAATAATAATAATAATAATTAAATTAAATGAATAATTATTTTTTTCTTAAAGAATTATTCACAGGACCAGCGGGTGGCATGATGGTTAAAGTGCTGTATACTCCCACATAGCTGACCACAGTTCAAGTTCCAGACCTGATGGCTTGCTTTCTCACTTTTTCCATCTCTTTCTCTGTGTCTCTCTCTGGTCAAATTAAAAAAAAAAAAAAAAAGAAAGGAATGAATAAATAAAAATTAAATAAATAAATATTTTTAAAAAGGAATTATTCACTTAATTTTATTTATCATTATTATTTTTTTTAAATTTTATTACAGGACACTCACACTCACCAGAGAGAGACAAGGAGAGAGGGAAAGTGAGAACAAGCCACCAGGTCTGGGACTCAAACCTTGAACGACCACGTGGGAGTCCAGCACCCCAACCACCATGCCACCCGTTGGTTCCAAATTAAATGAATAATTCTTAAAAAAAAAAAAAAAAAAAAAAAAAAAGATAGGTCCTTTGCTGCAGGTGTTTGAGAAGCAGTGTGTCTAGAGCAATCAGGAGAAGTCTAAGTCAGGAAGGAGGCAGTCACAAAGGCTTAGCAGTGGGGTGTTCATCACAGTGTTGTTTATGATGGAGAAAAAGGGAAGTAATTGAACTGCCAGGCAGCAGGAGGTTGGCCAGTCTTTATAGGGAACTTCATAGCAATCAACTGTGCATACTATTTTTTTTTTGGAGAGGTTTTTGCTATAGGGCGTATGCCCTCGCCAGAGAGACAGAGAGACAGAATGTAAGAAATCACCCCTCAGGGGACATGGCCACGCTGCAATCCCTTCTCCACTTGGGATCTCGGGATCTTGGGCACGCACGCACACACACACACACACACACACACACACACACATGCCCAACGTGAGTTTAAGTCACTGAGTCTAGGACTCGAAGCGCAGTCGACTACATAGGAGTCCAGTAACATAGCTATTATGCCAACTGAAAGTCCCTCCTTTCGTACTTTTTATGTATGCTAATAGAGACGCAAATATGCCTGTATGTAGTTTTGTTTTTCATAAATGGTAGCAAGTCAAAATTACTTTGCAACTTACACTTTTTTGTACTTAGTATGTCACAGAAATCTTTCCATATCAACTTTATTCTGTAGATGGCTGTGATATGTGTAGTTAGTGGTGACTCTATCTCCCATTACTAGACATTTTAAATTCTGATTTTTCTTTTTATTTTTAAAGAATTATTTTATTTAACTTTATTTATTTATTTATTTATTTATTTATTTATTTTAATTTGACCAGAGTGGGACAGAGTGAGAAAGATTGAGAGAGGGAAAGTGAGAAAGCAAGTCACCAGGTCTGGGACTCGAATTGCAGTCAGCTATGTGGGAGTCCAGCGCCCTCAACCAGCACCCCCCCCCCCAAGGAATGTTTCTTTTCTGCCTTTATTTATTGATAGATCAACTAGCTCTCAGTCCTATGCTTTGATATTAAATTATGAGCTAAAACTGTCCTTCATCTAAGGGTAAGGATCTGAATTCATCTAGTTAATGCCCATGTTTTTCTGCAATTCAGGTCTGTGGTTTGCTGTACTTTTCAGTTAGCTCTCCTTTTTTTTTTTTTAGAATTATTTATTTAATTTTATTTATTCATTCATTTATTTTAATTTGACCAGAGAGAGACACACAGAGAGAGAAAGGGAAAGTGAGAAAGCAAACCACCAGATCCGGGACTCGAACTGTCATAGACCCTATGGAAGTATCCAACACCTTAACCACCATGCCTCTTGCTGGCCTCACTCTTTCGATCCATTTACTTTTTGTTCTCATGGCAGCTTGACTTGGTTCTTCCTACAGGGTTTTCTTTCTTGAATTCCTTATTTCTTCCAGCACATCTCCTAAGCATCTGACATCATAGCTTGGACATTTCTTGGCCCCTTCTTACTCCTTGGTCTCATGTGTCTTTCCTATCCCAAAGGCTGCCTGGCTATAGCAGGAAGGCTCCACCTCTGCTCTCCCATCCCAAACCCGATTTGCCCCGAAGCGCACTTTCTGCGGCACAATTTCAGTCGTGCTGCTCTTCTCAACTGCACTCTGCATGATGAAGCAGTCCGTGGCATTCAAGGCCTTCCTCGATCTCATCAGAAATGAAGAGCCTCCAGGCCTCCATCCAGCCCTTTCCTCTTCCTTACTGTGCAGTGAGACCTCCCTATACAGGCCCCGCTTGTTAGACCTGGAGGGGCTCCGGAACCCGCCAGTTCACTCCTCCGCTATCTGGTCTGACTGCCATAAAAGGCTTCCGTGGTCAGACAGAATCAGAGCATGCCCCGCGCCCTGGCCCGGCCCTAGGACCTCAGAGATTCACACACATTAACATCTCAGGCGCTGCACAGTCCTGTCATAAAGAAACCTGTTTAACCAGTATCTGTGAAATACAGTTAATCATGAAATCTTTTTTTTGGGGGGGAGGGGGCAAGTAAAAGGCTTTGTGAAATGCTGATTTTTGTCTTTTTGGTTTGTTTGTTTTTGTGTTTTCGTTTTTGTTGATCGTGTAGTTGGGCTTCCTGAGAGAGACAGAGTGGCAAAGTGAGAAGTCACTCCCCACCCCACCAAGGACCATGGTCACGCCACAGTCCCTTCTCCTCTCGGGATTTTGGGCACACACGCACATGCACTTGGCATGTTTTTCAAGCCATGGAGTCCAGGACTTAAAGCATGAAGTCAACCATTTGGGATCCAGCTACTTTAACCACCACCTCACAGCTGGCCCTATCTTGTTTGGTATTATATTTAATGCTTTTTTTTTCCTCTTTTATTATTTAGTATTTAATATATAATTTTTAAAACCTCCCCTTTGGGACCAGCAAATGGCATAGTGATTATGTCGCTGGACTTTCACGTAGTCTACTATGGTTCAAGTCCTGGACCTAGCAGCTTAAAACTCACACTGGGTGCATATGTGTGCCTGCTCCAGAGAAGAACGGAGGAGGAGGGATTGCGATGTGGTCATCCTCCCTGGTACTAACTTCTCGCCTTTTGTCTCTCTGCCTCTCCAGCACACGCCCTATAGCAAAAATCTCTCCAACAAAACAAAATACCCCCTTTCAATGATTATCAACCCATGGGACCAGCAGGTGGCATAGTGTTTAAGGTGTCGGAATTCCATTGGAGTCCTAGACCTGGCAACTTGCTTTCTCGCTCTTCCTCCTTCCCTCCCTCCTCCCTCTCTCTCTCTCTGGCAAAACTCATGTAAAAAATAAATAAATAGGGGGACCAGCCGTTAGTATAATGGCTGTGTCGCTGAACTCCCATGTAGTTGTCTGCAGTTTGAGTTCCGGATCCGGTGGCTTAAAACTCACGCTGGGCGCGTATGTGTGCGTGCCCAAGATCCCGAGAGGAGAATGGAGGAGAAAGGATTGCGGAGTGGCCATCCCCCTGGGGGGGTGATTTCTCGCTTTCTGTCTCTCTCTCTCTGTCTTTCTGGTGAGTGCATGTGCCCTATAGCAAAAACCTCTCAAAAAAATAAACAGAGGGAAAAAAAATAAATAAAATAATTCTTAAAAAAAAATTATCAACCCATGACCAAACTGTTTTATCTGTGTTCCACCCACTTCTCATTGCTTCTCAGACTGGATTGTGTTATTTATTTATTTATTTTATTTAACTTTATTTATTTATTTAAATTTGATTAAAGAGGGGAAGAGTGAGAGAGAAAGCAAGAAAGCAAACTACTGGGTCTGAGACATAGACCGTAGTCGCCATGTGGGAGTCCTGTGCCCTGAACCACCATGCCATCTGCCGGCCCTCAGAGTGAATTATTTTAAAACAAATATCAGACATATCATTTCATTCCCTAGTTATCTGTCCTTGAAACATTTCCCCCTTATCAGTGCCATTATCGTATTTGAAAGGAGAGTGGGCAGTAAGCGTGCCGCTCTTCCCCTGTGGGGAGGGTTGTCCCCAGCAGGATCTGGACAGGGCCCTCAGTTTGCAGCTGCTTGCTGACCGGCCCTCCGGTGCACTTGCTTACTCACTGTGGCTGCTTGACTGTTCTGGGACCTGGAGCCAAGCTGCTTAACCTCTCTGAGAATCCTTTCTCATATGTTGTTACAAGGATAAAGAAAGATAATAAATGTAAAGTGCTCACTTCACTGCGTGCTAACTGCATTGCTGCTGAGATTATCATCGTCATTATCATTTTGTGTTATATTCTAGACAAGATTACAGATAACTTGACAATAAGGCCAGTGTATAAGCCGCCTTCTTTTTTTTTTTTTTTAAGAGCTTTTTGCCATAGGACTTGTGCACTTGCTGGAGAGAGACACATACAGTGAAAGGGAAAGTGAGGAGCTACCCCCTAGGGGGCTAGCCACACTGCAGTTTCTTCTCTGTTCTCCTGGGATCTTGGCACACAAGTACATGCTCTTGGTGTGATTTTTCAAGCTGCCAGGTCCAGGACTCGAACCATAGTTGGCCATGTGGGAGTCCAGCAACATAACTACTACGCCATCTGCTGGCCCCAAGTCTGGTTTTAATTTAGTACTTAGCAATAGCTGGTCCTTGTGAGTGATCAGTAACTGATTGTTGTTTACTTGCTTGTTTGTTTTTGCCATAGAGTGCATGCACTCACTGGAGAGACAGAGAGAGGGAAAGTGAGAAATCACCCCCCTGCAGTTCCTTCTCCATTCTCCTCTGGGTATTTTGGCCATGTACACACACATGCCTCGTGTGATTTCAAGATGCAGGGTCCAGGACTCACACTGATTGGCCTTAACTTTCCCTCCACCTGCTGGCCCCAATTACTGCTTTTTTAAAAGAGTTTATTGGGGCCGGCAGGTGGTATGGTGGTTAAGGGGCTGGACTCCCACATGGTTGACCATGGTTCAAGTCTTGGATCAGGCAGCTAGCTCTGTCACTTTCTCTCCCTCCCCTTTTCTCATCAAATAAAATAATAAGAATAACAAATAAAGTAAAATAAATAAATACATTTTTTTTAAAAAGAGTTTATTCATTTCATTCATGACAGCACTTATAAATTCACAAGAGAAAAAAAAAAATTCACAAGAGAGAGATTTTTATAAGCACCCTTGGGACCAGCAGGTGGCATAATGGTTATGTCACTGGACTTCCACAGGGCTGACTGTAGTTCAAATCTTGGACCTGGCAACTTGAAGCTCATGCCAGAAGTGTGTGCATTTGTGTCCAAAATCCCAAGAGGAGAATGGAGAAGGGGGGCCAGCAGATGGCCTAATGGTTACATCACTGTACTCCCATGTAGTCGACTGTGGTTCAATTCCCAGATCTGGTGGCTTAAAATTCATGCTGGGCGTCTGTAAATGAGTGCCCAAAATCCCAAGAGGAGAATGGAGGAGAAGGGATTGTGGCATGGCCATTTCCCCTGGAGGGTGAGTTCTCACTTTCTGTCTCTCTGTCTCAGTTTCTTGGGGGAGCGCATGTGCCCTATAGCAAAAATCTCTCTCTTAAAAAATAAAAGCACCCTTGACAGGGTCTAGCCATGCCATGCTCTTCCTCCTCCAGCCCTTCAGCTTGTCAGGTTCTTAGATGAAAATGCACCTATCATGTTTCACATCCATTGGGCTGGGGATCTGAACCCGTGTCAGCCATGTGTTCTCTAGCACTGCAGTTTAGTGTACTGTCAACTGTGCAGCAGATGGGCCTTTTAGTTTGTTGTTCTTTTAAAATAATTATTTGTGTAATTTTATTTAGTATTATTTTTTAACTATTTATTTAATTCCATTTGTTATTATTATTTTTTAATTTGACCAGAGAGAGAAAGGGAAAGGGAGAAAGCAAGCTGCTAGGTCTAGGACTCGAACTGTGGTTGGCCATGTAGGAATCCAGCATCTTTAACCACCACACCACTTGCTGGTCCCAGTAGCATTATTTTTTAATTTGACCAGAGAAAGAGAGAGAGAGAGAGATGGAAAATGAGAAAGCAAGCCACCAGGTCTAATACTTGAAATGTGGTCGGCCATGTGAGAGTCCAGTACCTTAACTACCACATCACATGCTGGCCTATGTTTGTTTTTAAGTGAAAAAGTGATAATTTGCCATTCCCATTCCCCAAGGAATTCTTTCTGGTTGGACCAAAAGTAAGTCAGCTTTGAGCAGTAGTTGCGAATGATGTTTCATCAAATGAACTGCTCTCTTAGGACTGCCAACCTCGCCCTGCTCGTCACTTTTCTCTGTGACACTTTCCACTTTAGGAGCCACCTGCCACTTCTGATTTGTCCTCTCACGGTGGAGTGTCAGCCTCCCAAGGGCAGAAAGTGTTATCTGTTTGCTTTATGGTTTCCCAGCATTAAGCACCGTGTCGACTCTTGGCAGAAGGTGCTCCACAAATGTGGCCTGGTGATGGTGACAGTGGCCTCCAGTCCCCCACGAGCCTTGTAGGTGGGTTCAGCTGTTAGCCTACAGGGTCAGTGAGTACTGGAGGAGGGCAGCTCACCATCCTCGCCCGTCCGCTTCCTGCTCCAGGACTTTTTTCTTTTTCTTTTTTTTTTTTTTTTTGGAGAGGTTTTTGCTATAGGGCGCGTGCGCTCGCCAGACAGACAGAGAGAGACAGAGAGACAGAAAGCAGGAAATCACCCCCCAGGGGGGATGGTCACGCCGCAATCCCTTCTCCTCCATTCTCCTCTCGGGATCTTGGGCACGCACGCACACGTGCCCGGCGTGAGTTTAAGTCACCGGATCTGGGACTTGAACCGCAGTCGACTACGTGGGAGTCCAGCGACATAGCCATTACACTAATTGCTGGTCCCCCTGCTCCAGGACTTTGCACCAAGGCATCTCTCTGTCCCTGGGCTTCCCTATGACACCCAATAAGCCCACATAGGTTTTTGGGCAGAAGAACAGTATTCTGCTGTCTCTTGGCAAAACTGAGGTCTCCACTCTCACTCACATCTCGGCTTGGTCCCCCATACTGTTTCATAGCTATGAGGGGTTGACACAAGCAACTGTTTTATTTTTTTTAATTACCAAAGGGCACCCACTCTTCTCAGAGAAAGAGAGAGACAGAGACCAAGAGAGAATGCAGCACCTTCCAGTGGGCCATGGCTGTTCCCCAGTTCTTTCTCCTCCATTTCTCTACCCCTTCAGGACTTGGGGCATACACACGCACGTGCAGGGTATGTTTTTCAAACTGCTGAGGCTGGGATTCAAACCATGTGGCTGGCCATGAGGAATCCAGGTCTTTTAACCAGTAGGTCACACGGCCAGCCTCAGTAGGACTGTTTGTTTTTTTTTAGAATGATTCTATTTAATTTAATTATATATGTGTGTGTGTGTGTGTGTGTGTGTGTGTGTATTTAGAATTTTATATATATATGTATGTATATATATATATATATATATATATATATATATGTATGTATATATATAAATATTTAGAATTATTCATTTAAAAATTTTATTTATTCATCCATTTATTTTCATTTGACCAGAGAGAAACACAGAGCGAGACAGGGAAAGTGAGAAAGCAAGCCACCAGGTTCGGGTCTTGAATCATGATCAGCCATGTGGGAGTGTCCAGCACCTTAACCACCGTACCACCTGCTGGCCCTTATTATCTATTTTTAATTGGAACAGAGAGAGACTGAGAGAGAGAGAGAGAGGGAAAGTGAGAAAGCAAGCTACCAGGTCCAGGACTCGAACCAGGGTCAGCCATGGGTCATGCCACAATCCTCTCTCTCCCATTTCTCCCTCCTTTCAGGATTTTTAGCACAGGCCCATATGCACCTGTTATGTTTTTCAAGCTGCCTGATCCAGGTCATTATTATTATCTTTCTATTTGCTGCAAGGCACGTGCACTCACCAGAGAGAGACAGAGAGATAAAGAGACAGCTACAAGGTCCAGGAGTCAAACCATGGTCGGTTATGTGGGTGTCCAGCATCCCAACCACCATGCCACTTGTTGGCCCCACACATTTTTTATTGGTACACAAAGGATCATACTGTGTAGACTGTCCTATACCTTTCTTTTTTCCTTTCAATTATATTTTGCAAATTGGCACATCCAGAGCTGCCTCATTCTTTTGGTGCGTGTAATTTGCCACAGGGTGTGTGTGCGCTCACTGGAGAGAGACAGAGAGTAAGAAAGCACTCCTGATGGGGATTTGTCATACTGCAGTCTCGTCTCCATTTCACCCTCCTTTTGGGTCTTTGGGCATGCTCACACCCATGCTTAGTGTGTTTTTCAGGCAGCCAGGTCCATGATTTGGACCACGTGGCTGGCCACGTGGGAACTCAGCTTTTTTTTTTTTTCTTCTTTTTTTTTCTTTTCTTTTGAGAGGTTTTTTGCTCTAGGGCACGTGCGCTTGCCAGACAGAGAGAGACATACAGACAGAAAGCGAGAAATCACCTCTCAGGGGGGATGGTCACACGGCAATCCCTTCTCCTCCATTCTCCTCTCGGGATCTTGGGCACGCATGCACACGTGCCCGGCGTGAGTTTTAAGCCACCGGGTCCGGGATGCGAACCGCGGTCGACTATGTGGGAGTCCAGCGACGTAGCCATTACGCTAACTGCTGGTTCCCGGAACTCAGCTTCTTAACCACCACATGCCACTGGCTGCCCTACCACGTTCTTTTCAAAGGCTGCACAGTGTTCCATTATATGGATTATTTCACTCAACATGTTTTTATTCAGTGCCCAACAATAAACAGTGATGGGCACTTTTCTGGGATTTTAAGGTACAGCAGCGTACAACATGAGCCAAGCCGGGCCAGCAGATGGTGTAGTGGTTACATTGCTGGACTCCCACATGGCTGACCGTGGTTCGAATCCTGGACCCGGTGGCATGAAAATCATGCCAGGTGCATATGCATGCCTGCTTAAAATCCCTGGAGGAGAAAGGATTGTGGTGTGGCCTTCTCCCCTTGGGGATGATTTTTCACTTTCCCTCTCATTGTCTCTGTTTCTTTCTCCAGCAAGCAAAAACTTCTATGGCAAACAAACAAACAAACAAACAAACAAAAAACTCTTAAAAAAATAGAAGAAAAAAATAGTTTGAATCCCTACATCATGATCTGTGGGGATCACCAAGCAAAACATTGGCTTTGAACTGGATGTCACCTGAGGAGCTATACACAGGGCAATCAGGAGCTCATTGGATAGGCTTGAAAGTAGCCTTCACGGCCAGGGTTTCCTGGGGTCTTGCCTATTTCCCTGTGACTTCCTTGCTCAGTCTGATTTTGGAGACAAAAGATTTCCTCCCTTTGTTTATGTGTTGATTTCACAAGGCACAACAGCCTGTAGGATCTTTTTTATTTTTAAATTTTTCTTCCTGGAGTGAGGTTGGGGTGGAGATTTAGGTTTGGACTATAGGTTTAGGGTCCTCCCTTGGTGGTGGTGGATGTCTTCTTACTCTGCAATTATTCGTCCCCTGATGGACTCAGAAGTGGAAATCATAAAGTGCTTCCCAGGTTGTGACTCCAGGCTGCGGCCTGCAGTTCAGCGCTGAGAGGCCTGCATTGCAGGCTAGACTGTATGTTCCCCACATTGGGGCTGACGAGAACAAAGAGGCCCCACAGGGGAGTGTTCCCCAGGCTTCTGAGGGGAAGTTTTTTGGTTTTTGTTTTTTTTGAGAGATTTTCGCTATAGGGCATGTGCACTCGCCAGACAGAGAGAGACATAGAGACAGAAAGCGAGAAATCACCCCCCAGGGGGGATGGTCACGCCACAATCCCTTCTCCTCCATTCTCCTCTCAGGATCTTGGGCACGCACGCACACGCGCCCGGCGTGAGTTTTAAGCCACCAGGTCCGGGACGCAAACCACGGTCGACTACGTGGGAATCCAGCAACATAGCCCTTACGCTAACTGCTGGTTCCCATGAGGGGAAGTTTTCACTGCCTGTCTGGAAGTAACTCGGGAATTGTGGAAGCCAAACTATTCGGTCTTCCTTGGTTACTGCATGAGAGCCCATGTCCTAGGACAGCGTGGCCCTCTAGAACTTTCAGTGCTGATGGAGATGGTCTGTAGACTGTGTTGTCCAGCAGGTCAGTGGTCACTGGCTGGCCTGTGTGGCTACTGAGTACTCGAAACAGTGCAACTGAGGAATGGAATTGTAAATGTTATTTGATTTTTTTTTAAAAAAAAATCTATTTATTTAATTTTATTATGATTGTTTAAAACAAAGGGAGAAAATCTTTTGTCTCCAAAATCAGACTGAGCAAGGAAGTCACAGGGAAATAGGCAAGACCCCAGGAAACCTTGGCCATGAAGGCTGCTTTCAAGTCTATCCAATGAGCTCCTGACTGCCCTGTGTGTAGCTCCTCAGGTGACATCCAGTTCAAAGCCAATGTTTTGCTTGGTGATCCCCACAGATCATGATGTAGGGATTCAAACTATTTTTTTCTTCTATTTTTTTAAGAGTTTTTTTGTTTATTTGTTTGCCATAGAAGTTTTTGCTTGCTGGAGAAAGAAACAGAGACAATGAGAGGGCACGTGTGCTCACGAGAGATGGGGAAAAGTGAGAAAGCAAGCGTCTAGTTCTGGGGCTCGATCCATGATCAGCCATGTGGGAGTCCAGCACCTAACCACCACACCACCTGCTAACCCCTGTATTATTTCATTTTAACTAACCTTTAAATAATCACGTGACCAGACCACATGCATCATGTAGGTCTAGGCTGTGGCCACTGTGCTCAGCCCAACGTCAGCTCTTTCTGCCTCCCTGCTCCAAGTCTTAGTCATTCTGCAGATCAGCTACCCCATCTCCAAGCGGACAAAGTCCTTTCGGTTGTCTGATTTCCACACTTGCTAAAGGAGCAAATAATTATGTCATACCATAAACAAAACGTTCCTTCGTCCTTGGTCTCCAGTTGCTCAAGATGCGCTTTTCTTTTTTAAGAGAGATTTTTGTTACGGGATGCATGCTCTCACTAGAAGGACAGAGAGAGAGAAAGCAAGAAATCACTCCCTAGGGGGATGGCCACGCCACAATCCCTTTTCCTCCATTCTCCTCTTGGGATCTTGGGTATATACACAGATGCGCCCAGCATGAGGTTTTTGTTTTATTTTGTTTTAAAGAATTATTTATTTATTATCATTATTTTTCCACTTGACCAGAGAGAGAGAGAAAGTGAGAAAGCAAGCCGCCAAGTCCAGGGCTCAAACTGTGGTCGACCATGTGGGAGTCCAGCTCCTTTAACCACCGTGCCACCCGCCGTCCTCCCAGCATGAGTTTTAAACTGCCTGGTCCTGGACCCGAACTGTGGTCGACTACATGGGAGTCTAGTGACGTAACCATTACACCATCTGCTGGTCCTCAGATGCGCTTTTCTTCCCCAGCTGGACTGAGATCTTCATGGAGCTTATTCCTTTTGTCCTGTGTGTCACATATGTTATGCCCAGTAGATATTTCAAAAGGGCCATTTGCTATTTTTTTAAAATTTCTGTTATAGGGGACTAGCAGTTGGCATAATGGCTATGTTGCTAGACTCCCATGTAGTTGACCGCAGTTCAAGTCCAGGACCCAGTGGTTTAAACTCACACTGGGCATGTGTGCATGTGTGCCCAAGATCTTGAGAAGAGAATGGAGGAGAAGGGATTGCAGTGTGGCCATTTCTCGCTTTCTGTCTCTCTGTCTCTGTCTGTCTCTCTCTGCACTTGTGTGCAAGTGCACATGCCCTATAGCTAAAACCTCTCCAGAAAAAATTAAAAAATAATAATAATAATAATTTCTGTTATAAGGCAGGTGCACTTCAGAGAGAGAGGGAAAGTGAGAAATCACTTCTCTGTGGGGATGGCCACTCCACAATCCCTTCTTCTTCATTCTCCTCTTGGGATCTTGGGCATACGTGCACATGTACCCAACATGATTTTCAGGCTGCCAGTCCAGAACTTAATCCACGCAGTCAGCCATGTGAGATCCAGCTACCTTAATTAATCTCCTTCCACCAGCTGGCCTGCCATTTGCTCTTTTTTTTTTAGAGTTTGTTTATTTATTTTTATTTTATTTTAAAAAAAATTTAACTTTATTTCTCCATTTATTTATTTATTTTAATTTGGCCAGAGAGGGGGAGAGAGAAAGTGAAAAAGCAAGCCACCAGGTCTAGGACTCAAACCACAGTTGGCCATGTAGGAGTCCAACGTCCTTAACCACTACTCCACTTGCCAGTCCCAGTGATTATTTATTTATTGAGAGGGGTGGGAGGGTACTTTACTCCATCGGGGTCTTCTACTGTGATCCCCCCCAGCCTCAGCCAGCCAAGATCATCAGCGTGCACGCTCTGCCAGTGCATACAGGGAGACCTTGGGAGGTGAACCTGGGACCTCCCTTTGTGGGCCCTGCGCTGTGGAACTCTGGGCTACTGCTGTGCCGGTGGCGAGCTCCTAAGTTACCCTTTTGACCAATTTTTCCCGTGCCTCATAGGTGCCTTGAAGAAGAGTCTCACAGCGGAGCAGGTCCAGGCCGATTTCATCACTCTGGGTAGGTCATCGCCCAAGGACACTCAAGTCAACAGGCCTCTCTGGGTTTTCATTATGTTCATCTCTCCTTCTGTTCCCTTACAGGTCTCAGTGAGGAGAAAGCCGCTTACTTTTCTGAAAAGGTATAATTACTCTTAATCAAGGTTAATTGGGATCACTTGCATTTATTTTTTGAAAAAAAAAAAAAAAAAAGAAGAAGAAGGGAAACGCCAACTAAGGCAAGCCATCAATCATTATGCATCGCTTCACTTGGTTTTGAATGAATGCCAGACATACAGCTTCTCACCTGCATTACTTAGTGCAGCTCTAATTTTATTCTCTGATTTGAATGAATATAAAGGTCATGCCATTTTTGTTCCAACATGGATTAAATCTTGGAATGAAAGTAAACATTTATGTAGTAAACATTTATGTTATCTTTGGTAGCTCTGTCCCCATCCCCTAGGTATGTACATATAGATTGAGCCCTTAGTCCTGAGTTTTTCTTTTCTTTGTTTTAAAGAATTATTTTATTTAATTTTATTTATTCACTCATTTATTTTAATTTGTCCAGAGCGAGAGAGAGAGAGAGAGGGAAAGTGAGAAAGCAAGTCACCAAGTCCAGGACTCGAACTGTGGTCAGCCACGTGGGAGTGTCCAGTGCCTTACCCACCACGCCACCTGCTGGTCCCCAGTCCTGCATTTGTCCGCTGTCTGTATAAATACTAAACATAGGGGCCAGCAGGTGGCATAGTGGTTAGGGCTCTGGACTCCCACATGGTCGATAGCTGTTTGAGTCCCAGACCTGGTGGCTTGCCTTCTTACTTTCCCTCTCTCTCTCTGGTCAAATAAAAATAATAATAATAATAAATAAAATTAGGGACCAACAGTTAGCGTAATGGCTATGTCACTGGACTCCCACGTAGTTGACCGTGGTTAGAGTCCTGAACCCGGTGGCTTAAACTCAGGCTGGGCGCATGTGTGTGCATGCCCAAG
This sequence comes from Tupaia tana, assembly GCA_026018925.1. Classification (NCBI taxonomy): domain Eukaryota; kingdom Metazoa; phylum Chordata; class Mammalia; order Scandentia; family Tupaiidae; genus Tupaia; species Tupaia tana. The sequence goes on from JAKSZU010000015.1 coordinate 31,486,916, forward strand.
ATCCTGAGAGGAGAATGGAGGAGAAGGGATTGCAGCATGACCATCCCCCCCTGGGGGATGATTTCTCGCTTTCTGTCTCTCTATCTTCCTGGCAAGCTCACGTGCCCTATAGCAAAAACCACTCCAAAACAAATAAATAAATAAATAATTCCTTTTTTCTTTTAAGAATTATATTTTCCTTCTTCCTTCTTTCCTTCCTTCCTTCCTTCCTTCCTTCCTTCCTTCCTTCCTTCTTTCCTTCCTTCTGATTTTTTAATTTGACCAGAGAGAGACAGAGCAAGAGTGAGAGTGAGAGAAAGAGAGAGAGAAAGTGAGAAAGCAAGCCGCCAGGTCCGTAATTTGAACTGTGGTCAGCCATGTGGGAGTCCAGAGGCCTTAACCACCATGCCACCTGCCAGCTCCCTACTTAATTTATTGTTATTATTATTTTTAATTTGACCAGAGAGACAGAGAGAGAGGGAAAGTGAAAAAGCAAGCCACCAGGCCCAGGACTTAAACCACAGTTAACCTGTGGGAGTCCAGTGCCTTAATCACGCTACCTGCTGGCCCCATAAATAACTCTTTTTAAAAAAATAAATAAAGCTAAACATTGCTGTGAAGGGGGCAGAATGGGAGACTTTTCCCACTGCCATGACTTTGCCTTTTTCCTTTTATTCCAGTGGAAACAGAATGCCCCCGCTCTTGCTCACCGGGCCATCGGTCAGACTCTGATGATCAACCAGCTTATAGATATGGAGTGGAAATTTGGAGGTAACTATTTAGAGCCAGTCCCAGGTCTTTGGGGTCACATAGGGTTGGGTGGTAGAGGCTTCGGTTAGCTTGGTGGGGAAGACATGCCCTGAGTCCTAGACCCTGTTGAGACCAGCAGTTGTGTTTTTGTGAATGCCGTCTACATTCTGCAGCTATTTCCACGCAGGGCCCTTGGGAGGCTGAGTTCCTGCAATACAAGGGCAAGCCATCCTCACACTCAAACTCGCCCTCCGCATGTGGCCGTCCCCATGTGGGTCCAGTTGTGTTAGCACTGTGCCACCACCTGGTCCCTCTGACTTACTTGTTGGGGATCTTGCAGAGTCAAGGTCTTCAGGCCAAGTCCTCGGTCACTGGTTATTTTTCTCTTCTGTGTTACAGTGACATCTGGGAGCAGCGAACTGGAGAAAGTGGGGAGTATTTTTTTACAAGTAAGTCTTCTCTTGATGCTTTAAAATGAGTTGATTTTTTAAAATATTATTTTATTTAATTTTATTCATCATCATCATCATTAATTTTAATTTGACCAGAGAGAGAGAGACACACACACACACACACACAGAGGGAAGGTGAGAAAGCAAACCACGAGTCCGGCGTGTTAATCACCACACTACCTGCTAGCCCAAAATGAGTTGATTTTTGACTTGGTTAAAAGTGATACAATCGGGACCAGCAGGTGGCGTGGTGGTTAAGGCACTGGACACTCCCACATGGCCAACCAGCGTTCAAGTCCCCAGACCTGGAGGCTTGCTTTCTCACTTTCCCTTTCTCTTTCTCTCTCTGGTCAAATTAAAAATAAACAAATGAGGGACCAGCAGTTAGCGTAATGGCTATGTCGCTGGACTCACACGTAGTCGCCCGCAGTTCGCGTCCGGGACCCGGTGGCTTAAACTCACGCCGGGCGTGTGTGCGTGCGTGCCCAAGATCCCTAGAGGAGAATGGAGGAGAAGGGATTGAGGCGTGGCCATCCCCCCGGGGGATGATTTCTCGCTTTCTGTCTCTCTATCTCTCTCTGTCTGTCTGGCGAGTGCACGCGCCCTATAGCAAAAACCTCTCCAAAAAAAGAAAAAAATAAAAAAATAAAAAAATGAATAAATAAAATTAAATAAATAACTTTTTAAAAAGTGATACAATCAAGAGGCCTAGGAATTGGTGCAATGATTAAGGCACTAGATTTTTTTTTTTTTTTTGAGAGGTTTTTGCTATAGGGTGCGTGCGCTCGCCAGACAGACAGAGAGAGACATAGAGACAGAAAGCGAGAAATCACCCCCCAGGGGGGATGGTCACGCCGCAATCCCTTCTCCTCCGTTCTCCTCTCGGGATCTTGGGCACGCACGCACACGCACCCGGCGTGAGTTCTAAGCCACCGGGTCCGGGACGCGAACTGCAGTCAACTACGTGGGAGTCCAGCAACATAGCCATTACGCTAACTGCTGGTTCCCTAGATTTTTTTTTTTTATTTAAATTTATTTACATTCATTCACTATACATCATTACAGCATACAAAATGAGATTTTTCATCCAGAATACACTGTATATTGGCTCAATCAAGCACATCAACATACATGTTATCGTCAACAAATAATTTTCCATTTCTTGTTTCCTATATATTTTGCTTTTTTTTCCAATCCTTGATTCCCTACCTCTTACCCTCTGCCATGTCCCACCCGCCTCCCACACTGTCTCTGGTATCCATGGTTTTTTTCTATGCCTTTTCCCCCCACATTTTATTGATTTGCTAGAGATCTTAATTAATCTAAATATTTTCAATAGCAAGCATCACTGATATATACATATCCATGAACACAAGTCTGACTTTAGGCATACACCTCAGTGAGTAGAATGAACATACTATAAAGTAATACCTAGCTGGGGGTATATAGCTTACTGCAGTCATCAAATAGGTATTTTTAATGCATTTTTTTTTTATTTCAAGAAATACAGTTTTTGTGTTTTTTTTCCTCCTGAAACTTTTTTTAATGAATTAATTTACATTCATCCCCTAAGCATCGTCACAGCATACAAAATGTGGTTTCCCATCCATAAATTTACCCCTGTGTCTGACCCTCTGCCCTTTCCCACCCTCTTCTCACACTGTATCTGGTGTCTACAATTGTCTTCCATTCCTTTTCCCCCCACATTTTATTGATCACACGATTTTTTAAATAATCTAACTACTTTTAATAGCAAGTTAAGCTGGTAATTTCAAGAAAAGCAGTTTCGAAATGGTAAGGAAATTTGCTTAAAACTTAAAGCCAGGAAACAGGTATGGATTCTGTTCAAATAGTAGGTACATGAACCTATCGACACCTCAAGACAGGACAAAAACCCTTAAAACCAGACAACAAAGCCTAAAAGAAAGGGGGCTGGCAGGTGGTGTGGTGGATAAGGGTGCTGGACTCCCACATGGCCGACCACGGTTCAAGTCTCGGACCTGGTGGCTTGCTTTCTCACTTTCCCTCTCTCTCTCTCTCTCTCTCTCTCTCTCTCTCTCTCTCTCTCTGTGTCTTTCTGGTCAAATTAAAAAAATAAATAAATAAAGCAAATGAATAAATAAAAATTAAATAAATAATTCTTTAAAAAAAAAAAAAAAAAAAAGCCTAAAAGAAAAGCAGCAGTATTTTAGTCAAAAGTCACAGATTGCTATTTCACCAGTTCAGTCTCATGTACTTAATCTGTCTGTTGTGGTTCGATCTTCCTAATAGAATTCTAAGATATAATATTCAACTCTAGACTTGTCCCTATGACTAAGTTGGCCATTTTCTCAGTTTTTGAACTCTTATTTCTGTGTGTCTGTATTTAATTTTCCTGATGTAGCACTCCCTTGAGAACTTCTTGGAGATCTGGTCTGGTGGTGGTAAATTATTTTAGATTTTGTTTAACTGAGAATGTTGTTTTTTCTTCCCATATGAAGGATAATCTTGCTGGGTACAGTATTCTTGGATGAAATTGCTTTTCCCTTAACACTTTGAATATATTTTCCCATTCTTTCCTTGCTTACATTGCTTCTGATGAGAGGGCTGCTCTTAGCCTGATGGTATATCCTTTGTAGGTAACTTGCCGTTTCTCTCTTGCCAATCTTAGTATCTTGTCTTAGTCTGTGGTTTTGGTCAATCTGGCTATAATGTATCTTGGAGAAAATCTTCTTGGGTTGATTCTATTTGGGGTCCTTTGTATTTCTTCGGACAGGATCTTTGAGTGCCTCTCTAGGTTTGGAAAATTTTCTTGTAGGATTTCATGGAATAGATTATCAATACCCTTATGAATCTCTTCATCTTCTGGGATACCAATTATCCAGATGTTTGGACGTTTGATGGTATCTAGTATTTCTCTTATATTATTCTCATTTTGGGGGGCCATTTTCTCAGTCTTCGCGGTGGATTTTTCTAGGCCAGCAATTTTCTCTTCTACGTCTGAGATTCTATTTTCTGTATGATCTAGTCTGCTTTTAATACTTTCAAGGGAGATTTTGACTTCCTGTATTACAGCCTTCATCTCTAACAGGTCCCTTTTATTCTTTTTTAAAGTGTGTAATTCCTCTTTTATATCTTGCAAGAATTTCCTTACCTCCTGGAACTCATCAGCTCCTTTCTCCTTTCTCTTCTGCAGTTCATTGTCTCTCTTCTCTTCCATCTCTGTTAGCTTCACCATTGTGAATGTTCTAAAATCTTAATCAGGCATTTCCATGATTTCCATTGAACTGTCAGTGGCTGAAGAGGAGCTATTCTTTTCCCTTGGAGGAGAGGTATTTTCTTGCTTTCCCATATTTCTTGTGGCCCTGTGGTGATTTCTAGTCATCTGATTGATGATGTGTTTCTTCCTAAACTTGAAGTTCAATCAGAGCATTCAGGAGCATGCAGAATGAAGTGATCTGGAATCTCTTTTCCGATCCGTTTTGATCCCTTTGCACAGCAGATTCAGTAGATATTGAGGAATATATTAACACTAATAGTATTTGGATGTTTGGCAAATAGTTTTTAATGTTTTGGGTTGCTATTTATTTTTTTTTACAAACACACTGGAGAATCATGCGATGCTGCCAGCATTAGATGCAATCCTGGGCCACAAGTCTGCGCACTCCTTTGCCACTGGTCCCGTGATGGCAAAACCTTTCATTTCACCTTTATTGTTTACTATGACCCCTGAATTATCTTCAAAATAAAGAAATACACCATCTTTCTCCAATATGACTTTCGTTGTCGAATTACCACTGCTGGATGTACTTTCTTCCTGAGCTCTGGTTTGCCTTTCTTTGACCGTGGCCATCACCATGTCACCCACGCCAGCAGCAGGAAGCCTGTTCAGCCATCCCTTGATCCCCTTCACAGAGATGATACACAGATTTTTGGCTCTGTGTTGTCAGCACAGTTGATCACAGCGCTTACTGGAAGACCTAGGGAAATCCGGAACTTTGCCCCGGAGGACCCACCACGTCCTCGCTTCGACATCTTGAACGCCGGAAAAAGACAGAAAAGCCTTAAAAAATTTTTAAAAAGGAAAAATTACCAAAAAATGGGATGACAGAGAAAGAGGTAGAGAGAGACAGAAACAGAGACAGAAGGCTTGAAAGGCTTCCTACCACTCGAGTTTGTGGGCTGGAGGCTGAATTATCAGTGGAAAATCTTCATTTCTCTTTTTCCCTGAAATCACTAGTTCTCAGGAGCCACGAAGGTGTCTTCTTCTGAAGGCCTGTCCCCTTGCTTCTTCTGGGCCAGGACTGGTAGCAAACATCCAGAAAGGGCAGACTTCCTGGAAGGCAGCTACCGACGACCTAGCCGTGCTGTCTAGAAAATGAGCCTTGAGCCAGCCTCTGGTCACTGATCTCAGAACAACCTGGATCTCACATGTGGCGCTTAGTTAGTCCCAGGTCAGTGGTACTACTGACTGCAAGCCACCATTGACTGAGACAGAGGAAACAACTGATCCAGGAGCAGCAGAGATTGCAACTGCAGATACAAAATAGCTTTCATTTACAGATTTTCCAAAACAAAGGAGTATTTATCCTCAAAGCTGAATTCAGTTGTCCCAGAAGACTGAGGGTTTTAGATATGCAGGTTTTCTCCATGGACTAATTTAACTTTGCTCCATTCACCTTGGCTAACATATTCCTAGGTCTCTACACAAGTGGAACCCTGTTCGCTCCCGCAGCCCTGAGACCTAGCGTGTCCACATCCTCTCCCTCCTGTTGGGCAGCTTCCTCCTCCTAGGTGGGACTTGAAGAGGGGCTCAGGGCGCTGTGGTCCTCGGTGACAGGGAACCCCTCAGGAAGCGCGCGTGGAGCTCTCCCTACTGCCAGGAACAGCTGCAGGAGTTGGGGAGTCAGTCGTAGTTGCCTAGATTCAGAGTCCCCCAAGGCACTGGATTTCCACATGGCTGACTGCAATTCGAGTCTGGACCCAGTGCCTTGAAAATCTTACCAGACAACTGTGCGTGCATGCCCAAAATCTCAAGAGAATAATGGAGGAGAGGGCTTAAAGTGTGGCCATATCCTCTGGATGGGGGGCTGATTTCTCACTTTCTCTCTCTCTAGTAAGTGAGCACATAAGTCCTATAGCAGAAACTTAAAAAAAGTGATGTGATCTACATTGGGTTTCTTGGAGTATCTTTTTTCTCTTTTTTTTTTAGAATTATTTATTTATGGGGCTGGCAGATGGTATGGTGGTTAAGAGCGCTGGACTCCCATATGGCCAACCATGGTTTGTGTCCTGGACCTGGCAGCTTTCTTTCACACACACATACTTTCTCTCTCTCTTACTCTGTTCCTCTCTGGTCAAATTGGAAAATAGGTTAAAAAAAAAAGTTAAAGAATTGTTTATTTATTATCATTCATTTTGACCAGAGAAAGAGAGAGAAAGCAAGCCACCAGGTCAGGACTCGAACCACGGTCAGTCATGTGGGAGGCCATGTGGGAGTACACCGCCTTTAACCACTATGCCACCGGCCAGCCCCTAGTATGTATTTTTAAAATTTATTTATTTATTTAGAGATTTTTTGCTATAGGGAGTGTGCACTCACTGAGTGACAGAGAGAAAGAGAGAAAGCGAGACATTACCCCCCAATTGGGTGGTCATGCTACAATCCCTTCTCCATTCTCCTCTTGGGATTTTGGGCATGCATGCATACGCACCCAGTGTGAGTTTGTTTCAAGCCTCCAGGTCCAGACTTGAACTATGTTTGGCCATATGGGAGTCCATCAACATAACCATTACGCTATCCGCTGGTCTCTTCAGTATCTACTTAAATGGATGTTTCACTACAGCACTTTGTATGTTTCAGAGCAATGTGGTCAACCAAAGATGTGGTCGCTAACTGGTCTACTGTAAGATAATTGGATCCTGATATTACCTGTACGATTTTGATTATGTCTGTAATCATGAGACTTGTCTGAATGTCTGGTGTGGATGATCTAGATTGTTCCTGTGTAACTCAAGTTAGAGCTGGAAGCTTTGGGGCCGGCAGGCGGCATGGTGATTAAGAGTACTGGACTCCCACATGACCAACCGTGGTTCGAGTCCTAGACCTGGTGGCTTGTTTTCTCACGTGTCCTCTCTCTCACGCTGTCCCTCTCTGGTCAAATTTTAAAAATAAATAAATAAAGTTAAATAAATCGTTCTTTTTTTTAAAAAAAAAATGAAGCTGAAAGGGTTTTAAGAATGTCTTTTCCTCATTGTCACTATTTTATTATTTGTTTTTAATCAGTTAAAGCTGGTGATTAAGAAAGGAAACCAAACTGAAAATCTGTATATGGGTGAGTCTGAATTCCTGCTTCCTTTTCACTTGTCTGTGTTCTCTTCTATCCGTGGGCTGGTGGAGCCCGCCACAGATCATCCCTTCCAAGGAAATGTCATAACCAGCTGAAAGGATGGGAGGAGTGTTAATGGTCCTCAGCTCAGCAGTAGGGGGACTTACAGCTTAGAACCTTACTAGGAAAGGGAAGTGGGGAAAGGAATGGCTGTGGTTAAAGAAGACTGGAGAGCAAGAAACTTTTTTAAAAAATAATTATTTTATTTTATATATTATTATTACTTTTTAATTTGAGCAGAGGCAGAGAGAGGGAAAGTGAGAAAGCGAGCTGCCAGGTCTGGGACTCGAACCATGGTCAGCCATATGGGAGTCCAGTGCCTGAACCACCGCACCACCTGCCGGCCCTACAAGAAGCTCTTGCCGTAGAAGCCCTCTGTGCCTCTTGAGTGACATGCTGTGGAGTTTAACAACCATCCCCTCTGCCCTTTTGTTTATGGTGTTAGAAAATGTTCAAGGCTCTGGTTCTTCATTATGTTCAATTACCTACTAAGAGCTGCATAGAGGGGCCAGCAGGTGGCGTGGTGGTTAAGGGTGCTGGACTCCCGTGTGGCCAACCGCAGTTCGAGTCCTGGACCTGCAGCTTTCTTTCTCTCTCTCTCTCTCTCTCTCTCTGTCTCTCTCTGGTCAAATAAAAAAAATAGTAATTAATTAATCAATTAAAGTTAAATTTAAAAAAAAAAGCTGCATAGATGTACTGAGCCAAAAAAGGAAATAAAACCTCTTGGGGGGGGAGTGAATTTTCTTGATGATTCTGTGGAATTGGAAACATCTACCTGAAGCTGAATTTTCTCTTCCAGAATTAACCTTGCCTCAGTTCTACAGCTTCCTGCACGAGATGGAGCGAGTCAGAACCAGCATGGAGTGTTTCAGCTGATTCCTGCCCAGCATCTCCCCCTGCCCCTTTCCTCACCCTCCTCCCTTCCCCAGGGACTGGTCTGAGCAGAGCCTCACACACAGGCCTGTGGGGGCTCCATTTGGCCCTGTTTGGTTCGGGTGCCCAGGTGCAAAAGGTTTCAGAAAAACAACAGGATTTAAGTACTTGAAGAGCCCTACACAGTGACCAGGTAACCTATGTTAAGGGACCCACCTGTCTCACCAGGACAGGGTTTTAGAACTCTGACTGGCATTTGCATCTCAGATGGGGGCAGAGGCAGAGGGTGGAAATCCTCACCTCCCCATCCAAGGTCAAAATAACATGCTGATCCCCCCACACACACACACACACAAAAACAAGGTTCCTTTATGTCTGAGGGAGAGGCTGACTATGAAAGACACTCAAGAGCTCCCAAGGTCCCCAGTACTCCCTACCAGGTGGGGGCCGTGTGCTGCTAACCCTTAATAAGGCATTGGTGTGTAACCACAGGACTTTGGTCTTCCCTGGAAAGAACTAAGGCTAAACTCTGCCCCTGTGTCTGGTTTCACCCTGTTGTGCTGTAACGAGGCAGGTCTTTTAGGCCTGTTGTACCTTGTTTTGGTTCAAACTGACCACTATTGGTGGTTACATGATGAATAAAAAAGGTTCTGAAGAAAAGGTTGGAATCCAGTTGTTTTCCTGCATGGATAAAAGTCATCTGCCTGGGGCCAGCAGATGGTGTGGTGGTTAAGGGCGCTGAAGTCCCACATGGCCAACTGGTTCGAGTCCCGGACCTCGCGGCTTGCTTTCTTCCTTTCTCTCTCTGTCTCTCTCTCTGGTCAAATTAATAATAATAATAATAATAATAATAATAATAACAACAACAAATGGGGGCTGGCAGGTGGCGTGGTGGTTAAGGGTGCTGGATTCCCACATGACTGGCCACAGTTCAAGTCCTAGACCTAGCAGCTTGCTTTCTCACTTTCCCTCTCTCTCTCTCATTCTATCCCTTTCTGGTATGTAGTATGTATGTATGTACGTATGTATAAATAAATACATATTCTTTTAAAAATTAATAATAATAACAAATGGAATTAAATAAATAGTTCTTTTAAAAAGAGAGAGAGAGAGTCATCTGCCTTGTAGAGAACTAGCACTCTCATCTTCAGAAAGCCTCTTCCTGGTGTTGGTGAAGGCCCTGGGTCTCCAGTGAAATTAGCTGTGCTCCCAAGTTGAGATTTGTAGGGACCAGCAGTTAGCATAATGGCTATGTCGCTGGACTCCCACATAGTCGACCGTGGTTTGCATCCTGGACCCGGTGGCTTAAACTCACGCCGGGCGCGCGTGTGTGTGTGTGTGTGCCCAAGATCCCGAAAGGAGAATGGAGGAGAAGGGATTGCGGCGTGGCCATCTCCCCTGGGGGGTGATTTCTCGTGTTCTGTCTCTCTGTCTCTCTGTCTGGCGAGCACATGCACCCTATAGCAAAAAAAAAAAAAACCTCTCCAAGTTGGGATTTGTAAGGGCAGTTCAGAGGAAACTCAATTTCAAAGTGTCATGAAAAAACATTGCTTGTGAATGTTTTGTGCTTGGAAGACTTAAGCCACCAACTCAGCTCTTGACTTTTCCACCTTTTTCCTCCCTCTTCCCTCCTCTTCAGAAATTTCCTATAGAAATTTATTTATTTATTTATTTTAGTGAGATTTTTGCTATAGGGTACATGCACTTGCTGGAGAGACAAAGAGACAGAAAGTGAGAAATCAGCCCCCAGGGGAATGATCATGCCGCAATCCCTTCTCCTCCCTTCTCTCAGGACTTTGGGCACACACACACACACACATGCCCGGTGTGAATTTTAAGCCACTGGGTCCGAGACTTGAACTGCAGTCAACTACATGGGAGTCCAGCAGTGTAACCAATGCTGGTCCCTCCTATCAAGTTTTAAATAGATAGTGTATGTCATGATTCAGAAGATCTGATGGAAAATAATTCCTCTCCTCGTACCAATTTCCCAGTTCCCTAGTTCCTGTCCCCAGAGGCTGCCACTCTCATTAGTTTATTTTGTGCTCTGGAAGATTCCCTGCATTTGAAAATATATACGCAAATATTAGGCCATGGGGAAAGTCACGTATTTTTCTGTTTTTCTATGCAAAACATGCATCATGCCTTTCCCAGCAATCCAATAGTTTGACTTTTCTTCCCACACGAACGGCAGCACACCCTCCATCCCTCAACTCAGAAACCATTCCATATCGGGACATAGAGGGTTCCCGCATTCTCTAGAACAAATGCATGTCTTTTTGGGTGATTTATTTAACCAGTTTTCTACCAATGGGTGTTTAAGTTGCTTTCTTTTTTCTTTTCTTTTCTTTTCTTTTTTTTTTTTTTATCTCTTACAAAAAAATGATATGGTTGGGGCCAGCTGGTGTCCTGGAGATGAAGGCAGTTGGATCCCATAAAACTGACAGTGCTGTTTGAGTCCCCAACCTGCTAGCCTGAAAATCATTCCGGGCAAGCATGCTTGCATGCCCAAAGTCCTGAGACGAGAAGGGATTACAATGTGGCCATCCCCCTTTGGGGGGAGGTGATTTCTTACTTCTCTTTCTGTCTCTGTCAAGTGCACATGCCTTATAACCAAAATAAAACACAGTGGAATATCCTTGCATACATGTATGTCAGCTTGCACTCAGAACTATATATTTTTTTTTTGAGAGGTTTTTTCGCTATAGGGCACGTGCACTTGCCAGACAGACAGAGAGAGACATAGAGACAGAAAGCGAGAAATCACCCCCCAGGGGGGATGGTCACGCCGCAATCCCTTCTCCTCCATTCTCCTCTCGGAATCTTGGGCACGCACGCACACGCGCCCGGTGTGAGTTTTAAGCCACCGGGTCTGGGACGTGAACCGCGGTCGACTACATGGGAGTCCAGCGACATAGCCATTACGCTAACTGCTGGTACCCCAGAACTATATTTATAAGAAGAATATATGGGGGTCTGGCAGGATGTTGTACTCCCACATAGCCGACCATGGTTCAAGTCCCAGACTTGGCATCTTGCTTTCTCTGTTCGCTTTTTCTCTCCCTCACTCTGTTCCTCTCTGATCAAATTAAAACATTTTTTTTTAAAAAAGGAAAAATAAATTTAAATAAAGTAATTCTTTAAAATTAATCAATGAATTAAAATCCCTTTTTAAGAAAGAAGAATATATGGATAGGGGTCAGCAGGTGGCATGGTGGTTAAAGGCTCTGGATTCCCACATGACCAACTGCAGTTCAAATCCTGGACCTCACACCTTGCTTTCTCCCTTTCCCTTTCTCTCTCTGTCTCTTTCTGGTAAAAAATAAAAATAATAATAATAATAATGGGGCCAGTAGGTGGTGTGGTGGTTAAGGGTGCTAGACTGCCACATGGCCAATATTCAAGTCCTGGACCTGGTGGCTTACTTTCTCACTTTCTCTCTCTCTCTCTCTTTCTCTCTCTGTCCCTCTCTGGTCAAATTAAAATAAAGTTGAATAACATAATTTTTTAAGAAAAAAAAATGGAATTAAATAAATAAATTTTTAAAAGAATATATAGATGAGTAATTGCTAGGTCAAAGAATATATCATTTATCAAGAGTATGAAAAGGAATAAAGCAAAAAAATCCCTTCTACCCTATTTCCCATTTCCTTAGTTCTTCTCAGTCCTCTTTCCAGCAGGTAACTTCTGTTAGTTTTTCTCTTTTTTCTTCTTTTTTATTTTGAGAGTTTTTTTCTATAGGGCACAGGTGTTCACCAGAAGACAGAGAGACAGAAAGCAAGAACTCACCCCCCAGGGTGGATGGCCACACCACAATCCCTTCTTCTCCATTCTCCTCTTGGGATTTTGGGCATACATGCACATGTGCCCAGTGTGAGTTTAAGCCACTGGGTCCAGGACTCGAACCGCAGTCGACTACATGGGAGTCCAGCGACATAGCCATTACACCAATTGCTGGTCCCTCTGTTAGTTTCTTTCTTTCTTTCTTTCTTTCTTTCTTTCTTTCTTTCTTTTAAATTAATTTTTTGCCATAGGGCATCTGCACTCCCCAGAGAGAGACAGTGAGAGGAAAAGTGAGAAATCACCCCCCAGGAGGCATGGTCATGCCACAGTCCCTTCTCAATTCTTTTTTTTTTTTTTTTTTTTTTTTTTTTTTTTTTTTGAGAGGTTTTCGCTATAGGGCATGTGCGCTCACCAGACAGACAGAGAGAGACATAGAGACAGAAAGCAAGAAATCACCCCCTGGGGGGATGGTCATGCCACAATCCCTTCTCCACCATTCTCCTCTCAGGATCTTAGGCACGCACGCACATGCGCCCGGCGTGAGTTCTAAGCCACCGGGTCTAGGACACGAACTGCTGTCGACTACGTGGGAGTCCAGAGACATAGCCATTATGCTAACTGCTGGTCCCCTCCCTTCTCAATTCTTCTCCTGGGATTTTGAGCACACACACACAGGCACCAGGCACGAGTTTCAAGGTTCCAGGTTTGGAACTTGAACCATAGTTAGCCATGTGGGAGTCCAGCACCTTAACCACTATACCACCTGCTAACCCTATGAAAGGTTTTTTTTCTCCCACGTGTAAACAATAAGAATTTTAATTTTTTTATTAAAAAAATTTTTGGAGGTTTTTGACTTAGGGCACATTTGTTGGCTGGAGAAAGAGAGACAGAGACAGTAAGAAGGAAGGTGAGAAATCGCACCCTCAGGAGGGGATGGCCACACTGGTATCTCCTCCATCCTCCTCCCGGGATATTGGGCATGCGAGCACATGCACCTGGCATGATTTTCAAGCCACTGGGTCCAAGACTCAAACCACAGTTGGTTATGTTGAAGTCCACCAACCTAACCATTATACCACCTGCTGTCCCTTTAAAAAAATAATAATAATTCTACATAACTTTATTATTATTTTTGAATTTGACCAAAGAGAAATGGAAAGAGAGGGAAAGTGAGAAAGCAAGCCACCAGGTCTGGGACTCGAACAAGGTTAGCCATGTGGGAATCCAGCACCTCTAAGCACCACACCACCTACCAGCCCAACTGACCCTTTCTTTTTAAAGCTATAGGAGACATGTACTTGCCAGAGAGAGACAGACAGAGAAAGGGAAAGTGAGAAATCACCCTAGGGGAATGGCCATGCCATAATCCTTTCTCTTCTGTTGTCTCTCAGTATCCTGGGCATACATCACACACACCTGGTGTGACTCTCAAGGCACCAGCTCTTGGACTCGAACTATGCAGTCAGCTCTGTGGGATCTGGCTGCTTTAACCTTCATACCACCTACCGGCTCATGCATTTTACTTGTACCCCTCTTATTCTACTTTGCTTACATGGATGAAGCATACTACACACATCTTTCTTTTCTTTTTGGGGGGAGACATTTTGCTATAGGACACGTGAGCTCGCCAGAAAGACAGAGAGAGACAGAGAGACAGAAAGCAAGAAATCACCCCCCAGCAGGATGGTCATGCCGCAATCCCTTCTCCATTCTCCTTTCGGGATCTTGGGCACGCATGCACAAGCCACTGGGTCCAGGACTTGAACTGCAGTTGACTACATGAGAGTCCAGCAACATAGCCACTACCCCAACTGCTGGTCCCATCTGTTGGTCAGTCTTAGCCTTGATCACAGAGAGGTCTGTGGTGTCCTTCACCAGGCTGAGCATCCATTTAACAAGGGCCATCTTCCTAGAGCAGTTCAACAACTTGCTTCCTGATTCCACAAACGTTCCTGGAGCACCTCCTGTGGGCGAGGGCTCCCGGACCCTGTGAGAGTCTGCAATAGGCCTGTACACAGATAACTGACCATTCGTCTTCTCTATGCAGCAGGAGATTACATCCTCGCCCACACTGGCGCTAGTTCGAGGCCATTATGAACTCCAGTCCCTTGTTGTATTGGACTTTTGTCAGGAATATAATCTATTGAGTTAGGGGCATTGATCGGGGCCTGCAGACGGTTAGGCAGGGATTTTGCTGCAATGCTGGGGGATTCGAGCAGGGTCTTTCTTACTGTTAGGACTTCATCTTTGTATCGATTCACTCTTGTTCCTATTCTGTTTAGAAATCCGCTGTTAACCTAGGATTTAGCTACCGGTTACTCGCATTTTCTTTTCTTTGGGGGGGGATAGTGTTCATGGAGGTAGTAATGTCAGACCAAGAGAAGACGAACCAGAAGTACCTGAGGTCCATCCTGGGGGAGGCAATGGAGAGTGAACAGAAAAGGAGGGCAGGTGGCATTCGCTGTTCAGTTCTGACACTATCATTTTACCTTGGTGGTTTTTAAAACAAAACCATAAAAAGGGCTGATGGGGGCTAGCAGATGGCATAGTGGTTAAGGCACTGGATTCCCACATAGCCAACTGTGGTTTGAGTCCTGGACCCGGCGTCTTGAAACTCACACTGAGTGCATCTGTGCATGCCCAAAATCCCTAGAAGAGAAGGGATTGCGGCATGGCCATCTTCCCAGGGTGGTGATTTCTCGCTGTCTCCCTGGAGAGCACACACGCCCTATGGCAAAAATCTCTAAAAAATAAAAAGGGCTTGGGGCCAGCAGGTGGCATAGTGGTTAAGGGTGCTGGACTCCCACATAGTTGACTGAGGTTTTAATCGCTTGCTTTCACACTCTCCCCTAACCCCCTCTCTGTCCCTCTTTGGTCAAATTTAAATAAATAAATGTTAAAATAATTCTTTAAAAATAAATAAAATTAAAAGGACTGATCATGACTTAGGATATTCTGATACCCTAAGTGGTCAGCAGCCCCCAGTGAACCAGCTGCCTCACATGTGAGCATTTGTTGAGCAGAGAAATGGCCTTATCAAAAGCAGATAATTTTTTTTTAGAGAGAGATTTTTGCAATTATGTGCGTGTGCTCACTGGAGAGACAAACAGAGACAGGGAAAGTGAGAAATTACCCCCACATGCCCCGTGTGTTTCAAGCCGCAGGCCCAGGACTCAAACCTCTGTTGGCCATCTGGGAGTTCAGCACCTTAACCACTATCCCACCTCCAGGCCCCCAGAAGCAGATAATTCAACAATAAATATTTTTCTAAAAGATATTTGATTTTTTCTCATTTACATTCTTTTTTTTTTACATTTGTCATTATTTCACAGAAGTATTTTAAAACTTCTGTGAAAAGTACAATAACAGGGGGAACCAGCAGTTAGTGTAATGGCTATGTCGCTGGACTCCCACGTAGTCGACCGCGGTTCGCGTCTCGGACCCGGTGGCTTACAACTCACGCCGGGCGCGTGTGCGTGCGTGCCCAAGATCCCGAGAGGAGAATGGAGGAGAAGGGATTGCGGCGTGACCATCCCCCCTGGGGGGTGATTTCTCGCTTTCTGTCTTTCTGTCTCTCTCTGTCTGTCTGGCGAGCGCACGTGCCCTATAGCGAAAAAACCTCTCCAAAAAAAAAAAAAAAAAAAAAGTACAATAACAAATGTGTAATGATACCATATATTTGGACAACACCAAAGCTTTATTTTATTATTATTATTAAATTATTTATTTAGTTTTATTTATTCATTCTTCTCTTGGGGGGGGAGAGGTTTTGTTTTTTGTTTGTTTGTTTTTTTTTTCAGAGGTTTTTGCTATAGGGCGCGTGCGCTTGCCAGACAGACAGAGAGAGACATAGAGACAGAAAGCAAGAAATCACCCCCCAGGGGGGATGGTCACGCCGCAATCCCTTCTCCTCCATTCTCCTCTCAGGATCTTGGGCACGCACGCACACGTGCCCGGCGTGAGTTTTAAGCCACCGGGTCCGAGACGCGAACCGCGGTCGACTATGTGGGAGTCCAGCGACATAGCCATTACGCTAACTGCTGGTTCCCAGGGGTAGAGGTTTTTTGTTATAGGGCGTATACTCACCAGAATGACAGAGAGAGACAGAGAAACAGAAAGCAAGAAATCACTCCCCAGGGGGGATGACCACGCCGCAATCCCTTCTCTTCCATTCTCCTCTCAGGATCTGGGGCACACATGCACACACACCCGACGTGAGTTTAAGCCACCAGGTCCAGGACTTGAACTGCGGTTGACTACATGGGAGTCCAGCAACATAGCCATTACGCTAACTGCTAATCCCTCATTCATTTCTTTTTAACTTGACCAGAGAAAGACACAGAGAGAGAAAGAAGGTGAGAAAGCAAGCCACCAGGTCCAGTTCTTGAACCATGGTCAGCCATGTGGGAGTGTCCAGCGTCTTAACCACTGTGCCACCCGCTGTCCTCTATTTTATAATTTTTTTAAAGAATTATTTTATTGGGACCAGCAGTTAGCGTAATGGCTATGTTGCTGGACTCCCACGTAGTCGACCGCAATTTGCGTCCCGGACCTGGTGGCTTAAAACTCAGGCTGGGCGCGTGTGCGTGCGTGCCCAAGATCCCGAGAGGAGAATGGAGGAGAAGGGATTGCAGCGTGGCCATCCCCCCTGGGGGGTGATTTCTCGCTTTCTGTCTCTCTGTCTCTCTCTGTCTGGCGAGCGCACACGCCCTATAGCAAAAAGAAAAAAAAAAAAGAATTATTTTATTTAACTTTTTAATTAATTAATTTTAATTTGACCAGAGAGGGATAGAGTAAGACAAAGAAAGCAAGCCACCAGGTCTAGGACTCGAACTACAGTCAGCCATGTGGCAGTCCAGTGCCCTTAACCAACACGCCACCTGTTGGCCCCCCAGAGCTTTATTTTGGGGGGGGAAGTCAAGTTTTTTAAGGCCTAATTTACATCAAACGAAAGTCACCCTTTCAGTATAGTTCAGCATGCACCCTATAGCAAAAATTTCTCAAAAAATAAAAAATTGAGAGACTATTTCTGTCACCCCAGAAAGTTTCCTCATTCATTATAATCAATCCCCCCCTACTCACCCTCAGGTCTGGCAACCAGTGACCTGACATCCGTCCCCACTGTTTTGCCTCTTCTGGAACGTCATAGAAATGGAATCATTCCGTATGTATCCTGTTGTGCCCAATTTCTTCCACTCAGGGTGTCTTTCAGATCCACCTTTGTTACTAACACATCAGTAGTGTTTTCCTTTTATGGCTGAACTGTATTCCATAGTGTGGCCACATCCCAGTTTTTTTTTTTTTTTTTTTTTTTTTGTTTTTTAAGAATTATTTTATTTAACTTTATTTATTTACTTACTTATTTTTTAATTTGACCAGAGAGAAAGAGAGAAAGCAAGCTGCCAAGTCCAGAACTCAAACCGCAGTCGGCCATGTGGGAGTCCAACGGCTCTAACCATCATGCCACCTGCCAGCCCCGTCCTAGTTGTTTTTTTTCCTGTTTACTGACGTCAATGATCCCTGTATTAAGAAGGAATGAGTTGGGACCAGCAGTTAGCATAATGGCTATGTCACTGGACTCCCATGTAGTTGACCGCTGTTGTGGCTTAAACTCACACTGGGCACGTGTGCGTGTGTGCCCAAGATCCCAAGAGGAGAATGGAGGAAAAGGGATTGCAGCGTGGCCGTCCCCCCTGGGAGGTGACTTCTCAGCTTTTTGTCTCTCTGTCTTTCTCTGTCTTTCTGGCGAGCGTATGCACCCTATAGCAAAATCCTCTCCAAAAAAAAAAAAAAAAGGAATGGGTTGTTTCCTGCCTGAGTGATTGTGAACAAAGTATAGCACCACGGTTTCTCAAAATCATTTCTTCTAGCATGGCCATCACCTCGTCTGGTGCTCATGACACTGATATTCAGTGGTGTGACACAAAGAGCTAAGAAAAGGCACACCAAGGGTTCCCCTTGCACGGAGTACCATGGTGATCATGCATCTTGGGTCTTCTATCAACTTAAAATGGCTTTTTCTTATTGGTTTAGTTTTGTTTTTTGCCCTACGGCATGGGTGCTTGCTGGAGAGAGACAAAGGAAGAAATCACCTCCCCAGAAGGGATGGCCACACCGCTTCCCTTCCCCTCTGTTCTCTCAGGATTCTGGGCACATGTGTGCATGCGCCTGGAGTGTTTCTTCAAGCAGCTGGGTCCAGGACTCAAACTGCAGGGTCAGCTATGTGGGATCCAGCACCTTACCCACCACACCACCTTCTGGCCAGAAAAGGTATTTTATTTTATTTAACTTGCTAGAGAGCACCTGTGCTCACCAGAGAGCTACAGAGAGAGAAAGCAAGAAAGCACTCCCCCATGGGGCATGGCCGTGCTGCACTCCCTTCTTCATCTTTCCCTCCTTTGGGGATTCTGGGTGTGCACACACACCTGGCATGTTTTTCAAGCTGCAGGTCTAGAACTTGAACCACACAGTCAGTCATTATGGTATTTACCTTACATAACACCAGGCCATGGACTGGCCCAGCTTTCTGTAAAAAATTAATAAATTAATTTTTCTTTATTTATGAAGAACGTGCATGCACACAGAAAAGAGAGAGGAGCACCCTCCGTGGAATCTGATCACACCACAGTCCCCTTCCTCCAGTTTTCTGGCCTGCTGGATCTCGGGCACTCGCATGCACGCCCGCTGTGTTTCAGACTGCCCAGGCCAGGGGTTCACACTGCAGTTGCCATGTAGAATCTGCTTCTCCTAGTAGTGCATTGCCACAGAGCCAGCCCTGTCTGTGTATTTTGATAGAGGGTACGTGTGCTCACCAAAGAAAGACACAGAAAGAAAGAGAGAGAGGAGACGCCCACACCACAGTCCCTTCTCCATTCTCACCTCGGGATTTGGGGCATGCATGCACATGTGCCCAGTGTGTTTTTCAAGCCACTGGGTCCAGGACTCAAACCTGCTCAATGAGCCATGTGGGATCCAGCTGCCTTAACCTCCACATCACCTGCTGGCCTGAAAAAAAATGTGTTTTTATATTCCTCACCCTTCATTGAAGCAGGAAGAACTTAAAACGTGATCTCTTGATCCAAATGGGACTCTATGACCCCATGAAATATCAAATGAAAAAGTCCAGAAATAAACTGGAAGGTCACCTGATCTGAACCTGGAACGTTCCCAAGTGTGAATGCAGAGTGGCACATTCTAGTGCTGTGCCACCCCTTGACCCCATGTAGTACTTCACTTAATTCCCGCTCTTAAGGTGGCAGAAAGTGCTGGAGCTTAGGTTCAAGGTCCAGTTTGTGAATCTCTGGGCTACATCATCTCCTGTCTGGGAGACCGTCAATACATGTAATAAACAGTACGGTAGTACGACCTGTCAGATGGGAACCCTGCCGAGCTTCTACCTCCAGCAGAGACACCCGAGGGTGAATTGTAGGGTACGAAGCCAACCCAAGATAGGGACACCCTGGCTTCCCTCGGGAGATATAAGAGCACCGAAAGGTTCAGTCCCTCTTGACTTTAGTGAGCTTAGTCTATTTTCTTGGATTAGGGAGTTTTGAGGTGTTTCTGTCCTGCTGTATGAAACGGGCTGGTGTCACACCCAGGGTAGGGATTGTCCATCGATACCCTGGTAACTTCAGTTCACTGAGCAGTTCTTTAAATGTTCGCTCTGCATACAGCAGGCCAATGTCAAATATCCAGCCCCTAGCACTTTTGGGATCCTTATACTTGTTAGGTCTATTCTTTACCACCTGATTTTTTTTTTTTTTTCGTTTTTTTAGTTTTTTGCCATTGGGCATGTGTGTTTGCTGGAGAGAGACAGAGAGAGAGAAAGTGAGAAATCACCCCCCGGGGAGGTTGGCTACTCTGTAATCCCTGCTCCTCCATTTTCCTCTTGAGGTTTTAGGGAATGCATACACACTTGCCCGACATCATTTTCAAACTGCTAGGTCTAGGACTCAAACTGTGCTTGGCTGTGTGGGAGCCTCACACATTACCCACCACATCACCTGCCAGCCCTGGTAGATCCTTCCTGTAAGTTTTGGTTTGGAAATAACGGTCCTGTAATTGTGTATAGAAGTGGTGCGGGGTATAAGAGGCAGTAAATTAGTAGACCCAGTCTGTCATCCTTAAAAAAATTTTTCTTAATTGTCTTATTTATTTAACTTTGTTTATTTTTAATTTGACTAGAAAGGGACAGAGAAAGTGAGAAAGCAAGCCACCAAGTCTGGGACTGGAACCACTGTTGGCCATGTGGGAGTCCAGTGTCCTTAACCACCATGCCACTTGCCGGCCCCTCATCCCTTAGAAACGTGAAATTGGGACCAGCCAGTAGTGGGGTGGTTACGGTGTTAGACTCCCACATGGCTAACAATGGTTCAAATCCCAGACCTGGTGGTTTGTTTTCTTACTTTCTCTCTCTCTCTCCCTGTCTGTCTCTGTCTCTGGTCAAATTAAAAAACAATAACAATAAATTAAATATTTCTTTTAAAAAAGGAACTTGAGGGAACCAGCAGTTAGCGTAATGGCTATGTCGCTGGACTCCCACGTAGTCGACTGCGGTTCGCGTCCCAGACCTGGTGGCTTAGAACTCACGCCGGGCGCGTGTGCATGCGTGCCCAAGATCCCGAGAGGAGAATGGAGGAGAAGGGATTGCGGCGTGACCATCCCCCCTGGGGGGTGATTTCTCGCTTTCTGTCTCTATGTCTCTCTCTGTCTGTCTGGCGAGCGCACGCGCCCTATAGCGAAAAAACCTCTCCAATAAATAAATAAACAAACAAACAAACAAACAAAAAAATAAATAAATAAAACAAGCAAGCAAGCAAGCCAGGGTTTAAAAAAAAAAAAAAAGGAACTTGAAATCAAGTTTAAGAAACTCAGGCAATACACAGGAAAGCATGCATCTCTGCATACTGGCTGTGAGTGACGGATCAGGGTGCTGGGGTTACATCACCTGTGAAGGAGCAGTAGTGAGTGGTCTGGGAAGGTCTTGCCGCGTGGCTGGGCCCCACAGGCTGGGCAGAGTTAGGGAGGGATCTGGTCTCCTCTGCTTTGCCCTGGCAGGCCCTCACAGGGGCCTCTCAGGGCCACAGTGCAGGCGTTTGGGCCACACTTTCCCTTCACATGGCCGTGTGTAGTAGATCAGACGCTGTCTCTGGCCTCTTTGGAGAGACCCATTTACCTACTGTTGACTAAATAAAGGCTTAGAGAGGCTTATGGAATAAGGCAGCTTTCACATCAAAGGGCTCTTACAAAACAGCTTGGTGATGAGTTAAGTACAAATGAATCAGAAACAGATGGACTCAATTTCCTAGAAAATACCCTTGGGCTTCAACAAGAAGAGGGAAAGTGCTCAGCCAAAGGCATTGTGGGTTTTTGCTGATCCTAAAATATGCTCAGCGATTTTGCCTGAATCTGAGCCGAGATGTTGGGAATACATCCGGCTCCAAGTCGTAAAGAACTCCAGGCTGGAATTCCTCTCTCTCAAGCCCTCCTGAGCAGCCGCGAAGGAGACCCTACTGACTTTATCCCACCCTGGGTTTGCAAGGCCTGGACAGGAGGTGCCAGTGAGATTTCCCTCCTTCCTGTGTTGCTTCCCTGACTATGACATGTGGGAATTAATTTAGATGATCTCTGAAAGCCTTCTAGCACTGATATTCAACGCCAAATCATAGCAATAAGTGCCAACTTTTGCTACGTGATTCCTTATGTACGTCACTGTTTTAAGGGCTTTCTTGGGACAGCAGATTGGGTAATGGTTACATCACTGGACTCCTGCATGGCCAACCACAGTTCGAGTCCCAGACCCGGAGGTTTGAAATTCATGCCGGGAACATGTGTGTGCCTGAGATATAGTTGCAAAGTGGTTTCTTGCTTTCTGTCTCTTTGTCTCTGGCAAGTGCATGCATCCTATAGCAAAAATCTCTCTTAAAAGAGGGAGAGCCTTTCTAGACATTGGTTTATTTTATATCTTCAGCAGCCCTGGGTTAGAACTATCATTATGTCCATTGTACACATAGGGACACTGAGGCTCAGAGAAGCTATATAACTTATCCTAAGCCCCACAGCTGGTACATGGTGGAGTCTGGATTTTAACCAAGTGGTGAGGCATCTTTTCGTAATTGCTAGTCTGTGAACTCCTGAATTTCTACTCCTATGGCAACCTTCTAGTCCTTGAGGTGATACCAGCCAGTCTCCCCTTAGCCCTGCCTGATACACTACAACTTTGAAATCTTTCAGACCTGGTCAGAGCAACCTTCTGGAAACACCCGTGGTCTTGCTTGCCCTCACTGCCAGGCTCTGTGTTAGATGCTGGGCATGTGGAGCCCTGCTCTCGGGGAGGTGGACAGTGACTGCAGCCCAGGGTGAGGGACACCCAGCACAGGAAGTTCTGGCATAACTGTGAACCCTGACACAGCGGTCTGATGCAGCCCAAGGCACCAGCAGTAGTGAGGCAAGCAGGCAAGATAGGGTGGCACTGCTGAGATTTGGAATGGCTTCCGCCCTGGCAGGGAGGTGAGCAGGAGCAGGGCACGGAGGCCCGAGGTGAGTGCTGGGCAAAGGAGAGGAGGCCAGGGAGATGGTTATGGACCAGCGTCTCCCAGGCCGTCCTTAGGACTTGGTTCTAAGGGAGTCCTGGCTGGACGTGCAGCAGTGGCACCCATGCCCTGTGCTGGCCCTGCATTCCTCCCGTCTGGGGAGGCAAGGCCTCAAGGGAAAATTCACTGCAGGGACTGGTGAGGGAAGTCCGGTAGTCGTGACCTAGTACCCACCGCCCATAGTAGGACCCAGTTCTCTGATTTCTGTCAGCTACAGCTAGAATAGTCTAGAAAGCAAGAATCTGGTTCTTAACACTGGCTGCACAATGGAAGCACCTGGGGAATGTTGGGAAAATGCCACTGTCAGGTCCCCAGCCCAGGCCCTTTCCATGAGTGTCTCTGGGAGCAGAGACCTGGGTCAGTGTCTGCAGGAGCCCCTGTGCACAGCCAGTCTGGAGTCCCTAGGCCAGTGCTTCCCAGGCTTCCATGTGCACACGAATCTTCCTGGGATCTCGCCTTGCCCCAGCCCAGACCTGTGAAATCAGAAAGGGATGAGATGGGGCGCAATCAGGGTATCTGTGTTGTCCATGGGTGCTTCCAAAGTACACTATCTTGAAAACCCTTGGTCCTGGGCAGGCATGTGGTGTGGTAGTTAGGGTGCTGGACTCTCACATGGCTGACCACAGTTCAAGTCCCAGACCCAGAGGCTTGCTTTCTCACTTTCTTTCTCTCATCCTTGTCTCCCTCTGGTAAGTGCACATGCCCTATAGCAAATTAGAGAAGGAAAAAAAGTAAAGGGGCCAGCAGGTAGCATGGCGGTTAAGGTGTTGGACTCGCACATGGCTGACTGCAGTTCAAGTCTTGGACTTGGTAGCTTTCTCTCTCTCTCTCTCTTTCTGTCTCTTTGGTGAATGTGCATGCCCTATAGCAAATTTTTAAAATAATAATAATGACAAATTAAATAATTCTTTTTAAGAAGGGCTGAAGCCCTTCTCGTGAAGTAGCAAGAGTGAGGATCTCTACCACTCCTGGGAGCAGAGACAGGAATAGAATGACACCAGTTTGTGAGACGTGTGACAGGACGCTCCCATTCACCCTTAGCAGGGCGCTGCTCTCGGGGAGCTTACCTGGCCTGGTGGGTAGAACAGCCCAGTAGCGGGTCTCCAAACTCCCAGCTCCACGCTTCTGAGCTCTGTGAGCATCAGGTAAGAGCAAACGACGGAAGAAGAGGTGTACTGAGTGTACTGAGCTTCTGAGCGTTTCCCCCTAGCTTCCAGTCCAGGAGTCCTGATTGCTTATGGTGATAACTCATCTGATTATTCATTTAACAGATATTTATTTGCTGAGAGTCTACTTTGTACCCAGCACTGTGCTGGGCTTTGGGGACACCATGGTGAGCAAAACCAGCCCCACAGGCCTATTGTACCGGGGAGACTGTAGATGGTACGCAAGCACGGGGAACTTGTGATGTGAATTCGGAAGGGGTAGAGAAGCGAGTGTGTTTGGGAAGGTGGTTCTCATGGTGGCCAAGGGAGTTCCCTGAGGAGCTGACAGGGAACCTTGTCCTATGCGATGATGAGGAGCCCATCAGTGCTCTGCAGGGCTGGAGACCACATGGCTGCCTGCAGGTCAGGATCCCCGGCTGACTGAAAACACTCCGGGGCGGGAACCAGCAGTTAGCGTAATGGCTATGTCGCTGGACTCCCACGTAGTCGACCGCGGTTCGCGTCCTGGACCCGGTGGCTTAAAACTCACGCCGGGCGCGTGTGTGTGCGTGCCCAAGATCCCGAGAGGAGAATGGAGGAGAAGGGATTGCGGTGTGACCATCCCCCCTGGGGGGTGATTTCTCGCTTTCTGTCTCTATGTCTCTCTCTCTCTGTCTGGCGAGCGCACACGCCCTATAGCAAAAAACCTCTCCAAAAAAAAAAAAAAAAAAAGAAAAAGAAAACACTCCGGGGAACTACAGGGGTTTCTGGGATCCTAAGGAGCTGGAGGGCTGGGGAGGAGGGACTGTGGCGCCATGAGACCCTGTGGAGGGTGCCTGCAGCTTTTCATGCACGTGCATGTGCTCTCTGTTATTAAAGAGAAAAAGGCTGGCCCATGGCCTAGTGATAAGGAACCAGACCCCACATGGCTGTCCATGCAGCTTGGGTTTTGTGTGTGTGTGTGTGTGTGTGTGTGTGTGTTTATACTTATTTTATTTAACTTTATTTATCATTACATTTTTACTTTTTTAAATGATTTTTTAAAGTTTTTAAAAAGAATTTTTTTTTAAATTTTACTTATTCATTCATTTATTTGAATTTGACCAGAGAGAGAGAAAGAGAGGAAGAGAAAGTGAGGAAGCAAGCCGCCAGGTCTGGCACTTGAACCAGGGTAGGGCATGTGGGAGTCCAGTGCCCTTAACCACCGTGCCACCCCCAGCCCATGTCCATACAGTTAGAATGCTGGATCCAGCAGCTTAAAAAACATGCTGGGCATGTGTGCCCAAGTCCAGGCAGGATAGAGGAAAGGAGGAGAAGGGGTTGTGGTGTGACTACACTCCACTGAGGGTGCTTTCTCCATGTCCCTTTCCCTCATTGTCTCTCAGTCTGTCTCTGGTGAGTACGCATGCCCACTGGCAAATTAAAAATAAGAAGGGGGCCAGCAGGTGCTGTGGCTGGACTCTCAGGTGACTGACTGTAGTTCAAGTCCCAGACCTGGTGGCTTGTTTTCTCATTTTCCGTATCTCTCTCTAGTGAGCACATGTGCCCTATAGCAAATTTAAATAGTAATAATAATAAACTAAAATAAAGAATTCTTAAAATTATAATGGCCTAGGCTGTGGGGTGTTCAGTAGCAAACTTAACTGCTGAGCTGTCGGTGTGGCTAACTGTGGGTTTGGAACCCTGGTTCAGCTGAAAACACCCCAGGCACGTACATGCGTGTCCAAGGTCTTGGGCCAAGAGCCTGATAGGCTGGAGGGGTGGGGAGAGGGGATCACAGCACAAGTTTCTATTAAGGGTGCTTTTTCCTTTTCTTCCTTCTTTTTTTTTTTTTTTTCTGGTTTTTGCTACAGGGTACATGCACTCTTGGAGTGAGACAGAAGAGGCATGTGTGAAATCACCACCTGGGGGATCGGCCACATTGTAGTCCCTTCTCCATTCTCCTCTAGGGATTTTGAGTATGCATGCACACACACTCAGCATGTTTTCAAGCCATTGGGTTCAGGACTAGGACTGCTCCATTGACCATGTGCGATCCAGCCACTTTACCACACCACCAGCTGGCACCCTTCTCACTCCCCCTTTTTTTTTTTATTGGAGAGGTTTTTTTCACTATAGGGCGCATGCGCTCACCAGACAGACAGAGAGAGACAGAGACAGAAAGCGAGAAATCACCCCCCAGGAGGGATGGTCACGCCGCAATCCCTTCTCCTCCATTCTCCTCTCGGGATCTTGGGCACGCACGCACACACGCCCGGCGTGAGTTTTACGCCACCGAGTCCGGGACGCAAACCACGGTCGACTATGTGGGAGTCCAGTGACATAGCCATTACGCTAACTGCTGGTCCCCATCACCCCCCTTTTTTAAGAGAGATTTTTGCTATAGGGCACATGGGCTCACTGGAGAGACAGACAGAAAGTGAAACCGAGCAATAACCCCCTAATGTATTTTCTAGGGTTCCTGAAATATAAAGCCCATTTGCATTGTAATGGCCCGGAGTAAGGAGTAAGTCTTCAGACTTTGGTTATGATAATGACCAACATGGACCATGAGTGAGGGCCATTTGACTCTCACTCAAAGGAAAGAAGGTTTTCATTTCAATATGTAAGATGTTTTGTAGGCTGGAAACTGCTGGTTGTGAGCTCAGAGACTCCAGGCTGAACGGTTCCAGACACCTGAAGAGGAATTTGATTATCTAAGGCCTCACCAATCAAGAATGTCCACGAGATGATCACGCCCTCTTGAACCAATCACTGAATTGATCATGCACCTGGGACCTCTGCCCCTAATTTTGCCCTTAAAAAGGCATGTGGGGGGACCAGCAGTTAGCATAATGGCTATGTCGCTGGACTCCCATGTATTTGACCATGATTCGCATCCTGGACCCGGTGGCTTAAAACTCACGTGGGCGCGTGTGCGTGCATACCCAAGATCCTGACAGGAGAATGGAGGAGAAGGGATTGTGGCGTGGCCATCCCCCCGGGGGGTGATTTCTCGCTTTCTGTCTCTCTGTCTCTCTGTCTGGCTGGTGAGCGCACGTGCCCTATAGCAAAAAAAGACATGTGGGGAACATCTCAGGGAGACCAGGTCTTTTCAGCATGAGCTGCCCGCTCTTCTTGCTTCACGCTTTGCAATAAAGCTGTACTTTTCTTCATTACACCGTGTGCCTATGGCTTGGTTTTATAGCACTTGGGCGAGCGAACCTGATTTGAGTTTGGTAACAAAAGCAAGAAGTCACCCCCGCCCCCGTCCCCCCCTCCCCCCAGGGAGGATGGCAACGCCGCAGTCCCTTCTCCATTTTCCACTCAAGATCTTGGGCACACACGCACCTGTACCCTGTGTGAGTTTTAAGCTGCCAGGTTCAGTACTTGAACCACATTCAACTATGTGGGAGTCCAGTGACCAGTGACGTAACCATTATGCCATCTGCTGGTCCATAAAGACATATATATATATTTTTTTAATAATTTTTAAATTTTTTTTAGAATTATTTTAACTTTATTTATTTATTTATTTATAATTTGATCAGAGAGGGACAGAGTGAAAGCGAGAGAGTGAAAGAGAGAGAGAGAGAGAAAGCGAGAAAGCAAGCCACCCGGTCCAGGACTTGAACCGCAGTCAGCCATGTGGGAGTCCAGCATCCTTAACCACCACGCCACCTGCCGGCCCGCATAAAGATATTTTTAAATTGGCCACAGGACACTTGCTAGAGAGAGACAGGGAGAGAGAGTGAGAAAGCACACCCCCCCCCTCCCCCCCGCCCTCTGCAATGGAGAATGGTCACGCCATAATCCCTTCTCCATTCTCTGGGGATTTGGGGCATGCATGCACCTGGCATGTTTTTTTTTCTTTTCTTTTTTGGAGAGGTTTTTGCTATAGGGCGTGTGCGCTCACCAGACAGACAGAGAGAGAGACAGAGAGACAGAAAGCGAGAAATCACCCCCCAGGGGGGATGGTCACACTGCAATCCCTTCTCCTCCATTCTCCTCTTGGGATCTTGGGCACGCACGCACACGCGCCTGGCATGAGTTTAAGCCACTGGGTCTGGGACGCGAACCACGGTCGACTACATGGGAGTCCAGCGACATAGCCATTGCGCTAACTGCTGGTCCCACACCTGGCATGTTTTATAGCAGCCAGGTGTGGGACTCAAATGACTAGTTAGCTGTGTGGGACCCAGCACCTTAACCACCATGCCACCTGCTGGCCCGTGGGTGCTTCTCTCTCAGTCACACACATGTGCTCTTTATCATGAATAATAATAAAAGGATGGCACATGCAAAGTCCCAGAGGTGACAGCATGTTGCGTGTCTGAGAACTGAAGGGGCTGAGTGGGTGGAGAAGGAGCTCAGGGGTGAAGTGAGGGCGGGTTAGCAGGGTCTGGACACACAGGGCTGTGGTTCCGACGTTTTTGCAGGAGAGCGCCTGCGT
Source organism: Tupaia tana (assembly GCA_026018925.1). Taxonomy (NCBI): domain Eukaryota; kingdom Metazoa; phylum Chordata; class Mammalia; order Scandentia; family Tupaiidae; genus Tupaia; species Tupaia tana. Next base: position 31,515,290 of record JAKSZU010000015.1, read on the forward strand.
TTATCTCCTAGGTAAGAGAATATCAGGCTTCAAGGGAATGAGAGTGAGAACAGCCACACTGGATGTCATGTACATTTCCGGGACGTGGCCCTAGAGTTTAAACTCAGATATGACCTGGGGTAAGTCAGTGTCCCTCCAAGAACCTCAGTTTTCCCTGGTGGGAGGATTGGCCCAGTTACAAGGTGTCCTGGCAGCCTCTAGCCATCCACACCTAAACTGCAGATGAAAACGTGTCCACCGCTCCCGTGGCGGTGACAGTGAAAGCCTTTGGAAGCCCTGTCGCTGACATTTGTTCATAATTGAGTGAAGCCCTTGCTCTTCTTGACTCTGCTGTTGTCCCCAGGGCAGGCGACCAGTAAATACTGATTTACTGAGGCTGAACTGGCCTTACTTCCCATCTGTCTTCATCCCAGGAGAAAGAGGTTTGCTCTGTACAGCGGCTGGGGAGGCGGGCAGGAGGGGGCGGGGGGGCGACGTGGCTGTGCGCTGGGCTGGGGACAGTGAGGCCCAGGCTGGCCCTGGGACAGTGTCATTTTTTATGAATGATTTCCTGACAGGTAGAGAAGCTGACTCAGCCGGCAGCCTCCCGTGGGCTGGTGTGCTGGCCTGCTTTTCCGGAGCCCAGTGCTAATCTGCCCGGGGCAGCTGCTCCAGGGAAGGAAGGGCCCCCAGATCCCTGGGGAGGGTAACTGTGGATCTTTGACGGTTTTTCTCCCCCCAGAGCTTTTCTTAGCTTGTCCGGGGTGGGCTGTGGGGGAGGGAGCAGGATACACCCAGCCTCTCCTCCCCTCCCCCCTCCCCCTCAAAGGCCTGCTGTCAGCAGCTTTCAGCTCCACTGTGGCCTCCGCCCCCTGCACTGCCAAGGACAGACACTGTGGGAGGGGGAGCGGCTCTCCCCAAACACTGTGCCCAGCAGGCCCCTGCAGCCAGGCCTGGAACCCAGGAGGCTCCAGACGGGTGGGGCAAGGACTGAGCCCCCAGGAAAGCAGAGAGGCAGAGGCGGGGAGGGGTCCTGCCTTGTACATTTATGCTCCAGCCCTGGAGCTCTAGTCTCAGAAAAAAATTTTTTAAGGAATTCTTTTTATTGGGACTGGCAGGTGGCCTGTTGGTGAAGGGTGCTGGACTCCCACATGGCCGACCGTGGTTCGAGTCCTGGACCTGGTGGCTTACTTTCTCACTTTCCCTCGTTTTCTCTTTCACTCTGTCCCTCTCTGGTTAAATTAAGATAGATAGATAGATAGATAGATAGATAGATAGATAGATAGATAGATAGATAAAGTAACATTTAAAAAAGAAGTAAGCCAGCTGGAGGGAATTTGTGGAATGTCTGACCACCTCCTGGGCTTCAAGAATGCTGCCGGCAGCCTTTGCAGAGCAGAACTCTCCATCCTAAGGCACCTTATTTCACTGAATTCTTACTGTATAAAGAGGCAGTTATTACCTGCCCCTTTCTTTCAGATGAAGAAACTGGCTCAGAGGGGGTTCATCTGCCCAAAGTCATACAGCAGCTAAGTGAGGGAGTGTGGCTTCAAACCAAGCCTGCCCGGCTCCACAGCCTCTTCTTACTCTTCACGCCCTGCCGCTTGCAGGCAACGCCCATGAAGAGGGTAAATTTGGAGAGAAAAGCCCTCTTGTTGGGCACCGGAAAAGTGGGGGCCGGAGGACTGAGGGACTTGGGTCTAACTTGCTGCAAGATCTTGGGCAGGTTGTCTTTTCTTGGCCACCCCCCCCCCCCATCTATACCACAAATGGTTTAACTGGGCGCTTTGGGGATCCCTGCTGGCGTCAACGTCCTTTCCTGAACTGCCCTCGCCAAAGCTCAGGTTCCGAGGGGGCTGGACCCTGCTTGCCTCAGAATGGGCCTGCCAGAGCAGCTTCCCACAGTTCCTCTTTCAAAAGGCATTTCCTCCTGACTACATGGGAGTTCAGCTAAGCGAGAAAGGCTGAGCCTTCCTGGCCTTGACTGGAAGGGCCCGTGTCACCTTGGACAAGTCACTGTCTGCCCAGACCTCAGGATCAAGACCATGCCCTGGCTCTGTCCTAGAGGCTGTGGGGGGAGGGGAGGTCATGGGTGTAGAGGCTCTGGGACGTACTTATGGAAAGAGCCACCAAGGTCCCCTCTCAGGAGTCCCTTGGATTGGGCCTGCTGTGATGATCAACACATGGGAGCAATTTGCAGGCAGCTGGGGGCCACTAGGAGCCAGTTGCCAAGGCATCTGGGGCCAGCCTCCTTCCACTAGTCCCTGCAGGCCCAGTCAGACCCCCTACCTCAGGCTGGTCTTGTGCAAGCCTCAGGGAGGGACCACCCCCTGGAAGGGACCTCCCCCTGCGAGCCTAGAGCAGCAGAAACAGCAAGGGCTTCTGGGGATGCTGGAAATGAGGTCTGGAGCTCATGGCGCTCAGTTTGCATGTCAGCAAGGTCAACTACCACGGCTGCCTGGAAGCTCTTCTCAGTGTGCCAGGAGGGGCATCCTGGACCCTCTCTGCTTTCTTGTCTGGGGGCCTAACAGCAAGTCGCTCACCTCTAGCCTCAGTTTCCCCATCTCTGAAATAGGAACGGTGCTTACTCTGGGGCTGCTGGAGGAGTAACCGTAGCAAAGCTCCTACAGTGAGCCAGTCAGTGCAGCCACGGCTGCCGGCTACCGGCATGGCTGTTATTGTCATTGGCATCACGTCCTGCCAGTCCCTCCTGTATTACGCGATGCTGTCCCCAGGAGATGACCACCCCTTCATTTCATCAGAGAGTCAGCTACCTGCATGGTGCTTTTTTTTTTTCTTTTTTTAAGAATTATATATTTGGGGGACCAGCAGTTAGTGTAATGGCTATGTCGCTGAACTCCCATGTAGTTGACCACGGTTCAAGTCCCAGACCTGGTGGCTTAGGCTCACACTGGGCACGTGTGCGTGCATGCCCACCCAAGATCCCGAGAGGAGAATGGAGGAGAAGGGAGTGTGGCATGGCCATCCTGCCTGGGGGTTAATTTCTCGCTTTCTATCTCTCCGTCTCTCTTTCTGGTGAGCACACGCGCCCTATAGCAAAAACCTCTACAAAAAAAAAAAAAAAAAAAAAGAATTATTTATTTGGAGCCAGCAGGTGGCGTGGTGGTTAAGGGCGCTGAACTCACACATGGTCAACCACAGTACGAGTCCCAGACCCGGTGGCTTGCTTTTTCACTTTCTCTCTTTCTCACTCCCTCTCTCCTTGGTCCAATTAACATAAATAAAGTTAAATAAAATAATTCTTTAAAAAAATAATTATTTAGTTAGTTTTATTTATCATTATTACTATTTTATCATTTGCTACAGGGCATGAATGATCACTAGAGAGAGACAGAAAGAGGGAAAGTTAGGAGTCCAATACCTTAACCACCATGCCATCTGATGGCCCTACTTTTTTTTTTTTAAATAAACCTTCTTCCCCAAATGGGGCAAGGTCATGCCACAATTCCTTTTTCTCCGTTTCTCCATCCTGTCAGGATGTACACACACATGCCCAGCATGTTTTTCTAGCCACTGGTGCCAGAATTCAAACCATGGTTGGCCATGTGGGAGCCAGCTCCCAACACACAGCACTTAATCACTGCGCTCCAGGGCTGGCCCACTTCATAGGTCTGTCTTCCCAACCAGATGGTGAACTCCTAGACTTCTAGGATTCTGGAATGCTGACGCATGTTTCAGCCAACACCCATTATTACTATTTTGTTGTTTTGGTTTGGTTTTCGCCATAGGGCACATATGCTCACTAGGGAGAGAGACGGGGGAGGGAAAATGAGAAATCACCACGCGGGGGGATGGCCACACCACAATCCCCTTTCCTACATTCTCCTCTTGGGGTTTTGGACAGGCACACACGTGTCCAGCATGATTTATTAAGCTTCCAGGTCTGGAACTCAAACTGCAGTCAACCATGTGGAAGTCCAGTGCCTTAACCACCACGCCACCTACTAGCCCCCATTACTATTATTTTTAACATTTATTTATTTGTCCATGAGAGAGACAAAGAGATGGAACCCCCAACAGGGTCCTCACACCAGGTTCTATCCCCAGATGGCCCTGGGTTTTAGATCCTGGGCACATGCATGCCCAGCAAACCCAGGGAAGTCTCCGGACTGAGCGGGGAACCTTCCCACCTTCCCACGTGGGCCAGCCTCACAAAGCTTTGTGTCTCATCACCATGCCACCTTCAGGCAATGACCATTATTACCGGAAGGATGTGTCAGCAGTCTTAGGAGGGGAGGAAGAGAGGCACCCCCCACCCTCCCCCCATACTATTCTGTGCTTCTCCTCTGCCTGGGATTCCTCTTCCTCGGGGGAGAGGGGTGCCATGGTCATCCCAGAAGCTCTGTCACACCAGGAGAAGCCAGTGTTACCCGGACTGCCTAGGGAAGGGCCTGCTGCTCCCCCTCCACCCACGCTGGCCCCAGACTGTACTGGTGGGGTCTGCTCCTCTGCCAACGCTGATACTCTGGCCCCCAGGAGGTCCAGAGCCATTCACCATCACATCCTCCTCTGCTTGTCTTTCTAGAAGACTCCATACCTAGGAGGTGCTTGACATGTATTTGATATGGGGTGATATCTCACAGGCACTAATAAGGTAGATTGGAGAACCTGGTCAACTTTTTTTTTAAGAATTATTTTATTAGGACCAGCAGTTAGCATAATGGCTATGTCGCTGAACTCCCATGTAGTCGACCACAGTTCGAGTCCCGAAACCGGTGGCTTAAACTCATGCCGGGCACCTGTGCATGCATGCCCAAGATCCCAAGAGGAAAATGGAGAAGGGATTGCAGCGTGGCCATTCCCTCTGGGAGGTGATTTCTTGCTTTCTGTCTCTCTGTCTCTCTGGCAAGTGCACAGGCCCTGTAACAAAAACCTCTCAAAAAAGAAAAAAAAAAAAGAAAAGAAAAGAAAAGAAAAAAGAATTATTTTATTGGGGACCAGTGGATGGCATGGTAGTTAAGGCACTAGGCACTCCCACATGGCCTACCGTGGTTCGAGTTCTGGACCTAGTGGCTTGCTTTCTCACTTTCCCTCTCTTTCTCTTTGGCCAAAATAAAATAAATGAATGAACAAATACAATTAAACAAATAATTTTTAAAAATTGTTTTATTGAAGTTTATTTATTTATTTATTTATTTTTAATTTGACTAGAGAGAGAATTATTTTAGGGTCGGTAGGTGGCATGGTGGTTAAAGGCACTGTATTCCCACATGGCTGACCACGGTTCAAGTACCAAACCTGGCAGCTTAGTTTCTCATTCTCTTTCTCTCTCACTTTGTCCCTTCTGGTCAAATAAAAATAAATAAATAAATAAATGTAAATAAAATAATTCTTTTATAAAAAATAGATTAAATGAAAAATAAAATAAAGTAAAAATAATTCTTTAAAATGTTAAATAAAATAACTCATTTAAAAAAATTATTTATTCTATTACTATTTTTAATTTTTATTTTTTTGGGGGGAGAGGTTTTTGCTATAGGGCACGTGTGCTTGCCAGGAAGACAGAGAGAGACAGAAAGTGAGAAATCACCCCCCCAGGGGGGGATGGCCACGCCGCAATCCCTTCTCCATCCTCCTCTCGGGATCTTGGGCATGCACGCACATGCGCCCGGCGTGAGTTTAAGCCACCCGGTCTGGGACGCGAACCACAGTCAACTACGTGGGAGTCCAGCGACATAGCCATTACGCTAACTGCTGGTCCCTTTTTTATTCTTTTTTTGTAAGAATTATTTTATTTTACTTTATTTTAATTTGACCAGAGAGGGATAGAGAAAGAGTGAAAGTGAGAAAGCAAGCTGACAGATTCAGGACTCAAACCACAGTCAACCATGTGGCAGTCCAGCGCCCTTTACCACCATGCCTCTTGCCGGCCCCAATAATTTTTTAATTTTTTTTTTTTAAGAATAAGTTTTTGGGGCTGGCAGGCAGCGCAGTGGTTAAGGCCACTGAACTCCCACATGACTGACCATGGTTTGAGCCCTGGACCTGGTGACTTGCTTTCTCACCCTCTCTCTCTCTCTCTCACATACACACACACACACACACACACACTCTGTCCCTCCTTGGTCAAATTTAAAAAATATAAATAAATAAATAAAAGTGAAAGAAAATAATTTATTAAAAATAATAAGTTTGGGAACCAGCAGCTAGTGTAATGGCTATGTCGTTGGACTCCCACGTAGTCGACCGTGGTTCGCGTCCCAGACCCGGTGGCTTAAAACTCACGCCGGGCGCGTGTGCGTGCGTGCCCAAGATCCCGAGAGGAGACTGGAGGAGAAGGGATTGCGGCGTGACCATCCCCTCTGGGGGGTGATTTCTCGCTTTCTGTCTCTCTGTCTCTCTCTGTCTGTCTGGCGAGCGCACGCGCCCTATAGTGAAAACCTCTCAAAAAAAAAAAAAAAAAAGAATAAGTTTTTATTTAACTTTATTTATTTAAATTTGACTAGAGAGGGACAGAGCAAGAGAGAGAGGGAAAGTGAGAAAGCAAGCCACCAGGTCTGGGTCTCAAATCATGTTTGGCTATGTGGGAGTCCAGTACCATTAACTACCATACCACGTGCCAGCCCCAAGTTTTAAAATTATTTATTTGTGGGACCAGCAGTTAGCGTAATGGCTGTGTCACTGGACTCCCACGTAGTTGACCGCGGTTCGAGTCCCGGACCCGGCGGCTTAAACTCACGCCGGGCGCGTGTGCGTGCGTGCCCAAGATCCCAAGAGGAGAATGGAGGAGAAGGGATTGCGGCGTGGCCATCCCCCCTGGGGGGTGATTTCCTGCTTTCTATCTCTCTGTCTCTCTCTGTCTGTCTGGCGAGCGCACGCGCCCTATAGCAAAAACCTCTCCAAAAAAAAAAAAAAAAATTATTTATTTGTTATTATTAATTAATTAATTTGTTTTTAATTTGACCAGAGAGGGACAGAGCAAGAGAGAGAGGGAAAGTGAGAAAGCAAGTTGCTAGGTCTGGGACTTGACCCGTGGTTGGTTATGTGGGAGTCCAGTGCCCTTAACCACCATGCCACCTGCCGGCCCTAAATTTTAAATTTATTTATTATTATTATTTATTTGAGTTTTTTTTTAAACTTTTTTTTATTTTTAAATAATTATTTTACTTCAACTTTATTTATTTATTTTAATTTGACCAGAGAGGGACAGAGAGAGAGAAAGAGAGGAAAAAGTGAGAAAACAAGGCACCAGGTCTAGGACTTGAACCATGGTTGGTTATGTGGGAGCCTACTGCTCTTAACCACCACACCACCTACTGTCCCCAAGTTTTTAAATTACTGTTAACATTTTAAAAATAATTATTTATTTATTATCATTATTTTTCTGTTTGACCAGATAGCGACAGAGTGAGAGAGAGAGAGAAAATGAAAAAGCAAGCTGCCAAGTCCAGGACTTGAACTGTGGTCAGCCATGTGGGAGTCCAGAGCCTTTAACTACCATGCCATCTGCCAGTCCCTTAAATGATTATTAATTAATTAATTTTTAAAAGTTTTTTTTTTTTTTTTTTTTTTTTTTTTTTTTTTTTTTTCCATAGGGTACATGCACTGGCTGGAAAGAGACAAAGAGGGAAAGTAAGAAATCACCCCCCAGGGGCAATGGCCATTCCCCTATCCCTTGTCCTCCTGGGATTTTGGGCAGACATACACATGTGCCTGGTGTGATTTTTAAGCCACTGAGTCTGGTACTTGAACACCGGATGGCCATGTGGGAGTCTAACACCTAACCACTATTGCCACCTGCTGGCTCCCATGATCAATTAAAAAAAAATGCTGCTAGACGGAGCATGTGCTTGCTAGAGAGAGACAGAGAGACGGAAAGAGAGGAAGAGGGAGAGAGCAGCCCCACGGGGAACAGGTTGCGATCCTGTTCCATATCTCCATCCTATTGGGATTTAGGATACACATACACAGGAGCCTGAACCGCTCTCAAGCCACCGGGTCTGGGATCCAAACTGTGGGCTCAACCATATGGGATCCAGCTGCCTCTAAAGACCACTCCATAGAGGTAGCCTGAGTCAGCCAAATATCCTCTGAATTCCCAAAGACTTTTTTACCCCCCAATTTCTTTCTTTCTTATTTTAATTGCCAAACTGCACCTGCAGTTACAGGAGCAAGATGGAGGGGGAGGAAGTACCCTCCATGGGGCATGGTCACACCGCAATCCCTTCTCCTCCATTTCTCTATCCTGTTGGGATTTCGGGCACACACACACATGCACCTGTTTCTCATGCCCCTGGGTCCGAATGCAAACTGTGCAGCCGGCCATGTGGAGTCCACCCCCCTTGACCTCCATGCCGCAGGCTGGCCCTACTATTTTTAATTATCAGAGGGTGCATGTGCTCACCAGAGAGGGAAGGCGCCTGGTCACCTGCAGTCCTTTCTCGTCTACCTCTTCATCCCCATCTGGATCTTATGCGTGCACACACATACACACACCTGTTGTGTTTTCAAAGCACGGGGGCTGGAATTTGAGCTGCAGTTAGCCCTAGGATCTGGCTCCCTACACATAGACAGCACTTAACCACTATCCCGGAGGGCCAGCTAAAGATATTTATTTATTTATTTATTTATTTATTTATTTACACACACACACACACACACACACACAATGTGTGTGTGTGTGTGTGTGTGTATATATGTGTGTGTGTGTGTGTGTGTGTGTGTGTGTGTATATATATATTTATATATATATATATTTTAAGAATTAACCACCATACCACTGGCTGGCCCCAAATCACTCTTTTTTTTTTTTTTTTTTTTTTTAAAGATCCATGCCTACTCTTTTTTAAAAAAATATTTATTTAATTTTATTTATTTATTCATTCATTTCTTTTCATTTGACCAGAGAGAGACACATAGAGAGAGAGAGAGGGAAAGTGAGACAGCAAGCCACCAGGTCCGGGACTCAAACTGTGGTTGGCTATGTGGGAGTGTCCAGCACCTTCACCACCACGCCACCTGCTGGTCCCCTTTTTGTTTTTCTTTTTAAGAATTATTTTATTTAACTTTTTATTTCTCCATTTATTTATTTATTTTAATTTGACCAGAGAGGGTCAGAGTGAGAGAAAGAAAGAGAGAAAATGAGAAAGCAAGCCACAAGTTTCGGGATTTGAACCACGGTTGGCCATGTGGGAGTCCAGCGCCTTTAACCACCATGCCACTTGCTGACCCCCAAATCACTCTTTTGTGGATGGAACTCATTACTTATGTAGTCTTTCATTTATCTCATTCTTTGTAGAAATATATATTATAAATGATATGTATAATATACAACACACAGACATTTAACAATCAGAGAGAACTAGAGACTTGACTTTTTTGTTTTAAGAAGGGATTGCAGTGTGGCCATCCCCCCTGGGGGGTGATTTCTCGCTTTCTGTCTGTCTCTCACAGCGCACCTGCCCTACAGCAAAAACTTCTCCAAAAAAAAAAAAAAAAAAAAGAATTATTTTATTTAACTTTATTTATTTATTTATTTTGGAGAGATTTTTCGCTATAGGGCGCGTGCGCTCGCCAGACAGAGAGAGAGAGACAGAGAGACAGAAAGCGAGAAATCACCCCCCACGGGGGATGGTCACGCCGCAATCCCTTCTCCTCCATTCTCCTCTCGGGATCTTGGGCACGCACGCACACGCACCTGGCGTGAGTTTTAAGCCACCGGGTCCAAACTTTATTTATTTTAATTTGACCAGAGAGAGAGAGAGAGAGAGAGAGAGAGAGAGGGAGGGGACTTTTTTTTTAATTGCTAGAGGGAGCATGTGGTCACCTTAAGGAGACAGAGAGAAAAGGAAAGAGAGAGAGAGAAAGCACTTCCCAGTGGGGTGTGGCCACACTCCCATTCTGTCTCCCCCATTTCTCTATCCTGTCTGGATTTGGGGCATTCAAACCCATGAGTCCTGCGTGTTTTTCAAGCTGCTGGGACTGGGATTGAAACTGTGCTCAGCCATGTGGGATCTGATTCCCTTTACCACTATGCTGCAGGGCCACCCTGACATGCGTTTGCCTGAGATAGAGAGAGAGAGGGAAAGTAAGAAATCACCCCCAGGGGGATGACTGCACCACAATTCTTTCTTCATTCTCCTTTTGGGATTTTGGGAACACACACACACACACACACACATCCAGCATGATTTTCAAGCAACCTCGTCCAGGACTCAAACCGCAGTCAACCAAGTGGGAGTTCAGTGCCTTAACCACTATGCAACCTGAGGCCCTGACTTTTTTTTTTTAATAAAGTTTATTTATTTATCTCTCCCATAAGCAAAAGAGAGAGAGAGAGGAAGAAAAGGCATCCCAACAAGGTAACAGGGACCAGCAAATGGCGTAAATGGCGGGACCAGCAGTTAGCGTAATGGCTATATCGCTGGACTCCCATGTAGTGAACTGTGGTTCGCGTCCCGGACCCCGTGGCTTAAAACTCACGCCAGGCGCGTGTGCGTGCATGCCCAAGATCCCAAGAGGAGAATGGAGGAGAAGGGATTGCGGCCTGGCCATCCCCCCTGGGGGGTGATTTCTTGCTTTCTGTCTTTCTGTCTCTCTCTGTCTGTCTGGCAAGCGCACGTGCCCTATAGCAAAAACCTCTCCAAAAAAAGAAGAAAAAAATGGCGTAAATGGCTATGTTGCTGGACTCCCATGTAGTTGACTGCTGTTCAAGTCCCGGACCCAGTGGCTTAAATTCACACCAGGCGTGTGGGCATGCATGCCTAAGATCTGAGAGATGAATGGAGGAAAAGGGATTGCAGCGTGGCCATCCCCCCCTGGGGGGTAATTTCTTGCTTTCTGTCTGTCTCTTTCTGTCTTACTGGCGAGCGCAAGCGCCCTATCAAAAGAACCTCTCCAAAAAAAAAAAAAAAGGTTACAGGGTATTGACACTATAATCTACCCCAGCCCTCAGCCAGCCCCTGGTCCTGAGTTAGCTGGTATGTGTTCAGTGCACTCAGGGAGTTGAACCATACTTGCCATGTGGGGTCTGGCCTCTCTCTCTCTCTTTTTTTTTAGAGAGAGAGATTTTTCTTTTTTTTTTTTTTTTTTTTTTTTTTTTTTTTTTTTGAGAGGTTTTTCGCTATAGGGCGCGTGCGCTCGCCAGACAGACAGAGAGAGACATAGAGACAGAAAGCGAGAAATCACCCCCCAGGGGGGATGGTCACGCCGCAATCCCTTCTCCTCCATTCTCTTCTCGGGATCTTGGGCACGCACGCACATGCGCCCGGTGTGAGTTGTAAGCCACCGGGTCCGAGACGCGAACCGCGGTCGACTACGTGGGAGTCCAGCAACATAGCCATTACGCTAACTGCTGGTTCCCTAGAGAGAGAGATTTTTGTTTTGGGGCATATGTACTCACTGGAGAGACAGAGAGACAGAAAGTGGAAATCACCCCCCAGGGGGATGTGGCCATACCGCAATCCCTTCTCCTCCATTCTCCTCCTGGGCACACATGCGTGCATGTAAACACATATGTCTGGTGTGAGTTTTATTTATTTGTTTTATTTATTTATTTTTGAGAGAGTTTTGGTATAGGGCATGAGCGCTCGCAGGGAGAAAGAGAGACATAGAGATACAGAAAGTAAGAAATCACTCCCCAGGGGGATGGCCACGTCGCAATCCCTTCTACATTCTCCTCTTGGGATCTTGGGCACCCACACACAGGTGCCCAGTGTGTGCTCCATTACACCATCTGCTGGTCCCTTGGCATGAGGTGTTTTTTTTTTGTTTGTTTTTGTTTTTTTTTTTGGTGAGGTTTTTGCTATAGGGCACGTGTGCTCTTCAGGAAGACAGAGAGAGACAGAGAGACAGAAAGTGAGAAATCAGGACCAGCAGTTAGCGTAATAGCTATGTCGCTGGACTCCCATGTAGTCGACCGTGGTTCGAGTCCCAGAGCTGGTGGCTTAAACTTACACGGGCGTGCGTGGGTGCGTGGCCAAGATACCGAGAGGAGAATGGAGAAGGGATTGTCGGCATGGCCATCATCCCCCCTGGGGGGTGATTTCTCGCTTTCTGTCTCTCCGTCTCTCTCTGTCTTTCTGGCGAGTGCACACATCCTATAGCAATAACCTATCAAAATAAAAAAAAAGTTTTTAAATAAAGTGAGAAATCACCCCCCAGGGGGGATGGCCGCACCACAATCCCTTCTCCTCCATTCTCCTCTCTGGATCTTGGGGCACACACACACGTGCCCAGCGTGAGTTTAAGCCACTGGGTCCAGGTCTCACACCGCAGTTGACTACATGGGAGTCCAGCAACATAGCCATTACACCAACTGCTGGTCCCGCTTGGCACGAGTTTTAAGCCATCCAGTACAGGATCCAAACCATGGTCGACTATGTGGGAGTCCAGCAATGTAACCACTACACTATCTGCTGTCGGGCTTCTCTTGAGCAGTGTTACTGCTGTGCCTTGGAGCTAGTCCAAGACATCTGCAAGCTTCCACTGCCGCAGCAGGCTGAGCTAGAACTGGAGCTAGAGGGATACAAATTAGAGGTGAAACTAATGTGAGGAGCTAGGTTCAGGGCTCTTGGGGGCCGCAGTGCTCTCAGCATTTTCGTGTTTTTCAGCAGCTCTTCACAAGCAGCGGTGAGGGCCAGAAAACCCAGTGTGCCGAAGGAAGGAGAATCGCCTGTCTCACGATGGAAGCTGCCTGCCTGTTGGTGCTCAGGGAGCCAGGTGGTCCAGGGCAGTGTCCAACCTGCTACCATTTCCCGGCACTGGCCTAGGAACAGGGATCCAACTCAACCAATGTTCATTAAGCACAGGGCTTCCAAGATGGTATGATGCCAGGGTGGACATGTGCCCTACAGTGGGTGATTAAGAATTTTTATTATTCAGGGCCAGCAAGTGGCGTGGTGGTTGGGGTGCTGGACTCCCACAGGACTGTTCATGGTCAGAGTCCCAGACCTGGCGACTTACTTTCTCACTTCCCTCTCTCTCTGTCTCTCCTCTGGTTAAATTAAAACAAATAAATAAAAATAAATACAATTGAATAAAGAATTCTTTAAAAATAGAGAATTTTATTTTATTTATTTATTTATTTATTTTTGCCATACGACACATGCAATCACCGGAGAGAGACAGAGAAAGTGAGGAATTACCCCCTAAGAGGGGATGGTCATGCCACAATCCCTTCTCCCCTCAGGATTATGGGCATGCACGCACACATGTCTGGTGTGATTTTCAAGCCATTGGGTCTGAGACTTGAACTGCTATCAGCCAAGTGGGAGTCCAGTGCATTAACCACCATGACACCTGCTGGCACCTAGAACTGTTTGAACAAAGAGTTGGGCACCCAAGAGGTGACACGAAGGGAAGCTACAGGGCCATGCGCGAGTCACCTGGTTCCATGCCTGTTCCTCAGCCTGTCAGACTGTCCTGCGCGGCCACGGCCCTGCTTTTCCTCCTGCCAAGTCTGGCCGGCCTGTCTGTCACTCCACTCCCTCTGCTACTCTGGCCTCCTGCAGCCTCGCAGGTAGCCCTGCAAGGGTTCTCAGCTGTTGTCAGCTCACTGTCTTCACCCCCAGGTGCCTCCCCTTCACCTGTCTCTGCCCTGAGCTCGATCCTTGACATCACCTGCAAGTAGGTGTCTATTTGTTGCCCTCCTCATTGTCTCTCTCTCCCTGGGCCAGAGCTTGGCCCTGAATACATATTGTCTAATGGCGTGGTGGTTGAGCCGCTGGATTCCCACACGGATCTCACCAAGTGGGATCTGGTTTCTCTAGCACAGCTCATTGCCACGCGCTAGGATCCTGCCCGCTGGGTGGTTTGACCTAAGCCCCTCTAGATGAAGGTGAGAAATCCTCACCTGGACTCCTTTAGGTGGAGACACAAAGTGGGGTGTGTGGGTGGGAGACAGGTGGTAGGAACTGTGACCCATGAGGGGGGCCCCAAACCGAGGCAGAATGAGACACAGAGACCCAAGGGAGAAGGAAAACTGTTGGGGTCACAGAAGACAGGAGGGAAGGAAAGGTTGGGTCTGGAGACATGGACGTAGGCGAAGGCCAAGCATCTGGAAGCTGGCCGGAGAGGACGGCAGGGTTGAGGCCTGCGGACTGGGTCTGTTTCCCGTAGTTAGTTCTCTCTGGGCCCTGAGTCCCTTCTCTCCTATGGGGTGGATTTTGGTGTTGACTGTGCAGAGTCTCAGTTTCCCCATCTTGTCATAGGAACAATGATTTATAGGATCTGTTTGTCCTGAGGCCCAAGGACGACGTCAGGGGAGTCAAGTTTCAAATCCCAGTGAGCTGGATCCTGCCTTGACTGGACAGAAATAAGCTCTGCAGGAAGACAGAAGGCGCCAGGTGCGATGGCCTTTTTTTGTGTTTTTGGAAGGGGAGTTGTTTGGGATGAAGGGCAGAGAGGACACAAAAAATGTAGATATCGTCTTTAATAAAAGCTTTGGGGGTGGGATGAAGTGAAAGATTGGAATGTTCTTTGTGAAGGGCCAGGTATTGTCATTTAAATCCAGGTGCTCTGAGCTAACCCGACAGGGCGCCGATGCAAAAGCGCCTCCTGGTGGTTGATTCTAGAAACACTGGTTATTTTCTGGCTTGCTTTTTTTTAAAGAAAAAAAAAACCTTTTTTTTAGCTCTATTTATTTATTATTTGATCAGAGAGAGACAGAACGAGAGAGAGGAAAGTGAAAAAGCAAGCCACCAGGTCCAGGACTCGAACCGCAGTTGGCCATGTGGGAGTCCAGCGGCTCTAACCACCATGCAACCTGCAGGCCTTCTGACTTGCTTTTTCTGCACCTTTTTTTTTTTTAAAGGTTTTTGCCATTTTGTTTTTCTTCACGGGTTTTGCCCATGCAGTCACCATAAAGAGAGAGAGAGGGAAAGTGCAGAATCACCCCCCTGGGGAAGGGCCACGCTGCAATCCCCTCTTCATTCTCCTCTCAGGATTTTGGGTACACACATGCACACTTGTCTGACATAATTTTTCTTTCTTTTTTTTTTTTTTAAAGAATTATTTATTTGAGGCCAGCAGATGGCATAGAGGTTTTGTAGCTGGGCTCCCACTTGGTCGACAGCAGTTCAAGTTCGGGACCCAGTGGCTTGAAAATCATGCAGGGGACCAATGGTTACGTCGCTGAACTCCCACATAGTTCATTATGTTTCGAGTCCCAGACCTGGTGGCTTAAACTCATGTTAGGCACACGTGCATGTGTGCCCCAAATCCCAAAGAATGGAGAAGGGATTGCAGCGTGGTCATCCCCCTTCCGGGGGTGACTTCTCACTTTCTGTCTCTCTAATGACTGCACGTGCCCTGTAGCAAAAATCTCTCTCTCTAAAAAAAAAGGGCACTTGCCCTATACCAAAAATCTCTCAAAAAACTACAAGGGGTCAGCAGGCGGCATGGAGGTTAAGGTGTTGGATCCCACATGGCCAGCTTCACAATTCAGTCTCAGACCCTGAAGCTTGAGAATCACACTGGGTACGTGTGCATGTCCAAAATCGGGGAGGAGAGTGGAAGAGAAAGTATTGTAGCTTGGCCATCTCCCCAGGGGGTGGTGATTTCTCACTTTCCTTCTCTCTCTCTCTCTGTCTCAGGCAAACTCAAGTGCCTATAATAAAAACTAATAATAATAATATAAAAACCGACAACAAACCAGTTGTTGTGGGCAGTGTTGCCCTTAGAGGCCTGCGAGGTGAGTGTGGTCAGATCCTTTCACAGCTGGGCGGGGGGGGGGGGGGGGGGGGGGGAGGGGGGGGGGGAGGGCAGTCGCTGGGGAGTGCCGCAGCCAGCGGGGCTCAGCTATCTTTTCTTCCCAAGCCCGTCTGATCCCCCAAACCCTGCCCCTCCCACCTTCCAGCTGCAGCTTCTTCACTTCAGCAACCCGCAGCCCGGAGTGGCTAGCGTTGGGCAGACTCTGCTGCTTCGTGTTGGGGACACCAGAATGAACAAAACGCTGATGTGCCACCCCACCTCCACCCTGTGCCCTAGAAGAATCTCATAAATAAATGTGTCGTTGCATGAGGCGCCCAACGGCCGGGGCAGGAGGCACAGATGAGCGTGGGGTCAGGAGCTTGCAAACCCGCAGGCGCGGGTCACCAGGGCTTGCGCGCTGCGTCGCCAGCGCGTCTTTATCCCGAGCGCGTGGGGTGGCGCCTGCGAGAGCCGCAGAGGGGTCAGTGTGTGCTTTTGAAGCTGCAGTCTCCCAGTCCCTCGCTGGCCCCTGGAGCCCCACGGGCCTCTGCCCACGGGCCTGTGGGGGCTGGGGCTCCCCCGACGAGGCGGTTGAGCCCACCCCGGGCACCGAGGGCTGAAGCGCCGGCACTTCCGCCCGTGCTCTCCCTGTGGTTGGCGGATGGGGCCAGTCGGGACTGCGGCGAGGGCAGCTGCTGTCCCAGCAGGGGCTGCAGGCCTCCCGCTGCGGCTTATCTGTGGCTCGGAAGGCCCAGCGCAGCCTCTTCCTGCCATCAGGCCCCACCCTGGCTTATCAGTAGGGAATCTTCCCTGGGCTTCCGCCCACTTCCTCCCCCAGCCTGGCTGTGAAGTGGGATAAAGGGCGGTGCCCTTACTACCCAGGGGCCTGGGCCACGAGGGGCTTCTGTTATGGAGGCTCACCGCAGCCTGTGTCCCTGCTGGTCTCCATTCTTCCCCTCCTCAAGCCCTGCTGGGTCTTGGAAGCCTGCTCTTCGCCAGCATTTACCAGCCGCCCACCCGGGCCAGCTCTAGGCCAAAGGAGCTGCAGAGGTCGCTGGGACTCGGCCCAGTGGGAGGCAGCAGGCAGGTGGGGGGGACAGCGAGCGAGGCACTTCTCTGGAGTTGGGGCAAAGGGCCGCAGAGGAGGAAGCAGAGGCCGGGATGCAAGGCTGCCTCCCCTGGGCTGCTGAATCCCGGGCTGGGATGAGAATTTGAGGGAGATCAGAGTGGACAGAGTTGGAACCAGCAGGTGGTGTAATGGTTGTTACTGGACTCCCACGGAATGGACCACGGTTCCAGTCCCAGACATGGCTGCTTAGAACATGCCGTTTGTTGCTTTCTCACTTTCTCTTTCACTCTGTCCCTTTCACTCTGTCCCTGGTCAAATGAAAATAAATAAAGTTAAATAACAAGAGATGGAAAGCGACACACACTAGGGGTAATTTCCCCCTCAACATTAAAGGTGTTTAATGGAGAGGCAGGGGGTGGGGAGAGGCAGGTGGTGTGGTGTTTAACTCCACATGACCATCCGTGGTTCAAGTCCCAGACCTGGTGGCTTGCTTTCTCACTTTCCGCCTCTTTTTCTCTGTCTCTGATCAAACTGGAGGGAAAAAAAAGTTATTTAATCGAAAGGACTATTCTTTACTCTGAGGTGGTAGCCTTCCTATTTTTGGTGTGATAATGTCCCTATTAGAAGAAAGATACTTTGTTGAAAGTGTGTTTTATTGTGGTAAGAAACACATGACAAGGGGGGGGCAGGTGGCTGTGGTGTGGTTCAGGGTGCGGGACTCCCACATGGCCAACTGCGGTTCACATCCTGGCCCTGGTGGCTTGCTTTCTCACTTTCCCTCTCTCTCACTCTCTGGTCAAATTAAAATAAATGAATGAATGAATAACGTTAAATAAAATAATTTTTTAAAAAGTTATTTCCTTTATTTTATTCATCTTTATTGTTATTTTAAATTTGACTCTAGCAAGACAGAGAGAGAGAAAGTGAGCAAGCAAGCGGCCAGGTCTGGGACTCAAACTATGGTCAGTCATGTGGGAGTTCAACATCTTTAACTATCACGCCACCTGCTGGCCCAATAAAATAATTCTTTAAAGAAAAAAGAAACACATAACAAACTTTACCCTCTTAATTTTTTTTTTTTTTAAGTTTTTACCATAAAGCATGTGTGCTCACTGGAGAGAGACAGAGAGACGGGAAGTGAGAACTCACTCCCCCAAGGGCCACACTGCAATTCCTTTTCCTCTGTTCTCCTCTTGGGAGTTTGGGCACACACATGCAAATGCACCCATTTGATTTGATTTTTTTTAATTAAAAAAATTTTATTCATTTATTTAATTTGACCAGAGAGAGACAGAAGAAGAGAGATAGAAAGTGAGAAAGCAAGCCACCAGGTCGGAGACTTGGACCATGGTCGGCCATGTGGGAGTGTCCACTGCCTTAACCACCATTCCACCTGCTGGTCCTGTCCTGAGTTTTAAGCCATGGGTCTGGGACTCAAGCTGCCCTCAACTACAGAGGCGTCCAGCACCTTAACCACCACGCCACCTGCTGGCCCCCCTCTTAATTTTTTTAAGTACACACTACAGTCTTGTGAACTGTAAGCACAGTGTTGTTCAGCAGATCTCTAGACATTTCCCTTTTTTTCCCTAAGTTTTATTTACTAATTTATTTATTTATTTATTTTAATTTGACCTGAGAGGGACAGAGAGAGAGAGAGAAAGAGAGAGAGAGAGGAGAAGTGAGAAACTAAGTCGCTAGGTCCAGACCTCAAACCACAGTCGGCCACATGGGAGTCCAGTGCCCTTAACCACCACACTGCCTGTCAGCCCCGACATTTCCCATATGTATGACTGAGACCCTATACCCACGGAATAGCAAACTCCCATCACCTTCCCCCCACCCCTGGCACCCCCCATTCTCCAATTTATTCTCTGGTTTTGTAAGTTTTATGTACTTTTTCTATTTTTTTTTTTAGAGGTTTTCGATATAGGGCGTGTGCGCTCACCAGAAAGACAGAGAGAGACAGAGAGACAAAAAGCGGGGAATCACTCCCTGGGGGGATGGCCACGCCATAATCTCTTCTCCTCCATCCTCCTCTCAGGATCTTGGGCACGCATGCACATGCGCCTGGTGTGAGTTTAAGCTACCGGGTTCAGGACTCGAACTGCGATTGACTACATGGGAGTTCAGCAACATAGCTACTATGCCATCTGCTGGTCCCATGACCAACAATCTGCTCAGCATAAAGTCCTCAAGATTCATCCCTGTTATAGCATTTGTTGGGATTTTCTTCTTTACTTCTTCCTTTTCTCCTTCTTCCTCTTCTTTTTTCCTGTAAGGTACAGGTGCTTGCTGGGAAAATAGAGAGAGAAAGAGAGAGAGAGGAAGAAATCATACCCTCGAGGATGGCCACACCACACTCCCTTCTCCATTCTCTTGAGATTTCGGGCACTCATATGTGCCGGGCTTATTTTTCAACTTCTGGGTCCAAGACTTGAACCATGCAGTCAGCCATGTGAGATCCAGCTGCTTTAATCACCTGATGGCCCAGTTTCTTCTTTTTTTCATGGATGAATAATATTCCACAGTAGGTAATACCACATTTTGTTTATTCATTCATATCAATAGATAATTTGGGGGGACCAGCAGGTGGCATGGTAGTTAAGGTACTGGACACTCCCACATAGCTGACCATGGTTCAAGTCCTGGACCTGGTGGCTTGCTTTCTCACTTTCCTTCTTTCTCTCTCTCTCTGTGTATCTCTCTGGTCAAATTGAAAAAAATAAAATGAATGAATGAATAAAAGTAAATAAATAATTCTTTAAAAATATATATGTATATTTGGGGGGAACTGGCAGGTGGCTTGGTGGTCGGGGATGCTGGACTCCTGCATGGCTGACTGTGGTTTGAGTCCCAGACATGGCAGCTTGCTTTCTCGCTTTCTCTCTCTCTCTCTCTCTGTCACTCTCTGGTCAAATTAAATCTTTTTTTAAAAGAATTATTTATTAATTTTATTTATTTATTCATTTATTTTAATTTGACCAGAGAGAGATACAGAGAGAGGGAGTGAGAAAGTGAGAAAGCAAGCTACCAGGTCCAGGACTTAAACCTGGGTTGGCCATGTGGGAGTGTCAGGCACCTCAACCACCATGCCACCTGCTGGTCCCTGGTCAAATTAAAATTAAAAAAAAAAAAAAAAAAAAGATATTTGGGATATTTCTACCTCTTGGTTGTTTTGAATAATGCTTCAATGAACATGGGAGTTCAAATATCTCTTCAAGATTCTGATTTTAATTCTTTCAGCTAAATATACAGAGTGGGATTGCTAGATCACATGGCGGTTCCAGTTCTAAGTTTTTGTCAAATCTTCGTAATGTGTTCCATAGTAGCTACACCATTTTACAGTTCCACACCAGTAATACAATACATACGTGTTCCAATTTCTCAACATACCCCAACACTCATTGTAGTCTGGGTTTTGCTTTTTTTTTTTTTTTTTGCTATAGGGTATGTGTGCTCACCAGAGAGATAAAGAGAGAAAGTGAGAGATCATCCCCCAGGGGAGATCGCCATGCTACAACCCCTTTACCTCCATTCTCCTCTTGGGATTTTGGGCATGCATCCACGTGTGCCTGGTATGAGTTTCAAACTGCCAGGTCTGGGACTCGAACCACAATCACCCACGTGAGAGTCCAGCACCTTAACCACTGTTCCCATGCTGGCCCCAGTCTGGGATGTTTTGCTTTTGTTCTGGGATTTTTTGCTTTTGTTCTTTCTTTCCCTACATTGGTTATCCTCACAGGTATGAAGTGATACCTCATTGTGTGTGTGTTTAAGAATCATTTTATTTTCTTTATTATCATCATTATTATTTGTTTAATTTGATCGAAGAGAGAGAAAGGGAAAGTAGGAAAGCAAGCCTCTAGACCTGGGACTTGAACCACAGTTGACCATGTGGGAGGGAGTCCAGCGTCTTAATCACCATACCACCTGCCGGCCCCACCACATTGTGTTTTAAGTTTTGTTTTGTGCACCAGAGAGAGACAGAGGGAGAAGACAAAGCACCCCCATGAGAGTGCAGCAATTCCTATCCTCCATCTCCCCCGCCTGTCAGGATTTTGGGCATGCATGCACACGTGTCTAGCATGTGACTCAACTTGCTGAGTCTGGGACTCGAACCACACAGTCATCCATGTGGGATCCAGCTGCCTGAACTACCAGGTCACAGAGCAGGCCCTCATCATGGTTTTGATTTGCCATTTTCCTGGTGATTAGAGATGTTGAACACTTCTTCATGTACCTGTTGGCTACTCATATGTCTTCTTTAGAGAAATGTCTATTCAAATGCTTAAGCTCATCTTTCTTTTTTCTTTTATCTTTTTTTTTTAAATTTTTGCCAGAGGGTATGTGTGCTTGCTGGAGAGAGACAGAGAGAGAAAGGGAAAGTGAGAAAGCACCTCCCCATGGGGACTAGTCAGACTGCAGTCCCTCTGCCTCCGTTTCTCTCTCCTTTTCAGATTTTGGGTACACGTACACACATGCCTGGTGTGGTGCTCAAGTCACCAGGTCGAGAACTTGAGCTGCATAGTTTTCCCAACACAATTTTCCCCTCTATCAGCCAGAGAAAGGCAAAGAAAGAGTTTGGAAAGTGCCCAAGTGACACAGCAGGTTAGGAGAGCAGGGATTTTCCCCCCCTCTCCCAACACAGGTTAGCCCCAGAGATGCCTAACCACTATGTGACACTGACCGGCCAGAAGACTTCTCTTTTCTTGTTCAGAAATGCAGTGCTTCTCTGAGATACACAAAGCGGCAGACGTTTTGATTCTGGGCCCTTGACAAAATGTCTCTGCTTGGGTTCTGTTAGGCTTTGTTGAGTAGCAAGTGTGCAGATCGCTCCCGGGAAGGAAGGCAGCTGTGGGGACTGGGCTGCTTGGGTGGAATTTGGTTTCACTTACCCCCACAGTCTTTTTTTTTTTTTTTTTTTTTTTTTTTTTTTTTTTTTTGAGAGGTTTTTGCTATAGGGCGCGTACGCTCTCCAGAAAGACAGAGAGAGACAGAGAGATAGAAAGCAAGAAATCACCCCCCAGGGGAGATGGCCACACTGCAATCCCTTCTCCTCCATTCTCCTCTCGGGATCTTGGGCACGCACGCACACGCACCCGGTGTGAGTTTAAGCCACTGGGTTCAGGACTCGAACCGCGGTTGGCTACATGGGAGTTCAGTGACATAGCCATTACGCTAACTACTGGTCCCGCCCCCCACAGTCTTGCAGCTCTGCTGTAGTCATAGTTACCTGGTTACTGAAGGCCAGGTGAGCTTTAGCCTTCACTTGGGTGACGCTCTGGGCAGCTGATCCTACCTGCTCCAAGCACCCTGAGAAGCAGTGGCAAGTCAGCTTATATAGGCAGATGTCAGATCACATCCTGCCCCTGCTTAAACCCTCCTATGGCTTCTTGAAGTCCTTGGAATAAGACGCCAAGGTGGCGTCGGCCTACCTTGTCAACCTCGTTTGGCACCTCCTCCCCTTGGCCAGCATGGTCTCACCAAACCAGTGGCCACTACCCATACGTGACTGCTGAGCACTTGAAAAGTGCCCAGTCCTGATGGAGATGCACTGTGCATATGAGATATATGACTCTTGAAACCATAGCGCAGAAAATAAGGATGTAAAATAGGGGCTGGCAGGTGGACTGAGGCTTGAGTCCTGGGTCCTGGCGTTCGTGTTCTCACTGTTTCTATCCTTCTCTAGTCAGTGCACGTGCCCTCTAGCAAATTATAAATAAATACATACAATTAAATAAATAAATATTTTTAAAAAGGAGGCAAAGTAGCTCATTTATTTTAATATTGTTTACATGTTGAAATGATAATATTTTAGATATATTGGGTTACAAAACTAATAATTGGGTTAATTATTAAAATGAACTTTCCTGGTTCTTAAATTTTTTAATTTGCTATTTATTTATGTATTTATTTTGCTTTTTGCCAGAGGGTGAATGTGCTTGCCTGAGAGAGACAGAGAAAGTGAAAAATCACCCCCAGGGAGAATGGCCATGTTGCAATCCCTTCTCCATTTTCCTCTCAGGATTTTGGGCACACACACACACACACACCCAGCATGTTTTTCAAGCCACCAGGTTTGGATTTCAAACTGCACAGTCAGCTATGTGGGATTATAGCTGCCTTAACCTCTATGCCACCTGCTGGCCCTCTCCCTCCTTCTTTTTCCTTCTTTTTTTTTAAGAGAGATTTTTTGCTATAGGGTACATGTGCTGCCAGAGAGACAGAAAGACAGAAAGTGAGAAGTCACCCCCCATGGGAGATGGCCACACCACAATCCCTTCTCCTCCATTCTTCTCTTGGGATTTGGGCATGCACACTCATGCTCCAGGTGTGAGTTTTAAGCCACTGGGTCTAGGACTCAAACCACAGTTGACTATGTAGGAGTCCAGCAACGTAACCATTACACCATCTGTTGGTCCCTACTTATTTTTAAGAATTATTTTATTTAACTTTATTTATTATTATTATTTTCCAGTTTGATCAGAGAGAGACAGAGAATGAGAGAGAAGGAAAGTGAGAAAGCAAGTCACCAGGCCTGGGACTCAAACCACAGTCGGCCATATGGGAGTCCAGCACCCCTAACCACCACGCCACCTGCCAGCCCAATGCCAACTTTTTATATTCCCTTCCTGGCTCACATTCACATGTGTGGCTTGCGTTCTGTTCCCACTGTACAGTGCCACTCTGACCCTAAGCTCTTCCCGGCTGCAGGCACCACTCCACTTCATCCTGGAGGTCCCGTCACCAAGAACCCTTTCCTGTGCATGTCTGTGGTGCTGCCCAGGTGGAGCGAAGGCTCGCAGGCAGGGCTGTCTGCTCGCGGTCCAGCACCCGGCTCCTACCAGCCCTGCCTGTGGTCAGGTGCCTGGAGGAGGGAAGGTGGAGTCTGGCCTGCATTCCTCGGCCTGGAGCCATGCGAGGGTCTTCGGCCTCCTGCCAGGGAAGGTTCAGCTGGAGGAGAAGTAGGTGATGAGCATCCTCTGAGCAGAACCTGCTGTCTCTCAGAGGCTCTGGGCCTTGCATGGAGTCCTGGTACCTGTCGGGGTGGTAGAACAGGGGTACAAAGCCTCCTCCAGGCTTCATCACAGGAACCTACTTGGCAGCTCGCTTGGGGAACAGGTGCTGTGTGGTGGCCACGTGCTAGGCCTCCAGTCTATGCCAGTGCTGCTGGAATGGCCTTGGGCATTGCTGGGGTGGCCCCGGAGTCCATCTCAGCCCTGCTGCGCTGGCACGGTGACCTAAGCTGGCCACTAGGCTCTGCTCTAAGTGAGGACCGACTCACTGCCCGGGGTCAGTGAGGACCAGAGTGAGGGCTGTGTGTGCAGCACAGTGGGGCACGGTGTGGGCGCGCTTAGGTGCTCAGGACATCTAGGCGGTACTGGTGACCATGACTCTCTCCTTTCAACCCCATTTGTAGACCCCCAGCCATAATGGGGCCAGGAAACAGGACATGGCCTAGGTGCCTGAGCAGGGGGCCTGCCACTGGGAGGGCCACCACGTCATCACCTTGTTCTCTTTGTACTCTGTGGACCCCGGCCTTGGCAGGATCTGGAAGAGGGCAGCACCCTCAGTTCTGTGAAAAAGCCCTGTGGTTTTCAACCTACCGCAAGCTCAGTGTGGACTAACAGGTGACCCGATTGTGGAAATAGCCCAGGAGGAAGGCAGAAGCTTCCAGGACCTGGGGGTGGAGCAGCAGCTGGGGTCAGGGTGGTTGTGGACCGGGGCCAGCCACAGAGGACCCTGCTGTTGGAACTCGCCCAGCCCCACGGCCAGCTTCGGAGAGCAGGGAGCCCACTTGCTGGGAAAACTGTGCCACTGCCTATGCTTCCAGAACAGCTGAGGCTTCCTCCCCTGTGGCATGATGGCGGAGGACGGCTGCAAGGCATTCTGGTTGCCTCTCAGCGCAGTGACTGGGAAGGCGAAGGCTGGGTTCTCAGTCTCTGTCGTTTTCCAAAGCCTGCTTTTTTGGGGAAAGAATTATTTATTTTATTTTATTAATTATTATTATTATTCTTAAAATAATTTTATTTAACTTTATCCATTTATTTATTTATTTTAATTTGACCAGAGAGGAATAGAGTGAGGGAGAGAGTGAGAGAGGAAGTGAGAAAGCAAGCCACCAGGTCCAGGACTTGAACCACGGTCGGCCATGTGGGAGTCCAGCGCCCCCAACCACCATGCCATCTGCCAGCCCTAATTATCATTATTATTATTTTAATTTGCTATAGGGTACATGTGCTCACCAGAGAGAGACAGAGAGAGAGAGAAAAAAAGTAAGCTGACAGGTCTAGGACTCGAACCAGGGTCAACCATGTGGAAATCCAGCATCTTAACCACCACACCACCTGCTGGCCCCCAAAGCCTGGTTTTGAAGGAACTCATTTGGCTTCCCTAAGGTGGGTCCAGCTTCCTTGGGCCTTTACTTACCCAGTTGGGAGAAACCAGACGTTAGGGTCGAGGGGGCCCAAGGAAACAGGGCAGGCTGGGCACCCCATTCCCACATGGAGGGGCTGAGAGCCTGCCGTGAGAGGGGCCACAGCAGGTCATGAATGTCACCCCCATACTCAGCTCTCTAGGGGTTCATCTCCCAGGGTCCCCTGGTAGGAAATTATGGCCTATGTGACTCTCCAAAAGGCCGTGGCCAGGAGCTGGATGCCAGGAGGCCTGTGTCTCGTGGTTCCTCCTCGGTAGCAATGGTTGGCGAGTCCCACAACATCTGTGCAGCTGCCCTCAGCCTCCTGTGGCATGGCAGGTCCACCTGTGAGACAGACCCGTGGCCACCTGGCTCCACAGGGTGAGGGTGGAAGAGCTGAGCTTGGGCTGGGGCAGCCCCCTCTTGTGCCCATCCAGCCCTGGCCCCAACTCATACATTTTTGTTTTATGTTCAATTATAAAAACTGCTCATACTTGTAAGATTTGGAAACTACAGAAAGGTGAAAGGAGAAAATGAGAATCATCTGTCATCCGACTGCCCAGAGAGACCTGAGGTTGCAATTTTATTCCTCTTCTCTCCTGCCCTATTTTTCTATACTGATATGTACATATGTGTGCATTTTAATTGTAGTCATGCTCTATAGCTGGGTCCTCCCACACACATCCCATTACTCCTGGACATTTTCTCATAGCATTAAAATGTTCTTTAACGTTGTTTAATGACTCTTTAATATTCTATTAATAATTTATTTAGCCATTCTCCATTTTTTTGTTCATTTTACTACTTAGACTCTTTTTTTTTTTTTTTTTTTGCCAAGGGAATTTAGCAGATTTTATTTATTTATTTATTTTAAGGTTTTTACCATAGAGTATGCATGCTTACTGGAGAGACAGAGATCAAGAGAGGGAAAGTGAGAACTCACCCCCACGTTGGGATGGCCACATGGCAATCCCTTCTCTCTTCTCCTGTCAGGATTTTAGGCATGCACACACAAATATGTAGCATGATTTTCAAGTCGCCAAGTCCAGGGTTCAAACTGTGGTTGGCCATGGGGGAATCCAGTGTTTTAACCACCATGCCAGCTGTTGGCCCCAGGAATTTAGCAATTTTAATAATGGCATAATGGTTACATTGCTGGACTCCCGTATAGTCAACAGAACTTTGAGTCCTGGACCTGGTGGCTTAAAACTCATGCCAGGCATGTGTGTGTGCATACCCAAAATCCCAAGAGAAGACTGGAGGAAAAGGGATTGCAGCATGGCCATCCCCCTGTCTGTGGGGTGATTTCTCACTTTCTGTCTCTCTGTCTCTCTCTGTCTCTCCAGCAAGCACACATGACCTATAACAAAAATCTCTCAAAAAAAAAAAAAATCACCGGACCAGCAGTTAGTGTAATGGCTATGTCGCTGGACTCCCACGTAGTCGACCGTGGTTCGAATCCCGGACCCTGTGGCTTAAACTCACGCCGGGCGCATGTGCGTGCGTGCCCAGGATCCCGAGAGGAGAATGGAGAAGGGATTGCAGCGTGGCCATCCCCCCGGGGGGGGTGGATTTCTCGCTTTCTATCTCTCTGTCTCTCTCTGTCTGTCTGGCGAGCGCACGCGCACTATAGCAAAAACCTCTCCAAAAAAAAAAAACACTTAAAAATACAGATCCACTGGGACCAGCAGATAGTGTAATGGCTATGTAACTGGACTCCCATGTAGTCGACCGTGGTTCAAGTCCCAGACCCGTTGGCTTAAACTCACACTAGGCGCATGTGCATGTGTGCCAAAGATCCTGGGAGGAGAATGGAGGAGAAGGGATTGCGGTGTGGCCATCCCCCCTGGAAGGTGATTTCTTACTTTCTGTCTCTCTCTCTCTCTCTGTCTTTCTGGTGAGCACACGTGCCCTATAGCAAAAACCTCTCAAAATATATATATATGAATCCAGGTGTTTCTTCTGAATGCTGGCATGGAGTAATTCTGGCATATCCCATCTACCATTCACACTGACCAGGGCCCCCTATTTTAACATCTTGGGGTGACTACAAAAAATCAGCATTTAGGAAAACCAAGGAACAAAGAAAAAAATCTAGGGCTGTCCCACGCCTCGTGGTTAAGGGTCCCAGATGCCAGATGGTCAACTGTGGTTTGAATCCCACCCTCAACAGCTTGAAAAACACAATGGATACGTGTGTGTGTTTGCCCCAGATATCTACGGGATGGAAGAATGAAGGAAAAGGGATTGACACCTCACTGAGAGGTGCTTTCTCTCTGTCTCTCTTTTTCTCTCTCTGGGAGTGTATGTTCCCTCTGACAATTAAAAAAAAATTAGGGGGGGCGCTGGTAGGAGGTGTGGTAGTTAAGGGTGTTGGGCTTCCACATAGCCAACCACAGTTTGAGTCCTGAATCTGGACGCTTTCTCTCTCTCTCTCTCTCTCTCTCTCTCTCTCTCTCTCAGTCCCTCTCTGGTCAAATTAAAATAAATAAGTTAAATACTTTTTTTTTTTTTTTTTTTTTTTTTTAGGTTTTTGCTATGGGACACATGTGTTCACCGAAGAGAAACAGAGACAGAAAGTAAGAAATCTCCCCCCCAAGAGGGATGGCTATACTGCAATCCCTTCTCCATTCTCCTCTCCGGGTTCTGGGGGTTCAAGCATATACATATGTGTGCCTGGCATGATTTTCAAACTGTCAGGTTCTGGGCTCAAACCATGGTTGGCTATATGAGAATCAAACACCTTAACCACCATACCACTTGCTGGCGTCAAAACATTTAAAAAAAAAAAAAAACTATCACTTTGGGGTTGGTAGGTGGCATGGTGGTTAAGGCATTGGACTCCCACATGGCTGACTGCAATTCGAATCCTGGACCTGATGGCTTGCTTTCTCACTTTCTCTCTCTCTCTCTTCTCTCTCCCTCTCTCTCATCAAATTTAAAAAAAAACATAATGATGAGAGGCTAGCAGGTGGCGTGGTGGTTAAGGGCCCTGGACTCTCCCACATGGCTGACCGTGGTTCGAGTCCTGAACCTGGTGGCTTGCTTTCTCACTTTCCCTCACTCTTTCTCTCTCCATCTCTCAAATTTTTTTAAAAAATTAAATAATAATGATAATAAATAAAGTGAAATAAAAATAATTCTTTTTAAAAATAATAATGATGCATAAAATAATTTTTAAAAAAATCCATCACCACCAGGGATGCTTAGGAAAAGTGTGCTCCTTCGTGCCTGAGGCTCACACGGCTCCCCGAGACTGGAGCACTGTCCTGCATCAGCCCTGAGGTCTGGGTCTGCCTGTCCCGGGGGCGGTAGCAGGTGCCAGGCAAACCCCGGTTCACATTCACCAGTGCTGAGTTGACAGCGGGATCTCGGACATGCCTTTCACGGTTCTGCGCCTCCATTTCCTGGGCTGGGAAATGGACCTTATGTTGACATTTGCTTCTCGGGTGACTAGAACTGAGAGAGAGAGAGAGACAGAGAGACAGAGCTGCCCTGAGCCAGCATTGCGGCTGGCAGGAAGCAAGGGGCAAAGGCACCAAGGAGCCTGGGGGTATTGGGTGGTCGCTTCCCCTCTGTCAGCACGGGGTGGGCGGGCAGGCTCTGTGGTCCTCCCATACGTCCCCAACCCGAGAGTCTGCTGCGCCCTGCAGGGTGGCTCTTGCTGACCCTCCCCTTGTCCAGACCGTCCTCTTTGCAGCTCTGGTGTTCTCAGGGTCCTGATTTAGTCCCTAGGGAAGGCACTAACCAGCTTCCCCTGCACTAGAACTGGAACTAGGCCCGAGGACGATCCCTGGAGAGCCCCTGGGTTTGCTGCTTTCCAGAGAAATTCCCTGAGGCGTCAGAGTGCGAGGCCGCGCTATCAGGCTTCCTGGAGGTCCAGGGCTGGGTACCACTGGAACATACGCTTTGGGAGTGCAGGGCCTGGAGTGGGTCACTCGCCCGGTTCCTGGTGCCCAGCACTGAGCCTGGCCTATAGACGGCCCTCAGAAACCCCAGCAGGCCAAGGAGAGTGGAGATGGCTACCTGCCTCAGTCTCCCCTTGTGCCCCGCCCTGCTATGCCGAGAGCCCTGTAAGAGTGGAGGTGAGCCTGGTTCCTCTGAGCCCTCAATGCCCAGCAGAGAGGTGCCTGGAAAGGGAGAGCATGCATGTGCAAGTGAACCACGGACAGCCGCATGCTGGAGTCAGAGCATGGCTCCTCCTCTTCTTCCCTGTCCCCTCCCTCACAGCCGGTCTTCCCTCCCTCTGAACGCCGTGGACCGTCGCTTCCTCTTTGCCTTCTTTTTGGTGGAAACTGATGACCAGGAAACTCTAAGCTTCCCGACTGTATGACTCTGGACAAGTCACTTGACCTCCCTGAGCCTCCATTGTCCCTTCTGTAAAATGGGACAGAGGAGACATGCGGAAAGGGCTTTGGGGGCTCAGTGCTGGATAGCCTAGCACAGTCAGTGCCTGGCAGGTAGAGGGCCCTCGGGAGGGAGCAGTCCCTCTACTGGTTGTGGCTGGTTCTCTGTCCACAGTGTGGACTCCCCAGCATGAGCCAGTTGACTGACTGTTGGAGGGGGATGGGGTGGTCCTGGGATGGTGCTGGGATGGTTGAGGGGCAGCAGAGGGCTGCAGACCCCCTGATGCCCTGGCAGCTGTTTCTGGCACCTTGGCTTGGGCTCTGTCATTTAGTGTCCTCTCTGGTGGGCAGGGCTTGGTTGCAGCTGGGGGGCTTGACTGGAAGGCAGGTCCCTCTCCTCCGGAGCGCTGCCCTCCTGTCTTCCTGCAGTGGGAAAGCGGCTGAACTTTCTGTGCAGCTTGGAGGACTGTCACACAGAGACCCTGTACAGGGCAGGGACAGCAACCATGCAATGGGGGCCGTGCACTCTCGATCGGTCATTTAGCTCCCAGGGCCTTCAGTCACCAGGCTTTAAAATGGGGTGGGGGGGGGTTGCACTTAAGATTCTCAGGTCTGCAGAGAAGAGCAAAGGAGAGGACAGCACTTTGGTCATCACTCACTCTCCGGAGGTTATAACGTGATAACTCCAGCAGCCCACAGAGGTAGGGACGTGCCCTCGGCCCCTTGCAGGTAGGGCAGGCTGCCTGCAGTAGGGGCTGAGAGCACAGGCTCCAGCCTGGCCCCTGGCTCGGCCACACAGTCACCGTGGGCCGTGCGAAGCAGCTTTCCTCTCCTAGCCTCAGAGTCCTCAGCTGGGACGTGAGGGCAGTCACTTCCCTGGGTTCCCAGAAGGACCCACTGAGGTCACACAGTGGCAGGTCTGCCCAAGGCCAGCCTCAGAGATAGTGGCTGCTCCAGGTGCCTCTGCTCTGAGCACTGGTTCTAATCACTTATGTTCCCTGGGCCTCAGTTTGCCCATCTGTGCAAAGAAGGTAATGCTCCCACCCACTGCTTCAGCTGATCGGAGGAGGAACTACAACGAGCCGTGTCATTCACTGAGCACGAGTGCCAGAAAGCAGGGTGCCCGTTTAGCTCTGGTGCTGGAGGTTTTAATTGCCAGAGGGTGCATGCCAGAGAGAAAGAGGAGAGAGAGAGAGAACCCCCCAGTGTAGTGCGGTTATGCCTCAATCCTTTTTCCTCCGTTTCTGCATCCCAGTAGGTCCTGGGCACGAGCGCACACACACACACACACACAGACACAGGCACCCAGTGTGGTTTTCAAGCTGCTAAGGCCGGGATTGGAAGTACAGCTGGCCATGTGGGATCCGGCTGCCACGGATTGTTCATCACTTAAACCACTACCTCTATGTAATGGGGCTGGCTGGTTTTGGTTTTTAAGTTTATATTTTTCTTCCATGAGTGAGAAAGAGACAGAGACAGCACCCCGAATAGGGAGGGTCTTTACACTGCACCTCCGTTCCCCCGTTTCAGGCAGCCCCAGATCACATGCCCGGTGTGTTCAGGGAGGTCTCTCTCTGGGTGAGTCTGTGGAACCTTTCTGTGGAGTCAGCCTCACAGACCGTTGCCTTCCTGCTGTGCCTCCATCCAGCCCTATGTTCTAGAACAATTTGGGGCCAGCTGGTGGCATAGTGGTTAAGGCCTTGGACTCCCACATGGCCCACCACAGTTCGATCCTGGACCTGGAGGCTTGCTTTCTCTTTCCTTCTCTCCCTCTCTCTCTCTGGTGAGCACATGTGCCCTTTAGCAAGTTAAAAAAAATAATAATAAATAAAATGAAATAAACAATTCATTTTTAAAATAATTTATTCATTTTATTCGCTCATTCATTTATTTTAATTTGACCAGATAGAGACACACAGAGAGAGAGAGAGAGGGAAAGTGAAAAAGTAAGGCACCAGATTCGGGATTCAAACCGTGGACTTTCAGATGGAGTGTCCAGCGCCTTAACCACCACGCCACCTGCTGGTCCCAAAATTAAATAAATTAAAAAAAATTTTATTAGGGGACCAGCAGTTAGCGTAATGGCTGTCACTGGACTCCCGCATAGTCGACTGCGGTTTGCGTCCCGGACTGGTGGCTTAAAACTCACGCCGGGCACGTGTGCGTGCATGCCCAAGATCCTGAGAGGAGAATGGAGGAGAAGGGATTGCGGCGTGGCTATCCCCCCTGGGGGGTGATTTCTCGCTTTCTGTCTCTCTGTCTCTGTCTGTCTGGCGAGCACACATGCCCTATAGCAAAAACCACTAAAAAAAATTTTTATTATATTTATTCATTAATATATTTTAGTTCAGCCAGAGAAAGACACACAAAGAGAAGGAAAGTGAGACAGCAAGCCACCAGATCCAGGACTCTAACCGTAGTCGGCCATATGGGAGTGTCCAACGTCCCAACCACCTCGCCACCTGCCGGCCTTAAATAAACCATTCTTTAAAAATTTTTTTAAAGTTTATTTACTTTCTCTGTGAAAGGTAAAGAGAAAAAGAGAGACAGAGACAGCCCCCCCCCCCCCCAGTAGAGTCTCCATTCTGTGACCTCTGTGGTCCCAGCCAGCCCTGCGTGGGTGTACAGAGAGGACCAGGGGACATAAGGCCAAGCTGCCCCACCTGGATCTCGCTGTGTTACCATGGTGCTGCCCCTCAGGCCCCAGCTCTGGTTTTAGCTGGTAGTAGCAAAGCTAGGCTGAGAACCCGCCCCACCCCCGGCCTCTTGCCCAGGGCTCCTCCTTGTCCCTGATAAGAGAATTGTACAGACAGAAGCGGGGTGACCTTCAGCAGGCTAGAACTGCAGTCCCAGCTCTTCGCAGCACCCGCTGGCAGGAGGGCTGTGCAGTGGCTGTGCCAGCTCCCCAGAGGGGCTGAGTCTCCAGGAGGCTGCAGTGGGGCCTTAGGGGTTTGGCCAGGCGCTCAGGGTGGGCCTCACCAGACAATGGGCACTGGTCTTCCCTGCCTGGTGTCCTGGGGCTCTAGCGACATACAGCCCACCTTTCTGCCCACAAGGCGTCAGCGCTCCATGGAAATGTTTGGAACACAGCAAACGGCTCTATCGTTTTTTTTCCTTATGAAAGTAATTCTTGTTCAACTTGGGGAAAATATAAACATTCAGTAAAATATAAATTTAGAGCACTCTAAATTGCAAACTTCCACGTGCTTCTGTGCACAGACACACTTAAATACAGATTTTAAAAGAAAGAATGGGGGGCCAGCAGGTGGCATAGTGGTTAAGGCACTGGACTTCCATGTGGCCTACCATGGTTTGAGTCCCGGACCTGGCGGTTTGCTTTCTCACTTTCCCTTTCTCTCTTCCTGGTCAAATTAAAAATGAATAATAATGAATAATCTAATTCTTAAAAAAAAAATGAGAATGGGAGCCCATGATAAAAACTTTAAAAATTGGAATTGGGGCCTACTGGGTCTGGGACTCGACCCATGTAGTTGGCTATCGTGGGAGTCCAGCACCTTAACTTCTACACCACCTGCTAGAGCCCTTATTCTGACTTTCAGGTTGATTACTTCCTTGCTTGCTATGATCCAGTGTACATTCCTTCATGTTGTAATTTTGTATTCTCAAGAAAAATATCTTTTTTTTCCTTTTAATGCTGGAGAGTGGATGCATATGCCAGAGAGAGAGGAAGTGAGAGAGCACTCCTCAGTGGGGTCTTGGCATGCTGCAGTCTCTTTTTCCTCCTTCAGGGTCCTAATGGGTACACATGCATATGCCCAGTGTATTTTTCAAGCCACTGAGACCAGGATTCAAACTGGTCTGCTACGTGGGATCTAGTTCCCTCTGCATAGAGTTTGACCATTGTGCTATAGGGCCAGCTCAATAAAAATATTTAAAAATATTTTTTATTAGAACTCTTTATTCTTTTCTCGGGACCAGCAGTTGGCATAATGGCTATGTCACTGGACTCCCATGTAGTCAACTACGGTTCAAGTCCCGAACTCGGTGGCTTAAACTCACGCTGGGCATGTGTGCGTGCGTACCCAAGATCCTGAGAGGAGAATGGAGGAGAAGGGATTGCGGCATGGCCATCCCCCCCAGGGAGTGATTTCTCGCTTTCTGTCTCTCTGTCTCTCTCTGTCTTTCTGGTGAGAACATGCACCCTATAACAAAAACCTCTGAAAAAAAAAATCTATTTATTTTTTCTTTTTTTTTAAAGAAAGATTTTTGCTATAGAGTGTGTGCGCTTTCCAGAAGGACAGAGACAGGAAGTGAGAAATCACCCCCTAAGAGGGATAGCCATGCCACAATCCCTTCTCCTCCATTCTCCATTCTCTCTTGGGCATGCATGCACACACACCCGGCATGAGTTTTAAGCAGTTGGGTCTGGGACTCAAACCATGATCGAATATGTGGAAGTCTGGCAACATAATCATTATGCTATCTGCTGGTCCCAAAATTATTTATTTTAATTTTATTATTATTATTAATTTACTATAGGGCATACGTACCCGAGAGAGAGAGAGAGAGAGAGAGAGAGAGAGAGAGAGAGAGAGAGAGTGGGAAAGTGAGAAAGCAAGTCTCCAGGTTTGGGACTCAAACAGTGGTTGGCCATGTGGGAGTCAGTCCCTTAACTACCACGCCACCTACCACCCTGTCTTTTCACATAAACGATTTTTTTTGTGTGTGTGGAGATAGGACGCACAGCCAGTAGTGGTTAAGGCAACTGGATCCCACATGGTCAGCTGCATGGTTTGAGTCCATGAAGATTTATGTCGATATTTTATAGTTTTAGTGCTCACATTTAGGTCTGACTCATTTTGAATTCATTATTTTTTTAGTTTTGCTGTAGGGTTCATGTGCTCACTAGAGAGAGACAGAGAGAAATAGAGATTGAGGGAAAGTGAGAAATCATACCCATAGGGGTATGGCCATGCCTCAATCCCTTCTCTTCCGTTCTTCTCTCAGGATTTTGGGCACCCACACATGTTTCCCCACTAGTATGTTTTTCAAGCTGCTGGGTCTAGGACTTGAACCACACAGTTGGTCATGCAGGATCCAGCTGCCTTAACCTCCATCCACCTGCTGACCCTTGAGTTCATTTGTATGTAGGGTGGGAAGTAGGGGTTTCAGATTCTTTCTTTTGCATGTGGATATTCAGCAACATTTGTTGAAAATACTGTTCTTTCCTGTTAAGTTGATTTGATACCCTTGTTGAAAATCAATTGACCGGGACCAACAGTTAGCATAATGGCTATGTTGCTGGACTCCCATGTAGTTGACCACGGTTCGAGTCCCAGACCCAGTGGCTTAAACTCACGCCGGGCGCATGTGCGTGCATGCCCAAGATCCCGAGGGGAGAATGGGGAAGAAGGGATTACAGTGTGGCCATCCTCCCTGGGGGGTGATTTCTCGCATTCTATCTCTCTGTCTTTCTGGCGAGTGCACACGCCCTATAGCAAAAACCTCTCAAAGAAAAAAAAAAAAGAAAGAAAATCAATTGACCACATATGTGGAGTTTATTTCTAGACTCTCAATTCTTTTTCCATTAATCTCTATATTTGTCCTTATACCAGTGCCACCCTGTCTTTATTATTGCAGGTAATCAAGTAGCTTTGTAGTAATTTTTATTCTTAAATATATTTCTTTCTTTCTTTTTTTTTTGAGAGGTTTTTCACTATAGGGCGCGTGCGCTCGCCAGACAGAGAGAGACATAGAGACAGAAAGCGAGAAATCACCCCCCAGGGGGGATGGTCACGCCGCAATCCCTTCTCCTCCATTCTCCTCTCGGGATCTTGGGCACGCACGCACACGCGCCCGGCGTGAGTTGTAAGCCACCGGGTCCGAGACGCGAACCGCGGTCGACTACGTAGGAGTCCAGCGACATAGCCATTACGCTAACTGCTGGTTCCCTTAAATATATTTCTTAAAAGAATTATTAGGGACCAGAAGTTAGCATAATGGCTATGTCGCTGAACTCCCATGTAGTCGACCGCGATTTGAGTCCCAAACCTGGTGGCTTAAACTCACGCCGGGCACATGTGCATGCATGCCCAAGATCCCGAGAGGAGAATGGAGGAGAAGGGATGGTGACGTGGCCATCCCCCCAGGGTGTGATTTCTCACTTTCTGTCTCTCTGTCTCTCTCTGTCTTTCTGGTGAGCACACACTCCCTATAACCAAAACCTCTTCAAAAAAAAAAAAAAAAAAGAATTATGTTTTATTCTATTTATTACTATTTTTAAAGAACTATTTTATTTAATTTTTTTCTTAACATTATTATTAGATTTTAATTTGGTCAGAGAGAGAGTGAGAAAGTAAGCCAACAAGTCCAGGATTTGAACCATGGTCAGCCATCTGGGAGTCTAGTGCCTCAATCACCATGCCACCTGTCAGCCTCATTATTTTTTTTAACTTGACCAGAGAGACACAGAGGGGGCGGGGGGAGTGAGAAAGCAAGACTTGAACCGTGGTTAGCCATGTGGGAGTCCAGTGCCTTAATCACAACACTACCTGCCGGCTTCTATTTTTAAATATTTTTTAGAATTATTTATTTAATTTTATTTACTATTTATTTTTAAATTACTATTTTTAAAATAATTATTTTATTTAACTTCATTTATCTATTTATTTATTTTAATTTGACAAGAGAGGGATAGAGTGAGAGAGAGAGAGAGAGAGAGAAAACAAAAGTGAGAAAGCAAGCCACCAGGTCCTGGACTGGAACCGCAGTCAGCCATATGGGAGTCCAGCGTCCTTAACCACCATGCAACCTGCTGGCCCGATTTTTAAAATTATTTTTTTTTTATTTTTTTTTTTTGGAGAGGTTTTTGCTATAGGGTGCGTGCGCTCGCCAGACAGACAGAGAGAGACAGAGAGATAGAAAGCAGGAAATCACCCCCCAGGGGGGATGGCCACGCCGCAATCCCTTCTCCTCCATTCTCCTCTCGGGATCTTGGGCACGCACGCACACGCGCCCGGTGTGAGTTTAAGCCGCCGGGTCCGGGACTCGAACCGCGGTCGACTACGTGGGAGTCCAGCGACATAGCCATTACGCTAACTGCTGGTCCCTTTAAAATTATTTTTAGAGGGGATCAGCAGGTGGTGTGGTGGTTAAGGCACTGGACATTCCCATATGGCCAACCATGGTTCAAGTCCTGGACCCAGTGGCTTGCTTTCTCACTTTCTCTCTGTGTCTCTCTGGCCAAAATAAAATAAGTAAATGAATAAATAAAAAAATAAAAATAATAAATTATGTTTAAACATTTGACTAGAAAGAGACACAGAGAGAGGGAAAGTGAGAAAGCAAACGGCCAGGTCCAGGACTTGAACTGTGGTCGGCCATGTGGGAATCCAGCACTCCAACCACTATAGTAATCTTTTTAAAATGATTTTTACTTAACTTTGTTTATTTATTTTTAATCTGACCAGAGAGGAACAGAGTGAGAGTGTGTGTGTGTGTGTGGAGAGAGAGAGAGAGAGAGAGAGAGAGAGAGAGAGAGAGAGAAAGTGAGAAAACAAGATGCCAGATATGGGACTCAAACCACGGTTGGCCATGTGGGGGTCCAGCGCCCTTAACCACCACGCCACCTGCCAGCCATAGTAATTTAAAACAAAGATTTATTTCATTTCATTTATTATCATCATCATTATTTGTTTAATTTGACCAAAGAGAGAGAAAGGGAAACTAGGAAAACAAGCCTCTAGGTCCGGGACTTGAACCGTTGTCAGCCATGTGGGAGTCCAGTGCCTTAACCACCATGCCACTTGCTGGCCCCTGGGATTTTTGTTTTGTAAGAGATTTTTGCAATAGGATACATGTACTCACTAAAAAGAGACAGTGAGAAGGAAAGGGAGAAATCACTTTCACAGAGATGGCCACTCTGCAATCTCTTCTCCATTTTCTTCCTGGGATCTTGGGCACGCACACACATGCACCTGGTGTGATTTTCAAGCCACTGGGTTCAGGATTTGAACAACCATCAGCCATGTCGGAGTCCAGCAACATAACCACTATGCCACCTGCTGGCCCCTGTAATTTTTTTAAAATTACATTTTGAAGAATTCATTCAAGTATGCACACATACAATTTATTTTTGTGTATTAATCTTTTATCTTGCAACCTTGATGAACTCATTTATAAATTCTGCTTTTTGTTGTTGTTGAGAGATTCTTGCTATAGGGCATGTGTGCTCCTCAGAGAGACAAAGAGAGAAAGCAAGAAATCACCCCCCAGGGGGCTGGCCATGCCACAATCCCTTCTCTTCCATTTCCTCCCGGGATCTTGGGCATGCATGCACATACGTGCACCTAGCGTGAGTTTTAAGCTGCTGGGTCTGGGACTCAAACCACAGTCCACTATATGGGAGTCCAGCAACATAACCATTATGTCATCTACTGGTCCCAAGTTCTGCATATTTTTTTAGTGGATTCTTTAGGATATCTATATGTAAGATCATGTCATCTGTAAGTAGAGATAGTTTTCTTCTTTGCAATCTGGATGACATTTTTTCCTTTCTCGGTTTCCCTGACTGGAACCTCCAGTACAAGGCTGAATAGCAGTGGACCTCTTTTCTTGTTCCCAGTTTCAGGGGGAAGGCATTCATTAATCTCTCACCATTAAGAATGGTACTAGTGGGGCCGGTAGGTGGCGTGGTGGTTAAGAGCACTAGATTCCCACATGGCCAACTGTGGTTCAGCTGAACCTAGTGGCTTGCTTTCTCTCTCTCTCTTTCTCTCTCTCTCTCTTGCTCTGTTAAATAAAGTTAAATAAAATAATTATAAAAAAATGGTGCTTGGGAACCAGCAGTTAGCATAATGGCTATGTCGCTGGACTCCCACGTAGTCAACCGCGGTTCACGTCTCGGACCCAGTGGCTTAAAACTCACGCTTGGCGTGTGTGCGTGCGTGCCCAAGATCCCAAGAAGAGAATGGAGGAGAAGGGATTGCGGCGTGACCATCCCCCCTGGGGGGTGATTTCTTGCTTTCTGTCTCTATGTCTCTCTCTGTCTCTCTGGCGAGCGCACACGCCCTATAGCGAAAATCTCTCTAAAAAAAGAAAAAAGAAAAGAAAATGGTGCTAGTAGGACCAGCAGGTAGTTATGTCACTGGACTCCCATGTAGTCAACAGCACTTAGAGTCCTGGGCCCGGTGGCTTAAACTTACACTGGGTGTGTGTGCATGTGTGCCCAAAATCCTGAGAGGAGAATGGAGAAGGGACTGCAGTGTGGCCATCCCCGAGGGGTGTAATTTTTTGCTTTCTGTCTGTTTCTCTCTGTCTCTCTGGGGAGTGTATGTGTCCTATAGCAAAAAATATCTCTCAAAGGAAAAAAAAAGAGGGACCAGCAGGTGGCATGGTGGTTAAGGCGCTGGACACTCTCATATGACTGACTGGGGTTCAAGTCCTGGACCTGGTGGCTTGCTTTCTCACTTTCCATTTTTCTGTCTGGTCAAATTAAATGAATGAATGAATGAATAAATAAAAAGAAGAATGGTACTAGCTGGGCGTTCTGTGGCAGTGGTAATGAAGCTGATCCCACGTGCTGACTGCAGTTTGAATCCCAGCCTGGGCATCCTGAAACACTCCAGTCCCATGCACGAGTGCCCAGGATCTGACGGGCTGGAGAACTGGGGAAGTGACCAGACTCTGCAGAGGGTGTTCCTTTCTCTCTCTGTCTTTTTTACTCTCGTGTGTGCTTGTTCATGTTCTATCATGAATAAAGGGGGAAATTTTGAAGTGTGCAGAGGAAGGCCAAGGCCCCCTACTCCTTGCCAACCAACACAGTAACTCCAGATTTTAGAGGTGAAGACACCAAGCCTAGGAGGGGAAGCGCTGCGTGCCTCGCCACACAGCTCCTCAGCTGTCTACAGTCCAGCTCTCCACGTTCTCTGGGGCGTGACCCTCCCGGACACTCTTCGTTGGTCTTGAGACCCACTGACTAAGCCACTAGCACAGAGGGAATTCTGAGTCCTGTTCTCAACTCAGCCACTGGCGTGCTGTATGACCGTGGGCAAGTCACTTTCCCCTCTGAGCCTCAATTTTCCCATCTGGGTAGCAGGAAGAGCTGTCCACATTGAAGTCTCACAACTGTGACGGTCTCTGCCCCACCCACCCATAAACCCACAGCAACCTCAGCTCCTGCCACTGCCCAGAGTAACCAGCAGAGGGCGCCCCAGACCAGCATTTGACCCAGCTCGGGGGTGTGGGACCCCGGGGACGCTGAACGGCAGGGTGTATTTCCAGGAGCTGCTAGCTTTGCTTGCACAAGCTTCCTTGTGGCTTGATCTGCCTGTGCCCTCTGCCCCGTTTCTCTGGCTGAGCCCCGATCTCCAAGGAGGTAGGGAAGGAGGTATCACCCCAAGGCCAGTGAACTGGCACTCAGCCCTGCTTTGAGTTGGCTGCCTACCGACAGCCTTCCCAGCATCCAGGCCGACCGCTTTGAGTTTCTCAGCGTGGACAGGTTTCCACCGTCTCTGGGGCTCTCACCTGTGTCACATCCTTCCTGCACCAAAATGCCCTGCCGCTGGTAGCCCCCATCTTGGTGGTGCCTGGTCACCTGGAAGGGGGCATTACCGCCCTTCTTGAATGTAGATGGATTCATGCCGGGCTCCTGGACGGTGTAGCCTCTGAAACCACAGCATTCACTGATAGATCTGAGCCATCCAAGTTGGCACCACAGACGTCAGGGACCACCAGGAAATCCCAAAGCACAAGAGGAAGCTCTGTGTGCCCCTGCCAACCCCACTGCGAGGATTCCCCAGTGCCCTTCAGAAAAATCAGGACCTTCGCTTTGCAGATTGAGCTCCAAGACAAAGCAGCATCTCCCCCATTCAGAGAGTCTCACTTCAGCCTCTAGCAGGAGGGCGGCGGGACCTCGCCACCTTTCCCGCCCCCTGCAGGTGCCTGGCACATTCACTTTGCAATCTAGTTATTTGTTTGTGTTTTCTCTTCCTTTGCAGACAGGGGTCCACTTGAAGACAGAGTGAGTCTCAAATTCATCAGTCTCCTCCATAGTGGCTAGTTCAGGACTGCACCAGTAGAAGCTCTCTCTATATATATATTTAAAAATTATTTAGGGGGGACCAGCAGTTAGCGTAATGGCTATGTCGCTGGACTCCCATGTAGTCGACTGCGGTTCACGTCCCGGACCTGGTGGCTTAAAACTCACGCCAGGCGCGTGTACGTGCATGCCCAAGATCCCGAGAGGAGAATGGAGGAGAAGGGATTGCGGCATGGCCATCCTCCCGGGGGGTGATTTCTCGCTTTCTGTCTCTATGTCTCTCTCTCTCTCTCTGTCTGGCGAGTGCACGCTCCCTATCGCAAAAACCTCTCCAAAAAAAAAAAAAAAAATTATTTAGGGGCCAGCAGGTGGCATGGTGGCTAAGGGCGTTGGACTCCTACATGGCTGAGCACAGTTGAGTCCCTAACCGGGTGTCTTGCTTTCTCACTTTTTCTCTCACTCTCTCTCTCTGTCCCTCTCTGGTCAAATTTAAATAAATAAATAAATAAATAAATAAATAAATAAATAAAGTTAAAAAATTCTTTGAAAAATTAATTATTATTATTATTTTAAAATTTTTGCTATAGGGGGACCAGCAGGTGGCGTGGTGGTTAAGGTGCTGGAAACTCCCACATGGATGACCACGGTTCGAGTCCTGGACCTGGTGGCTTCCTTTCTCACTTTCCCTCTCTCTCTTTCCTCCTCTGTATCTCTCTCTGGTCAAATTAAAATAAATGAGTGACTAAATAAAATTAAATAAATAATTATAATAAAGAACATTAAAAAAAATTTTTTTTTTGCTATAGGATACATACAATTGTCAGAGAGAGAGAGACAGACAGAGAAAGTACGTGAGAAAACAAGCTGCCAGGTCTGGGACTCGAACCATGGTCAGCCATGTGAGAGTCCAGTGCCCCAACCACCACACCACCTGCTGGCCCCAGAAGTTCAATATTTATGCTAACATGGGACTCCACATCCCATCCTCTCCTCTCACCCAAGGGATCCCAGACTGCCTCTGCCCCTCCCGCAGCCATGTGGCTTTGGGCAAGTCACTACCTTCTCTAAGCGAGCTTCTCAGAGCACCAGGCTGCCCCTGCTGTGTGCTCCCAGGAGAGGCGGGCACCAGGCCACACCCACCCACGCCCCCGAGGTTCAGGTAACGATGCCCACCTCTACCCGGCCTGTTGCTGAATTAGACAGGACGCTGTGCTGAGCACTTCACCTGGGTGATCTCCCTCGGCCCTCTCAGCGATCCTTCGAGGTTGGCAGCATTACCATCTGCAGCTCTGCAGCCAGGGAAACTGAGGCGCAGAACAATTGGCTCCTTTGCCTGAAGCCATGCAGTTGGCAAGTGGGGGAGGAGGCTGGGGCTATAACCCAGGAGTCTGGCGTCTGGAGCTTATGCCGTGAACCACTTCGGTAATCCCTGCCTTGAACTGACTTTGGGCGGGTAGGCAGCTTGGGTCTGTGTCCGCGATATAGTAATCATCAAGGGTCAGAGATCGTCTGTTCCAATGTTCCCTTTTGGGGACTAGAATACTGAGACCAGAAAAGACCACTGTCCTCCTTTTTCTTATAAATTTATTTTTATTATTTAAATTTTATAGGGCACATGTGCTCACCAGAGAGAGAAGAGAGAGACAGAGAGGGAAAGTGAGACAGCAAGCCACTGGTCTGAGACTCGAACCGCAGTCGGCCATGTAGGAGTCCAGCACCTTAACAGCTGGCCCCTAGACCACTGTCTTTCGATCTCTCTCTCTCTCTCTCTCTATCATACACATGCACCAGGGCTGACAGCGGGTTGGTCAGGGAAACCAGGATGATGCCTACAGCTCCTCGTGGGTCTCAGATTCTGAAAGTCGTCTTTGGTGGAGGCTGGGTGGCGGAGCAGTGGTAAGACTCGATGCTCTGACCCAGATGGGAAGGGTCCAGGTTTGCGTTTGGAGACTCTGAGTGCTCCGTGCACGTGCGTGCCCATGATCCGAGGTCGGCTGAGGCCTGGCTAGACCCCAGTGAGGACCCTGTTGGGGGTGATGTCTCTCCGTCTCTTTTACTCTCTCATTCGTGGAAAAAATAAACTTTTGTTTTGGTTTTTGCCATATGTGCACTTGCAGGAGAGAGACAGAGAGAAAGTGAGAAATCATCCCTTGGTGGGATGCCCACACCACAATCCCTTCTTTTCCGTTTTCCTCCTGGGATTTTTCGGACACGCACGCACCTGGCATGATTTTCAAGCAACGAGGACTTGAACTGCATTGGCCATGTGAGTCCAGCGCCTTAAACACTGTGCCACTTGCTAGTCCCAAAATAAATACACTTTAAAAACTTTAAAATGGGCCAGCTCCGTGGTCTGGTGATTAGGGGAGCCGAGCCCCACATGGTGCGCCGCCTGGTAAGAGTCCTGGCCCTGGTAACTCGGAAAACATGCCGATCACGTGCACCGCCCCAAATCTAATAGGATGGAGAAACAGAGAAGAAGAAACTGCCCCTTTCTTGTTTTTAAAAAAATTATTCTCGTAAGTTTTATTTATTTATTTATTTATTTATTTTTAATTTGACCGGAGAGGGACAGAGCGAGAGTGAGAGCGAAAGTGAGAGAAAGAGAAGGCAAGAAAAACAAGCCACCAGGTCTGGGACTCGAACCGCGGTCAACCATGTGGGAGTCCAGCGCCATTAACCACCACGCCACCTGCTGACCCCCAAACTGCCCCTTTGGAAGGATGCTCTCTCTCTCCCCCTCTCTCTGACTCTCTTAGCACGTGCACACCCTCTGGCAAAAACCAAAACACCACTAAGATGAAATAAAAGTTGTCTGGGGCCTTATGTCTAGCAGCCGAGCTCCCAACTGGAGAGTTTTGGAGTGGGAGTGAAAGGAGACCTCAAGGGCTCAGCGAGCTGCCCACCCCCAGCTCCTCCTCCCCGAAGCCCAGCCCAGGCCCTTATCAGGAAAGCGATTTGGGTTGGTGGAGAGGGGTGGGGGAAGTCAGAGGCCCCAGGCTCCAGCAAGGTGGGAAGAAGAGATAGGGAAGTGGGGAGGGGGCCGGGCCCTGCTGGGAGGGGCGGAAGATGGGAGGGACGCCCAGAACCACACCGTGGGGGGCTTTGGCCCAGCTCTGTCCTCGCTGGCCTGGCCCCTTGACATGGCTCCAGAGCTTCTCCTGCCTTCTCTCCCCTTGCCAGGCAAGACGCCCGCACCTTTAATTAGCAAGCAGCAGCCTCTCCCGATTCATCACAGTCACTGCTTAATTAGCCGCACAAGGCGCCCCCACCCCCAGCTCTCCATCGAGCTGCCTGCCTCTTTCACCGAGGCTGCCACCACCTCATGGTGTCCCCTGTCACCCCCCCCATACTAATTCTGTTCCCCAGATGGGGGGTGGGGGCCGGCATGCCTGGCTGAAACCTCAAGGAGATTCTGGGCACCGGCCCTTGTGTTCCAGAGCAAGCAGACACCGCCAGGGCTCTAGGCTGGGCCAGGCTGGTGCTGGGGGAACCTGGGCTGGTGGGGGCGGCTGCCCTGGTCCTGCTGTCCAATCGCAAGAGAACGGCTTTCCCTTTGGGAGGTGCTGGGCCTTCTCTTGGCCTGCTCCCTGGGTACTGGGAAAAGGCTGTAATCACCCTCCCTGTTGCTCCCATCCCACATCCGGAGAGAGACAGCATGTCTTCCTCTTCCCTATCCCAGAGCCCAGCCGCTCCCCTGAGAAGGTGGCACTGCAGGAGAGGGGCTGTCCTCCGCCCCACCCACAGCGCCGGCTCCTGCAGGCCCAGCCCGGGCTACTGGCCAAGGAGGTGACTGGGTGCGGGTGTCTCAGCTCCATTCCGTGTCTGCAGGGCTCCGGGAAGTCGGGGTACCATCTGTAGCTGAACCAGCTCCTCTGTTTCCCTGAAGGGTGAGGCTGGTGGCCTTGAGAGCTGAGGCTCCACACCTTTCCAGGAAGGGCCAGGGCAGCGCCCCCTACCTTGGTGCAGAAACTGAGGC
Source organism: Tupaia tana (assembly GCA_026018925.1). Taxonomy (NCBI): domain Eukaryota; kingdom Metazoa; phylum Chordata; class Mammalia; order Scandentia; family Tupaiidae; genus Tupaia; species Tupaia tana. The sequence goes on from JAKSZU010000015.1 coordinate 31,559,729, forward strand.
AGGAGGCGCTGGCTGCACCCCAGCTCTGCCCTGGGCACCCTGTGGCTTCAGGCCGGTCATCACAGGCTCCGGTTGCAGAGGGTGTGACCCACCGCTCTGCTGTGGGAGAAGGGTGGGGAAGGACTAGCGCTTGCTCTGCCACCCCAGGGGCAGTGTGTCACAGGGGCGGTGCTGGAGCCTGCCCACTCTGCCACTGGCCAGTTATGTGGCCTCAGGCCCAACACAGAGCTGCGCCACGCCTCAGTTTCCCCACCATTAGCAGCTTCCTGATGAGTGGTTGAGAAGATCACAGTGCCTGGCAGAGTTCCAGTACTCTTTATAAAAAAATATTTATTTAAACTTTATTTTTTTTCTTTTTTTTTTTTGCTATAGGGCGCGTGCGCTCGCCAGACAGACAGACAGAGACAGAGAGATAGAAAGTGAGAAATCACCCCCCAGGGGGCATGGCCACGCAGCAATCCCTTCTCCTCCATTCTCCTCTCGGGATCTTGGGCACGCACGCACACGCGCCCGGCGTGAGTTTAAGCCACCGGGTCTGGGACTCGAACCACGGTCGACTACGTGGGAGTCCAGCAACATAGTCATTACGCTAACTGCTGGTCACTTTAAATTTTTTTTTAACAATTCGGGGCTAGCAGGTGGCATGATGGTTAAGGGCTCTGACTCCCACGTGGCCGACTGCAGTTTGAGTCCTGGACCTGGTGGCTTGCTACCTTACTTTCTCTCTCTCTTGCTCATTTGCTCACTCTTTCCCTCTCTGATCAAATTAACACAAATTAATTAATTAATTACTTAATTATTTTTTAAAAAAGAATAATTTTTATTTAACTTTATTTATCCATTCATTTATTTTAATTTGACCAGAGAGAGAGAGAGAGAATGAGAGAGAAAGAAAATGAGAAAGCAAGCCACCAGGTCCAGGACTCAAACCACAGTCAGCCATGTGGGTATGTCCAGCATGTTAACCACCATGCCACCTACTGGCCCCAGATAAATATAGATATAGATACAGATATATAGATATAGATAGATATAGATAGATACACACACACATATACTTTAAGAGAGATTTTTGCTATAGGGCACATGCACTCACTGGAGAGACAGAGAGACAGAAAGTGAGAAACCACCACCTCCCCCCAGTGGGGGACGGCCATGCCGCAATCCCTTCTCCTCTATTCTCCTTTCGGGGTTTTGCACACTCATGCACACATGTCTAGCATGAATTTCAAGCCCCTGGGTCTGGGACTCGAACTGTGGTTGACCACAAGGGAGTCCGGTGCTTCAATCACCATGCCACCTGCTGTCCCCCTCACTGGCTCTTTTTGCCAGCAATTTTCTTCTCTTTATCCAATCAATATTTATTGCCAGGTATGAGGGAGATGGTGATTAGTAAGAGAGACAATAGCCTGCTCTTGGGAGTTTATCTTTTAGTGAAGGAGGCAGCTGGAAACAAGGAAGTGAGTGTAGAAGACATCATTTCATCTGGGTACAGCCTGTAGTTAGTTCATGGTAACCAGCTTCTTGGTTTGACAAATGCACCGTGGTTAGGTAACAGGTTGATGTCAGGAGGAACCGGATGCGGGGTCGGCAGGAACTCTGCCCTCCCTTTGCAACTTTTCTGTGAATCTAAAATTATTTCCTAAATAAAGTTTACTATTAAAAAAAGAAAAAGACAACTGCAGGCAATGGTAAGTTCTCTGAAGAAAATGAACAGGGGCAAGAAATGGAGTAGGAAGTGGGGCCATTTTAAACGTGTGGTCTGGGAGGGCACCTCTGAGGTGGTGACACCTGAGCAGAACCAGAAGGCGAACCTTGCCTAGATCAGGAAAGGGCCTGGCAGGACGGAAGGGCCGATGCAAAGGCCTCGAGGCAGGAATGGGCTGGAGTTGCACCAGAAGGGTGGAGGGGGCACAGAGCAAGGAGAGGAGACCTGGAAAGCGGGTGGGCTTTAGTCCCCCCAGAATGTGTTCAGTCCGCCTAGCACTGGGGAAATTATGGACTAGCCCAGACGTGCTCTGAGCCTTGGAGGGCGGGGTGGGGCGGGGCAGGAGATGGGCAGGTGCACCTGCTGTGTGCTGGGGCTGGGCACTAACCGCCAGGCTGGGGGCAGCATGGGCCGCTGGGGAGGGAGCTGGAAGGCACCGGTGCTCCTGTGCCCAGACTTTGCTGCCCAACGCGGGCTAGCTTCCTACCCCTGAGGCCTCTTGCCCTTTCCAAGCACCAGAGGGTGGCGCCGCGGGAGGTGGCACAGTGGAGGGGGACACAGGGGTGACACGCAGCTCCACATGTGGCTGGAGACTCCTTGAGTGCGTCAGGCATGCCTGTGCCCATGACCCAGGCCCAGGAGGGCCAGGTTAGATTGTAGTGTCGAGACTGTTGGGGATGCTGTGTCTGTCTCCGTCTCTCTGATTCAAGGAATAAATAAGCTTTAAAAAAAATCCAAAAAACAGGGAGGAGGGAGACTCTGGGCCAGGCTCTTTGTCTAGCACTTACCATGTATTAGTTCTTTGATTAATTAATTAAAATTTGCTATAGAGTGTGTGTGCTCACTGGAGAGAGACAGAGAGATCGGGAAGGTGAGAAATCACCCCCAGGGTGATGACCACACTACAATCCCATCTCCTCCATGCGCTTGGGATTTGGGGCACGCATGCATGCATGCACGCCCTGAGTGATTTTCAAGCCACAGAGTCTGGGATGTTATCCGGGCAGTTAGCTATGTGGGATCCAGCTGCTTTTCCACCCACACCACTGGCTGGCCCTATTTTATTTATTTATTTAATTGCCAGAGGGCATGTGCAGTCACTAGAGAGAGAGAGAGGGAGAAGAGGGCACCCCTCAGTGGAGCATGGTCATGCTGCAACCCTTCCTCCATTTCTCCATCTCCTCGGGGTTTGGGGCTCATGTGCACACGCACTCAGGATGGTCTTCAGGTCCCTGGGGCCAGGACTTGAACCACAGTCAGCCATGTGGGATTCAGGCTGTCTTAACCACCAGGCCATGGGGCCGGCCCTAGTTCTTCATTTTAATCTTTACAGTTGCCCTGGCTGAGGCGGCACCAGAGTCTCCACTTACAGGTGGGACAGGGGAGGGCAGAGAGAGCCCACATCCTGAGGTGTCACAGATCTGTGCTTGGAAGATGAGACCCTCGTAGCCCTCGAGGTTGTCCTGGGGTCTTTCTCGGAGACAGGGAGTGGGCAGGACCTGGACAGACATGGGTGTGGCTATGGAGGGGGTGTTGGACAGGGTTGGGCAGGCTTAGGCACCCAAGCACAGGGCCTCTGCCAGCCTGGGGCCAAGCATCAGGCCAGGAAGACAGCTCTGTACAGCAGCGGTGTCACCCACTCTCCTCGCAGAGTGATAAAAAATTTTGGAGGTCCAGAACAGCCCATGGGAACAAGTGAGGGTCCCCCATTCTTACCCTCCCACTCAGTTTTCCTCCCCAGAGATCACCTCCGGACCTGTTCTTGGTGCTTCCTTCTGGAGCCAGTCTAGACAGTCCCACCTTGACCATGATGACAGCAAGCCATCCTCCAGGAGGCCCTTGCTCAGCCTGAGCTGTCCTTTAGTTTTCACACCGACCCTGGCCTGGTTCGCGTGTACCCCGGTTCTCTCCGATAGAGAGTGCGTGCACAGGAGAGAGATGCAGCCTCGACAGGTCTTGTCATGCCTTCTGCCAGCCCTCCAGCTCAGCAGGGTGTGGACACACTTGCACACAGGGTGTTTTAGGTCGACTGGGCCAGGGGTCAGAACCTGCAGTCAGTATGTGGCTCCCAGCTCCGCCTTTCAGTACAGCAAGACCGTGCCACCACACCTGGGCCAAGTGCTCTTTCGTTGTTGCTGTTTAGTTCACTACAGGGCATGTGCACTCACCGGAGAGAGAGAGAGAGAAACGGTGAGAAAGCACTGCCCAGGGGATGGCCATGCCATAATCCCTTCTCCTCCAGGCTCTTCTCAGGATTTTGGACATGCACACTCATGCACCTGGTATGATTTTCTTCTTTTAAGGTTTTTATCTTTAAACTAATTATTTTATTTAATTTCATTTATTTTTATTTTATTTAGCTTTACTTATTTATTTATTTTTATTTGATCAGAGAGGGACAGAGAGAGAGAGAGAGAGAGAAGGAAAGTGAGAAAGCAAGCCACCAGATCTGGGACTCGAACAATGGTTGGCCATGTGGGAGTCCAGTGTCCTTAGCTACCATGCCATCTACCAGCCCTTATTTATTTATTTTAATTTGACCAGAGAGGGATAGAGTGAGATAGAGAAAGAGAAAAGGATAGGGAAAGTGAGAAAGCAAGCTATCAGGTCCAGGACTCAAACCATGGTTGGCCATGTGGGAATCCAGTGCCCTTAACCACCATGCCACCTGCTGGCCCCCAAATGCTCTGTTTTAAATTGGAGTAAACTAAGGCACGAAAAGTGGCCTTAGTCAAGTGGCCTTGGGCCAGCCACTGCTCCTCTCTGGTCTGGCTCCCTGCCCAGGGACGGCAGAGAGAGCCTGTTTCCCAGAAGGCTTGCAGAAGAGCCAGAGGTGGGAGAGTCTCTGAGTGGCAGGGGCTGGGTTCATTGCTTCCCCTCATCTCCAAAGGCTGCAGCCATCCTTCCATCCCATCCAGGGAAGGGCGAAAGGAAGGATGCCAGCCCTGGGAGGAGGGGCCCATGTGGGAGAGGAGCGATGGGGCCCTGGTGCGTCCACAGCCACTCGGCCATGGGTGTGCTGAGCCGGGAACTTGAGGAAGGCAGGGCCTAGGGCCTTTGCATCTCAGTTCTCAGCACTGAGTCGGGGGTGGGACATCAGAAAGAGGAAAAGGGATTTTCCCTGGAGAGTCACATAACGGGCCCAGCCCCCCACCACACCCAGGCTGAGTGCAGGACCCTGAGGGCCCAACAGGTCGGTGGCAGGGTGCTGAGAAGGGTGGCATCAGGGACCAGCCGGGAATGAGCATGTCCAGGAATCTCTGGACAGAGATGAGGACTCAGCCCAGGTGCCAGCTCAGCTGGGTCCCTGGGGAGGGCTCCACATTGGCAAGGTCATCTCAGGCTGGCAGCTGGCCTTGGCTGAGCATGCTCAGAAAATTGACCTATCTGCCTACACCCCCAGGCCCACCCCAAAAGAGGACCAGATTACTGGGGGCTGAAACAGACTCTCCAGGACATGGATCGACAAGCCCAAGTGCCGTTTTCTTCACGACAACGTGGGCCAGGCCCTTAGGGACCAGATCACCTTTTTCTCCGGCTGATTCCCAGCCTCATACCCTAGGCCCCAGGAACCCGGAGTAGCAGTGAGAAGGGGCCCACAGACTCGGTGTGAGGCAGGGCAATCTCAGCCAGGCTGTGACAAAACAGCAGGGTGGGAAGGGAGCGCGAGGACCGGGAGGCAAAGCCCGCCCTTGGGTCTGAGCCCCAGCCTGCTGCTCCCTGGGTGTGCTAGCTCAGTCTCTATTTCCTCATCTGTAAAAGGGGGTTATGATCAGAATTGGTCGTGAGCTCACCATATAGATGGAGCTGCTTGCACAGTGCACGACACACAGTAGGTACTCAAAAACATCGTTCTCCTCCACTGACTCAGTAAGCCTCGCAGGGGCTGGAGGACGTGTTGGCACACGTCCTGCGTTCGGGAGGCTGTCTGGCAGGGGCAATCTGGTTGCTGAATGTTAAATTTACCGAGGCTCTTCCAGGGGACGTGAGAGGCTATTTGAGAGGGTGCTGTCCCTAATTGGATCTGGTTGTCAGTTGTCGTAGGGCCTCCTCTGTGGGGACCTCTAACACACCTGTCTTGTCTGAAGCTAGGCTGGATCAACCCACACGGCTTCTTTTTGGCAACTCCTTTTTCTAGAAGGCCCCTCACAGATGCCGCCTTCTGTCCTGACAACGTTCCGGGTGTTCTGTCTGGTCTGTGGGAGCTGGACGCGGCTGCAGGAGGTGGGAAGGGGGCTGGGCCAGTCCCAAGTGCTACGGATGCCATGGTGGGTGCTGGGCGTTCCTGAGGAGACCCAGGGAACAGGAGTGAGGCCCCCCATGGGGCATGAGACTTTCTTCCTGGGGAGTGTGAAAGTGTCTCTAACAGTGGACGAGGCTTTCCAGATTGGAGATGGAGATTTTTAGCAAACCTTCCCATCTTTTCTGTGAGCAGCAGCAGCTGCAAGCTAGAGATGACCTTGGCCACCCGTGTTTTGCCAGGAGGATGTTAAATTGATATTGAGCAGAAAAGGTACCTATTGTCATTACGTGTGAGAAGCACCAACGTAAGAGCCAGCAGGTTTCCTCACTGCAGGGTTTCTCAGACCTTTCGTGCACACGTATGAAGCCCCAGGGGCCGCTCAGTCTGCACTAGCATCTGGGCCTAGTTGACGGTGGTGTCCTTTTTACAGTCCTGGGCATCTCATGAGTTTAGAGGTGGATGGAACCCACTTTGGGCAATGTCATTGTAAACTCTGTTGTCTCGCCTCCTCCACTTATCACACCTGGAGGGATCTGGAAGGTTCTGGGCACATCTGGAGGAAACTGGGGAGATGGGGAGAATATTGCAAAGAAGTTAAAAGAATTTGAGAGGGGGCCAGCAGGTGGCATGGTGGTTGAGACACTGGACTCCCACATGGCTGACCATGGTTCTAGTCCCGAACCTTGTGGCTTGCTTTCTCCCTTTCCCTTTCTTTCTTTCCTTTTTTATTTTTATTATTTTTTTTAAATTTTGGAGAGGTTTTTGCTATAGGGTGCGTGCGCCAGCCAGAAAGACAGAGAGACAGAGAGACAGAGAGACAGAAAGCGAGAAATCACCCCTCCCCCCCAGGGGGTGGCCACGCTGCAATCCCTTCTCCTCCATTCTCCTCTCGGGATCTTGGGCACACATGCACATGCACCCGGAGTGAGTTTAAGCCACAGGTATGGGACTTGAACCGCGGTCAACTACATGGGAGTCCAGCGACATAAACATTACGCCAACTGCTGGTCCCTCTCTCTTTCCCTTTCTCACTGTATGTCTCTCTTTGGTCAAAATTGAAGAAGAATGATAATAAATAAAATTGAAAATAAATAAATTTTTTTTGAAAAAAAGAAATGAAAAGAATTTGTGAGGGGGCCAGCAGGTGGCATGGTGGTTAAAGTGCTAGACTCCCTCTTGATGAACTGCAGTTTGAGTCCCGGAACTGGTAGCTTGCTTTCTCACCTTCTTTCTCTCTCTCTGTCTCCCTCTGGTGAGTGTGCTTGCCTTGTTGCAAAAAAAAAAAAAAAAAAAAAAGAAGAAGAAGAAGAAAAAGAATGATAATGATAAATAAAATTAAATAAATAATTCTTTTGGAAAAAAGAATAAGATAAAAGAATTTGAAGGATGTGCTAGCTTAAGGACCAGCAGTTGGCGTAATGGCTATGTCATTGGACTCCCATGTAGTTGACTGCAGTTCAAGTCCCGGACACAGTGGCTTAAACTCACGCGTGGCGCGTGTGCATGTGTGCCCAAGATCCTGAGAGGAGAATGAAAGAGAAGGATTGCAGCATGAGAGGAGAATGAAAAAGGATTGCAGTATGGCCATCCCCCCTGGGGGATGATTTGTCGCTTTCTGTCTCTCTGTCTCTATCTCTTTGGCGAGCACACATGCCCTATAGCAAAAATCTCTCCAAGAAAAAAAAAAAAAAAAGATGTGCTAGCCTATATTTTAAAGCTGATATTTTAATAGATACTTTACCTGTATGAACCCATTTAAATCTCACAACCACCCTATAAATACTGTTGTCCCTTTCCCAAAAGGTAAACTGAGGCACAGAGAGACCAAGTCCTTGCCTAAAATTCATAGCTAATCCAGGAGAGAGCAGGGTAGTAAGCTGTGAGCGTGGACTGCCTGAGTGAGGGGCTGCAGCTGCCCGCTTCCAGCCTGTCTGTACAGACCCTGCAGTCGCACACCTGCAGCTTCTGCCCGAGGGGTAACCTTCCCTCAGCAGCTTGTCTCGGGGTTCCTGTTTCACAGGTTCGCAGTCTTTAGGCTCTGATCACGAGGCCTGGGGATGACCAGGGTGAATGCTGCCTACCCCACGCTCCCAGTCTCCCCACCAGTCGCCTGGCCTCACCGAGAGTCCGCTTTAGGGTCCCCTTTCATCTTTACCCTGGTTGTCTCCATACTGCAGGTGAGGCTCTGGGGAAACTGAGGCTCAGAGAGAGGGAGTGACTCATCCACAGTCATACAGCAAGGAAATGCTGATAGAGCTGGGATTCAAACCTGGGGAGTTGGAATCCAGAGCTAGGTATTTAAGATGCAGGTACCTAACCCAGCCCTGTGGCCTAGTGGTTAAAAGAGCCAGACTCAACATGGTTGACCACATGGTTCAAATCCTGGCCTCGACAGCTTGAAAAACACAGCAGGTACATGTGCATGGGTGCCCAAAACCCTGGTAGGATGGAGGGATGGAGAAGGGATCATGGTGTGACATGCCCCATCGAGGGGTATTGTCCCCCTTCCTCGCCCTCTCTCCTTCTCTCTCTGGTGAGCACACATACCAAGTTAAAAAAACAGTTAAAAAAACAAAAAAGATGCAGGAGCCCTTGGTGATGAAGCTGTGGGTTTCTGGGGTCAGGGAAGGGGCACAGCTGCAGGACCATGCCCACCAGGCCCTGATCTGCTCTACCCAGATGCCTCCCTTGCAGGCCACAATGGTACCCCCTCGAGACAGATACACTGTCAGGTTCCTCCCTGATCTTCCAGGCTTCCACTCCTAGGCTCAGACAGGATAACAGTCAGCAGCATTATAACAGGCCAGGACAGACCCATTTGGGAAGGTTCCGGGTTCAAGTCCAGAGACCTCCCAGAGTACACTTAGGCACATGGGTGCCTATGGTCCCGGGCTGGTGGAGGATGGAAGTGGACTGCAGCACCATGGCCCTGTTGGCTTGCTGGCCTTCCCTCTCGCTTTCTCTCTCTCACTCATGGAAGAAACATGTGAGCAAACTTAGAAAAAGGAAGGAAACAGGCCAGGTAGGCCACCGCCATGAGGACGCGAGAACCAGGGCGTGGTGGGCTCTGGGTCTGCTCAGAGCCTTCTCCCCCTCCTGGAGCAGGGCCTCAGCGTTTCCCGCTTCAGGGTGCCAACCTTTTGGTCTGTGTGTTTTTCTTCCTCTTTGGCTCATCAGTTCCTAGAAGCGAAGTTGTTCTTCTGTCTGTCCACCTGTAAATGCTTGCTGGGCACCTGCTATGAGCCAGGATCTTGCAGAGCTTGCTTTTCCAGTCCCTGAACTGGCCTCATCTGCCCAGAGCAGGAGCGAGACTCCAGGTTGCTTTAGGATGACTTTCGAGAGGCTGGCAGGTGGTGTGGTGGTTGGGGTGCTGGACTCCCATATGGCCCACCATGGTTTGAGTCCCAGACCTGTTGGCTTGGTTTTTCACTTTCTCTCTCTCTCTCTCTTTCTCTAATCGAATCAAAAATAAGTAAATGAATAAATAAAATTAAATAATTCTTAAAAAGGAAAAGATGTCCTTTGAGACAGGAGAGTTGATGGTACAGTGGGTATCAGACCTGGCTTTGAATCCTAGCTCCAACGGCTTAATAAAGACACGAACACGGGGGCCAGCAGGTACATAGTGGTTAAGGCACTGGACTCCCACATGGTTGATCGTGATTTGAGTCCTGGACCCAGCAGTTTGAAACTCACTCCAGGTACATGTGCGTGAGTGCCCAAAATCCCTAGAGGAGAATGGAGAAGAATTGTGGTGTGGCCATCCCCCCTAGGGGATGATTTTTCACTTTCTCTCTGTCTCTGTGTCTCTAGTGACTGCATGTGCCCTATAGCAAAAAAACTCTCTCTCTAAAAAAAAAAAAAAAAAAAAGAAAAGAAAGGAAAAAAAAAAGACCCAAATATAGGGCCAGCAGGTGGAGCAGTGATTAAGGTGTTGGACTCACATATGACTAACCACTGTTTGAACCCTGAACTCAGTAGCTTGAAATTCATGCCAGGCACATGTGTGTGTATGTCCAAGATCTCAGAGGAGAATGGAGGAGAAGGGATTGGAGAGTGGCTATTCCCTCTGGGGGGTGATGTCTCACTTTCTGTCTCTCTCTGTCTCTTTCTGTGTATTTGGTGAGCACATATGTGCTATAGCAAAAACCTCTAAAAAAGAAAGACACTGGAGCCGGCAGGTGATATGGTGGCTAAGGGTGCTGGACTCCCACATGGCCAACTGTGGTTTGAATCCCGGACCTGATGGCTTGCTTTCTCACTTTTCCTCTCTCTCTCGCTCTGTCCTTCTCTGGTCAAATTAAAATAAATAGGTGAATAAATAAAATAATTTTTAAAAAAGACACAAATAACCCAATTTAAAAAAACAGGTAAAGGGGCCAGCAGGTGCCATGTTGTTGAGGTGCTGGACTCCCACATGGCCAACTGCGGTTTGAATCCCAGACCTGGTGGCTTGCTTTCTCACTTTCTCTCTCTTTCTCTTTCTCTCTCTCTCTCTCTCTCTCTGGTGAGTGCACTGCACGTGCCCTATAACAAACTTTAAATAATAATATATAAATAAAATAAATAAAGATAAATAAATAAAAATAAAAAACAGGTATGGGGGGCCAGCAGGTGGTATGGTGGCTAAGGTACTGGACTCTCACATGGCCAACTGTGGTTCAAGTCCCTGACCTGGCAGCTTGCTTTCTCTCTCTCTCTCTGTCTCTCTAGTGAGTGCATGTGCTCTATTGCAAATTAAAAAAAATAATAACAATAACAAATAAAATTAAATAAATAATTCTAAAAAGGAAAACAAAACAGATATAGAATCTACACACACATTTCTCCAAAGAAGACACACAATGGCTGATAAGCAAATGAAAGATGCTCAACATCATTAGCCATCAGGGAAATGCAGAGCAAAACCACAACGAGATACCACTTTACGCTCACAGGGACGGCTAAAGTGACAGGCAAATACAGTCATGGGCTCTCAATGATGGGGCTGCATTCTAAGAAATGTTCCTTAGACGATCTCTCTGTCGTGTGAGTACCATGGAGTGTACTTTATAAGCCTAGCAGCATAGCCTATTACACGTAGGCTACGTGGGCTAGTCTTTTGTAATCTCATGGACCCACCATCGTACACTCGGTTCATTGTTGACCAAAATGTCGGGACAGCAGCTGGCGTGAAGGTCAAGGCAGCTGGATCCCACATGGCTGACTACAATTTGAGTCCTGGACCTGGCAGCTGGCTTTCTCACTTTCCCTCTCTCTCTCTCTGGTCAAAGTAATAATAATGATGATGATAAATAAAATAAAATGAAAAATATTTAAAAATATATACAAAAAATATAAAAATATACTATATATATAAATACATAAGCTATATGCACACACACACACACACACATACACACACACACACACACACACACATATATATATATATATATATATATATATATATATATATAATTGACCGAAATGACAGTGATTGGTGCATGACTGTAATAGCAAGTGTTGGCGAGGATGCAGTGAAGTTGCAAGTCTTCTACGCTGCGGATGGGATGCAAGATTGTGCAATCACTTTGGAACACAGTCTGGTAGTTACTCAAAAGGTTAAACATAGAATTAACATTCAACCCAGCAATTCCACTCCTAGATATACACCTGCAAGAATGAAAAACACATGTCCACACAAAAGCCTACACAAATGTTAATAGCAACAGTATTCCTTTTTTTTTTAAGAATTATTTTTTTGTGGACCAGCAGTTAGTGTAATGGCTATGTCGCTGGACTCCCACATAGTCAACTGTGGTTCGAGTCCCAAACCCAGTGGCTTAAACTCACGCCGGGCGCATGTGCGTGCGTGCCCAAGATCCCTAGAGGAGAATGGAGGAGAAGGGATTGCGGCGTGGCCATCCCCCCTGGGGGGTGATTGCTCACTTTCTGTCTCTCTGTCTCTCTCTGTCTGGCAAGCGCACACGCCCTATAGCAAAAACCTCTCCAAAAAAAAAAGAACTATTTTTTTTGAAAAAAAAAAAAAAAAGAAGAAGAATTATTTCTTTGGTGGGGCCACTAGGTGGCATGGTGGTTAAGGGTGCTGGACTCCCACATGGCTGACTGTGGTTTGAGTCTCGGACCTGGCGGCTTGCTCTCTCTCTCTCTCTCTCTCTCTCTGTCCCTCTCTGTCAAACTAAAATAAATAAATAAATTTTAAATTTTATTTTATTTAACTTTATTTATTTATTTATTTATTTTAATTTGACCAGAGAGGGACAGAGTAAGAGAGAGAGAGAGGGAAAGTGAGAAAGTAAACCACCAGGTCCAGGACTTGAACTGCAATTGACCATGTGGGTGTCTGGCACCCATAACCACCATGCTCCCTGCCAGCCCCTAAAATTTTGTTTTGTTTTGTTTTTTTAAAAAGGCTATTTTAGAATAAAAAATATATATTTCCTTGGGGCTGGCAGGTGGTATGGTGGTGAAGGGCACTGGACTCCCACGTGGCCGGTTGCAGTTCAAGTTCTGGACCTGGCGGCTTGCTTTCTCCCTTACCATCTCTCTCTCTCTGGCTCTGTCCCTCTCTGGTAAAATTTAAATAAATAAATAAAGTTAAATAAAATAATTTTTAAAAGAATTATTTCTTTAATTTTATTTATGATGATGGTGATGATGATTCTAGAATTTGACCAGAGAAAGACAGAGAGAGAGAGAGAGAGAGAGAGAGACAGAGAGAAATGGAAGGAGAGTGAGAAAGCAAGCTGCCAGGTCCAGGATTCAAACCATGGTTGGTCATGTGGGAGTCCAGCGCTTTAACCACCCTGCTACCTGCCTGCCAATAGCAACATTATTCCTAATAGTCAGGGCAGGCTCCATGGCCTGGTGCTTAAAGCAGTTGGATCCCAAGTGGCCGACTCTTCAGATTGAGTCCCAGTCCCAGCAGCTTAAAAGACACACCAGGCACTTGTGCCCCAAATCATTAACAGATGGAGAAATGCTGAAGAGAAGGGATTGTAGTGTGACCATTCCCCGTGGGGGCTGTTTTCTCACTCTCCTCTCTCTGTGTCTCTTTCTACCTCTGGTGAGTACACATACCTTCTAGCAAAAAAAAAAAAAAAAAAAAAAAAAAAAAAAAAAATGTGGAAAAAACCTGAATACCTTTGAACTGATGAATTGATAGGTATAATATAGAATATCATCAGCCATAAAAAGGAATAAAATACGATACATGCTACAATATAAATGAACCTTGAAAACATTATGCTAAGTGAAAGAAGCTACTGACAAAACCACATATTGCATGAATCCATTCATTTGAAATGTCCAGAATAGGCAAATCTATAGGAATAAAAAGTGATGCCTAGGGCTGGGGAGGGCCTGCTAGTGGGTAGGGGGTCTCTTTTGGAGATGATAAAACTCTTCTAAAATCATGGCAATGTTTGTGCAATTCTGTGAGTGTGTTAAAAACCATTGAAATTGTATGCTCTAAATGGGTGAATTATATAATAACAGCTTTACATATAAAGCTGTTATTTAAAAATTAGGAAATACAGATAGGCAGAAAAAAAGAAGAAATTGTAAGACCCATAATCCTATCACCTAGGGACAACTACTGCTAACATTTTAATAACGCTCTTCCAAATTATACTCTGTTGGCCTCTGTGCTACTTTTCCATTTAATAATATATTGTAAATATCTTTCCATGTCAAAAAAACACACATCTACATAAAAAAAAAAAAAGAAAAGAAAAATTCTGGGCCAGTCAGGTGGTGTGGTGGTTAAGGCAGCTGGAGCCCACGCGGCCAACTGTATGATTCGAATCTCTGGACCTGGAGCCTTGAGAAACAAGCCCAGGGGACCAGCAGATGGCGTAATGGTTATGTTGCTGGACTCCCATGTAGCCGACTGTGGTTTGAGTCCCAGACCTGCTGCTTAAAACTCATGCCAGCCCTGTGTGTGTGCGTGCCCAAAAGGGATTGTGTCGTGGCCATCCTCCCTGGGGGGGTGATGTCTTGCTTTCGGTATCTCTCTGCCTCTCCAGTGAGTGCACATGCTCTATAGCAAAAATCTCTCAAAAGAAAGAAGAAAAGAAAAGCAAAACAAGCCCAGCACATGTGTGTATGTGTCCAAAATCCTGAGAGGAGAATGGAGAAGAGATTGCAGCGTGACCATCCCCCCAGAGGGTGGGAGTTTGGGCACCAGAAACGCATGTCCAGCATGTTTTTGTTTTTGAAAACTTTTTTAGGTTATTGCTATAGGGTGTGCATGCTCGCTGAAGAGAGATACAGAGATGGAGAGTGAGAAATCACTTCGCAGGGGGGGTTGGCCACATCGCAGTCCTTCTCCATTCTCCTCTTGGGATTTTTGTGCATGCGTATACATGTACCCAGCGTGACTTTCAAGCCACCAGGTCCAGGTCTCAAACCGGTCTGCCATGTGGGAGTCCAGTGCCTTAACCACCACACCATTTGCTGACTCCGCATCTGGCTTGTTTTTTTTTTGTTTTTTGAGAGGTTTTTGCTATAGGGTGTGTGCGCTCGCCAGACAGGGAGAGAGAGACAGAGAGACAGAAAGTGAGAAATCACCCCCCAGGGGGGATGGCCACGCCGCAATCCCTTCTCCTCCATTCTCCTCGCGGGATCTTGGGCACGCACGCACACGTGCCCGGCGTGAGTTTTAAGCCACCGGGTCTGGGACGCAAACCGCGGTCGACTACATGGGAGTCCAGCAACATAGCCATTACGCTAACTGCTGGTCCCTTGGCTTGTTTTTTAAGTGGCCAGGTCTGAGGCCCGATCAACGAAATTGCTCACGTGGGATCCAGCTACCCCAACCACCATGCCACCGGTTGGCCCACACAGTGCTGCTCCTGACATAGAATACACTCTTGGTTTCACCAGGGTGAGGCCGAGACAGGGGCCACTGCCCACCCCAGTTTTTCACTTACTCCCTTCTGGGCCCAATGGATGGTGGCCAGCCTGCCTGAAGGAGACCAGCAGTCCACAGTATCTGTGTCTATCAAGAGATAGGAGGAAGGTGGACACCTCTGCCAAGAAGCCTCCATCTCCCCAGCCAGGCCAGTCGCACCTGCCCCCAGGTCCTGGGCAGCTGTTCTGCAGACAGCTCTGCCTGCCCCTGGTCTCTGTCCTCCTCTCCTGCCCCTTTCCTTTTGGGTACTTCAGCATCTTCTCAAGGATGCTTTAGTGGAAACTCAGTTTCCTTGGGAATCCCGTGGACACTGATGTGAATCCCAGCCTGCCTCTGGCCAGCTCCATGACTACGGGCAAGGGACTTCTCTCTGAACCTCATTCATCCTCCAGAAACCAGTTTCCAGCAGACTGCAGGATCTGATCCTGACTCCCCACTGAGGTGGTCCCCTGAGCAAGTTACTCAGCCCCCTAGCCTCAGTCTCCTCATCTACAAAATGGGGACAACAACTGCGCATCGAAGACTGGATGGGGAATTGACCGAGACAAGGCCAAGCACCCAGAACAGTGCCTGAGACATAGCAGTGTCCAATGTCCTGATACTTGGCCACAGGTACCACAATCCTGGCCTCTTAGGGCTATGGCAGAGAGCACGGGATCCTGGCCAGAGACTCCGCTCCAAACACCAGGTCCTTGGCCTCACGTGCAGTCAGGCAGGATGGCTCTTTGAGTCCTTACCTTGGTCTCTGCCCCTCCCGCCATGCAACTGGACTCTTGGCTTTGAACATGCACAGACACACACACGGTGGCATGGAACAAATTAAACCAGAAGGACACAGGCCCTGCTTTTTGCAGGAAAATGCAGGGTTGGTTGGTTTGTTCATTCGTTCATTCATTCATTCAATGAATTCTTGCTAACGTCTACTCTCCTAGGCCCTGGAGGTCCCCAGTGAACAACAAAGTGCCCTGGCCTGTGCAGCTGACCCTCTCGTGGGAGAAACGGGCCCTAAAGAGGGTGAGAAGTGCCACACCGAGAATGCTGGTTGGCGCCAAATGCTAGGAAGCTGTAAAGCAGGGAGAGGGTAGGCTAGTGAGGAAGCGTGTCATTGAGACAGGGCATGGGGAAGCAGAGTGGCATCCGAGCAGAGTCCAAGGAGACGAGGTTGCTGTTGGTTTGTTCGTTCATTCATTCACTCCTCCAGGCAGTCAGCCAACGTTAGCAGACGTGTCCTTGGGCCTGCTCTGCGGCCCGGCCTTGGCAGGGGCGGGGAGGCAGAGACACAGCCCGGCCTCTGCCGGAGTGGCTCACAGAATGCCGTCCCCACAGTGGGCAGTGGGCATGTCCCACCCACCCTGTGAGAGTCAACAGAAGCCGGGCCAGTTGATCCTCTTGGTCTGCGGGGTCTGAGGGGTTTCAGGACACAGGACTCTCAGTGCTGAAGCCGGGCCAGTCCCGGGCAGGCCAGAATGAGTGAGTCACCCGAGCAGAGACCACCCGTGGTGCCAAGGGGCAGAGGAAAGGTCAGTGGAGGCCTTACATTCTCTGAGGAGGTGATGTTTGTGAGAAGTGTGGCGGGGGACCAGCCGTTAGCGTAATAGCTGTGTCGCTGGACTCCCATGTAGCTAACCACTGCGCGAGTCCCGGACCCGGTGGCTTAACTCATGCCTGGCGTGTGTGCGTGCGTACCCAAGATCCCAAGGGGAGAATGGAGGAGAAGGTATTGTGGCGTGGCCAGCCCCTCTGGGGGGTGATTTCTCACTTTCTGTCTCTCTGTCTCTCTCTGTCTTTCTGGTGAGTGCACGTGCACGCGCCCTATAGCAAAAAAACCTCTCCAAAAAAAAAGAAGAAGAAGTGTGTGGCAGGAAAAGGCCCTGTGTCCTCACCAGGTGAAGCAGGAGGGCAGAGCCTCCTGGCCTGAATCCGGCAGCGTGAGAGGGCTGTAGGTCAGTGTGGATGGGGCTGCTGGCTAGAGCTTAGTACTCAGGACTTAGTGGGCAGGAAGGCCTGGCAGGGCCTTGAGGGTCTGCAAAGGGCTGTACTGACTCGGCAGCTGGCCTCCAAGCAGGTGGGCGGCTCGACTGGGTTTGCGTTTGGAAAGAGGAAAGCTCTGCTGGGCAAGGTTTTTCAGCAGGTGGGGGTGGGGAGAGCCAAGTCCTCATTCCTTCTTCTGCTGGTTCCAGCAGGCATCGAGCACCTTCCAAATCCCCAACCTCAGCCAAGCGTCTGCACTAGTTCAGCAGGACTGAGAAAAGGAGGGAGAAAGCACATCGTGGAGACTCTCAGTGAAGGCCGTTTGCTGGGTCGTTCTCTGTTGCTTCCAAGACCAAGTTGCAGGGGTTATGCACAGATAAATTCAGGGCCTTGTATGAAGGCTCTAGGGAGGAAGGAGGTGAGGCAGCGTCCTTCCCTCCAGCACTCACGGTTCACGGTCCAGTGAAGGAACTGGGTGTGCAGACCCATCGCTCAGTGTCATAGGCGCTTGTGTGTACGGTTCTGGCTGGGAGGTCCCAAGGCAGGTCTGTGGGGGTGGGGGTACAGAGAAGGTTGGTGAGACCTGCTGGATGGAGAGGGAAGGGAAGGGCATTCAGGAAGAGGAACAGCAGAAGCCAAAGCGCCAAGGAGGGGCTCAATGTGTCTGGGTGCTGGGGCATCGGGTTGTCCTGTATGGCTCCAGGGAGGGTCCTTGAGGTGGCATGCAGCTTGGGAGGAGGCTAGAAAGGGATGTCATGGCCTTGTGGAGCTTGCCTCCTGGGTTTGGTCTCTGAAATTACAATGTGAGTTTGCCCCATTGTTGCAAAATCGAACACAGGAAATTATTTTTTAAAAGGGCCAGCAGGTGGTGTAGTGGTTAAGGTGACTGAATCTCACACAGCCAACTGCGTGGTTTGAGTCCCAGGCCCAGTGACTTGAAAATCATGCAGGCACATGTACATGTGTGCCTCGAATCCTAAAAGGAGAGTGGAGGAGAAGGGATTTGTGGTCCGGTGGTTAAGCTAGCTGGTGGATCCCACGTGGCCAACCCTGTGTTGAGTCTCGGACCTGGAAGCTTGAGGAAACATGCTGGAGTCACGCATATATATGCCCCAAATCCTGAAAGGATTGAGAAATGGAGGAGAAGGGACTGCAGTGTGAACATTCCCCATAGGGACTGCTCCGCCCACCCCACCCTGTCTTTGGCAAGTACACACACCTCTAACAAAAAAAAAAAGAGAGAAAAGAAAAGGAGCTACAACCCCTAGGACAGCGCATCACAGAGAGCAACTGTCAAGCCTCAGCACATTTCTCCCTCCTGTCTCTGTGAGTAGATACGCGTGCACCTGTTTCTTAAATTAGTAGAGCATAATAGTTTGCATCTTGCTGTTGTTTACTTAAAATTACATCGGATGCATTTTCTGGTGCCTTAAAATAGTCTCTATATGGGACTAGCAGGTGGTGTGGTGGTTGAAGTGCTGGACACACCCACATGGTCGACCATGGTTCTAGTCTCAGACCTGGTGGCTTATTTTCTCATTTTCCTTCTCTCTCTGTGTGTGTCTCTCTCTGGTCAAATTAAAATAAATAAAATTAAGGGCCAGCAGGTGGCGTGGTGGTTAAGGGCACTGGACACCTACATGGCCAAACGTGGTTGGAGTCCCAGACCTGGCGGCTTGCTTTCCCTCTCTTTCTTTCACTCTGTCCCTCTCTGGTCAATTTAAAATAAATAAATAAAGTTAAATAAAATAATTCTTTAAAAAATAAATAAATGAATAAATAAAATTAAATTAATAATTCTTTTTCTTTTTTTTGGAGAGGTTTTTGCTATAGGGCGCGTGCGCTCGCCAGACAGACAGAGAGAGACAGAGAGATAGAAAGCAGGAAATCACCCCCCAGGGGGGATGGCCACGCCGCAATCCCTTCTCCTCCTCTCGGGATCTTGGGCACGCACGCACACGTGCCCGGCGTGAGTTTAAGCCGCCGGGTCCGGGACTCGAACCGTGGTCGACTACGTGGGAGTCCAGCGACATAGCCATTACGCTAACTGCTGGTCCCATATTAATAATTCTTTTTAAAAAACAGTCTCTGCAAACCTGACTTCCAGGCCCTTCGGATGACTCTGGCCACGGTCCCTTGGCTAAGGTGGCCGTTTCTCATGGCCAGCCACTGAGGTTGTTTCCTCCTGTTTGCTGTAATAAATACCTCCGCAACAGACACCCTCCATTCACAGTAACCCCACGACCACGCTGCTCATCATTATTATTACTATTATTATTTTCTGAAAAATTCCGGAGAGTGAGACTCTTGGAAGCCCTGCTCAGAGCTGGCCAAGTAGCCAGAGGAGGGTACATGTCCCCACCTGCAGACAGCCTGGGGCCCAGCTCTGAGTGACAACTGGTACTCTGTGAACGGCTCAAGCTATCTGCCACCACGAGGCTTCTTTCTTCGTGATGTTGCAGATCTCTATCCCGAATCTCTCTCCTCTCCCCACCCCACCCCTCGCTAACTCTTCCTCATCATTCCAGAATCCAGCCACACCTTCTCCAGGAAGCTTTCCCAGAGCCCCAGTCGGGAGGAAGCTCCCCCAGCCCTGAGCCCACCCCCCTGCAGCCTGTGCTACCTCCGTCAAAGCTGCTATCTGTTTCTTTGTCATTTTTGCTGTCCCCTGAGGACAAGGCCCAGGCTGGAATCGTTTTTTGAATTTCCAGCACCAGGGGCAGAGCTGGCTCATTTCAGTTTCAGTAAATGTTTGTTCAGCAAAGGAATGAAGAGTTGGACAAATGAATAGACAAATGAGACAAAGTCCGTGGGGGGATAGCTGAAGCTCGGACGTCGAGCTCTGGGACAATCATCCAGTCCAGGGGACAGGAGAGGGTGCAGTGGAGCAGAGCAGGGCTCCCAAGCCAGGAGTCAGGAGGCAGGTAAAGCACAGCTTCCATGAGCGTGGCTGGAACCAGGGGCCGGGTAGTGCAGGGCCGTGAGAGGAGGGGCCTCCTGTGGGACTGACCTGGGTGTCAGAGGCAGGAGGCACCGGTCAGGACATTCTATTTTCTAGGTTTGTGTGTTTGTTTTGCCATAGAGTGCCTGTGCTCGCTGGAGAGAGACGGAGAGAGGGAAAGTAAGAAATCTCCCCCCGGGAGTATGTCCATGCTGCCATCCTTTGTCCTCCATTCTCCTCTCAGGGTTTTGGGCACTCATGCACATGTACCCAGCTTGAGTTTCAAGTTGCTGGGTCCGGGATTCGAACCACGGTCAGTCATATGGGAGTCCAACACTTTAACCATCATGCCACCTTTTTTTCTTTTTTTAAGAATTATTTATTGGGGGCTGGTGGTAAAAGGCACTGGACTCCTACATGGCTGACTGCGGTTCAAGTCCCAGACCTGGTGGCTTGCTTTCTCTCTGATCAAAACTGGAAAATAATAATAATAAATAAAATAATAATTCTTTAATAAAAAAGAATTATTTATTTAACTAAATTATTATTATTATTAAACTCACCAGAGAAAGAGAGACAGAGACAAAATGAGAAGTCAAACTGAGTCCAGGATTCAAACTTTGGTCAGCCATGTGGGAATCCAGCATCTTAACTACCATACCACCTGATAGCCCCTATAGTTTTTTTTTTTTTTTTTTTAATTGTCAGAGAGCATGTGAGTTTACCAGAGAGAGTAAGGGAGAGTGAAAACACCCCCAATTGGGAGTAGTCATGCTGCAATCCTTTTCCCTCCATTTGCCTTCCAGTTAGGATTTGGGGCAAGCATGCACACATACCCAAAGTGTCTTTCAAGCCACCAGGGCCAGGAGTCAAACTATGGTTGGCCACGTGGGATCTGGCTCCCTTACCCACTGAGCCTTGGGGCCAGCCTAACCAGGACATTCTAGAAGAAGGAAAAGCATTAGGGGCTCTGGAGACCCTGTCTAAGCCCAAATCCTGAGCTTGCTGTTTATGAGCTATGAGACCCTGCGCCAGAGACAGCTTCTCTGTGTCTCGGTTTCCCACTCGTGAGATGAAGATAAAAAATGCCGGGCTAGCTGGTGGTGTGGTGGGTAAGGAACTGGATCCCACGTGGTTGATGTGTGGTTCGAGTTCTGGAGCTGGCAGCTTGAAAAACATGCTGCGTGTGTGCATGTGTGTGCCCTAAATCCCCACGAGAACGTAGGAGAAGCAATTGTGGTGTGGCCATCCCCCTGAGAAGAGATTTCTCACTTTCTCTCTCTCTCTCTCTCCTTCTCTGGTGAGTGCACACGCCTATGGCAAAACTGAAAGAAAAAATAAAACAATAAATGTTAACACCTTATTCATTCACTTTTTAAAAGAATTATTCATTTAATTTTAATTTATCATTATTATTAGTTTTTAATTTGCTACAGGACATAAACACTCACCAGAGAGAGACAGACAGAGAGAAAGTGAGAAACAAGCTACTGGGTCCAGGACTTGAACTCTGATTGGCCATATGGAAGTCCAGCATCCCAACCACCATGCCACCTGCTGGCCCCCCCTTTTTTTTAGAGAGAGATTTTTTGCTATAGAGTGTGTGAGTTTGCTGGAGAGACAGAGAGAGACAGAGAGAGAGAGAGAGAAAGCAAGAAATCACCTCCCCAGGGGAATGGCCATGCTGCAATCCTTTTTCCTCCCTTCTCCTCCTGGGATTTTGGACACGCATGCACATGCACTTGGTGTGTTTCAGGCCACTGGGTCTAGGACTTGAACCACAGTTGGCCATGTGGGAATCCAGCGCCTAACCACTACACTACCTGCTGGCCCCTCATTCATTTTTTTCACTCTACAAACATCTGTTGAATATCTATTATGGGCCTAGGGTTGGAGAGTGAGAGTGGGCTGACCTCTGAGGTCACACAGCCACAGGCCCTGCAGCTGAGCTAGAACCTAGGCTTGCGGGTCACAATTCTACTCATGAGTCTGTTCCCGGGGCTGTGTGAGGACCAGGTGAGGTGCTGGCCCAGAGGACATGCTCACAACACAGCGGCTGCGATCGCTGTCCTTGTGCAGCGTGTCATCATCAGGTGGACCTGGCTTGCAATCCTGGCCTATGCTGACCCACCATCCTTGCCCCTCCAAGCCTTTGTTTCCTTTAAAGTGACCAAGCCTTCCAGTTTGCTTAGGACAGTTGCAGGTGAACCGGGATGGTTGGCCACCCTGCTTCCTCACCTGTATTGTGGGGACTGCCTGTGTCCTAGGGCCGTTGTGCAGTGCAGAAGTAAGTGCCAGAAGAGGCAGAAAACCAGGGAGCTGGAATCCAGATCTGCTTCCATGAATATTAAAGACTTCTGGGCCAGCTGCAGTGGCACAGCGGTTACACAGCGCTCAGCAGTGCTCAGGCCGTGTGGAAGGTCCCGGGTTTTCGTCCTGGGGTCTCCCTGTACACACACGGGTGTGATGTGTGCCCATGATCCTGGCTGGCTGAGGCTGGGGCGGGGGATCGTGGCATAAAGACCCTGTCTGGGTGCCTCTCTCTCTGTGTCTCTCAAGGAAGAAATAAATAAATACACTTAAAAAAAAGTAAAGACTTGCATATGCCATGGCATTTCAGGCACGATAAAGAACATGCCAGTCCCTGGGTACTGCTAGGGAAGAAGCTCTGAGTGTGTTTCTAGTGAATAAGCAAGTACGGAACACCGCATGGCGTGCTTCCTTTGGTATCACAGGAGGGTCTGGAAACACACTCCAGCCGCACGTGGATTCTCCAGGGAAGGAACTGGGTGGTTGGGAAGAAAAGGGGAGAAAGATTTGCTTTTCACAGTATAGCCTTTTGTGTGCTTGAATTATTTTAACCCTTTGCTTTCAGGAAAAGCCTCCTGTATTTTTTACATGCCAAAAAGAACACCTAGACCAAAACGAAAAGGTCAGAGTTAGGCAATGTGCCTGGCTCAGGCCCAGAGCCCAGGAAGTGCTCGTGAGTAGCCCCTCAAGACCTTGCTGACCACCAGGCGTTCGAGGGGCACAGCTGGACTGCTGCCTCCTCCAATGCAGTGCTCATGAAGCTCCAGTGCAAGGCCAGGCTGGGAAGACAGCTGTGGGCCCCATATGGCATTCTGGCCAAAGGCCTGGGGACCCAGAAGTCACGTGCTCTCTTCTCTGACTGCCGATAAAGGCTCCTTCCAACCACTACTCAGCTCGAGGGACCACAGTGGGCCCAGCTCACAGGGTAAATGGTCCGGGTTTCACCTACCTTGGAACTTGAGGAACCTGTATGAGCTGCAGCTGCCGCCGCTGAAGCCAACACTCTCTAGTTCTGCCTCGGGGAGAGGGAGACACAGAAGGAGGCCTGACCCCCACAGATCTTACTTCATGTGAACACTCCCAGACCCAGACCTGTCTTAAACTCCCAGCCACATGGCCAGGTTCTTTTCTTTTTTACTTTTTTAATTTTTAGCATCACACATAAAGGGGACCTCATAAAATTGGTGGGAAATGGGAATGAAATATGGGTTTATGGGGACAGCAGGTGGCGGAGTGGTTAAGGCGCTGGACTCCTACAAGGTCGATTACGATTTGAGTCCCAGACCCAGCAGCTTGAAACTCACTCAACGTGTGTGTGCGTGCGTTCCCAAAGTCCCAAGATGAGAATGGAGGAGAAGGTAATGCAGAGTGGCCATCTCCCCTAGAGGTGATTTCTTGCTTTCCGTCTCTCCAGAGAGTACACGTGCCCTATAGCAAAATTCTCTCTTTTTTTTTTTTTTTTTTTTTTTGAGAAGTTTTTGCTGTAGGGCGCGTGCGCTCGCCAGAGAGACAGAGAGAGACATAGAGACAGAAAGTGAGAAATCACCCCCCAGGGGGGATGGTCACGCCGCAATCCCTTCTCCTCCATTCTCCTCTTGGGATCTTGGGCACGCACGCACACGCGCCCGGCGTGAGTTTTAAGCCGCCGGGTCCGGGACGCGAACCGCGATCGACTACATGGGAATCCAGCGACATAGCCATTACGCTAACTGCTGGTTCCCTAGCAAAATTCTCTTTTAAAAAGGAGTTTATTTTGGTGCAGAAAAACATTGAAATGCATGCATTTTTTCCATAATAACATTTTCTATGAAAATTTTTAAGAACAACCCCCCCCCCCCCCATATACTTCAGGAAAATATTCTCGTTACAAAATTGCCAACATTGGAGCTGGCAGGTGGCATGGTGGTTAAGGGTGCTGGACTCCCACATGGTTGACCATGGTTCAAGTCCTGGACCTGGTGGCTTGCTTTCTCACCTTCTCTCTCTCTATCCCTCTCTGATAAATTAAAATAAATAAATAAATATAAATAAAATAATTCTTTTAAAAAATGCTAACATTATTACATAAAAGACCAAGTAATTTCCCTCCACCTCCTAAGCCCCATTCCCTTCAAATCATTGTCAGTTGGTGGCAAGACTGGCAGGTGGCAGGGCTGGCCGGTGGCTTGGTGGTTAAGGGCGCTGGACTCCTATGTGGCCGACCATAGTTCAAGTCCTGGGTCTGGTGGCTTGCTTTTTCACTCTCCCTCTCTCTCTCTGCCTGTCCCTCTCTGGTCAAATATAAATAAATAAAGCTTTAAAAAATTTATCAGTTGGTGAATATCCTTCCAAATGTCCTACAGTTGGGCCAGCCCCACAGCAGAGAAGTTAAGGGAACTGGATCCCTTATGGCTGTGGTTTGAGTCCTGGCCCTGGCAGTTTGAAAAACACGCTGAGGTCATGTGCACACATGGCCCCAAATCCCAACAGGATTGAAATGGAAGGGAAGGAGTCCCCCTATTGAGGTGTGTTTTCTCCCTCTCCCTCTCTCTGTCTCCCTCTCTGATGAACACACGTACCCTCCTACAACAAAAAACTAACACAGAAGCAAATGTCTCTGTCATGCACATATACCTCACCTGTACCTGGCTTCGTCTATGGCCACGTGTGTTCTCAGCTGCGTGTGCCGTGTTTAGGCGTGCTGCACACTGACAGTGACGTGCCGTATGCCTTGTTCTGAAGACGCCTTCGTCGTTACTAGCAGCCCGTCGGGGACATTTCTTGTATCAGTATGTCTAGAACCGCCCCCTTTTCAGAAGCTGTGGGCGGGTTCGTCATGTCTGCCAGTCCCCTCCTGCCGCCCCTGTGAGTTGTTCCCGGTGTTTTACTTCCACAAACAGGGGAGCAGCCCCCGGGATGCCAGAGCACTGGCTCCAGGATGGGCACCTTATAACCCCCAGGACTGCTGAGGGGACGGGTCCCAGACGAGTGGTCGGCACTAACAAGTTGCCCTCCGGGAAACCACTTAAGAGGTCCTTATGCTCTGAGCTCCACTCTGTTGGGTTGGCTTTGAAACCTGTGCCAGAAAGAACTTTCCAACCACCTTGGCTTGCCCGGCTGGTGAGGGGGAATGTGGCCTCCTGGTTGGCATGATTTCAGGGAGAAGGGGAAGAACTCCCCCAGACTCCAGATGTCTCTCCCATCTAAATGCCACCCATCCTGAAATGCCTTCATGAAGGGTGTGCTTTGGTGAACACCATGTCCCCTTGGGACTCCTACCAACTGCCATATGTGGCTTTCGGCCTCACAGGTAGCACGGGCCAAGAAGAGAGGGCTTGGCAGGTGGAAAACACAAGGAGGATCCAAAGACAGAATCAGAATAATGGCCCTCTTTTTTTTTTTTTTTTTTTTTTTTCCATAGGGCATGTGTATTTGTGGTAGAGAGACAGAGAGAGGGAAAGTGGAAATCGTCCCTCATGGGAGGTGGCCACGCTACAATCTGTTCTCTTGTGTTCTCCTCTTGGGATTTTGGGCGTGCATGCACACACGCCTGGCATGATTTTCAAGTCACTGGGTCTGGGACTCAAACTATGGTCAGCCATGTATGAGTCCAGCCCCTTAACCACCATGCCACCTTCTGGTCCCATAATGGTCCATTCTCTGCAAGGCACCTCCCATGTGCTGGGCACCAGACCAAGACTGGTGCACGTACCCTTTCCAGGTGCTGAAATTACCCCTACCCACACAGGCTCTCAGGGAGGGGGAGCCAGGCTTCGAACCCAGGCATATGCAGCCCCTGTAAGCACTAAGACACAAGCCAGAGGAGGGCTGACTGTGCCCTGGAAAGCTTGAGGCAATGAAGACCGGAGAAGTGGAGCGTGGGGTGTGTGTGTGGGGGGGGCAGGGAACATGTCTGAAGAGTGGTGGGATCTGGGAAGTTAGAGAAGGGCCCTCCAGGGAGGAGGAATGGCCTGAGAGAAAGCTGCGGTAGGAGTGAACTGGCATGGTGGGAGAGAGGCTGGGCCCAAGCCACCGTGCAGAGCTAGAAGCCTGTGAGAACACTGGCTGCAGATCTGGGAGAGGGCGTACTGGCCAGCCCTGTGCTGTGGGCTGCTGATGTCAGGCAGGGCATCCTCCGTACCCTCTGTCATCTGTGGTCACTGACTTCTCCAGCACTGGCGTCTCTGACCTCGTTCTGACCTTTCACACTTGTGAGCTCCATCTTCCAACAGCTCCAAGAGACAGATGTTGAGCTGTCCCTGTAACAGGCAAAGAAACCAACTAGACTGGGAGCCCTGGGGGGCAGGGTCAAGGCTGCTGAGTCACCCCTGAATGCCCCATACCCAGCATTGGCTCCACCTGATAGAGGTGGATGAATGGATAGAAGCGTGGATGGCCGGAAGGAAGAAAGGGAGGAAGGACAGAGGGAGAGGGGAGGTGGACGTGCGGATGGATGGATGGATAGAAGGATGAAGGATGGACAAACACAGTGTCAATGGCAGTGACGCATGAGGTCCTCTCAGCAAGGGACAGAGAGGACAGGTTGGTGCCAGGGTTGCTTCAAGACACCTCACCAAAAGCCCTGCTAAAGGAAAGTCAGAGTCTAAGAGGTCTCCCACATGCAGCCAGGCTGGAGGGGCCCCTAGGGGTTGGGGGGGTGTAGTACCTGTGTTTTGGAAGGGGTGGGTGAATAAGGCACTCGGCAGACCTTAAAAAAAAGAAAAAAAAGACCTGAGCACAGAGGGGCCCGTGGCCCAGGTCTGGGGAGAGAAGGAGACTCCCTGGCACAGGGGATAAGGGTACTGCGGTGTTTATTTTGGGCACTGGAAATCAGAGGTCAACCCTGCAGGGTGGCTTTATCTCTGCCATTTACCAATTCTGCAGCCTTGCACAGGTGACCTCTTACCACTAAGCTTTTAGTTTTTTCTTTTTTTAAAAAAAATTGGGGGCCAGCAGGTGAAGTGGTGGTTAAGGTGCCGGACTCCCATGTGGTTGACTGCGGTTTGAGTCCCAGATCTGGTGGCTTGAAACTCACACCGGGTACAAGCGTGTGCGTGCCCAAAATCTTAAGAGGAGAATGGAGGAGAAGGGATTGTGGTGTGGCCATCCTCCCTTTCTCTCTCTCTCTCTCTCTCTCTCTCTCTCTCTTTTCTCTCTCTCTCTGTCTCTGTGACTTCAGCAACTACACACACCCTACAGAGAAAATCTCTCTCAAAAAAAAAAAATTGGGGGACCAGCAGTTAGTGTAATGGCTATGTCGCTGGACTCCCACGTAGTCGACTGCGGTTCGCGTCCCGGACCCGGTGGCTTAAACTCACGCGGGGCGCGTGTGCGTGCGGGCCCAAGATCCCGGGAGAAGAATGGAGGAGAAGGGATTGCGGCGTGGCCATCCCCCCTGGGGGGTGATTTCCTGCTTTCTGTCTCTATGTCTCTCTCTGTCTGGCGAGTGCACGCGCCCTATAGCAAAAACCTCTCAAAAAAAAAAATTTTGCCAGAGGGTACATACAATCACCAGAGAGAGAGAGAGGACAGAGAGAGAGAGGAGAAAGCACCTCCCATAGGGAACGGCCACTGCAATCCCTCCTCCATCTCTCTGTCCCTTTAGGATTTGGGGCACTGTGCACAGGCTGGCCGGGGGGGTCCAGCTAACTTAAACACCCCACCACTGACGGGGCCTCTATTTCTTAGTCTCTAAAATGTGGGTAATAGAGTCTCCCTGATTCTGGGGCTGAGGTGAGAAAAACCCAGGGCAGAGACCCGGTGCAGAGGGCAAGAAGAACAATAAGATTAAGGTTGTGACAAGTGTCCCGAAGACTCACCACAAGCCAGGCCTCACCTTCCTCCCCTCGTTCATGGTGCCCAATTGGGACCATCATTGTCACCTGCACTGATGAGAGTCTTACAAATGGCAGGCACTGGCTATGCATGGCCCTCCTCATTGCTCCTGGTCTGAGTCACTTTAATCCAGTGACCCGTGAGTCCCAGAGCTGACGCTAGCTGCAGGGCTGGCCCAGAACACTCTCTCCTGGATCTGCAGCCAGTGTTCCGCACACGCCCAGGAAGCCCTGCGTGCTGCGCAGACTCAGCCCGGCGGACCCAGTCTCAGCTGTCTGGCACCTGGGAGTAGTGGGCTCTTCTGGCTTGGGCCTGGCCAGAGCCTCAGTTCCCGCACCTGTGAGACAGAGGTGGTCTCAGGCAGACTGGATCGTCCCCGAGGGCGCTTCTGTTGGTCTCCGGCCGTCCCCACCCCTGGCCCTCTGGCTTTCATTCTTAGGAAACACGTTACAGCGAGTGGGGCCCAGGCTCAGCTCCTGTTAGCATCCTCCCTCTGCTCGGGAGGATGGGGGGGACCCCTGGACCAGGAGATGAGCCAGAAGTCCGAGTTCTACCCTTGACACCTTCTAACTGCATCCCTAAGTGATGTGTGCAGAGTTCCTGCCACTTAGTGGGTGCTGGATCGTGATCCTCTCCTTTCCGTGCCAGGGAGAATCTCACTTCTCTGAGCCCAGCTTCCTCTTTTTGAAATGACCTAGCACCAGGGCTGTTTGAAGCTCACATACGATGCTGGGCAGGAAAGACCTTTCTGTGGAGAACCCTGGCCCCTGGGAAGGTTTGTGGCTGACTGTCAGTGTGAGGTCCAAGGCCAGCAGGGCTGAGCCAGCCCCTCCCCAGACGCTGTGCCGGAGTGCAGGCCACCCTCCCTCCCTGGGCGCTGGCCCAGCAGGCACATCTCCCTGAGGCCTGAAGTCTGGCACACAGGGCTTGCACTCTCTTGGGACAGACATTTCACCTGTTATGTTAGCATGTCGGCCCCTCACACAGGGCCACTACGTGGCCAAGGGCCAGGACAGCCCGCACTCCTCCCCCCTCATGTCCCACGTCCTGTCACTTGCCTTCATGGCCCCTGCCCCCACCTGTCTATCTCCATCTCCATGCTGACCACCAGGAATCTTCAGACCCGGGCAGCTCTGGCCTGCCCAGCGCCCTCGGGGGGCACTCTGTCAGCTGCACAGAGCCCCGAGGGGTGGCGGGCTCAAGGGAGAGGAAAGAGGCGTCCCGTGCCCTGCAGCCTGCTGACCTTGGCACGTGTCTGCTCAGGTGCATGCCATGCCCTCACCCCAGCCTGCTCCCTCTCCCCCGTGCCACCCCTGCCTAGACCTCAGCCTTTCTCTCCCCTGCTGAGTCCCCTCACCCCCATCGAGCCCCTGCTTCCTCACGCTGCTTGCAGTCTGGGCGAGGGGACCTCAGTGGAGCAAGCCTTCAGTCATCTCTGCATCTTCCAAAGGGGTCCGTGAGCCCCGGGAGGCAGAGGTGCGCCTGCCTCCTGGTGGGGGCTCCACACCCGGCATGGTGTCCAGCAGCACCAGGGGCCCCGGATGTTTGTTGGCTGTGGCTCACAGCCCTCCGTGTGGCCATGCCGGGCATCTAGGAGTTCTGCGACCTCTAGCTCAGGCAGGCTGAGCTATATTTAGATGCCGGGACCAGGGCGAGCCTCTGGGGCTGAGGAGATGGCAGGGCCCACAGCAGGGCTCCCCAGGACCTCCTCGTCTTGGGGCTGTGAGAGGCCAGATCCTGTTCCAGGCACTGCAGGCTCCTGGTGCCCCCAGGATAGTGGAGGAAAGGCTCTGCTTGAACAAAGAGGCTCTCGGCTGGTTTGGTGTGTGGTGTGTGTTACAGCTAGAAAAATGAGTTCCGGGCTGGCTGGTCAGCTCCAGGGGTGGGCCAGGGTGGGGGGCAGCCCAGAGCAGGGGCTCCTGCCCAGCCCCCGCGTAGGCCCCTGCCAAAGCTGCCAGCCCCGTCTGCTCCTGAGGCCGGCCCGGCTTCCCTGCCCTCTGGATCTCCGGTGGGCACTGAGCCAGGCCAGGGTACGGCCACCAGCGGGTGAGGAGGGGTGCCCTGGCCCTGGCTGCTCCTGCCCGGCTCTCGGGGCGGCAGGAGGCAGGATGGATGTTCGCAATAATTACCCAGCTGCAGCTTCCCCGAGCTGCCGCCATAGCAACGGGGCCAGGCGCCCCAGCCGAGCGGCCAAGTGGCAGGAGGGGGATGTGGGCGCGCTGGGTAGGTCGGGGAGGGGGTGGCACGAGCCCCAGGCACAGCCCCGCTGGCTCCCTTTGTCGGCTCTCTCAGCCACCCGCCCCCCTCCCCAGAGGCCAGGGAGGGGGGCTTTGTCTGGGCACAGGGAGGTTGGCACGGCCCAGGGGAGGCTCCGGCAGACTCCCGTGCCTGCTGCCAGGGCTCGTGGGGCAAGGGGAAGCAGGTGTCAGGAGGGCTGGGGGTGCCCAGGCCCCAGTGGTCAGGGCTCACTCAGGGCAGGCTGGTGCCCCCACCTGGAAGACCGCCACACACCCCAGGACCCCTGGGTCTAACCACCTGCGATGTCGCCCCTTCTCCAGAGAAGAGTGTGGTTTCTGGATGCTTCCCAGGGAGGGCGTCTACGACTCCACTCACCCGACCCTGTTGGCATTCTCTTGGAGCAGGCATAGGACAGCTTTGGGCAGGACTGGCTTTGGGTGGGGGGTCCACCTGGGGAGGAGGTGCTGGGACCCCCAGAATCCTGCTCTTGTGGCACCCATGGTCCCCACTCCATAGTGGGGGCCCGCTCAGCCTCCCTTCAGGGACATTCTGCCTGATGGAGGGACTGTGTTTGTTCCCATCCTACAGGGGAAAGGCTGAGGCTGGAGTGGTGTGGGGCCTTCCTAAGGTCACACACAAGATATGAAGCCTTGACCCAGTTCGGTCCTGTCTCCACCCTGCCGTTGCTGGGGTGCTCGTCCAGGTTTTTCTGACGACCTGCTCACCCTGCATGCCCTCGGCGGTGGGGCCCAGTAGTTGACAGAGAGGGCGGCTGGACCAGTCCTGTGAGCTTCAGTTTTCTTCTCTGTAAAATGGGCATGTACAGGACCTCTCCCAGGGAGTAAAGAAAGCAGCACCTGGGAGCACAGCACTTGACTCTGGGAAGAGTTGGCCTTCGTTAGCCGGGGATGCTGTTAGCATTTTCTTGTCCTCACAAGAGGAGGTGATCTAGATGTTCACCAAGGCCCTTTTTGGCTCCGGCCTCCTGGGGCTCTCGGGCAGGTGCCAGTCGTGATGGGCGTGTGCTGGGAAGTGGGGAGTTGGCAGCCTCGTGAGGTGGGTGTTAATTGCCTGCGCCCACAGTGCGGCTGGGTGTGGGCTGGGTGAGAGGAGGGAGGAGGAGAAGCCAGGCTGAGACAGAGCTGTGCCGGGTGGAGTGGGACCCATGTACACCTTGGTCAGGGAGGGCCTCTGAGGGACTGGCCGAGCAGAGTCAAGAGAAGGGTGATCTTAGATCGTGGCCTTGCCTGAGTGACTGAAGGGACGCCGGAGTCCTGAGGCACCAAGGGGGACCAAGCGGGATGAGGAGACGAATTGGAGAGGTCGCCTAGAGCTGGCTCCGTGGGGCGTCATGGGCCACACACAGAGGGGTTTGCACGTGCACATGCACACACACATATGTTCATTTATTTCCTGAGTGAGAGAGACAGAGGAAGAGCGAGACAGCCCTGCCAGCAGGGTCTCAACACCACAATCCATCCCAGTTTAACCAGCCCCAGGGCAGGGGCATGCGCATGTACAGCATACTCGGGGAGGTCTCCAGCCCCAAACTACTAACCTCCTCATGTAGGTCAGCCTCACAGAGCACTGTGCTTTTATTTTTTGAGAAATTTTTTGTTATAGGGCATGTGCGCTCACCAGAGAAACAGAGACAGAGACAGAAAGCAAGAAATCACTCCCCCCAGGGGGGATGGCCACACTACAACCCCTTTTCTTCTGTTCTCCTTTTGGGATCTTTGACACATACGCACATGCACCCGGTGTGAGTTTTAAGCCGATGGATCCGGGACTTAAAACGCAGTCAACTATGTAGGAGTCCAGTGACGTAAGCATTGCACCATCTGCTGGTCCCCCGAGCATTGTGTTTTACTGCTGCACCTCTATCTGGCCCCTCCATGGGATTCCAGAAGCTGTGGAAGGCTGACTAGTGACTTTAAACGGAGAAGAAGGTCACCAGAAAAATTCTTTGGCTAAATGAGTGCGTGAACACATGGTTGAATGAATGAAAACTTTATTTTGCACCGGTCAACCACAGAGCCCCTCTCACTCCACCTTTCCCTCCGTCCTCTCTCACGCCCCCTCCCCGGAGCCCATCATCATCTGGTGGAGGATCAACAAGAACATGGAAAATTCCAACTCAGCGGTCAGTCAATATGGAGGTATGTTCAGAGAAAGGAGAGCTGATAGTGGGCCAGTCAGGGCACTGCCTGAATGGGATATTGAAGGATCAATAGGAGTTCGCTAGGCTGTCAGAGAACACAGCACCTTCATAGGCTCCGAGACGGGACACAGCACAGCACGGTGAATGGCAGTGATGAATAAGGATAGCTGCATTTACTGAGCACTTGACCGAATGCCAGGCCAGTGCTCTAGGCCTGAGCTCACTGGAATCACACAACTGAAAAAAACCTTTCTCTCTCTGCAACAGAGACTCATTTCACTTTTATGAATGAAGAATTGAGGTCTTGATAAGTTAAGTAACTTGCCCAAGGTCACACAGCAACCACAGCGCCCATGCTCCCGATCACCCTGGAAGTACTAAGGGGTGGGTTGGACAGACAGGCCTCGCTGACCAGGAAGGATGCCAAAGGCCAAGCTAGGGTGTCAGGACCCCATCCCGGGCTGCCGGGAAGCAGTGCTGAGCTTTGAGTGGGAGAAGAAGGTCAGAGCTGTGTTTAAAAGAGGTTCGATGACTCTGTGGGGTGTGGATGAGGTGACTGGGACCAGCTTGGGGGCTACTGCAACAGTCCAGGTGAGGGATGATGGGGGCTTGACTGCAGGCTGGGAGCAAGGGATGCCCATGAGGGAGGAGAAAGGCGAACAGGAGGCCAGGAAAGAGGAACGCGCCACTAGGGCGGAGGCTTAGATGATGATTGGAGTTGAAGGTCGAGCAGTCAAACAGGAAGTCGAGGCTCCTTCCTTCTCTCCAGCTGGTTATTATTCCACTAATATGTTGAAGACTTCACATTTTCATCCTGAGATTACAGGCGTATTTAAATGAATAAATGAAGGGTGGCTGGCATGAGGCAATTCTTAGCCCAAAATGATGTTAGCTGATGGTGGCATCTCGAGCTCAGCGGCACCACGGTGGGTTTTCCTGGGGCCCCAAGGTCCCCAGCCAGCCAAGGGCAGAGGGCATCGCCCCTGGTGGCAGTGACCCTCGAGTGTGCATGTGGAGCATCTGGGAGGGGGTCTGGGCTGGGGTCAGGCTGCCTTGGATCCATTCCAGAGGCTGCTGAGCTGCAGAAATCGGAGAAGCTTCTGGGAGGCTGGCAGCGGCTCTCTGATCTCCCTCCCCGGGCTTTCCAAGGTGGAGTCAGTGAATGGAGGCCCTGGCCGGCCGGCTGCTCCTGGAATATTGTCCTCAGCAGGCCAGGCAGGTGGTGGCTGTGCTGCAGGTGCTGAGTCACCTGAGCCGGGGTCATGGCCGCTCAGCAGAAGGGAGCCACGCTCCCCCCACAGCACGCCAGCCCACATGCTCGCTACCATGGCGGACGAGGCTCAGCACCTTCCCTGGCCCAGAACCTGGAATGAGGGTGCTGCTTGTCTTCTTCCCATACCCTCCCAGGAGCTCGGTGCCAGTGGGAATCGGGAGTTGGTGGAAAGTGCAGGTCTGGAAGCCAACAGTCCCGGGTGACCTTGGACAGATCACCTTTGTCCCTCCTTCCCCATCAGTGCAACTGGGAGAGGAGCAGGGCTGAGCCAAACCAGACCGAAACAACAGTGCTGGGAGCCTGATGCATCTGAATGATGCTTGCAAGATGCCCTGCCTCTCAGACGTACCGGCAGCTTGGCGTCCAGATGGGCACCCAGAGCAGGGCGTGCCTGGCCAGCCTCAGTACAC
Source organism: Tupaia tana (assembly GCA_026018925.1). NCBI lineage: Eukaryota > Metazoa > Chordata > Mammalia > Scandentia > Tupaiidae > Tupaia > Tupaia tana. The sequence goes on from JAKSZU010000015.1 coordinate 31,593,715, forward strand.
AGATGGCGAAAGCACAGGAGGCCAAACCCAGGTCCCCACGCCAGAGCTGGGACTGCAGGGGCCAGGCAATGGAGGTGGCCAGGGGACCCTCAGCCTCCAGGCCCCTGCATCCTCCTGGTAGACCTCAGCTGCCCGGGGCAGTCTCTCCCAGTGGTGCCAAGCATCGCCAGCCTCTGGGAGCCCCTCGCTGTCCATGACCTCGGCCTCTTGATGAGGCAAAGGCTCCAGGAGCAGGCAGGCCTGAGCACCACATCTGGGAGTGGCAGAGCTAGGACAAGTACCCCAGCTTCTGTCAACATGCTGAGGACCTCCCCAGCACACCCCAGTGTCCTTATAGGGTGGGACAGTCCTTCCTAGCCTCATGACTTTGGGATTTGCTTCTTCTTCCAGAATTTCTTGCAAGGCAGCTTATGCAACTTAGGCCACCACATCCCCACCCCAGAAATGCTATAGAAGTGACAAGTTTTGCCCCCCCCCCCTTTTTTTTTTTTTTTTTTGAGAGAGGTTTTTGCTATATAACATGTGCACTCGCCAGAGAGACAGAGAGACAGAAAGCGAGAAATCACCCCCCGGGGGGGATGGTCACCCTGCAATCCCTTTTTCTCCATTCTCCTCTCGGGATCTTGGGCACACATGCACACATGCTCAGTGTGAGTATAAGCCACCAGGTCCGGGACTCGGACCACGGTTGACTATGTGGGAGTCCAGTGACATAGCCATTATGCCAACTGCTGGTCCCAAGTTTTGCTAATTTTTTTTTAAAAAGTAATTTCTTTTTAAAAATTTCTTTCATGAGTGAGAGACAGAGCAGAGACAGAGAGAGAGAGTGAGAGAGCGAGAGAGAGAGAGCACTCTAATCGGGTCCAGACACTGCAGTCCATCCCTAACCTTCTGCGATCCCAGGCTTATGAGCAAGCATGTGCCTCGCATGTTCAGGGAGGTCTCTGGACTCAAACTAGAAACCTTCCCATGTGGAGTGGCTTGCAGAGCATAGTGCTTTGCTGTTGTGCCACCATCTCACCATCTGGCCTCAACTTTGTTCATTTTAAGCCTCGTCTGGAGCTTGGCCAGTCCCTGCTGAGAGGCCTCACAGTCTCTGCCATCCCCAAGTAGTCCAGCGCCCACAGGCCTGGCCTGGCTGCCTTTCCCCACGGTCACTCTGCTCCCCTCTTGGATGTCACTCAGACCCTTTAAGCACGATCCCATGGTCCCAGCTCAGGCCTCTCTACCCACAGTGCCTTCTTCCTCCAGATCTCCACAGGGTGGACTCTTCATTTTCTTCAAGTGTCTGCTCTAAGGCAAGGGTGCCCCTTCTCTGCCTTTGTGATTCCTCTGCTTGGCTTTATTTTTCTCCCTGGCACTTACGTTATTCATATTTCAGTTTCTGTCCTTTTATTTTTTTCATTATTTAGTTTTTAAAAATATTTACTTATTTGGGACCAGTAGATGGAATGACGATTATGTCACTGGACTCCTACGTAGTCAACTGTGATTTGAATCCTGGACCTGGCAGCTTAAAACTCACACCAGGTGCGTGTGCGTGCGTGCCCAAGATCCCGAGAGGAGAATGGAGGAGAAGGGATTGCAGCGTGACCATCCCCCCTGGGGGGTGATTTCTCGCTTTCTGTCTTTCTGTCTCCCCAGCAAGCACATGCACCCTATAGCAAAAATTTCCCTTTTTTTTTAAAAAAAAAAAGATTTATTTATTTTATTTTATTTATCATCTTTTTTTTAACCAGAGAGAGACAGAGAGAGACAGAAAGAGAGAGAGGGAAAGTGAGAAAGCAAGCCTCCAGGTCTGGGACTCAAACCCTAGTTGAGGGAGTCAAGCATCTTAACCACCATGCCACTGGCTGGCCCTTTTTTTTTTTATTGTGTTATAAGAATTATTTATTTAATTAAATTAATTAATGTATTTATTTTCATTTGACCAGAGACAGAGACTGAGAGAGGGAAAGTGAGAAAACAAGCCAACAGGTCTGGGACTTAAACCGTGGTCTGCCATGCAGGAGTCCAGCACATTAACCACCAGGCTACTTGCTGATCCTGGCTGGCCCTCTTTTTTAATTGCCAGAGGATACATATTCTTGCCAGAAATAGAGAGAAAGAGACAGAGACAGAGACAGAGAAGTAGAAGACATCCCCAGTGGGATACGGTCGTGGCACAATCCCTTTTCCTCCATCTCTCCCTCCTGTTAGAATTCTGGTGCAGGGACCAGCAGTTAGTGTCATGGCTATGTCGCTGGACTCCCACGTAGTTGACTGCGGTTTGCGTCCCGGACCCGGTTGCTTAAAACTCATGCCGGGCGCGTGTGCGTGCGTGCCCAAGATCCCGAGAGGAGAATGGAGGAGAAGGGATTGCGGCGTGGCCATCCCCCTGGGGGGTGATTTCTCGCTTTTTGTCTCTCGGTCTCTGTCTGGCAAGCGCACACGCCCTATAGCAAAAAAAAAAAAAAAAAAAAAAAAAACCTTTCCAAAAAAGAAAAGAATTCTGGTGCGCGCACACACACACACTCATGTGTTTTTCAAGTCTCAGGGCAGGGACTTGAATTGCAGTCAGCTACGTGGGCTCTGACTCCCTTAACCACTGGGCAACCAGACTTGCCCTGCTTTGTGTCTTGGTTGTCTGCCTCCCACATCCCTAGTCCTGAGAAGGTGAACTCCACGGGTGATGCTTTCCCTGGGTGAGACTGGATCCTGGGACAGATAACACTGCCTGATGCCGCAGGGGCACCTGATGTCCTTGCGGAAGGAAGGAAGGAAGGAAGGAAGGAAGGAAGGAAGGAAGGCAGGCAGGCGGGCATGAACAAGAGAATGAATTCATCCTTCAGCAAACTCTTACGGGCACCTACCTTAGGCAAGATCTTGCTTTTGGCATAAGACTCAGGGAATTAAATTCCTTGCACCTGGGCCTCAAGGAGGGTATAGCTGGGGAGATGATGCAAGGACAGAGGGCAGCAGACAGAAGGGAGGCAGTGAAGGGAAACCAGCAGGCCAGAGTGCTCATCCAAGCCTGGCCTCCATTTCCCAGCTGTGTGGTGTGGGGCTGGTCGCTTGCCCTCTCTGCGCCCCACAGTCCTCATCTATAAAGAAGAGCTAAAAATACCGACCAAGTTGCCTCCGCCTCTTCCCCATCTCCCAGCCACCACCCAGGCACATCTATAATCCATTATCCACACAGCAGCCGGATGGGTCTTTCTTTTCCTTTCTTTCTTTCTTTTTTCCTTTGCTTCCCAAAAGTATTTATTTATTTTTTGAATAGGTAACAAATTTGCATGGTTCAAAATTCAAAAGGTGCAAGAGAAAATGTAGCAAGAAGATAGTATTCCTCCCACCCAGTCCCAGGCAGCCAGGGCTCCTCCCCAGACAAACAAGCACTGTTTCCTCCTCTTTTCATCTATCATGCCAGAGATCATTTTATGCATATATATCCAATGCGTACCTTTATCTCCGTTGTTTTTAAGCAGACGGTAGCATACTATGCACATGGTTCTGGCTCACGTCCTTTCACTTGACAACCTAGAGAAATTTCAGTTTTTTTTTTTTTTTTTTGTAAGTTTATTTATTTATTTCTTCCATGAACAAGAAAGGCAGAGAGACAGCAGTTCCAAGAAGGTCTAGATGCTGCAATTCATCCCCAGCCTCACCCAACCCGGATCATGGCACGTGATGACATAGGTCTGGAATACTCAGGCTGGTCTCGGGATGTGAGCCAGGAACTTCCCAGGTGGGTCAGCCTCACAGGGTGCTGTGTTTTTACTGCCTCACCACCATTTGGCCCCCTCATGAGTTCTTTTAAAAACATACAATAGGGTCAGTCAAGTGGTGTGGTGGTTAAGGCAGCTGGATTCCACAGGCCAACTGTATGGTTCAAGTCCTGGCCCTGGTAACTTGAAAAACACATAGGGCATGTATGCATGTGTGCCTAAAATCTTTTTTTTTTTTTTTTTTTTTTTTGGAGAGGTTTTTTGCTATAGGACGTGTGCGCTCGCCAGACAGACAGAGACAGACATAGAGACAGAAAGCGAGAAATCACCCCCCAGGGGGGATGGTCACGTCGCAATCCCTTCTCCTCCATTCTGCTCTCGGGAGCTTGGGCACGCACGCACATGTGCCCGGAGTGAGTTCTAAGCCACCGGGTCCGGGACACGAACCACGGTCGACTATGTGGGAGTCCAGTGACGTAGCCATTACGCTAAATGCTGGTTCTCAGTGCCTAAAATCTTGAGAAGAGAATGTAGGAGAGGGGATTGCAGCGTGGTCTTTCCTCCTGGGGAGGTGCTTTCTCACTCTCTCTCTCTCTCCCTCTCTCGCTCATAGTGCATGCACTCTGTAGCTATATATATATATATATATATATATATATATATATATATATATAACTAGTCCTTGTCTGGCAAACCAGCCCTCTAGTGGATTCCCATTTAGATTTTTATCATAGGGTGTATGCACTCACCAGAAAGAGAAAGAGATGGAGAGAGAGAGAAAGTGAGAAATGACACCCCAGGGGGATGGCCACACCACAATCCCTTTGGCTCCATTCTCCTCTCAGGATTTTGGGCATGCATGCACATGTGTCTGGTGTGTTTTTCAAGCCACTGAGTCCAGGACTCAAACCATGGAACTGACCATGTAGGATTCAGCACCTCAATCACCATACCACTTGCTGAATCTTAACACATACTCCATAAATATTTTTCATCTGAGCAAATGAATGGACCCCTCCCTCCCATTTGACAGATGAGGAAACTGAAGTACGGAGAAAATCAGAGTGGAGTCACCGAAATTTAACCACCACCCTGAGTTCTCATCTGAGTCTGGTCTTCATTTCTTAGCTGTGTGATCTGGGACTGGACTCGCGCCCTCCCTGAGCCCTGCAGTCCTCACCGCCCATCCTAGGGACTGCAAGGAAGGAAGGTGAGAGGGGGTCCGTGGTTTCATCCTGGTTGTGTGTCCTGGTTCTCTGCCTTCCACCAGGGGCCCAATCCAGACTGCCCATTGGCAACCACCTCATGTAACAAGAAGGTTCCTGGTCACTACCAGTATTTTTAAACAACAATCCCAAGGAAATATTTGTAAAATCCCGCGTCGTGCTGGGGAACAGCTCTGAATTATGAACTCTCTGGCAGCCCCGCTCTGTTTCTTGACAGAGTTTATTCTGACGCGTACAATTTTCCTCCTGGTAATTTATAAAAAGCGCATTCTCTTCTTCAGGAAATCGCACCCCCTTCTCCTGAGCACCGCCCCACCTGGAATGTTGACTGGGTAAACTCCAACTTTTATCTTTCAAGAGTGCCTGCTCTCTTGCCTGGTATCGGAGGGCATTTCCCAGGGACGCGCCACAGTCACGTTTTCCAAAATGCCAGCCTGGGGCTTTTCAGGAATTCAATGGAACCTTGTCAATTAGGATGAATTCATCATCGAAGATTCGTGCTCATGGTGCCCAGCAATCCCCCTCATCCTCATGAACCTGTTGGAGAGATCACGTACCTGCTTCACATCCAGGTGGTCTTGGGTTCGAGTCCCGGTAGCATGCTTGTTTCCCGGGAGCTGAGTACTCTGACCTTTGCATTGCCCACCCTGTCCCTGCCTTAGCTTCTCGAGGACACGGAGTTAAACGAACTTAGATTTCACAGCAGAGGGCCTAGGATTCGATCTTGGTGGTGTCACGGACTTAGCTGAGTGACCTTGAGTAAGTCACTAAACCTCTCTGATCCAGTTGTTGCTTTCCCTGCTCTAGGTTTTTCTTCTGTAAAACAGGGACAAATTATTTGAATTCAGGGAGATTCGATGTTCACTCAGCAAACAGCGTGAGCACTTGTACCGGGCAGCAGAAAGCCAAGCCAGGGCCCCCCTCATGGACTCATTCTAGGTGCAGAGGCAGGCCAGTCAAACATGCCAGGAAACCAAAGAAAGGGCTAGCTGGTGTTGTGGAGGTTAAGGTGCTGGATCCCACATGGCTGACTACACGCTTCAAGTTCCAGACCCAGCAGCTTAAAAAACATACTGAGTTGGGACCAGCAATTGGTGTAATGGCTATGTCGCTGGACTCCCATGTAGTCGACCACGGTTTGCGTCCCAGACCCGGTGGCTTAAACTTCACCAGACACAGGTACATATGTGCCCAGGATCCCAAGAGGAGAATGGAAGAGAAGGGATTGCAGTGTGGCCATCCCCCCTGGGGGATGATTTCTCGCTTTCTGTCTCCGTCTCTGTCTCTCTCTGTCTTTCTGGTGAGTGCATGCTCCCTACAGAAAAAAAAAAAAAAAAAAAAAAAAAAACAGAAGAAAAACGTACTGAGTGCGTATGAGTGTGTGCCCAAAATCCCAAGAGGGGAATGGAAAAGAAGGGATTGCAGCATGATTATCCCCTGGGGGTGGGTGTTTCTTACTCCTTCCCCTTCTCTTTCACACATGTACCAATAGCAAATTAGAACGAAAAGAGAAGAAAAGAGCTGTGGAAAAAATAAAGTTGGGACAGGACAGGGCAGGTCAGGCAGGGCACTATTTCCAGGAGGGGCCAGATCTGGCAGGTTAGTGGTCTCCATCCTCCTTTCCCCACAACCAGGGAGACATTCCCCCAGGAGACAGTTCTGGAGATTCTGGGGGACAGGACTGCTGGCATCTAGTGGGGAGGGGCCACTGCTCAACCTCCCAGAGTGCACTGATGTCACTAGGCCTGGGGCGATGGAGAGGCCTCTGGCTTGCACTCGGAGTGATCTGGAAGCCATGGGAGGGCTTTAAGCAGAGGAAGGACGTGACCTGTTTGAAAAGAGTCCCTGTGGCTGCTGGGTGTGAAATGGGCTGTGCCAGGGAGCAGGGACGGCAGATGTCCCCTTAGATGCCTGCGCTGGGTCACTCAGCCACTCGTGGAGCCCAGATTTACTCTGACAAGAGGTGCTAGGTGCTGTATGCACACAGCAGCCAAGGCCAGCCAGGGCCTGCCCTCACCAAGCTTCCCCCCAACCTGGGGGAGAAAACCAAACCAAGTCCTTCCTCTGTCACAGCCCATGGAAGGCTCCTCCTACTCGCTAGTGATACCCTCCAGGGCCTACAGGTTTGCATATCCTTCTCAGGCCTCCCCGACCCCACGCTCCTTCTCATGCCTTCCTGAGTCCTTTGGATGTACCAGGTGTGTCCCAGTCCCATGTGGGTCATTGCAATTTGATGTCCTCTGTTCCTGTCTCCATGTCCCTGTCAAATGCCCCCACCCTGCTGAGGCTCCTCCATCCCCGTCTAAACAGCCTTCATCATCTTTCCCTTTCCCTCTAGCTCCCACCCACCCATCCTTCTACTTATTAATTTGTCCATTCATTCATTCATTCAACAGGATTCAACGAGCCCCAACTATATGGGAGACCCTGTACTGGGTGCAGGGGACCCCGTGGGCAGTGAGACAGTTAGGACCCCAGCCGGAGGACAACGCCATTAATCACGTAAGCAGACACATGCAGCTGCAGGAAGAGCAGTAAAACAAAGGTCCAGGCACTATAGGAGCATTCGACAGGTGCCGGTGCAGGCTGGGGTCACCAAGGGCGTTCTTGGGGAAGTGACTGCTGATCGGAGCTCTGAGGGAGAGCTGGGGGGTAGGTGGGTAAGGTGTGGGCACATTGGTTATGGGGCTGGGGACACACAGTGGAAGAGTGTCGCGAATCTGTGGTAGACACAAGCACGGTGCGTGCGGGGAGCATGCAGATATCTAGGACTTGGCTCGGGGTGGTGGGAGATGAGGCCCAGAGGGGCCCTGAGGGGCCCTGAGGATGAGACCGAGGGCCCCAGAACGGCATGCGGGAGGTCCGAGGCAGTGGGAAGTGGGAGCTAGTTTATATCCTAACTCCTGTCCGCAGGGAATGACCTGAAGTGGCGAGGGAGGCAGCTGGGAGCCAGGGAGACAGGGACTGTGCGCACCCAGGCTACAGAGGGTGGGGGTCTTAGCCAGGAAGTGGCAGGAGAGATGGGGACAAGTTGTAGGTAGAGGGCCCTGGGGAGGGAGTGCGCATGAGGGCTAAAGCAAGTTGACTTTTACTTGAGTGGAGCCAGGCAGGACTTGCGTTGGCACTGAGGAGTCCTTCTGCATATCTCCATCCTTCCATCTATCCAACCATCCTTCCTCTCACTCACCCATCCATCCACCCACTCTCCACCCAACTTCCCATCCATCCACCCTCCCACTCCCCATCTGTCCATCTGCTCATCCGTCCACTCTCGCATTCCTTTAGCCTCCCCTCTGTCTGTCCTTCCTGTGTTCCTTGGCACCTACCAGATATCAGGCTGAGCATTGAGACCCAGGGTCCTCAAGGCTCAGGATTCAGCCAGCTGTCCGTGTCAGTTCATGGAACTTAGCAAGGCTAGAAGGGGTCTGAGAGGCCACAAGGCCAGACACCATTGTTTCAGGAACACTGGGTTCCATAGAAACTCAGGACCCCATGTGAGGCAGCAGGAGGACAGCGCTTGGAACCAGAGGGTCCCATGCACGCCACTACTCTTTCTGCGCGTGTTTTGGAAGCCTTGTCTGAGACTAGGGGATTCCAACAAGGCCCTGCAGCTGGGAGGGGAGTGACCTTCCTGGGCCCACGGGAACCTCTTTGCAGATCCACCCTTGCAGCTGCATGAGTTGCCCGGCTGGGAAAGTGTTTCTTTGCTGCCCAAAGGGCCCCTGGGATGCTGATTCATGGCTCTCAGGGCTGCCTGCTAAGTATGCAGGGTTTGCCAGTAGCCTGTGCCTGTCTCTTTAAGGAGGCCTGGGCCTCCCTGCCGGTCAGCATTCCCTGAGGAACAGGAACTGGGCAGGCCTGGTGGCTCCCCTGGCAGGAACCTATTGAGTCCAACCTGTTAAGGCGGCCTGGAGAGGGCTGGCAAGTCCTTGGGTGGGGTAGGAAAGACCCAGGGCTCAGAGGGCTCACCCTTTTCCAAGATCCCTCTCCTAGGAAGGGAGGGACCTGGATCCCAGGCTAGCCAGCCTGGGTTTGTGGCACCTAGGAGGTCCTGAGCCAGTGTGACCAGCTGTCCAGATTGCCTGGGACTCAGGGTGCAGACTGACAGTCCCAGGCAAGCTGATGATTTTATTGTGAGCATTTCAAGGCCAAAGCCACCCCTACGCCTGGGCTGACAGCCTTCCCTGCTGACCAAGCTCTGTGGGGTGCAACATTCCTGGGCTCCAGAGGCCGTTCTACTGGGGCATGGCTGTGTGACCTTGGGCAGGGCCCTTAGTGTCTCTGAGCTTCCTTTTCCTCAACTGTAACTGAGCGCATGGCCCCTGTGCGTCCCCCACAGGCCAGTGGGAGAGTGGGGAGGGGATGGATGCCAGGGGGCTTTAATCCCTTGGATAAATCAGTCTGTGCCCTGGGGTCAGACGTCCCTGGGCGAGGGGTCCACTGACTCCTCTCAGCGAGAGGGCCTGGCACTAAGAGGCGCTCCATGTGTACGGAATGAATGAATGCATGACGGAATGAATGAACGCATGACGAGTGAGCCGAAGGCAAGCAGCGTCCGCGCCCCTCCCTGTGCACAGATCTGGGGAAAGAGAAGAACCCACCTGGGCCCCCAGGGCGGTCATCCCTAGGGGGAAGGACAGAGAAAAGGAGCCTGCGCCCAGAGTGGTCCTCTGTGGAGCTCCTACTGTCGGATTTAGCAGTCAGGGAACTCAGGAAGACCTCTTCCCTGCCCCGGGCCTTGCTAATCGCCATCTGAAATGGCATTAAAAATGGCACCTTCCCAAAGGTAGCCTGGGGAAGTAAATAACCGGTCTTGCAGAGCTCAGGCCTGGCACCTGGCACCAGGTCGGTTATTATTATTGTGGTTGTTATGCGGGGGAGGCAGATGGGAGGATAGGAGAGAGGGCGTGGGGGAGAGCCAGGGACCTGGAGGGGTGACCTTGGGGAGGGCGCCTGGCCTTTGTCTCAGGGGCTGTTACAGGAGCTCAGGGTCTGCAGGCCTGAGCTCGCTGCCTTGGAGAAGGGGGTATGTGTGACCCTCCCTAGCACCAGCGCCTCTGTCTCCCCACCGCTTGGAGGGGCAGGGGTGGGATCCTGACTGGGTGCAACCTGCAGCCCTTTCATGGAACCATGCTGTGGATTCACAGCCTCTCCAGCTTCTCTAGCTGCCCCGTGAGCCTGAGCAAGCTTCGGGCAACCACTTCCTGCCCCGCCACCACCTCTGCCCCAGGCCTGTCCCACGCAGACCTCCTTCAGCTCTGCCAGGGGCGACTCTATCGTCCATGAGCAGATGAGGAAGCCGGTGGGCCCCAACATCACCCGGCAGGCGGGCAGGGCAGAGAGGGCAGGATGCGGCAGTCTGCGTGCCGCCTCCTGGGCTCCAGGACTTCTCCCCCAGGGGAGGACACAGGCAAGGGGCATTATCAGAGCCCGCCACCGTGCCAGCAGGCCCGCCGCCCGCCCGCACACTCCGCGGCCCAAGGCTGCCAGCGCCTGCCCTGCTCCAGGCTTCGCAGGAGCTCGTGGCCACGCCCATTCACTATGCAAAGGCCAAGGTGGCTCCAGCTGACGCTTCCGCAGCAGCCAGAGCGCAAGCCTGGGGACAGGGCGCCACAGCGACCCAGCCAGGCGAGGGGCCCGCAGCCTGCCACTGCACTGGGCGGGCAAGGGTCCTGAGCCACTTCCGGGCACCCGCTCCCTCGCTCAGCGGCGTTTGCCATAATTATCCAGCCATCCCCTTCAAGTGTACGGCAACCATAGCAACAGACAGATGTTCTGTCCCAGCCATGGTCCACAGCAAGCCAGGAGCCAAGCACAAAATTTAACCCCTTCCAGTTCAGGCAAGCCAGGGCAAGACTGGACCGTGGGCCCGGAGGTCCGGAGGCCCAGGGTAGACACCCAGGCTGGCTGGACGCTGGCAGGGGTAGTAGGTGCGTCCAGAGGACCCATCCCTCTCCAGGACTCACTCTCCCCTGTGGGCCCCCTTCCACTTTTTCTACCCATTTCTTTTACTCTAGAACAAAAAGATAGTACCGAGGTCACACGTGAAAGGCTGGGGTGGGGCAGGCTGCGGCCTGAGTGCTAGTGATGGTGGAGGCAGAGGAGCCCTGGATGCAGTCTGTGCTGAGCTCAGCTGGGCTCCTGCTGTGGTTCTGCCTCTGGTCTGCTGTGTGACCATGAGCAAGTGACTCACCCTCTCTGAACCTCAATCATTGTCTCTGTACAAGAGGGGCAGAGTCTCATGCCCTTATTCCACAAACATGGATCTGTCATCCGCTGTACGCCAGACCCTGAGGAAACTCCAGGGATCAAGATCCATAGGAGCTTATTATACTCCAATGGGGGGGGGGGGCACAGATGATAGATAGGTCGCCTACACAGCGGGTGGCTGTCGCTTCTGTTAAGTGCCATGAAAAACCTAGAAGGGCTCTGTGACCGAGGAAAAGAGGGGGCGGGCCGGCCTGCTTTAGACAGGTGCTCCGGAGGGCCTCTAGGAGGTGACAGCTGAGAGGAGCCAGATACACAGGGCTGAGGGGCTGAGGGGCTGAGGGAGGAGAGGCCCTGGCAGAGGGACCCGCGAGGGCAAAGCCTCATGGAGGGAGAAAATGCCCAGGGCTGGCTGGGCGGCACTGGGAGTGAGCACAAAGGGGAGGAGATACGGCAGTCTCCGCCCACTGCAGGAGGAGGGTAGGGGAGAGGAAGAAGCCCACCTCCCCACCCCCCCAAATGCAATGCCTTGCTGCCCACCAGCCCTGGGAAGGTCCCCAGCAGAATCACCCTGGCCTGACTCACCCGCGGTCTCTAGGCTTTGGCTGGTGATGTCTGGCAGATTGAGCCTCTCTTGAATGGCGATGGCACAGTTCACAGGGGCAGGGACAATGGCCCCCACTCCAGCTGTTCCCTACCTGGCCCCTCACTCACTTCTCAGTCACTGGGCTTTGCCCTGGAAGCCTCTGACCTGAACCAGTACCTGGGGGTACCTGACCCAGCAGGGCCCCACCTGGGTTAGCTATTAATGAACAAAGCATGAGCAAGCCCTGGAGGGGAGAGCACGGTGGGGGTTCCCCTGGGAACAGGAGCCCCCAGTCTCTGGCCTCACAACCCAGCAGGCTCATCAGGTCTAGTCCTGCTTCTGCCGCTTTTTAGTTTTGTGGCCTTGGACTTGGTCCAGCACTTAGCTGGCCCTAGCCTCAGCTTACCATCCTGGAAAAGGGCTTAGTAAGTCTTCCCCACCCGGCCCCCACCATCACACTCTACCTGTTCACTCAACTCTGGCCTCACGTGCAGCTTCCTGGATGCTCCAAGCTCAGTCTTATCTCAGGGTATTTGCAATTTACCAGAACATTCTGCCTCCGCCTGCTGGGTCCTGCACATCATTGGGCCTCTGCTGGGGCCCCCAGACCACCCCCGGTAAAACAGAACCACCCATCACTCCATTGTCTTCGCCGTCCTTTAATGGAGCACTTCGGAGTCCATTCCTTTATGCAGCAAACATGGCCTCTGTCCTCGGTGCTGGGAGAGCAAGGAGCAGAGTGGGCTGCCCTGCCCGCCCTTCCTGGGGCACATTCGAGCCAGCGAAGGAGGCATGGATAGGTGGGGAGCCTGCGGGGCACTGATCACGACCCTTTTAGACTTGGTGGTCAGAGGATGTGGCAGACACAGTGACACTTGACAGGGACCTGAAGAAGCAGAAGCAGAGGCTGGGGTCTGTGGAAAGGCGGGCTCAGAAGCCCTGAGGCAGGACTAATGAGAATGTGCCTCTGGTGAGCAGGGTCGAGAGGTGTCTTCTTTTTGTTCCATTCTTGGTGCCAGCGCATAGTAGGTACTTAATACAAGCCTGGCAGATGGGTTGTCATCGCGGCGGGTCCTTGAGGATCATGAACTGCCCAGCTCCTTGCAGGGGGCCTGCCCCCAGGAAGCACACCCACTGTGACAGGAGTCCCCTGGAGAAGCAGTCGGCCTCCAGTGGGCACAGGGACAGCTGAGCTGCCAGGACAGGAGGAGGCAGGGACTGTGTAGGGGTTGGGTCTTCATGGCCTCCATGCCACTAGGGCCCCAGGACATTATCCCAAGGGCTGTGGGGGGTTGGGAGGGGTGCAGGCGGCTGGAGGGCTTGGGGAAAGGGATGCCGCAGTTAGAGCCAGGTTTTTAAAGACCCATCTGGCAACCACGGGCATGCAGAACGGAGTGGCTCTGTGTGGGGCTGGGGGACCGAACAGGGGCCAGGAGCTAGCAAGAGGCCTCACAGGGGCACTGGGCAAGCAGGCAGGCTCTGGCAGGCCCTCCCTAAGCCTGCCTGGAGCAGGAGTAGGCTGCGATGGCCACAGCCCCATTGGGTATCCCTCCCGTGCCCTTCCGTTCATCCATCTCCCTGCGCTTCAGCCCTGACTTCAGGCCAGCCCTGTCCAGGCAACCAGAAACTGGCTGCACCAGGCCCTGAGAGAAGCCAGGTCACAGGGGCTGGGCTGCTGCACGACCTTTCCAGGAGGCCAAGGCCCCGAGGCAGGAGCTAGAGCTGGAGGGAGATGTCTGGAGAAGCTGCAGGGAGGGCTCTGAGATCTCCCGAAGGAAGGTGCTTCCTCTGAGTAACACAGGAGCCATTGAGGGCCTGAGCGGGGAAGGGAACTTCTGCCTCTCCTTGTAGCAGGGTCCCTCTGGCTGCCCTGCACAGCATAGACTGCAGGTGGCAGGGGACGGGGTGGCATGGCGGGCACAGATCCTGGTGGGAGAGGAAGGTGGGCCCAGGGAGGTCAGCGAGGAGTGCAGGGACGAGCTGTTTGGATGTCAGAGCTGATGCAGCAGTGGGGCAGGTGACAGCCAGAGAGGGCAGAGACGGAGGGAGCGGAGAGGCCCGAGAGCAAGAGACAGAGACAGAAGGAGAGACGGGGAGAGCGCAGGGAGAGACAGAAGCCAGTGGAGCTCTGGAGGAGGAAGCTGGGCGTGTGGTTTGGAGCTCGAGGAGCGACCAGGTGGTCCATACCAGGTGGGCAGCACAGGCACAGAAAGCGGTCTTCAAAGCCAGTCAGGGAGGAAGGTCAGGGAAGGAAGGGAGGGCCAGGGGTAGAGCCCACAGCCGCCTGCCCTGAGAGGTGGGGAGAGGTGGCAGAAGCAGCACAGAAAGGGCTGAGCAGGGGCGGTGGGGAGGTGGGAGGGCAGTGAGAATGTTCTTCCCACAGCCAGGTGGGGAAGGAGCAAGGAGTGTTAACTGCATCCCAGCTGCTGGGTCAAGGGCGGAGAGGGCGGAGAGATGGCTTTGGGTTTAGCAAGAGGAGTCCTTGGTGTCTTCGGGAGGGGGAGGTCCAGAGGAGAAGGGGGGAGAGAGACGCTGGAAACAGCACAGGCCTAAGAAGATGGAGGGAACCGGGAAAGGAAAGGAGGGATGTGGGCTCAGAGAAGCGTGCTTCTAAGAGAGAAGGGCTAGCGGTTTGTGAGCTGCTGGGGTTAATCCCGTGGAGTTGCTGGGACAAAGTCTCAGGGCGGAAGAGAGGGAAGGGGTGGTGAGTAATATTATCATCCTTACTTTACAGATGTGGAAACCTCAACCCAGAGAGGCTGGTTCTCCTGCCCAAGGTCACACAGCTAGGTAGTGATGGCAAGCGTCCACAACTCTGCTGTACCCTCCAGGCACTTGGTCTTTCTCTGGGACAGAGGTTCAATTACCCATGGCAGTCCGCCATTTTAGGAGGTTAGTTTGACAGGCTGTGAGGGAGAGGCAGTGGAAGCATCAGTTGGGACTCCCAGTTCTCTGTACCTGGGGGTCTGGGGGTGTCAGGTGCCACTCGCTGGGTTGGGGACTGTGAGAGAAGCAGGTTTGCAGAAGATGTGGAGCTGAGTCTGGGCTGTGCATGTTTTCCCATCTGTGAAATGGGGCCGGTCGCTAAATTGACCTTTGAGTTGAGGTTGATAAAGCCCTTCAAGCAGGGCTCAGCCCCCATGCAGGCCGTGCAGGGCGCTTGTTCCCGTTATGCTGAGGCGATCTGGTTGGACGCACAGTCAGACTTCCAGGCAGAAACAGGCACAAGCAGCTGGTTCATGGGTGAGCCTGGTGGGACCCGAGGGCTGATGGGAAGTTCAAGACCACATGGACCCCCTGGGGCTCCTTCCTGGATGGGGTTCAGCTTCATCCTTGGGAAAGGCCCAGTCTTCAAGGGACCCCAGAAACCTTTGAGAGGTTCCCAGGGTAGAACGTCTGAGGGCTGAGACATCTCTCCTGGGGAAACGCCTCTCTTCTTGAAGTCAAGGTCTCCATGTGTTAGATGGCCGTCCTTATTCCCACCCTGTTGGGTGGATGACTTAAGGACACACTCACTGTGAGCAAGCAGCAGCTGGCTCAGGGCCGATGGCATGACTGAGCCCTGGGACTGAGTGCCCCCCCTAACTTGCTGTGTGACCATGGACAAGCGCCTAACCTCTCTGGGCTTTATCTGGAAAGCCTGGATGACATAAGGCCTCCTGCAGAGAGTGATTGCGTCTCTATTCGGAGGACTTTATCAGGCAGCAAGTCCCTAGTTACACCTGAATTTTTCTACTTTAAAGGCCTGCTTCTCACCAAAGCAAGAAACAGGGCCACCCGGGTCTGAAATGTCCCACCGTGGGGCAGCCCTGCTCCTGGCACTCTCGAAGTGCCTGGGATGGCATCGTGGCTGACTATCTTTCACTGAGCTGGGGTGGAGAAGCCATAGGTCCCATTTCCAAGCGTTCCCATTTTACAGATGAGCAACTGAGGCGCAGAGGAAATACGACTCACCTTCCCTCAGAGTCCTCCTCTTGCCACTACTCCAGGCCACCTCCAAGGAGCTGCTCTCAGGGTGCAATGACCCCTTCGGAGCATCCGTCGGGCTCTGCCCTTGTTTCCCCTATTCGGCCCCAGTGTGTGACACCTTCCTTGTGTCAAGCTCTGAGTTGGGCCCTGGGGACACCAAGAAGATTCAGATGGGGTCCTCGCCTCCTCTAGGTGAAAAGACACCTGTGAACAGAGGAGGTGGTTTGGGGACACCAAGAAGAAGAGATTCATTCTGACCTAAGAATCTAGGGGGGCCTCCTGGAGGAAGAGGTGCCCAAGATGGATCTGAAATACTAACGGTAACCGGCTACCGTCTTTTGAGCAACAGCCTGGGACATCAGGGTGTGGTCTCACCACATCTTCCCAGTCCCAGTGAGGAAAGTTCCACCTATCCTTAATTCCATTTTACAGAGGAGGAGACAGGATCAGAGAGTTGAAGTGACATGTCCAAGGTCACACAGCTTGCGAGAGGGACCTCGGCGTATTCCCAAGGCTCTGGCCACGCTCATTCCCAAGACCTACAGTCCCCAGGCTGAGGAAGCAGGGAAACACCCCCCTCCCTGCCAGTCTCAGCCCGGGGCCCGGGCTTCCTCCAGCCTTGTCCCCGGCACCCGTTTCACTTCCCAAAACACAGGCCTATTTTGGATCCTGCTGACTTCCTCGCTCACCACGGCCAAGAACCAGGCAACTGTAGGCCCCCCGCCTGGCCTTTCCCAACGCCCCTTACACCACTCTGAGGGGCGGGCCTGCTGGGCTGCAGGGCCTTCTCCCTGCCCTGCCTACTGTGGCTCCTTGGGGAGGCGGCAGGGTGCAGGGGCTCTGGCAGGAGCCACTGCCCGCCAGCCTCCTCCTAACCACCCTCCCGCAGCTCAGAGCTCCTGCTCAGCCCATGCCCAGCCTGAGCCTGAGCCGGACAGAGTGGGAGGCTCGGCTGGGTCCCAGTCCCTGCGTCCTGGCCTCGTACCTTGAGTTAATCACCCCCCTCCCTGAACCTCAGTTTCCTTCTCTGTGATGGGAGAGTAGGTAGGTTCCCACCCCGAGTTGTTGGGGGAGCCGCTTGGAGTCCCTCACGTTTAACGTCACAGTCACCAAACATCTACCCTGTGCTGGACACTGTTTCTGGCACAGGCAACTCAAAGAGTCTGGCCCTCGGGAAGGTGAAATTCTTTTTAAATTATTTTAAAGAATTATTTTATTTAACTTTATGTATTTACTTACTTTAATTTGACCAGAAAGGGACACAGTGAGAGAGAGAGAAAGTGAGAAAGCAAGGTGCCAGGTCTGGGACTTGAACCAAGGTTGGCCACATGTGAGTCCAGTGCCCTTAACCATCACGCCACCTGCCAGCCCCAGGGAAGCTGAAATTCTAAAAGGTGTGTGAGCTGAGGAACAGCACGAATAAGCCAATTAGACGGTCCACTGGGGCTGGATGGTGATGCCCCGGTAAAACCCAATTCTCTGCAAAGTTGGCCCTTGTGAGGAGGTTAAGGGGTTCCCGTCTAGAGACCCTCCTGAGTGCACAGGGCATGCGCGTGCCTGTGATCAGCTGAGGCTGGGGCGGACTGCAGTGTCAGGACCCCGTTGGGGGTGCAGTCTCTCTGTCTCTCTTATGGAAGAGATAAATAAGTGTAAAAAGTGATATGTCAGGAAGAGATGCAACACTGGCTAAAACGAAGTCGACAAGGGAAACGTGTGGTGAAAAGAGGGCTTTGCCGTCTGAATGGGATGGTCAGAAAGGCGTCCTGAGAAGGCGACGTCTGATGAGAGGGAGAAGCAGGGCCAGCCTTGGGGCCCTCTGGGGAAGGGCATTCCCGGCAGAGGTGCAATACGTGTGCACAGCCGGAGGCCAGAGTCGGAGGAGGAGTTTGAGGAGCGGCAAGGGGGAGAGGGTGCTGCAGCAGAGGGGGCGACGGCGAGACAGGGGACACAGGGCCAGACAGAGCAGGGGGGCCAGAGCACGAGGGCCTCAAGGGCCAAGGTCAGGACTTGACTCCGAGGAGGCAGGGGGGCCTCGGGTGGCTTCTGAGCAGGACTGGGTGTGATCTGATTTGTCTTGGCACTTTCTTTCTGGGGCCGCAGAGAGGGCATATTGTGAGCCAGGCTGGCAGCAAGGAGGACAGAGGCTGGTGCAACCATCCTGATGGGGGCTTCAACCAGGGGCAGCAGCAGGTGGAGACTGACGGTCAGATTCGGGTCGACTGCAAAGGCAAAGGTGGGCCAGAGGGCTTTGCTGCCACACCTCTCCTCACCCCGGGTGCCTACCCTTCGGAGCCAAGTGATCAGAGCAGGTTCTGACTGTGAGCCCCTTTTCTGCCGGTCACACCTGTGTGACCTGGACCAGCCCCTGCCCAACCTAGGCCTGGGTTTTCACATCTGTAAGAAGGGTAATGTGGGGTTGGCAGGTGGTGTGGTGGTTAAGGTGGCTGGATCCCACGTGGCTGACTGTGAGGTTCAAGTCCCATATCCGCAGCTTGAGAAACACACCAGGCACGTGTCCATTCATGCCTGGGATCCCAAAAGGAGGGCAAGATGGAAGAGAAGGAATTGTAGTGTGACCATGCCCCATGTGAGGTGTTTTCTTGCTTTCTCTCTCTCTTTCTCTCTCTCTCTGGCAAGTGCATATGCCCTTTGGCAAAATTGAAAGAAAAAATAAAAAGAATAGGATGTCATCCATCTATCCACCCACCATCCATTCAGTAGCTGCTTTTTGAGCATCTCCTCTGGGCTAAGCCCTGTGCTGAGCACCAGGAACACGGCTGGGTCCAAGACGGATCTAGCCCTGCCCTCATAGACGCCGCACTCGGGAGGGAGCAGCCAGTATCAATCATCCACCATAATGTGAAATCGGGAAGGTGCAATGGAGCGGTGCTGGGCTCTATGAGAGTGGGAGTCCTGGCGGGGAGGGCATTCGGGAAGTGATGCCTGAGCTGAGAGCTAGAAGGATGAATTAAAGTTAATTAGGTGACTCTGTGACCAAGAAGGAAGCACTTGTGCAAAGGCCCTGGGGTGGCAGGGAGCTGGAACACAAGGAAACAAAGATGGCTCAGTGTACCTGAAACTTCCAGTGACAGCCGGGGAGGTGAGAGGGGTGGGACCTCCTGTGTCAGTCATGGGTTTCCCAGTATCAGGAGAGAAGGGCTCCTGGAAACCATCCAAACTCCCCATGGTATGAATGGGAGAGCCGAGACCCAGCTGAGTAAGGGACATGGCTAAGGTGAGAGCAGGTTGGGGGCAGACCCAGGGTTAGAACCAAACGCAGGCTTCCTAACTTCTGCCCCAGCCTCTTCCTGTATCTGTCGAGGGGCCGGGGGTGGGGGGGGGGGGGAGAAAATTGAACATTAACTTAGCACCTGGTAAGCGACCCAGAGTCCTACGTGCACATGTGTGTGTACACTCTCTCACACACACACACTTTGCCATGGGGTCCCTGGCCCTAAGACCAAAACCTGAGCCCTAAAAATCCCTTCTGAAAAGAGAGGAAAAGGAATGTAGGGAGATAACTCGATCCAGTCCCTGCCGCTAACCTCAGGCCTCTCCCTGTCTCGTTTGAGACTCTGTGGTGACAGGTACTGTGGAGGAGACGCCAGGGGAGGAGAAAGAGAGGCCCTGACCAGAAGCCCCTCGCACGGTTGGTCACGCTGACCGCCTCTCATGCTCTCGGGTGGGCCACGCAGGCCAGGCTTTAGCCATCTGGCTGTCTAACTGCAGCCCCTCTTGCTTCCAGATGTCGGTTCGCCCTCGTCTGGATGGCTAAGATGTGGGGACTGCTATGAGCTGCCTCAGGGCCCCAATTGGAGGGGACTGAGCTGGGGGTGGGAGCTCAGGGCCCCTCTCCGGGCCCACCAGCACCAAGCCTGAACCCAGGGCGTGACTGTGCTGCGTGAGGTGGGGAGGGTGCCAGGCCACTTGTCACTGGAGCCTTTCCTTTAAGAGAAGGATCTGGGAAACCTCTCGAAAGACTTCCCCGGGGACAAAGTCCTTCTGGATCACCCCAAGGACACGCACTCTCCCTAGGATGTAGCTGCCCAGAGCTGCGCTCACGGCCAACGGCTGGCAGAACCCAAGGCCTCAGATCCACCCCTGTGGCCAGAGGCGGCCTTGCGTCTCCTCCGCACACGTGCCTCTTCGACTGGCTTGTCAGAAACCACTCAACAAAATCCAATTTATGGAGCCAATCTGAAAAGGGGGGGGGGCTCTAAACAAAACATGCCTCCTTTCGAATTAGCGAGGGGAAGGCCCAGTGGCCGGCTTCTAGACGAACAGGCCTCATGCTGAGATCAAGCCCTGAGGAGGTCAGCCCTGCCCG
Source organism: Tupaia tana (assembly GCA_026018925.1). NCBI lineage: Eukaryota > Metazoa > Chordata > Mammalia > Scandentia > Tupaiidae > Tupaia > Tupaia tana. The sequence goes on from JAKSZU010000015.1 coordinate 31,613,737, forward strand.
GACCTGGCATTTAATGGGCACCTTTCTCCAGAGAGACCCCAGCTCCCACACTTCAAGCCTTCTCCACGTGCCTGGTATTTCTCAAGAAAGCTGAGGTCACAGAGACGCTTGAGCGCCTGCCGAGGGCTGGGCACTGTGCTGACTGCTTTTATGCGGATGGCTTCACTCAGGCCCTGGCAACCACTCCACGACGGAGGTGCTATTGTTGTCGACACCTTACAGATGAGGACACTGAAGCCCAAAGAAGTTGGGTCACACAGCCAAGGTCACACGGCTGGTGAGAGAGGACACAAGACTCAGACACAGACGGTCTGGCTCCAGAGCCCTCACTCTAGGCCTGGAGGGGGCCTGAGGCAGTGGGGGAGAGAGGGGAGGGGTAGGAGGCTGGACCACAGGCCCAGATCTGCTGTCACTTGTCTCGAGTCGCTGAGCCTCTCTGGACCTCAGTTTCCCCATTCCTGAAATGGACCATTGAGCTAGATGATCTCGAGTCAGTGCCTACCTAGGCTTTGGTATTCTCTCTTTTCAAAAAAAGTTATTTATTTGATTTATTATTATTGTTGTTTTTCAATATTGCTATAGGGCACATGTGCATGCATGTGTGTGTGTGTGTGTGTGTGTGTGTGTACATGCAAGAGAGAGAAAGTGAGAAAGCTAGCCACCAGAGCTGGGACTTGAACCATGGTTGACCATGTGGGAGTCTAGTGCCCCAGTTACCACACCACCTGCTGGTGCTGGCTACCTGGACACTCTTCTTCTTCTGGCTCTTCCTCCTCCTCCTCTTCTTCTTCTTTTTTGCTATAAAATGTATGCACTCACCAGAGAGAAGGGGAGTGAGAAATCATCCCCCATGGGGACAACCCTACTGTAATCCCTTCTCTTCCATTCTCCTCTCAGAATATCAGACATGCACACACATGTGCCCAGCATGTTTTTCAAGCTACCAAGTCCAGGACCCGAACTATGCAGTCAGCCATGTGGGATCCAGCGCCTTAACTTCCACGCCACCTGCTGGCCTGGCATCCTCTGTCTTTCAGGGAAATTCAAACTGACCACTAGGCCAGTTCTGGCATCCTCTGCCTTTCAGGGAAATTCAAGTGGCCATTAGCACATTAGAGGCTCTGAGAAGTCTGGAGTAAAGAACTTTAGAGAGTGGCTTAGGCTCCTCATGGTTCATGAGGCCTTTGGGAATATGGCCTTGGATCGAATGCCCTGTCAGTAAGTCAGTCAGTGGACAACAGTTTATTAATAGGTCCTTTGCAGGAAAAGAAACAACAAAACAGGAGCCCCTTGTCTGGGGGAGGGGAGCCACATCAAAGGTAATGACCATGGGACGAGCAGATGACATAATGGTTACATCGCTGGACTCGCCCGTAGTTGACCGCAGCAGTATCAGACCCGGCAGCTTAAAACTCACACCATGCATGTGTGCGTGCGTGCTCAAGATCCCGAGAGGAGAATGGAGGAGAAGGGATTGCGGCATGGCCATCCCCCCTGGGGGAGTTATTTCTCACTTTCTGTCTCTCTGTCTCTCTAGTGAAAGCATGCACCCTATAGCAAAACTCTCTCTCTTAAAAAAAAAATTAAAAAGTTAATGACCACTCCCTGTGGTCAACCTTCTAAGAAGATGACTGGATGGAGCTCCAGGTGAAAGGGAGGGAGGAGGAGGGAGGGGAGGAGGCATCTCACCTTGCCGGGCATCAGAGAAGCAGGGTCAAAAGAGTCAAATGGGGTCTTGGAGGGTGAGTAGGAGTTCTCCAGGGAGAGCAGTCTTGGGGAGGAGAACAGCATACACAGGTCCTAGTCTTGCTTTTTGGGGGAATGGAGAGTTCAGTGTGGGAGGTGCAGAGTGGGTAGGCTGCAACAGGACAGCGAAAGGTCTTGAATGCCAAGCCAAAAAGTTGAGACTTTATCCTGGTGTGCTGGAGAATAAAAACAGTCATAACAAGAGACGCTTTGGGTGGGGTGGAGGGGAAAATCTAGAAGCCTGGAGTCCAGCAAGGAGGCTGGTGTAGCCTCTGGGCCAGGGCAGAGGAGGCACACATGGCATCGAATGGACGGTGCCCCTGACAGTGCTTCTGGGTTGCAATGAATCCAGTACTGAGAGAACTAAGTGAACTAAATAATTTTAAGCATTATTTATCCTGTTCTTTTATTATTTTTAAATTTGCTATAGGACGCATATGCTCACCAGAGAGAGAGAGAGAGAAAGGGAGAGTGAGAAAGTCACCAGGTCTGGAACTCAAACTACGGTCAGCCATGTGGGAGTCCAGAGCCCCAACCATCATGCCACCTGCTGGCCTGAACTAAGATGAAATGGGCCTTTAGGTGTGTCTGAATACAGGAGCTCAGACAGTGTGGTCAGATATCTGTCCTCAGTCACAGTGGTCAAGAGGGTGAGATGTTTTTGATGGCCAAGATGCAGGTCAGCCCTGCTCCCCAGCATGGGAGGGGGATTTCAGAATGCTGGTACCAGGAGGAAGTTAAAAGTGACAGCTGATTGCTTGGAGGGTGCTTTTAGTGCTGTGGATTTAGGAGGTGGGAGTCTCACCTAGGCAGCCTAGGCCCAGGTAGTTCAGAGGTTGAGGCAAATAACTGAGAGCTGGTGTGGTTAGTGCAGGTGTCATGGAGGATATGGGCCTGGAGGTGAAAACTGATGGTGGGTAGGATCTAGTAGATGGGATGGAATGGATACTGTGGGAGGAGGGGCTGTGAGAACAGGGGTGTGGAGGTGAGAATGAGCAGGGTGTGTTCTGGATCCAGCCAGAGGGGAGCGGGGAGGCTGGACTAGACTTCCTTGAAGGCCAAGCCCCCTCTGGCCTGACAGCTTGGCCTTTTAGAATAGATAGGTTGGGGAAACAATGGCTTTATTGCTCAACAACCTCCCGTGGCTCCCTAGGGCTACCCAGGAAGCCCTGAAAGCCCAGCCAGACATTCCAGGCCCCAGTATGCCTGCTGTCCCCTTCTAGGACCCCTCTGCTCTCTCAGCAAGACATGCCCACTCCACTCTAATCACACCACTCCCTCTTCCACCTGCAGACCTTGCTGTGGCAAGACACATTCTCCTTTTGGAATCCCCACCCATCCCCTGAAGGCCAGTCAAAGGTCTCAGCCTCTAGGAAGCCTTCAGTGGAATGGACATCTCTCACTTTTTCTTTTTCTTTATTGCCAGAGGGCGTGTGTATATATACCCACATACACACACACACACACACACACACACACACACAGAGCTCTCCAGTGGGCATGGTCATGCTGCAATCTCTTTTCCCTCCATTTCTCCATCCTGGTAGAATCCTGGGCATGCATGCATGTGCCTGGCATGCTTTTCAAACCACCAGAGCCAAGATTTAAACTGGGACCAATTGGGATTCAGTTCTCTCTGCATAGCGCTCACCACTGTGCTACGGGCCGGCCTGTCTCACCTTTTTTTTTTTTTAAGTCTGTTTATTTATTTATTTCTCCCATGAGAGAATGAGACAGAAAGAGAGAGAGGGAGTGAGGAAGCACCCACAATATAGTCCTCATGCTGCCATCAGACCCCAGCCTTAGCCATGACCTCTGTCATGTGCCTGCACACCTGCCATGCACAGGGAGAGCTTGAGGTATGAACCCAGGACCTTCTCAGATGGCCTCAGCAGCCTGGGTTACTGCTGCCCCACTGCAGCTGGCCATTCCTCTCACTTTTGAATGACCAGAGCCTTTGATTATTAATTAATTAATTAATTATTCACATGCCCCTTAGCCCAGGCAGCCTGGTGGGGACAGGGTGGCAATAATGTGCCTGGGCTTTGGATCCAGGAAGATCTGGGTTCAAATTCTCCCTCTGCCATTCAGCTGTGTGACCTTCATCACACCTGGCCTGGATGACATTTTCTGACCTGTGAAACAGGAACAAGGCCTCATATGAGGCTCACGTGTCGTTAAAGGTACAAAGCAGCCGGCACATAGTAGGTCTGCACACAGCTCTCACTCCTCATTGTTTGCATTATGTCCATCTCACCCTGACAGAGGCCATACTTGGTTTTCCCGGTCCCCCGGTGTCTGGCATATAGTAGGGGATTTGTAAGGGCTGAGCTGTCTGCTTCCCTGCGTTGGGCCGACCCACCCCCACCTCGTCTGGGTGAGGCCGGGGTAGGCCCCGAGGGCCCTGCGCCTGCTCCCTGAGACTGACCCGCAAGCTGCTGGGTGCCAGCATCCAGCATCAATAAATTACCGGTGAGTTCAGGTGACGGGACAGATCCAATGTCAGCTCCCTTTGTGTCCTGCAGGAAGGCTCCGTCCCTCGAGCCCCCAAGACGGGCCTCCCCCAACAAGGGCTCCATCAGATGACAGGGCATCTCACAAGGCACCTACTGGGCACCAGGCCCCACCTGGACACTTTGCACTACGTTTGGTTGATGTCTCACAAAGATTCCAGAAAGTAGGTACTAGCTCTATTTTACAGATGAGGAAACTGAGTCTTGAGGAAAGGAAGTAGCTTGCCATAGACAAAAGGAGCATCAGAGAGAAAAGGCCCTTTCCTCTCCAATTCAGCAGAAGTCTTCCTGGATCTCACTGCAGCTCCGAATGAAGACACACTCACACATATACGTGCACACACGAGTGTGCACACACACCCAGGCACATTTAGGGTTTCTTCATTCATTCCTTTATTCAACAAATACGTATTGAGCACCTACCATGTGCCAGGCGCTGTTCTGGATGTTGGACACACGGCAGTGAACAGCAGAGCCCCTGTGCTTCTAGAACACACATTCCAGTGGGTGAGACGAACATGAACAAGGAAACAGATAAAAGTGTATTGTAGCGGAAGGCATCGCTGAGTCTCTGAAGATGAACCAAACGGCACAAGGGCGTGGTCACTGGGGGACCGTCTTAGAAAGAGTGGCCAAGGGGGACCAGCAGGTGGTGTGGAGGTTAAGGCAGCTGGATCCCACATGGCCAACTACATGGTTTGAGTCCCGGACAGGTGGCTTGAAAAACGCTGTGGGCATGGGTGCAAGTGTGCCCGAAATCTTGAGAGGAGAATGAAAGAGACAGGATTGTGGTGTGGCCACTCTGTGCCCCCCCCCCCACCCCCAGAGTGATTTCTCACTTTCTCTATCTCGCTTTCTTTTTGCTTTCTTTCTTCTACACTGGAACTTCTTAATTTATTTTTCTTTTTCTTTCTTTCTTGCTTGCTTGCTTTCTTTCTTTTTCTCTCTCTTTCTTTCTAATTTGACAGAGAGAGGGACAGAGTGAGAGAGAAAGCTAGAGGGGGAAAAATGAAAAAGCAAGCTGCCAGGTTTGAGATTCAAACTTCAGTCAGCCACGTGGGAGTCCAGTGACCTTGACCACCATGCCACCTGCTGGCCCCTCTATCTCTCTTTCTCTGTGTCTCTCCAGCAAGCACATGTGCCCTATAGCAAACTTTAAAAAATAAAGAGAGAGTGGTCAAGGAAGACTCCTCCAGAGAAGGAACATTTGAATGAAATCCCTCAAGCAGTCAGTTCCTTGCCTTTTTTTTTTAATTAATTTTTTCCCTTCATACAGGGGGGACCCCTGAGAGGATTTCCTCATGCCTGAGCCTTCCAGGATCCCAGGCATACTGTGGGCCCCTGATGTGTTCAGCGGGCCTGGGTCTGAACCTGGGCCTTCCCACAAGGCTCCAGCTTTGCCGTCTACGCCATGCAGCTGGGCCCCTTATCTCCTTATGCTTTAGTTTCTGGAAAAGGAACATGCTAGACTCAAGGGGCTGTCAAACCCTGGAAGATGCGCGGAATGTTTATCCGCTTAGCTGTGGCTTCAGAGACAGTGTGGCAGGGCCGCTGGAGGTGGGCAGACACTCCTCTTTGTTCCTCTTTGCCCTGAGTGTCTCATCTTATTGCCCAAAGAACCCTTACGGTAGAGCTTCTCGGAGACGCTCAGCTGAGCTCCCTGCCTTGAGTCCTCATGGTACCATTTTGATTTTAATTCTCAACCCATTTATCATGATATTTAAAAGCCAGCTGGTCCCTGAGCGTCATAAAGGTTGGGAGCTGTCTCGTATGAGGGGGCCTTCAAAAAGTGCTTGGCAAAATGGAATTAAAGGACAAGTTTAGGGGGCTGGGTGGTGGCACAGTAGTAGCAATGATCCGTGAGGTGACTCACATGAGAAGTTTCCAGGTGCATGTCCAGAGAGCTCCTTGAACACTGCAGGTGTGCAGATGCCCACGATCCAGGGCTAGCTGAGACGGGGTAGGTAACAGCATGGGGACTCTGTTAGGAGTGACCGTCTCTCTCTGTGTCTCTCTTGCCCATGGAAGAAAGAAATAAACTGGAAAGAAAAAAAAAAAAGCACAGGGCTGGCAGATAGAATGGTGATTAAGGAGCTGGACTCTCACAAGCCTACCATGGTTCGAGTTCCAGACCTGGCAGCTTTCTTTCTCTCTTTCCCTTTCTCTCTGTCTCTGGTTAAATAATAATAATAATAACAACAAATAAAAAATATATATGTATTTTTTTTAGTGAGAGATTTTTGTTATAGGGTGCATGCATTCACTAGAGAGACAGAGGCAGAAAGCAAGAAATCACCCCCCAGGGGGGATGGCCACACCACAGTCCCTTCTCTTCCATTCTCCTCTTGGGATTTTGGGCACGCATACACACACACACACACATACACAGCATGAGGTTTAAGTTGCTGGGTCCAGGACTCAAACTGCGGTCAACTAGGTGGGAGTCCAGCAACATAACCATTATGCCATTTGCTGATCCCAAATAATTCTTCAAAAAGAAAAAACACAAGCACAAATTTGTTTTGGTGCAGAATTTTTTTTTTTTTTTGGTGCAGAAATTTTTGAAATCCCTGCATAATTTTTTCATCACGTACATTTTCCATGAACTCTTCGAAGAGCCAGCACCGAGCATGGCTCCTGACACACAGAGCATACGCAGACATTTGAACGAATGACATACAGATGTAATGTCGATAGAAATACCATTTTCTGAGTGCTTATTTTCAAAACAGCTCTGCGGGTAGGTATAATTATGGATAACCCCACTTTGCTGGCATCAAAAACTGAGGCCTTAAGAGATTAAAGAACTCATGTAAGGCCATTTGATGGCAGAGTTAATTGGGAGGAGCATAAATGCTGCTGAATCAATTGACTGTCGCAGAGGCAGAGCAGTGTACGGCGGAACATAGGGAGGCTTCACCTGACACTCACATTTTTTTTTAAGAGAGATTTTTTTTGTTATAGGGCACGTGTGCTCGCCAGAGAGACAGAGAGACAGTGAGAAATCACTCCCTGGGGGGGATGGCCATGCCACTATCCTTTCTCTTCCATTGTCCTATCAAGATTTGAGGAATGCACACACACGTGGCCGGCATGAGCTGGAAGCCACCGGGTCTAGGACATGAACTGCGGTTGGCCACGTGGGAGTCCAGCACCTTAACCACTATGCCACCTGCTGGGCCCAACAGTTGCATTTTGAGAACCAGCTCATTCATTCATTCACTTATTTACTCACTTATTCAGTAATTATTTAGTAAAACTCAGCCCCTGTCCTGGGTACTGGTGGACAGAGGTAACAGGGTGATCACCATCTTGTGGTCCCAGCTGAGATGGGGAAAGTCCAGGTGTCCAGGAATGACCAGAGGAAGTGCCTGAGGTGTCAAGAAGTCTTGGGTGAGGTGGGCATGGGCCAGCAGCTCCAGAATGACATGGTCGAGCAGACTGCAGGGAGGGTGCTTCTTCTTTTTTTTTTTTTTTTAAGAGGTTTTTGCTATAGGGCACATGCGCTTGCCAGAAAGACAGAGACAGAGAGACAGAAAGTGAGAAATCACCCCCCCAGGGGGGATGGCCACGCTGCAATCCCTTCTCCTTCATTCTCCTCTTGGAATCTTGGGCACGCACGCACATGCACCTGGCGTGAGTTTAAGCCACTGGGTCCAGGTCTCGAACCGTGGTCAGCTACACGGGAGTTCAGCAACATAGCCATTAGGCTAACTGGTGGTCCCATGCAGGTGGGGTGCTTCTGAGTGGGAGATGGCAAGTGACTGCGCTTCATGCACTTCCCTGCATGGAAGTGGCACCAGCGTGTGCAGTAGACAGTGGCCCTCCCCAGGGCCTCAGGGCTTCTCTGCTCTTTCTAGCACTTTGGTGGACAGGCCTCTGTGGCTCCGGTCATTCTGCCCCACCCAGGCCTAGAACTTCTGGTGGGCAGGATTGGGGCCGCCCCACTACTGAGGTGCAGACCTTCCCACTGAGCTGGGAGCAGGGTTAGAGCTCAGGGAAGACAGTGATCTGGGCCCCACCAAACAAAGGCCAGGTGCCTGGCTCTGCCCTGTGGCCCTGGGGCTTGTCCCTTCCATGGGACTCAGTGTCTCCCTCTGTGAAATGCAACATTAGGACGGTGTGCTCTGCAGACCCTTCATGGCTGAGTTCTTATCACCAGGACCTTCCTGTCAGTACTAAAGGTGAATGTGAGCCCTGGAGGTTTGAACTCCCTGGGCATCATCCCAGCCTCCCTTGGACATCTGGACTAAGGGTCAAAAGGAAAATACCCAGGGGAGCCACTGGCTTTTGAGCCCTGGTGCAGCCTATTTTGCCCCTTTGACAGTGTCTAGAGAGAGAAGAAAAGAGGGGGAGTTGCTCTTCCCTAGAAGCATGAGTGCCTCCTCGAAGCTGGGCATTATGGGAAACCTACCCTGCCCCCAGTATCCTCTGGAACAGGACCCCTTCCAGAGGACACTGATGACATGACACTGCTCCAGGGATCTGTGTTCCTGGAGGTGGGGATGGGCTGCGGTAAACCCTGTCACTCCTTGGCTCTGCCACCTCCGTTCTTTTCCCAGTACCCTTTGGGGCTAGAGGCTGGGATGGGCCTGGTATAGGTGAGCTGACATAGAGAGGACTCTAGGCCTCTGGCCATTATGACCTCAGCCCCTGGGACCACTGCAGCCCCCTTGCGCCCCCCACTTCCTCTCTTCAGTCTCTCCCCTTGCCCTAGCGTCCAGTTTTCCCATGCTCTGTAAGACTCCTGCCTTTCAATCCCGTCTCACTCACTTCAGTCTAACCACACTGGCCTCCTTCCAGCTTCTGGAAAAGGCCAGTCTCTTCCCACCTCAGGGCGTTTGCCCTTGCCTTTCCGTCTGCCTGGAATGCTCTTTGCTCAGAACCTAGCATGGCCGACTCCTTGGCACCTTCACTTAAGTCACTACCCCGATGCTGCCTCCTCAGAGGGGTCTTCCCTGACCCCTAAGAAAAGCAGCCCTTCCCATGTGTTATTTGCCACCCCAGCTCCCTATTTTCAGCCCCACACTTTCCCCAAGCTGTGATGATCGCTTGGTTTGTTCAGTGGCCAAATGCCACACCCATCAGGAGCTCCAGGAGTCCAGGGACCTTGGGGAGCCCACGGCCACATCCTCGGCACCTGCTGCATAATGACTGTTTAACAGATGTTTGTTGAATGAATGAAACACAACAGTTTCAACAATGCTCATCTTCCTCCTTGAATACTTTGCCGTCCCTATGAAGGTGAATATGGCATTTATCAGGCCATATATTATCCCATTGAAGCTTTACATCCATGACACGCTGCCCATACGGATGATGAAGTTTGGGTTCGGTGACCTGCCTGAGGTCGTCTAGCAAAGGGTGGACTGATGGGCTCACTCAGCTGGGAAGCAGCCAAGTGGGACCTATGAACATGAGGAATGCCATAGTTAGGATTCAATCCCAAGTCTGTTCAACTCTGCCCAACGCCTGCTTAATCCACTGTACCACACCTTCTGCCATGCCAGATCTTCTGCCACGCCAAACCTTTTAGGTTCTGAAAGGCAGGAAAGATCTAGATTGAATGGAGAGATGGTCTGGGTTGGTGTTTTCTGAAGTGGTGCTAGGAACTGGGCAGAGGGACCTACGCTGAAATGGGGACCCTCACCACCTGGGCAACCGGGCACCATGGCTGAAAGTGGCCATTAGCGCCGCCAGGCTAGAGCATCTTTGAGTTCAGGAAGGGAGTCAGCCAGAGGGATAACTGCCAATGGGATGTATTAGAAAAGTCAGGAGATAGGCTTTGAAATCTTGCAGAAGCCCCCACAGCCCTGTGGCTGGATGGTCTTTGGGTTGTGCCCACCCCCCTGAGCCCCAGTGGTCACCTCTTAAAACTGGGCATGCCAGCATGGATCCAAAAAGAGCTCTTGAGAAGATAAAGAGGAAAAATGACTGTGGAGTTGTTGGTGTATATAAAGTAACATGGAAATGTAAATTATCTAAAAATATTCTCCTATGTGAAATGCAGAGAGAGGTTGGGACTTAGAAGACCTTTTGGGTTCTTTCAGCATTTATTGGCACCTGCTGTGTGCCAGGTATATTGTGCTAGGGCCTGGGCATGAAAGATGAGTCGGGTACAGGCCCAGAGCATCTGGACCTTCCTGTCTACTGGGGGGTGGGGAGCAGGTTCATAAGCGTGGAGCTCCTTCCCAGCGGGGTGATAGGGAAGGCTCTGTGTGTGAGAGGTAGCAGAAGCCGGGTGGACCTCATCTGAAACCCACTCTTCCTTTCTGCATGACCTTGAGCAGGTTAGGCCAGGTCTTCCAATCCCAGGCCTTTATAAAATGGGGCTGTCCCCTCAGACTTGCCAGAGCATGGCACATAGTAGGTCTCAGGATGCCACAGTTTGGAATGGGAGCAGCCAGTAGTTCGTGGGCAGAAAACAATCCTCCACTGGACACAACTGGGCCTCGGGCCTTGAATGGTGGTTTTCCTTTAGGAGTGGTTTGGGGACATGGGCGTTGCCTGCAGGGGACAGCAGGGAGAGAAGTGCAGCAGTTTCTCACGACCTGTGAAGAAAAGGGGGACTGAGAAAGAAATCCTGGGGAATCTGTCGGTGCCTTAATTTATGTTGGTCATTTATTTAAGGGGGGGGGGGCAAGGTCAGGTCTGCCCAGGTGGGGGAATGGTAGGACCACCTGGGTTTGCTCACCTAGAGATTCTAGGCAAACGGGCACCCGGGAGGGCACCCAGGAGGGCGGCGTGTTTCAGGATGAGTTTGTGGGTGTCGAGGGTCTTCCGAAGTCAGTGTTGGGTTGACTTGATTGAGACCATGGGCCAGTGTGAGGATTTTCCTGGGACCTGGGGCTACCCCAGAGCAGCGGGGCTGGCAGAGGCTAATCTGGCTAAACTTCGGGAAATTCGGTGTGAGGCGAGAGAGAGGAAGTTTGGGGGCCATGAAGGACGGCGGTTTGGGGGTTCCCCAGGGGGAACGCTGCTCTTCTGGTACTGGGCTCATATGTGAGGTCAGGCCAGTTTGGGGAGGGAGGAGAGCCTACCCTCTGCACCCTGAGCTGAGCTAAGTTGAACAAGGCGGCCCAGGGAGGCAGAGGAAGGGACGCCCGCGGCGGGGTCGGGGTCCGCGCCCTACTTCCCGCGGGACCGCGGGTACCGGCGGAGCGCGGCCTTCGAGACTCCGGGCTGGGTCGGACTAGATGGAACGCGGTCCCAGGGCTGGGCACTGCGCGCCTGCGGCTCCTGCCCTCCCGGCGGCTGCGGGCGCAGCGGCCCCGGCGCCCCCAGGGGCCGGGCCGGGCGGGGGCTGGGCCCGGCGGGCGGGCGCGGGAGGGAGGGGGGCGGGCGGCGGCGAAGGCTGCGCCGCTCTAACAGGTGGGATCCCGCGGCGTGGTGGAGGCGGGCGCGGGAGGAGGAGGAGGAGGAAGAGCAGCGGCAGCGGGAGCCTGAGCAGGAGCAGGATGAGCCGCGCAAGCTGACAGCCACCGCTGCCGCCCGCGCCCAGGCTCGGTCTCGCTCCCCGCGCCCGGGGCCGCTCCCCGCCTCCCGCCTCCCCCGGCTGCCCGCGGGGCGGCCCGCCCCCTCTGCACCTCCGGGCCCGGAGCTGCCTCCATCGCTCCTGCATCCCGGCCGGGGGGAGGAGGAGGCGGAGCAGGAGGCGAGCCGGAGCCGCCGCCGCCAACGCCGCCGCCGCCGCCGCCCGAGCAGGACAGAGCGCGCCGCAGCCCCGCGCGTCCGGCCGCCGCCCGCGCCCATCAAGCAGCCGCGTCGGAGCCACACCGTGGGACAGCCCCGGCCGCGGTGCGCCCCGGCCCGGCCCGGCCCAGCCCAGCCCAGTCCCGGCACCGGGCGGCCCGGCGGCCGGCCCGCCCCCGAGGGCGCCGGGCGCGGCGGGAGGATGCCGAAGCCGACGCTGCTGCTACGCGGGGGCTGGGAGCGCGAGCGCAGCCCCGGGGACTCGGAGCTGGGCCGCCAGTTCCGGGACTGGTGCCTGCGCACCTACGGAGACTCGGCCAAAACCAAGACGGTGACACGCAGCAAATACCAGCGGATCGCCGAGGTCCTGCAGGGCGGCGGCGGGACCGGCGCGGGCAGCGGCCCCGCGGCGGGCGAGAAAGGCAAGTTCCAGTTCTGGGTGCGCTCCAAGGGCTTCCGCCTGGGCAGCGGCCGGGAACCCAAGATGGGCCAAGTGGTGTATGTGCCGGTCAAGACGGGCTCGGTGAGTGCGCGCGCGGCAGGGCTCGGGGCGGGCGGGGGCGGGGCGGGGGTGTGGATGGGTGTCCGAACGTGTGTCCCTGAGGTTGTCCGTGTGTCTGGCCCGCCCGAGGCGCACGCGCCCTTGCTCTCCGGCCCTGCCCGGCCCGCCTGGGCAGCGCTCCGGGTTCGGGGCGTCCCTGCCCCCCGCCGCGCCGCTGCCCGGGCCGTGGCGGTGCCGGGCGGGCTGTCCCGGGCTGCTCACCCCAGCGTGTTCCGTCCTCCCGTCCCCTCCCCCCGCCAGCAGGCGGCTGCTCCGAAGCCTGAGCCTCCCCCCCGCCTGCCCCGGGGCTGCCTGTCCCGGGCGCCTCGCGCTCCCGCCCCCGGGCCGGCTGGGCGGTGTGTGTGTGTGCGTGTGTGTGTGTGTGTGTGTGTGTGTGTAGGGTGGTGCCCTGTGTGGGGGGTAGGCAGGGGCAGCCACGGGACGGGGAGTCCGCTGGGCCTCCTAGCGCCAGGGGAGGGGGCCAGCCCGGGCACTGTCGCCCCGACCCCACCCGGGGCTGGCCCTGGGGAGGGGCAGCCGGAGCCGCAGCCTGGCGCAGGAGCAGCCTCCCGCGGGTGGGTGGGGCGCCCCCTCCGCCCCCCGGGCCCCTTGCTCCCCCCCTCCCTGGGACGGGGGCGGCCTGACCTATCCATCCCCTCCCCTCCCCCGTCCCCCGGGCCGGCCCGGTCCGGGCGGGGTGGTGGTGGTGGGGGGGAGGGGGCGGGGAACCGCAGCCGCCGGGAGGGAGGAGGCGGGCGGCCGGGCGGGGGCGTCCCCTCCGGCCCGGGGCGCCCTGGAGAGGGCGTACGGAGCGGGCCCCGCGGCTCCCCCGCCGGGACCTCATTGTTCTGCAGCGGGTGGGGGCTGGGGGGGCGGCTGCTCCCGGGGCGCTGCTGAGCTTTGAACTTTCAGTCTCTGAGACCCTCCATTAGTGCGTTCCGCCCCCGGCCCGGCCCGGCCGGCCTGGCCTCCCTCCCTGCCCCCCCTCGCTCCCTCCCCAGCCTCGCCCGGCCCGAGCGAGAGAGCGGGGCCGCCCCGCGCCGGCCTCCCTCCCTCGCTCCCCCGCTCCCCCCTCCGCGCTCCTCCCCCGTCCGGCCCGCCCGCCCGCGCGCAGCCCCGTCCCCGGCCGGAGCGGGCTCTTCACACACAATTGATTCGGTCGTTACGAAAAGTGCACTTGTCCTCTCCCCCTCCCCCCCAGCGGGCGCCCGGGCCCGGCCCGCGGGGTGAGGGGGCCGCGAGGGAGGGAGGCGGGAGCCAGGGAGCGGATCCGGAGGCGCCTCCCCCCGCGCCCAGGGGACGGGGCTGCAGGCCGCGGGGAGTGGGGAGCCGTGAGCGCGGAGGGCGGGCGGCCCATCTGCGAGGAGCGCTGATAACCGCGCCACTGCCGCTGCGGCCGCCAGCAGCCCATCTGCGCCGCTGCCGCCTCCGGCCGGACCGGGAACAGGGGCCGAGCCGAGGGGCGCGCCAGTGCCCGATTCTTGCAGAGGGAGGCTGGGGCAATGGCCCAACCCTCGCGAGTCAGGAACCACCCCCCGCCCCCAGCCTAGACCTGTACTCTCCCCCAAACATAGGGAACCTGGGTCATTGTCCTGCCCTACACCTCCCATCTTGTCAAGGACCCCTCCTCTAGCCCAAATCAATGCCCGCTTTCCCAGATAAGGAGTGTGGGTCCTTGTCTTCTCCCACCTAGGTCAGTCAGCCCTTCCCACCTTGCCAGGTCAGGGACCCCCTTGATTCTCCCCACTTTGGGCCAGTGCCTGCAGCCCTAGGGTGGGTTTTCCCAGGGCAGTGACCCACCAGGTGGTTGCCTGGGTCTGTGCCCCATAGCCTGTGTCAGTGCCCTGGCCTTGAGGGCTTCCCAGGTCAGGGCCCCAGCCTCAGCCCACCCTCCATCCTGGTTATCCCTCCCCAAGGAGCTGGGAGTCCTGGCCCAACCTCCTTCTCAGTCTGAGGCAAGAGCTCCCAGCCCACCTACTCCTGGAGTTGGGGAGTGACCACTCCCCCAGACCTGGCAGCTGGCTCGCTGGTTGTCTATTCGGGTCACCCTCTTCCCTAGGGTGGGCATCTTCGGGCAGTCCCTCTACCTCCTTAACTGCAGCTGGAGGACTCGTCCCCCACCCTGGCCACATGCAGAAAGTGGGTGTTGGGCCTGGGCTCTGGGTCCTACCAGCCCAGCCAGTGGCTTCAGATCCTTCCTGAGGCCCATGATGGCCCTCCTTGCCCACCCCTGGCAGCAGGGGCCTCACAAGCCTCCACTCTGGCTCTCAGACCAATAATAAACCCTCCCCAAGGGAACACCTGCCTGGGAGGCAGAGAAAGGGGACCCAGGCCTCCCGGCCCAGGCTGCCAGGAGGACGACAAACACAACAGACGTGCCCTCCCGTGGCAGCCTGCCCCTACAGCTCCCCACGCCTGCTGGCCTGGCCTGCCGGTCCCCAGAGAGCCTGTTAGTTACCTGCCGCTCACCCAGCCAACCGGAGCCAGCCGCAGAAGGTGCCTGAGTCCTGCTACCCCCATCTCCAGTACCTTCCTGGGGCTCAGTTATTATTTTTACATTTCCATTTTCCTTTTCACTGATCTAAGAGGAACAAATCCTGCTGGGAATTCTGGGGCAGCCATGGCCTCTTCCTGGGAGGGGCTGAGTGGGACCTTCTTTGAAAGGTGCAGAGGACATTGCCTGCCTTCACTGGCCTAGACACACACAGAGCTATCACTGCCTCTGTGTCAGTTGGGGAGAGCCTGTAGTGTGGTCCGGGGTGGGTGTTTGTGAAGGTCACTGGGCCATAAACCTTTGTCCTGGGCACCTGGGTGGTACTCTCAGGCCTTGTGGTGGGCACTGGGGCATGGGAGAGGGTGGGGCAATGCCTGCTTCTGGGCACCCAGCTGGTAGGGGAGGTGGCCATGGCCAGGGATATGAGAAAGAAGCCCATAGAGTCTCCAAGGGAGCGCAGGCCTGCAGGAAAATTTCAGGAAAGAGAGCGTGTGGGAGTCAGGTCATCCAGCAACCAGGGCCCCGTATGGTCTTGGTCCCCAGGGTGGCTGTCTGTGGTGTGTCATCTCTCTCCATGTCGCGCTGTGGCCGCCCCCACCCTGGGCCCCAGTCCCTCCTCCCACAGCCATATGCGGTGCTGTGGTCGGGCCCTGCCCCAGGCCCGGCCGGCCGCGGGTCGATGATCTGACACCACTTGTCCTGTCCCATCTGGCCCTGAGCTTTTCTGGGTGTGTGTGACAAAGGCTTAATCTGTCCGGACGGGCCCAGGGCGGAGAGGAGAGCGAGGGGAATTACACTCCGCAGGGCCTCCTGCAGCTGGGGCCCGGATGGGGGGGCGGGGCGGGGGTCGTAGAAGCCGCGTGGGGGGAGAGGCAAGTTGGTCTTCAGTTCGCAGGTTGTCACAGGAAATAGAAGGTGGAGGCAGAGGATGAGGGGAGGAGGGCGGAGTCCTCCACCGGGGCAGCACGGGTGCTCATGGGGATTCGATCTTTTTATGACAACAGCCAGCCAGGGCCTCCTGGCTGGGCAAAGCCGGGTTAGGATTTATTATTTCTTGTGTTTGGTCTGCTCCGGCCACCGTGGGCTGCCAAGCAGGGGAAACAAACCCCCTGGAGGCAAGACCCTCCAATTCCGTTCTAGCCTCAGCCACAAAGTGAACCAACCCCTTTCCTTTTCCTTTGGCCTCTCAGCCCAGAGAGGGGTTGTCTCTGGGACCGGCTAGGGCCACAGGTTTTGGCTGGGGTGGGGCTCTGGGCTGTCTGTCAATTCCTGGGACCAAAGAGCCCCAAGGCTCCTTGGAGAAAGATGCTTTCTGCCCCATAGTACCATCTTCCAGACGAGAAAATTGAGGCCTTAGCAGAGAGGAAGTCACTATGGGTGGGAGCCAGGACTGGAATGTGGATCTCCGTGCTCCAGCGTGGCTTTTCCGTGGCCCTTTCCATGCCAGGAATCCCACCATTAGAGTCCCGTCCCCCCAGGGGAAACTCCACTATTGCCAAACTCCACTCTCAGCACCGGGCTTTTGCAGGCTGGACCCCAGGTGTTTCACTGGCCAAATTGACTAATGGTGGTCTTTTCCCAGTTCGCAGACAACGTTCATTTAGTGGAAAGCATTTTCACAGTCTTAAGTCCTCCTCCCAGGAGCGTTTGTGTAAACCTCCGGCACCTGCGGCCACTGGTCTGGGCGGGAACTGGCTTCTGACTTAGCGCAGTGTAATATGTGCTGTGACCTTCAGTTGAGTACCTCAATATTTCCTGGTTTTCCTCAAATGATCACCCCTGGGAGTATTTCTGTGTTGTCTGCTGGGGGCCTATCCCTGTGCCGAGATCCTGCTACGTATCAGCTTGTGGAAGTCTCACAGCAGCCCAGAAGTCAGTGCTGTGGTTAATGCCATCCCTTGGATGAGAAAACGGAGGCTTAGGGAGGTTAAGAATTGCCCCTGCACCATGCTGCTAACAGGAGCACCCCCTGGGTACTGCCTCATGCTCATCTGCATTCTGACCCTGAGGTGTCTTGCCACCTGATCCAATTGGAAAATATAAGTCCTTCTTGACAAGCTTTCAGTCCATTACACTTTAGTCTGAATTAGTTTAGAAGGATCCCTTAGTCAAGATGTCTGTTATCACAGGCTGGTGTCTGGAGCAGCATTGGTGCCATGTAAGATGTACAGGGGGCATTTCCTGGGATTCACTGGGACGGGTATGGAGTGGGGAGGAGGCCTCTCTTGTCCTGGCCCCTGGGAGACTTTGAGCAGAAGGTTGATAGGGCACAGGCCCCATTTGGATTTCTCTTAAGTGGCAGAAGCAGGCATTTTTGTTAATTAAGCCTCCGTGATTGGGTGACATGGTCCTGGGGACTCAGGGGAACTGCGTTTCGAAGCCAGAGTGGTGCTGAAGCAGAGGCGCTGCCTTCTTCCCTCTGGGTGCTGGGTCACCCCTGCTGGGGGAGGGAGGTAGAGACAGCATGCACACTTCTTCCTCTGGTAAGACCTGCCATAAGAATCCCCAAGTGCCTGGGAGGCCAGGAGTCCTACCTGGCACCCTGGAAATACAGCAGGGAGCACAGTGCTCATGGCTGGGGCTGTCTAAGGTCAAAGGTTGAGAGCCTCAGGCTGGCCTGGGCTTCTCCAAGCCAGCTCTTTCCTTAGAAGTTGTACAGTTGAGCACTGGGCACCTGCATGTGTGCTCACGGGATAGAACGTGTGTGTGTGTGTGTGTGCATGCAGAAGTGCAATAGCGTGGGTGAGAGTGTGCGTGTGCCCATCCACGTGCAGGCTGGGAGTGCCCGTGTGAATATGTGTGTGTGCCCAGGTGGGTGGGAGGGTCTGCATGCTTGTGAATGTGTGTGCTTGGGAGCATCTGTGTCAGCAGATGTGTGAGCACCTGGGGTGTGGGTGTTGGCAGACCACGGGTGTGACTGTGTGCACACACGTGTGAGGTCCCCATCGAAAAGCCCTGTCTGGCTGGCAGTACGGTGCTGACAGGGGTGTCCTTCATCATAACCGAGTCAGCCCAAGCTGCTGCCTTGGCCCCTGCTGTCCCTGGGGTCTCAGCGGCCAACTGAAGACAAGTGTGAGTGAGGGAGTGGGCATGTGGACAGTGCCATGTCCCTGTCCTCCTGACGGTGGCCAAGGCCTCTCCTTGTTTCAGTGTCCCCCTCCTTACACTCTGCAAAGCTTGCGACCTTTGCTGTGGCCACGTAACAAAGCCCAAAGCCAAGCGCTGTGGGGCGGGGTGGGCCCTTCTGGGAGACAGGGCTCTCCAGCTGGGGTAAGGGCATCAGGACCAATGGCATCCAGCTCAACCACTTCTTTGCCGTGTGATTTCAGGAAAGCAGCTTGTGGTTCCTCACGGAGTCTCAGTTTCCTCATCTGGAAAATGGGCTCCAAAGCTCCCCTTCTTGGCAAACTGGAAAAGGTTGTACTGTCTTTTTTATTTTGTTATTTATTTTTTATAGTTTGCCATAGGGTGTATGCACTTGCCAGACCAAGAGAAAGAAAAGAAAAAGTGAGAAAGCACCCCTAGGGGAGATGGCCTTGCTGCAGCTGCTTCTCCTTCACTGTTCTCTCGGGATTTGGGGCATGTGCACACACACGCCTGGCGTGATTTTCAAGCTGCCAGGTCCAGGACTTGAACCGCAGTTGGCCATGTGGGATTCAGGTGCCTTGACCACCGTGCCACCTGCTGTCATATTCAGGATGACAGCTAAGTAACGTGTCAAGGTCACCCTGCTAACGAATGTGCGTCAAAACCAGTTCTGACCCCTTAGCCCCAAAGTAGGCAAAGGAGCAGAAGGAAGGTGGGTGGTGGCCCGCCGAGTCCAGTGACTTACTAGGACAAGGATTCTCATATCCACTTTGACATAGAGGGCTGTAAATGACCTGGGCTTTCAAGGAGAAGAGCTCTGGGGTCAAACCCCAGCTCTCCTTTTATCAATTTGGCCTTAATTTTCTCATCAGTAAAGGAGAGCTGATAATCATTGGTCTCATAGGACTGGTGTGGAAATTAACGCTTTAGTGCATGGAGTGCACCCAGATGTTGCAGGTCTTAGGAAGTGTTAGCTGCCGTGTGATCTGGCCGAGTCTCAGTTTCCTCATCTGGAAGACGACGGTACTGATGAATGATGTCATGAGTACTGAACGAGACACTGGAGGTAAAATACCAGCTGAATCACCAGCACACAGTAGGAGGGCAGCAACTGTTATTTCCCTAGTGTGTCTGAGTCGTTTTAGCCTCGCCAGCACCGTCGGGGCTGAGAAATGTTACACTAAATTGAATGAGACACTAAGAGAGTCTTGGTGAGGGACCAGCAGTTAGCATAATGGCTATGTCACTGGACTTCCATGTAGTTGACCACAGTTCGAATCCCGGACCCGGTGGCTTAAACTCATGCCGGGCATGTGTGCGTGTGTGCGCAAGATCCTGAGAGGAGAATGGAGAAGAAGGGATTGCAACTTGGCCATCCCCCCGGGGGGCTGATATCTCGCTTTCTCTCTCTCCCTCTGTCTTTCTAGCGAGTGCCAGAAAGCTATAGCCCGATAGCAAAAAAACCTCTTGCCGCCCCCCCCAAAAGAGCTATAGCCCTATAGCAAAAAAATCTTTTGCCGCCCCCACTCCCCAAAAAAAGTCTCGGTGAAGCACACAGGAGTGACATGAGCCCCCATAGCTGGGCACTTGAAGGCTTAGAGTCTCACTGTCCTAGCTGGTTCCTGCCCTGCTCTGCGCTTTAGTATCTCTAGTTATTACATAGGGGAGGTTCCAGTGGTTCCTCTGCCTCTGGATTCCTCCCTGGGGCTAAGGATGCCAGGTCTTAGAGGCCATGGAAGGGTGCTGGAGGAGTGCAAGGCCCAGTGGACATCAAAGCCTGGTAGGCACCCGCACAGAAGGACGGGTCCCCTTCCATCCCATCAGTGTCCCTACTCGTGCCCAGCCCCCAGCTGGGAACTTGAGCACACAGTGTGGCCTGCAAATGGTTGGTGTGATGGCTGCCTCCTTGGGCAGGGGTCTGAGAGTCCAAGCACCTGCCACGTGCCACACACTTGATTGCATTTCATCTTCCCTGGATTCTGTGAGCTAGATGAGAACCTGGTACCAGAGAGGCCAGGGAACCTGTCCAAGGCCCACCGTGAGCAGGTGACAGGGCTGGAGTTCCAAGGTTTGGGCTGACCTCAAAGCCCTGGGGAGTGGAGGCATAGTACACGGGAGGACCCTGGGCTGATCGGCAGCAGAGGGGCCCCAGCTCTCCACCACTACCAGGCTCACCGTGCCCCCTGGCCTGAGGGTACTCCCCAAAAGCTTTCCGAGGCAGCCCTCCCTCTTGCCCTGACCCAGCCTGGTGGGAACCAGATGCCACCCCTCCCCCTTGCTCGGCCCCCTCCTCGTGTCTCTGCAGCTGTAGGCCCAGCCTGCCCTGGGCAGGCTGCAGGGGGCCAGGGAGACGCCAGGCCTGTCCTCTCAATCACAAGGTCATCGACTTCCTCAGCATTCAGTCTGCTCGGCCACCCTGAGACATGGGGCTCCTCAGCTGCAGATGGGGAGGCTAAGGCCGTGCGGAGGGAACTTGTTCAAGGTTCCACAGAGCTCCAGGGCTGGCTGTGAGCCTGAGTCTGCTTCCCAAACCCAAGTCATTCATTCATTCATTCCCTCCTTCACTCCTTCCACTGTCCTTCCCTTCCCTGGGCCTCACCTGGGAATCATCGCCTCCTCTCCCTCCCCATCCAACCCACCTTCAAATCCTGTTGGTTCTGCCTTCAAAACCCATCTCAAATTCTGCCACGCTCACTGCTTCCACGGCCCCCTGCCTGGTCCAAGCCTGGAGACGCATCTGCCTCCCCACTGGGCTCCCTGCGTCCACTCTGGCCCCTGTAATCCCTTCTTCGCAGTAACAGCCAGAGGAAACTTTACAAATAGCAAACCAGGTTCTCTCCCCCCTGTGCTCAGAACTCTCCGAGATTCCAGCCTCACCGGAAGCCACAGTCAGTCTTCCCTGTAGCCTATGAAGCTCACCTCCCTCCACTCTCCTTCCTTCAGTCTCAGCCACACTGGCCTCTCGGTTATTCTGCAAACACTTGGAACGCAGTCCTGCCTCAGGGCCCTTGCACTGGCTGTTGCCTCTGCCTGGAACACTTTTTTCCCCAGATTTCTAAATGACCAGTTCCCTCTCCTTTGATCTTGGCTCAAATGTCACCTCCTTAGAAAGGCCTTCTTTGATCTCCTAGGTAGGGCTTCCTTGGGTCCCCTGATCCTGTTCCCACCTCTCTTTTCTACTTTTTTTTTTTTCCTTTATAGCCCTTATCCCCCCACCCCTGACATTATCTATCTATCTATCTATCTATCTATCCATCCATCCATCCATCCATCCATCCATCATCTATCAGTCAGTCTATCATCCGGCATCTGTCTGTCCAGCTGTATGTCTGTGATGGTGGCACACTTTCTCCAGTTCCCAGCAACTTCTAGCCTTGCTGTATATAGTACTGCAGTCGTGATCGTAGACGGGGTGTTATTTTGTTTGCTTGCTTTTTTAAGGTTTATTTATTTCTCGAGGAGGGGGACAGGGACTCCCAAAAGAGTCTTCACACTGCGCTCCACACTCAGTATAAATATATTGCTAGAGGCCATGTGTGCATGCAAGGGGGAGGCACTGCCCGATGGGACCCAGCCAAGCTGCAATCCTTTTTCCTTCAATTCTCCATCCCATCAGGATCCTAGGGTACAGGAGCACACGCCCAACCTGAGATCTGATGGGGCAAGTACTCGAACTCTGGTCAGCCATGAGGGACCCAGCTTCCTCTGCACAGTGCCCAGCCGTGCACAGTGGGGTCAGCCATCCACACACATGTGTACATACGCACACGCATGTGTTTGCTAGCTTACATGTTCAGAGTTTGTGCTGTGCCCCCACCAGGCTGTGAGCTCCACCAGTGCAGACCACATCTGCTGCGTTCCCTGCCATGTCCCAGGGGCCTGGAGTAACCCCAGCCCTGCAGAGGCCCTGGCCGATGCCTCTCCCCGGGAAGGAAGGCACAGCAGATGTCTCAGAGTGGGAGTCTGAGAACTAGCCCTCCAGTTCTGCACTGGGAGGGTCCCCAGGGCCTCAAGGCACAGACCCATCCTCCAGCCCAGAGTGCCCAGGCCGTCCTCAGGGAAGTGGCATTCGCACCGGACCTTAAAGGCCCAGAGAATTTATATTTTAAAGGTTTATTTATTTCTTCCATGAGTGAGAGAGACAGAGAGACTTAACAGGGTGTTGGACCCACAATGCACCCCAGGCCCAGCCGGCTCTGGTTCGTGGCACATGCCTGGCATACTCGGGAGCTCTCCAGTAAGAACCTAGAGCCTTCCAGTGTGGGTCAGCCTCACAGAGTGGCGTGTTTTACTGTCATGCCACCATCCAGCTCCCCCAAAATAACTCTTCACCCAGAGCAGCAGACAGTGAAGGTCACCCAGGGCGGGCATGTGGGTGAGGGCCATAGGTGGGACAGGTGTGGGCGGGGTCAGCATGGGCTGCATGTGATGGAACCCAGACTGCCTTGCCTGGAGAAGTGCATTCTGTAGAACATTCCAGATGGGGTAGGGACGGCTAAGTGGTCCAATCAGCTGGAGAACTGCTGCGGGTCCTGAGGGGATGAGCTGGTGAGATTAGCTGGAGTTGGATGGAAGAGAAGGATCTGGAAAGCCACTCAGAGGCGCTAGTGCATCATCTCAAGGGGAGCAGGAGCGGGCAGGAGGGCGGGAAAGCCCAGGCAGAGCAGATCCGATCTGGGTCTCAGAAGGACCCCTCTGGCCACTATGGTGAGAGGAGAACGAAGGAAAAACAGGAAACTGAGAAGTTGCAAGGCAAGGAGACACGGGCCTGGCCGCTTTCCTTGCAGGACCAGAGTCTGAGTGGCCAGAACTAGGTGATGTAGGAGGTGGGGACAAGGGAAGCTTGAGGGTCACTCAGGATTGGCCCCAGGACTCTTGGGTAGAAGGAGTGAAGCTGAGGAGACCAGGGCATGTGGGTAGGGTGCCAACAACATGGGGCAAAGGCTCAGGGGCAGGGTTTGGTCAGGGGCGTCCAAGAGGTGTCTCCAAGGCTGGCAGTGGGAGGCCGTGGAGGAGTCTTGGTGACTCAGCCTCAGTGGGGCCAGCGTGGGAGTCATCATGTTTACGGGGCCCCCTTTCCAGCTCGGAGCCCTCCCCACCCGGCTGGGACCGGTGCAGGCTCCTGGGAGGCCTATGCTCAGTGGATGACTCATGGCTTTCTTGGCATCCCTGGGCTGAGGAAATGTTCAAGGAGACATGGGCCCTTCCTCGGCAGGCCAGGCCCTGCCTAGATGCCAGCGGGTGGAGAAAAACACACTCGGGCCTGGAGCCTTGGCCGAGGACATCCCTTGGGGGTGTCTCCCAGAGCCTGAGGCTCCCACAGTCCTGCATAGTCCTTACCCACCCTGAGAGCTGTTATGACCCCATCCTGCAGGTTAGCAAACCAAGGCACGCAGTTGGATAACCACTGGGTGCGTCCATTTCTTCAACCAAGAAATGGGTCTGAGCAGGATCTCTCACCTCCAGGGTTGCTGGGAAAGCTGCAGGAGGGAACCCATGGGAAACGCTTAGATATGTGGACTGTCATCTTCACTGGAGGTGGAGCAGGCAACAGAAACTCTCGACTGGGCAGGAGAGGGAGGGCCAAATGGCACATGGCCATGGCAGACGTGTATTTGGGACCCCAGGGGCCTGGAGTAGCCCCGGCCCCGTGGAGGCCCCGCTGCCAGCTGTGTGCTTTTCTGGGCAGATGTCTCACCTGCTCCTGTCCCCTGGCCCCTCTATGTGAGTGGGTGGTAAAACCTGCGCCCGGGGGTCACCCGGGAGATGGCACAAAGCAAGCCCGCCAGGCAGGCCCCAGGGGAGGGGCTGCTACTGCTTCTTGAGTTCCTTGAAAATCCCAAAGACAGGCAGCTCTTAGCCTGCCAAGGATGGCAGGGTGCTGTCTGGGGGGTGACAAGAGAGAGGAGGGGAGGCGACTCAGAGAGTTCAGGTGGGACAGGGCCTCTCCTGGCACTCTGGAGGCTGCGACAGGCAACAGGCGCGGGCTGAGTGAGGAGCTATATGTCGATCCAAGGCTTCTTCTTCTTTTTTAAAAATATTTATTTAATTTTATTTATTCATTCATTTATTTTAATTTGACCAGAGAGAGACACAGAGAGAAGGAAAGTGAGAAAGCAAGCCACCAGGTGTGAGAAAGCAAGCCACCAGGCCTGGGACTTGAACCATGGTCAGCTATGTGGGTGGGAGTGCCTGGCGCCTTAGCCACCATGCTACCTGCTGACTAGATCCAAGGCTTCTGCAGGTCGGTGGAGCAGAGGGCAGTGTGGGGGCTGGGACTGGGTCCAGGCGCTGCCCTTTACTGCTATACAGTCTTGGGCAAGTCGCTTCCCCTCTGAGTTTCAATCTCCTTGTCTGAGGGATGGGATGAAATGGCGGTGGACTCAGTTATAGCCCGTCCGCTACTTTATTTTATAGTATAGAAGCATCTGTACCCCAGTGTGGACATAGTCGAGTCTTCAGTAAAAGGAGCTCCAACCAGGATTACGATGTGATCAAATCAAGAACCGTAGACTCCTTCCCAAGCCTTGTCAAGCCATGCTGGCTGGGTCCGACTCACCGACTGAATGACCTCGCTCCTCCCTGAGCCGTTTCCTCATCTGTAAGGTGGGCCCAGGGGTGCTCCCTGTCCCACAGGGTTGCTGAGGGAGTTCACGTGAACTAGTCAAGCGCTCAGCACAGGAAACAGGAGCCGTTCTGAGGGCTTCACCTGTGGTGTGGCCAGCGGCAGTCAGACCTAAGGACGTGACATCTGGGCAGGGCAGGGGATGCTGGAGCAGGGGATTGCAGGGGGCTGGTGGACAGAGGGAGAGGAGAGGGAAGCAAGGTGTGTGTGGGGAGGGACTGGGGAAGAGCTTTGAGATGGGTTAGGGGGCAATTAGCTGGGTCTGCCTCCAGGATTGCCAGGCCCCACTGCCCAGGTCAGGATGAGGAAAGGCCCCGTAGGACAGAGGGAAGGCACTGAGCCTATCCGAGGTGGGAGGCAGAGGTGGGAATTCTGCTGGTCCCATTAGTTGGCATCAGGGGAGGAGGGGAGCGTGCCAGAGTGTTTCACAGAGTCCAGGCTGCCCATCTGGGGCTAAAAGTGGGGCCAGTAGGTGGCATGGTAGTTAAGGCACTGGACTTCCACATGGCCAGTCATGGTTCAAGTCCCAGACCCTATGACTTGAGACTCACAACTGGCACGTGTGCGTGCATGCCCAAAGACATTTGTGGGACACAGAAATGGTTTATTACCTATTGATGATAATGGGTATAGTATTCTCAACTGCACTGGTCTGAGATGTATTCCATGTTGTGTAAATTCTCTTTACAAGCCAAATGTTGTATAGCGGTCGAATATTTAAATACTTTAATAATAACAATATAATGAAATTTAAAAATAAATAAATAAAAGGATGGGTGACTGAGGGAGCTGAGAGGAGAATGGAGGAAAAGGGATTGTTGTGCGGCCATCCCTTCTGGGGGGTGATTTCTCACTTTCTCTCTCTCTCTCTCTCTCTCTCTCTCTCTCTGACGAACACAAGTGCCCTATAGCAAAAATCTTTCCCCCCCCCCAAAAAAAAAGAGTGGGCATGCTCCCAGGGTCCCAGAGCCCCAGGTTCAACTCCTGGCTCACCAACCAGCTGTGCAACATTGGACACAGCTTTGCTTCTTGGCTTGTCTGTTACCACATCTGTAAAATGGGGCTGGCAGGTGGCATGGTGGTTAAGGGCACTGGATTCCCACATGGCCTACTGCAGTTTGAGTCCCGGATCTGACGGCTTGCTCTCTTGCTTTCCCTTTCTCTCTCTCTCTGTCTCTCTCTGGTCAAATTAAAAAATAATAATAACAGGGACCAGCAGTTAGCACAATAGCTATGTCGCTGGACTCCCACATAGTCAACCGCGGTTCGAGTCCCGGACCCAGTAGCTTAAACTCACGCCGGGTGCGTGTGCGTGCGTGCCCAAGATCCCGAGAGGAGAATGGAGGAGAAGGGATTGCGGTGTGGCCATCCCCCATGGGGGGTGATTTCTCGCTTCCTGTCTCTCTGTCTCTCTCTGTCTGTCTGGAGAGCGCATGCACCCTATAGCAAAAAAAAATCTCCAAAAAAAGAAAAAGAAAATAATAATAATAATAATAATAATAACAAATGGAATTAAATAAATAAATAATTCTTTTAAAAAACATGGGGCTGGGATATCAACCTTCTCTTAGGGTTTGTGGGAACCAGTGGGGGCACAGGGTACCCAGTCAGTGCCTGCCAAGAGTACACACAGTGACAGTCACTCACAGTCAAAACTTGAGTGGTTATGAACATCTAGGCCTGAGCAGAACACTCATGAGATACTGAGGCGACCATTATCATCCTCACTTGCTGACGAGGGGTCTGAGGCTCAGAGAGGTTAAGTAACCTGTCCATAGCCACACAGCCGGTAAGAGGTGCAGCATGGTCTTGAGTTCATGCAGTGGGGAAGTGTTGGGGCCTCAGCTCTCTCAGTCACCCATCCTTTTAGTTACTTATTTTAAAATTTCATTTTATTATTATTTTTTAAACATTTGATCGCTATACAACATTTGGCTCGTAAAGAGAATTTATTCAACATGAAATACATCTCAGCCAGTCCAGTTGAGAATACTATACCCGTTATCATCAACAGGTAATAAACCATTCCTGTGTCCCACAAATGTCTTGCCTCTCTTTTTTTTCCCCCTGATTTCCTCCCCTAAATTCTTCCCTTCTACCACAGTCCTCCATCCTTGGACTGCAGGGTTTGAATCCTGAGTTCCCGTTGAGTAGTACGCGGGCTTGGACGGTGGCCCTTCCCAGGCTGGGGTGGCAGGTGTGAGCGTGTAGAATGGATCCAGTAGTGTTGCACACCTCACAGGGGTGCTGTGGGGAGCTGAAGAGACTCCCAAATCTGCTGGCGGAGGGAGCTGACTCGACACATCCTTAGCTCAAACCGGATCTCCTGGGAGCACGCACACGCAGGGACCAACAAGGCACCCTGTAGTTCAGGGAGGGCAGGAAGTGGCGTGGGCCCCACTGCCAGCCCGCCAGCCGGCCAGCACTCCATATCAGCTGAGCAAGGGCGCCCTGTGCCAGCCCGTGTGAAGCAAGCCTCTGCCCTCCGGCTGGGGCCTGAACGGGGAGGCGCGGCGCCAGGAGGAGCCAGGTGGCTCGTGCATGGTCTGGGTAGCACCGAGGCAGCAGGGCAGGCCGAGGGTGCCGCTGAGGCTGGAAGGAACTAGGGAAGGCTCTGATGATTAGCTGAGCAAGGAGAGGATGGGACTTCCCAGGAGGGGGCAAGGGGCGCTGGGGACAAAGGTGTGCGAGGAAGGTTTGTTTGAAAGGTAATGTGTGCACGCCATTTTTTTTTAAAGTATTATTTATTTAATTAAATTAATTATTATTATTATTTTGTTTGCTAGAGTGTACATTCATTCGCCAGAGAGAGGCAGACAGAGAGAGAAAAAGGGAGAGAAGAAAGTGAGAAAGCAGGCCCGGGATTGGAATTATGGTCAGCTGTGTGGGAGTCCAGTGCTGTAACCACCTTGCCACCTGCCGACCCCATGTGTATGCACACCATTTAAACAAAACCCCAAGCCCCAGCAGTCCCCAAAGGGCATGAAGCCGCCAGCCCACCCCTCCTCACCTTGTCCAGAGGCGTGCGGTCTCCTGCCTGTCCTCCCTCACAGACCCGGCTCTGGAGCCAGCCTGAGGCATCTGAATCCTGCGTCTGCTGAGTACTTGCTGTGTGACTCTGGCATCTTGCTCAGCTCCTCTTTGCCACTGTTTCTACATCTAGAAAGTGGGGGTAATAACAGGATCTGCTTCCCTGGGGGCTGTTGTGAGAACTGAGGGCTTCTGAAGCCTGACAGGGTGTGGGACCCATGGTGGATTGCTCAGGAAGCAGTGGCTCTCAGGGCTTCTGCCATGGCGGTGATTACTGCACATGGCTAGAGGTTGTGCATGCTGTCTTCAATGCCCAGCTCCCTTTGCAGATCCTGAAGCTCAGTTTTTCTGATTTCTGTCTGTTCAGGAAAGAGACAAAGGTCAGCTATCAGCCGAGGTCACCCCATGGCCCCAGATCCTGAGACGGGCCTCTGTTGTGACGTGGTTTTCTGTGTGCTTGCCGGGCCCCGAGAACTAGCCGCTGCTTCAGCCAGGACTTGCGATGTGGGGACTTGATCCTCTGGCCCTGTGCTGGGTACACAGAGTGGCAGTAGGGCCAGGAGGGAGAAGGAGATGTGAGGAGAGCCCTTGGCCAGGCTCCAGGCCTTCCTCTGCCGCTCCTCAGATCTATGGTTCTTGGAAAGTTCCCAAGCTCTGAGCTCTGGGTTACTTACAGGAGGTGGTACCGGGCTGCTTGAAGGAGCCAGGACAGCACCCCAGATGTGATGGGGGACCCACCAGCAGGTCCCTGCCCTCAAGAGGATTTATATTTGAGCTGGGAATGATGGCGTTGTGGTTAAGATCTCCACTGGAGAGGATTAAAGCATAGCAGAGAAGAGCCCAGGCTAGGTTCGTATCCTGACCTTGTTGTTTAATAGCTGAGTGACCCGAGGAGGTTAATTAACCTCTCTGTCCCTCAGTTTCCTCCTCTGTAAAATGGGCAATAGAGCCTGCTGTGTGGGGTCCTCGGATGCAGGGTCTGTCTTGGGGTAAGGCTGTGTAGTCGGCAACATTGTGATCTTCTGAAGGCATTCAGGTTGACCAGAGAAACCACCGGCAAACAGCACGGGTGGCAGGCAGTCTGTCCACTCACTCATTGATGTGTCTGGCAAACTTTGGTGACTGCTATGTACCAGGTCCTGTTCATCATTCATTCTACAAAGGTTTACTGAGCGCCTCCTATGTGCCCAGAGCCAGGCTAGCTACTTGGTGGTGAATGGGACAGACTTGAGCTCTGCCTGCCCAGAGGTAGGAGCACCATGTACCCCACTGGCTAGAAGTTTTGGGGCAGCCGAGGGCTGGCATGCCATCGAGCTGTAGGCTCAGATAGCCAGCTCCTGTCCTGTGCCAGGCTTGCCAAACTCCAGATGCTGCTTCTGCATCAGGGTCTGGCTCCTTGGAGCCCCCTTTCCCAGGGAAGTAGAACTCCACAGAGTGTGGGGTATGGGAAGCCTCTTCCATCATCTCCACTCCATTCTTGTCACCTCCTACCTAGCAAGAATACTCATTGCCCTTCCTCTTACTTCCTCCCCTCCTCACTTTGTAGCCAAAGTGCTGTGTTAAAACATGTATAAATCTGACCATGTTCCTTTGCTCAGAACCCTCCAGTGACTCCCTGTTGTTTTCTAAGAATAGTGATTGTATGGATGATGGTGGTGAAGGTGGTGGTAAGTGATGATTATGGTGCTGATGATGTGGTGATGGTGGTGATGACAGTGTGATGGTGGTGATGACGGTGGTGATGGTGGTGGTGATGGTGATGGTGGTGATGATGGTGATGACGGTGGTGATGATGGTGGTGGTGATGGTAATGATGGTGATGGTGGTGGAGATGGTGATGATGGTGGTGATGGTGGTGATGATGGTGCTGGTGATGGTAATGATGGTGGTGATGGTGGTGGAGATGGTGATGATGATGGTGGTGATGGTGGTGATGATGGTGGTGATGATGGTGATGGTGATGGTGGTGGTGATGGTGATGGTGGTGATGATGGTGATGACGGTGATGATGGTGGTGATGATGGTGATGGTAATGGTGGTGATGGTAATGATGGTGATGATAGTGGTGATGGTGGAGATGACAGTGGTGATGGTGATGATGATGATGGTAGCGATGATGGCAGTGTGGTGATGGTGATGGTAGTGGTGATGATGACAGTAGTGATGATGGCAATGGTGGTGATGGTGATAGCAATGACAGTAGTAACGATGGTGGCATCGATGGTGATGATGGTAGTGTTGGTGGCATACAAGGTCCAGCCCTGGGCCCTCTGTCTACCTCCTTGGCCCCTGATCATTGGTCTTTAGCCACACTGGCCTCCTGGCTGCTCCCCTGGACCTCACTGTTTCCTCCTTGGAGGCCCACCCTCACTGCCTTTACAAAATGCCTTTGTGCACACCTCTCATGCTCCTTATTCTAACTGAGAAGCCCTATCAACATCTGGTGAAGGCTGTATTTTTTCCTGTGCTCCTCTTGCTCTCTCAGAGGACAGGGATCTTTGCTGTCATGGCTCCTGCCCTTCCAGTGCTCAAAACATGATAGGCACTTAGAATGTTGGTTGGACAAATGCCTCAAGCCTTTCAATTCTCCTCTCTGGGCCTCAGTTTCTTTCTCATAAAATAGAGGGCCAGAACTGTTGTGGAGCTGAGATGATGGCCAGGGTTCCACACTCAGGCATCCTGCAGTCCCAGTGAGGGTTGTCTGGCCTACCCAGCAAGTAGGCTCCTCCAGGCCTGGGACCGAGAGGCGGGATTCTGGCACCATCACCATTACCACCACCATCAGCACCACCACCATCACTCCCCAGTGCCTCAATTCCCATGTGTAGGCATTTGCTCTTGGTCATGTTGGAAGCCCAGGTAGGCCAGGTATAGGCTGTGGGAGGTAGGCAGAGAAATTGGTTTGAAGAGGGATTCAAACCTGGGTGGTCCCATCATGGGACCCCAGAAAGCCAGACCTCATGTAATGGGAGCCACTGAGTGTCCCAGAGCAGGGAGAGTATAAGGGGGAGGTGTTTAGGGAGCAGAGACTGGTCCAGTGTGTACAGGGAGATACCAGAGTCTGAACCACAAAGAGGCTGTAGGTTCTAGGGATCAATGTCCCAGCTAGGAGCAGAATCCACAGGAATGGGAAGAAAAGGGCTGGGGAGGGGGAGCAAAGGAGTGTTTCTAAGTCTCCTTTTCCTCACATCAGCTGTATTGCTTTCCATAAAGACCTCTTATCATTCATTCATTCAACAATGTGGGCAGGGCCTCTGGGGATGAGATAATTAAGTCCTGCAGATGTGGTTCCTGCCCTGGCAGAATTCAGAACATGGGGGACAGACACTACATGACATTCTTAGGGCAGTGATAATAGCGATGGTAGTGATGGTGTTGAAAATGGTATTGGTGGTGATGGTGTTAAGTATGATCCTGATGGTGATAGTGGTGATGATGGTGGTAGTGTCTGGGGTGATGGTGATGACGGTGGTTATGGTGGTGATGGTACCAATCGTGGTGTTGATGGAGGTGTTGGTGTTGTTGGTGATGATGATGGTGTGGTGTTGATGGTGATGATGGTTATGGTGGTGGTAGCAATGGTAGAAGTGATGATGGTGATGATAGTATGTCAACTTATGTTCATTGAGCACTGACTGGGTGCTGGCTGGTCTGTTCTAAGTGCTGCCCATGTGTGTGCAGTTCTGCGAGGCACTAAGATACCTTATGCATCTTGCCCAAGGTCCCTTGTGGGCAAAGGCTGGCACCAGATGTGAGCCTGGGCAAGCTGTATGACCAGCATCCTCTCCTTGCTGTGGCCCCCTGTCCCTTCTAGCATGCATCCCCTCCCTCAGTCCAGACAGGTCCCTTCCCTGCCTCCTGACCCCAGCATAGGGCCCAGCACAGTGGAAAGTGCATGCGTCTGACTTGCCCCAGTGGGGTTTGAGGTCTGGCCTTGCCCCACAGCATGCTGGGGCAGAGGTGCCCTAACTGTTCTGCTTCAGCACCTCATCCGTAAAAGGGGAGAACCATTCTCCATGGAGGCCACTGGGCAAGTGAGGGACTGTCACACTTGCTGCAACAGCTGGCATTTCCAGGGGACAATCCCACCTTCTAAATCAGAAGGCTAAAACAAAAAGAAGGTTCTGTTCTTAGCCCTGCCTCTGGGATCCGAGCTGAGGAGAGGGGCACACAGGGGCTCCCAGATGGATGCACTATACACCTCCTGCTGCTCCCCTACATGGGCCCCAGGCAAGGGACTGTTCTCCCACCACTGCTGACACTCAGATCTGTCAGGAGGGGAGGGAGACAGGGACCCAGGCTCCTCCACCCCAGTTCTAGCAAACCTAGGCTGATCCCATGCCAGTCAAGAGGGGACAGAAGCCAGGGCCTGGGGGCACAGATGCTGCCTCTGTGCTTCCTGTGTGGCTTGGGGCTCACCACTCTCCTTTTCTGGGCTTCAGTTGTGCTCACTCATGGAAATGTTTGCTGAGCATCTGCTCTGTGCTGAGCACTGTGCTCTGGGGACACACAGGAAAAGCCCTGTCCTTCTAGGAGGAGCTCACACGGTAGACAGGGGAAGCCCCTGTTTGTCAGTGCTGGTCAACGCTGTGGAGAAAAGCAGTGAAGGGGATTGGAAAGATTGGGTGGGACGTTGGAATTTTTCATTGTCAAGGAGGGCTGTTGTGAGGTGACATTTTGAGCAAATCCTTGAAGGAGGTATGGGAGCAAGTTACACAGGAGTCTGGTGGGAAAATATTTCAGGTAGAGGGAATAGCAAGTGCAAAGGCCCTGAGGCCAAAAGTGTGTGCAGTGGGTTTGAGGAACAGGAAGTGGCCGGTGTCTCTGCCCACCTATCTCCCTGCATTTGAGAATAAAACGAAAACAAAAACAAAAATGAACCAAAGACCCTTAGGCCTCAGAACAAACAATGTCTCAGCTCTCAAGCCCATCCCAGGGAGAGCGGGTGATGCCAGCTTCCAGGGTGGGGCTGGGTGGAGGCCTGGCTGCCCATTTCTTCAACTGGTAGAGTGGGTTTTAAGACCTATGGGAACTCGGAATAGAGAATATCATCATCCTGACTCCACAGCCCAAGTGGCTGATGCTGAGATGGTCCTGAATTCGAATCCTACGTCCACCACTGTCTGGCTATGTGATCATAGGCAACCCATCCTGAGCTTCAGTGGCCTCATGTGCAGGATGGAAATAGGGTCCCTGCAGATCAGGATTGTGATGGGACTCTGCGAACTCTCCAGGGAGCGTGTCAGTGTCTGGCCTGGCCTGGGGGAGGCACTCAGTGGATGGTGCAAACCAGACCCCAAAGTCTGTTGTGACTTTGAGTTGTTTTCATAGCTCTTGGAAGTTTGTTGTATCACTTGAGTCTTCTGCAACCATCATGAGGAAGAGGGGCAAGAAATAATAGCTCCCACTTACAGAGGGAGAAACAGGCCTAGAGAGGGTGAGTGACGTGCCCAGGGAGGCAATGAGGCAGAGCCAATGGAGGACTAAGACCTGGATCTCTTGGCCCAGTGGAGGGAGAGTGAGGGGGACTGTCCTGACTGTCCGCTGCCCGTGAGTGTGCATGTATGCACACACACACACATGCACCACCTGCACACACAGACCGCGCAGTAGTAGTGACTTTCAGATTTGTGGTCCCCGAGCAGTTTTGTAAGGCCCAGATGGTGGGTCGGGAGGTCCAGAAGAAGGGTGTTGAAAGGCCCAGAGCATGGGGAAGCTCAGGCTGCAGGCGGCCAGTCTGGGCCAGGTCCCCACAAGAAAAGGAAGAGGTGCCTCATGTGATTGTTCACCCGGCCCGCTGGTCCATCCGGTGTCTGGCCTTGCTGGGCGGGGACTGGGTCTCTAGACTGTCCCCCCAGCAGCCCTGCCCCCAGTGTCTTGTCATCCAGATGCCCATCCCTGTCGGTGGGGCAGGACAGAAATGAAGAAACTAGGATTCAGAGAAGGGGGACCTGCCTGGGGCCTGGGGGGAGTTGGGATTGGACCCAGGTTCTGCCTGATCCCAAGTCCCAAGGAGCTGCTTATGGCCCAGATGGGGGCTGGCAGGTGGGCTTTGCGCAGAGGGCCCCTTCCTCCCTGGCCCCACCTTCTGGCCATACTCTGGCCTCCCAGCCATTAGCAGAAGGCTGCTCCCTCATCTAGGGCTCCTGGCCCCGGGTTCCTGCCCCACCCTGCACCAGCTTGTGTGAAGCACCAGACCCTCTGCAGGAGAGGCCAGGGAGCCCACCTGGATCAGCACCTTGGAGGACCCAGACATCCTTTCCCAGAGCTCACCCAATGCCAGACCCCGAGGCCCAGTTTACAGATGAAGAAACTGATGCACGAGGGAGAAAGATCGTGTCCTGAGCATGCAGGACCCTGAGGCAGAGCTGGGTTCCAGAGCCCAGGCTTTTCTATCCCATAGCTGTCTGCCCTCAGTTTCCTCAGCTGTAAATGGGAGACTCAGGCAGGATAATCTACCTCGAGCACAGTGGAAACGGCTCAAGCTCAGGGGTAAGAGGGCTGAATTCCGATCCTGACTCCTTTGCTTCTTAGCTGGGGTCCTTGGGTAGTTACATCTCTGTGCCTCGATTGTCTTACCTATGAAAGGGGCAGAGAGCTGGCGGGAGGTTCAGCGAACCAGGCATTCATTTGCCCAGAAAACAATGTGCTCCTTCGAGGGATTCGTTGGTCTTTGAAGTGGTCGGCCCCTGTCCACCTCCCCTCAGTGCTCTGCAGCGTGATGGGGCCACATTCCTGCTCTTCCTAGGTGTGGCCAGGGGGACCCAGACTGGACAGAGACTGTGTGTGGATGTGTGTTGGGTTCAGGCAGATGTCTGGGAGCCCGGTGTGGTGGCCAGTGAGCGGTGGGTCATTCCGGATGTGGAGCCGGTGCAGGTGCACCCGGGCAGCCAAGGGCGCCTTTGTCCCCTTGTCCCCTTTGTCTCTCCTCGTGCAAATTAGCAATTACCTTTTCTGCTCCTGCAAGCTCGGCCTTTCCTGGGAGAATTGCGCCAAAGCAGCCACTGAGCGAGCAGAAGCCGCCTGGCTAATTAGTGGGTGGCCGCCGGGGACAAGCTTAGGGCCCGGTGGCCAGAATTGGGGCCACAGCTGCCTGGGGGCTGGTGCCAGCTTGGCCCGGAGACCAGCAAAGTCCTGGGCTCCAGGACATCATGGCCTTCCATCATGGGGGTTAATTCTTGGCTCTGTGGCTTTTCAGCTGTGTGACCTTAGGTAAGTCCCTTTGCCTCTCTGGACAACAGCTTTCTCAGCTCTAACTTCAGGATTGTGTGGATTTAGGCGCCTGACACTCAAGTGATACCTGTAATCAGCCAGTATTATTACTACTGTTGCTATTGTCACTGCTGCCTCTGCCTTGGGCCCATGCTGGCTCAGGTGAGAGCACATGAGGAATGCAAGCCCTTGGGGACCTTGTAGTGCCATGTTAGCGGCACAGGGAGCAGGAGAAGCCCAGCCAGACCTCAGGCCCTTACACAAGAGGGAGACCTAATTTCTCCAAGCCTGAGCCTCCTTTTGCTCCTCTAAGGAATGGGATCATTGAGATTCTGTGTGGCCCTGAGTCTAGAGTGGGCAGTATTCAATGGCAGTTGTGTTCTCTCCCTCTGTCCCCCTCCCTCCTGTGTCCTTCTCCACCCCACAGGAGAAGCTGGGCAGCAGCAAGTCCTGCAGGAAAAGCTGCTCTAGGGCTGCTGGGGTGGTCCATGTGAGACTCCCAGAGGAGAGAGGTCTGACCTGGACTCAGGGACAACAGGGGATGCTGAGTGGTCTGTGGCGGGCCGGGTTGGGGATGCTCTGTGAGCACAGGGGTGAAGGTGCAGATGGACAGGGGTATGTGCCCAGCTTAGGACAAAGGGTGCAAGTTGGACACAACGAAGTTGGGAGGGCAGAAATACGGCCTTTGAGGCCAGGCTGAGCCAGGCTACATTCTCTCTACTGGCCCAGGACTCTGGGGAACTCTCCCAGGGTTGCAGGGGGGTGTGGACAGTGTCAGGGAGCACAGGAGGAATCCCTGGCCTGAGCTGGGAGCACTGAGCGGGGAAGGCTTTCTGGAAGAGGGAACCACCAAGGGACTAAGCAGAGGCTGGGTGTCCCAGGCCGAGGACACACCCTGGGTAGTCCATTAAAACAAAGCCGCATCACATAGGCTTCTAACGCAAAGCAGCCTGGCTTTTATCTGGGCACTGGGGAGCCAAGGAAGGTTTGGGGCAGATGGTGTTGAGGTCTAATTTTTAGGGTCAATGTACGGCCTCGTTAGTCCTGGGGGGTTGAGATCGTGGTTGAGATAGTGAAAGTAGAGGGACCAGCAGTTGGTGTAATGGCTATGTTGCTGGACTCCCATGTACTCGACTGCGGTTCCAGTCCCGGAACCGGTGGCTTAAAACTCAGACCGGGCGCATGTGCGTGCCCAAGATGCCGAGGGGAGAATGGAGGAGAAGGGATTGTGGCGTGGTCATCCTCCCTGGAGGGTGATTTCTCTCTTTCTGTCTCTCTGTCTCTCTCTGTCTTTCTGGTGAGCACACGTGCCCTATAGCAAAAACCTCTCAAAAAAAAAAAAAAAAGAAAAAAAGAAAAAAAATGGAAAAAGAAAAGAGATAGTGAAAGTAGAAACCTGAAACGGGGGCGGAAATGAACCTGAAGTCTTGCCCTCTTTGATGTTGGACCTGGGCAAACCCCCTCCCGGCTGGAACCCCAGCTTCCGTGTATGTCATGAGTGGGCTGTGGGCTTCCTGCCTCCTGAGTGCCTGGGATGAGAACGAATTGTCCTTTTGCCCCTGGGGCTAGCACCTGATGGCATCTTGGAGAAAAAATGCCCATGGTCTTTTATTGAGCATTCACTATGTGCTTGGTTTTTTTTTTTTTTTTTTAATAAATTTGCTAGAGGGTGCTTGTACTTGTTGGAGAGAGACAGAGAGGGAAAGTAAGCATGGGGATGATCATGCTGCAATCCCTTCTCCTCCATTTATGCTTTCAGACTTCGGGGCCTGCATGCACACGCATCTGGCATGTTTCCTAAGCTGCCAGGTTTGCAACTTGAACTGTGCAACTGGCCGTTGGGACCCAGTCACCTTACCCACCATACCTCAGGCTGGCCCTTCCTGAACTTTTATAAATGTATCCATTTCTTCCATGCACAATAGGCGGAGGGAGACAGAGACAGCCACCCAGCAGGGTCCTGATGCTGTGGTGCGCTCCCAAGCCCAGCCAGCCTTAGACCATGGGCACACATGTAATCAGGGCGTGCTTGGGGAGGTCTCCGAGGCAACCCCGAACCTTCCCACGTGGGTCAGAGCATTGGTTTTACTATCGCATCACTGCCTGATACGTTATATAGATTGTATCAGTTTATTCACGTCACTATCCATTAAGACAGGTCCTCCTCATTCATCGAAGGACAAAACTGAGGCACAGAGAAGAGAAATGACTTGCCCAAGGGGCAGTGCTGAGATTTAAGCCTAGTGTCCTTTCTGTTGGCCCCTCGTCTCCCTGGTCCCCAAGTCTAGTCCTGGCATGGGCGTGGCCCGTCCCCAGCCAGCTCCCCAGGGTCCAGTTAATCCCCTCGCTGGGCCCACCAGCATAAGAGCCAATTAGTGCCTGCCGTGCTGGGGGCACCGCACCTGTCCCCCTGCTCTGGACCCCCCAGAGGCCCAGCTCTGCCCAGATCCTTTGGGTACCACCCTCAGCTCTGAAGCTGATGCTTCCAGTATTGAGCCGTAAAGAGAAAGGACTAAGGCTCGTTTCTGTCAGGGAGGCTGGGAGAAAATACAGCCTGTGAGTGAGGCGTCCCAGCGTCAGGGTTCCTCCAAGCCTCGCCTGGGCCACCTGGAGCACTGTCTCCTCCTTGCAGATTCCCATCTCTCCCAGCACCGCCCCCCTCTCCCCCACCTGGGGCCATGGGCCCCTGAGTCCTGGCGACAAGGGGGCTGGTGCCGGTGGATGCAGTTTCTCACCTGTGTGCCAGGTCTGGCTCCAGTGAGAAAGGAGGAGGAGGAGGGAAAAAAGGTCCTTGAGATGGTGACAAAGGTCTGAGTGTGGGCCGCGGGAGCAGCCTGTTTCCAGGCAACTGCTCTACCCCGGGCTCCCCGCAGCGGCGGGCACATCCGTCATGCCGTGGCTCGGCTGGGTGAGGAGCTCGCCTGCCCCAGCAGCCCAGGCCCATGGCCCATGGTGCACGGCCCATGGCCTGAGCTGCAGTCCTGCTGGGGACACAGACCCCCTGGCCACAGCTGTGTTGGGAAGCGCGGTGTCATGGAGGCTACTGCCTCGGGCCTGGTACACACGACACGGAGCTCCCACCACTCGTCCATCTGTCTGTCCATCCACCCCTCTGCCCATCCATCCATCCAAGTTAGAACAGACCCCACGCACATACCACATATCTGCTCTCTGTCCTTAGGACACGTACTCTGCCATTCCAGGCCTCCGTTTCTTCATCTGTGAAATGGGCGTGGTTCTTACCTCATTGGGTCCTGAGGATTGGACCTAACCTAGGTAACGCCCTAGGCATGGTACCTGATGCGTGTCAATGCCGGGCACATGGTAGTTGCTGTTTCTGGTTTTATTTTTACAGTGGCAGTCGGGGCGGTGGGAAGCACACCACTGCTGCCATCAGATAGGCCCGGGTGGAGTTCTGTGGCCCCTGCTTCCAACTGTGTGACCTTAGTCCAACTGCTGGACCTCTTTGAGCCTCAGCTTTCTCTTGACTGCACTGGGGAGGTCACCAACAGCTGCCTCGACACCCTGCCCTCCCTGGCTTAAGTGTGCAGCCCCACGTCTCATCCGGAGGCTCAGAGAGGTCTGTGCCAGGGCCCCACCCCGACAGCACTCAGTACTCAAAGCGCTCACTATTTGGCAGACCTCGATGGGCGCCTGCTGAGTGCCAGGATGGGGGCCAGGAGAGGAGTCAGGTTCTGGGCCGTGCCCTCGCCAGCCCTTATGCCTACCCGGTGCCTGGGCTGCGCGGCTTTGCAGGGCTGCCCTGCTCCCTGCCCCCAGTTAACCTGCCCAGTCATTCTAATTGCTCCAGCCTTGCCCTTGGGGCTGCCCAGCCCAGGCCCTCAGCCTTCCCTCCATCTCCTTTGTGAGAACAACCTCTGCAAGTGCCCTGGAGCGAGAGGAGGAGGAGGAGAAGGAGGCAGCCCAAGTGCCAGGGGGGCTGGCACGCTGCAGGCCTTTGTCTGGGCCGAGGGAGCCTCGCTCCCCCGGGGCAGGCCATGCTGCCGGTCTGCTGGCAGCTCAGGGAGGCTGTGTGGGTGGCAAGGCCTGGGCAGGCCTGGGCTGGCAGTGGCCCCCTGGGATGACCTGCCCACTTAGGGGAGAGGGAGGCCCAAGCCTGGGAGGAGAGTGGGTGCCTACTGTGGTTTGGGGGTGATTCTGTCCTTCCGGGGCCTGTTACAGACATGTTTTAGCACCTGCCATGTGCCAGGAACAGTGGCAGTGCCGAATCCTCAGAACTAGGCCACGCAGTGCAGTCCTAAGGCCTGGGGACCTGGGTTCAAGAGTTCAAAATCCCTGCTCCACCATTTGACAGCTGTGTAGCCCAAGCAATTCCCTCTCCGTCTCAGGCCTCCATTTGCCGACCTGCAAAATAAAGCTGACGACAGGCCTCTCCGTACTCAGAGCAGTGCTGGGAACAGAGGCTCCCTGCAAGTTAGTGCTGCTGCTGCTGCTGCTGCAGACTGTGCCCTTGAGAAGAAAGGGCAGGACGTTTGCAGAGTTCCTACTGTGTGTCAGATCCCTGCCCTGGAGACGATGCAATTCAAAACCCGTCTCCTGAGCATGCCCGAGTGCCAGGATCTGGGCCGGGCACTGGGGGATGCCCAGGTGAAAGGCCAGGGCCCACGAGGTGGGGAAAAGGAGTAAGAAGGGAGGGGACGGGAGGTGTGAGGTCCTACCATGTGCCAGCTCTTTGCTGATGAGCACTGAGAAGTCAGACAGGAGCCAAGGCCTGAGCGAAGTGGCCCCAGCCCTGGTGTGGGGAAAGAACACAGAAACCCCAAACCTGATAATGACACAGGATACTTAATGGGGGTGCCCAGCCCAGGCTTGGGAGTCAAGGGAGGCTCGCTGAGTGACCTGGAATCTCGGCATCTTGGTCATTCTCATCAGCTCCCTCCAAAACAGCTCCATGACGTTTTGGTCTGGCCTCTACTTACACATGTCCGGGGACCAGCGCATCCTTCCCCAAAGAGAAATATACTCTCCCCATTTGCAGTCAGGTGACCTCCCCTTGCACCCACTCTTGGCCCCTTCCCTGCTCCCGGTCTGGGCGGGCCACAGTGGCCTCTGCAGCGGTCCTTGTGCTCCCTCTCTCGCCTCTGCAGTCCGTCCGCACCCAGCAGCCAGAGCCATCTTCAGAAACATAAATCAGACAACATCAGTTCCTAGCCTAAAACCCTTCAGTGGTCCCCAGGGGCTCTTAGGACAAAGACCAGATTCCACACCCCAGCCTGCAAGGCCCAGCCAGGCCCAGCACCGCCTACCCCCCGGCCTCACTGGGCTGAGGAAAGGCCGCGTCCAGGCCAGCTCCTCCACCTGCCAGCGCAGCCTCGTGAGAGCACAGGGACCAGTTTGGTGTGGACTGAGCCCTCGCCTGGGCTGTCATGGGGATGAGTGGTATGGGGAGGGGGTAGCTGTACCTAGCTGTGTAGCCCAGCTCTGCCGTCTCGGCACACAGGCCTGTTCCAACTCTGAGCCTCAGTTTCTCTATCTGTAAAACAAGGGGAGTACCTGGGAGAGACCCCTGTAGTCTCGCACAGGGTGCTGGGCCCCTCAGACTTCACACTCTCATCCCCTTCACATGTCCTGGGGCCCCCAGGGTACAGTGTTGCATGCTGTCCCCGGATGTGACCTAAAGAAGAGGCCAGAGAATCAGAGTTAGGTTACCAAAGTGGATTTCAGCAGCTCCCTTGATCCTGAGGGGACTCCGAGGCCCATGAAGGGAAGTGTCTCTTCCTCGACGCCCTCTGTGTGAGGCAAGCCCCGCCGTGGCCGCTGTCAGTTACCAGCAGTCAGTGGCACGGGCAATCCCATGTGAAGCCAGGGCTTTTCATCCCTTCGCTCAGAATCTAGATTGTTGGGTTTTTTTTTAAGAATTATTTTATTCGGGACCAGCAGATGGCATAATGGCTACATTGCTGGACTCCCATGTAGTTGACCACGGTTCGAGTCCTGGAACCGGTGGTTTAAACTCATGCCAGGCGCATGTGCATGAGTGCCTAAGATCCCGAGAGGAGAATGGAGGAGAAGGGATTGCAGTGTGGCCATCCCCCTTGAGGGGGTGATTTCTCGCTTTCTGTCTCTCTGTCTCTCTCTTTCTGGCGAGCGCACGCGCACTATAGGAAAAACCTCTCCAAAAAATTTTTTTAAAAAGAATTATTTTATTTAACTTTATTTATTTATTTTTAATTTGACCAAAGAGGGACAGAGCAAGAGAGAGAGAGAGGGAGGGGGAAAGTGAGAAAGCAAGCCACCAGGTGTGGGACTTGAATCATGGTTGGCCATATGAAAATCTAGTGTCCTTAACCACCATGCCACCTGCCAGCCTCTTTGTTTTTGTTTTTAAATTTGTTAAAAGGTGCATGTGCTTGCCGGAGAGAGACAGAGGGGGAGAGAGAGTGAGAAAGCATCCCCCAAGGGGGTATGGTCATGCCTTTCTTCTCTCAGGATTTTGGGCATGTATGCACATGTACCTGGTGTATTTTTCAAGCTGCCAGATCCAGGATTTGAACCACTGTTAGTCATGTGGGATCCAGCCACCTTAACCACCACACCACCTGGCTTGTCTAATATGTTTTTTAAGTTTATTTACTTCTTTCTTTCCTGAAACAGAGACAGCTAGACAGCACCCTCAATAGGGCCTTGATCTACAATGCACCCCTAGCCTGCAGCCAGTCCCAGTCAGCCTTCCCGTGTGGGTCAGCTTCCCAGAGCGCCACGGTTAACTCCTGTGCCACCATCTGGCCCCATTTTTATGTGTCATTTCCACGTTGTTTGAACACAGTGCATTCCCACTTCTCAAAATGCAAAAGTTTCCATGATCCGGTGCAGCTCTCCTTCCGGCCCCTCGTCTTTCTCCCACCATTCAGCTCCCTTCTCAGAGGGTACCCTGGTGACCTTCCAGCGACACTGGGGGGCGAGTGATGCACGTGTCGGCAAGTGCCAACATGCAGACTCCAGTTTTTGCACTAGAAAGAACTGGTCTGGGTTTGGGTGTTTGGGTTTGCCCCCTGCCCACCATGAAAGGCTCGGGGGAGGGCTCCCACCATCCATCCTCTCCCTGCCTGTCGCAGGGCACCTCCAGCTGAGGGGTTTCTGGGATGCAGCTGATGCTGCCCTGACTTCTCTGCAGAGGAGGCCGGGACCCTGCTTTCGGAGGGTGTCTCTGTAAGTACTAAAGAGAGTACAGGGAGCCGTCGAGAAAGTTCTAATCAGCAAGTGGTAAGGAAGGCTGGGTCACGATTCAGTAGTGGGGGCCACAGGACAGGGGCTGAGCCATGGCAGGGGGCTGGGACTGTGAGGGGAGACCCAGCTCACGGAGCACACAGGCTCTGTTCTTTCATGACATGTTTCTTTCTATTTTATTTATTTATTTATTTATTTATTTATTTATTTATTTATTTATTTATTTTTTTTGAGAGGTTTTTGCTATAGGGCACGTGTGCCTG
The DNA here is from genome assembly GCA_026018925.1 of Tupaia tana. Classification (NCBI taxonomy): domain Eukaryota; kingdom Metazoa; phylum Chordata; class Mammalia; order Scandentia; family Tupaiidae; genus Tupaia; species Tupaia tana. The sequence continues at coordinate 31,656,128 of JAKSZU010000015.1, forward strand.
CCAGAAAGACAGGGAGACAGAGAGACAGAAAATGAGAAATCACCCCTCAGGGGGGATGGCCACACCGTAATCCCTTCTCCTCCATTCTCTCGGGATCTTGGGCATGCATGCACACATGCCCGGCATGAGTTTAAGCCACCAGCTCCGGGATTCGAACCATGGTCGACTACATGGGAGTTCAGTGACATAGCCATTACGCTAACTGCTGGTCCCTCCCTTCCCTTTTCTTTTCCCCAGAAAAAGAGAGAGGGAAAGATAGGCACCCTCAATGGGTCTCATGCTGTAATCTCCACTCCCTTCCCAGGCAGCCAGTATCGCCCAGCATGCAGGGTCCATCTGGGGACTTCACCCTGATCTTGCATGTGACCTCTAGCATTGCAGAGCATGGTGTCACCTGTTCGTTTAACCCTCACCACAGCCCCAACATGCAGACACCATGAACCCCAGCTACAGTTGAGGAAGCAGTCCCAGAGCGCTGCATCCCTTACCTGAAATCTCATGGCTGGATTTGCACTGAGGTCTACTCTGTTCCTAAGCTTCCCCCACCCCGCCCACATCGGGAGCTGATCAGTATGATAAGGCCCAACTCCTACAGAGCTGAGCAGCTGTGCAGAAGGGACAAGGTGGCCGCAAGGTGGTCAGCAGTTCAGGCTCTGCGACTTCCAGCTCTGGCTCTGTTCACAGGCTGTGTGATCGTAGGCAGGTCACATGCTCTCTGTGCCCAGGACCTCTGCTGGGCCTGAGGTCAGCTCCTGCTGGTCCCTCTCTGTTCAGCTCAGACTTGCAGCGTGGGGTCATTGGAGGGGGCAGGGCAATCTCCTCTGGGATTGAGGACACTGATGTGGGCAGATGCTACAGCTGATGTCCCCAAAGAAGGGGCCAGGCAGGAGCTGAGATCCACAGATGTACCAGCTTCTGCTTGGCTGTGTGACTTTGGACTACTCTCTTTCTCTTTCTGAGCCTCTGCTTTACGTCTCTGGACTCCTGAGGGTGAGCTTTGAGGGAGGAAAGCTTTGGGATGCAGCCCCTGGCAGTTGGCAGGATCTAGAGAGGTCTAGGGAGCAGGAAGAATGGGGCACAAGGAGAGATGGTGACAGGTCACAGAGGGTGAGTGTTCTAGTCAGTTCTATTGCTGATAGCCGAACAACACCTGAGCCTGGGTCATTAAGAGAATAGAAGCTTATTCAACTCACATTTTGGAGGACCGAGGTCCGAGGGCCACGTCTGTATCGCATGGCGGAGGGCAGGCGCTTGAGCAGAGCAGAGTGTGTCTGTGTCCATAGGGGTCTCTGTCTGCCTCATTCTCTCTCCCTTTTTTTTTTTTTTGCTATAGGGCACGTGCACTCGCCAGAAAGACAGAGAGAGATAGAGAGATAGAAAGTGAGAAATCACCCCCCAGGGGGATGGCCACGCTGCAATCCCTTCTCCTCCATTCTCCTCTCGGGATCTTGGGCACGCACACACACATGCCCGGTGTGAGTTTAAGCCACCGAGTCTGGGACTCGAACCATGGTCAGCCACATGGGAGTTCAGCAACATAGCCATTACGCTAATTGCTGGTCCCCCTCCCTTTTAAAACATTTATTTATATATTTGTCTATTTGTTGTGATTTTCGGATCACCTGGTCTGGGATTCGAACCTCGGTAGGCCATGTGGGAGCCCAGCACCTCAACTACCATGCCACCTGCTAGTCCCTCATTTTCTCTTTCTATAAACCCATCAAGACTCCATTATGAGGGCTTTGCCCTAACCACCTAATCGCTAATCTCCTAATGCCCCCACCCTTCAATAATCATTAGATTAAGTTTTTACCCTCTTTTTTTTTTTTTTTAGAATAATTTTTAAAAATTTGCTATGGGGGGACCAGCAGGTGACATGGTGGTTAAGGTGCTGGGCACTCCCACATGGCTGACCATGGTTCGAGTACCAGACCTGGCGACTTGCTTTCTCACTCCCCTCCACTGACCCCCACCCTCCGTGTGTGTGTGTGTGTGTGTGTGTGTGTGTGTGTGTGTGTGTCTGATCAAGTTAAAATAAATGAATGAATAAATAAAACTTAAAAAAATTGCTATAGGGCACGTGTACTCGCTAGGGAAAGAGAAAGTGAGAAATCACACCCCCAGGCAGATGGCCATCCCTGAATCCCTTCTCCTCCGTTCTCCTCTTGGGATCTTGGGCATGCATGCACATGTGCCTAATATCTTTTAAATCACTGGGTCCGAGATGCGAACTGTGTAGTCAGCCATGTGGGATCCAGTGCTTTAACCACCATGCCACTGGCTGGCCCAAGTTTTCACCCTCTTAATCCAGTTACAATCACATCTGAGCACATGACTCTTGGGGGACACCCTAATCATAGCAGGAGGTACCTTTTCTTTTGCTGACTCCAAGAATGACTTATACTTCTCAGCAAGGATTTGATTTAAAGTTGCTGGGCTGGGACCAGCAGTTAGCATAATGGCTATGTCGCTGGACTCCCACATAGTCGACTGCGGTTCAAGTCCCACACCCGGTGGCTTAAAAATGCACGCTGCATGCGTGTGCATGCGTGCCCAAGATCCCGAGAGGAGAATGGAGGAGAAAGGATTGCGGCGTGGCCATCCCCCCTGGGGGGCGATTTCTCGCTTTCTGTCTCTCTGTTTTTCTGGCGAGTGCACACACCCGATAGCAAAAACCTCTCCAAAAATATAAATAAATAAATAAAGTTGCTGGGCAAAGCGACCCTGACAGGAAAGTCCCCTCCTAAAGAAGTATTTGTGCGAGAAGGGGGATGAAATTTAGACGTTCCGTGACCTTGGATTTGCCGTTTAGCGGCCAGGGAAACAGAGGCACAGAGGAGGTGAGCGCTCCCTGAGGCCGTGGGCTTCGGTGGTCCTTTACTCTTTCCTGTCTTCATGCCATACACATTTTGGGGACACTGGCTGTGTGCCAGGCTCTGTGATGGGTCCTGGTGCAGACCAAGGCAAACCCTGCCTGTCCCCTCGTGAAGTTCACCACCTATGGGCAACAACTGTTAAAGTCACACAGATAAGCAGAATCTTGCGATCCTGAGAGGTGTCAGGAAGGAAGGTGCCGACCTGGGCATAGCAGTCAAGAAGGGCTTCTTGGAGGCAATCCATTGGTCTGCTCAGGCTACCATGACAAAGTACCAAAGGCTGGGTGGCTTGGACAATAGGGGTTTCTTTTCTCACAGTTGGGGAGGCTGGAAGTCTGAGATCGAGATGGTGGCAGGGTTGGTCGCTCCTGAGGCCGCGCTCCTTGGCTCACAGATGGCTGCCTTCCCTCTGTCTGCACATGGCCTTCCCCTGTGAGTGTCTCAGTCCCGTCTCCTCCTCTTGTGAGGACACTAGTCCTGCCCGGTGGACCTCATGTATGCTGATGACCTTGGTGAGGGCCCCGTCTCCAAGTGCAGGCACATCCTGAGTCCGACGGTAGGACTGCCACGTGTGAGCCTTGGAGGGGACACAATTCAGCCTGTGGGCAGTCACAGGTGAGCTGAGCCTGATGGCCAAATACAAGTTAACAGTAGGGAAGAAAGGTGCTGCAGGGAGACGGGACAGTTGGGGCAAAGCCCAGGTGGCCAGAGGGCACCTATGGCACAGATGTGGCTCTGACAGGGAGGGCGTGGAAGGGGGTTCGTGAGGCCAAGAGATCGGATCCTGGTTTGGCTGTGTCACCCCATCACTGTACTCTTTTCCAAATCACCGGTTTCCTCATCGGTGAAAACAGGAGTCATCAAACTCACCCGTAGGGCCAGAGGCTGGAATGAGGTCACAAAGGCCTACGCGTCTTGCCCGTGCTGGTTTCCACTAGATGCTCAAGATGAGCTACCCCTTTTCTCTTCCCTTCCTGGACCACCCATGATCCTCTATCCTGATTTAAATGTCCTAGTTTGAGATTCAGAGCCACAGGGCCAAGAGCCCTTCGCCAACAGCATTGTGACTCAGAGAGCCATTTGGGCTTCCTGGCAGCCAAAGAGAAAAGAGGATTTCCTGGAGACTGTGCCTGACTTCTGAGCGCTGCAGGGCCAGGTGTGGATTCTCCATAAAATGGCAGAGCCTCCTGTGATATTTGGGAAGAAAAACGCCACCTTCCCCCACTACTGTGCTGGTCTTTATTGCGAAATGAATGGATCCTCAGTGCAGGAGCCTCCTTGTTCTAGGAGATGATTCCTGGGTCTCTGCCCACGAGTCACCGTTTCCCATTGGCCGTGCAGCCTGTGCCAAGTGTCACGCCTGGGCCTGCTGGCTCACTTGTGCTTCAGCACCTTCTTAACTTTTGAATAAATGGTTTAGTTTAGGATCACTTCAGATTTACAGAAAAGTTGCAGAAAGAGTCCCGAGAGTCCTGCATACTCCTCACCTGGTCTCCCCTGTCATTAACATTGATGTCGCCGAGGCCCCCATGCAGGGGCAGCACTGTGAACTCAACACACGCCCTTTTCAGACTTTACTAGTTTTCCTCTTACCTGTTTGCTGTGCCAGGAGCCCAACCACAATGCTACATTATGTGGAGTGGGCGTGTCTCCTCAGCCTCTTCTGGCCTGTGACAGGTTTTTAAGGCGCAGTTCGATGTTGATCAATGTTTTCGAGCACCCATAATATCATTGTGCTTGGCGCTGGGGAAAGAGGCGGACTCCCACCTGCCACGGAGCCTGCGTCCCCAGGTGGGAGGCAGGCCGCAAACCAGCAGATGTAAATATTAAATATGTCGGGTGCTCCATAGAAAAATAAGCGGGAGAGGTGATAGGGCTGGGGCTGCTGGGGGCGTAGGGAGGTTGGGAAGGCCGCCTTCTGTGGAGACACTGGAGCAGAGACCTGTCGGAGGTGAGGGAGTTAGCATGTGCACAGCTGATGGGAGGGTTCCTGGCAGAGAGAACAAGTGCGAAGGCCCTGAGGCAGGAAGTGCCCAGGGAGTTTGTGGAACGTCAAGGAGGCCAATGGGCTGGAGCCCAGGGTAGTGGGAACGTGTGGAGGAAGGCAAGGGCAGATCTGTGTGGGGTGTAGTCTTGGGGGACGTGTGTGCGTGGCCGCTTGGAGGAAACTGATACAATGATCCAGGTTAGAGATAATGGCACCCTGGACCAGAACGGTACTGGGGGCAGTGAGAAGCGGACAGATTCCAGGCCTCTTCTGAAGGAGGAACGACATGATTTGCAGGAGGAAGCAGGGCTGGGGTTGAAACCCTCTGGCAGGACGTTTATGAGGGATAAAGGAGAGGATGGATGTTAGCAAGGCTGGGCAAACAGGAAAGTGGGATTCCTGTCCATCTTCTGTATTTTCAGAGCACCTAGCCCAACCCATCTGCTGGCTAAGGGCCAGTGAGTCATAAACCACTATTTTCCCCTTTACTTCTTTATTTCTTTCTCTTTTTCAAAGTGTAATGTTTTGAAAGGTAATAGAATCTCATTACTTAAAAGGAAAATTCATCAGGTACCAGTGTACAGTGGAAAAAAAAAAGTTTCCTTCCTGGCCCTGCCTGCCAGCCGTCACCCTACTTCCCTCCCCAGGGGCAGCCACTGTTATTGCTTGGGGACCCTTCCGGAGATATTTTATACACACATATATAAGCACATATGCACATATTTTTCTGGGTTTTGTTTCTATTTTTATATGAAACATGTTGTACACTATTCTTTCGGTTGCCTTTTTTTTTCTAAAATATAATGGCTTTATTGAGATATAATTCACACACCACATAATTCACCCATTTAAGGTACAATTCGATGGTTTTTAATATATTCAAAATAGGTGCAACCATTACCAAGTCGATTTCAGAACATTTTTATCATCCCAGAAAGAATCTCTGGAGCCAGCAGGTGGCATGGGGTTTAAGGCGACTGGATGCCACACAGCTGACTGCGAGGTTCAAGTCCTGGACCCAACAGCTTGGAAAACACGTTGAGCTCGTGTGTGTGCGTGTGCGCACAAAAGCCCAAGAGGAGAATGGGAGAGAAAGGACTGCCCCCTGGGGAGTGATTTCTCATGTCCCCCCCTCTCTGTTTCTCTCTGGCAAGCGCACATGCCGTATAGCATAAAACAGTGACAAAACCCTTCGTATCCGTAAACAGTCCCCTGACTCCATCTCCAGCTGAAGGCAACCACTCATCTGTTTTCTGTCTCTAGATTGATCTTTTCTAGATATTTCCCACAAATAAACTCATGCAATATATGGTCTTTGGGGATGGACTTCCCTACATATTATGTTTTCAAGGTTCATCCATGTTGTAGCTATATTCATTTATTTTTATCGTGGAATGATATTCCATTGTATGGACATAGTCCATTTTATTTATCTATTCAACAGTTGATGGACATTTGGGTTGTTTCTACATTTTGGCTAATCTGAATACCAGTTTTCATGTGCGTGTCTGTTTTCAGTTCTCTTCCACTTAAGAGCGGAATCGCTGGGCCATAAGGAAACTTTGCTTAACCCTTGAGGAATTGTCCAACTATTTCTAAAGAAATACACCATTTTGCATTTCTACCAGCAGCAAATAGGATTGCAGTTTCTCTACATTTTTGCCAACACTTGTTATTAACTTATTCATTTATTTATTTTAGATTTTTGTCACATGTGCTCACCAGGGAGAGAGAGAGAGAGGTGAGAGAGAGAGAAAGAGAAATCACTCCCAGGGGAGCTGGCCATGCCAGCTGCTTCTCCTCTGGTGTCTTCTCAGGATTTTGAGCATGCAGGCACATAGACCAGCATGATTTTCAAGCTGCTGAGCCTGCGACTTAAACCATGCAGTTGGCAATGTGGGATACAGCTCTAACCTCCATGCCACCAGCTGGCCCACATCTTTTTGATTAGAGCCATCCTAGTGAATGTGAAGTAGTATCTCATTTTTTTTTTTTTTTTTTAGATTTTTGCCATAGGGTGCATGTGCTCACCAGAAAGAGACAGAGACAGAGAGGGTAAGTGAGAAGTCAACCCCTAGGGAGGATGGCCATGCTGCAATCCCTTCTCTTCTTTTCTCTTCAGGATTTTGGGCACGCACACACATGCACCTGGCATGTTTTCCAAGCTGTGCTCTGAAGCACAGAGTCAGCCATGTGAGATCCAATGTTTTAACCACCATGCTGACTCTTTCATTATGTGGGTGTGTGTGTGTTTTAAGATTTATTTTATTTTATTTGTTATTATTATGTTTTAATTTTACCAAAGAGAGAGAGAGAAAGGGAAAGTGAGAAAGCAAGCTGCCAGGTCCAGGACTCGAACCACGGTCGACCATGTGGGAGTCCAGCACCCCAACCATCATGCCACCTGCCAGCCCCTCTCATTGTGGCTTTGATCTATATTTCCCTGATGAATTTCATGTATTTATTGACCATTTGTATAGTTTCCTTGGAGAAATGTCTATTCAGAGCCTTGGCTTATTTAAAAAAATTGTGTTGTCATTTTACTATTGACTTGTAAGATTGCTTCATGTATTCTGTGACCTGATAAGTCCCTTATTGGATAATATGCTGTTATTTTTCTTCCAGTCTGTGAACTGTGTTTTCATTTTCTTGATAGTGTTCATTGAGACAACTAAGGTTTTTAGTTTTGGTGAGGTTGGTTTAATATAATTTTTCTCTTGTTGCTTGCACTTCTGATGTCATAGTTAAGAAACCATTGCCTAATCCAAGGTCTCAGAGCTGTATCCTTGTGTTTTCTTCTAGGAGTTTTACAGCAGTAGCACTTACATTCTTCAGGGTTTTTTTTCCCCCCACAAAACAATAAATCCATGTGCTGCCAATGCCTAAGTATGTAAGAACATAAAGAACTTTCTCATTCTTTTTTATGGCTGTATAGTATTCAATTTTATGGATGTACCATAATTTATTTACCCAGGCCCATGCTGATGGACATTCAGACCATGTCCAATATTTTGCTCTCATAACACGACTTCAGTGAACATCCTTGAACATGGATGGTCATTTCATACTTGAGTGAGTTTATACTGCAGGATAGAATTGCTGGGTCCAAGGGCATGGGCTTTTGAAGATGATACCAGATTGCCCTCCACAAACGGAGTACTAATTTCCCCGCTTGGCAACAATGTTTGAAATGTGAGTCATTCATGAATACTCATGGTTACCCCGCTTATATATACATGTGTGTATTGAGCATTCAGTGTATACTGGGACGGTGCATCTCCTCACACTGACCCTGAAGCTCAGAAGTACAAGGTCACATGGTCTGTCCAACTCCTGACCCTGTTCACTTCCCACCATCCTGTTCAGCCCCCTGTGCTTTCGGAGTGCCTCGATCCACTTCTGAACTAACTGCTGGAAGAATGCAAATTCAGCAGGTGGTGCCTAGAGAATCTCTAAGATCACACTTACGTATGCAGAAGGCAATTAAATGCAGAAGGCAAAGGGAGTCAGTCGCCGGGGAATCTTGAATGAGTGCCTGTGGTTTGCCTGCCACTTTGCTGGGAGCTGGGTGTGCCCAGGTGGGTGACATACAGCCTCTGCCCGCAGGCCTTGTCATTCCTAGTCAGGCAGCTAAGCCTCATGGACTCCAGGAGAGGTGGTCTAGCCTGGGTCAGGAAAATGTGGGTTCAATCCTGGCTACCCCCTGCCCCTCTGCTAACTACTTCCCTTCTCAGTGCCTGTTCCCTCATCTGTAAAACGGTACTGTTAATAGTACCTACTGGCATATCAAGAGTGCTTAATGCACACTAGCTATTATTATCATCCTTGTTGGCAAAGTACTATAGGAAATCGAAGGCAAGAAATATGGCCAGGGGGCCAGGGAAGGCTACCCGGGGAGAGGAAGGGCATTTGAATGAAACTTAGAGGAAGGGTGGCTCAGGAGGTAGGTGATGGCATTCCAGCCGGAGGGAGCAGTGTGTGTCCAGACACAAAGGCGGGACTGCCCTGGGCTCCTGGGGAAGAGAAATGGGAGACTGGAATGTCGGGTTTGTGCTGGGACCTGTGGGGGGAGGAGACACGGCTAGAGCTGCTTCCGAGAGCCTTGAAACCCAGCACGAGAGTTTGGATCTTATTTTGAAGGCAGTAAGGAGCCATGGAGGACTGTTGAGCCGGCAGCTCAGCCCGGCATATCCCCATCTGCAACTTTACTGCCTCCTGGGGGCAGGCTTTCCCAGTCCTCATTTCTTCTTCGTTTCCCTTAAGTTTCTTTTCTTTTATTCTTTCTTCCATGAGAGAGTGAAAGCACTCCAATGGGATCTTTACACCACAATCCACCCCCAGCTCCCTTTCTTTCTTTCTTTTTTTTTTCTTTTTGGTGAGGTTTTTGCTATAGGGCTTGTGTGCTTGCCAGAAAGACAGAGAGAGACAGAGAGACAGAAACGAGAAATCACCCCCCAGGGGGGATGGCCACGCCGCAATCTCTTATCCTCCATTCTCTTCTTGGGATCTTGGGCACACACGCACACGCGCCCGGTGTGAGTTTAAGCCACCGGGTCCGGGACTCAAACTGCCGTCGACTACATGGAAGTCCAGCGACACAGCCATTACACCAACTGCTGGTCCCTCCACTCCCAGCTTCTATCAGATCATGGGCATCCGTGCAGTGTTCATGTGAGCTCGGAACCCTCCCACGTGGGTCAGCCTTGCAGAGTGTCGTGTGATCTCTGCACCACCATCTGGCCCCCAAACATCATTTTTTCTTGAGGGCCATCCTAGGACAGTATTTAAGAGTGAAAGTTCTGGGACCAGCAGGGGGCATAATGGTTACATTGCTGGACTCCCACATATTTGACTGGGGTTCAAGTCCCAGACCTGAAGGCCTAAAACTCACGCTGGGCTCATGTGCATGCATACCCAAGATCCTGAGAGGAGAATGGAGAAGGGATTGCGGCGTGGCCATTCTCCCAAGGGGTGATTTCTCACTTTCTGTCTCTGTCTTAACGGTGAGTGCATGCGCCCTATGGCAAAAATCTCTCTCTCTAAAAAATAAAGGAATAAAAGTTCTGGGGCCAGGTTCACTGCTCAGCCACTTTTGAGTTGTGGGACCAACATGAGGGCATATAGGCTTCTTTACCCTTCATGTCTCGGTTTCTTCACCCATATAAAGGAGTTGTCCCTACTTCTTGGGGTTATAATGGAAGAACTGTAAAGCACTTAGTATGTGCTCAGTAAACAGTGGCTGTAACAATGAAGGAAGGTAATAGTGTTAGATTGCTTGGCCTGTCCCTCAAGTGGGAAAATCAAAGTTCTCCAAAAATAAGTGAATTCCCAGGTCTTTTATTTTTATTTTTATTTATTATTATTATTATTATTATTATTTTTGGAGAGGTTTTCGCTATAGGGCATGTGCGCTCGCCAGACAGACAGAGAGAGACATAGAGACAGAAAACGAGAAATCACCCCCCAGAGGGGGTGGTCACGCCACAATCCCTTCTCCTCCATTTTCCTCTCGGGATCTTGGGCACGCACACACACGCGCCCGGCATGAGTTTTAAGCCACTGGATCCGGGACGCGAACCGTGGTTGACTAGGTGGGAGTCCAGCGACATAGCCATTACGCTAACTGCTGGTTCCCTTTTCTTTTTTTTTTTTTAATTTTTATGACCTGTCCTTAGGGTGTTTAAAGTCAAGATTGGTGTTGCCTCTGCATCCACACCCTCCGTCTGTGTCCCACCTGTGTCCCGCCCAGACCAGAGGGAATTAGAATGTTAATGTTGGTGTCACGAATGGGGCTCTTCCCTGCTCCTAAGTCTGTACAGAACAATAATAGGAATCGAAATGACCTGCTCTGGCCCACCCTTCTTACAGATGAGCAAACTGAGACCGGAGAGGTGGGTGGGCACCTGGCCCCGAGACCCTGGACTGCTGGCACACGCTACCCCAGCTTCCCCTGCCCCCAGCCCCACTGTCAGGACCAGGACGATGGAGGTGTTAGGACACTGCTGGGTTGTGGTTGTGGCCTAAAGGTGGAGCCAGCGGGATTTGCTTACGTCTGTATTTATCATGGTCCATCCTCATGCCCTAGAAGTAAACCGGAAGGACTGAGCCTTTGTCAATGCTATTTGCTGTGCCCTCAGCACCTAGAATACCTCAGTGTTATTCTAAGGTGCTTTAAGCACATACTGGGTGCTCTTAGCACGTAGTAGGTGCTTAACATATGATCATTAAAGGAGTAAGTGCATGAACGGGGCCATTCCAGTCTCCTTTGAGCGATTACCAGGTTCTCATTTAGGAACAGGAATGGGCACAGGTATGCGGCAGAAAGAAGAAAATAGCATCACGGGGAAGGGGAGGCAGGGAGAAGAAGGGGTGAGATGTGGAGGGAGAGAAAGAGGAGGCAAGGATGTCTCCAGGCCCAGCGCGGGACATGCACCGCTGAGACACTGCTCCCAGGCTGCGACCACAAGGGGCTCCACTCCCAGTTCAACCTAAAGGCCAGTCACATGGGGTGGGTTCTTTTTCTTTTAAATAATTATTTATTTAATTTTATTTGTTGTTATTATTATTATTTTAAATTTGATTAATTATTTTTAATTTGACTAGAGAGAAAGAAAGGGAAAGTGAGAAAGTGAGTCCCAGGTCTGGGACTCAAATCGTGGCTGACCATGTGGGTCCGGCACCTTAACGGCCACGCCACCTGCCAGCCCCCGTGGGGTGAGTTCTTAGCTCCGCCATTGATGAGCTGTGTAGCCTGGACTCGGTTTTAGGCCTCCCTGAGGAGGGCTCGTTGCTCTTGGAGCTGGGATGTGGCCGGAATGCCTGTGAGGCCTCTGAGCTCCCACCAGCCACCTCCCGCCCTGCCTCACTCCTTCCAGCCTCGCCCACCCGCCACCTCCCACCCTCCACCCTGCAACCAAAAAAACGATCTTTCAAAAGCACAAATCTCAGCATGTCTTTCCCTGCCTGGAGAAAAACCGATGTTGGCGCCCCACTGCCTTCAGGGAAAAGCCCCAGCGCCTTAGCCTGGCATGGGGAGGTGGGAGGCGGCCCTCACCGCTCTTCTCTTATCTCCTTCCACCAACCCTGCTTCTGTACCAGCCAGGCACAGTCCCTCACCAGGCCTCGAAGGCCCTGTGTTCCTTCGTGCCCCCCAGCCTCCGCCTTGCTGGCCCTCCCCTGCCACCCACTGCCCGTGCAAAGTTTCCGTGTGCCTGCTGTTTTTTGGGCCAACCACGCCTCTCCCTCCAAAGACCCCTCTGCTCCCTGGTCTCCCTGCTTCTCTCTTACTCCCCCACGCCCACAAGCAGCCTGAGGAATCGTGTTAAAATGTAGCTGCCTGCTGCCACCGGCTGCTTAAAATCCTCCTATGGCTGCCCACTGCACCGTGGGTAAACCACCAGCCCTGTCCAGTCCCTTCAGCCCCATTTGGCATTGCTTCCCCACCGCCCCCTCACCGCTGCTTGAGATGCCAGCCACCGTCCCTCCTTGGGCCTTCACACAGGCTGTTTGTCTTCCTGGGTGGCCCCCGCCCACCTCGCCCTTCTCACAGGTGCCAGGCACTCGTTCAGGAGGCAGGGCCACGGGGTCTGCCTGTGAACTCGGGCACCACAGGGTCTGCCACCAACGTCTGCCCTTTCTGTTGGCAGTAATGTCACTCATCCTTCAAGGCCCAGCCCAGATGTCCCTTCCTCTGTGAAGCCTTCCTTTGCATATCCCCTGACAGCAGAGAGGAGCTCCACGGTGTCCTCCTGTGACTGGCGTCCTCTTCCCTTTCTGTCTCCCACACTCAGCCAATGGTGTGGTGGTTAAGGCAGCTGGTTCCCACATGGCCCACTCTACGATTTGAATCCCAGACCCGGCAGCTTGAAAAACAGGCTGGGTGCATGTGTAGGCGTGCCCAAAATCCCAAGAGGAGAATAGAGAAGAAGGGATTGCAGGATGGTCACCCCCTCTGGGGGTGCTTTCTCAATTTCTCTCTCTCTCTCTCTCTCTCTCTCTCTCTCTCTCTGTTTCTCTCTAGTGAGTGTGCATGCACCCCATAGCAAAAATAAATAAATAAATAAATAGAAGCCAGTGGAGACTTAGAGGTTAAGCATGTGGTCAAGGTCACCCAGCAAATGTGACACCAGAGCCGGAGGTTATAAAAAATAACAGCAGTAACTTCTACATAGTACCTCCCGTATGCTTACTGGGCGAGCTCGATCAAGGCGTGTCATCTTCACAGTAACTTTTCTCTTAAAGTCTATTTATTTCTTCCATGAATGAGGGACACAGAAAGAAGAGACAGCACCCCCAACAGGGTCTTGATGCCACAAATCACCCCAGCCTCAGCCAGCCTGGGATCGTGGGCATGCCCTTGCCCAGGTACTCAAGGAGGTCTCCAGATGCAAGTCTGGAACTTTCTCCCACTGCATCACTATCTGTCCCTCCTCGATAACATTTTTGCAACTCCGCTTTCTGGCTGGAGGCACAGAGAGGGTAAGTAACTTGCTGAAGCTCAGGGAGTTAGTCAGAAGTGACATCAGTTATAACCCCTGCTATCACTCTCAGACATCACGCTGGATAAGCCGTGGTAGCCTTCCCACTCTGACCTGCCTGAGAGGTTCTCTTACCTTGGCACCCCCAACACCTGGACTGGCAGCCAGCCCTCAGGAGGCACTAGTTAGCGAGCGTGGAGTGAGTAAGGGCACAGGTAAGCAGGTGGACATAGGACTGTACCCTGACTGGATGGCCGAAGGTGAGCTGGTGCATCCCCCCCCCCCACACACAGTTGTCCAGACAGGCCAGGGAAGAACCAGATCCATAAGCGTGAGGCTGCACGTGGGCCAGGAGAAGCGCTGGGCACTGTACATGTCCTCAATATTATTGCTTCATTGTCATTTAAATGGAGCCTGCCTCAAACAGGCCACCCAGTTCTAGCCACCAGCACTGGACAAAACCCCCATTGAAAAGCCAATTACAATCACTCCATCTAAATTGTCATGGGTTTGTATAGAAAATTACATCTCCATTTAGTCCCGAAGTGACGTCCTGCTCGTGGACAGAGGGGAGGCTGGCCCATTTACCCCGCCAGCTCAGAGCGGGTGCCATAGGCAGAGAGAAAGACCAAGCTGCTGGGTCTTGGCCGGCCTGGGGAACAAAGGGCAGTTTGTGGGGGCCCAGAGAGAAGCTGGGCCTCTGAGGGCGGCTCAGATTCCAGGCCTGGGCTGATGGACCCTGCACCGCCAGCTGGTCTGCCCTGCTGGCGGCTGTGGCCAGATGAGCTCCTGACAGCCGGCTTCAGGCGGCTTGGCGGCCCCACCACCGTCCGAGGTGGCTGGAGCTTGGCTCCTGTCCATGCTGCCAGGAAGTGAAGGGAGCTAGCCCAGGGAGCACTGGACAAGCACCCTGAGATCTTGGTTTCATTCATTCATGTTACTGAGTGCCTGCTGGTTGTATGAGAAGCATGCCAGCAGAAAAATGGGCTCCAGCTTCGGAGTATCCTGGGTTCAATTCCAAACTCTGTCCTCAATCGTCATGAAGCCATTTCATTTATTCATTTAGTTCTGAAATCGTTGTCAAGCACCTACTATGTGCCAGAGAACAGAGCATGGCAAAGAACAGGACAAAATGGTCCTTAGTCTTGGCCCTTACTGCCCAGGGAGAAGCCATTCTTGTGCTCATGATGAGCTTTTGGGGGCAAGTGGACAGGAATGACGACACGGGCTTTGGGAGGAGCTGTGTAAGTAGGCAGCTCAGAAAGAGCCCGTCATGCCAACAGCGAGCAGGCAGGACATCACTGGCAGAGGGGACAGTGTGTGTGTGCGTGCACAAGGTAGTGAGGCAGGCTGCAGTGGCAGAGTGAGAGTGTGGCACGAGACGAGGTCAGCCTCTGCGAGCCTCTTCTCTGAGCCTCGGTTTACTCATTTGTCAAATGGGAGTGATGAACGCAGCTGCTGGGGGTTTGGGCAAGGACTTACGGATATAATGTGTCCTGGATGCTCAGCATGGAGCTGGGCATGGGCTGTCCCTGGCTACCTAGGAAAGCCCAGCTCTGTGGGCCACCCATGGCGTTGCACACGTTAGCTCCGCAGTCCTCCCAATAGCCATGGAGGGGGGCAGGCTGTTGTTCCCATTTCACAGAGGAGGAAACTGGGGGAACGGTAAAGGTCAGCTAATTACTGACTGCTGTTTCAGTAATGCTTATTATGGTTAGCCCAAGGTCTGGCATAGAGCAGGCCCTCAGAGAGTATCTGTTCAGTCCCGTGGACACAGCTGGAAGGAGGTGCAGGGCGAGTGTGGGGGCTGGGTGGCAGAGTCCTGTCGGTGTGCACATGTGTGAGATTGGGGTGGCGTGAGTGACTCCGAGGCTGCATGGAGTTGAATGTGACTGCGTAAGGGTGAGATGCCCGACGACTGCATGTGGTTGTATGTGTGACCGCGAGGCTGTGTCTGTGTATGTGACTCCGACAGTCACGCACATTTGTCTCCTTGGGTCCTCGCCCAAATGCCCAGTGGCTGTGGTGGCTCCGTCAGACTGTGTCACAGCCTACATGTGACTGTCTGGGCCCAGAGGGATACTTGGCAGCCTTCCTGGGATGGCCTGCATGCCCGGAAGCTACTCGGGGCAGGACAGGCAGGTGCAGAGGTGAAGCGGGCAGAGTCTCCATCCTCCCCTGCCTAGTCCCATCAGGCAGACTAGCAAATGGAAAAAGCATTCACACCCAAGGCAGGCTGGTGTCCGCCCCACCAGGGACTGCTCTGTGCACAGAAAACAAGTTCTTCTGGTATCAGCTCAAGTTTGGCAGGAAGTGGCTTTTGGGTGGCAGGAAGTTGGATTCAGCTCATATCAGCCCTGGCCGAGGGGCAGGAGAGCAGTTATCTGGGGTTACACAGAGTTACCAAGAAGCAGGGCCCCAACACTCTGTACCCGATAGAGTGGAGGGTACAGGCTAGCCCGCAGACCATTTGGGACGACTGGGGGAGGGGGCCTTCTGGGGCCAGACCGGGCTCATCATTCACCTCTTCTTATCCCCATTAAGCAGATGTGCACACTGAGACTCTGAGAGGCAATAACTTGTCCAAGGTCATCAAGACAAGTGGGGAGAAAGGGAGGGGAGAGAGACTGCAAAAAATGTACAACTGTTGGGTTGTCGGAAAAGTCGTGAGTATTTTTCTTTGTTTTTCTATGCAAAAGTGTGTCACGATGTTTTCGACACCCCAATATGTAGACAAGAGAAAAACCAAGGCAGAGATAGGACCAGAACAGATAGAGACTGAGCGAATACGGAGAGCAATGAGTCAGCACCACTGGCAGGGCCATCCCATAACTACCACAGCCGACCCTGAGGTCCCGAGCCCATTTCCCAGGTGCAGAGAGGGAGACCAGAAAGCCTCGCTGGCTCAGCCTGGCCTGGAATCTAGGTCTGATTCCAAAGATGTACTCTGTTGTCCCCAACTTTTCGGGAAGGGAAGTGGCTGTCCTCAAAAAGGTGCCCAATCCTGCTGACTGTTTAACTTGGGTGCTCTGGGTACCTGGGTTGGCCAGTGGGGAGCCAGGGTTCAAGCCTGGGTACGTGGCTGATGGGCTTATGTGCTTACCCATGAGATGGGGCGTGTCCAGAGGGTCCAGCTGCTGGGATGAAGCCCCCTAGCAAGCTAAAAGCCATGTCCGACCCAGGACCCTTTGTACCCCTTCCCCTCAGCTGTCACTGGAGCCCCTGGGGATGGGCCAGTGGTCCTGCTCTCATCCCCAAAGCAGCACCCAGGCTGTTCCCTGGTTGAGATGCTGATGGGAAGCTCGGTTTGCATGTCGTTTGCACATTACTCTGTGCATGTCAGAAGGTACGAACATCTCCCTTTCCGGGAGAGGGCTGCTGGGGGGTGGGGGGGCGCTGCCCTCTTCCAGACAGCAAAAATGCCAGCAGGCTAGACTGGAGCTACACCCTGGCCTCTGACAGCACCGCCTGCTGCCTCCTCCCCCATTCCCTCCTCGAGCCAAATTTAGGCAGCTCTGCTACTGAGAGATGGGGAGAGCGGAGGCAGGAAACGGTGATGTTGGAGGCAGCCCGGCCTTGGCCCATGCTCAGTGGGGCAGCCCCAGGGTGCCCCTGTCCCTAAAGCCCTGGGCCCAGCTTCCCTCCATCCCTCCTCCCACTGGAATGCAAGCTGGATTGGGGGAACGCTGGGTTCGCTGGGTTCTCAGCTGCAGCCAGGGTGCTGCCTACCCTGGCCATGAGGGAGGAGAGAGGGAGGGAGAGAGGAGGTCATGGCCGGGGCAGTGGGGAAGGGATCAGATAGCCTCCTCCTGCCCCAGACACCCGCCGCCACTGGGGACACAGAGCCAGCTCTGCTTCTCTGCACTTCCTGGCCCTTCTTGGCCTGTCCCCCACCCCCTGCCTGATTGTAGGGTGAGGCCAGAGGGCACAGCTGGGTGCTAGGGGACTGGACTCCCCTAACAAGCCTCCACAGACCATCTGGCCCTTAGGCCAGCCCTTCCTTGGTGGCTCTGGTTCCCTACCTGGGAAATGGAGAGGCTGGCCCAGAATGGCTCCCAAGTAGCTGTCCACACTGACAGCAAGGGTTTCTGGGAGGCCTGGCAGAAAGGAGGGATGTAGCAGTGGTTTTAAGTCTAGAAACTTCTTAGAACTCTCAGGTATGGCTGGAGTGGGAAGGGAGGGGGGTGGACTAAACAGTGAAAAGGAGGAAAAGACCTGGCTGAATTTCAGCCACTACAGCGGAGTTGGGGGAGGGGGGTGATAAAGCCCAGTAGTTGGGAGCATGGATCCTGGGGTCTGACCGCCTAGGTTTGAACTCCAACTTTGGCACTCTGTACCTTCTTACTGGGCAAGTCTAATGTGCCTCTGCATCCTCCTGGGTAAGATGTGGGTAATAATCCCCAGGGTTGCTGGGAGAGAGAAATGAGGCAGGGAATGCTGTGCACCCAGTAGGTGCACCACGACGCCAGACACCAGTGTGATTGTTTTGTCTTCCACAGCGGTTGCGGGGGTGGCGGGGGGGGGGGGGGGGGGGTCCCATAGCTAAAAGAGATTGTACGCGATGGGGAGATGCTGTCGCTTGGTGGTTAAATGGGCATCTGGATGGGGGATCAAGTCTACATGACCCTGGGCAAATGGCCACACCCCGCTGCGCCTTGGGCGGGGAGCAGCAGAGGCGCCTACCGCAGAGGGTCTATGAGGATTACACGAGATCAGGCTTGGCACAGCGCCTGGCACATAGCGGGCGCTCCCTGAAGGAGAGCTGGCAAGATCGAATGGTACCGCCCCGCACAAAGGACAGGTGGGCAGCGTCCCCGCGGGGGGAAGAGCGGCGGAGCTGGGCAGGTGCGCGGAGAGTGGGGAGGCGGGGCCAGAAGGGAAGAACGAGAGGGCAGGGGGTCGCGCGCGCGTGCGCGCGCGCAGCAGGTGCGCGTAAGGTGGGCGGGGCCCCACGCGGGCGGGGTCTCCAGGTGAGCGGGCGCGCGCCTGGAGGCCGGAGACTGGGGGAGGCGCACCGCCCCAGCCTACCTTCGCAAAGCGCCCCTGTGTCTTTAACGCCCTCCTCCCTGCGTACCCCCCCGCCCCTTTTGTACGCCCCCCCCCCCCCCCCCCCCAGCCGGGCTGCAGCCGCGGAGCCGTCCCCCCTGCACTGACAGCTGGTATCTAATTACTGTGTGAGAATGGAAAGTCAGGCTGTCCCAGCTCCGGGGAGAGGGGATTAACGTCTCCTGCAGAATACACTTCCTCTGGTGGGTTGCCATGGTTACTCTCATTACCTGCCTGCCCGCGAGGAGCCCGCGCGAGCCGCTCCAGCAGGCCCTCCGAACCCGGGCCCGGCGCGCGCGCGCCTCGCCGCTCTTCCCTGCCGAGGCGCACGCGCGTGCGCCGTGGGGGGAGCGCGAGCAGCCTCACCCCCGCCCCGCGCCCCGCCCCCGCCCCCGCCCGAGCAGCTGTCAGCGGCGCGCGCGGCCCGGCCAGCCCCAGCGCGCGCTGTCAACAGTCATTAGCGCGCGGGCCGCTCCCCTCCCCCGGAGGCCCCTCCTCTTCCCCCAGCCCGGGGTGGGGCCCGCACCTGGGGCCCCCGCTCGTTAGTGCGCCCGGGCCGCCCGCCTCCGCCCCGGAGGGACCCGCCTGCGGGGCCTATCTGGCTCAGGGCCGCCCCCTTCTGCCTAGAACCCCCTTCTTCAGCGACCCCGGATTCCCTGTCCTAGGCCACGGCGCCCGCAGAGGCGGGTCCCCAGGGACCTGGAGCGCGCCCTTCCGGGAGTAGCGTTGACAGCGGTCGTTTATGGGTGCTTTGCCTAGGGCAGGCGCTGTTTGCGCATCGTTTGGGTTCGCACAGCTGCCCTGCCACTGTAGTGTATTACCCCCTCTCAGGAGGACACAAGAGGGCCAGGCAGGACAACCCCTCCCCGGGTCAGGCTCAGAGAGTCCTCAGGCCTGTGTCTTCCCCTCTAGAGCACCCTCCTGGTCCCCTTGGCACCCTGGGCTTGTCCTATCTGGCAAAGAACGCTGGAGAGAGCCTCTCTCCTTCCGTCTGTTACACGGGGGTCATTGTCATCAGGAATTGCATTTCTCCAGCCCCTTTCCTCCTGAGGCACACCTTGGCCCACTGCGCCCCTTTCTCTTCCCACTCCTTCCTCCCCACACCCTTCCCAGATATCCCAAAGATTACAAAATGGGGAGGGGGCGAGAGGGAGAAAAAAGGAAGCAGAAAGAAAAAAGAACTGTTTGGAACTCTGAAGGATATAGCATCCCTCAAAGGTTATGCTGTTGTTTGGGGGCTCATCCTAGGCACCTTTCTCTGTGGCCCGGGGTGTGCGCGTTTCGGTCCCGGCGTGATTTGAAAGAAGATGGAGGTTCAGCGAAGCAGAAAGGAGGTCTTGGAATATGTGAGGCCCGTTCCAGATGGCAGGTGCGACTCGGTGGTGGCAGCAGCTCCGCACTAGCAGTTGGAGATTGTGCACAAGGGTGGAGAAGAGGCAGGTGCTACGTCGGGTCCACGGCGCCTTGTTTATGTATTTATTTATTTATGTGGGTGGGGGAGGGGTGTCTCCTTCCTCTGCCCAGCCAGCTCTGGAGAGCTGGATGGAGCTGTAGGTCCTAAAATTCTCATGTGCATTTTTATTTGGAAGACCCCCCCCTCCTTTTTTTTTTTTTTTTTTTTTTGGGTTTAATTTGCTTTTCCAATCCACAATAGGCAGTACTCATAACTGGGAGAAATTAAAACTGTCTTTGCCCTATTTAAGTAATACCTCGATCATCTGATTGCCTTTTACAATTATGACCAGCTTCTCGTGGATCCTGAGGAGCGAATTTCCGGGTGTCTAGGCGATGATCTTCTTTCTGGTTGTCTTTGGTGTGTGTGTGCTCTCAGTTTTGTGTGGTTTTTAAATTTCCTCTCTACCTCTTTCCTTTCCCTCTGGGGCCCCTTTGCAGGGGGCTGACTCCTCCCCCTCAGTTCTTTCAGCTCCATCAGAAGGAGGAATGAGACTTCGCACAACCTCTCCTTCCCAAAACTCCCCAAACCCCAGTCCTGGCTGAATTTATTAAAGTGGGGCTTGGGAGACAGGAGGCACAGCCCAGGCCACAGAAGTGCAGAGCAGTATTCTGATGTTATGGGCAGAGAAGCTGTGGCCTGTAATCTCAGCCACTTTGCTGCCGGCCTGGGCAGGATGGAGCACCATCCTCCCATTTGCTTATACAGTCAACCCCCCAAAGTCCTGGGCTCCCACACAAGTGGTAGCCTGTGGGTTTGTTTCTCTTGGGGTGGGCTCTGCCAGCTGACTTTCTTCTCTAATGGCCATTGTGTTGGGTTTAACACCTTGTCAAGAGCTGGATCTGAAATGCACCAAAAGGGCATAGCCTCGGGATTTTCTCTGTGGTTTCCCCCTCTACCCTAGGAGGAACCCATTTGAGAAAGTCTTAGCTGCATCCTCTCAGCCATGGCCTCCTCACTGCTGGAAGGCATGCCCCGCTAATAGAGTGATGATGGCGCCTTAAATGGCACCCTGGTGGCCTAGAACAGTGATCCCACCTTGATAAGTGTATAACTTATCACCCATAACTGACTTTGAGGTTCGGATGGAGAGGAGAGAACTGTAGTCTATTTACAATGGGACTCGGAACCAGCAGGTGGTGTGCTGGTGAAGGTGCTGGACTCCTACATGGCAGACTGCGGTTCGAGTCCTGGGTCTGGCAGCTCGAAAAGCACACCGGGTGCATGTACATGTGTGCCCCAGATCCTAGGAGGAAAATGGAGAAGAGGAATTGTGGCTTGGCCATCCTCCCAGGGGGTTGATTTCTCACTTTACCTTCCATTGTCTCGCTCCACAAGCACACGTGACCTATGGCAAAAAAAAAAAAAAAAAAAAAAAAAAAAACCATTAAAAAAAAATTGGACTTCACCTGCCTTTTAGGAGAGGGATCCATTTAGTTGACTTAGGTGGGGGAGACAGGTACAATTCAGGCAGATTCAGGAGTTCACCTGAAGGATGACTCTGAGGTCAGCTTATGGGATGGCCCCCCCAGGAGTCTATCTTTGGCCTGGTATGACATGCTGGTCCCCGTTGTAGGCCTTGCAGCCCTGGACGTAGAGATCACGATCTCTTGCTGAGCACTCAGGTCATTTCAGAAAACTGAGGAAGCCCGAAAAGACCTGCCAAAAGATGACCAGCTTCAGTATTAATTAACTTTGCCAGGGAGGACTAGAAGATTCTATGTCAAGATGCTGAGTGTTCCTGTTCTTTCTATTCATAATCCACCCGCAATCTCTGGGCAGATGTTTTGAATTTTTACTGATGTTGTCCAGTAGGATTCTTTTGTTTTCACCATTAGGGAAACGGGCCTTCATTGGAGAAGGCAATGTTACTCTGTTAGGCCTGGAAGCAAGAGCATGTGCATGTAATGAGCAAATGCTAGGTGTCGTACTAGCTACCTCCCTGTCGCCAGCACGGAGGCATTCTCATCAGGAGCTCTCAAAATCTGTCTTGCGTCAGCATCATCAAGGGGACCCATTCAATGCTCCAGAGCATCAACTTTGGTAGGTCCAGGGATGGAACCTGAGATTCTGCCTTTCTAACAAGTTCCTAGGTGATACAGATGCTGCTGGCCTAGGAGCCACACTTGAAGGACCACCCTGTGGGATATTTTTGATTACCAGCAGTGTTTAGACATTTGGAAGCTCCCTCAATGATCTGCACTCTGGCTCTTAGTTTAGAACTCACATGGCTGGTTTGTAGGGAGTTGGTGACGTCTGTGAAAGCCAGTAGCTCCATACATTTTTAAAATGATTGCCAGGTCTGGTTTGGTTGGCCTAGGTCTGGCTGGCTGTGTTGAGTTGGATGGTTCCAGTGGCTAGAGTGTGTTACCATGGCAATCTTCCCCACGCGGGGAGGCCCCTGAGGCCAACCCTGTGCAACTGACTGTGTGGTTTTCATGGCTTTCCCCATGGGATGCTGCAGGGTTCCTTCCCTTCACTCCCGCTGGTGTTTCTGGGAAACTATAATAGTCAGGAGACCCCAGGTCTCCTCCTGACCCAGCCTAAAATTGAAGTGAACCTCCTTTGTCAATCCAGCACCCATCTCGCTTAGGGCAATGGATTCGATTAAGCTAATTTGGGTACAAGGCAGAAGAGGGTTGGTAGGGCATCCCAAGGCCACGGGGAAGGTGCTTTCTCCTCCCTTAATTAGCAGCTCTTGCCTTGTAGCACTGTGTCTGGGTTCTTAGCTAGGGAAGCCTCGCCTTGCCTGCACGTTTAGTACGAAGGTTATTATCTGTGTGGATGCAGGGCAGGGCAGAGAAGTCTGCGGCACGTGACTGCTGTTGGAGTCCTGTGTGGCTGTCCTCCCATAGTTCTCCTTGAAAGCTCTTCCCCTTGGGGGTAGCACACACACGGTGTCCAGGTGGCCACGGCTCGCCGGAGGACAGTTCGAGGTGTGGCTCTGCAGGCCTCGTGTGGTCTGAGATCTGGTTGCTTCAGGCTGTCTCTTTTCCTGTGTACCTCTCTGCCATAGAGGTAGGTGGATTACAGGCCCCTCGTTTGAACATCAGGTCACAATGATTCACTTTTAAAGAGGGAGCTATTGAAAAGTGCTCCCCTGAAGAGTTTCTCTAGGATAATTTTGTGTTCACATTGGACCAGGTGCAAAGCTGTTGTTGACTCGAGTTTGCCTAAGAATGGAGGTGGGATGCCGGGGCAGGTCACTGGACAGTATGTTTCACGGTTTTATCTGGGTCATTGGTTACATTTTTGACTTTAAAAAAAGTAATTTCAAGTTTGTGGGGCAGCTTTAGTATATTCAGAAATTATGCATCTCCTCTGATGGTGGATGTTACCTCGGAGGACCCATTCGTGACCTGAATGGATTAGAAACAGGAGATAACAGACTCCTAAACACCACATATCCTAACTCAGCGTGTCTAAAGGGAAGAGGTGAACGTTTACCAAACATCCAGCTAGGATGTTTTAGGCCCATTCTGCAAGTGAGGAAACTACGTTTCTCTTTTTATAAGTCCTTTCCATGGGCTGTGTACATTCCTCAGAAAGAGACAGAGAGGGAAAGTGAGAAATCACGCCTTGGGGAGATGGCCACCCCATAATTCTTCTCCTTCATTCTCTTCCTTTGGGATTTTGAGCATGCACACAACATGCATGCTCCAACACCCAGTGTGATTTTCAAGCCACTGAGCCCAAGACTTGAACCGCAGTCGGCCATGTGGGAGTCTAGTGCCTTAACCACCATGCTACCTGCTGGCCCCAGGAAACTAAGTTTCAAAAGATACAAAAGTAAAGTGACCTGCCCAAGGTCATTGAGCTGGTTAGGGACACTTTCCACCTCACCTCTCTAAAATATTATCTCTTCTCTGGATTGTTTTCTGTCTCCATTCCTTCCCACCAAATTATATCTCCTTCATTCCTAGAAATATCTGTTATGAGCAAGAAAGCCTGTTTTCATTTAAGCAACTAAACCCATCATTATACTTCTGGATTTAGATGAACAAAATGTTGTTGAACTACTCTATTATACTTTAAAAAATGAACATTTTAGGGCCAGCAGGTGTGAAGATTAAGGCGTTAGATCCCACGTGACCAACTACACAGTTTGTCCCAGACACAGCACCTTGAGAAACCAGTGAGCTCATGGGCCCCATGTAAAAACTAAAAAGAAAAGAAAAAAGAAAAAAATACCAGGCATGTGTGCACGTATGCCCAAAGTCCCATGGAGAATGGAGGAGAAGGGATTGTTATGTGATCATCCCCCCTGGGGGGTGATTTCTCATTTTCTCTCTCTTTCTCTTTCTCTCTCTCGCTCTTAAACACATGTGTCCTATGGCAAAAACCTTAAGAAAATGTAAAGTTTCATAGACATGCAGAAAACTACACAAATTACAAGTGTTCAGTTTAATGACTTTGTAAATAAAACTGAACATACCTGTATAACCACCATCCACATCAAGAAACAGGAACCTGCTATATTCATTCTCAAGGTTCGGTTTTGTTTATGTCCACACGACCCTCTGGTTAGAACTGTGTTATCACTGACATCTCATGGCATTTGTCCCATCCCACTCTGTCACAGATGTCATCTGAAGAGCCCCAAAATGCTAATCAACAAGCTAGCTACTAATGAGCCTTTTCAGGTGGCCTAAAACTTCAAAGGGGGCTGGGGTACCCCCAAGAAAGAGGGAAAAGTAACTCGTAAGAGAGTTGAAAACCAGAGAAGTCACCAAATTTTACAGCTCATCTCACAAGGGAAGCTCAGGGAGGTTGAAAAGTTTGCCCACAGTCTCAAAGCAAGGAAACAGACCAGCAGGCACCTCCTGCTACACATGCACGCACACACACATGCGCACGCACACACATGCACACAAATACCATGCACACACACACACTTGCACACGGTACATACTATCTGAGAAGTTCCCATTGAAGTGGATCGTGGCCAGGCAGGAAGCCCTTGGCAAGAGGGCCTATACTGAGCTGGCGAGGTCACCACCCAGGGTCACCATGCAGGGACACTGCCCGCTGAGTTTATCCCACATCCCAGATGCCCGTCCTCCCCCATCTGCTCTCTGTAGAGGCTCCCCTTTCCGCTTGTCTTGGAAACGCCACTGGATAAAACCACAGCTGTCCGTGGCCACAGTGCAGCAGGAGCAAGTGTCCCACTGGCACAGGTTATTCTCAGACTGCGGAAGTCCGAGGTCCTAAGCCAGCTCCTCCACTTCCCAGCTACCTCACACAGGCAGGCCTCCCTGCTGGGACTGCAGCCCAGGACTGCCTCCCGGGGTGGTCAGGATGTTTAGCATTTTAGCTTTCTCTTAGTGGGGGGGGGGGGGGGGGTTTGCCTTGGCAAACTGCTCAGCACCTCGTACATAGTATTTATCGAGCAGTCCCCGGGTGCGGGGCTCAGTGCTAGGTGCTACACACCCGTCTCCTTTATTCTCCACGGTAGCTCATGGGAGAGGCGCTTCTGTTTTCTCTGTCTGGTAGATAAACAGCCCAAGGCTCCGAGAAGCAAAATCACTGCTCAGGGCCACACAGCCTCTGAAACAACAGGGCCGGTTTCAAACTGGGGCAGAGTGCGTCTAAACCGCCCTGACCAGCTGCCACTGACAGCCAATAATCAGGCCCTCATTAGTTATTTATTGAGCACTTACTATGTGTGGGACATGGTTCTAGGTGACTGAGAGACAGCTGTGAAGGGAAAGCTGAGGCCATGCCCTCACAGGCTGACCTGCTTGCGTGTGGGTCCTCTGGGGAAGAATTATCTTGGAAATGCATCTTTTTAGCACTTTGAGAGAGAAGCCCTATTCCTTTCCTCAAGTCCTCTGCACACTGCTTGCGCTGATCTTTGGGCCCCGCCCCCTGCCCCCCAAGCCCTTGAAGCCTCCCTAGGGAGCCTGGAGTCCCCAAGTCTGCGGGCATCCCCTGTCCTGGGAATCAGGGACTGCTCCCTGCCGGGCCCCAGCCTCGCCCCCAGCCTCACACTCTGCAGTTCCCCTGCGCCCTCCCTCTGCTGCTGGGGGAGGGCCGGCATCAGCCCAGCAGGTGTTCGTATTGAAGGCCCATCTTGATCCTGGCACACCTTGTCGGGGCCAGCTGACAGCACTCATGCCAGTCTGATAAGAGGCCCAGGGGCCCACGCCACCTTGCTCCGGCAGCCCTGCCACCTCCTGGTGGCCTCCTGCCTGTTATTCTCCGCGCCTCCACACACAAAGAGCCTGGTGCCGGTGCCGTTGCTGGCACTCAGCTGCTGGAGAGGGCGGGTGGGCAGTGGTAAAAGCTCTGCAGAGAGGCCAGGGCGAGGCCCAGTCGCCCAGGTGATGGGAGCCGGTCCCCTGGGACCACGGCCCTGCCCGGGACCACAGTGAAAGGTTACCGCTAATTGGCGAGCGCCTGATGGGGCTGCATCTATTTAGCACTCCCCCCTCCCCAGAGACTTCCAGGACGGTCTTGGCACAGCGCGATGAGAGCTCCCCGCCCGCCCAAGTCTGGCACAATCTGTCTGAAATCGCGAACATGGAGCCTCTTGGTTCTTCCATTTGTGCTCTCACTGCTGTCGTCCCGTGCCCATTGTTGCTGGTAGATTTCGTGTCAGCGGCCACCCTGACTCTGGTGCCCCCTCCCGTGAGCCCTCTCCGCAGACCCCCTTCCCTCCTCACCACCCCCCAGACCCACCCTTGGGGTCAGGGAGCAGCGCGGTCCCTGCCCCCGGACCCTTCGCCGGCCTCAGGGCCCAGCTCTCACCCCGCCATCCTCCCTGACACTAACACAGCTTGTCCACCCTGTCGCAGGGGGCAGATGGCCTGTCGGAGCCGGAGGGCATCTCTCTGAAGCGGGTCGCTGTGGTGGAAGATTTCTTTGACATCATCTACTCGATGCATGTGGAGAACTCAGCCGAGCCAGGCAAAGCCCCCAAGCACGCTGGGCAGAAGAAAACCTACCGAGCGGTGAGATTTCTGTCTCTGCCTCCGCTGGCAGCCCCAGGCCTTGGCAGGAGGCCACGGGCTCCGCACATGGTGGGCAGGGGGCGGGGCAGGGAGCTGAGGCGTGATGAACCGGCCTTTGGGGACCCAGGGGGGCACAGGGCAAGGGCATGGCGGCCAGAGGCAGCTCACAGGGCGAGGGGCGGGCTCTGTGGTCTGAGCACAAAGAAGAAGCAGGTTGAAGGGAGTGGGAGGGAGGAAGGAGAGGGATGAGGGCAGGGAGGAAGCCCTCCTCTTCCCTGTTCTGCCGCATTGCTGCCCCCGCCCAGCCCCTTGCAGTCTGCCCTGGGGCTGGGGGGGGACGATGGTAATAATAATCGGAGAGCAAACGCGCTTCCGTGCACAGCGTTTACTGCGCGCCAGGCCTGTCCTGAACATGTGAGCTCGCCCACTTGCCCACAGCCCTGTGGGGTCAGTGCTGGGAGTCCCCCAGGGGAAGTCTGAGGCCCTGCTCCCTGCCCCTCCACCTCCAATGGAGACCACAACTAGAGTTGGGCTGGGGACGCTGAGGGCAAAACCAAGACACGAGTGGGGCACAAATGTCTCCATGACCAGCCCTGAGAACGCAAAAACCCAGGTACCCAGGGCATTCAGCAAAGACACGATTGGAAACAGTGCTAACCCCAGAGCGCTTCATGGGGACGGTGGCATGCAAACTGGTACTCTAAGCTTTGGGTAGGCAGAGGGAGCAAAGACAGCAATCTAGGGGTGAGAAATGTCACAAATAAAGGAGGTGCAGGTAGAGGGGATAAAGGCCAGGGCAGAGGTCCCCCCCCTCACTCTGCCCTGCGGGGGGGCCTGCCCACGTCTCCTCTGGCCCTCACGTCTGCGTCGGTTGCCATGGCGCACACACAGCTCTAAGCCATTTACACCGTGCCCACCACTAAGCCAGTTAAGCCAAGTCCTCTGTGCTCACTCAGGCCTCACCACAGTGCTATGACCAAGTCACCGTGGTCCTGTGTCAGTGACAGAAACTGAGGCCCCGAGAGTGAGCAACCTGCACACGGGTCACACGGCACCCGAGTGCCACCCCGTCAAAAACCTCGTCCCTTCCCCATGTAGGCTTCCGAGCGTCCTGGAGACTTGCCCTCCTGCGACTGGGCTCCCCTGCCCAAGGCCCATGTGAAGTACACCCGCCCCCACGTTCTTTGCATAAACAGCCTTGGAGCACAGCAGAGGCGGCCTGTGTACTTCGACATGCCCCCCACACGGCCTGGGTTTGAAAGATTCCAACAGCCTGGTTTGTCTTTGTCTTCAGGAGGTGCCCTTTGTCCCAACTGGGTCTTCAGGATGGTCCCATGGAGCAAGGGCCTCGGAGGGGAGAGGGGAGAGGAGTCGGTGGAGGGAAGCAGGAGATAATGATCCCATCTCTCCCGCCCCTTCTCTTCTCTGCGTGTGCACTTCCGAGAGCAACTTGTGGGAAGGGAGTCCTGGGGGGTATTTCCCCCAGAGGGTCATGGAAAGAGGGCGAGACGCCCAGGCTGCGGCCAGCGTGGGCCCTTGGTGTTAAGGAGACCCAGCAGGTTTTCTCAGCATCGCGGTTGCCATTGTACTGGGCAGTGAGCTTGCGCCAGGTCTGCCCCCCGCCCTTCCTGCACACCCACGGGCTGAGCCGGCTCGCGTATGAAAGTTGTACCTGTGTACGAAGCAGGTGCTGTTGTCGTTTTAAGATGAGGGAACAGGCTCAGAGAGACGCGTAAGCTACCTGAGGTCAGTTAGCGGTTGTACAGAGCCTGCGCCCTGGCCACTGCCCTTCCTGCCCCTCTACAGGCCTCCTGTGGTCAGCCGGTGAGCCCAATGACTTGCCGCTGTCCAGGAAGACGGGCTCGGGCCAGCGCGACCATGCGACTGCCCTGGTCCCCTCCGTGCTGGCACTCCTTGGGTGTTTATGAAGGTTAGGGTCTGTGGCCTCTGTGCATGGAGAGGACAGGGTCGGGCTGGTCCCACCAGCGCTCTCCTCCCCGGGCAGAGCGGACATCCAGCCCTTTGCCCTGCACTTCCTGACTTCTTGTCCATATGCCTGCCGCGTGCCCCACTTCCCGTTGCCCAGCCTGGAGCGGGCACATGATTGGCACAGAGCCAGCCGGGCTGCACACAGAGCTGGAATTTCAGCAGCAGGGCCAAGGCTGAGCCCAGCGGGCCAGGGCCCTCCTGCAGCGGGTGTGAGGCCGAGGGGCTGGCGCCCCTCCCTCCGCGCCTGTGTGCCTCTTCTCCCGCCCCCTCCTCTTCTCCATCTGTCACCCTGCTCAGGCTACCCTTTTCCTTTTTGGGGGACTGGGAGTGGCGTCTGGGTGCTTTTGTCCCCCTCTTTTCGTCTGCTTCTATTTTCCCCAGCCTAAGCCTAGCCCTTCAGACTCACTCTGCAGACACGAGGCCCCCACCCCATCCGTGCTGTGGAAAGAAGCCCTAGGAAACCGTGTGGACAGCTGCAGAGCGGCCAGCCTGGGCGCGGGGCTGCAGTCAGCCCTTGCTGGAGGAGGTTCGAGTCTGCCTCTGTGTGTCACCAAAGCTGAATCCCAGAATGCCTCACGGGCTCCATGGCTTGGGGCTTTCTGGATTCTCACAGGCCCGTAGGAGTCAGGGGACTGGTAGGGAGATGGACGGACTTGTTCAGGTGCTAAACGAGGCAAATTCTTCAGTGGGAAGAGGAACTTTCTAACACCTACCATTGTCTACCCTTGGGTCAGAGAGGACAGGTCTTGAGCTTCCTAATCTGAAGGCATTGGTGCCTGGGGGAGATGCCCATGTCCTGTGGGTGATACAGGGGGGTTCCTGTCGTGAGCAGGAAGCCTTTGCCTGATGTCACCTCAGCTGCAGTGTGACCCGAGGTCCAGAGCATCCCAGGGAGTCATGCCAGGCTCTGGGGAAGGTTCCAGGTGGTTCTACAAAATTCCCAGACCCCACAGAGAGGACTGGTCCTTTTTTTGCCTTTCGCCTCCTGCTTTTCCGATTTCTCCATCCATCTTGGTGGGGCAAACCCTTTTGCTTCCTTTCTTTCTCCAAGGGTACTGGTAGGCCAGATCGGGTTCCAGAGTCCGGATCTAGCTGCCCAGGCCACTTTGGAGTTGGGGCCAGATGTGGTCAGCAGCTGCTCCAGGCCCACCACGTGCTAATCCACCCGCAGGGCAAAGGAGGATCTTGTGAAGTGGTGCAAATCCCCCAATTGGCCTCATCTAGCTTTGTCGGCCTCCGAGTCGGGGAGCGAAAACGGGGCCTTGCAAGTCAGCGACTCTGCAAATAGCTCCTGCTCTCCCCGCCAGCGAATGCCTCGTCCTTGCTGCTAGGAACACGTAAAAGGCAAACTCCGGGTCTCGGAGCCCAGGCAGGGGGCCGCGAGAGCAGCCCGGCAGGGGCAGGGGAGTGGAGCGGCCCCCTCTTCAACACAGCCGCTCTATCTTTATCTGTTTCATGTTTGGGGCTTCAGCATATGAGTCTATTTCTAGAACAGGGTCTGTAGCTCGAAAACCATCTGAAAATCACCATTCTATTTACTAGTGCATCTGCTGGGATTGGCCTCCTGGTCTCAGCTCATCTCGTGGGCCTGTGGCCTACGGGATTCACGCACTCCGACAGAAATAGAGGTCCATTTCTAGTCCTGGGCAAGCCGGGACGATGAACTAAAAGATGCCCACAGAAGGTTAAGTGGCAGGGGGTTCCCTCTTCCACGCAGGTGCCTACAGCCGTGCAGAGCAGGACTGGACCCTGCACCTTTCTGGGGGCTCTAGGCAGGGCTGCAGACATCCCGGCTGTGCAGGGCAGGGCTCCCCTCCCTGGCCTTTGGACAGCTCCAGGAACTTCTCACCCACCGGTTCCAATGGGGACAGAAAACCATCCTTGTGCCTTCAGCAAGCCAGGTGGCAGGAAGGGCCTCTGCCCACCCTGTACTCAGCTCTCAGCAGAGCAGCGAGGCCAGGACGCCCTCCCTGTGCCCAGCACAGGCGA
The DNA here is from genome assembly GCA_026018925.1 of Tupaia tana. Lineage (NCBI taxonomy): Eukaryota > Metazoa > Chordata > Mammalia > Scandentia > Tupaiidae > Tupaia > Tupaia tana. The sequence continues at coordinate 31,686,898 of JAKSZU010000015.1, forward strand.
GCAAGCAGGCCCCGTGTCGTTTGAGAGAGCTGTCCCGACGGTACGGACTTTCCCCTCCTCCCCCAGCAGATTGTCCAGCCCTAGTCCTCCCCTCGGCTCTTCGGATGCCTGACCTGGGGTGCTAGGTCTCAGGGGAGCCCAGGGGGCAGCTGTGGGCCCAGCTCAGCCACAGCTCTCTGCCCTGCCCTGCACGTGCCTGTGTGCTCCTGCAGCCAGGAGCCCTGCAGCCAGGCCCGTCCCTCCCGGCCTGCGGGCACAGGGGGATCACTCTGCCCCACCACTGCCAGGCAGCTCCCGCTGGGGATGAAGATGTCCGGGTGTGTGACAGAAAACCCCCTGTCTGACCCTGGGCCTTAACACCCCAGGAGCGCCAGCAGCACCTCTGACGGGCTCCTCCCCACTCCCCACCCAGCAGGCTCCAGTCAGAGACACTGGGGTTTGCCCTTGTCCGTGACCTCCAGAGGAAGGCAATCAGACAGGGATTTGGAAGGGAGATAACTCATCAAGGAGCCTGCCTGCTCCGCAGAGCATCAAATCAGCTGAGAAATAACAATTGTGTCACCCAAATTAACTCCGCATTCCCAGCCGGGCAGGAGTGGCCCCTGGAACTCCCCCTGTGGCTGAGCGGGAGCCCTGCCTGAGCCGTCTGGAGGCCTGGCTGCAACCTGGGGCATCTGGGCCTTCTACAAACCTCAGCCCCACCCACCCCGCCTCCACCTGCTGGCCCTCGCAGAGACGGAGCAGGGTGTAGGTTGGTGCCTTCCCGCGCTGTTCCAGAAAGGAGGCAGGGCCCAGCGCGGGCTGAGCAGCGCCCTCCGCCCTGGGCCAACTTTCCCAGCTGGGCTGCGGCGAGCACGGCGGAACGCTTGGGCGATGCTGCCCTCTAGTGGGGAGGAGCGGGAGGACCCGGCTCAGGGAAGCATGTGAAAACGAGCCACCTGGCAGGCGGGCTCTGCCCAGGTATTGGGGGCATCCTTTGGCCCCACAGGCACTGTCAGAAGAGGAGATTTTCCAACGCTCAGAGAAAGAGGAGAAGGCAGGACTTCTGGGCCCACTCCGACCTTTCCCCCACACCGTTTCTCCTCCCAAGCTAGTGGGGGAAGCCCTCTGGAAGTGGGATGAGTCTGGTGCTGCCTCTAAAACGCTGTGTGACCTTGAGGCAGTCGGTTCACCTCTCTGGGCCTCAGTCACCTGGAGTTTGTCCAGTTTGAACCTGTTGCCCTGGCCTCAGCCTTTCACAGCTTTCCCAAAAAATGTTCTTGACCAGTGAGCTATCACAGGGAAAGCTTGCAGAACTGAGGGTTCTGTGTGAATTTCTGAATGGGTCTGAATTTATCTACCCCTAAGAGGGGAAGTGGTTCATCCTGCATTCGAGCAAAGTTTATAAGCTTATTTTTAAAAACTTTGCTACAGGACACATGCGTTTGCCAGAGAGAGAGTGTAAGGGCAGTTAAGAAATCACCCCAGGGCCAGCAGGTTGTGTCGTGGTTAAGGGCACTGGACTCCCACATGGCCGATCCTGGTTCAAGCCCCGAACCAGGCAGCTTGCTTTTTCACTTAGCTTCTCTCACTCTGTCCCCCTCTGGTCAAATTAAAAGAGAGAGAGAGAGAGAGAGAGAGAGAGAGAGAGAGAGAGAGAGAGAGAGAGGAAGAAGGAAAGAAAGAAAAAGAAAGAAAATTAAAGAAAATTAAATCAAACAATTCCAAAAAAAAAAAAAAAAAAGAAAGAAAGAAAGAAAGAAAAGAAACCACCCCCAAAGGGAGTTGACTATGCTGTGTTCCCTTCTCCTCCATTCTCCTTTCAGGATTTTGGGCATGTACACGTACTTGCCCATCATGTTTTTCAAGCCACCAGGTCCGGGACTCGAACCACACAGTCAGCCACATGAAATCCAGCTGTCTTAATCACCATGCCACCTGCTGGCCCCATAAGTTCATTTTTTAGTAGCAGCAATAAGATGTTCTGAGAGGACTGTTGCTTATTCGAACATAGGTTAAAGATGTGCTGAGTTTAACACTTCGCTTTGTCAGTTTTAGCCTCCTTTATTCACATTTTTAAAATGAATGGTTTTCCATGAAAGTATTAACTCATTTCCACAGCTAAGAATCAAGGATGCCTGCCCTTCCTTCCTCAGATCACTACCCTTTGGTGGGGGCCAAAGTACCTACTGTCACCACCCACCACCAAAGCACAGACCTTGGTGACCCAGCGGCCATGTCATCTCCCATGGCCCCATTTAACAGGCAAACCTCCTCTCTCTCCCAGATCGCTGAGACCTATGCCTTCCTCCCGAGAGAGGCGGTGACCCGGTTCCTCATGAGCTGCACCGAGTGCCAGAAGAGGATGCACTTCAATTCCAACGGCCTGGAGCCCAAAGGTAGGGAGAAGGCCATGCTGAGGGGGCGGGGCCTGAGGTGGGGGCTTCCCGGGGGCAGACTGTGCCCCCAGGAACAGTCTGGCACAACCAGAAAGGCACGTGCCTGGTCACCGCCACCATTCTGAGGACCAGAGTGGTCCACGGTGCTGGTCAGAGTCCCACTTTGTTCTGATGAACTGTAAGTGTCAAGTGTCACCTAAAACATGAACAGCCCATTACCCCTGTCCGTCAGGGCCAGGCCAGCCTCTCTCACCCACCCTGGTTCCAGCTGGAAATGGCTGCCCCACCCCATTTTCGAAGCTGCCCGGTGCTGGCCCCAGGCCTCTCGCTCTGCTCTCCCTCTTCTCGGTGCAGGAGTGCAGGGCAGGGCCGGTCTGCTGTCTGAGGACAGAGGCACATCCCTCTGCACGCGCGTCCTCCCACCCTGCAGCCACGACACCCGCTTAGTGTTCATCCCCTCCCTGTGCGTGCCCGCGTGGTCTCTGGTCAGCAAGTGCATGGGGACTGATTGGAATGTAAAACGCCTGGGCTGGCAGGTGGCATGGTGGTTAAGGCGCTGGACTCTCACATAGCTCTCTGTGGTCGAGTCCCGGACCTGGTGGCCTGTTTCTCACATTCTCTTTCTGTCTCTCTCCTGCTGAACTGAAAAATAAATAAATAAATAAAATAATAATAATGCTGATGAATTAAAAAAAAAAAAAAAAAGAAAAGAACATACAATGTCTGGCATGCTCATGTCTGGCCAAAGTTGGCTCCTTAGGCCGATGCCTGTGACCTACAGCTCTGCCTCGGCCAGTCGAACTAGCAAGGACCCCACTTCCACACATGTACCCCCACACACCCCAACTCGAATATCCCCAGAGGCCTCCAGTAAACCCGAGGCCCCGTCCGCCTGTGGGTGGCTTTGGCTGGTGTGATTGCAGCTCTGCCTGGGGAGGTGGCACCTGGTGGGCACTTTATTGGGGTTGCGAGGCCTGCCTGGAGCGCCGCGCAGCTCCTGGTGTCTGGGCTGTGGAAGTGGCTGCGGTCAGTGGGTGTCTTACCTGAGGATGGAGCAGGCGCTGAAGGAGGGCCGGCGTGTACCCACATGTTGCTAATGCACCCACCGAGCCTGGGCAAGGCCAGAGCAACAAGGCCCCAGTAACGCGGCAGGGAGCTGGGGCACAGGCATCCAGTGGCGTTTTCCTGTCATTCAATTATCCTTGACAACACGAGCGACTCCTGACATGGGCCGACCCATGGCCGTTTGCTGAAGCACAGGCCGGGCCCAGGCAGTTCCCGCTCCCCACTGGTTCCGGTGTTAGGAGCAGCGCTCCGGGGCTGCACTGCGGGGGTTAGAGTGGCAGCTGTGCCACCCAAGTGCTGTGTGTCCTGGACAAGTGATTTCTCTCTGGGCCTCAGTCTGCTCCCCTGTGAAATGGGGCTGAGGATGGCTTTTCCCTCAGAGAGCCATGAGGGTTGAGTTAGTCCTGCCCTGGACACGGGCTGTCGAGCAGGAAATGAGCGGTGGCCGTGGCAGCTCCTGTGGCCACGCGATGCCGAGTGATGCTGCCCCACGTGGCTGGCCCTGGCTGACTCCTGGCACCTGCAGAGGGGCTGGGGCAGGCTTTCCCTGCCACGTTCCCCACCCTGCCAGGGCCTATGCTTGTGGGGGGTTGTGCCCTGGTGGCGGCTGTCTGGTTCCTGCCCCCCCCATCCGGCTGTCCGCTCCCAGTCCTGTCCTAATTGTTTCCATAGCAACTGGCGGAGTCAGAGGAGTCAGACAGAACTGCTCGCCTGGAGGGACAGGCGAGGCCGAGAGGCGCTGTCTGTGGGCTGCTCTGGGGTATCTGCAGGCTCCAGCTACTCTGCCTCGCTCTGTGTGCAATGGCGTGTGGAGGGTACTCTCACCCCCTCGCCGCCCACTGCATTCCCGTGGCTGCGAGGTCCCCCAGGGCCGCGGGCTCCACTCCGCATCTGTGGGCTTCTGTGTGGCCAGGAGGGCAGTGCCCTGTGCAGCAGCAGTCTGCCCCCCCTTCTCCCTCACTGCTACCACGTGCCCACACCGCAGGGACGAGGAGGGAGGGCTCGCACAGGCCAGGAGCTGCCTGGATGCAAACCAGCTCAGTGAGCTGTGCGGGAGCCTCCGTCCTGGGGCTTGCTCCAGGCAGGACGGAAGGTGGGCACCTTGCCCATCCTCGGGCATGATGCCACGTCTCCATCCCAGGTAGCAGAGCTTTCGTTGTAGGGAAAGGAGAAAACATCGATGCAGGAGGCAGCTGGGGCCTGGGGTCAAGCAGCTGGGAGTACAGCCCTGTTCCCTGCAGTGTGCCCGTCGCAAATTCGGGAACCTCTCTGAGCATCGACCTGCTCACAACGATTGCAGTTGCCCACTGCAATCCTCTGAGGTATTAGCCTGGTTTACAGCTGAGGAAACTGAGGTAAGGAGTGGTGAAATCACTCATTCGAGTTTTCCCAGGAGGCAGAAATGAGGGCAAGACAACAGATCTTTTCATCAGCAAGATGGAAGTAGCGGCTTCCTCTTGGGTGGGGAGGATGCAGCTGGATTGAACGGCCCAATATGTGGGGCACTTGGTACATGTTGGAGGCCCGGGGAGCAGCAGTCCCTGCCCCACTCGTCTCATTGGACCATGTGCTCAGACCCAAGACTGCCAGCGTCCAGTGGCCCCACTTGCAGGCTCTGCAAGGTGAGGTTGTAATGCACCCCAGCGAGCCAGGTCCACACGAGCCAGGTCCACACCCTGGATACAGTAACAGGGCAGGGCTTGGTTTCTGGGAGCTGCCAGAGGAGAGCGTTGGCATCTAAGAGGCCCCGTCTGCTAAATGGCCAGAGGCATTCGCCTCCTGGGCCACCCTCAGCGGTGAGCAGGAGCCTGGACAAGCTCTCTCTGGCTGCCTTGCCGGCCTGTCTGGGTGCATCTGTGCTTCTCACCAGGCCTGCCCTTCCTTCTCCTTCTCCCCCAACCTGACCCTGGCCCCAGAGGCAGGCCCCCTGTTCCTGTCCCAGGAAGCTGGGGAGGGGGACAGGGAACAGGATGGTGACGTTGGGGGGCTGCTGGGAGAATGCCTTGCTTCCTGGCCTCGTGCTAGAAAGGAAGGAAGGAGGCAGAGCAGCCTCCCGTGCTCAGCACTCGTCCCCACCAGTGTGGGCGCCTGGACAGCCCCGTGCCCTCCCCCAGTGCCAGGAGCATAAACAAAGGAGGCTGCAGAGGACCAGGAAGCCCGAGGATGGGAAATTCCAGGGCTTCCCGGCTCCACGCTCCTCTTGCAGCGGCCTCTGGACGCACCCAGGCTGGAGAGAGAATGAGAAGCGGGGGTGTCCTAGGAGCAGCCCCAGCTTCTGGGGAGAGGGACCTCTGGGGGCACGTCTCTTTTTACTCTGATGTGACACTGGATCGTTGCGTGGTTATCAGCTCGGGGTTGGCAACAGCAGCAATGGCGATCCTTCCTCAGCCAACAAGAGTCCGTGTCAGGGACACTCCTTCACAACCAGGCCCAGGCTCCTCTGCATGGTTTCCAAGGCCCCGCATGCCGGCCCCTCCAGATGCCTCCTCCTGTCCATCCCTAGCATGAGCCCATTCCAGCCTGTTCCTTGCCCCTGCAGAGCCTGTCCTGTGCTCACCTCTCCGACTCTCCTACTTGCTGTGTGACTGTGGGAAGGCTGTGTAGCCTCTCTGTGCTGTTGCCTCACCTGTGAGATGGGGCTACCGTTACTAGCACCTACCTCCTGGGGCTCTTGGGAGCATCAAGTAAACACTTGGTGAGAGCTCAGGAGCTGTTAGCTGAGCAGCTGGACCCGAGTCCTGCTCAGATCCTCTTTACAAGGTCTTCGCGAGGCTTTCCTGAGCAACTCTCAGGCCCTCCTGGTTCTCCAGCCTCTGAGCTCTAATGGACTGACAGCAGTCCCCTCTGCTCGTTCGCTCTCCTGACCCTGGGGCCTGCGCCCTGCACAAGCTCCCTACCACTCCCACTGGGATGCACGCTCATCACTGCTTCTCGATGACCTGCCAAAAAGGATCCTCTTCCTGGGGAGGAGATTCCAGCCTGGGATGTCTGTTCTCAGTCTGAACTCGGGGCTGGCTGGTCTCGTGGCTGCTCTGTGCCAGGCTCTCCTTCATGCATCTCTCGATGCCCAGCCCTGCCTGGGCAATCACACCCTTCCTGCCAGCACCCCGGAGCTACGGTGGGCTCCCGCCCGAGGAGTCTCCTGACCATAGGGGAAAGCCCTTGAGGATCACCCCTGTGTGCTGCCTGGAGAAAACGGGCCGCTGACTGCCGTGGTCGAAATCTGTGTCAATTGATGCGTGCCACCGGCGCCTGGCTGTGCGGTCAGTGCTGGGCGTGGCTTGGGCAGAGCTTTTACGTCATCAATGACTTTCCAGGCCGTGTCAAACCAGGTCGAGAGCATGGGCTGGTTTCACTCTGCATTGGCAAAGAGCTGTTGCGCCATTTCTCTGGGTGTCCTTCTGCCTCTTGTCCCAGCAGCCTGCTGGATGACGTAGACTCCAGGACCCCTGCTAGCTCCTGACTGGCCCCGTCCGTGGTGGCAGCGTCCAAGTGGCCATGGATTATTTGCAGTGGCTTGAGCATGGCCGCTGGGTGTGTTGGCCATAGCAAGGACTCGGCTTGTCTCAGCAGAGCGCAAAAACCCACTTCTTCCTCAGGGGCAGGTTAATTCCCCCAACTCCCCTGTCCTGGCATTTGTCTCCCTGTGAGTTCTGACTCAGGGGAGCCCCCACCAGCCCCTGCTCCCTCTCTCCTTCCCACTCAGCGGGTTCTTCTGGTGTGCACCCACTCATCTCGTCTAGGACACGTGGGCTCCCCACTACCCAAAACCCTGCCCGCTTCCCTCGCTGTGACGTGACTGAGCTCTGACCTCCCACCCTGGCTCCTTGGCTCACTTCCCCACGCAGAAGCCCCCCTGCCCACTGAGGTGCTGCCCCCAACAGCACTCTCCCTGCTGGGCCCGCGGAATCCATCATTTCACCTCATACCAGCACAGGGTGTTCTCGACAGATCCGTATGTTTGTCCAGGGCATCCCCAGGATGCCTGCCTTCCTCCTCCTGAGCCCTCCTCGCCCACCTCCAGGCATGGCGGTGGATTCTGGGAGCATCCATGGAGATGCCAAGAGGGCACAGGCCTAGGAGACGCGCCTCTGCCCTCCCACGAGTGCCCTCCTAGCCATCGTTCTCTGATGCCGTGCCGGAACTGCCTTATTACCAGTACGTTCTGGTCAGCAATGATGGCGTTTTGTGAAGGACACGGGGACTATCAGTGAGAACCTCTCCATGGGCCACCAAGCACAGTCACCGTAGGCCCCCCATGAGGCCTTGACGGGGTGGGAGGGCTTCCCATGGACCGTGGAACTTAACAGCTTCTCACCCGACATCTTGGCCTTCGAGGAAACGAAACGGAAATGGCCAGATTCTGTCTGAGGAGCCATGCTCTGAAAACAGGAACTGCGCCGTTCTTAAACAACACGGCTCAGCGTGGCCACTGGCTGTCTGTCTGACCTGGTGCAGCCAACCGATCTATGGGGGGGCCTCAAGGCCCAGGAAGTCAGGTCCAGGCCGACGGTGGGACGGCAAGGAGAAGAGGGTGCATGTTAGGTTCCCAGCGCAGCAGGCCTCTGTGCCGAAGGGGCACGTGTGTCAGTGTTGGAGAATCCCTGCCACCCAACCAAGAGGAGTTCTCTTTAGAAAGGAGCGACGGGGTAGTCCCTTTCAAGCCAGTTGTTGAGACATCGTATGGGTGACATTTACCTCTTCCTCAAAACGCAAGCAGATCAATCCATGTGTGACAAGATATCTTGACACAGCAAAGTTCTGCATTTTTATAAAACATGAGAAAAGATGTTATTTCAGCAGGAGCGCACAGCCTCAAAATGGGGCCCTGGTCCTCTGGGCCTGTTGTGTTTGGGGTCCCTGTTTTATGCAGACCTGGTTTTATCCTTGCAACACTGGAATTTCCCCTGTACTTTTTGGGTATCGTCACTCCCCACCCCCCATGTTTCCAAAGGCTTCCCTCCACCCCCTTTTTTTTTTTGGAGAGGTTTTTGCTATAGGGCGCGTGCGTTCTCCAGACAGACAGAGAGAGACATAGAGACAGAAAGTGAGAAATCACCCCCCAGGGGGGATGGCCACGCCGCAATCCCTTCTCCTCCATTCTCCTCTCGGGGTCTTGGGCATGCACGCACACGCGCCCAGCGTGAGTTTTAAGCCACCGGGTCCGGGACACAACCCGTGGTCGACTACGTGGGAGTCCAGCGACAACTGCTGGTTCCCGCCTCCCCCTTTTTTTAATCAAAGAATTACTTTATTGAACTTTATTCGTTTTATTTATTTATTTGTTTTTTGAGAGGTTTTTGCTATAGGGTGCATGCACTCGCCAGAAAGACAGAGAGAGACAGAGAGAAATCACCCCCTGGGGGGATGGCCACACCGCAATCCCTTCACCTCCATTCTCCTCTCGGGATCTTGGGCACGCATGCACACGCGCCTGGTGTGAGTTTAAGCCACTGGGTCTATGCCTGGGAGTCCAGCAACATAGCCATTACACCAACTGCTGGTTCCTTATTTATTTATTTTAATTTGACTAGAGAGGGACAGAGTAAGTGAGAGAGAGAGAGAAAGAAAGTGAGAATGCAAGCCACCAGATCCAGGACTCAAACTGCAGGCAGCCATGTGGGGTGTCCAGTGCCCCAGACTACCATGCCACCTATCAGCCTCCTCCCCCTCTTTTTTAATTGTGGTAAAATTTGCCATTTTAATAATTTAAAAAAAATTTTATTATTTTATTTATTCACTCATTTATTTTAATTTGACCAGAGAGAGAGAGAAAGAGCGAGAGAGGAAGCCACCAGGTCTGGGACTCGAACCATGGTTGGCCATGTGGGAGTGTCCAGCACCTTAACCACCACGCCACCTGCTGGCCCCATCATTTTAATCATTTTTAATTGCATTTTTTTTGTTGTTTTGGAGAGACTTTTTTGCTTCAGGGCATGTGTGCTCACTGGATAGAGAGACAGAGACAGAGAGACAGAAAGCAAGAAATCACCCCCAGGGAGAGATAGCCACACTGCAGTCCCTTCTCCTCCATTCTCTTGGGATCCTGGGCATGCACGCACACACACCTGGTGTGAGTTTTAAGTCACCAGGTCGAATACTCGAACCGTGGTCAACTATGTGGGAGTCCAGTGATGTGACCATTATGCCATCTGCTGGTCCCTAATTGCACCATTTTTAAGGCATCAGTTATAGTCATACTCTTGAGCAACCACCACTACCATCTATTTCCAAAACGTTTTTATCACTCCAAACAGGAACCTTGCTCCCATTAAGCAATAACTTCCCATCCCACCCCGGACCCCTGCTCACCTCTTTCTACTTTCGGTCCCTTAATTTGCCTACCCTAGACATTTCATGTCAGTGGAATCACGTGGCATTTGCCCTTGCCTGTCCGCCCCCTTTCACTTGGCACAGTGCTCTCAAGGTTGCAGGGGCCTTTACGCTTGGGCTCTGGCCCTGGAGGGCAGATACAGCCAATCAGCCTCCATACCCTCTGCATTATCCTCTTGTCACCTACCTCCTCTTCAACCTGTCTCTTGGGCATGACCGTAACAGGGCAGGGCAGGCTTCGGCTAGTCTGGAATTTACCCCCACTTCTTTCTCACACTTCTCAAATCCCAGAGGGACTTTTTTTTTTTTTACTTAAAGGCTTGAGGTGAGATTAACCTAGCCTGAAATCTTGGAGTCAGGAGGAAGCCAGAAAGTGAGTGAATGAGATTATTCCCTGGACAGTTTGGCCGGGGGTTTTAAGAATCATCAAATATTACTGCCTTTGGATCCATGAGTTTGATTTCTTGGAATCTGCTTGTAAGAAGGAGATCAGGGAGCTGGTGAGTGGTGTGGCGGTTGAGGGGCTGGACTCCCACATCGCCGACCACAGTCTGGTCCCAGACCTGGTGGCTTGCTTTCTTGCTTTTCCTCTCTCTCTCTTGTCAAATTAAAATAATAATAATAATAATAAATAAAACTAAATGAAGTAATTCTTTAAAAAAAAAGAAAAAAAAGGAAAAGATCAGAAGTGCAGACGAGTATTTATACACGAAGATATTCCCTATGGTGGTGTCTATAGAAGCCTTGATATAAAACAGCTTAAATAGCCCATCATGAAGGAATAACTTAAAGCAAATTATGGTAAAATATAACGTGGCCATAAAAATTACATTTGCAAAACAAAGCAAGATTTTTTTTAAGAAAGAGAGATTTTTGCTATAGGGCATGTGCATTCCCCAGAGAGACAGAAATCAAGAAATCACCCCCTGAGGATGGCCATGCCCGGAATTCCTTCTCCTCCATTCTCCTCTCAGGGCTTTGGGCACACACAGACACACAGACACACAGACACACACACACACCTGGTGTGTTTTAAGATGCTGGGTCTGAGACTAGAACTGTGGGTCAACTACATGGGAGTCCAGCCATCTGCTGGTTCCCAAAACTAGATGGTGAGGGAAATGCCTGTGACCAAATGTAAAATGAAATTTAAAAAACCTTTTTTTTTTTTTTTTTTTGAGAGGTTTTTGCTATAGGGCGCGTGCGCTTGCCAGAAAGACAGAGACAGAGAGACAGAAAGCTAGAAATCACCCCCCCAGGGGGGATGGCCACACCACAATCCTTTCTCCTCCATTCTCCTCTTGGGATCTTGGGCACGCACACACACACGCCTGATGTGAGTTTAAGCCACCAGGTCTGGGACTCGAACTATGGGTGACTGTACGGGAGTCCGGCGACATAGCCATTACACCAACTGCTGGTCCCTAAAAAACCTATTTTTTTTTTTTTTAAAGCAGAGTATAATTCTCTGTATGTATTATGATATCAAGTATGTAAAGAAAAAAATCACAGGGGAAAAAGATAAACAAAAGCATATGCCAAGCTACTTGATAGAATTATGCTTAAAATTTTTTCTTTATATCTTTCTGCACTTCGCAAATTCTCTACAAAGAGAACATGCATTACTTTGATCTTCGAGACAACAAAGTAATAAATGGGAAGAATAATGCTCCTCTGCACGTGATTAAGGAGGATCTAGAATTTGGAGGGCTGGGGCAGACCTGTGAGCCATATGGGACTTAGGGGTGATTTTGTGGGGGATGCTCTTGGGCCAGGAGGTGGGATGGGGTACAGTGGCACATGCCCTCCAAAAAGAGACTGATTCAGACCAGGGCTGAAAACTTGCGTGCCTTCTAGGGCCGAGCAGGTGTCATGATTGAGCAGAAGTGTGTAATCCGATAAGTGAAGGAGACCACAGCAAAATGCACAGCTCATGCCCTGCCTAACAGCAGCAGGGGCCGCTGGGCTGGCAGCTGTTACCTGCCCTTGCACATCCGGCCTTATGTGGCCAGACCTTTTTTTTGGTTTTGCCATAGTGCTTGTGTGCTCGCTGGAGAGAGGGAGAAATCACAACCCCACACCACAATCCCATCTCCTTCAGTCTCTTGGGACTTTGGGCATTCACGAACATGCTACCAGTGTGATTTTCAAGCTGCCAGGTCTGGGACTCAAACCATGATCAATCATGTGGAAATCCAGCACCTTAACCACCATGCCACCTGCTGGTCCCTCTTTTATTTTTAAAATTTTACTATAGGGCATGTGTACTTGCCAGAGACACAGAGGACAGAGAGAGAGAGAGAGAGGGTGGGACCAGCAGGTGGCGTGGTAGTTAAGGTGTTGGACATTCCCACATAGCTAACTATGGTTCAAGTCCTGGATCTGGTGGCTTTCTCTCTCTCTCTCTCTCTCTCTCTCTCTCTCTCTCTCTCTCTCTCTCTCTAGTTAAATTAAAATAAATGAATGGATAAATAAAAATTAAGTAATTTTTTTAAAAAGTGGGTTGTGAGAAAGCCCCTTCCAGGGGGAATGGCCATACCACAATCCCTTCTCCTTTGTTCTTCTCTCAGGACTTTGAGCATGCATGTACGTTCACCCAAGCATGTTTCTCATGGACCACCAGGTCCAAGACTTGAACTTCTTGGGCAGCCACATGGGACCCAGCCACCTTAACCTCCATGCCACCTGACTGGCCCTAGACCTTTCTTTCTTTCTTTTTTCTTTTTAAAGAAGCCAAAAGTCCTTATTTTTTTTAACATATAAAATCTTTCTTTTTCAAAATTTTATTTATTCCGTGAGCGAGCAAGACAGAGAATAGCACTCCCACAGGGCCTGGGTGCACCCCTAGCCTCAGCCAGATCATGGGCACACCTGTGCCTACTGTACTCAGGGAGGGCTCCAGGTGCGAACCTGAAACCTTCCCCAGTGGAATTGCCTCTTGGATGTTGTGTTTTACTGCAGTGTGTCACATTGCCACCTCCAGGACCTCTCATATGAACGCTCTTGAACACTGTCACCCAGCTAAAAAATATTTTCGGTCCCCATTCATGGGCTAGATGTGGTAGATAAGCCACCAGTCTGTGACCTGTGGCCTGTTTGTGTTCAGAGGTGGCTCGGTCGTCCGTGGGTTCTGTGTTGAATTCTCCATGTGGGGGACAGGCCCGCAGCCCAGACTGAAAGGGGTTTCCTTTGTTTTCTCTGCCAGAAAACGAGCCTCCATCTCCTCTGGTCTCCGGGATTATTGATTACAACATGCCCCTCACCTCCACGTACCTGAAACAGATGAAGCTGCGGGTGATGAATTCCCAGGAGCAGGTAAGGCCGCGTCTCCCGCGCCCCGCCCGGAGGCGTCCCGACTTGCCCAGTTGTGGCTGATTCTGTCCAAGACTTCGGGCCTGAGTAAACACACTGGAAATCAAAGAGGCCCTTATCTGGCTATCTGGGCCGGCAGTCCAGGCGGAGAGGGGAGGGGAAAATGTGCTCCTCGTTAGAGGGTCTGCTGGGCACACAGCCCTGGCGGGTCTTCAGAGAAACCCCGGAAGCTCAGGCTTCACAGAACTTTCCCCAAGGGCAGGGCCCAGGGAGGGGTGGGCAAGAGCCTCAGACCTTGACTCTGGGTGGTTCTCTGTCTGCCCTGCCCTTCGCCTGCCGCGTCACTCATCTCCTTTCCCCAGGGAGGCAAGCGAGAGGCCCTGGCTGCCTGCCTGTGGCCTCTGTCACTCTTGGGGCCCAGACAGTCCAGGAGGATGGGCCTTGGAGGGTGGCCCGGGCAAGATAAGGCCCTGGGGCCCCCTGGCTGCCCAAGACTCCCCAGCTGTGGTTTGCCAAGGGCTGTCAGGCACCATGGAAACAGGCTGTGAAAAGAAAAGCCCTGTTGCTGCCTCCCTGCACGGTCCGCCCTTTAACCCGTAACAAAGCGAGGAGCTTGTCTTTCAAGGAAGCCCTGGGAGAGTGCCACCCCCTCCCTCTGCCACTGCCCAGAACCAGGGCAGTAGTTTTTCACCTCTGGCTTCAAGCTTCCTCATCTCCTATGACATCTGAACCCACAGTGTCCTCGCGGCCTGACTAGGGGAATGGGCTCTTTCTCTCCCCTTGAAAGACAGGTCAGAACTCGAGTCTGACTCCCAGCCCTGGGCACCAGCTGTCCTCACATGGGTGTCCTTGACAACTCCGGCATGTGTGCTCTGAGGGGTGATGGCTCTGTGGCAAGGGAGCAGGGCATTTTCAGGTCGCACCCCGCTACCCAGCCTGAGGATCTGAACTAGGTGGCGTGACCGTCCTGAGCCGTGCACGGCCTAAAGGGGAGCGGTGGTGAGTCTGCCCTCCCCTGGCACAGCGGTGGTGTGCCAGGCCCCCAGGGGTCGGGGAAGCAGACACTGCTCTGGGAGGTAGAACTGCGTCTCCATGGCTCTCTGGTCTTCTCATGTGAGTGCCTGCTCTGTGCTGGTGCATCCCCAAGCAACTTCGCACATCACCGGCATCTCAGTGGGCAACACAGGCTGGGCTTGGGTTTCCAGCCGACAAAGGCCGAGTCGGTTTTCCTGCAGTGACGTCGGTAATGAGGGTGTTGCTGTCGTAAATAGCACGAGATCTCAACAGACGTGCAGATTCGCTGTTCGAGCTCCTCTGACTCAGGAGTGCCCCCTTATCCACAGGGGCTACGTTCCAAGACCCCAAGTGGATGCCTGGGATGGCAGCTAGTACCACACCCTGTACATACTGTGTTTTTCCTACACACTTGTACTTACCCGTGATAAACGTTAACGTATACATCAGGCACAGCAGATTAACAGCAACTGATACTAGAATAGGACAGCTATAACAATATTTTATAATAAAAGCAAAGAATGTGGCCTCTCCGTTGCTCAAAATACCGTATTGTACTGCAGTCACCTATTTGGGGACCACAGTTCAGGGTGGTTAGCGGACACTATGGAAAGCGAAGCCGCGGATGGGGGGGACTGTTGTACTGAAGAGTGGCCGGTGGCCTTTCTTCCTATAACCACACACCCTGTCACCTGGCAGCAACACATTCTCATCGCTGCTCTCATCTGTGACCACAAAGAGTGGGACCCAGGGAGGCCCCCATGAACAGCCAAGAAATACGACCACACCATTCTGTATCTCCTCCAGAAGGGCCCTGAGTCCGGGTCACTGCTAGGACCTGCAGTGGCCAGCGTCACACGCACTGTGACCCCTCCTCAGCGGACCCTGTCACGTGTGAGTCAGTTCAAGATTCTAAGTGTTTCACCTGTGCAAGCGGGAGAGGGGGGATAAAAACTTCAGGTGCCTTCAGAAGGACTCATTCATTCCAAAAGTCTTCGTGGAACCCTATTCTGCGTGCCGGGCACTGGGGGTAAGCACAAACCTGGTCTTCTATGACAGTCGCTAACAAAAAAATCCGCACAAATGCTCAGCTATGATAGATGGCGATGAGTGATTGAGGGAAGCGATGAATCAGGTGTCACGGGTGGTTGTGACAAGGGTCATGCAGGGCCCATGATGCTGTGGGTACTTGTTGGGGGATTTAGAAGACTGAGGCAGGGGTTTAGGGAAGGTTGGCCTCAGACAGGGATGCCTCTGCTGAGACAGGGCTCTGAAGGGAAGAGAGTTCCAGGCTGAAGGAGCAGCCCGTGCAAAGGCCCTGTGGCTCAAGGGAGGACCGGCCCTGTGAGAGACCTGAGGGCAGAGAATGTGTGGAGTTCCGGTGTCAAGGACAAAGGGGAGAAGCACACACAGAGGCACCTGCTGGGTGTCTGTGAACGAACCAAAGTCGATGAAATGAGATGGATAAACTGCTGTGACAAGGGTCGGGCTTCTCCCAAAGGAAGGGATCCTGCGGGAGGGTGTTTTTCCCTGGGTGCTCTGGGAGTCCAGCTGGGGCTGGGGTGGCCTCAGCTTCCAGCGGGGTTGGGTGCTCCTTCTTCGCCTCTGTTCATAGGTCCCCAGATGAACCCCCACCCCACCCCACTTCTCCTGTGTGCCGCAGGAGATCAAAGTGCAGACCTGTGTGCACCCCCTGGCAGCTGAGGCAGCACCCCACCCCATGCCCAGGGCCTTTCATCTGCCAGTCTCCAGCACTCCACACGCAGCAATGAGCGCTCAAGGCCTCAACCTCTTAGGCAGTGCCGTCGTCCCTGTTTTATGGCTGGGCGCTCGTGGAAACGAGAACTCACATTGCTCGCCAGGTTATTTATCTGCAGCAGCTAGAAAGGGCCAAGGACCCAGAAATCTTTGATTCTTCAGCTTGAGTTGGAACTAAAAATATATATGCTTGAAGAGTTGCTTCTTTCCTATACAGCAAAGGCAGAGCAAGGCTCCCCCTGGGGTGGGTGAATACCCTCCCCTTCAAACAGCTCTCTCTCCCAAGACAAGGCTTTGAACGTGGAGTCGTTCCACCAATCTTACCACACGATGCCAATAGAGGACACCTGTAGTGTTTACAAATCACTAGTGCAGGCTACGTGGAAAATAAAGCCATTCTAACATGCCTGGGGACCGGGAAAAAAGGGTATCATAAGTGGCATGGTGGTTGAGGGGCTAGAATCCCACGTGGCCAATCATGGTTTAAGTCTTAGACCTGGCATCTTGCTTTCTCACTTTCTCTCTCTCTCTCTCTCGTTCTCTCTCTCTCTGGTCAAATGAAATAATAAATAAATAAATAAATCTTTTTCAAATTAATTAAAAAAAATAAATGCTGAACAAAGCTCTGTATCTAAAAAGTGGGTGGGTTGTGGGTGAGAAAAATCCCAATAGTTCTATTTTTTTTTTTCAATATTACACATCTATCCAGGAGACAAATGATGAGCCAAGTATTGGCTTGTGGGAAAAGTCATACTGCATTTTTGCATAAAGGACCACGTCGTGAGTTTGCTGACAACCCGGTACAATATTTCCCCCACTTTGCTTTGATCAGACAATGTACAGGTGGTGAGATTTCCTTAAGGGTCAGAAAGAATTATATTCCATGTCGTCCAGATTAAAATGCCAGGAGATAAGCCCTTCTCAGAGAGGGCATTAGGTAATATGAAGACCCAGTGTCAACATTCCCTCAAAAAGATTCTTCTTGAGGTTCCATTCAATGGGGCAAATACTGACAGCATCTTCACATGCAAGGCGCCGCAGGGTTAAGTCCCACCCTCTCGAGACCTCCATCCTAAACTGTAGACCCTGGGAGTTATCTTTGAAGTGGTCTCATTGAGCTGAAAATAGGGGAATGTAGCCTGATACGAGATGTTTTTCTTTATTTAAGAAAACTCTCACAAAGTCATAAAACTGAGGCTAGATAGTGACATGGCACAAGACTGCAAGGCTGACCCTCATGGGAAGGTTCTAAGTTCAAGTCTGGAGACTTCCCTAAGTATCCTGGGCATATGTGTGCTGGTGACCGGGGGAGGACTCGTACATCAGCGGTGCTGTCTTTTTTTCTCTCTGTTCCTCTTATTAATGGAAGAAATAAACTTAAAAAAAAATGTTTTAGAAAAATAGGAAACCGAAATCGCATGTAGTTGTACAGATAATGAATACATCTTCTTGAAGAGGACCAGGGAGGAAGATGCATGCAATGCGGGCGGCTCCAGAGAACGGTCTCTGGCACTCTGCTAAGAGGAGGGCCAGGCAAGGCACAGGCCGGGCCCTCTGGCTAGAGTCAGCCAGTGAACACCAACCCAGGCTGCTGGAATTTCAGGGCCCCGTCCAGGGGTGTGTGGAGGCATTGCTGGTTCTTCACGTGGCGGCTGGTTTTATTTCCTGCCTTTTGTTTTGTTTTTAAATTACACAAGGAACACATAACCTCAGTAGAGAAATCAGTAGCCAAAATGTAAAAATATGGTGACAGTAATCACTGTCTGTCATCCCCTCACTGAGGTCACTGTGAATATTTTGGTGTCCACCTTTCCTCACGTGCCATTTATAACCATTTATAACCTGCTTTGTCTTGCTTGCTAACTTCCCAAACCACTCTGAGTTTCTTTACCCTCTGGGTCTTGATGTTCCTACCTGGTTATATATTGGGTCATCTAGAAAGTCATAATGCATTTTTGCACGGAAAAGCCAAGAAAAATATGTCAACGTCTTTCCCAACACCCTCGTAGTTGTCTTGCCCTTCATCATACACACACTCGTTCTCTTGCACATTCGTGCATCTGTGCACACGGAGCCAGGCGGTCTTCTAGCCAAGGAGACAGTGGGGTACGGGGCCAAGTTCTTCCCCCCGGCTTTCCCAGTGGAGAGACAGAGACCAGGAAAACCTAAATCAGTGCCCTGGGGTCTGTAAGAAGAGCTCAGAGGACACTGGGAGGAGGGGAGAGGGAGTGAGCTGAGGTGGGTGTTGTTCCAGGCAGGATTACTACCTGGGCACCCGCTCTGTCCACCCTTTACCCCTCGCCGGCACAGCCCTGCCAGGTGGTGGACTCCCTTTACAGATCCGATCGCTGAGGCTCGGAAAGTTCCACATTTGCCCAAGGTCACATAACCACGAATCTGAATCAAATCCAGGCGTCCTCCGTCCCCGAACCTGTGCACCTGCCATGGGCTGGACCCTGTGTCTCCCAGCCTGACTGGACAAGGCCGTGCTCACTGGACTCAGGTCCAGTGAAGCAGGTGTGCCAACTGCCAGTGTCTGTCACACACATGTGTCACCCATGGGGTTTGTGTGGGAAGTGTCCTCGGCATAGATACCAGAGGGGCATGCCGGAGGGAGGGCTTTGTGTGGCCAGGGACCTGGGAGCCACCTTAAATACATGGGAAATGAGGAACTCGGCCAGGGGCCTTCGGGGCATCTCTCCTACCTTGCAGGGCCTTGTCTGCCACCTTATCCTGATCTCCCCTGAGGTGGCAGCCTGCACCAAGGCCAGGGGGCCGTGGAAATCGGGTGTGGGCGCAGAGCACTGGCCTGCATGCCTTCCTCTAACACGTGATTTATCTCAGGGAGGTGGAGGCTGGCAGCCATTCGGCTCAGCCCCCAACACAGCTCCTTTAGGTTCCAACCCCCAAGTCTGCATTCTGTCCGCGGGGAGACGGGCAGCACCTCCCTCCGCCTCCCCTCTCTGGAGCTCTGGG
Organism: Tupaia tana; assembly: GCA_026018925.1. Lineage (NCBI taxonomy): Eukaryota > Metazoa > Chordata > Mammalia > Scandentia > Tupaiidae > Tupaia > Tupaia tana. The sequence continues at coordinate 31,705,734 of JAKSZU010000015.1, forward strand.
AGCAGCGCTAATGTCCCGCTAATGGTTTTAATGGTCCTCATGGCAGCACGAAGGGCCCTCCATTGTCCAGCCCACGTGGCAGAGCTCTTCTTTGCCTCCATTAACCTCTGCCGCCCTGTCCTCTCCCAGTCTTTCCTGGCCCTGAATTCTCCCTGGGTCCTGCTGGCCGGCAGGAGAGGTAGACCTGCCTTCCTCAGGGCACATGTGTGGGACCCACAGGGTCCGTGGTCCCCACCCAGGGCTCTGGGGATTCCGATTATTGGCCCTTCTGCTCCTGAAAACGAGCCAGAGTGCGCAGCGCCCTGCACCGTCAGCCAGGATTCCAGCGCACCGCCCGCTCCGGTGCAAGCCAGAGCTCCAGAGCTCCCGGAGTCAGGCTGACAGTACCAGCGCCACCTACAGACTGGGTGACTGTGGGCAAGCTGCCCTAGCTCTGTGCTTCTTGTTCCTCCTTCCTTACTTGATGCTAATGCTAATGGCCCACACAAAGCGGGGCCAGCCGGTGGTGTGATGAGTGAATGGCTGGATCCCACGTGGCCGACTGCGAGATTGGAGTCCTGGGCCCGTCTGCTTGAAAAATCACGCGGGCATGTGTGTGTGCGTGCCCAAAGTCTCAAGAGGAGAATGGAGGAGCAGTGATTATGGTGTGCCCACCTGTCTGGGGGCGACTTCTCACTTTCTCTGTGTCTCTCTTTCTCTCTTTCTGGTGAGCACATGTGCCCTGCAGCAAATGGAAATAAAAATAACACAAAACACCATGGTGGGCACCTAGGAGTATGAAGGGAATCTTAGCAATCATTGCTGCAGCCACCGTGCTATTAACATTATGCACCATGGTGGCCAGCAGGTGGTATAGTGGTTAGGGTGCCAGACTCCCACATGGCTGACTGTGGTTCAAGTCCTGGCCTTGATGGCTTGCTTTCTCACTTTCCCTGTGTCTCTCTGTTCAAATTAAAAAATGATACTAATAAAATAATTCTTTAAAAAATATGCACCGTGGTTTAATGGACACATGCACGGCCTTGCACAGAAGATCAGGGCCATTGAGATGGATAAGACGATGTGGCTGCTGTCCAGGAGCTCTTAGCAGAGGGGACAAGACAGCCGCGGAGCTGTAACCAGGACAGACGGAGAAAGGAGGGGCTAGAAACCTGCCAGGCTGGTCAGGGGTTACTCGCTTATCTGTAAAATGGGATTTGGGATAGCAGGGCCGGGGAGGGATTCTGAGGGGCAGCAGCTGAATAGGACCTGGGGATGGGGGCCCCAGGCAGGGCCAGAGCCAGTCTGGGGCACAGAGGAGGGCAAGAGGCTCGGAGCAAGGGCCTTTGCTGGAAGCCAGGCTGACAGCTGCTGCCTGTCAACACTGGGGGTTTGGCAAGGAAGGGGAGCAGGGGCTTTCTCAGGCTCCAGCACCCTACGTGGGAAACTCTCCACATTCATTTTTCTTAGCAATGCTGGTAACTACAGGTAACATAAAATGTGCCATTTTAACATCTCGAGGTGTATCGTTCAGGGTCGCACAACCATCACCACCACTTCCCACTTCCAAATATTTGTCATCATCCTAAACAGAAACTCTGCACTCAGGAAGCAGGGATCCCTCCCCGTCCCCCAGCCCCTGGCATAACTCTTTCCTACTCTCTGTCTCTGAATCCGACTGTTGGCATCCATGGAATCACATCCCCCCCCCCCTTTATGTCTTGTTATGTTTTGTTTTGTTTTAGTTTGCTATAGGGTACATGCACTTACTGGAGACAGAGAGAGGGAAAATGAGAAAGCACCATCAGGGGAATGAGCACACCACAATCCCTTTCCCTCCATTCTCCTCTCAGGGTTTTGAGAATGCATGCACATGTGCCTGGCATGTTTCTCAAGCCACTGGGTCTAGGACTCAAACCTCGCCGTTGGCCATGTGCTTAACCACCATGCCTCCTGCTGGCCCAAACCACGTTTTGTTTATCCATTTGTCTGTTGATGGACATGGGAGTTGTTCCTTTTTTGAAACAACTTTTTAATCATTATCTTTGAGCCAGGTGTGGGGCAGGGAGAGAGGAAAGCAGAATCTGTCCCTTCTCCCTCTGAGCTCTTCTCCGTCTTTCTTTTCTCATGAACTCTCTCAACCTCCCCGTGCTCAGAAGGACCCCAGGAAAACAGGCAGTCTTAGAGGGGAAGCACAGTCCATGAGTCACAGCGGGAGCCTGTCACTTACTCCAGGAGCGCCTGACTCACAGGGTTCCTAATGCGAGGAGATCTCACCAGCGCTGACTTGGATCACTAGGTTTAGGAACCTGCTAGCTGTAATGATTTCCTTCTTCCCTTTCCCAGGCTGCCCTGCAGCTCAGGTGAGGTGAGAGTTCAGGGGAGAAGCAGCAGAATGGACACTTTGCCACATCTCCTGCTGAGCCTCTGCCTGTGTAACCTTTGCTGGTCTCTTAAGGAAGCAAAGACACTGATGTGTTTCTGTTTCTGTAAGGTTGAAGAATAATATCCATGGAACAGATAAAGAATGTAGAACTTTTTTTTTTTTTTTTTTTTTTGAGAGAGAGGTTTCTGCTATAGGGCACATGTGCTTGCCAGATAGAAACCAAAGCGAGAAATCACCCCCCAGGGGGCCTGGCCATGCTGTAATTCCTTCTTCTCCATTCTCTTCCTGGGATCTTGGGCACTCATGTTCACATGCCTGGCATGAGTTTTAAGCCACCAGGTCCAGGACTCGAACTGCAGTCAACTATATGGGAGTCCAACAATGTAACCATTACACCATCTGCTGGTCCCTAGAATGTAGAACTTTTAAAGCAGTAGAGAAAAGGAATACATCTTGATCAGTCCAGCAAGAGGGATCAAGGGGGGAAGAAAAGAAAACCAGCCCAGCCTTGTAACACAGTTGGCAGCAAACTGAAGTACAATACTGGAAGGTTGACAGGTTTGAATATCCTGCCTGCTCAGCCTCAAACACACTAGGCATGTGTGTGTGCCCAGATCCTGAAGAGTTGGAGGACTACGGAAAGGGAATTTCAGTGTAATGTGACCCTGTTGAAGATATTTTTTTCTGTCTCATGTGCATGGTCTCTATCATGAAATTTTTAAAGATGAAAAGCCACTAAAAAGAGAGATAATAAATAGAAACAAGCTAATAGGAACAAGACCAAGCACCAGCAAATCACAATAAATGTGAATGGGTTAAATTCTACTATGCAGAGTCAACAAGACTCAGACAGGCTTGTAGAATTTGTATTTATTTACTCAAGTTCATTTCTTTTATTCATTTTATGAGAGAAAGAGACAGAGATAGAGAAATACTCTCAACAGGCTCTTATCACACCACGATTTCCAATTCCGCTGCCTTCCACATGTGCTCCCACTATTCTCAAGTCAACCCAGGAACTGAAACCTCAGTCTTCCACATGGCTTACAGCATAGCAAAGTGGCTTCCTACCACCTGCAACACTGTGGCTGGACCAGGCACGCTTTTTTAGATGGTAAAATCCAACCAGTTGGTATTTACAGAAGCTGTTGTTTTTAATGACACACAAAGAAAATGAAAACAACGAAAGAGGGAATAGTGCCATTAATGTAAAATGGCTGAATGTTCAAGACAAAAAATAAAAACATTAAGTAGGACAAAGTGGAATATTTTATGATAACCAAAGGCATAGTTTCCCAGGAAGATTTCAGAGCCTCCTGACCTTGGAGGTCTGTCCTCGGGGGAGGTTGGGGAGGTCCGTTGGTCTGGTTGTACATAAAGAGTGCCTTATGCCTCACCATGAATGGCAGCAGCTTTCTTTTGCAGCCCTCAGCATATCTTTGCTAACATCAGTCTCTTTTTACTGTTGCAGTTTATGCTACTGTCTTACAATAGCCACTTCTCTAAAGCAGTCTTTCGACTTCAGGCATCTGTGTTTGCTCTCTGCAATAGATGGGGTGAATGCTATAACATTTAATGGGAATGTGGAGGTGGCTGCCTTAGCTGCCTAGATTTTAGTCCCCTGTTCTCTCTCCACTGGGTTCACCTGCTGAGGCTTGTAAAGAGACCACTTTTCCAGTTCCCAGCCTCCTGCCTTTCTTTCCTGCTGCCTGCCTTCCTGACCCCTGGCCTTGCTGGTCCCCACTGGCTTCCTTCTCCTCTTTTATATCTGGCCTCCTCTCAGACAACCTCAATAGGCCTCTGGGATCAGCCTTCCTGTTCCTTGTTACGTGGCTGAGCCACGGGGGCCCAGCCTGCCACCTTGAGAGAACAGGAAAAGCCTGGAATGCCATCAGCCACATTTTCAAGATCTGAGAACCTAGAGCCCAACCTTTTCCTGTCTCAGTAAATCCTTGGCACTGTGGAAGGTTTGTGCTGCAGCAAGAAAAACAAGAAGCAACTGAAATACTGACCTTGATCAAGGCTGCTGTTTGGATTTCTCTAGGCAGAGTGTGATCCTTGGAGCATTTCCACCGTGAGAGGACATGCAATTGGGTAGCTGCTGGCGGTCCTACCCTGCACCCCTCAGACTCTCTGCCATAGCCCTGGGCAGCTCACCCTCAGAAATAGCTTCTCAGCTGCAGGCCCTTATCTTTTTGTTGTTGTTTATTTGTATTCATTTTTATCATCAATTGAATATACTTTAAAAAATTGATCCTTTCTTCTCTTCCTCTCTCTCTTTCACATCTTCCATAAGCAGGATAGAGAGAGAGAAAGAGAGAGGGAGAGAGAGAACCTCCAACAGAGTCCTGACACCCCCAGCCTCAGCCAGCCCCAGATCATGGGCACACACATGCCTGACAAACTCAGGAAGTCTCCAGATGTGAACCTGGGACCTTCCCCTGTGGGTCAGCCTCCCACCACCGTCCAGCCCTAACTGAATACATCTTTTCACAAATCACATAGGAGAGTGGATGATGTGGGGGCGGGGGCTTAAACACACACACACACACACACACACACACACACAAGAAAACAGCAGACTCTGCCTTGACCTCCCCCCTTCAGTTTCTACTCCTGAGTGACAGCCTCTTTTTTCCCTTATCTTTTAGCTGTCTCTGCTGGTATTGGGTTGTTGGAGAAGTCATGACGTATTTTTCTATGCATCATGACTTCTCCAACAACCCAATATTTACATCCTAGTCTGACAACATTGCTTATATCACCAGTCCTGGACTTTTCAATTCAGACTTTTGTTGTTGTTTAATTATTTCTTACAGTAGAAGATAAAGTACACTTCTACAGTCTCTCATAAATACACTTACTATTTCTTCTTCCTCTGTCCCTCAGTGTAGCTATACTTCCCTACTTATATAAATCACCATTCATTATTTATATTATTATGACTGACTGTGCACATATTAGTCATAACTGACTCAATTAGCAAACTATGATTACATTTCCTTTTTTCTGATTGCCTGGAGTTAGTCATTGCCTCTTTTTTCCTATCCTTAGCCCTTTATATTTTGATCTTGCTCTATACTGTGTGTGTTTTGTCATTTTTCCTTTTTAAAGATTATTTAATTTTATTTATTATTATCATTATTTTTTAATTTTCTGCAGGGCACATGTGCTCACCAGGGAAAGGAAACAGAGAGAGAAAATTAGAAAACAAGCCACCAGGTCCAGGACTAGAACCATGACTAGCCGTGTGGGAGTCCAGTACCTTAACTACCATGACACCTGTTGGCCCTGTCATTTTCATTTTTATAGACTCAGATTTATCATTTTTTTTTCTTTAATATCTTCTGCATTTGAATCTTAGGAAGGCTAATATTAGTACTTTTATGGTTTTCTTTCTTTCTTTTTTTTTTAAATTTTGCCAGAGGGTGTGTGCACACTTGCCAGAGAGAGACAGAAACAGATACAGAGAGAGAGAGAAAGTGAGAAAGCAACCCTGGCCCCATGGAGGATGGTCATGCTGCAATCCCTTCTCCTCCACTTCTCCTTCCTTTAGAGATTTTGGGCATGCAAGCACAAACTCCAGGCATGTTTCTCAAGCCGTTGAGTCCAGGACTCTAACCACACGGTCAGCCCTGCAGGAATCCAGTGCCTTAACCTCTGTGTCACCTGCTGGCCCTGTTTTTGTTCTTGTTATTATTGTTGATTATTTTTAAAGAATTATTTAATTTTACTTGGGACCAGCAGGTGGCATGGTGGTTAAGGTGCTGGACAGTCCCACATGGTCAACCAGGGTTCAAGTCCTGGACCTGGTGGCTTGCTTTCTCACTTTCCTCTCTCTCTCTCTCTCTCTCTGTCTATCTCTGGTTAAATTAAAATGAATGAATGAATGAATGAATGAATGAATGAATAAATAAATAAATCTTTAAAAAAATAAAGAATTACTTAATTTTACTTATTATATTTTTTAATTGGATGAGAGAGAGAAAAAAAGAGCAAGCCATCAGGTCTAGAACTCAAGCCGCGATTGGCCATGTGGGAGTCCAGCACTTCAACCACCATACTACCTGCCAGCACTCCCCCCATTTTTATTTTTTTTTCTTTTACACTATCTGTGAGAACGGTTTTAAATTTACAGAAAAACTGAGAATATAGTAGAGTCCCACAGCGCCCCCCAACACACATAGTTCCCTTACTATTTTTTATATCATTTTATTTAGCTTTATTTATTTATTATTCATTTATTTATTTCAATTTGACTAGAGAGGGGTAGAGTGAGAGAGAGAGGGAGAGAGAAAGCAAGCCGCCAGGTTTGGGACTCGAACTGCAGTCGGCCATGTGGGAGTCCAGCACCCTTAACCACCAAGCCACCTGCCGGCCCCTAGTTCCCTTGCTATTAACATCTTACATAATATGATACATTCCTTATAATTAATGAACCAAAATGGATACATTATTATTAACTAAAGTGACAGTTTATATAAATTTCTGTAATTTTAACTTAATGTTCTTCTCTACCTAAATTTCCATCCGGGATACATTCCATTTAGCTGTCATGTCTCTTCAGGCTTCTCTGGGCTATGACAGTTTCTCAGACTTTCCTCATTTTTGATGACCTGGGCAATTTTGAAGAGTAACAGTGTCATGTATTTTACAAGATGGTTTTCTCAATCTAAAACATAACTTTTCAAGGGTTATTAGGACAGTGGCTACAGATGCAGAGTGCCATTTTCATGACATCGTATAAAGGGTACATTCTACGGATGTGGCTTGTCACTACCCATGTGGTCTTGATCACAGCTGGCTCTGATGATGTCTGTCAGGTGTCTTCAAAGTTATTCCTCGCCTCCTCTCCATACCGCACCCTTTGGAAGCCAGTTACCATGTGCTTCCCACAGCTCAAGAGTGGGGAGTTACAGTCTCAAGGAGGACCTGGGGGGAGGTCAAGTGCCTACATAAATTATTATTATTTTACTATTATTATTATTATTATTATTATTATTTTTAGAGATTTTTGCTATGGGGCGCATATGCTCATCTGAGAGATAGAGAGACAGAAAGTGAAAAATCCCTGGGAGGAAGGGCCATGCCACAATCCCTTCTCCTCCATTCTCCTTCTGGGATATTGGGCATGCACACATAGGTGTGAGTTCCAAGCCACCAGGTCTGGGACTCAAACCACAATCAACTACGTGGGAGTCTCGGACATTAACCACCACACCACCTACTGTTCCCTCCTACATAAATTATTTAAAATTCTTGTGCATGGGAGATTGGTCCCACTCTCCACATTCATTAATTTATTCAGTTATGTTTTTATATTAGTGTGAACTCACGACTGTTTCGTACTTTGGGTTATGATCTAATACCCCTTAATTCTTTCCTGATTGAATGGTTCCAGCTTTGGCCATCGGGATTTTGGGCATCCAAGCACACACGCCCAGTGTGATTTTTCAAGCCATTAGGTTTCATGGCTTGTGTACTCCTTTGACATATCCCCATCGATGTTTGGGGGCTTGTTTCTTGTTTTTTTTCAGTGCTTCTTCACCTGACACTGTAAGATACTTCAGGCTCAGCTTGAGTATTTCCTGCGCCAATCCTAGAAGCTGCCATTTCTCCAGGGAGGTCTGATTCCTTTCATTCAAGAATCAGGTGTTAGGTGTGCCTGTTGCTACTGGGGTGTCTTTATATTTTTTTTAGGTCTTCTCAGCTGATAGAACAAAAAAAAATAATATATATATATATATATATATATATATATATATATATACATGTTTTCACTTTCATTTTTTATACTTAATTATTATTATTATTATTGTTATTGTTATTATTTTAATTCACAGTAGAGGGGCCAGCAGATGGCGTGGTGGTTGGGGCACTGGACTCCCACATGGCCAAATGCAGTTTGAGCCCCAGACCTGGCAGCTTGCTTCCTCACTTTCCCTCTCTTTTTCTCCACTGATTTGAATTGTCATGTCATTTAAAACTTAATAAATTCTCACCCAAAACACATTCTATTTCTATTCAGTCCATTGGTGTCTTTAACTATTCATGTGCCAGCACCATACTGTTTTATAAAGTAATTTTTAAAAAAGAATTATTTATCACCATATTGTTTTAAGTATTAAGACTTCATAATGTGTCTTAATGTCTAGTAGGAATGATTCCACTCTCATTGGACATTGGACACCTTTTTAAGTTTCACTGGCTTGGAAAAAGATGTACTTTGAAAAAAAATGTTCAGGGACTAGCAGGTGGCATGGTGGTTAAGGGGCTGGACACTCCTACATGGCTGACCACAGTTCGAGTCCAAGATCTGGTGGCTTGCTTTCTCACTTTCCCTTTCTCTCTCTCTCTCTCTCTCTGGTCATATTAAAATAAATGAATGAGTAAATAAAATTAAATTTTAAAAATAATTCTTTTAAAAATTTCTAAAGAAAAACAAATGTTTCTTTAATGGCTAAAGCTGCATCCCCTTCTTGGTAGGGAGAAGTCCTGCAGATGCCCTGCTGATGTGATCATGGGAGCATTAGCGAAGGCGCTTTGACACAGGACTCTTCAATTGGTGTGACAAATAGGTAGATGCTGAACCAGGAGTACTGCGATCCCGGCATTGGAATTTGGGGGCTGTGACCGTCGACAGTCCAGAGTTCCCCATTCTTGTAAAGATGGTGTCCAGTGAAATATAGTGGAGTACTTCTAAACTCAGGAGTCAAATGGTTTGTCGGAATCCTCCTTTTTTTTTTTTTTTTTGGAGAGGTTTTCGCTATAGGGCGTGTGCGCTCGCCAGAAAGACAGAGAGAGACAGAGAGATAGAAAGCGAGAAATCACCCCCCAGGGGGGATGGCCACGCCACAATCCCTTCTCCTCCATTCTCCTCTCGGGATCTTGGGCACGCACGCACACGCGTCTGGCGTGAGTTTAAGCCACTGGGTCCGGGACGAGAACCGTGGTTGACTACGTGGGAGTCCAGCGACATAGCCATTACACTAACTGCTGGTCCCTCGGAATCCTCCTTTTTGAAAAGACAAAAAGAGGTCCAGGGGACCAGCAGTTGGTGTAATGGCTATGTCGTTGTACTCCCATGTAGTCGACTATGGTTCGAGTCCTGGACACGGTGGCTTAAACTCACGCCCGGTGCATGTGCGTGCATGCCCAAGATCCCGAGAGGAGAATGGAGAAGGGATTGCGGCGTGGCAATCCCCCCCCAGAAAGCAGGGTGATTTCTCGCTTTCTGTTTCTCCGTCTCTCTCTGTCTTTCTGGTGAGCGCGCACACCCTACAGCAAAAACCTCTCAAAAGAAAAAAAAAAAAAAAGTCACAGAAACCTCGTTGGTTGTCCAACATTTCTTTCTTTTTTTTTTTAGAATTATTTTTTGGGACCAGCAGTTAGCATAACTGTCTGTCTCTCTCTGACTCTCTGGCGAGTGCACGTGTCCTATAGCAAAAACCTCTCAAAAAAAAAAAAAAAAAGAATTATTTTATTTAACTTTATTCATTTATTTTAATTTGACCAGAGAGAGACAGAGCAAGAGTGGGGGTGGGGGGAGTAAGAAAGAAAGCTGCCAGGTCTGGGACTCTTAACTGTGGTTGGCCATGTGGGACTCCAGCATCTTTAACCACCACGCCACCTGCTGGTCCCACCAACATTCTTTGTTATAGGGCGTTATTATGTTATCGATATCTGTTATTGAACATGTCAGGGTGCTTGCTAGAAGCTTGCTGCTATTTCTAAATACTCATAGAGAAAAAAGCATTTTCACTGTTTTTCCAGGGCAGCTGGGGTGTAAAGGATCTGTATCTTCTCCTGCCTCCCTGAAGCTGTATGGGAAAGAAGTAGAAAACAACAAGGGTTGGCTCATAGCCTAGTGGTAAAGGGAACTGGATCCTACATGGCTGAGTGCACAGTTTGAATCCTGGCCACCCTCCAGGGTGGGTATATGTACTGGGTATAGACTCTGGGTATATGTGTGTGCATGCCCAAAATCCCAATAGGAGGGAGAGCAGGAAGAGAAGGGATTACAGAATGACCACGCCCCATTGGGGGTGCTCCCCCACCCCCCACCCCCGTCTCTCTCTGGCAAGCACACATGCTCTTGTTTTTAGAAGGGGAAACAACCAACATCCTGCTCAGACAGCCAGGGGCCTGCTGGAGTTAGTAGATCCCCCAGCCTGAATAGTCATTCTTCCCTGCAGCTCCTCAAGGCTCAGCCCCTTTCTGGGCTGCACCTGTGTCCACCCCCATACCTGTGAAGATGTCATGGTGGCCTTCCAGCTTCACTATCTGAGGGGCAAATGCACACAGCACCCGTAATTTACTGGTGGGAGCAGGAGAGCTGTCTGGTGCGTGAGCAGGAGTCCTGGGTGCGGCCTGGCCTCGGATGTTGTACCTGTGCTGAGAAAAGCCAGGAGCTGCTCCCCGGGCTTCTGCGAATGAGGAGGTGGCCGCTGTGTGTCTCAGAGTTCTTAACTGTAACCACCCAGCTCTGTCTCTAAGGACTAGAGAGATCCCGCAGGAAAGGAGGTGTCTTTCCGGGCTGGGCCAGGAAGGAGTGGCTGGAAATCTCCAGATGGTCACTGAACTGATGGCCGACCTCATGACCCCGACTCTGGGCCCAGCCTGCCTGAGACACAGAGGGGACTTGTGAGCTTGTGGCGACAACATCCTGTTTCGTTTTTGTTCTCTTACTGCTAAACTGCCCTAACTCCGCTTTTCAGGTGCCTCTTCCACCCAGACCTAGTGAGCTCTTTGGGGCAGCGTGCCTTCTCCAGCCCTCACTGCTTTCTGTGTCTCTGTGTTTTGAGGGTAAGACCTTGATGGCTTTGTGAACCTTCTGCCCCTGACTCTGAGCATTTCATGGTTGTGGCCCCACCCTGACTCCTGTCAGCCTGAGGGGTCCTCGTCCTGTGGAGCCCAGACAGGTCTGGTCACCCCGGCTGCAGCTCCCCAGACCTGACTGGCTCTGCAGTGGGTGGGTGGGCCTGGGCTTTGTAACCAGACCTGAGGATGGGGAGGGTTCAGACGCTCTAGCAGCTGACGTCTGGAGATCAATTAGAGATAATGGCTTTGGGTGGACTCGAAGAAGCTGGCCAAGCTTTTTCCTGGTTGTGATTGTGTTTACCTCATTAGTGGGCCTTTTCTTTTTTTTTTTTTTTCTTTTTGGAAGGCAGGAGGACACAGTGCTGAGCAGCGAGTCTGTGCTAGCTGCTTTGTTTTGCTGGGGTGACTGGGTGTGGATCCCCGCGGACCTGGAGCACCCCCACCCCCCGTTCAGACTAAGAGACGGACCCTCAGCTTCTGCTCACGGCCCACCCGCCCCTTGCTCTCCCCGAGACACTGTATTCTATGGTTTTAAAGAAATGCCCTCCTTTGTTCATCCAAAAATCATTCATGAGGGCCCTGCCTAGGTGGTGCAGTCCACAGCGTGCTGCACTAGTGTTGGAAGCCACATGGCTGATGGCGGGTTCAGATCCCCAGGTCAGCCTGAAAACAGGCCAGGCACGTGGGCATCCAAAGTCTCACGACCTGGAGGGCGGGGCAAGTGATCCTAGCATGACAAGGCCATTGAGGGTGCTTCGTTCTCCCTCTCTCTCCCTCTCCCTGTCATAATAAATGATTCTTTCATGAATTGAAATCAAATCATTTATTAGATCCCGACTGTGTGCTGGATGCCATTCTCAGCACGGAGGATGCAGCAGGGACTGAGACCGAGGAGGTGCCCATCCGCAGGGGCCCACAGGCTTGCAGATGACAAACAAGTCGATAAGGAAACAATAGGCCGAAGTGAGATATTTGGGCATGGAATTAAAAGAGAATAAGGTGATAGACTGCGAGGAAGCCTCCCCGAAGTGGTGGCATCTGAGCCAAGACCCGAATAATGAAAAGTGTCCAGCCTCGGGGAGATGAGGGGGGAAGGCTTCCTGGCAGAGGAGACAGGAAATGCAAAGGTCCCGGGGTAGGAACCGCAAGGCAGCAAGGTTGGAGGGAGGGAGGGAGGGAGGGAGGGATGTGCTTGGAACAGGACTGAGCCCTCACAGAGGACAGCTCTCACCCGGTACCCACACTGTGCGTGCCGTGGGAAGCCTCGTGGTGCGTCTTCTGCCAGAGGAGATCAGGGCCTTCACCAGATAAGAACAAGTGGAGGGGCCAACAGGTGGCGTGGTGGTTAAGGCGCTGGACACTCCTACATGGCCAGCCACCGTTCGAGTCCAGAACCTGGTGACTTGCTTTCTCACTTTTCCTCCGCGTGTGTGTGTGTGTCTTTCTCTGATCAAATTAAAATAAGTGAATGAATAAATAAAATTAAATAAATATTTCTTTTTAAAAGAAGAGAATAAGTGGGACCAGCAGTTAGCGTAATGGCTATGTCACTGGACTCCCACGTAGTCGACCGCGGTTCGAGTCCCGGACCCGGCGGCTTAAACTCACGCCGGGTGCGTGTGCGTGTGTGCCCAAGATCCCGAGAGGAGAATGGAGGAGAAGGGATTGCGGCATGGCCATCCCCCCTGGGGGGTGATTTCCTGCTTTCTATCTCTCTGTCTCTCTCTGTCTGTCTGGCGAGCACACGCGCCCTATAGCAAAAACCTCTCCAAAAAAAAAAGAAAAAAAAAAAAAAAAAAAGAAGAGAATAAGTAGAGTCACACACCTGTGAGAGAGTGCAGCAGCTCTGGTTCCAGGGTAGCGCTGGCCTGGCCAGCCGCTAACTTCATTTCCTGTGCTGTAGCTTCCCTGTCACTAGGACAGCAAGTCTGGCCAGACTCTGGCAGTCTCCAAATTTTGCTTTTTGACAGAGGGACCCCCCCCCCACAACTTCCTTCAAGGGATCATCTTCTGGGAAAGAAGTCCAGTGTCAGGGTCAGCAGACAGCAGACAGCAGACAGGCATGTCATTGGCAAAGCCAGCCAAGGAGCCCAGAGCTCACCCACCTGTCTCTGTCATCCCCAAGCAGCTCTTTCCTGCCTTCCTTCAGCAGCCCAATTACAGGGCCTGGATGGACCTCAGCTTTGGGCTGGGGTGCCTGAGACAGCTCGGGGGCGCTCTGCCCAGCGTGACCACAGTAGCCGCCTCAACAGAAATGACTAGCAGAGCCTGTGCCTTGCCAGCTCTGTGGTCATTTTTTAAAAAGTTGTTTATCTTCTTCTTGATAGAGAGTGTGCATGTGTGCGTGAGACAGAGAGAGAGGGAAGCTCTCTTGACAGGGTCTTGGCATACCACAGTCTCCTTCCCCTGGCCCTCTCGTTCATTAGTTTCTTCAGTGCCCTGTGTGTTTTCAAGCCAGCCTGGGAATCAGCCCCGTGGGGGGCCACATGCTTCCCACTGCAGTTCCCTTTGCCAGCAGATGCACCCGCAGGCTGGGCCCCCCAAGTGCTTTAAGGCTTGCATGTTTGGAATGGGCCTGAACACCTCAAGAAAAAGTCAGAGAGAAACAGCAGATCATCTTTAACCGGGGCACCACTGGCTGAGGAAGGGCCTGGGCTCACCATGTAGTAGCCTCAACCCGTTCCCTCCTGCAGAGTCTATTGGTAAACCTGATGCTTGTCTGCTCCCAAGAACCACAGCACACCCAGCAGGTGGTCAAACCCAGTAACCCCATGTCATCTGGAAAGAGTCAACACTAGAGAAAAGGCCACATAGATGGGGGGTGGGTAGAGGGAAGGTCCCTGCTGGGTGGTCCATCCACAGACAGGAGCCCCGTGAATCAGTCAGGAAGGCTTTTGACCATAAGCGCAAAAACCCTGCTGGTTATTTAATAAAACATAGTAGTTGTTTTGCTCCTGAAACAAGAAGAGCAGAAGAGCCACTGTTGGTTGATGTCTTTATGATGTTGACATTTTCCTCATGGTTGCAAGTTGGCTGCTATTGCTCCAACCATCTTGTCCACATTCAAAGCAAGAAAAAGATGGGAAAGGGTGGTACTAGCCTAGTTCAGCAAAGCAAAAACTTTGCCAGAAAGTTGCCGAAAGATTTTTGTTAATGTTTCCTTGGACAGAACGATGTCAAATGCCTCTCCCTCCACCAGCTGTAAAGGGGAGGCTGGGAAAGAAAGAATTTCAATTGGTTGACCCTATAGTCTAGTGGTAGGGAGAGCCAGACCCCATATGACCAGACCTGGCAGCTTGAAAAAATCCAGGTGCATGTGTGTGTGCCCCAAATCTCAGTAGGGTAGAGAAATAGAAGACAAGGAATTGTGGCATGACTGTGCCCCACCTGAGCAGGGGAAGGTGTCTTTTTCCTTTTCCCCTCTCTTTGTCTCTCAGTCTCTTTCTGGCAAGCACATGTGCCCTCTGGCAAAGAAAAAAACCCAGAATTTCCTTTTTCTACCCTCTGTAGTTGAGAATGATGAGACAGTGTTGATTTGGGTTACCAGGTAAGCTAGTCCTCAGCATTGCTGCGGCCTGGGTGCCATCAGCTGAACTTGGCCATGTCTTTAGGGTTAGGATGCCTAAGGCGTGGGCAGGGACAGTAATGTAAGGAAAGGTAAAAGTGAGAAAGTGGGGAGGAAGGGGGGGTCGGCAGGTGATGTGGTGGTTAAGGGCACTGGACTCCCACATGGCCAACTGCGGTTCAAGTCCTGGACCTGGCAGCTTGCTTCCTTACTTTCTCTCTCTTTCTGTCCTTCTCTGGTCAAATTAAAAATAAATACATAAATAAATCATATTAAACAAAATAATTCTTCAAAAAAAAAGTAAAAAAGAAGAAAAAGTGGGGAGGAAGGAGGAGAGAGGAGAGGGAGGTGAGGAGACGCAGGAACGCAGGAACGTGTATTGAGAGCCTTCTTGGTGCCAGGTACCTCCCAGACAGAGAATTCAACTTCTCACAAAGTGGGGAAACTGAGGCTTGGTTTCAGAAAGCTGAAGCAATTCTTCTGAAGCCGCAGAGCTAGGGAGAAAGAGAGCGCTGTTTCCTCCAACAGTAAGTAACGCTGACTTTCCCCAGGGAAGGGGGGAGAGGAGGGAGGAAAGAGCGAGTGATCTTCAGAGAAGGGGCAGGTTGAGGCCACCTGCAGCCCCACACCAGAGCTTTACGGGGGCAGGCTCAGGTCTGCTTAGCTCCCCACCACAGTCCCTCCATGCAGACCAGACCCTGGAACATAGCAGGGGCTCCGTAAATACTTGCCGACTGATGATGGTATTATTATTTTTATTTTTAAAAAATGATTTAATTTTATTATTATTGGTTTTCAGGAAAGTCATGACACATTTCTGTATAGAAAAATAAGTTATGACTTTCCTGACAACCTAATATTATT
This sequence comes from Tupaia tana, assembly GCA_026018925.1. NCBI lineage: Eukaryota > Metazoa > Chordata > Mammalia > Scandentia > Tupaiidae > Tupaia > Tupaia tana. Next base: position 31,721,348 of record JAKSZU010000015.1, read on the forward strand.
ATTATTTTTTTTCTTAATTTGACCAGAGAAAGAAAGGGAAAGTGAAAAAGCAAGCCATGAGGTCTGGGGCCAAGTGGGAGTCCAGCACCTGAAACACTATGCCACCTGCCGGCCGCTCACTGTCACCCGCCACTGTCGACATCACCGGGGGCTGGGCAGGTGCTCTGTGCCAAGCACTGGTCCAGTCCTCTTTGGGCATCGCTGCCTTTAAGCTCATGGCAGCTTCAAAAACAAGATCAGACGAGGAAGGGCCTGAATGCAAAGAGAGCATGTCCCAGGCCAGCCAGTGGCATGGTGGTTGGGGTGACTGGATCCCACATGGCCAACTGTGCAATTCAAATCCCGGACCTGGCAGCTTGAAAAGCACACCAGGCACGTGTACGTGCAAGCCCCAAATCCCTAGAGGAACATGGAGAAGGTATTGCAGTGTGGCCATCCTCCCTAGGGAGGTGATTTCTCACTCCCCCTTTATGTCCCTCTCTGGCAAGCACACATGCCCTATAGCAAACTTAACAAAAATAAATAAAAAAAGAGACCGTGTCCCAAGACACCTGCTCCCCTGCCATATCCCCAATCCAAACGCTGGCCCCAAACACCAGACTCAGGCCACCAGAGAGGGCTCCATGCAGAGGGTCTGGCCCCAGAACCTCGGCTGCTTCCCCAACATCCCTCCCTGCAGGTGTTGTCATAGAGGGATTTAGGGCTGAAACCAGAGGTGCTGCCTGCCCCTTTCTCTTGGTGGCCTGCCTCATTTCCCTACGTGGTCTCCTTGGGGTAGGGTGAATTAGGGTCTTACAGCCAATGGGGGGGTTGCGTCCTTCCCTCCTCAGGGGTTACATAGAGAAACCCCAGGGTCTCGCCATGGGCCAAATGCCTGGGAGCAGCCCCAGCCCTTCTCAGTTCCCAGCCTGAGGGGACTCTCCGGGGCCCAGACTCGCTCTGGTGGCTTTTCTTTTTCTGCTCAGCTGGAGGTCACTGAGGCAGCATGTGTTTCCTGGCACAGTGGCCCCACCTTAAGCAGGGCCCACCCCTGCTCTGGAGACCCATACGTCTTGGTCCAGACCCCAGCACACCTCTTCTCTCTCCGGGGCTGCAGGCAGGCCCCCTGGTCTCTGAGCCTGGTTTCCTCACTACTGGGTGACTGGGTGAGTCACTTAGTCTTCCTCCTGGAGCCCTGGGCCTTGATGTGCACAATGGCAATTAGTAGCAACCGCGTTATTTGGCTGATTAGATAAGTAACATGTGCATGTCCCTCTGACGGGGCCTGCCTGATGTGGACTGGGCCGCAGGAATTGATGACGCCAGCTCCAGGTCACTCCGCCGCCCTGACTGGCCTGGCTTTTTGCTGTTTTGTAAATTTTCATTGAATTATTATTTTTTTTTCTTTTTTTTGGAGAGGTTTTTGCTATAGGGCACGTGCGCTTGCCAGACAGACAGAGAGAGACAGAGAGACAGAAAGCGAGAAATCACCCCCCGGGGGGGATGGCCACACCACAATCCCTTCTCCTCCATTCTCCTCTTGGGATCTTGGGCATGCACGCACACTCGCCCGGCGTGAGTTTAAGCCACCAGGTCCGGGACTCGAACCGCAGTTGACTACATGGGAGTCCAGCGACATAGCCATTACGCTAACTGCTGGTCCCAACTTTCATTGAATTCTAACACACGTATAGAAGAGTGCACATGTCATTCAGTGGGCGGCTCAGCACATTTTCACACGCCAATATCCAGATCCAAAAATATTTTCACACCCCGAAGACCCCCGTGCCCCTTCTAGCCACCGCTCCCAGCAAGAGTGACCGCTCTCCTGACTTCCAGTAGCATGGGTTATGTTTGCCTGTTCGAGAACTTCATATACATGGAATCGTCCTGGGCCGGCTCCCTGGCCTAGCTGAGGTTAAGGGAGCCAGAGCCCACATGGCCAATTGAGGTTCAATTCCAGCCCCAGCAGCTTAACACATAGTCTGGGTGCACATGTGTACGCGTGCCGAAATCCTGACAGGGTGGAGAAATGGAGGAGGGATCGCAGCATGATCGTGCCCCACTGGGGGTGCTTTCTCCCTCTCCCTCTCCCTCTCTGACAAGTGCACATGCCCTCTGGCAATTAAAAATAAGTAATTGAATAAAAGAACTCATACAGAGCATGGTCTTGTGCTGACAGACGAGTTGGTGAGAGCCATCCCTGGTATGGCGTGCGTCGATAGTGCACCTTCTAACCATCAAGATCAAGTAGTCCAGGGCGTCGTGCCCCACGACTTACCCGTCCTCCACTGATGGACTGTTGGGTCACTTGCAGCTGGGGCTGTTGTGGATAGTGCTGTGGGGACCTTCTACAGTAGTTTGTGTTCATCAGGGAACGTCCACACTCGTGTTGTGTGCACGCTTGGGAGTGGACCTGCCAGGTGCCGCTGGCCGTGGCTTTGTGGCTGAGCCTCTCCAGAGGTGCTGGGAAAGAAGGAGACGAGGCAGGGGTGTGCTCTGCAGGGTTACGGTGCAGCGTGTTCAGGGTGTGGGCTTAATCCAGAGCTCTGGAAGACCTCAAGGCAGTGCTGCCAGTGGGCAGGGTGGCTCCTGAGTGAGGCAGGGATGGTCCCTACTGTGCGTAGAATGCCATGGGGATTCTGCCGTCTCAGAGACTGCTCCAGGGGGGCCAGCAGATGGTGTAGCAGTTACACTGCTGGACTCCCATAGGGTCAATCACTGTTTGAGTCCTGGACCCGGTGGCTTGAAAATCATGCTGGGCACATGCGCATGTGTGCCCAAGATCCAGGGAGGAGAATGGAAAAGGGATTGCAGCGTGACCATACCCCCTGGGGAGTGATTACTCACTTTCCCTCTCATCGTCTCTGTGTCTCTCCCCACCTACCCCCCCCCCCGCCCCCCCCCCCCCAAGCCCATAGTACCCTAAGGCAAAAACCTCTGCCAAAAAAAAAAAAAGAGCCTGCCAGAGAGGGGACAGGGCACATTCCAAGTTCTTGCTGGGGAAATGGGTGGTCTGTCACTTTGGCACTCTGAGTTCAGAGGGGCCTTGCTTTGACAGGTGTGGGAAACGTCTTTGTTGACACCCCAGGTATCTTTCCTCTGGGCGAATACCTATGCATCCTTCGGCACCCAGCTTAAACATCACCTCCTTGGCAGAGCCCTCCTGGAGCCACTTGGTCCGTCTCACACCCTGGGTACGTCCTTCCTAGCAGGTCCCTAGACTGTCAAATGCAAACTAAATCTACCTGCTGTGACCAGCATGCAGATCGAGAAAGCATGTGGTCATTTGTTTCATCTCTATCCCCTGCTGGCCTGTAGGCTGTGTGTGGAGACCTGGGTCTGCAGAGTTCATGGCCAGGGAACCTGTGCATATCATGGTGTCTGCATGTGGGGGGCTCTGTACATATTTGTGGAGGGAACATGTGAAAACCTGCTGATCAAGGCGCGGAGGGGATCCCACGTGGGAGACTGGGGCACAGACAATGGTGAATCTGTCTGCAGCAGGGTTTCCAGAAAAGAGCAGGAGAAAAGGCCAGCAGGGCTGTAGAAGGCTTTGACTACTAGGCCAGAGGGCACTATTACTTGATTCTGCCAGTAACTGGGAGCTATTGAAAGTTTTGGAGAAGGAGAGTGACGTGACCAGAAATTGATTGATTACATTTTAGAACAAGGCATTTCTGAAAAGGAGAATAATGAAATTGTAATTTTTACCTGTGTAATGGTTTTCAAGAGAGCATATTTCAACAAGTCAGGCCCTTTCGGTTATATTCATCATGGGCGATTTATCTAGAGAAGGAATCAAGCAACAGCATTGAACTATTTCTCTTAGATTTCAGCAAAGGTGTCAAACTGGCTAGCGGTTGCAGCCAGCTCTATAAAAAGTCGCTAAGACAAAGAATAAATGGAGGGCCAGCCTGGGGCATGGTGACTAAAGTGGCTGGATCCCACATGGCCGATTGCATGGTTTGAGTTCTGGACACAGTGGCTTGAGAAACACGCCAGGTGCATGTGTGTGTGTGTGTGTGTGTGTGTGTGTGTGTGTGCCCAGAATCCCGGAAGGAGGGAGAAATGGAGAAGAGGTTGCTGCATGACCATTCCCTATGAGGGTGCTTTCTGGCTTCTCCTCTCTGTCTTTTTTCTCTGTCTCTCACCAATGAGTGTATGTGCCCTGTGGCAAAACTTTAAAAAAAAAAAAAAAGAATAAATGGATAAGCTGAGCTACTCCCCAGTCCACGGAGCAAGTGTTTCGAATCCAGGTGTGTGTGAAGCCTGGGGTCCTCTCTACACACTCTCCTTCCTGCCACGTGCCCTCCCCGCTTTCCACCTGCCCCACTCCTTCTGCCTTCTGTGGTTCAGAATAGGGGCACCCTCTTCTGGGAACCTCCCCCCGCACCCCCTGCCTCTCAGGAGGGATGGCCCCCCTTTCCGTGATTGTCCTGCACTTAGGGTGTCTCCTTGCCATGGCACAGGTTTAATTGTATTTGTTATGGTGTGAGCAGGGGCAGTTTATACTGGTTAGAGATGGGTGCTAGTCTACCAGATAGTAAATATATGTGTGTGGGGACCAGGAGATGGCATAGTGGCTATACCACTGGACTCCCACATGGCCAACCACAATTTGAGTCCCAGACCAGGTGACACATGCTGAGTACACGTGCATGCGTGCTCAAGATCCCAGGAGGAGAATAAAGGAGAAGTGATTGTGGCATAGTTATCCCCCTGGGGGGTGATTTCTCACTTTCTCACTTTCCCTTTTACTGTCTCTCTCTCTCTCTCTGGTAAGTGCACATACCCTAAGGTGGGTGGAAACCCCTAAATATATATATATATATATATATATATATATATATATATATATATATATAAATATAAATATATATTTGTGTGTATACATAATATATATGTGTGTATTTATACACACACATACACACAAGCTTATTTTACCTCTTCCATGAGAGAGACAGAGAGAGATAGAGAAATACCCCCAACAGAGTCCTGATACCACAGTCCCCCTCTGTCCTTTAGCCAGCCCTGGGTCATGGGTACTTTCAGGCCTACCATACTCAGGGAGGTCTCTGGACTTGAATCAGGAACCCTTGCATGTGGGATTGCCTTGAAGAATGTCATGCTTTACCACTGTGCCACCATATGGCCCATAGGATATATTTTAAAGCTACAATATTGGAATAGGAATAGATAGGTCAATAGAATAGAATAGGCAATGTCAAAGATAACAAGAAATTAGTATATTATAAAATGGCATTTTTATTCTATTTTTGCTATTTATTTTTTTACAGAATTATTTATTTATTTAATTCCTTTTGTTATTGTTATTTTTTTATTTAATGAGAGAGGGAGAGAAGAAGGGAAAGTACGAAAGCAAGCCTCCAGGTCCGGGACTCGAACTGCGGTCAGCCATGTGAGAATCCAGCTCCTTTATCCACCATGCCACCTGCTGGCCCCTAAGATGTAACTTTTGGTTTTTTTTTTTGGTTTTTTTTGAGAAGTTTTCGCTATAGGGCGCGTGCACTTGCCAGACAAACAGAGAGCGACATAGAGACAGAAAGTGAGAAATCACCCCCCGGGGGGATGGTCACACCACAATCCCTTCTCCTCCATTCTCCTCTCGGGATCTTGGGCACACATGCACACACGCCTGGTGTGAGTTTTAAGCCACCGAGTCCGGGACTCGAACCGCGGTTGACTACGTGGGAGTCCAGCGACACAGCCATTACGCTAACTGCTGGTTCCCAAGATGTAATTTCTAATTAGTGGACAAAGACTTAAAATATGGTATTGAAACAACTTGTATAGCCATTTATTTAGGAAGGAAAAACAAAAGCCAGGTCCCCACTTCACTGTTTAAATAGGATAAATTACAAACGAAATAAAATGTTAAATGTAATGAAGATACATATGTTTCAGAAGCAAATATGAATAAATTACTTTTATAATCTTAAGACAGGGGGGAAAAAAAACCTCTGTTTTGACCTAAAAACCTAAAGCCCTGAAGGAAAAAACTTAATTGGATGAGGTAAAAATGTAAAATTCCATATGGCACAAAACCCTATCATGAACAAAATAAAAGGAAAGTGTATGTGCAACATTTGTGACAAAAGATGATTTTTCTTGGGGCTGGCAAGTGGCGTGGTGGTTAAAGGCGCTGGACTCCCACATGGCCGACCACGGTTCAAATCTCGGACCTGGTGGCTTGCTTTCTCACTTCCTCTCTCTCTCTCTCTCTCTCTGTCTCTCTCTGATCAAACTGAAAAATAATAATGATGTAATAATAAATAAAAGTTAAATAAAATAATTCTTTAAAAAAAAAGATGATTTTTCGGGGAACCAGCAGTTAGCGTAATGGCTATGTCGCTGGACTCCCACGTAGTCGACCGCGGTTCGCGTCTCGGACCCGGTGGCTTACAACTCACGCCGGGCGCGTGTGCGTGCGTGCCCAAGATCCCGAGAGGAGAATGGAGGAGAAGGGATTGCGGCGTGACCATCCCCCCTGGGGGGTGATTTCTCGCTTTCTGTCTCTATGTCTCTCTCTGTCTGTCTGGCGAGCGCACGCGCCCTATAGCGAAAAACCTCTCCAAAAAAAAAAAAAAAAAAAAAAAAGATGATTTTTCTTCATTTCTAAAGTTTTTTTTTAAAAAAAAGGGAAAAAGAGCAATAATTCAAAGAGAGAAATGAGCAAAGAATATAAACAGGTTGTTCTCATTAAAAAAAAAAAAAAAGAAGAAGAAGAAGGGGACTAGCAGGTGGCATGGTGGTTAAGGCACTGGACACTCCAACATGGCTGACTCTGGTTTGAGTCCCAGACATGGTGGCTTGCTTTCTCTCCCTCTCTCTCTCTCTCTCTCTCTCTCTCTCTCTCTCTCTCGTCAAATTAAAATAAGTGAATGAATAAATAAAATTAAGTAATTCTGAAAAAAAAAAAGACAGACATAGTGACCAAATGCCACATGGCACACATAAACATATGCTTACATTTCCAAACACAGAGGGGCAAAGGAAAATAACAGACGCCATCTTCCACTTCTCAGGCTGGCGAAGAGCAAAGCAACCGCTGGTGCCGAGCACTGCCACGTGTGTAGTAAAGGGAGTCGGATGCTGGGGTGGCAGAGCGAACCGGTGCAGCTTTTACAGATGGGATGGAAGACCGTGCCTATCATTCTTCACCTGCCTGTCCGCTTCTGCCTTCAGGGGTCAGGGCACAGGTTGGCTTACTCCTGGGAGGAACCCTCCCTGACTACTCAGCCCAGGGCCCACCTTTGTCCTCACCTTTGTCCCCACCTGCACCTTCTCACTCTGCCCTCATCCGCTGCCTCTCCCCAGCCGTCTCCACTTCGCTCCTCGTCTCCGAGATCCAAGCAGGATTCACACATTGCATGTAGTCGTTTCTTCTTTTTAATCCATAATTTAGAGCAGTCAAATTAATGATGGATTTTTTTTAAGAGAGATTTTTGCTATAGGGCATGTGCGCTTGCCAGAGAGACAGAGACAAAAAGCAAGAAATCACCCCCCAGAGGGGATGGCCACACCGCAATCCCTTCTCCTGTATTCTCCTCTCGGGATTTTGGGCTCACATGCACATGTACCTGGTGTGAGTTTCAAGACTCCGAATCTGGGACTGGAACCATGGTTGGCTATGTGGGAGTCTAGCTAGCCATTATGCCATCTGCTGGCCCCAGTGATGGATGTTTTGAAGAGTCCAAGATCATGGTGTTGTGGAGATTCTGTCTTTCTGGATGTCTTGTCTGATTGTCTCATCAGGACTGGGTTCCAGGTAAGCGTTTTGGGGAGAACCTGACATGGGGTCGGTGAGAGCACACTGTGTGCGCGATGCCGTATTCCTTCAGGAGGCCAGCTCACCGTCCTGGGGGCCCACTCTGGGGCTACTGGATTTGATTGCTTGGTTGGGAGGTGTCTGCGAGATCACCCCATCGTGTCCACTTTCCCCTCCGTCTTTAATAAGCAATTTGTGGGGATAAATGGGATTTTTTAACGCTTTGAGATGCTTGGATGGTGTTTGCTCTGGTCTTGTTATTCCGGGGGCTGGCAGGTGGTGTGGTTGTTGGGGGTGCTGGACTCCCACATGACCGACTGCGGTTCGAGGTCCCAGACCTGGCAGCTTGCTTTCTCACTATCCTTTCTCTCTCTCTCTCTCTCTCTCTGTCTCTCTCTGGTCAAATCAAAAATAATAATAACGAATAAAATTAAACATAATAATTCTTTAAAAAACTTTTTAAAAAAATCTGTCATTCCTAGTAATAGCAAACCCCTGGGTCCCATGACCGGGTTCCCGCTTGTGGGACATGCTCGTTTCATATAGGAAGCCGTTCGGAGGGGTCTGCTGCCCAAGAAGCTCTACAGAGCACACTCCAAGCCTCCGTTTGCAGAGACTGGAGGTGACAGGAAGGCAATCTTGCCCTCTTAGGCAGACAAGAGGCGATTTCTCAGCCATGGTCTCCCATCAGGCTGGAGCCAGAAGGGACACATCACTGGGAGAATTAGTGCTCAGAAAACTAGGTCACCTGATTCCTTGTTGGGACCCACGCAGTGTCCACTTTGAGGATGGACGGAGTTGTCCAGAGACGTAAGGACGCTGAAGGTTACTCAAGGAGCGGCAGCTCCCGCAAGAACAAGGACTGGGAGGTTTCTGCAGGCTTCAGCCTCATTCACAGCGCTGCTCAACAGCCAGGCTCCTCCACTGCTTTCTACAGGCTGGTCAGGGCTGGTGCTGCTTTATCTCAGGGATGGTAAATGAGTTCACATTTCATGCCTAGAGAAAATCACTGCTCTGCCCTCCTGGGCGGTCCTTGCTCTCTTTTATTAGTCAGAGAAGAGGTAGGTTATCTGAGTTCAATTCCACCTTTGAACTGCAGTTGGATTTGGCTTTATATTTCAAGCCCAGATGTCCAGCACTGCTGTGAAATAGTGACTCAGGCCAGGAGAAGTCGAAGGTCTCCAGAAATGTGATGGGAAGAGATGGGAAATCCCAAATTATCTCATTTTCAGAGTGAGAAAGGACAGTTCCCGTGTTGGAAATGCCCACGTTTCCTGGGATGAACTGAAGAGTTATGGCCACTGATTCACCCTAAAAATAACTATTGGGCACCAACACGTGTAATGAAGGTAACACAGCCTCCAAACTATATGCCCTCTTTACACGAAGTAAAGATCTAATAGAGAAAACCGGGGGTAGGGAATTGGTTTGAAAACACATTCGAGTTCAGGAATAAAAGGTGCTAATGAGTTACATGCTTAAGCCCTCTTTTAAAAAGAAAGTGTGAGTTTTATATTGACAGTCCAGTCTTTGGCATGTGCAGAAGGAAGTCTGTGTGTGGTTAATCTGATGTGTTGTCATCTTTTTCTTGTTCTAATGGGTGAATGAAAGTGAGCTCTCAACCTGTGGTGGTGTACTTCCCACTCGCACCTGTAGAGGGAGCCTTGTTTACCTTGGATTGTTCACAATGCAAAGCTTTCAGAGGAAGAAAGAAAAAGGCTTTTTACAGAAAAAAAGTTGGAGGGTTAAAGGCAGTCTGTTTCCAAATTGCAAACAATCGCCGTGGCTGTGTCGTTTTCTCTTCTCTGCTGGTTCCACTGTGAATGAGTTGTAGGGTAAAGAAGTCAGTAGAATTGCCCTTCCTCTTCGCATGCGACCAGGGGAATCAGGAGGTGGGATCGTTATTGGCTTTTTTTTTTTTTTTTTTTTTTTTTGCCCTTTCTCCACAGCATTCCACGAGGGTAGCTCTCCATCACTGTTAAAGCACAAGCTTTTTCCGAGGCTGCTCTGTTGTAACGGAGGATTTGGATGGGGTGTGTGTGTGTTGGGGGGCCTGGATAGGCACCTACCCTTGACCCGTTTTCTCCATCGAAGTCTAATTCCGCTGTTTAGGGACGAGCGTCTTACGTTTCAGGCCAAGTCCGAGGTTGCTCCGAGGTCCAAAGCCGCCCCTCTATCCCCACCCCCACCCCGCGTCGCCCCACTTCTCTTTCTCCCGCACCCCAGGGCGAAGGTGTGTGTGCGGAGAGGACGGTGTCGCTGATCCGCATGGTCTTCCCTCTCCTGCGATCCTGTATCCCCGCGGACGGTGCGCGCCCAGGTCTGGGATGGAGCCGCATTCTTGATATTATCCCATTACTTTACAACTGTAGCTTGCGCGCCCCACGGAGCCGGCACCGTGGGGTCTGGCGGAGCACAATGCCCGGCGGAGGGGGTGGGGGTAGGGGAGCGAGCCGTAGCCAGCCGGCTGCGGGCGCTCACGATCGCCGAGGTGTTTGGGTCGAACAGGTGAGCGCAGCCTGGACACTTGGCCGCCCGCGGGGGGCGGGGAGGAGGCGAGGAGGAGAGGGTGTAAACTAAGTGGTGGGAAAGAGACAAAGGAAGAGTGTAGCGGCGAGATGGTGCGGAATAGGAGGGGGCGTAGCGGAGGGGAGGGGAGGGGGGCGCCGGTGGGCAGCGCGCCGAGGAGCGCGAGCTTGAACTTGATCAAGAAAAGGGGGGCCCTGAGGTGGGGGTGGGGGCCCGGCAGAGAGCCGGCCACGTGCCTGGCTCTCCCGGAGAGGGGTCTCGTTCCGACCGCCGGGGGACCGAGCCCCCAGGCCTGGCAGCCTGGCCCAACAAGGACCCACGTCCCCAGGGAACTGGGAGACGCGCGGGGGTCGAGGGCTGCCCAAAGGCCCAGGGGCGCTGAGAGTCCTGACGGTGCCTGAGTCACTTTCTTTGGGCCAAGTCTCCCTCTCCTGCCCTGAACGCAGACAGCCCGCCGGGTGCCCGCCTCCCTTCCCAGCTCCCGGACCCGAAGACTGCGGCCTCCAGAAGAGAGGGGCGGGCTCCGATCCCGCCGCCTCCTAGCCCGGGCTCAGCCCCCAGCAAAGATCTTCCTCGTAGCGCTTCCCCCTTAAGAGCGCTCTCCCCCCGGAGCGCACCGCAGCGAGTCAAGCGCGCCCTCCTCCTCCCCCCAGCCACTACCTGGCCCAGCGCCCCCTCCTTCCTTCTCCCCCATCCTCGCCTCTCCCTCCTTTCTCCTCTCCCCTCTCCCAGGGTGCCTCCTTTTCCTCTTCCCCCTCCCCCCGTGCCCACTCCTCCCTCGCCCGCCCCTCCACCTCCTCCTCCTGCTGCTCCTCCTACTCCCCCTGCGAGCGCCCTCCCTGCGCTCCCTTCCCCCCGGCCCCCGCCCCGTGCCCGGTCCCGCCCCCCCTCCCCCGCCTCCCCGTGCCCGGTGCCCCCCTCCCCCTTCCTCCCTCTCGGCCGCGGCGCCGCCGCCGCTGCCGCCGCCGCTCGCCTGGGCCCTCCCCCTGGCCACCCCCGCCCCCGGGCCGGGCAGTGACGCGCCGCGGCGGTGCCAGCCCCTCTCCCCGGGCGGCCGCGGCGGCAGCAGCAGCAGCAGCAGCTGGAGCTGTGGGGCTGTCACCGCCGCCCGCCCCGCTCACTCGCAGAGCCCGATCGCCCGTCTCCGCCTCGCCGCCCGCCCAGGTACGGAGTCCGGGCCGGATCCCGGCGATCGGGCCCTTTCCGGGCCCCCAGCCACCGCCCCCCTCCTCCAGCCGCTGCTGCCGGCCGTTGAGCTGCGGTTGGGGGTGGGAGCTGTGGGGGTTCTGGGGAGGGGGACGAAGGGGGCCCTCCCTGCGCCGGGGCTGAAGAGGGGGGCACGGGGGTCGGCTGCGCCCTGGGCCAGTGGGCTGGGGTGGGGGGCGAGTGAGTGTGACCGAGAGTGATCGGGGAGGGGGGCGGTGAAAGCTGCACTCTGGGGGCCGCGGGGTGCAGGAGAGGTGTTCCCGGCCCCGAGTGCCCGGGGCGGCGGGGCGCACCCCGCTCCCGGGCCGTGCGCGCCGCGGGTCCTGGGGGGCGGTGATTGTGTGCGCCGCGCCGCGGTATTGTGCGGCGGCCACACCGTTTGCAGCGGCTCGGCACCGCGTCCCGGGGAGGAAGGCGTTCTCAGGCGGTGGGGTGGGGGCCGGGCTCGGGTTGCCGCCGCCGCCGCGGGGAGAAGGGAAGTGGACTGTGTTTGGGGATGTGAGGACGGGAAGCGTTGAGTGGCAGGGAGGGGCTCCTGCCACGGCGCGGGGAGTTGAGACGCGGTTTGCAGAGTTGAGCCCACTTCGGCAGGCCCTGTCCCTCCCGGAGACCGGGTGGCCCTCAGGTGCTGCGCTCGAGCGGAAGCCGCGGGCGTCGGCGGCCGCTGGCGGAGGGGCATTCCGTAATGAAGGGACACTCGGGGCGGGGGCAGCTGGCCGGCTGGAGGGCGTGCGCCGGGGTTAAGTTGGATTTACACCTCCCGCTACTCTCCGCCCTCCACCTAGTTCCTCAAGGGCTGGACACTTTGGCGGAGAGGGGGTGGACGCTGCAATCCGCATTTTTATTCCAGCCGCTCGGGCTCAAAAGTGACCCTACTCCCACCCGGAGCTGTGCTTGCTGGAGTCCGGTCGCCCCTGCCAGCAGTCCCTACCCGGCCGCGCTTCCCGGGGAAAGGTCTCATTAAGCCTCGCTAATTAGCATTATTCCTGGGGAAAGGTTAAGGTTAGACCGTCCTTTTCCTATTCGGGAGGCCCACCCCCCTCTCCATCCCCTTTCCCTCCCCCTTCCCAAGAGCACAAAAGCACAAAAAGAAAGTGTGAAGAGGCGCGGATCAATGGAGAAGCCACAAAACCATTAATTCAAATGGAACCTTCCCCCCACCCCCAAAACATTGATTTTTCTTTCTGTCTGCTCTGAGGGGAGATGAATAACCTCCTGATTTCACCTGAAATGGTGTTTGGACTCTGTGATTTCCTCCTCTTTCTGAGAAGGATTGTGGCTTGAAATAGATTCTCCCTTGAGATAAAGCCCTACTTATCCCAGAATCAGCTGGAAACCCCAGCCTGCCCCCCCCCCACACACACACACCTAGTGGGGAGTGTAGGGGGAGGTGTTTGGGGGCTCCCATACTCTCTTGGAGGGAGCCATCTGTGTGACGACTCCAGATCCCTTGTCTTGACCCTGAAACCCCCCAGCTTTGGGAGCAGTGAGTGGGGGTGGGGAGGGGAAGGCCTATTCATGGCTGGGGTCCAGTGGTAGTTTAGCCCCCAAGTAGTAAATTACCCCTTGGTTGGAAGGTCATCAGGTCCTAAATGTGTCCTTGAATAATATAAGGCTCCTGGGCTTGTTTCATAAAGTGGGGTTTTTAAGACAACACCACCTTTGACACCCACTGCCCCAATGGCTGAGTGACACCACCCCATTCAGCACCTTCCTGCCAAACAGTAGGAACTGAGTGCTCACCCCAGGGCCTTCCTCCCAGCTGGGAAGGCGACTTTGGGGAACTTCTCCTGTGGCCTTGGCTACCCTGGGGCGATGTGGAACCGGACTGCCCCTGAGTTGCTCAAGAACTTTTTTGTCTTTTCTGGGTCCTTTTCTTGGAAGGACTGTTCTGCAGGGGATTAGCTCAGGGTGGCGCCCCTCCAGTCCTCCTCCTGCTGGAGATCATCTCTTGCCTCCCTTTTAAAGAAACCCCCGTTGATGGCAGGGGCTGGGGGGTATCAGTGAGGCCCTCGTGGTGAGGAATGCTGGGAAAACAGCCAGTTGCCTTTGCTTAGGAACAAAAGCCCATTTTACACTCGATACACTAGTGGGAAGGTGTTGAAAATGCTCACTCTCTGCATCCAGGCGTCCATTACGGCAAGGACAACAGCATCCACATGTATATGTACATTTCTGACAAGCACTGTGTGTGAGAGTGTGTGTGTGCGCGCGCATGAGAGAGAGAGTGAGAGAGAGAGGGAGAGAGGGAGGGAGAGAGGGAGGGAGGGAGGGAGGGGGTAGGGAGAGAGAATACCTAAAGTGTGCTAGGTGATTGGCTGTGTCTCAGCCCTCCCGCCTCACATTTCCCAGAAGGGCTTGTGCTTGTGAGGCTACTGAGCAGAGGAGGCCTTTAGCAGGAAGGAGTGGAATTGTGCAGGGAGTGTCCCCTCAAGGCTGGATTCACTCCCTGGTGGCCAGGTAGGCCTGGGGTGTAGCATGAAGCAACCTCCTGGAACCTCCCCACAGCCCAGCCCCCAGGAGCTGTGCCTCAGACCACCCTCATATTTCAATCTGGGCAGCCCCTTCCCAACAGGGATTTGAACCCTTGTTGCTTTAGATCCTGAAGGTTTCTCATGTGCCATTAATAAGCCATCTGATGAAGTGAAGTGGTTAAGTTGGGTCAAATGCGGTTCAGTACCTCCTTGGCATGCTCAGAAGGCTATGTGTGTAATGCTCGCTGACATGGAGACAAGGGGGGAGTCGCCTCGTCCTGAAGGACTTCCAGAGCCTAGAAGGGGCCCTCAGGTGCTCTGAAGGAGGTGTTCACTAGTGAGCCCAGAGCTGCTCCACTTTCTGCATCTGGGTGCTGGCCTGCCAGGGCTGGAGCTGGTGCTGGGGCCTCTGCTTGAGCCTGGTGTTCTCCCAACAGGAGATTTGACCCCACAAACCTGGGGGCTGTACAGAGGAGGTCTGTTTCCTGCCTGGCCCAGAAACATCCCCTGCACATCCCGCCTCCCCCCCTGTAACACACACCCAGGGCTCCTGGTCAGAGCTTATGGCTTACAATCGCACTAAATTCTCAGCAAATCCTCCTCCTTTTCTTTCTCAAGCAAGTGGTAGAGATAGAGTTACAGCTCCGAGGAAAGGCCTGGAAAATACTTTGTGAGGCACGCCCCAGGATCCCGGGTCCTGGAGGATGCAAATGGCTCGACTTCAGAGGCACCAGGAACCCAGTTCCAGAGAAATTGACCCCAGTTGTAAAATAATCAGGTTACTGATAGCACCTGCCCCTGGTTACACGCCATGGATAGCAGCCCGTTTCCACCATTTTCCTTCTGGTCTCCCGTTTTCTCCTCCTCCTGGGCTGGGCAGGGGTTGGTGCTAGTTGCCTGCAGAGGAGGAAGGGCCTCAGAAGCTGGGTGGAGAGAAACTGAACCTGCCCGTGAATTTTGGACTAAAGATAAGAGCAAGGAGGGTTTGCTCAGCTCCTCTGCCTCTGCCCAGAGGCAGGGCTCCCAGGTTGGGGTGTGTCCCAGGGGCTGATTGGTGCTCCCTGCTTGCCACCCAACTCTTGAGTTCCTTTTTCAGAAGGGCAGCTGGCCCTGTCACCCTGTAACTCACAATGGGTGAGGCCCTTTGTGCCAAATAAATGATGGACTTTTACTACCAGGTGGGTAAGGTCTCAGGCTTCAGGGTGTCTGAGGGCAGAGGCTGGAGGAAGTGTGGGCAGCTGGCTGGTCGGTCACATGAGGTCCAGAGACAGGGGACCAGAAGCGATGGATTATACTCACTGTTGTATTTTCTTTTCTTCCTTAGATAATTATTTAATTTTATTTATTATTATTATTATTATTATTATTATTATTTTTAATTTGACCAGAAAGAGACAGAGAGAGGGAAAGTGAGAAAGCGAGTTGCCAGATCCAGGACTCGAACAGTGGTCCGTCATGGGGGAGTCCAGCACTTCAACCACCACGTCACCTCCCCACTGTTGTATTTTGTAATGAAAGTTTTATTGAAGTTTGTTAACAGAAAGGGAGAGATTAGTAGCCCAAATTCTCTTGCGATTCCAGAAGGAAAATGAAAGTGGCACCTAGCTTGTGACCTCTGGGCAGCAGGGGAGCATCGTGGGTCCCTGCGCAGGCCCCAGGCCTCAGCACTCCAACCTGCACATGCTGCCTTCTGCAGGTCCCTTGGGACTTGGGTGTATTCAGCTGATGGGTTTTGACTGTGTGTGCTAGTAATTGCCTGGGTAATTAGCCTGCTTCTACAGCCGTGGCTGGGGTGTAGTGGGTGATTGGAGTTCTAGTCCGCCCCTCTACCAGGGGTGAGGGGTGAGGGCTTTACTGCTTTAGGCGGGTTGCAGAGGGAGCTCGGGAAAGCTGCTTTTCCAGATCAGCCATGTTGAAAGTGTGCACGTCTGACCGAAACTTTTTTTTTTTCCATAAAGTTAAGTTTAATAGACGTGATTTCTCACTTTAAGAAAATTGCTACAGAAGCCAGGGTGTCAAAATCTTAGATAGAACCACTTCTCATAAAACTGGGGTTTGTGAGGCATAACCCTGGGGGCTATGGGAAATCTCACTGGGAGAAGCTGTTTCTGGGTCCCTGGGGAGAGAGCAATCATCATTAGGTCACTGGGCTGGGGACCCCACAGTGCCCCGTTCTCCCCTTTGGCACCCACAAGCAGGTACATTTAGCTCTGGTCCCTGGAGCTAAAGGCCTGAGGGAAGGAACCTACCTTAGTCATCAGTCCCTAGCACGACACAGCATCTAGTAGATGTTCAATAAATGTGTGTCAGTTCACTGAAGAGAGAGAGAGAGTGTGTGTGTGTGTCTAGGTGTAAATGTAGCTTCATCATCTATGAGTTCCCTTTGGGGCTCGTCTAGAGAATCTGGTCCTTTGAGTTGAAGGGAGGCAGTGCGTGAGATGGCTGTGCCGCAGTGGCTCTGTGATGTAGCTCTGGGCACAGACTGCCTGGGTTCGGGCCCCAGCTCTGCCACTGGCTCTGAGGTCCTGGGCTGTGCCAGGCATCTATGGGACAGTTACCAGATCTGGAGATAGGCCTGACACGGGGGCCTGCCTGATGGGGCCTTGACGACAAAACCTCATAAAAACCCTTGTCCTGAAGTCCTGTGGGTGCAGACACGATGCTTCTCATTATCAGGTGGTTTGGGTGTCAGTGTAAAACATAGCCACCTCCTCCCAGTGGTGCCTGTCAGGGCAGGGGGGCGGGGTATTTTGGTAGACGGTTCAGCAGTCTGAGCAAGAGAAGCCTTGGCTGTGGGTGGCTGGCAGCCTAGGAGAGAGACTCTGTGAGGCAGCGTGCCACTGCCGGCCCAGCATCCAGGGTCCAGGTTTTCATATGGCCTCCATTCAAGAACTGTGTGCCATGGGACCAGAGTCCTTAATTGTCACATTAATGCAGCATCCTCATTAAACGCCAACATCATGCCAGGCAACTCTGTCAATTCAACAAGTCTCAGAGAACATACAACCTGGTCCCACTCTGGGCAAGGCCTAAGAACAGGGACCAGCAACCCAGGGACACTACAGCTCAGGGGTACATGCCCACCCTCTGGGGCTGGTGGAAGGTGATTTAAGAAGAGGAACTCTGGGGAATGAATGAGCTGGAGCTGATGGAGACCGAGGGTGTGCCTTTGGAGTTGGGGCCGTGGGGCACAGCGGTAGGGTGGGCATTCCAGGGGAGAGGACGATAACCTCCCACAGAGGCTTAGAGGCAGGAAGGAGGCCGGCTCTGGGCTTCTGCGATTGCTGATCTGACTCTGCCACTCATTAGCTTGTAACCTTGGGCAGGTGCCTTAGCCTCCTAGAGCCTCGGTTTCATCTGTAGAATGGGGCTAGTAACTGTACCTACCTGGTGGGCCTGCGGCCAGGGGAAAAGAGACAAGCCAAGGGGTGCACTTGGCACTCGGTACACTCTGGTTTCTGTTACTGTTTCAGACTGGGCTGAGTGAGGCCAGAGTGCGGGTGCTTCGATGCTGCTCTAGACACTGTGACCGTCCCTGCCCCTGCTGAGTGCCATGTCAGTGGAGTGCTCCCTGAGCCTTTCAGCTGATCATGGCAGGCACAGCTCTGCCAGAGTTCTGTGCCGCTTGGGAGCCACTCTCATGTGCCTCCCCGGGCCCTGCCGCAGCGGCCTTGCTGCACCTCAAAGTCAGTACCGTGGACCCCTTGTGGGTGTCCATGCCTGGAGCCCTCCGCATGCAGACCCCCACACAGCTCCTGCCTTGCCCTCTGCTCGGATAGCCCCAACCTCTGGCAAACGCAGCCCTGCAGGTTACTCTGACCCCTTGGTCTGCTTTGTGGCCCTCGAGACCCCTGAGGTGGTATGTTTTTCTGCATATTAACCATTTCCTCCCCAGCCGGGTGGGTGCCAGGAAGGCCAGGACTCTGTCCACGGCAGGACTTCCCAGCCTTAGAAAAGTGCTCACCCACAGTAGACGTTCAATACATGCTGTTGAATGCACAGCTGCGGAGTCTGGGGGCGGCGGTGCTTCCAGCTGTTAGAAAGAGTACCCGGTCTTTCAAGTTGTGTTTCGGCAGGGCCAAGTGTCTTCCGACCTCAGCCATGACTTTGGGTCATACTCTGACCAGGGCACTCCCTGGGCAGCCAGGAAGGAGCGAGGGACTCGGGAAGAAGCCGTGTTCCCGGTTCCCAGAGCACATATGGGAGGGCTGCCTGGGAAGGTGGAGAGCCACTTGCCCCCCTGGCCTCGTGCTAGCCTCCTAGGGACCTCCCTGCCCCACCCCTCCCTTCGCTGTCTCTCTCTCTGGTTGTATCAGGTTAGCTACCGCAGGGGAGTTCTGTTGTCCCCTGTACCCTTTGTGCAGAGAGCCCTGTGAACACGTGTGTGTGTCCCTCCGGGTGTGAGAACACGCTGAGTGCGAAGCAGCGGTTTTCACGATTAAGGCTGTGGGTGGATGAGCGATTATGGCACAGGCAGCATCTGGGCAGAGGATAGGGCTGGGGCGGTGTGCGTGTGCAGGGAGGGGACAGGAGAGGGTGTGGGGGCCCCTGGGGGTGTCTCATGAGGACCCGAGTGTGGTGGGCCCGCCCAGTCTCTGGATCCAGTCTCAGAGGGTCCACACTCTTGCACAGAAGCTGTAAATTCCAGGAAACTCCCTCGCAGGGCTGTGGGGGAGGGAGGCGAGGCTAATCCCCGGCTCCCAGCACTTGGAGGAGCAGATGTGCCTGCCTTGGGGACAGCAGTGAAGAAAGTTCAAACCAAAGTGTGTTTGCTCACAATAAAAGAGACGTCTGTGCAGGGCCCTGAAGGGGAGGCTTGGGGGTGCTCTGCCCGAGGTCCTTTCTGGGGGCCCATAGAGTACATTGTCTTGCTGGGGAGAGGGGGGAAGCCAGAACCCAGGGTGTGGGGGCTGCGGGTCATCTTTCTTGCATTTTACAGCCAGCTCCCAAACACAGTTTCTTGCTACTCCTGAAAGAGGCCTGGCTAGAAGGAGGTGGGGTCCCTTCCCGCTGGAGGGCTGGATTGAAGGGGCCCCGCCCCGGGGGTTCCCGGATGACTGGCCAAGGGCTCACTGCAGCCAGCAGCAGGAGAGGAGAAGAGGCAGGCGTGGTCCTCTGCAGAGGGCCATCCGGCTGTATGGAAGGCCCTGGTGGCCCCCCAGGCCCTTGAGCCGAACCCCCTTGGCGGTGGGATCCGAACCCTGGCCGGCCCCACCCCCTTCCTTCTCTGCACTTCTGGGGCTGGCCTTTCCAGCTCTGGAAGCCGCCCAAGAGCATATCTTTGAAGCACAGCAAAGGTTAGGAAGGAGGAAGACAGAAATGTCCTCTGGGCCGGGGGAGTGGGAGAGAGGAATTCCATGCATGCTCCATGGGAGCCGGCGGCCTGGGGTGGGGGGGCAGTGAGCTTGGCGTCTGCCGTGCCCAGCAGGTCCCGCTACCACTTCTCTCTGCCTGGCTCTGTGCAAGGGAGCCCTCTTCCCAGGCCACGGGCAGAGCAGTGGCCCTTTTTTTACAGCGCCTGCTTCAACCTTGGCTCACAAGGGTAAGAGCCAGGCCCTGCAATCCGCCCTACAGGATGCGAGACCTCGTAATTGTCTTCAATTACAGACAGCGCGGGCTCAGCCCCAGCTTCCGACAGGAACCAGAGCCCAGGCCACTTCCACGGGGGCTGGGGGAGCGCTGCCTGGCCCTTCTGCGGCCTCTGGGGCACTTCCAGATTGCCAGGACCCGTGGGCTGCCTCGGCCTGATGAGAGCCCGCCCCTGTTGAACACCCACCTTCTCTGTCCCCGCTCAGGATGAGACCTCTGTGAGCAGCGAAGACTTTGATATGAACGACTCCACATGGATGTCAGCTGACCCACACCTGGCCTCCAGCCTGAGTCCCAGCCAGGACGGGAGGATGCGGAGCCCACAGAACCTCCACAGCCAAGAGGATGGTAAGTGCCCTTGGAGCCACGGTAGGGGTGGTCCTGGACCCACACAGGCCTGGGTGTCCTGGGATGAGAGGCGTGGGGAGACCCCTCAGTGGTGAAATCTGGGCAAGGCCTCTGGGGGTGGCCTAGGCCAGGCTTATAGTCACCCCTGCTGTCCTCGGTATCCCCATGGGCCCCGCTGTCCCTAGCGCTGTCCAGGGAGAGCAAGTGGTCCCCCCAAGATGAATGAGTGAAGCCCACAGTCGGGCAGCCTGGGGCAGCGGTGTGTCTGCTTGTCGGCGCTGATGCTCCTGGGCTCGTAGCTTCGGTTTCAAAGTTCTCGCGGTTTGGGTCTGGGAAAGTGAACAGTGTGTCTGACCCAGAGCAGTCCAGTTGCCCTACAGGGAAAACAAGAGGTGCGTTTCTGTGGCTCAGACGTAAGGCGGCAGGACTAGGTCACCTGGTGGTGACCAGGCAATGGATCCATCCACACATGCACCGCCAACCCATGGGACGAGACGTGGCTGGAAGACATCCAGACTCTTCCCCGGCCCTGGCCTCCCTTGGAAGCAGAGGCCTCTTTCTGGAGGCTGGAGAGATGGGGTTAGAAGTCAGATGGCAGAGCTCCCAGGGGGAGCCCCAGAGCTCTGGGCTGCGACATCTGCCTCTGCTGGACAGAACTGTGGGCATCGGGTGGCACCTGTGGTCAAAGCGTCCTGTGTGCTTTGATTTTCTAGGAAGGAGGTGCTTGAGGCTGGGGGACCAGTCAAGGAGGGGTCGAAGGTTGGGGATGGAATGTGTGAGGGAGGCACAGGGTTAAAAAGGGGTGTATGTTAACTCTGTGAAACGGGTTGGCCTTAAAGAGTAAATACGGGTAGGAGCCTTGCAGTTTGGGTCAAAGTTCGTCTCCATGGCAGAACCAGAGCGCCTGCCTCCGCCTGCCTCCCGCCTGCCTTCTCAGGCCTGAATCCGGCTTTGTCTGGGAGGAGACCCAGCCTGGAGGCAGCCGGAGTGTCTGGGCCAGGGGCTGGGGAGCCCTGGAAGTGCTTATGCGAGGAGTGGGGTGCCAGGCTGCTGGGAACGAAGAGGCTTTTGTGCCTCAGAGCCTCGTGAGGTTAGCACGACCCCTCGTGCTGCGAGTCTCCCAGACCAGGACTGCCTCCCCCCTGCGTTCCCACGGCAGTGCTCTGGGGCCTCCGGGGCCAGGCCTGCCCAGCCGCAGTCCACCTCCTCTGAACTGATCAGGGCCACACCCAAAGGCACATCAAGGCCATGTGCCACCAGCACTCAATGAGGGCCTTTGGATATGCCATCCTGAGACCACTTTTTTTTTTAAACCCAGAGTTCTAAGACTGAATGGGGGCCACGTTCCCCCTACTCATTTCCAAAACGTCTTGTTGTGTTTTATTCCTCACAACCACCTTTGGGAGCATGAGCACTGTGGGGGACATCTCCTGGGGAGAATGAGAGATTTGGGGCCTTCAAGATCAGGCAACAGAAGGTGGTCTCCATGGGGCCATTGGGCTTGGCTTCTGTTGCCTGGGTACCTGGAAGTTGGCTGGTCACGAAGACAGGGCTGAGAGACCAAGGGACCAGAGGTCTCAGTGGCTTGGTCACAAGAGCCCAGTGCAGAGACTGGCCAAGGGGAGTCACACACCCTGCAGGGCCCTGCCTGGCCATGGACACAGGGCTGAGGCCGGCTGGCCTGCTGAAGGAACAAGGGTGTTTATCAGGGTGGGTAGCCAGAGCTGGGGACAGGGAGGAGGGTGTTGACTGTGGTACCACCAATTAACTCATCAGAAGCTGTGGGTGGAGGCTGTGGACCCATGTGCTGGCCTGAGGCCACCGTGGACCCAATGTAGGGGCCATGGGCTTTAAGGAAGCCCAGACGGCTAGTCTGGTCCCTGCTGCCTTCTGGTCCCTCAGACCTTTTGGTGACTGCTCTGTCTGTCCAGAGCAGTGGGTTCCCAAAAGGATTTTGGCTGGGCATGGCCTGGAATCCTTGTCCACACCCCAGCAGTGCACAGCCCTCGTCCCTCTCCGAAGTACCTTATGTGCACAAACAGTCCAAGATCCACTCCCAGGAGTGAGTCACGGGAGACTGTCTAGGGCTTTAGGATCTCCTGGTCCCCGTTGTTAGTGAGGGACTAGGGTGGGGACAGGCTAAGCAGTTGGCTCAGAGGAACCCTGCCCACCACACCCACCCCCTGGTCTGTCTCCACTCCCTGCCACCCCTCACCTCACAAACTTCCAGGTGGGCTGAGCGTGTGGCCTTGGGCCCTCAGCCCTCCACAGACCCAACGAGTGAGAAAAATGGGTGTGTGAGGCCCCACGTGAACCCTGCTTGGTGGGTCCTATGCCAGCCTTGGCCTTTGTTTGGCCCCTGGGACTCTAACTTCCTGCCCGGCCACTCTAGCTAGGGACTTGCTGGACGGTCCTTGCCTGAACGAATGACTGAATGTTTATATTCATTGAGACCTACCCCGGTGGTACCATCCGGGGGAGGCACAGGCCCACCCCTTTATGGGAAAGTTGGGTACTTCGATACTCCAGCTGAGCCACCTTGGGTCTCTTTCCTTAGCTAGAAAAGTGCTGGGGCTCCCCAACTGTGCGGGTGGCACATCCCACCCCCGCCGGCCTGCGATGCCACCCAGAAGCAATTTCAAGAAGCAAGGCAGATTGGTGGGTTTGCTGAGCGCAAGGGGGGCTTGTGAGCACCCCAAACACTCCAGGGCAGTGCCCTCTGAGGTCCCACTAGGAGCGGGCTCTACTTACCCTGAAACCGGCTGCATTTTTGCCTGGATTTTGCAGCTGCCAGAGTCGCCGTCCACAGACTCCTTGATGGCTCCCTCCCACATCCATGGCACCAGCGCCGTGACGCTGGCCGGGAAGCAGCACACACGCGGCATTTCCCCTCTGCCCTTGTCCCATCTCCCACGGAGGAGCCTGGGGACCAGGAAGAGACTGTGGGCGACCCTGTGGGTGCCAGAAGCAGGGGGTGCCGAGGCTGCTCTTCTCTCTCCACTTCAGCAGATGTAGGGGTAGTGTGTGAGGGTCCCCAGAAGAGGGTTAGCAGAGCTGGGCCCACGGAGGTCCTTTCCACACCCTCAGAGCACCGGCTCCTTGGCCTGGAGGAGCACAGGGCAGGATCTCCTCCAGATCCTGGCGAGAGCTTTGGGCTCTTTTGAGGGGTCTGGACAGGGTTCTGGGTGTATCATGTTCTTAGAGAAACACTCTGTCCCACAGCTGGCTTTGCATGTGGAGAGAAGGTACCTGGGACAATCCCACCCTTGAGACTTTGTCCAGAGACATTGTGGTCTGGCGTGGCCTTAGGGCTGAACAGCACATCAGTGCGGAATTACGCCCCGTCTGTGGGATGGTCTGTTTAATGCCTCTCCCCCTTGTAGTACCAGCACCCTGAGAGCCAGGACCCCAGCACTGAGCTCAGGGCCTGGCTTAGCACACGCACTCGGGGAGTGTTTGTTGAATGAACAAGTGAGCGGGTGAAAAGTGAATGAGAGGGACCAGCAGTTAGCGTGATGGCTATGTCGCTGGTCCCATGTAGTCGACCGCGGTTCGAGTCCCGGACCCGGTGGCTTAAACTCACGCCGGAGGAGAATGGAGGAGAAGGGATTGCGGCGTGGCCATCCCCCCTGGGGGGTGATTTCTCGCTTTCTGTCTCTCCGTCTCTCTCTGTCTTTCTGGCGAGCGCATGCGCCCTTTAGCAAAAAGCCTCTCCTAAAAAAAAAAAAAAAAGTGAATGAGAGGCCGGCCATGGGGGCACGTGCTGGCAGATGCTGCTACTCTACATCTGAGGCCACGTGGAGGCCTAGGTGTGGTTCTGGCCTACCCAAAAAGCTGAGTGTGTGGTATGTGCCTGGAGGCCCAGCTTTTCAAGGGGCAGAGAGGCAGGGGATCTGGACATGGGGAGATCTCGTCCTGAAAGAGAAAGTGAACGAGTGCATGCAGGCAGGCAGGTGAGCTGGGCTTCCTGCAGCCGAGTCTTTGCCTGGGCTAGGGTCCGACCTGGCGGTCGTGGCCGCTCTCCATGGCCCCTTGATGTGCTCCCCTAGGCTTCTTACTCTGCCCCTTCCTGAACGGAAAATGTGAGGCCCGGCCTCCAGAAGGGATGCGTGGGGGCGGGGAGCGGACATTACTCACCTCACAGGCAGACAGGAAGCCCGCGCCTGGGAACACAGAGGGTCCTGCTCACACCAGGCCCGGCTTCCGCCTTCTTCAGGATGGGCAGTTGGGGGGTGCTGGCAGAAGCCACATCAGTGCTGGGGCATTTGGAGACCACTTGTGTGTGCCCCTCAGGGGAGACTGCTTCTCCAGCCCGGGCCTCTGGGGCCCACTGGACCTCGGTGGTCCCTCTCTCCAAGCACGTGGCATCAGTACTCTGGCCTTCAGATCACAAGGTCTGGGCCTCCTGAGACGGGACCCAGGCACTGAGGGTCCTTTGGCTCTTTCAGAGGCTCTTCATCAGACTCGTTATGCAGATATTGAGCACCAACATCATGCAAGGTCCATAAGCCCCTCCTGGTTTGGCGGAAGAGGGACAGGCGTGGGGAATGAGGGATCCCTGCCGTCAGCTTCCTACGGGCGGGAGCTGGCTTCATAGACATGTATCTGTGGTTCCTCTTATTTCCCAAGTGCTACGTTCACTGTAGAAACTTAGAAGACATTAAGGAGCAAAAAGAAAAAAAAAATTAAGAATACAAATGTTTGGGGGTCATATTTTCTTAGATTTTATGTGTATATAACCAAAGCTTCGTTCTCTGTTTACAAAGGGGTGGGGGAGCGCATAGTGCAGGCGACCCCCTTTCCTACCTCTGTCCCCGTCACTGATGGGGGTGACCAGAGGTCGTCCAGGCCGCCCAGCACCTAGCAGCCCTGTTCCTGAGCCCCGTGTGTGCCCGGCCCTGGCCCTGTGAGCTCGCAGCCATGTTGTCTCGAGGGGGAAGTAACTTGCCCAGACTAGAAGGAAGTGGAGCTCTCCAAAGCCAGTGTTTGGGCCCCTCCTGTGCAGGGACACCTTGGACCCTGTTTTTTGTTACTCTTAGAAGGGCCACAGTGAGTCCCCTGTCCTGAGCTTTATTCCCAGCTCTGAATGGGGTAGGGGGCCCTCGAATGACTGTTGTGAGACTGTCCGTGGAGATGGGACCAGGCAAAGGCTTTCCAAAGAGGTGGAGGCAAAGGCGGAGGCCAGGCAGAGTGTGGCTTTTGGGAAGAAGGGGCCCAAGGCAGCCTCGTGTCATGTGTCTGCAGGAGGCTGGGAAGGGAGGGAGATGGAATATGCGGGTAGGGGTGGGGCTCCTGGGGGTTTCCCAGCCAGGAGAGCCAGAGCCAAGAGGCCTGCAAGGGTTCCAGGATGGTGACAAGGGGTCGGGCCACCTCTGTGGGCCTGGCTTCCTGTAGGTGGGTCCCCACGTTGTAACAGGCTCCTGACCCGGTCCTGGCCTGCCCTTTCTCAGCACTGTGATCTGAACATGGCCGGCCCTCTCTGAGCCTCGCCTTCTGTCTGGCACAGCCTGGGTGGCTGTGATGGCCATGTAGGAAGGCCAAGGCTTCCTGCCCCTACTACTGCCCCGGGTGTGTCCCTCCACCACCCAGAAATGCAAACTGGGTGGCGGGCCAGTCCCTGCGGAGCAGGTGTGTAGCCACCCATCGCCCAGGACTTGGTATTTACAGCAGTGCTGCCTCCCCTCCCCTCACCTCCCCTGGTGCCCATCTCGTCTCTGCAGGGAGGTGTGGAAGGTATGTGCGGGTCCGGCATGGCGGCCCTGACCCAGCTCACATCATGCCTCTGCTCCCCTCCTCTCCCGGGAGAGTGGGTCATCTTGCACCCACCTTCCAGGCCGTCGAGCACTGGGTCATGTGTGGATGGTGTGGAGGCTCCTAGGTAGCCAGGCTGGTACCAGGTTTAGGGTCCACTGATGCGCACAAGCTGAGGGGCTGTGGGGAGCCAGGATCCTCTCTTAAAAACTAAGGGAACCTCTTTCTCACCCCCTTCCAGCTTCTCTGGACCTTTCCCTAGACCCACACGGCCCAGCCCTGCCCTCCTCTGTTTGCCAAGTCTGAAGGGTGTGGGGGAGCCCTGGCCAAGCCTTCCTCAGGCTCACAGTCCGTGCTCCTGGCCCTGCTTTCGGGCCCCGGAGTCTTGCCTCTTTTGGAAAGAGAGTGGCCAGGAGGCTCTTGGTGGCAGGTAGGCCTGAGCACTCAGGGCTTGTCTTTGCAGCCCTGAGTCCCCGTCCCACTCCCCACCCACATGTACCAGGGCTCTCCACCCTGTGCTCCTCAAGACCCTGCTTCTTGATCTGGCACCCCTCGTCACATGCCCAGCTCCTGCGCTGGCGGGTAGTTAAGCAGGCAGCTGCAGAGAGCATCACTGTCAGAGGAGCAGACGCATCTGTGTGCCAGCCATGGAGCTGGGCACACCATGAGTGTGTCGGCGACAGACCTGGGCACACGGTGAGTGTGCCCAGCAAGAGCTGGGAGCTGCTGTGCGAGAAACAGCAGGAGGTCTGGTGGCTAGTGGAGAAAGGACAAGCAGGAGTTTAGGCCAGGCCACTGGGGCTCAGGGACAGTCACATCACCCCTGTGCCTCGGCCACTCCTAGTGTTTCCTTCCGATGTCCCCACCCTCCACGGGCCCATCCCTGGGGTCAGGGGTGCTCCCTCCCCCTCCAGGGGCACCAGAGCTCCACGGGGTCGATCTCACACTAGGGTGTGTGCCCCGGCTGCTGTCCTCTGGGGAGCAGACAGAGGCCTCTTCAGCACAGCCCCTAGGATGGCCTCTGAGGGCCTTTTCTTGACCCTCAGTGGGCTTGTAGCCTGTCCTGCTCTCCCTGCACCGGCGACCTTGGCTCTGCCCTTCGCCCTGACCCGACTAATCTGAGGGGAGGCTGGGAACCGGTCCTGGGCCTCATTCTCTGGCTATAGATCCCCGTCCTAGAGCAAGAGCTAGTTCCTGTTCACAGCTCCAAATGTGCACACCGGATGGAGAGGCCCTGGCCTCCTGGCCTCCCCTCCCCCCGGGGGCAGAGCGCTGGGGCCCGAGCCTGCACTGGGGCCCAAGCCCTTGCAGGGATTGGCCGCGGGCCACACCGGCGGGCCGGGTCACAGGAAGGCGTCCATCCCCAGCTGGGCTGCAGGCGGCACAGACAATGCTGGGCTGTGCTGGGCCCGGCCCGCCGCAGGGCAAGAGAGGCTGGGAGACAGCACCGAGCGATCCCTTTATCCCAGGAGCAGGCAGGGCCTGCACAGCCCTGGCCTTGTCCAGCAATTGGGACTTGGGCCCCACAGGCCTACAGATGCCTGGTGAGGACACCAAAGTAGGACAAGCTCAGGGACCTGAGGAGGTGAGGTTCACCTGCCAAGAACAGGGAGGGGCCCCAACACACACACACCAGGGCCTTGGGGCCATCAGCAGCTCAGAGCCCCTGTCCCTTGCAGCTTCCTCTCAGGCCAGGATGCAGACAGCGCCCTGTCCTGACTGAAGCCAGCCCTGCTGGGTGGGAGAGGACGGGGGGCTGCAGCACTGGTACCGCTGCCCTGAGCCTGTCATGGTCTGCCCTCTGTGGAACCAGGAAGTGACCAGGGCCACGTTGGCGTCACCACCCTGACCTAAGGACTGGGATGCACCGAACCCAGACCAGCTTCCGGGAGGGCTAGAAGAGGGCCTGCCGGGGGCCCACAGACACCACCCGCTCATAGGCTCTGGGGCCAGGGCCCTGCCCCGTGAATCACTCACACATGGTGCCCCGGAGTGGCTCTGTTTGCTCTTTGAACACATGACTTGTTGGGGGGAGGGCAGTGGGCATCTGGGCTAGAGCTTTGCACACTGAATTGGCATGTATTTCCCGCTACCCATGCTTGGCCTCAAGGGTGGCTCTAGGGAGATGATGGGCCTGGGAGTTCATGGACCCAAGCAGTCTGTGCTGGGCATGATTGGCCATTGTGTGTTGGGGAAGGCCAGGAAGCAGGGTGGGCTGTGGGGGCAGGTTGCCCACAGTACAGATGGGCAAACTGAGGCCACAGAGGAGTTGACCTTGGAGATCGCCGGAAGGCCTGGGAGTACACACTGGGTCAGGAGGTACCTTGGGGAGCCGTCTGGGTGCTTCCATACACTCTTTTTTTAAAGGATTATTTTTACTTAATTTATGTATTTATTTATTTTAACTAGAGAAACACACACACACACCGAGAGAGAGAGAGAGAGAGAGAGAGAGAGAGAGAGAGAGAGAAAGCCACCAGGTCCAGGACTCGACCCACAGTCGGCCATGTGGGAGTCCAGTACCCTTAACCACCATGCCTCCTTCCGACCCCATGCTTCCACACACTCTTGGTGACAGGCTGGTGACTTCCTCCTGGCATCCTCCGGTTCCTCACCGGTGGTTGCCACAAGGGGTGGTCATGCAAATCAGGCGTGAGTTATACCCATTATCTGACACGTGCAACTGACAAAAGGTCGTATCTGTCCCCAGGGCCCTGCCACTCAGGCCGCTTGTCCTAAAATCTGAATTCTCATCTGCAGTTTGGACCCCTCTCCAGGGTCCCTGCCAAGATTTCCCCTCAGTTGTAGGGGAAATCTCGGTCTTCACTGTCACACAGTGTCACAGACAGTGGCTGGCCCTGATGCTGACTGAGGTGTGCTGTTGTCATCCACCCTGGCTTTAGTGACTCGGTAGGAAGAGAAAGGCAAAATATCTCGTTTTTAGTAGAGTATCAATTACTCGTTGAAATGCTGGCATTTTAGATACATTGGATACATTTAGATAAAAGAGTTTGTTAAGATTAATTTCATGTTTCTTTTTACTTTCTAAAAATATGGCTCTTAGAAACTTGCAGTTTACATATGACAGGCCTTCAAAAAGTTCATGGGAAATGCATATTCTGAAAAAACTATGCGTGGATTTTTTTTTTTTTTTCACCAAAACAAACTCAACTTTTTCACTTTCCCATGACCTTGTTGACTTTCCCTCACCGGTGGCTCATGTTCTGTTTCGATCGGGCAGTACTACCCCAGACTCACGGGCCCCAGGTGTTGGCACCTGCCTAAGGAACAAGCCGCGAAAGGCCCAGCGGGAATGTCTGCTGCCAGGGCGCCACGGTGTGCGTGGGGACCGGGCGAGTGCCGTGCAGTAGAGGTGCTGGTTGGAGTCCAGGTGGGACACATGGACTCCCCGCCTCCTTGCCAGAGCCGGCTCAGGCTAGGCTGACTGACCACAGGGATGAAGAGGGGTGCTCAGGAGGGGTAGCAGGGCAGGCAGCGGGGCCCGAGAGCCAGACAGAAAATGCAGGCCTCATCCTGGGGAGCAGGCACCCGGTGTGACCGCAGCACCCGGGATGGTGGGATCCCAGTGTCCCCCATTTGACCCCCCAGGCCCCGCCCACCTTGCCTTCCTGGAGGAAGGGCAGGATAGCCTGCCAGGGAGCCTGGTGCTCCTGGAACTATGCATCATGTAAACACAGCCCAGGCCACTGGCCTTTGTCAAAGCAGGCAGGGGCAGCCCCAGTAAGGTGCACGCCCCCACCTCCGCGCACAGCCAACGCCCCACCACCCCCTCTGCCGCAGCCCAAAGCTGGCTGTGGACATGCCGCGAGGCCCATCCTGGTGTCCGCACCTCCTGGCCCATAGTGGGGCTGCGGGTTCCAGCACTCTGCGTCTCCTCCTTCCCGGCTCCTCTCTTTGTGTGTGAATTATTGATGCCCCTCCTCTCCCCTGCCTGGCTGCCGTGAGTCGAGCCTCATGGAGGGCATAGACATGCCTCTGGCAGCACACCTCTGGCTGGGAAGCGGCTGACGCACGTGTCCATGGCCCAGCCATGGTCCCAGGGTGGTGGACCGTCCTGCCTTCCCCAGCCTGGCCTGGGAGCTGGCGTGGGTCACCCATGAGGGGAGGCTGGCTGCAGCTCCAGAGCCCGGTGTGGCGGTTGGCGGCTTGCACAGAGCTGGGCTTGTGCGGGCTGCAGGGCGCTGGCGCCCACATAAGGGCATTGTTTGCTGAGGTAAAAGGGGTTTTTGTCTGCTTCTGGAGACGGGACAGAGGGAAGAACAATTTCCCCCATTCATCTCTAATTCCCCATCTGAATAGCAGCGCATTGCCCCACGTTAAAATAGATGGGCACGGCCGGCCTTCCCTGCCCGAAGGCATTCTGGGCACAGGTGGTGGGCTCCGGGTCCTGCCCAGATTGGGAATCACCCTCTGCCAGAGCCAGAGAGCCCCGTGTGGCAGTGAGGAGGGGTGTGTCCCACCGCATCCCCCAGGCCCCTCATGGCACCTCTGCGCTGCTCACGCCATTGTAGATCTGGGCCATCTCGCCCCGCTGCACTGTCCAAGGGGGTGGGGGGTATGCCCATCCTGGAGGGGCCTCTGGCACACAGCAGGGTGTGGACCAGGTGGGGACACAGGGTCACCTGGGCATGCCTGGATCCCACTTCTAGCTCGGGGCGGGGGTGGGTCCAATCAGAACACATGGCCCATTCAGAGAGGCCTGCCCCTGTCGAAGGACCTCTGCGCCAGGTCTTTGGTACCCGTGGGGCCAGCTGGGTCTTTTCACAGAGTCATAAAGTGTCAGAGCCCAACAGGGCGTCAGCGGGAACTCCCTGGACTGTAGATAAGAAGAGCCCAGGAGGCGGGCTGTGCCCAAGGTCGTGTGGACAGCGAGGCCCCCGCACCCGCGCTACCCTGGCCCGGGCCCCACCGGGTTCCATTTGGGCCTGGGCTGGCTGCTTGTCTGTGTCTCCCTCAAACCATGCTGGCTTAGAGGATGTGGGAGGACTCGAACCCACCAGCCTCAGTCTCTGTTCCTAGGCATTGTGCTGGGCACGGGGCAGCCAGCCCCTCCTGTGGGTACCAGCCCCCTCATGACTGAGCAGGGCAGGGACTCCTGGGAGGTGTGGTGGCGTCCCAGTAAGGAGAGGCGAGGACCCCAGGTTACTTGGAGACTAGACCAGACACACAGGTACAAACCTGCCTCCAGCAGCTTCGACAACAGGAAAGGATTGGCTCCCAGGACCCAGAAGTCCAGGGCCACTTTAGGTTTAGGGGGTTGGTCCATGCCAGCTGTCCGCCCTGTTCTCCCTATCCGGCAGGGGCAGGGGACCGCAGCAAGGACAGAGACGGCCTGACATGGGTCCAGCTCAGCCTCCCAGGACACCCCTGCCAGCCTAGGTCCCTAGGGCAGCCGGGCACAGGCCACAGACACAGCAAACCTCGCAGCATTGTGAGGAGGAGATGACTGCTCTGGGTAAAGACAGGGAAAGGGGTCAGCGTGCCAGGGCAGGGCAGGGTCAGGGAGGCCTGACAGGGTAACGCTGAAGCCAAGCCCTGTAAGTGAGGGCATGAGTCAGAGGGGAGTGGGGACAGGATAGCGGAGTTGGAGGACGGGAACCACCCCCAGGGATCAAGGGCAGAAAGCAGGTGGCACCCTCTCCGGAGCACAGTCACCTCTAGAATCCTTGCTCTGGTTCTCGCTGGCTGCAGCACGAGCCCGAGGGTAGTGACCCCTGCCCTTACCACTGGCTCAAGGCCTCGTGGAGGATAAGGCCAAGCAGGTTGAGGACAGGCACGAGGGCGAGGCGGGAACACCTTCCACCTTTTGTCCTGCCCTCACCCTGGTCACTGTGTCTACCCAGCCTTGGCACTGGTGCTAGACTCTGGGAGCCCCAGAAGCTCATGGTCCAGCCTAGGAGGAACTCGTGTGGGCGTCAGTGAGTTACAGTGGTGAAGGGGTGGCAGCTGGAGTCTGGGCCCGACTTCTGACCTGGTGGGAGCCCCGACGCCCTATGCACCCTCAGCACCCGAGTCTCATTCTGCTCAAACCAGGGAGAAAATGTAGGGTGCAGGGAACCAGCTTTTTCATTTTTTCCCTGCGCGTCTATACCTGGTGTAGCCTGGACCTTACACACCCTATTGTATTGACCTAAAGTCCATTTTGAAAGGAAACGGAGGCTCAAGGAGGCGAAGGGGCCTCTGCAGGGACACAGCTGGTGTGCCCCAGCTCTGCTGTATTCTGCTACAAGCCGTGGCCTCCCTTGGTGGGGGCCCGCAGTGTAGGCAGCCCCAGGCGTGTCGGGTGGTGGTTAGCACACCAGCAGAGCCTCAGGGTGGGGAACACAGGCCTCTGTGATTTTTCTGTCCCTCTAATATGGGCTCTCTGGGCATGGCTGGCTTTCCCTGCCACCAGGTGCAGCCTGGGAAATGGGGGTGCAGCAAATGGAGCTGTAAACTGGGGGCCCACAGGCATGCTTGAGGTTTTACTTTTTTGGTTTTGGGGTGGGCTCTAGTAAAGTATATACGACGTGGAAATGTGCTGTCTAGCACGTTTAGTTCTGCAATTTAGAAATGGTACGACCAGCGCCATTTCTCCCCAACTTTTCATCGCCCCAGACAGAAGCTGTGCGCCCACTAAGCAATAGCTCCTCATTCTCCCCTACCCCAGCCTGTAGTCCTCTAATGCACTTTCAGTCTTCACGGACTCGCCGAGTGTAGATAGTGCATTTAAGTGGAATCCTTCCATATTTGTCCCTTTGTGATCAGGCTCATTTAGCACACTAATTTTTTTTTTTTTTTTTTGAGAGGTTTTTGCTATAGTGCGCATGCGCTCGCCAGAAAGACAGAGAGGCAGAGAGATAGAGAGCGAGAAATCACCCCCCAGGGGGGATGGCCACGCTGCAATCCCTTCTCCTCCATTCTCCTCTCGGGATCTTGGGCACGCACGCACATGCACCCAGCGTGAGTTTAAGCCACCGGGTCCAGGACTTGAACCGTGGTCGACTACATGGGAGTCCAGTGACATAGCCATTACGCTAACAGCTGGTCCCAAGCACACTAATTTTGTTGTTGATTTTAAGGTTTTTGCCATAGAGCACATGTACTTGCCAGAGAAAGAGACAGTGGGAGGTAAAGTGAGAAATCACCCCTTTAGGGGGTGGCCATGCCACAGTCCCTTCTCTTCCATTCTCTCAGGGTTTTGGGCACACGCACCCAGCATGATTTTTAAGCCACCAGATCCAGGACTCGAACCACGTTTGGCCACGTGGAAGTCCAGCACCTTAACCACTACGCCACCTGCTGGCCCCTGGCACAGTACTTTTAAGGTTCATCCACATGGACAGCCATGCTTCATTCCTTCTCTGGCTACCTAGTAGTCCATTGTATGTCTAGACCACCATTTATTTGTCAAGGTTTTGCCAAATGTAGACCTTGTTAATTGTCCCCAGTATTTTCAAATCTGCATATTTACGTAATGGCGCCGATTTCTCCTTGCTTCTAAAAACTTGGAATACATGGGTCTGGGCTCCTGCTTGCCTCCCTGGCATTATTTGCCCGGCCACTTCTTGTACCAGGCTGGGGTAGCATCTGAGTGCAAGGAGGCTGGCCACCTGGGGCCAGTGACACGAGTATATAGTATATCTGAGGCGAAGGTGGTGGCCCCCATGCAGGCTTCTGACCTGGTAGGGCCCTGGGAGTGCACTGTGCATTCTCAGTGGCCCCTGGGCTTCTCCCTTGCTCACACCCAGGAGCATGTGGGATCCATCCTTCGAGGGGGAAACTGGGTCCAGAAGCCGGGTGCTCCCTCTGGCCCCGGCCCCCTGAAAGATGTGGCACTGTGGTTGGCCTTGGGCCTGATGCCCCTGGGGAGCACAGTGACTGTTGGCTCCCCATGTGCCAGGCATGAAACCCTCGAGTGTACTCGCTGCTTCCCAGATGAAGAATTAAGGCCCTCCAAGGTCAAGCTAGTGGCCTGGGGTGGGTGGTGCTGGGTGTTCTCAGCCTGCCCGCTCCCACAAGGCGGGCTGAGCACAGACTTTCTCAGCACTCGTGGGAGGATCAGCCCATATGGGGGTATCCAGCAGAGCTCTAGACACCAGGTTGGGGGCTTCCTCAATGACTGGGGCTCCCCAGTAGGGGTGGACAGCTCTCAGGAGGACCTGGGCCTTCTGCTGGAGGAGGAACGAAGTATCCCTGGGAGGGCCAGGCTGCACGCCAAGGTGGGGCCGTGAGTGCCTCCAACCTGAGGAGGCAGACAGAGAGCCCCAGAGAGGCCTGGAGTCTGAGGTCCAGCAGGGCCAGGCAGGGGGGTGGGCCAGGAGGCTGCAGAGGTCGAGAAGCTGAGCACACTCGGGACAGAAGTCTGGACTCCTTCAGCGGGCAGTGTGTCACAGGAAGGTTCTGGAGCAGGGAAGCCATGATTAGGCTGGTGCTATAAAAGGGTGGGGCAGAGACAGGGTATGACTGAGGGGCCTGGGCTTCCAGAGAGGGCCTTGGGGGAGGAGGGAGTGGGTGTGGTTTTGCACCTTGGCAGGGAGTTGGCATCCTGTACAGATCCTTCACTTTCTCAGCTGTCCATGAGGTGATGGGCATCGAACCTCCCAGGAGATCTGGTGCCTCCGATGCTTCCTAGCCTGGGGGAGGGCCAGCGTGCAGTAGGTGCTCAATAAATACTGCCAGGTAATTTGTTTATTCCACAAGTGTCCCGACTGGTCTCTGGAGAGACTGCCAGAAGAAAACCAGGCCCATCTGTGAGGGGGAACCCGTGAGGTCCCAGAGGTAGCAGAGTGCAGGCCTGGGGAGTCTGGGGTGGCCTCTGAGTGAGGGGGCGCTATGGGCTGGCCTGGAGCAGAGCCTGGAGCTGCCAGCCCTACAGGGTGCAGGGAGCAGTGGAGTCTGGCTGCCAGGAGGAGAGCGAGGATGTGCGCAGCCTGGCCCTGGGGACCTGCGGAGGCCAAGGGGGAGGGGTGCCACTGCACCGCGGCCTTTCCCATCCCCCCTTCGCCCCCCTTCGCCGAGGGCCCCGGCTGCTTGATGGGCAGCTTGGTCCCGCCTCCTGGCAGCCGCAATGCCCGTGATTGGTTGGGGCGTTAGAGCCGCTCGGTAGCCATGGGGACGCTCTGGAGGCGCGCGTGCCCAATGCCCAGCACCAGGGACTAAATCTTCATAATCTGCCGGCTGGGAGGGTGGGGGTGGGGTCCTGCGCGACCCTGGCCTGGGGGAAGGGGCGGCCTGGGATGCCGTCAGGGCGCACTGTGGCCTTCCCTCCACTGCCCTCGCTGGTGCAAGAGCAGCGCCGCCAGGGCACTTGGGCGACACCGGCCACCACGCGGGTACTCACCTGGCAGTGACCCCGGGGATTCCGGAGTGGCTTCGGCCTCTGTGGTCTCAGCCGATCCAGCGGGGCTGTCTGGAGAGAGGCGTGGACTCTCCCTGTGTCCGGTCTTGTAGTTGAAGTTTCAGTTTCTCTCGCAGACCTGGTGGGCAATGCGCGCTCTCCGCAGCAGGGGGCGACCTCCGCAACGCTTTGTTGGCTCTGTCCACCCCCAGGAAGAGGGAACGGCCCACTGAGGCACAGGGGATGAGGACCCTAACCCTGCAGCCCTGGCTCAGGATCTCCAGGGCCAGGGGCCTGCGGCAGAGGGCAGATGGTGGTGGTGGTGGGGGTGCACTTTGTTCCTACATCAGCCGCCAGGACTGGGCTGGGCCTGGCTGCAGGAGGTGGTGGGGTGACTGGTGCCCGAGGAACCATCTTTCCCTCCTCAGGAAGAGGAAGGAATAGCAGTAAAGCCTGCTGTTGGGGGGCAGGGAGCTGAGGGGCAAGGCCTTGCCCAGCTGGGGAGGAGGGAGGGCCTGGCCAGGCTCCAAGCAACCTCAGGGTGTTCAGGGACCCTGGCAGGCCACTCACTCCCAGACCCTTGCTGCTGGGCCTCACTAGGACTTGGCATGAAGGAGGAAGCTCTGTGCCCCCCACAGCCACTCCACCCCTGACAGCCCCCCCTGTTGGCAGAGGGACCCTGTAACTGCCTCAGTCCCCATGGGGAAGGGCAAGGCCGGTCTCAGTGCGGCCAGGTGTGGGTAGCGGCGTCACCACTTCCCCAGGGATGCCCATGAGGGTGGCAGAGGGCAGGAACTCAGAGGTGGCTGCCGGGACCCTGACACCTGGGGGCCGGTGGGAGCTGGGGTGGGGCCTCACACCCAGGCCTGTCGTTGCAGACGACTCCTCCTCTGAGAGTGGCAGCGGCAATGGCTCCTCCACCCTGAACCCCTCCACGTCGAGCAGCACACAGGGCGACCCCGCCTTTCCCGAGATGAACGGCAACGGCGCTGTCGCCCCCATGGACTTCACCGCCACCGCCGAGGACCAGCCCATCAACCTGTGCGACAAGCTCCCGCCGGGCCCGGCGCTCGGCACCCCCTCCTACCCCTCGGATAGCTGCAGCACAGACGGGCTGCGGAGCCGTGTCAAGTACGGGGTGAAGACCACCCCCGAGGTGTGTAGGCTGCGGGCTGCGGCTGCATCTCGGGGGCAGCGGGGGTCAGGAGACTGGACTGACGTGGCCAGGGGCTGGAGTTTAGCCGGGGCCAGCCCCTGTGTGTGACACCGAGTCAGGGTGGGCTCTGGAATGGGAGGTAGCTGGGGTGTGCCCTCAGCGAGGCCATTTCTCTGAGCCTGGTTCCCCGACTCTGAAGTGGGGCTGATGGCCCCTGCCATGGCGGTGGTGGTAGGTGATGTGCCTCCCTGGGCCCCGTCCTGCACAGGGAGGCACGCAGTCTCCCGTTTCCGAATTGCTCTGTGTATTAACCCCGTTGTACATGTGACACAGAGGAAGGGCGAGGCCCCGGGGATGTGGGTGAGACGTTGGAGCCCACCTTCACATTCCTATAAGCTGCCATGCCCACTGAGGTCCGCAGCGGAGCAGGCCAGCGCCAGGTGGGCACGAGCTCTCCTGGGAGCCGCTTCTCCAGCCTGGCCTCAGCCACGTGCCCCGGACAGGCTCTTTGTCCTTCTTGGGCTTGTGTCCCTCTGCAGACAGGGCTGGGGAGGTGCCGGTGCTTGCCCGAGTTGGAGGGTCTCACAGGAAGGTTCTGTACAGGGGTGGCTTAAGTGGTCACTGCATGTCACACCCAGGGACGCCCAGCTGGGGGCAGGTACCAGCCAGGGCTCTCTGGCTGGGCCCGTGGGGCAGGCAGGGCTGCTGTTCCATGAGGAGGTGAGTTTTGCTCAGCGGGGCTCTCCAGCCTTTGCCACCGTGGCCACAGGTTACGTGGGTGGCCAAGGAAATGAGAAGGGAGCGCACGTACCACCAACAGCTCCTACCTGATAGTCTCCGCCATCGCTGCTCTGACCCCGGCAGAGGGTTTGGCCCTGAGCAGCTTGGAAATGTGACTTGCACAGGGCCATGTGGCCGGCTGGTGGCCAGCACTTGACGTAGGAGGTCTTCTGATTCCCGACTGAGTCTGGAGGACAAGGGCGCCCGCCCCTTTTCAAGTCTGTGCGGATGAAAAGATGGGCACTAGGCCGATGCGCCAGGGCCTGGTCAGAGGGACAGGCCTGGTGAGACAGTGCTAGGGGACCAGGATGCCACACTGCTGTCTCTCGGTGCCATGATTCTCTCCAGGCTGTGCCACAGCCACATGGCCACCTCACAGGGTCTGGTCATGCAGCCGTTTGTCCTCTGGGCCAGATGCCGATCTCTTTGAGTATAGGAACATGTCCCCGGGATACTGCCAGTCAGGACGCACCAAAGACACAAACTTTGTAAAAGGCAAATAAATGACAGCAGTCCCCAGCCACCATGGCAAAGCAGTGGCCTGAGGATGGGGCAGAGATGGGTGGTGTGGGTGCCAGGCCCGAAGGGTTAGGGTGGGGAGGCAGGGAGTTGCTGGAGGGAGGCAATGGGGGCTGGAGCCCTTCCCGCTGTGGGTCAGTGACACCCCACAGGCCCGGTTGTCACTCTCCCCTGTCCATACACACATGCTCACTGGGCCCACAGGTCCCGAGCGGCTGGGGGCAGGAGAAGGCCAGCCCAGGCATGGAACGTGCTTTGCCGAGTGGACCTGTCGCTTGGGCTGGCTCTCTCCCAGCCCATCTGTTCCCCCTCTCCGACAGACAGCATACTTGCTGCTTTGGTGACAGCTCGGTTGTCAACTCAGGGTTGCAACCCCTTGGGGAGCAGGGAGGAATACCCTGGAGCCAAAACATCTTGGCACAAGGGGAGGCTGGCTGGTGGCGGGCTCCTTCTTGTGTCCGCCTCTCCTCACTCAGCGTGGCAGGCCTTGATGCGGGCACCACTGCCGAGGGCACTGCTCACGCCCGCCCTCCCTGGCCCCTCCAGGGCCCTGCATGCGCTGTTGTGGTCAGCCCAGGGAGGGAGGACAGCGCTGCTGTCCCCATTTCATGGATGCAGGGAACAGGAAGAGAGGGTGACTTTCTCAGGGCCTTGCCGCTGTGACTCACATGGCAGCTGGCGTGCTTGCCACCTGGGTCCCCAAGCTCACTGCCAGGAGATCAGCAAAGCCACGTACAGTGCCTGGTCTGACCCTTGCCCCTGCCCTCTCTGCAGTCCCCCCCCTACAGCTCTGGCAGCTACGATTCTATCAAGACTGAGGTTAGTGGCTGCCCTGAGGACCTGACGGTGGGCCGGGCCCCCACAGCGGATGATGACGACGATGACCATGACGACCACGAGGACAATGACAAGATGAATGACTCCGAGGGCATGGACCCTGAGCGTCTCAAGGCCTTCAACGTGAGCACACCGCGAGGCCGGGACGAGGCTGGGGTCGGGTGGTGGCCAGGGCCAGCCCTTCCCATGCCCGTGTCTCCTACAGATGTTCGTGCGTCTCTTTGTGGATGAGAATCTGGACCGCATGGTGCCCATCTCCAAGCAGCCCAAGGAGAAGATCCAGGCCATCATCGAGTCCTGCAGCCGGCAGTTCCCCGAATTCCAGGAGCGAGCCCGCAAGCGCATCCGCACGTACCTCAAGTCCTGCCGCCGCATGAAGAAGAACGGCATGGAAATGGTGAGCCTCTCCTGCCTGCCCTGCCCTCGGCACCACCACCCATCTCCAGCCGTCCTCCCTGGACTCCTGGGTGTCCCCCGGCCACTCAGCCATAATCCTCCCAGTGGTCCTAAAAGCAGGCACCATAACCCCAAATGAGGGAACTGAGGCCCGGAAGGGTTGTAACTGCTGCCCTGCGGATTGAGGCGCAGAGCCCAACCCCAGCCCTGCACTGCCCACCTCCGGACCAGGGTCTCCATGCAGGCCCGATGCCCGCCCCCACACCCCGCGCTCACCCCACCCCCGCTCTGCCTACAGACCAGACCCACGCCTCCCCACCTGACCTCGGCCATGGCCGAGAACATCCTGGCCGCTGCCTGTGAGAGCGAGACGAGGAAAGCGGCCAAAAGGATGCGCCTGGAGATCTACCAGTCCTCACAGGTACTGCCTCCTGCCCGCTGCTTCCGGAGGCTGCTCCCGGCACGATCACCGTCCCCACGCAGACACAGGGGCCAGAGGGGAACGGAGAGGAGCGTGGGAGGGGAAGGTCAGAGGACTTGGTCACTGGGGCCTGCAGACCCTGTAAGCAGTCAGGCCTATATCCCAGAAGACTCTGAGAGGTCTTGAGCTGGGCAGAAAGAGGTAAGTAGATGGGACCGGCAGGTGGCGTGGTGGTTAAGGGTGCTGAACTCCCACATGGTCGACAGCGGTTCGATTCCCAGGCCTAGTGGCTTGCTTTCTCACTTTTCCTCTCTCACTCTGGTCAAATTAAAATAAATAAAGTTAAATAAAAGAAAGAAAGAAAGAGGTGAGTAGAGAGGGGGCAGACCCCTGGGGCCAGGTGACAGGGAAGAGGGAACAGCCAGAATCGCACAGGTCAGGCTGTGGCAGTGGGCCTGGGCACCCTAGTGCTGCAGCTAGCTGCCCCTCAGGTTCCCCAGCGCCACTGTCTACCCTCTGCAGGACGAGCCCATAGCCCTGGATAAGCAGCACTCCCGGGACTCCGCAGCCATCACCCACTCCACCTACTCACTGCCAGCCTCCTCCTACTCCCAGGACCCTGTGTACGTCAACGGTGGCCTCAACTACAGTTACCGCGGCTACGGGTCTTTGAGCAGCAACCTGCAGCCCCCCGCCTCCCTCCAAACAGGAAATCACAGTAACGGTGAGTCGGGGTCGGGCTCTGGCTGCGGCCAGCACCCAGTGCATCTACACAGTGGCCTCGCACGTGCAGGGAGCTCGGAAGAGGCTCTGGGGCCGTCCCCGTGCCACAATCTAGCTGGTCCTTAGCGTGAAGTCCGGTGGAAACAAGAGCCCGTGGCCCTGCACCTTGGAGAGGCTCACTGCACCACTCCCGGGTCCTGCCCCCTCAGACTGCTGTGAGCACCAAGTTCCAGCCGGGGCCCTATTCTTTACGGATGCCGGTTCTCACACCCCCATTTCGCCCATCACGACAGCTTGGTGAGAGGGGCGCTGGCCCACGGTCACGCTGAGTTGGTGGCAGAGCCAGGCTCTGGCCCGGCCTGGCCCAGTTCAGCCAAGTGGCCCTGGGCAGGTGACCTCCCTCTCCAGGCTCATGGGCTGGCTTGTGAGGGGAGCGGTGCCTTTGCGCCGGTGCCAGGTAGTCACCCCTGCACTCGCCGAGCCCACGCCGCCCCCCCCCCCCCCCCCCCCCCCCCGGCCAGTGGTTGAACATCCATTCCCTCAATGCATTCTGTATGCTGGGGTTTGTTTGGTGCTTCCCTGGTAACTGCCGTGGATGGGGCACATTATCCCTGAACAGGAACTGGAGTGGGGGCCCCTGGCCCATTTACACGGAGGCCAGAGCGTAGCGGCATGTCTCGGACCCAGCATGTGGATCTGTTGTGTGTGTAGGGGAACCACTGACAGGGTTTTGTGCTCCAGGGAGGTTCAGAGTCCGAGGAATGAGGGGCGTGTTGAGGACACCAAGGGCTGTCAAGGAGTGGACTGCAGGGCGACACTCCCCGCCAGCTGGGGACTGGCTCCTGGCCGAGCACACCTGAGAATTCCTCGAGTCCTGTCTTTGACTGCAGGAGACCCCTCACTGCTCTTGGGTAGCAAGGAAGGGAACCTGTCCCTTCCCATGGCTAGAATCCCTGGCCGCCTCCACTGGTCTGGCCCACACCCTCCCCAAGCCCTTGCCCAAAGCCAGCCCCTGCCCCCATACTCACTACACCCCGCCAGGGCCAGGAAGTATGTGGAGGTCCCTGGAAGATTGCTGCCCGGGCTTAACTTCTCATCCCTTCCTAATGCCTCTTAACCCAAAATAAGAGGCCGCCTGGCCCTAATCCCTGCAGCTAAGGCCTCACAGCCAGCACAGCGAGGCAGAGTGGCTGCCCCAGGCAGGCTGCTCCCCTTCTAGAAGGAAGAGCCATCTGACAGCCCTGTGAGGGCCTCTGACAGGGTCTGCAGCAAGGTCTCAGGGCCAGGAGTAGAACCCTCTTTCCCGATTACACGTGGGGAGTCTGGGATCCAGCAGGAGAGGCGACTTGGAGCCTGGGCCCTCCCAGATGGCAGGCAGTGGTTTCAGGCCACCGGGTGTCACCTGGCATGGCCTGTCTCAGGGCTGCAGCCACCTAGTCTCTCCCCAGGTCTCTCGTTTGAAGGTGCTGGGCCTGCCACCATCCCTGCCCCGTTCATGCCTGTCAGAAACATGAATGGCAGCCACCTCTCCCCCCACGCCCCGTGTGTCCTGGCTCCTCACAGGTGGGTGGGGAGGTCAGTGGGGCAGAGATCTGGCATGTACCTCCTTGCCTGGCACAGGCCCTGTCTGCACACACTGGTAGCTCGTTTAAAGAACACTGTTGAAATCTGGGTTCAAGTCCGGCAGCCGGAGGGTGACAGGCGTCCGTGTGTTGCTGTGTGCTCTCACTGCCCTCCCCAGCCGCGCCTGGAGGTGCCTGTTCAATCAGTGGTGCCTCGGCCAGGCCGCCGTATTAATGGCTCAGCGCTCCTCACTTTGCTCATTACGTTGTCATCTGGAGATGCAAATCAGCTTAGACAGAATCAGGCTCTGCCTGTCTTGCCTGGGGTGCTGGGCAACTCCTGCCCACTCCTACCCCTCCACCGGCAATCACCTGGCAACCTGAGTGCCTGGCTGTAACCAGAGCCTGCAGGGAGATGTCTCCAGATCAGATTGGCTACAGGAAGCAGGGACCTTCTTCTTTCCAGGCTTAGCTAGAGCCTGAGTGGGGGGGAAGGAAAGCTCTGAGCATAGCGGCAAACAGGGTGAGACCTGGGGGTGGAGCAAGGGAAGGGGAACCCTGGCCCACCACTCCCATGGACTGTGGCGCAGGCAGTGCCAGCCACACCAGAGGGGTGACCCTTTCCTCTCCGACCCTTCGGGTCCCATGCCTGCACCGTCTTGAAGCTGGCAGAGGTGCCCCTGTCCCCAGCCTGTCCCAGCTGCCCATTTGGCCATTGGCGTAGGTGGTAGTCACCTGCACGGTTGCTATTTCCAGCAGTGCTCAGCGCACTCCTTCCTGGGCTGGATTTTAACAAACTTAACTGTCCCTTAACTCTCCATTTCAGGACATTCTTCAGCA
Organism: Tupaia tana; assembly: GCA_026018925.1. Lineage (NCBI taxonomy): Eukaryota > Metazoa > Chordata > Mammalia > Scandentia > Tupaiidae > Tupaia > Tupaia tana. The sequence goes on from JAKSZU010000015.1 coordinate 31,763,590, forward strand.
AACCAGTTCCTAGGGCCTCCTCGATGTCCATGTTCTCTGGTTAGAGAGGAAATAACCCCATGAAACAGACTGTCCCATCTTGGGCTCCAACTTCCTTCCCCATTTGGGGATGCACCAGCTTCCTCGGGGCAGGGACTGAGCTTCCGTGGGGTATCCCGAGAGAGCACTCCAGCCTAGGTCTCCGGAGACCTGCCACTGCAGGTACAATGATGAGTAACCCCGGCCACGAGGGGCCTGCAGGATGATGGGGGGGACGGCTGATAACCAGAGCAGCCGCCTACACCCATAGAAGATAGATTACCTCCAGGAAGGGACCCCGGGGGAGGAAGGGGACGGGGAGGCTGGCCTCTCTGGTCAGAGACGGCCTCCGTCAGAGAGCCCTAGCTGCCACACCCCCGTCCTTTCTACTGTTTTTATAACGAACACCTGGCGAGAATGCTTTTCCAACTACAGGAGCTCCCGTGTTTCCTCGGAGCCGGTTTGGAAAGCCTGGATACCTGTCTGGGAATCCCTGGCTAGTGGCAAGGAGGTACCAGGCCTCCCCGAGGCAGCCCCCATCCTGCATGGTTCCAGGAGCATCATGGCCTCCTGCTCACAAGAGCCTCGTTTTGCAGATGAGAGATCAGAGGCTACAGAAAGCGGAAGAACCGCCAGTAGGGGATGTCAGAGTGGGCCTTGAGTGCATACGTGCCTGGCCCCGGGCCCTGCAGCCCACCCCAGTCTTGAGGAAGGCCAGAGGCAGGGCCTGGTGGTCCCTCCCTGGCAGCCCCCACCAGTCTCTCAGAAGCTACTGGGCTCCCTCTTCACTGTCACCATCCGAGCAAAGGGCAGGACAAGCTCTCTGGGCCCTGTCCTGTCTGCGTCCCTATGCCCATTGCAGCCACACTAACCTTCTACCTTGCTCAGAACAAAAGACCCCTCAAAGGAGGGAGAGCAGAGGTACTGAGGTTCAGGACAAACAACACCCCCAGCCCTTCCTCCTTCCCAAGGTGGCTATGGCCCGGCCTCTTTCTGCAGGACGGAGCCCCTTCCTGGTCAGAGCACACACAGGCAGTTCCTGGTCCTTTGTGGCTCCACTCTGGACCGCTGGGCTTTCCTCACACACACCCCCAGTGGGCCTGATGGGCCCTGCTGCTGCCCTGCAGTGCCTGCTGCACACGTCCCACCAGCCCTGTCGGAAGTGCACGCAGACCCGTGTGCCTGTGCGCCCTCACCTCCCCCTCACCTCTTGCAGAGCTCGTCCTGCGGTTCTTTTCCAGGACTGTGGTTTCCTGCTCACCACGCTGGGGAGAGGCAGGGCTCAGGTCAGTGAGAGAGTCCCTGGCCCTGAGGTCTCCTCTTCCAGGGACCAGAGCCGGATGCGTGTCTGTTGAAGGATGCTCGGAATCCTGACAGCATGGGCAGGCTCGGTGCCAGGAGCTGGGTTAGGAGCTGCACTCTGCCTGACCCACCCTGGCCGACGCAGAGCCAGTTTGTGCACAGTCACTGTGTGACCTCGGGCCAGCTTCTCACGCGCCCAGGCCTCAGTGTGCACAGTGACGAAAGGATCCCCTGTGCAAGACCACCTGTGGTGTGCAGGCCCCATTCCAGGCACTAGGGATAAGGCATCCGAGAGACAGGCGAGTGCCGACCAGCAGGCACCCAAGACCTGGCAGTTACAACACAAGGGATGACGCCTCCCAGATGCCCTCCTTACCTTCTCCCCTCTCCACAGGGCCCACAGACCTCAGCATGAAAGGCGGGGCCTCCACCACCTCCACCACGCCCACGCCCACGCCCTCCAGCAACAGCACCAGCAGGACCATGCCCACCGCCCAGCTCAGCCCCACGGAGATCAGTGCCGTGCGGCAGCTCATCGCCGGCTACCGGGAGTCTGCTGCCTTCCTGCTGCGCTCTGCAGACGAACTGGAAAACCTCATTTTACAGCAGAACTGACCCCACCGCACCTGGAGTGCACTACCCCAGGGAAGAGGCTGTCCCGGCCCGGACCCGGCCTCCTGCCTCACCAGTTGGTACATTTTGTTTTATGAAAGAGGTGGGATCCAAAAGAGCTGTTTCTAGCCACACTCCAAGCACCTGAGACTTTTGGGCACAAGGACACTTTTTTTTTTTTTTTTTTTTGGAATCTCACCACACGGGTGCTCTGACCTGCTTGGAAGAGGCCAATGGGGCAGCTCTGCAAGGGTTGGGGCTCCCCCAACAAGGCGCTGGGGCTGCAGCTCTATTTAGAATCACCTTCGTGGACCCTGATGTTAGAATCCCACCCCCAGATAATTACCTTTCAAGTCTTAGGTGAGCAGAATTGCATATTTATTGAGAAAAACAAAGTGGACCCTTTCTTCCTCTCCCCTTAGTAATTTATTTTTCTGAAAATGGATTCTTTTGTGTTTGTACAGATTGCCAGTCTGTGTCTGTCTGATCAGAAGGATGTATCCCCGTACCTAACATTCCATATCACTACACTGACACGGGCTGGGGGCTGGCGGGGGTGGCCCGGGTGCCAGGCTGGCCATCCCGCCGAGTGCTCAGTGCACCCTGGGGAAGGCCACCGCCCTCAGCCAGGCCATCCTGTTGCAGGTCCCAGTGCTGCCACAGGGACACTGCCAGGCACCTCCACAGGGACCACCGAGCGGGAGGATTCATCCACACCTACTGCAAAGCAAAACAAAAATGGCACCCCCACCCCAGTCTACAGAAGTCCCAGTCACATGGTCACCTGTATTCTACCTCACACTCCAGCGTGGGCTTTTTCCAGGATGTGCCCTGAGCCTGTTTCTGAACGGCTGTCACCCCAACTCCCCCCCCAACAGTGTCTGCCTGGGAGGTAAGTCCAGACGGGGTGTCCAGAAGCTGGACCCCAGAGAGGGCCTGTCCCTCATAACCAGCAGCTTGCAGTGCCCTGGCCCTCCAGCTGCCTGGCAGGACGGAGTGCTGGGAGGTGGCAGCCAGGCCACAGGGCCCTTGCCCTCAGTCTGCTGCCAGGGGCCAGGTCTGAGCATCTCTGCATAGTCTGGGGCCTCAGACAGGTACCGAGAAGGGCTGTCAGGCAGCTATGAGCGCCATGGCCAATTCAGCTCCCATCCCCTCGCCCGTGGTTGGAGTAAGGGATCAGTGGAAGTGGAGAAGCCACTTGGGTTCTCCTAGGACCAGCCCTCCTCCTGGAAGGGTCAGTCCTGGAAGAAACTCATAATCCCTGGAGTGTGAAAAAGGGCAAAAGGAGAAAGCTGGCCTGGTTCCTTCCTCCCTGATAGGCACTTCCTCTTGCTCAGTGCAATACCTACCAGTGCTGCTAAAACCAGGGACTCGCCCAGACCTCAGCAGGCCCCCGGGGCCTCTCCATGCAACACTCCGTAGCCATGACGGCGGCTCTCTGCTGCACGCCCCTGCCCGGAGCTGGCAGAAGCCCTCTGTTGCCTTTCCTCCCTCAGAGCAAAGAGGCCCAGGGGAGCCAGGGCCGAGTTAACCCCAGGATGGCCACAGAAGCCACCCCTCCCCGAGCCAGCTTTTCTGCAGCCAACTGCCTGTGACTGCCCTTAGGAGGGGCAGGCTGGGCGCCAGTGTAGATGCCCTGTTCTGCCTCGGAGCCGCAGATGCTGGAGAAAGGAAAGTGTCCCTCCCGTGCTTACTCCCAGCCCTGGAGGTTGGGAGTGGTCGTCTTTTTCTCGAGTGGCCTCCAACACCCCACCTCTGCCTTCCATCTGACCGATTCCCAGGCCTCTGGTCAGGGCCAGGACATCCGAGACTCCCCCCTCAGCATAGCACAAACTCCAGTGCCCAAGGCCTCCCGCACCCCAGCGGTCCACGCGGCCAGTCCCTACATGCGCAGTACTACCACCAACGTCGGAATCTGTGTAAATATCTGTGTGTGAACAATGACGAAGTAGTCAGCAGATCTTTGACAAGATGTTACCCCAGGCAATTTGTGAAAATGTTGAAAACTGGCAGAGACAATCGTGGCCCTAGAATTCCTGATATCAATAGTTTAACATGGCATTTTCCCTCCCAGAGGCAGAATCCGAGCTAGACACACGGAGTGCATTCCGTGGCAGGCAGGAGTGAGCCCCTGGGGCAGTGGCTCTCCCAACGCCCAGATCCTTCCTTAGCCCTGAAGCTCAGCACCAGCCCAGGTTGGCTGTTCTGGGCCAGGCTCACGCTGTGGCAGCTGACCGCTCGGCCTGCCTTAGCACTGCGGGAAGAGCATCGGTCTGAGGAGTTTTCTAGACAAAGGAAAGAAACACCAGTGGTAAAAGGTGCCTCTTGGGTGGGCTCCTTCCCAGTGAAGTGGCACCTGAAGCCCCGAAGGCAACAGGATGGGAAGTTACTGCGTGGAAACAGTCTTCCACCAGCTAGTTCAGTCAGGGAACCTGTCCTATTTAACTTTTGTTTTGAAAGATGTAGCTTCAGCCCCTTCCCCCTTCTCCTGCCTGTCTTGGAGAGCAAAGAGCTGGTTCGGATGAGCTGGGCTCGCTGCTGTCCCTGGTTCGGACTCTTACCTGAGGGGACTGCCTTCTCCCAAAGGGAGCTTCCAATGCCCTTCCCCACAGCCATGTACTAACCTTATGGAGAATCTATGGGCGCAAAGGAATCATTTGGGACGCCAAATTAAAAACAAAATACAAGAGTAAGAGCCACCAATTCAAGTCTGTGCAGGGGCAAAGCCCACGAGCAGGGTAGAGTCACAGAAGTGGGCATTTGGTCTTTGGGGTGGGCCATCTGGTCGACCACGGGGAGTGCATGCAGCCCACAGGAGAGCCCTATTACCGTCACCACTTGTACAAACGGAGCTTATTCCCCAGGACAGTGTTGAGGGGGAGGGGCACAGGTGGGGTCAGGAGGGTTTTGGAGGATCTCAGCCAGGTGGAACCCATCCATCTCTATCCCCAAGGGCCACTTAAAACTCCAGGGGTGGTTATAGGATTAACTACCAGTTCATTTTCAAAATGCTGCTTTGAACTCAGAGGGTTGATACTTTTAATTTGTAATTTTTTGTAAAACTTTTTACAAGATAGTAAAGTATTTCACCAGAATACCCGTTTCAATCCGTCCATGGTCTGATTTTTATATAATTTAGTGGTGCTTTAGAAACTTTGTTTTTGTTGTTTCTGAGCTAAATATAGCTCAATCCTTTTTCGCCTGTATCTACCTAAGACCAATGTGAACCTTTGTATTTTTGCTCCTAATTTTGGACTCAGTGAAAGTGTACTGTTTACATGTACAGATGCCCCCTGTCCCTGTGTGTTCTGCAAGACTCGCTCTTGAGGAGGAAGATGCACCTCACTAAGCTCATCTGCTTAGCAAAGCCACAAAACAAAAACCTCTCACTTTTTATCTATGTTTCCACCTAAAAATAGAAACAAACAAAAAAAACATCTGTATCATATAGAACTCAGTTTTGCTGAAAAACTCCCTGCCTGATAGATGGCCCCTGCGCCTCTATCACGTGGTCCATTAGGAGCCAGGAGTAAGAACAGACTTGCCACTGGCCACTGGTGGGTGACTGCAGGGGCAGATGAGAAAGTGGAGGCAGCACCCCACCAGAGCTGTGGGATGCTGCAGTTCTCCTGCCAGCCTGGGGGTGGGAAGGTCAAGATGACCTTGTGGCTTTCAGGATTCAGGGACAACTCCAGACGTTGTCGATCCCCTGGCATAATTGAGACACGTTTTTGGAAGAGCGTGAGCTCCTTATCTGAGATGTTAGGACTCAGCGCAGGTGTGGTTTGAGGGGTCCTCCAGGATTCCTCTGGGGACAGCTGGTTTGTGTGGCGCCACCTCTGGGGAGGGCAAGCATATGGCACTTAAGGCAAACTGGATGGCACCAACTTTTCAAGGTGACTCTTTATTAATCAGTGGCTTCACTTCTAAATTATATTTTTACAGATATGCACCTATGCAACTTAATGTGGCTCTTCTACGCAGGTGAGGACTTCCTCCTCAATGCTCTCTATAAAAATTATTTGTGTTCTATATAGTGAGTTTTTCCTGTAAATGTGGCTTAATATTTTAATTCTTAGAATGTGTCTTCTCTATGTGATGCGACTAAATTCTGTTTTGTTTGTGGAATGACTAGCACAGGCCGACTCCCTCTCCCTCACTTAACAGAAGACCAACGAGCTGTTAATCGAGCTGTTATCTCCATGGTATTACTTGCTAAATGCACTGATTTCATAAGTACGTGGAATCCCTTTCCTTTGGAATCTGTATATCATATATAAGACTGAATCTACTTAATAAACACTGAACAACGAACTGCACACGTGGCTCCCACTGTGTCCTCTCAGCGGCAGCACTGCCGGCCAGTCTCGTCCTTCCCGGGTCTGTGGTTCCCGTCACCTTCCTACTGGCAGGCCGCACCTTTCCCTGGCCAGCACTCTGGGGCGCGGAGGGACCTTCGTAAGTTCTCTTGAACAAATCAGCCTATGGCTTCAGCACCTCGCCCATCAGAAAGGAGGGACACAGCCTTCCCTGGGTGCCGGTCAGGTGCCAAGCACAGGCGGAGAGCCCTCCATGCACCTATTTCGATCTTGGTGCCTGTCCTCACCTGGCAGGAGAATAAGCAGAGGTGTGCGGGGTATATGCCTTGGCTGCAACCAGTGAGCAGCCACGCGAGGACTTGCAGCTGCTGCAGGGCCAAACGCGTGCCCTGTTACCTCTCACCCTAGCGTGTGGCCAACAGACTGAAAGCAAATTGTAAGGAGCCCTCGGTGGCTAGTTTGGGAACCTGAACAACCCTGACCCTCGGTTCTGAACCTACAGTACACGCCATAGTCCATGCAAACCCCTGAATCCCGCCTCGAAGGAAATAAGAGGGCCATTTTCCCAAAAGATGCTCAACTGTGAACAGATTTTTTTTTTCATTTTATCATTTTTTGATTTAGTTAAGCTTTACAGAAAATTTACAAGAATGTGGCTGGGAACAACTTGATTATAAGTGTAAAAACAATTTTGTGTGTTAAAATTGTGTGTATGCATACACCTATATGGCAGTTGTCATTAAAACCTTTTTATGGGACCGGCAAGTGGCGTAGTGGTTAAAGGCGCTGGACGCCCACATGGTTAACCACGGTTCAAGTCTTGGACCTGGTGGCTTGCTTTCTCACTTCCTCTCTCTCTCTCTCTGATCAAACTGGAAAATAATAATGATAATAATAATAAAGTTAAATAAAATAATTCTAAAAAAACCTTTTTATACAGGGGGCCGGCACGTGGAGTGGTGGTTAAAGGTGCTGAACTCCCACATGGACGACCATGGTTCAAGTCCTGGACTTGGCGACTTGCTTTCTCACTTTCCCTCTATGTCTCTCTCATTCTGTCCCTCTCTGGTCAAATTGAAATAAATAAAATTGAATTAAAGTAATTCTTAAACAAACAAAAAAAAAAACTTTTATACAGTGACATAAGAATCCCTTTTTTAAACAGAAATGCTATAGAGTAGCCAAATATATGAAACAGACCAAAGGGGAGGAAGCCAGTGGTGTGGGAGCCGCCACAGGGTAGGCGCAGTGGGGCTGAGACCCTATGTAGACAGGACCAGCTCTGGGTATTGCGGATGCACCCTGACATATCACCCTCCCCGGGGGTGCGGGGCTCCAGGGGCAACACACTTCCTCAGTAAGAGAATTAAAATTCCTCATCCTATGGAAACTACCACTGCTGAGACTCACCGAAAGAATACTAAAACCCTAACTCAGAACAGCAACTCCAAAACACAGTCTCACTTAACAGAGACCTGCTGGCCTGCCGGTTGGTCCACAAAATATTTACCTTTAACAAGAAACATTGTAGCTCCACCGGACCCCTGGGACTCTGCACTGGGACTCCGGGGACAAACTACTTGAGGACCAGGAAAGCGCTGGCTTATCCCAGTCTGGTTTCTTCTTTTTTTGGGTAACTTGCTAGATGGTGTGTGCACTCACTGGAGAGACAGAGAACGTGAGAAAGCACCCCCATGGAGGATGGCTACACAACCTTTTCTCCTCCATTCTTGGGATTTGAGGCACACACACACATGCACCTGATTTTTTTAAATTACCCTGCCTTTTTAAAGATATTTATTTATTTATTACATTATTCTTTAATTTGACCATAGAGAGACACACACAGAAGAGAGGGAAGGAGAAAGGAAAAATGAGAAAAGTTACCAGGTTCAGGACCCAAACTGCAGTTGGCCAGGTGGGATCCAGCTGCCTTAACCACAATGCCAGCGGCCTGCCCCGGTCTGGTTTCTTTAAATGGGGTTCCAAGCCACTGTAGATAGTGGACACAGAACATCATCAAATGGGAATGTCACCGTCAATGAATGAAGTAAAATAGTCGATGACAAATAGGCAACTTCCCTCACTCACTGAGGGGAAGGGAAAAACATGCTGGCTTGCTTTTTTCCCCAATGGCAGGATAGAAAGCAATCCCTAGTGGGGTGTGGCCACACAATTCCTTCATTTCTCCATTTCTCCAGCATTTGGGATTTGGGGTGTGCAAGCACGTGTGCCTGGTGGTTTTTTTTTCCCCCTACAGGATGCTGTGAGAGGGAGAGAGAAGAGAAAGCAGCCCATGTGGGGAACGATCAAGCCAAAATCTCTCCTCCATTTCTGCCTCCTTGAAGGATTAGACATGCAGGCACATGCACCCAGTGTTTCTCAAGATGCTGGATCGGAGACTCAAACCATGGAGTTGACTACGTGGGATCCAGCTGCATCAACCATCAGGCCACAGAGCTGGCCCCCAGTGTTTTTTTTCAGGCTGCCAAGGCCAGGATTCCAAGTGTAGTTGGCCATGTGGGATCTGAATTCCAATGCACAGCATTTAACCACTGTGCTATGGGTCTAGTCCTATGCTGCAGCCCCCCCTTTTCCAGAAAGATTTTTGCAGTAGGATGCATGCACTTGCTAGAGAGAAACAGACAGAAAATGAAAAATCATTCCCTAGGGGTTATGGCTACACCGCAAACCCTTCTCCTCCATTCTCTTGGGATTAGGGGCACACACACACATGCACCTGGCATGTTTTAAGCTGCTGGGCCTGGGACTCGAACCGTGGTTGACTACATGGGAGTCCAACAACATAATCATTACACCATCTGCTAGTCCCTATGTTGCCTTTTTGAAAGTAATTTTAAAATACACTAGGGAAGCTTAGTTACAAAAACCTAAGAATCACTGCAAAGTTCTATCTCCCATCAACCTTCTGTATAGATCCAGATATTCTTTGGTTTACCATCAGCCAGGGGTTCGTAAATGAAGGGCCCCATTCACCTAAGGAGCTCACCAACCCTCTGAAGTAGTATGCAAAACTGTGCAGGTACATTCCTGAGCGAGAGACCCACTGAACAAGGTGAAGCAGCACTGGTAATTGGGGTTCTCATAGAGCACTTGTCTGCATCCAGTAGTGGAGACGTGCTCATACCAAACTTTCAAACTGATGCAGAGACAAGAGGGAGCACAGGGTACTATCCAATTTTGGTTTCAAGCAACCATCTCCAAGGTCACAAATCTCACCCTTTCCATAGCTTCCAACAGCACCCGCACACAGGGCAGCACAGCCTGGGCCCCAGCCCTCAGGGCAGCGGAGCAGGCAGGTAAGTCTTGGCCCCTGATAGCACATGCACACACCACACACATTCCTCTCTCGAGCCGGGTCTTACTTCCGCAAGAACAGTTGAGATACTGGGGCCAGCAGGTGGGCATGGTGATTAAGGCGCTTGATTCCCACATGGCCAACCATGGTCGAGTCCCGAGCAGGAGGGTTAAAAATCACAACAAATACATACATACATACATACATACATACAAATAATAAATAACTCTTTTTAAAAAATGCAACAGTTGGGTATCAAATCAATGCTACCTCACCAGACCAGTAAAATGACATTCGTTCCACATTCTCAAACATCAGGCTTCCGTGTCCTTTGGACCATGAGTAAAATAAGCCTCCCTTACCAAAGACTCAGTCTCTAAACTCAGGACAGCACTCAGCAGCCGCAGCATGAGGCTAAAAGCCAGACGTTGACTGTACAGACCGCATCAGCCCTCAGCAGAGTATGCCCAAGGCCTGCATCTTAGCAGCTCTTACCAGAGGGCAAGGGTGAGGCCAGTGGCAGCAGCTGTAACGTTCCTACTGTAAGGTCATGTAACTCTTACTGCCTGAGCCTGGCACACCCTAATAGTCACTGAGTATTTCCTAGGGGGTAGGCACCAACAGCCTGACGCAGTAGGAACTATTAGCCCAGACGTGGGCAAGTTGGCAGAGGTTAAGTGCAATGCCCAAGCCCCCCAGCTGGCATGTAGCAGAGCCTGTCCTCTGTCCCATGTGCTATTCTGTCTCCCTGGATGCTGCTGGCAGGGTAAGGTCCCAGTCCCAGGCTCTACTGTATCCTGGCCCCTGGAGACATACATGGGTAAATGGACTGTGAAGGCACAGGTGCACAGCACCAGGCAGATTTGCCCATTACCACAGCCACCTAACCATGTACTACAGTACTCCAGGGAAGGCTGAGGACTTGTAACCAAGAAGTCAGTCCCCTCGGCATGTCGTCCGCCTTGGCTCGCTCAACTAGCACCAGACTTCACCTTGTGCCAGCACCTCCTGTCTCTCTGCTGTCCGACACCATGCAGAGGTGCTTGCACTACTGCTTTCAAGGTCAGAACTGGCCACCCTCCCAGAGATCACCCACCATTATAAATCCACATAGTAAGGGCTGGCAGGTGGCACGGTGGTTAAGGTGCTGGACTCCCACAGTCCTGGACCTGGCAGCTTTCTTTCTCGCTTGCCTTCTCCCTTCCCCGTCTGATCAAATTTTAAAAAATAATAATAAATAAAAGTAAATAATTATTGGGGCTAGCAAGTGGCATAGTGGTTAAGGTGTTGCATTCCCACATAGCTGACTGCGGTTCAAGTCCCAGACCAGGTGGCTTGAAATTCATGCAGGGGGGACCAGCAGCTATGGCTATGTCACTAGAATCCCATGTAGTCGACCGCGGTTCGCGTCCCGGATCCGGTGGCTTAAAAATGCACACTGGGAGTGTGTGCGTGCGTGCCCAAGATCCCAAGAGGAGAATGGAGGAGAAGGGATTGCGGCATGGCCATCCCCTCTGGGGGAGTGATTTCTCGCTGTCTGTCTCTGTCTGGCGAGCGCATGCGCCCTATAGCAAAAACCTCTCAAAAAAAAAAAAAAAAAATTCACGCAGGGCACGTGTGCATGAGTACCAAAATCTCAAGAGGATAATGGAGGAGAAAGGACTGCGACCTGGCTATCTCCCCAGGGATGATTTCTGTTTCTTGCTTCCTGTTGCTGTGTCTCCAGCAGGCACACAGACCCTGTAAAAGCAAAAACATCTCTAAAAAATAATTCTTTAAAAAATAATAAAAGAGGGACCAGCAGTTAGCGTAATGGCTATGTCGCTGGACTCCCATGTAGCCGACCGCGGTTCGACCGCGGTTCGAGTCCTGGACCCCGTGGCTTAAACTCACAGCAGGTGCATTGTGTGTGTGTGTGTGTGTGTGTGTGTGTGTGTGTGTGTGTGCCCAAGATCCCGAGAAGAGAATGGAGAAGGGATTGCAGTGTAGCCATCCCTCCAGGGGGTGATTTCTCGCTTTCTCTCTGTCTCTTTCTGGTGAGCACACGTGCCCTATAGCAAAAAAACAAAAACAAAACAAAACAAAACAAAAAACACAAAAAAACCCCTCTCCCCCCAAAAAATAGGAAAGAAAAGAAATTCATATGACAATCTCAATTTCAGTGCGGCAGTTTGGATAAGCAGCTGCAGAGGAATGCCAGTTCACAGCTTTCACCCACAACTCTTACCATGTTCACTGGATTTCTGATTCCAGTCCCAGCAACAGAAAAGTTCACCAATTCATGAACAGAGTCTGAAGACCAGCGAAGTTGACAAGGCATTCCTTCTGGGCTAACCGAGAAGAGTTCCACGTATAAGAACCTCGGCTCCTGAGTCGAGCAGGCACGAGCTCCTTTCAGCCCAGCTCCATGCTCCGTCCTGACCTCCCACGTCAGCGGGCAGCCACAGAAGATGACGGAGACCACAGAGGCAGGTTGTACAGGTTTATTTTTCCAATACCACATGAGACATACAAGAGCAGTGCTTTTCTCTGGGCAGCCCCATGGACCAGACCAGTGTCAAACTGTACCCTCGAGTGGCCCCAGAGGTCCCAGCAGAAGGAAGAGGAGGATCGGACATGCTTGGACCCCTGCTCCCGGTCTTTGGTAAACAGACTCTTGAGTTGACAACTTGGACTTGGTCAATACTGCATTTAAATCGCATCATCGCCAACTTCCCACTCATGCTCAAGCGAGTAAAAAGCTGCATCGGATTAAGTTGGTGGAGAGGGAGGAATCTTTCAGGTGAAATGAGACTTGAAGTCATACAGATTTTATACTTCATAAAGAAGCACTCACATGGGGAGGCCTAAATTAAACAGAGAGGACTCTCGACTCTCCAAGTCGAGGTACAAGAAATAAGGCAGGACACACGGTGAGGGACAACAAAACAGACCTCAGCTTGGTGGAAACATGTCGAGAGAGGGGCAGGCATGGCTTTGTTTCTTCCCAAACCTGCTGTCAAAAGTACATCAAGAGGAGCCTTGTGGCCCCAGGAGAGCATGGTCCCAGGTATTGCTGTGACAGGTGGTGACCCTGGAGCCAGATCTGGAAGGTTTGCCTGGGGGCTGCCCAGGGAACTCACCCACAAATCCAGAAGCACTTCACATTGGTGGTGGCAATTTGTCACATGGCGGCAAGCAGCCGTGTAAGGCTGGAGGAGAGAGGTGAGGGCAAGACGCCTCTGCTTGGGGGCGTGCGGGTGGGCTGACCGTGGCTCTGCAGGCTGTGGCAGTTCTGCCCAGCGACCCGTGACAGGGCGCTGGGTTACCCTGGCAGATCATGAGTCAATCACTTCACCCTCCCGTCGGGCAGCACTTAGTGGCTCTGACAACAGGTACAGAGAAGTGAATTACCTCACTTTAATGCAATGATGCCGAGGAAGGAACATAAGGAAGAGACGCTCGTGTTCTCTGTACAACACATCCATTTACAGAATCGGCCAGTACTGTGTACAACATATAAATACATGATAAAACATTAGAGGTGCATAGCGCATACTTACAGAAGCAAAAAAGTTCACTTTATACATCCAAGAATAAAGAGTTAAAAATATAAAAATAAGACACACACACTGCTTTGAAATGTAAAATGACTTTCACATACACAAGTGCGTGGAGATACCCACTCCCAGAGCGTCCAGAGTGACGGGAGAGTGTCAAGCAGAGGAATTCACCTGCAAACATCAACGTCGGGACAGGTGACTCACAGGGTCTGCCCGTGGCATTTCCAGAGGAAAGTCACCTAATTCCCTGACCCCCTTGTCCAAGCAGGGCTATTAAAGTTTCTGAAAGATCCCGTAAGCCAGTGGATCATACTGAGACAGGAAAGTACCAAATTTGCTTCAGCACCAGAACCGAAGGTCAAACTGGCAAAAGACTCAACTGTGACCCTGAGGTCAGCAGGGGCTCCAGCCCCCTGGTGGACAATGCTGGAAGTTACTCAACCCTGTGCTGGCTTCTTCCTCCAAGATCAGCTCCCCACACAGTAGCAGAAGAAAAGATGGCATGGAGGGGCAGTGGAAGACTGACACTGCTACTCAGTCCAGGCAGCTGGTGCCCCTGGTGGAGAACGCAACCTTCTTGCCTCAGTTTCAAGTCCCACTGGTTTCAGGCAGGCTCCCTATGCCACACCAGGCTCTGACTACCTGCGAGAGTGCTCGGGCTGACAGGTCTTGAGCACCCCAACAGGTTGCACCCCAGGAACCCCCTTCAGCAAGACCAGAAGGGTCAACAAGTGACAGAGGCCTTAGCACTGTGAATTTTATGTGGAGGCGAGTGCTCTTGCCTCAGGAGACGGAGTCTGTTAGAGCAATGATATTCTGTATACAGATTCAGGATCAACCATTATCAAAACGCACACACTGAATGTACAATTTTTCCCATGGCCATAATTTATTATCTCACCACAAGGCACAATACACAGAGCTTTGAGGGTCCAATACAGTCATCGTGACAGAACGCACCACAGCCCTGGCACATGATCATGGCCTTCAGGCTGCATGCACATTGCAGCGAGATGCTCTCCACCGTGCTGCTGTCGGTGAACATCTGCAAGGAGAGTGATGCACTGTGGCTCGCACCGAAGTTCGCTTTGTGGCTCAGCTGCACCACACTTCCAGCAAGGCCTTTGGGAAAGCTGGGGGAGCTGGAGGAATAATTAAAGCTGGTGGAACTTAGTTGGAGTTTAGAAAGCTTTCCATAAAATGCCTGCTTAATGTTGAGTTGGGAGGGGATAGAAGAAGGCTCCAGAGGCTGACTAAGCCCTTTTCCCGGCTCTTGGGGTAATTTCCAAAAGGGCAGGTCCATGACAAAAGGCATCCCTTGCAAGTGACCCACCAGTTCCAGGGGACTGTGCCCCATAGTTTTTCTGTTCTCTGCATTCGCTTTGAGAGAACCCCCCACAAAAGTCTTTTCATTCTTCATGCTGCCAGCAGAGGCAGGTGGTGGCTTTGGAGCCCAGTCTTCCCTTCCAGTCTGTGCCCCACTAGACACAGAGTTTTTGCTTGGCCCCAACTTCCTACTGGCAAAGTCCGGAGGGACCTCAGCAGGCAATGGCGTTGGCTCCACAGGCCTGGGGCACTGGAGGGCTGCGGCTACATTCCTACAACCAAAGAGCTTCTTCCCTTGGCCTCCAGTATTGCTCTGATCCCTTAGAACTCGACTGGCCTGATCTGGACCAAAGGAGATCACATTCGGAGGTGAGAAGCAAGGTGCTCTCGAGGTAGGGAGATCTCCTGGACTTCTGCCTGGAGCAGCACTGGAGTTACTGCACTGGGACAGCTCACGGACATCCTTCTGGTCTTCAAAACTAAAGGAAGGAAACTGCTCTTTGGAACTCATTTCTTCTAGTTTCCCACAAGAAGTCATCGGATTTGTCACTGCAGGTAGGGAGCCTAAACTCAGGACCGTCTTGGGAATGTTTTGAGGTGTGCCAGGAGCCGGGGTGGCCTCTATCCTGGGAATATCAGTGCTTTCCTCACAGCTCTCAGGCAGAAGGGGCTCCTTCAAAGCCCTTGAACTGGGGCCGCTTCTGCCAACAGTGTGACTGTTCTCCCCAGGATCATGCAGAGATTCCATGCCCAGGGAGCCACCACAGCTCTGCTCTCTTGTGAGTGGGAGTTGCGTGGATTCTGGCTCACTGCCACCATGGGATGGAGAAAGAACCTTCTCTAAGGGCAAGTTCCCCTGTGGCAACTGCACCACAAGTGGGTTAGTGGCCTCCACAGAGGACCCAAGCCTAGTCAGGCAGGCGGGTCTCGGCTGGTACTCAGAATGGGCCAGCAGCAAGGAGTCTGGGTTCTTCTGGGGTACTGCACATACTCGAGACACCCAGCTCTGAGGAGCAACAATCCTGTCTGTCCTTGTAAACAGACTCAGGTCGCCATTCACCTTGGACAGCGAACTGGATCGGTTCCAAGTGTGTTTCTCGTCCTTGTCCACTGAGGATCCCTTGGTCACTGTGGCTTCGGTGATGTCGGCCTCACTGCTGTCCTCGGTGAGGTGGCCTTCAAAGTCAGAGGCTGTGTCCGTGGATTCACTGTGAGGACTCAATGCTTCCGAGTCTCCGTTGATTTTTAGCCTGTCCACATCCACCTGCTGGCAGCGGCTGCCAGCGCTATCGATGTCTTGAGCCCGCACTGTCCAGTGTGGAGGAAGGCTGCCAGGGGGTTCTTGGCCTTCCTCGGCTGTCAAACTCCCAGGAAACACGGGAACGAGGGGAGCAGCTTTCTCCCACTCTTCTCTAACCTGGGGCCCAACTGGGGGCACGTTTTCTGTGGATTCTGGCCCAGGCTGTTCCCCCAGTTCATCATCTGTTGGAACAGGCACCCAAGGAGCAGAATGGTGGGAAATGAGGGCCTTGGGCGTCCAATTCTCCTGTGCAGTCTCACTCTCCCTCGTGGGTGAGCTTAAGCCACTAAAGCCTAATTCCTCTCCAAATGGTCCATCCTGGACGCAGCCAGCCAGTGATGACTCAGGTGTGGGGCAGGGGGTCACATGTACAGGACCCTTCCTTGTCGGAGTCCTGTCAAGAGCCAAGCCTGTTCCTACTTCTAGTGCACCTCCTCCCACTGGAGACTGGACAGGACCGTTTTCCAGGGCACCAGGGGGTCCTGGCTCCTCGCCCTCCCTTTCCCAGGAAGTGGTAGCAGATTCACATTCAGTTCTAACATCCGGGTGCAACGTGGACTGCTCGACATCCCTCTCAGCTGAGGTTTGGGAGGACAGTGGGAGCAACGCCTGACACGGCTGGTCCCCAGTGGGAGCAATGGGGAGCTGGGAGGCATCTTCTGGCCCACTTGGGAGTATGGCTGGAACCCCCTGGAGGGGACAGCTTTCCTCCTTTCTGAGAAAATCCAGGTCCTCTCTCCTGGCTCTGGATATGGCAATTCTGGCCTGGGTGTGCTCTCCGTTTAAAGGACGAGGCGGCAGTAGTTGTGTTCGCTGTAGATCTGACGCACACTCTCCAGGGGTGCTTGGGGCTCCCCTGCGCTCAGGGTGGTCACAGGCCTCACCACCATCACCACAGCTGCTGTCTCTGCCACCTCCCTCATCGGTGGCCCCGCCGCCACCTCCACCCGGGCCACCCCCCCCTCCGATGGCAGTGGTAGCCGCCTCTCGATGGCAGTGGTGGCCTCTCGCCCCTCGGACCTGCAAAGCACGGGCTTTAATGTCTGCGAGGGTCCTGGCACCAGTCCATCCCCGGCAGGAGGACTCCGTGATGGGGACGATCCGGGGGCATATCTGGTAAGTGGGCTGACCTTTAACCACCCAGGGTGGTTTGATACGTGAAAGTTGAATCTGCAAGAAAAGAAGTGGAAAACAGTTTTAATTGACTGGGTGAGCTGACCTAGAAACTGTAAAGCAAAACTAGGACCCTAGCAGCTTAGGGATCGTGGCCTGGAGAATCAATTTTCTTGTAAGATGAAATCATAGTAAGGCGGCTATGACACCACCATTCTGAGAAAATTCTGCTCAAGGGCTGGTTACATGCCACACTTCTAAATTTAATTTCTGGTGGCACCAGATGAGTCACTACAGCAAAAACTCTAACATCACCTAATAAAAGAAGAAAAACCCCAAAGGATTCTGATCTCTATAGATAACCTTAACAGAGTGAACAGAAAAGCAAGGAGGAAAAGAACTTCATCCCCTAAACTTCAAGTAAATCTCAAGAACAGCCTAGAAAGTTCTACAATGCCACATAATGAGTACAAGGGCCCCAAGGCCTTCTGTGCCTACACAGAGGCTCTATAATCTCATGACCTGCAGTGGGAACCTGGCCCCAGGGCAGCTAGGAAGCAAGCGGTCTCCTACCCGGATGGGCGGGACTTTGGGCTCCTCTTTAGTGGGCTGTGGCTTTTCGGAGTGAACACTTTCAATTGTGTTACGAAAGGACTGACGATCTTCAAGCCGGGGCTTCTTTTCGGGAAAGGAGGCAGAGGCTGCCTGCTCAAAGGATTTCCTCTTCTGATCCTTGGACTCCTGATCCACAGTTTCCTGAGGCAAGTTGGGAATTCTGTCTGCGGACGCAGAGGCACGTGCCAAGTTGTCTGGCTCAGTCTGGATCTGGGAAGCCACAGGTTTGACTGGGACTTCGGGACCCTCTGGGTCAGGTGGCCCAGAGGACAGCCGTGGCAGGTGGGAACTGCTCCCCGCTACTGAGTCGGTCTTAGCCTCCCCATCTTTGTAGAAGGAGATATCTGGTGCCACAGGCTTTGTATCTTTAGCACACCCTGCTTGTTCTGGCTCCTGTTTTTTGTATAGATTCCTTCTGGCTCTGGTTCGGAGGTCTGGCCGAGAGCGTTTCTTAAAATGCCCATCTCGCTGTCGGGTGGTCGGACCTCGCTGTGGCCGTGCTGACTCTCCCGGGACCCGCAAGCCACTCTTAATCTCGGCCTCCTCCTGACCCATGTTCTGTTGCAATGACTCTTCTTTGGTCAAACCCAACCTGCAAACCAAATTCAAACCATCAGTTACAGGCCAGAGAGAGCACGTCTCGTCTATTTCCATGAATAATATGCGCCCAGATATGTAGAATAAATGAAACCGCGTGGTACATAGCATCAACCGCAGAAAAACATGTTAGCCTCTCTATGCATGGCATTCAGCTAAATGACCGGAGTCGCTGCAGTTCCCGCCTTCTTGTCTAACACAGAGGATTTGCTATTTTGAGACCATCTGCCTCCACCCCCTCGAAAGCCCAGATCAGGACAAAGGGCAGCAAGTGCCTTACTTCTGTCCATAGTAGTCTTCAAAGAACTTTTCTTTCCACTGTTCCACCTTCTTTTCCTTCTCCATTTCCTGTCGTATCCTGACTTGCATCTCATGAGTGAATTCACCTAGAGAGAAAGAAAACTCCCAATGAGTGCATTCAGGATATTCATGTCTGTCTCATGAACAGCAAACCTTTCGGTTCTATCACCTAAAAAGGTTTTATTTATTTATTTTTTTGAGGTTTTTTTTTTTTTTTTGCTATGGGGTGTGTGCGCTCACCAAACAGACAGACAGAAAGTGAGAAATCACCCACCGAGGGAATGGTCACGCACGCACACGTGCCCAGCGTGAGTTTAAGCCACCGGGTCCAGGACTCGAACCACGGTCGACTACGTGGGAGTCCAGTGACATAGCCATTACGCCAACTGCTGGTCTCACCGCAAGAGTTTGAAAAGGTCATGCTCCCATCTTGTCCAGAAGCTCTCTCATACCATGAAGAACAAACACATCTACCATAAGGGAAATTTACACTTCCTTAAAGTACTCAGTCATTCCAGAGATAGCAACACAATGACAAAAAAGTTAAAAATAAAAAAAGCAAGCAGCCAGTCTGGTGGAGTGGTTGTTAAAGCAGCTGGATCTCACGGGGCTAACTGTGTATTTAGAGTCCTGGACCTGGTGGCTTGATAAACATGTAGGGCACATGTGCATGCATGCCCCAAATCCGAGGGAGAGTGGAGAAGGGACTGCAGTTTGGTCATCCCCTCCCCCCAGGTTGCTTTCTCATTCCCTCTCCCTTTTTCTCTCTCTTTCCTGCAAGCACTAGAAACCTATAGCAAAAAAAAAAAAAAAAAAAAAAAAAAAAAAAAAAAAGATTGGGCTGGCCAGGTGGCATGGTGGTTAAGGTGGCTAGATCCCACATGACTGACTGAATAGTGTGAGTCCCAAACCTGGTGGCTTGAAAAACACACTGGGTGTGTGTGCATGCATGCCCAAAATCCCGAGAGGAGAATGGAGGAGTAGGGACTGCAGTGTGGCCATGCCACCTGGGGAGTGATTTCTCACTTTCCCTCTCTGCTCTTTCTGGCAAGTGCATGTGCCCTATGGCAAATATATAAACCCCTCTTCTTTTTAAAAAAATTATTATATTTAACTTTATTCATTCATTCATCCATTTATTTCAATTAGTGAAATAAATGAAATGAGGGAAGCCTACCCTACATAAAATATCCCTTGATATAAAAAGAGACTAGTGGAAAAAGACTGAGTTGTTTCTTGTTTCTTTTTTTTTTTTTTGCCATAGGGAGGGCAACACCACACCCAGTTTTTTTTTTTTTTTTTTAAGAATTATTTTATTTAACTTTATTGATTTATTGTTTTATTTTTATTTGACCAGAGAGGGACAAAGAGAGAGAAAGCCACTGGGCCTGGGATTTGAACTGTGGTCGGCCAAGTGGGAGTCCAGCACCCAGCACCCTTAACCACCACACCACCTGCTGGCCCCAAGAGACTGAGTTTTCAATACCAGGAGACATGCACCACCACACATGGCAGGCACCCCTCAAGCTGTCAGAGGATGAAATCTACTCACCATCAGCCAGGCGCTCCCTCCAGCTCTGAGCCGCGTGGGTAAAAAACTCATTATTCAGTGCACTGCTGCTGAGACGCAGCAGGCCATCGGTCCCCACCTAGAAAGATCAAGGAGGTAAGATAATAAGACACTGAAAAAAAGAACAGAAGCCCACCCAGAAGGAGGCAAAGAGGAGGCTTCCATTCTGTACCTGTCTGTCCACTTCAGGCAGCAGGAAGAGGAGCTGCTGCTGGAAGTGTGATGGCAGGGCATGGAACGTTCGGGAGTTTATCAGGGCACGGAGGTTCGTGTTGACAAGAATGGACCCAGGAGTCTCAAAATCTATCTCTTCCCCTCTGTTGCGTTTCATTTGACCTGTGATTTTTGAAGCAAGAAGCAGCAAGGTATACATTTTCAGCACCTCACAGCAGAGGCAAAAGCCAACCGATGGGAAAGTTTTGGTGGCAGCGCTCAAGCCACCCAGAACTTTTAGGCACACAATCTGCCCAATCGTCCAGTCCACCCTAACCTGTATGTTAAAACTGTTCTTTCCAGATGACTGGCATTGCCAGCAAACCTTAGAGAACACTTGGGCTGTGTCCCCCTCAACCAACATTGTGTGCTGGACTATGCCATCAAAGAGGAAACTCTTTCCACGGAGATCCAAGCAGGGGGCAGTGTCTGAGCTTCCCTCCAAAGCTGGAGAACAGTCTCTACAAGGCCCAACTGGAGAAATGATGGAATGTGTCTACAAACGAATTTAGTTCGTCTATTACAGGAAAGCCTACAGAAGCCTTCTGAGAATGTGCCGGAGAGAGACGATCTCCATGCAGAACTGTACTAAGGGTTGGTCAAAGTCAACTGAAATGTCAATACCACTCACATAAGCCTAAGCAAATGTTACTTTTATTTGGGAAAAAAACCAAAGTCACTAAGAATAGAGACCTGTGAGACCTTAGATTGAGGACTGCTGATGAGCTGGAAAAGCAGCAAGACAGCAAAGCTAGCTCCCACTTAGACAAGGTTTTATGCTAATTTTCAGAAGCCAAGGCTAGTCGTCTTAATGGTTGCAAGCTGCCCCTCTATAAAAGACCCTAGCACATAGGCCTTAAGACATAAATCC
Source organism: Tupaia tana (assembly GCA_026018925.1). NCBI lineage: Eukaryota > Metazoa > Chordata > Mammalia > Scandentia > Tupaiidae > Tupaia > Tupaia tana. The sequence continues at coordinate 31,784,607 of JAKSZU010000015.1, forward strand.
TGCAATAGCAAATGGCATACTAACCTTACAAATAACCCTGCTGGGTCAAGGTGGCACTACTGAGTTTGTATGCATGCCCATATTCGACATCTCAACATACTAGTTGGGTTCAGAAAAAGGGAGAAGCTGATAGACACTATGATGCTGGGAATGAATGTGGCAGGTATTACCAAAGAAAGAAAGTGGATGTTGGATTTCTTCACTGAGAAGCTGACAAGCAGTATTTGCTCATTCACACACTAAGCAGGTCCAAGGCGGGCACGGGCTAGGCCCTACGGGACATAAAGGAGCAATGTGGCACCATCTCTGCCCACAAGGCATCTCAGTCTAGCAGAGATCTATACATGAGATAACCAAAATACAGGCAAAAACAGAGGGCCACCCGAGAGATAAAAATAAACTGATAAAGGAACTGGAGTAGTAGAAGACATCTTTTTACTAGGCCTGCAGGGGCCCCCTTTACAGGCAGAGAAATGAGTGCCAAGCCACTCACCTGTGGCCGGCTTCCGGAAGCCTCTCAGGAGCGGGGCAGGGTCCCGGGCGACCTCGGCCTGGCCACGAATAGCAGCGCTGCCCAGGGCCAGAGAGCCGCTGCTGCTGCTGGACAGGCTGCCGCTCTCGCCATCGGCGTGGCGGCCCGAGAACCCTGAAGGTACAGCATTCCACTGGTCAAAAGTATCACAGGCCACGCCCATGGCTCTCAGACAAGCTTACTTCTCCCAGCTCCCTGAACACCGCCACAATGTGAGGGTGCTTTCATCTCCCAGCCTCGGGCTGCTGGAAATTACCACCTCATGGACCGGCTTAAAGCGCCACCTTAGGAAGGCCAAACTGCCACGTGTATTTGCACAGCACTACACCTTTTACAAAGCACTGGCATGTCCCTTCACTGGCTCTTCATGACTGCCCTGGGAGCCAAACGAGGGCACACAGCAGAGGCCAGACTAGAACCTACAGCAGGCTTTACCAGCACAGAGCGCTGCCTTCCAAGAAGGTGGGCTCCTGACTCTGGCTCAACAGCTCTATGGGCATCACACTACTAGGTCAGAACCATGGAGGCCAGGTCCCTAGGACCTGAGGAAAGAGCACCATGACCATGGGTTTACACGTACCTGATGCAGATTCCACGTGGGCCCCGTTTACCTTCAGAGGAGTCAGGACAACTCGAGGCAGCATCACCCCAGTCTTCTTCTTCTGTCTGTTTGCCTGTATTCCCCAAGGGGATAGAAAGAGAGCCCGAGTCACCTACAGAGCCACACCAGCACTCCTTCTTGGCCCCATCTCTACCCGCTCTCTTGTAAAACAGAGTTCATAGTCAACCAGATCTGCCAGGGAAAGCTGACAACAGCAATGACTAACGTTACTGAGCTGCACGTCAGTCCTGGGCCAAGTATCACTGCAAGCTGCAAAGAACGCAGCGTTAGCCCCATTTTACAGATAAGGGATTCGCCCACGGCCCCACGGCGAGGAGTGGCAGAGCCAACGTTCGCACTACTATCAAGCTCACATGCTCACCAGTCTGCACGGTCCCACGCTTCTCCCTCCCAGTACACATTGTTGAGCGCACTGCCAGAACGAACAGAATTGCTCAGCCATGGCAAAGAGAAAAACAAACCACTTTTCCTATGGACCACTACATTTCTTAATTATTTCTTTATTTTTATTTATTATTATTATTTAATTTGAGCAGAGAGGGAACAGGAAAGTGAGAAAGCAAGGCGCCAGGTCTGGGACTTGAACTGTGGTCGTCCATGTGGGAGTCTAGCACCTTAACCAATACGCCATCTGCTGGGCCCCCCTATGGACCACTTTTAAACAGTACTAAGAGGTGGAGACCAAACTTATTTTCAACACCCTGTAAACACGTTCACAACTAACTGACGGAGGAGGGACTTGTCTTGTCCTCCAGGCCCAGTCACCATTCTCCTTCCTACCTGCACAGTAGCTCTGTAACTGTCCCTGGGATTGGAAAGAGGTCGACTCTGAGATTCTGTAGAACAGGATGCATTTGAAGATGTTTCGTCGAGAGACACTGGGAGAGAGGAAAATGAAGGTTAGTCCCTAGCAGGTGCCTGTGGTATGTCCCCCTCCTGTTAAGGGCACTTACCATCGTTTTCACCACTCACGGTGCTGGCTTCGTTAGACCCACAGCTCTCCACATCAGCTGTGTCTTCTGGCTCCTCTCCTTCCACTGCAGCCGGACTGCGCGACCACTGCAGGGCATCCTTCTGTGACAGCAAGGCACAACTCAGGTGAAAAAACCCTACAAATCCTACAAGCACAGTAGTCATTCCTAAATTTGTATGCTTTGGGAGATGAGAGATTTATAATATCAACAAGTACCTATTCCTTTCTGACTGACCTCTTTCTCAGCTTTCAAGCTCTTTCAATAAATACAGCATTAAGGGACCAGCAGATGCCGTAATGATTACGTCACTGGACTCCAATGTGGTTCAAGTCCCAGATCCAGGGTTTTAAAACTCATGCTGGGCACATATGCATGTGTGCCCAAAATCCTGAGAGGAGAATGAAGAAGGGACTGTGGCATAGCCATCCCCTGGAGGTGATTTCTCACTTTCTGTCTGTCTCTCTCTCTGGCGAGTACATGCTCTCTATAGCAAAAATCTCTCTTAAAAAATTAAGTAAGTAAATACAGCATTAAGAAAGTTTTAGATACATGGGGCCAGCAGGTGGCCCAGCAGTTACGTCACCAGACTTCTACATGGCTGACTGCAGTTAAGAGTCTCAGACCCGGTGGCATGAAACTCACACCAGGTGCATGTGTGTGTGCACCCAAGATCCTGAGAGAAGAATGGAGACAGAACTGTGGTGTGTCCAACCCCCTGTGGGGTGACTTCTTACTTTCCCTCTCACTGTCTCTGTCTCTCTGTCTCTCTCTCTCAGGTAAGCACATATGCCCTAAGGCAAAAACCTCGAAAGAAAGAAAGAGAGAGAGAGAGAGAGAGAGAGAGAGAGAGAGAGGGAGGGAGGGAGGGAGGAAGCTAGCTAGCTAGCTAGCTAGCTATGGGGCCAGCAAGTGGTGTGGTAGTTACGGTGCTGGCCTCCCACAAGGCCAACCACAGTTCAAGTCTCGGACCTGGTGGCTTACTTTCTCACTTTTCTCCTGTGCACACATGCCTGTGTCCTATAGCAACTTTTTAAAAAAGAATAAAATGAAATACATTCTTTTTAAAGTTAGACATGATTTTGCATTTAATTAATTATTAAGCATTTATATGATGCCTTCTATAAGCTACACCATGTTAGTTCCTAAGACGGTGGGTGTCAAGGAAGAATTAGGGCCCTGTGCCCTTGGAGCTCAACTGAGTGGTGGGAGAAGTCGAACTTATTACGATATAAAGTACAGTGACAGGGGTACATGCACAGAGAACGGTGGCAGCCCAGAAGAGGGGCCCATGGGATGTGTGCTTTAGAGTTTTTTTTTTTTCCCAAAAGTTAGCCATTAGGCAGATGAGTGGGCAGCAGGGAGACAGTCGAAGTTCCAGATAGTGGGACAAGCAAATATGAAAGAATACTCCGAACTCCAGGAAACCACAGGCAGGCTTCAGCTATGGTGTGGCAACTGGATACAGAAGAGGCTAGAGAGGCAGCAGGAGGGCAAAAAATAAAACAGTGTGTAGAGGGAGTAGGTTTTTTTGTTTTTTAATTAAGAAATAGTTTAATCTACATAAATTTATATGCAAAAATGTCCAACATGTACATATTTATTTTCATAACATGGTATAATTTTAAGTATTGAAATTTAAAATATTTATTGCACTGTGGATACTAGAATTTAAATATTATTCAAATTTCCTTTTTTTTTTTTTTTTAACATGGAACGCTTTACGAATTTGCGTGTCATCCTTGTGCAGGGGCCATGCTAGTCTCTGTATCATTCCAATTTTATATGTGCAGCCGAAGCAAGTACGGGTGTAAGGGTTTTTACAGTTTTTATCGAAGGTTTCGGCCTAGGGCACATGTGTTTCCCCGAGTGACAGAGACAGTGAGAGGGAAGTAAGAAATCACCCTCTATGGAAGATGGCCACGCAGCAATCCCTTCTCCTCCTCTTGGGATTTTGGATGCACACAGACCCAACGGAATTTTTAAGCCACCAGGTCCAGGACTTGAACTGCAGTCAGTCATGTGGGAGTGCAACACCTAAACCACTAGTCTGTTGGCCCCAGGAGTAAGATTTTAATCATCTTGGCATCTCTAAAGGATATTTATCAGGGGAATGATTTTAGGACTTTCATTCTGACAATTAAGAGAAGTCTGGAAGCAAGAAGAAGAGTTAAACCAGGGGACCAGCAGTTAACGTAATGGCTATGTCGCTGAACTTCCATGTAGTCGACTGCGGTTCAAGTCCCGGATCCGATGGCTTAAACTCATGCTGGGCGCGTGTATGTGCGTACCCAAGATCCCGAGAGGAGAATGGAAGAGAAGGGATTGTGGCGTGGCTATCCCCCCTGGGGGGTGATTTCTCACTCTCTATCTCTGTCTCTGTCTGTCTGGCGAGTGCACGCGCCCTATAGCAAAAACCTCTTCAAAAAAAAAAAAAAACAAAAACAAAACTTTATCTCTCATTCCCTACCGGCCATAAAGGCTGGTCAGAATCAAAAGCTAACGATTATTTTTAGTATTAATCTTACCATTATTATTATGACTGCCATATTTCTGGACCAATGAAGCAAATTTAATCTCTGAACCTTGTAAGTAAACTAGGATAAAATACTCAAAAATGAACAGAGAAATCTATATTGGTAAAGCTGACCCTAAAACTCCAGTTTTAGCAAGAGTATGAAAATCATATAAATACTGTTGGTGAACATGAAAATGGTATTGAAAGGTCCATATGCTGCTAGTAAGAGAGTAAACTGTTAGCAAAAATCTAAAAATAGGCCCAGCCACAGTGGCACACTCAGTAAGGCACCCTGCATGATGCTGGAGCCCATGGGAGACCCAGGTTCAGATCCCGGCTGGACATAACATAAACATTGGGTGAGCCTGCTCACATGCCTGTAGTCCTGCCTGGGAGGTTAGGGAAGGACTGATGTGGGGAGACTATCAAGGATGCCTTTCTCTTTTTCTTTCTCTTTCATGAAAAAGGTAATAAATAAACTTTAAACAAATCTTAAAAATGGGTGGCCAGAAGGTGGCGTAATGGTTAAAGCGCTAGACAATCACATGGCCAACCATGGCAGACCTGGCAATTTAAAAATCATGCCAGGTGCATGTGTATGCATGCCAAAAATTCCAAGAAAACAATGGAGAAAGGATTGCAGCATGGCCATTCACCCTGGAGATAGATAGATATAGATAGATATAAATAAATCCATACACACACACACACACACACACACACACACACACACAAGGTCATCCGGAAAGTCATGACATATTTTTCTATTATGTTAATGCAAACAACTTTCTATGACTCCCGACAACTGAATATATAACTTTTAACCCAATACTTCCATTCCTAAGACTCATATAGAACATGAAGAGCACTAATTTTCAACTGAACTACACTAAAACTATCTATTCATCAAAAGATATCATTAATGGAGTAAGAAGGTCAGGAGAGGTATTTGCAACTCATGTAACCAAGAAATAATTTACATCTGGTCTACATATGTCAATAAGAAAGAGGCAATCCAAAAGAAAAATAAGATGTGAACTAGACACTGTACAAAAGAGGATATCCAAGTGGCCAGCAGACACATGAAAAGGTATTGAATCTAACTAAGGAAAACACAAAATAATGCAAATTAAACCACAATGAGATACTATCACATCCACCAGCACAGCTAAAATACCAAGTACTGGGTCGTCGAAAAGTCTTCACACACTATTGTACAGAAAAATATATTATGACTGTCCCAAGGACCTAATAGTATTTTTTTTTTTTTGAGAGGTTTTTGATATAGGGCATGTGTGCTCGCCAGAAAGACAGAGAGACAGAAAGCAAGAAATCACCCCTCGGGGGGAATGGCCACACTGCAATTCCTTCTCCTCCATTCTCCTCTCGGGATCTTGGGCATACATACACACGTGCCTGGCGTGAGTTTAAGCCACTGGGTCCAGGACTCAAACCGCAGTCGAATACATGGGAGTCCAGCGTCATAGCCATTACACCAACTGCTGGTCCCTGACCTAATAGTGTTAATAAAGGATGTGGAGAGACCCGTAGATGGCGTAGCAGTTATATTGCTGGACTCCCACGTGGTTATCCATGGTTCAAGCCCCGGACCCAGTGGGCTTGAAACTTAGGCCAGGTATGTATACGTGCATGCCCAAGCTCTCAGGAGGAGAATGGAGGAGAAGGGATTGCAGCGTGGCCAACATCCCCCCCCACCTCGAGAGGATGATTTCTCATTTTCTCTGTCTCTCTCTGGAAAGTGCATGGGCCCTATAGCAAAAACAAAACAAAATTTTAAAAATATATACAACACATATAACAAACCACAGCTACTCACAGTAACATGGATGAATCTCCCCCAAAAAATATTGAATGAAAGAAGAGAGACACAGTGTCAGCAGGTGGGGTGGCAGATGAGGTGCTGGACTACCCACATGGCCGACCATGGTTTGAGTCTAGAACCTGTCAGCTTGCTTTCTCACTTTCCCTCCTTCTCTCCCTCTCTTTCTCTCTCTCTGGTTAGCACATGTGCCCTACAGCAAATTAAAAAACAACAACACTAGTAAATAAATAAAATTAAATAAACAATTCTTTAAAAAGAAAAAAAGCCAGACACAGAAGAACTCACACTGTAGGGATTCTACTTGTAAAATTTCAAAAACAAGCAAAGCTACAGTGTTAGGGATGTAAACACAGGCAGGAAACAAGAAAAGGAAACAAAAACAAAAAAATAACTTCTACGAAGTCAGCACAGTAGTGACGTTCAGCTTGCGGGGATGGGAGGGGCAGGTTGCAATTGGGAAGGGACATGTGAGGGGCTCCCAGCCGCTGGCCCTGTTCACTGTCTTTGACCTAGTGAAAGTTACACGAATGTTCACTTTATAGTAATTCATTAAGCTGAACATCTGTGCCCAATGCATTTCACTATTTCTGTAATAAAAAAGCTCAGAACCACAGCATTTCTATCAAAGAACACTACCACAGATACTATTTGAAATAAAACTATAGAACACCAAAGAAATGTTGAAGATAAAAGTGAATTAAGCAGTTAAACACAGTATAATACCTCCGTCATTTTTAAAAAATAAAAATTGTGTGTATATGTTTGCACAGAAAAAGAAACAAGAGAAATATAAGCCAAAATGTTAGCTATCACCACCATATTTTTTATCAAGTTAAAAAATAATAACAAGTAGGGACCAGCAGTTAACGTAATGGCTATGTTGCTGGACTCCCATGTAGTCGACCGTGGTTTGCGTCCCGGACCCAGTGGCTTAAAACTCACGCTGGGCGCGTGTGTGTGCGTGCCCGAGATCCCAAGAGGAGAATGGAGGAGAAGGGATTGTGGTGTGGCCATCCCCCCTGGGGGGTGATTTCTCGCTTTCTGTCTCTCTGTCTGGCGAGCGCACGTGCCCTATGGCAAAAACCTCTCCAAAAAAAGAAAAAAAAGTAATAACAAGTAGAATTAATAATTTTTTTAAAAATGTATTTTGGGCCAGGCAGTGGTGGCCTGTTTTCTCACTTCTCTCTCACACACACTTGCCCTGTAGCAAATTTAATAATAATAATAATGAGGGGACCAGCAGGTGGCTTGGTGGTTAAGGTGCTGGACACTCCCACATGGCTGACTATGGTTCGAGTCCCAGACCTGATGGCTTGCTTTCTCACTTTCTCCGTCTCTCTCTGGTCAAATTAAAATAAATGAATGAATCAATATAAATATTAAATGATAAATAAAATTAAATAAATAAAAAGCAAAAGCAAAAAAAAAAAAAAAACAACTACTCTCTTAGCAAATTTCAAGGCATCACTGGATATCTGAATGTAAACTGCATACTAGATGGTAGTGCTGTATTAATGCTAGAAGTCCTGACTGTGATAACTGTATTGTGCTCAGGTAGGAGAATGCCCTTAGTAACTTTCCGTTTTTATATATTAAGCTATAACTTACATACAATGAAACACACTTAAACGTACCATTTGCTAAGTTCTAACGAATACACATTAAGGTATAGAACATTTCTAACCCCACAAGCGTTTCCCTTGCCCTTTCTTAGTCGATCCCACTCCACACTACCCTTCTTACCCCACAAAAGCAATCACTGTTTTGATTTCTTTCACCATAAATTCTTTTTGTCTGTTCTTGCTCGTCATGTAAATAAAACCATACAGAACCCTCCTGTGCCTGGCTTCTTGTACGCAGTCTAATGTTCACAACACTCCTCTGGCTGTCGCGTGTATCAGCAGTTTATTATTTGGTATTACAGAACAGTATTCACACACAATCATTTGTTTTCTCTATTATCCTACTGATGGACATTGGGATATTTTCAGATTTTGGTTGTTATGAAAATTTTTGAACACATCTTTTTATAGACATGTTTTCATTTCTCCTGGGTAAATATTTAGGAGTGGAACTGCTAGGCCCTAACATGGATGAAAGTTTAAATTCATATAAAAAGCTGCCATACATGGGAACCAGCAGTTAGCGTAATGGCTATGTCGCTGGACTCCCACGTAGTCGACCGCGGTTCGCGTCTCGGACCCGGTGGCTTACAACTCACGCCGGGCGCGTGTGCGTGCGTGCCCAAGATCCCGAGAGGAGAATGGAGGAGAAGGGATTGCGGCGTGACCATCCCCCCTGGGGGATGATTTCTCGCTTTCTGTCTCTATGTCTCCCTATGTCTGTCTGGCGAGCGCACGCGCCCTATAGCAAAAAACCTCTCAAAAAAAAAAAAAAAAAAAAAAAAAAAAAAAAAAAGCTGCCATACAGATTTCCAAAGGTTTATATAGTCAACAATAGTGCATGAGAGTTCCAGATGCTTCACATCTTCACCAATATTTGGTTTTAATCAGTCTTATTTAGCCTTTCTAGTGGGAGTGCAACCACGCCTCATTGTGGTTTAATTTCCACTTGGCTAATAACTAAAAATATCAAGTACTCATTTTTTTTTTTCTTAAGGTTTTTACACTTGCAAGGAGACAAGCAGTGAGTGAAAGTAAGAAATCACTCTCCAGGAGGATGGCCACGGCACAATCCATTCTCTTCCTGGGATTTTGGGCATGCGCGCATGCGTGTGCACACACACTCAGCATGATTGTTAACCACCTGGTCTGGAACTTCAACTGTGGTCGACCATATGGCAGTCCAGAGCCTTAACCACTATGCCACCTACTGGCTCCCAAGCACTTTCTTTTTTTTAAAAAAAAAAAAGATTTATTTATTGTTGCTGTTTAATTTGATGAGAGAGCGAGAGTGATTGAGAGCGAGCAGTTAAGTGAGAAAGCAAGCCACCAAGTCCAAGATTCGAACCATAGTCAGCCATGTGGGAGTCCAGCACCTTAACCACCATGCCACCTGCCCTCCCCAAGCACTTTTTAAAATGCATTTACTGGCCATACAAATACTTTCCATTTGAAGTATCTGTTCAATTTTGCCCATTTTGTAACTAAGCTTTTATCTTTTTAAAATTCAAGTTATAGAATTGTCTTAATTCTGGACTTTATTTGTTATCATGAGCATATACTGCTTTTTATAAACACATTTTAAACATTTTCATTAGAAATAGGTTAAAATTTACTTGCAAGAGTAAAATAGTTCAAAGAACACTTACCATATACTTTTTACCCATCATATTCACCTATTGTTAACACAAAATGGTTTTTCGTTTTTGTTTTGCCATAGGGTGCATGCACCACCAGAGACAGACAGAGAGTAGGAAAGTGAAAAATCACCCCCCCACATACACACAGGGGATGGCCATGCTGCAATCCCTTCTCTTAGTTCCCTCTTGGATTTTGGACATGTGTGCGCACTCACCTGGAGCAATTTTCAAGCTGCTGGGTCTGGGGCTCAAATTTGGTCAACCATGTGGGAGTCCTGCACAAATCCTTAACCACCCTGGCCCATGCTGGCCCCAAGAATTGTCTTTAAAATACATAAATAAAGCATATTAGTTTAGCAAGGTAACTAGGAAAGAGGCTAGTGATGAAAAAGAAAAGCAACCATCAGTAATAAATAAATCTAAATAAAGTATTTTTTTCTTAAGTCAGATTAAAAAAAAAAGGTGTGGGCCAGCCCATGACATGGAAGTTAAAGCACTGGCTTGCATTTGTCTGACTGTGGTTCAAGTACTGTACCCAGCGGCTTGAAAAACATGTTGGATGTGGATGTTTGCCCAGAATCCCAAGAAAAGGGTGAAGAAGAAGGGACTGTGGCATGGCTATCCCCATGGGAAGGGAGTGGGGGGAATGGCTTCTCACTTTCTCTCTTTCTCTGTCCCTTTGGTGAGCTCACGTGCCCTACAGGAAACAAAAAAAAAAAAAGAAAGAAAAAAAAATCCATAAGGCTCTATGAATGTAACAAGTGCCAAATTTGAATAAAATAGAACCAAAATGTAAACTGAAGTTTAAACCACCCAAGATTAGGTTCTCAAGTGAAAAAAATAAGCGAAATCCAAGATAGGCCTTTTTCTTTTTTTATGGGTCTGATAAACCTTTCCTGAGTGAAAAATGAGTACTATTAGGAAAAGCCTGATCTGAAGACTGTTACATATAAATTATTAAACAATAAGGACAGACCAACTACTCAACATTATACTAGAGTTCCTAATCACTAATAATAAAAAGAAACAGAAAGGGATTAGAAGAGACAAGAACGTATGCCATCATTCTACGTACTATAATGATCTACACTGAAAATCCAAGAGACTCAGACCTAGTAAGAAATCAGTCAGGTTGTGTGATTCAAGGTCATATTAAAATCAAGTCAGGATGAGTGCATGCCATAATGGTTACAGTGCTAGACTCCCACGTGGTCAGCCGTGTTTCGAGTCCCAGACCCAGAGACTTAAAACTCACTCTGGGCACATGTATGTTGTGTGCCCAAAATCCCAAGGGGATAATGGAGGAGAAGGGATTTTGGCATGGCCACCCTACTGGGGGGTGACTTCTCACTTTCTGTCTCTCTCTGTCTCTCCAGCAAGTGCACAAGTCCTACAGCAAAAATCTCTTAAAAAAACAAACCAACAAACAAGTCATTGAAATATCAGCAATAATATCATCAATTAGAAAATGTAATCTATGGGACCAGCAGATGGCATAATGGTCACGTCGTCGTACTCCCACATAGTTGACCACGGTTCAAGTCCAGGTCCAGTGGCTTAAACCTCACACCAGGCATGCCCAAGATTTCGAGAGAAGACTGGAGGAGAAGGGACTGTGGCATGGCCATCCCCCCGGGGGGTGATTTCTCGCTTTCTGTCTCTCTGTCTCTCTTGCAAGTGCATGCTTCCCATCGCAAAAATCTTTCAATAAAAATGTAATTTATGGGACCAGCAGTTAGCGTAATGGCTATGTCGCTGGACTCCCACGTAGTCGACCGCGGTTCGAGTCCCGGACCCGGCGGCTTAAACTCACGCCGGGCGCGTGTGCGTGCGTGCCCAAGATCCCGAGAGGAGAATGGAGGAGAAGGGATTGCGGCGTGGCCATCCCCCCTGGGGGGTGATTTCCTGCTTTCTATCTCTCTGTCTCTCTCTGTCTGTCTGGCGAGCGCACGCGCCCTATAGCAAAAACCTCTCAAAAAAAAAAAAAAATGTAATTTATAACAAAGAATATATGTTACGTAGGGATAATTCCACAAAAGAAATAAAATCATTTTATGAAGAAAAAATGAAACTTTATTAAAGAAAACTAAATAAATGAAGAACTATTCCATGTTTGTTTTCTTGTTTGTTTTTTGTTTTTTAATTGCCTAAGGTAGTATGTACTCACTAGAGAGGAGAGAGAGAGACAGGGACAGAAGATGAGAGAGACAGCACCTTCAATAAGGCATGGTCATCCCTCTAAATTGCCAGGGTTTGGGGCATGCACACAACATGTGCGGGCATATTTTCAAGCCACCACTACTGTGACTCAAACCACTTGGTCGGTCATGTGGGATCTGGCTCCCATAACCATCAGGCGACCAGGCTATTTCACAAACTCACATTCTACATTAAGAAGATTAAACATTGTGGGCCAGCAAGTGGCATGGTGGTTAAGGTGCCGGACACTCCCACGTGGCCCATCACAGTTCAAGTTCTGGACTCAGTGACTTGCTTTCTCACTGTCTTCCTCTGTGTCTTTCTCTGGTCAAATTAAAATAAATGAATGGATAAATAAAATTAAATAAATAATTTTTTTTTTTTTTTTTTTTTTTTAAAAGATGATTCAACATTGTAAAGATGTGGCAGTCGGCCAGTAGCCTAAAGGAGCTGGATCCCACATGACAACTGTGGTGTGAATCTCAGCCCCTGTGGCTTGAAAATCCTATCTACAGTATGTGTGTACATGCCCCATAGATGAAGAAACAGAGAAGGGAGTACAATGTGATCACACCCCATCAGAGAGTGCTTTTGCTCTCTCTGCTTATGTCTCTTTCAGGTGAGCAAACACATCCTCTGGGAATCAAAACAGAAATGACATTATAAAGATGTCAATTCTCCTCAAATTGATTTGTGAATTCAAACAATTCCAAAAAATTTTCAACATGATTTTTTTTTTGTAGAACTTTACCATTGGGGAAAAAAAGGGGCCACCAACAGCCAAGACACTCCTGCAGAATAAGAGCGTTACTCTATAACGCTCTAGAGTAATTAAATGAGTAACTTAATGGTTGCTAGGAGGAGGCGAGAATGGGGAATGACTCTGCTAAAGGGTATGGGGCTTCTTTGGGGAATGAGGAAAATGTTCTGAAACTAGATAATGGTGACTGGTTGCATAATTCTATTAACATACTAAAAGCCATGGAACGGTATACTTCAAATGGGCAGACTGTATAGTCTGTGAATTATATCCCAAGAAAACTAGGTTAAAAAAAAGTCTTGCTAAACTGACAGTTCTGAAAACATGAATGAATTTAATCCGAGTACATAAAAAGTAACAAAAAAAAAGAAAAAATTTATTTTTGAGAGATTTTTGTTATAGGGCACGTGTGCGCTCACCAGAGAGAGAGTGAGAAATCACCCCTCCCCCCCGCCTGGGGCATGGCCATGCCACAATCTCTTCTTCTCCAGTCACCTCTTGGGACCCTGGGCATGCACGCAAATGCCAGTGAGAGCTTTACCTCAGTCGACCATGTGGGAGTCCAGCGACGTGACCATTATACCATCTGCTAGTCCTCAGAAAAAATATTTGAAAGTATACAGTAACAACTTTGAAAAACTGAGGCTAAAATGGTCTGTTAATGAAGTTTTAATTTTGTTATAATCTTAAAGAAGATCTGAAACTTTTTTATTTTTTTAAAGGTTTTTGTCATAGGGCACATGTTGTGCTCGTAGGTGAGAGATGAGACAGACAGTGAGAAGAAAAGTGAGAAATCATCCCCTAAGGAGGATGGCCATGCTGCAGTCCCTTCTCCTCTAATCTCCTCCTAGGATTTTGGGCACACATACATATGTGCCCAGAGAGATTTTCAAGCTGTCAGGTCAGGGACTCAAACCATGGTCGTCCATGCGGGAGCCTAGCACCTTAACCACTATGCCACCCGCTGGCCCTAAAGAACTAAAACTATTAACCAACTTCTTTGTATGCTTGAGAAAAGGCTTCATAACTTTTTTTTTTTAACATACTTGATGTAGCAGTTTTATCTTTTTTATTTTAAATCCATTTGCATTATATGCAATCTGAATATTACGGCTGTCAAAAAAAAAGAAAAGGAAGAGGTATTTTTTAAATGAACACACTCTTGGAACATAGTTTAAAGAAAGAAATTTTCAGAGTTCTCATTACTGATAAGAAAGAAGAGGCCAGCAGGTGGCATGACGGTTAAGCCACTTGACACCCACACAGCAGACTGAGGTTTGAGTCTGGGACCTGGTAGCTTGTTCTCTCTCTCTCTCTCTGTGATGAATACATGTGTCCTGTAGCAAATTAAAAAATAATAATAATGTGATGATAAATAAAATAAAATAATTAAGCCTTTAAAAAAAATGGTAAAGAATTTTCAGGGCCAGAAGGTGACGTGATGGTTAGGGCACTGGACTCCCACATGGCTGATAACAGTTCAAGCCTTGAACCTGGTGACTGAAGGTCAGGCCAGCCACATGCCCAAAATCCTGAGAACAGAGGTGAAGGGACTGCAGCATGGCCATCCCTCCCAGGGGGTGATTTCTCACTTTCCCTCTTTCTGACTAATTCATGTGCTCTATGGCCAACACCTAAATAAACAAACAAACAGAAAAACAAGAAAGGAGTTTCTATCAACCAGAATTTAAAAAAAAATTATCTTCTGTGATTTGCCACCCACACCTGCCAAGTTTCTAGTTGATGGTAATCACAGCCTACAATTCCTTGGGTCTATATGTGGTTTAAGAATTTAGAATTCTTCGAATTTTCTGAATGGTGTGTATATCGTGCACACACAGAGTTTACAAGTAAAGGCATGACTGATGCAGCAGTGTTGTAGCTGTAAAAAAAAAAAAATAAAAAGGAAAAATAGTCAAAAGCCTAAATATCTGAAACAGAGAACTGGACAAATAAAATGAGGTATTACTGATATGATACACATTTTTAAAGAATTATTTAATTTATTTATTTATATAAATTTGACCAGAGAAGGACAGAGAGGGAGAGAGGGAAAGTGAAAAAGTCAGTCACCATATCCAGGGCTCAAACCTAGTTAGCCACGTGGGACTCCAGAGCCCTTAACCACACCACCTGCCAGCCCCAATCTGATCTGCTATTAAGCAGTAGCTAAAAGGAATAAAAACGCACAGACCACATATTTTTCATAACATACGTGAACAGCAAGGATGTATGTTAAATGAATGACAGTAACTACTACCGGGAAAGAACAAGGACCGTAGGCCTGTGTGGCAGCTGGGGCAGAGGGAGGGGTCTGGCAGGGAAGTCAGGGGCATTTCCTACTACTCTGCACCAAGACTTGAGCTTCCATTGAAACGTGGCAAAATGAACACATTTTTTTAATACTCCTGAAGCTTCACTAGAATGGCTAAGAGGGAATCATAAAGGTATAAATGCACAGAGACAAAGAAAAATGAGCAGGAAAAGGCAGCAGATGAGGGGAAGTCAACAGAAATCTGGAAGACAGACAGCAAGAGGATGAGAAGTAACTGACTCAGCAGGGGAAAAAAGCTGAAGTACAAGCACAAAAAACAATCCAGCGAGTTCTGCAAAACCCCAGAGTGGTTTGATTGGGGTACCAGGAACACTGCAAAGAGGTTCAAAGCATGGGGTTGAAACAGAACCAGTCAAAATAAAAGTTAGACCCTTCATGTCCCCTTTCTGTCCCCAAACACTCAGATAATTCTCTTCTTCAGCTCAAAAGAAAATAAGATTTATAATTCTGGTTGACTGAATCAGAGAGGTTCTAGAATAGAAGACATGAGGCACAGCTCAAGGGTTGGGGGGATGGAGTGAGATGCCATACTCTAAACACCAGAAAGTCAAAGGCCACATACAAAATGGTGAGGTCACCAGCTCCCTTCCCCAATTTGACTCTCACCGCTATCCTAGCAGTTCTGGTTCTGTGACTTTAACCCTACTTATGTTCTGTTAGCTGGCAAGAGATGAGAGCATTTCTCCTAGAAAAATGACTAAGAGTAAACACCTTCAAGTTACAGATAAATGGGGAATCCCAGAAAGTATGTGGGCCTCCATTATCATGGTCTCTGTTATTAAGTGCCCACAAGCACAGAATGTATCAGTTTTCTCACCAGGAATAACCTATCAAAGACCACTAGATAGCTGAGCAAAACTGTTACAGAAAACTAAACAGAAGTAGGAACTGAAAGGAAATAGATAAACAAAATTTCACAATAATGTTCTCAAAGAGCCCTTAGAGGTGTTTTTGTTTGTTTTTGAAAATAAAACATAGTGACATTAGAGAACACAATCTACTGAAAATTTAAACATGAGATAACAGGGACCAGCAGGTGGTGTGGTGGTTAAGGGTGCTGGACTCCCACGTGGCTGACCACGGTTCAAGTCCTGGACCTGGTGGCTTGCTTTCTCACTCTGTCCCTCTCTAGTCAAAATTAAAAATAAATGAATAAAGTTTAATAAAATAATTCTTTAAAAATTAAAAGAGAGAGAGAAAACGACAACAAGCAAGTTATCTCCTGGAGAGTTGACTGAAAAAAAAAGGGGGGGCTGGGCCGGAAGGTAGCATGGTGGTTAAGGGTGCTGGACTCCCATGTGCCCAAATGCAGCTTGAGTCCCGAACTTGGTGGTTTGTTTTCTCACTTTCTCTTGTGCTCTCTCTCTCATTCACTCACTCATTCACTCTGTCCTTCTCTGGTCAATTAAAAAATAATGTTAAATAAAATAATTCTTTTTTTTTTTTTCCAAAGGGGAGGGGGCTCCAGTTAGAAAGTCCCATATCCATCAAACAGAAGGTATGGAAAGAAAAACAGGAAAGGAAAACAAAAAGAAAAGGTAAAAACAATACAGTAAATCCCCCAAGATAAGAAAAGCTGAATTTCCAGATTTAATAAGGCCAACTGCTCAGCACAATGAATGAAAAAGTCTCAATCCACAGCACCATGTCACAAAATTTCAAAATACAGGGAAAAAAGAGATACTAAAATATTTCCATTCCAAGAGAATACATCACATACAAAAACATTAGACTGGCACCATGCTTCTCAAAAGCAGTTTTAGAGGATGTAAAACATTAACATCTGGATTGAGTCAAACCAATAACCCAGTGTGGAACACAGAACACACACACATAAGGTCTCTAATGATTTACCTCTTGTGCACTTATTCTCAAGAAGCAACTCTACATGAATGTGCTCTACCTGAGTGTATAATGTAAAGAATGTGCTTGTTAAAAAATGAAGGACGACAAATAATGAAATCCTCACAAGACCTCAGGAACAACGGGCTCTAACGTAGGGGAAGGTGAGAAGACTGCCAAGGTGAGGGTAAGTCCCACATATAAAGCCATATGCTTTCAACAGTTAGCCGACCGGCCCTGGTTTGCCTAAAACTTTCCAGTTTTAGCAATCAAAATCCTGTGCCCCAGGAAATCTCTCTCAGTCCTGTGTAACCCAGAACGGCTGGCCACTCCAGAAATAGTCTGTGCTGGGAAAAGAAGGACAGATGGCTCCAGGACCAGGTCTTCAGAAAGAAGACCACAACAAGGAATTTCACGGCTTTCCATTGCTTTGGGCTTCATATTCTGCATTTGCAGTCCATTCTGTTTTATTCCATTCTGTCTTGTATTCCCTATCTTTATCATTTTAAAGTTTATTTATTTCTTCCATGAGCAAAAGAGAGAGCACCAGCAATCAATGCATTGCAATTCAGGCCCAGCCTCCACCAGCCCGAGACCACAGGCACGCATGCTGCATACTCAGAGAGGTCTCCCAAACGTGAATGTGGAACCTGCGCTCCTGGGTCAACCTTACAGAAGGAAGGTTTTATCACTGAGCCCCCATCTTTGTTACTTTATTTACAAGTATACCTCACATTTTGCTTCACTGTGCTTCACAGATACTTTTTTTTTTTTTTTTTTAACAAATTGAAAACGTGTGGCAACCCTGCTAGTCTAGCAAGTTTATCAGCACCATTTTTCAAACAGCTTGTGTTCATTTTGTCTGAGTCACATTTTGGTAACACTGGCAATTATTTCAGACTTATTCAATATTGTTATATCTATATAGTGATCTATGATCTTTGATGTTACTAGAGTAATTTTTCTTTTAATTATTTATTTTTTTAAGGTTTTTGCCATAAAAAAACTCTCCTGGGCGATGGCCACATCACAATCCCTCCTCCATTCTCCTCCTGAGATTTTGTGCATGTGCATGCACATGTCCAGCATGATTTTTATTCTCCAGGTCCAGGTCTCAAACTGTAGTCAGCTATGTGAGAGCCCAGCTCCTTAACCACCATACCACCTGCTGGCTTCTCTTTTTTAAATTTTGCTACAGGGGATATGCACTCACCAGAGAGACAGATACAGAGACACAGAGACAGAGAAAAAGCACCCCCACACACACACAGCAGGGGATATGACTATATTACAATCCCTTCCCCTTTCTCCTCTCAGGATTTTGGGCGCACACACCCACATGTTTTTCAAGCTGCAAGGCTCAGGACTCAAACTGCTCAGTCAACCATGTAGGATCTAGTCTCCTTAGCCATCATGCCACCAAGTGGCCCAAGTGTAAT
The DNA here is from genome assembly GCA_026018925.1 of Tupaia tana. Classification (NCBI taxonomy): domain Eukaryota; kingdom Metazoa; phylum Chordata; class Mammalia; order Scandentia; family Tupaiidae; genus Tupaia; species Tupaia tana. The sequence goes on from JAKSZU010000015.1 coordinate 31,802,930, forward strand.
TGATTGGGTTGTTCACAAACCATGATCACATAAGATGGCAAACTTAATAAATCTTAGGTGCATTCTGACTGCTCCACCAACCAGTCGTTCACCTGTGTCTGCCTTTTCTCAGGTTCCCTTGTTCCCTGAGACACAGTTAATATTGAAATTTAGCCCATCGATAACCCTACAATTGCCTCTAAGTGTTTGGGTGAAAAGAAGAGTTACATAACTCTCATTTTAAATCAAAACCTAGAAACAATAAAACTTAGTGAGGAAGACAAGTCAAAGATTGAGATAGCCGAAAGCCAGACCTCTTGTGAGTTAGCCAAATTATCGTGCAAAGGAAAAATTCTTGAAGGAAATTAAATGTCTTACTCCACAGAACACACAAATGATAAGACAGTGAAACAGTCTTATTGCTGATAAGAAGAAAGTTTTAGTTGTCTGGAGAGAAGCTCAGACCAGCCAAACATTCCCTGAAGCCAATGCCTAATTCAGCATAAGGCCCTATCTCGTCTGTTCTTTGAAGGCTGAGAAAGGTGAGGAAGCTACAGAATCAGTTTGGAACTAGCAGGGGTTGGTTCATGAGGTTTAAGGAAAGAAGCCCTCTCCAGAACACAAGAGGGCAAAGTGAAGCAGCAACTGCTAATGTACAAGCTGCAGCAAGTTATCCAGAAGATCAAATCAATAAATTAAGGTGGCTGCATCATACAACAGATTTTCAATGTAGACAAAACAGCCTTATATTGAAAGATGCCATCCAGGACTTTCATAGCCAGAGGAAAAAATCAATACTTGGCTTCAAGGCATCAAAGCAAGCCTCTAGTTAGGGGCTAAAGTAGTTGGTGACTTCCAGTTGAAGCCAATTGCTCATTCTGCAAATTCTAGGGAAGGGCAGCAACAGTGACGGAAGATTAGTTATATGAGATGGTGAGGGGAATTAAACGAGTAATTTTAAATATTTTGTAGTAGGCAGGCCAGTAGGGGGCATGGAAGTTAAAAGTGCTATGTCCTGGGACCAGCAGTTAGCGTAATGGCTATGTTGCTGAACTCCCATGTAGTGGACCCAGTGGCTTAAACTCACGCCAGGTGCATGTGAGTGCGTGCCCAAAATCCCAAGAGGAGAGTGGAGAAGAGACTGCGGCATGGCCATCTCCCTGGGGAGTGATTTCTCACTTTCTGTCTCTCTTTGTCTTTCTGGTGAGTGCATGCGCCCTATAGCAAAAATCTCTTAAAAAAAAAAAAAAAAAAAAAAAAAAAAAAAAGTGCTATGTCCTACATGGCTGACTCTGCAGTTTGAGTCCCAGACCCACTGGGCTTGAAAAATTACACTGGGCAGGACTGGCAGGTGGCATAATGGTCACGTTGCTGGACTCCCATATAGTCGACTGCTGTTCAAGTCCTGGACCCAGCAGCTTAAAACTCACACCAGGTGGGTGGGTGGGTGTGCCCATAATCTCAAGAGGAGAATGGAAGAGAAGGGATCATGGTGTGGCTATTTCCTCCCACCCCCAGAAGTGATTTCTCATGTTCTGTCTCTCTGTATCTCTCTGTGAAGCGCTCGTGCCCTATCGCAAAATTCTCTTTAAAAAGAAAAGAAAAATCACACTAAGCATGTGTGCATGTGTACTCAGAATCCTGAGAGGGGACTGGAGGAGAAAAGATTGTTTTGAGGCCACCCTGGGGAGAGGTGAGTGATTTTTCACTCCCCACACTCTGTCTCTCTCCAGCAAGTGCACACACCCTATAGAAAAAAAGGGGGAAAGAGGATCAGATTAACACAAATAAACATTAATACATTGAACTTTAGGACAAATGGAAAGAATGAACCATGTGACAGGATGCACTTAGAACATAGCATCACTTTTCTGATATACCTGACAAAAAATGCAAAACCTGAATATAATTATGAGAAATGCTAAGAAAACTCAACTGGAAAAGTCTCAAAATAATCAATCTGGGATCAGCAGATGGCATAATAGTTACATTACTGGACTCCCACGTAGTTGACCAGGGTTTGAATCTTGGACCCAGTGGCTTAAAATTCACACCGCACACATGTATGTGCATCTCTAAAATCCAAAATCCGGAGAGGAGAATAGAGAAGGGCTTGTCGCATGGCCAGCCCCCAGGGGGAGTGATTTCTCGCTTTCTGTCTGTCTCTCTCTCTCCAGTAAGCACATGCACCATACAACAAAAAATCTCTTCTCAAAAACAAAATTAGCCTACAATTATTAGGAGTCAAGAGCATGAAAGTCAAAGAAAGATGAAAGAACTGTTCTAGACTGAAGGAGACCAAAGATACATGAAAAAAAAAAAACATTTAAATAGTGATTATGAACTAGAACCTTTAAGTGTAAAGGACATTACTTGGACAATTAGCAAAACTTGAATAGAATCTAAAGATTAGATCATAAAAATATCTCAATGTAATTTTCTGACCTTGATGGATGTATTGTGGACACGTAGCAAAATGACTTTAAATTGTAAGATATACATACAAAAGTATTAAGGATTAATAGCACTCTAAAGTAGCTCAGGAAAAATAAGTTATTTACTGTACTTAGAACTTTTTTGGAAGTTTATAATTGCTACAAAATAAAAAATTCTTTTTAAACAGAAAAAATAGTAGTAACGACTACTAGGAAGTTCAATGGTATCTGAAAAAATATTCATCATAATTAGAGCAATGCAAATTAAACAATATATGAGAAAACATGTTATCAATTAATCCAGAAACTTTTACAAAATTCAACATACAGTTATGATAAAAAAAAAACTGTCAGTAAACAGGAATAGAGAAAAGTTTCTCAGCTCGATTAAGAGCATCTACAAAACATAGTATCATATTGGGAACCAGAAGTTAGCATAATGGCTATGTCGCTGAACTCCCACATAGTCGACCGCGGTTCGCGTCCCGGACCCGGTGGCTTAAAACTCACGCCGGGCGCGTGTGCGTGCGTGCCCAAGATCCCGAGAGGAGAATGGAGGAGAAGGGATTGCGGCGTGACCAGCCCCCCTGGGGGGTGATTTCTCGCTTTCTGTCTCTATGTCTCTGTCTGTCTGTCTGGCGAGCGCACGCTCCCTATAGCGAAAATCTCTCCAAAAAAAAAAAAAAAAACAGTATCATACTAACGGTGAAAAATTAAATGTTTTCATCCTGTGACTGGAAACAAGGTAAAGATATGCACGTTCAACATGCTATTCAACATGCACCTGAAGTCCTAGCCAATGAAATTAGGCAATCAATCCATCAACCAATCAAGGAAATAAGGCAGGCATGTCAGAAAGGAGCATATAGGGAACCAGCAGTTAGCATAATGGCTATGTCGCTGGATTCCCACGTAGTCGACCGCAGTTCGTGTCCTGGACCCGGTGGCTTAAAACTCACACCGGGCGCGTGTGCATGTGTGCCCAAGATCCCGAGAGGAGAATGGAGGAGAAGGGATTGCGGCGTGACCATCCCCCCTGGGGGGTGATTTCTTGCTTTCTGTCTCTATGTCGCTCTCTGTCTGTCTGGCGAGCGCACGTGCCCTATAGCGGGGGGAAAAAAAAAAAAAACTCCAAAAAAAAAAGAAAGGAGCATATAAAACCAGTTCTATTCTCAGTAACTTGATGGTCTACATAGAAAATCCCTAAGAATCTTAGAGAAAAACTCAACAGAACTAATAAATGAGTTTATAAACGTCATGGGATATAGGTTAACAAATAAAAATCAATAATGCCTATATACTAGCAGTTAACAGTCAGATACCAAAATTAAAGGCACAAGGCCATTTAAAATAGTCTCTCAAAAAATTAGAACTTGGTTCACGTCTAACAAAACACGTACAGAATACATATGCTGAAATCTGTGGAACGCTAATGAAAATACTTAAGAAAACTAAATTGGTCAAACTACATTTGTTTCCAAAGAAATAAAACCAACAAGATAAGTATATGTAAGAGAATGGGTTTATTATCCGGATTATCTCATATGATCACAAGATAGAGAAGACCCACAATTGACTGCAAGCTGGAGAAATAACTGAAAGAATCAAGAGCAGAGAAGCCAATGAAGCACTTCCAAGTTCAAGGCTGAAGGCAGACATGCCCTTAGCCAGCCACTGATATGAGTTCATAGTCCAAAAGTTAAAAAACTTAAGAGTCTGTCTAGCTGACATTGGGGCCAAGGGCCGGGAGAATCAAATGCAATCAAAGGCTGAGTCACAGAACAGGGACAGAGCAAGCAAATGTGTAGGCAGGTGGAGCAGAAGACACAGCACAGTCTGGCTGCAAAGGGTCCAGAGAAAGAAACAAAACTTCCCATTTTCTCTGTTGTTCCATGCTCCCAACTAAATGGATGGTGCTCACTGGAGATAGGTCTTCCTCTCCCAGTTCACTGACTCACACACCATCACTCTCAAAGACACACTCAGGAACAATGATTTACACCTGGACATCGCTCAGTCCAATCAAATTAACAACCAAGATTATCCATCACAATGCAACAAATGGAAAGACAAACTATATTCACAGACAGGAAGACTCAATATGTCAATTCTCCCAAACTAATCAACTGGTTTAATGCATTTACTATTAAAATCCCAGCAAAAGCATTTTTGATACATTAGATGATTTAAATTTCCATGGAAAGGCAAAAAGAAAAAAAAAAAAAACTAGAACAGCTAAAACAATTTTGAAAAAAAAAATAAAGTTGGAAGAATAAGTACTTACTGTATTGTTAAACTATAATAATGAAGACAATATGGTATTGATATAGGGATAGACATAAAGGTAAATGGGACAGAGGAGTACACAGAAACAGAACCTCTCACAAAATATGGTCAAGTCATTTTGACAGAAAAAGGCAGTCTTTTCAAACCAACGGTATTGGGAAAATTGGCTATCCGTAACCAAAAGAAGAACGAAAGGAAAAATAAGAGCAAGCAGGCCGAGGCCACATGGGAGGTCCAAGCTCAGTTCCTGTCCCACTCTAAAAACAAAACAAAACCAGAAAAGCTACTCGGGTTCTGTGCAGATAGCAGGCCCGCAAGATGTCCCTAAAACCCGCCGGACCTTCTATAAGAAGTGTGGCAAGCACCAACCTCATTAAGTGACACAGTACAAAAAGGGCAAGGATTCTCTGTATGCTCAGGGAAAGCGGCATTATGACAGGAAGCAGAGTGGCTACGGTGGACAGACTAAGACTATTTTCCGGAAAAAGGCAAAAACCACAAAGAAGATTGTGCTGAGGCTTGAATGTGTTGAGCCCAACTGCAGACCTAAGAGAATGCTGGCTAGTAAGAGATGTAAGCGTTTTGAGCGGAGTCCAACGGCGATGGCCTCCAACTTTAAGAAAGCAAACATGGCCTCAAGTTCCCAGCGAAAAAGGATGAGCCCAAAGCCGGAGCTTACTACAGAGCAGAGACAGGAAATCCAGGAAGCTTTCGACCTCTTCGATGCTGATGGAACTGGATCCATAGATGTTAAGGAACTGAAACTGGCCATGAAAGCCCTGGGCTTTGAACCCAAGAAAGAAGAGATCAAGAAAATGATCAGCGAAACTGATAAAGAAGGGACAGGAAAGATGAACTTCAGTGATTTTTTGACTGTGATGACTCAGAAAATGTCTGAGAAAGACACCAAAGAAGAAATCCTGAAAGCATTCGAGCTCTTCGATGACGATGAAATTGGGACAATATCATTCAAAAACCTGAAGCGTGTGGCCAAGGAGCTGGGCGAGAACCTTTCTGATGAGGAGTTGCAGGAAATGATCGATGAGGCTGATCGAGATGGCGATGGGGAAGTCAACGAGCAAGAGTTCCTGCGCATCATGAAGACCAGCCTTTATTAGACGAGCGGCTTCATTCCTGCCGCACGCATATCTGCCTAGATTTAGTGCCTGTCGTCGTGTGAAATCTGGTTTGGAGAACACCAACTGTCCCCCCCACCGACCTCCTTGTATAACTTTAGTAGCGACCTTGGATCTAGTCTAGATTTTTGCAAGTGTTCTTTGATATTCCAGTTTTTTGTAAAATGACCTGCCAACTGCTTTACTTTTCAAAAACAGATGAGAGTGCATTAAACTGGAGGGAAGGGTCTTGAAGCTTTGCCCACCTGCCCTTCTGTCTTGCCTTGCTTCACTCTCGTTCTACATTTCCACTTCTGTGCAGACACAGAACGCCTTCCTCGACAAGCACATGTTGGCCCCCTGTCACCACAAGCAGTGGTTCCAGTTGTTCACTGACAACTCAGTATACTTTTCTCTTTTGTGAGCCCCAGTGAACTCTTGCACTGGCATTTTGGGTGTGTGTTAATGCTATTGGTTTTGTCTTAAAAATAAAATGTTTCTTAGTCAAAAAGAAAAAAAAAAAAGAGATGTAAGCATTTTGAACTGGGAAGAGATAAGAAGAAAAAGGGTCAAGTGATCCAGTTCTAAGCCTCATCATTTCTATTATGAAGACGACAAAATCTTGAGGGGAATGTTCACCTAATTTGATTACAGTTGGTCTATTTGTGAGGAAATAAATAAATCAATAAAATTCCCCTTTTGGGGAAATTTGATTCATGGTAAAAAAAGCAAAACGAAACAAAACAAAAAACTACTTGGAAGGCTGAGGCAGGAGAATTCTGACATACAGAGAACCTTTTTTTTTTTTTTTTTTTTTTTTTAAGACAGAAAGCGAGAAATCACCCCCCAGGGGAAATGGCCACACCGAAATCCCTTCTCCTCCATTCTCCTCTCAGGATCTTGGGCACACACGCACACCCACCCGGCATGAGTTTAAGCCATTGGGTCCAGGGCGAGAACTGCGGTCGACTATATGGGAGTCCAGTGACATGGCCATTACACTAACTGCTGGTCCCCAGAGAACCTGTCTTAAAGACCAAGGAGCTACCAGGTGTCATGGTGGTTAATGTGCTAGATTCCCATATGGCCAACCATAGTTTGAGTCCTGGACCCGATGGCTTGAAAATCAAGCTAGGTGAGTGTGTGTGGGTGTGTGTGTGTGCCCAAAATCCCAAAAGGAGAAGGGAGAAGGGACTGTGGTATGGCCATCTCCCCTGGGGGTGATTTCTCACTCTCCCTCTCTCTGTCTCTGTCTGGTGAGCACATGCATCCTAAGGCAAAAAGCTTAAAAAAAAGAAAAGAAAAAAAGAGACCTAAACGCAAACTTTAGAAAATAATTTCGTGACCTAAAAGTAGGCCAACAATTGCATCATGACAACACAAGAAAAATAAATCTGTGAAATAAATTTAAATATAAAACTTTATCAATATTTAAAACTTTTGCTCTGTGGAAGACAGTCTTAAGGGCCAGTATCAAAGCATAGCAGTTAAGCACTGTGCACAGGGAGTAGGATCCCACATGGCTGACAACAGTTCAATTCAGCATTAAAAAGGAATAGTGCTAATACAAACAACTTGAGTAGATCTCAACAGCATGCTGAGTAAAAAAAGCCAATCTCAGAAGGTAACATATGATTCTATTTATATGATATTCTGAAAAGAAATTATAGTAAAAATGATAACATTAAGATAATCAGCAGTTGCCAGAGATCAGAGATGGGGGAGAAGACAAAGGCTACAGAGAAATAGTGAAGAGAGATTTCATTAAAATGATGGAACAGTTCTTTATCCTGGTTGTAGTGACAATTACATGAATCTATATATACAATAAAATTTCAAAGAACTATACACTAACTCCTCCTGCCTAAGAGTGTGTGTAAAAATGAGAAACAAGACGTGAGGTTTAGTTAACAATATTGTAGTAGTGTCAGTAGCTACAGTTATCATAACTCTACTGAGACTAGGTATCACAAGGGATGGCTGGGCAAAAGACAAACAGTGTATGATTTCTGCCCTTTTTTTTTTTTTTTTTTTTTTTAAGATTTTTGCTATAGGGTATATATACTCGCTGGAGAGACAGAGACAGAGAAACAGAAAACAAGAAATTTCCCCTGGTGGGGGTGGCCACACTGCAATCCCTTCTCCATTCTCCTTTCGGGGTTTTGGGCAAGCATGCACATGTGCCTGGCATGAGTTTAAGCTGCCGAGTCTAGGACTCGAGCCATGGTCGACTACGTGGAAGTTCAGTAACATAACCATTACACCATCTACTGGTCCCAGATTTCTGCTACTTTTCATGAATCTGAAATTATTTCTAAATAAAAATGAACACGAACACACACAATAGGAGCCAGATTTATGCCTCCACCTGACACAACTAAAACATAAACAAAACATGAAAACACAGTTTTCAAGATGCTACATATCAGGCAATGAGAGGCAGTGATCCCCAAGAGAGAGGGAACAAAATACTCGAGGGCCCAGGAATGCCACATTTATTACTTAGAGAATTTCAAGGACACTGTGACAGAGGTAGAACCCCTACCGAGAATGCTGGTCTCCCTGTTCAAAAGCTAGAAGTGCAGGAAGACTAAGAAAACTAGAATTCATAAGACAAAATACCACATGGGAAAGAGCTGCATAGATCTACAGAATTAACTCTAAGTACTAAGCTGAGTATTTATTAGTCCCTACATGTGAAAAAATGACCCAAGGCAGGGAGTAGCAGAGAACATCCAGAAGAATTACAGAGAGTAGTGCATGGCCCTTAGAGAGAACCTAAAATAGTAGCCATTCCTAACAGACTGAAAATCTCAAAAATAACAAGATTCACAGATGGTTTTGTCTCAGTTGTTGGGAAAAAATAGCCCTGGAACCAAGTACTCCACTGTTTTCAGGTAACAAATCTTACCAACAAGACCCCAAAGACTCAGCTTCCAGTTAACTTAACTGCCTCCAATAACAAAGTTAAAGAAAATTAACAGAAAGGAAAAAAAGAGAAAACTTACAGGAAGAAAAATAAAGCCAGCACCCAAAAAGATAAAATCAACATTGTCTAGCACTCAATTAAAGATTACCAGGCACTTAAAAAAAGAAATTACCAGGCACTGGTAATCTACTATAGCCTGGGGATTAAGGGAACCAAACTCCTCGTGGCTGATCACAATTTGAATCCAGGCCCCAGCAGCTTGAAAAACATACCAGGTATGAGAGAGTGCATAGCCCAAAAACTGACAGAATGGAGAAATGAAAAAGGAACTGTGGCAAAACCACACCCTGTTGGGAAGCACTTTCTCCCTCTCTGTCTCTGGTAAGCACATACATCCTCTGGCAATTACAAAGGAAAAAGAGGGACCAGCAGGTGGCATAGTGGTTAAGGCACTGGACTTCCACATGGCCGACCATGGTTCGAGCCCTGGATATGGTGGCTTGAAATACCACACCAGGTGCATGTGCATATCTAACCAAAAGCCACAGGAGAAGAACAGAGAAGGGATTGCAGCGTGGCCATCCTCCCTGGGAGGTGATTTCTCACTGTCTCTCTTTCTCTTCCTCTGGCAGGTGCATGTGCCCTATGGCAAAAACCTATAAAATAATAAAATAAGGGGCCAGCAGGTAGCATAGTGGTTATGTCACTGGACTCCCACATGGCTGACTACAGTTTGAGTCCCAGCCCCAGTGGCTTGGAATAACGTCAGGCGTGCATGCATGTTTGCCAAAGATCCCAGGAGGGAATTGGAGGAGGGATTGATGGTCATTTCCCCTGGGGGATTATTTCTCACTTTCCCTCTCACTGTGTCTGATTACAGCTCTAATCCTGGCTGTGACTGACTGAGACAGCCAGACACGTGTGTGCACGTGCCGCAGATCCCAGCCAAATGAAGAAATGGAGGGAAGGAAACTGCAGTGTGACCATGCCCCATTAAGGGGTGCTTTTCCCCTCTTACTCCCTCTTTTACCTCTGGCAAGTGCACATATACTCTGTCAATTTAATAAAATAACAACAACATCAATAATAAAAAGCAGTAAGAAAAGGGATGCTAGATACAGAAGAACAAAGATGAAGATACCAGGGGCCAGCAAGTGGCATAGTGGTTAAGGCACTGGACTCCCCACAGGGCTGATCGTAGTTTGAGTCCTGGATCCAGTGGCTTAAAAATCATGCCAGGGATAAGTGTCCGAAACTCCAAAAGGAGAAAGAAGAAGGGATTGAGGCATGGCTGTACCCCCGGGGGATGATTTCTCATTTTCCCTGTCTGTATCTTTCTCTCTTCAGCAAGCCCAAGTGCTCTATAGCTTAAAAGAAAAAGAAGAAAAGAAAACAAAGTTTTAAAAAGAAGCACATTAGCAGAATTCCTGATGGAAACAGAGATGGACAGAGTGAGAAAGAGAGGGGGGAAAGTGAGAAAGCAAACTGCCAGGTCCAGACTCAAACCACGGTCGGCCATGTGGGAGTCCAGCACCCTTAACCACAACACCTGTTGAACCCTTAAATGTCTTCTTCTAAGTGAAAGAAACCATATGCAAAAGGCCATATAACAGTAATTTCAAAAAACTGTGTTTTGGGACCAGCAGTTAGTGTAATGGCTATGTCGCTGGACTCCCATGTAGTCGACCCCGGTTCGCGTCCCGGACCCAGTGGCTTAAACTTACGCCGGGCACATGTGCGTGTGTGCCCAAGATCCCGAGAGGAGAAGGGATTGCTGTGTGGCCATCCCCCCTGGGGGGTGATTTCTCACTTTCTGTCTGTCTCTCTCTGTCTTTCTGGTGAGCAGACGCGCCCTATAGCAAAAACCTCTCCAAAAAAAACAAAAACAAAAAACAAACCAAAACTGTGTTTTGATGGATATGATAATGCTACAGAGACCTATACACAATGGGTATATTTGTTTCACATCTAAGGAGACAACTGAATGCATGTGGAACAGAAAATGTAAGTGGGAAAACTGATGAAATAAAAAAAAGTCTATAGTACTGTACCAATGTTAATTTTAAAGTACTGTAATTATGTAAGACAGTTATGTCAGAGGAGGCTGCTTAACGGGCACACAGAAACTTTCTGATATCTTTGTCATTCTTCTTTAAGTCTATTTCTAAATAAAGGTTTTTTTTTGTTTTTGTTTTTGTTTTGTTTTGTTTTGTTTTAGTTAAATGGGGCCAGCAGGTGGCATGGAGATAAAGCACTGGACTCCCACATGGCTGATCATGGTTCAAGTCCCAGATCCAGCAGCTTGATAAACATGCTGGTCGCGCGTGTGCTCCAAAAAATCCTAAGAGGAAAATGGAGAAATGGGATTGTGGTGCAGCCATCCTCCTTGAGGGATAATTTCACATTTCTTTGTCTCTGTCTCTCTCGGGCAAGTACACATGCTCTATAGTAAAAACTAAAACTAAAAGAAAAGAGAAAAGAAAGAATAAATGTATATTTACCACACAATTCAGCCATTCCATGCCTATTATTCCAGGAAAAATGAAAATATATCCACACTAAGAATTGTGATATAAAAACATAGCATCTTTATTGGTAACAGTCTCAAACTGGAAAACCCAAATGCCCTTCAAGAGGTGAGTGGACAAATAAAATGTGGTATGTCCGTATAACAGAATCCAACAGAATTTAACCATGAAAACAAACTACTGTAACAAGGAATGATGAATCAATCTCAAAGTCCACACACTAAGTGGAAAAAGCTACACACAGAAAATGTGGTTCCATCATGGTTCCATTTACGTGAAATTACAGAAAAGGCAAAGCCGACCTATCGTAACAGAAAGCAAATCAATAGTTGCATGGATACAGGGCTAAAGGGCAGAACAGACTGCAAAGGAGTACAAAGAAACCGACTGAGGTGGTGGAAATGTGAGCTACCTGGCCTGAAGTGGCAATTACAAGGGTGTATAGAAATGGCAAAACCCAACACAAAGCATGTGTTAAAATACAGTTTATTGCATGTAAATTATTCCAAATTTCACGTAGTGAAAAAAGATAAAAATACCAAATACTAATCCACACAAAATTAGACCTAAGAACACTGGGAGGAAGTCAATATTTGCTTTCTGAAGGAAGGAACCCCCCCCCCCCAAAAAAAAGCCAAATTAGGGAGAAGAGCTGCAAGTGACTATTTGCACTTGAAGTATATTTCAGTACTATTTCATTTCCTAAATTTCTGATAAAAATAAGAATTCAATTCAGACTTGAGAAAATATATCCATTATTCTCAACTCTGGGTGGTAGATATATGTGTTATATTAATTTCTCTGTACTTTTTTCTTATTACATAACTCTTTTTAATCTACACACTTGCTAATAAGAAACTGGAATATCACACCTTTTTCAGGTTTGTTCATTTAAGTGGCAGAGTTTAAGAATGGCTACAAGGGCCAGCAGGTGGCGTGGTGGTTAAGGGCATTGATTTCCACATGGCCAACCATGGTTCCAGTCTTCGACCTGGCGGCTTGCTTTTTCACATTCCCTTTCTTATGGCCATGCCACAATCCCTTCTCTTCCATTCTCCTCTCGGGATCTTGGGCACACACGCACACTTGCCCGGCGTGAGTTTAAGCCACCGGGTCTGAGACTCGAACCGTGGTCAACTACATGGGAGTCCAGCGACATAGCCATTATGCTAACTGCTGGTCCCCACATTTCCTTTCTCTGTCTCTGGTCAAATTAAAAAAGAACAATAACAAATGGAATTAAATAAATAAGAATGGCTACAAACTCCTACCACTTCTGTAGCACGCTCCTTTGCTGTATGACTTTGTAGCTCTTCTCAACAAGAGAATCTTGTTGCTGCTCTTAGAACTTGCCTTGGACTACCAATTAATGCAAGGTTTCTCAGCCTTGACTACTGAACACCCCCTAGGGGACAAAGCAGTCCTTGGTTGAGAACCAGTGCTCTAATGCAACACAAGCAGAGGCTTAAAAAGCGCCTAGACATCGGGACCTGCCCTCTTGCTACTACTACTGGGAAGCTTGCAACCGCCATCACCACCACCACCTAAAGAAGCCTGAGCTGGACTGCTGGATGATGTGGCATATGTGGCACAGTCAGGAACTGCTCCAGCCAACAGCCTGCCTACTGCCAGACAAGGGAGTGAGGGCATCACAGACCATGTAGTATATTAGCTTTCCATTACTGCAAATTACCACAAACTTAGTAGCTTAGAGCAACACATGCTTCTTACCCACACAGGTGAGAAGTTCGGGCACAGTTTGGCTGGCTCTCCTGCTCTGCCTTATGAAGTTCAAGTTAGGGTACTAGCCCGGCTATCTTCCTTTCTAGAGGTCAGTGTTCTCTTCTAGGCTCATATGGTTATTGGTAAAAAAAAAAAAAAAAAAAAAAACAAAAACAAAAACAACAACAACACATACACATACACACAATTTTTGTGGTTGTAGGACAAAGGTCATTTTCTTGCTGACTTTCAGTTGGGACCTGTGTTCACCTTCCAAAGACCCTCACTGTTCTCATCATGTGGCTTTCTCACACATGGCAACTTCCTTCTTCAAAGACAGCAGTAGAATTGCTCATTCCTTGCCATCTCTGACCTTCAAATCCTCTTCTAAAAAGTTCACCTAACTGGTTCAGATGTACCAGGATAAACTCTTTTTGTTAAAGTAAGCTAACTAGAGACCTTAATTTTATCTGAAAAATCTCTTCATCTTTGTGCAGCCAACTGGTGAAAAATAAATTAGTTCCCATCTACCCAGACACCAGGAAAAAATTAGCCAACCTTAAACATATTTTTTTTTTTTTTCTGGAGATGCTTTTGCTATTGGGCATGTGTGCTCGCCAAAAAGAGAGAGAGAGAGACAGAGACAGAAAGCGAGACATCACCCCCCAGGGCAGATGGCCACACCACAATCCCTTCTCCTCTATTCTCCTTTCGGGATCTTGGGCACGCATGCACATGCGCCCGGCATGAGTTTAAGCCACCAGGTCTGGGACTCAAACCACAGCCGACTACATGGGAGTCCAGTGACATAGCTATTAACGCTAACTGCTGATCCCAAATAGACAATTCTTTAAAAAAAAAACAAAAACAAAAAAACAGGGCAGTAGAGCTGACAATTTTGTACCAAGTATATCTCTCATGTTACATATTACGAGCTAATGTCAATGACCAAATCCTACTTGAAAAGAACTTAGCTCAAAGCATTTAATATTACGTAAGACAGCCCAGGCACAGTGGCACAAGCAGTAGGGCACAGCTGCACGAGGCCAAGGCCACATGAGAGGCCTAGGTTCAGTTTCTGGACCAACCTAAATAGGCAGGCATAGTAAGGCATGCCTATAATCCCAGCTAACTGGGAGGCTGGGGCAAGAGAATCATGTTGTGACAAGACCCTATCAAAAATACCTAATCCTGGGAACCAGCAGTTAGGGTAATGGCTATGTTGCTGGACTCCCACGTGGTCGACCGCGGTTCGCATCTCGGACCCGGTGGCTTACAACTCACGCCAGGCGCGTGTGCGTGCGTGCCCAAGATCCCGAGAGGAGAATGGAGGAGAAGGGATTGCGGCGTGACCATCCCCCCTGGGGGGTGATTTCTCGCTTTCTGTCTCTATGTCTCTGTCTGTCTGTCTGGCGAGCGCACGCGCCCTATAGCGTAAAACCTCTCCAAAAAAAAAAAAAAAACAAAAACCTAATCCTCATGGGACCAGCAGATGGTGTAATGGTTACACTGCTGGACTCCCACATAGTCGACCACAGTTCAAGTCCCAGACCCAGTGACTTCAAAGTCATGCTGGGTACATGTATGCCCAAAATCCCAAGAGGAAAATGGAGGAGAAGAGATAGTGGCATAGCCATTCCCCCTGAGGGGATGATTTCTTGCTTTCTGTCTCTCTGTCTCTGTCCCTCACACTCTGGTAAGTGCACATGCCCTATAATAAAAATCTCTCTCTAAAAAAAAGAGAAAGAAAAAATACCTATTCCCTCAAAAACAAAAACAAACAAACAAACAAAAAACACTAGATAAGATTAGCAGAAATAAAACATACCCTCTATCACTTAATAATTTCACCATTGGCCCAGCCTCAGTGATGCAGGAAGTAGTATATTGAACTGCAGTGCTGGAAGCCACAAGGCCAACAGTGGGTCTGGATTCCAAGGCAACCTGAAAACAAGATCCTGACAAGCTGGAGGGCTCTGGGGAAGGAGACTGCAGGGTGATGAGAAAGACCCTGTCAAGAGTGCCTTCTCTTTTACTCATATGTGCATGCATGCACTCTCTTTCATGAATAAAAGAATCTTTAAAATAATAATTTCATCTAAAGGTTAACTAATTATTTTGTAAATATAATGTAATTTCTTAATACTCTCAAATTTGTTTTAGGATCTATCTCACAATGAATATCTTATAAAAGAATATATGCTAACTTACATTAGTATGTGATATAATCTATAAACAAATGTATAGAAAGAAATTGAGAATAAAGTTCAAATTTTTAAAATTATCATTACAGGAAATGCTGATAATTTAAAAAGTGAGTCCCACTGCTGTGGGCACTGAAAAGCAATGCAGTGACATTATCAGAGTTGTGTTTTAGAATCATTCTGACAGCAATTTGTTCACTGCATTAGAGATGGAAAGAGTCTGAAAACTAGAGTACAAACTAAATGATTAATGTAATAGTTACGTAAGAGATAATTACTGCCTGAGTAAGAATGTTAGAACTAAGGAAAGACTGTTAACAGCATCAAATAGTGAATGAAAAGAATATACAAAGACTACACTTTGTAAAAGAAAACATTTATCTGTATAGCCTTATAAAAATAAACACAGAAAAAATAAAACCCACCTAATAAAACCTAAAAGCAAGCCTCAAAAGGATGTGCTGCCAACTAATTTATCTGCATTAAAGAACAAAGTTCAAAAACATTAATATGAAAACAAAAATATCTTGAACCTAAAGTGAAATTCACAATGTCTGTTATCCAATCAAAAATTGTGAATGCACAGAAACAGAAAAAAAAATTTAAGAATTACTTTATTTAATTTTATTTATTTATTATTTATTTGTATTTTTTAATCTGACCAGAGAAGGACAGAGAGAGGGGGAGCATGAGAAAGTAAGCCTCCAGGTCCAGGACTCGAACTGTAGTCAGCCATGTGGGAATCCAGTGCCCCTCCCAATCACCATGTCATCTGTGAACTCCAAGAATCAGAAAAATTGAACCCAAAATAACAAATCAAACAAATAGGGGGCTGGCAGGTGGCATGATGGTTGGGGCACTGGACTCTCACATGGCTAATGGTGGTTCAGGTCCTGGCTTGTTTTATCACTTTCTCTCTCTGGTCAAATTAAATAATAATAATAATGAATAAAATTAAATTATTCTTAAAAAATAACATAGAATCAGATCCCAAAATGATACAATATACAATCAGTAGAATATGAGAACAGTTATTACATTTCACTTGTTCAACATGAAAGATGTGTTAAGGGGGGCACAAAGTGGCACAGCAGTAATGCAACTGGACCCACAGGGGAAGGCCCAGTGTACAACCTAGACCTGCCCTATACATGACAGGCATACATGCACACGGTGATCCAGGGCTGGCTGAGGGTGCAGGTAGACTGCAGCATCAGAATCCTGTTGGGGGTACCCCCTCCCTGCCCGTCTCTCTCATGATAGAGATAAACTTTTAAAATTAAATTAAATTGGGCCAGAAGGTGATGTGGTGGTCAAGGTGCTGGATTCCCACATAGCCAACTCTGCAGTGTGAGTCCTGGATCTGGCAAGTGTGAAAATCAGGCCAGACATGTGTGTGTGGACACCCAAAATTCCAAGAAGAGACTAGAGGAGAAGCGATTGCAGCATGGCAACTTCCCCCACCCCCTAGGATGATTTCTCACTTTCCCTTTCTGTCTCCAAGGACACATATATCCCCTATGGCAAAAAAGCTTAAAAAAAAACAAAAAAAAGTTAAAGGGGCCAGCAGGTAGGGTAGCAGTTAAAGGCGTTGGACTCCAACATGGAGATCTCAGTTCGAGTCCCGGACCTGGTGGCTTTCTCACTTTTCCCCTCTCTCATTCTGTCCTTCTCTGGTTAAATTTAAATAAACAAACAAATAAATAAAATCATTATTTTAATTTTTCTAAATATGTTAAATTTTTTAATTAAATTAAAAAGAAAAGGCAGGCAATATGGGAAAGCTCTGAGTTTGCATCATATGTCTATGTGAACACACCAGATGCACTTGTATGTGTGTCTGCAATCCTGGCTGGCCACAGGGCTAGGGAAGGATCAAGAGTACCTATGCATGAGTGCCTCTGTGCACATGCATCTTTCTCTGGAAATAAAAAAGCAACAGAAGAAAAAAACCCAAACTGAACTTCTAGAGATAAAAAATTCAGTTAATTAACAATGTAGAGGAAAAGATTAGTGAACATGATGATAAACCAGTAGAAACAACCCAAAACAAAACAGAGTAGAGAGACTGAAGATATATGAACCACACATCACTGAGCTGTGGGGTAACTCCAAGGGGCCTAATACACAAGTAATTTCAGCCCCAAGTGGGGCAGAGAGGTGTAGAAGAAAAGAATTTCAAGAAATAATGGCTTACTATTAAGGCTTAAGGTTTACTAAATTTGATCCAAGAAGCTCAATAAAACCCAGGCAAAAGAAATATATAGCAAACTAAACCAAAGTATATACAATCAATTGCTGAAAAGCACTGATAAAAAGAAAATCTTACAATTAACCAAAAGGGAAGCTAGCAGGTGGCACAGTGGTTGGGGCATTAGACTCCCATACAGCCAACCACAGTTTGAGTCCAAGACCTAGCAGCTTTCTTGCTCTCCACACCCATCTCTCTCTGGTGAGCTCATGTGCCCTATAACAAATTGCAAAAAAATAATAAAGTTAAATAATTATTAAAAAGAAATTAAATGAAAGGATCAGAGAAGATTCATCAGTCACTAAGAACAAAGATCAAAATGACAACAGACTATTTTAAGAATTATTTTTATTCAACCCTATTTATTTTCAATTTGGTCAGAGAGGGACAGAGTGAGAGAGTGAGAGTGAGAGAGAGAGAGAGAGAGAGAGAGAGCAAGAAAGCAAGTCTCCAGGTCTGGGACTTGAACTGCAGTTGGCCATGTGGGAGTCCAGAGCCCTTAACTGCCATGCCACATGCCGGTTCCGAAATGACAACAGACTTCTCATCAGAGAGAGTGCAAGCCACAGATGGTAGATCATCATCTTTAAATGACAGGAGGAAAAATCTGTCAGGCAAAAATGCCTTTTTTTTTTTTTGAGAAATTTTTACTATAGGGCACGTGTGCTTGCCAGAGAGACCGAGACACAGACAGAAAGCAAGAAATCAGCCCCCAGGGGGATGTCCACACCACAGTCCCTCTCCTCTATTCTCTTCTCTGGATCCTGGACACACATGCATACGGTGAATCTCAAACTGCTGGAATCCAGGAATTGAACCATGGTTGATCATATGGGAGTCCAGCACCTCAGCCACAACACCAAGCCAGCAAGAAAGTGGGGGTAGTTGGGGCCAGCAGGTAGCATCGAGGTCAAGGTGCTAGATCACTCAGGGCTGATGCACATTTGGAGTCCCGGAGGTTTGAAAATCCCAAGAGGAGACTGGAGGAGAAGGGACTGCAGCAGCATGGCCATCTCCCCTGGTGTGTGATTTTTTTACCCCCCTCCACGCCTGTCTCTCTCTTGCAAACACATACACACCACACACACCCTATAGCAAAACTTAAAAAAAAAAAAAATTAAAATAAAAAATGGTGATGGGGGAGTTAGTACTTTTTCAAATACACAAAAGCTTAAAAACACCACTACCAGCAGACCTGCATTATAAGAAACATTAAAGGAAGTTTTCCAGAAAAAAAAAAAAAAAAAAAGATAACACCAGGTAGGAATGTGAATCTATGCATAGGTAATAAACACCACCAGAATTGGAGCCAGCTGGTGGTGTGGTGGTGAAGGTGCCTGGTCAACTGCACGGGTGAGTTCTGGACACAACAGCTTGAAAGACGCACTGGGTGAGTGCGTGTGCGTGCCCAAAATCCCGAGAGGAGAATGGAGGAGAAGGGACTGTGGTGTGCCCCATCCCCCGAAGAAGGGGATGCTCTCTTTCTCTTTTTCTCTCTCTTTCGCTTTGGTGAGCACACATGCCATATAAGCAAAAATTAAAACAAAACTAAAAAAACACCAGAATGGAAAATATGCGAGTAAAAATAAAAGACAGTTCTTATTTTTTAAATCCCTTTACAAGATAATTAACTAAACGAAAAACACAGTGGCCCTGTAGAGCAGTGGTTAGGCACTATGTGGAGAGAAGTGACTCCCATGTGACCAACTGTAGCTCGAATCCTGGCCCCAGCAGCTTGAAAAGACATGCAAAGCATGTGGATACATGCCCAAAATCCAGGAACAAGGACTGAAAGAAAAGGACTACATGACCAGCACCACCGGGAGGCTTGCCTGTGCCTGCCCTCTCTGTCCCTGGTGAGCTCATGCTCCTGTTGGTATTGAGTGAATGAATGAACAAAAATAATGTATTGTGGAGTATACAACATATACATAAATGAAGAATATGACAAATACAGCACAAAGACTGAGAGAATGAAGTATACAATATAAAGCAATACAGGTGAATTGGTATAGTACTACTCGAAGGTAGGTTTCACATATATGTACACATATGTATATGTACGCTAAACAGATCAGATAGTGAGGCCAGCTGGATTTCACATGGCCAACCACATGGTTCAAGTTCCAGACCAAGCAGCTTGGAAAAACATGCCAGACACATGTGCATGCACGGCCAAATCCCTAAAGGAGGGAGAAATGGAGGATGATGGCAGCATGCCCATGCCCGGTGGGGTACTCTCTTGCTTTCCCTGTCTCTCTCCAATGAGTGCACACGCTCTGTGGCAAATTTACACACACACACACTCACTCTCTGTCTCTCTCTCTCTCTCTAAGCAACCACTAAAATGAGAACAAATGCCAAGCCAAAAAGGAAACTGAAAATGATATAAAAAAATTCTTTTTTTTTCCTTTATCTTTCTCTCTCTTTTTTTTTTTTTTTTTTTTTTGGTTAGGTTTTTGCTATAGGGTGCATGCGCTAGCCAGAAAGACAGAGAGAGACAGAGAGAAAGCAAGAAATCACCCCCCAGAGGGGATAGCTATGCCGCAATCCCTTCTCCTCCATTCTCCTCTAGGGATCTTGGGCACGCACGCACACACGCCTGGCGTGAGTTTAAGCAACTGGGTCCGGTACTCAAATTGCGGTCGACTACATGGGAATCCAGTGACATAGCCATTATGCCAACTGCTGATCCCCAAAAATTCTTAATACAAAAGAAGACAGAGGCCAACCAGCGGCATGGTGGTTGAGGCAGCTGGATCCCATGTGGCCAACTGCACAGTTCCAGTCCTGAAGTCAGCAACTTGAAAAACATGCTGGGCACGTGTACACGAGTGCCCCAAATCCCAAAAGCAGAGGGAGAATGAACTGGACCATCCCTATAGAGGGATTCTTTCTCATTCCTCCCCACTATGCCATGCACACACCTGCATCTCTCCGTTGAGAACATGCACCCTCTAGCAAAAAGAAAAAAAACAACAGCTACATTTCTGGTTGTTTTTCTAATTATGCCCTATGACTGTCTAAAGAAAATAGCCCTGCCACACAGTTAGCAGGATATTTTGTGGAATTTCATCAAAAGTTTAAGATGAGAAAGGAGAATATAAATGGGCATACAAAACTAAGTAGATAAAGTAGACTGACAGACAGATCTAGGAGGACTACTAGGAGAAATAATCAGATATCTTTATCTGGAATATATCAGCCCGGTCTGTTGCAGAACGACAAAAGATAAGAATGCTATGAGAAAGTGCCAATGTGATTTACCAGTGGTTTGCATGTTCGAGAAGAAAAAAGTCAAGCCAAGAAACACTCAGGTTTTGAGTCTGGGTTTTGAGAAGACCGTGACATAGACAGAAACCCAGAATATGAGAGAAAGATGGACTGGTGATGGCAGTAAGAGGACACTAGGTAAGAAAGCAATGAAATCTTTTAGTGAAATGTTCTACTCACTACACAGATCTGGAGTTTTGGAATTAAAAGACCTATTTTTGGCATCTGGCCATTTTGCTGGGCCAGCTGAAGATCAGGTCACTATAAGAAAAGATAAGGAATCTCCTTAACCCAAAACATATCCTGATCCCCAGGAACAGTGGTCCACTGCAGTGATTCTCAAAGGGAGCCTCCTTTCTCAGTAGACTACTGATGAGAAAAAACTATGCCACAGCGCAAGGCAATCAGAGGCACCGTGATCAATCAAGCTGCAAACAGCCCATTAGTGATGTCAACGGATTCATCCCTGCAGCCTGACATACTGCTTTTCGGGCAAGGTGAAACTATCTCAGGGACACGGCGGCTGCCCTGCCAGTAGCACGAGTCTGACCTAACTCAAAGCTTTCGTTTAGTGAGTTACATGTGTTTCATAAGACGTGGACAAGTGGGCAACTGCATCGAGATCTACTGAATATGGCAGACAGGCCTGACTCAGAAGTGCTCACCTTCAAACCCAAATACGTAGAAAAGCTGTGCGAGATATAACACACAAACAGGCAAGCACAAAACAACAAAGGGAAATTTGCTGATTCTGGAGACAACAAAGGCACTCAAAGCCACAGAACTCACAAGGCCACTGAACCAGATACAGGTCTCAAGCTTAGAACAAGTATTTTTCTTTTTTTTTTTTTGGAGAGGTTTTTGCTATAGGTCGTGTGCACTCGCCAGACAGACAGAGACAGACAGAGAGACAGAAAGCGAGAAATTGTCTGCAAGACTAAGAGACAAGAAACCGAAAATAAGTTGATTACATAAAATACCCGGAGATACTAAAAAGTACACAGGAATGAAATGAATGCCAACCTTCGGCTCATGAAAAAGAAGTGTGCCAAGTACCTAAAGTCAGAGGTGGAAAAGTCGGAACTGAGAAACTGAAATTCTGTATCAGAGGTATGAATTCTGAAATCACTCTATCAAAGTGGTCTGGAATCTCAAGCCAAGAAATTGGCCCAAAACAGATATGGCACTAAGGAAACCTATTAAGCTCAGAAGAAATTAAAACCTTCCCTATAGAAATACCTCTATAATCTGATTCACATTAAAAAATAAATCTCATAGATGATAAGTATACAGATTAAATTTACAAACTAGCAATAAAGAAACAAACCACAAAAGGGAAAGGAGATGGAGGGTCACCAGACCCAACAAACAGGCAAACTTAAACCTCAAGATCTAGGTAGAATACAGCAATAGAGAGGCTTTAAAAATAATTAGGTTTGGAGCCACAGCTGGCATGATAGTTAAGGTGTTATCAACTACTGCAGTTTGAAGTCACACCAGGAATGTATGCCTGCGTGCCCAAAAATCCCAGGAGTAGAAAGGAGAAGAAAGTACTAGGGCATGGCCATTTCTCCCTGGGAGGTGATTTCTCAACCTATCCCTGGTCTGTCTCTGGCTCTTTGTTGAGTGCACAGGCCTTATAGCAAAAAACTAAAATCTTACAGAAAGTAACACACAAAGATAAAGGAAGAGAGAAGTTTTAACATGGTGACGTGTACATGTCAGGAGAGGAGGTAGGGGTGAGCAGGTGGCGCAGTGGTTAAGATGCTGGATTCCCTCACTGCTGACCATGGTTTGGATCCCAGACCCAGCAACTTGAAAATCACACTGGGCACATGGGCATGTATGCCCAGAATCCTGAGAGGAGAATGGGAGAAAAGGGATTACAGTGTGGCCAACCGCTCTGAAGGCGGGGGTGGGGGGAGTTCTCATTTTCTGCCCATGACAAAAATTAAAAACAAAAAACAAAAAACAAAAAACATAAAAAAGAGGTGGGAGAGGTGCTAATAGAAGACATGTTGGTCAAAACTGAACACGTGAGTCTTCAGACTGCCACGGTAATTAACTCCAACATACACTGTAGCAAAACCACAGAATAAAGACTAAAAAATTTAAGTAACCAAGAAGAAAAGAGTGACGATAAAATAACAATTAGATAACGAACTTCTCAAAATCAACAACAGATACCAGAAAACAAGGTAATGACATCTTCCCTTGAGAAAATTAAGTCAATTACAAATCATTACACAGAGATAAAATGCCATCTGAGAGTTCGGGCAAAATACAAGCCTTAATATACACAAAGTAGCATATTATTTACAGCACCTTACTAAAACAACTTTACGAATGACATTCATCAATAGGAAAGCAATTCCACAAAGAAGGAAATGGGATATAAGAAGCAATGGTTCACCAAGAAACTTGTAGTATCTCAACATGATTTCAAAAAGTTCTGATTAGGGGCCAGCAGGTGGCATGGAGGTTAAGGTGAATGGATCCCATAACAGATCACACGTTTCCAGTCCCGGACCCAGTGGTCTGAAAAGCTTCATGCTGAGTGCTAAAATCCCAAGAGAAGAATGGAGGAGAAGAAATTGTGATATGGCCATTTCCTAGGGAGGTGCTTCCTCACTTTCCCCTAACCCTCTTTTCTCTCTCTCTCTCTCTCTGAAGAGCAGACACAACCTGTATCAAAAACTAAAAAACAAACAAAAAAGAAAAAACAAACAAAAAGAACCCCAAGTAATGTCAAACTTCAAAAGTGGACAACAGCATGGAAGCCACAAGAGACGAAGCACTCAGAATTAAAACATTTTAAAACGTAAGTATAGGGACCAGCAGTTAGTGTAACGGCTATGTCGCTGGACTCCCACGTAGTCGACCGCGGTTCGCGTCCCAGACCCGGTGGCTTAAAACTCACGCCGGGCGCGTGTGTGTGCATACCCAAGATCCGGAGAGGAGAATGGAGGAGAAGGGATTGCGGTGTGGCCATCCCCCCTGGGTGGTGATTTCTCGCTTTCTGTCTCTCTGTGTCTGTCTGTCTAGCGAGCGCACGTGCCCTATAGCAAAAAACTCTTAAAAAAAAAAAAAAAAAAAAAAAAAAAAAAAAGACCCTAAGTGTAGGGGCTGGCAGATGGCATGGTGGTTAAGGGGTGCTGGACTCCCACACGGCTGACTGTGGTTCAAGTCCTAGACCTGATAGCCTGCTTCCTTGCTTTCTCTCTCTCTCTCTCTCGCTCACTTTCACTCTCACTCTGTCCCTCTCTGGTCAAATTAAAGTTAAATAAAATAATTCTTAAAAAAAAAAAAAAAACTAAGTATAACATATAACCATATATAATTCTATTTGTCAATTTAAAAACTAAATTAAAAAAGTAAAAGAAAATGCAAGTATTCTTCATGATGAAAGGTATTCACTTTGGCTGTAAATTGTGAAATATAAGGGTAACCACAAGATAGAAACAGAATAATTTCTAATCCAGCAGGGTGGGGCTGGGAAGGATTTTAAATATAAATTCAAGCTTCAATACAACATGAACTTTGAGGATATTATGCTAAGTGAAATAAACCAGTCATGAAAGGACATTCATTGTATAATTCCACTTGCAAGATGATACTTAAGATAGCCAGTTTCAAAGACAAAGTGGAATGGTGGTTGCCAGGGCTTGAGAGAGGAGGAAGCGGGGAGTTAGTGTTTAATGGGTAGAGAATCTCCATTCGGAAAGATGAAAAAGTTCTGGAGACAGATGGTGGTAATGGCTGCACAACTATGTTAATACACTTAATTCCACAAAACTATACACTTAAAAATGGTCAAAAGTAGGACCAGCTGGTAGCCTGGTGGTTAAGGAGGCTGGATCCTACATGGCTGACTGCACAGCTCCTGTCCTAAAACCAGCGACTTGAAAAACATGATGGGCGCATGTATGTGTGTGTGCCCACAAGCCTGAGAAGAAAACCACAGAAGGAACTGAGGCGTGGCCATCCCCCTGGGAAGGTGCTTTCTCACTTTTCTCCCTCTCTCTTCCCTCCCCTGATAGGCATATAAGCCCTATCTATAGCAAAACTATTTTTTTGAATGGCTAAAATAGCAAATTTTGGGGCCAGCAAGTAGCGTGGTGGTTAAGGCAATGGACACTCCCACATGACCAACCACAGTTCAAGTCCCAGACTTGGTGGCTTGCTTTCTCAGCTTCCCTGTCTCTCTCTGGTCAAATTAAAATAAATGAATGAATAAATAAAATTAAATAATTCTTTAAAAAAAAAGATAGCAAATTTTACCTTTGAATTTACCATAATCTTTAAAAATGACTTTTTTTTTTCTTTTAGTGAAAAGGACTGGCCCTATAGCACAGTAGTTAAGTGCTGTGCTAAGGAAGCGGATCCCACAAGGCTGACAGCAGTATGAATTTCAGCTTAGTAGTGTGACAAATATGCTGGGTGCATATATGCCCAGGATCCTAACAGGATGGGAAAACAGAGGGAAAAGGACTATGGTGTGACCTCTTTAGGAGGTTCTCTCTCGCTGGCAATGTGCACACAAATATCTTCTGGCATTTAAAAAAAAAAATACGTAAAAATAGGACCAGCAATTGGCATAATGGCTATGCTGCTGGACTCCCATGTAGTCAACCACGGTTCGAGTCCCGGACCCGGTGGCTTAAACTCACGCCAGGCACATGTGCATGCGTGCCCCAAGATCCCAAGAGGAGAAAGGATTGCGGCATGGCCATCCCCCCTGGGGGAGGGGGGGTGATTTCTCGCTGTCTGTCTGTTTCTCTCTGTCTTTCTGGCGAGCACATACGCCCTGTAGCAAAAAACTCTTAAAAAAAAAAATACATAGAAAGAAAAATAAATCCAATAAAAGTCAGAAAAACAACAGCACAAGTAAAAATTTATTAATAATTAACTTCCTTTAATAATTCTGGTACTACAGGCTTGCTGTGCTATGAATAAAAATAAGACTTTCGGGGCCAGCAAGTGGCAGGGTGGTTAAAGGCACTGGACTCCCACATGGCCGACCACGGTTCAAGTCTCGGACCTGGTGGCTTGCTGTGTCACTTCCTCTTTCTCTGTCTCTCTCTGATCAAACTGGAGGAAAAAAAAAAAAAAAAAAAAGACTTTCAGGACCAACAGATGGCATAGTGATTAAGACACTGGACTCCCACATACTCAAAAGTGGTTCGAGTCCCAGACCCAGTGATTTAAAACTCACGTTGGGTGCATATATGTGCATACCCAGAATCCTAGGAGGAAAGCAGAAAAGAAGGGACTGAGGCATGGCCATGCTCCTAGGGGGTGATTTCTCACTTTCTGTCTCTCTAGCAAGTACATACGCCCTATAATAAAAATCTCTCAAAATAAATAAATAAAAATAAATACTTTCCCTCTATTCAAGAAAAATTTTAAGTAACTGTCTAGAGCAAAAGTAGCCATAACTTTCTATGAGGTATATACCCTACCTAGAAGTAACATGTACAGAGCCAGCAGGTGGCATGGTGGGTAAGGGCGCCGGACTCTCACATGGCCGACTGTGGTTCGAGTCCCAGACCTGGCCACTTGCTTTCTTCTCTTTCTCTCTCTCTCTCTCTCTCTCTTACTCTGTCCCTCTCTATTCTAAGTAACATAAATAATAATAATAATAATAATAATAATAATAATAGAAGTAAAATAAAATTAAAAAGAAGAAGTAACATGTACAAAGAGGCCAGACACAGTGACACAGCTGTCATTCAATAACACTCTGGATGCGGAAGCCTCACAGGAACACCAGATTTGTGTCCTGAAGTCTGCTCTACACCACAGGTATATGTGCACATGCCCATGCTCCTGGGTGACTGTGCCTGGGAGGGGGTCACCATATGGAGACCTAGTTGAGAGTGCCTGTTTGTTCATGTTTCTTTTTTTTTCTCAGAATAAATAAACTTTGTAAAAAATATGAAAGGACTATCACGAAGACTAAAACAGGATGAACACAGGGCCAGCAGGTGGCGCGGTGGTTAAGGTAGCTGGACTCCCACACGGCTGACTGCAGTAGACCTGAACCTGCACACCTTGCTTTCTTGCCCCCCCACCCCCACCGCTGCCACCGGTCAACTTTAAGAAAATAACATAATAAAAATGAATATAATTAAATAATTCTTAAAAAAAAAAAGACAAACAAAAGAAGACTACCATAAGGACCTTATATTTTACATTAAATGATATAACACTGCTTAAAGGTAGTCTTTAGTAAGTTATGTTTCATAAAAGACAAAGCAACCTCTGAAAAAAATTAGGTATAGTTAATAAGCTAATAGTGGTGATAGAAATAGAAAATTTCTAAATAGAAAACAAGCAGATGATGAGCTTAACCCAACCATATCAATAATTACTTTAAATCTACATGGTCCAAGCATCCCAATTAGCAGGCTGAAATCATTAAACTGGATAAAAAGAAATCAAGATCCAGCTACAAGTATAAAGAAACCTTAAATATAAAGACATGGACAGGTTAGCAACAGAGCCATGTGGGGGGAAATACCCAGCAAAAACTAATCTTATTGCTAGATTGGCTATACCAATACCAAAGTCAATCTCAGATAAAATAATACTGCCAGGAAGAGCAGAAATTTTACGAAAGAAAGAAAGAAAGAAAGAACGAATGAACGAACCTTAATGTGAAACAGTGACGCTACTTTGGAAAACAGCTTGGTTATTTCTTTCAAAGTTAAACAGAAATTACCACACAACCCACTCCAATGGTATCTGCTCAGGAATAAGGAAAATCTATGTCCACACAAAGGCCTGCACACAAATATTCACAGTGGTATTACCTGTAATAGCCAAAAGCAGGAAACAGTCCAAATGTCTGTCACTGAGGAATGGCTAATAAGCAAAAGGCAGGACGTATGCAATGGTATGTACTATTCAGCAATATAAAGTAAGAAGCTGCTGATACACATCACAGTGCAAATATGTCTCAAATACCTCAGACTGAGTAAGGAAGCCAGACTCAAAAAAACTACATAATGTAAGATTCCATTTATATGACATTCCAGAAAAGGCAGAACTGAAGGGACAGAAAACAAATCAAAGGTTACCAGGAGTTGGAGGTGGGAGAAGCTGACTACAGAAGGGCACAGGGGAAGTGTCTGGGTAAATGGAACTGTTCTGTACCTTAATTATGATGGTGATTACATGACTATATATGTTTGTCAAAACTCATAGGATTATACACCAAAAGGAGTGAATCTTACTGTAACATATGTTCAACTGAATTTTGAAAGGGGAGAGAGAAGCACTCGAGCACCAACAAAATTTCTAGCGTCCCTGCATTCAAATCATGTATGGAGGGCCAGCAAGTGGTGTGGTAGTTAAAGGAGCTGGATTCCCACATGGCTGCTCACAGTTCAAGACCTGGACCTGGCAGCTTACTCTCGTTTTCCCCTTTCTCCTTCTTTCTGTCTCTGCCTGGTCAAACTTAAAAAAAATAGTAACAAATGAAATTAAATCATTCTTTTTTGTAAAAACAAAATCATGTATGGGGGGACCAGCAAGTGACATAGTGGTTAAGTTGCTGGAGATTCCCCCATGGCTGACCATGGTTCAAGTGCTGGACCTGGTAGCTTGCTTTCTCGCTTTCATTCTCTCTCTCTCTCTCTCTCTCTCTCTCTCTCTCTCTCTCTCTCTCACTGTGTGTGTGGTGTGTGTGTACATGTGTGTCTGGTCAAATCAAAATAAATGAATGAATTAAATACATTCTTTTAAATAGCACTGTTAAAATACCAAATATCATGTCAATATAAATCTGAACTAAAGACAACTAACTAATTAATCTAAAAATCTCACATAACTGTATACCTCTCCACTAAAAAGGTTGTATTATACTGAATGTAAATTATGTCATAACTTGAAAATAAATGAAAAAACTACAGAGTGACAGGAATTCCTATCAACTGCTGAAAGGAGCATAAATTCATATAATCACTTAAATTTTTTTTTTTTAAAAGCTGTCCTACCTACTAATGACAAGGTGCACAAGCTACTACTCCGACCCATTCCCAGCAGCATATACACCCTGGAGAAGCCATGCACACACACACGCCAGGAGACAAGCATGAGAGCACTCAGTAAAGCACTATTTCTTTCTTTAAAAATAAAAAATAAAAAATAATTTTCTACTGTAGGATGTGTGCTCTCACCAGAGAGAAACAGAGAGGGACAGTAAGAAACACCTCCTTAAAGGGGAATGGCCACACCACAATCCCTTCTCAGTTCTCTCCGAGTTTTAGGCATGCATGCACGCCTGTCCATCATGATTTTTAAGTCACCAGGTACAGGACTCAACTGCAGTCAGTCATGTGGGAGACCAGCACTTTCACCACCAAGCTACCTGCTGGTCCCTACATAAACATTTTAAAAGCAGAGAAAATCAGGCAAGATATTATTTAGACCTTAAACCTCAGTAAAATACACATAGAATCAGACCATGATTAAAAAGGAAATTATTGAGTCATCAGAAAAGTCATAATTTTTTTTGAGAGATTTTTGCTGTAGGTCATGTGCACTTGCCAAAGACACAAAAAGTGAGAAATCACCCTCTAGGGGGATAGCCATGCCACAATCCTTTCTCCTCCATTCTACTCTCAGGATTTTAGGCATGCACGCACACGTGTCTGGCTTGAGTTTCAAGCTACTGAGTCCAGGACTTGAACCATGGTTGACCATGTGGGAGTCCAGCACCTTAACCACTGTACCATCTGCTGGCCCTATGATGCATTTTTGCATTAAAAAAATACATCATGACTTTTCTGATGACCTAATAATACAAAAACCTGAGGGTGGTTACCTTCAGCAGGAAGAGGAGGACATGTGTTCAGAGGCTTTAAAAAGTGTAAAATAAATTATCTTCTTGGGCTAGATGGTGAATGTAGTAGTATAATGTGGTTTTTAGCTATTGTTCTTTAAAAGAACCCAAGCTTAGGGCCAGCAGGTGATGTGGTGGTTAAGGTGTCGGCCTCCCACATGGCCCAAACGGTTTGAGTCACAGACCTGGTGACTTGCTTTCTCATTTTCTCTCTTTCTGGTGAATCAAAAATAAATAATAAATAATTATAAAAAAATAGCACACTTTGTACACACACTTTTTTTTTTATAAATACATTTGACAAGAAAAGTAAAAATAATATAGTCCCACAATAAAAACACAACATGCCCAGGACATCTTACAGACATTCTCTACCAATAAGAATAATCTTTATCTTAAAGAAATTACTACAAAGAATCAAAAGTGGGAAAACAGCTCAATTTGTATTGATACTGAAACTAGACAAGGTTTGAAAATTAGAATTATAGATATATAAGCAATGAATACTCATGCAAAAGACCTAATTTATAATCTAAATCTAACAATGCATTATTTCTTTTTTTAGAGGTTTTTGCTATAGGGCACATACGCTTGCCAGAAAGAGAGACAGAAAGTAAGAAATCACCCCCGGGGGGATGGCCACGCCACAATCCCCTCTCTTCCATTCTCCTCTCAGGATCTTGGACATGTATGCACATGCATCTGGTGTGAGTTTAAGCCACCGGGTCCAAGACGACTACATGGGAGTCCAGCAACATAGCCATTACGCCACTTGCTGGTCCCATAATGCATTTTTTAAAGAGAGATTTTTTGCTACAGGGCACGTATGCTCACCAGAGAGACAGAGACAGACAGACAGACAGAATGCAAGAAATCACTCCCTGGGAAGGATGACCATACCACAATCTCTTCTTCTCCATTCTCCTCTTGGGATGTTGGGTGCACATGTACCTGGAATGAGTCTGAAGCCGCCGGGTTCAGGACTCAAACTGTGGTTGACTAAGTGAGAGTTCAGCGATGTAACCATTATGCCATCTACTGGTCCCACAATGCATATTTTAAAAGAAAACCATGTTGAAGTGACATTTATCCTAGGAACGTGGAATATTTGAGCACTGGAAAAAAAACTAACATAACTTACTGTATTACCAAATCAAAGGAAAGAAACTATGATTCATTTACCAGCATACATGTTTACTGAGTGCTTACTTTTTTCCTGGGAGCTGGAGAATCAACAGTAAGCAAAACTAATCCTTCCCCCAAAGAGTTTATGTTCTAGTCAAGGGAGACAGACAGTAATAAGTTGTGTGTGCATGTGCGTACATGTGTGCGCACGCTTCTGTGTATATATAAATATAAAGCAGCATAGCGGAAGTGCCAAATATCAAGGAGAAAAATATAAGGGAGGAAACAAGAGGACCAGGAGTGCTATGGGAGTGGAGGGGGAGGGTACGACTTGAGCAGACTCAAAGGAGACCTGGGAGCAAGGCATGCAGATATACAGGGAAGGCGTTTACGACAGAGGGACCTACAGAAGCGACAGCTCGGAGAGGGACGGTGCCAGCATGGTCAAGGACACCAGCAGGCCCATGCACCTATCAGCACAGTGTCGAGGTAGTGAGTGTGGGAGGCAGATCCAATAAGGGCACTATAAGCCACTCAGGGTTTTGGCCTTTGCTCTGGGTTAGGATAGAGAGGGGACAAAGCTGGAGGGCTTTGAGCAGAAAAGTGGCATGATACGACTGGCATTTTTCAAAAACCTCATCAGTATTGGGGAGGAGGGTGGCAAAGAGTGGAAGCAAGGAAGAAAGCTACTAC
Organism: Tupaia tana; assembly: GCA_026018925.1. NCBI lineage: Eukaryota > Metazoa > Chordata > Mammalia > Scandentia > Tupaiidae > Tupaia > Tupaia tana. Next base: position 31,834,318 of record JAKSZU010000015.1, read on the forward strand.
AATATCTGTGAGAAAAATGATGGTGGTTTACATCAGGAGGGTGGCAGAGGGAGTGATCAAATGGAATATATCTGAAGGGAGAGCCCAGAGGATTTACTGATGACTGCATATGCCATGACAACAAAAGAAAGAAGCTGACTCTAAGGCTGATGACTCCAAGGCTTCTGAAGCAACTTAAAAGGAGCACCCATTAATTGATACAGGCAAGACAAGGGTAGAACAGGTCTGGGGTGGGAAAAAGCCATGAGACTGTTTTTTGTACATATTAATTCTGAGATGTCATTACACATCTCAATAGAGACACTGACCAGTTAACTAAATATACAAATCTGATGTTCACAGTGGAGTGTCCTGGAGAGGATGTAATCTGGAAGTGATCAATGACAGAGAAACAGATGGAGAAGCAAAGGAGACAGAGAAACAAGTAAGATGAGCACTTACTGCTTCGAGGGAGATACTGAAAAATAAATCAGGCAGATACATCCCCTGAACTCCAGGCAGGCTCGGCACTTAAACCAGACAAGGGCAGGGTATGGGGCCGGGAACGTGGAACTGTGAGAAGTGTGCATTAGGAGGCGATAGATGCTCCTACTCCAGCACCACGCACCCATGCAACAACCACTTCCCCACTTCTGCAGGAGACAAGCGAAGCCACAAAACCACAGTGCACCGAAACTTCCCACTAGCACCTAAGAGCTTGACTCTGAAGCATCAGTCCTCTACCAAAAATCACCAGTCTTCTGGGAAAAGCTGTGATATGAAAATAAAAGGGCATAACAAATAGAAAACATGAGATGCATAATATATAAGTAATATTCAAAATCCTTTGTATTAGGAAATGTTTCTAACGAACTTAAATACTGACAATATAAGAACTGAAAAGAGCTTAAGAAGGCCAGTCAAGTGACATGGTGATTAAGGCAGCTGAATCCCATACAGCCCACTGCGCAATTAGAGTCCCGGACACAGCACCTTGAGAAACACACCAGGCATGTGTGAATGCATGCCCACTATCTTGAGAGGGAAATGGAGGAGAAGGGATTATGGTGTGGTCATCCCCCTGGAGAGGGTGCTTTCTCACTTTTCCTCTCTCATCTCTTCCCTGTAAGCACTAGAGCCCTACAGTAAAATAATAAAATAATAATAATAATTTTCTAAAAAAAATCTTAAGGAATTCAAAAGACTGAAAGAAGGGCAGGGTGATATAGCAAGGTTTGAATTCTTTTTGTAAATACTTTGGGAAACCATTGACAAATCAAACAGATACATGTCATAACCAAATTACATTTTGAAAAAAAAAAAACACAAAAACAAAAAAAAACCCTCTGGCTGCTGAGTGATTACAAAGGAGCAAAGTACAAGGTTACAAGGAGACAGAAGTGAAAGCAAGCAGCTACTTCATTATCTAGGACATGAGAATTTAGACTAGGGTGATGGAAATGGAAATGGGGACCAAAAAAAAGCAGAAGTTTTAAAAGTAAAATTGTCATTATACATATTTTTCCAAAGAAAAACTAGCAGAGACTAATCTGTATTGCAAAAACTCTCACATAGTTAACCGCAGTTCAAATCCTGGACCTGGTGGCTTGAAACTCACTCCAGGTGCAACTGCGTGCGTTCCCAAAATCCTGAGAGGAAAAGGAAGGAGAATAGAGAAAGGACTACAGCATGGTCATCCCCCCAGGGGTGATTTCTTGCTTCTGTCTGTCTCTCTCATGGCACACATGCCCTATAGCTCTCTTAAAAAAAATTTAAAAGGGACCAGCAGTTAGTGTAATGGCTATGTCGCTGGACTCCCATGTAGTCGACTGCAGTTCGAGTTCCAGACCCAGTGGCTTAAACTCACACTGGGCGCGTGTGCGTGTGTGCCCAAGATCCCGAGAGGAGAATGGAGGAGAAGGGATTGCGGCATGGCCATCCCCTCTGGGAGGTGATTTCTGGCTTTCTGTCTCTGTCTCTGTCTTTCTGGTGAGTGCACGCACCCTATAGCAAAAACCTCTCAAAAAAAATTTTTTTTTAAAAGATAGCATATTTCAAAATGTAAAAAAAAATACATCTTTTTTGCTCCCTATTCATCTCTTGTCTCTTGATATACAAAGAACTTGAAGTTATTCTAGAACCTTGAACATGATTCTCAAATATTTGAGAACTGACTCATTTAGGTTAAGGCGTTAAACCTCCCAACCAGTACTTCATCTCTTTAAAATCAGATCTCTCCGGACTGGCAGGTGGCGTGGTGGTTAAAGGCGCTAGACTCCCACATGGCTGACCGCAGTTCAAGTCCTGGACCTGACAGCTTGATTTCTCACTTTCCCTCTTTATTTCTCTCTCACTCTGTCCCTCTCTGGTCAAATTAAAATAAACAAACAAAATGAATAAAGTTGAGTGAAATAATTCTTTTTTTTTTTTTGGAGAGGTTTTTGGTATAGGGCACGTGCACTCGCCAGAAAGATAGAGAGATAGAGAGCAAGAAATCACCCCCCAGGGGGCATGACCATGCCCCAATCCCTTCTCCATTCTCCTCTCAGGATCTTGGGCATGCACGCACACGCGCCCAGCGTGAGTTTAAGCCACCGGGTCCTGGGACTTGAACCGTGGTCGACTACATGGGAGTCCAGCGACATAGCCATTATGCCAATCACTGGTCCCTCTTTTCTTCCAGGTTTAACTAAGCTAGAAGAGGAAAATTTCTTAGACTAAACAAATTTCTCAAATTACTACCCCCAAAGTCTGATCTAAAGGACTGAGAAGCCATCTAATGTAGCTTTAATACTAGCTGACCCAAAGAGAAGCTTAAGCATCTTTTCAAACACAGTCATAGAGAGGCCAAGAACCGTACACTCTCATCATTTACCCAGAACCCTCATGCTTTATAAATCACTTAGGAATGTTGATAACCTTTCTGTTTAACAAATTATCCCCCTGTCCTCTGCCCTGGGCTACCACAACATCATTCCAGTGGTGCTAAGTTCCACACCACTGACACCTGACCTCTACTATTTTGCTCCACAGGGCTCTGAACTTCAACAGGCACGTGGACGACGGGACAGCTCATCGCTTCGGCATAAAACCAGACTCTGACAGCAATCAAGTTCTCTCTTCTCTCTCTCTGATCTAGCTGAGAATCCTGAATAGGATACTTTTCCTTTCAAAGGTGGGTGTTGATGTCTCTTGAGCATTACTCAAAAAAATAAGGACCCTTTTACCAAAAATATCAACTGAGAGCTCAAAGCCTCCACCAAAACTTAGCTGCTAGAGCCAGCCGCAGTAGCACAGCAGCAGGACGTGCTCGGCAATGCTGACCCACGGGGGTCAGTGTTCCGAGGTTTCCTGTTCACACTGGGTACTCGGACACATGCCCATGATCTGGGCTGGCTGAGGATGGGAAGGGATCATGGTGAGAGGACAGTGCTGGGGATGCGTCCTGCCCTGCTCCCACAACACACAAACCCACATGCACATAAAAGAAATAAACAAACTTAAAAAATAAAAGGCCCTGCCTAGGTGTACAGTTGGTACCACAATGGATGCCACTCGGATCTCTAGCTGGCCAACAGGAAACAGATCCATGTGCCCACGACACTGAGGTACTGAGGAAAGGGGGGGTCACAGCATGAGAGTCCATGTCATGGGTGCTTTCTCTCTTATATGCTGCCTATCACAAATAGAAAAAAATAAATAAAAATTAAAAGGGCCAGCCCTGTGGTACAGCTGTTGAGCACCATACATAGGGAGCCAGATTCCACATGGCAGACTGTGATGCAAGGCCTGGCTCCAGCAGCTTAGGAAACACACTGGGTGAATGTGTGCACATGCTCCAACCCAGACAAGATGGAGAAATAAGGGAAACATGACTGTGGCATGGCCACACCCCATTGAGGACACTGATCTCTCCCTCCCTCCCTCCCTCATGCATGCAGGGGGAGTGCATGTACATTCTAGCAATTAAAAAAAACTTGGGGCTAGCAGATGGCGTAGCAGTTATGTTGCTGTACTTCCGCAGGCCGACCGCAGTTCCAGTCCCAGACCCGGTGGCTTTAAACTCACACGCGTGTGTGTGCATGCGAGTCCAAGATCCCAGGAGAAGGGATTACAGTGTGGCCATCCTCCCAGAGGGTCATTTGTCATTTTGCCTCAGACTGTCTCTGTCTCTCTGTCTCTCTCTGTCTCTCTCTCTGGTGAGTACACATGCCCTAAAGCAAAAAACTCTTTAAAAAAAAAAAAAAAAAAACACTGCCACTACAGTTAACCAGAGCCAAGGGTACCGCTCTACGGACTGGGCCTTCTGTGCAGACTGCCTACCACAGAGAATGACAGGGTTTGCAATAAAACAATAACTACCAAGTGCAGCACAAAGAACATTAAAGAAAAACAATCCCAGCTGACTGACTTATCACACAGAACATTCCGTATACTAGAATGTGAGTATGGGAAGGTCTTTACAGACTTTTATCCCAGGAAGTGGGATAAAAATGAACCATGTGTGGGACCAGCAGTTAGCGTAGTGGCTATGTCACTGAACTCCCATGTAGAAGACTGAGGTTCGAGTCCCAGACCCAGAGGCTTAAACTTACGTCAGGTGCATGTGCGTGCGTCCCCAAGATCCCAAGAGTAGAATGGAGGAGAAGGGATTGAGGTGTGGCCATCCCCCCTGGGGGCGGGAGGGGTGATTTCTCACTTTTTATCTTTCTGGTGCACGCACACACCCTATAGCAAAAACCTCTCAAAAAAAATAAATAAATAAATAAAAATAAGCATGTGAAAAAGATACCTAAGCCTCTTTTTGGGTCAGTAGGTATAAAAACTGCTTTAGATCTCTCCTCAGTCCTTCAGATCAGACTTTCAGGGAGAGTAATTTGAGAAATTTATGTAGTCTAAGAAATTTGCCCCTTCTAGCTTGGCTAAATGCAGAAGATGGAAACTGAAGTTTAATGTAGTGCTACCTATATTCCCGACAGGTGTTCAGAGGTCCAGGGCCGGCCCAGGAAAAGGCCTAAGGTGCATGGGTGTGCAATGGGAATGGTGGAACCCACACGAGATCTCCATCTGGGCCCATGTGCTTTTTTATTTCTAAAGGTTTGTGGGACCAGCAGATGGCCTAATGGTTATGTCAATGGACCCCCACATGGCTGACCATGGTTCAAGTTTCAGACCCAGCAGCTTCAAACTCACACTAGACGGTGTAAAGAAATCCCGAGAAAAGAGAAGGGATTGCGGCATGGCCATCCCCCCGGTAGGTGATTTCTCACTGTCTCTCTTTCTCCCTGGCAAGGAGTGCATGCAAACAAAAGATTTGCTGTAGGATATATTCATTCACTGGGGATGGGGAGAGGGAGGCAGGAGAGTGGAGGGCAGAGAAAGAGGGAAAATAGAAATCATCTTCTAGGGGGATAATTTTTTTTTTCTCTCTCTCTCAAAAAAAAAAAAAAAAAAAAAAATTCCTTATTGGCCATGCTGCAATCCCTTCTCAGAACTCCATCCTTCTTTTGGGACTCTGGGCATGCATATATATACCCAATGTGTTTCCAAATTGCCAAGTCAACAATCTGAACTGCACTGTCAGCCATGTGGGACACAGCCACCTTAACCTCCATGCACCTGCTAGCCTCCACTTGTGTGTCTTAACCACAATAGTTTCACAGTCATCAATTTGTACTTTGCAGTTTCATTTCACAAAATGAAAAAGTTTTACACCTACAGGTTTTTTTTTTCATTATTTCTGGTTTTTGCTATAAGGAACGTGCATTCACCAGAGAGAGAAGGACGGGAGGAAGTGAGAGGTCACTCCCAAGGGGGCACTGGCCGCACCACAATCCCTTCTCCTCCATTCTCCTCTCAGGATTTTGGGCACATACCCATGCACCTGGAGTGATTTTCAAACCACCGGGTCTAGAACTCGAACCAGATTTAGCCACGTGAGATCCAGCCACCTTAACCTCCATGCCAGCTATTGGCCTTACACCTACAGTTTCTAAACAACTCATCTTTTAAGGATTATTTTAGCTGTGAGCTCTCTAGTGACAGGCTCTAACAGTGGGAAGTTTGAGAGGACTAGCTAGTGGTCTCCATAAAATGTGTTTAGAATAAAGTGCATGGGCCTCGCCTTTCCTCCAAGCAACAGAAATGATTGAGAGATGATCTCTTTTGCAGGCCACCCAAGCAACGTTTCTCTTCAACTCAAGGCTGAAATCATAGGTCTGAGGAAAGAACAAGATGTATATAAATGGATTCCAAAATGTGGGCAATGACAACAGTTTCAAGTCCTTCTACAACCTAACCACTTGAGCCTAGTATCTTGCCATTTAATTGTGAACTCCCTGCCATTGCTGATCAGGCTCTTCATAACATTTGCAGTTTTTCATTGCAGCAACCTGTTCGGTTTGTATTGACAAATAAAATCTTTATCAAAAAAAAAAGAATTATTTTATTTAACTTTATTTGTTTGTTTTAATTTGACCAGAGAGGGACAGAGCAAGAGAACAAGAAAGCGAGAGAGAAAGTGAGAAGGCAAACTGCCAGATCTGGGACTTGAACCACGGTTGGCCATGTGGAAGTCCAGCGCCCTTAACCCCACACCAATCTACTTTAACCCCTCAATGTTAGAGACAAGGACGCCTAGAGATGTGCAGTAATATATGAGGTGCTATGCTGGAACCGATCTTAAATCCTTTTCGGATGCCTCACATCACAATCATTCTGGCACAAAAAAAGAAAGCTAACAATTACAAATGACAATTAGTGGAGAGTGCAGAAATTCAACCCAATCGGTCATAATGAACGAGTTTTGGGGGCCAGCAGGTGGCATAGTGGTTAAGGTGCTGGCCTTCCATGTGGTTGACTGGGGTTCAAATCCTAAATCCAGCAGCTTGAAACGCACTGGGCACATGTACTTGCATACCCAAACTCCAGAGAGGAGAATGGAGAAGGGATTACAGCATGGCCATCACCCCTGGGTAGTGATTTCTCTCTGTCTGTCTTTTTGGCAAATACACATGTCCTAATGGCAAAAACCTCACCCTCAAAAAAAAAAAAAATTCCTTATCTGAGTACACATGTAAGGATGTGAAAAGCTACTTTGTTACCTGCAAGAACTTTCTCTTTTTTTTAAAGATTTATTGGTGGGAACCAGCAGTTAGCGTAATGGCTATGTCGCTGGACTCCCACGTAGTCGACCATGGTTCGCGTCCTGGACCCGGTAGCTTGAAACTCACGCCGGGCGCGTGTGCGTGCGTGCCTAAGATCCCGAGAGGAGAATGGAGGAGAAGGGACTGCGGAGTGACCATCCCCCCTGGGGGGTGATTTCTCGTTTTCTGTCTCTATGTCTCTCTCTGTCTGGCGAGCGCACGCGCCCTATAGCGAAAACCTCTCCAAAAAAAAAAAAAGATTTATTGGTATGACCATTCTTTAATTGCCACAGAGCACACGTGCTCACCAGAGAAAGACAGGTCCAGGACTCGAACAACAGTCGGCCACGTGGGAGTCCAACTCCTTACCCACTACACTATCTGCTGTCCCCAATTATAAGAACTTTCATAAAAGAAAATCAAACTGGCATTGTGAGACTATCAAGAAATTCACCAGATACTCCAAAAGATGAAGTGGTCAAAAGTCACAAAATTTGAAGAAAAACTTCATTCTAAACTGGCATAACAAAAAGAAATCAAAGATGGGGGGATCCAGCAGTTAGCGTAATGGCTATGTCGATGGACTCCCACGTAGTTGATCGTGGTTTGCTTCCCGGACCCGGTGGCTTAAAACTCACACCAGACGCGTGTGCGTGTGTGCCCAAGATCCCGAGAAGAGAATGGAGGAGAAGGAATTGCGGCGTGACCAACCCCCCGGGGGGTGATTTCTCGCTTTCTGTCTCTCTCTCTCTGTCTGTCTGGCAAGCGCATGCACCCTATAGCGAAAACCTCTAAAAAAAAAAAAAAAGAAAAAAAAGAAATCAAAGATGGTGACATGGGTTCCAGTCCCAACATGGCCACATGCATTTGTCACAGATATGTGACCACAGAAAAGCATTTAATCTGTCAGAAGTTGTTTTCTATCTACTGGGTCACTGGAAAAGTCATGATGCATATTTGCAGAACAAAGAAAATATGGAATGACTTTTTCGACGACTTTATATAAAATGAAAATGGTCTGAATGACTTGAGATATTCTCCCCTATTAAAATTCTAGGATTCTAAGCATTAAAAAGATCATAGAGGGGTCAGCAGGTGGCATGGTGGTGAAGGCCATGTACTCCCACATGGCTGACCACGGATCAAGCCCCAGACCAGGCAGCTTGAAAATCACACTGGCGCATGTACATGCATGCCCAAAATCCCAAGGAGAGAATAGAGAAGGGATTGTGGCATGGTCATCCCCCCTAGAGGGGTGATTTCTCAGTTTCTCTGTCTCTCTTTAGTGAGTACACATGCCTTATGGCAAAAACCTTAAAAACAAAAAACAAAACAAAAAACAATAATAATAGATTTGAAGCCATCACGTAGCATGGATGTTAAGGCAGCTGGATCCCACATGGTTTAAGTCCTGGACCTGCAGCTTGAAAATTATGCCTGACATGTGTGTGTGCATGCTCAAAATTCTGGGAGAAGAAAGGAGAAGGGACTGCAATGTGGCCATACCCACTAGGGATGATTTCTCTTTTTCCCTTTCCCTGTCTTTCTTAGTGGAGCACACATGCCCTACAGCAAAACTAAACAAACAACAAAAAGAATACCATAGATCTGATAAGAGCACAGCCTACAAAAGTCACTGTCTAAAAATGTCACTACAATTTAAATAAAACTGTTTTCATAATGAGCAAGATGACCAAAGTTCAAAACTCTAACAAGAAAGAAAAATGTACTTAAAAGATAGCTAACATGTTTAAACTATTTCTATTGGTTTGGCTTCTTCCTTCAGCAATTAAGAGGAACCAGATTATGGCCAGAGCCTGGGAAAGATACATTTATTTCTAATGTCAGCAGATTCTTTCCCAGATTTATATAGAACTCCTCCAAAGGGGGCAAGGAAAAAAGAGTTCTTAAAAATTAACTTGCTGAGCAGGAGAAAAACAAACCAAATTATGCATATTCTTAAAACTGATGTAAAAGCAAGGCATAATGCAGGAAAATTAGGCAGATTAAGATTTTGATAATGTTGGGGCTGGCATGTGGCATGCTGGTTAGGGGCACTGTACTCCCACATGTTCAACCACAGTTCAAGTCCCTGACCTGGTAGCTTGCTTTCTCCATCCCCCCCCCACCCCCCCGAATCCTTCGCTGGTCAAATTAAAACAAATAAATGAAGTTAAATAAAACAATTCTTAAAAAAAAAAAAAAAAAAAAAAAAAAAAAAGATTTTGATGCTAGGACCAGCAGACAGTGTAATGATTATATCGCTGAACTCATGTAGTCAACCACAGTTCAAGTCCTGGACATGCGGCCTAAATCTATGCTGGGAGCACGCACATGCATGCCCAAAGTCCTGAGAGGAGAAGGGATTGTGGCATTGAAGGGCCATCCCCTCTGGGAGCTGATTTCTCACTTTCTGTCTCTCTACCTCTGTCTCTCCAGTGAGCACACATGCCTATAGCCAAAATCTCCTAAAAAAAACAAAAAAGAAGAAAGAAAGAAAGAAAGAAAGAAAGAAAGAAAGAAAGAAAAACGATTTTGATAATGCAGTCTTCTACATTTCATTCAGTATTTATTAAGTACTTCTGATGTGCCAGACATAGGACACATAGTGACAACAAAGTCCCTGCACTACCATTCTAGCGGGAGAAGGCTAATGTAACCAAACAAATCATTGGAGATAGAGAAGGGGCTAGAAAGCATACAAAAACTGTAACGATGCTATGGAGTTTGCCTGGTAGTTAAAGAAAACTTACTGGAAAGATACGGCTGGATAAGAACCAAACATGAAGCAGTTACTGCAGTTTTCTAGGTAGAACAGCTACCAAGTACAATGGCCCTCAGGTGTGCACAAGTGTGAGGCGTTTGAGAAACAGACTGATGGCCAGAGTAGCTGAGGCAAAATGAATGACCAAGGGCACCGCTGTAGGACAGTGGTTCAGAGAAGTAGGTAAGGGCAAGGCCAGTCCCATGATCTGCTCTGCATTAAAGAAAAAAAAAAAAAAAAAAAAACTACAACAACAGAAAAAACCACTGTGCTTGCCATGCACCTATCAAGCATCAGAATGGATCCTGATATTGCCTTTCTAGATAGTCTCTCTGATTCCACTGTATCCAAATCTAGGCTTACTCCATTCTATGCTTGGTATTTAATGGTAAAATAAATAGTTCTGAAATTGCTGTTAAATGTGGTGTTGTGCATTAAATTTAAGTTATTGGGTCATCAGAAAAGTAATGACATGTTTTTCTATGCAAAAATGTGTCATGACTTCACCAGCGACCCAGTAGTTTATTTCTTCCATGATAGAGACACAGAGACAGATAGGGTACCTGCATTAAAATTATGTAAGAATACATTTAAATAGCATCATTAAAATACCAAACATGTCAAAACAAATTGGAACTAAAAAAACCCAAATTAATGTATTAAAAATCTCACATAACTGTACACCTCTCCACTAAAAAGGGTGTATTTTACTGAATGTAAAGTATGTCGTAACTTTAAAACTGAGGAAAAAACAAGATACAATTTTGTGCCCATAAAATTCCTATCGACTGCTGAAAGGACTGTAAATATATATAATCACTTAAAAATAAAAAAATAAACTGTCCTACCTAGTAATGACAACAAGGTGCACAAGCTACTACTTAGTCCCATTCCCAGTAACACACACACCCTGGAGAAGCCATGCACACATATGCCAGGAGACAAGCATGAGCACACTCAGTGCAGTACTGTTTCTTACAGCAAGAACTAGAGGCACGGTGTCTAAGGTGCTGGACTCTCACATGGCCGACCGCAGTTCAACTCCTGAACCGGGTGGCTTGGAAAATCACACCAGGCCTATGTGTGTTCATGCCCCAAATCCTGGTAAGACTAGAGGAGGAGCAACTGTGGCATGGGCGCCGTCCCCCGCCCCCCCAGTCCCCCAGCCCCCCCGTGACTTCTCATCTTCTCCTCCACCCCTGATGAGACTATTTGCCCTACAGCAAACTAAAATAAAATACCTGCCAGCCTCCAAAATAAATTTTAAATTCTATAAATTAAAAAGGTTCAGGCCAGCCAGGTGGTATGGAGACTTAGGCAGCTAGATTCCACACAGTCAACTGCATGGTTCAAGTCCTGGATCTGGTGGCCCAAAAGAGAAGCTGGGCATGTGTGTGCACACGCCCAAGGTCTCAAGAGGAGAATGGAGAAGAAGGGGTTGCGACATGGTCATGTCCCGGAGGGGTGCTGTCTCACTTCCCCCCACCCCCCGTCCCTCTCAAAAAATAAAAAATAGGTTCAACTGTGTTCATTAATTGAAAAAAGAAAACAAAACGAAGCTGAGCCCTGTCGCCACATGAAATATAATAAAGTACAAATAGCCATAAGTGACATTTAAATTGAACATAATTCAATGACAAAACTGAATAATGTTGAGGTGAGATGACTGCAGTTATGGAGAACAGTGAGTGATGGAATGTCCACTCACTAACCTAGTTTAAACTCACCAGTGATACAACCGTCTCATCACAAAAGCATAGTCACTTGGCATGAAAACCCTAAAAACATGTAACACTACAAAGGAGTTCACAGTAGTTTATGGCAATAGGAAATCCCAAGTGTAAAAAAACAAACAAAAAAACAATATAAATACCACCACTTAACCATGCAAAGATCAACACTGACAGATGACTATAAGACAAGCTTAAGAAAAGCAATTTGAATCAAGACTTCAAAGCAAAAATAATTTTCATCTATCTCATTGATCCATCCAAGGACTAGCCAAGTACTTATGCAAGCATCTATACATGAAGTGTCAGACATGCCATCACATTACTCAGAAGAAGGAACCCTGTGGCATGTCCAGAAAGACTCCAGCTTATCAGTAAACTTTGGTAATCACAGATAAGGCTCGACAAAGCAATCCAGAACTGGAGGGAAAAAATCCTACTCTCAAATAAGTAACAAAACTACAGGAATAAAATGTAATCTAACCTTGATGGCCCACCAGAAGAGATTTTCAAGAAAGGAGGAGAAAAACTACCGAGCTCTTCTACCCATAAGCTGTTCCTTAATACATGAGGGAAGTTTAAGCAAATTAAATGCCAACAGATCTCAATAGTGCTACCAGTACCTTCCAAAGGAACACAGAGAAATCGGAGTTTAAATAACTGATGCCTTCCTGTCCTCATTCCAGGCACCATCCTAACCAAACTAGCCCTTGTAGACGCTGTGCACAATCACCCCCCCATCACCTCCATCCTTCACTGCTGGAGTAGCTCTGGGCTATAACCTGAACAGCAGACATGACCATGTGGTAAATCATAAAGTATGAGTCCAGAAACAACAGAGATTTATGCACTTTTAAAATCAGTCCTTTGAAAGTGTACTTAATTCTATATAACAACATCCTGAACTATTAAAAAATATCAGTGTTGGGACCAGCAGGTGGCATGATGGTTAAGGCTCTGGACTCCCATACGGCCGACCACAGTTTGAGTCCCAGTCCTGGCGGCTTCCTTTCTCACTTTCCCTCTCTTTCTCTGTCTCTCACTGGTGAATTAAAAAATAATAACTATTTCTAAAAAATATTTTAAAAAATCAGTGTCACTGAAGACAAAACAAAGTGTCTGTTCTACATTAAGAGATCAAAGAGATATGTCAACCAATGTAATGCAAGATGATGCAGGAATTTAAAAGGAAGCCATAAAGAATATCTTTGGAACTACAGAAGTTTGAATATAGACTAATGGATCATCGGAATACGTCATGACTTTTCCAATGACCCAATATATCTTATATGCCACTGCATCCATGTTAAGTTTGAGTGTGATAATGATACTGTGGTTATGCAGGGAAATGTTCTTAATACACACAGTTCTAAAATATTTAGAGGTGAAGTGCCATGTCTGTACTTGCTAATGCTTTCACAAATGGCTCTGAAAAAAATGCATGCATATGTAGAGAGGGATAAAGTAAATGTGAGGAATGTGTAACAATTAGTAAATCTACGTGAATGCTAGATGGGTGGGGTGCTCACTATAAGACTCCTTCAAATTTTCTGTAAGTCTGAAAATTTTCAAAATAAAAAGATTAAAAAAGAAAAAAAAAAAAACATACTTAATGCCACTGTGGACTCAGGTGCTTATTGGGCAGACCTGAGTTCTCAAGTGCTCAAGATGGTAATCAGCTGGTTCAGAGTTTTGGCATCCTGTGTCATTTATTTTTGATTAACAATAAACACCCGCACGATTTCAGGGAGACTGTGGTAATAATGACGCATTTAACAAGAGACTAATGAATTCCTACACATTCATAACCTGCAAGCTGGAATTCTTACAACATCTTTAAAAGGAGTAAGGTATATCTATATAAACCATCAAATGGTCCAAAACACATTGACTGAATAAACTAGGCAGCAATACAGGAGAGCATGATTCCTTTTTTATAAACATTAATATAAATCATTGGTCCAGCCATGGTGGTGCACATCGCAAAGACCTGTGCTGGAACCACATGAGAGGTGTGGGTTCAATTCCTGGTTTAAACTAAAGGCCAAGGGTAATGATGTACACCTGTAATCTCTCAAGAGAGTGAGGCAGGACGACTATAATCAAGGCAGGCCTAGGAAAAAAAAAGATCTTGACACACCCAGACTTTGTTTAAAAAAAATACACACACACACTCTCTCTCTCTCTCTCTGGTCAAATTAAATAATAGTAATAAATTAAATAGTTGTTTAAACAAAAAAATTTTTTTAAAAAAAGCATGCCAGGTGAGCACCCAGGTTCCCAGGATTCGAAGTAGCTGAGAACTAGAAAAAGGAGATAGCAGTGTGACAAGACCCTACTGAGGGTGCTATCTTACGTGTGTACATGTGTGTGTGCGCGTTTCTAATCATAAAAATATATGTAGATTACAGGTAGCATTAATAAACTATTATGTATATTACAGGATGTAGCAAAAGTTTATGAGTTACTCTCCTTTTCTCGATTGCATTGCATATACTGCCTTTATAATAGATTAAAAACATTTAAAAGATACACACAAATAATTACCCAGGGTAAGGTTCTATCAAAGCCCCAGCAGTAAGTATCCTTCATTTCGGCTCGGAGGTATACGCCAGATGCCAGATGTAGGGATCGTTTCATCAAAATTATGGGCAATATTTTTTGTCAGATGTCAAAAGAAAAAGGCAGTAATGAACTACCAGAATGTGGCCATAATTCACTAATTCATCCATTAAATACACATTTACTGGGACCAGCAGTTGGAGTAATAACTACATTGCTGGACTCCCATATAGTCAACTGTGGTTTGAGTCCCGGACCTGGTGGCTTAAACTCATGCCAGGTGAATGTGTGTGTGTGCCCAAGATCACGAGAGGAAGAGAGAGGAGAAGGGATTGCAGCGTGGCCATCCCCCCTGGGGAGGGGGTGATTTCTTGCTTTCTGGCTCTCTTTCTGGCGAGCGCATGCACCCCATAGCAAAAGAAAACAAACAAACAAACAAAACCCCCACAAAACTTCTCTTCTCCCCCCCCCCAAAAAAAACAACAACAACAACAACAACAACAAAAAAACATTTACTCAAGGCAACTTTGTACTTAGTACTGCGGATACTGAAGTGAATAAAAGACAGACTCTGCCCTCAAGGAGTTCACAGTCTAACTGGAGGTACCACACAAGTAAACCATTAACCCAGAAAGAGCATAATGAGTATTAGAGATGTGATGTTTGAGGCCAATAAGCAAGATGCTAAGAGGGATAGGCAACAAAAAGCCAAAATGTGCTGGGAAAACACGCTGAGCACATCTTCAATCAGTGTTTTCAGACAGGCTACAAAGTAACAGAACACCCAAGGTTAGAGCAGACCCATACAATGGAATTTACTCAGATACATTTAAGTGAAGAAATGTAATAATGTAATTCAGTTCAAATGTTTATCACACATAGACTATGCAAAGAATACTGCCAAAAGCTAAATTACAACACAAATAAAATTCAGTTCCTACTCATAAGGTATACACAAAAAAAGTAATTCGCTTTCAAAATTAGAAATACGACATCAACTTTTTTTGGTTATATGTATAATATATAAAATATAACTAATTAGGCTGTAATTATGACTTTTCTATTATTTTCTATGCAAAATGCATCATGACTTTTCCAGTGACCCAATATATAAAACTGTATATAACTGCAGGACAGAAGGCAAAATGGTGACATCACTGGACTCCCAGGCAGTCGACCACAGTTCCAGTCCCAGACCCAGCAGTTTGAAATTCATGCCGGGCATGTGTGCTCAAAATCTCTAAAGGAGAAAGAAGGAGAAGGGATTGCAGTGTGGCTATTCTCCTGGGGGATGATTTCTTTCTAACATTCTATCTCTCTGGTGAGCATACATGTTCTATAGCAAAAATTGCTATTAAAAAAAAAGGGACATATATAATACATATATATAATATGAAAATCTCACTAACAGGAAGAAAAGGACAAAGACCTAGGAATAATATTAAGGCTACTGTATCTTTAAAATATTTAATTTTATTTGTTATTTTTTTTTTTAATTTGATAAGAGAGAAAGGGAACATTAGAAAGCAAGCCACCAAGTCTGGGACTCAAACCACAGTTGGCCATGTGGAAGTCCAGCGCCTTAACCACTCTACATCACCTGCCATCCCCATAAGGCTACTATTTATTAAGGATGACTTATACCAGGGATGCACTACTGTAAGAAGAGTTAAATACATCCCTTCTTTACAAAGTTGTAAAGCTAGGTTTTAACTTGGGGGTTCTGTTTCTCCCAAGGCTTGATTAAGCATACAGGGCCAGCGGGCGGCACGGTGGTAAAGGGGGCTAGATCTCACATGGCCAACTGTGCAGTTAAGAGTCCCCACCAACAACTTAAGGAATATTCTAGGCACTAAGAGGAGAATGGAAAAGGGACTACAGCACGGCAATCCTTCCCCTTTTGGTGGGAGGGTTCTTTTTTCTCTCCCTTCCCTTTCCCCTTCTCTGGGGAACACACACACCCTACAGAAAAAAAAAATAAATAAAAAATAAATAAATAAATAAATAAAGAGTCCAAACTATTCAGAATAAAAACAATACGGAAAAGAGCTCAGACCACAGACATCTAAACATAAGATATATTGATAATATACACAAATTTTTGTGACTACGAGTTATATAAAGTTGGTATTTGTTCTAAATATTTAATTAATTTTGAATTAATACAGTCTATCAAGAAAACAAAAATACGGGGCCAGCAGGTGGCGTGGTGGTTAAGGGCCCTGGACTCCCATGTGGCCGACCAGGGTTTGAGTCCTGAACCTGGTGGCTTGCTTTCTCACTTCCTCTCTCTCTCACCCTCTGTGTCTCTCTGGTCAAATTAAAAAATAAGGGAACCAGCAGTTAGCGTAATGGCTATGTCGCTGGACTCCCACGTAGTCGACCGTGGTTCGTGTCTCAGACCCGGTGGCTTACAACTCACGCCGGGCGCGTGTGCGTGCGTGCCCAAGATCCCGAGAGGAGAATGGAGGAGAAGGGATTGCGGCGTGACCATCCCCCCTGGGGGGTGATTTCTCGCTTTCTGTCTCTCTGTCTCTGACTGTCTGGCGAGCGCACGCGCCCTATAGCGAAAAAAAAAAAAAAAAAAAAATGAATAAGTAAAATAAAATAAATAATTAATTTTTAAAAATCCCATTTCTCCACTATCAACAGGATATTTTACATCTAAATCAGTGGTCAGCTAAGTACAGCCCCAAGTCAAATCTGGCCCCCTGCCTATGTAAATAAAACAAACATTTTTAAATAAAACAGAAATTTATTTATTGGAACACAGCCTTGTCCACTCATTTGTATATGTCTACTGCTGCTCTCAGTCCACAATGTCAGAGCTGAGTAGTTATGGCAGAGATAGGTCGGTTCACAAAAACTAAACTAGGAGCTGGTCTTGTGACCTAGTACTTTAGGAAGCCAGATCTCACAGGACCAAACCTGCAGTTCAAATCCCAGTCCTGGTGTTTGATAAAACACATCAGGTGCACATGCCCCAAATCCCAACAGCATGGAGAAATGGAGGAGAAGGAATTATGGCATCAGCATGCCCCATTGTGAGGTACTTACTCCCTCTATCTCTGTCTCTCTCTCAGGAGAGTACATATGCCCTCTGACAATTTAAAAAAAACCTAGACTGCCTATTTTCTGGTCTTTTTTTTTCTTTTCTTTTTCTGGAGAGGTTTTTGCTATAGGGCGCATGCGCTCGCCAGACAGACAGAGACAGAGAGACAGAAAGCGAGAAATCACCCCCCAGGGGGGATGGCCATGCCGCAATCCCTTCTCCTCTCGGGATCTTGGGCACGCACGCACACGCGCCCGGGGTGAGTTTTAAGCCACCAGGTCCAGGAAGCGAACCGCAGTTGACTACGTGGGAGTCCAGCGACATAGCCATTACGCCAACTGCTGGTCCCGTTTTTTCTTTCTTTTTTTTTTTTTTTGAGAGATTTTCCCTATAGGGCGCGTGCGCTCGCCAGACAGACAGAGAGAGACATTAGAGACAGAAAGCGAGAAATCACCCCCCAGGGGGGATGGTCACGCCGCAATCCCTTCTCCTCCATTATCCTCTCGGGATCTTGGGCACGCACGCACACGCGCCCGGCGTGAGTTGTAAGCCACCGGGTCCGAGACGCAAACCGCGGTCGACTACGTGGGAGTCCAGCGACATAGCCATTACGCTAACTGCTGGTTCCCCCGTTTTTTGCTATAGGGCACAGAGATTTTTGCTATAGGGCACACGTGGACTCACTGGAGAAATAGAGACAGACAGAGAGAGAAAGTGAGATATCGATCCCAGGCGGATGGCCACACCACTATCCCTTCTCCTCCATTCTCCTCTCAGGATCTTGGACACACATGTACACACACCACACTTGAGTTATTTTAAGTTACCAGGTGCAGGACTCAAACCATGGTCAACAACATGGGAGTCCAGTGACATAACCTTTACGTCATCTGCTGGTTCCTATTTTCTGATCTTTTACATATAAAGACCCCTGGTCCAAATGAGAACCAAATATAACAAATGGTAGAAAAAATTATTAGTCTCTTCATTTCAGTCCTGTGTAAGTTTTATTAATTCTACCTAAGTTCTCTTCATGTCATTTAGTAAATCAAATGTGGTTTTGAATTTCCACATTTGTGGGAATTCAACATGAAATCATATTTCCGTTATTTTCCCGAGTTAGCCTTCCTTCAGCTGCCCAGTCATTTATCTTTCACAATATTATCACTAACAAAATCCTAAGGTATATTTGCAATTATTCTCACACATAATTATCTTTCACTTGTGTACAAAAATATAGACGAAGAGCTGAACACAGTCAATACCTGATATGACTTAATTCCTAATATCCTATTCAGACTAGAACATCTCAAAGTGTCATTTAGGACCAGCATCACTGGTGTCACCTGACTGCCGGTTAGAAACGCACATTTACAAGTCCCATTCCAGACTGCCAGGTGATTCTCACGCACATTCACATTCTGAAAACCACTACGTTAAACAGAACTTGTATAGCTTACCTTGAGTGTGAAAAGGCTGATTCGGCCAGGTAGTTTATAAAACAGCCCCTCTCCTCCTCTGGAATTGGAATGCAGCATGGCATTGAGGCACGCGAGCGGGGAAGTCCCACTGTGAAACAGGAAAGAACAGATGCGGGTCATACACGTCCACATACCTACTTGCTCAAAGACCTAATCCCTCCAACTCATAAATTGAGAAAAAGTGGAATAAGAAATATATAAGAAAATATCTCTGGGGACCAGCAGTTGGCATAATGGCTATGTCGCTGGACTCCCATGTAGTCAATTACGGTTCACTTCCCGGACCCGGTGGCTTAAACTCATGCCGGGCGTGTTTGCATGCATGCCCAAGATCCCGAGAGGAGAATGGCGGAAAAGAATTGCAACGTGGCCATCTCCCCTGGGGGGTGATTTCTTGCTTTCTATCTCTCTGTCTGTCTGTCTGGCGAGCACACACGCCCTATAGCAAAAATCTCTCTCAAAAAAAGAAAATATCTCATGAAAATAATTCCACTGTGAAAGCAGTTAAGAGTGACCAAATGAAATTCACACAAGTCACACTCAACAAGCTCCAAGATATGTTATGTGATACCTGAAATCCATACCTAATGCTTCATTAGTGCTTTTTGACAATACAAATCAATTTTCAAAAAGAAAAAAATCACAAAAACCACAGGATGATTTTTTCTACATTTTAGTAAAATTTTCAAAATAAAATTTTACTATTAAAAAGACAGTTTTCAGGGCCAGCAGATGGCATAGTGGT
This sequence comes from Tupaia tana, assembly GCA_026018925.1. Lineage (NCBI taxonomy): Eukaryota > Metazoa > Chordata > Mammalia > Scandentia > Tupaiidae > Tupaia > Tupaia tana. The sequence goes on from JAKSZU010000015.1 coordinate 31,853,776, forward strand.
TATGTTGCTGGACTCCAACATGGTTGACTGTGGTTCGAGTCCTGGACTCAGTGGCTTGAAATTCACACCCAGCATGTGTACATGTATACCCAAGATCCCAAGAGAAGAGTGGAGGGGAAGGGAATGCACTGTAGCTATACTCCCTGAGGGGTGATTTCTCACTTTCCCGTTCACTGTCTCTATCTCTGTCTGTCTCTCTGTCTCTCTCTCTGGGAAGCATACACCCTAAGGCAAAAACCTCCTCAAGAAAAAAAATTTTTTTAAAGTTTTCTGACCATTTCAACTGGTACATCATGCTAATAAAGTGCCACGTACTATTATCAACACAAAGATCGCAATCAAAAGTGCTGTCCCAATAAATCAAGCATACTTTTTTCCCTACTGTAATATTATTTCCTAATAAGCACACCAAAAGAACAGTGCTTCATTTGCTTTTTTCTGTTGAGAGAGGGGAGGATAAGTTTTATTTTATATCTAACCAGAACAGTCATTTAACTCTGAATGCAAAAAGAAAGAAAGAGAAAGAAAGAAAGACGGAGAAAGAAAGTTAGTTAAATAATTCTTTAAAAAAAATACATCTTTTTTTCTCTCTCTCTTCCTTCTTCCCTCCTTCTGCATTCATGCTGTCCTTCATTAAAAAAAAAAAAAAAAAAAAGGACGTGGGGGAGGCCAGTCCCATAACCTAGTGACTAAGGGAGCCAGATCCTACATGGCCAGCCACTGTTCAAATTCCGGGCCCAGCAGCTTGAAAAACACAACAGGTCTGTGTGCATGTGAGCCCCAAATCCAAACAAGACAGAGAAATGAAGAAGGGATTGTGACGTGCCCACATCCCACTGGGGGCTGCTTTCTGTATCTCTGGCAAACACATATGCCCTCTGGCAATTAAAAAAGACTTTATGTGTGTGTGTGTGTGTGTGTATAATATTAACTGAATTTGGTACTAGCATTATTAGTGCTAGGATTCACCTGTGTGCCTTCACTTCTCTCTCTCCAGTATGTTAAAAAATATACAAGTATCTTAAGCAAAGCCTCTCAGCATTTTTCAGAACTAGAGGCCCTAATTTACACAATGTTAAAAATAAATTCTGAGCCTAAAAAAGTAATTTTGAAAAAACGATGACTTATTCTGCTTTGGAACACACTGGATGCTAAAAAAAATTTCGCCAAGAACCAATCTCTAAAAGAAACCTGTGCAGAATCTGGAGTATCAAGTGGGTGTGCGAGCATCCCGCTGCAAGGGCGAACGCGCGCTGGCAGAGTCCCCCTGTGACTCCTACACACTACCTCTGTCTACAAATCAGAGAGCTGCTCACTCATCACTAGCCACCATCACCGCCTCAGAATCCCTGTAAGAGCAAGAAGCAGACACAAGTGAGGGTTCTTAATTCCATCTTTCCCAAAGGGACTCATTTACCTTCTATAGGCACAGTGGTCCAACAGCAGTGCAGACAGCAGCGTGATGGGAAATAACCCATAAAAACAAAAATAAAGCACAATTATAACACTACATAGTACATAGGTACAAGTTACATTAGTGTGATCTAGACGATCCTACTCCTCCCACCCCACAAATACCAAGTCTAGAAATGACCAATGGAAACTGAGGACCTTTTTGGCCCTAAAAGGTCAACCCAAGTAGCTAAAACTTGACCAGAAAAAACATGCTGTTTGTTCTGAGTGCCAAGAAGACACTGTGTTGTGCTCTCCTTTTTCCTCATTCAACAACAGAAAGTTGGGATAAGGTGGGGGTGAGGAGAGAGCAGGATTAAGGACAGTAAAGGGCCCAGCCACGTAGTTCAGGCAGCGGGCCACCAATGCACAAGGCTCGAGCCATACGAAAAGGCCCCAGGTTTGGATTCTGGGTCAACTTAAGCATGGGGTGTGCACCTGTGACCTTGGCTAGCTAGAGGGCCGGGGAGGTGGGGAGGTAGAGCCTGTCGGGTGCCTGCCTGTCTGTCTCTCTCATGAAAGACATGAATGAATAAATTTTGGAAAGGAAAGCAAAAGCAAAAAAAGGACCATACTAGTTTTCATACCTACAATTCTTTCTGTGTACCTAACTTACTGCTTTTCAGCAAAAACTACATAAGAAAGTGAAGGTCACCTCCAAATTTGCTATGCTAGTATCACGAACAGCTATAATAGAATGGGGGGGGGGGCAGTGTGTTTTATCCCAATAACACCCTTCTTTGATTCTGAAAGAAAAGAAAGACAAGAGACACTGTACAGAGAGGTGAATTTTAGATACAATCGAGGCTATTAAGGTCTGCTACTTCTCTATGACCAAAACTTGCACAACAGAGTATAAGAGAAAATGTGGGGTCAGACAGTGGTGCAATGGTAAAATGGGATACTCTGTGAGGCAATTCCACATGGGAAGGCTCCCAGTTCTGGTCCAGAGACCTGGCTCAGTACACCAGGTGCATGCTTGCTCATAATCTGGGGCTGGCTGAAGACTGGGGGTGGATGATGGCATCGGAGTCCTTTGGGAGTGTTGACTCATTTTCTGTGTCTCTCTCAGCCATGGAAGAAACAAACTTTAAAGAGAGAGAGAGAGAGAGAGAGAGAGAGAATGTCCTAGCAACTTAAGCCAAAAAACAAGCTCTTTGAAGATTCAAGTGAGATCAAGGATAGGGAAAAGCCACTTGGCCTCTCATGAAAACAAGCAAATGCTCAGCCCCGCCCGCCCTCCTTTGAGAAGACACACAGCATGGGAGATAGAGTTCAACACCATGGCTAGACACAAGGGCCAAAATACACACAGGTGGACTTCACTGCTTAACTGTGGAAAGACACATGGCCTATGAAACCCTCATGGTAAACAACAAAAGTAATACAAACCTCATTTCCTTCAGTCCTTCTGCCTCGATGACCTGTAGAATCTGTTTTGGTGTCATTGGAGCATCCGAGTAGTTTTCTAACACCTGAAGAAATATAAATGTCCTGATTTCAGTGTGCAGTTTCCAATTATAAACATCAATTCATATTATGGCCAACAGCTATACTACGAAGTATTAGTGACATCTATGCTAGTGACAACTCCAGTTGTTCCACAGCTAAAATTACTTCAGAAACCAAATTCCAAATACGTAAGTTACTGAGAGTTACTGCAATTAGTTGGAAAGTTCTAATTTCAATCCTAAGGAAATATCTTCTTACCACACACATTCATGGTAGACAAAAGCTTAACAACCCTAGTTAAGGCTTAACTTGATGCAGTTAAGCTACAAAATGCACAGTGCTACACAACAAACTGCTAAGGCAGACATGTGTTCAGATTCCTTCCCCAGGAAGTTTGATTAGCACCCATATTTTTAGTTAATTTTATTTTTTGTTTCTTAGAGAGATTTTTGCTATAGGGCACATGTGCTCCCTGGAAAGACAGACAAAGAGACAGAAAGTGAGAAATCACCCCCCCAGAGGGGATGGCCACCCCGCAATCCCTTTTCCTCCATTCTTCTGGGATCTTGGGCACGCACGCACACATGCTTAGCATGAGTTTTAAGCCACTGGGTCTGGGACTCGAACTGCAGTAGACTACGTGGGAGTCCAGTAATGTAACCATTACTCCATGTGCTGGTTCCTATTTATTTAAGAGATTTTTCGCTGCTATAGGATACATGCGCTGGCTGGAGAGACAGAGAGACAGAGAAAAGAGACAGAAAGTGAGAAATCACCCCCCAGGGGTGATGGCCACGCCAATCTCTTCTCCTCTCAGTATCTTGGGGGTGCGCACACGCACACGCGCGCACACACACACACACACACACACACACTTACAGGCATGCGCACATGTGCCATGCCTGGCATGAGTTTTAAGCTGCCGGCTCCAGGACTCAAACCATGGTCACTACATGGGAGTCCGGCAATGTAGCCATTACACCATCTGCTGGTCCCTTTATAAAAGTTCCAGAGGGCACGTGCACTTGTCAGACAGAGATGGAGAGGAACAGAGAGAAAGTACCCTCCCAATGGGCACAGGAACACTGCAATCCCTTTTCCTCCATTTCCTCACAGGATCTTGGGCGCCCACGCACATGCACTCAGTGCCTTTGAAGTTGCTAGGGCTGCAATCTAAACCAAGGTTGGCCATGTGGGATCTGGCTCCCTTAACCACTAGGCTACAGGGCCAGTCCCAGTACCCATATATTCAAATGATGCTTTCTGCCCTGTGCTGTGACACTCTGCTGTTAACCACCACAGTACATTTTGTCATTTGGCAATGTGATACTATGATTCTGTGTGATTACTGCAAGCAAGACAATGAGACACAGAATTTCCCATTTATGTTGGCATCATCACCTATAACTAAGTCCCAGGAGTGTATGCTTAGTAACTGCAGTTCTCACTGTACGAAGCTGAGGTGAGGCCCAGCCACATATTGCTAAGATACTGTGCTCCTAAGGCTGGGACTACATGGGAGGCCAGGTTCATAATCCAGGTCCTACAGCCACATGCAGTGGTGTGCATCTATAATCCTTGACTCAGGGAAGCTGGGGTGGGATGTTAGAAACGTTATTCCTCTAGGGCTGGCAGGTGGCGTGGTGCTTAAAGGTGCTGGACTACCACATGGCTGATCACGGTTTGAGTCCTGGACCTGGTGGCTTGCTTTCTCACAATCCCTGTCTGTCTGATCAAACCGAAATAATTATAATAATAATAAATAAAGTTAATAAAATAATTTTAAAAGAATTACTTAATTTTATTCACTGTCATTATTTCATTTTGTATTTTTGAAGTTGACCAGAGAGAGGGAAAGTGAGAAAGCAAGCTGCCAGGTCCAAGACTCAAATCACAGTCAACCATGTGGACTTCCAGTCTTAAACACCATACCACCTGCCAGCCCATAAGCAATTCTTGGGGGGAAAAGTTATTTCTTTAAGAATTAATTTTATTTATTCAATCACTTATTGTTTTAATTTGAGCACAGAGAGAGAAAAAAAAAGCAAGCCACCAGGTCCAGGACTTGAACTGTGGTCGGTCACGTGGGAGTGTCCAGCACCTTAACCAGCACACCACCTGCTGGTCCCCAGAACCGTTATTCTTCAAAGAGAAGAAAGGCTGTCCAATAGTCACTACCTCTCTATCTGTGCGGCCGCTAAGATTACTCCAAATCAAGGTAGCATCTCATGGTCATTTAACAATCACATCACCAAGCGCTGCTGTCACAAACAAAAGATAAAGCAGTCTGACCGGCCTGCCGTACTCTCGGAAAGAGCAGAAGCCCTCAGCACTGAAGGAAGCCGAGCTTGGAGAAGTAAGCGCTAAATTAAAACTATTTCCCGTAATCCCATTCTCGGCCCCTGTGTCTTCCACTTTCACATTCACCACGGGTAGCAGTATCGACTCCCAGTTTCAACTACTACATGAGTTCTGATAACTCCCAAATCTCCACCTCTGACTTCTCCCCCAAGTGTCAAATATTCAGCTCTGTACTGGCCCATACCCCTTGCTCATCCGCTCTAATTCATCTCCCCTACAGACCCACTCTTCTTCCCGTATTGCTCAATTCAGTTGCTGGCCTCTTTAATCACCTAATTCAAAATCGCGGGTGTTCCTCGCGCTCACCTGTGCCCCAGGCCCCTTAGCCGTCTCCCACCTAATCCCACACAACAGCCTCTTCACGAATGTTCCTGCAGCCAACCCTACTTTCCTCAGCGCTATTGTCACTCCACCTCCTTCATTCAGCAAATACATGGAACACCTCCTTGGTGCCAGGCACGATTCTAGGAATTCGCCGTAAACAAGACCAAACCCTGCCACGGAGAAAGCACATGCTATAGTCTGAGGTCAACCGAACAAAACAAATCTGCTCTCATCACTTTCCTGCGTTAAAATCCTTAATTCCCCTAATCATATACTGCAAAGGCGAAGATCCCAGAGCCCACTGGCCCCGCACAGGCCTGAGAACCAACCAGGTAGGCCTGAACGCCAAGGCTGCCCTCCTAACCTGAGGCATACTACCGACCCGACCTGTGCCTGGTTTCCCTCCTGGCTGAGGTTAGGACAGCGGTGACTTCCTCTCAGAGCTGTTCTATAGGCTGGACATGATGAAGTGCCCACAGGACCTGGCACTGGCCGGAGCTCACAGGCCTGGCACATGAGCCCTCATCATTTGTCTCCCTGACTGCCACACTAACACGCCACAAAACTCTACATTCCAATAGCTAGTCACAGGTCCCAACTCCACACCGAGCGTGCGCATACACACATATACACACACACACACACACACACACACACTTTCTCTCCTGCTACTTCCTGTCACCAGCTCCTGCCTATGCCATCTGTGATGGGCCTAACTCTTACTTCCCTGTCAAGATTCAGCTCAGAAAGCACCTTCCTCCAGGAAGCCTTCCCTGACCTCTGCCACACAGAGCTAAATGTCTCTTTGCAGAGTCCCCATTTTTCTGTTATACACAGCATTATCTTCCAAACCAGCACATTGAGAGTGAAAGCAGAACTATACATAATTATGCCCAGACAATGGGAGGGCATTAGGATATCTATTTACCATTTATACATCTAAGATAATCCTTAGAATGGCGGCAGTGAAATACTGCTCTTGTGTGGACCCTCCCTACCCCTAGACCACAAGCTCCTCCTGGGCAACTCTTACCCATCTTTGTATTCCAGGAACCTGAGACCAAGATAGGCAGTGCTGCCTTCAACAAACCCACAATAAACCTTTGTGTAAGCTATTAATGTTCGCTGCCACAAGGTATCATTTCTTTGGCACTAATTAAGTGTGAGCTGAGCTAGAATGTATTTTTTAAAGAAGCATGACTCTGAAAAAATAGCTACCAATTTAAAACCCGGTCAGGAAGAGCAAGAGAATCTCAAACAGAGGAAACAGAGTCTCTAAAGGGAAGTTACATCAAAAGATACAAAGTACTCACTTTTATTAAAGCTGTACACGCCTCCAGCTTTCAGTATGAGAACAATTCAGCAGTGTTCTATGCCTAGTCTGTCTTTCCAGACTGTACATTTTTTAAAAAGAAAGAAAAAAGTATCTCTTCTCAGACTTCAAAGGGAAAAAAATGTTTGATGTAAGAATGGTCAGTCATGAATCAAAGTGAAAGATAAAGCGTGCAATGAAGAGTTTCTTAAAGCCAGGGAGAATCCATTTAAGGGCACTCAATTTAAAGGGAAATCCCCTCGGCTATTTCCCCCAAATAAATTGCTCATAACAAACAGGAGGATTTATATTCATACAACCACTTTAAGTCTGTTTCCACCGCCTAGGAAAAACACTGTTACAAAATGTTTCAAAGAGTATCTACTTCTCAACAACATAATTACCATCTGCCAAAATCAATCTCCAGGGGTATCGTAACCTACTGAAATCTCCTAAATTTCCTTCTGTCCTCCAATACAACAGTTTTTAAAAAGATTCCCAGTGTTGCTCTAGTCACCAACCTGAATGAGGTCAGGACCGATGTGAAACTGCACCCAAGCAAATGCTTACTACTGCAAACCTCCAAATTCACCCACAGGGTGGTTTGAGCAGTGAGAGTTCAAATCAACCACCTACTGTTAGAGCTCTCTTCCAGATAGGTTTCTTTCTGTCCACTGTAAGCTCTCATAAACTCTGTTGCACTCGGTGTTAAAGCAAATTTTTTTTTTTCTTTAGAGAAGCAGACTCTATAAAGTTCTCCCTTACCTACCAACCAGTCTAGTCCAAAGGGACATAAAATTCAAAAGCAAGAAATGTCAAAGAGATGCAAAATTACATACTACAGTCCCATGAGTCCTTTTTCAAATGTATAACTACACCACAAAGTAATTTATATTCATATTACTATTTTTAATAAAGAGCCAGAGAAGAAAAAAGAGGAGAAATAACTTACTTGGATAATCTGTCTTGAGGTTGAGCCAATGATAAACCCGAAATAGAAACCTCAACATGGGAGTTTAGACCACAGTAAATTTGAAGAACCTAAAGAGGCTTAACAGAACAGTGGACCCCACATTCCTAAAGTCTCTCAACTCCTGAGAGCCAACAGAGCTTTGAGACAAATAGGTTTAAAAAGTGTCAGGACATAAATAACACAGGATTTAAAGGTACTTTCACCTGCTTCCAACAAGTAACACTCTGGCAAGCAAACTTCCTCTGGGTGCCCAGAGTCATAAACACCTGCGTTATAGGAACTCGGAGAATTTCAATGAACACCCAAGACTCAACCTTGAGAAAAAGGCTACATCCTTTTAGCTCCCCCCTACTCCCCATCAGGCCTAAATTCGTTTCACCACTGGTGAAGCAACGCTGGAGATATCTTGACATTTCAAGGAGATCCTGGACACCAGCCAAACCTTCCAACTCTTCCAAATTTTAGAGACTTTGAAAACTTGAAATCTCAGGTGTCTAACCAAAACTTATAAACCTAAGCGCAAATTTTAGCATACAATCGCTACTTCTACTCCCTGGGTAATAAATGCCCATAGATGATGATCAGGGACACCAGCGAAAATTCTCTTGTAGGCCAAACAGCTTCAGTTCTCATAAATCAGTAACAGATTTTTACAGATTCAAAGAAAAGGGTGTACTGGATATTCATATTCATATCAACCCCTAACATATACTTGTCTTTTTTTTTTTTTTTTTTTTTTTTTGGTGTTGGGGTGGTAGGGGCACACCTTTGAAGCAGAAAACCTGCTTCCCAATAACAGGAAAAACGAAAGGCTGGGGTTCATTCATCATTAAAAGTGAATTATAGCAATTACATATAAACCAGAGGGTGTCAAGAGGGACACACATACGCTATCTGCACCAAAACCTCGCTCTGCGACAGTTCTGAGGAAGTGACATCTCTGGGAGAAGTATAACCTGTTACTAATTGTCATCAGCAAGATTTATAAGAACAAAGTGTCTTGGCTTTGAGGGCGCAAACCCAACAGAAAGATACTTCACTTGCCAAGTCCTCGAGCGGTTTGGAAACAGAAACTTCACAACCCCCCTTAGCAGACAGCTTCAAACACCAGAATTACGGTCTCCGCGGTACAAAATCCTCAGTGAACAGCATCTTCAAACAGAGACAGTGTGTCTTTGTGCAACATACACTCTTCGCAAAGCATATGCATTTCTCTGCCAACTGCCTACCTCCAGTCCACCTTATGAAAACAGTCTAGTCAGCGTTTCTCAAAGCGCGGTCCGCCGGCCACCTGCATCTGAACCACCTGGGAGGCTGGTGAGGCGGAAATTCTCGAGCTTGGTCCTAGCTGCTCAGCCTCATTAGCTCTTAAATAGGGTCCTAGCCTAACAGTCTCCGCAGGTGTTCCCTCACAGGATACTAAAGTTTGAGAGCCGCTGCTCAGGGTTCAAGCTGAGAGCAAGTACTGGCTTCCCTCCACACACCTGGTTTAGATCGGGAAGGCTCTAAATGCCACTCGCGTCCTTGAAACGGGGGGTCGCTTTTCCACCCCCAGGTCAAACACAGCACCCCATTACCCACCAGGAAGCGAGGGAGGAGCTTCCGACCCTTCCCGGAAACCGAACTCCCCCGGTGAATACACCAAGCGTCCCCAGACCCCCAGCCGCAGCCAAATCGTGGGGGAGGGGAGGCCAGCGCCCCGCCGCCCCAGGGGGAGGAGCCGGCCTGCCAGCTCGACCCTCCGCAGGAATTTGGGGCTGGGGGGAGCGTGCAGAAAAAGGCGCCACGGCCCATCCCGACCGGGAACGGCTCTCCACCCCACGCCTTGGGGGGCTGTCCCGTTCCCGGGGCAGCTGGCCCCGCCCCCTCCCGCGGTGGGCAGGGCTTCGCCCCTCCCCCTCCCGTGGGGGCTGCGCCGCCAGCCCACCCCCCGCGCCCCCCACCACGCTCCCCCCGGCTGCGCGCCTCACCAGGCGTGCGGCCTCGGCCCACGTGCGCTCCTTCTTCCTCTTCTGTTTGTCCTTCATCCTCCTCCTCCCCGGCGGCGGCGGCGGCGGCTCCACGCGGGACCTCCGGGCGGGGCGGGCGGCGGCGGCGGCGCGGGGCTGGGGCGGCGGCGGCGGCGGCGGGGGGCGCGTGGCGGCGGCCGGGCGCGAGGACTCGGGTGCGGCCGGGAGAGGGGCGGGCGCGCGGGGACCAGCTGGCGCGAGACCCGGCGCGAGGGTGGCGGTGGGGGAGGGGCGGTCCACGCGCCCGCGCTGCGTCAGTCGCCCACGGCGGCGACGGCGGCAGCCCCGCGCTCGCTAAGGAATGCGGCGGCTCCGCATACCCACGGGGTCAGAGGTCGCGGCTCCGGGCTCCGCTCGCCCGCTGTGCCGGGGACGAGAGCAGGCGGCGGCGGGGCGCGGCGGCGGGACGGCTGCCCTCCGGCTCCCGGTGCGTGCGTGTCTGCCGTGGGCGTGTGAGAGTGTGTGAAGAGTGAGGAGGGGGAGTGTGGGTTTTTTTTTTTTTTTTTTTTTTTTTTTTTTTTTTTTTGAACAAAAACAAACCGAAAGGGAGGCTGGGAATCGTAGTCCCGGCCGGCCCCCTGGCCTCCCCCGCTCCGGAAGGGTATGGCCGCGGGACGCGCTGGGACCACACGTCCCGGCGTGCCCCGCGGCCGTCCCCGCCCTCCCCGTCCGGGTCTCCGCCTCGCAGGGCTCGGTAAGGAAGGGGGACGGGCGGGCGTTCGGGGAAGGGGCTGGGCTGAGTCTCGCGAGGTGCGGGAACTGGCTGGGGCCTGAGGGATTCTGGGAGGCGATGCTGGGAAGGGGCGGTGGCTGGGCTCCCCCAACCGCACTTAACCCTTTCGGCGTGCGTGGCCCCGCGACTGCCGCCCGCTCGGTGAGGGTGGAGCTCGAGCATTGGGAGCTCGACTCGCTGCTCCCGTCTTCGCCTCTCCCCGCCCGAGCGGCTCTCACCTCCACTTCTCGTAGCTGGCTAGGGGCCGGACTTTCCCTCTTGGTCCGCTCCTAATGACTCAGTGCCGCATAATAATGAGACAAGACACTCATACCAGTAAACGGTTATTCCACGGTAGAGGGACCTAGGCGGTCCCCCATTTCCTTCTGTGCTGTCGTGCCGCTGTGTACTTGCAGGGCTGTAACCCGCAGCCGGGAGCCTTCTTAACCACTTGGTGAACTTGGCGATACGACGACGGGGAAAAACTCGGACTCTTGGGGCCACCATGAGCAGAAAGCACCTGAGCGTATTTTTAGAGGCAGTACCCTGGAGAGAGCTCAGGCCCCAGAGACCAGGGTACCTAGACTGGAGTCCTGGCTGAGTCACACTCCCTAGCGGTCAGTCTGACCTTTCTGAGCATCAAATTTTTTTTTTTTGTCTAATCTCAAAGCATTATTGGGATTGAAATGAACATAAAACACCTGGCAGATTGGAAGAGGGTGTGAGGAGGGATCTTGACATGAAGCCCATACAATTTGGCGCCTGATGTTGGAGCATATGTAACATAGAGCAAATGGTAACTGTTATTTTTGTTAGCTGAGAGACAATGAACAATGTATTTCATCTCTCAGTCTTGGTTACACAGCTTTAAATGAAATATAGTTTGGAACACCCAGGATCCTAAGTAGACTTTCTGGGCCCATTTGTTGACTCAATGTCCAGAAACATTTCTACAAACAGTCCTGTACTGAATTAAAAGCCAACCCTTATAAACCATGAAGGCAGAGTCAGTGATCACATTTGAAAAGCAAATAGGAGAGAGCCTGTGGTGACAGAAGACCATTACTGCAGTTCACCCGGTAAACCAAGGGGTTCAGTGTTCCTGCCCCCCCTTTTTTTGTCTTTGCTTGAGGACATGTGCACTCACAGGAGAGAGGCAGAAAGAGAGGAAGAGTGAGAAGTCACCATGACCAAACAAAAATCACTTCTCCATTTTCCTTGCAGGATTTTGGGCATGCATGCACACATGCCTGGTGTGTTTTTCAAGCCACCTTAACCACCATGCCACCAGCTGGTCCATTCCTGCTTCTAATAGTGGTCACACAGAAGACAGTAAAAAAAAAAAATCCTGCAAGATGAATAGACTGTAGAAGGTGAAATAAGGAACGTTTTAAAATCTCTCCCTGGGGCCGGCAGGTGGTGTGGTGGTTAAAGGTGCTGGATTCCCACATGACTGACTGCAGTTCAAGTCTCGGACCTGGCAACTTGCTTCCTTGCTTGTCCTGTCTCTGTCTCTCTCTTTCTCTCTGGTCAAATTAAAAACTAGTAACAACATATGGAATTAAATAAATTATTATTTTAAAAAAATCTTTCCTCTCTCCTAGCTCTACCCCAAGACAGGAGGAACAACCCTCCTCCCAAAAATTGTTTAACATGAGATCAGCAGGCAGCATGGTGGCTAAGGGTGCTGGGCTCCCACATGGCTGATGGCAGTTCGAGTCCCAGACCTGGCAGCTTACTTTCTTACCCCCACCACCACCACCACCACCACACTCTGTCCTTTTCTGGTCAAAATAAAATAAAGTTAAATAAAATTATTCTTAAAAAAATTGTTTGACTTGATCTTCTAAGAGATTTTTTATTTTTTATTTTTTTTCTTTTTTTTTTTGGAGAGGTTTTTGCTATAGGGCGCGTGCACTCACCAGACAGACAGAGAGAGACATTAGAGACAGAAGGCGAGAAATCACCCCCCAGGGGGGATGGTCACGCCGCAATCCCTTCTCCTCCATTCTCCTCCTGGGATCTTGGGCACGCACGCACATGCGCCCGGCGTGAGTTTAAGCCACCGGGTTCAGGACGCGAACCGCGGTCGACTACATGGTAATCCAGCGACATAACCATTACGCTAACTGCTGGTTCCCGAGATTTTTTATTTTTAAATAGCTTTTTATTTTTATTCTATAGCTGACAATAACCTTTAGCAGGTCATTTACCTTGTTTCAAATGTCCTGAATAGCTTCAATCTCCTCTAACCTCCAAGGGTAACTAGAGATTTACACTAAACTTTGCATGTTTAGTCCAGCACTCTGGTAGGGAAGATAATGTCCTCTCTCCTCCCCATAGTCCCTGGAACCTGTGAATATGATACATCCCATGGCAAAAGAGACTTTGCAGATGCATTAAGGACCTTAACATAGATTAGCCTGGATGACCCAAGTGGGTCCATATGATTACACTGGGTCCTTAAAAGCAAAAGAGGAAGGCAGAAGAGTTCGATTCAAAGGTTAAGAGGACCTCAACCTGCTGCTTGTTGGTTTTGAAGGTGACAAGCTAGGGAATGTAGGCTGTTAAAAACTGACAACCTCGAAAAGCCAACAACCATCTAGGCGACAGGGACCTCAGTCCTATGACCTAATGGAACTGAATTCTAGCAACCTCAAATGAGCTTGGAAGCTAGTTCTTCTCCCCGCCCCCTACCCCAAGTCTCTGCAAAGGAATTCATCTTGATTTCAGCCTCGTCGGATGTGAAGCAGAGGAGCAGCTGAGCCACACTGTGTCCAGATTTCAGGCCCACGGGAAGTGAGAGAGATAAATGGATGTTGTTTTAAGTCACGAAATCTGCCATACCTTCTTACAGCAGCAAAAGAAAGCCGATACGGCCACTGCGGAAATGCCTTTATTTCCTTCAGCAAACTCTGCCTGGCTCTCACAGTTGGGCCAATTCCATGGAGGAATCCAGATGTGAATATTTCAAGGTCTCTCCCCTTGCAGAATGTGACAGAAACTAATGGTATCATACTTAAGTGTGAAAAGAATATGTTCAGAAACCTGTGTAAGATACGTATTGAAAAAATTATTTCGGTCATTAAAACTTAAGTAGTTGTATTTTGGTTTTTGCATGTTTGTTTGCTTTTTAGGTTTTTGCCATAGGGCACATATGCTCACCAGAGAGAGAAAGAGGGAAAGAGAAATCCCACGGGGGTTGGGGGGATGGCCACACCACAATCCCTTCTTCATTCTCCTCTTGGGATTTTGGGCATGCATGCATACTTGCCCAGCATGATTTTCAAGAGATTTAAATCACTGTCAGCCATGTGGGAGACCAACACCTTACCCACCATGCCACCTGCTGGTCCCAAGTAGTTGTGATTTTAAGTTAATGAAACTCCTAAGTTTATTTTCTCAAAAGCACATACACACACACACAAACTAGACATTTTTTGGAGTGTATTTCTCTGTCTATCAGTGCTTTTATTATGGATTATCTTGGAAGTCAACACAGGTGCCCTAGGACAGTGTAAGATAAACAGGACTGATGTTCAGTCCTGCCCAGTTTGGGGATGACTCACTGTTTTCAGTCTGCAGTTAAGAGCAAAGCACACATTCAGGAAGTCTCAGGAGGACATATGTTGTACGTCCCCTGAGCCTCGCTCTGAAATCATGTGTTACCAGTGGCTCTGGACTTTACCAGGCAGTCTTTCTGTGCAGTCTTTCTCCAGCTGTGTGGCCTCAGGCAAGTTATAAAACTTCTCATTAACTCAGTGCCATCATTTGGACAACAGGATACAGAGCAAACGCAAAGCTTTGAACTGGGATTAAATGGGATTTTTGTAAAGCACCTACCCTATAAAGAAGTGAATCAAGCCTTGGAAGAGGGTTTGCCACAAATGTTCTCTCTCAATATCTCCCCGTTTTCAAATGAAGTTGAGGTTCAAGAGGTCAAATTACCTTCCCAAGGTCTGATGATTATATGAGATCACATTTGCTAAACTTCCAATATAGCAGATGACCCAACAAATGCATACTTCTGGTCCCTTCCACATTTCATTTCTTAGTATGACTTTTGGCTTAGTGATTGCTCATGCTAGCAACTGCTTGGGTTCATCATATCCCCAACATTTGGCACAGTCTTGGCACATGGTAGGCACCCAATCTGTATGAATGACCATATCTCATTAACACTTTATTAGAGAAAACCTGAGGACTAATTTCCCAATGAATGAGCCCTAAAAGTATGTGGAACGTGCTCAGGCATAATTGGTTAAGACTTTACCCAAACATAACCTGTGCAAGTTGTAAAAACACACAGGAACAGAGATTTCACTAACTTACAGCTGTTGTTACATTACAGAATCTGCCCAGAGGTTAGGCAGTGCCCCTAACTCATAGCTTACCTGCCATTCACCATCATTTAAATCCTGCAGGTGTTCAGTTTTCTGGGAGGCTAAAAAAGGTATTTAGATGACCAAAAACAGTTATCTTTAGGTGGGAATACTATGAGTTGTTTTTGGTTTTCTTTTCTTTTTTTTTTTTTTTTTCTTATTTCCTACACAGTATTACTTTTTTTTTTTTTTTAAGTTTATTTATTCCATGAGTGAGGGGTGGGGTGGAGGGGACAGCAATCCAGCTGGATCTTGATGCCATAATCCATCCCCTGGCACCAGTCAGCTCAGATCATGGGCACATGAGTGTGCGGCCTACTCAGGGAGGTCTCTGGCCTTGAACTTCCCATGAGGATCTGCCTCTCAGATGGTCATGTTTTACTACTGCACTGCTGTTGGGCCCCAATTATTACTTTTTTTCATTAGAAAAGATATTTAAACCATAAAACACAGAATGACAGACATTAATAATACTTTTTTTCTTTACACTTAGGTATGTTTTCCAAATCTAGAATGATTATGTGCTACTTTTATCATGGAAAAATAAGATTTTCAATGCAATGTAGTTCACCGATGTGAGAATGCCTTTAATAATGAATTCCTCCTTTAATTTTGCCTGAAAATATTTGTGGGACTCCCTAGAATGGACTCAAAAAATGACCTGAGCTAATATTTAGGAAAATGGTGGAAAATGACAGTTACCTGCCCAATTCTTTAAGGTACCAAGAGGAGATTTCAGAACTTCACTAAGGAACCCATCCATACCGTTTTTAATGTCTCTCTCCTTTTTAAAAAATAATTATTCACTTAATTTTTGGGGGATTATTTTTTAATTTGACCAGAGAGAAACAGAGAGAGAGGGAGGGAGGGAAAGTGAGAACACACCTGCTAGGCTGGGGACTCAAACCATCGTCAACCATGAAGGAGTCCAGTACCATAACCACCACACCAGCTGCTGGCCCCACCTTTTTTAATGCCTCTTAATGCCAAACAGATGTACTTAAATATATCATAAACTTCCTAGCCTCATCTTAAGCCATTTCTTGTATTTCCTAAAGGAAAAGAACCTTTAAATTGCATTTTAACACCAAAATGCTAAGAGAAGTGTTACTAAAGTGATGAAATCGGTGAATGGATTGTTTCCTTATTTTCAATGTTTTACAGTGAAAACATTAATAACAAAAAACTCATCTCAAAGGGCTTTACTTTCTCTTCTTTATTAATTTCCAATGTCTAAATGTGACATTGAAGGCTTATATAAGTAGCTTTTTATAGGCCTCAACTCTGTGTTGTTGCTTGTGCATGCATGCACGTGTGTGTGTGTGGTTTTAACAGGGTCCCAATGTGTCACAGTCCTGCCACAGCACCTGGCTTTTACAGGCCTTACCTCTGGAATATCACGACCATCATGGAAGGTGAGGGAAAAAACTGAGAGGTCCAATAAAATAAACAAACTCTCTCCAGATCACACAATTAATTGTCACTAGAGTCAACATTTAAATTCCAAACGCATCATTCCTAATACTTTCTAAAGCAATGTAATAGGCAGCTTCCAAGATGGCCCTCAGTGGTTCCCACCTCCTGAGAGTCACATCCTTTCTAGTTCCCTCCCGCTCTGAATAGGGATGTACTGTTGTGGAGATGACCATGTATGGCTTCTGGGACGAAGCCAGGAAAGACACTGAAGCTCTGGGGCGAGGAAGCCAGCCACTATACCATGAGGATACGCTAATAGCCTTATGGAAAGAAGGCCACACAACAGTAGCTCCAGACAAGCTTTTAAATGACTCCAGGCTTGGCTAGCATTGACTGCAAGCTCGTGAGAGACCCAGAGCTTCAATTTCTCAAATAAGCTGAATTCCAGGCCTACAGAGATTGTGTAAGATAATAAGCGTTTGTTTATTTTTTTTAGCATTATTTATTTTTATTTTGTTTGTTATCAGTTTGACCAGGAGAGAAAGGGAAAGCGAGAAAGCAAGCCACCAAGTCCAGATTTGAACTGTAGTCAGCCATAATAAATGTTTATTTAATTCACTGTTTTGTAATTTTTGTTTCACAGCAATTTATAACTAATGAAGATACTATGCCACATTCTGAGTGGTTCTTACCTTTTTATGAAATCTGTTTTTCATTCATTCTTTTTTTTTTTTTTTAAAAGAGAGAGAGATTTTTGCTATAGGGTGCATGTGTTTGCTGGAGAGACAGAAAGCGAGAAATATCCCCCACCCCCGCCCAATCCCTTCTCCATTCTCCTCTCAGGATTTTGGGCACATAGGCACTCATGCCTGGCATGAGTTTCAAGCCACCGCATCCAGATTCCAACTGCAGTGAAACACGGGGGAGTCCAGTGCCTTAACCACTATACCATCTGCTGGCCCCTTGTGAAATCTGTTAAAAAGCAATGGATTATTTCCAGAAAACATTTATACCTATTCATACAAAATTGTGTCTAATGTCTAGGTATTCCCAATCCCATGAAGCCAATTCATAGTAAAAGCAGTAACAGTATTTCCTTTTTCTGTGAGGCCCAGAGAAATAAAACCACTTGTCTCAGTTCATGAAGCTAACATATGCTAGGCCCAGGATTCAAGCCCAATTAACTCAGCTTGACAGACTCACAGTTTTTGCCTCCTTGCTATTCTACCTCCCTGCAGCCCAAAGTTCAGAACCACTGCTCTAAAGTGAGTAACCCTTCCACATTCTGCATCTTTTTTTTTTTTTTTTTTGGAGAGGTTTTTTTGCTATAGGGCGCATGCGCTCGCCAGACAGACAGAGAGAGACATAGAGACAGAAAGCGAGAAATCACCCCCCAGGGGGGATGGTCACACCGCAATCCCTTCTCCTCCATTCTCCTCTCGGGATCTTGGGCACGCACGCACACGCGCCCGGCGTGAGTTTTAAGCACCGGGTCCAGGACGCGAACCACGGTCGACTACGTGGGAGTCCAGCGACATAGCCATTATGCTAACTGCTGGTTCCCCATTCTGCATCTTTAATCTTTCATTTTATTATTATTTTTTAATTGCTAGGGGGTGCGTGTGCTCACCAGAGAGAAAGAAAGTGCCTCCCCATGAGGTGTGGTCATACCACAATCCTATTTTCTCTATTCCTCCTTCCTGACAGGATTCTGGGCACACATAGTGCCAGGGCTGGGATTTGAACTGCAGTTGGCCATGCAGGATCTGGTTCCCTTAACCACCAAGCCACAGGACAAGCCCTCTCTGGCCCCATTTTAATTTGTAATTCCTAAGTTACTCATGGTGTGACAGGTCCCACCAGGTCCCACCGAAGGCAAAAAGACAAGGTCACTGATTTTGAGAGCCCCTGCTCTAATGGGATAATAAGAGATGGAAACAATGAACTACACTGTATTAAGGCCTATAATCTTTTTTTAAATATTTATTTAATTTTATTCACTCATTCATTTCTCTTAATTTGACCAGAGAGAGACACAGAGAGAGAGGGAGAGAAAGTGAGAAAGCAAGCTACCAGGTCCAGGACTCGAACCATGGTCAGCCACGTGGGACTGCCCAGCGCCTTAACCACCACGCCACCTGCTGGACCCAAGGCCTATAATCTTAAATCCTTTCTGACAAGGAAGTAGCAACGAACTCTTGGGAGGGCAGACTTCACAGAGAAGGTGATATTTTAAAGTCCAAAGGTAGCATGGTGGTTAAGGTGCTGGGCTCGCACATGGCTGACTGCAGTTCAAGTTCTGGACCTGGTAGCTTGAAAATCACACTAGGTGTGTGTGTGTGTGTGTGTGTGTGTGTGTGTGCCCAAAATCCCAGGAGGAAAGTGAAAGAGAAGGGATTATGGCATGACCACTCACCCTGGAGGGTGGTTTCTCACTTTCCCTCTCTCTGTCTCTCTGACAAGTGTGTATCTTCTATAACAAGAACCTAAAAACAACAACTCCAACAAAAGAGAAAAGAGAAGTGGCTCGGGGTAATACTGAACAGACCTGACAGTGGGTACGAGGGGGGATGACTTCAACGTGTGTATGAAAGTGTGTGTCCAGTTGGGACCTAGTCAGCAGTCCTGTGGGACAGGGGCAGGAATTGAAGCTATTGATAGAAAGGGAAACTGCGTGGATCCCAAGCTAAGGAGTTCTGACTGTCTGCTGAACCAACCAGGAATCAACAGAGCTTGCTCTGAGCTCAGATACTGACTTTGACCTAGCCTGTGGCCTCGGACTCAGCGCACAGGGCCTCACACACAGTAGATGCTAATCAAGGTTTGCTGAGTGGATTCAAGCAGGCTGGGTACTAGGGCTGCAGTGGGGGAGGGCAAGAAAAATAGGGTTGCAGAATCACCCTTGATGCCTGCTTGAATATCATTCCTTCAGCAAAGTTTTCCCTGATGTCCTATACTCATTAAGCCCTCTATACTCCCACAGCACCCAAGGTTTCCTTCAACATATAATGAGGAGAAAATATAATTCACTCTTGACATTGATGCTGACTTGAGTGTCTGCTCCAAATCAGACTTACCCAAATGAGGTGCAGAACTGCCGCTTCATTCACTGCCCTGCCCTCCATCCTACAAGAGGGACTCCTCTCTTCCCAAAGACAGCAGTAATAGAGCATGGGGCACATTCGTCCACTGGCACTGAGAATCTACTGGGCTTTGGCCCAGTTAGTCACAGGTATATGAATGGGTTACAAGTAGTGGCAAGGTGTACAGGTACCCTAGCAGGCAGAAGTGTGAGGTGCTGCTAAAGACAACACAACACGATGTCTCAAAGCTGATACTAGGTAGGTATATTTCCAAGCTCAACAATTCTAGTTACTTTGAGTACAAAATAAACATTCAGAAACGAATAACTCTCTTATGTACAATAATCCTTTAGAAAATAATGGGGGTGGGGCCAGTAGGTGGCATGGTGGTTAAAGTGCTAGATTCCCATATGGCCGACTGCAGTTCGAGTCCCAGACCTGGTGGTTTGAAAAGTCAACAAACAAATAGATAAATAAATGTTTGGGGGGAAAAGAAGGAAAGAAGAAAGAAAATAATGGATAAAGCATCCCATCACAAAAGCAATGTAAAAATTACACCATCTGGAAATGAAGTTAACATAAAATGTGCAGGTCTCACATAAAGAAAAAAGCCATAATACTACTGAGGAGCATAAAGTCTTAGACCAATGAAGATCACAGCTTACCTTGGAATGGAGGATCCTAGAACATGTGTACATTAATTACCACCAAATTAGCTTACCAAGTAAATATCATCCCAGTGAAGATATGGGTGAGATTTTATGTCAAAATGATCCTAAAATCCAGCTGGAAAAAGAGAGGCAGCACTTCCATAAAACATTTATTGACATGTACTGAACGTACTGAACGCTTACCACATGCCAGGCTCCATCCTGAGGACTTGCAATGCATCACCTCAACTTCACAAAAACACTACCAAGCATCAGTAGATACTGTTGTTATTAATACTATACAGATGAGGAAACAGATGTTCAAACAACGTGTTCAAGTAAGTCACTGACCCAAAATTAAGCTGACCCCAAGCTCTGTGAATCTAACCACTCACTCTGCTCTACAGCCAAGAACAGTCTGGGATATGTTCTACCAGATATTAAAATGCATTCAGTAGCCACGACAACTAAAACAGCATCATTCTGACAAAGGAATAGACCTATTAAACCAAACAGAGTACAGACACAGACTAGGGATATAAGGAATTGTAGTTCATGATAAAGCTGGCATTTAAAGCTGGGAAAGATGGAAGTCAATAAACAGAATAGGACTAGCCATGGGCTCGCCACTGGGAGGAAAGTTAAGTTGGAGCTCCAACTCCTCCATTACATCTAAGTAAATTCCACTTACATCAAAGATTTACATGTGATAAACAATAAAAATATTAGGAAAAAAATAAGTGATTTTTTTTAAAATTGCCAGAGCACTTGCCAGAGAGAGAAGGGAGGAGAGGAGAAAGGCAACCCCTCTTCCCCACAGTGGGCATGGCCACACTGCAATCCCTTCTCCATTTCTCCATCCTGCTGCGACTTGGGGTGTACCCACGCCCACACACACAGACACATACACTCTGGTCATGTTTTTCAAGCCACCAGGCTGCAAGACCAGCCCATTAATATTTTTATAATCCTAGAACTGGAAGTCTTTTTAATCATGATACGAAAGTTAAAAAAATAATCATCCATCAAGTGGGACCGACAGGTGGCATGGGGGTTAAGGTGCTGGACTCACGTGGCCGACTTTGTTCAAGTGCCAGACCTGATGGCTTGCTTTCTCACTTTCTTTCTCTCGCTCTTACCATCTCTCTCTGTTCAAATTAAAAAGTAATAATAGAGACCAGCAGAAGGCATAATGATTATGTTGCTGGACTCCCACATAGTTAACCGTGGTTCAAGTCCTGGACCCAATTGCTTAAAACTCACGCCGTATGCATGCTGTGTGCATGCCCAAGATCCCAAGAGGAGAATGGAGAAGGGATTGCACATGGCCATCTCCCCCAGGGGGTGATTTCTTGCTTTCTGTCTCTCAAGTAAGTGCACATGCCCTATAGTAAAAATCTCTCCAAGAAAAACAAAAAGTTATAATAAAAAATAAAATTAATTTTAAAAAATCCATCAAGTAACTCAATAGACCAAATATGTAAAATTAAAAGTTCCTATGTGGCAACAAAATACCACACACAAGGTTAAAGATCATATAGTGGGAGGAAATATTTATCATGTATATGACAAAGGGTTAAGATTCCTAATAAACAAAGAGTTCTTAAAGGTCATTAGGAAATTGGTCAAATAACAATGGCCTACACAGTCTTTTCACAAAAAAAGAAATACAAATGGAAATAAATTCTTGCAAAGATTTTTTAACCCCATATTAATCGTAAAACTACAAATAAAAACAAAATTGAGATATTGATAGTACTTTCAGTAGATCGCACTAGCAAGGTTAAAAGATTGGCAGTTTTAGCAGGGATATAAGGAAATAGGTACACCTTACACACTGCTGGGTATGCAAATTTATAGTTGTTCTGGGAGGCAGCTTAACCACATGTAACAAAATTATATCAAAACAATCTGGGCATATCAGGATTTGAACATAAGTCTAACTGACAGAAAATTATAATGAAAAAAATGTTGATCTAGTAATTTATGTATGGTGATTTATCCCAGGGAAGAAATTAAACAAGTAAACAATTATCTCTGGCAGCCTTGCTTAATATAGCATGATAGGGGCCAGCAGGTGGCATGGTGGTTAAGGTGCCAGATTCTCACATGTGTGACCATGGTTTGAGTCTCAAACCTGGTAACTTGAAATTCACACTGGGCACATGGTGTGTGTTTGCCCAAAATCCAGAGAGGAGAAGGGACTGTGGCATGACCATGCTCCTGGGGAGTGAGTTCTCATTCTCTCTCCCTCCAGTGAGCACACACATCCTATGGCAAAACTTTAAAAAAAAAAAAATTATAGGGGACTAGCAGATGACCTGGTGGTTAAGGCACTGGACACTCCTATGTGGCCGACCACAGTTCGAGTCCCTGGTGCCTTGCTTTCTCACTTTCCCTCTTTCTCTCTGTGTGTGTGTGTGTGTGTGTGTGTCTCCCTCTGGTCAAATTAAAAAATAAATGAATGAATAAATAAAATTAAATAATTCTTTTTAAAAAAAATTGTATATAGATAAAACAATGATATATATCATTGTGTGTGTGTGTGTGTGTGTGTGTGTGTGTGTGTATAAAACAATGATTATCATTTTCATTCACTTTAGGTAAGTAGGCAACCCAAGGCTCAGAAAGGTTAAGTAATTCTCTGGCTGTATCAGGATTTGAACTCAAGTCTGACTGGCAAAAGAGCTTTTTCTATAATGATGCACTGTTAATAATCATTAATATTGCTATTAATATTTAATAACATATGCCTGTGCTTATTAAGTACCAGGAACTTGATGGATGTTTCTTTAATCCTCTCAGCAGCTCTGCAGGGCAGCATTAACCCTCCCACAGAGGCGTAAGAGCTTGCTGTGGGTAGTAAGTGCTAACCCAGATTTATCTGGCTCCACAAGCTCCCTACTCCACTTTGCCACATTTCCTGCTGACCTAGCAGCAGAGTGTGCTCACCTTGAGACATGTGCCCTGAGGTCTTCACTCTTCTACATGTCCTTACATCTCCTCGCAGCTCCGGCTTGATTACAGTACTTAAATATAGATTACATGTCTAACCATGATACAGATGTTTACTTTTTCCATGTCCTATTTAAACAAAAATGTTGCAAAATCTTAGTGTATCTGTCAACTTTATCTCCCTGCTCAGAAGCCTCCAGAGTCTCCCCTGGCAGAATAAAACTACAATTAGCAGTCAGGCTCCTTCACAGTGTAGCTCTCGCATGCCTGGCCATGGGTTCCCTGAGTGCCCTGGGCTCCCTCCACGCACAGTCCTGACCACGCTCCTGAATTTTGCAGCTCAGTAGCCCTAGTACCGAGCAGAATGCCTGGCCCAGAGTGAAAGCCTTGGAGACTGAGTGAAATTTAATTGAGCAGAGATGAGGTAAGGTTTAAGTGAAGGCAACGAGCTCGCAAAGTCACCTTGAGACTTCTGTGCTGTGCCCACTTTACAAAGTGCTTTCCCATAATGTGATTTATAGAGTTCACCACATGCTAGGCCCTAAGTGCTTTGCATCTCTGCTTGCTTATTTAGGTATGTTTTATTTATTATGATCACTATGATTAGTATTTATTTTCTGACTTTTTTTACTAGCTCCCCACAAGCTCCAAAACGGCAAGGGACTGTGTCTGTTGTTTTCAAAATCATTCCTGGCACTTGACAGGTATTAAAAAGGTCACTGAATTCTCCACAGAGCCCCTTGAAGTCAGGATGGTTTTAACCCCCACGTTGTAGATGAGCAACTCGAGGCTTGGAGGGACAAGTGACTTTTCCAAAGGTACAAATTCAACAAAAGGTACAGCCAAGACTAAAAATAGTTCAGTGGTCTCTTTGTGCATTATTAACCTTGCAACCACCTGGATTCCGAATTCTACTCCTGGCCTTGAAGTTGGGAACTATCACCTGCTGGCAGAACTCCCTAGCTTAATAATGGTAACAATCTTGTACCAACTAATAGTCACTGAGCACTTGTGACATGCCAGGCACTGTCCTCAGTGCTTCTCATGTATCGACTCACAGCAGCTTAGCAAGTACTTGCTATGATCCATTCTTGAGAGTTGAAGACTCTGAGGCCCCAGGGATGTTAAAAAACATTGCCCAATGGTCCAACTGCTGTAGCACACGCTGGTAGATGCTGCTACTAAGTAGGCAGAGGCCTGGGTTCAAGACCCAGCCCACCCTAAATGCTGAGTAATGTGGCAGGTGAGTGTAATGTCAGTGACTCGGGAGGATGAGGCGGGAGGGCTGCAAGAGCACAGCCAGGTGGACAACACAGCAAGACCCTGTCTGAAAGAGCTGGGTGTGGTGGTGTATGCCTGTGGTCCCAGCTACATGGAAGGCTGAAGCAAGAGGATAACAGCACAGCAATACTGTCTTAAAAACACACACAGCCCTGGGAACCAGCAGTTAGAGTAATGGCTATGTCGCTGGACTCCCACGTAGTCGACTGCAGTTCGCGTCCCGGACCCGGTGGCTTAAAACTCACGCCAGGCGCGTGTGCATGCGTGCCCAAGATCCCGAGAGGAGAATGGAGGAGAAAGGGATTACGGCGTGACCATCCCCCCTGGGAGGTGATTTCTCGCTTTCTGTCTCTAATGTCTCGTCTGGCGAGCGCACGCGCCCTATAGCGAAAATCTCTCCAAAAAAAAACAAAAAACAAAAAACAAAAAAAACCACACAACCCTGGAGGCTGGCAGGTGGTATGGTTGTTAAGGTGCTGGACTCCATATGGCCGATGGCAGTTTGAATCCTGGAACTAACAGCTTGCTTTCTCACTCTCTCTCTTTCTCTGGCAAAATTAAAACATAAATAATAATAACAAAATAAAATAAATATCTTAAACACAGACACACACTCACACACACATTGCACAAGTCACAAAACCAGTAAAGGGGGACCAGCAGTTGGCATAATGGCTATGTCGCTGGACTCCCATGTAGTCAATCGCTGTTCGAGTTGCAGACCTGGTGGCTTAAACTCACACTGGGCACGTGTGCATACGTGCCCAGGATCCCAAGAGGAGAATGAAGGAGAAGGGATTGCAGCATGGCCATCCCCTCGAGGGGTGATTTCTCGCTTTCTGTCTCTCTATGTTTTTCTGGTGAGCGCACATGCCCTATAGCAAAAACCCCCTCTCAAAAAAAACCCAAAAAAACAGTAAATGGTGAGTTAAGGGTTCACAACGTGGGGACCAGCCTGTGGCCTGGTGGTTAAGGCAGCTGGATCACACATAGCTGACTGGGCTGTTTGAGTCCTGGACCCAGTGGCTTGAGAAACAAACTGGGCATGTATGCATGCCTAAAATCTTGAAAGGGGAAGAAGTGGAGAAGGGACTGCAGTGTGACCATTCGTCACGGGAGATGCGTTCCCTTTCCCCCTCTCTCTCTAGCAAGTATACACATCCTTTGGCAAAAATTAAAAAACAAACAAACAGACAAAATTCACAATGTGGGCTGGTCCCTGATCCCACATGGCCAACCACAAAGTTCGAGTCTCAGACCTGGTGGCTTGAGAAACACACAGGACATGTGTGCATGCACGTCCCAAATCCCAAAAACAGGGAAGGATGAAGGAGAAGGGATTGCGGCATGACCATGCCCCATGGGAGGGTGCTTTCTCCTCTCTTTCTCTCTCTCTGGCAAGCACACGTGCTCTCTAATAAATGACAAAAATCATCACAATGCAGTAGTCTGGGTCCATGCTCTTCACAGAAGCCTGCACCACCCTGGACACATTGGTTCCCTGCTCCAGGATGGGGGACCACCACGTCAGAGCAGCAGGAGGCTGGCACTGGCGGAGCACCTTCCCAGACCATGGCCTGGCACATTGTTCTGTTTTTTGTTTGTTTGTTTGTTTTTGCCCGTTCTCTCTTTTAAACCTCATGGTCACCCTACAAAGTTACAGTTGAAGAAAGGGTTTCTGAGACCCTAGGAGGGCTCAAGGTAGACCGAAGAGACAGAAAGATTAGCAGCTGCCCAGTGCCACAGGGTTGACAGGAAATGAGTTACTGCTAATGGGTACTTTTTGGAAAGCTGAAAATGTTTTAAAACTGATGGTGGTGATGAGTGCACAACTGTGGGTTTTTTGTTTTGTTTTGTTTTGTGTTTTGTTTTGTTTTGTTTTTGCTATAGGGCGCATGTGCTCCCCACAGACAGAAAGATACAGAGACATAAAGCGAGAAATCACCCCCGGGGGGTGGTGGTGGCCATGCCACAGTCCTTTCTCCTCCATTCTCCTCTCAGGATCTTGGGCATGTATGCACATGTACACAGGGTGAATTTCAAGCTGCCAGGTCTGGGACTAGAACCACGGTTGGCCATGTGGGAGTCAAGCGATGTAACCATTATGCCATCTGCTGGTCCCAGATATTCTAAAAAATGGTGTACACTTTAAATGCAATTATATGTGAATTATATCTTGATAAAACTGTGTGGGGTTATTGTGTGTGTGTGTGTGTGTGTGTGTGTGTGTGTGTGTTTTTGGGGGGTTGGGTTTTCTTTTTTAAAAAGGGGCCACATGGAAGGAAGTAGCAGAAGTGGAATTTCTATAAGCTTCAGCGGTGGAATTTCAATAAGCTTCAAATCCCAAACTTTGAAACCACTGTTGGCCTCTTGTTCTCTCTGCTCTCACATCCCATTATCGGCAAGCAACATAAACGCTAAGGCGTGAGATCCCACTTCTCTCCCTGCCCCGCATCTGAACAGCGCACCCTCCTAGGCAGCCTCCGGGCTCCCCCTACTCCTACCGACGTCTCCCCAGAGCCCCACAGACCCATCCTTGGAAAGCCCTCCTGTCAGATCAGTTCCCTCGTTTGCTCAGAAGCCCCCAATGGCTTAAAATTAGAATCCACTTACAATTCAGATTGGACCCTTGCCCACTTCTCCTGCCTCACTGCCCACCAGCTACACTTTCCCCCTCACTGCCCCGAAACACACTCCCCCTGCAGGCCTTTGCCCTGGACTTCCTCTGCCCTGGAATACTGTCTCAGGGATCAGCCGCTCACGGGGCTTGCTCTCTAATTCTATCCAGGGCTCTGCTCAAATGTATGCACCACTGTTCCACATTGGCCTACCCTGACTTCCCAGTCTAGCCTAGCCAGCCTGCAGCTCTTTAACTCCTGACATGCTTCTTCTTCAGAGCACTTCTGGCCACCTGATCCAGAACATAGGTCTTTTTTGGGGGGAGAGATTTTGCTACAGGGCGCGTGTGCTCGCTGGGGAGAGAGAAAGCAAGAAATCACTTCCCAGGGGGAATGGCCATGCCACAGTCCCTTCTCCATTTCCTCACAGGATTTTAGGTGCACACACACTCTCTCTCACACACACATACACACACTTGTGTGCATACACACACACACACACACACACACACGGTGTGAGTTCTAAGCCACCAGGTCCAGGACTCACAATGCAGTCAACTCCGTGGGAGTCCAGCGACATAACCATTATGCCATCTGCTGGTCCCCATGTCTTTTTTTTTAAGTTTGTTTATTTAATTTCTTTCATAAGAGCACAGGAGACAGCCCACACAAGAGAAACAGAGAGATAGGCACTCTCGACAGTGTCTCGTCACACCATTACTCCCTTCCCCAGTCCTCCAGGCAGCCAGGATCTTGGGGGCAAACATCCTTCGTGTACTAGGTCAACCAGGCCAGCCACATGGCTTCCAACACTGCAGATCGGCAGGCCATGGGGTGCATGCTGCAGTTGGGCCACATGCGTCTTTGTTATCTGTCTCCACCCACCACCCCTAGACTGTAACATCCCTTAGGGCAGGGCCTTTATCCTCTATCCCTAGATCTAGATCAATGCCTGGATGTAGTAGTCACTCAAAAATTGAGATGAAGCTGATGCCACAGCCTGCTCAGTGACCTGAGATAATCTAGCAAAATCCACCATGCCAGGCCTGTGTCACTGCTCACCTTAAATTCACTTATTTGTAAATGCCAGCAATGCCGATCAGATTAAGCACAGACCAAGCACTCTGGACAGACACGGTCCATGGTGACAGCCCATGACACAGAGCCCTAAACTCACATGTAAACCTCCAACTGACTGTACAAGATCCATTTCAAAACCAATGGCAGTTTAAATTTCCTGCTCCCCAAAACAAGGGGGCCACCTTTTAGCCCCTTGCCCTGAAACATGCCTGGGCCTCATTCCCGGGGAACCAAAACCTCGGAGTCAAGCTCTAGTGGTCCTGGGATTCCCTGGGCAGTGAGCTGCACCGGGGAGAGCTCCTGGCACAATGGAATGCCAGCTAAACCCAGGACATCTGCATGAACAGCAGGCAAACTTGAAGCAGACACTTAGTGAAATTGCTTTCTGTGACCTCAACTAGAAATTACAGCACTCGAGGCTGGCTCGTGGAGAAAATGCTTGACTATAAATAGAGCTGTGTTTAACTCCCCCTCACCTCCCCCCTGCCACACGCACGAACACGCACACACTCACACACATACCTTCAAGGGCTGTCTTTCTACTCTCAGGATGTACCATGGAGTCAACGCCCTTCCCAGCCCTATTTTCTGTTCTCTCTGCAATCACTCCAGACTCTCGGGTTCCTTAACCATCAGGAACTCCCCATGTGCTTGTCCATGTGATGCTTTGCATGCACTTCCCTTCTTCCCAGTGGGGAAAACCCTACTCGATCTCTGTGGCCTCTGCAAAGCCTCCCTCTACCTCTCCTGGCATGTGCTCCTTCCTGACAGACAACACTGCGTTGTGAGCTGGAGGTATCAATGACTACCCAACCATCAAATGCATCCAAGTGTCTAACTTAAAAGACAATAGAATGTACCCTTACTGTGTAGCTGGAGAGACCAAAGCAAAGCAAAGCAAAGCAAAACAAACAAACAAACCAAAACAAGTTGTAAAAAAGAATGAAAGGAAACAGAGTATGATGAGACACCACACAGCAAGGTAGAGATGGGAGAAAACAAGAACTGATGGCTGGGGAAGGCTTCTCTGAGGAGGTGACATTAAATTGGTACCCAATGGATGAGGAGGAGTTAGCCAAGCAGAATGGGGAGAAGTTTTCCTCCAGAAAGCACAGCACACGTGAAGGTGTGCAGATGCCAGGCAGGAACCAGCAGAGGCCTGTGTGCCCCAGACTCTGAGGGCTGGGAGAGCGCATGAGGAGGGGGCTGGCCTTCCATAGACACCAGCACTCTCAATGGTCAGCCTTTGTGTTTCTGCCTCCCCTTCCGTAGAAGGACCACGGCACATTTTACTCCTCTCCTTGGTGCCAGCGCAGAGCAAGACATAAGAGGGACTCAACAAGTGCCTGTGGGCTGTGCTGTCCCCAGATGGGCAGTGAGCCACCTCTCCCCCAGCCCGATAGCAAGTCCCCTAGTGGCTGGTCTAACTGAAGCACCTGGGGACGGGTAAACCACAAGGATGAAATGAGAACAGCTGCAGGAGCTACAGTTATGTCCTCGACAAACACCACAGACAATCCAGTTAGCAGATGTGACCACCGCATGGACCCCAGAGACCAGATTCTCGGGGTAAATGTCGACCAGATGGCAACTCCAGTACAAGTGGGCTTGCCAAACTCATGAGCCCCGAGACTTAAATTAGCAGCTTGTAGTCCAAAATAGTCGCCAAGTTTTAGCAGTTTCTTCTTTTCAGTAATCCAGAAAATGAGAACAAACTCAGTGAGTCAGCGTCCAACATGCCCAAGTGCCCTGTCTCCTGGCTCAACCCAGAGTTCTGAGATTTTCAAGAACACATAATTTTTCAAATCACATTTTGAACTCCAGCTCTCTGGTTAATGGGTTCTGAACTATCTAAAGCCAGTAATTATTCAGGCTAAACTAAACTATGGTGTTAACCCTTTTGGAAGGAAAGGAGAGGAGGAGTAAAGGGACCTTCCATACTTTGGAGACATCTTATAAAGAAACACAACTATTGGGTCATCAGAAAAGTCATGACACATTTTTAGAATTATTTTATTTAACCTCATTTATATATTCATTTTAATTTGACCAGAGAGGGACAGAGTGAGAGAGAGAGAGAGAGAGAGAAAGCAAGCTACCAGATCCAGGACTCAAACCATGGTCAGCAATGTGGGAGTCCAGCACCCTTAACCACCACACCACCTGCCAGCCCTAGTCATGACACACTTTTGCATAGGAAAACAGAAAAAAATACATCATGACTTTTCCAATGACCCAATAAGAAACGTATGCCTGAGTCACACAGGCCACAGGTCTTCCTTGTGCTCCTTAAATTTCTTCTTGGATATATTTTTGCCCTGTACTGTGATCTTTCTTTTAAAAGAATTATTTAATTTTATTTATTCATTCATTTTATTTTAATTTGACCAGAGAGAGACACACACAGAGAGACAGAGAGAGGCAAAGTAAGAAAGCTGCCAGGTCCGGGACTTGAATTGTGGTCAGTCATGTGGGAGTGTCCAGCACCTTAACCACCATGCCACCTGCTGGTCCCCTGTGATCTTTTCTACAGTAGCTCTCCTTGCTTCTCTCTAGTGAGGACAAAAAGGGAAAGCAAACACCTTGTTGGGAAATTTGACTTCTCTGTTCTACAGGCTTTTGCAAATTCCCTTCCCTCCTCTTGCCCAGCTAAGCCCTGCCTCAAGATCTTACTACAAATATTTCTTCAGAAAGCTCTTCCCTATTTACACACCTCATCTAACCTGGGCCCCCCGCTATGTGCTTATACTATCCTGTAACATTACTTCACAGCATTTGTACCAATTCCCAATTACGGATTCAAGTACATTTGGTTACCATTCATGACTCTTCCCATCCCACTAAATTTCAAGCTTCAAATGGGCAGGAATCCTGTCACTGTAGTATTTATACATCCACTACCAAGAACACCTTGGTACACAGTAGGGCCTCAATGTCTCAATGCATAATGGTTAAATGGTTAGCAAATTTTCTTTCGTTTGTTTGTTTGTTTGTTTGCTATAGGGCACGTATGCTCGCTGGAGCGACAGAGACAGACAGAGAACAAGAAATCACCCCCCAGGGGGCTGGCCATACCACAATCCCTCCTCCTCGTCTCCTCTTGGGATCTTGGGCATGCACACACATGCACCTGGCATGAGTTTCAAGCCACCAGATCTAGGACTTGAAATGTTGTTGACTACGTGGGAGTCCAGCAATGTAATCATTATGCCATCTGCCGGTCCCAGCAACTTTTCTTCAGGAATATTTTTTTAAAATTTTTGCCAGAGGGCACATGTGCTCACCAGAGAGAGACAGGGAGACAGTGAGAGACAAATAGGGAGAAAGCACCCCTCACTGGGAATGGTCACACTGTCACCCCTTCTCTTCCTCTCCATCCCTCCCTCTTTTCAGGATTTTGGGCACAAACACCCAATGTGTTTTTCAAGCCACCAGGTCTAGGGCTCGAACTGCACAGTCAGTCATGTGGGATCCAGCAGCCTTAGCCACCAGTCCATGGGCTATCCCTCTTCAGGATTTCCTATAGTAGGTGTGCCCAATATAGACTTCTAGTTTCTTGGGTATACTCTGAACACAGGGCCTTACATAACAATGAACACGTTGTTTTTTAAATGCCTGCTATAGTCTACACACTGTGTGTGTTGTTTGAAATGTATTGCTCATCTGCACAATGGTCCTGCAAGGTGGAGATTATCACCCCATTTTATAGACAAGGACCCAAGGCACAGAGAGGGAAATTAAATTCTTCACAGTCGCAGAGCTAGTAAGCAGCAGGACCACCACTACTCAGGCCCGGTTCAGAGTCCAGAGTCAGTGCTGCTTCTACTCAGTCCTGCTTCTCAATACACACCCAGTGCTCTTTTCAAACCTCTGTGCCTGGAACTTGAACTGCTGTCAGCTACATGGGATCCAGCTTCCTTAACCTCCATGTCACCTGCTGTCTAACCACTACCCCCCTCAAAAAAAGATATATTTTAAAGGAATTTAAAAAACAAATTTACAAAAGTTAAATTTCATGCCTATTGCCCAGGTCTGTTTCAGGAAGCTCTATGGAAAAACACACAAAGCACTTAGTGGTCACTGTATCTTTCTTCATTCTATGTCCCTTTTTCTTGCTACAATATTTTTTAAATGCCAGAATCCTAATTCGATCTTTGTTTTCCACTCCCACCCTCCTTTTGCTAGAAAAAATTAAAATGCTTAAAGAAAACGGCAGTGTGTCAGCCACAGGCATTCATTTTCAAAAGCAATAGTCATTTATGTGGACACCGTTCCGTAGGTACAATAAATCTGATTGATTTTTATTACACATCTCAGTTTAGAATCACTTTTACATTCCTAGACAAAGAGATGATACAAATAAATATCAATTGTAAAACTTAGAGCCCCAAGTATTGGCATATTCTTTGTCTCAAGGTAGCCAAGAGAAGGTCAAGATCAATC
Organism: Tupaia tana; assembly: GCA_026018925.1. Lineage (NCBI taxonomy): Eukaryota > Metazoa > Chordata > Mammalia > Scandentia > Tupaiidae > Tupaia > Tupaia tana. The sequence continues at coordinate 31,886,279 of JAKSZU010000015.1, forward strand.
GTAACTCCAAGGAGCCATAAAGCCCACCACCTCCTGCCTGCCCAGGATCCTTTCATAAATAACCTCAAAAGCATTTCATCTGAGAAACAAGGGCGAGAGAAAGGTGGCAGACTTCCGAACAGTACAAGACAAAGTCTCGCGTGATGGACAGTAGCCAGGCCCACTGTTCTTACCCAGTTCCCTCTGAGCATTTTTAGTATGGCTTTTAGAGTGTATCAATACCCCCGTTTTCACCCGCCGATGGTGGTTCAGATGGTCCAGGGTATTGTTCGCAGCATACCTCAACCTCAAGTGGGAAATGAGAGGCAGAACTGATATCCCATGTTAATAGGGAATAGACACTTCTCAGAAACTTGGCAACGATTCTACATTCAGTGAGGGAGGGCCTACGACAGCCAGACAGGAAAAGCGGAGAGCGGCCTTTCCTGAGCTCAGAGCTCTCTGGCGCCCTTGGTCACGGAGGTGTGGGTGGAGCGATTCAAGCAGCATGCAGGCGTCAGACAGGAGCAATCCAACATCGGCTCAGTCTTAAGAAAGTGCTTTCATGCCTATGATCTGTGGCCTTGGGTTTTGGATCCATGGGTCTGAGAGACATGTGACTTTAAATATGATGCCAGATACATTCTACTGATCAGAGCGATAAAAGGGTCTGATAAGGCTTGCACACACAGTCTCAAACTCCTTCTCCCAGAATGAGCTTCTTAGATCTGGTTAGGCTTGCTTTCAGAATTCACTAGCTGCTGCTGGGAGCAAGGCCCTAGGAGGGCTCGGAACATTCAAGCATGACTACAGACAGGAAAACCTGGTCCCTCGGTGGGGTTGGTAGGTCCTCTATGCATCTGGCTCAATTCAGAACCCAAAGCAGCACCTCCCTGGTGGCAGCAGGACATTTTACTATCTGCACTTTTCACAGATTTCTCGGATTCACTCTGAGAGAAGAAAAGCACCAGAGACTGTTGGGAGAGGGCCAGCTTCATCTCTAAGGGGGTGTTCCTTTACTCTGTTTCTACAGAGCACCCCACAAACACAGCTGAGCACAGGGCGGGCTTGTTTAATAATCACGCCTGGCAACTTGGCTTCCTTCTTTCGCCTTCTTAGAAAAGCTCCATGTGTCACTTAACCACCCTCGGTCAGAATAGCCACCTCAAGGCATCAGTATTAAGATACAATATTATCTGCAGTTTTTAACTCTCAGATTCGCTACATGAGCATTTGCAGCCTACAGAATTCAGACTAGCTTTGAAGAAACATGGTGTGAGGGACACGCATAACCAGCAGATGACCATCTTAGCCTATGAACCATCATTCGGTTCCTATTCAAACAGGCAAAGTCTCGCTAAGAAAGAAGCAGGGTTTGCTCCTGAGAAAAAGATGAGGGAAGGTTCCATCTGCTCTGGGAATGGTTGAGGCAGGTCCTGGGCTCAGAAAGAATGATGACTAAGGAGACAAGCCACTGGACAACAGATCTCCACTCTGCAGAATATTAAGACATTGCACTCAGTACCTCCTTCCCACAGGTTCTGATCCAGAAATGTGCCCTGGGAACTAAGCAGCTGAGTTAAAACTCGAAGCCCACCTGAGTCACTACCTTCCTGAAGCACCGTGCCAGCAAGGTGCGCCAGTGTGGCAGACCTGGGGACTCCTACTGTACCCTCAGGCGTGGCTCATGGATTCAGACACCCATGTGGGAGCTTCCAGCCTGGATTAGTCATTCAGTGGGCCTTTAACGCAGACTAAAGGCAACAACTGCACATTCATGTAGCTCTAAAATTGGGCAAGTTCTTGGTCTCTACCTCTCTCTTCAGACACACATGGACGCACTCACAGAACACAAATACCATTGTGCTTGCACACCCACACACTCTTATGAGCTTCTCTTGGGGAGGGCGGGATGAGTAACATTCACCTAATAACCAACATAAAACAAAGCTTTGAATCTCAGTAATACAAGTAACTAAAACTTACAAACCAAACTATTATATGTAAACGGGAATTGTGAACGCTCTCCTCTGAGCCTGTTCAACCACACAGCCACTCCTCATCAGCATCTTAGGCTCTGCCGGGGAGGGGCCACAGTTCTAGGAGTCAGTGAGTTCTCTACTGAAGGCAGGCAGGATTTCTTTGCTTCCATCTGTTTTGCTTTCCCTTCCTTCTGCACTGAGTCTCTGGTCTCCATCTCTGCATCTGCCTAGTTACTCTTCTCTCTACACCAGTATGGAACAAAATGGGCAATTAAAAAATGCCCTGTGCGTCTCTTCCCCTAAGTCTAGTCTTACCAGAGAAGGAAGAGCCAGCCTCCCTTCTCCCATCAAACAGGCCCACTGCAGAGCACGCGCTGGAGGCAGAGGATGGGCCTACGCAAGGATGCTCAGAGTATGAGCGCATGAGAAAATATGGTGACATGAAGAGTAAAGTGACACGGTGTATAAAATGGCACCGGCTTACAGACTTAGGTCTTTGACAGGATGGTCACGGTTTTGAGGTTTTTAAAGAAGCTGTTTCCCTAAACTCTCCAAAGAGACAAAGAGAATGTTTTTCTATTGCTTTCCACATTGAATTCTTCTGGAGCAGAAATTAGAAGCAATTTCCTCATTCGGCAGATCCCAAAGACAGATCCACTTCTTCCTGATGCTCAGGGAAGCAAGATCACTGATCATGCTCACCTGGGGCTTGGTTCCAAATGAGATTTCTCATTTCTCCCTACAAAACAGGCACCGATTCATGTTCTAGGGCTTTCACTTTCCAACCACACTGTCACTTTGTCCTGAGGCTCCAAAGATGTGGTCCTGCAAAGGTGACTTCAATCTCTGCCTGACTGTTTCACAAGAAGGGAGCCCAGTGTAAAGAACAGGCTAGAAAAGGAGAGGGGAGAGGAAGGGAGGACAGGGGATGGGGGAGAAGAAGGCAAGGGAGAAGGGAAGCAAGGTCACTGGTCATTCTCTTGCTTTCCACTCGGACTATCGCACTTTGCCTTACCCATGCATTTCTGAGATGCTAATTAGATGTTTCCCAGAGGAGCTGAGTGCCAGGTTGGGACCAGCACATTCGACCAGATTAAGTTGATTCATCTGCAAAGAGGCCATTGCTTCTCCTCAGGGGAATGGTTCTGAGTATGGGCTCAAGTCCTCTCTGCGGCTGTTTGCTCATCTCTTCTCTCAGAAGGCAAATGCTGTTGATGCCCTGGGAGAGGAGGAACTGGCTTTACTTTGGAACCAGCCCCCGAGACTGTGGGTAAAGCTGAGATGCAGGGGTTCCTGAGGAAGAAGAGGAGGATCCCGACTTCCTTCCACTTTTAGGCCTGCAAAAGTCAAACACATGCTCACATTACATGTCCCCATCTCTGAAAAGCAAGTGCCATTAACATTTCAAGGTGGTCTTTCTTCAATGGCCTGCAAACTAGGGTATTTTCATCTAGAAAACCACTGGATTGGCACAGCATGGCCCTCTGTGCTCTGCCAACAGAGGTGTGAAACCCGAGTAAGGGACTCTTGATGCTCAACAACTGTTCTTCCAACAAAATAGAATCTTGGTCATCTCCTCCCAAGTGGTTTAAAAAAATACAGGAATTTTGCAGGTGAAACTTTTACTTGTGGTTTACCACCCCATTGTTTTCCTTAAACAAGTAGTCCAGAACTTAGGAAGAAGAGAATTTCTAATTTCTCACCAAATGAGTGTTTACAAAGGCCCAGGTCTGAACTCTGACTCGGCCGTTTACTTGCTAGGTTTCCTTGAACCTGGTTACTTTCTCAAATCCTCTAAGTCTCTGTTTTCTCAGTCTTTAAAATGGGACTGATTACAATATTTACTGTATAAATTTTTGCAGAAAATCATTAAGAGAATTATTAGAAAGAACTGTGACCTCCCCGGTACCTGGTGGGGACTGAAGGATTGACCCCTTCATTCCACTAGAACACATGCTCCTCACAGGCAGGGACTGGTTGCATTAGATCTTCTGATACTCAGTACACCTGGCATAGTGTCTCACAGGGGCAGATGACACACATAGGAGTAGTATGGCAACATTTTCTAGTGTGTTCTGCAAAGTGTTCCAGGATAAACAAGCACTCTTGCCACTCTACCTTGGTTTCTCTTTGTTCAAACATGTTCTGTTCAAACACAGGTATCGAAAGTCACTCACCTAGCCTTGGATTTCTTATTTGCAGTGCTTTCAAAGGATGACGCATCCACCTGTATCTCATCTTCATCCTGCAGCGCTGCATCCAATGCGGCCTGAACCTTGGGGGCAATGGCAGGGCCCTCGTAGTCTCTGGTGGTCCGGCTGGGCATGTCTAGTTCTAGCAGGACAATGTTCTCTGCCTGCAAAAGCACAGCCGTCACCATCTGGATAGGTCTCCAGAGAGCACAAGCAGTCTATACCCCTCGAAGAACAGAACTGCAAATCTGTGTGCCGTTCAGAGCCTACCAAGAGCCTGCCTAAAGGTGATACACAGTTAAGCACCACATAACAATGCTCCAGTCAACTTTGTCCATGTACATGACAGTGGAGCGATAGGTTATGCTATATAGCCTAGGTGTGAAAAGGCACGGTAATTGCGGTTTGAATCCCCTGCCTTGGCGCACACACCAATGCCCAAGATCTGACGGGCTGGAGAACTAAAAGAAGGGAATCATGGCGTGACCAGATCCTGAGGAGAGTGTTCATTTCTCTCCCTCACTTTCTCACTTTCATGTGTGTGTGTGTATGTTGTTTCATGAATAAAGAAAAAAAAATTTAATGAAAAATAATCAGGCTCCCAGAGCTGACAGATGGTATGGTGGTTAAAGGTGCTATACTCCCACACGGCCAACCACAGTTCAAGTCCTGGACCTGGTGGCTTGCTTTCTCATTTTCCTTCTCTCTCTCCCTCTCTCTCTCTCTCTCTCACATCAAACTGGAAACTACTACTACTGATAAATTTAAATAAAATAATTCTTTTAAAAAAATCAGGTTCCCTGTTGATAGTTATAAATCATATTGGTTTGTTGGGAAAGTCATGATGATGCATTTTGCATAGAAAAACATAAAAAAAAAGAAAAACATGACTTTTCTTACAACCCAATAGATAAGTAAAAAGGAAAAAATTAAATTTAGTATACTTCTGCCAATCAGAGAGAACCAGTTTACATTTCGATATCTTTTATACCAGATTTTTTTTAAGAGAGATTTTTCCTATAGGGCTCATGCACTTGCTGGAGAGACACAACAGAGAGAGACAGAGACAGAAAACAAGAAATTATCCCCTGAAGGGGATGGCCATGCTGCAATCCCTTCTCTTCCATTCTCCTCTCAGGATTTTGGGCACGAACGCACACGCGCCCAGAGTGAGCTTCAAATCACCAGGTCTGGTACTCAAATCGCTGTAGGCTACGTGGTTTTACATAATCATCACACCATCTGCTGGTCCCTACACCAGATTTTTTAATATATAAAAAATATATATGCCTGACATCCAGCACGTGCTCATAAACAAGCTCTTACGGCATTTTTATTGGAAAATACTTTGGGGTTATTAAATGGTCTGCAGTTATGTCACTTTCAAAGACTACATGACTGACACTAATTACGTTAAATAGGGATACAGACTTCTTTTGCTCAGGTCCATCTTCTGTCAAAGACATTTATGTTCTTTGCAATCTTCCCACAGACCCATTATTTTGAGGGGGTGGGGAGAGGTTTTTGCTATAGGGCGCATGCACTCACCAGAAAGACAGAGACAGATAGAGAGAGAGAAAGTGAGAAATCACACCCCGGGGGGATGGTCACACCGCAATTCCTTCTCCTCCATTTTCCTCTCGAGATCTTAAGCACACATGCACACACATCTGGCATGAGTTTAAGCCACCGGGTCTGGGACTCGAACTGCAGTCGACTACATGGGAGTCTGACATAGCTATTACGCCAACTGCTGGTTCCATCCCACAGAACCATTTTGAAGCCTATTGTTAATGCTTACTGGCCATTGTAAATGCGATGTTTACACTCTGCTCTGCCCCTCATCTTGATACTCTAAATCTCATTCTATATTATCTTTTCACTGTTATTTGTTACTATTATTATTTTCATTTGTTTCTATATTTAGTTACTGTTGTTACTGTTATAAATGTTTTTAAAGTACTTCTGGAGAGGGCATAGGAATTGTGACATTTTGCAAAACAAGGCCTAAAGGTTTACATAAATCTAAATTCTTCCAAAATACAGGAGAAAAACCCAAGGACACTCTTCTCACCCTGTATCGGGCCTCTGGACGAATCATCATGGACATTCTTGCATGTTGGCTCAATGGTCTCTTATATCCCACAGCTGAGACGGGCCGCTTCATCATCTGCTGATTCCTGGAAAGGGACTGCAGGGGTTAAAGCCCTGGCTAGAGTACGTATCACAGCCCCAGATCAGCCCTGTGGAAAAGCACTCGGAAGATTCTGAGTCAGATAGGCCTGAAGCAAGTAACTCCCGGACTGAGGGCTGACATAAGTGGGGCAGGAGCTGCTGATATTTTCTGCCTGGGTTGCTTTCTGATTCAGAAGTGTGTGTCATGCATATTTTAAGCTGGAAGGAATCTCAGTCATCATCCAGTTCTTAGACAGCAGACATGAAGCATAGCTGTCAACACTCCCCACCCTTGTATCCTTGGCAGACATGTCCCATCTTTTCAGCAGGACCTGGACTCACACTGAGAATCCCTCTCAGCACTATGTGTCAGACTGACGCACACCTCTGTACTGCCCCTTCTGGCTTAGCACACTTTACTGGACAGCTAGGGAAATGCAAAAGTGGGCAAAGGTCACTGCTTCACTGATGACAGTCTCCCAATTCCTAATACCTCACACATCACCAAACTTTTACCTCTGGGACCTATGGCAGACACGAAATCAGAAATGCAATAGGTTTTGAGCTTAAATAAATCAATCTATGTCCTTACCATACCTTTTTGGCCAGTCTGGCTTATCAATATTCTTTCCCTTTTCCCCACCTGAAAATCTACTTAAAATCAGTAGTGACTTACTCTAGTCTGGTTATAGGATGTAATTTCCAATGATCTTCCTCTTCATCAAAGAAGGATCTATTCATAATTTTACTTTTTTCTTCCAGAGGAATGAAGTTCTCTATAATAAGATGCCTGTGAGAACACACATAAAATGGTGAATACAGATAAGGAACACGAATGGAGTGTTGGCTATCTGAAATACAGACGTGAACGGTAGCCAATTCCTGCCTGAGATGAAGAGGTAATGGTGCAGGACTGGCCCCATAGTGCAGCGGTTAAGCACTGTGCACAAGGAACGGGATGCCAATGGCTGGTCATGCGTAGCTTGTACATGTACATACTCAAAATCCTAATGGGACGGGAAAATGGAAGAAAAAGAATTGCAGCATGAACATGCCCTATTGGGGGTGATTTCTCTCTCCCTCTCTCTCTTTCTGGCAAGAAAAAAAAAGAAGAAGTAATGGTACAGCACTCTTAGGAATGACATGTGCTAAGAATGGTCTGTCTGGGACCAGCTAAAGGCATAGTGGTTATGTTGCTGGACTCCCACACAGCCGACTGCAGTTCAAGTCCTGGACCTGGTAGCTTCAAAATCATGCCAGGCGAATATGTATGCATGCCCAAGATTCCAGGAGGAGAATAGAAGAAAAAGGATTGTGGTGTGGCCAACCCCCCTGGGGGGGGGGGGGGTGATTTCTCACTTTCCCTCTCACTGTATCTCTCTGTCTCTCTGGTGAGCACACATGCCCTAAGGCAGGGAAAGAAATAAGAAAAGAAAAAAAAAAAAAAAGAATGGTCTGTCCTTCAGGCCAGCAGGTAGTGTGGTGGTTCAGATACTGGACTCCCACATAGCCAACCATGGTTTGAGTCCTGGACCTGGTGGCTTGCTTTCTCACTTTCCCTCTCACTATGTCTCTCTGTCTCTCTGGTGAGTGCACATGCCCTAAGGCAGGGAAAGAAAAAAGAAAAAAAAAATTTAAATAAAAAAAAGATATGCCCTTAAAGCCGGCAGGTAGTGTGGTGGTTAAGATACTGGACTTCCACATGGCCAATTGTGGTTTGAATCCTGGACCTAGTGGCTTGCTTTCTTAATTTCCCTTTTTCTGTCTCTCTCTGGTGAGTGCATGTGCCCTGTAGCAAATTTTAAAAAATAATAATGATAATTAAAATTAAATAATTTTTTAAAAAAGAATGATCTGTCCTAGGAACATGGAGCTGTCACTTCTGCACAGGGAGCTTTGCGGATGTAATGGACTAAAAAGAGAGGCGATTCCTGGGCTACACTGGAGTGAGCGGCTGCCACCCGAAGTATCTTTTAGAGGGCCTCTGGTGCTGCTAAGCCAGGCTGTTAACTACTGCACACAGATCAGAAACTAAACTGCCCCCCCTGCTCCATGGCTTGTTGCCCAAGCTGGAAAACTTCCCATTTTAATGGAGCAGGACAAAGAGCAGGCCCAAATAGATTTCAGGAGCTTTGAGCACTGAGAATGAAGATCATTCCTGAGAAGAATCTCCTGGGCCTGACAAGTGCCTGGGAAACACATTAAACAGGAAACTGGAACCCATGGTCTGTGGCTCTCAATGATGACCCCTGTCCTCTGCCACATCTCTGCCTTCACCCCTCCAAAATCTCAGGACAAAACAATGCCAAAGGGAGAGACACAGGACCAGCACCACAGAGGAATAGGGTACTATGAATAGGGTAACTCATAGTTTATTCAAGAGATATTTTTTTAAAAAGGATGTAATAAGAAAAATTCCTGGAAGAAAAATACTTAAGGGAGATCATTTTAAAAAATTTTGTTTGACATTTCAGAATTTTTGAGAGAGATTTTTGCTACAGGACGTGAGCAATCACAGGAGAAACAGAAAGTGAGAAATCACTCTGCAGGGAGGATGCTCACAAATGCAATCCCTTCTCCATTTTTTTCTTGAGATTTTGGGCATGTACGCACATGCACCTGGCATAAGTTTTAAGCCGCCAGGTATGGGATTCCTTCTTTTTCTGGTCATTTTCCTTCCCACATTTTAGGAAGCTCTCTCTGCTCTTAGAGTGCTTAATATGCTCAATACCCACATTAATTCTCTTGGCAAGAACCCTGCCCTTAACTTGTTTGTTTACAACACTGCCAATAGCACGCTGGGTAACAGTTTTGCCATGGCAACATTTGTGGGGCATTCCTTTTTGAACAGTACCCATTCCCTTGATGTCTACAATATCACCTTTCTTGTAGATTCGTATGTATTTTGCCAAAGGACAACTCCATGTTTTCTAAAAGGCCTAGAGAACATACATCGGGTGCCTCTCCTCTTTCCCTTTGTGTTCGTCATTTTGGTTAATTACTGGAAGATGGTGGTTCTGGCCAAAAGGCTATTCAAGGGTATTATTAATATGTCGGTATACTTTGTTCTGATCTTTTTAAAAGAATTATTTCATTTAAATTTACTTACTTATTTATTTTAATTTGACCAGGGAGAGAGATAGAGAGAGAGAAAGTGAGAAAGCAGGCCACCAGGTCTGGGACTTGAACCGTGATAGGCCATGTGGGAGTCCAGTGCCCTTAACTACCACACCACCTGCTGATCCCAATGTTCTGATTCTTTTTCTGGGTATAAAGAGGACTGACACATTTAATTTTCTTTCTTTTTTTTCTCTTATGTTTTTGGCATAGGGCACTTGGACTCGCTGGAGAGAAACAAAGAAACAGAAAGTGAGAAGTCATTCCCTACCCCCACCCTAGGGAGAATGGCCATGCTGTCATCCTTTTTCCTAAATTCTCCTCTCGGGATTTGGAAGCATATGCACATGCATCTGCCGTCACTATTTTGTAGCTGCCAGGACCAGGGCTCACATTGCAATTGGCCAGGTGGGAGTCCAGCACCTTAACCACCATGCCACCTGCTGGCCCCCCTGACATATTTAATTTTAAGGCCTCCTTTCCAAATTAAAAACTTGGTCATTAAAATAATTCCTTTCGGGGCCAGCAGCTGGTGGTTAAGGTGCTGGACTCCCACATGGTCAACCACAATTTGAGTCCCAGACCCAGCACCTTGAAAATCATGCCCTGAATGTGTGCTGAATGCCCCAAACCCTGAGATGAGAATGAAGGAGAAGGGACTGCAGAATGGCCATCCCCCTGGGGGCTGATTTCTCATTTTGTGTGTCTCAGTCTCTGGTGAGTGCATGTGCCCTATGGCAAAAACCTAAAAGAAAAAAAAAAAAAAAAAAAAAAAAAAAAAAAGAAGGAGAAAAAGAGAAGAGAAAAGAAAAAGAAAAGAAATAAATCCTTTGCTGGGACCAGGTAGTGGTATTGTGATTACAAAACTGTACCCACATTTGAAAGGTTGTGGGTTCACATCCTGGAATCTCCCTGAGCAAGACAGCACAACTATGTGCATGCCTATAATCCAGGTAAACTAAGACTGGGGGTGGACTATGGTGTGAAGACTGGGTTGCGGTACCTGTCTCTGTATCTCTCCCCCTCATGGAATAAATTAATAATTTTAAAAAAATTATTAAAAGAATCCCTCTGGGGTTTGATGTCAAATTAAATGACACCAGGAAGGGACCAGTAGTTGGCATAATGGCCATGTCGTTGGACTCCCATGTAGTCAGCTGTGGTTCGAATCCTGGACCTGGCAGGCACAAGATCCTGAGAGGAGAAGGGATTGCGGCGTGGCCATCCCCCTAGGGGGGTGATTTCTCGCTTTCTATCTCTCTGTCTCTGTCTGTCTTTTTTTTTTTTTTTTTTTTTTTTTCTGTCTGTCTTTTTGATGAGTGCACGCGCCCTATAGCAAAAACCTCTCCAAAAAAAAGATGTCACCAGGAAGAAACAAGCTAACAAATCCAGACTAAGAAACAGACTGACAATGGAACAGCACTGAAAGACTAGAAATAAACCCTTACATTTATGGTCAATTGACTTTCAACAAGAGTGCCAAAACAATGAAATAAAGAGAGGAGAGTCTTTTCAACACACGATACTGGCAGAACTACTGATAGATCATCTGCATGAAAAAGAGCACATTTGGAACTATATCTTACACCATACACTAATCAACTAAACATAGGTCAAAAACCTAAACATAAGACCTAACTAAAACTGTAAGACTCTTTAAAGAGAATTGAAACATGTTCACAAAAAAACTACACAGATGCTCAGACCAGCATTATTCATAACACCCAAAAAGTGGAAATTTATCTAACGATGAATAGAGAAAAAAGAATGGGGCCAGTCAGTGGCAGCTAGATTCCACATGGCTGACCACATGGTTTAATTCCTGGACTCTGTGGCTTGAAAAACACACTGGGCATGTGTGTATGCACACTCAAAATTTTGAAAGGAGGAAGAAATGGAGGAGAAGGGATTGCAGCATGATTGTCTCCCACGGGGAGTGCCTTCTTACTTCTCCCATCTCTCCCCAGTAAGTACACATGCTCTCTAGCATATTTAAAAAAAAAAAAAAAAAAAAAAGAAGAAGAATGAAGTGGGGTTTTTTTGTTTGTTTGTTTTTGTTTTTTAGAATTAACTTCAAGGGACCAGCAGTTAGCGTAATGGCTATGTCGCTAGACTCCCATATAGTTGACCGCGGTTCGCATCCCAGACCTGGTGGCTTAAAACTCACACCGGGCTCGTGAGCGCGCATGCCCAAGATCCCGAGAGGAGAATGGAGGAGAAAGGACTGCGGTGTGGCCATCCCCCCTGGGGGGTGATTTCTCGCTTTCTGTCTCTCTGTCTCTCTCTGTCTGGAGAGCGCACACGCCCTATAGCAAAAACCTCTCAAAAAAAAAAAAAAAAAAAAAAAGAATTAACTTCATTTTAATCCTCCCCCCCGCCCCCAATTTGACCAAAGAGAGAGAAAATGAGAAGGTAAGCAGCCAGGTCCAGGACTTGAACCACAGTCAGCCATATGAGATCCAACACCTTAACCACCACGCCACTTGCTGGCTCCCAGGAATGAAGCATTGTTACATGCTACAACGTAGATGACCCTTGAAAACACTATATTAAGTGAGGGACAAGCAGATGGCATAATGATTACATCACTGGACTCCCACATGGCCAACTGCGGTTCAAGTCCCAGACCCAGCAGCTTCAAACTCAAGCGTGTGCGTGTGCACCCAAGATTCAGGGAAGAGAACAGAGGACAAGGGATTGCGGCATGGCCATTCCCCCTGGGGAGTGATTTCTCACTTTTTGTCTCTCTGACTCTGATGAGCACACGCATCCTAAAGGAAAAATCTAAGAAAAAGCAAAACAAACAAAAAAAATATACTGAGTGAGTGAAGCCAGTCACAAAGGCCATGTTATTCCATTTATAAGCTTATATGAAATGTCCAAAATAAGCATATCATCTGGATAGGTCAACAAACATACAAGAAACAAAAGAAAATATTGGCAAATTGAGGTATCACAATTGAAATCTTTTTTTTTTTTTTTTGATAGAGGACACATATGCTCCCTGGAGAGAGATAGCAAGAAAGAGGGGGTTAGAAAAGAGAGCAAGAAAGTGAGAAGCCACTCACTCCTCATAGGGAATGGTCATACTACAATCCCTTCCCTTCCACCCTTCCATTTCTCCCTCCTTTTGGGATTTTGGGTACATGTTTCCGGCATGCTTCTCAAGCTGCTGAGTCTGAGAATAGAACCTTGCCATCAGCCATGTGGGATCCAGCCTCTTTAACCACCACACCGCAGGTTGGCCCCATAATTAAATTTTTTTGTATTAAGAGCAATACCATCAATGAAGTGCAGAGACAACCTACAAAATTGGAGAAGTATTTGCAAATTATGGATCTGATAAAGGACTTCTATCTAGAATATTTAAAGAACTTTAATGACTCAACAATAAAAAGACAAATAACCCACCTGAAAAATGGGCAAAGGATTTAAACAGACATTTCTCCAAAGAAGATACACAAATAGCCGATAAGCATATGAAAGATGTGCACATCATTAGTGGCTTGGTAAATGCAAACTAAAACCACAATGAGGTATTGCTTCTAACTCATTAGAATGGCTATAATAAAAACAGACAATAACAAATGTCAACAAGGATGTGGAGAAATTGGTGATGGAAAAGTAAAATGGTACAGTCATTTTGGAAAGCAATTTGGCAGTTTCTCACAAAATCAAATACAGAGTTATTGATGACACATGACTCAGCAATTCTGCTCCTAGGTATTTATTCCAGAGAAATAAAAATATAGCTATATAAAAACCTATATGTAAACGCTTTAGCTACTATTATTGTTTTTCAATAAATTTTTTAAAGAATTATGCTGTTTAACTTTATTTATTTATTTATTTATTTAAACTGTGATCAGAAAGGGACAGAGTGAGAAAGAACGTGAGAAAACATGTTTTGCTATAGCAACAACCTCTCCAAAAAAAAAAAAAACCAAATATTTATTTATTTATATATATATATATATATATATATATATATATATATATATACACACACACACACATACATATACACACACACACATATATATAAATAGTTCTGGAACAATCAGACATTTATTGATACATGCTACAGCACAGGTGATCCTTCAAAACACCAGTCTAGGGGCTAGCAGGTGGCGTAGTGGAAAAGGTGCTGGATTCCCACATAGCCAACCGGAGGTTGAGTCCCAGGTCTGGTAGCTTGCTTTCTTACTTTCCTTTTGTCTCTCTCTTTCTGTCTCTCTCTAATAAGTATGAAAAGAAATAATAATAATAATCATGAATAAAATTTTTTTAAAAACAGGCTAAGTGAAAAAAGCCAGTTACAAAAGACTCCCTATGGCATAATTTAACTTACATGAAATGTTCAGAGTAGGCAAATTTATAGATAGGAAGTAGATCAGTAGTTACTTTGAGTTAGGAGAGAAGGTAATGAGGAGTGGCTGTTAATCAGTATAGGGTTTTTTCGGGGGATGGAGGAAATGTTCTAAAATTAAACTGTAGTGATAGTTTTACAACCCATGAATATATTTTTTCAATAATTTTTTAAAGCTTTATTTAACCTTATTTATTTATTTATTTATTTATTTAAATTAGACCAGAGAGAGAAAGAGAGGGAAAGTGAGAAAGCAAGCCACCCAGTCGAGACTCGAACCATGATCAACCATGTGGGAGTCCAGTACCCTAAACCACGACATCACCTGCTGGCCACCCCATGAATATATTTTTGAATGCTAATTAGTATACTTTAAGTAGGTGAATTGCATTGTATAGAATTATATCTCTTTTTTTTCTTTTTTGGCTAGGTTTTTGCTATAGGGTGCGTGCACTTGCCAGACAGACAGAGACAGAGAGACAGAAAGCAAGAAATCACCCCCCAGGGGGGATGATCATGCCGCAATCCCTTCTCCTCCATTCTCCTCTCAGGATCTTGGGCACGCGCGCACATGCGCCCGGCATGAGTTTTAAGCCACCGGGTCCGGAATGCGAACCGCAGTGGACTACATGGGAGTCCAGCGACATAGCCATTACGCTAACTGCTGGTCCCAGAATTATATCTCTTTAAAGCTGGTTTTATTTTAGGTTTTTGCCACAGGGTGGGTGCGCTTGCCTTAGAGAGACACAGAGACAGAAGGAAAGAAAGTGGGAAATCATCCTCCAGGAGGGATGGCCACACGATAGTCCCTTCTCTTCCATTCTCCTCCTGGGATTTTGGGCATACAAGCACACAAGCCCACATGAATTTCAAGCTGCCAGGTCTGAGATGCAAACTGCAGTTAGGCCATGTAGGAATCCAGCACCTTAACCACCATGCCACCTGCTGGCCCCTCCACAAAGCTTCTGTACATATAGCATTATACTGGTATAGTATTTCAGCATATGGTCCTGTAACATAGCAGTTAAGTATTTATGGAGGAACCTAGATCCCACACAGCCAGCCAGGGTTCAATTCTGGTCCCAGCAGCAATATAAGGGGCATATACACGTGTGCCTGGGATTCTGACAGGATAAAGAATTAGAGAACGAGCCCATTGTGGGATGCTTTCTCTCTCTCTCTCTTCATCCCTTTCTCATGTGCATGCATACCCTCTGGTATAAGAAAACTGGCATTGTGGTCTTGTATGTAAGTATATAGGAATGTGATAACATGAAGTAAGATTTACTTTAAAATATTTTGATGAAAGAAAGATGATAAAAGTTTGTTAATCATTGTATCTGGGTAATAGACACTTGGGTGTTCCTACACCATTCAGAAAATTTTCATAATAAAGAGTCAAGTTAGGGACCAGCAGGTGGCATGGTGGTTAAGGTGCTGGACACTGCCACATGGCCAACCATGTTTCAAGTCCCAGACCTGGTGGCTTGCTTTCTCACTTTCCCCCTCTCTCTCTTTCTCTGTGTGTCTCTCTCTCTGGTCAAATGAAAATAAATGAATGGATGAATAAATAAAATTAAAATAAATCATTTTTTTTGAGAGGTTTTTGCGATAGGGCGTGTGCGCTCGCCAGAAAGACAGAGAGAGACAGAAAGCAAAAAATCACCCCCCAGGGGGATGGCCACGCTGCAATCCCTTCTCCTCCATTCTCCTCTCAGGATCTTGGGCATGCATGCACACACGCCCGGTGTGAGTTTAAGTCACCGGGTCCAGGACTAGCCATGGTTGACTACATGGGAGTCCAGTGACATAGCCATTACGCCAACTGCTGGTCCCAAAACTTAAAACAATTTTTTTTAAAAAGTAAAGTCAATAAAAGATGTTCACTAATAGATAAGAGGTGAGGCCAAAACCTTTAAAAACTTCAAGCAGGTAGGTGGAAAGGAACTCAGAGATCATGGGGTGAAGTCATTCAACTAACGGAAGGGAACCAAGAATGAAAAGTGACTTTCTCAGGAATAAACAGAAGACAGGGGGCAGGAGATATGCTAGAGCGATGTAGGCGAGGGCCCTGTTCTCACTGAACAACAGGACCAGTGGCCCAGCAGGAGGCCTGGAGGTGCGACACACTTACTTGAGCTTCAGCTCCCTGGTGAGCTCATTCTGGGTCTGCTCCAGCTCCTGGCGCTCCTTGATGTGCTCCTCCTGGAGGTCGTGGATCTCAGCCTTCACAGCCTGAAGCTTGGAGAAGAGCTGGAGCCAGGGGAAGAGGCGGGTGAGGAGGGCCTCCATCCAAAGAACAGAGCTCTTCCTTCCCCCAAGCCTCAAGGCACGTCTCCCTGGCCTCATTCCTTTTATACCTTTTTGAGTTTTTTGGTCTTGATGTCCACCTCTTGCTGTAGAGAGCTGTACGTCTCTTTAAGTTCCAATGTCTCCTCATCTCGACTTTCCATCTGTTGCTGGATTTCTCTTTCTCGGCGTTTCTGAGCAATATTACAAATGTCATCAGCTTGCCCTAGGGACTACGTCTATGAGAGAATACAGGGCTGGGTGCTCCAGATCGGCTGGGATAAGGTTGATATACTCACTTCCACTCCCTTTGAAGACTGACTAATAAAAGAGACATTTGCTCCGTAGTATAACATAACCTACCCCACCCCATCCTCCCCACAAAAAGAATAAATTCAGTTACCTGCTCTGCAATCTCCTGCCGTTTCTGCTCCAGGATTTTCTGCTGTTCGTTCGTATGATCTACTATGTTTTTCCCTCCAACAAGCAGCTTACTCTCCATGGCCTGATGAGAAGCAAAGTAGAGTCCATCTTATGAATGATCTCCCTCAGAACCTAACTTTTCAGACGAGAGCTTGTAGAACATGATGGGCACAGGACTTAGCCAAAGGGGACAAAGTGCCCGGTGCTCAGCTGGACCCTCACCATGCCTGGGGCGGGGCTTCGGTGGCTAACCTTGGGAACACTGAATATCCCGCTTCTCTAGACCACACCTCAATTTCACCTTTCGCTAACGGAATATTCTTTCAGTTTGTCTGTGTAAACTATTAACCCCACTTAGAATTCAGGATGGGACTGCGAGCGTGAGTCACAAAGCTCCAAGTCCGCCAGGGAGCACACATACGTATGTAAGCAGGCTCCGGCCACGTGGTATCAGGTGCCATCCTAAGGGCAGTATGGAGTAATTACTGAGAGAGGCCTATTGCAGAGAGAGAATCCAGACTTTTGGAGGAAGTCACAGAAAGCTTCCTATCTCAAAGAGCATTGGTACAGACTGAAGTAAAAAACTGGAATTTGCTAAGGGAAAAACAGTTTTCTGCAAAGGACAGGGTTGGGAGCAATGATACGTGAAGTTTGCAAAACAAGTAGGGGTCAGTTCAAACTCTCAAAGCCTTATTAAGGAGACTAAACTTGATCCTGAGACCCTCAGGAGCCACTGACATGGTCTATAAATATGAGGATATATAGACTTGTGTTTTAGAGACATTAGTCCCAAGTCAGTCAGTGGCATGGTGATTAAGGCGGCTAGATCTCACATGGCCAACTGCATGGTTCCAGTTCCAAACCTTATGGCTTGAAAAACATACCGGGCATGGGGCCAGCAGGTGGTATAGTAGTTAAGGTGCTGGATTCACACATGGCTGATTGTGGTTCAAGTCCTGGACCTGGTGGCTCGAAACTCACACCAAGCACATGTTCGTACATGCCCAAAATCCCAAAAGGAGAATGGAGGAGAAGGGATTGGGGTGTGGTCATCCCCCCGGGTGGTAGTCTCTCACTTTCTCTCTCTCTCTCTCGCTCTCTCCAGTGAGTGCACGTACTCTATAGCAAATGAAATCCTCTTAAAAAAAAAAAAAAAAAAAAAAAAAAAAAAACCATAACAGGCACATGTCCATGTGTGCCCCAAATCCTAAGAGGAGAACAGAGGAGTAGGGACCTGCAGTGTGGCCATCACCCCTGGGGAGTTATTTTCTTACTTTCTGTCTCTCTCTCCCTCTGATGAGTACATGTGTCCTTTGGCAAAATTAAAAATAAATAAATAAATTTTAAAAAAAGAAGAAAGAAAGAACCATTACTTCCATGCAACAAGAAGAATGGAAAGGGCGGGCTGGATGGAGAGAAACAGACAGGAGACTGCTGCCGGGGTCTAGGCCTGGGTGAGGGCAGCAGTGGTGGAGAGAGTGAAGCAGACGCATCCCAGGGACCTGAGGCAGGATCCAGAGGCCTAGGGATTGACAGGGCCATAGACGGGGGGGACAGCCAGCCAATATTACTGGGGTCTGGCTTCACTGAGATGAGGAAGGCAGGAGCAGGCAGTGGTCAAGGGTATCTCAGGGGAGATGTCCAGGAGACAACAGACTGTCAGGCCTGGATGCCAGGAGACAGCTCTCCTGTTCTCAAAGGAGGGCATCCTTGGGTATACAGATAGGTAACCTTCAGCATTTAGATAGCGGCTGAAGCCAGAGGAGTGATTCTATCCCTACATAGTTCAGAATTCAAAAATTCTATAACCTTGCTTTTAAGAAATTTACAGAGCCAGCTAGTGGTATAGTGATTAAAGTTACTGGATCCCACATGGCCAACTGGCAGTTTGAGTCCTGGACCTGGCGGCTTGAAATATACGGGAGTGTGTACGTACATGCCCCAAATCCCAAGAGATGAATGAAGAAGAGGGGACTGCAGTGTGGCCACCCCCCGGGGAGTGCTTTCTCTCTCTCTCTCTCTCTCTCTCTCTGTCTCTCTCTGGGAAGCGCACATGCCCTGTAGAAAAGAAAAACAAGAAACTTATGAACATTAACTGTAGCCCTGCTGCCATCTTTTGGTGAGTCCTTCGGGCCTGTTTCTTCTCTCAAAACCAAGGGGCAGGACTAGATAGTAAGTTCCTCATGCACATACTCTCCAGCTCTAAAATTGTTTTATTTTACAGCATCTCATGATTAGAAGAGACAGAAGCAATGTTGTTCTCCCACAGACAAAACAGCTAAGAGATGCAGTGACCTTGAGGTAACACTCAGTCTTGCCACACTTGGCCTCTGAGAGCTGCCCAAATACCTTAGGTTTTTTGGAGAGTCTAGGTGTGCCTGGCCTTGAATAAGAATGTGGTCCTAGGGGCTAGCAGGTGGTGTGGTGGTTAAGGGCACTGGACTCCCACATGGCCGACTGTGGTTTGAGTCCCGGACCTGGCGGCTTGCTTTTTCACTTTCTCTCTCTCTGACTCTGTCCCTCTCTGGTCAAGTTTAAAAAAATAAACAAAATTAAATAAAATAATTCTTTAAGAAAAATGTGATCCTAAAAAGTAGCATGCAAATCAAACATGGGCACATCCGGTTACACGTCCAGTGCAGGAATCAAGACAGGTGATTCGGCATTTGACATATTGGAATCCCACAGTAAGCCCCTCCCTCTGTAGTATATTAGTATTTTCACAGCAGGTCTTAAAAATCCAGGGAGGGGACCAGCTGGTAGCATAGTGCTTATAGAGGCTGGATCCCACATGGCCAACTGTGTCGTTTAAATCCTAGACCGGACAGCTTTTGAAACAAACTGGGCACGTGTGCATACATGCCCCAGATCCCAAGAGGAGAATGGAGGAGAAGGCATCGCGATGTGGCCAATCCCTCTGGTGCTTTCTCACTTTCTGTCTCTTTCTCTCTGCCTACCTCCCCATCTCTCTTTGGTGAGCACCAGCACCCTATGGGGGGGAAGGCTTAGAAGGAACTTCTAAAGTTTTTAAAGAAGTATTTGTTCAATTTTACTTTTTTATTCATTTATTTTAATTTGACCAGAGAGAGAGACAGAGCATGAGCACAGAGGGAAAGTGGGAAAGCAGGTCCCCAGATCCGGGACCTGAACGGGTCAGCCATGTGGGAGTGTCCAGCGCCCCAACCACCACGCCTCTGAAGAAAAATGGTATCCAGCTCTGTGAAAGGACTACTATAAAGCCACGGGTAAATACAGTTCGGCTTCATGTACTAAGGAAAGGGGAGAAAGAGAACTAGTTTTTACATTAACAAAGGCAGGTACATTTTAGGGTAGACACCCAAGGGAACAGTACACTGCTGCCAGAAAGAACCAAAATAATGGGGGCGTCCACACTCCAGAATACACTCAGCCTTCAGGATAGCAGGAAGATGTCAGGAAACAGTAATACGTTAGCACACGGGGGCTGGAGGATAGGGAAGGGGTGGACTTAAGAGAGCAGCATGAGGAAATTTTGGGGGTAATGCAACTGTTCTGCATCTTTTGTAATCAGAGTACTGCGCACCAAAGCCATTCTGAGGTATCTATACCCACCAGATACACAAAAGTTAGCCTGATAATCACAAGCATAGATAAGGATGAGGATCGACAGAACTCTTACCCTGCTGGTAGAAGCATCGATTCACAAAGCTACTTTAGAAAGCAACTTCTCCTTCTCTAATAAAGTTGAAACTGCGCATACCTAATGGTGCCAGACAAGAAACTCTTGCACATACATATTCTTCTAGAACCAAGTATAAGAATATTTATAGTAGAAAATACATGGAAATAGCCCATACTAGCAGGAGAATGAAATAACAGGGAATACTCAGAACAGTAAGAATGAATGAATCATAGCTATAGGCATCCATATAGATAAATCTCATGAATATAATGTTGAATAAATAAAAGCATATTGAAGCAGTGGGATCCAGTTACATAAAAGTAAAACAATCATGCGAAACTATGTTTTATTTAGAGATACATATTTACATGGTAAAATTATAAAGAAAAGCAAGGAAACAAACATTAAATTCAGGATGATGGCTCCCTCTGGGGGAGGGAAAACATAAGGAACCTCTATAGACAGGGCAGGTGGTACATTTAGTTAGTTAGTTTTTATTATGAATTCAATTTTTAATTGTCTTAAGTTTGAAAAAGGAAGTTTCATTTCAATTTGACAATGTTTTCTGAACACTGGACATCACAGCTGTTGGAAATGTAAAACTGAAAGAGCCATTGTCCCTTTTATCTTTTTTTTTTTAAGAATTATTTATCTATTGTTTTTATTCTCTTTTAATTTACTATAGGGCACATGCACTCACCAGAGACACACAGAGAGAGAAAGAGAGAGAGAGAGAGAGAGAGAGAAAGCCACCGCCAGGTCCAGGACGCAAACAGCAAACAGCAAAAGGCCATGTGGGAGTCCAGCGCCACACCACCACCAGCTGGCCCTCTTTGTATTTTTTCTTTTTAAAGCTTTTTTAAAGAATTATTTTATTTAACTTTATTATTATCATTCTTTTAATTTGACCAGAGAGAAAGAGACAGGGAGAGTGAAAGAGCAAGCTAAGTGTAAAGCACTGACGGGGAAAGGGCCTAAGGATGGACATATAATAGTACCTTGATTTTGGCGCCCAGCATCTCGGCAGCATCCTTCTCCCGCCGCAGGTCCTCCATCTTTTTCTCCTTCTCCTTCAGCAGCCTCATCTTCTCCTCTGCAACCAAGCTGTGGTCCTCTACAATAGCCCTCTTCTCTATCTCCAGTTTTTCTTGTTGTTCCCGCCAGTAATCATCCTTATCATCCCCTTCCTCCTCGCCCTCTTCTCCCTCCTCCTCCTCCTCTTCCCCACCCCCACCACTGCCACCACCTTCCCTCCGCTTCTCTCGCCTCTTCCTCCTGCCAATGGATCGTTTTTCCAGTTGGGCCTTGAGCCGAGCAATCTCTTCCTGGAATTCTCGAAGGAGGGCATCTTTAGGGTCCTCATTGACCCTTGGCTTGTTCTTAATATTTTTGGCACGGTTGGCATATCTCAGAGTGGTCAGGGTCTCTTCTACATTGTAAGAGGCAGGCCCCACGTTGGCCACCATCACAGTCTTGGCATTGCCACCGAGGGAATCTTGGAGAAGCCTGGTAAGCTTTGAGTCCCGGTATGGAATGTGAGTGCTTTTTCCATCCACCAAGGCAGAGATGACATTTCCCAAGGCTGAAAGAGACAGGTTGATCTTGGTGGCTTCCTTCAACCTTTCCCCTTGCGCACCGGTCTTGGCTTGCCGCTCACTGCCAGCCAGATCGACAAGGTTTAGTTTCCCTACACGGATATGGTTTTCACCATCGAGGCCCACCTCGCTGCATTCGATCGTGATAACGAAAATCGCATGAGAACGCGAGCTGTGCTCGTTCATGTTGGTGGCACCCACAGAACGGTTCTGGTTCCCCACGTTCATCACATGCTCTATCTCCTTTACACTCTTGGTGACAAAGGAAGACAGGTCTTTCACGTAGACCCCGGTGTCAGGCCTCTCTTTGAGCTCAAGTCTTTTGGTCTGATCCTTTGAGAGTAGATCTCGGATCTCCTCCTGGTAGATCTCTAAGTAAGAAGCCCTGACCAAGTACTGTTGATTCTGAGACCTAGAGATGTGGGTGAAGATGTGGTCGAATGAGTTGGGGATGACCCCCCTTTTCTCAGGGTCACCACGGACTCCTTCCATCGTGTAGGTTTTCCCAGTCCCAGTTTGTCCATAGGCAAAAATTGTCCCATTGAAACCTTGTAAGACAGAGTCCACGAGGGGCCGGAATGTCTCATCATAGAGCTCAAACTGCTTGGCATTCCAGTCATAAACCGCATCGAAGGTGAAGGTCTTGGGCATTTCATGGGACGTTCCTTTGGGGTTCTTCACAGATACCTGCCCCAGCTTCACGTCTACATCCACCACCTTGTCATACGAAGCCGCCTTTTCCTTCCCATTCATGGGCCGACAGCGAACCACCACCCTGACTGACTCTGAGCTTTTTAACTTGGACATGATGAATTCTGACGGGATCACTCTTGAGGGCTATGCATGTATAATGTCTCGGGATGCTAAGGCCCTAGAAAGACAAAAAAAGAAAAAAGAGAAAAAGTAAGTAAGTACAGTTGCCGTACCAGCAGTTCACACCAAGTCATGTTCACCTTGTGACCTTCTGCAGCCCTATTTAATAACCACACCACACTGTGCACTTCCTCACAGGATCTTAAGCAACATCAGTGCTAAAAATAAAAAACTCCTGTTCACCAATATTAATTAGCCTGTCCTGCCCTCAGTCAATACTTCATCTTATACCACTGACTGAGATAGCTGGGAACCTTTTAAAAGCCTGGATGATTTTATATCCTGTTGAACTGCTACAACCTGAGGAGAGCGATTTGGAACTATCTATTATACATATAAAATCTATAATGCACATACCTTTTGACCCAGTGATTATACTGCTAAGAATTTATGCTACAGATACATGTCCTATGCAAAGACATTTATATATGGGGTATTTGCTGTGGCAACATTTGTGGTATAATAGACTGCAGACAATCCCAAATCCCATCAAGAGGAGACTGATTAATATGTATTTATGCATGCACCTGGGCACACACACACACACACACACACACACACACACATATACACACACACACACACACACACACATATATAAATCCTATGTAGCTATTAAAAAGAATGTAGTGGGACCAGCAGTTAGTATACTGTCTATGTTGCTGAACTCCCATGTAGCCGACCGCGGTTCGAGTCCCAGACCCGGTGGCTTAAACTCACACCGGGCGCGTGTGCGTGCATGCCCAAGATCCCAAGAGGAGAATGGAGGAGAAGGGATTGTGGCATGGATATCCCCCCTGGGGGGTGATTTCTCGCTTTCTGTCTCTCCGTCTTTCTGACAAGCACACGCATCCTATAGCAAAAACCTCTCAAAAAAAAAGAATGTAGTAATGTAAATGTAATCTTATATCAAGATACACTGTTAAGTGAAAGAAGTAGGTGAGGAACAGTATGTATAGTAGAGTCTACATGGTATGTAAAGGGTATATAACAGCAAGAGTGAACACTAATGTAAACCATGGGCTCTGGGTGATGATGTGTCAGTGTAGGTTTGTCATTATAACAAACGTGTTACTCTGGCGAGATACACTGATAATGAGGAAGGCTACGCAAGTAGGCGGTAGGAGTTGTGTGGAAATTTTGCTATGAGTCTAAGACTCATAGCTTTTTTTTTTTTTTTTTTTTTTGAGAGGTTTTTCACTATAGGGCGCATGCGCTCGCCAGACAGACAGAGACATAGAGACAGAAAGCGAGAAATCACTCCCCAGGGGGGATGGTCACGCCGCAATCCCTTCTCCTTCATTCTCCTCTCAGGATCTTGAGCACGCACGCACACGCGCCCGGCGTGAGTTCTAAGCCACCGGGTCCGGGACGCGAACCGCGGTCAACTACGTGGGAGTCCAGCGACATAGCCATTACGCTAACTGCTGGTTCCCTAAAACTCATAGCTTTAAAAATAGTCTGTTAAAAAGTAAACAAGATAAAATAAAATAAAAATAAACATGACATGCAGAAAAGAAGAGAGATATATGCATGTTATATGCTTGATATGCATACAATATCACTAGAAAGATAGATGTAAAAGTAACAGTGGCCGCCTCAGCAGGGGAACTCGGGGCCTAAAAGACTCAGGTCTAGAGAAAGAAAACTTCATTGTATGCTCATTTGTACTGTCTGAATTTTCAAGCTTGGGCTGAGAATCATTTTCAATTCTAAAATGTTAACAAAAACAAACAAGCGCAAAATGTGTTCAAATAAATGAGGATGTGGTATAATGCATTAAATAGAAAGTACTTACTCGACCAATACATTTCATAGAATCTGAACGCAAATATAATTTTTTAAAGAAAAACAAAAAAGAGAGCACTTCATTTAGGGCTGGAAAACTCAAGGAGAAGAGAGGATTAGATGGGTCCTTTGGGAAGGAGTAGGGAGTGAGTAAGTAGACAAGGATATGTGAGGACCTCAAACTCCTGAAAACTATAGTACAGGGACTGTTCTTTTTTAAAGAGAGGTTTTTGTGGGGACCAACATGTGGCATAGTGGTTAAGGCGCTGGACACTCCCACATGGCTGACCATGGTTCAAGTCCTAGACTTGGTGGCTTGCTTTCCACTTTCTCCCTCTCTTTCTCTGTCACTCTCTGGCCAAATTAAAATAAATGAATGAATAAATAAAATTAAATAAATAACTCTTAAAAAGAGAGAGAGAGAGAGAGAGATGCTTTTGCTATAAGTCATGTGCACTCGCCAGAAAGACAGAGAAAGAAAGCAAGAAATCACCCCCCAGGGGTATGGCCATGCCGCAATCCCTTCTCCATTCTCCATTCTCCCTCCCGGGATCTTGGGCTTGGGCACACATGCACACATGCCAGGCATGACTACAAGCCACTCAGTCTGGGACTCAAACCCTGGACAACTAAGTGGGAGTCCAGCAACGTAACCATTATGCCATCTGCTGGTCCTGGATTTTTTTTAAAAAAGAATCATTTATTACTATTGTTGCTATTATTATTATTTTTTAATTTTACTACAGGGCACACATACCCACCAGAGAGAAACAGAGAGAGTGAGAAAGCAAGCTGCTAGGTCTGGGCCTCAAACCACAGATGCCATGTGGGAGTACAGTGCCCCAACCACACACGACCTGCTGACCCCACAGTACAGGGATTTTAAAAAAATAGGTAATCCATGCACTAGTTGATTCAAAAGGCCCTCTGGTGACAGGATTCTCTCCCTCACCTCTTCTCAAGTCTTCCAGTTCCCCTGCCCACAGACAAGTGATATTAGGTATTTTCCCCCCATGGGACATGTGTGGTTGCCAGAGAGAGAGAGGATGAGGGAAAGTGAGAAATCACTCCCCCCACACACAGTGGATGGCCACACCACAGTCCCTTCTCCTCTTCTCCTCTTCTCCTCTTGGGATTTTGGGTACCCATGTATACATGCCTGGCATGTTTTTCTAGCTGCAGGGTCTGGGACTCAAATCACACTGTTGGCCATGTGGGATTCAGTCATTCTCATCACCGTGCCACTGCTGGCCTGGCAATTGGCATTAGGTTTTTTCTTTCTTTTTTTTTAAGAGATTTTTTTGCTCTAGGAAATGTGTGCTCGCCAGAGAGAGAGAGAGAGAGAGAGAGAGAGAGAGAGAGAGAGAGAGAGAGAGAAAGAGAGACAGAAAGCAAGAAACTACCCCCCAGGGGGGGATGGGGGATAGCCACAACGCAATCCCTTCTCCTATATTCTCTTCTTGGGATTTTGGCCACATACGCACATCCACTTAGCATGAGGTTTGAGCTGCGGGGTGCATGGTCAACATGGGAATCCAGCGATGACCTATTACACCATCTGCTGGTCCTAGTATTAGGTTTTGTTTTTTTAATCTTTTGAAGATAGTTGATGTATCACAATATGCATTAATACATGCTACTCCTCCCTTTTTATACAAACATGTTACACACAATAAACACAATGTCCTGCATCTCACTTTTTCTCACTAGACAACTTATATTGGAGTCTCTTTCCTCAATAAGTATAGAGCTGCCTTTTTCTTTTGTTTGTTTGTTTGTTTTTCTCATAGGGCATATGCACTCGCTGGAGAGGAGAAAGAGAAAGAGAGAGAGATACAGAGAGAGGGAAAGTGACAAATTACCACACGCACATACACCCCCTGCAGGGATGGCCACGCTACAGTCCCTTCTCTTCCATTCTCCTCTTGAGATTTTGGGCACACATGCACACATGCCCAATATGATTTTCAAGCCTCCTGGTCCAGGACTCAAACCCATGTGCCCTCACTGATCTTTCATAGACAGTTCTGCTGCTAAGCACATGGAAACATAAACATGAAAAGTTACTTTTCAAATTTCTTCTGGTTGTTTCATGTACTAAAATACTGTTGCTTCGAATGAAGAATCAGAAAAGACTTTGTACTTTTCTGGACCTATTTTCTGTAAAATCTGTACAAACAGGGGTAATATTCTTTCCTTACAAATAATTACAGGACTAAGAAGTGCTTACAGAGGTGGAAGTACTTTGTAAACCCACTGTAAAGCCAGATTAACATTGCTACTGCAGGTCCAGCCCAGGCCTGCAGTCTATGGTGTACTGGGCAGCAGTGCTAGAATCCACAAGGCTGACTGGACTTGGACCCATGGGTCAGCCCGAGAGCTTGCCAGGCACTTGCATAGGTGTCCGAGATCTTAAAGAATTGGAGAGCTGGGGAAAAGGGGTCACAGTATGACAAGCCTTTGCTGAGGGTGCATCCACCCTCTCCTTCTTTCTCTCTCATGCATTAACATTTGAAAAGAAATTAATAATATGGATTTATCCAAAACCCCTGTCAAGGGGTTATTCCAGAGACTACAGGAGAGCTTTAATTTCACGCACTATGGATCACTAGAATAACATTTCTTTCTTTTTTAAGGTTTTTGCCATCGGGCACATGTGCTCACCAGAGAGAGAGAGAGAGACAGTGTGAGGGAAAGTGAGAAATCACCTCCTGGAGAAATGGTCACACTGCAATCCTCTCTCTTCTATTGTCCTCCTGGGATTTTGAGCACACACGGACACACACCTGGCACCAGTCCCAAGTCAACAGATCTTGGACTTGAACCGCTGTCAGCCATGTGGGAGTCCAGCGCTTTAACCACTATATCACCTGCTGGCCCCTAGTAACAGTTTTTATTATTTAGTTTGTAGTCATCATTAAAAAAAAAAAATAGATTAAATCAGGATACATTAGGTCATTGGGAGAGTCATGATATATTTTTCTGTTTTTCTATGCAAAAGTGCATCATGACTTTAAAGACGACCCAATGAATACCTTGTCGATGTTCATTAAGAACTCAATTCCGGGGCCAAGAGGTGGCATGGTGGTTAAGGTGCTGAACACTCCCACATGGCTAACCATGGTTTGAGTCCTGGACATGGTAGCTTGCTTTCTCACTTTGTCTCTCTTTCTGTGTCTCTCTCTGGTCAAATAAAAATAAATGAATAAATAAATAAAATTAAATAAATAATAATAATCTTTTTTAAAAATTCAATTCTGGGGCCGCAGGTGGTGTGGTGGTCAAAGACGCTGGACTTCCACATGGTTGACCGCAGTTTGAGTCTCAGACCTGGCAGCTTGTTTTCTCACTTTCCCTCTCTTTGTCTTTCTCTGTCTTTCTCTGGTCAAATTAAAAATAATAGTAGTAAAAAATAAAGTTAAATGAAATAATTCTTTAAAAAAAAAATTTCAAGCGAGACCAGCAGTTAGCGTAATGGCTATGTCGCGGGACTCCCATGTAGTCGACCGTGGTTCGCATCCTGGACCTGGTGGTTTAAAACTCACGCCGGGTGCGTGTGCATGCATGCCCAAAATCCTGAGAGGAGAATGGAGGAGAAGGGATTGCAGCATAGCCATCCCCCCGGGGGGGGGGGGGAGGTAATTTCTTGCTTTCTGTCTCTCTGTCTCTGTCTGTCTGGTGAGCGCACATGCCCTAAAAACAACAACAACAAAAACCTCTCCAAAAAAAAAAAATTATAATAATTCCAAGCCATTTCAAGAAAACTATGTAAAAGGCAGCCCTTCAAGGCCCAGTCCTAGTGGCACAGGTGAAAGGGCGCCCCATGTCATGCCGGTGCCATGTGGGAAACCTAGACTCAGATGCCAAGTCAACTGGAACATGCTGGGTGCACCCATGCACACTCGTGATCCTGGCTGGCTGGGAGGCTATGGGGGAGGATCATGGTGTCATGTTGAGGATACCCTTCTCTCCCTCTCAACAAACAAACTTAAAAAGTGGGACCAGCAGTTGGTGTAATGGCTATGTCGCTGGACTCCCACGTAGTTGACTGTGGTTCGAGTCCGACACCCGGTGGCTTAAACTCATACTGGGCACGTGTGAGTATGTGCCCAAGATCCCGAGAGGAGAATGGAGGATAAGGGATTGCGGCATGGCCATCTCCCCTGGGGGATGATTTCTCGCTTTCTATCTCTCTGCCTCTCTCTGTCTTTCTGGCGAGTGCACGTGCCATATAGCAAAAACCTCTGAAAAAAACAGCCTTTCAATTCATTTGTCACCTTCTAGATGCTACTGGAATTTTGCTTCTTTTGGCCCAACGCCCAGCAAAAAGCCAGAATCCATGTGCGTCTAAGTGGGCCTTTAACTAGAAAGCCTCTGCCCCAAACCTCTTCTTCCGGCTCAACACCTAGCAAAAAGCCAGGTAGGAAGTAACATATAATCCAATAGATGACCAGAAAGCGCCACCACAGAGGCATAAGAAATATTGGAAATCAAGAAAATCTCTCTCCCCCAAGGGGAAAGAACAGCCCTTCATCATCCTCAGACAGTACAATAGAACTCAAGGAAATGTCAGATAAAGAATTTAGGACACTCATAGTGACGAAGCTAACAGAGATGCAAGAGAAGAGAGACAACGAACTCCAGAAAATGCAGGAGAAAAGAGAAGATGAATTCTAGGAGGTGAGGACGTTCTCCCACGATCTGAAAGAGGAAATACACACCATAAAAAAAGAATCAAACAGAGCTGTTAGAGATGAAGACTGTAATACAGGAAATCAAAACCTCCCTTGAAAGTATTAAAAGTAGACTAGCTCATGCAGAAGAATCTCAGATGTAGAAGACAGAATCTCTGACCTAGAAAAATTCACCTAAAAAGACTGAGAAAATAACCCCCAAAAATGAGAATAATATACGAGTAATACTAGATACCATTAGGCTCCCAAACATCTGGATAATTGATATCCCAGGTGAAGAAACTGATCAGGGCATTGATAATCTATTCCATGAAATCCTGGAAGAAAACTTTCCAAATCTAAAGAGTCATTCAAATATCCAGATGGAAGAAATACAAAGGATCCCACATAGAATCAACCCAAGAAGATCTTCTCCAAGGCACATCATAGCCAGATTGACCAAAACCACAGACAGAGATAAGATACTAAAATTGGCAAAAGAAAAATGTCAAGTTATTTTCAAAGGATATCCCATCAGGCTAACATCGGACTTCTCATTGGAAATAATGAAAGTAAGGAATGAATGGAAAAATATAGTCAAAGTGTTAAGTGAAAAACAATTTCAACCAAAAATACTATGTCTAACATGATTATCCTTCACATGGAAAAAAAAGATAAAAACATTCTCAAATAAACAAAACCTAAAAGAATTTACCAATACCAGACCAGCCCTTTGAGAAGTTCTGAAGAGAGTGCTATATACCAGGAAAACTAAGACAAATAAGAGAACAAAAAATGACCAAGGAAAAAGGCCAACTTAATGATAGGGACAAGTTCTGAAATATCAATAATAATATTGAATGTTAATGGAAAAGTCAGACCACAATAACACTGCAATTCAACAAAAGAGAGATTATATGAGACTGAACTGCTGCAAGAGAATGCTATGACTTTTTTTCTAAAACATTACTGATTTTCTTCTATGCTTTGTCTTCCAGATTTAAGAATTTTTGCTTTCTTTTGAGTTGTTGAGTTCAGCAATTTGTTAAAAAAAAAAAAAAAAAGGATTTTTTTAATTGAAACATAAACTTTTCTCCCTTCCTGACCCTTTGCAACTGGAAAATATTTGTGAGCATTCTTATTTTGTGGCAGAATGGTTATGTGCATAAGTTCAATAATACAATAGTATCTGTTGCCTTGCATCAGAAATTGAATTCTTATGGGGCTTTGTGCAAATAACAGACCAAATTGAGATTAACCTAATTTTTTTTTTTTTTTTTTGCAAATAAGTTAGTTTATACCTCTCTTTAGTAAAAGGGGGAATAGAAAGAGAAAAAAAATGTTTCAAAAGAAAATTATAGTGCACTCTCCATATTTTAAAATCTTTTGTGAATCAATAAAATGTGAAAAAAAAAAAGTTTAGTATGGAAGAGAGGGAGGGGGAAGGGGAAGGAAAAAATGGGTAAAAGTATGCTTTTGACAAAAAGTGAGAAGCTATTTGCTGATGATAATGTATATAGTAATATCCTTGTCTTGACTGACACGCATGGCATTTGTGTTGGAAAAAGAAATGTATACTGTAAAGACATATGATAAAATGTAAAACAAAAATAAATTAAAAAAAAAAAGGTGTCACTTTTTCATTTCAAGGGAAATGGTCACTGAACTACAGCCTGTCTCTCCCTCCATCTTGGTAGAGACCTGCCAAAGCTGGTCTAGGTATGAAGCGAAAGCCCCAGCCCCTGAGCTCCGCTGGGGAAGCCTCTGCTGCAGGGCATGGGATGACTAGACAAGACCCTAGACTGGAAAGAATAAGAGAAATGCAAGGCAGGGCAGCGAGAAAGGTCAGTGGAGAGGACTGACTTGCACATCACGCACTCCTCAGGAGGCAGTCACTCAATTTTTACCTATCAAAACAAATGACCCACACCTGAGAGAGGAAGCGTGAGGGAGAGCCAGCGGGCCGACATGGAGGTTCAGCTGCTTTATTATAGCTGCATATATTTTTTGAGCTCTTCGAAATGATAAAAACACAAGAATGATGATGACCCACATTAATCTTACAAAAATCTTTAAACAGGAAGGAATTCCCAAAGCATGAGTCCCCTTAATTAGATCTCCTTGACTCTGAACACGGGACACCATTTCTTTTCTGAATTCACCTCGCTAGACTGAACTAGTCATGTATTATTGATATATTATTTCAGGAAGATGGACTAATTTAATTTCCTGCCACCAAGGCTTCAAATCTTGTTCTGGGTCCTTCTCAAAGGAGAAGGTTTTCTTGGAAGGATGCCTTGATACTCTGCTTTACTTTATTACCTTCCTTATGCTGCCAG
The DNA here is from genome assembly GCA_026018925.1 of Tupaia tana. Taxonomy (NCBI): domain Eukaryota; kingdom Metazoa; phylum Chordata; class Mammalia; order Scandentia; family Tupaiidae; genus Tupaia; species Tupaia tana. The sequence goes on from JAKSZU010000015.1 coordinate 31,917,734, forward strand.
TGGGTCTAATTACAGAGTGATAAATCTTTAAATGAACTCGCAGCGTTGCCAGGAGAGAAGGAAGCGCGGGTCAGCTCCACCCTGGATACCTTTTCTGCTAGAACTTGCCATTCAATGTAACACCCACTGTCTGCACAGCTATTACACATGAAAAATTGAGGACTTCCTCACTCATCTCTTCTGTCAGCTGAGGAAATCAGCTCCACATTTCTTAAGGCAGTCACACTTTTCCAGATCGTTCTTCCTCTTCACATTTGGATTCACGCATCCTCATCTTTTCCAGTTGCCACAGAGTATCAAAATCTAGAACTACTAGGTCCTCGGGTAAGTCATGACACATTTTTGCATAGAAGAACAGAAAAATACATCACTACTTTCCCGATGATCTATTAGGTGTGAATTAGATACTCAGTAACTACTGGCTTCCTACAGAGATTTTCTAGGACAGTGGTCATAAACTGGTCATATACTACCTGAAACACCACCTGGTGTTTATTTGTTTGTCTGTTTGTTTTATAGGTTTTTGTCTTAGGGCACGTGTGCGCTCAAGAGAGGGGGGAAGCGGAGAAGGGAAAAAGCAGGACAGAGATTGGGGGTGGGGGTAGGAGACACAGAGACAGAGAGCAGAAAAGTGAGAAATCACCCCCCAAGGGGGATGGCCATGCTGCAATTCCTTTTCCTCCATTCTCCTCCTGGGACCTTGGGCATGCACACATGTACACACACACATGCCCAGCATGAGTTTGAATCCACTGGGTCAGGACTTGAACCGTGGTTACCCATGTGGGAGTCCAGTGACATAACCACTACATCATCTGCTGGTCCCATCCACCTGGTGTTTAAAATAACAAAATCCTCAGCAAACCCACTTTATAGAGTGTGTGTATACATATATGTATATATATATACACATATGTGTGTGTGTGTGTGTGTGTGTGTACATGCATGAAAGAGATTTTTGTTATAGGGCACATGTGCTTGCCAGAGAGACAAAGAGAGATAGAAAGTGAGAAATAGCCCAGCCCCCACCCAAGGGGGGACGGCCACGCTGCAACCCCTTCTCCATTCTCCTCTTAGGATTTTGGGCACACACACACACATATCCAAATCACAGTCAACTACTTGGGAGTCCAGCAACGTAACCATTATGCCATCTGCTGGTCCCCACTTCTATAATATATGTATGTCCTGATAAAAACCTTCATACATGTATACAAGGCTACATAGATGAGAGTGTTTCCTACAGCCTTGTTACAACAGAAAAACTCGAAACAATCTAAACATCCATTTATATGAGAACTGAAAAATAAAATAGGGTGTATTTCTATTATATACATATTATTCAGCAACTAAAAGAAATATTAGAGCAGTGGTCAGCAAACTATAGCCCACAATCCAAATCTGGCCAAAAGTGTGGTATTTTTATTTGTTTGTTTGTTTTAGACATTTTTGCTATAGGAGCTTGCAGGAGAGATAGAGAGAGACAGAGAGACAGAAAGTGAGAAATCACTCCCTGAGGGGATGGCCACAATGTAATCCCTTCTCCATTTTCTTCTTGGGATTTTGGGCACACATGCACATGCACCCAGCATGAGTTTCAAGCCACCAGGTCCAGGACTCACACCACAGTCAGCCACAGCCACATGTGAGTCTGGTACCTTAATCACCACGCCACCTGCTGGACCCCACAGTACGAGTGAGTGTGTGAGTGTGTGTGTGTGTGTGTGTGTGTGTGTAAGAGTTATTTATTTATTTAATTCAATTTGTGATTGTTATTTATTTTTAATTTGACCAGACAGAGACAGAGAGAAAGGGAAAGTGCGAAAGCAAGCTACCAGGTCCAGGACTTGAACCACAGTTGGCCATGTGGGAATCCAGCACCTTTAACCACTACGCCACCTGCTGGCCCCTCCACAGTATGGTTATATAAATAAAGTTCTATTTGAACATAGGCATATTTCTTAGTTTACATATTATCTACTGCTACATTAACTACAGAGCTGAGTAGAGTTGAGTAGCTTCAAGAGAGACAGTATGACCCACAAAACCTAAAATACTTACTACCTGGCCTTTTGCAGAAAATGTTTTGCCAACTCCTGAATTATATATTACTATACATTAAACAGGCTGCGTGAAAATGCAAGCTACAGAGTGACAATTTAGATTAGAAACTTAAAAAACAATATGGTGCTCATGAATTTGCATTTATGCATATATAAGCATAAAAAAGATAGAAAGATAAATAATTTATAATAGTGGCAACCTAAATTGGATAGTATAAAAAATGGGACTAGAGATGGCAAAGATAATTGAAATTTATCTGTAATAATTTATCATTTCTCTTTTTTTTTAAAAGAAATATTTTATTTAACTTTATTTATTTTAATTTGACCACAGAGGGATAGAGAGAGAGAGAGAGAGAGAAAGGGAGAAAGCAAGCTGCCAGGTCCGGGACTCAAACCATGGTTAGCCATATGGGAGTCTAGCACCTTTAACCACCATGCCACCTGCCAGCCCCTCATTTCTCTTTTAAAAAATGAATTTATTTACTTCTTTTCCTTTTTCATTATTTTTTTTTAGATTTCTGCCATAAGGCATATGCACTCACCTGAGAGAGACAGACAGAGAAGAAAAGTAAGAAATCAGCCCCTACGGAGAAGGCCATGCCACAACCCTTCTCCTCCGTTTTCCTCAGGATTGTGAGAGTGCACACATATGCAACCAGTGTGTTTTTAAGAATTGAACTTAGTTGACGTCTTAACCACCAAGTCATCTGCTTGCCCTTTCTTTTCCTTGCTTAAAAAGACAAAAATAGTTACTTACAGTCCAGTCAGTGGCATGGTAGTTAAGGCAGCTAGATCCCACATGGCCAACTGCATAGAGTCCCAGACCTGGTAGCTTCAAAAAAGGCACGTGTTAGGTGCATGCCAAAAATCCCAAGAGAAGAATGGAGGAGAAGGGATTGTGGCATAGCCATCCCCGCTGGGGGGATGTTTTCTGTCCCCACCTCCATCCACATGGGTACATGTACCCTTGGCAAATTGAAAAAAATAAATAAATAAATAAGGAAAAATAAGGCTTTGAAGCACTTAAGAAAAAAGTTAAAACTAGGGACCAGCAGTTAGCGTAATGGCTTTGTCACTGGACTCCCATGTGGTCGACCGTGGTTCGAGTCCCAGGCCTGGTGGCTTGAACTCGTGTGTGCATGCATGCCCAAGATCCTGAGAGGAGAATGGAGGAGAAGGGATTGCAGCGTGGCCATCCCTCCTGGGGGGTGATTTCTCGCTTTCTGTCTCTCTGTCTCTCTCTGTCTTTCTGGTGAGCGCACGTGTCCTATAGCAAAAACCTCTCCAAAAAAAAGAAAAAAAAAAAGTTAAAACTATCAATTCTGGCTAGTCCCTACAAAGTTCTCTGAATTTTTCTTTTTTTTTTTTTTTTTGGAGAGGTTTTCGCTATAGGGCGCGTGCGCTTGCCAGACAAACAGAGAGAGACATAGAGACAGAAAGCGAGAAATCACCCCCCAGGGGGGATGGTCACGCCGCAATCCCTTCTCCTCCATTCTCCTCTCGGGATCTTGGGCACGCACGCACACGCGCCCGGCGTGAGTTTAAGCCACCGGGTCCGGGACTCAAACCATGGTCGACTACGTGGGAGTCCAGCGACATAGCCATTATGCTAACTGCTGGTTCCCAATTTTTCTTAATTTTAAAAAACAACTATAACCAATTTTACATTTTTAAAAAATTTGTTTTTCTGCTCTCTGGAAGAATGGGAACATCTCACAACTGACCTGAGCCTCAGATGGCAGTAAAGGGAGCTAAACAACAAAGCTCCTCTGATGGCCTGGGTCACCCACCCTCCCAGACTCCTCTCCCTCCTGTTTCCCAGCATGCTCTACTCATTTATACTTCCTGCCAGGCCCTGTGTACATCTCTGCCTATGACCAAATCCATGTATATATGATCTGATTAAGAAGGCCTGCCATGCTAGTCCATCCTTTTCAATGCTATTTCTAAGACTCTTCAATGACACAGTGAAAGCTTATCATGAATGAGAAAGCAGTTTACAAAGCTGAACGATTGCATGCAATAATAATTATATAAAGGTAAGACACATATCAAAACATCAATAGTAGTCCACTTTTGGTGATGGGAGTATAGGTGATTTCCTCTGTTCTTTCAACACTTCCGTATTTTCCACATTACCTTTAATAAGCATGTGGGCCTTCAAGTGGGGAAAAATAAAGGTCTGGCAATTCCCTGGGAAGGGCCCTGTGAGGAGGAGTGATCTTCAGGCACACAGAGCGCATGCTAATGTGTCTCTAATCAATGCATTCCAACACAGCGTCCTGTACGAGCAGGCCAGGCAACCACCTGCCGACCACCTGGTCTAGAGTTCATGGACTCACCATATCTGAAATGCAGCCTGAGCTACAGAACACATGAGCCATCAAAAAAGGACTGCAACACATGAGCAAGAAGATAAAAGCGACTCCCTATGAAGCAGCGTAAAACAATTCCCTGTGTAGGCTTCTCTCAAGGGGATCAGCTGTTTTGACTGTATCCACCACATCACCATCAACCTACTCTCTCATAACCATTTCTAATTGCTTTTTTTTTTTTTTGAGAGGTTTTTGCCATAGGGCACGTGCGCTCGCCAGAGAGACAGAGAGAGACAGAGAGATAGAAAGCGAGAAATCACCCCCCGGGGGGATGGCCACGCCGCAATCCCTTCTCCTCCATTCTCCTCTTGGGATCTTGGGCACGCATGCACACGCGCCCGGCGTGAGTTCTAAGCCACCGGGTCCGGGACGCAAACCGCGGTCGACTACGTGGGAGTCCAGCGACATAGCCATTACGCTAACTGCTGGTCCCTAATTGCTTTTGAAGGATCAGGACTCCTTGTTTGCAATCCCTGAACCATGCCAAGAGAGCGAACCAAGTCTAGGTCTTTGGTTGATGAGCAGTTATCACAATGGGAGTTATCCACTTTATGAAACAAGATTATCCGTCTCCAGTTGAAAAATACCACTACAGACCTCAAGAATTTTTTAAAAGGACATGGAGGAAACAGTTCTGTATTTGCTTATATGTGCATAAGATATATCTGGAGGGATATGCAAGAGTCAGATAACAAAAATGGGGACCAGCAGGTGGCCTGGTGGTTAAGGCGCTAGACGTTCTTACATGGCCACCCGCGATTCGAGTCCTGGACCTGGTAGCTTGCTTCCTCACTTTGTCTCTCTCTCTCTCTCTCTCTCTCTCTGTCTGTCTCTCTCTGATCAAATTAAAATAAATGAATGAATAAATAAAATTAAATAAATAATTCTTTTTTATTTTTAATGGTTCCATGGGGTCAGCAGGTGGCGTGGTGGATAAAAGCGCTGGATTCCCACGTAGCCATCGTGGTTAGAGTCCTGGATCTGGCAGCTTGCTTTCTCGCTTTCCCTTTCTCTCCTTCCCTGTCTGGTCAAGTTTAAAAAAATAATAATAACAAATGGAATTAAACAATTAAATAATTCCTTTTTTTAAAAGAATTATTTAATTATTTATTTATTTATTCACTCATTTATTTTAATTTGATCAGAGAAAGAGACAGAGAGAGAAAGTGAGACAGCAAGCCACCAGGTCCAGGACTGGAACCGTGGTCGGCCATGTGGGTGTGTCCAACACCTTAACCACCACACAACCTACAGGTCCCACAATTAAATAATTCTTAAAAAAAAAAAAAAAAAAAAAAGATTGCAAGATAGTAACATTGGTTTTCTACGGGAACTGAGCAACTTTTCATTACATACTCTTTTATCTCTCTTCCGTTTTGAATCATGTGATCATATTACCTAGTCAACAAATAAAATAAAAGGAAAAAAAAGAGATGGAAAGGTTTCTTGAAATTAAGTAAACTAATACCCAGTTCTTAAAATTTAATTTTCCCATTTTATCTATCCATTTTTTCTTAAGGTAATAAAAATGTTTTCACTGATGAATGAGATGCCACAGAAGTAAAACTACTTGGCCCAAATTTATGGTGAAACTTCATAAAAGAGCTTCTATGAGGTCCCTGGCAATAAAAATTTTTAAAGAAAGACTTTTGCTATAGAACACATGGGCTCGTCAGAGAGAGAGAGACAGAGACAGAAAACAAGAAATCATCCCCTAGGAGGGATGGTCACACCGCAAATCTTTCTCCTCCATTCTCCTCTTGTGATGTTAAGCACACACGCACATGCGCCGGCCGGCCGTGAGTTTTAAGACACTGGCTCTGGGTCTTGAATTGCAGTTGACTACATGGGAGTCCAGTAACATTACCATTAAGCCATCTGCTGGTCCCAGAATTTTAAACTTTCTAATATCAATGTAGCAAATCAAGAAGTCTTTGCTCTAAAAGCATTCAGATCAAAGATGTCAAAATAACAGACTAGTAAAATACACTGTTGATAAATACAAGGGCATCTTTTGTGTAAGGTTGTGAGAACTATCTAAAGATTCAAAATGACCCTAACAGTACACAAACGAGTCATAGCATCTCAAATTGGCACAACTTATTTGAGGACAGTTGAGCGATCAATAATGAACTCTAAATGTAAATACTACTTTGAAACAGCAATTCCGTTTTTTGGAATTACTTTAAGGACATAATTGAATAACTCAATACATAAGCAAAGAAGTCTGTACAAGTTTATGTTTATCACAGCACCATCTGTGATTACTTAAATACTCACCAGTAAGGGACTGGTTAGGTTATAACACATCTATACAATGGGGAACTATGAAGTCATTGAGAATGGCAAATAGGGACCAGCAGTTAGCGTAATGGCTATGTCACTGGACTCCCATGTAGTCAACCGCCGTTTGAGTCCTGGACCCAGTGGCTTAAACTCACACCGGGCGCGTGTGCGTGTGTGCCCAAGATCCTGAGAGGAGAATGGAGGAGAAGGGATTGCGGCGTGGCCATCCCCCCTGGGGGGGGTGATTTCTCACTTTCTGTCTCTCTGTCTCTGTCTGTCTGGCGAGCACACGCGCCCTATAGCAAAAACCTCCCCAAAAAAAGAAAAAAAAAAAAAAAAAAGAATGACAAATAAATCTCCAGGTGTTTAGATGTAGGAAGATGTTCATGAGTGACTGGTGAGTGAAAAAAGCTGGCTACCTGAGCCAGTAGGTGGTGGTGTGGCTAAGGGGCTGGACTCCCGGGTCAAACATGATTCAAGTCCTGGATCCAGTGGTTTGAAACTCAGGCCAAGTACATGTGTGCATGTGTAACCAAAATACCAAGAGGAGAATGGAAGAGAAGGGACTTGGCATGGCCATCCTCCCTGGGCTGTGATCTCTGTATCTCTTTCTGTCTCTCTCTCTGGTGAACACATATACCCTATAGCAAAAACTAAAAAAAATTTTTTTAAATAAAAAGAGAGTAGTAAATAAGAATTACATGCCATTTATGTGTGTACATGTATGTGAGCAGAGAAAAATCTGGGGACACAATATGAAGTCACCGTTAAAAGCATGAGCTTTGGGAACCAGCAGTTAGCTTAATGGCTATGTCGCTGGACTCCCACGTAGTTGACCGGGGTTCGCGTCCCGGACCGAGTGGCTTAAAACTCATGCTGGGCGCGTGTGCATGCGTGCCCAAGATCCCGAGGGGAGAGTGGAGGAGAAGGGATTGCGGCGTGACCATCCATCCCCCCTGGGGGGGTGATTTCTCACTTTCTGTCTCTATGTCTCTCTCTGTCTGGCGAGCGCACGCGCCCTATAGCAAAAACCTGTAAAAAAAAAAAAAAAAAAGCATGAGCTTTAGTGCACAACAGCTCTATATTTGAATTTCCTTTTCTTTTCTATGATAGAGAGTATGTTTCATAGGGGGATTAATTTGCTCAAACTGTATACATGTATGTATATCAATAAATGTTCCAATTAAAACAATTCAAGTTGTATAAGAGTATGCCAGCGGGTCTTCAAAAATCTCATGAAAAATGAAATTAAAAAAAAAAAAATATATATATATATATATACACACACACACACACACACACACACAGATATATATATAATTCAAGTGGAAGTATACTCTATAGCATTCTAAATCTTTATACTGAGTTGTCAGAAAAGTCATGATGCAGGCCGGCAAATGGCATGGTGGTTAGGCCCCTGGACTCCCACATGGCCGACACACTTCGAGTCCTGGACCTGGAGGCTTGCTTTCTCACTTTCCCATCCCCCTCTCTATCTCTCTCTGGTCAACCTAAAATAATAATAATAAATAAATAAAGTTAAACAGATAATTCTTTAAAAAGTCATGACACATTTTTGAATAGAAAAACAGAAAATACATCATGACTTTTCTGATCCAACAGACTTTACAGAATCTTCTATTTTATTTTTAGAGGTTTTTGCCTTAGGGTGCGTGCATTCACCAGAGAGAAAGACAGAGTGAAAAGGAAAGTAAGAAATCACCCCTAAGAGGGGAACGACCATGCTGCAATCCTTTCTTGTCCGTCCTCTGTTCTCTTAGAATCTTGGGCATGCACATACGCAGCCAGCATAAATTTCAAGCTACTAGGTCTGGGACTCAAACTGCAGTTGGCCATGTGGGAGTCGGGTAACATAACTGCTACGCCATCTGCTGGCCCCATTCCCCTTCCTCTTTTAAATACCTGCCTAAATGCCATGGTATGGTCATCCTGTAATGTATGTGATCGGTCCCTTACACAGAATGAATGTTTCTGGGTATTTGCTCCTGCAAACAATGCTGCAGGGACTCTCCTATAATGCATACACCTTTGGTACAGGTTTGAGTAATTGGTAGGATCCACTCCTAGAGGTGAAAATGCTTGGGGGAGGGGACGGCAGGTGGTGTGGTGGTTAAAGGTGCTGGCTTCCCACATGGCCAACTGCGGTTCAAGTCCCAGACCTGGAAGCTTGCTTTCGCCCTTTCCCTTTTTCTCATCAAATTAAAGAGAAAGAAAGGAAGGAAGGAAGGAAGGAAGGAAGGAAGGAAGGAAATGAAATTAAATAAATAAATCATTCTTAAAAAGAAAAAGAAAATGTCATTCAGGTTCCTTTCTGATGGAAGGCATCATCTTGCCCCTTCCCTGGTCTGTACCACTGATCCTGCCACCAACTGTACCCACTCCATGCAACCCTGACATTCAGAGCATGCTCTGAGTGAGCACCAAGGTATGAGGCTGCACAAACCTTCCAGTCAGGGACTTTCATTCCATGTACTAATGCAGAAAAGAAATGAAGGTGTTTCCCTGCTAAAAATTCACACCCTGACTTGTAAGATTTAACCACATGTAACATGTGGCCACAGTTTGGGGCTTTTTTTAGATTTTGATTCAAACAAAAAAAATTTTTTTTGAGAGGTTTTTGCTATAGGGAGCATGCACTTGCCAGAAAGACAGAGACAGAGAGAGACAGAAAGTGAGAAATCACCCCCAGGGGGGATGGCCATGCCGCAATCCCTTCTCCTCCATTCTCCTCTTGGGATCTTAGGCACACATGCACACACGCCTGGCATGAGTTTAAGCCACTGGGTCCAGGACTCAAACCGCGATCGACTACATGGGAGTCCAGCGACGTAGTCATTATGCCAGCTGCTGGTCCCCCAAACAAAATTTTTGTTAAAAAATGTACAGGACAGCCAAGGAAATTTGAATATTGGATATGAAATGATGTTAAGGAAGTATTATTACTTTTTAGGCGTGAAAATGGTTTGACTTTTAAGGGAAGGTGCTTTTCTTTCAGAGACAAATAAAAATATTTTCAAATAAAGTAATATGCTATCTGGGATCTGTTTCGAAATAATGAAGGGCAGGGTGGATGGGAGAGTACAGGTAAAACAAGACTGTCATGTCCTAGTAGCTACCGAAGCTGGGTCATGGGTTCATGATTCATCATTTGATGTATGCCTGAGGTTTTCTGAAACTGGGCAGGGAGGAGGATGGACCCTCTGACTAATAACTGTTCATCAAATCTTTTAAAAATTATGGTTAAGGTGCTGGATTCAGACATGGTCAACCATGGTTCAAGTCCCAGGCTCGGCAGCTTGAAAATCATAACAAAAAAATAGATAAATAAAAGTTCTTTTAAAATAACAATAAAATGGAACCAGCAGTTAGTGTAATGGCTCTGTCGCTGGACTCCCATGTAGTCAACGGCGGTTCAAGTCCTGGACCCAGTAACTTAAACTCACGCTGGACACGTGTGCGTGCATGCCCATGATCCCAAGAGGAGAATGGAGAAGGGGTTGTGGCATGGCCATCCCCCTGGGGGGTGATTTCTTGCTTTCTGTCTCTCTGGCGAGCACACGCACCCTATAGCAAAAACCTCTCCAAAAGTAATTAATTAATTAATTAATTAAAATTAAAATTATGGTTAAAAAAGCTCCACATAACACTTATCCTCTTTATTTATTTATTTATTTTTTTGGAGAGGTTTTTGCTTTAGGGCGCATGCACTCGCCAGAAAGACAGAGTGAGACAGAGAGACAGAAAGTGAGAAATCACCCCCCAGGGGTGATGGCCACAGTGCAATCCCTTCTCCTCCGTTCTCCTCTTGGGATCTTGGGCACGCACACACACGCGTCCGACGTGAGTTTAAGCCACCAGGTTCAGAACTAGAACCACAGTCGACTACATGGGAGTCCAATGACATAGCTATTACGCCAACTGCTGGTCCCAACATTTATCCTCTTAACATTTTAAGTGTACAGTTCAGTAGTGTTAACTACATTTACATTGTTGTAAAATAGATCTCTAGAACTTCATCTTGTAAAACCTGAAGCTTTATACCCATTGAACAACTTTCCATGTTCCCCTCCCCTCTACCCCTGATAACCCTGTTTCCATGACTCTGACTGCTTTAGACACCCCACATATTTGGACTCCTCTGGTATTTCTGTGTCTGGCTTATTTCACTTAGCACATGTCCTTAAGGTTTGTCCCTGTTGCAGCATGTGACAGAATTTCTTTTGTAAAAGGTTGATCCTCTGTGCGTCAATACCACATTTTCTCTCTCCATTTATGTCGGTCGACATTTGGGTTGCTGCCACCTCTCAGCTAGGTAGGTGATGCTGCAGTGAACATGGGTGTGCTCAGTGGCTTTTCACTGTAATCAAATTGCCAGTGGGCTGTCTAGAGAGCCAGGGCTAAACCAGTATTGAAGAGAGGGAGGTGGCCCGCATAGAAGAAAGGAGACTCATACTTTCAACTGGATTGAAACCCAGTTCTACCATTCCCTGCTGAGACTCCACGCGAGGTCCTTCGCCCCTTTGGGCCCATTTCCTGGTCGGTAAAATAGGAAATACCACTCTACCCAGCTCTGTGGGACTGTGCAACGAGTAGATGAGGACAAGCAGAAAGTGTCTGGGCCACAGAAGGTGCCTTCTGCCCTGACCCAAATTATAGGAGAAAAAATCCTGAGACTCGGACAGAGAAAGAGCATGGCACGCCGAGTTAATAAGTGGCAAAACCAGCAGACACCAGGCCTATCTGACTCCAAAGTCCAGGGCCTTTTTTCCATGTTAGCATGTCCTCAATGTCAATGATCCAACCGTCCTGTCACAATCTTTGCCAGATCCATGCACTACCAGTACTAACGATTTAAGTTTTTTCTTTAAATCTACTTTGTTTTAACACAAATTTATTTAAGAAACTATACAGCCTGCCATGAATGAAAAATCAGTACCATTTGTCATAATAGAAGGCAACTATAAAAATGAATAAAAGGGCACCCATGGGGCTGGCAGGTGGCGTGGTGGTTAAAGGTGCTGGACTCCCACATAGCTGACCGCGGTTCGGGTCCTGGACCTGGTAGCTTGCTTTCTCTCTCTCTCTGATCAAAAAACTAGAAAATAGTAATAATAATAAACAAAGTTTTAAAAAATTCTTAAAAAAAATAAATAAAAGGGCACCCAGCAATGTTATTAAATTCTAACTAGGCCCAGCCCGGTGGCACACTCAGTAGTCTACTAAACTAAACTGCCAGGAGCCACATGGTCTCTGAGTCCAGGACTCAAACCACATAGTCGGCCCTGTGAAATCCAGCTGCCTTAACCCCATGCCACCAGCCAGCCCGGATATATTTTTTTAAATTCTCCTCCAAAAGTTTATCAAGGCCAGACAATGGTATAGCAGTAAAAACAAATTACTCTATGAGGCAATGCCCTATGGGAGGGTTCTCAATTCAAATCCAGAGCCCTCCTTGAGTACGCCAATACGTACTTGCCCATAATCTGGGGATGAATGAAGACTTTGGGTAGATCATGGGGTCAGGACTCTTAAAGGGTCTCTCTCTCTCTCACTCATGGTAGAGATAAATAAATAAACGTAATTTCCCCCCCCAAACTCTACCAGAACTGTTGTGAGATAGTTCTTCCACGAGAAAGAGAGACAAAGAGACAGGTACGGTTTGAGGTTTGAGTCCTAGATCTGTTGGCTTGCTTTCTCATTCTGTCTCGTGCATGTGCCCTATAGTAAATTAAAATAATAATAAATTAAATTAATAATTCTTTTTTTAAAATAACAAAGGTGAACACAAAGATAATCATGAAGATGTCCTCTGTAGCATTATGTATAACATTTTTAAATTTCTATTTATTTTTAAGAGAGATTTTTGCTAAAGGGTGTATGTACTCGCCAGAGAGACACAAGTGGGAAATCACCCCCCAGGGGGATGGCAACACTGCAATCCCTTTTCCTCCATCCTCTTCTCAGAATTCTGGGAATGCACTCATATGCACCTGGTGTGAGTTTTAAGCCGCCAGGTCTGAGACTCCAACTGCAGTCCACTACAGGAGTCCAGTGACGTACCATTTCGCCATCTGCTGGTGCCTTTGTAACATTTAATCATTGAAAACAGCCTACTGAACAACACTGGGGGAAACAGGTACAAACTGTCTATCTGTGACATAAAATATATTTAGAAATATTTTCATATGGACAATAAAACGTTAACAATGATTTTTTTTTTAAGAGAGATTTTTGCGATAGGATGCATTCATTTGCCGAGACACAGAAAGAGAGCAATCAACCCTCCAATGGGGGGATGGCCATGCTGCAATCCCTTTTCTTCTCCTCTCCTCTCCTGTTGGGATTTTGGGCATGCAGACACGAACCCAGCCTGAATTTAAAAAAATTTTTTTTCAAGAATTATTAACTTTATTTATTTATTTTAAATTTGACCAGAGAGGGACAGAGAGAGAAAGCCACCAGGTCTGGGACTCAAACCACAGTCAGCCATGTGGGAGTCCAGTGCCCTTAACCACCATACCACCTGCTGGTCCCCCAGCGTGAATTTTTGTTTTTTAGAGGTTTTTGCTATAGGGTGCGTGCGCTCATGAGAAAGAGAGAGACAGAGAAACAGAAAGCTAACTGCTGGTTCCGCTCCCCAGCGTGAATTTTAAGCCACTGGGTCCAGGACTCGAATCAAGGTGAACTACCTGGGAATCCAGTGATGGAACAATTACACCATCTGCTGGTCCCAACAGTGGTTAATTCTAGTGGTGGTACTCAAGGTGAATCTTATTTCATTTCATCTTTTCAGGATTTTTCCACAATGGAAAATTCTTAGTTTTATAATCAGGAAAAAAGAAAAGAAAGAAAAAAGACTGACAACCAAAGAACTAAAGACAGGAAAACACTGGTTATATTTCCTAGGGTAGAATCTAACTCATTGTTGCAGATCTTGCAAAACCAGTAACTATTTCCACCAAGGACTGTCTTTCTGCGGTTATCTGAAGTAACTTGAGCTGACATTCTTCTTACCTGGATGGAATCTTTTATGATTTACCAGCTAGATTTTTTGCTTAGGTTCTTGAAATATGTTGTATAGTAATGATTGCTGCAATCCACTAAGTGCTGAGGACTGTACCACAAGCTTTTGGTTTCTGTTTAATGTATGACACACAAAAGCCCAAGGAAGCCCTTGCTGAAGCCATTGGTGGTGACATGAAGGACGCCGGGATGGGTGTGTGTTTTAAGTCCCAAGCTCCTGCTAATCTATAACGATCTGTATTTTGCTTGGACTCACTTCCATTTATATACATTCAAGTATGAGAAGATGCAAGTGCTGCGAATATCTTGCCAAAAATTTTTAAAATAAAACCACACCCCCACCATTATCACTGGTTCACTCTCTAATGCAAATTGTGATTTAAATAAATCAGCATACTAAAGATAGATTTGCCTATGTGTGAAGAGCTCAATGTCCCCAATGAGTGTGACAAAGTGAAGCGACACAATGTGTCACCAGGATTACGCGAGCCTTAAACACAAAGGTCCCAATCTGCAGTGCAGATGTGTGATGCTAAGACGAGCTGATTGTAGTGCTTCTGACTGCCAAGAAATCCATTCTAAAAGCCCCACCCAGGTCTCCAGGAAGCCCAGAGTGAAGTCACCAAGGAAAAAGTATCACCCAACTCAAAGCTCAATCTTTTGGCCAGGGCTAGAAGGGCTTTCAGAAGGGCTGTTTTGTGTGTTTGTTTTGCATATAAAGTATATATACACAAGATGGGGGAGGGTCCTTTTTTTTTTTTTTTTGGAGGTTTTCTTTTTTTTGCTATAGGGCACGTGTGCTCGCCAGGGAAAGACAGAGAGACAAAGAGAGAAATCACCTCCCAGGGGGATGGCCACGCTGTAATCCCTTCTCCTCCATTCTCCTCTCGGGATCTTGGGCACGCACGCACACACACCTGGCGTGAGTTTAAGCCACCGGGTCTGGGACTCGAACCGCGGTCGACTACATGGGAGACCAGTGACATAGCCATTATGCCATCTGCTGGTCCCAGGGAGGGTCTTTTTAAAGTTTATGGAATTGGGACCAGCAGTTGGCATAATGGCTATGTTATGAAAAAACTATGCGTGGATTTCAAAAAGATATTTTTTACACCAAAATAAACTCTTACTTTAATTCCATTTTTCCATGAATTTTCTGAAGTCCCTCTGTGGATGGATGGATAGACAGACAGACAGACAGACAGAGAGTCAGAGAAAGATAAGGAGACACTGAGGTCCAGAGAGGTTGAGTTACATGCCCCAGGACACACAGCAAGTCACAGAATGGCTATTAGAATCCTGTTTCCGGGAACCAGCAGTTAGCGTAATGGCTATGTCGCTGGACTCCCACGTAGTCGACCGCAGTTCGCGTCGCGGAACCGGTGGCTTAAAACTCACGCCGGGTGCGTGTGCGTGCGTGCCCAAGATCCCGAGAGGAGAATGGAAGAGAAGGGATTGCAGCGTGACCATCCCCTCTGGGGGTTGATTTCTCGCTTTCTGTCTCTATGTCTCTCTCTGTCTGTCTGGCGAGCGCACGCTCCCTATAGCAAAAAAAAAAAAAAAAAGAATCCTGTTTCCACCCAGGACCCATTGCCTTTTTTTCTTCCCCCCAGTTTTGCCACAGGGTGTGTGCACTAACCAAAGGAGAGAGATTGAGAGCAAGGAAAAGAGAGAAAAAGTGAGAAATCACCCCCAGGGGGGCTGGCCATAATCCTTTCTCCTCCACTCTTGTCGGGATTTTGGGCACACATGGCTGCAAGCCTGGCACGTTTTTCAAGCCATCAGGTCCAGGACTTGAACCATGCAGCTGACCATGTGGGATCCAGCACCTTAACCATCACACCACCAGCTGGCCCCACACTGCCTTTTTATGCCACAATTTCCTGTGATAATATTCACCTTGGCTAAGAAATATTTCTAGGACTCTGAGAAGATAGGAGATGTTAAAGAAAAATAATGGGGGCTGGCCGGTGGCGTGGTGATTAAGGTACTGGATTCCCACATGGCTGACCATGGTTTGAGTCCTGAATCTGGCAGCTTGCTTTCTCACTCTCCCCTGACCCCTGTGTCTTTCTGGTCACATTTAAAAAATAATAACAATAAATCTTTTTTTTTTTTAGAATTTTTAAAAATTTAACTTTATTTATTTATTTAATTTAACCAGAGAGGAACAGAGTGAGAGAAAGAGAGAGAAAGAAAGTAAGAAAGCAAGCTGCCAGGTCCAGGACTCAAACTGCAATTAGCCATGTGGGAATCCAGCGCCCTTAACCACCATGCCATCCGCCGGCCCCATAATATAATTCTTAAAACAGAAAAGAAAAATAACGAACCCTTGGGGCAGAGAGGGGAAATTAAGGCACTAGGAGATCACATCTATCATAATTTGTCAGCAGGTGTTATAGGACTTTAATCATCCTCTTCTCACCCAGTGTAGCTATTATCACAGAATCAAGAAACGGTGTAGGGCTAAATGATTCAGAATACTAGCTCACAGTTCCTCCTTGCCTCAGTGGTCGTGGCCCTGCATGAGAGCTAGCCTGTATTACAAATCGGTACCTGCTTGTACCCTCATCAGTCAAACAACTGATTCCCGTTGCTATGCTAAAGGAGCTCATGGGGTTTTCTCTTGATTTCCTCATTCTTTGAAGTCACTTTTTTCATCAGCATTTAAAATCAGTTACCCATGGGGCCAGCAGGTGGCATAGTGTTTAAGGTGCTGGACTCCCACGTAACTGACTGCAGTTCAAGTCCCAGATCTGACAGCATGAAACTCACGATAGGTTTTGTGTGTATACATGTCCAAAATCCCAAGAGGAGAATGGAGGAGAAGAATGGCCTGGTGTATGGTCAGCCCCCCATGGGAAGTGGTTTCTCACTTTTTCTCTCTGGCACATGTGCCCTATGGGGGAAAAAAAAATCTAAAAGCAGGGATATGATCACTGCCTACAAAAGACCAACAGATTTGGACTCAGCAAATGTGAGAAGTTACCTGACTTTTCTGTGCCTCTACTTTCCTCTTCTGGAAAGTGGTATTAATAATAGTATTGTGTTGGGACCAGCAGATGGCGTGGCGGTTAAGGTGTTGGAATTCCCACATGGCTGACCGTGGTTCGAGTCCCGAACCTGGCAGCTTGCTCTCTCTCTCCCTCTTTCTCTGTCTTTCTCTGGCAAAACTCATGTGAAAAATAAATAAATAAATAAATAAATAAATAAATAAATAAATAAATAAAATAATTAAAAAAAAAAAAAAAAAAATAATAGTATTGTGGCCGGTTCCATGGCACGGCAATAATGAACTGCTCAAGAGAAGCTGGATCCCACATGGCAACCACAATTGGATCTACTTTTGGCTAGATCAGCCTGAAACACACGAGGCACATGCACAAGTGACCAAGATCTGATAGGCTGGAGAACTGAAGGAAGGGGTCATGGTGTGATCAGACCCTATGGGGGGGGCTCCTCTCTCTCTCTTTCTCTCTTACTCTGTCTCACTCTCACGTGGGTGCACATGCGTGTACATGCTCTGTAATGAGTAAACGGAAAAACAGAAACAGTATCTATGTTACAAGGTTGCTGGGAGGACTAAATGAAACAAGTTTACACTTGCACTTAACACTCGGAACCATGATTAGCTCAACATATGTTAGTTTCTACTATTGCATATATTATCATTACCACTGGCAAGTCCTAGTTTTGCTACTGATTACTTAGATGAGTGTATCTCAAGTTACAATGTATACAGGAAATATCTGGGTTCCTGGTAAAATGTAGCCCCTGGTTTATTAGATGCAAGCCTAGATTAGCATTTCTAACAAGTTCCCAGGCACATGGTACCTCCATCAGCAGAGCACACTTTGGGCAGCAAGGATCTTAATTTTATTGACCAAAATGAATGACATCGCTGTTCCTCCATGTCTTCATCTGTAAACTAGGAATAATGTATATTCTGGGGAGGGGAGGGGGCCAGACAGTGGTGCAGGGGTGAAACATAATGCTCTGTAATGTTGACCTATATGGGAAAGCTCCAGGTTCACATCTGGAGACCTCCATGAGTATGCCAGGATCCCACATGCCAATGATTTAGGACTGGCTAGGGGTGGGTCATGGCATCAAGACCCTGTTGTTGGGGGTGCTGTCTCTCTCTCTCTCTCCCTCTCCCCATCTCTCTTACTTAAGAGAGTAAATAAAGGGACCAGCAGTTAGCGTAATGGCTATGTCGCTGGACTCCCATGTAGTCGACCACGGTTCGAGTCCCGGACCCAGTGGCTTAAACTCACGCCGGGTGCGTGTGCATGTGTGCCCAAGATCCCGAGAAGAGAATGGAGGAGAAGGGATTGCGGCGTGGCCATCCCCCCTGGGGGGTGATTTCTCACTTTCTAACTCTCTGTCTGTCTGGAGAGCACATTCGCCCTATAGCAAAAACCTCTTCAAAAAAAAAAAGAGTAAATAAATAAACTTCTAGAAATTATATACAGATGGGGCTGGCAGGTGGCGTGGTGTTAAAGGTGCTGGATTCCCACATGGCTGACCACGGTTCAAGTCCTGGACCTGGCAGCTTGTTTTCTCCCTTTCCCTTTCTCCCTCTTTCTGTTTTTGGTCAAATTAAAAAATAATAATAACAACAAATGGAATTAAATAAATCAGTAATTCTTAAAAAAAAAAAAAAAAGAAAGAAAGAAATTATAGGGGACCAGCAGCTGGCATAGTGCTGAAGGTGTTGGACACTCCCCCATGGCCAACCACGGTTCAGGTCCCGGACATGGTGGCTTCCTTTCTCATTTCCTCTCTCTCTCTTCTCTGTGTGTGTGTCTCTCTCTGGTCAAATTAAAAAACAAAACAAAACAAAAACATGGATAAATAAATTAATTAAAAAAATAATAATATACATAAATAGCTCCGTCATCTTGGAGCCGATGGAGACCTGTTGGGAAAAGGACTTCTAAAATACAATTACGTTGTTTTTCATTTTTTTAAAAAATAGGTTTTTACCTTAGGGCACGTATGCTCACTGAGGAGAGACAGTGACATTGAGAGGGAAAGCAAGAAACCCCTCCGGAAGGATGGCCATGCAGCAATCCATTTTCCCCCACTCTCCTCCAGGGATCCTGGGCACGCATGTGCACATACACACACTGGCATGAGTTTCAAGCCACAGGGTCCAGTACTCAAACCGTGGTCAGCCATGTGGAAGTCCACAACGTGACCGCTATGCCACCTGCTGGCCCGTAAGCAACTACATCTAAAGGCTGTGGTCCAAGGCTATTTTGCTGGCCATAAGCAGGATCTCAGGAATCAAAGGGAGTACACAGCTCCTTTAAACATGGAAAGAGTTTATGCCCGAGAGGAAACAGAATTCCATTTAGGCAAGAGAAGTGTTTATGTGTATAACGCAAAGACAACATGGTGACTCCTGGTGACAAACTGAACAAAAGTAGAGTAATCTGGAAAAAGGTAACTCACATCCACAGAAACAGCGGCATGATTCATGCCAAATCCGAAAGCAACCTTCCTGCTGAGGCCATTGGACACAGAATTCATGTGATGTTGTATCCATCAAGGATTTAAACTAATGAAAAGTAAATAAATAAAAATAGATTTGTGCTTTTTTGTTGTCATTTATTTATTGCCAAGGGGTGCATATACTTACCGGAAACAGAGACAAGGAGAGGGAAAGTGAGAAATCACTCCCCCCCCCCCCAGGGGATTGCCATGCCACAATCCCTTCTCTTCCACTCTCCTCCTGGGATTTTGGGCATGCACACACACACACACACACACACAGTGTGATTTTCAAGCTGACAGGTCTGGGACTTGAACCATGATCAGCCATGTGGAAGTCCAATCCTTAACCATCACGCCACCTGCTGGCCCCGGATGTTTTTGTTAAAAAAAAGAAAAAAAGATGTATGTGTATGTGTGTGTGTGTGTGTGTGTATTCTACATGATCTTAACTGACTAAAACTTAGCAAATAGAATGCATAAAAAAGACATAAAGAACAAACAATGCTATACAGACGGTAGGTCTGATGCCTGGCCCACATCTTTGGATATTACAGCCACCAGAGTTATGAGTCAATAAGCCTCTATTTCTTTATAAATCACCAGTCTCAGAGATTTCTGTTAGCGATACAGTAACAGATTAGAACACTTACTATTCACAAGGTTGAATGTGCAACATTGTAATGTCCCGATTTCAAGTGCAATCATGGAATACATGAAACAAGGCTTGACTTCCCTTCCTCAGAAGAAACACTCCACTCAAGGACCTCTAGGAATCCTGGCAGAACACAACAGCTTCCCTGGGGTCAAAAGCTCTGAAACTTTAGAACTACCATTCGATGGCCAGGAAAGAAGCACTTTGGCAGGAAAAGTGCAGCCACCTGAGGTGCCGTGGCTGGTGATCCTGGTCTCTCTCCCAGAGCTGGCCCGCCTCCTTCCAGCCTCCAGAGCCAAGCTCCCAAGTCAGGACAGCAATGCCAACAGCACGAGACAGATGGGCACTGCCCTGGCAAAGTTCACATCTCCGCTCCGCAAGCTGGCAACGAGCCAGACTGTGCAGTAAGCAGGGCTTATGATGTGCGAGGAGGAAGCTTCTGTCAGGTACACCCAGCTGCCTTCCTCCAGCATGGTCTGGGAACTCCGCCCTCTCCAAGACTACCCAGCACAATGCGCCTCTCCTGCAAGGGTTCAGAGCAGCAGTGAATTAATGGCTAATTCTTTCTCCCAGGGCACCCCACCAAAACGTCCTTATTGTAGGGGACAGATGGCACCTCCAACATCTTAGTTGCTCAGGCCAAAAACCCAGGAGTCATCCTTACTTCCTCTCTCCCCACCGCCCTCGCCCGCAATCCTGCTGGCTGTACCACCAGAATACGCCTCCAGGCCACCTCCTTTACCATCTCCACTGCCTCCATCCTAGAGGGTGCCCCTCTTATGCCCTCTAAAATGCACTGGTAACACAGAGGCCAGACAACTTTTTTAGAAAGCAAAAATAAGGGACCAGCAGTTAGCGTAATGGCTATGTCGCTAGACTCCCATGTAGTCGACCGCGGTTTGTGTCCCGGACCCGGTGGCTTAAACTCATGCCAGGCGCGTGTGCGTGCATGCCCAAGATCCCGAGAGGAGAATGGAGAAGGGAGAAGGGATTGCGGCGTGGCCATCCTCCCCGGGGAGTGATTTCTTGCTTTCTGTCTCTGTCTTTCTGGCGAGCGCACGCGCCCTATAGCAAAAACCTCTCAAAAAAAAAAAAAAAAAAGTGAAAAAATAAATTGTATCACTCTCCTTAAAAGGCCCTTGATGAGTCCAGCTTTTACAGTAAAATCCCAGCTCCTTACTTTAGCCGAGAGGTCCTACATGATCTGAGACCCCCACCCATATTCCCTGTACCTAACGACCTCTCCTCCCTCCCAAGCCCCCACCCTCCCCACTAACCTGCTTCAGCCACTCTAAGACTTCTTGGCGTTTCTGGAATTTACCAAGCTTGCTCCCACCTCAGACCTCTGCCCTTATTACTCCTTCTGCCACATCTTCAAATTGCTGGCCCCTTCCTGGGATAAATCTCAGCAAAAACTGTCACTGCCCTGGCAAGGCCTTCTCTGACCACCCACATCAAGTAGCAGCATCCCCAATCTCCTGAAGAAGTTATTCTGTTTCATTTTAGAGGGTTTGTTTTTGTTTGTTTGTTTTTAACTTAGGGCTTATGCACTGGCTAGAGAGAGACAGACAGTCAGAGGGAAAGTGAGAAATTACACCCCGGGGGAATGGCCACACAGAAATCTGTTCTCCTCCACTCTCCTCCCATATCTTGGGCATGCACCTGGAGAGAGTTTCAAGCCACTGGGTCTGGGACTCAAGCAGCGGTTGGCCAGGCAGGGAGTCCAGCGACGTAACTACTACGCCATTGGCTCGCCCCAGAAGCTTTTTCTATGACATCACTGTTTTAGTGTTTTCAGAGCACTTACTTCCATCCAAGTTCCCTTGTTCACTTACTGGTCTGTTTCAGTTTGCTGCCACGAGAACTAAGCTGCAATAGAATAAGGACCTTAGCACCTTCCCGCCGTCCTAGCCAGGGCTGCGCCAGGGCTGACAGACAGACACACAGCGAATGCCGGATGAATGAAACCCAGCCAGCATGGCAGCAAGAACACTGAACACGACGTCAGAAGGCCTGGATACCAGCTCAAAACGGGCCACGAACTAGCAGCATGCTTACCTCAGGCTCTTCAACAGTACATGGAAATTTTGTTTTTTAAAGAATTATTTATTGGGAACCAGCAGTTAGCGTAATGGCTATGTCGCTGGACTCCCACGTAGTAGACCGCGGTTCGCGTCCCGGACCCGGTGGCTTACAACTCACGCCGGGCGCGTGTGCGTGCGTGCCCAAGATCCCGAGAGGAGAATGGAGGAGAAGGGATTGCGGCGTGACCATCCCCCCTGGGGGGTGATTTCTCGCTTTCTGTCTCTATGTCTCTCTCTGTCTGTCTGGCGAGCGCACGCGCCCTATAGCAAAAAACCTCTCCAAAAAAAAAAAAAAAAAAAAAAGAATTATTTATTGGGGCCAGCAGGTGGCATAGCGGTTAAGGCACTAAACTCCCATGTGGCTGACCATGGTTCAAGTCTCGGCTTGAAACACACTGGGCACGTGTGCTTGTGTGCCCAAAATCCTGAGAGGAAAATTGAGGAGAAGAGATTGCAGCGCGGCCATACCCCCAGGGGGCTGATTTCTCGCTTTCTGTCCATCTCTCTCCAGTGAGCACACACCTGACAGCAAAAATATATAAAATAAATAAATACAACTTATATTAAAAAGTATTATTGGGACCCACAGATGGCATAATTGTTACATCGTTGGACTCCCACATAGTCGACCGTGGTTTGAGTCCAGGATCCAGTGGCTTAAACTCACGTCAGACATGTGTGCGTGCGTGCCCAAGATCCCAAGAGGAGAAATGGAGGAGAAGGGATTCCGACGTGACCATGTCCCCTGGTGGATGATTTCTTGCTTTCTGTCTCTGTCTCTCTCTGTTTTTCTTTGTGTTTTTGGAGAGGTTTTTGCTATAGAGCGCATGCGCTAGCCAGACAGACGGAGAGAGACAGAGAGTCAAGAAAGCAAGAAATCACTCCCCGGGGGGATGGCCACACCACAATCCCTTCTCCTCCATTCTCCTCTAGGGATCTTGGGCACACATGCACACACACACCCGGCGTGAGTTTTAAGCCACCGGGTCTGGGACTCGAACCTCAGTCGACTACATGGGAGTCCAGTGACATAGCCATTACGCTAACTGCTGGTCCCCTCTCTCTGTTTTTCTGGCAAGCGCACGCACTCGATAGCAAAAACCTCTCCAAAAAAAAAATGTTATTTAACTTTATTTGTTATCATTATTTTTTAATTTGACCAGAGAGAGAGAGAGAGAGGGGAAGAGAGAAGGCAAGCTACCAGGTCCAGGACTTGAACTGTGGTTGGCCATGTGGGAGTCCAGCGCCTTAACCACCATGCCACCTGCCAGCCCCTAGAATGAGAATCTTAATCTCCACAACCCTTCCTCAAAAGGAAGGTGAGGTGCAGAGAAGATCAAATGATGGAAGGCACACTCAGGCATTTTTGTCAGGCAGTAGCCACCATGCACAAAGCATTACTTTGTTAACCATCACGGACAGAACGTTCTTTCTCAGGGACCCATAAATTAGTCAGCGAAAATCTTAGAAAGCCACTTGAGGCTTTTAACCCAGGCACCTAACAGAAATCTAGGGACACAACAGAAAAGACGTGAATCAGCAGCTTGACTGCAGTCAGGACACACACGAGATAGGAATGAATTTAAATAAGTCAAATCATATCAAACGCCAGTGAATTCTAATCTACCCAATTAATCTCTGGGTTCTTTGAAAGACATGGAAATTGGGTGACCAATCTCTACAGCCTCCATGCACCTGGCATAAAAGGGACTTGGTGAACATTTATTGAACAGATGTCGGACTAGCAAAACTGGCACCCTCCCATCAGCCTTCACCAGTCTTTGCTACTCATGGTGGCATGTGGCATGGGATTGCAGGTACCTGGGGCAACCCTGTAAAAATACCAACATTTATATAATGCTCTGATGGCTACTGTGTCAGGTTTACAATGACTTTGTGAGGTTGACAGACCTTCACTAACCCCAAATAGAAAATATGGAACATACATGTTATTTTAAGCCCAAATATTAATAACAATAGCTAATTTCTACCAAATACGCCAGGGGTCTTTAAAAAGTTCCTGGGCAATATGTATTGTGAAAACTTGCATGAATTTCAAAAGTTTTTGCACCAAAATAAACTCATACTTTAATTCATGGTTTTTTTTTTTTCTTTCTTTCTTTCTTTTTTATTTTTTTTAAGGTTTTTGCCATAGAGCAAGTAACCTCACCAGAGAGACAGAGAAAAGGAAAGTGAGAAATCACCTCCTAGGGGGATGGCCACACCACAATCCCTTCTCCTCCACTTTTCTTCTGGGATTTTGGGCACGCATGCACACACGCCCAACTTGATGTTTAAATCGCCAAGTTCAAGACTCAAACCATCAGCCACATGGAATTGCAGCGCCTTAACCACCGCATTGCCTGCTGGCCCCAATTCCATTTTTCTATGAACTTTTTGAAGTTCCCTTGTATTTGGCTCAAACAAATCCTCACAGTAGCCATGAGGGATAGGTGCTATTACTATTCCCATTTTACAGATGAGGAAACTGCCGCATAGGAGGTGAACTAAACAGCTTGGTGGCACCCAGCCAGGAAGTGTGAGAGCCAAGATTTCGATCTCGACAGCCAGACTTCGTAATTTTAACAAGTCACAACAACACTAAGAGTCTTCAGTGGGCCAGTCCATGGCCTAGTGGTTAAGGTGGCTGGATTCCACTTCTCCAGGCCTGCAGTTTGAGTCCCAGACCTAGCAGCTTGAAAAATGCCAGATACGTGTGTGTGTGTGTGTGTGTGTGTGTGTGTATGTGTCTGTGCCCCAAAATCCTAACAGGAGAGAGAAATGGAGAAGGGACTGCAACAAGACCATGTCCCCGCTGGGCTGTTTTCTTACTTTCTCTCTGTTTTGCACATGCCCTATAGCAAAATTAAATGATTTTTTTTTTAATGAAATGAGATCATATGGGATCAGCAGATGACGTAATGGTTACATCATTGGACTCTCACATAATTGACCACAGTTCAAGATCCGGACCCGGCAACTTAAAATTCATGCAGGGCGTGTGTGCATGCATGCCCAAAATGCCAAGAGGAGAATGGAGAAGGGACTGCAGTGTGGCCATCCCCTCTGGGGGGGTGGGGGTGTGATTTCTCATTTTGTGTCTCTCTGTCTCTCTGTCTCTCCAGTGAGCACCTGCGCCCTATAGCAAAAGCCTCTCTACCAAAAAAAAAAAAAAAAAAAAAAAAGGAGATCCTATACCTGAGTGGTTCAATAATCATTCACCTGTAAATAGCCGTTGCTGCTTAAAGCACGTCCCCAAAGACGTAAAGATGCCATTTTTCTCCTAAAAGGTTCAACAAGACCCAAGTAGAAGATAAAAGCATCAGGGCAACCATGTGCAAGAACCCGACCTCAGGATCTCTCCCGCAGGGCTACTTGCAGAGTCCACCACCTCCCTTGCTCTGAGAAAAACAGAGAAGGGATGTCAACCTAGAAACATCCAGATGAACCGGTGCTCCAACACCTACACCCTCCCTGTCTCAAAGTCACCTCCTCCTGGAAGTCTGGCCCTCCAGACGCCGGTGCCTCGGGGCAGCTTGGTGAACACCTAACCCTAATGCAAGGGACTTAACATGCCGGTCTCAGTGGGCTTCCTCAGTCGACTAATCCCATTTTAGAGATAAGAACAAAAAGGCTCAGGGAGAGGAGCCTGCCTGTGGCCACACAGCGAACCAGCGCTGCAGTCTCTAATTCTGACGCTGGACTGGGCCGGCCTGCGAGGTGCAGCAAGTCTCCGCCCCCGCCCCACGGGGGACCTTCACCTGCGATCTGACCACCTTAACCACTCTGCCAAGGGTTCGGACCCCACTGGACAGATCGGCTGAGGCCAGAGACGGGGAGGGACTCGCCCAAGGTCACACAGCGAGCCAGCGACAGCATCGAAGTTCGGACCCCTAGCTCTCGCTTCCCCGCCCCTCCGGAGCTGAGGACCCGAGCACCGCCCCAGGCCCCGCAGGGGGACTCCGACCGCGGGCGGCCGCGTCTGCAGGTTGGGCCGCGGCTCCTCCTGGGACAGGAGGGGAGAGGCCGCCCGAACGGCTGGAGGATGCCCGGGAGGCAGGGCAGAGGATGCTCGGGCTGGCGGGGAAGCAAAGCCGGGCGGCAGCGCGGGCGCGGGCCGCCGGGAAGACCGCAGGGGACCAGAGGGGTCGGGTCCCCGCGGGCGCTCGGGCGCGTCCCGACTCACCTGCGCCGGGAGCCGAAAGCGGGCGGCGGCGACGGCGACGGCGGCGGCGGCGGCGGCGGGGGCAGCGGCGAGCCCCGGGCTCAGCCATTCCCCGCTGCCCCGGATGGGGAGAGACCGCGGCCGCTCACTTCCTTAGCAACCAGGCTCGGCGACCCACTTCCTTAGCAACTGGTGTCAATTTCAATAACTTTATTGGAACACGGGCAGCGGACAGCCAAGGCCGAGGGCGCAGGGAGAGGCGGGGCGGTCCCGCAGGGTGCTGGCGCTTGGTTAGAACCCGACACAGCTCGGTCCTTCCACCACCTAAGGCGTGAGAGGCCAGCGCGACAGGGCGACGTCGTCTATCTGCCGCTTTCTCGTGCCTCTATTTCCCCATCTGTAAAATGGAACGCGCTGCCTTGGTCTCGCCACGCCATTTCAGACACCATTTGTCCCTTATGGACAGACTTGTGTCTCAAAATGCAACATGGAGAGCCCCCATTAAGGATCTTAATCACTCTGACAAGCAAGTGTTAGGACCCCATTGGACAAACAGGTCTGCCGAGGCCAGAGAGGGGAAGGGACTCGCTCAAACTCACACAGCAACTCAGTGACTCAAGCCAACTGCTTAGGAATCATTCTTGTTTCTTCCCTGTCCTTCACCCTTCATGGCCAGTCATTCACTATGTCCCCTAGTCCACCTCTCAGATATTCCTCCTTGTCTATCCTCCTTTCTCTAGCCTCAGAGTCCCTGCACCCGGCAAAGGCCAGGCCACCCTCGTCTCCAGCCTGTCTGCAATATCGGGTCCTCTGCTTTTCTCCTTTTGCCAGACTCTACCCTGCTGATCCATTTCACAAGGAAAACAGAATATTGTTTAAAACCTAAAAGCATCGGGCAGGCAGCGTAGCGGGTAATGGTGCTGGACTCCTACATGGCTGACCGAGGCTCCAGTCCCAGACCCGGTGGCTTGCTTTCTCGCTTTCTCTTTCTCTCTCTCATCAAATTTAAATAAACAAATAAATAAAGTTAAATAAAATAACTCTTAAAAATTTGGGCGAAAGAAAAAAAACTAAAAGCATCATGTGACTCCCTGGTTAATACCCCTTAATGGAAGCTCACTGTTCTTAGAATTAAGTCCAAAATCCTTACTACAGCCTACAAAACTGTTAAAGCTCTGTTCTAGCTATGCTGGCCTAGAAGCCCAAGTTCTATCGCCCTGAGGAACTCACACAGCTAATCCCCACTAAACAGAAGCTTCACGAGACCAGGGTGTCTCCGTGTACTGTCGCATCTACCACACTGAGAACCAAGCTCAGTTCTCAGTAGGTGTTCACTAAGTATGTGTTGGCAGTCGGAGAAATGAATTCCTGGGATACTCCTCCGCATCTCACTTCTGCTTTCAGCCTGGTGTGCCAGATAGTCCTGCTTCCTCCAGAAAGGTTTTCTCCTGGGTTCTAGACACACAGCTAGACTGCATTTCCCAGCCTTCCTTGCAGTGCAGGTCAAGTTCTGCTGGCCAGCTGAATATGATGTGTACCATTCTCAGGCCTGGCCCCTAAAGTCCTCCCATGTAGTTGTCATCATTCTCACTTTCTCTTTTCTTTCCTCCTTTTTTTTTTTTTTTTCCTACAATAAATGCATGCTCACAAGAGAAAGACAGAGAGAGGGATTGCCATGCTGCAATCCCTTCTCTATTCTCTTCTTTGGATTTCGGCCACATACATGCCTGGCGTGATTTTCAAGCCACCAGGTCTGAGACTTGAACCTCAGAGTTGGCCAAGTGAGGTCCGATGCCTTAACCTCCACACCACCTGCTGGCCCCTAAAATGAAGGATTTTAAAGGACTATGATGACCCAGGAGATGGCTGAGCTTCAAAATGAGAGGAACCAGGATCAGTGAAATAATCCTCAGAGGACAACTATCTAGGAAGCCAGCCAAGCTGGATCATGCTGGTTGGACGAGAAAATTAGCTGCTATTCCAGTAAGCCATTGAGACGTGGACACTCTTTTAAAAGCAGTTAACTGGCCCCAAGATACAGTCATACACAGCATAACAACATTTTTATTATAATAAGGTTATAAAGGAGGGCCAGCTCCATGGCCTAGGGGTTAAGTGGACCAGATCCCATAAGGACGACTGCACAATTCAAGTCCTGGACCTGGCATCTTAAAAAACACACCAAGCACTGTGCATACATGTCCCAGATCCTGAGAGGATGGAGAAATGCAGGACAAGGAATTGTAGCATGACTAAACAGAAGCTTCACAAGACCAGGGTATCTCTGTGGACTGTCATATCCACCACACTGAGAACCAAGCTCAGTCCATAGTAGGTGTTCACTAAGTAAGTGTTGGCAGTTGGATGAACGAATACCTGAGATACTCCTCCAAATCTCACCTCTGCTTGCAGCCTGATGTGCCAGATATTCCACACTGGAGGGGGGGGGTGCTTTTTCTCCTTCTCTCTCTCCTTCTCTCTCTCTCTCTCTCTCTCTCTCTCTCTCTCTCTCTCTCTCTCTCCCTGGCGAGCTCACACAGCCTCCGGCAACTCCAAACCAAAAAAGATTATATAATGAAGCTAAAAAATTCCTATCAGTGAGGCTGACATGTGGTGTGGGAATTAAGACTCCCACATGGCTGATTGCAGTTCGAGTCCTGGACCTGGCGACTTGCTTTCTCACTTTCCCTTTCTCTCTCTCTGTCTCTCTCTGGTCAAAATTAAATAATAATAAATTAAGTAAATAAATCTTGGGACCAGCGGGTGACACAGTGGTTGAGATGCTGGACTCCCAGAGGGCCAACCATGGTTCAAGTCCCAAACCTGGAGGCTTGCTTTCTCACTCTCCCTTTCTCTCTGTTTCTCTCTGGTCAAAATTAAAGAATAATGATAATAAATATCTGTCTTTCTGCCTCTCTGTGTGTCTCTCCAGTGAGTGCATGTGCCCTATAGCAAAAAATCACTCTTAAAAAAAAATGCCCACCCCATGAGTTGTATAAAAGTATGAGCCCTTCAGCAGATATTCCAGAGGAAGGCATTGTTATAGGAGAAGACAGCTTCATGCACGTCATTACACCTGCAGATCTTTCAGTAGGACACGATGTGGTGTTGTAAGATAGTGTTATTAACGATCCTGACCCTGTGAAGGCCTAGGCTAATGTGCGTGTGGTTAGTTTTTAACAAAAATATTTTTAAATAAAATAAAATTTTAAGTAGAAAAAAAAAAAAAACCTTGTAGATTAAGAATATAAAGAAAGAAAGTATTTTTAGGACCAACCATTGGCATGGTGGTTCAGGCAGCTGGGTCCCACATAACTGACTTGACTGTACAGTTTGAGTTTTACGCTCAACCACTTGAAAAACATGCCAGATATGTGTGTGTGTGCCCACAATTCAACAGGAGAATGGAGGAGAAGGGATTGTGGAGTAGCCACAGGCTGAGGGGTGATTTCTCACTAAGTCTCTGTCCTATGGTAGGCACTATCATGCCCAAACTCTGTCTCTTTCTGGCAAGCACATGTTCCCTATAGCAAACTTTTTTTCAAAAACAACTATTTAATTTAATTTATTCATTCATTTATTTTAATTTGACCAGACACACACACACAGACACACACACACACACACACACAGAGAAAGCCACCAGGTCCAGAACTTGAACCATGGTCAGCCATGTGGGAGTGTCCAGCACCTTAACCACCATGCCACCTGCTGGTCCCCCCATAGCAAAATTTAAAAATATATATTTTTAATTGCCAGAGGGCATGTGTACTCACAACAGAGAGAAAGAGAAGTGGAAACAGAGGAGAGAGAGAGAGAGAAAGAGAGAGAAAACATCCCCTGGAGGGACACGGTCACACCACAATCCCTTTCCTCCATTTTGCAATCCATCAGGATTTGGGGCACACATACTCGGCATGTTTTCAAATTTCCAGGTACAGGATTCAAACCGTGGTTGGCCATTGTGGTGTCCAGCTCCCTACACACAGCACTTCACCTCTGCACTGTGGGGCTGGCCCAGAAACTACTTTTATACAGCTGTATGAAATAGGTTTGCATTTTTTTGTTTTTATTTTATTTATGATTATTATTATTTTTTAATTTGCTATAGAGCACATGCACTCACCAGAGAGAAACAGAAAGACAGAAAGAAAGTAAGAAGCAAGCCACCAGGTCCAGGACACAAATTGTGGTTGACCATGTGGGAGTCCGGCACCTTAACCACCACACCACCTGCTGGCCCCAATGGGTTTATGTTTTAAGCTAAGTATTATTACAAAAGAATAAAATAGTGTAAAAAAGTTTTAAGTTTATGAAGTTAAAAAAAATAGTAAGCTGGGACCAGCAGTTAGCGTAATGGCTATGTCGCTGGACTCCCACGTAGTCGACCGCGGTTCGAGTCCCGGACCCGGCGGCTTAAACTCACGCCGGGCGCGTGTGCATGCGTGCCCAAGATCCCGAGAGGAGAATGGAGGAGAAGGGATTGCGGCGTGGCCATCCCCCCTGGGGGGTGATTTCCTGCTTTCTATCTCTCTGTCTCTCTCTGTCTGTCTGGCGAGCGCACGCGCCCTATAGCAAAAACCTCTCCAAAAAAAAAAAAATAGTAAGCTAAAGTTAATTTCTTATTGTAGAAAGAAAAATCTTTTTGATAAAGTTAGTGTAGCTGAAGTGCTCAGTGCATATAAAGTCCACAGTGGTGTACAGGAATGTCCTAGGCCCTCATGTTCACTCACCACTCACTCATCAAATCGCCCGGAGCAACTTCAGTCCTACAAGCCCCACTCATAGTCATTACTCTAGAGACGAGCACCATTTTTTATCTTTGATAGCATTTTTTTTTTGAGAGGTTTTCGCTATAGGGCGCGTGCGCTCGCCAGACAGACAGAGAGAGACATAGAGACAGAAAGCGAGAAATCACCCCCCAGGGGGGATGGTCACACCGCAATCCCTTCTCCTCCATTCTCCTCTCGGGATCTTGGGCACGCATGCACACGCGCCCAGCGTGAGTTCTAAGCCACTGGGTCCGGGACGCGAACCGTGGTCGACTACGTGGGAGTCCAGCGACATAGCCATTACACTAACTGCTGGTTCCCGATAGCATTTTTTTTTATCCTTTCCTATGTCTAGGGATGCTCAGATACTCAAATCCTCATTATCGTGTTATAATTGCCTGTAGTATTCAGTACAGTAATGCTGCGTGTGTAACAGGCCGCACATCCAGGGTGTGCAGACACACTCCGACGTTCTCACAACAGCGAGACTGTCTACTGCTGCATCTCTCAGGATGTCTTCCCGTCATGAAGCGACCCTGACAGTACCTAACTCGGAGTCCTCCCGAATCCCCGTTTACTTCTCTTCCTCTGCTCGCCGGGCCTCCCTGCCTACCATTATTTGAAATAGTTAAGTCAACAATGATATTTACCTCTTAATGACTACGAATATATCGTCTAATGAGCCAAGTAATGTATGTGCTTATGTTTATGTTCTATTGTGTTTATGTCTAATTTACTCCACATCCTTTGGTGTTTTCTGTTTGCTTTTGCTTTCTCTTTTTTAGGTTTTTACCATAGTGTGTGCTCACTAGAGAGAGACAGAGAGAGGGAAAGTGAGAAATCACCCTGGGGAGGTGAGGGGAGATGGTTATGCCATAATCCCTTTTCCTTCATTCTCCTCTGGGGATTTTGACATATATATATTTTTTTTTTTGGGGGGGGGAGATTTTTGCTGTAGGGTTTGTGTGCCCACCAGAGACACAGAGAGACAAAAAGCAAGAAATCACCTCCCAAGGAGGATGGTCACACAGCAATCCCCTCTCTTCTATTCTCTTGGGACTCTGGGCACACACACACACACACACACACACACACACACACCCAGTGTAATTTTTAAACCGTTGGGTCCGAGACTCAAACTATGGTCAACTACGTGAGAGTCCAGTGACGTAACCACTACGTCACCTGCTGATCCCTCCTCTTGGGATGTTGGACATGAGCATGAGTGCAGTGTGATTTTCAAGCCGCCAGGTCTAGAGCTTCAACTGAGGTCGGCCATGTGGGAATCCAATGCCTTAACCACCGCACCACCTGCTGGCTCCCCTTTTGTTTTTGCTGTAGGGAACATGTGCTCGCAAGAGAGACACAGAGAGAGAGAGAAAGTGAGAAATCACCACCCCCCAAGGGGGATGACCTCACAACAATCCCTTCTCCTTGAACCTCTTCTCAGGATTTGGGGCATGCCTGCGCATGCTCCTGGTGTGACTTTCAAGCTGCCAATCTAGGGTTCGAACTACACAGCCTGACTGGTCCTGTGGGATCCAGTGCCTTAACCTTCATGCCACCAGGTGGCCTGTGCCTTTTGGGACTGAACTCTTAATTTTCTCTTGCTTTCATTTTTTCCTTAGTTTTCCTCTTTTTCGGCTTTTTAATTCCACTTTCTGGAGATTTCCATCCCCTTCTTCAGCATCCATCTCCTGTGGGAGGACTCTGGGCTCATTTCAGTCATCAGACCAGTATTCTCTGCAGACACTTGGTTGTAACTTTCTCCCCCTGTTAAGTCAGTTACTAATTTCCCTTCCATCTCTGTTCTGCAAAACCTTGCTGAAATGTATGGGCCATTAACATCTCCTCTTCTGTCCTATTAACATAGATGATTGATACATCTTTTATTAGCTATAGGCGTGTTTTGAAGGGAA
The DNA here is from genome assembly GCA_026018925.1 of Tupaia tana. Classification (NCBI taxonomy): domain Eukaryota; kingdom Metazoa; phylum Chordata; class Mammalia; order Scandentia; family Tupaiidae; genus Tupaia; species Tupaia tana. Next base: position 31,950,599 of record JAKSZU010000015.1, read on the forward strand.
AAAATAAATTCATGTCATAAATCCACCATGTTTAATGGGATGTTTACTGCTGTATAATTGTCAGAAAAAAAAAACAGTTAAAAGAAAGAATATGAACAGATAGTTCAGAGAAAACAAATAGTAAATATGGTTGTGGAGCCAGCAGGAGGCATAGTGGTTAAGGCACTGGATTCCCATGTGGCTGACAGCAGTTTGAGTCCTGGACCCAGAAGTTTGAAACACACTGGGTGCATGTGTATGTGTGCCCAAAATCCCAGGAGAAGAATAGAGAAGGGATTGTGGAGAGGCTGTCTCCCCTGGGGGGAGATTTCTTGCTTTCTGTCTCTCTACAAGTGCATGCACCCTATAGCAAAAATCTCTCTTTTTTAAATTAAATTAAATTAAATTAAATTAAATTAAATTGATTTATTATTATTATTTAGTTAGACCAGAGGGAGAAGGAAAATGAGAAAGCAAGCCACCAGGTATGGGACTTGAACCATGGTCAACCATGTGGGAGTCCAGTGCTTTAACTACCACGCCACCTGCTGGCCCCTGCAAAAATCTCTCAGAAAGAAAGAAAGAAAGAAAGAAAGAAAGAAAGAAAGAAAGAAAGAAAGAAAGAAAAAAGAAAAGAAAATTATGACTTTTTTTTTCCAGTTTTCCCAGAGGGCACATGTACCTGTGGGAGAGAGACAGAGATAGAGAAAGAGAAGAAAAGTTAGAAAGCTTCTTGGAGGATGGTCACACCACAATCCCTTCTCCTCCATTTGTTCCTTCTTTTGGGTTTTTGGGCATGCACATAAACCTGCCTGGTATATTGTTTAGGCTGCTGGGTCCAAGACTCAAGTCACATGGCCAGTCAGTCATGTGTGATCCAGCTGCCTTAACCACGATGCCACTGGCTGACTTGAAAATATGGCTTTTAAACATAGGAAAAGACGCTTCTGCTCACTACTATTAAAGGAAATGGGACCAGCAGACCTCCAGCCTAGAAATGATCTGGTCTAATTCTAGTGAGCACCATTGTGCCCATTCACCATAAACAATAGAAACCAACTCTCACCGGAGCAGAAAAGGAATTTATTAGCAGGGTAATGGGAAATTCACAAAATCACCAGGAAGTTTCTAGAAGTGACCAGGAATGAGAGAAACTAGGTCATGTGGGACCATGTGCTATTGGTCAGCCTGGTGAGCACATTGGATGCTCCAGCTCCCAGTCACGACCACAGGCACTGTCTGTCTGAACATCAGTCTTGTTTGCCCACTCTATAAGAATTTCTCACAGTCCCAGCTTCTTCCTAACTCCGTACCCGGATTGGTTGAGCCTTGGTCACAAGCTCTTCTCCTGCCTACAGCACAGCAGAAGCTGTAAAGACATCTGACCTTGTGGTCATCTATGCTGGGTGGAAGACTTGGCCTTTGTTAACAATGTAAAAATTCCCTTAACATAGGAAAGGGATTCTATTGCTAGGCATGGGGGAAAAAAAAAAAAAAAAAAATATATATATATATATATATATATCATCATAACCAGAGGTTCCTTTTTCCAAGAAGTCCCACCAATTCTCCCCCTCACTATTACTCAGTGAGGGCCCCGCCATACACCCCAGCCCAGAAGCAAGCATGTCACCTAATGACCACCCAGCTGGAATAAAACCCACTGTGTCATAAAACTGCCTAGTCCTCACCTGACTTATTCTTCAAAGACACCCCATTTTAGTGGGCAGGAGCCATCCAAATCCCCATGATAGAGGAGGACGCTGGATACTGGGGATCTGAGGGCTGCAGGAGAGTGTGGGAAGAGGCCTCCTGGTACCTCTGTCATGGATAGAACTGGAGCCAGGAGAAGGAAAAGCACAGCCCAGAAAGCCATCAGCAGCTTCATTATGATCTCACCCAGGGAAAACAGCTTCTGATGGACTTCCTACAAGGTTGACGAATGGCCTGGCTCCTGATGCAAGAATAAAACCATGAAATTGTCCTTTTCTCGGGCATTCCAGAATAGCGCTGTCCAACAAGTCTTTTGTGGTGATGGGAATGTTCTATATCTGTGCTGTCCAGGACCAGAGCCACCAGTCACAAGTGGCTATTGAGTATATATTTAAAAGGAGGCTAGTGCCACAGAAGAACTGAACATTTTTTTAAGTTTATTTATTTCTTTTTTTCCATTAGCAAGAGAGACAGGGAGAGATATAGAGAGAGACAGCACCTCTAATAGAGTCTTCAAACTGAACTCTGCATCTAGCTTTAGCCAGGCCTGAATCTGGGCACCTGTGGGTTCAGCATATTCAGAGAGGCCTCTGGATATGAACCCAGAACCTTCCCATGTGGATCAGCCTTGCCGATCATTGCATTACCTTTGTGCCACCTGCAGCCCTTCATTTTAGTTAATTTATGTTTATTTTTTTTGAGAGTTTTTTTCTTTTTTTTTTGCTGTAGGATGTGTGCACTCTCCAGAGAGACAGAGAGTGAGAAATCACCCCCCAGGGGAATGGCCACACCACAATCCCTTCGCCTCCATTCCCCTCTCGGAATATTGGGCATGCATGTACACGTGCCCGGCGTGAGTTTGAAGCTGCCAGGTTCAGAAATCGAACCACAGTCAACTATGTGGGAGTCCAGCGACAGAACCATAACATAACACCATCTGCCGGTCCCAGTTTATTTATGTTTAAATCACTACATGTGGCCTAGTTGCTGCCATATTGGATGGCACAGCTCTGGGCTATGACCAATGACAAGTTGGGGCTGGCAGGGGGTGTGGTGGTTATGGTGCTGGATTCACACATGGTTGACTGCAGTTCAAGTCTCAGACCTGGAGACTTGCTTTCCCACTTTCTCTATATATATATAGTTAAATTTTAAAAATAATAATGATAAATAAAATAATTATTAAAAAAAAAAAAAAAGGAAAATGACAAGCATGGACTGTGGGTCCAGATGGTCTTAGGTTTGAATCTCAGCTCGACCTCTCATCAGTTGACTGAGTGACCCAGGGCGAGTCCCATTATCTCTCCAGGACTCCGCTTTCTCATCTGTAGAATGGGGCTAGAAATGCTGCTGTTTGTGTCCGTCATGAGAACTAAATAAGATATGGTATGGGGCAGAGCGGCACTTAGTAGGTGCTTCCTAAGTAGTGATCTCTTCCTTTCCTTTATTGCGTGGGGGCACAGCGTCCTTCAGGGAAACAATAACTGCAAATATGAGGATTCCTGCTGATAAGACAGCTTGGTCTTCATAGAAATTTAACACCGTCTATGGGTGGAGGGCTGAAAAGGGGTTGTATAAAAGGTCTGTAGAGGGAATTATTTATTAGAATGCAAAGAGGTGGCATCCCAGAGCCACTTTCAGAAAGAAACAAGATGCACACCTTGGACGGAGGCCAGGCACCTGAAATTCGCTGGATGGTTCTCGCCTGGCTGAGCGCCCAGGTTCTGCACGGATGAGACTCTGAGACCTAAGGGAGCCTGGAAAGGCTGGGAATGGAGCTAATGGCTTCTCACTTCATACTCTGATGTTTTCTGAAAAAAGTCAGACAGCAGTTGGCTGCCAATTGCTTCCTCTTCAGGCATTTAACCGGCTGCGTGACCTTGGGCAAGTTCAGTCACCTTTCAGGACCCCACTTCCTACTTGCCTTCTGCAGGACTGCTGTGAGGATTACACAGGTAATAGATGTGAAATATCTTCCAAGCTTTAAGGCACAGTAAATGGTGAGTGATGAAGAAAGTGACAGTATTAAAATTTTAGAGTCAGAGGGAGGTCACAGAAGCCTGGTGACAGAGCCGGGACTAGAACCTGAGTCTCGGGACTGGGCCTCATCTTGTTTGTATACTCTACGCTTAGCATAATGGCTGGTGCATAGCGACCCACAGCACACTTACCAATGAGCATAGATTATCAGTGTTTACTGCTCAAATTAGCAGACTTAAAATTTATTTACTTACTTATTTTATGATCAAGAAAGAGAGAAAGATGGGACCACCAGTTGGCATAATGGCTATGTCGCTGACTTCCATGTAGCTGACCGCGGTTCGAGTCCCAGACCCAGTGGCTTAAACTCACACTGGGTGCGTGTGCATGCGTGCCCAAGATCCCAAGAGGAGAATGGAGGAGATGGAACTGCGGCATGGCCATCCCCCCTGGGGGGTGATTTCTCACTTTCTATCTCTCTGTCTTTTTGGCGAGCACATGTGCCCTAAAGCAAAAACCTGTGAAAAAAAAAAAAAAAAGAAAAAGAGAAAGAAAAAGGAAGAAAGAAAGAGAGACAGCACAGCCAACAGCACCCCCAATTGGGTACTGGTACCCCAACCCACGCCCAGCTCAGCCAGTCTGTCTCCCAGGCACATCCATGAGCAGTGTACTGAAGGAGGCTTCTAACGTGCACCTGGAAGCCCCCCAGTGTAGGTCAACCTAACAGGACATCATGTAGATTTTTAAAAAGCCTATTACGCAGTGTTGGCAAGGATGGCGAAAGGAGCACTTTCATATATGTCACTGCTGATGGCATCGAAAAGTCAGCACAAATTGCAAGAAAAATTAACATGATGACTAAAACCCATTTGAGTCAGCCTATTCTCTAGGAATCAATTTTGAGAAAATAATGAGATACGCTCTCAAAGATTTAGGCACAAGCGCATTCACCTCGGCTCCATTTACAACAGGAAAGTATTATGTCCAATATTAGGGGAGTAAATATAAGAGGTGTCAGTAAGACAGAAAGTCATGCTGCCACTGAAAATGAGGTTTAGGGAGAACCAGCTCATGACCTGGTAGTTAAGAAAGCTGGATCTCACATAGCTGACTATGCAGTTCGAGGCCTGGACCCAGTGGCTCGAAACACACGCAGGTGCATGTGTGTGTGTGTACCCAAAATCTCCAAAAGAGGGAGAAGGGACTGTGGTACGGCCATTCCCCCACAGTGGTGCTTTTGCACACACCCTCTCTCTGTGTCTCTCTCCACTGAGCACGCACACCCTATAGAAAACAAACAAGTTATGATGAGGGCCAACTCCCTGGCCTGCTGGTTAAGGCAGTCAGATCTCACGTGTCTGACCATGTGTTTCAAGTTCCAGACTTGAGGACTCAATGAAACATAGCAGGTGCCTGTGCGTGCATGCTCAAAATCCCAAAAGGAGGAAGAGATGGAGAATGGATTGTGTTGTGACCACTCCGCAAGGGTGGTGCTTTTACCTTTCTCTCCTTCTCTGTCACTCTCTAGTGAGCTCATGTGCCCTCTAGGGAAAAAAAAAAAAAAAAAAAAAGGGAAAGAAAAAAAGCTTCCGGTGGTAAATTTGATGTTGTGTGTATTTTTACCACAATTTATAAAGAAAGAAAAAAAAGCAGACTTTGCATCTTACCCTGCCCATCTTTCTTAGCAAGCTGTCGTTTTGTCCTTGCACTTTTGCACTTTGTCACTTGGTTTTGTCCTTTAGCACTTGTCATCTTGTGGGTGCAAGGTGGTTTGTCAGACATCACGCACTCACGCCAGCCCCTCGGACAGGAAGACACGGGGCAGAGGCTGTGTTCTAACGAGGCTCTTTCTTCCTACCCACGTGAAGACCCTGCCGCACCAAGTTGATCCTTCATGCTTCACTGGCCAGAGTCAGGTCGCATCACAGATGTGCGTGAGCATGTGTGTAGGCACAGAGAAAACAGGGGGATGTGTCGGCCGTTTACAGTGGTCATTATCTTTGGGTATTGGGATAATAATTGATTCCTATTCTTTTCACACTTTTTCATATTTCCTAAATCTTACATAGTACTCAGAAATTATGCTAATTGTTAAAAATAAAAAGTTGCTGTTGGGGCCAGCAGGAGGTATGGTGGTTAAAGCGCTGGACTCCCATATGGTCAACTTGACTGCAGTTCAAGTCTCAGAACTGATGGCTTGCTTTCTCATTTTCCGTCTCTTTCTCCCCCTTTCTCTCTCTGTCTCTCTCTGATAAGCACACATGCCCTATAGCAAATTAAAAATAATAACGATGATACATATAATTAAGTAATTCTTTTAAAAAAATAATTATTTAATTCCATTTGTTATTATTATTATTATTATTATTTTGACTTGACGAGAGAAAGAGAGAAAGGGAAAGTGAGAAAGCAAGCCGCCAGGTCCGGGACTCAAACCATGGTTGACCATGTGAGAATCCAGCACCTTTATCCACCATGCCACTTGCCAGTCCCTAAATAAGTCATTCTTTTTTTTCCCCCAAGGATAATTTTATTTAACTTTTTTTTGTTTTGTTTTTTTTTTTTTTTTTTTTTTTTTTCTTTTTTTGGAGAGATTTTTGCTATAGGGCGCGTGCGCTCGCCAGACAGACAGAGAGAGACAGAGAGATAGAAAGCAGGAAATCACCCCCCAGGGGGGATGGCCACGCCGCAATCCCTTCTCCTCCATTCTCCTCTTGGGATCTTGGGCATGCACGCACACGCGCCCGGCGTGAGTTTAAGCCGCCGGGTCCGAGACTTGAACCGCGGTCGACTACGTGGGAGTCCAGCGACATAGCCATTATGCTAACTGCTGGTCCCAATTTAACTTTTTTTAAATTTATTTTTAAAAATTTGATAAAAGAGGGACAGAGTGAGATCGAGAGAGAGAAAGTGAGAAAGTAAGCTGCCAGGTCTGGGACTCAAATCATAGTCAGTCATTGTGGGAGTCCAGCATCCTTAACCACCACGCCACTTGCCAGCTCCTAAATAAGTAATTCTTAAGGAAAAAAAAAGTTGTTGGGAACCAGCAGGTGGTGTGGTAGTTAAGGTGCTAGACATTTTACATGGCTGACCATGGTTTGAGTCCCAGGCCTGGTGACTTGCTTTCTTACTTTCCCTCTCTCTTTATCTCTGTGTGTCTCTCTCTGGTCAAATTAAATTTTTAAAAAATGGAATGAATAAGTAAAATTAAATTAAATAATTCTTAAAAAAAAATAATAAGTTGTTGGGCTGGCAGGTGGCATGGTCGTTGAGGGCACTGGACTCCCACATAGCCAACTATGGTTCAAGTCCTGGACCTGGCAGCTTTCTCTCTCTCTCTCATCAAATTGAAAAACAAATAAATAAAATGAAATAGAATAAATAATTCATTTTTAAAGAATTATTTTATTTCACTTTATTTATTTATTTTAATTTGACCAGAGAGGGGCAGAGAGAGAGAGAGAGAGAGAGAGAAGGAAAGTGAGAAAGCAAGCTGCCGGGTCCAGGACTCAAATAGCTGTTGGCCATGTGGGACTCGAGCGCCCTTACCCACCATGCCACCTGGAAGCAGGGGGAATCCTGAATGTACCTATTCTGTATGGTCTTGGACAAGCTGCTTTCCCTCTCTGAGCCTCAGTTTCATCATCCATGAACTCACAGAATTCATGTGGGAGAGTTGATGCTACAATGCTGAAGTGGAATGCTTCAGCACTTCATGGCTGTGTGGGAAAAGTGCAGTGATTCTTCTAAAGAGCAAGCAAAAGGACCAGCAGTTAGCATAATGGCTATGTCGCTGGATTTCCATGTAGTCGACCATGGTTTGAGTCCTGGACCTGGTGGCTTAAACTCATGCCAGGTGCGTGTGTGTGCATGCCCAAGATCCCGAGAGGAGAATGAAGAAGGGATTGCGGTGTGGCAATCCCCCCGGGGGGTGATTTCTTGCTTTCTGTCTCTCTGTCTCTGTCTTTCTGGCGAGTGCACGCACCCTATAGCAATAATCTCTCCAAAAAAGAAAAAGTTCATAAACCTGGCCTGGATTTGAGACCCAACGGTACCCTTTATCAACCAGGTATGAACTTTCGGCTTTCCCCAAGGACCATCAGAAGTAATTTTTTTTTTTTTTTTTTTTTTTTTTTTTTTTTTTTTTTTTTTTTATGTGCTAGAACATGAGGAAGCACCTCTCCATGGGGCATGATCACACTAAAATGCCTTCTCCCCATCTCCCTCCTTTTCAGATTCAGGGCATGCACACACATGCACCCAGCATATTTTTCTAGTTGCTAGGTCTGGGACTCAAACCACACAGTTGGTCATATGGGATCCAGCCACCTTAACCACCGTGCCACTGGCTGGCCCATAAATAATTTTTTTAAAAGTATAATAAATAAATAAATTCGAAAGTGCATTCTTGGGCAGCCAGGTAGCATGGTTGTTAAGGACGCTGAATCCTACATGGCCAACTTTGCGGTTTGAGTCCTGTACCTAGCAGCTTGAGAAACATACTGGGTATGTGTGCATGCATGCCCAAAATCCTGAGAGGAGAACGGAGGAGAGGGATTTGGGCATGACTACTCCCTCTGGGAGGTGATTTTTCACTTTCCCACTGTTTCTGGCAAGCACACGCACACTATGGCAATTTTTTTTCTTTTTTAAAGTACATTAGGGGCTGGCAGGTGGCATGTTGGTTGAGGACATGGACTCCCACAAAACCGACTGCAGCTCAAGTCCCAGACGTGGTGGCTTGCTTTCTCACTTTCTCTCTCTCTCTCTCTCTCTCGAATTAAAAATAATTAAAATAAATAATTCTTAAAAAAAAAAAGGTACTATCGGGGTCAGCAGGTGGGACGATGGTTGGAGGTGCTGGACTCCCACATGGTCAACCACGGTTCGAGTCCTGGACCTGGCGGCTTTCTTTTTCACTTTTCCTCTTTCTCTCACTCTCACTCTGTCCTTCTCTGGTCCAATTGAAACAAGTAAATGAATTGGGACCAGCAGTTAGCGTAATGGCTATGTCGCTGGACTCCCACGTAGTAGACCGCAGTTCGCGTCCTGGACCCGGTGGCTTAAACTCACACCAGGCGTGTGTGTGTGCATGCCCAAGATCCCAAGAGGAGAATGGAGGAGAAGGGATTGCGGCGTGGTCATCCCCCACTGGGGGGTGATTTCTCACTTTCTGTCTCTCTGTCTCTCTCTGTCTGTCTGGAAAACACACATCCTATAGCAAAAACCTCTCCAAAAAAAAAAAAAAAAAAAAAAAGAAAGAAAGAAAAGAAAAGAAATAAGTAAATAAATAAATAAAGTTAAATAAAATAATTATTAAAAAAAAAAAAGTTACTATCAGGACCAGCAGTTAGTGCAATGGCTATGTCGCTGACATCCCATGTAGTCAACTGCGGTTTGAGTCCCCGACCCGGTGGCTTAAACTCACGCCGGGCACGTGTGCGTGCATGTCCAGGATCCGGAGAGGAAAATGGAGGAGAGGGGATTGTGGCGTGGCCATCCCCCCTGGGGGGTGATTTCTCACTTTCTGTCTCTTTCTGGCAAGCGCACACGCCCTACAGCAAAAACCTCTCCAAAAAAGAAAAGAAAAAAAAAAAAAAAGGTACAATCATCCCCACCTTACAGACGTAAAAACTGAAGCTAGGCTCAGTAATGGGCCATGTTTCCACAGTTTCCATGGGGCAGAGACAGATGCTAACTCAGAACCCCACACTCCCTTCTTTCTACAACCAGGTGGCCCCAGTTCAGTCCTTTCCCTTGCTTTTCTCAAGTCCTCAGCAAATATTTGGGTGTGTTTCTAGGGCAACAAGATGCAAAGTATCAAAAAAAGTAGAAGAGATATACCATCAGCATAGATTTGTAAATTTTGCCATCATAAGACTTAAGATAATTAAAAACCAAATGACAGATTTACAAAAAAAAAGTGCAAAGTATCTCATTTCCTCCCCCTGGGAGTTCCCAGGTTCGTGGTGAGGAGACACAAACACACGACTGTGATGTGTGCTGAGGCCTCCTGGGAGGATGCGTGGCACCTTCAGCTGTGTTTATTCTTGGTCATGTCTCCATGGTCTTTCTGAAGAACTGTCCTGCTCACGCTCTTCGCTTTTCGCTTCTCACAGCCAGGGACAACAGGCCTCCTGCCAACACCGGAGCCCGACGGACGGGCTGGCTGCACTTCCCTTTTCTCTCCGACTAGACACATGAGCTCACTGGCCTCTACCTGCCTTTGTTGAGGGGCTCTCCTCACTGGAAAGTCCCTTTCCCCTTGGCCCTCTCCATGTACACACAGCAATTCTATGTGCACCTTTGTCTGGCTACCCCACCAGAGCAGGCTCCTGCAGACTTCTTCCTTCAGCTGGGTTTTGTCTGAGCCCTGGACAAAGGACAACGACATATTTCTGGCAGTTAAGAGGGAATTGTGAACTGCACTTCAAGCAATTAAAAAGTCCCCACACCTTGGAATGTACTTCAACCATTCTGTTGTTTTTTTTTTTTTTTTCTTTTTCTTTCCTTTTTTTTTTTTTTTTTTTTTTTTTTGAGAGGTTTTTGCTATAGGGCACGTGCACTTGCCAGAAAGACAGAGAGAGACAGAGAGACAGAAAGCGAGAACTTACTCCCCAGGGGGGATGGTCACGCTGCGATCCCTTCTCCTCCATTCTCCTCTCAAGATCTTGGGCATGCACATACACATGCCCAGAGTGAATTGAAGCCACTGGGTCTGGAACTTGAACCACGGTCGACTATATGAGAGTCCAGTGACATAGTCATTACGACATCTGCTGGCCCCGACTTCAACCATTCTTATAAAAAATTATTTTGCGGGGAACAGCAGATGATGCAATGGTTATGTCCCAGGTGGTTGACTGTGGTTCAAGTTCTGGACATAGTGGCTTAAAACTCACACCAGGAGTGTGTGCATGCATGCCCAAAATTCCAAGAGGAGAATGGAGAAGGGATCGTGGCATGGTCATACGCTCTGGGGGGTGATTTCTCACTTTCTGTCTCTCTATCTCTCTGTGTCTCTCCAGCAAGTGCACATGCCCTGTGGCAAAAATCTCTCTAGAAAAAATATTTTGGGAAGGCCAGCAGGAGGCATGGTACTTAAGATGCTGGACTCTCACATGACTGACCATGGTTTGAGTCCCAGACCTGGTGGCTTGAAAAATTATTCTGGGTTTGGAACCAGCAGTTGGCGTAATGGCTATGTCGCTGGACTCCCATGTGGTCGACCGCGATTCACGTCCCGGACCCAGTGGCTTAAACTCACGCTGGGCATGTGTGTGTGCATGCCCAAGATCCCAAGAGGAGAATGGAAGAGAAGGGACTGCGGTGTGGCCATACCCCTGGGGGGTGATTTCTCACTTTCTGTCTCTCTGTCTCTCTCTGTCTTTCTGGCGAGCACATGCAGCCTATAGCAAACAAACCTCTCCAAAAAAAAAAAAAAAGAAAGAAAGAAAGAAAAATTATGCTGGGTGCGTATGCTTGCATGCCCAAAATGCCAAGAAGAGAATAGAGATGGGACTGTGGCATGGCCATCCCCCCTGGAGGTGATTTCTCACTTTCCCTCTCTATCTCTAGCAAGTGCATGCGCCCTATAGCAAAAACTAAAATAAATAAATAAATAAATAAATAAATAAATAAATAAATATGATCTTCGGGGTCAGCTCAGTGATACAGTGATAATGCATTGTTCAAATGATGTTGGATCCATATGAAAAGATCCCCATGTCTGAATACCAGAGACCCATTCACGACGGGCACGTGCACCCATGGTCCTCACTGGCTGGGAAGGCTGGGAGGGACTACAGCATGAGACCTTGTTCAGTTTGCTTTTTTTTTTTCTCCTCTCTCTCATGAAAGAATAAACTGGGAAAAAAAAAAAATGATCATTGTAGCAAGAAAGAACGGAAGCTCCAGAAAAGCCCTCAGAATAGTTCATTTATTTGTTGCAGTTATTTAGTATCGCACATGTGTTCATAAATGTTGTTTGTTTGTTTGTTTATAGCACTACATTTATTAGGTGTTTCCTGTGCATCCGGCACCTTGGTAGGTGTTTTATAGCCTTTCATACTTATTGCGTGGCCGCCACTTTCAGAGGGAGGAGCTATTATTATTCCCATTTTACAGGAGAGAACCGAGACTCCAAACAATTACCTGGTGAGTAACTTGCAGAGCTAGATTCAAAGTCTGTTCTCACCCACCTTCAAAAGCACAAGACTGCGGCCTCTCTGGGCTCACAGACGGGAGAATCGTGGGCAGCGTCTATTGCAGTGGTGCCTTGTTAGGCCTGCTTGGTGTTTCGTAAATTACAAAACTAATCATTAATTGACAACATTTGAAGCCAGGAAATTTCCCATAAAAATTGGAATGTTTAGCTTCTCTTGAAAGATCCAAATTCCTGGTGGCACTGGGCCTGGTCCCCACAGGATGACAATTGGCTGATGGAGCAGCAGCTGCTCCTGTTCAGGGGACGTGTGTGCTCTGCCCTGACATATGTCCCCCAGTCCCAGCCCTACCCACTGTCCTACCTCACTCGTTTTCATTGTCTTTCCGGCCCGTGGAAGCGCTTGAGTTTGTAACTCTTCGGTCCATCCTTTCTTGTTTTTTTTTTCTTTTTCTTTCTCTTTTTCTTTTTTATTTTTTGGAGAGGTTTTTGCCATAGGGCGTGCGCGCTTGCCAGAAAGACAGAGAGAGATAGAGAGACAGAAAGCAAGAAATCAACTACGCCGCAATCCCTTCTCCTTTCTCCTCTCGGGATCTTGGGCACGCACGCACATGTGTCCGGTGTGAGTTTAAGCCACTGGGTTCAGGACTTGAACCACGGTTGACTACATGGGAGTCCTGCGACATAGCCATTAACACTAACTGCTGGTCCCAGGTCCATGCTTTCTTTCTCTTAGTTTGCTATAGGGGTGTGTGCTCACCAGAGATAGGGAAACTGAGAAATCACACCTTGTGGGAATGGCCACTACACAATCCTGTCTCTATTATCTTCAGGATTTTGTGCACACATGAACATATGGCCAGAATGTTGTTCAAGTCCTGGGTCTGGCAGTTGAACTGCGAAGTTTGCTGGCTCTCTTTCCTTTTTTAAAAAACTTATTTGTGGGGCGAGCAGGTGATGTGGTGGTGGTGGTGGTTAAGGCACTGGATTCCCACATGGTTGACTACAGTTCGAGCTCTGGGCCTGGCGGCTTACTTTCTTACTTTCTCTCTCTCTCTCTCTCTCTGGTGAGTGTATGTGCCCTATAGCAAATTAATAATAATAATAATAATAATAACAAATAAAATAAAATAACTCTTTTAAAAAAGTTTGTTTTGGGACCAGCAGTTGGCATAATGGCTATGTCGTTGGACTCCCATGTAATTGCCTGTGGTTCAAGTCCTGGACCCGGTGGCTTAAACTCACGGTGGGTGTGTGTGCGTGCATGCCCAAGATTCTGAGAGGAGAATGGAGAAGAAGGGGTTGCAGCATGGTCATCCCTCCTAGGGAGTGATTTCTCGCTTTCTGTCTCTCTGTCTCTCTCTGTCTGTCTGGCAAGTGCACACGCCCTATAGCAAAAACCTCTCCAAAAAAAAAAAGAGTCAGTTGAGGAATTAGATCAGATAACAAATATGATTCTTTCCAACCATGCAATGACAAACATTTACTTAAACATTTTGCAGCATGTATGTTTAAGAACTTCCCCTCTGGTCTCAACTTACCGTTTCAGTCTTTCCTTCCCTTCACCTTGGTTTTCTTATCTAGTCATCTATTTTTAATCCTATGGTTATATGGTATGAATTTCTGTATGCTTTCTCAAATTCTTTGGAATAAGGTGTGGGAAATAAATAAATCTATACATAAATATTTATGTATAGGGTTTGGTTCCAGGTACTGAAAAGAAACAAAAGAAGATTCTAAGTTGCAACTGCCAAGTTAGGTCAGTTTCCATGAGATGCTCAGGTTTAAGCAGATGAAGGACAGAGGAGCTAAGAGTCTGGATGCAGCAATTATAGGTGTATCTCAGTGCTCAAAGTTCCATCACCCACTTTTCATTTAAAATACATTGTTTGGACCAGCAGGTGGCGTAGTGGTTAAGGCACTGGACTCCCACATGGCCAACCGCAGTTCAAGTCCTAGACCTGGTCTTTGAAAATCATGCTAGGTGTTATGTGCTTATGTGCCCAAAATTCTGAGAGGAAAATGGAGGAGAAGAAATTGTGGCATGGCCGTCCCCGCTTGGGGAGGTAGATTTCTCACTTTTCTTCTCACTCTCTCTCTCTGTCTTTCTTTGGCAAGTGCATATACCATAGGGCAAAAAACCTTAAAAAAATAAGATTTTTTGTCATTTTTAAAGTTTTGCTGTAGGGTGTGTGTGCTCGCCAGAGAGAAACAAAGAGAGAAAGAGAGAAAGTAAGAAATCACCCCCAGGGAGGGTGGCTACACTACAGTTCCTTAGGATCTTGAGCATGGATGCACACATACTCAGCATGATTTTCAAGCCACTGGGTCCCTGGCTCGAACTGCACAATTCAGCCATGTGAGATCCAGCGCCTTAACTTCCATGCTACCTGCTGGCTCTAAAATAGAGTTTCGAATCCTATGACTGTGGCAGTTTTTTTTTTTTTTTCTCCAGGTTTATTAATTTTGAGAGAGAGAGAAGCACCCTCAACAGGGGTCTCACCCCATAACCTCCCTGCGCCATCCTAGCCAGCCAAGATTATGGGTATGACTGACATGTACAGGTCAACTGGGGACTCAAATCCTAATCTTCTACACCAGCACTGCAGGGTGCACTACTGTCACACCATTGTGGCTCGGCCTTTTAAAACATGTTTGGGGGAGTGCTGGCAGGTGGCGTGGTGGTTAAGGGTGTTGGACTTCCACATGGCCGATCGCAGTTGGAGTCCAGGACCTGGTGACTTGCTTTCTCACTTTCTCTCTCTCTCTCGGTATATAACAATAAATACATAAGTAAATAAATTTAAATAAAATAAAAAACAGATGTCAGTTCTCTATTAAAAAAAAAAAAAGGTTGTAGAACCAGCAGGGGCACGATATCTGAGGTGCTGGACTTCCACATGGCCGACTGCAGATTTTGAGTCTGACTGGCAGCTTGCTTTCTCACATTCCTTTTGCTATCTCTGGTGAGTGCGCATGCCCTAAAGCAAATTTAAAAAAATAATAATAATGGGGCCAGCAGGTGGCGTGGTGGTTAAGGCACTGGACTCCCATAGGGCCGACTGTGGTTTGAGTGCTAGTCCTGGTGGCTTGAAACTCATGCTGGGTGCATGTGTGTGCACACCCAAATCCCCAGAGGAGAATAGAAGAGAAAGGATTGCAACTTGGTCATCCTTCCTGGGAGGTAATTTCTCACTTTCTCTCTTTCTATCTCTCTCTGACTCTGTCTCTCCAGTGAGCACATGTTCCCTATAGCGAAAATCTCTCCAAAAATAATAATAACATTAATAATAATTATATTTTTTTCCTCAAAAAATGGCTGCAAACTCCTTGACACTCCTCCCAATCTGTCTTCTTTCTTGTCTCTGCTAGGCTTATGACAAGTCACATGGTACCATGTGACTTCCAAGGCTGGGTCATAAAAAGACATGCTGCTTTGGACCAACAGGTAGCATGTGATTAAGGGTGCTGGACTCCCATATGGCAGACCACAGTTCAAGTCCTGGACCTGGCAGCTTGCTTTCTCACCTTCCCTCACTCTCTCTCTGTTTCTCATTTGATCCCTCTGTGGTCAAATTAAAATAAATAAATGAATAAAGTTAAAATGAAAATAATTCTTTTTTTTTTTTTTTTTTTTTTTTGGAGAGATTTTCGCTATAGGGTGCGTGCACTTGCCAGAAAGACAGAGAGAGACAGAGAGACAGAAAGCGAGAAATCACCCCCAGGGGTATGGCCACGCCGCAATCCCTTCTCCTCCATTCTCCTCTCGGGATCTTGGGCATGCACGCACATGCGCCGAGAGTGAGTTTTAAGCTACCGGGTCCGGGACTACGTGGGAGTCCAGCGACATAGCCATTACGCTAACTGCTGGTTCCCAAAATGAAAATAATTCTTAAAAAAAATAAAAATCATTCTGCTTTCCTAGAACTTTTGGAATACTCTCTCTTCAGATGCTTCCTTCAGCCTGCTTCCTGTTGGAACATAGTTTCCACCCTGTAGGGAAGCCTAAGACACACTGAAGGGCCATTTGTGGGTAGGCGTTCTAGTCAATGGCCCTAGCTGACCCCAACATTCTAGTCACCCAAGCCCAGGCAACAGAAATGTGTGTCACTCCATCAATTCCAGTCTCTCAGCTCGGGCTCCAGACTTCAGAGACAAACCGATTCTATTATATCCTGCTCGAATTCCTGACCCATAAATCTGTAAACAGAATAAAAGGATTGTTGTTTTGCACCACTAAGTTTGAAAGGTTTGTTATCCAGCAACAGAAAATTAGAACAGTCACCCAGGAACACAGTTATTGCAAACTACTCAAGCCTTAAAGAAAAATTTAATGGGCTAGCCCGTGCCCTGGTGGAAAAGGATGCTAGGTCCCAAATGGCTGACTTAATGATGTGAGTCCAGGACCTGGCAGCTCGAAAAACATGGCGGGCACATGTGCATGTGTGCCCAAAATCCAAAAAAAGAAAGAAATGGGGAGGGGATTGTGATGTGGTTATGCCTTATGGGGGTTGCTTTCTTGCTTTCTCTCTCTTTCTCTCTCCCGCAAGTGCTTATGTGCTCTGGTAAATTTAAAAAAGAAGAAAGAAAGAAGGAAAGAAAGAAAGAAAGAAAGAAAGAAAGAAAGAAAGAAAGAAAGAAAGAAAGAAAGAAGGAAGGAAAGAAAGAAAGAAAGAAGAAAGAAAGAAAGAAGAAAGGAAGAAAAGGAAACACAGTGTACAAATGGTAGGTTCCAGTCACAATATGCTTTTGTTGTTGTTGTTGTTAAGAGTTACTTTATTTATTTATTTATTTATTTATTTATTTATTTATTTTTATTTGATGAGAGAGAGGAGAGAGAGAGATAGAAGAGAGAGGGGAAGTGAGAAAGCAAGCCACCAGGTCCGGGATGCAAACCGTGGTTGGCCATGTAGGAGTCCAGTGCCCGTAACCACCATGCCACCTGCCAGCCCCTTACAATATACTTTCTATTCCAATCCTCCCCAGCCAGAATTGACACTGTTAACAGTTTTAAGTGTATCCTTCCAGATCTTTCTCTAGCCATTTACATATGTACATATAATAGAAATATATAGGTTTTTTAATGTTTCTTTTTTACTAAAGAAAATATTTTCTTGGGGCCAAATGGTGGTGCAGCAGTATAATGTGATGCTCTGTGAGACAATCCCACATGGGAAGGTACCCAGTTCAAGGCCAGAGACATCCCTGAGTACGCCTGGCACCTCGGGTTGGCCAAAGGTTGAGGGTGGATTGCACCATCAAGACCCTGTTACGGTCACTGTCTCTCTTTCTTGCTCATGGAAATAAATAAAACTAAGCTTAAAAAAAGAAGATAACAGGTCTCTTTAAATTTTCAAAAGAACCTGAATTGGTAATATATTCCCATGCTGTGGTAGACAGCCTCCACATTGACCTTCAGTAACCCCATCTCCTTGTATTCAAATCTTTGTTACAGTCCCTTTCCCCACTGAACCAGTGTTGGTCTGTGTGGCCAACAGAATATGGCAGGAATGATGTCACATGCCACTTCTGAGAGGTTAGTCACTGCAGTTGGCTGAGCTGCGGTGGCACACCCTGCTAAGATCCTGGGCTCTACAGGCTGAGGCCTCATGGGAGGCGCCAACTGATTCCTAGTCCAACCTAAAATCCAGACATGGCCGCATGCACCTGTAATCCCAGCAACTCAGGAGGCTGAGGCAGGAGGGTCACAAGCTCAAGGCAACGTAACGAGACCCTGTCTAAAAACATGACGCTGCCAATTCCATTTGGTCTCCTGGATCCCTGGTTGTGGGAGAAGCCAGCGCCATGTTGAGAGTGGCTCTGCAGAAAAGTGTACTTGGAACATAACTGAGGTGCCCGGCCATGCCCACTGAGGGACTGAGCCCTCCAGCCAATGGCCATGTGTGGCAGCTGTCTGGAAGGAGACCCTCCTTCAGATGACTACAGCCCTGGCTGACATTTAGCACTGTAAGTGCATGAGAGATCCTGAGCAAGAGCCACCCAGCAAAACTGATTCCCAGTTCCTTACCCTCCGAAACGCACGAGATAATAAGATAATAAATGGGGAACCAGCAGTTAGCATAATGGCTATGTCGCTGGACTCCCACGTAGTCGACCGCAGTTCGCGTCCCAGACCCGGTGGCTTAAAACTCACGCCGGGCACGTGTGCGTGTGTGCCCAAGATCCCGAGAGGAGAATGGAGGAGAAGGGATTACGGTGTGACCATCCCCCCTGGGGGTGATTTCTCGCTTTCTGTCTCTATGTCTCTGTCTGTCTGGTGAGCGCACGCGCCCTATAGAGAAAATCTCTCCAAAAAAAAAAAAAAAAGATAATAAATGTCTGGCATATTCAGCTACTAAGTGGTAATTATTTTTTAATTTATATTTTTTGCCATAGGGCATGTGCACTCACGAGAGGGGGTGGGAGTGAGAAATCCCCCTCCGAGGGTCATGGTCATGTCACAGTCCCTTCTCTATTCTCCTCTTAGGATTTTGAGCACACAGAGTGCAGGTTTTTCAAACCACTGAGTCTGGGACTTGAACTGTAGAGTCGACCATGTGGGATCCAGTACCTTAACCAGCATGCCATCTGCTGGCTCTATGTAATTTTTTATAATTTTTTCCCACCTTCATCCTTTTTAAACGTTATTTATTTTTTCAGAGAGAGACAGACAGACATATCCAATAAGGTCTTCACAGGACCATCTACCTCCAGTCTCTGCCAGCCCAGATCAAGAGCAAGGGGCCTAGCGTGCTCAGGAAGGTCCCAGGATGTGAACCCAGGACCTTTCCCAAGGGAGTCCAGTTGTGGTACCACTGTGCCCCCCACCTGATCCCTGAGGAGTGATTTGTTTGTAACAGATCATTCATAAAGATGGTTCAATTTTTTTCTAATATAAAGAGAGAGATAACAAAAGCTTGTTGTCACTCTTACTTCCAAACACCAGTCCTCCGGTCTCTGCCACCTCCCTTACCTGGTTGACAGTAGCCCTTGGGAAATGCAGATTTATGAACTCGGGTACAGAAGCAATCATCCCACTGGCCCACTCACAGATCACCTGACCCAAGCAAGTCTGCAGCAATTTGACCTTCCCTTTCGGCGGCTGTCAGATCATACCCTTTTTCTCCACAGGAACTGGGCCATCGACTCTTTCAATTCAGATGCCACCTTTCTCTGCCAAGCCTTAGACACCTACGAGCACCCCCACATCCTGTCTCAGGTCCGGGGGTGGGGGCTTCCCCTTCTCACACGCTGGTGGAAAACATGACCTGCCCTTTTTCTTCAAGCCATAGAAATCACAAATCAACACTTGCTTCCCAGCAGCTAGTCCCAGCCTGTTCCCTGGCCTTACCTCTCAGCGCTGGCTCGTCTTCCTGCCCCAGCCTAGTCCCCTCCCCTCACAGCTCCCAAAGGCTGGCTTCCCAGGGTTTACCCATGACTGATCCCTCAGCCCTAAATGCTGTACCCTAATGCCCCCGCGTGCCATGGCCGGGGCTCTGACCCTGCGTGCCATGGCCGGGGTCTGCCCCGCGAGCCGTGGCCGGGGCCTGCCCCGCGAGCCGTGGCCGGGGCCTGCCCCGCGAGCCGTGGCCGGGGTCTGTCCCGCGTGCCGTGGCCGGGGTCTGCCCCGCGTGCCGTGGCCGGGGCTCTGACCCTGCGTGCTGTGGCCGGGGCCTGCCCCCGCGAGCCGTGGCCGGGGCCTGCCCCCGCGAGCCGTGGCCGGGGCTCTGGCCCGCGTGCCGTGGCCGGGGTCTGCCCCGCGTGCCGTGGCCGGGGCCTGCCCCGCGAGCCGTGGCCGGGGCTCTGACCCTGCGTGCCGTGGCCGGGGTCTGCCCCCGCGTGCCGTGGCCGGGGTCTGCCCCGCGAGCCGTGGCCTGGGCCTGCCCCGTGTGCCGTGGCCGGGGCCTGCCGCCGCGTGCCGTGACCGGGGCTCTGACCCTGCGTGCCGTGGCCGGGGCCTGCCCCGCGAGCCGTGGCCGGGGCCTGCCCCCGCGTGCCGTGGCCGGGGCTCTGACCCTGCGTGCCATGGCCGGGGTCTGCCCCGCGAGCCGTGGCCGGGGTCTGTCCCGCGTGCCGTGGCCGGGGTCTGCCCCGCGTGCCGTGGCCGGGGCTCTGACCCTGCGTGCCGTGGCCGGGGTCTGCCCCGCGAGCCGTGGCCGGGGTCTGCCCCGCGAGCCGTGGCCGGGGCTCTGACCCTGCGTGCCGTGGCCGGGGTCTGCCCCGCGAGCCGTGGCCGGGGTCTGCCCCGCGAGCCGTGGCCGGGGTCTGCCCCGTGAGCCGTGGCCTGGGCCTGCCCCACGTGCCGTGGCCGGGGTCTGCCCCGCGAGCCATGGCATGGGCCTGCCCCGCGTGCCGTGACCCGGGCTCTGCCCCGCGTGCCGTGGCCGGGGCCTGCCCCCGCGAGCCGTGGCCGGGGCTCTGGCCCTGCGTGCCGTGGCCGGGGTCTGCCCCGCGTGCCGTGGCCGGGGTCTGCCCCGCGAGCCGTGGCCGGGGCCTGCCCCCACGTGCCGTGGCCGGGGCTCTGACCCTGCGTGCCATGGCCGGGGTCTGCCCCGCGTGCCGTGGCCGGGGTCTGCCCCGCGTGCCGTGGCCGGGGCTCTGACCCTGCGTGCCGTGGCCGGGGTCTGCCCCGCGAGCCGTGGCCGGGGCCTGCCCCGCGTGCCGTGGCCGGGGCCTGCCCCGCGTGCCGTGGCCGGGGCCTGCCCCGCGAGCCGTGGCCGGGGTCTGCCCCGCGTGCCGCATCAGCTGATGGCCGTCTCTGCTTCCCTGAGCCGCATTCCTGAAACTGTGTTCCATGGAGATTCACCTACATTTGCGGGGCTGCACGAGACCCACCCTTGGTCCAGCCCTGAGTGGAGTCTACGTTCCCTATTGTTGGGAACTTTATGATCTGATAATTGGAGGGAAAAAAAAAATCATGTTTATCATAAAAAATAATTAGAATAATAATAATAATGATTGGGGGAAACATAGGAAAGATATTGAATGTTGAAGTGGGGAGATTAATGTCTCTGTACTGACTGACATGCATGGCATTCCCTTTTGAAAAAGCAATGTAATACACTGTAAAGTTATATGTAATTCAATGTAACAAAAAAATGGATAATAATAAAAAAAAATTAAAAAAAATTAAAAAAAATAAAAAAAAATAAAATAAAAAAAAAACAACTAGCTATCTTTCTGTTTTTAGTTATTTGCTTAATTTTATTTATTATTATTTTTTATTTGATCAGAGAAAGACAGAAACGGGGTGGGGAGTAAGAAAGCAAGCCTCCAGGTCTAGAACTTGAACCACGGTCATCCCTGAGGGAGTCTAGTGCTCTAACCACCATGCCACCTGTGAACCCAAGCAATTAGTTATCTTTTTTTTTTAGAGAGATTTTTGCTATAGGATGCATGCGCTCACCAGCGAGACAGAGACAAAGACAAAAAGTGAGAAGTCACCCCCAAGGGGGATGGCTGCAATCCCTTCTCTTCCATTCTCCTGTCAGGATTTTGGGCATGCATGCACATATGCCTGGCATGAGTTTAAGCTGCTGGGTCTGGGACTTGAACAGTGGTCGACTACATGGGAGTCTAGCGACATAATCTTTATGCCACCTGCTAGTCTTGCAACTAGTTATCTTATTATTATTATTTATTAAAGAAAATGAAATCAGTATCTTTATTATTATTTTTTAAAGAATTCTTTATTTTATTTATTTATTTATTTATTTATTTATTTATTTATTTATTTATTTTGTTCACCAGAAAAAGAGAGGCAGAGGGAAAGTCAGAAAGCAAGCTGCCAGGTCTGGGACTTGAACCACAGTCAGCCATGTGAGAATCCAGTGCCTTAACCACCATGCCACCCACTGGCCCCACAACTAGTTATCTCTTAAGACTAACCCAGGAGTCATCTGTGAGAAGCCTCCTCCAGCATCCTCAAAGGCCTCCTCGCTTCCACCTGACCCCCATCAGCCCACTGTCTGCTTGACAGCCAGAGAGACCGATTTAAAACCTGTGTGGGCTTCAGCTCCAGTAGGATGGGATAAGCAGTCTCTAACCTGTCTAAAGAGAGCCATAAAACCCTGGCCGACAGCAGCGGGCAGATTGGGGAAGAAGACCATAGCTGAAGTGCCAGTATCTGAAAGGGAGTTTACCTTTTATCTTCTGCTACACACAGCCCCAGATTCAGAAGCAGGCATCAGCGTGACAGAGGGAGCCTCGGGAGAAATTTCTAGTCTGGCTCCAGATGCCAGAAGATTCCTGATACCCAGAGAGAGTTGAGGGGACTCCATTCCTTTTTTTTTCCTCATTCTCTCTTGTCCGGGTCCCCAGCCCTCCTTGGTGGCAGAGGAGGTGGCAGGTGCTTGCGGGAGCCTGAAATGATGAGACAGGCAAGCCTTCCTCTTTGCCTGGAGGAGCTGCGGTCCTAAGAGGGTGGGGTGAATCTCTGTTGTCCTTTTGGTGTCTCTGTCGTCTCAATGACTGGCCCCACGCACGGGAGGAATTGTGGGAAGTACCTGTCAAAGTGCAGTAAGTAAAGCCCCAGATTTCTGGCTGGGGGATCCAAAGAGGGAGCCTAGAGAACCAGAAAGTAACAGGGATATCACAGCACAGGAGAAGTTTGAGAAAGATCCCACAAAGTTATTTATGGACTTCTAGGCTCACTCCGAGTTGCATGAGTGGATCGACCCTAAACAATGTACTGCAGACTTTGAGAACTGAGTTACCAGCTAGGCCGCTGGCCATGTTCTGGGCTGGCCAACGAATAGTGCACGCACAGTGGGGATGCAAGTGGGCTGCAAAGGGTTTGCAAACAGGACAGGCTCCAGAACCACGATGCACAGAAGGCACTCAGAGCTTGAAGCCTGCACCTGCTTTGCCAATTACCTGCCAAAACAAAACTATCAGCATTCTCCACAGAGTTTAAGTGAGGGCTGGCATCTCATAACACGATATTCAAAATGTCTAGGATAAGTTAACTCAGAATACGAAGAAGCAGATAATCTCAACTCAGATAGGAAAGACAATGGAAAGATACCATTCAAGATGCTGAAATGGGGACCAGCAGATGGAGTAACAGTTATATCACTGGACTCCTATGTAGTTGACCATGGTTTGAGCCCTGAACCCAAAGGCTTAAACTCCTATCAGGTATATATGCACCCATGCCCAAAATCCCAAGAGGAGAATGGAGGAGATGGGATTGTGGTGTGGTCATCTCCCTGGAGGTGGGGGGTGATTTATTGCTTTCTTTCTCTCTGTCTTTTCAGTGAGCTCATGTACCCTATAATAAAAATCTCTCTAAAACAAAACAAAACAAAAATGATGCTGAAATGATCTACAAGAAGACTACAAAGCAGCTGTTATAAAAAATTTTCTAAGGAAGAAGTGTAGAGTTATTATTTAATGGGTGCAGAGCTTTACTCTGGGAGGATGAAGAAGTTCTATAGGTAGATAGTCATGACAGTTGTACAATACTATGAGTGTATTCATGCGACTCTATTGCATGCTTAAAAACAGTTAAAGTGGGACACTAGTGGGTGGTGCAGTAGTAAAACATGATCTCCAATAAGGCAGAGCCACATGGGAAAGTTGCTGGTTCAAGTCCAGAGACCTTCCTAAGTCTGTTGGGCATACATGTGCCCGTGATCCTGGCTGTCTGGGGCTGGGGGTGGATCATGGCACCTTATTGGAGGTACTCTCTCTCTCTCTCTGTCACTCACAGAAGAAATAAACTTTTTTTGTTAAAGAGGTTTTTGCCTTAGGGTGTGTGCACTCACCAGAGAGAGAGAGACAGAGACAGTAAGAAGGAAAGTGAGAAATCATCCCCCAGGGAAGATACCGCAATCCCTTCTCCTCCATTCTCCTCCCAGGATCTTGGACACACATACACACGAACCTGGAGTGATATTTTTTTAAAAGAATTTTTAAAGATTTAACTTTATTTATTTATTTATTTATTTATTTATTTATTTATTTATTTTTAATTTGACCAGAGAGGGACACACACACAGAGAGAGAGGGAGAGAGAGAGAGAGAGAGAGAGAGGTAGCAAAAGCAAGTGGGAGTGCAATACCCCTAACCACCACACCACTGCTGACCCCCAACCTGGCATGATTTTTTTTTTTTTTTTTTTGAGAGGTTTTCACTATAGGGCGCGTGACAGACAGAGAGAGACATAGAGACAGAAAGCGAGAAATCACCCCCCAGGGGGATGGTCACACCACAATTCCTTCTCCTCCATTCTCCTCTTGGGATCTTGGGCACGCACGCACATGCGCCCAGCGTGAGTTTTAAGCCACCGGGTCCGGGACGTGAACCGCGGTTGCCTACGTGGGAGTCCAGCGACATAGCCATTACGCTAACTGCTGGTTCCCAACCTGGCATGATTTTTAAGCCACCAGCTCCAGGACTCAAAGCACAGTTGGCCATGTAGGAGTCCAGTGACATAACTGCTATGTTATCTGCTAGTCCTGAAATAAATAAACTTTAAGAAATCATTAAAATGGTGAATTTTTTTGTATGCATATTTTTTCATTTTATTTAACTTCATTTATTATCATTGTTTTTTAAATTTAACCAGAGAGAGGGAGAATGAGAAAGCAAGCCGACAAGTCCAGGATTTGAACCACAGTCAGCCATGTGGGAGTCCAACACCTTTAATCACCATGCCACCTCCTGGCCCCATTTGTATATATATTTTACTACAATTTAAAAAAGAAATACTCCATGAAGAAGGGTTGGAACTCTGAGCTCATTTCAGCTTTCTTATAATTAGAAATACGTACAATGGCAATTTTAGATTAGAAGAAAACAGTGAGGGTCCCAGCAGGTGGCATGGCGGTTAAGGTGCTGGGCTTCCAATTGGCTGATTATGGCTTGAGTCTCAGATCTGGCAGCTCACTTTCTCTCTCTCTCTCTCTCTCTCTCTCTCTCTCTTTCTTTGTCTCTCCCTGATCAAACTGAATAATAATAATAATAATAATAATAAATTAAATTAAATTAATAATTCTAAAAACGAAAGAGGAAAACAATGAGTAAAATTTTAAAACTAAGTAGATGGGCTAAATAGTAGAATGAAGATTTCACAGCAAAGAGTCTGTGAACTTGAAGATAAATAATATAAATTACTCAGCCTGAGGTGGTCTGGTGGTTAAAGCAGTCAGATTCCACATGGCCAACTGCGTAGTTCAAGTCCCAGACCTAGGTGCTTGAGAAACAAGTTGGGTGCATGTGTGTATGTGCCCCAAAGGCCGAAAGGAGGGAGAGGTGGGGAAGGGACTGCAGTGTGACCATACCCCATAGGGGATGCTTTCTTCTCTCCCTTGGCTTTGTCTCTCTCTGGTGGGTATATACATCCTCCAACAAGAAAGTAAGAAAGAGGGACCAGCAGTTAGCATAATGGCTATGTCGCTGGACTCCCATGTAGTCAACCGCGGTTCGCGTCCTGGACCCGGTGGCTTAAAACTCACGCCGGGTGTGCGTGCATGCATACCCAAGATCCCGAGAGGAGAATGGAGGAGAAGTGATTGTGGCGTGGCCATCCCCCCCCCCTCGGGGGGGGTGATTTCTCGCTTTCTGTCTCTCTGTCTCTCTGACTCTGGTGAGCGCATGCACCCTATGGCAAAACACCCCCCCCAAAAAGAAAGAAAGTAAGAGATGGCAGATGGCATGGTGGTTAAAGCCACTGATGGCAGATGGCATGGTGGTTAAAGGCGCTGAGCTCCCATATGGCCCACCATGGTTCAAGTCCTGGACCTGGTGGCTAGCTTTCTCGCTTTCCCTCTCTCTTTGTCTCTCTCTGATCAAACTAGAAAATAATAACAATAATAAAGTTGGATAAAATAATTCTTAAAAAGAGAGAGAGGAAGAGAGAGAAAGAACAAGATTTTTTTAAAAAGAATTATTTTTATTTAACTTCATATATTTATTTATTTTAATTTGACCAGAGAGGTACAGAGTGAGAGACAGAGATAAAGTCAAAAAGTAAGTCACCAAGTCATGTGGGAGTCCAGTGTCCTTAACCACCACGCTACCTGCTAGTCCCAAAAGAAAAGATTTATTTTTTTACATAAGAAATTACTTGGGACCAGCAAGTGGCATGGTGGTTAAGGCTCTGAACTCCCACAAGGCCAACCACAGTTCGAGTCCCAGACCTCACGGCTTTAAAATCATGATGGGTATGTGTGCTTGCATGCCCAAAACCCCAGATGGAGACTGGAGAATGGATTGAGGCATGGCCATCCCCACTAGGGGTTGATTTCTCACTTTTCTTCTGTCTCTTTCTCTCTCTCTGTCTTTCTCTGGTGAGCTCATGCACCCTATGGCATAAACCTAAAAAAGGAAAAAAAGGCTAGCAGGTGGCATGTTGATTACGGCACTGGATTCCCACATGACAGACTGAAGTTTGAGTCCCAGACTTGGTGACTTGCTTTCTTGCTTTCCCTTTCTCTCTCTCTCTCTGGTCAAATTTAAAATAATAATAACAAATGGAATTAAGTAAATAAGTTTTTTTAAATGATTCATGTAATTTGACAAGAGAGAGATGCAGAGAAAGAGAGTGGAAAAATGAGAAAGGAAGACACCAGGTCCAGGACTCAAACTGTGGTTGGCCATGTGGGAGTGTCCAGTGCCTTAACCATGCCACCTGCTGGCCCCTAAATAAATAATTCTTTTAAAAAAATAGAAATTATTCAGTTTGAACAATAGAGAGGAAAAACCTGAAAAAAATAAATAGAATCTAAGGGGCTTGTAGAGTAATACCTGTAAGGTCTAAATACGCGTCCGCAGAGTAGCAGAAGGATGGGAGAAAGAGTATGTGTGTTAATGTTTGCAGCAGCTTATTGTGTGGTCTGAATGTTTGTGGCCCCCAAAAGTTCATGGATTTAAATCCTAATGTCCAAACTGATGGCATTGGTGTTAGGAGGTGGGGCCTTTGGGAAGTGATTGGATCACGAGGGCAGAACTATCATGCATGGAATTAGTCCATCCCCTTATCAAGTGGTTCTGGAGAGGTGCCTTGTCCCTTCCTCCATGTGAGGGCACAGAGAAGGCATCATCTGTGAACCTGCTGATCTTAGCTTCCGAGCCTTTAGACCTGTAAGAAGTAAATTTCAGCTGTTTTTGTTTGTTTGTTTGTTTTTGAGAGGTTTTTGCTATAGGGCACGTGAACTCGCCAGACAGACAGAGACAGAGAGACAGGAAGTGAGAAATCACCCCCCAGGGGGGATGGCCATGCCGCAATCCCTTCTCCTCCATTCTCCTCTCGGGATCTTGGGCATGCACACACACGCGTCCGGCGTGAGTTTGAGCCACCGGGTCCAGGACTTAAACCACGGTCGACTACATGGGAGTCCTGTGATATAGCCATTACACCAACTACTGGTCCCAATTTCAGGTGTTTATAAACCTCCCAGTCTAAGGTACTTGTCATAGCAGCCTGAAAAAACTAAGACACAGTTCTATTCGTGATTCCCCCATATCGGAAGCAAACCTTTCAGTGGACAAATAAATAAACTGTGGAACAGAATTCAGCAACAAAATGGAATGAACTACTGATACCTGCAAAAATGTAGATGAATTGCAAAGGTATTATTCTGAGTGAAAAAAGAAGCCAGTTTTAGGATCAGCAGATGGTGTAATAGTTATGTTGCTGGACTTCTATGTGGTCGAAGCAGTTCCAGTCCTGGACCTGGCGGCTTAAAACTCATGCCGGGCGCATGTGTGTGCGTGCCCAAGATCCCGAGAGGAGAATGGAGGAGAAGGGATTGCGGCGTGGCTACCTCCCTGGGGGGGGGGGGGATTTCTTGCTTTCTGTCTGTTACCCTCTGTCTCTCTGATGAGCGCACATGCCCTATAGCAAAAACCTCTCTACAAAAAAAAAAAAAAAAAAGTTTCAAAAAGTTACGTCCTAGGTTATTTCATTTCTATGACATTCTCTGAAAGACAAAATGATAGTGACAGATCATGGTTACCACGGGTTAAGGTGGGAGGAGTGTGTCACTACAAAGAAAAACACAAGGGTTTTTTGAGGGGTGATGGAACTGTTCTGTATCCTGTTTGCGGTGGTGGTTATGCAAATATGAACATCTTGAAATTCATAGAACTGTACACACATACCCCTCCAAAAAAAAAAAAGAAAAGAAGAAAGAAAAGGTAAATTTCACTGTGTGCTAATTACAACAAAGAAACAGCTTATGGTAGCCGGCCTCTAAGATGGTCCCGAACGAGCCTTTCCTCCTCTTTGTTCTTAGGTCCTCCCATGCCATCTCACACTAAACAGGGCTAGCCTGGGCCACCAACATGAACGGCAGAATTGATGGTGCCTGGCGTGTAAGGCTGGTTCATAAAAGATGTTATAGCTTCTGTCTCGGCCATTCCTGTCTCCCATTTACTCTGGGAGAAGGTGGCCACTGAATTGACAGGACCCTCAAGCAACCCCATGCAGAAGAACGAAGGACTCCCCCCACGAGCCAGCCCGAACTTGTCAGCCAGTGGAGTGAGCTACCTTGAAAATGGAACCTCCAGCCACTCTCAAGCCTTCAGATGACTGCGGCCCTGCCCAGTATCCGACCACAACCTCAGGAGAAACTCTGAGTCACAACTGCTCAGTTAAGCTACTCCCAAATTCCTGACCCTCAGAAACCGTGAGAGATAATAAATGACCATATTTTTATTCTTTCAACTTTTGCCAAAGGGCACACGTGCTTGTAGAGAGAGAGAGAGGGCCAGCAGGTGGCGTAGTGGTTAAGGCACTGGACTCCCACATGGCCTATCCTGGTTCAGGTTCCAGACCCAGTGGCTTGAAACCCTCACCAGTGTGTGAACACATGCCCAAAATCCCTAGAGAATGGAGGAGAAGGGATTGCAATGTGGCCGTCCCCCCTTGGGGTGGTGGGTGATTTCTCACTTGCTGTCTGTCTCTCCAGCAAGTGCACTCACCCACCCTATAGCAAAAATCGCTCTTAAAAGAGAGAGAGAGAGAGAGCACCCTCTAGGTGGAAGGGTCACATTGCGATCCCTCCTCTTCCATTTTTTCATTTTGTCAGGACTTGAGGCACACATGTACATGCCCCCTACAGCTTTCTTGAGCCACCAGGACCGGGACTTGAACCAAGTAGCCAGCCATGTGGGATCCTGCTGCTTTCTCCATTATGCCACGACTGGTCTATTATTTTAAGACACTTCATTTTGTGGTGCTATTCTTTGCAATGACAGATAACTAGTACAACACCTAAGTCAGCTATGTCACTGCTCCAGTCAAAACCTTCCAATGGCCTCTCGGGCTTCTCATATAAAGCCAAAGATGAGATGTACTGTCTGGGCCCTGCTCCCTCTCATACCTCACCTCCTGGCCTCCACTTCATTCCTGAAGCATGACAAGCTGGTCTCCACTCCAGGCTTTCTGCTATTTCTTTTACTTGGAAAGCTCTTCTCCAGATGTCCACGTCTCACTCACCTCCCTTAGGTCTTTGCTCAGATGTCATCTGGACAGAGACCTTCCCTGGTCGCCCACCAGACTTTCTCTTTAGCCTGTTTCATTCTCTTCAAAGCCTTCACTAGCACTTCACATGTTATATATTTATTTGTTTCTTTTCTTTCTTTTTCTTTTTTCTTTTTTTAGATTTTTGAAATAGGGTGTGTGCACTCACCGGAGAGAGACAGAGAAGCAGAAATCACCTCTCCGGAGGGATGGCCATACTGTAATCCTTTCTCCTCTATTTTCCTCTAGGGATTTTGGGCTTGCACATACATGTGCCTGGTGTAATTTTCAAGCCACTGGATCCAGGATTTGAACCATGGTCACCCACGTGGGAATCCAGCACTTTAACCATCACACCACCTGTTGGCCCCTATTGATTTGCTTCTTACCTGTTTCTCCCCATTCACTAGGTTAGTTTCATGGAAGGAGGGACTTAATTCCTAATGGCTCAGTGGTTTAGTCTGTGTTCACATTTTACAGCTATCTCAGCAAGTATATACCAACTGAGATAAAAGCTAGGTCTCGTACCCAAGCCTTTGACTCCAAGCCCAGTGCCCTTTCCAAAGGGTCATGACTGAAACCCTTCTTTTACAACTGAAGACAAGACAAGAGTTTAGAGAGAGCCAGGACCACATAAGGAGGCAGTTCTCACCCTTTCCCTGTTTCTCTCGGTGAGTACATGTGCTCGCTGGCAAATTAAAAGAAGAAGAAGAATTCAAGGGGAGATACAAATGGAACTTAGAGCAGTCAGTGCCTAGCGGGGCTGCTAGAGCCCCCAGTAAAGCCTAATCTCCCATATCTGAGGCCCTCCTCAGGCTTACAAAGCATTTTCATATGCTTTGGAACCTCTCTGGCAGCCCTGTGCCTACTGCTGGCTCATAGTTGAAGAAACTGAGCCTCAGAAAGGTTAAGCAATTTCACTAATAACACACTATCCATGTAAGTATCTGCTCTATATCAGGTATGACACAATAACTGTTCTTTTTTTAAAATAATTATTTATTCAAGTATGTATTTGTTATTACCATTTTAAAATTTGACCATAGGGAGACATAGAGAAAAAGGAAAAGTGAGAAAGCAAGCCACTGGGTCCAGGACTTGAACTGTCTCTCTCTCTCAAGCCACTGGGTCCAGGACTTGAATTGTCTCTCTCTCTCTCTCTCTGGTAAGCACACACACTTTATAGCAAAACTCTCTCTCTAATAAAACAAAAAATGGAGGGTCCAGCAGGTGATGTGGTGGTTAAGGACACTGGACTCTCACATGGCCAACCATGGTTCGAGTCCTGGACCTGGCAGCTTGCTTTCTCACTTTCACTCTTGCTCTCTCACTCTTTCCCTCTGTCCCTCTCTGGTCAAATTAAAATAAATAAATAAAGTTAAATAAAATAATTATTTTTTAAAAATTGAATATTATGTAGTAAATAAAAAGAATGAAAATGATCTTTATGTCTTATATGGAAAAAGTTCTAGGGTATGTTATTTGAAAAAAGCAAAAGCCAGATGTACATTTCATATTGAAATAAACAAAGGAGGATGTGTACCTAGAGGAACAATTTCTAAATTTCTAAAAGGCTTACAAGAAACTATGAGCTGTGTTTGCCTCTGGGGAGGGCTCTGGGCTAACAGGGGCACCTTGTTTTCACTTTACCAGTATATTCTTTTCTGCTTTTGAATTTTTTATGTCATCCATGAATTTATGTTCAGTACAATTTTTGAATATGGTCACTCTTTCCTTACTTATTTAACAACTCTGACTTACAACCAGATTTCCAGCACGGGAATCGCTTTTCTCATGGTGAAGCATTCACCGTGATATAAAACTACGTATTTCATTCAAACGTTTGTATTTTATTATGTACCCACGGTAATATTTAGAATAAATTTTTAAAAGATTACCCTGAATTTAATGCTTTGTGGTATGTCTTATCACTTTCTGGCACTTATCTAATGTATGCTTTTTGTATGAATAAAATTACGTTATTCTAGGGGGCCAGCAGGTAGCGTGGAGGTTAAGGGATCCCATGTGGTTGATTCAGCAGTTTGAGTCCTGGACCTGGTAGCTTGAAAATCATGTGGGATATGGGTGAGTTTGTGCCCAAAATCCTGAGAGGAGAATGGAGGAGAAGGGATTGTGACATGGCCATCCCCCTGGGGAGTGATTTCTCATTTCTCTCTCTGTCTCTCCGACGAGTGTGTGTGCTCTTTAGCAAAAACTTGGAAAAAAAAATTCATTATTCTATTGTGGTGTCTCATATGTTTTGAGAAATACACACCCTGTGGCGCCAGAACACACCACAAGACGTCTCCCTTTAGCTCCTCACTTATCAACTGATTTGCTTAACGACCCAGTGGTAGGCATGTAACTGGTCATTAAGTGAGGAGTACCTGTAATTTTGCACAGCTAGAGCTCTACCTTTTGTCAAGGGCTTTCTAGGGGCCCCTTCATTCATATGTGCCTCAGGTGATCTCTTGGTGAGTCCTGAAGAGCCCCTGCTCTTACCCTTACCCCCTCTACTTGGCCCTGCTACAGAGATAACTACTGGCTAAGATCAAATACCCTTGGTTTCTGGGTTTAAGAGCCTCCTCTGGCTCCCCAAGAGTAAAGGCAAAACCCCTTCGTCTGGCTTTCCAGGCCCTTTACATGCTGCTCAAACCTCCCCATGCCACTTCAGCTCCACTCTCTACCTCCCTACATGCCTGCAAAGGCTCTGCTCTCTGCTTCCTACAAACTCAGGGCTCAATACCTTAGTTCTTAACTCCTGTGTCCCTGCAATCCCTCCAACCTGAACGCCATTTCTTCTCCCCCATGTGGAGCGGCTGCAATCATACCTATCATTCCGCTGAACTACCTCTTCTATAAATCAGTTCTCCGTAAGGCCAGAAGTCAATTTACCTGCCCAGACCACTTTTTCTGCAGATTCACTTGTTCAATCCACAAACAATGGGCACTTTCACCACCCAAGCACCGGCTAGGCCTATAGGGAGATATGGTAGGCACAGTTCCTGTCCTTGAGGAGAACCTCTTGTGTAACTGGGGAAACAATATCCTCTGATGAGTGACACGGGGGACAGCATAACCCAGGATCCATCCGCTAAGGATAGGTGCTTTCTCCACACGTATTCGCGAGAGTATTTCCATATTAGATATACAGATCTTTTTTTCATCTTTTTATCTGCTACATAGTATCTCATAATGTGGGTGGACTAAAATGTATAGCTGTACTAGTAAAACTGAGATAATAAGAAAAGCAACCTCTTAGAATTCTCCTGTGGATTAGATGAGTCATTTTTTTGTAAAGTGCCCAGAACACAGCCTGGCACGTGGCAAAGGATACATATTATTCTGCTAGTTATTATTATAACGTCAAGATGCTGTAGAGCTCAGAGAAGAAAAATCTCATAAAATAAGACCCTGAATCACTAATGAGTTTGTTACAAGCAGAGGGAATGTGAGGACAAATGCATGGAGAGGTGAGGGATGTGTGGGGTTGGGATGGATAGTAGAATTTTCTCTCTTATAATCATTTTAAACTTGTGCTTCCTTCCCAACACCCTTTGGGTATTGCACTCAGGTGTCTTTAGGGCATAAAGACGAGGCTGAATGAGGGTTGCTTAAACTTTATCTTCATAATTCATTCCACATCATTTGCTTACTATTTTTTTTTATCAACCAACCCATTTTTTTATAACCTAAATAAATTTCTTAACGTAGTTCAAGTCCTGGACCTGGTGGCTTGAAACTTATGCTGGGCATGTGTGCATGTGTGCCCAAGATTCTGAGAGGAGAAGGACTGTGCCGTGGCCATTCCTCCTGGGGAGGATTTCTCACTTTATCTCTATCTCTCTGGCTAGCGCGTGTGCCCTATAACAAAAAGTCTCTCCTAACAAACACAAATATAGGGGCCAGTAGGTGGCATAGAGGTTAAGGTGGCTGGATCCCACATGGCTAACTGTATGGTTCAAGTCCTAGCCCCAGGGACTTGAAAAACATGTCAGGCACAAGTACATGCATGCCCCACCCCCCATGAACAAAATGGAGGAGAAGGGACTGCAGAGTGGTCATCCCCCCTGGAGGGTACTTTCTCATTTTCCTTCTCTAACTTATTTTGTCTCTCTCTGGCAAGTGCATGCATCTTATAGCAAAGAAATAAAAACAAATATAATAAAAAGTGTTACCAAATTTGAACTTGCTAAGATCTGACTCTAAGATCTGCTCTCTCCATTACCAAAACAGAGTATCAAGTGGCAGAGAACCGATGACACCAATGACACGCTGGTACTAAACTGAGACTTTGGATTGTTAGCAGATCCAGAAAGGCTGAAAGATAACTCTCTCCTGCTAGTGCTCGGCACCTCCTAAACCCTCCCGTACACCAGTGCTAGGCTGGCCCTATGGCTTCATGGTTAAGCATTGAGCAGAGGGAGCAGGGTCGCAGAGGCTTGAAAAAAACACACCTGGCACATGCACATGTGTCCAGACAGCATCCTGATGAGATGGAGAAATGGAGGAAAAGGGGATTATAGCATGACCAGCAAGCACCCTTGGGAAGTGCTTTCTCTCTCTCTCCCCTGTGGCATTTATTTTTTTTAAGAGAGATTTTTGCTATAGGGCACATGTGCTTGCTTAAGAGAGAGAGAGAGACAGAGAGAGAGATCCTCTGGATCTTGGGCATGCACACTCATGTACCTGGGGTGAGTTTTAAGCTGCCAGGTCTGGGACTCAAACTGTGGTTGACTATATGGGAGTCCAGTGATGTAGCCATTACGACATCTGTTGGTTCCCCCCATGGCATTTTTTTAAACAAGGGAGGGACATCTCTCACTCTGGGGGAAGTGAATGTCGGTAGCTCTGATTGGTTGTTTTGTTTGGTTTTGTTTTGCGGTGGGCTTTCATAGCGGGGTGGGTGCCTGGCCAGGCTGGCGTGGCCAGGTGGGCACTGTTCCCCCACTTCTGCTGAGTCACTGCACCTGGGGAAGGACGTTTCTGGGAAATGCCTTTTGTTTCTTTGCTTCTCACTGTTTACCTGGTTATGCCCGGTGTCCTGGGCCATGATCAATAAAGGATTAGGTAGAAAAACAAACCAAACCGGCTTGCCCTTAAATAATGTTATTTTAAGGGGAAGGTCTCAACCCTGAAATAAATCAGGTTTCAAGCAAGAATTTGAATTAATTCTGACAACATAATCCAGAGTGTAGGATTAGCCTTCGGGCTACGCAGTTTTGTTTTGTTTTTCCTGCCAGCTCCACTAAGGATAGAAAGAGACCAAGGAGAGGAAGCAATCTTTATTTTCTTTGTTTGTTTGTTTGTTTGTTTGTTTTAGAGATTTTTGCTATAAGGTGCATGTACTCACCAGAGAAACAGAGAGACAAAAAGCAAGAAATCACCCCAGGGGGATGGCCACACTGCAATCCCTTCTCCTCCATTCTCTTCTTGGGATTTTGGGTATGCATATGCACATACCTGGCATGAGTTTCAAGCTGCTGGGTCTGGGACTTGAACCGTGGTCGGCCACGTGGGAGTCTAGTGCCTTAATCACTATGCTACCTGCTGGCCTCAGGATCTTTATGTTTAAGCCAACAAAAGCTCATTATTCTTGTTGTTGCTAATGTTGCTATTCACCAAGTTTCTGTGGATACAAAGTAAAAATGAGAGCTCAACCCTTTCCTCCTTCCCCCCTCTCCTTTCCTTCCTCTCTTCCTATTCCCCCCTTCTGTACAGGTTCTGGAGATCTGTGATATTTTAGGGCAATTTTCCAGCTCTGGGTCCTCTGAACACCAGCTTCTCTATTTCTGCCTAATCCACAGTTCATCTCTACTAATAACATAATTTTTAAAAGTTCTGCTTATTGAGCCAGCAGGTGGTGTGGTGGTTAAGGGCGCTGGACTCCTACAAGGCTGACCACAGTTTGAGTCCTAGACTTGGTGGCTTGCTTTCTCACTTTCTCTCTCTCTTTCTCTCTCTCACTCTGTCCCTCTCTGGTCAAATTAAAAACAAATAAGTAGGGGACCAGCAGGGGGCGTGGTGGTTAAGGCACTGGACACTCCCACATGGCCTACCATGGTTCAAGTCCTGGGCCTGGTGGCTTGCTTTCTCACTTTCTCTCTCTCTCTCTCTCTGCCTCTCTCTGGTCAAATTAAAATAAATGAATTAATAGATAAAATTAAATAACATAATTCTTTGAAAAAAATTAAAAATAAGTAAATAAAGTTAAACAATAAAAATAATTCTTAATAAAAGTTCTGCTTACTTACATAAATTGGATCCGTCCTAAACAACAAAAGACTTGCACTTCTAGTTGTGTACCCCCCAATACATGATAAGAGACATGCCAATATAAACCGAGCACGGACTTCCTAAAGCCACCTCACTGATCACTCCTGGAGGAACTGTGTAGCATGCCAGGGAGTGACTGCAAAAGAGATCTTCCGTCATCGCTGGTGGCCCGAGACCTGCCTATACCATGATCCTTGGACTAGCAGCATCGGCATTACCAGGGAGCCTGTTAGAAATGCTGAGTCCCAGGGCCTACCCCAGACCTGCAGAACCAGAATCTCGGGGGATGCTGCACAGGAACCTGTCTCCTCCTCCCCCCGCAAGTGCCACTGACCATACAGAGATCCCCATGGCCTTCGGACTGCTGTTGCTCCAACTTTAGCTCTTGCGGAGCTTGTGAAGATGAACTGGGGCTGCATCCCCAGAGGTTCTGGTTCAGCAGGTCCAGGGAATGACCTAAGATGCTGCATCTCTTTCCTTTTTTTTTTTTTTTTTTTTTTTTTTTAAAGTTTTGCTACAGGGCATGAGCACTCACCAGAGACAGAGAAAGACAGAGAGAAAGTGAGAAATCACCCTCCAGAGAAGATGGCCACACCACAATCCCTTCTCCATTCTCCTCTTGGATTTGGGGCATGCATGCACATGTGCCTGGTGTGGACTTCCAAACTGCTGGGTCTGCAACTCGCACCACAATCGGCAATATAGAAGTCCAGAGCTTTAACCACCACATCAAATGCCGGACCCTCTCCCCTCATTTTTTTGGCACATATGCACATGCACTTGGTATGTTTCTCAAGCCACTGGGTCTGGGAATTAAACCATGCAGTCAGCCACGTGGGATCCAGAGCCTTAACCTCCATGCCACCTGCTGGTCTTTTTTCTTTATAATTTGCTATAGGGCATGTGTGCTTCTGAGAGGTAGAGGAAAAGTGAGAAAGCACCCCCTTAGAGGATGGCCGCACTGCAATCCCTTTTCCTCCATTCTCCTCTCAGGATTTAAGGCATGCACGCACACACAGCTGGCGTGTTTCTCAAGTCGCTGGGTCTGGGACTTGAACTACATAGTTGGCCACATGAGATCCAACACCTTAACTACCATGCCAGTAGCTGGCCTGAATTCGGCATTTCTTTAAAAAATATATTTATTATTATTATTTTAATTTGCCACAAGGTACATGCACTCACACACGAGAGAAAGTGAGAAAGCATACCATGAGGTCCAGAACTTGAAATGTGGTCAGCCATGTTGGAGTCCAGTGTCTTAACCACTATGCTACCTGCTGGCCCCAAGGATTCAGCATTTCTAAGCTCCTGTGGAAGATGCTGATGCTATCGGTCCATGGACCATACTTTAAAATGAAAAATTATTTAAGTTTGTTATAATTATTTATTATTTTTAAATTTGATCAGAGAGAAAGAGAAAGGCAAAGTGAGAAAGCAAGCCGCCAGGTCCAGGACTCGAACTATGGTCAGCCATGTGGAAGTCCAGCACCTTTACCACCATGCCACCTGCTGGCCTCCCTGGACCACAATTTAAACAGGTTTTGGTCCATTGGGCTTCAAAACTGCTTGTAGGTGCTTGTGGCAATGCAGATTCCTGGGCACTACCCAGCAGACATTCTGATTCTTTTTTTTTTTTTTGAGAGACATTTTTGCAATAGGGTGAGTTTTTTTACCGGAGAGACAGAAAAACAGAAAGTGAGAAGTCACCCCCCAAGGGGTGACGGCTACTCCACAATCCCTTCTCCTCTCGGGATTTAGGGTATGTACACACATGTGCTGGCGTGAGTTTAAGTGCTGGGTCCAGAACTTGAACCAGGGTCAACTATGTGGGAGTCCAGTGATGTAGCCATTAAGTTGTCTGCTGTTCCCAAAATTCTGATGCTTTAGGTTTGGGGTGGTTTCTGGGAATCTGCTTTGTCAGCTAGCACTCCAAGGAACCTCTGGAGACTAGCCTTTTTTTCATTTTTTTTTAGAGGTTTTTGCTATAGGGCGCTTGTGCTCAACAGAAAGACAGAGAGACAGAGAAACAGAAAGCAAGAAATCACCCCCCGGGGGGGATGACCACACCGCAATCCCCTCTCCACCATTCTCCTCTCGGGATTTTGGGCACGCACGTGCATGCGCCCAGCATGAGTTTAAGCCACCGGGTCCAGGACTCAAACTGCGGTTGACTACGTGGGAGTCCAGTGACATAGCCATTACGCCAACAGCTGGTCCCAAGACTAGCCTCTGAGAAGTGTGGCCTGGAACTCCACTAGCACTGGTGATGCAGAGACAAAGTGTGAATGTGTGTGTGGGGGGTGCCTTTAGATCACTCCCTAAACCACAGGCACCCCAGATTCCTCTCTCCCAACCTCATTCAGCATTTCAGCAATCCTATTGGTTCTTCCTTCAAAATATATTTGATTTTCACTGAAAAAAACTCCAAACAAAAAGACTTGGGGGTGGAAGAGTAAATGAAACCAGACCAGTAAGCTTGTTGATAACCGTTGAAACTGCGAGTTCATTTTATTACTCACAATTTTTATGTATATTTGAATTTTTCCATAATAAAAAAAGCTTTACTTTTAAGCCTTTGATACAACAATTCTAATTCTGGGAATTTCTCTTACAAAATTTTTAAATAGAAAAACCCTTACAAATAAAAATATTTTTCAAATGGCAATAGTGAAAAATTGGGAACATTAAGTTCTCATAATAGGAAGACAATAAACTGTGGAACACCCCGCAAGGGCATTTTACATCATTAAAAGTATTTATTCAGATTATGTACCAACAGGGAAAACACGATAGACTACCAAATGGAAAACAAAAACACAAAACAAATAAAAACCCAGGGCATTCAACTGTATACGCTGCATGATTAAAACAATAAAAAGATGTGTATCATTAAAAGAAACTGAAATTTAAAAACAACTTTGTGTATCCATAATCCATTCCCCACTACCTTCAATGCAATGGGCTTTGCCTCTTTGGAGAAGAGGGAAACCAAGTGCTTGACTAGGGGGAGCTGAGCCCCCTCGCCTCTTGCCTGCACCCCTGAAACAGCCCCACGCTGCCCTATTTCCCACTTCCTCTCTCCAACCTTGCCTTGCACACCAGCTAAAGCATCCTTCGAAAATGTCAATCAGATTACAACCCTCTTCTGTTTAAAACTCTAAGGCTTCCCACATCTCTCCAACTAAAGGCCAGGTCTAGACCTTACCTCAGCCTCCGCCCGGAAGCAGCGTCCCCTCAGCCCCACCGCTCTGTAGGTCCAGGGGGCATTGGTGCTGCTTCCCCTGCTGGGCATAAGCTGCCTTCAGGTATCTGAACATGTGCTCGCTCCTTTCCTCCTTAACAGCAGCTCTGCAGCGAGGCCTTGGCTGGGCTCCTTATCTGGCCCAGAACCACCTCCATACTGCTTAGTTTCCTTCGAAGCACTTTATCGACACCTCCCACTGTCTCCTCCGTTTGTTGTCCACTTTCTAGAGGGCAAATTCCTTGGAAACAAAAACTGTGTTTGATTCTCTGCTGAAGCCCTTATACTAGCATAGAGCCTGCACACGATAGGTGAGCAATACCTACCTGTTGAATGAAAGAATGTTCAACTAAATAACTATCTAAGGGAGAGTGTGAGCTTCACGTGGGCTTTGTTTCTTGGGGTGATCTTCCCCCTCCTGAAACACCCTGGCAATGGCAGACCGCAGCAGGTGCCCAGTGGAAACTGAGGCTGCTGACCTCTTTCCACGAGGGCCCACACAGCACGGTGTAAAGCACACGCAGGGATCTGGAGGTTCTGAAGTGCACTGGATACCAGAACTACAGCTGTGAGACATCAAATCTTAGCTTACCACCACCAGCTGGGCGGCCTGGTGAAAATGACGAGAATTCTCCAAGCAGGAATTTTTTTCTTGCCTAGAAAGAGAAGGAACCTAACAGTTCCTAGGCTAGGGTGGGGACTAAACAAGAGAACGTCCACAAAGCACGTAGCAAGCACAGTGCCCGAGCCGAAGGAGGTGTGCAATGGCAGGCAAGCAAATTAATCAACAGCCACACATGTGCCTTTGTCTCGTCCCCGTTTACAATGTGCTCTTACACGCTTTAGCTGATTCGAGCCTTTCAGCAACCCGCAGGTTTTATCACCATTTTATAGGGGAGGAAACTGGGTCAAAGAATAAAGTGCTTGTCTACAAAACACAACTGAATCAGACCAGCTCTCCCACACCCTCTCTCCAGAGCACAAGCTATCAAGATGATGTGGATGGCCCCCTGGAGCCCAGACTTGAGAGCCTGCGCCTGGTTTAAGGCTGTGGGTGGCAAATGGATTCAGAAATGCAGTCAGCCAGGGAGCCGCACTCTCATGACAGCCGGACAGAGGCAGGCGGTGCACGGGCTTGATTGTCTGGGACTTTTTCTGCATGAGCCTTGGGAGCAAGTCTGGACAGATAAACCATCTCTCAGAGTCCTCCCAGAACATAAAACACTTCACTGTTTTCCAAGAGAGTAATATAAGAGCCCTTCCTGTCCAGTTTCTCCCACTGAGAGTTGGGCAGCAGCTCTAAGCAACAAATGCTGACTTTGGTGACTGATATCCTCGATGCCCTCTGCCCTCTGCCCCAGTCTGTCCCCGACAAACAAGCATTTCCGAACCGAAGATAGTCCAGGGAGATGCTCCTGCGTGGGGCCCTGGGCCTGGCTCTCAGCAGAGGTTCTACCCTCTTTCCAGGATCACAAGCTGAGCAAGATTAGGTAGCAGGGAAGATATTTGCAGGTGTTGGACACGGCATTTCAGAGCCGCAAGGTTGAAAATCATAGGCTCGGGCCAGCCGGTGATGTGGTGATTAAGGCAGCTGGATCTCACATGGTCAACTGTCCAGTTTGAGTCGGGGACCTGGTGGCATGAGAAACACGCTGCACACATGTGCATGTGCCCCAAATCCCAAGTGGAAGGAGAAATAGAGAAGGGATTGTGGTGCCACCAAACCCCATGAGGTGCGTTCTCACTTTCTGTCTCTTCCGCTCTCCCAGAGCATGCGCCCTCTGGCAAAATTTAAAAACTCATAGGCTCTCAGGCGTTGAGTCATGGATCATTACAACAACAGCATCTGAGAGACAAAGAACTTATGACGTGTAACACCTTAAGCCTCATGGCACTGGCGGAGACGACAACCGGATGGGATGGGGTTTCCGAAGTGGGGATTCTGATGGCTGCTGGGTCCCAGGCATCGTCTGTGTAGTCAGAGGTTTAGCAGATACTCCCCTGTGGGAATGTGCTTTGAGGGCTCCAGCTACGGGAGCGAGAACAGGCTTCTAACAAAATTCTACCAAGCAGGCCCTTCTGGCAAGAGATCAGAAGGGGAGTTTCAGAGGGATCCTACCAGGCCCGGAAGCCCTGGCCCCCAGTGCTGCCTCCCGGGACCTGATGGTGCCAGGTTTGCATGGTTTACCAGCCACCAGAAGACTGAAAGCAACACCATGGTGGTCTGGTTGATGGCATGCACGCCTCGCCAGGAACCATGCACGCAGCTGCCCTCAGATCGCTGCATGGCCCGTGACGGATCACTCACTCCATCTGCGTAATGTTCATGGTGGAGAGTATTGATGTCCCAAACCCCAGAACTGGCCCAGGAAGTAGGGGACAATGATGTCTCTGACCAGGAAGTAGAGATAGGACTGAAGGCCACTTTTGGGGGACACCCGGAAAAGTAGCCAATAGACCCACCCTAGCTTGGCCTCATCCACATTTAGTTAAGGTCACTTTAGGTGAACCTATATTAATGGATTTCACTGATATTTCAAAATGAGGTTGAGTTCTAAGGTTGTCATGATCTCATATCAAAACTATAAAAATCTCTCTATGGAAGAAATCTCTCTAAAGAGAGTTCAGCATTCCAGACTGCTCAGAGCAGGGCAGAGCAAAAGACAGAGATTAGACTGCTCTGCCATGGGACAGGTGCCCATGAGAAACAGCAGGAAGCACATGAGATGGGGGGATGCTCTGGCTTTCAGGAGCTTGGCAGGCCTGTGCCCCGGGAAGTGCAATGTCTCCCTTCTCCAGGGAGGCCCTGGTACTTTTCTCCATCTCTGAAGGCAAGAAGAGGTGCTTGGATTCTGGGGAGGGAGGCAATCTGGGAGAGGAGCCTGTGACCCTGGAAGTGCCTTTGGTCGCCAGGCCTGGCTAGAGGGACCAGCTCATGCTCCAGCCAGGATCAGAACTCGTCCCGCAGCTGAGGGGGCTTGTCCATGCCAAAGAAAGAGGACAGCTTCCCCTGCAGGTCCCGCTCCCGCTTCACGAAGGCGGTGAAGGAGGAGACGCAGTTGCCAATAAAGTGGTCGGCTTGGCCGAGGATGTACAGGTCGATCTGGGCCACCTCAGGCTTCAGGCTCACCACTTTCACCTGCAGGAGGAAGTGCAGCATGTATCAGCCAGGGTAGCCATGAACAAGGTGACTGACTAGGCCTGAACCTACAGTCCGTACCCTACCCTCCTTCTCCTGGGCTGAAGTTAGACTCAAAAGGAGTGAAGAGATGAAGCCCTGGGGTTGGGGCCTGAGAGAAGTGCTGCCCAGCTCCCCCCCAACCCCAACATGGAATACTTTGCTTCCTGGGCCTCTTCCCCCCACCTCTATCCTTGGCTACAAACACACCACTTGCCCCTCTATGCCTCTGCCTGAAATGCCATCTCCCTACCCACTGAAATTCCAACAAGGGGTCAGCAGGTGGTGTGGAGGTTAAGGCAGCTGGATCCCACATGGTCAACTGCACAGTTCAAGTCCTGGACCCAGCAGCTTGAAAAACACTGCAGGCATATGTGCGTGCATATCCAGAATTCAGAGAGAACAGAGAAGAGATTGCAGTGTGGCCATCCCACCAGGGGGATGATTTATCACTTTCCCTTTTTCTAGCTCTGTCTTTCTCCAGCAAGTACATGCACTCTATAACAAAACTAAAAAAAAAATTAAAAATAAAGGTAAAAATCCCAAACAGACTCGCAAGGCTCAGCTCAAGTTCTGCCTTTCTCATCAGCCCTCACCTGATGGGCTTCCCCACAGATCAGAGCAGACTAGACGGCGCCTCACCCATCCAGTTCTGCTTCCTGATGCCTCCCTCTCCCACACATCCTGACTTCCAACCCAAAGTCCTATTGATCTATTGCCAAGACGTTCCCAAAGGTGAACCTTTCTTGATGGGCCCAGTCACCGATGTCTCTCATCTGCTCAGCTACAACAGCCTCTTCCTTGGCCCCTTTCTCCTGGTCTGCCATCCACAGGATAGCCAGAGAAAACTTTCTTTCTTTTTCATTTCATTTTATTTATTTATTTTTAGGTTTTTTGCCATAGGGCGCATGCATTCGTCAGAGAGAGACAGAGAGAGGGAAAGTGAGAAATCGCCTCTCAGGAGGGATGGCCACACTGCAATCCCTTCTCCTCCATTCTCCTCTTGGGATTTTGGACACATATGTACACGTGCCTGGCATGATTTTCAAGTTGCTGGGTCTGAGACTTGAACTATAGTCGGCCATGTAGGAGTCCAGTATCTTAACCACTGTGCCACCTGCTGATCCTGGAAACTTTCTGAGATACTCCTACCCATGTTCTACCTCCCCTTAAGCTGGACATCCTTAATGGTGCCCTACTACCCTTTAGATAAAGATGAAAAAGAGTGAATGTGGCCTATGAGGCCCTGCTCACACCTACCCTATCAGCCCTGGAACTCCAGCCACTACCCATGAGGACCCCTCCCTCCTCAGGCCCTTTGCACATGCTGTTCCCTCTGTTTAGGGTCCCCTTCTCCTTGCCTGGTTAACTCCTACTTATTCTTCACTTCTCAACTTAAGTGGCACCTCCTTGGGGAAGGCCTGCCTGGCCCCCCAGCCCAGGTCAGTGTTCATGCTCTGCACTCTCACAGACTCCCACTGCTCCAAGTGAGAACACACATCTCAGTTTATAGCTTTCACTCCTTAGTGATTCTCCGATTAATATCATCTCCTTTACTTGACTGGGCTGGAGCTGTATCCATTTGCTCTCCACTGCTGGCCAGGCCCAGTATGGAACCTGCCTCAAGAAACATCTGTGGCTTTCCAGCTTAGGCCAGCAGAATGGCTCCCGCAAAGAAGGGTGGTGAGAAGAAGGGCCGTTCTGCCATCAGTGAGATGGTGACCCGGGAATATACCATCAACATGCACAAGTGCACCCATGGCGTGGGCTTTAAGAAACGTGCCCCTCGGGACCAGCAGTTAGCGTAATGACTATGTCGCTGGACTCCCATGTAGTCGACCGTGGTTCAAGTCCCGGACCCGGTGGCTTAAACTCACGCTAGGTGCGTGAGCGTGTGTGCCCAAGATCCCGAGAGGAGAATGGAGGAGAAAGGATTGCGGCATGGCCATCCCCCCTGGGGGGTGATTTCTCGCTTTCTGTCTCTCTCTCTCTGTCTTTCTGGCAAGCGCATGCGCCCTATAGCAAAAACCTCTCCCAAAAAAAAAGAAGAAAAAAGAAACGTGCCCCTCGGGCACTCAAAGAAACCCAGAAATTTGCCATTTAAGAGATGGGGACTCCAGATGTGCGCATCGATACCAGGCTCAACAAAGCTGTCTGGGCCAAAGGAATAAGGAATATCCCATATGAAGTCCGTGGGCGGTTATCCAGAAAATGAAACGAGGATGAAGATTCATCCAACAAGCTCCACTCTCTGGGGACCTATGTACCTGTTATCACTTTCAAAAATCTACAAACAGTCGATGGGAATGAGAACTAACTGCTGATTTTCAAATAAAGTTATAAAACCAAAAAAAAAAAAAAAAAATCTGTGTGGTGTGGTGGTTAAGGGCATTGGACTCCCACATGGCCGACTACTGTTTGAGTCCCAGGCCTGGTGGCTTGCTTTCTCACTTTTCCTCTCTCTCTCTGTCCCTCTCTGGTCAAATTAAAATAAATAAACAAATAAATAAATACATAAACTCTTTAAAAAAAACAATAAATAAATAAAGCATCTGTGGAGTGGACAAGGGAACACACAGCCTTGTCCGCCCCCTGACAAGCTCCTGAACCTCTCTGTGGTTCATGTTATATTAGGTTGTTAGGAAAGCCACGTCACAGTTTTGCCTAAAAAAACACAAACACGTCATGACTTTCCCAGCAACCTTGTACTCCTCTGCACAGTCTCGAATGTGAGCTCTGGAGGGCAGCACCTCGTCTTACCTATCAGGATCCCTGATCGAGTGCTGGCCTTGCTTAA
Source organism: Tupaia tana (assembly GCA_026018925.1). Classification (NCBI taxonomy): domain Eukaryota; kingdom Metazoa; phylum Chordata; class Mammalia; order Scandentia; family Tupaiidae; genus Tupaia; species Tupaia tana. Next base: position 31,995,400 of record JAKSZU010000015.1, read on the forward strand.
GGGAGAAGGTGGCTTGGTTCAGGAGCAAAGGTGGGATCTGAGCCTATGGAGAAGGGACTGACAGAAGGGGAAGGCCAAGAAGACTGGCACAGGAACAGGAAACAGAAAATGGCACGAGGCTCGAGGCATAACACATACATCAATGCTAAAAACTCACCGAAAAATTCCCTGGGACTCTCCAAATGCTTCTACTTAGTACAGGGCCGGGGGGTGGGGGAGTGTGGGCAGAACTGGGGCTGAAAGTGCTTTGCTGTTCCACAGAGATTTCTGATTTAACAAAAATCATTGCCTTGTTATCTGGATGGTAGCAAAGCAGTAAGACCAGTTCAATCATGGCCAAAATCCCCCAAACAATTCCACCCACACCCTGAAACTTACCCGTCTGTGTCATGCCCACTATAATTAGCTCTGGGACCTCTGGGGTAAATTCTATCCATTCTTGAAACTTTGGTTTCCTCAACTATAAGATGCAGAGGCTGGGTTTGAGTGACCTCCGAGGCCTCCCAGCTGTGATTTCCTATCTGTTAAATGGGTGGAGAGGAGGCCAGAATAATAGATTCAGCACCTCGACAAGCTGGAGCTTCCTGGCTGGGTCTGGGGTAAAAGAGGGAAAGGGACCCCTCCCCGTAAAGCCAAGTGCACCCTCTTAAGGTCCGCACAGCACTCGCAGCTTTCGTTCGTTGAACCATCCATACTGAGTGCTTACTATTAGCTCAGGCGTTTGGCTGATACACGCGTGCTCATTTCCGGCTGTCACTGACACGGTGTGCAGTTCTTAGGCACATTCTATAACATATTCGTGAACTACTGTTCTCGGCTTCTTTAGCCTCTGCAGAAAACAAAAGATCCTCCCCTTTATTCATCAGCCACCTGATGATGAATACTGAGGCAGATGACAGCTAGCTACACTGCACACTTATTTTACAGTAGCTACTATTTTTTTTTTTTTTGAGTGGTTTCTACTATAGGGCATGTGTGCTTGCTAGAAAGACAGAGACAGACAGGCAGAAAGCGAGAAATCACCCCCCAGAGACGGATGACCACACCGCAATCCCTTCTCCTCATTCTCCTCTCGGGATCCCGGTGTGAGTTTAAGCCACTGGATCTGGGACTTGAACCACGGTTGACCACATGCGAGTCCAGCAACATAGCCATTATACCATTTGCTGGTCCCACTACTGTTTCATTGTCTTTATTCCCACTCTTGGCGATCACCCTGTGGGATAGGTACTATTCACTGTTACTTTACAGATGCGGAAACACACGCATAGGGTGGTCAGATACTTCTACAAGGTTGTACGATGAGTAGAACTCAAGTTGTCTGACTCCAGAGTCCATGTTCTTAATACCTCTGCCATACTGGGTCTCTCCCCAAGTCCACTTGTTACATCCCTCGTCAACAAACTGGCTGCCTGCCACATGTCAGGCACTGCCTGGGCCACTGGTGATTGTTGCCCCCAGAGAGGTCAAAGCATGAGGCCAGACACTGGGGAATATGACATGGATTCAGTGTTAGATCCTGACTGCAAGAAGCCCCCAACTCCCAAGAAGAAATAAGACTCATAGAGTCTAGAAAGTGCCCCAAGAAAGAAGTGACAAAGTGCCACGAGAGCTCTTAGCAGGGATATGAGCCACAGGAGGAGGAAATACTGCAAGGAATGTGGGGAGGACGTGTCTGAGCTGGGGTCTGCTGGAAGGGTAGGAACCTGAAGGAATCGTCATCTTGGCAAAGGCTGGTGGTGAGAAGCCATAAAGCACGTCATGGGGGCAGTGGCCACCCAGGCCCTTTCTTTTGGTCCCTTCTCACTGTACTCCTACGTGCCCGTGCATACCTTCCCTTTGAAGAGCTGCTGGATCTCGGGCTCATAACTCTCAGAATCAGTGGCGATATAGACCGACTGGGCATTCAGTGCCTGCACCCAGAGCTTCACGGCCCGTCTGATTTCCTTCAGGTCAGGCAGGCACATCGTCAGGGTGAGAGGGGCAGCCGTGCTGCGGCTGTAGCCCACACACTGCGGGGAGGCCATGAAGTGTGAGCCTGCGGTCCCGTCCTTCAGCATGGCGCAGGCATTCTTCTACAGGAAAGGGGGATAGCATTAAAGACAGCATCCAGGAACCCCAGAGGTAAGAACTGGTAAGTGGAAAAAGGCAAGCTTATATAGGAGGAGCTCGACTACATTAAAAAAGGAAAGAAAAAGAAAGAAAAGGAAAATTTATCACAACAGAAACAGTGGCTGTTTTTAGGTGGTGGGATATTGGCTTTTTGCTAACGACATTCTTTTTCTGGGTCTTACTGCATTATCTGAGACTTCCAGTAGAATTCTGGAGAGTGGTGGTGATAATGGGAGCCTTATCTGATTCCTGACTTCAGCAGGAACACTTCTGATAGCTCCAGGTATGAGGATGTTTGCTGTGGGTTTCGGAGAGATATCCTTTATCAAGTTAAGGTGGGTCCATTTTGTGCCTGGTTGGTTATAAGATTTTATTTTTATCATGAATGGGTGTTGACTTTTATCAGATGCTTTCTTGGCCTCTATTGAGATGATCATATGATTTTTCTCCTTTGGGTGTTAATACAGTGAATTTCATCACATTCCTGGGATAGATTTTACTTGTTTGTGTTCTATGTTCTTTAGTATATTACTGAATATAACTTGCTAATGTTTTACTTAGGCTCTGTACACTTAGGTTAATTTATGTATATTCTGTACATTTATGAGAGCTACATTTTTCTGAGCTGACCCTAACCGAGTTTGATATTAGTATGATGCTACCTTTATTTATAAATAGCATTCTATGGGGCCAGCAGGTGGTGTGGTGGTTAAGGGCGCTGGACTCCCACATGGCTGACCACGGTTCGAGTCCTGGACCTGGCAGCTTTCTTTCTCACTTTCCCTATCTCTTGCTCCACCCCTCTGGTCAAATTAAAAATAAATAAATAAAATTAAATAAAACTAATTCTTTAATAAAATAGCATCTTATGGGACCAGCAGTTGGCATAATGGCTATGTTGCTGGACTCCCATGTAGTCAACTGTGATTCGAGTCTTGGACCCAGGGGCTTCAACTCACGTCAGGCACATGTACGTGTGTGCCCAAGATTCCGAGAGGAGAATGGAGGAGAAGGGATTGCAGTGTGGCCATTCCTGCTGGGGGGGTGATTTCTCACTTTCTGTCTCTCTGTCTCTCTGTCTGTCTCTGTCTTTCTGGCGAGTGCACATGCCCTATAGCAAAAACCTCTCTCCCCCCCCAAAAAAAATAGCATCTTACTTTTTTATGTTCTAGGAAAGTAGAGATGAGATCTGTTTCTTCAGTGTCTGGCTAAAACCACTCATAGAATACTCTGGACCTGGTCCTTTACTTTGTAGAAGGTGGGACAGGGAAGATCTTAGTGGATAATGTGAGGTTAACCTTGGCAGTTGATCATGAGTGAGTTTTAAACAAATTTCTATACAGTTCAGTATTTTCCAAATTTCAGCAATGAGCATTTATAACAGTCCTACACATCCTTAGGTAAGTTAAAGACATTGCCTCTATTGGTTATGTTGTTTATATGTGGAGGATAATCGGATGGGGTTTCTGCATATTCATGCAGCCTCCAAATTCTGGGAGGATGACATCTTCATTTTTCAGGAGCCCCACCCAATCTCTGTAGTTTGTTTTTCAAGCTAGGAGTCTACTATCTAAACACCAAGCAGAGACAGAGGATGCCAGGCTTGGGGGCCTCTTTCTGGCTTGCTACCTCACCTGGGGTCTGACTTGATGCCTCAGTTTATCTCTTTGCAAAATGAAAGCTGTTAAAATGAGATCTGGTCAGCAAGTACCCTGGAGTCGCTTTTCTCACTTGGGCTAGGGAGGGATCATGAGACACGCTCTGATTTGGCCAAGTGAGGGCTCTATGCGTGGTGAGGGCTTGGGGTCAATCCCCAAAGTTGTGGGCCTGCTCAGGGACAGGCCCAAGCTAGCCACAGAGAAGAGGGGCAGGTTACCCAGTCGGAGCCAATGCGCAGATGGATGCCCACGTAGGGCCGGACGAGGTGGGCGCGGATCTGGGCGTCTCCCGTCCTCACCATCTCGTCTGACCATACCATGTACTTCTGGAGTGGTCTGTGTTCCTCCAGGACAGGGAATTGGGCTGGGGCCCCCGGTAGGGCAAGCACTGGATGCTCCTTTGGAGAAAATCTAGGCATGAGATGGAATGAGAAGTCAGACAGAGGAGGCACAGAGTGCCTGGCTGCCACCCTCAAGGGAAAAAGGATGGCATTGCCCTATGCCCTGGAGACCTGGGGAGTGGCCCTGTCATATGCAAGATGCACAAGAGGTTGTGAAATCCCAACGGGCCGATAAGGAACCTTGGCGGTGGCAACAGGCACAATAAGCAACACTGTCCCGCCGCACAGAATTTACAACTCTCTCTGCTTGTTTAACAATTAAAAATTTACAGTAGAGCATTCCAACCTTTTATATGTCAGGCTGGCTTCCAATGTGTGGTGTGGTAATTACTGCAGGGTGGGGTGTCTGAGCCAAGCCTCTGCCCTTTTACCTACATGGCGGGACTGAGACATGTGGCTGCTGGCAGAGGCAATGGCCGGCTGGCACTCTCAGGGGCTGCGTACAGAGTTAGAACGCCCCTTCAACATTTAACAAATATTTACTGACCACCTACTGTGTGCTGGAGCCCAGGAGAGAATGACACAGACCTGGTGGTCCCCACCCTCACGGTATGTACCAGAGGTCTGCGGATCCCCATTACAAGCTCCGAGACTCTCTTTCCCCTTCTACCCTGGGCAACTCCTAATTACTTCACTGGACTTTTCTGCGGGACTCAGGCTTTGAAAGGCCTTCAGCATGCCTAAAACAGTGCCTGGCACACATCAAAGCTCAGTGACTATTTGCTAACTGAATGAATGAGCAAACCTGTATTCCCTCTTCAGCTAAACCTAGACTACCTCCCAGCAGCACAGAACACCTTGCTGTTCCATAAATGCACAATGCACTTTCACACCCCAGATTCTGCATACGTCTTCCCTCCACCTGGAATACCTGCTCTTTGCCAGTCAAAATCCTTTCTTAAAGTTACAAAATAGGTGCTGTCACTCTGGGAAAGTTTGGTGTTTTTTTTTATTTTTTTTTATTTACCACTCGTGCAATTACCACGTGACCCAGGAACTGTACTCTTGGGCATTTTTCCCAGAGAGAGTAAGAGCTATACCAACAGGTAAACTACACAGATGGTTAGAACAGTTTTTTTTTCTTTTTCTATTTGAAACAGATTTTTGCTGTAGGGAACGTGTGATCACCAGAGAGACAAGAGTCAGAGAGACAGAAAGTAAGAAATCGCACTCCGGGGGGATGGCCATGCCACAACCCCTTCTCCTCCATTCTCCTTTCAGGGTCCTGGGCACATATGCACATGGGCCTGGCATGAGTTTTAAGTTGCTGGGTCCGGGACTTGAACTGTGGGTGATCACATGGGAGCCCAGCAATGTAACCATTACCCCATCTGCTGGTCCCTAGAGCAGTTTTATTCACAGTGGCCCCAAATGAGAAAAACCAGATAACACTTTAGGAGTACAGGGTTAAACTACCTGTGGTACAATCACATCGGGTACATGGGCAAGAAAAGGACAGAAAATCAACACAGGCACAAACTGGATGAATCGCAAGAGAATTTATCCAGGGTGAAAAAAAGTCCGTTCCTGGGACCAGCAGTTAGCGTAATGGCTATGTCACTGGACTCCCACGTAGTCGACCGCAGTTTGTGTCCCGGACCCGGTGGCTTAAAACTCATGCCGGGCGTGTGTACGTGTGTGCCCAAGATCCCAAGAGGAGAATGGAGGAGAAGGGATTACGGCATGACCATCCCCCCGGGGGGTGATTTCTCGCTTTCTGTCTCTCTCTGTCTGTCTGGCGAGCGCATGTGCCCTATGGCAAAAATCTCTCCAAAAAAAAAAAGAAAAGAAAGAAAAGAAAAAAAGTCCGTTCCTAAAGGTTGCACGTCTGATTTCATTTATATAATAATATTTTAAAATGACCGAACAGGAGGGAAACAGAAATGAGACAGTATTAGTCATTGCCAGGAGTGAGGGATGGTAGTGTGTGTGTGTTTAGGGAGGTGGGTGTGGTTATAAACTGGCAACATAAGTGTGGTGATGGAAGCAACCACTATCTATCTATCTATCTATCTATCTATCTATTTTTCTTTCTTTCTTCCTGTTTTAAAGTTTTTGCCATAGGGTGAGAGTGTTCACTGAAGAGAGACAGAGAGACAAAGAGAGCGAACATCATCCTGAATGGAGAAAAGCTGAAAGCTTTCCCACTAAACACAGGAACAAGACAAGGATGCCCACTTTCTCCTCTCCTTTTCAATATAGTACTGGAAGTCCTCGCCAACGCAATCAGAAAAGAGGAAAAAATAAAGGGCATTCGAATAGGAAAAGAAGAGGTGAAACTCTCTCTATTTGCAGATGACATGATTGTATACATAGAAGACCCAATGGTCTCCATGGAAAAACTACTGGAAGTAATACATGAATTCAGTAAAGTTGCAGGATATAAAATCAATATACAGAAATCGATAGCATTTCTATATACGAATAACAGGCAGACTGAGATAGAACTGAAAAAACTTATTCCGTTTACCATAGCCACTAAAAGTATAAGATATTTAGGAATAAATCTAACCAAAGAAGTTAAAGACCTCCACAAGGAAAACTACGAGAAGGTAAAAAAAGAAATTGAAAATGACACAAAAAAATGGAAGGACATCCCATGTTCATGGATTGGAAGAGTTAATATAATCAAAATGGCAATTCTACCCAAATTAATCTACCTATTTAATGCAATGCCAATCAAAGTACCAGACACATTCTTCACAGATCTAGAAAAGACAATCTTAAAATTTGTCTGGAATCATAAAAGACCCCGTATTGCCAAAGCACTTCTACACAAGAAGAATGGAGTGGGTGGCATCTCAATCCCTGATCCAAAAATATATTACAAAGCTGTGGTAATAAAGACAGCATGGTATTGGCACAGAAACAGACATGTGGACCAATGGAACAGAATAGAGTCCCCAGAAATAAGTGCCCAAACATACAGTCAACTGATCTTTGACAAGGGGTACCAGTCAATCCAGTGGGAAAATGAAAGCCTCTTCAGCAAGTGGTGCTGGAGAAACTGGACTTCAACTTGCAGAAAGATGAATCTGAACCCCTACCTCTCTCCTTTGACAAGAATCAAGTCAAGGTGGATCAAGGATCTAAATCTAAGACCTCAAACTATAAAGCTGCTCCTGGAGAATGCTGGGGAAACTCTGGGAGACATTGGTGTAGGGAAAGACTTCCTAAAGAAGACCCTCAAAGCAGAGTCCATCGTCCACAAAATAGACAAGTGGGGTTACATCAGACTAAGAAGTTTCTGCATGGCCAAAGACACAGTAGTTAGTGTGAATCGACAGCCCTCAGAATGGGAAAATATTTTTGTAAATGTTGCATCAGATAAGGGACTGATAACCAGAATACACAAGGAACTAAAAAAGGTGTTTGGAAAAAAGACGAGCAACCCTATTAAAAGATGGGAGAAGGAGATGAAGAAAACACTCTCTAAAGATGACATACGAATGGCCAAAAGGCATATGAAAAAATGTTCAACCTCCCTCATCGTAAGGGAAATGCAGATAAAAACAACAATGAGGTACCACCTAACCCCAGTCAGAATGTCTAATATTAAAAAAACAAAAAATGATAAGTGTTGGCGGGGGTGTGGTGAAAGGGGAACTCTTTTACATTGCTGGTGGGAATGTAGATTGGTCCAACCACTGTGGAGAATAATTTGGAGATTCCTCAAAAATCTACAGATAGATCTGCCATATGATCCAGAGATCCCACTCCTCGGTATCTACCCAAAGGACAGAAGAATCCTTCATTGGAAAAGTGCTTGCACATCGATGTTTATTGCGGCACTATTCACAATTGCTAAGTCATGGAACCAACCCAGATGCCCCCGTATGGAGGAATGGATTGAAAAACTGTGGCACATATACTCTATGGAATACTACTCAGCCATAAAAACCAACAGAGCCCTGGCTTTTGACAGAAAGTGGAAGAATATGGAAGATGTACTGCTGAGTGAGGCAAGCCAGGCTATGAAGGAGAGACATTGTATGTCCCCACTTAACATATACCGTTTGTCTGCATTCTATGTCTGAAACTGATTGACTAACAGTTGAACAAACACAAGAGATAGGTTTGAATGTCAGATGAGGTGTATGTGGAGGAGTGGGGCCCAACGAAAGACATTTGGAGAAGGGATACAGAGGTAGAGCATTGACGGGATGGGGAGGTGTGGTGTTATCTGTTGAAGATATTTCGATCAACGGGTCTGGGGAGAAATGTTCACATATCGAAATGGTCTCATTGTAAGCCAAACAATATGATTGAAAGTATATACAAAAATAAATAAAGTAATTAATAAAAAAAAAAAAAAAAAAAAAAAAAAAAAGAGAGGGAAAGTGAGAAATCACTCCCAGAGGGATGGCCATACCACAATTCCTTCTCCTCCATTCTCCTCTTAGAATTTAGGGCATACATGCACATGCGCCCAGCATGATTTTCAAGCTACAGGGTCTGGGACTCAAACCATGGTCAGCCATGTGGGAATCCAGTGCCTTACCCACCGTACCACCTGCTGGCCCCAGAACCATTTGGCATCTTAACTGTGGGGATGGATTAATTAATCTACATATGGGGTAAAATTGCATAGAGCTACACACACACACAGAGGCAGAGAAGTGACACAATTAAAACTGAGGCAATCTAAAGCAGGTGGACTGTATCGAAGTCAATATCCTGGCTGTGATGCTGTACTAGAGTTTGGCAAAATGTTATAATGGGGGAAAGTAGGGTAAAGGATACATAGAAACTCTCTGTATTACTATTATTTTTAATATTTATTTATTTAATTCCATTTGTTATTATTTTTTAATTTGACCAGAGAGAGAGAAAGGGAAAGTGAGAAAGCAAGTAGCCAGGTCCGGGACTTGAACCATGGTCAGCCCTGTGGGACTCCAGTGCCTTTATCCACTACACCTAGCAATGACCCCATTATTTTTTACAACTGTATTGGAATCCACAATTTCAAATAAAAATGATGAACTATTTCAAACCACACAGGCAAATACAGAAAATAATTGAGCAGGCCCAGCCTGGTGGCTCAGTTGGCAGCAAACTGAACTGTAGTGCCAACCAGAAGTTTAGATCCCTGGGCTGGCTTGAAAACCTGCAGGGTGGGTATGTGCTTGCCCAAGGCTTTGACAAGCTGGAGGGGTGGGGAAAGGGCATTGCAGTGGGATGGGACTCTGTCCAGGATGCTACTCTCTTCTTTCCTTCCTCCAACTCTCTCTCTCTCTCTCTCTCTCTCTCTCTCTCTTTCTCAGCACTCTATCATAAAAAAGATAGGTTAAGGGGCCAGCAGGTGGTGTGGTGGGTAAGGTGCTGGATCCTACATGGTGACTCTGCAGTTTGAGTCCCGGACCTGGCAGCTTGAAACTCATGCTGGGTATGCATGTGTGTTTGCCCAAAATCCCAAGAAGAGAAAGCAGGAGAAGAGATTGCAGTGTGATCATTCCCCCTGTGTGTGTGTCGGGTGTGTGTGTGTGTGTGTGTGTGTGTTGATGTCTTGCTTTCTATCTTATGTCTCTCTCTCTCCAGTGAAAACCTCTCAGAAAAAAAAAAAGAAAAGAATAACACTCTGATGAGTATGTGTACATAGACAAAATCCCAAGACAAGAATAAAGGAGAAGGTGTGGTCGCCCCCGTGCAGGTGTGTGTGTGGGGGGGTGACTTCTCACTTTCTCTCTCTCTCCAGTGAACACATGTGCTCTATGGCAAAAAAATTTTTAAAAGGGGCCAGCAGGTGGCAATGGTGGTAAAGGTGCTCGACTCCCACATGGCCAACCACAGTTCGAGTCTGGGACCTGGCCTTGTTTTCTCACTTTCCTTCTCTATCTCTGTGTCTTTCTGGTGATTTAAAATAATAATAGTAAATAAAATTAAATAAATAATTCTTTTTTAAAAATCCAAAAGAAAAAGAAAAGAGAAAAGAATCTAACAATCCACATACCCATGGTCCAAATTAGCAAATACTAATACTTGGTTGTGTTTCGAGATTAAAAAAAAAAAACAAAAAAAACAATGCAGAGACCAGCAGTTAGCATAATGGCTATGTTGCTGGACTCCCATGTAGTTGACCGTGGTTCTAGTCCCGGATGCGGTGGCTTAAACTCACGCTGGACGCATGTGTGTGCGTGCCCAAGATCCCGAGAGGAGAATGGAGGAGAAGGGATTGCAGCGTGGCCATCCCCCCGGGGGGTGATTTCTCCCTTTCTGTCTCTCTGTTTCTCTCTGTCTTCCTAGCAAGTGCACATGCCCTATAGCATAAACCTCACCAAAAACAAACAAACAAAGCATACCTAAATAAAAGCTTTATCCCATCATTTCTTTCCCTTCATTTCTTCCCCTTTCCAGAAGATTATGTGTTTTTATGCACAATTACACTATCACTATGAACATCTTTGCCAAAACAGGGGGACAGGGTATTCTGAGGGCTATTTATGAAGTGTAATGATGAAGATAACGGATTGCTGAGCCAGAATATCTTTTTCTAATGGTCAAATGCTGACCACACCTCTTACTAACCTGGGCAGGTGACTCAACCACTCTGTGCCTCAGTTTCCTCATCTGTATAACAGAGCTGATACCAGTTCCTACTTCATAGGGCTGTTTTTTTTTTTTTTCCTTTTTAAAAAACTGCATACATTTAAGATGTACAACACGATGTTTTGCTATATATAGATAGATACACACAGTTAAATGAACTATACAGTCAAACCAGTAATATGTCCATTCAAAGTGCTATTGAGAGGATGAAATGGATAAATACAAAAAATTTAGAACAGTGCTTGACACACAGAAAGCTCTCAAAAATTTCTGGCTATCACATCATCATCCTCATCGTCCCACTGCATGTAACCTAGTTTAACTATTTTCTTTTGGAGAAATTTTTGCTATAGGGTATGGGTGCTCTCTGGAGAGACAGAAAGAGATGGAGTGAGAAATCACACTCCAGGGGAGATGGCCATGCTGCAATCCCTTCTCTGCCATTCTCCTCTTCAGATTTAGTATGCACACATACTAACCTGACATAAGATTCAAGCTGCCGTATCCAGGATTCAGATTTCAGTCACCCATGTGATAGTCCAGCACCTTACTCACTATATTACCTGCTGGCCTCCCTAGCTTAACTTTTTAAAAATTCAGCTTTGTATGTTAGAGATTTGGCCATATTGATCACGTGGATCAAGTGGTCGCATTAGCTTCTCTTGAAGTTTTCCATCTTGCATGAATAAACTGCAATGTACCTATTCCCCTCCTACTGGACAGTGAGGTTGTTCCAATCCATCACTCACAGCAGGGTTCCAGTGGACATGCCACTTATTCACACCTAATCCAAACATCTTGTTCAGCAACCACCACCAAACTCCAAGATCAGTCACCACTCCCAAGCCTCAGCTCTACGGGGAGGGTTCCCTGTCCCACTTGTCCTTTGCCACCTCTACACACAATGTGCTCAGCAGCCACCCTCCCTGCTCATGGGACTGTTGGCTGGTGAGGTAGGGTTAGCCACTATCCCCACACAAACTGGCCCAAGGCCCATGCCAGGGAAGCTACAAACAAGTGTGCCTCGACAACCTGGCTCCAGATGACACTTATCTTGTGAGACTCTCATTTTCTGCTTATATGTACATACACGTGAGTTTACTGAGCCTTGTGATGTGACAGGCAATGTTCTTTTCTTAAAATAATTTTTCGCTTATTCATTTATTTGCTATAGGGTGCATGCACTGGTCAGGGAGGGAGAGATAGAAAGTGAGAACTCACACTCCAGGGGGGATGGTCACAGTGCAAGCCCTTCTCCTCCATTCTCCTCTCAGGATTTCTGGACATGCATGTGCACACTCCTGTTGTGATTCTAGAGTCACTGGATCCAGGACTCGAATTGCGCAGTCCACTATGTAGGATCCAGCACCTTAACCTCCACGCCACCTGCTACCCCAAGTGTTTATTAACTCATTTGATTTCCAAGAGAGCCTTGTGAGGTTAAGTGTTGTTATTATTCTCATTTTACAGATGAGGAAATGGAGGCACAAACAGAACTAATACACCCAAGGTCACACAGCTGGGAACTGGGGCTGAGACTCCCATCCAGGCAGCCTGCTCCGAATCTTATGTCCTTAACTCCACACCTCACTCCCACCCCTCCAGTCCAGTCAACGCACGCCTGTTTACAGTCTCTCAGGGAGACAGCAGTCTGGGAGAATGATAACGTGCTCAAATACTTGACATTCAGACGTGAGAATCATCCGATTTGATAGTCCACAGCTCTCCAACATCAGGAATAAGTATCCATTCAATTAAAGCTCTGCCCGGTATTCAGGCTCAGAACCAGCAGAGCTGGAAGGATCCCTTGGTGTGGAAGAAGTACCTCTTAGCCTCTTCTCTTAGAACCCGGTTTTCACTGAATACACAGACGCCCAGAAGGCAGACCTTTCTTAGTACTTCTCGTATCTACGATGACCCGTGTGCTATAGTACTAGCTAATGAGATATAAGCAGAGGACTGTACCAGACTTCTGGGAAAGCTCCCTAAAACAATGAGGATATGCCTTCCTTCTGCCTCTTTTGCCCTTTCAGTTGCCTGGGATGTGATGGCTGGAGCGTCATCACCATCTTGGCCCATGAGATAGCAATGAGGATAAAAGTCCGTAAGTACTGGGTTGGTTAAGCAGAGGGATTCCTGCTGACATTGAGCTGCCATCCCAACCTGGACTTCATGCTCCAGTCCTTCTTTTACATAAGAAAACAATAACTTGAACTCGTTACTCTGCTCTTATTTGGGGCTTTGTTACGTGTAGCCTAACTTAAGCCTGATTTCCATGGACCTATGGCCTACAAACTTCTGTTACCTTACTTGAAGTCCTGATGTACATGAGGGTTCCTGGCTGAAGGTGGTAGGGAGGAGGAACTGAGTTGTTCCAACTTGGTCTCCCATTGCTGCCCCCCACGAAGGCCCTACAGGCACCTCTCAAGAACTTCAGGGCTAGTTGAAACCCACAGATCTTGTTACTCCCTTTATTTTATAGGAGTACTGGGGGCCAGAGAAGGGCAGCAGCTGCCCAGTTGCAGCAAGCCCACTGTCCTATACCCCTACCTTCTACTCCTAGGGATAATTTCCTAGAGGCAGCAAGCATCCACTCTGTTAGAAAAGGTCTGAAATGCCTACTCTTGACCACACCCCTCCCAGTTCTCAGGCTTCTTATCAGATTGCCCCACCAAGACCGACAAAGCCCTGCATGGTCTGGCCCTGCCCACTTCTCTGATCTCTGTGTGCTGCTGTGTGGCAGATTGAAGAAGGAGATTAAGGCAATGGACTCCTACATGGCTGACCGTGGTTTGAGTCCCAAACCCAAGGGCCCAAACCCAAGGGCTTGCTTTCTCACTTTCCCTCTCTCTCTTTGGTGAGCGTGCATGCCCTATAGTAAATTAAATAATAATAATAATTACAATGAAATAAATAATGCTTTAAAAAAAGATGGCTGCCAACTCTTTGAATGTCTTCCCTTGGGGGAGCTCTGTGTCCCCTCTCAAGTGCATCTGACAGAAGTGACACTGTGCCAGTTCCCAGGCTCAGGTGTTAGTGGGCCAGGAGGAGCTACCTCCTGTCTCTTAGGATACCTGCTCTCTGGACAGTCTCGGAATCCAGCTGCCAAGCTGCAAGGAACCCAGGCCACATGGAGAAGTCACATGTACATACACCTATTGATGGCCCCAGCTGAACTCCAGATGACAGACAGCATCACCTGCCTGGCATACGTGAACCTTCTTGGACACATAACCCAGTCAAACCAACAGGTTTTTTTGGTTTTTTTTTTATGAGAGGTTTTTGCTATAGGGCGCATGCACTCACCAGAAAGACAGAGACAGAGAGACAGTAAGCGAGATTTACACAGAGATTCCAGCTGCCCACTTGACAGCTCTGTGACCGTGGTCAAGATATTTACACTGAGCTTGGTTTCTTCACCTGTAATATGGAAATTGAGACTACCACTGCTTCATGAAATTACTTGAATTCGCAGATAAAAATAAACCATGCAAATAACAATAGCAACAGGACCAGCCAATGGTATAATGGTTATGTCACTGGACTCCTACATAGTCGACTACAGTTCATGTCCCAGATCTGCAGCTTAAAACTCACACCGGGTGTGTGTGGGTGTGTGCCCAAAATCCCGAGAGGAGAATGTAAGAGAAGGGACCGCCTGTGTGGCCATCCCCCCTGGAGGGGTGATTTCTCACTTTCTATCTCTGTTTCTCTGGAGAGCGCATGCACCCTCTAGCAAAAAATCTCTCTCTCTCTCAAAAAAAAAAAAAATTATAGTAATAACAGTGACAGCTACTGTTAGTTGAGCACTTACTATGTGCCATGCACTTGATACGCTGGGGGGTAAGCACCATTAGTGCGCTTTCCTTTGAATCAAGGAGGAAATGGGGTGAGAGCTAGAGAGGCTTTTTTCAGAGTCACCTGGGAAAGAAGCAGAGCTAGGTCAGCATTCCTGACCTGACTCCTGAGCCCATGCTCATTTCCCTACATCGGTCTGCCTTCGTCCTACTAAATACCACGTGCTATGACCAGGCATCAGTTCAGGTGCTCCTGTACTCCCGACCCAAGTCTGACTTCTACGCCTGTGACCCTTCTGGCCCTGCTAGAGCATCAAGGACAAGTGCGCTGGGTTAGCTTCCATCATCGTAACTAGACTACGGCTCCGTGAAGACGGGCACCGGTCTGTCTCATTTCATGGATCACCTCTGACCTCTGAGTACTATCTCACCCATCATAGACGCGCTATAAATATTTCAGAGCCTGTGCCTGTGCCCTGCTAACCTATTTTTTTTTAAATAGGACCTACTGGAGCACAATTAATAAAGCACATGCAGTAATTATCAGGATGACATCATTTCTCAGTCTACGCCCGGAGTTGTTCTCCAGAAGCTGCTTCCAATTTTCACTTAGTGAGGAAGAAGCGAACAGGGGAGTGATTCTCACGCTTAGAGGAGGAAATCGAGACTCATGTGACTGCACAATGTTCTTTTTATGACATCCCTTATCGGCCGATAAACTCTTGCTCAATTTCACGGCAGGTCAACGTCCCACCGTGTCAGGCACTGAATGGGAACACATCTCCTGGATCCCAAGTTCAGCAGACACAGTGCCCACACCTTTGCTCCCAGACATCAGGGGAGCGGGGGAGAGGGCCAGGAAGGTACTGAATGCCCAGGAGCCCCAGGCCCCTCCCTGAACCCAGTGCCGGCCCCTCCAAGTACCTCTGGATCCACTGTTCTTTGTAGGAGGCGCTGAAGGAAATGCCTGAGAAAAGCTCCGACTTATTGAAACTCACATGAAACTGATCCCAGAATGGGCCAAAGGGGTTTCCTTCCTGTAGAAAGAGAGCGAAGGAAGGTTTACTGGGGTGGGATGGGGGGAGGGCACAGAACCGTAGGTGGGAGAACCCTGGGTGGTCTGGCTCAGGCAGAACTACCCTCGCAGGATGGCCGACAAAAATGCCACCTTGGCATTCCTGGACTGGGACTGGAGGTTCTGGTCATGTGCCACATATCACCGAGCCTCCAACACTGGTGGAGGCCTGGGAAGGAGTGGGCCTTGGAATCATGCAGTAGAACATGGGGAGATTTTCAAGACTGGTTAATCCCATCAAAGACTTTCTTTTTCAAGAGAGACACCAAAGCCAATACAGGGTAAGACACTGGCCCAGGTCACACAGCAAATGAAGGCACTGTTGGGCTGTAGGCTGAGTCTCCTTTCTAAACATTCACAGTTTCTTCTAGCCACTTTCCTTTAGCATACATACTGAAACACATAACTGGGGACTGGTTTATTCCGAAAGTGCCAGAAATTGACAGATTTCTACAACAGCTTCTTATTTACCTGCTAAAAGACAGGAAAGTATTGGGAACCAGCAGTTAGCGTAATGGCTATGTCGCTGGACTCCCACGTAGTCGACTGTGGTTTGTGTCCTGGACTCGGTGGCTTAAAACTCACACCAGGTGCATGTGCGTGTGTGCCCAAGATCCTGAGAGGAGAATGGAGGAGAAGGGATTGCGGCATTCCTACACCTGGCCCCCAGGACGCTCTATGAGACAGAGCCAGGGTGGCATCTCTATTTCGTAGGTAGAAATAAAGGCTCTGGAAACCAAAGTCTTCTGACCAAGGTGACATTGCTAACAAACGTCAGAATGGGAAACTTAAAGCCCATCTCCCACTCGAAGCCCTTCCAGCCCTTTCCCCTCATGTTGCCATCGTGTAGTTTTTGGGCTCTAAGGACACAGAACTGGCAGCAGGGGCCCCAAGTCCACAGAACCCACCTTCATGGGACATGTCTTCTTATCGGGACTTCGCTGGGCTGCCACTTCAAAGCAGTAGGCGACCCGCTTCTCGGGGGGCCAGTGGGTGGGTGCCAGCTTCTCCATGAAGTTCTCCAGGCTGATGACTCGATGGTAGGCCTGGAGGGGCTCTAGCTTAAAGTACTTCTGGTAGGGTACATGGAGCTATGGGAGAAGGAAAAGAAGGACCAGAGGTCCCTCCTCAGTTTCTCAATGGCTGTTTTAGACACATTTATTAAAGCCATACACTCGGGGCCAGCAGGTGGCATAGTGGTTAAGACACTGGACTCCCATGGGGTCAGCAGTGGCTTGAGTCCTGGACCCAGTGGTTTGAAATTCATGCTAGGCGCATGTGTATCCATGCTCAAAATCTCGAGAGGAGAGTGGAGAAGGGATTGCAGCATGGCCATCCCCCCTGGAGGTGATTTCTCACTCTCTGTCTCTCTAGTGAATACACATGCCCTATAGCAAATTCTTTAAAAAAAAAAAAACAAAAAAAAACCCACATACTCCAAGACTCAGATAGCTCAGACTACGTGACAATGAAGAACTCTTGTCAAGGGACCAGCAGTTGGCGTAATGGCTATATCGCTGGACTCCCATGTAGTAGACTGCAGTTCGAGTCCTAGGCCTGGTGGCTTAAACTCACGTCGGGCACGTGTGCATGCGTGCCCACCCAGAATACTGAGGGGAGAACGGAGTAGAAGGGATTGAGGCGTGGCCATCCCCCCTGGGGGGTGATTTCTCACTTTCTGTCTCTCTGTCTCTGTCTTTCTGGCTTGCGCACATGTCCTATAGCAAAAACCTCTCAAAAAAAAAAAAAAAAGACACAAAAACCAGGATAGGGACCAGCAGTTAGCGTAATGGCTATGTTGCTGGACTCCCATGTGGTCGACCGTGGTTCGCGTCCTGGACCTCGTGGCTTAAAACTCACGCCGGGCGCGTGTGCGTGCATGACCAAGATCTCGAGAGGGGAACAGAGGAGAAGGGATTGCGGCATGGCCATCCCTCCTGGGGGGTGATTTCTCGCTTTCTGTCTCTCTGTCTGTCTGGCAAGAGCACACGCCCTATAGCAAAACCTCTCCAAAAAAAAAAAAAAAAGAAGAAGAAACAAAAATCAGAGGCAGTCTAGAGAAGATATTTTGTAAACAAAAGAACAAATAGCAACATCCCTATGTTCAACGCTGGTTTATTCTATAATAATTCTGTAAGAATAAACACAGATGGTGCCGAGAGAAAATATGGGCAATGGATAGGGATGAGCAGCTCACAGCAGAGGAAACCCAAATAGCCAACAAACTCAAAAGATGACCACCTCAGCAGTAAGTAGTTAAAGTAAATTAGAGTTATAACAAGATATCACTTCTCACCCACAAGACCAGCAAGTTGAAAAGCTTCATTCTAACTACTGGGAAGGATGTGGGGAAATGGGCACTCTTGGGCATGACTGGTACATGTTAGGGCTACCCCATAGCCTAGTGGTTAAGGAAGCTGGATCCCACAGAGCCAACCATAGCTTGAGTCCCTGTCTCCAGTGGCAACTTAAAAAAATACGTGAGCATGGGTGTATGCATGTCTAGAATCCCAACAGGATAGATAAATGAAGGTGAAGGGACAATGGTATGACCACGTCCCATAGGGAGGTGCTTTCTCCACCCCCTTCCCACCCCCGGTGAGTACACATATCCCCTAGAAATTAAAAAAATAAAATAAGCATACATTTAGGCACAACTGTTTATGTTTTGTTTTGTTCCTTTGTTTCTTCTCTCTCTCTCTCTCTCTCTGTTTTTTTTTTTTTTTTTTTTTTTTTTTTTTTTTTTTTTTTTTTTTTTGCTATAGGATGCAGGCACTTGACAGAGATAGAGAGATAAGGTGAGAAATCATCCACCGGAAGGATGGCCACACAACAATCCCTTTTCCTCCATCCTCACTTCGGGATTTTGGGCATGCATACACATGTGCCTAGCATGGTTTTCTGGCTGCCCAATACAGGATTTGAACCATGCAGTTGGCCATGTGGGGTCCAGCTGCCTTAACCTCCATACCACCTGCTGGCCCCTAAGGAGCAACCATTTTAAGATGTGATCTGTCAGTATGTAATAAACTTTTTTTGTGAGTTTAATTATTGTCCATGAGCGACAGGCACCCCCCACCACTGGGTCTTCACACTGTGATCCTACCATCAGCCTAGATCAGGGGCACACATGGGCATCAGACATGCACAAAGAGACACTGGGGTGTGAATCTGGGACCTTCCCTTGGCCCCAGCATCACAGAGCATTGCATAACCACTATACCAATGCGGCTGGCCAATATCTATTAGAATTTAAAAACTCCTTTCACCTCTAGGTACTGTGTTAAGGAAGTTCTTGTACTTTGCAGCAGGAGAAGAGAACAAGGATGCCGGGCACCACAGTGGAAGCCTAGGAAAGAACTGGGAGGAGATCACACCAAACACACTAAGACCGCCATAGTGGTTGAGGGACTAGGAGTAGCCACAGGGGTCAAAAGAGACGTCATCTTTTAAATTTTACCTATAACACTTTATTTCTTTTCATAGCAAGATGAAAAGATGACGCAAAGATGAAAGTATGCTAATGAATGATTATCACTTTTAGTGGTTGGTATGTGGATGGTGGCTGTAGTTATCTCTGTATTTTTCTAGACTTAAAAAAATTTCTTAGGCCACTATGAAATAAAATTTGGACTTTATCCTATAGGTCGGGGTTTCTCAAGCATATCCAACTAGTTCAGGTGGATAAAGATTCTCTAATGAAAAAATAATCCCCAGAGTTAGAAGCCAGGGAAATGCTGGCTTAAGCTGATTTCTTTACTGCAGGACTTCTTGGGGCCCTTAACATGCTAATGTACAGTACTAATCTACAAATTTGGGGAGAATGAGAAATTGAAAAATTTCCTAAAATGATTTAACTTCTGCATTCTTCCTGCACAAGCAATTGGCATTCCAATGAACAGACTTTAAACACCTTAACTACGAGGAGGTCTTCAAAAAATTCATGGAAGACTGGTCCTGTGATCTGGTGGCTGAGAGAACCAGATTCCATATGGCTGACTGTGTAGTTCAATCTCAGCCCCTGTGCTTGAAAAACACTTCTGGCGCCTGCGCACGAATGTTCCAAATCCCGACAGGATGGAGAAATAAAGGACAAGGGGTGGTGGTGTGACCATACTCCACTGGGGAGTGAGCGCATTCTCCCTCTCTCTCTGGCAAGAGCACATGGCCTCTGGCAAAACAAAAACAAAAACAAAAAAACCACATGGGAAATATGTATTTTTTAAAAAACTGTATGTGGATTTCAAATTGTTTTGCATCAAAATAAACTTGGCTTTAATTCTATTTTTCTACAATTCGAGGCATTGCTGAAAGATTTTAAGCAGAATATGAGATCTGCCTTTTCTGAATGCTCACTCCGGTATTAGAGGAGAGAATGTCTTGATGGTAAAATTGGAAGAGGAGAGGAATACCCTTTTATCTGTTCCAATATACAGTCAGTGGGTGTTTACCAAGCATCTCCCTCATACCAAAGTGAAAGCTAGAGATGCAAAGGGCGGTGAAGAGGGTCTGAGGGCTGAGTGTGCATGAAAAGCGAGGCATTTAGGATGACCTCTAGGTTCCTAGCTTGGTACCCAGGTAAATGGAGTTGACATAAACTAGGTCTGGGAATGTAGAAGGTGACACTGGGGAAGATGCTGAGTCTTGGCTTTGGGGATCTGAGATACCTATGGGACATCCAAGTAGCCTGAAGGGTCTAGGAGTCAGCCAGGCCTGTCTGGTCAGAGGGAAGTCTGAGCCATGGATAAATTGGGGAGGTTCATGGAGAATTGTGAGAGCCACAAGAGTGAACAGGAATGTATAGCAAAGCAAGTAATGGTAAGAACAGCAGTGAATACTTCTGGCATACTAACCTGGTGCCAGGTTAACTGGTGCTCCTCACTTCACATGGATTTGCTCACCTATTCCTAAGGGGTGGGATTATAACCATCTCCAGTGTACCCAGAAGAAACCAGGCATACTGAATCTAGAGATACATGCGGTAACACAGCTAAAAGCGAACAGAAAGAGGAGACACACCAACATCTAAACGGCTACTGCAGAAAGTGTAGCCCCTGATACAGCAAGAGAGGAAATGCTGAGCGGCCAGGACTCTGAGGAACGTGCAGTAGGTCAGGCGCCAGGGGAGTAGGGAAGTTCAGGAAGGAGAGGGGCTCATCGGGCCAGGTGCCACTGGGAGGTCAGCTGGGAGAAAAACTGAGTAACAACCCCTGGATTTGGCCATTCTGAGGTCCCTGGTGACCTTGGTGAGGAAAGCTCAAGTGGGGCAGGTTGAGGAAGCCACAAAAAACAAGGCAATAGAGGACCAGCAGTTAGCGTAATGGCTATGTCGCTGGACTCCCATGTAGTCGACCACAGTTTGAGTCCCAGACCTGGTGGCTTAAACTCACGCCGGGCGCATGTGCATGTGTGCCCAAGATCCTAAGAGGAGAATGGAGGAAAAGGGATTGCAGCGTGGCCATCCCCCCTGGGGGGTGATTTCTCGCTTTCTGTCTCTCTGTCTCTCTCTGTCTTTCTGGCGAGCGCACGCACTCTATAGCAAAAACCTCTCCAAAAAATAAAAAAAAGAAATTAAAAAAAAAAGAAAGCAAGGCAATAGAGACCTGGAAAGACAATCGGCTGAGAAGGCAAGGAAACAGAGAGAGAGTGGAGGGGCAGTGTCTAAACTGAAACAATGAGTGCACAAAAATCAGAACATCAGGGGACCAGAAGTTAGCTGGACTCCCACATAGTTGACCGCGGTTCGAGTTCCGGACCTGGTGGCTTAAACTCACTCTAGGCACATGTGCGTGCATGCCCAAGATCCCAAGAGGAGAATGGAGGAGAAGGAATTGCGGTATGGCCATCCCCCCTGGGAGGTGATTTCTTGCTTTCTGTCTCTCTGTCTGTCTCTCTGTCTGGTGAGCACACGCGCCCTATAGCAAAAACCTCTCCAAAAAAAAATCAGAACATCAGTGGCCCCTAGTAACTCGGGACATCCCATGTCCCACACTCTTTGCACAGATGAGCTCAACTGATTTTAAGAGGGAGGCACAAGACAATGTTCGAAGCACATTACCACCATTAACTCATTCAATCCTCACCACGGCAGGTATTCATGAAAGAACACGTGCGTGCACATGCACGAGAGAGATGAGCATCCACCACAGGGTCTGGTCATCCTGCAATCTCCTTTCTCCAGTCCTCTGGCCTGTTGGATCCTGGGCACTGGGCACGGTGCGTGCCTGGCATATTTTTTCAGGCTGACCGTACTGGTGATTCAAAATCCCACCCTGTGGGATCTGGCTTCTTTTTGAGCAGAGCATTAGCACAGCACCAAGGAGCCAGGCCATCAGGCTATTTTAAAGGTGAAGAAATTGGTCTAGCTGATGGCAGGGTAGGGTGGCTGGATCCCACATGGCTGACAGCACGGTTCAAGTCCTGGAGCCAGAGACTTGGAAAATACACAAAATGTATGTGCATGTATGCCCAGGATCCTGAAAGGAGAGATGGAGAGGGGATTGTAGCGTAACTGCCCCCCATGGTTAATGCTTTCTCACTTTCTCTCTCTCTGGTGATCACACACACACACTATGGCAAAACAAAACTTGTTTTAAATTTTAAAACAGGTGAAGAAACTGAGGCACGAAGAGGCATGAGTACTCTGACCAGGTCATACAACTATGGACAAGGCAGGGTAGGAGCTCAGGTACTGTGGTGTTTTTTTTTTTTTTTTTTTTTTTTTTGAGAGACTTTTGATATATGGCACATGCACTCACTGGAGATACAGAGAGGAACAGAGAGACAAAAATTGAGAAATCACTCCCTGGGATGCTGGGGTGGGGGTGGTGACCACGCCACAATTCCTTCTCCTCCATTCTCCTCTTGGGATTCTGGGCACATACACACATGCACCCAGTGTGAGTTTAAGCCACCGGGTCTGGGACTCGAACTGCGGTCAATTACATGGAAGTCCAGCAATATAACCATTACACCGTCCACTGTTCTCAGTACTGTGGCTTTTAACTTTGGTTGGGAACCAGCAGTTGGCATAATGGCTATGTCACTGGACTCCCACATAGTCGACCGTGGTTCGCGTCCTGAACCCGGTGACTTAAACTCACGCCGGGCGCGTGTGCGTGCACGCCCAAGATCCCAGAGAGGAGAATGGAGGAGAAGGGACTGCGGCGTGACCATCCCCCCTGGGGGTTATTTCTCGCTTTCTGTCTCTCTTTCTGGCAAACGCACACACCCTATAGCAAAAATCTCTAAAAAAAATAAAATAAAAAACAAAGTGCTCATCTCTCTCTCACACATACATACACATGTGCTCTACCATGAATAAAGAAAAGTTAAAACAAAATGAAACAAAAAACTCTCCAAAAAAAAATTAAAAAATTAAAAAATAAAAGAAAATGCATGTATGTACCAAGTATAATTTCTGATGTCTATTAAAAAATTTCATCAAATATTAACCAAGTTCCTACAGTGTGACAGAGTCAGGCCACTGGAGGACACAGAATAGGCAAGGAATTAGAGGGTGCTGAGTGTCACCATGCCAAGGGAGCCCTCTGATGGGGTGAGAGGTGGCGCTGGAGCCAGCCTGGGTTTGTGACCTTGGACACATTATTAACTAACCTGTGTCTCAGTTTCTCTTTCAAAATTGATAACAGCAGCTATAAGCTATTGATCAGTGGAATGCATGGAGGGTGGCATCAATCAGGACTGGCAATGGAGGCTTTAGGTTCAAATCATAGGCTGGGATCAGGCAATATGGGCTTGAATTTCAGCTCCACTGTGTGACTTTAGGGAAATTACCTAACTTCTCTAAACTTGTTTCCTCATAGGGATGTGATGAGGAGACCTGAACTAGCCCTCATGCAGTGCTCAGAACAGGGCCCACACACAGCAGGTATTGGATAAAAATAACCTATTGTTATTAGATAGAAGAGAGTTCTAGGTAAGAAGAAGTTTCAGAGGAGTAGGAGGTAAAACCCAGAGAAGGACATGAGGGTCAAGTAAGAAAGACTGGGGGGACCGGCAGGCGGCATGGTGGTTAAGGCACTGGACTCCCACATGGCTGACTGTAGTTCAGGTCCTGGACCTGGCGGCTTTTTTCTCACCTCCCTCCAGGTTGAATTAAAAAATAACAATAATAATAAATAAAATCAACTAAATAATTCTTTTTTTTCTCTTTTTGGAGAGGTTTTTGCTATAGGGCGCGTGCGCTTTTCAGACAGACAGAGAGAGACAGAGAGACAGAAAGCGAGAAATCACCCCCCAGGGAGGATGGTCACGCCGCAATCCCTTCTCCTCCATTCTCCTCTCGGGATCTTGGGCACGCACGCACACGCGCCTGGCGTGAGTTTTAAGCCACCAGGTCCGGGACGCGAACCGCGGTCGACTATGTGGGAGTCCAGCGACATAGCCATTACGCTAACTGCTGGTTCCCAACTAAATAATTCTTAAGAAAAAAAGAAAGACTAGGCAAGGGTGGACAAGAACTAATGCCAGTGGGAAGTACTCACGTTGGTGAAGGGAGGTTTGTGATGCTGGTACTCGATCCAAGGAGGAACAGCCAAGGTGCGGTTCAGCAGCTTCGCAAAGGCCAAGGAGCCCAAGAAGTGATCAGCCTGGTTCCCAAAGCGCCCTGGCAATGGTACAGAGGGGGTAAGGTGAGGTCTGGGATATTGAAGGCATGCAAGGCACAGAAAGAATGTAAGGCCAGGGGTGGGGAGGGCCCGGAAACCAAGAAGAGCTGGGGTTGTTGATTGCACAACAGCAAGTCTGGACTCTTGGGTCTGATATTTAAGGCCCTTCAGGCCCTGCTCCTTCTGCTTTAGCCACTCCAGGTCCCTTGCTGTTTCCCCAAAACGCTTTCCAGTTCCCATCCTCAGCCCACGCCTTTGCTCTTGCTATTCTCTCAGCCAGCAGTGCCCGTTCTACTTCCATCTCCATTCTCCTGCACAGGGACGGGCAATTTCAATGCCTCATTCACTGGGATCCTCTCCCCAAGCTCCTGCCATATACAATATCCCTCCTTTGCATTTGAGTTCTTTAAACTCTTCACTTTTCCTCAACTGTCTTTTCTCACTTCCTTGCCTTTGTATTGGCTGACTCCTCAGTCTGTGAAGGCCTCAAGGGCAAGGACCACATCTGATTCTTTTTGTTACCCCAGCGTGGCATCCATTATTCATTCCACAGATACTACCGAGAGCCACAGTGTGCCAGGCTTTATGCTAGGTGCTGTGACACAGGACTGAGGACAAACCTCTGCCCTCCAGCCACTCACAGACCAGCTACAGAGACACTGAACCTGCGAACAAACATTGGGTTGTTGGAAAAGTCATGATGTATTGTTTTCTATGCAAAAACATGTCATGACTTTTCTGACAACCTATAATAAAAAATGTTGATGGTGGTGTGGAGGTTAAAGGTGCTGGATCCCACATGCCCAACTGCGTGGTTCAAGTCCTAGAACCAGTGGTTTGAAAATCTCGCTAGGTGCATGCATGTGCATGTGTGCCCCAAATATTGAGAAAACAGAGAAGGGATTGTGGTGTGGCCACCTGCTCCCCCTTGGGGGTGATTTCTTACTTTCTCTCTTTCTTTACCAAGCACACATGCCCTATAGCAAAAAACAAACAAACAAAAAAACAAACAAACAAAAAAAAAACAAAAAAAAAAAAAAAAAAAACAACTAATAAAAAAAAGATTGAAAACTGCAAGAAAGACATGAAAAGGACTGGTGGTGAGGATGAATAAGATTACTTAGATAGAGGTAAGTGAAGTCCTTTCTGGTGATATTTAAGCTGAGACTTGAAGGACAGGAGGGAGTTGGTCAGGTGGAAGTGAAGGGGAGGGCCCTCCAGGCTCAGGGAATGATGAGATAGTAGGGGCTGAAGGACCTGCGTGTGGGTTAGCAACGGGACTGAACGCAGCTGCAGCTGGAGAATCAGCGAAGGGAGTTGTGGAGATGACGGGTGGGGTCAAATCGTGCAGGGCGGGGAAGGCCATGGTCTGGAGTCTGGAAGCCACTGGGGGATTTTAAGAAGGAATGACTTGTACAATGGCGATCCATCACCCCATTTTAATTGTCCCTCTCAAGTAACCCTTGGATTTTACCTTAACCTGCTCTCTTATTTTTCCACAGCATTCGTCCTCTAAGATACTATGTAATTTTTTTTTATGTTGATCTTTCATTATCTTTCTCAAATGAAGTCTCTGTAAGGGCACTGGTTTATTCACCAACGTGTTCCCATCACAGAGAATAGGACCCGGCACAGAACAGGTGCCCCATAAATTCTTGCTGAATGAATGAAAGAAATGACGGGAGCCAGCGTGGGCCGGCAACATCAAGTCCTGCCCCACTAACTCCATTATTGGACTCCAAGCTGGCTAGGATCTTGGGCAAGTCACGAAAACTCTTCCAGCCTCAGTTTTCTCATCTGTCAAATGGAAGGCTGGACACAGTGGCCCCTCTGTGTCCTAGCAACTGGGACAGAAGGAGACAAGCAGGCCCTGCCCAGCTCTGGGATTCACTCCTGGACCTGTGAAGGTGTCTCTGGGCACCTCGGAGGAGTGGCTTCTCTTCTCACGGCCTCAGTTTCTCCACTTGAGCAGAGGGCTCGGGAGGCCTTACCCATGCAGGGGCAGTAGAGCAGGTAACCAGCCGGGTCCCAGGAGCCCGCGGCCAGCCCCGGGAGCGGCAGAAACAGCAGCAGGAGAAACTCACGCAGCAGCAGGGGCGGCAGTGCCCACGCGGCGGCGCCCATGTCGGCTGTGGAGCCCGAGCGCGCCGCGAAGCGGAGCCTGGGAGGGAAGGCGAGGAGCGAGCTCCCGCCCCGCTCCCGGCGGTCCCCGCGCGCCGCCCGCGCGCCGCCCCGGCCGCTCTAGCTCGCGGGCGGGCGGGACCATAGAGAACCCGCGGCACCGCCCCCTCCACTGCCCGAGCGCCCGCTCGCGCGGCTCCCACAATGCACCGCACAATGGCCCGACCGCCGCCACTACCGGGGCCTGAGCGGGCCTGGCGGAGCCCGAGCGCGGCCCGGCCCGCAGCGCGGGGCCCCGAGCGCGGTGAGTGCCGGCGAGGGCCCTGGGGGACGGCGGGGAGCGGGGCGGGAGGCCGTCTTGCTGCGCCCGCGCGCCGGGCACCCGGAGCGACGGCGCCCCTCATTTCGGGCCCCTCAGCGCGGTGGCCCACACCCCCGACCGGGGGCCCTCTCTGCCCAACCCAGCCCCAGAAGGGCCCCAGGGTGACGAAAACTGTCCCCAGGCCTGATACCAGTGTCCGGAGACTCGAAGAAACCCCCCTGGCCCTCTCCCTTCCGAGACCTGGAGACGCAGCCCTGAGGGTCCCCCATTCCTGACCCCCGGGCTCCCTGGAGACCCAGATAACGCGCTGCTGACCTTCCTGGGAACCCGGGTCTGGGGGACGCAGATAAGCTGCACCTGCTCCCTCCCGCAGACACGCCTACCGGGTCCTGCAGAACCCCCTTTCCTGCTCCAAACAGCCCGCTCTCCCCTCGGCCTCATTTTCTACACTTTCCTAACCCTCTGTGAGGTCGCGGTCAGACTCCTGGGTCCGGAGACCTGGAACGAGCCCTACGTGTGTCCCCCTTGGTGACTACACTCCCACACTTTTCAGCCTTCTGTCTGGACACCCGATTTTGGATCTTCTTGGGAATTCTCTGACTCTCAACCCCGCGCGCTAACCAGCCCTTAGAATCCTTCTCGCTTGTCTATTTTGGGGGTCCCTTAGAGACCCCGGTTACTGAGCGCATGATTCTGGATGGTACCTGCCTCTCCTTGCCATCCCCTAGACTCCCTCCAGCCCCTTCTCCCGCCCCCTCCCTTCCCCTCTCCGACTGCGTGTGTTGGGGCGGTGTTGGGGGGTGGGATTCCGCTTTCCCACCACACAGTGGGGCGGGAGGTCTAGAGGCTGCCCTGGGGGCCAGGCCGTTTCTTGTGAAGCTAGTCGCGCTATGACTTGGGGCAAGGGGGCCCTATAAAGTGGGGAGCGAGGGGACATCGGTGTGGGAGACTTGGCCCTTTCACCCCAAGTGGGGCCTGGCTTGTGTGTTTTTCCACCTGTCAGCCTGGGGCTGTGACAGAGTGTGGCCTTGGGTTTCTAACCCTCCCCTCCCAAAGTAAGGCCACCAGATGGGGGTGTCTAATCAGGTTTCCTCCCTCAGAAAGAGGGCTGTAGTTGGGTGGTGGGGGGAGTTGCAGCCATTTGCTCATCCTAGGAGTTAAGAGACCTCGGAATCCAAGGAAATAGTGAATCAAAGAGGGCCCAGCTACCCCGACACAAGAACTAGCAGCCCAGGGTAAATCCACCCCTGTTAATCCTGTTTGATGTTTCTTGGAATGATGCAAGTCATTGAGACTCTCCAGTCTCCCTGTAATTTAATTCTCCCACCACTTGAGTGAGAGAGAGCGAGCGAGTGAGAGAGAGGCAGCCATTCCTATTCCCCACTTCACTCCTTACTGTTTTCCAGCCAACCAGTGTGTCTTTTGGATTTGTTTCTGGTGCCCAGGTCGGGACCTGAGTTCTTTTACCCTCTTAAGTCTATTTATAATTTCCCAGTTGCTATTTTGGGTTCTGCTTAAAGGAAGATTCTGTCTACCCCAAGAAACGCAGCGTGTGTTTCCCCTCGGCAGGTGTTGCATGGAGTTCTTCACATCCCCAAGTAGCTCTTGGGCAGGAGGGATAAAAGCTATTTCAGGGTAGTCACTGAAGTGGAGCTGTTAATCCTCTGTAGGTCTCTAGGAGAGCACTCAGAGATTAACCCTTTCCTTCCTTCAAGGGTGCTAGCTCCACAGTTTTGTGTGTATGTGGGGGAGCTGGGAGAAGTGAGTGTGTGGTAGAAGGTGGGGACATGCAATTCCATACAATGACAAAGATAATGGCTGTCTTTTGGGGGCCCCCAATAGCAGGCCAAGCCTTCCACTGAGCCCTTTGCATACCTGACTAAAATAATCCCTACACCAAGCCTGTGAGGTAAGTATTTTTAGCTGTGCAGATGAGGAAACAGGCTAATAATGGAGAAAGAACGCAGTTTCTATAGAGCTGATGTAACACCATAAAAACTAAAGTTTCGTCAGAGGGCAGCAGGCATCATGGCACATGGCTGCTCAGACGGGGACCAGGCAGTGTGTCTGTCTCAGCTCCCAAGGAGGCCGCAGAACTGTGAGCAAGCCTTCCCTCTGGGGCATGGAGCCTTGCTGGCAGAAGGGGTAGCACCCAGGTGTGACACGGCTCCCTGGGCAGGACAGACCTCCAGGGGAGATGGTGCTGGAGGAAGGTGAAGCGAGGGGCCGGCTGGGGGGGCGTGCTGAGGGTTCCCTGTGAGGGAAGGAAAAGGGGAAGGCTGCATTAGGGAGAGATGTTGGGGAGGGAAGGAAACTCGGTCTGAGGCCTGAGAAGTGACATTAAAGGGGAAAAAAAGAAGTACGGCTCAGGCTCTGGGCGGAAAAGAAGCCGATGCAATTTAGACCTCAGAGAGGGCACTGCCTTTACTCAGCACACGTCTGTGTCAGCCACCCTGGAGAGCACTGTCTCCCTTGATCCTCTGACGCCCTCCTAGGCAAGCAGACGGAGGGAACTGAGGGCCAGAGAAGTAAGCTGCCTGGATGGAGCTCCACAGCCGGCGAGTGGCCACTCTTGTGATATCAATAGCAAGTCCAAGGTTCTTTCCATGCTACCTCCCCTTTCAGATCAGGCACCAGAAAGAATCCGAGGCTGAACTTATACAGAGTTCTACCAGTAACTGGGAGGGATTGTGTTTGTTTTATGGGAACAGGTTCTGTCAGCTTCTCTATAGTTAAGGTTAGAGTGAGAGACCAGAAGAGCAGCTTTGAAATAGAAGCAGAATTCTTTCATAGTTTTGCCGAGGAAGAAGTCTGAAGGAACAGGCCTTCTGACTATGAAGGAAACAAACCCAGGAATCTTTCTGGATCAGAGGAGTGTGCAGGCAAAGAACAGGGAGAGAAAGACTAGCTCCCCCAAAAGCCTCCTTGGTAACACTAAGCAGCTTTGGTTGGTTTACCCAACAGCCTACTTGGTGACTATAGGTAATGACTTAGCTGTGCCTTTAAAAAGTATAGGAATGGGGTCAAGCTGGCTGTTGGCTCTCTCCATGTAAAGCCATAGCTCCATTAAATGCAGATCAAGGCAAGCACATGGCCGTTGCCTTCTTCCTTGGGTTCTATCGGTACAACCTCGTGAGCACTTCTTAGCCACCACCACCTCTTTCCTAGAAGCCCATTACTCACTCTTTCAGTGGCAGTTTACTGAAGTGCTGCGTCTTGTTTGTGCTTGTTCAGGAGAACAAATGAGGTGGATGTGTGGGAGGTGGGGGACGGACCGTTCTCTTTCTGAGTTTGCGCGGAATTTCCAGGACTGGGCTCTCCTCACACCATAGCCAAAGTGATGTGACTTGCTTCCCTCTGGCTGCCATTCCCAGCTTTTCAGAGGCTGAGGAGCATGATTTCAAATAGAAAGGGGGAACAAAATCTGACTTTGATTGTAGGGGAAATTCCCTCCAAACTAGATGTGCACACTGAGCTCACTACCCAATTCCAAGGTGCATAGTAATCGCTGGTATTATAAACAGGTAATTCCACCCTTGCGAAGGAGGAGGGGACCTAGACAATGAAAGCCAGACATCAGAGGCCTTTGAGGTTTATAATGGAGCAGGCAGATCTACCATGGTGACTGGAAGGCCCAAGTGGGACTCGTTTTTTAGTGCAACCTACCCCTCTCCAGCATGTGACTCGGGCAACATGCATCCATATTTTTGTAGGTCTTTCTAGGCAGATCTCCACTCATGATGGGGGAAATGTCTGTCCTATTACATACAGTGCAGTGTTTCTTCCGCAAGAGGAACAGCTCCTGAACGGGATGGAGCTCATGTTAATGATGAGCAGAGCTCTCTGGGGCGTGAACCCGCTGATCCCGTCATCTCGTTGACAGCCAGTCTGTTGGATGAATGGCCACTGTAAGCAGCAGGTGCTAATGAGCTGAGCAAGCATTCTGTGACCCACAGCTAGTTTGTGTAGTCGGAGCCCTCCCCAGATTCTTGTGGACAGTCCCCAGACAGCCACTTTGCTCTCTTCACATAGACAAGGCTCATAAACAATTTTGGCATGATCTCTTCAAAGGGAATCTCCCTGTTGTAGCAGGTTTCATTGTGTGTGGTGATCTGTGGTGAACTTCTGAGTGTGAATGTGGCTCTGTTTTCCTTCTGTTGACAGTCAATATGGTAACTCCCATCCTCTTCCTCTGAGTTGGTGTTAGTAAAGAAGTTGTGTGACCCTTGCTCTAACTCTTCTCTCCTCCCACTGCCACTTCTACTCAACAAGAGAATGGATCAAACTTTAAGATTTTAGCTCCCCACTTTGGAAGGACTATCAACTGAGCTTAAACCAAAATTTCCTGGGCCTAGGTTAGTCCCTAAGAGTGAACTTGCATTCAGTGACTAATTTATTCATCTAAAAAAAAGTTGAGATTCCTTTTCTAAATGTTAGGTGTATGGAGATGAAAGAGATTTGAGATGAGCCCTCAAAAAATCAGTCTGGTGGAGAAGACTAAATTCTAATGCAAGTACGTTGCCTGCTCACCCTGGAGAAGTGCACTGAGGGTCAGTAGAAGGAATCACACAGCACCTTGGCCTATTGAACAACCTTTGCTAAGGAGGCATGATCTGGTCGCAGAGACCAAGAAACCCAGAGAGGTGATAGTGGTGAGGATGGGACCAGTGCTGGTTTAGGGAACATGGTGAGAGTCTGCTTTTCCTTCCACATTGCAGAACCTCCTGAGGTTGATGTGCTGCCGAGAAGCACATCTGGCACATGGGCTGACTTTTCAGGGCGTAAATTTCCTAAGTAAAGGATTCTTCCTCTCTGTTGCCGTTTGGGCATTTTATTGCTGCCTAGCACCTCCATGAAGAAGAGAATTGTGGAAAGTGTTGATGTGGGAGGGAGAGGTATGGAGTAAAGAGGAGGAGGAACTACTATCTCTGGGTTAAATGGAAAGAATGTAAAAGTGAAGTCAGAAGGGAAAGTTTGAAGCTTTAGGGGTTTTAGCTCCTCCGATTGTCTTGTTTCTCATTAGCTTAGATGGTACTGGTAATAATGGTTACCACTAAGCACTTTCTAGATATCCAGCCTTCTCCTGAATGCCTTATATTCTTGATCTCCTTTAATCCTTAAAACATCCTCATGATTTAGGAGATTATTATGCCCATTTCATAAATGAAGAAACAGCTCAGGAAAGTAATTGGCTGAAAGTCACCCAGCTTCTAAGTAGAAGGGCTGGGATTGGAATGGGATCTGTCTGCCTTCAGAGCCCATATTCTCGTGGTATTGGGCTTCCTAACACAAGGTGTTCTGATATTTCAGGTGAAGAGATTGTTTTCTGAAGGCTGCGTTGGAGGCTGTGACAGAGCAGAGTCCTTGTGAAGCTGACGGGCAGGCTTTCTGAATAACATGGCCCTTCGCCATTAGCCTTGCCATGACCACATTTTTCACCAGCGTCCCCCCCTGGATTCAAGATGCAAAGCAGGAGGAGGAAGTGGGCTGGAAACTAGTTCCCAGGCCTCGGGGCCGGGAGGCGGAGAGTCAAGTGAAGTGCCAATGTGAAATCTCGGGGACGCCCTTCTCAAATGGGGAGAAGCTAAGGCCTCACAGCCTCCCCCATCCAGAGCAGAGACCGTATAGCTGCCCTCAGCTGCACTGTGGCAAGGCTTTTGCCTCCAAGTACAAGCTGTATAGGTAGGTAACAGTCTCATACCTCTTCCTGTCCTAAGGTTTCCAGAGTTAAAACCCAGAGACCCCTGTGGAATGTGGGGCTTTATCAGTGGCAGAAGAGCAGAGGTTAATTTGTTCCAGAAGTATACCATGAACATCAATCTCTTTTTTTTTTTTTTTGGGGGGGGGGGGGTTTCCTATAGGGCACATGTGCTTGCCAGACAGAGAGAGACAGAGAGACAAAAAGTGAAAAATCACCCCCCAGGGGGGATAGCCACGCCACAATCCCTTCTCCTCCATTCTCTTCTCGGGATCTTTGGCACGTACGCACATACACCCAGCGTGAGTTTAAGCCACCGGGTTTGGCATTCGAACCATGGTAGACTACATGGGAGTTCAGCGACATAGCCATTACACCAACTGCTGGTCCCGAAGGCTGTCCTCTTAAGACTTCCTTAGTGATGGTATGGCTGCAAGTAGCAGGCCACAGGAAAGGTCCTGAAACAGGAGGCAGGAGCTCTGACTCCACCATAGTAAACTCTGATCTTAGGCGAGTTACTAAACCTTATTAGGCCTCAACTTTCCTCACCTGCAAAATGAAGGGAATGAACTGTGGCTCACTCAGCACCTCTCTCATATGTTAATTGTCAGATTATCGTAAGAGTTTGATAATAACGCACCTAGGCACAAGGACTCAAGCATGCACAGATAGCATGAGGGTGATGAGTGTGTTTGATACCCTCCAGGTAGAAAGCATTGCTGGGTACTTTTCTAGAGACAGCTGTGGCATACCTGAGTGAACCCAGGTTTCAAGAAGGTCTGGGTTTAAATCCAGCCTCTGCCACTTACTGACTGGTGGGTGGGGCCGCCCTGTGCTCCATGCTTCTCATCTATAGAACAAGGTTAATGACACAGCTCATGCAGGGGCTAGCAAAGTCTTGCAAGGTTGATTCTGAATGTATTATGAAGCTGTACATTGCAGTTCCTAGACTTGAGCTGCTTTCCAACTAGATGGCAGCAGGTAAACAAGAGAAACTGAGATGTCATACTATTAAAACATTTCTTAAAGTGCTACTGGGTTTACATGGGAAAACCGTTCAAATAGTACAAATGAGCATGCAGTGAAAAATGACTTGTCCTCACACTCAGAGACACTGTTCCTTTCCCCAAAGGCAGTCAGTGGGGGTTGGTTTCTTGTGTATCCTTCCTGAGACATTGAAATATTCATTCTCTTCCTTTTTTTATTTTAAAAAGGATTGTGTTATATGTGCTATATTGAACTTCCTTTTTTGACTTAGCCTTGTATATCTTGGGAACTTGTTCCAGATCAGGAAGTTTAGATCTATTTCATTTTCCTTTTATTGTGTCATTTGAAATTTTTGAAATACAATTGTTTTAAAGGAAATACATTCACATAATTCAGAATTTAAAGAGTATCAAAGGTATCCATTGGGGCCAGAATTAAGGTGCTGGATCCCACATGACCGGCTGTGCAGTTTGAGTCTCGACTCGGCACCTTAAAAATCCCAGCAGGCAAGTGTGCTCTAAATCCCAAGAAGTTTGGAAGAGAAGAGATTGCAGCATGGCTTTCTCCCCTGGGGGGTGATTCCTTGCTTTCCCTCTCTTTCTGGCTATCTCTCCCTGGTGAGTACATGTGCCTTATAGCAAAAACTTTAAAAAAAAAAAAAAAAAAAGGTATCCAGTGATAAGCTATTCAGTTCTTCCAGTAGACAATCAGTGAGATCAGTTTTCTCATATATCCTGATAGAAATAGTTTAAGCATGAATATAAACAGACTACCATTCTGCATGCTCTTATCTATTTTGCCTCCTTGCTTTTTTTCACAAACTATATTTTAGGAGATTATTCCCTATAGGTACATTTAAAGCTGCTTTATTTTTTTTTTTAAGTTGAGTCATTTTATAGATTTATTATAATTTATATAACCATTTCCCTATTTATAGGGTGGGTGTTCAGATTGTTTCTGATTTTTGCTGCTTCCAGCAATTGTGCAAAGAATAGCATTATTTATCTGATTTTTTTCTTTGGAGAGTATTTTGCTATAGGGTACATGTGCTTGTCAGAGAGACAGAAAGTCTCTCATCCCCAGGGGGAGGATCACGCCTCAGTCCCTTCTCCTTCATTCTCCTCTCGGGATCTTGGCACGCATACATGCACACACACATGCCTGGCTTGAGTTTTAAGCCACAGGGTCTGGCCCTTGAGCTGTGGTCAG
Organism: Tupaia tana; assembly: GCA_026018925.1. NCBI lineage: Eukaryota > Metazoa > Chordata > Mammalia > Scandentia > Tupaiidae > Tupaia > Tupaia tana. The sequence continues at coordinate 32,029,956 of JAKSZU010000015.1, forward strand.
CTATGTGGGAGTCCAGTGGCGTAACCATTACGCCATCTGCTGGTCCCAACGTTACCTATATGATTTTTGCAGGTGGCAAGGATGTCTATCAAATATAGTTTACAGGGTATTCCTTTGCATGGCTTTACTGTAGTTTTTATGTCTTGATTGTCTGGTCAGCCCTTGTGATCTCTTGCATTTCTGCTTCTTCCCCTGTCCTCCATCCCTACCTCCAGGCACATGGCCACCCACTCGGCCCAGAAACCCCACCAGTGCATGTACTGTGATAAGATGTTTCACCGTAAGGACCATCTGCGGAACCACCTGCAGACCCATGATCCCAACAAAGAGGCCCTCCACTGCACTGAATGTGGGAAGAATTACAATACAAAGCTGGGCTACAGGCGCCACCTAGCCATGCATGCTGCCAGCAGTGGTGACCTCAGCTGCAAGGTATGCCTGCAGACCTTTGAGAGTACCCAGGCCCTGCTAGAGCACCTGAAGGCCCATTCACGCCGGGTAGCAGGTGGTGCCAAGGAAAAGAAGCATCCCTGTGACCACTGTGACCGGCGGTTCTATACTCGTAAGGATGTGCGGCGGCACCTAGTGGTGCACACAGGCCGTAAGGACTTCCTGTGCCAGTACTGTGCCCAGCGATTTGGCCGCAAGGACCACCTGACGCGTCATGTCAAGAAGAGCCATTCACAGGAGCTGCTGAAAATCAAGACGGAACCAGTGGACATGTTAGGCCTACTCAGCTGCAGCTCCACGGTCAGTGTGAAAGAAGAGCTGAGCCCTGTGCTGTGCATGGCCTCTCGAGACATGATGGGGGCTAAGGCCTTCCCTGGCATGTTGCCTGTTGGCATGTATGGCGCCCACATCCCTACCATGCCCAGTGCAGGGGTGCCACACTCCCTGGTGCACAATACGCTGCCTATGGGTATGAGCTATCCTCTGGAATCCTCTCCTATCTCTTCCTCAGCTCAGCTCCCTCCAAAATACCAGCTTGGATCTACCTCATACTTGCCCGACAAATTGCCCAAAGTGGAGGTGGATAGTTTTCTGGCAGAGCTTCCTGGAAGCCTATCTCTCTCCTCCGCTGAACCCCAGCCTGCCTCACCTCAGCCAGCGGCAGCTGCGGCCCTCCTAGATGAAGCACTGCTCACCAAGAGTCCCGCCAACCTCTCCGAGGCCCTCTGCGCTGCTAATGTGGACTTCTCCCACTTGTTGGGCTTCCTTCCACTCAACTTGCCCCCGTGTAACCCACCCGGGGCCACAGGAGGCCTGGTCATGGGATACTCCCAGGCCGAGGCGCAGCCCTTACTCTCTACTTTGCAAGCCCAGCCTCAAGATTCCCCAGGAGCTGGGGCACCTCTGAACTTTGGGCCTCTGCACTCCTTGCCTCCTGTGTTCACCTCTGGCCTGAGTACCACCACCCTGCCTCGGTTCCACCAAGCATTCCAGTAGCCCCCACAGAGGCCCTTAGCTCAATCTTTGGCTCTGTCAGGGAGCCTTAATACCCACCCCGTCCACGCCCCCCCCGGAAGGCAGCTGAGATTTCAGAGCTGGGTTTGAAAAGAGAAAATTTCAGTTTGGAGCACTTGGTTTGGGGCTCAAGCTCCAGGATCAATTCCAGGAAGCGCCTTGAGCCCCAACCCCATGAAAAGGTCTCATACCATAGGACATCAGGTATTTTTACTTTTGTATTTTTGATCTGAATCGGGAGCCACACTTAGCCCTCTCCCTCTCCAAAGTGTCAGACCCTCTTTCTCTCTGGAGAAGTGGGAGGCCTCTTGGAGACACCGAGGGTTTCACCTTGGATGACCTCAAGAGAAGTAGCCCAAGAAGCCCGCCTCTGGCCCCAACCTGCAGACCGCAGCAGTCAGTTGGTCAGGCCCTGCTGTAGAAGGTCACTTGGCTCCATCGCCTGCTTCCCGCCAGTGGGCAGGAGAGAGGGCCTCTGTTCTTCCCGACCACCCCCAGCCCTACTGTACCAACGCCTCCGTTTTCAGTGTTGTCCAGCAACGGTACCGTTTACACACCATTTCACCTCCCTTGCCAAGCTGTTAGCCTTAGAATGATTGCAGTGAATACTGTTTACACACCGTGAATCCATTCCCACCAGTCCATTCCAGTTGGCACCAGCCTGAACCATTTTGGTACCTGGTGTTAACTGGAGCCCTGTTTACAAGGCGGAGTCGGGTCTTGCTGACTTCTCTTCACTTGAGGTCACATTTTTCCCCTGTGGGGAAATAAACTGACTTTGGACTGCTTCAGTCTCTGCCATCTTCCATGACTGCGTCTGTTCCTGCCTTCCTTGGCAGTGTCCACAGGAGACGAGCAAGAAGATTGGAGCAGTTTTCTCACAGGTCTGCAGTTCTGTTTTTCTCCAAGTATATCATGATCCCGCCATCCTCTTTGAACTGGAGAGGGGAAGAATTGAAAGGCATGCCCACATTCAACACCTCCCTGTTCCCTGACCCCACCTAAACATCGTGAGCTGTTATTAGTCATAGGGGGACTCTGCGTTCTAGGCTGGTGGGGATAGCAAAGGAGAGGGGATGAACCCCTCATTTATCTCCCTTTTACCCACCTCTTTTTCTAGGAAGTCGTGGAATTGTTGGAAAAAGTTTTTAGCGTTAGAACTAGGCAGATGGTTGAGTCCTAATTTATGGGTGCATCATTGCCTCTCATACTGAAATTTTTCTTATCTACAATGTCCGTTGTCTTTCCTTCACTTTGCAGTCCTCATAGACTTGGGCCACTGTGCATAGGCTTTTCTGGTCCATCAGAGCTTCTATCTCCCTGTGGCCTCCCTCCATTTTCCCCTAGTATCCAACAAGATTTTTTGCAACAAATGATTAATTATTCTTTTCTGACTTGTGGGCCTCTCTGCCACAGACCACATGGCCTTTCCCCAGAACCCAACTGAATCCCAGCCTACTTCATCTCAGTTCTGCAGGGGCTTCACTTGTGGAAGGGAGGCAGTTCAGAGATCTCCATTGTGAGACCCTCTTGATACACCTCCGATTCAGAAACACACTTCTACCTCTTTACTGTTAACTCCTACAGATGCAGCCAGCGGTTTCTGGACACCTCTCTCTGGGTGTCTCATGCTGACTTCTCCACTAGGGTTTCAGGACACACCACCAAGAAACTGCCTCAGCCTCCCATCAGACCTCCCTCGATGTCCCCTTCCCCCACACTTCTGTCTAGATTCACTTGGTTTATCATCAGGAGCAGAGCAGGTCCAAGACCCAGGCTTCTGCCTCAGTCCAGGCCAGTACTCCTTGTTTGAGGTGGAAGCCTTAAATTTTAGCTCCCTGACCCTTGATTGGAAGCAATGTAGAATGAATACACATGTTTTGATTTAGGCAGGGTAGCTTGGGATACCTTTAAAGATACAAAACCAGATATATAATTATCTGGCAAGGTTAGAATCAGACTAGGTGATTTGCTTCTAAAAATTAGTTTTGGTGAGTCCCAGGGACTAATTGAGGTTTATTTGAAAAGCGTCTACTGTGGTACGCAGCCATCTCCTGCATGCTATGCATGTGATCAGGACTTGTATTACAGGAAGTGGCCTGTGAGCACCCAGGTGGGACTCTGCTGCCATTGTCCTGTCATATCTGGGCTTTGTCGCTAGACCCAGCCGCCCTTCTTCACATGCCTGCCACCTTCCCTGCATCCTCATTTGACGAGGCAAATGGGCTCGGTGGCCAGAGGAGTCCTGTCTTCTCTGCCTACTCTTTTCTGTCCTTTGAATTCTCTTCCCCATTAGTGATGCTGGGAAACTCATAGGATAGACAAAGCAATTTTTTAATTAGGGCCTCACCCCCACCTCTTGCCTTTTCGCCTTGCCTCCGCCACTCCCACTGCATCCCTTCATCCTGTCTCTCCTCTTCTCTCAATGCCCTCACCACCCACAAGGAATTTTTCTATCACTGTGAACTTTGCTGGTGCAGAGGAACATTATCTGCTTTCTTTTTTTTTTTTTTTTTTTTGGACCATAGCCATCCAGCTGTTTCTTAAACCTTCTCCCCAAAATCAAAAAAAAAAAAAAAAAAAGAAAAAGAAAAAGGAAAAAAAAAAAGCCTTAATGGCCTGTTGTTTAAAGGATAATATAGCTTTATCCTACACTCAGTACCCATTCACTTTAGCACCCTACAGAGGCCAAGACAGCCTGGGGGCATCTGCCCAGGATAGGCAGGTGACTGGGACCAGAAAAAAAGGGAGATATCCCTTTTCCCCACTCCTTCCTCCAATGAGCTGTCCTGAATAGGAGTAAGCACCTCCCACCCTCCACAGTAGCTGGTCAGGGCTCAATGCAGTCCTGGGGTCCAGGGGATGACATGCACAAGTGTCAGCTCAGAGGACCTCTGAGACCCTCTTCAAAGAGATGGGAGGGAAAGGAGCACTAGTGAGTCCCCCCCCCCCCCCACAGCCTTTTACAAATGACATTTTGTTCCTGGGAATCCAGGAAGCAGGTGTGATTACTTTTTTGCTGGTAGATAATGAGTTGAAACTCCCCCTGCCCTAAACTTTCCCTGTAGCCCTTTAAATTTCCCCCTCCCATTTTGGTAGCTGTTTTCTCCATGCCCTCCCCAACTCCTCTCTTATCTAGGAGCTATTTTTAAGCACGATTTTTTTTTTAACTGTTGTACAGGATCAATATTTTGCTTTTTAACAAGGATATTTATGTAATAAACTTTGCCTTAGGCAGGTGTTGGCCAGAAAAGTCCAGATTCCTCTGGAACCCCCACCCTGGCCTCTCCTGGAGCTCTGAACCTGCTGTGGAAGAATTGGCTGTGACCTTTGCCACAGAGAGTAGGGTCTGGCAAGGGAAAGAGGTGTTCAGCGTGTTAATCTAGTGCCTCCATGGATGGGTTTGGAAGTATCCAGTCCTGTTTCTTCAGGTGTCAGCTGACCTTAGCTGATTACCCCATAGGCATCTCTCCATCTCTACTTATCCAGCACTAGAACTGAAATGCCGCTTCCCCTGCTCTCCCTCCTAGTGGTCAAGGCTTTGGAGCCACTCTTTCGTAATGCCAGATTATTTAAAGAGAAAAATACAAGACAAAAACCTTCTAGCACTTTGTAAACACAGTGAATAACCTCTTGGAGTATTTTTGGCTTTATATGAAACAGGTTTTTAATTGTAAAATATAAGTGCCATTGCCATTAGAAAATGCACAGGGCGTATCTTTGTTAAAGTAGATTTTTCAATGTTTTACAGAATTACATTTTCAAAAAGTTTTTATAATGAAGTTGTTTATTAAAAACTTCTGAATGATGTGGTTGGAACTTGTGACCCTGTTTGATTGGGAAAGGGGTTGGAGAAAGCCTGGAATTGGAAAGAAGTGGAGTCTCCAGACATCTTAGCATCCATGGTGATGGCGAGTGTAGAGGAGACAGTTAATTACTTCTCACTGGCACCTGCAAGCTTTTTGGATGAAAGATCTTAATGTGTTTGTGGTAAGTGACATCATCCTATCACTTAATAACTTGGGGTGCAAAGGGTCAGAAGACACAAATCAAATTGGTTTTAAACAGTTGAAATGTCATGAAACTAAAAATGTCAGGTGTAGTCAGTCTTTAGGTTAGGTTTGCTCCAGCAGCTCAAACATGTTTGGCCTCAGCATTCTTATTTTTCGCTGCCTATCTTGTACTGTTGTGACTTCATCCTCAAATCAAGCCCTATAAATTAGGTTCTTTCCTTATGTGGGAATAGAATGCTACCACAATTCCAGACCTGTCATTCTCACACAATCTAGAAGGAGAACGGGACCTTTCATTTTTTTCCCAGCAAGGAGTCTTTGTTCACAGAAGGCCCAGTAAACCCAGTTTCATTGGCCTTGCTGGGGTTCTGCACCATCCCCAAACCATCACTATAAGTCAGTGCCAACAAGGCTGAGGCAAGGGGAGGAGCAGCTTCTCAAAGGAAATTTGCACTACTGTTAGGACAAGGAATGGATGCTGATGATCTAAGAAAAGATAGATGTCTAGTCATACACTGTCTAAGGTGCACAGCTAGTCAGGTAGCACCTGACCTTAGCCACATTTGTATCCAGCCACTAGGTTAACAGATGGTGGAGATGGCGCTTGCCAGTCTTAGCAAAGGCAAGTCATCACCATCCTGGGCCCCACGCCTTGTGCTGAGATCCTCTTGTAAATGGCTCATAGTGAATTCATTTTTCTGTGGTCTGGAGCTAGAGTCCACAGCCAAGCACAGTGCAAATCATTTGGAGTCCAGCCCAAGAGCCCATGCGGACATTAGCAAGTATTAATGTGCAGAGGTTTTGTGTATACAGAGGCAGTGGGCTACCCTTAATCTCTTTGGTCTTACTTAGCAAATGTTTACTGTCCATGCCAATGGACAGTGGGAACCCAGCTAGGACACCAGAAAATCCACTCTGCCACCTAGGGCTTACATACTCTGGGACAGGTCTGGGAACCCAGATGAGGGAGCTATCCATTCATTGAGAAAAAAAGCTTTCTGGAGGAGGTGCTAAGAGCTTCAAGGCCGAGCTGAGGCCAAGTACAGACCCTGCACTTTACAGTAGAGTCCACCTTCCTGAAATGGCTGGTAGCTACTAGACCTAGGGCAGGGTGAAGCAAGGACCGCCTGCTTCCTGCCAACCCGCTCAAGAGGATCCAGCTCAAGGGGTAAAGCAGCCTGGTGCCCACTTGCTCCCTGGTTTGCAGGATTTAAGACCCTCTCTTGCCCCAGACCCTTCCACCCAGACCTTGATTTTTTCTTCCCTGTCTTCACATGAATGAAAATCTGAGCACCTCCCAATGCCTGACAATGACCTTTGTGGCTCCAGCTCCCCGCTGGTCTGTCTCTGTAAAGAATACCTCTTGAGCCTCCACTTGTGCCTGAGTAATTTATCCCGTGCAAGCCTGCAAGTGGCCTTTACAGCTGTCCCAAAGCAACATTACGAAGGAGAGAGTAGCGCTACCCTGGCCAGCCCACCGCAGATTGAGGCACGGTCATCTCCTAGGTGGTGTCTGATGGGAAGGTAATAACTGTCCATTACCATGGGCTTGGGCATGTCCCTTGGTGCCTGTCCGAGCTGCCGAGCTGCCCTCTGCTTGGTACATCCCTGCACTTCTCCCACCTCCCTCGCCAGTACCGTTCTAATCTGGGGCCACCAGGCAGCCGGCACCTCTCTGCTGGGGCTCCATCCCCTCGCCCCCTGCAGCCCAGGGACCCTAGCGAATCACCCGGGGAAGGGAGGGCTCGAGGGGCGGAGCGCGCCCTGGAGGAGACCACGCCTCCCTGCCTCCTATCCGCAGAGGCTCTGCTGCCGCCACCAGCCACTCCAGCGCGACCCGAAGCCTCGCCAGCGCGCCTTGAGTCCCTGCGGCAGCTCACTCAGGTGATGGCGGACGAAGGGCCTGGGGCTCTGGAAACTGCGGGGCCCCCGCCGTCAGGCCAGGCACATGAGAGAGGTGCGCACCGGTTCTCTGCAGCGTGGACCCGAGAAACGAGGGGTCGCGGGCACCCAGACTCTACCGCGGGTCTCGGTACCGCCCCGCTAAGCCCCGGGAGCAGAAACGCAGCCTCCGCGGAGACTGCTCCAAGCCTGGAAAACGGCCCGGGTGGGGACGAGGCCCCAGAAATCTGTGGCGCAGAAGAGTGGGGGGCTCGGGCGGGAGCCAGAGGGAAGGCTGAGGAAGTGACGACTGAAGAGGACGCCATGTTCACGGAGGAGGCCGCAGAGGAGGCAGAGAAGCAGCAGATGGGGGAGAAGCTGGAGGCGGAGAAGCTGGAGGTGGGCGTGGAGGGCCTGGGTCTTCTGAATCTTGATGGCCTCGTTGTGGATCCACTGGAGGCCATCCAGTGGGAGCTGGAGGCTGTGAGTGCCCAGGACGACAGGGCCTACCTCTGGCTCCAGGGCAGATTTGGAAGGGTGCGCCGGTTGCACCTCGCCCGCAGGAGCTTCATCATCCAGAATATTCCGGGCTTCTGGGTCACCGCCTTCCTGAACCACCCGCAGCTGGCAGCCTTGATCAGCCCTCGAGATGAAGACATGCTGTGCTACCTGATGAATTTGGAGGTGAGGGAGCTCAGGCACACCCGGACGGGTTGCAAGTTCAAGTTCCGCTTTTGGAGCAACCCCTACTTCCGGAACAAGGTGATTGTGAAGGAGTATGAGTGCAAAGCCTCAGGCCGGGTGGTGGCTCTTGCAACTCCAATCCGATGGCACCGGGGCCAGGAACCCCCGGCCCTGGTGCATAGGAACAGGGACACCATCCGAAGCTTCTTCAGTTGGTTTTCACAGCACAACCTTTCAGAGGCCGACAGGGTTGCCCAGATTATCAAAGATGACCTGTGGCCCAACCCCCTGCAGTACTACCTGCTGAGGGAGAGGCCCCACAGAGCCAGGCAAGGCCTAGCAAGGTGGCCCACAGAGGCCCCCCTCAGACCTTTTGGCTTCCAGTCTGGCTAAGTTCTGCCCTGGGGCATGGCAGCTGCATAAGGCTCCCTCTCCCCTCCTGGGGACCTGTGCTCAGGCCAGTGGCGCACACTCTGCTTTCTCTTCTGTGCACTCTGGCACCTCTGGATGTTCAGTGGATTCAGCTCCAAGATTGTGGCCTCCGTGGCCAACCTTCACGCTTCCCTGTGGCCTTCATGCTGTTCTGTGTCAACATCACAAGGCTGTCACACACCACTGCATCCACACCACACAGCCAGTGCTGTGGACATATACTGCCATCGTCTTTGTGGCCTGGAACCTGTCTGCCACCCTGACCGCCCACCCATTTTTGACCACAAGTCGTCACTAGAGGACCAGTGCTGCTGAGGCTTCCCGCTTCCAGGTCACGCATGACATGCTGGCCTTTACATGCACACTGCTGTTTGTGGTGGCTCTGCACACTAGCTGTGGCAAGCTGAGTCTCATCACCCAAGATGAAGTGGGTGCCTGTGGTGCTGGCTGTCTCCAGACTGGGACAGTCCCTGGACTTAGGAACACAAGCTAGGCTGCCACGAAAGTGTTTATCTATTATCTGGCAGAATGGGCATGCAGCCAGGTTGCTGGGCATGGGTGAGGTTCAGGGTATGAAGCAGTGGGTAGCACATTGGTGACAGCACTGCGCTTCTGCCTTTTGTGGGACCCCTATCAAGCTGTTGGCTTCTGACAGTCTGTGCTGTGTCCCACCTGGTTTGCAGTATTTTAGACCGTCCTTTGTCCCAGATGGCCACAAGACCAGTGAGTTTGCCCAGACTACCCTCAGCCCTGTCTTCTGCTCCCAGGTCTACAAGAACCTCAAGAACTGTCTGTGGACCCATGTGGGCCTCCTGCCACTGAGCAGAACCCCACTCCTAAGAACTCTGCCAGGCTGGTATATCTATCTTGGTGTGAGCTCAAAGCAGAATAAGGATGGAACTCCTTTCAGGGGCCTGCCTTTCTGAGTCCCTGCTCCTGCATCCACACAGAATCCAGGCCCTCTGCCAGCCTCCCCACAATTCCATCTGTTTTTAGGCTGCAGGGTTGCAGGTGCTGGAGTGGGAGTGTTTCCGGTCTTGGGACCTGTTTACTCCTATCCTGATCACATTTTTTTTCCTTAAGGTGATAGCTCAGAAACAAAAGATAACAAAGCAGCCAGATTATTGATAAATAGCTAGGAAGATAGACTTTCTTGTTGACTTTCCTTCCCTGTGTCTAGAAAGGGACAGCTTGTCCTGTAGACCATCAGCACTCTGGCCCTCTGCCCCACGCGCCACCTCCTTTAGCAAGGTCTAGAATCTTGTAAGGGGGACAGTGCAGGGTGCTGAACAGAGACCAGGAAGTTCCCAGAGCAGGGATAGTTGATCACTTCATTTTTTTTTTTTTTTTTTTTTTTTTTTGGAGAGGTTTTTGCTATAGGGCGCGTGCGCTCACCAGACAGACAGAGAGAGACAGAGAGACAGAAAGCAGGAAATCACCCCCCAGGGGGGATGGCCACGCCGCAATCCCTTCTCCTCCATTCTCCTCTTGGGATCTTGGGCACGCACGCACACGTGCCCGGCGTGAGTTTAAGCCACCGGGTCCGGGACTCGAACCGCGGTCGACTACGTGGGAGTCCAGCGACATAGCCATTACACTAACTGCTGGTCCCGATCACTTCATTTTATGCTGTGTTATTTTAACTTTAGTCCCAGCTCTTTCCTCTCCTTCCACCAGGTCTAAGCCCCTACTGGTTTCATGTAGGTGCAAAAGCTGCACTGTCCCTCCCCTCCAAGCGCCCCACCAGGCTTGCAGGACTGTGTGTCTCTATTTCATTTTGGGGAAAGGAGAAGTGGTGACTGTACTCGAGCCCCTTCTCATAGAAAGCCTTGTCTTGCTCTGCAGGATCCGGGAGGCTTCAATGCAAAATGCTGGGGAAGGGGCTTTGAACAGGGGAGAGCGATAGAAATCAGAGCCAGCTAGAAAGGCAAGGATGGCTGAGAGCCTGTGGGGTGGACAGCCCTGTAATTTTTGCAATTTTTAAAAAAAAATTTACCACTATATTTTGTAAATTAGAAAACAACAGAACACTGCAACTTTTGAGATTTTTCTCTCAGTCCAGGTATGACCTTGTGTCTGCTTTTTATATCCTGCTTTTAAGTAAAAGATCTCCCATGGACCTCTTTCTCAGTTGTGGCCTACTGAGCTGTGCAGACCTGCTTGCTGCTTTTAATTGAGAACATTCAAAAGCAACATAATTTTCGTAGGCCATTTGGAAACTTAGGTAACTATTCACAGTAGTTATTAAGTGGTGTGGCCTCTTACTATAACCCTGTGCTCAGAAGCAGAGTTTGGATAAGGCGGTGGTGTGGCACTTACTCCTGTGTTCTCCAGAGAGCTGTCACTGGTGGCCGTGATGATTCTGTGCCACGGTGGCCCTGGTGTAATTGACTTCACTGTCATTGATACCGCGCCTCTAAACAGAAATATTCCTGAGCTGGCTTTGTTCAACTAGGAGAGGACTTGTGGCACTTTCGTGTCCCGTATGCATGATGAAAAAATAAAAGCTCCTTGGTCTGGGAAAAAATAACTTGGATATTACTTGCCCATCCAAAATCTCCCAGTGGCAAATAAATAAATCTCACTCCTCTTTGCAGCTGACAAAGTCCTGCATCTTTTGGTTCCCTTTGCTCTCTGCTCCCTTCATACAGGCCTCTCTGCTGCTCCTAAAGGTCAGCCTCAGGGTCTTTGTGCTTGCTTTTCTTTCTGGAATTTGCTCCTGCAGATATTCTTAGCTCTGGCTTCGATGCCACTTCTTCCAGTCTCCCCGCCCAGCCTGTACAAGGTAATCCTCTGCCCTTCCCTGCTCATCCCCCTGCCCTTCCTGTCTCCACATCACTTAACTCTGAAAAGCATGTGTTTTCTTATCTCCTCCCCATGTCAGGACAGGGTCCTCTGCCTGCTGTGCCCCACATGGTTCTGTGTCCAGCACCTCAGAAACCACCGATGTGAGTGGATGTCTTGATCCAGTATGTCAGAGTCTCCGGCAGGCTCCGGCAGAATACAGAGCCAGGACTGGTCCCTGCTGAGAGGGTTTCAGGTGGGTCTTGGGGTAGTGGGTGGTGATGGAGAGTGACCTGTAATTCGTCATCCCATGGAACACATCTGAGGGTGGAGGGGTTGCTACCAGGTCAAGAGGCCTAACTGGTACATAGCAGCAACCCCAAAACCCACTCAGCTGAATCCAGTTCAGCATACAGTCACCCCACCTGTACATGATGTGGGCTTGGAGGATGAAGACCTGAGCGTGAACAGCATGAGCAAAAGCACTGGAGTGTGAAAGTGCACTCTGTTTAGGGCACAGCAGGTGTCCTGGTGGGGCTGCTGGAGAGAGGCAAGTCTGGGTGGGTAGGCTCAGGCCACTTTCTGAAAGCGGGAACTCTGAGAGCCAAGCCAAGGCATTGCCCTTTGGAGAGTGCAGAGGGGTAGCAGGTGTGGTCTGGAGGTAGGGTGAACTCACTGGGCAGCTGGAGGCAAGGGGTGGAGAGAATCTGCAGCTCCTGGGTCCTCAGCCATCTGTCTGCAGCTCTCCCAGGAAGCCCTCCGATCGCCCCCACCCACAGCAATCTCTGCCACCTTCCAAGAACAGCCCAAGACCAGAATGTGGGCCGCCAGTGCCAGGCGAGGCTGCATCCTCTGGGTTTCTCTTTTGTGCCAAACACCTGTCTCTGATGCTGGCAGGGGAGTCGGGGTGAGCCACTAGGCATCCTGGCAATGCTGGAATCTGGTGCTCCCTGTAATCTGCCTGACCTGTGCCTGGAGGTCGGAAAGTGCACTTAGGCTCCTGCAGCCCAAGTTTGTGCCTGGCTGCCTCCTGCATGCCTGTAGGCCTCAGGCAATTTTTTTTTTTTCTCTTGATTTACTATAGGGTGTGTGTGCTTGCTGGAGAGACAGACAGAGAGAAAGGGGGTGAGTGAGAAATCACCCCCCGAGGGGGGATGGCCACACCACAATACCTTCTCCATTCTGCTCTCAGGATTTTGGGCTCACTTCCACACATGTCTGGCATGATTTTTAAGCCACAGGGTCTGAGACTCTAATGTAGTTGGCCATGTGGGATTCAGCCACCTTAACCTCCATGCCACCTGCTGGCCCAGACAATGGTATTTATTTTTTAATTAAAAAAAATTTATTTAACTTTATTTTTTATTATTATTTATTTTGTTTTAATTTGACCAGAGAGAGATAAAGAAAGGGAAAGTGAGAAAGCAAGCCACCAGGTACGAGACTTGAACCACAGGCAGCCATGTGGGAGTCCAACATCACAACCACCATGCCACATGCTGGCCCCAGACAATGGAATTTTACAAGCACAGGTGCTTACCTGCCTTTTCTGCTGTGTGGCTAGTGGCATGCTTCCATCATTTTTATCATCTGCACCTTTCTTCTCTTTTTAAAAGAGATTTTTGTTATAGGGTGCAAGCACTCACCAGAAACAGAGAGAAACAGAAAGTGAGAAATCACCCCTGGGAGGATGACCACACCACAATTCCCTCTCCTCTTGGGATTTTGGGCACGCATGCACACGTGCCTGGCCTAAGTTTAAAGTCGCTGAGTCTGGGACTCAAACCACGGATGGCCATGTGGGAGTCCAGCGACATAACCATTACGCCACCTGCTGGCCTCAGCCACTGCACCTTTCACCACACTGCTGCAGTGTGAATCTCGTCCTCAGACACACTCCTGCTTGCTCACTCATTCATGCCTTGAGTCACTCATTTGTTTATCCACAAATCTTGGCACTCCCTCTAGGTACTGGGGCACAAGATGACTTTGTCCTGGTCTTTGCCCTCACTGAGCTCAAAGATTCAAGGCTGAAAAGGTGATGACCACCACTGCTTATTGAATACCTACTATGTGCCAGGGGCTTACATGGAAACAGCAGCCATAGTGGCTCTCTGCCGAGTCAGACCACATCCTGCTCCCTCTAATGGCTCCAGTGTCACACAAGAGAAGAAGCCCACACACTCTGCACAGCCTGCAAGACCTTTGGATCTGACCTTGGGTTCCCTCTCTGGCTTTATCTCCTTTGCCTCGTCCCTGCCAGATCACTTTCCAGCTACGCCAGCCACTTGCTACTCTTGAGTGGCTAAGGACTTTCTTGCTTCCCATTTCCTCTGCCTGGAGCCTTCTCCAGATGTTTGTGAGGCTGGCTCCTTCCTTCACTAAGCTTTTCTAGTGCAAACGTTACCGCTTCCCCTCTTCTGACTGTCCTTTCTAAAAACTATCCTGACACTCTTCCACCCTTTTCTCTAATTTGGATTTTGCTTTAGCACTTGCAACCACGCCTATTTTATCATGAATATTCTGTTATTTTTTTGAGGAGAGAGGTTTTTGCTATGGGGCGCATGCACTCACCAGAAAGAGAAACAGAGAGACAGAAAGTGAGAAATCACCTGCCACACCGCAATCCCTTCTCCTCCATTCTCCTCTCAGGATCTTGGGCATGTGCACGCACACATGTGAGTTTAAGCCACCAGGTCCGGGACTCGAACCACGGTCGACTACATGGGAGTCCAGTGACATAGCCATTACACCAACTGCTGGTCCTGAGTATTGTTATTTATCTGCCTTTTTCTCTGCACTCTTGGAGGCTGATTCACTGCTGAATGCCCCTCACCTAGAAGCCTGGCACAGTTGGGGGATCAGTCATACTTGGTGGATTGAATGAATGCTTCACATCCTCAATGTTCAAGAGGGTCTTCCAGGTGGGCAAGGGGACAGCACCTACAAAGGCCCAGAAGCTGAATGAAAGCTCCTCCAGGGCTTTATCTCTAGGCATAAGACCTCTCCCACCAAGGACAGACGTATTCCAGGCAGTTTGGAACTTGTGGTGAAAAATGTCTCCGGACTGATTCCTGGTCTCTACTGCAGAAAGATGGCTTCCTCACACTCCAAAGGTGAAGGGAGGAGGCCAGGCTAAGGAAGGGCCTTCCTGCCCTGGCATGAGAGCAAACACAAGCCTTGGGTCCCAGGGTTTTCTTTGCCTCCAGTCTCAGGTATCTGCCCTGTTCTGAAGGCCTCGAAGGAACTTTGGACAAGTTCCCTGCAATCTAAGAAAAATCTGTCCCGAAACTGTGGTAATTACCTGTAATCTGTGACTGCCTTGATTACAGCTCAGGGGACTTTGATATTTTCCAATGACACAATTTCAGCACAAAAATTCAAGGAAGTGCCAGCATCTGCTTGCTCTTGCTCAGCAGAACTAAATGTTGATTTGAGTGGGTGAACTTCGAAGCCCGTGACCTGTAGACCTCCACCACTGGAGCTGACTCAAGATCTCGGGGTGCAGAGTTGTGGTGCAGGGGGCCCCAGATGGAAGGCTGATAGGCCTGTGAGTAGTGCCTGCCTGTTCCGGATGGTTCTCACAGTTCTCAGCCGGTTTCCTCATCCATAGGAGAAACTTGGGCAACCCTGGCACTTAAAGAAGGCTGTCTCCCACATGGCCAGCTCCACAGTTCAAGTCCTTGAAAAACATGCTGATGTGTGTGTAAGTGCCTAAAATTCCAAAAGGATGGAGAAATAGAGAAAAAGGGACTACTGCTGTGCCATGGAAACGGGGGTTGCATTCTTCCTCTATGTCTGTGGTGAGTGCCTGTACCCTCTGGCCAAAAACAAAAACAAAAACAAAAACAAAAAGTATATACATACAATGAAATGTTCAGGTTTGTTTTTTTTAAATGAAATTATGACACATGCTACAACATGAATGAGCCTTGAAGATCTTATGCTAAGAAAAATAAGGCAGGCACAGAAGGACAAATGATTCTGTTCATATGAGGCCAAATTCACAGACAGAATGGAGGGTACTGGTTGTCGGGAGCTGGGGAAAGGGAAATGGGGAGCTATCACTTAGTAGGCACAGAGTTTCAGTTTGGGAGACGGAAAAGTTCTGGAGATGGATGGTGGTGATGGCTGCACAAAACTGTGAATGTGCTTTAATGCCACGGTACACTTTCAAAGAACTGACACCGGAGCCAGCAGGTGGCATGGTGGTTACGGCCCTAGATCCCACGTGGCTGATCCTGTGGTTTGAGTCCCAGATCTGGTGGCGTGAAAACACACCAGGAGTATGTGTATGCATGTCCAAAAATTCCAAGAGAAGAATAAAGGAAAAGGGACTGTGGTACGGCCATCCCTCTGGGGCATGATTTCTCACTTTCTCTTTGTCTCTGTCTCTCTCTGTCTGTCCAGGGAGCATATGCACCCTATCGCAAAAATCTATATAAAAAAATTAAAATGGTAAATTTTATATAATATATATTTTACTGCAATACAAAAGCAAAGCATATATACATATTGCAAAACAGAAGGAAAGATGTACAAATCTTCAATTGTAGTTAAAATACTTCAGTACCTTCCTCTCAATCATTAATATTAATAGAAAAAGCAAGCAAAAAAATCAGCAAAGATATCACAGACTTGGAAAACACTATCAACCAACTTGATTTCATTTTTTTTTTTTTTTTTTTTTTACAGTAGGTTACATGCGTTGGCCAGAAGGAGGGAAAGTGAGAAATCAACCTACCCCTGGGCTACTCTGCAATCCCTTCTCCTCCATTCTCCCCTTTGGATTTTGGGCACACATGCACACACACCTGGCATGATTTTCAAGCCACTGGGTCTGGGACTTGAACCATAGCTGGCCATATGGGAATCCAGCACCTTAACCACCACACCACCTGCTAACTCTGATCTAATTGACATATTTTTTGGAATTTATTTTATTTATTCATTCATTTATTTTTAAATTTGACCAGGGAGAGTTAGAGAGAGAAAATGTGAGGCAGCAAGCTACCAGGTCTGGGACTCAAACCGTGGTCAGCCATGTGAGTGTCCAGTGCCTTAACCACCATGCCTCCTGCTGGCCCTTCTAATGGACATTTTTTTTTTGGGGGGGGTTTGCTATAGGGCGCATGCACTTGCCAGAAAGACAGAGAGAGACAGAGAGTCAGAAAGCAAGAAATCACTCCCCAGGGGGGATGGCCACGCCGCAATCTTCTCCTCCATTCTCCTCTCGGGATCTTGGGCACACACGCACACGCACACGCACCTGGCGTGAGTTTAAGCCACCGGGTCTGGGTCTTGAACCACGGTCAACTACATGGGAGTCCAGTGATGTAGCTATTATACCATCTGCTGGTCCCACTAATGGACATTTTTAAAAATTTTGACTTATTTATTTTAATTTGACGAGAGAGTGAGAGAGAGAGGGAAAGTGAGAAAGCAAGTTGGCAGGTCGGGACTCGAACAGCGGTCGGCCATGTGGGAGTCCAGTGCCCCTAAACAACAACAACAACAAATTAATCTGGATCTATGCTGTGTACCATACACTAAAACTACCTCAAAATGGATCACAGACCTATCTAAACCTTCTAAAGTTTCTAAAAATAAAATGGGAAAACATCATTATGACTTTGAGTTAGGCAAAGATGTTTCAGATATGACATAAAACCCCAAATCCACACACACAAAAAAAACCCTGATAAATTGAACGTCATCAAAATGAAAAAATTTTGCTCTTGAAAGATATTATTAAGAACTCTAGGGACCAGCAGTTAGCGTAATGGCAATGTCGCTGGACTCCCATGTAGTCGACTGCAGTTCACGTCCCGGACCCAGTGGCTTAAAACTCATGCCGGGCACGTGTGCGTGCGTGCCCAAGATCCTGAGAGGAGAATGGAGGAGAAGGGACTGTGGCATGGCCATCCCCCCTGGGGGGTGATTTCTCGCTTTCTGTCTCTCTGTCTCTGTTTGGCGAGCGCACGCGCCCTATGGCAAAAACCTCTCAAAAAAAAAAAAAAAAAAAACTCTAAAAACTGGGCCCACGAGTTGGTGTAATGGTTACATCACTGGACTCCCATGTAGTTGACTGCAGTTCAAGTCTCAGGCTGGTGGTTTAAAACTCACGCCAGGCACACGTGTATGTGTTCCCAAAATCCTGAGAAGAAAGAAGGGATTGCTGTGTGGCTACTCCCCTGAGGGGTGATTTCTCGCTTTCTATTCTCTCTGGTGAGCACATGCACCCTACAGCAAAAATCTTTCTTTCTTGTTTTTTTTTTGGAGAGGTTTTTGCTATAGGGCGTGTAAGCTTGCTAGAAAGACGGAGACAGACAGAGAGACAGAAAGTGAGAAATCACCCCCCAGGGGGGATGGCCATGCCACAATACCTTCTCCATTCTCCTCTCGGGATTTTGGGCACACACACACATGCGCCCCATGTAAGTTTAAGCCACAGGGTCCAGGACTCGAACCACGGTTGACTACATGGGAGTCCAGCGACATAGCCATTACGCCAACTGCTGGTCCCCAAAAATCTCTCTTTAAAAATACAAAAAATAAAACCCCTAAAAACTGAAAAAACAAAACAAACAAAAAAAAACCCCCCACAACTAAAAAAAATGAACAAAAGATTTGAACAGATACTGTACCAAAGCAATACGGATGATAAATAAGCACCTCAACAGATGCTTGGGGCAGATCCAGGGCCTGGTGGTTATGACAGCTGGATTCCCACATGACCAACCATATAGTTCAAACTCTGGCCACCGTGGCTCGAAAAACATGCTGGTGTGTGTGCATGCATGCCCTAAACCCCGACAGGATGGAGAAATGGAAAAGAAAGGATTGCAGCATGACCCTGCTCCCTTTCTCCCTCCCACTCGCTGTCTCAGTGAACACATGTCCTCTGGCAACTAAAAAAAAAAGCTGTTCAACAGTTTTAGGGAAATGTAAATTAAAGCCACAACGAGATATTATCATACATTTCTCAGAATGGCTAAAATGAGAAAGACTGACCATACCAAGTGCTAGTTAGGATGCAAAGGAGCTAGACAGTTAAAACACACACCTACCATATGCTTTTGCGATACTCATTCATAGCAACTTTATTTGTAATAGCCAGATATGGAAACAATCCAAAAGTTCATTGACAGATGAGTGAATAAATAAATTCCATACAGGGAATAGCAAATGGCGGAAATGGCTGTATTGCTGGACTCCCACATAGTCAACCACGGTCCTGAACCTGGCAGCTTGAAATTCATGCCAGGCATGTGTGTGTACGTGCCCAAGATCTGGAGAGGAGAATGGAGAAGGGATTGAAGCACAGTCACCCCCATGGGGGGTGATTTCTCACTTTCTGTCTCTCTGGCAAGCACACATGCCCAATAGCAAAAATCTCTCTTTCTCAAAATAAATAAATAAATAAACTAATTAAAAAATACAATGGAACACTACCCAGAAATAAAAAAGAAATATGCATAACAAGGATGAATCTCAATGTAAGTGTGCTGACTGTAAAAGAAAAAAAAGTCAGATGAAAAAATACATATGGTGCGGTCAGCAGGTGGTGTGGTGGTTAAGGTGCTGGACTCTCACATGGCTGACCACGGTTTGAGTCACAGACCTGGTAGCTTGCTTTTTCACTTTCCTTCTCTCTGGCTCGCTCTGTCCCTCTTGGTCCAATTTAAATAAATAAAGTTAAATAAAATAATTCTTTAAAAAATAAATGGTATGGGGAACCAGCAGTTAGCATAATGGCTATGTCGCTGGACTCCCACATAGTCGACCGCGGTTCGCGTCCTGGACCTGGTGGCCTAAAACTCACGCCGGGCGCGTGTGCGTGCATGCCCAAGATCCCAGGAGGAGAATGGAGGAGAAGGGATTGCAGCGTGACCATCCCCCCAGTGGGGTGATTTCTCACTTTCTGTCTCTATGTCTGTCTGTCTGGCGAGCGCATGCGCCCTATAGCCTATAGCGAAAACTTCTCCAAAAAAAAAAATATATATATATGGTATGTTTCACTTATATAAAGCTCTAGAAAAGCAAATCAGTGGTTCCTTGGGGGTGGTGAGGGCTGGGGGCAAAACTATAAAGGGCTCAGAAAACCTGGGTATGTTCACTATTCTGATTTCATGGGTCTATGTGTCAAGACTTTTTGATTGGGGACCAGTAGTTAGCGTAATGGCTATGTTGCTGGACTCCCATGTAGTCGACTGTGGTTCGAGTCTCAGACCCGGTGGCTTAAACTCATGCTGGGTGTGTGTGCGCGTGCGTGCCCAAGATCCTGAGGGGAGAATGGAGAAGGGATTGCGGTGTGGCCATCCTCCCTGGGGGGTGATCTCTCACTTTCTGTCTCTCTCTCTCTGCCTTTCTGGTGAGCGCACATGCCCTATAGCAAAACCTCATCAAAACAAACAAACAAACAAAAAAACTTTTTGGCTGTATAGATGGTATCAATTACATATATAATTTTATACACACATACACACAGATACATGTATATACATGCCTTTAGCTACCACATGGTGGTTAGAAGGACCCCCTGGAGCCCAGCTGCCTCAGCTGACTACTCCGTCACTCACCTGCCATGAGATACTAGTATGTTACTTCAACTTCTTGGTGCCTCAGTTACCTCTTCTATAAAAGGAAGCCAATTGTGAATCATACCCGAGATTAAATAAGCCAATGCACAAGCAGTGTTTGGAACAGTGTCCAGAACTTAGGGAGTTAGTTCCCTTTCACTGCAGCGGAGAGGCTTGGAGTCGGAAGGAAGATAGGATAGGCAACTTGCTTTGCATCCCTTACCATAAAACTGTCCTTTCCTACCCCTTCCAAGGTGATTCTGGTGTTGCAGAATGTAGCCTGTAATAGTACTTTGTGCTCGGCTGGCAGGTGGTGTGGTGGTTAAGGGCGCTGGACTCCCACATGGCCAACTAAGGTTCGAGTCCAGGACCTGGCACTTTGCTTTCTCACTCTAAAATAAGTAAATAAATAAAGTTAAATAAAAAATAATTATTAAAAACATAGTACTCTGTGCCCAAGGACACAGTGATTGGTGCAAGATGTGCAAACAATAAACCAAAACTGGATCCATCAGAGACCTTTTCTGGGATTGGTCTATATCAAATAAATATATATGAATATACTGAAATAGGGAGGGGGATGTCTTTTCCCTGCTCTGAGTATACTAAATTGGATAAGGTAGGCCTACAATGACCTATGCTACTCTCCTCTTGTCTCCAAATAGGGAAGACGATGGCAGACTGTGACAGAATGAGCCCAAACAGCAGAGTCTCAAGGCCACCCTTTTGAGTCTGTGGATCCAGCCAAACCTGAAGCAAAACCAACACTGTCCTTGATTTAAAAACTAATCAATTCCAACTGGGACCTAGGCAAGTTTGACCTATTGCTGCTTGCAATTGGAGGTGCCCCTATGTTAGGGAGAAGTGGGTTGGCAGTAAAATATTGGAGCTGGGAATCAAAATCGGGTCTGACACAGGACTTGTATCAGGCAGAGAAGAGCAGTGGCCTGAGCCCTAGAAATTTAGACAGGAGACTAAATTTGGGGAAGCTATCTGACCAGAGTCTGCTTACCTTGGCACAAGATCCAAGACACAACAACAGGACAATGGCAGATTTATTTACAATTGGACCAAAAAAAGGCATACAGGCATTTTTTTAATTAAAAATAATAATGATGATTTAAAAAGTCAGAAAATCGATGATGTGTGGACCCCTTATAAGGAGCCCATTTCTCCACTCCCCACAAAATGAGAATCTCTTAGAGGAAAAAAAAAAAAAATCCAAGATTTGAACGAATAAAAGACTCCAATATCATCCTCTACTGCTTGGGTTCTCTTTTCTCCAACCCGATTCTGGTGGACATCACTCGGAGCTGCGGAGTCACGGAGGCAAGACTGAGAAGTTCACTGGTTTGATTGATGGAACTGGTGGGGATGGCAGGAGGATGCGGGGTGCTGAGGGATGGGTGTGTTCCTAGCTTAACCAGCATCTTCAGCTTCGTCTTGTGGTCAGGGTCTCAAAGGGGCTCGAGCAAAGGTGTGTGATCCTGACCTGAACCTAATCCCAGGTGGATCTGGTCTCCTGAACCTCAAAAGCAAATGTCGGTAACATGCAAGATGGGGGAGAGTGGGGGTTTGTGGAGGAGTCAGGCTAGCCACGTCAACCCCTTTCTAACTTGGGGACACTGAGCTCGCATATTCCTGGGAATTGGGAAAGGAATGACAGAACTTGCTCTCACCTTCCTTCATAAGCAGTTTTCAGGGTGTCCTGAGAAGGAGGCGGCAAGAGCTCAGGCCAGAGGAGGAGTGGGTCTGGTTAAAAGGACTAAGAACACCGAGGCCAGGGGAAGTCAGGGAGGGGACGGCTGTCCAGCCACCAGAGGAGGGCATCTGAGGTCCCCAGGCCTCCCTGGCTTGCCCTGGAAGTGGAGGGTAGGGGGCACCACCAGTGCACTTTGGGAAGAGCAGCAACCCCGAGGAAAGGGCTGGGAAGCAATCCTGAGGGATGAGGGGCCCACACGGCCATCCCTTCCTAGACAGACATGTGGATGCTTCGTTCTGGATAAACTTGGCCCCAGGTCCAAGGTTTCTTGGCACAAATCCGTTCACGGCATCTCTTCTCTTCCTTCCTGTTGGTCCAGCAATTTCTGGCTGCTCTGAACAGGGGTGAGTCCTGCAGTCCTAAGGAACCTGGATCCCAGAAATTCCAGGGGATTTCCTTGTAGCAACCAATCAGGGCTTGCTCCGGTAGAGGATGACCTGGAGGCCAGCTGGAAACCCTGCCCTGGACAGCCCTGGGAGACAGGAGAGAGGAGGGGACTGGCCGAGACTTGGCACCGAGGTTGCTGTCCGGGTCAGGGCTGTACTTTGTCGCGGCATTAATGGCGCGGCTGGCTGGTGAGAGGAGAGAAACCTCACAGGAGCCCTGGTGTTCCCTCTTCCAGTTAGTCCTGGGGTGGCCAACAGCACTGAGGAACCGAGGTGGAGACAGTGACCAAAACCCAGTATCTTCATGGATTTATCCATCCTGGATCCATTTGTGAAAAAAAAATTAAGGGTTAAAAAAAAAAACCAAAAAACAAAAAACCCAGGATAAAACCCAAAAACTGAAACCAAAGATAAAACCTGAATAAACAGGTCAAAGTGTTCCTGCTGGATAGAACTTTCTTAGTACTGGAAAAACAAAAAACAAAAAACAAAAAAAAAAACACAAAAAAAACTCATCCCCCACAGAACTGGAATAAGATGAAGAAAAATGCAAGATTTATCTACAGGCCCTCCCGCCCCCCACGCAGCCCCGAGATCCAGGAACACTGTGCCAGGAGTTACATTCCAAACGAGCAGGAGTTTTTTTATTTGCGTGCCTGCAGTTCCCCACGCAGGGTGACCTTTTGTCTGAGGACGGTGTGGGCCTGGCCACGGTCCACCCGATCAGTCTATCTTCACGGCGGCGTAGATCTTGCGGACGAACATGTAGGCTGCATAGAAGCCGATGGTGCCCGTGAGCAGCCAGAAGGACAGGACCATGAGTGCCGTGTAGCCGAAGTAGAGGAGGGAGGGGATGAACTCGACGATGTCCAGCTGCAGCGCAGTGGGAGAGAACAGAGGAGCGTTGCTTAGTGGCTGGGCTGCCACGGCAAGCGGGAGGACTCCCCCTCACTGATCTCATGGCAAAGCAGGCCTGCCCAGGGGAGCAGCGAAGGGCAGGCAGGGATCGTAGCCATGGCTAGCCTTCACCTGCATGGGACCTGTGAGCCTGTGGATATCAGGACCTCGGGGGCCAGGCTGGAGTGCTCTTGGCAGGGTGGGCCACAGCTGGGCCACCTCCTGGTCCTCCACAGTCTGCAGAGCACTACAGGGACATTTCTGGATGGCTGGGGCCATAATCAGGGAGAGGGAAGGAGGCAAGAGAGGGGTAGGCAAGGCTTCCAGCCCAAGTACCAGTGAGACTCCACCAGCCTGCCCTGGCCTCCATTCCTCTCCTCTCAAGAACACTGGTCACTTGTGTCAACATCTCACTGTGATTTGTATCTCGGAGCATCTTAGGCTCCTTTTAACTGGGTACTTTAGAGGGCTGGGCAGAGAGGCTAGGGGTCTCTGTATGGTGCTGTCTGCTGGGACAATGGGGCTCATCTGGAACCTTGGTACCCACGTATGCCCAGGGCACCAGGGCCTGAGTAAGGCCTGTTCCATGGTTCACGGACAGGAACCCAGAAGAAAACAATAAGGAAAGAAAAAATGAGGTAAAGATTATAGGCCACTGTTTCAGACCATTTCTTAAGCCTGAGGGGTAAAAACCATGCTTTCAGGCCCATCTCTCCTAATGAGCATTCCTGAAGTTGGGGGTGGGGCGAGAGTAAAGATGTGGAGGGGGCAGTGCAATGCCAAGACCAGGAAAGAGGAGAGACAAAAAGGCAGAGTTGAAAGGTCTTAGAGTCAGGCAGGCCAAGGCCTTCATTTTATAGATAAGGCTGGAGGAGGTTTTAGAGCAGAGAAAGAAGAGGGAAGGAGAGGCCATGATGTGACCTTTAGTTTCTGTTTTCCAACACTGTTCCTGCCTTCCTCCTTCCAGGTGTTTTAAGAGCCACATGTGCTACTCTGTGGTCCTGTTGGGGCCATCAAGCCCAGAATAAAACCCAAGTCAGTCAGTCAGAACACATCATCCTATGGGACTTGATAAACAGTGAGCGATGGGCATGTACCTGAGCAGGGTTGCAAGAGGCTGTGGAATCAATGGAGGGACTGATATTCCACAGCAGATCAAAGACATTCTTTCAGCTCTAGGGCTGCCACCGGCCAACTTTCTACTTTGTAGAAAGATCATGGCTATAGGCTAAAGCCAAATAAAAGACACCCAGAAAGCCAGGACCTACTGGTTAATGGGGCCAGATTTCACATGCCTGACTGTGGTTCAAATCCCATCACCAGTGGCTTGTAAAATATAGTGGGCATGAGTATGTGTGTGCCCCAAATCCCAACAGGATGGAGCAGTAGAGGATATTGGGGCATGACCATAGCCCACTGGGGGTTGCTTTCTCCCTCTAGCAAGCGTATGCACCCTATGGCAATTATAAATAAAAAGACACACAGAGCTAAGGTATGAACACAGAGCCCTGATACTATTTTTTGTTTTTGTTCTTTATTCGTGATACTGTGTGTGTGTGTGTGTGTGTGTGTGTGTATGCATGTGAAAGAGAGAGAGAAAAAGGAGCAGCCACACCACAGAGTAGCAAGTGTGCAACTGTGCAATCCCCTTCCACCAGTTCCCCAGCCTGTCCCATCCTGGGCACTTATGCTCAGGTCTGGTGTGTTTCAGGCTAACTGGGTCTGGGATTCAAACCAGGGTTGCTATGTGGGAATCCAAATTCTCTTGAGCAGTGCCACAGAATCAGCCTCCTGATACTGTTCGAGACCTTGGATCTAACCATGCCTGAAACTAGAACAGCAACTTCTTAAACTTCCAAGTTACATAAGCCAATAAATTCTCTTTATTTTTTTTTCAAGAGGTTTTTGCCTTAGGGCACGTTTGCTCGCTGGAAAGAGGGAGACAGAGACAGTGAGAGGGAAAAGAGGATGGCCATACCGAAATCCCTTCTTTTCCACTCTCCTCCTGGGGTCTTGGGCACGCATGCACACGTGCCCAGAGTGATTTTCAAACAATTGGGTCCAAGACTTAAACCATGGTCAGTTATGTGGGAGTCCAGCAACGTAACTACTACGCCATCTTCTGGTCCCAATAAATCCTCTTCTTGCTTGTGCCAGCCTGCACTGGGTTTTGGTCAACTGTCACTCACAGAAGTTCTGATGAATAAATATCAGCTATAGAGGAGGGAGATTAGATTTACATGTTCAAGATGCCAAGAAGAAGACTAAGGTCTGAAGATGGAAGTTACAGGGAGGCATACTACTGCGTGAATCAAAGAAGACTTTGATAATGACAGCAACTCACTAGAAAGAGGAGTGTTACAACAGAGTGCCTTCTCGATTTCTAAATGTGCCAGAGCTGGGGCCAGCAAACTTCTTCTTAAAGGGCCAGATTATAAATATTTTAAGTTTTCCAGGCCACATGGTCTCTGTTACTCTGCTATTATAGTGCAAAAACAGCTACAGATGATATATAAATGAATGAGCACGGCAGTGCTTTATTTCTAGAAACAAGCCTGCTGGCCCCCAGGCTCCTGGGCTAGGTGATCATCTGTTGGGACTGTTGGAGAAGAGGGGCCTGGTCACCAGACTGGACACAGGGGTGGAGCATTGCACTAGATGGTCCTTAAAGTCCTTTCCAATCTGGTGTTTTTGGGAACGGGCATTCCAAGCTTCACTAGCTGACCAACAGCTCCATCTTGCAAATACACACTGGTTTCAAGTAGAGGACTGTGTGCTTTTGGGCTTTGGAGACCCACAGAACAGAGTGTAGTCTACGGGTTAGCCTTGGAGGTGAGGGGCTCACCAGTGCGCTCCAAACTTCACTCAGTGGCTTATCTGGTTACGTGTCATGCATAAATGCAGGAAAACTGCTGCAGGGATCCGTGTGTTCTTATCCTTGCCGCTCTTTGGGGTTTGCCCTAGTCAGGCAAGCCCTGCTCCTTCCCACGTGGGCTCCCACAGTGAAGCCTCTGGGATGCAGGCAGAGGCCCACTCATCCTCTCCTTACTCTGCAGGACCAGTACTTGAATGAGGAAGAGAAGGAAGCCTCCAGGAACAGGTGCCTGAGGACCTACGTCTGGGTTCTCAAGGCTGTGTCAGCATTTTCTGCTTTTACCTGAACTCCTTTTATCTCACAGGTTTTACGCAGTCATCTCAGTCACTTATCCTGAAGGCTTTTTCTCCCAAACATGCAGACCATGAGCTCTCACTTTCCTAAAAGGATGCCTGTTCTAGAGCAGAAGGCATTCTAGATGGCTTTGATTCCCCCTGCTCTTGGTGGGAAAGTAAGGCTCACACACTTAGGTTTTTTCTCCCAGCATCCTTCTCTGAGCCATTCTACCCTAAAAGGACTAAGGGGATCCCCTCAAGGAGGGTGGTACCTTGTTGACAAAATAAAAGATGGCATAGACGAGGACATAGAATGCAGATCCCCCGGAGACTAGGAAGTTCCTCCACCACCAGCGGTAATCCTGCAGAAGAGCAGAGGAAGAGTCATTGCCATCTCTAACCAAAGCTTCTTCCTACCCAGTCTCCCAGCTGCTGAGGGGCTGAAGACTCCAGTAAGAAAGGTAAGGGCTGGGGTGACGGGAATGTTTTATTGCCGGACAGTGATACTAGTTACACCTTCTGAACACTAGACTTGCAGACTTAAAGGTGAATGCTACTATTTATAAATAAAACTTCAGTTTCTAAAAATATCAATAACAAAAAAAGAAAAGTGACAATTAACATTCCTTGAGCAACTATGTACCATGTGCCAGGGCACTCTGAATGCTACATGAATCCATTCACTTGATCCTTAGAGCTGCCCTCTGAGCTAGGACCTACCACCGTCCTGGCACACTGAGGTGGCCTGGAAGGAAGGCTCAGAGGTTAAGCGTCTGCCAAGAGCCTGGGCTACTAGTGGAGGAGCCAGGATTCCAGCCCAGGCTGTGTGTCCCAAGAGGTAGGGCCAGAAGGAAGGCAGCTCACCACCTGCACCAGCCTGTCAGGGAACCTACCACAGGAGCAGATGTGGTACTGACCAACCCATCGTCCTTTCATCAAGGAACAGTGCCCGCCCCACACCACCACGTGGTGAGGAGGTATCAGTAACCAGTATATAGCTGGATAAACGGACCTCGGAGAGAAGTAACACACTGGGCCACAGCAGAAGAGGGAGGGCCATATAGGAAACTGTGACCTAGGCTCTTTGCACAGCCTCACTGATGTTCAGTGCCCATTCAAGCTCCCACTTCCCCAACCCTCCCTCCCCCGACCCGGCCTCCTGGTGCCATTCCCCTCACCTCTGCACAGAGCTGGAAGTACACCATGACGATGCTGATCTGTGAGCAGGATACCACGAGGATGATGAAAACGAGGAACAGGAAGCCAAAGAGGTAATAGAACTGGTTCTCCCAGATTGCCTGTGGACATATCACAGTGGACCTTCAGCTGGCCTGTCTCCATCCCTCTGCCCTGTCCCCTGGCATACCTAACCTGTTACTAGAGTAGGCATGGAGACACACTCATGACACCATCAGGGCCTGTGGGCTGGTCCCTCCTCCCTGGGGCAGGTGGTGAGGGAGGGGCTGGACACAGCTGACCCTATTCTTGGTAGGTCTCAGTCTGAATGTGAGGAAATGATGGTTCCCATCCCAATCAAAATTATCCAGCAGCCAGCACCGCACTCCATCCTTTATCTACATCTCCACGTGAGCCTAAGAAAGCTTGGTCTTTATGTGAGCTGAGGAAGGTGGGGCCTGGGATCTGGAGACTTCCCAGGCTCACACAGGCAGAGCAGAGAGAACCTTCCTGGGAAAGGCACATGGGCCAAATGGCAGCCAACCCATCGTTTGCCCTTCTCCTTGCAGGCCTGGGAGGGCAAGGTGGTCTCAGCGGGGAGGCCCTGGGCCAGCACCCTGGAATAGCAGACACCTGCCCAGTACTGACTGAGTGCAAGGCACCGAGCTGGGTCAGCCAGACTTGCATGGCTCTGAAAAGCCCCCCGGCACCTGTCATCTCGGCACCCCTGGGAAGGAGGGATCACTCTCAGAGCAACAGCCAGCGTCTATTACAGATGTTATCGCACTCTGGTCTCACAATGAGCTGATGGTTAGAGCTCACCCTGCCTTGTTCCAGGGAGCTACGAACAAGGTGGACAGCTAAGACGTGCAGGGGCCCAGAAATCAAAGCAGGTCCAATGGTGCTACTGATCGTGGCAGCCAATGACTGCAAGGTTCTGGAAGCAGCTCTTTCCCCGCACCAGACCCCCTACACGGGCGTCTCATTCAGCAGTCAAAGCTGTCCTGACAGACAGGACTGTTACTGTTTCAGGGTAAAAATCAGGCTCTGATGGGCAATGAAAAGCAGAGTGCCTGAGTGAGGAGGAAGCTCAGGCTAGCGTGGGTGCCAGCGGTGTGGGGTGGGGGCAGGCAGCAGTACTCACACTGAAGATGAAGAAGAGCTCGATGAACATGGCGCCGAAGGGCAGGATCCCGGCCATGAGGATGCTGCAGCAGGACGAGAGTGTTAGCCACGAAGAGACCCAGGCTCCCTTCCAAGCCAGGACCGTGAAGGTGCCTCCACAGGCGGGTGTTTCTAACTCTACTGGCACGATTTGTACCATTACAGCTTTTTGAAAGGTAGGCAGAGGGTGGGCATCATTCTCCCATTTTTTATAGATGAGAAACTGACGTATAGAGCTGGGGTGACCTGCCTAAGGTCCAAGTGATGGTCTTAACCCCTCTTGCCATGCCCTGCCACCCCTCCCTTCCCTGTCTGCTTCCTAGGCCAACACCATGAGTGACGACCACCTAGTCCTCTTTGTCCTGGAGTGGAGCTGTAGAGTACTGGTCACACCTGTAGGTACACTTTCCATGAACGCCTAAGGGGAGGGCTCAGGGGAGTGCTGGCCTTGCCCATTTCAGAAGCCCCCTGCTCTTGCCCCTGCTGGAAGACTCACCCCACAAATCGATTCATGTACCACCGCTGTTCAGGGATCTGCCGGGGAATCTGGTTGGTGCGCACAGGGTTGTCGTATGGCTGCTTGCGGAAGCCGAAGTAGTAGCCCAAGTAGACCAGGGGCAGGGAGATCCCGAACCACATGCACAGCAGAGCCACCATGGTGGGAAAGGGTACCTGTGGACACAGCACCGTGAGGGCTTAATGGAGCCTGGATGGGGGAGGGGGCCTCTGGTCTCCAGGGAAGAGGCCACATATGTGCACAGCAGGGCCAGGGTGGTGGGGAGAATCTGCAGACATCCTCCTGTCCCAGACACAGGGTCCCTGGCCAGATGTCTTGGAGATGCCCCCAGCCCGAGGGAAAAGCAGTGTGAGGATGGGGGCTGTTTGGGCTCCCAGGGAAGAAGGAACCTTAGCATTCTGGCAAGGTTGGCATCCAGAAGGGAAGAGGGGAAGGACTGGGAAGGAAGGGACTGAGAGCATGATGGACAGAAGAGGCCAGAACGAAAGGAAAGGAAATGGGTACATTAAGTGAGGGGCAAGAGCTGCACTAAGGGCTCCTAATTTTGTAAAAGCACAATATATCATTGAGTAAAACACAGGTTACAAATAAGCACACAGAAGGACTCCACCTTAATAAAAACACAAAATATCTACTTATAAGGGATCTTGAAAAAGTCCATGAAAAAAATGGAATTAAAATGGCCAGGCTGTGTTCCAGTGTAATACGACTGGACCCACACGGGCCAGGTCCTGGCTCTGTCTCCCAGAACCTCCTTGAACACTGCAAGCATGCATGTGTATCTGTGATGCAGCTAGCTGAGAGTAGGAGTGAATCGCAGCATGAGAATCTTGCTGGTAGTACCTGTCTCTCTGTCTCTCATGGGAGAGATATATAAATGTACTTTAAAAAAGAAAAGGAATTAAAAAATAAAATCATAAATTTTGTTTCTCAACATATGCTCCATCAAGTTCAAGACAATTTTTTAAAAAGAATTATTTAATTTTATTCATCATTATTTTTTTTCAATTTGACCACAGAGCAACAAAGAGAAAGAGAGAGAAGGAAAGTGAGAAAGCAAGCCACCAAGTCCAGGACTTGAACCATGGTGGCCATGTAGGAGTCCCGTGCCTTAATCACCATGCCACCTGCCAGCCCCAAGTTCAAGACAATTTTGTAAGCAATGCTGCTGGCTATTTAGTCCAGCCCTAAAGAACTGCAGGGCCTGAGAGTTTAACCATGTAAATACAGCCTGTTTATATTAACTGAAGAAAAATAGGTGCCATTTAAAGAATTTTTAAAGATTAGAAAACCAGCATTCAGAGGGAGTCAAACCAGAACTATAAGTGGATGCTTAAGGATTTCCCTGGTAGTTAAGGGAGCTGGATCCCACATAGCCAGCAGTGCACTTTGAAGCCTGGCCCTTTTGGAAGATTGCCCTTGACTGACGAGCGGAAGGAGCAGGAGCATTGCTGCTCTACGATGAAGCTTTCTCGAGTGCCTTTCTGCTAAAGCTTTGGTTAACTTTCTCAAAACACTTCCATAAGCAGATGTTATTGTTTTCTGGCCCTCCAGAAAATCAGCAAGCCACATGCCTTGAGCATCCCAAAACACTGTGGATATGACCTTTGACCTTGATCAGTTTGTTTTTGTTATGCCTTTTATTTACTTACTTTTTAATGTGCCAGAGTGTGTGTGTGCTCGCCAGAGTGAGACAGAGAGAAAGAGGAGGAAGGAGAGGCAAAAGCATCCCACAACAGGGTGTGGTCACACCACAAACCTTCTCTATGTCTCCATCTCGTTAGGATTTTGGGCACACATATACACACATGCGTGTTTTTTTTTTCTTTTTCTTTTCTTTTGTTTTTTTTTGGAGAGGTTTTTGCTATAGGGCGAGTGCACTCACCAGACAGAGAGACAGACAGAAAGCGAGAAATCACCCTCCAGGAGGGATGGCCACACCGCAATCCCTTCTCCTCCATTCTCCTCTCAGGATCTTGGGCACGCACGCACACGCGCCCGGCTGAGTTTTAAGCCACCGGGTCCAGGATGCGAACTGTGGTCGACTACGTGGGAGTCCAGCAACATAGCCATTACGCTAACTGCTGGTTCCCACATGTATGTTTTTCAAGCCACCAGGGCCAGGCTTCAGAGTGCACTGCTGGCTGTGTGGGATCCAGCTCCCTTATTACTAGGCCATGGGGCTGATCCCACTTTTGCCTTGACTGTACAACTTGGACTCTTGGTGGCCACTTCATTGTGTTTTATCTTTAGATCATACTGGTAAAGCCACATGTCATGTTGTTATGATTGTCTGAAGGAATGCTTCAGGATCTTAATCCTACTTGTTGAAAATTTCCATTGAGGTATCAGCAAGCGACAAACTGCTTAAGGCACTGGACTCCCACAAGGCCGACCGCAGTTTGAGTCCCAGATATGGAGGCTTGAAACACACTGGGCACACATGTATGTGTCCAAAATCCCAAGAGAAGAATGGAAGAGCAGGGACTGCGGCATGGGCAACCCCCTGGGGAGTGATTTCTCACTTTTTCTCTGTCTCTCCAGCAAGGACAAGTACCCAATAGCAAAAATCTCTCTTAAACAAAACAAAACAAAACAAAAAAAGAGAGAAAATTTCTATTGAAAGCTCTGCTCTTATCTGCAGTTGATATGGGCATTGCAGTTTAGGTAATGGTTGAGCAAAAGTTTGCTTAACTTTAGTTTTTCAGATAGTGTAAGCTGATCCAATTGAGATTGTATGGTGCTGGCTATTGTTTCTACTGGTCTTTTTTTTTTTTTTTGAAGAGGTTTTCGCCTTAGGGTACATGTGCCTGGTGGGAGAGAAAGTGAGATCACCCACCAGGGTAGATGGCCATGCCATAATCCCTTCTTTTCCTGAATCGTGGGCACGCATGCACACGCACCCAGGATCAATTTTTTTTTTTTTTTTTTTTTAAAGAGAGATATAGGGTGTACGTGCTTGCCAAAAGGAGAGAAAGTGAGAAATCACCCCCCCAAGGGGATGGTCATCTAATGTGATTTTCAAGCTAGCGGCTCTGGGACTCAAACTGTGGTCAGCCATGTTGGAGTCCAATGACGTAACCACAACGCCATCTGCTGGCCCCTGGTCCTCTAGGAGCACAAACAAGATGAATTGTTTTCCTCACAAATGGATATAGATGGTGGGCTGCTACAGGTGTCACCTTCAAAATCATCTCATCTCCTCTTAAAATCTCTCAAAACAACAACTGGGACCAGCAGATGGCGAATGGTTATGTCACTGAACTCCCATGTAGTCGACCACGGTTCAAGTCCTAGATCCGGCAACTTCAAACTCATATCAGGTGCATGTGCATACTTGCCCAAAATCCCAAGAGGAGAATGGAGAAGAAAGAACCGTGGCATGCTCATGCCCACAAGGGGTGATTTTTCACTTTCTGTCTCTGTTTCTCTGGTAAGCACACATGCCTTATAGTAAAAATCTCTCAAAAATCAAAACAACAACTACAAAGTAAGTATCACACAAATATTTGCTATTGTTTTCTAACTTTTTTTTTTAAAGAAAGCTTTTTGCTATCGGGCACGTGTATTCTTCGGAGACAGACATATACACACATATACAAAGAGAGAGAGAGAAAGAAAATTAGAAATCACCCCCAGGGGGATGGCCACGCCGCAATCCCTTCTCCTTTCTCCTTTTGGGATCTTGAGCATGCATGCACATGCATCCAGCATGAGTTTCAAGCCGCCGGGTCTGGGAATCAAACTGCAGACATGTGGAAGTCCAGTGATGTAACCACTATGCCACCTGCTGGTCCCTATTTTATAACTTTTAAATTACATAATTCTGTTTAAAATATATCTATTTAAAGGGAAAAAATACTGAAAGGACAAATTTTTTAGTCTACGTAGTATTTATCTCTGGGTAGTTGGATTATGGATACTTTCTTCCACCAATTTCTTCAGGATCCTGGGCCACACGTGCCAGGATTCAAACCCTGGCTGGCCATGTGGGATGTGGCTTCCTTGGTGCAATGCCTAACCACTGTGCCATGGGGCTGGCCAGCCTGGATTATGGGTTATTTTTAATTTCTCAACTTTGACTTCTCTGTACTTTCCAAAATGTCTGCAATGAGTGTTTATGCATAGCTGGTAATAGGGAAGACAATGTTGAAAGAGAGAAGGGACACAGGTAGAAAAAGAGGAAGTGGGACAAAGAATGTGGCTCCGTCTGAACTTAGGGCAGCTTCCTAAATGGCTGGGGAAGAATGCAGCCCTCCAGCTGCCTCGACTGGAGGCCTCAGTTAATAACCTGCAAAGGGAGAGGGTAGGCGGCTCTACCTGCTAAGGCTGGGATGGCAAAAAGGCCTGCCCCACCTCTACCACAGCCCTGCAAATTGGTCAGGACCTCATCTCCCCATCCCGAACAAGACAGAAACCTGCTTACCAGGCTGCACAGCTGCTAGCAATGCAGGAGACAGGGCTGGCGGGATCCCCTACTCTGAGCATAGGACAACCTCACCATCCCATCTTCTCTGCCTCCACCTACAGAGGCTGGTGCTAAGGGGCAGGGATGTGGAAGAAGATAGTCCTGTTTTGGGATATTGACCTAATACAGCCACGCCAGTCAACTCTCTTGGTTGTGACAAAGGGAAATTCCCCAGTTTGCCCCGGACTGTCGGAATTCCCTTTAGAGAAGTTTTGGCTAGCTGAGTGAAAGAGCACACAGGAAGGCCAGGGTCAGGCCATGGGCAGATGGGCAGCACTGAGGAAACCCCAGCCCTGAGGCTGGGAACAGAACTGGGGGACTGAGAAAAGGGAAGGGAACAGCAGGAAGCGGCCTTTGAGAACAGGGCTGGGCAGAGGCAGCTGCTCTTGCTGGGGAGGGGCTCAGGGGAGGGCACTTACCGCTCCTGACGAATGCTTTCCCCAGATGAAGCAATTCAACACAAAACAGATGCCGAAAACCACTCCAGGGTACAGCGTTGCCGTCTGGGAGCAAGAGGGACAGGTTACAGAGAGCATCTGGGGAGTGCTGGTCTCAGTGGGACTCTGAGACCTGGAATTCTCAACCCTGCTTGGCCTTCAGCCCCAGCATCGTTCCTTCTAGGAAACGTTCCCTGCCCCAGACTAGGCAGGCACCCTGCTCTAGCGCCCCTAGATCCCTGGAGCTGCCCCTCACTGCTCCAGTCTTAGTCTGCAATTGCGTATTTGTGCTTATTGACAGTGTCTGCCTATCCTCCCTCAACTGTGAGCTCCTGAGAGAGGGTGCTTCTACCTGCTCTCTGACATACTGCCTTCACCCAGCACGGCAGCAACTGATATTTACTGGATAAGCGAATAAAGAAAACTTCCATAAAACCTGTATGTCTGGACACACCCAAATAACTCAAAGGATGGTGAGGCTGTAACTGATCTTGGGGATGGCAGATACTGAGCTCTGCGTACACCGTCTTGCCTACTCCTCACCATAGCTCTAGAAAGGAAGGCGGCAGCATCCCTTACAGGTGGGTACTGGGAGGCCCGGCAATGTCAAATGCCTCTCCCCAACTTGGCACAGTTCATGAAAGCTGGAGCAGAGGGTCACGCTCAGGCAGTCTCACTCCCAGGCTAGAGCCCATACTCTTGACCTACTGGGGTGCAGGCTGGAATCTCTAGTATTAGAATATTTAGTCAGAACCTCTTGGGCTGGGGTCTAGCACAGGAAACCAAAGCCCCAGACTTTCAAGGGACTTCCTCTTGACACATTGTGGACCAAGGATCCAAGCATGCCACTGACATACGGACCCAGGCCCTCTGCAACCTGGTGATCACTCTCCATGGCCAGTTTCATCCCCCCTCCCTACACACACCTACATACACACACACACACACACACACACACACACACACACACACCAATAACTGGTCACTGCTCCTGCACAGTCCTGCCCCTGGGCATTTACGGAGGCCACTGGCACCTCAGGGTGTGTGCTTCCCGAGAGCTGACGCCACACCAAGGGCCTAAGATGCAGCCTCTCTCCATCCATACAAGCCTGAGAGGTAGACACAACTAATTCAACTGGCGAATGGAGAAACTGAGGCTCAGAAGGCTACTCAAAGCTATCAACCAAGAGAAAGAACAGAGCCAGGACTGGGGGACCTTCTGCTAGCTGTTTCCCTTCAGCTGAAACTCGTCTTCAAGGCCCCGCTCAAATGTTACTTCCCTCCTTCCTTCGCGTTCCTGCTTTATCCTGCTGTGTAGCAGGAAAGTCCTCATCTGCCGTCCTCATTGAAATTTAGGAACTAGGCACCATGCCAGATACCATGCCAGGGTACAAACAGGAAGGAAGCTCCAGGGAGAAAGACAGACCATGGAGAACACCAAATGCAACGCGACTCATAGGCACAAGGCCCTGCCCAGGCTCCTGTGGAGCAGAGGGTACTGAGGTCAGAATGTGGGCGAGAGCAGGGAGGAAGCTTCCAGAGGAGTGACACGAACACTGGATGAGGCAGCATCAGCCAGGTGGGGAGTGAGAGGCAGTGGTGTGGCCCAGCCAGGCTGGAGGGGGAGGACAGCAGGTGTATACCCACACCAATGAGCCTGCAGCAGGTGCCTGCCTGTGGAGGGAGGGCAGAGCCCCAGGGAAAGGTTGGAATCTTGCAGGAAGATCACAGAGGGCCAGGACAGTTCAAGCGAGAGGCAAGAATGCCTGAATCTGGGCCAGAGCCTTGGAGATGGAGATGGAAGGGGATTCACAAGCATTTGGCAGGAAAACTCTGGCTACTTGGTGTCTGAGAAGTGGAGGCATGAGGGAAGAGCTGGAGGAAAGGAGGCTGCCCAGGATCGATGGGGCTACCAGCTATAAGGGTTGGTTTGGGGGAAGTGACTGGGTTTGGTGCAGGATCCACTGAGAGAGATCCTGGAGGGTATCCAGAGGAGGGGAGTGGTGGGTTTACTCTTCTCTAGATCCCTAGTTCCTTGCACACAGTGGCCTGAGAAAAATGCTCGAATCATCAAAAATTCAGAGAGCTGTTTGATCCTTCCAGAATAATTACAGTCCCAGCGCTTCTGAAGGCTTGCTATGTGCCCGAGGCATGGCAGCCCAAGCCAACTCAGCCTGAGCTCCCTGGGCTTTGACAGCTGTGCGGATGGTTTAGAAGGCGGGGACTAGAGGCTCCTCGAGTCTGGGCACTCAAGGGCTTTCCTCCTCTAAGGGACTCACTAGCTCTGCGAGAAGAGAAGTGAGGTCAGCACACAGGCCCACTTCAGCTTCTACAGTCTTCTCTGCTGCCTAGTCCTCTCCTCACTCCCCAGAAGGCCCAGAAAATCAGGAGCTGGCCTGTGAGAGGAATGAAGGCACCAACGCCTGGAAAGCAGACTGGCAGCAAAACGGGCCTGACCTCTTTCGTCTCAGTAGGCCTTTACTTATTATTTTTTTTGAGAGATTTTTGCTATAGGACGTGCGCTCGCCAGCAAGACAGAGAGACAGAGAGACAGAAAGTGAGAAATCACCCCCAGGGGGATGTCCGCGCCACAATCTCTTCTCCTCCATTCTTCTCTTGGGATCTTGGGCACGCACACATACCCAGCATGAGTTTAAGCCACCGGGTCCAGGACTTGAACCACTGTCGACTACATGAGAGTCCAGTGACATAGACATTACGCCAACTGCTGGTCCCCCCATAGGCAATTCTACTTTTCACATGAGTCTGCCAGGCAGGGTGTTCTCCCAGGAGGCTATGCTGCACTAAATCCCGTTTTCTGAATCTGCTATTTCTTCTCTAGCTTTTATTCATCAGGTAATGTAGACTAAAAATGCCCTGCATTCACACCTCTCAGCTCAAAAACAGGGCAACACCTCAGGCCCTGAGAAGCCCTGCTGTAAGTGAGGGGTAAGCCCAGCATTCCTGACACTCAGCCCTGAGCTCCAGCAGCTGCACTGCTCGGCCTTGGCCTGAAACCACCACTCGCAGGACCTGCCCACACTCCTCAGGAGGAGCCTTTGGCTCCGCACCACACCCCAGGGGATTTGGGACACTTACACAGAAGGCTCCTTTTTTCCACCGGTGGCCTTTCAGAGTGCGGTACAGACGGCCAGCAGAAAATCCACCAAACACCCTATGGAGAAATGGCAGGAATCCACGCCAAGGAGACTTGTTAGCCTGAGGGAAGGTGGCTTGCACCACCCCCGAGTTCCCCCTCAGACACACCTACCCCATGAACATGAAGAGGAAGCAGGCCGTGGTCATGAGAGCTCCCCGGCTGGAGGGTGACAGCATCCCAAGCATAGCCACAACTGTGGAGGGAGGGAGGGAGGGCAGGGCCGAGAAAGTCAGGGTAGCGGATCGCAGGCCCCCAGCCCCCGTCTTGGGTGAACTTGAGCCCTTGTGCCAATGGGGCTCAATAAGACTCCCTTCTCCCTTGGCCTCCTCAACAGCATAGTTCCGTCCCCTCTACAAGAGAAGACTGGGTCTTAGCTGGGGTTCAAAGGGCTGCAGCCACTGCTGGGCCTTGGGCTGCTGAATCTGTACTGGGCCCCTGCAATTAGCCATAGCATTACGAATGCCAGTTCACTGAATCTGCCCTACCAAGCCTAAAGGTGAAAATTCATTTCTCCATTTCTCAGACAAGAAAACTGAGGCTCTCTAAGGTTAAGTGGCTTGTGCAAGGTCCCACGGCTTTGGAGGCATGAGGCTGACCTACAAATTTAGGCAGACTGACTCCAGAGCTGTCTATAACTATATTAATAACTATATATCTATATAAATATAAATGTATATAAAAATATAACTTTAATTGTTGTTAAAAAAAAAAAAAGGCCTGATTTGGCCCTGATTCTCCTGGTACTGACTTCAAGTAAGTAATTTAACCTCTGACTGCAAAAGGAGACCAATCTCACTGCACCAATGTGTGGCTCTGGTGACAGGGTGAACATGGTGGGCTCTGCTAATGGTGTGCAAAAGCTGTGAGGAGACCATTCCCAGGGCCTGGGGTTGATGCTGGGCTGGATGGCTGTTTGACCCAGAGACAGACATGTCTACCATCTGGCACCCTGCTTCATGGTGGGTGGGGTGGGGATGGAAGCCCACTCTCCTCTTGAGGCACACAGAAGCAGAGCCAAGTTTCAGAATCAGGCCAACCCTCCTCTGGGGACAGGCCCTCACCCGCAGCCCCACCTGGCCTACTCACAGATGACAATGAGGATCATACAGAAGAGCTGAATGCCTGAGCCCAGCAGGGAACTGAGAATCATGGGGTACTGTGGTGGTCTGAAGACATCACCATGCACCAGCTTCCATCCAGACTCCTCCATGGTGTCCTCCTGCAGTGAATGGCCAGAGTGAGGTTGGTTCTGGAGGAGGGAGGTAGCTCTCACAGGAACCACCCACAAGGCCCCAGGCCTCCTGACCCAGGCTGAGGATCCCTCAGGTTTTACCCAGCTCTGCCCTGACACAGGAGTGCACGTGATATGAGAAAATGCCTCTTGCACAACTGTTACATGGGAGAAGGCCACAAACAAGACTGCTAGCACAGCAGATAAGCACTATGCACAGGGAGCTGGAACCCATGTGACTGACCACAGTTCAAATCCCAGCCCTAGTAACTTGTAAAACATGCCTGGTGTGTGTGTATGCGTGCCCAGAATCCTGATGGAATGGAGGAAAAGAGGAAAAGGAGGTCATAGCTTTGCCCTTCTGGGGCATGCTTTCATTCTCTCTCTCTGATGAGCACATGTGCCTTCTGTCAATTAGAGAAAGAAAGAGAACAAGAAGAAAAGAAAGAAATTTTAGAAATTAAAAGATATAGGTAGCTGTATTTGTGTAATAAAAAAAAAATGTAGAATGGGCCTGCCAGCAGCAGGGTACTAACACAACCCTGCTCAGTGTTGGGTCAGCTCGGAAGGCTGACACACACATAGCCACACCAGCACATGTGCACATGCCCATGACCTCAGCCGACCGAGGCTTGGGGGAGGTGGTGGTATGAAGAACCTGCTGAGGTGCCTGTCTGTCTCTCTCATGAAATAAAAAAATCAACAAATAGAAATGTTATTTTGGTATATTGCATGAAATTCAAATGAACAAAAAGCAACACATATTTACTATAAAAATGTAAAATACAGAAATATATAAAAAGTGATTTATAAGTCTATGTAATGAGAGCACTGTCTTGTTTTTTTTTTTTGGAGAGGTTTTTGCTATAGGGTGCATGCGCTCGCCAGACAGACAGAGAGAGAGAAAGCGAGAAACTACTCCCCAGGGGGGATGGCCACGCCGCAATCCCTTCTCCTCCATTCTCCTCTCGGGATCTTGGGCACGCACGCACATGCGTCCAGTGTGAGTTTAAGCCACCGGGTCTGGGACTTGAACCGCGGTCGACTATGTGGGAGTCCAGTGACATAGCCATTATGCTAACTGCTGGTCCCATGATAGCACTGTTTTGATGTATTCCTTTCAGTCCTATACGTAAGTTTTTCTGCATGTATGTATACATGGCTGAGGTTAGACTGTTTATTTTCTTATTTTCAGTTGACTTTGATTATGAGTATTTCCTCATCAAATAAGCTTTGAAATTATATTTCACAACTGCAATAAATACTTCTAGACCATCTTCATGTTTTTGATTTCTTCCTTAGGAAAAGTATAGAATTACCATGTTGAAACAAGTTCCGTATTTTACAGTTCTTGATATGCACTGCCGATTACTTTCCAGAATAACTACTGATTTATACTTCCCTGTGTGGCATGGGAAGGCACTGTTCTCACGGTAACCTGCCAACAATTAGTACTATTAAAAAAATGTGTGCTGGGACCATCAGATGGTGTAACGTTTATATCACTGGACTCCTACATAGCCAATCGTGGTTTAAGTCCCAGACGTGGCGACTTGTAACATGCTGGGCACATGTGTATATGTGCCCAAAATCCCAAAAGGAGAAGGGATTGCAGTGTGGCCATTCCCCCTGGGGGTTGATTTCTCACTTTCTGTCTCTCTCTGTGTCTCTCTATACACCCTATAGTAAAAGTCTCCTAAAAAAATTGTGCTAATTTGATGGTACAAAACTGTATTCTCACAAGTTTAAACCTATATTTTTTAGGGCAATTCCTAAGATAAAAATAGTGTTTCACATGCTTACTGCCCATGTAGTATAGTTCTCTGTAAATTTTCTCTGTCATTACATCAGATATATTAGCTTTTTTACAGAGAATTTATGTGATTCTTTCAACTGTACAACTTTTTTTAAGTTTGTCGAAAATACCGTTTGACACTTCACTTCCTGGTTTTGAATGTGACTGACATGTAGAACAGCCTAAAGTTTTTAAATGTAAAATTATTAAGTTTTCTTTTGGTGATTTCTTCCACTGTTTTTATGCTTTAATAGTAGAAAGCCTGCCCTTTGGGTAGGTCCTGTAACATGGTGGTATGGGAGCCAGATCATACACGGCCAGCTGGGATTTGAATCCCAGACTCAGCAGCTTGGAAAACACACCGGAAATGTGTGTGAGCCCTAAATCCTGATGGGATGGAGAAATAGAGGGAAAAGATTACAACCTGACTATGCCCCCTTGGGGTGGTGTTTTTTCTGTCCTTAGTGAGTGTACATACCCTCTGACAATTAAAAAAGAGAAAAGAAAAAAGAAAGCTGATCCTCATCACTTTGGATGATTAGACATTTTTTCCTCCTTTTTTATATTTTTGAGGTTTACTCTGTGAGTGGTAATACACACACGAACGCACGCATGCACACACACACACACACACACACACACACACCCCTCCTGATCTGATAGGCCTGGAGCCCTACTGCTAGACTGCTCTCCCTTATTGAAGTCCATCCCTCCCGCCAAGACCTCGTACAATGTCGTCCTCCTTGTTATAGTTGGCAATGTCCTTCCGGAGGGTCCGAATGATAATCATGCTCAGGATGCCTGAAACAGACAGGGACGGGAGGAGGTGTCAGCATTGCCGGCAGTCTCCAGTGCTTCACACCCTCCAAGGCTCAGTGTGTCCCCGTGTGACAGCCGGCACAAACGGCTTCCTTCAGGAGCAACTGGCTACGCAGCAACTTAGGCCCTCCTGGCAGCACTCCACTTCTGGTACCTGGGGAGGGTGCACTGACGGTTGCTCCCCAGATGGGAGAGGAAAGGGCTGCTGAGATGGGGACAGCCAGAGGACAATGCTTTGCATCAAGGGAGAAGAGCATCCCAGTACCTCCATGGCTTTGTCCCACCAACTCCTCCAGCCTCAGTTCCCCCACGCTTGCCTCTCATTCCGCCTCTATTTGCTCTTTCCAGTTGTCAGTCACAGCCTTTTCTCCCTCTCACCTCTCTCAGCACCTCCAAACGGTTCAGAGACACCCTGCCCATCTGCACTTTCACGGTGCCCTGTTTCCCTCTCCAGGAAACCGCGTAGTGGTTACGAAAATAGGTTATTGACGATGGGCTCACTTATTGTTTCTCTGACGCATGCGGCATCAAAGACTGAGATGTTGGTAAGGTGCTTAGAACAACAGCTGGCCCCTTGGTAAATGAGGAATGAACAGCAGCTAGCATCACCTTCGCTTCTCGTGATAATGAGATGATCGATGTCATGCCACCTCTGCCCCCCAGCCTCTCAGTTTCTGGTTAAGCTGTCTCACTGAAGGCAGTAATGCTCACTGGAACGGTCTTTCCAATCAGGAGAGGGCTCTGAATGGTGGCTCCTCCCGCTTATTCAGAGAGGCCTTCCCTAAAGGAGCCTTTAGCCTTTCCCAACCCTTGCGGATCTGGTCACCCTGTTATCTGCTTCACAGCATTCATCGCTAGCTGGAACTCTACTAGGATGGGGACTGAGGGCACAGACTGGGTTGGTCTTGCTCAATACCAAATCCCCAGCATCTGGCAATGTGCTTGGCAAATAACAAAATCTTGTTGAATGAATCGATGAATGTGCATGTGAACAGACATGTCCGTCTTCCCCTAGCGAGCTCTCCAGAGCAGTGACAGTCTTGTTCACCTATACACACCTAATGTTTTTACCCATACTTGGGCCCAAGAATACCTTAGAAGTCCCCTGTAAGTGATGTTGATGCCTCAGATCCTCAACGCCCACCCCATCTTTAACCCATAGATCTCTCACCTGACAGGAAGAAGACCACCACGACAGAGTTAATGATAGAAAACCAATGGATCTGCACGTCGCTCATGGTCAGGTAAGTGTCCCAGCGAGATGCCCATTTAATGTCACTTTCCTAGCAAGTGGGAAGAAGCACTTAACAGTCAGGCCTCCTGCTAGCAAATCCCAGTCCAGACCAGAACCTTCCTCCCCTGCCCGTGAGCTCCCAGCCCTGCTCACCTCCCAGTGTACAGAGTAGGTAAAGTACAGCTGATTTTCCTTGGTGGGGTCGATCTCCTGGGGTGAGGAGTTGGCACCCTCGGGCAGGGTGCATGAACTCTTCTCATCTGCTTTGAGGTCTGTGAGAGACAGAGACTTGGTCTACACCTGTGGTGGCCAGTGCCAGTGCTTCAGGGCTATTCTAGGGGTGCCCTCGAGGCGCCTGCTACTAGGACCCTGGTTCCCAGGATGAGGTGAGGTTGAGAACACAGTGGGCAACAGTGGTTTTAGAAATTATATTCCTTTGGAGCTGGCAGGTGGCATAGTGGCTAAAGGCGCTGGACTCCCACATGGCTGACCATGGTTCAAGTCCTGGACCTGGCGGCTTACTTTCTCACTTTCTCTCTCTTGCTCTTGCTCTGTCCCTCTCTGGTCAAATTAAAAATAAATAAATAAATAAATACAAAGTTTTAAAAAAATATATTCCTTAGAGCTCTGACTTTCCAGAGGGCCTTAGGGGCTGTGGAGAGGTGAGTGCATGTGAAGTGGAGAGAGGAGGTCTGAGACCGATCCCTCTGTTAGTCAGTCTCCTTTCACTCAATTCAGACATTCTCTTACTCAGTCAATGAGTCCTGTTCAACACACAAAACTAATGCTGACTCACTGTATCAAGTTTACTCATTCACTCAGTCTGTCTCCAAAGTCCCTGCACTCCAGTAACTCAATCACTCAGCTGCTTTCTCCATTTACTTACTCATGTACTCATCCTGCCATGGTCCTTTCATTCAAACAAAAAGGACATAAGTACCAACTCTGTGTCAGGTACTATGCTGGCTGCTGGAGAGAAAGTGGTGGGAAAGAAGAGGCCCCAATGTCACTGAGCCAACGACCTCAGAATACTCACCTACGTGAATAAGAAACTGCTTCTGACACTTCCAGAGGAGGGCAATAAGGTGCTTTTAATGTGTATGATTTTGTTTGAAAACTAGTTGCTACAGTTTTTTTTTTTTTTTTTAAGAGGCTTTTGCTATAGGGCACATGCGCTTACCAGAAAGAGACAGAGACAGAGAGACAGAAAGCGAGAAATAATCCCCCGGGGGGGATGACCACACCGCAATCCCTTCTCCTCCATTCTCCTCTCGAGATCTTGGGCACACATGCACACGCACCCAGTGTGAGTTTAAGCCACCAGGTCCGGGGCTCAAATTGAGGTCAGCTATGTGGGAGTTCAGTGACATAGCCATTATGCTAATTGCTGGTCCCAGTTCCTACAGTTTTAAAAAGAAGCCAGAAAACCACCATCATAGGCAATAGGCCAGGCCTGCTGCTTAATGAAAAGTACCCTGGAGTGAGCAAGAGCTGGCAGGTGATACAGGGCTGGAGCAGGTCACCTGAGGCCCTCAGGACTAGGCTGGGCTCTCCAAGTCCTGCGTGGCAGCTGCTCTGGGGCCACTTTTAATCTACGCTGATTGCTCACACAGACAGGGAGAACAAAGAAGAAACTTGCTACCAACAGTTCTGTCTGTGCCCTTGTCCCTCCTGTGAAGAGGCCCAGGAAGCCCCAACTTACTGTTTGGTCTTGGCCAAGTCACTTAGCTTCTCTGAATCTCTGGTTCCTCATCTAAACTCACCACGTGCCTCCTAGGAAGCAGGGTGTGTGTGCGTGCCCTGGGAAAGTGTAAACTGGTAAGGGGTCAGTCTGTGACTCAGCAGATATCAACTCTCCCTGTCCCCACCTTCTCTACCGGGAATATGGTGCCCCTTCCTTGGCTGGGCCCATACACTGCCGTCGGGCCTGTCAGCCAGTTTAGGAGTGAGCTGTGTGAGCAGACCCTGGGTGTGGAAGCCCAGGCCCATCCAGCCCTGCCCCTCTGATCACACCTCCCCACTCACCCTCCAGCCTGATGCTCTGGGGAATCACCTCGAAGCGGACGACACGGTATGTGTGCTCCTGGTCCTCTTCCATGTCTTCCCGGTGGTAGTAAAGGATGAATGAGAGGTGATTATGCAGGTAGATCTAAAGTGGAGCAACGGAGAGAACAAAATAGCTAGAAGCCAAGAAACAATCAGAACATCACTCAGGGAGTCTACCCCAGGTATTAGGTTCCTCCTTCACCCAGCACGCCTGGCTGTACCAACTTCCCCAAAAGTCTGCCGTGATCAGAGCACTCCCCTGCTCAGAAAGCCTGAAGGGGTCCCTGAGCTTATCAGACAAAAGCCCAATTTGTTCAGCCTGGCATTCAATGCCTTTTATCACCTGACCCTGAGGTACCTGGCTATTCTCTTCTAAGACATTAGCTCACCTGGCCTCTTTAGACCCTCTCTGCCCTAGAAATAGTCCCTACCCTGCATCTCTATCAGCAACTTTCATTTCTACAACAAGGCTGTTCTCAACTCCGCTCCGGCATACCTATTTTCCAGGCCACCCCTCCTCTGGGTCCTGAACTCTTCTGGCACTGACAGTGGAAGGCAAACAAGACTTAAGATCCAGGGCCCACACTGTCAGTTCTCTTTCTAACTATTAATTGAAGGAGGGCTTTTGAGGACAGGGGCTGGACCTCAAAGGAAATACTTGTCTTTTATTCTCTAAGTAATACATGTTCAGCTTAGAAAACTAAAAAGATAAAGGAATCTAGTAATAATCATCACTGTTATTTTAGTTAATTAATTAATTATTTTTAAGAGAGAGTTTTGCTATAAGGTACGTATACTTACTGGAGAGACAGAAAGCAAGAATCCCTCCCCCCCAGAAGGGATGGCCATGCTTCAATCCCTTCTCCTCC
The DNA here is from genome assembly GCA_026018925.1 of Tupaia tana. Taxonomy (NCBI): domain Eukaryota; kingdom Metazoa; phylum Chordata; class Mammalia; order Scandentia; family Tupaiidae; genus Tupaia; species Tupaia tana. The sequence continues at coordinate 32,074,907 of JAKSZU010000015.1, forward strand.
ATTCTCCTCTTGGGATTTTAGGCATGCACACACACCTGGCGTGAGTTTTAAGCAGCCGGGTCTGGGACTCAAACTGTAGTTGACTATGTGGGAGTCCAGCAACATAACCATTATGCCATCTGCTGATACCATCACTGTTATTTATTTTGTTAAGGTTTTGTTAAGTACTTGCTATAGTACGCAAGCACTCTCCAGACAGATACAGAAAGAGACAGTGAGAGGCAAAGTGTGAAGTCACTCCCCAGGGTAATGGCTATGCCGTGGTCCCTTCTCCTCCATTCTCCTTCTGGAATTTTGGGCATACACATGTATGAGCATGATCTGACATGATCTTTTGTGTTTTTTTTTGAGAGGTTTTTGCTATAGGGTGCGTGTGCTCGCCAGCCAGACAGAGAGAGACAGAGAGATAGAAAGTGAGAAATCACCCCCCGGGGGGATGGTCATGCCGCAATCCCTTCTCCTCCTTTCTCCTCTCGGGATCTTGGGCACGCATGCACACACGCCCGGTGTGAGTTTAAGCCACCGGGTCCGGGACTCGAACTACAGTCAACTACGTGGGAGTCCAGCGACATAGCCATTGCGCTAACTGCTGGTCCCATGACATGATCTTAAAATAATTTCTTAAGCTAATTAGCTTTCTTTCTTTCTTTCTTTTAATTGGGCCAGAGAGGGACAGAGAGAGAGAGAAAGAGAAAGTGAAAAAGCAAGCTGCCAGGTCCAGGACTCGAACCACAGTTAGCCATGTGGGAGTCCAGCGCCCTTAACCACCATGCCACCTGCCAGCCCCAGATTTGGCATGATCTTTAAGTTACCAGATCTGGGACTTGAAGAGAGGTCAGCTGTGTGGTTATCCAGTGCCTTAACCATTACATCACCTGCTGGCTCCATTGCTGTTATTCTTAATAGCTTATTCTCAGGACTGTGCTGTGAAACGCTCACACAGATGGTCTGGTTTATTCTCACAACCCCAAGAGCCAGGAATCTACATTATGTGTGTTGTACAGGTAAGAAAAGGCAGGCTCAAGGTCTCTCAAACATAAGTGGTGGAGACAGGATCTAAACCCAGGGAGTCTGCGTGCTCTTGCTCGTAGCCCTCTCTCCTATATACTGATAAAGTTCTAGACTTTGGGGGGCGGTGGGGTGGCTATTATTCTTCTCTTTAGCAACTTTGCCAGAATGCACATGCACTTGCCAGAGACAAAGGTGAGGGGAAGAATGAGAAGCACCCCTCATGGGGCATGGTCATGCCATAATTCTCTTTCCTCCATCTCTCCTTCCTTTTGGGATTCCAGGCATGCATGCACAAGCACCCAGAATGTTTACCAAGATGCCGGGGGTCTGGGACGCAAACCTTGCAGTTGGCCATGTAGGATCCAGGTACTTAGCCATCACGCCATGGGCTGACCCATTATTACTGTTTTTAAATGTATTTACCTCTTCCATGAGCGAGCGAGGGAGACCAGAGGGGCGAGTGGGCTGGAGAGAAGCGTTAGGTATTCCCAGTAAGGTCCTCCTGCCATAATCCACCCTTGCCCCAGCCAGGCAGGATCATAGCACATGTCGCAAACCAGGACCTCTCCCATGCAGATCCAGCTGTGCCTTTTGTAGTCGACCACGGTTCGTGTCCCGGACCCGGTGGCTTAAAACTCACACCGGGCGCATGTGTGTGTGTGCCCAAGATCCCGAGAGGAGAATGGAGGAGAAGGGATTGTGGCGTGGCCTCTTGGTGGCAGCTATTAGGCCTTGCCCAAAGCACTGACTTCTGACAAACTATCAGGCCCAAGGCACTGGAGGAAACCTGGCTGGTCCCATGTTTTCTGTGGTACAATCGTAGAGTGGACTGTTTCCCCTTCTCTGTAGCCCCGAGTGCTCGTGACTTGTGAGGTATGGCTCCCATGTCTTTTGAGCACGCCATAGACACCCTACCTTGTTGACATCTGTGAAGCCGAGTCGGTAGCCATGTTCAAACTGCACATCTTTTTCCTTCTTCTTGTCATCGCCGTCGCGGTTGGAGTAGAGCTCCAGCCGGGTGGCCACTGGCAGGTTGTCAGCAATGCTGGAAACCCAAGGCCCCGCTCAGTCCCTCTAGACCGCCTCTCGCATGGCCCTCCCCATGTGCATTCGAGGCCAGCGAGGAGCAGAGAGTGACTTACAGGTGGACATAGTAGTCCTCCGTGATCCGCTCGGCCACGAGCCGGCTCTCTTCCTTTGTCAGGGTCACAGGCTTGTTGGACTGGCTGCACAGAACTTCACACTTCTTCTCGCTGTTCATGAGAACCTGGAAAGGGGTGTTGACAATCCGGTCCCCTCTCAGCACCTCTCCTGCCATAAGAGAGACAGATTGAGCTCAGAGCTTCAGCCCTGAGTTTGCTGAGGTCAGCAGTCATAGGACAAAGATGGACTTCCAAGGACTGCAGAGAGCCTCAGCCTGGGGTCATCGCTCTTCCCCATCTGTTCCCACCTGGCCTGCCACCTGACTTGTCCACCTCCTCTCTGCACTCCAGCACCACCAGACCCTTCAGAGCTCACTACATGCTACGCCTCTCTGCCTCTCGGTCACAAGTTGCCTCCTCTGACGAAAGCACCTTTCTCTGCCCCATGCTCCTGGCTGTAAGCTCAGCTTCCATTTCGCTCTTGCTGGGAGGCCTTTCTGACCTCTTTAGCACAGAACTCATCACTCCCTCCTGATTTCCCTCTGTGTGGAGGTAGTGATGTAGTAAGAGGCTGCCCGTGGTCCCCCTTGCCTGTGGTTCCCTTACTAGCTGAGTGGTCTGGTGAATCACTAACCTCACTGAGCCTCAATTTCCTCATCTGTAAAATAGGATAATAATAGTACTCATCTCATGTGAAAAATAAAGGAGTTAACCCAGGTAAAGTACCAGGCCCAGAGCAGGCGGGCCGCAAATCCTATTTCTATCATTGCCTCACGTCTGTGCCTTTTCAAATGTCAGCCATGCTACTTTGTGCAGTGTGTTGATATGTTCATGTTTCTAGGCCCTCTACCTGACCACAAGCTCTTTGGAGGCAGACATGGTTTCCCAATTATCTTTGTGTCTTCACATCCTGCTTCAGGCATGGAGGGACATGGGATGGAACCCAGCACCTGAGATTTTTAGCCAGAATACCTTCTTACTTAATGAACTGGCATGCCCCTTATATGCCTGTTACCTCAGAGTATCCCACTGCCAGACATCATGCTGACAGCTACTGAACAGTTAGGGACTATCATCTAAAACCAACATCGCATTCATTCTGAGCAGTTCAATAATTCCACTGTGATGATATGAAACGGGGGCTGACCTAAGCCAACAGGCAGGACCAATGCTTCCAGATGTACTTGGTCTAATACTCACCTACCAGTAATCAGCTTGCTACGGCTCCCTCTGCCTAACGCTCTAGTCACTCATTCACTCCATCATAAACATGTACTGGGTATGTGCTATGTGCCAAGTCCTGACCAGACACACAGAGCTTACAGTCTAGTAGGAAGACAGACTTTGATTAAATAATCAGCAAAATGAGAATATGCCATATAACTTGCTGTAGACATAGGGGGGTAGGTCTAGGAAAGTTTTCCTGAAGAAGTGGTCCTTGAAGTAAGCACTAAAGGAAGAGAGGAGTTAACTAGGTAGAGATGGGGCAAGGATAGTCTAGACAGGACCTGGTAGTTTGCTTTCTCTCTCTCTCTGTCTCTCTCTGGTTAGTGCAAATTTAAAAACAGTAATAATAAAATTTAAAAAAGAAAATTCTAGACAGATGTATGTGCAAAGGTATGGTGAACTTGAAAGGTCTGTGTGGCTGCAACGCAGAGAACTGGGTGAGAGTGATTTGGGGTGAGCTGGAGAGATGGGCAAGAGATGGACATAAGGGAGCCTGTAAGCTACACAAAGTCTGACCTTTATCCAGGAGACAGCACGAGCCAATGAATGGTTTCTAACATGGGTTGGAGAAGATGTCTAATTCTGGCTACAGAAAGATCACTGGCGTTTTGAAAAGAAAGCAAAGGACACAAGTGAGTGACAATGGTGGCCAGAAGAGAGGGCATGGTGGGGTAGAGAATTCTGAATCAAGAACACTGAGGAGGTGAGATTTGGGGGTGGCTGGACACAAGAGTGAGGAATAGTGCATATGAGGAAGATGGTAAGGTGTCTTACAACCAGGTCCTTGGTAAAACAAACAAACAAACAAACAAACAAACAAAAAAAACAGAAAGAATAGCAAATGTAGATAGAAGGCATTTTCAGTTGGGATATGGCCAGTAGGCAGTTAAGACATCAAGATTTAAGGCTCAGGGGAGAGATCAGGGCAGTTGCTGGTCTATAGGTAGCAAATGGCAGGGTCGCGAGCTGCACCTTGGAGGGGCCAGCACTCAACTATTCAAGGTAGCAGGCTGCAAGTGATGCCCTGAGTATGGATGAGGCCATCCAGGAGAGGAGACAGTGAAGAGGGGCCTGGATGAAAGCCTCTCCCCCTTCTGTCCATTCTGGAAATATGGCAATGCAGGGAAGTCTGCAAAACCCAGGGATGGACTGGTCTGTGAACAAGGACACCAGTAAGACATCTGCATGATCCACTGCAGAAATGGCATTTTACAGATGACAAGCTGAAGCCCAGAGATGAACAGTGGCTTGCCTGTGACCGTATGAGAATGATCTTTCCTCTACACATGCTCGACTGCCCTCTTTTTGAGTCAACAAAGAGCTTATTTGAGGAGAGGAAGAACTACAGAGAGAAACAGGGCTACAGACCGAGCAAGGTGGGATCACTTCTTGATATTCAGAAGTTAAATTTAAACCAAGAGAAGATACACCGATCTGGAGTGGCTTATTCCTTTTTTCTTTAGAGAATTATTTAGCTTTATTTATTCATTCATTTTATTTTAATTTGACCAGATACACACATACACACACACACACATAGGCACGCACATACACACAGAGAGAGAGGGAAAGTGAGAAAGCAAGCCACCAGGTCTGGGGCTCAAATTGCAGTCGGCCACGTGGGAGCGTCGAGCACCTTAACCACCACGCCACCTGCTGGTCCCTGGAGTGGCTCCTTTTCTTTCCTTTCCTTTCCTTTCCTTTCTTTCTTTTTGGTGGGGGGAGGTTTTTGCTATTGAGCGCATGTGCTTGCCAGAAAGACAGAGGGACAGAGAGACAGAAAGTGAGAAATCACCCCCCTCCCCCCCCCCCCCCCCCCCCCCCCCCCCCCCGTGGGATGGCCACACTGCCATCCCTTCTCCTCCATTCTCCTCTTGGGATCTTGGACATGCATGCACACATGCTTGGAGTGAGTTTAAGCCACCGGGTCTGGCACTTGAACCATGGTTGACTACATGGGAGTCCAGTGACGTAGCCATTACACCATCTGCTGGTCCCTGGAGTGGCTCATTTCTAATACAGAAGTTTTCCTTTTAATTATGAGCAACAAGCTGAAAACCAGGACCTTTAAGAGAGGCCGATGGGGTACTCTACTACATGTGCCAGAGCTGACCCAACGCACACTCACAACACGACTCTCCATCAATGTGACAATGAGGAGCACAGTGCTCAACCCAAATGAGGCTTTCTGGAGAGAGTGTGAGACAATGTCAGAACTCTAGCTTGGCCCAGCCACAATGGTATGGGCTGGATGCTGCTGCTTGGTAGACTGAGGCTACGTGGTACGCCCAAGTCTGAGTCACAGCCTACCCTGAAAGGCTGAGCGAGGTGGCATGAGCCTGTAGCCCCAGCTACTTGGGAGGCTGAGGATGAGGACACACTTATCTAAAACACTCCCCGCCTGTCCCCCTACTACACACACAAAGGAAGATCTTTGGCTTAAGAGTCAAAAAACCTGGGCTAAAATCTTAATTTCTTCACCTATAGATCACATGACCACGAGCAAGACTCAAGCCCTTGAAGTGGCTGTTTCCTCCGCTATGAACTGAGGACAACATATTCGGCTTGCAGAGTTACCATAAGTATCAAGTATGAGTGTGTACAGTGTGCTGCTTACTGGAACCGGAGCTCCTGGGGTCCTGCCACCCACTGGGTGAATGACCTAAGGCAGTGCCTTCACCTCCTAGGCCTCTTTCTTACTTACAATAAGGGGGCAGTAAGGCAGTTTACTCCATAGGGTTGCTGTGAGAATTAAATAAGTTAAGGCACGGAAGTGCTTAGAATGGCATCCTGTTCACAGAAGAGCCCTGTAATCAACTGATGGTGACGATGATGATGATACCGTAGAGCAAAAAGGCTTGTGATCGATGGGCGTTCACTCAGGGATGTTTTTCTCTACTCTGGTAAGACACCAGCATTTACCGAATGCCAATACGTGCCATCACTGGGCTAGAAACTGAGAAGGGAGAGGAATGTAGGACACAAACCCTCCACTCAGAGACCCTCAGCAATGAAGGGAGCCACAACAAAATGAGATATAACATGGCAGGATAACTTCTGTACACAAACGTCTCCATGGTGTGAGGCAGGAACACTCCCCAGCTTTAGGAAGATTCGACAGAGGTTCAGAGAGGGAAGGACCCGCAGTCTCACAGCCTTGGAATGCCATGCCAGCAAAGCTCCAGGGGGAAGGGAAGAATGGCTGTGAGGGCCCGGGAACCTGGGGGATCAAGTGGGTCAGGCTTCCCAAGCAGGGGCAAGGTGGCTGGAGCATGGCATGGAGAGGCAAGGGTAACAGTAGCAAGAGAAGAAACTCGGTCACTGGACCAGCCATGACCCCTTAGGCACAGGTGATATTTGGGGGAGACAGTGCTGCCTGATTTGGGTTTAACTGGCTCCAAGGCCTGCCTCTGATTGGTCCAGGATCCCCAACATCTAGCAATAAACATACTTGTCAGCTAGGGGTTCTGGAACTATCTGAGCCATGGGTGCCTCTGAGAGAGAAGGCTACCCTTTCAAGAGACTGTTTAAGAATCAGTTCTCCCCTTTTGAGACCAGCAGTTGGCGTAATGGCTATGTTACTGGACTCCCATGTAGTCGACCACGGTTCGAATCCTGGACCCGGTGGTTTAAACTCACATCTGGGGCGTGTGTGTGTGTGCCCAAGATCCTGAGAGGAAAATGGAGAAGGGATTGCGGCGTGGCCATCCTCCCTGGAGGGTGGTTTCTCGCTTTCTGTCTCTGTCTTTGTCTTTCTGACAAGCACACATGCCCTATAGCAAAAACCTCTCAAAAAAAAAAAAAAAAAGAATCTCTCTTTTCCTTCCTAAAGTGCAAGAGAAAGGAAAAACTCTTAAACTCCTTGCGGTCAGGGAAGGCATCTACCTGTGCTTTTATCTCTAGGACTAAACAGAAAGACAGGTATAGAGGAGATACTAACAATTGTGTCCTCAAGAGATGCCTCCAAATGTCTTTTTCCTTTAAGCCCCCAATTCACCAGTGGAAAACTCTTTAAATTAAAATAAAGTGGCTGCTATTTATGGAACATTTGTGCCAGACACTGTTCTGGGTGCTTCACACATTATATGAGGCATGTCTTACACAGCAAAAACTATGGTGAGGTCTCTGCTGGCTTTAAGGCAAAACCAATTACTTACTCTATCAATTAAAAGGAAAGGGATAGCAGGCACTAGAAAGAAGGGGATATTTAGAAATCAAGGTCTGAGTAGATGCCAAGTAGGCAATCTAACTTTACAGAATGACCAGGCAGATTCGAAGTCCAGTTTAGCTATTAACTAATAGTATTTTCAGAGGCAAACTGCCTCGGACAAGGATGCAAGGGAACGTGGCTCTCAAAGTTCAGACTCTTCTAGTAGCTTATCTTCTCACAGGAATAAACACTGCCACCACCTCCCTAAGGCTATTAAAAGGATTAAATAAATTAATAGGTGGATAAACTATGTAAAAATGGTATCCAGCACATGGTAAGTGCTAGACAGGTTAAGGGTCGACTGCTATTGTCTTTATAAAAACCAAGCTAGGTTCCTTTGGGTCAGGCTGAGAAGAGTGTGAGAAGAACTTACCCAGATTCTCTGCCTTGTAGGTTATTTTGCTGGGCTGGCAGAAGGGCAGTGAGTAGTATTCATAAGGTAGCTGGGTTCGAGAGCTGGTGAGCTTCACAGCCTGGTGGGAAAAGAGAGAATGCTATTCTGTTTTTTCCTTTATGAGACAAAGAGAGGAAAGGGAAGACAGAGGTAAGTATTTTGACAGGATCCCACCGCGTTGTGATCGTTTTGCTCCAACAGCCCCATCAGCTAGGATGAAAGGCATGCACTACCATACCTAACATGTTCAGGTCGGCCTGGAACTGAACCTGGACCTCCCACGTGACCCGCCAGCCTCCCTACCATGGTGGGGTCCTAGAAGCTATTATCCTTCAATCCAGCAGAAACCAAGATGACTTTCAATAATCCTCCCAGGTACTCACATATCTTTGGTACACTAGTAATATTACCTAACAGGTGAACCAACTATAGCAGACATGTACTGGTGGATGACCAGTATACTATTATATACCATATAGACTTGATTCAGAATGATTTCATCTTCCATTGGTTTCATTTTTAAAGGTTTTACATATTTATTTTAGAGAGAGTTTTTGCTATAGGCCACATGTGCTTGCCGGAGAGATAGTGAGAAATCATGCCTCAGGGGGATGGCCACGCTGCAATCCCTTCTCCTCCATTCTCCTCTCAGAATTTTGGGTGCACACGTACCAGTGTGTATATTAAACTGTCAGGTCTCAGATTTGAACTGTGCTTGATTATGTGGGAGTCTAGCTACATAACCATTATGCCATCTGCTAGTCCCTACTTATTTATTTTTAAGAGATTTTTACTACAGGCATGTGAGCTTGCCAGAGAGACAGAGAGGCAGAAAATGAGAAATCATCCCCCAAGGGGATGGGATGGACATGTTGCAATACCTTCTCCATTCTCCTCTTGGGATTTTGGGCACACACACATATGCACCCGGCAATGAGCCACTGGGTCTAGGACTCGAACTGCACTCAGCCATGCAGAAGTTCAGTGCCTTAACCACTACACCATTTACTGGCCCCTATTTTTATTTACTTATTTTTAATTGAGGGTACCTGCACTTTCTAGAAAGAAAGTATCTCTCAATGGGGGTGTGGTCATGCCACAATCCCTTCTCCTCCATTTTTCCATCCTGTCAGCATGTGGGGCACATAAGCACATGTATCCTGTGTGTTTTCCAAGTCAATGAGTTTGGAACTTGAACCAAGAGGTCAGCCATGTAGGTTCTGGCTCCCTTAACCACCAGGCTAGGGAGCCATCCCTGCATTTCAGTAGTTTTATATTACATTACAGATTTAGTTTAAAATCACAACCAAATTAAATATATTCTAAGAGTCTTAAACAGGTTGTTATCCTTTTATCCAAATTGAGAAATCACCCCCCAGGGGTCGGTGAAACGGCAATCCCTTCTCTTTCAGTCTCCCCTCGGGATTTTTGAGTATGCATGCACGTGCACCTGGTATGTTTTTTCTTTTTTTCTCTCCCCCAAGTCACTGGGTCCAGGACTCAAACCACAAGTTGGTCCTGTGGGATCCAACACCTTCACCTCACTTGTGAGTCCTTTCTTAACCATAATTATCTAAAGGAATTCCTGAGCCAGACAGTAGCACATGAAGCTCTGCAAGGTTGACCCATATGGGAAAGTTCCAGGTTTGCATCCAGAGACCTCTCTGAATAGGCTGGGCACATGTATGCCCATGATCTGTGGCTAGCTGTGGCTATGGGGTGGTCTGCAGCATCAAAACCCTGCTGGGGTGCTCTCTCCTACTCACGGAAGAAATAAAATAAGTTTTAGGGCTGGCCTAGTGATTAAGGGAGATGAATCCCACATGGCCAACCAGTTAAGAGTCCTGACCTGGCAGCCTGAAAACACAGCAGGCACATGTGGGTGTGTGCCCTAAATCCTCACAGAAAGGAGAAACGGAGGAGAAAGAACCGCAGGGTGACCATGCCCCAATGGGGTACTTGCTCTTTCTCTCTGGCAAGCACACATACCCTTTCACAGTTAAAAAACAAACAAACAAAACCCAAACTTTAAAGGAATTCCCCATTCTTCTCAATTTCAACAATTCTAACAATGCAACTTCATTGCATGCCTGAGAAAATGTAATTGCTTTATTTACCTACTTTGTTCCCCATTAATTTACCAAAGGGCACGTGTGTTCCCCAAAGAAAGAGAAACAGAGAGACAGGAAGAGGAAGAGATTGAGGGAGAAAGCATCCCTCACAGGGAATGGTCAAGCTACAATCCCTTCTCCTCTAATACGCCGACCTGTCAGGATCTGAGGCATGAATGCACACGCGCCCAGAGTGTTTCTTAAGCTGCCAGTCTGGGATTTGAACCACACACTTGGTCATATGGGATCTGGCTCCCTTAACCACCAGGCCATGGGGCTGACCCTTGTTTACTATTTAAAAAAAAAAACAAAAAACAAAAAAACAGTCTCCTCCTCCACCAGAATCTAAGAGCTAAGCTTGTCTTGGTCACTGGTGCCTTAAAGGCAGAGCAAGTGCTCCTTGTTTTCTGAGTAATAGAGGAGGAAAATGAAAACCTCCTACAATGAAAATTAATAATAAACCATGATCAAGTCATTCAATGAAATATTACGCAGTCATTAAAAATGAGGTTTAAGATGACGATGAAGGGGAACCAGCAGTTAGCGTAATGGCTATGTCGCTGGACTCCCACGTAGTCGACCGCGGTTCTCGTCTCGGACCCGGTGGCTTACAACTCACGCCGGGCGCGTGTGCGTGCGTGCCCAAGATCCCGAGAGGAGAATGGAGGAGAAGGAATTGCGGCGTGACCATCCCCCCTGGGGGGTGATTTCTCGCTTTCTGTCTCTCTGTCTCTCTCTGTCTGTCCGGCGAGCGCACGCGCCCTATAGCGAAAAACCTCTCCAAAAAAAAAAAAAAAAAAAAAAGATGACGATGAAGGAGAATGTTAAGAAAATAGTACAATTTCACAGGCTATAGCTCCAGACACAGTAGAAATTAGAAAATGTCCAAGTTACATAGAACCAATCAAAATGCTGCAAAAATTTAATCTAAATATAATTAAAATTACCTTTACTATTTAGAAACTGTCAACCACCCCTCAGATACTATCTAAATGTACAAACACAAATATTTTTTAGAAACCAGCAGTTAGCGTAATGGCTATGTCGCTGGACTCCCACGTAGTCAACCACGGTTTGCGTCCCGGACCCGGTGGCTTAAAAAACTCTCGCTGGGCGCGTGTGCGTGCGTGCCCAAGATCCCGATAGGAGAATGGAGGAGAAGGGATTGTGGCGTGACCATCCCCCCTGGGGGGTGATTTCTCGCTTTCTGTCTCTATGTCTCTCTCTGTCTGTCTGGCAAGCACACGCGCCCTATAGTGAAAACCTCTCCAAAAAGAAAAAAAAAATGCTTGCTTTGGAATTAGGTATTTTTCAGAATTTAAGAGGGGAAATATTATATGCATATTTGGTATGCACAGGTTTCTTAGGATCCCCTAGCTGGGTCTGCAAAAATATTCATGCTAAGGGAAATAAATAAAGTTAACAAACAGCTTTATATCGATTCAGGTCAGCCCTTACCTCTAATGAACTTAAGACAAATGTATGAGTTTAGGAGTTTTGGATTAAGGATCTCTACAAACATTTCATTAATTACTTGAGAAAAAATGGCCAAAAAGTTATCGCCTACTATAAGAATTTCGTGTTCGTTAGTATCCTCTCTCTGGACAGTCAGAAAAGAACCCACATTACAAAGAGATGAGCCCCTCCTTCCATTTCCTCCCACCCTCTCTCTTCCCATCCAAGGCACCTGTTCTCACCCCTCAGCTGGGCAGACTGGAAGTCAGAGCTGCAGTTGTGATCTGGGGAGGGCTAGGACAGAGTGGTGAGAGGACAGGGACCGCACGGTCAGGAGACAGGGCTCTGAACTAACCCTAGGTCCTCCTCACCATCTGACCTTAACTAAGTTGATTTACTTCCCATGGCCTCAGTGGGTTCTTGTGGGACATACTGAGCTGAGCCACACACAATGCCTAACTTGCAAATAACCCTCAATAAATGCTATTTTGATTATGGTTCCTGCCAGCTACCAGTCTGAATGCCAAACAAGAGAGGTGCTCACAATATATGAACAGTGGAACCAGCAGTTGGCGTAATGGTTATGTCACTGAACTCCCATGTAGTCGATTGCAGTTCGAGTCTGGGACCCGGTGGCTTAAACTCACACCAGGCACGTGTGCATGCGTGTCCAAGATCCCAAGAGAAGAATGGAGGAAAAGGGATTGCGGCATGGCCATCCCTCCTGGGGGGTGATTTCTCACTTTCTGTCTCTCTGTTTCTCTCTTTCTGGTGAGCACACACACCCTGTAGCAAAAACCCCTAAAAAAAAAATATATGAACAGCATGAGCAGACACTATGAGCTATTCAGAGAAAGATGACAACAGAGAGGAGGATGGTGGGAAAGAGGTAGAGACGTCACAGGGAGGAGGCAAGTGGAGTGAGACAAAGATGGAGAAAGACATGGACACACAACACACGAGAAACACAAAGTGAAAATGAGAGCTAAGAGACACACGTGCACACAGGCGTACACGGAGACAGTGACCCAAAAAGGACGGTTAATGAGGAGAGAGGAACAGACTACACAGGGAGATGTGGAGAGCAAGAGGCACAGAGAAAGATGAGCAGAGGGGCAGAGCAGCTGGAACTGCAGGGCTCCTTGCCCTGATGGCATGCAGCAAGCCCTCTTCTGCCCTGGATGACCGGCCCTGATCTTTGTTCTCTGCAACCACAGGACGGGCACAGACAGCTCCCAGTGGTCCTCCAAGCAGGCTGCCTAGCACAGAGCCATCAACAATCCAGGAACACACTTACCTTGATTTCTACAGGGTCGTTCTGGTGGAAGTTGATTGGCGCAACCCCAGGAACATAGAAAGTGTTTGCCTCATGTGTGAGAGAGAGAAGCAGCAGGGACCACGGCAACCAATCCTGCTCAGAAGAAGAGAGACTGCAGTTGGAATGGGAAAAAAAGAGAACGTCCCCCTGGGAACGATCAAGTTATGCCACCTTCATGTCTGCCCTGAGCCGGAGTCAGCTGTCACTGAGAAGCCTGACACCACTGTACATGCTGCCTCCCAGATGCCCCCAACTATGCTACAAGGCAATGATTCTGCACTTCCAGAAATGAGCCCCCAAATGGACCAAGTAATTAACAGCTGGGCAAAGGGGAGGACTATCACACAGGAGCCACAGCGCCCCTCCTTCACATCAGTGCTCTTTGAACCATTTCACAGTACAACACTTGCCAACAGAGCTAATAGGAAACAGAGCTCCAACATTCCACGAATTCCCATTTATCTTTGTAACAACAGGCTCGCTCTGTCAGGAAGCACCTATGTCACTACCATGCGTGCGTGCGTGCCCAAGAGGAGAATGGAGGAGAAGGGATTGTGGTGTGGCCATCCCCCCCCACACCCCTGGGGGGTGATTTCTCACGTTCTGTCTCTCTGTCTCTGTCTTTCTGGCGAGCACACGCGCCCTGTGGCAAAAACCTCTCCAAAAAAGAAAAGAATTATTTTACCTAAACTTTATCATTGTTATTTTCCAATTTGACCAGAGAGAGACAGAGAGAGAAAAAGGAAGCTACCAGGTCTGGGACTTGAACCAAGATTAGCCATGTGAAAGTCCAGCGCCTTTAACCACCATACCACCTGCCGGCAACAAAAAATGATTTTTAAAAAGGAAGCAAAAGAGTTACTAGCAGATGGCATAATGGTTACATTGCTAGACTCCCACATAGTTGACCTTGGTTCGAGTCCTGGACCCAGTGGCTTAAAACTCACACAGAGAGCGTGTGCATGTCCAAAATCCTGAAAGGAGAATGAAGAAGGGATTACAGTGCAGTCATCCCCCGTGGGGGGTAATTTCTGTCTTTCTGTGACTCTATCTCTTTCTGTCTCTCTGGCTAGTGCACAAGTCCTACAGCAAAAACCTCTTTTTAACAAAAAAAAAAAAAAAAAAAAAAAAACGCAAAAGAAAGCATTACTGTTCTGAACACCTAGGCTGGAATAACCCTAACCCTAGGATGCCTTTCCAGCAGCATCCCCTCCCTTTTTCTAAGCCTTCAGAAGACCCAGGGATTGTCCTTGCCCTCCAGGAGCAGTTGTTTCTGACACCTGAGCCTGTCTCACTGATGTCCTAACTCCCTCAGAGGTACAGCTGAAATGTCTCTTCCTTCAAGAATCCCCTTAGATTCCTACAGGGGGAATCATTTTCTTCCTGTCTTACTTTTCAAGGTACTTTGTACACAGCTCCATGTTGACACTGGACGAAGCACATGGAAGCATCACCCCATATCCAAAGGAACTTCCACATCTGCGCATGGTCAAAGACTGTGCCCGAAGCTGTGTGACACGTATTTAAACCTGCATTTGTTTAAGGCCCTACTGGAGCTCTTTCATGTTGGGATGGTTGTTTAAGTAGCTGCCATCTCTCCACCTGCACCAATTCCCCACTGGGGGCACTTTGCCCCACTCCCTCTCTCTCTTTGGTGAGCACAAGTGCCCTTGGGCAAATAAAAAGAACTGGGGCTTTAAAAAGAACATAGATTTGGAAACATTTCATAACCAGTAAACCATTCCTCTTACATTAAAGTACTGTTATCATACTTTCTTGCTAATCAAAACATGTTCTGAATTTCCCTTTTTCAAACGCTGGACACCAGACCTCTTTGTTCATCTGATAAGTGATTTGAAGCCGAGGCAGAGGATTATAATCTCCTCTGTTATCAAGCCAATTAAATCTAAGAAGTCACTTCAATTCTACCTTCTTTTGAAATAGAATCCTCCAGACCTAGCTGAGACACTGCCCTGGGAAACTCAAGCGCCCCCTGAGAGCTCAGACTCTAGAGGAATGAAAAGTAAATCCTGAAAGAACTCAATACATTTCTGTTCCAAAGTCTCAGACCAATGGAGCAAGTACACACACACAAAACCGAAAACAAACAAAAAGAGAAAACAATGAGGATAACATTTACCCGAGTGGGAAAACCTCATCACAAAGCAATAAGAAGCCACAGTCACCAAGTACCTACTAAGTACGAGGCTCTGTGGCAGACATGGTCCCGTCTTCCATGTGGGATCTTCCACTTACTAAGTGCCTGCTTTGTGCTAAGCACTTCACAAACACTGGTTCGTGCTGTTCTCACAGGTGCAACTACCTGGAGATCTGTCACCATTTCACAGATGACTGCCAGTTAATCTGAAACCTAGAGATGAAATAACTTGCTTATGGTCATCCAGTCAGAATGTGGGAAAACAGGTGTGTTCTTTTCAGGCAGGTGAGTTGCATTATAACATGATGAGAATGTAATAATGACGCTGATAACAATGGCAGCTAACAGCTCCTGAACGCTATGTGCCAGGCACAGCAGTAGATCCTTTTACCCAATAACAGCCTTCAGAATAACCCTCTAAGTAGGAACTCTTACTCACATATCACAGATGAGGAAACAGAAGCAACTAACACTGGCTGAACGAGAATTTGTACCCAGGCAGTACAAATGGGCTTTGAGCCCAAAGCCCTAGTTCTAACCAGTACAGAAATTAGTTCACCAACTAATTTATTTATTGAGCACATCTTATGTGTCAGGCACTGTGGCAGACTCACAGAACACAAGGAGCTCTCGGGCAGTTGGAAAAGAGACGACCTGCCAGCCAGGCATGACACTAGGTCCCACATGTGATTGGTGAGTGAAGAGGCCAAGAATTGTATGTTGGAGTGTCTACAGGAGCAACAACACACCCGGTTTAGAGGGTAAGGAGGGGAGAGGGAGAAGTGTTCCAGGAGGAACAAAGCACAGACGCAAAGGCATGGAGGCAACCATGAGTTTCTGATGAGTGAGGAAAAGGCAGGTACTTCTCAGACTTTAACAGCAGATGACTTTGTTAAAATGCAGTTAGCGTAATGGCTATGTTGCTGGACTCCCATGTAGCTGACCGCGGTTCGAGTCCCAGACCCCGTGGCTTAAACTCATGCTGGCCGCGTGTACATGTGTGCCCAAGATCCCGAGAGGAGAATGGAGGAGAAGGGATTGCGGCGTGGCCATCCCCCCGGGGG
The DNA here is from genome assembly GCA_026018925.1 of Tupaia tana. Taxonomy (NCBI): domain Eukaryota; kingdom Metazoa; phylum Chordata; class Mammalia; order Scandentia; family Tupaiidae; genus Tupaia; species Tupaia tana. The sequence continues at coordinate 32,090,997 of JAKSZU010000015.1, forward strand.
GTGATTTCTCACTTTCTGTCTCTGTCTTTCTGGTGAGTTCACGCACCCTACAGCAAAAACCTCTCCAAAAAAAAAAGTAGATTTAGGGCCATCCAATGGCTGAATCCCACATGACCAACTACCTGGTTGGAGTCCTGGACCAGGTGGCTTGAAAAACATACCAGGCATGTGTGCATGCACATCCAAAATCTCGAAAGGAAGGAGAAATGTAGAAGGGATTGTGGCATGACCACCCTCCCAAGGAAGGTTCCTTTCTCACTTTCCTGTTCTCTCTCCGTCTCTCTCTGGTAAGGGCATGTGCCCTCTGGCATATTAGAAAAAAATGGAGATTCGGATTCAGCAGGTTTTAGGGGTAGAGCCTGAGATGGTGCATGTCAACAAGCTCCCAGGTGATGAAGACACGTGTGGTCCACAGACCATCTTTTCTGGGTAAGTATGAGTAACAGGTGTAGAGGCAGGAGGCTGGAAAACGGGGAAGGACATATTACACGAAAACCACTTAAGAAGTGTGGGCTTTGTCTACACTACAGTGGGGAGACACTGAAGAACTTTCAGGAAAGGGAAAAATCCTATCTGGCCAGAAACACAATGTAGTATATTCACACAATGGAAATATTCATCAATAAAAAGGAATAATACCTATTTATTTATGATTCCACTTACTGAAATACCCAGAAAAGGCAAATCTATATAAAGAAAAAGCAGATCAGTGGTTGTGATCTAACCCAAGCCTCAACCATTTGTTTCTCCATTCACTAACTGATGGACACTTGGATGGTTTCCAGTTTGGGACTACTGTGTGCTGTGAACATTCAGATACAAGACTTTGTCTGAACATGTATTTCTTTTTCTTTGGGACAAATGCTGAGTTAAAGATGCTATAGGAAGAATAGATAGATAGATAGATAGATAGATAGATAGATAGATACTATGGAAAGTTTATGTTTAACTTTTTTTTTTTTTAAGAGATTTTTGTCCTAGGGTGCATGCACTTGCTGGAGAGAGAGAGACAGAGACAGAGAGAGGGAAAGTGAGAAATCATCCCCCGGGAGGATGGCCACCCCACAATCCCTTCTCTTTCATTCTCCTCCCAGGACCTTGGGCACACAAGCACACATGCTCTGCGTGATTTTGAAGCCACTGGGACTGGCACTTGATGTGGGAGTTCAGTGGCATAACTGCTATATCATCTGCTGGCCCCATGTTAAGCTTTTTAAGATACAGGGTGGGGCCAGCCCATGGCCTAGTGGTTAAGAGACTGTGGTGGGACCATAACCCATGAAGGGGGGATGCTTTCTTCTCTCCCTCTCTCTGACAAGTGCATGTGTCCTCTGGGGGGGGGGGGAGGATTTATATATAGATATAGATATATATAGAGAGAGGATCCTTTAAATGAGATGCTTGGGACCAGAGGTGGTGTAGATTTTGAACTACCTAAAATAAATACAATGAAACATCTGGTTGTGGGAGCAGAGAATGACTGTGTCAATCTTTCGACAGTAAGGGGATTTGCTGGGGTAATAGAAATATTGTAAAACAGGGATTCCTGAGACCAGAAGGTGACATGATGGTTGGGGTACTGGATTCCCACATGGCTATGGTTTGAGTCCTGAACCTAGTGGTTTGCTTTCTCTCTCTCTTTGGTGAGCACACGTGCCCTATAACAAATTTAAAAATAATAATAATAAATAAAATACAATTAATAATAATTTCTTTTTTTAAAAAAAAGGATCCCCAACCTCGGGGCCACACAGGGTTGGGGGGGCGTGGCAGTGGCAGGTGAGCGAGCAAGGCTTCATCTGTGTTTGTAGGCACGTCCTACCGCTCACATTGCCACTTGGGCTCCACCTGTCGGATCAGCTGTGGTACTGGATTCTCCTAGGAGAGTGAAGCCTATTGTTACATGATTGTTTCACTGTATACTGCAATGTGGTGGGGTGGAAATGCGGTGCAGTGTGTTTGGGTCAACCTGGGACCAATCCTCCCACCCGAGCCATCCATGGGGGGACGGTCTTCCATGAGGCCAGCCCCAAGAAGAGCTCTGTTCTGGATTCAGCTCCACTTCACTACCCCCTATAGCCTTGGCAGCCTGACAGGGGGTGACACACTACTGGTGTCTGTAAGGAAGACAGCATCTACTTCTAGGAAATTCATTTATGGCATCCTTTCTTTTCTTTTAAAGGTTTTTGTCATAGGGCATGTGCACCTGCCAGAGAGAGACAGAGACACACAGTGAGAGGCTCTCCTCCTGGGATTCTGGACATGCACACACATGTGCCCGGCGTGATTTTCAAGCCACCAGGTCCGGGACTTGAACTGCTATCAGCTATGAGGGAGTCCACACCTTAACCACCATGCCACCTGCTGTCCTCGTCCTTTAATTTTGAATTGATCACCTCATTAACTCCTATGTGAGGCTCATTGTGAAAAGTTAATTATTTAGCAAACATATTTATATGTTCAGAGCCACAAAAGCAGTGGGAGTCCTGAGAGATGTAAACCACCCCATGCAACTTGGTTTCCAAGTCACAAGACTGCATTGGCAGCATGCCAGGGGACAAGGTGATGGCAATCTAGAAGTCTTGGCTGTAATCTAACACTCTTATCACTGGCACAGAAACGGGTGACCTGGAAAGTCACAAAGCTCAGGAGAATCAAGGTTTTCCCTCCTTATTTGTCTTATTCTTAGGAGCTGGCATTCAAAAAAAACCCTCTTGCAAACACCTGCCCAATGACTGCTAGGACTAAAAATATCCTTGATCTCCTAAAATTTACACATCCAGTTTGAAAGGTATAAACAATGAACTCTTCCAAAGAAAATAGGAAGTTTCCCCTGAGAACTGAAAATTTTTCATTCACTCACGTTTCTCTGTGACCAGAAATTTAACATTTTTTTTTTTTTTTGACACTCTCTGCTTTGTAGTCTCCTTTCCCATAAACAGCATCACCTAATATGGTCTGGCCAATCCAAACAACCTTTTTGGTTCCTGTTTCATGCTTTTCCTGCTGTAAAAAGCAGCACCTTCCTTAACAGTACGCTAGATTCTTTTTCTTTCTCAAAGAGAGTCACCATTTTAAGATGATGTCTTTTCCCCAGACTAAAAAAAAGAAAGAAAGAAAGAAAAAGGCTTTAGGGCACAGTTTGCTAACAGTTGACTGAAATCAATTACCCAATCAGCTAAAGCTCCCTAAGAACTCAACCACACTTGAATGAAGGCTAATGACAGCTAAAGATCACTTACCAAGCAGCCCCATGGAGCCAAAGAACTCATAGGGGAAAAACAAAACAACTCTAACCAAAAAAAAAAACAAAAAAAAAAACACAAAAAAAACCACCATCACCACCAACAAAAAACAGAACCAAATTAGCCACAGGAGGCTCTGAAAAACAGAGCCTTTTGTTCAGAGCCCAGAGATACAGAGTAGCCGTTGAACAGATATATATGAAAAAGAACCAGACACTGCTGTATAGGGCTAAGGCAAAACCCATTGCAGGCCAGGCCTAAAAGTCCAGGTGAAAATAATAACCATTCTCACAAAGCAACATGCACTCAGACTTAAATCTTGAGGCCCTAAAAGTGCAGGAAAAAAAAAAAAAAGAAGAAGAAATGTACTGTCCTTCCCTCTCCCCCTTAGGTTTTTCTTTTTTTTTTTTTAGAGAGATTTTCACTATGGGGTGCATGCGCTCACTTGAGAGACAGAGACAAAAAGCGAGAAATCACCCCCTGGGAGGATGGCAGCAATCCTTTCTACTCCATTCTCTTCTCTGGATCTAGGGCACGCACGCACACATGCCCAGCATGAGTTTTAAGCCGCCAGGTTCAGAACTTGAACCTCAGTCAGCTACATGGGAGTCCAGTGACGTAGCAATTATGCCATCTGCTGGTCCCCCCACCCCCGATATTTATAAAAGAATTCTCGGCAAGCCAAAGCTACAAGCATAAGATGGTTTGCCTCTGACCACTTCGAACCTAGAAGCAGAAAAGTTAGCACGCCTCTTTGTGTTACACACTTTAATCTCATATTTCATTTACCGATCACTTCAATCCTTCCAGGAGAGGATCATGTCATTTCAAAAACTAGAAAACTGATCCAGTAGGAACGGATGAAAAAGTTCTGGGTGGCGATAATCATCGCTAATGTGAATGTATCTATACCACTAATTGTGCACTTAAAAATGGTTAAAATGGTAAATCTTAAGTATTTTTACCAAAATTAAAAAAGAAAAAGAAAACAGACTTCAAGAAGCAAACAGTTTGTTCAAAGTCACAACAGTAATCTGAGTGTCGGAGCTAAGATTCTAGCCCGGATTTTTAGACCAAACCTGAGGCCAGGATTTCAAACCGTGGGAGGTCTGTGAGAAATGTGAGGAAGGCTGAGGGGGAAACAATGGAGTGGACCAAGCGGGAATGAGAAGTCTGGGCGTCTCCCTCCATGCCCGGTTTACACTACACACACTAGACTAGTGTAAGCAAATGGTTCAGGGATCAAAGCAGGTTTAGAGGTGGTAGGTAGCTCCTACCATCCATCTGTGGCCAGATGGCCCTGCTCATCCTGAGTCCTTCCCACCTTCCTGTCAGTGCCAGAGATCAAAACTCAACCTTCTCCAGCATTCTGCAACCTGCGAGATCAAAGGGGAACTTTTGTCTAAGTTATAAAAGAGAAACCAAGAGGCAACCTAGTGCTGCCTGTCTCCTCTGCACTTCCTGAGGGGATTACGGGCACTTCTTTAAAAGGACTCCTCAGAGAAACATATTTAAACAAGGCCTGGTGTTGGCACTGCTGCGGCAAGGATAGAGTGGCTCCCGAGGAGTATATGCCAGGTGGGGCCACCTGACAAAAGAGCCAGACAACACAAAAGCTTGTGACGATTGCAGGGAAATGATGCCCACGATCACGGAACTGAATCTGATTTTAGGCAGATGGTATTACACGCAAGGATTCTAAACCACAGACTTTTTAACTTGGAAGTTAGAAACCATCAAATCCAGACCTTAATTTTTTTTTTTCTTTTTTGGAGAGGTTTTCGCTATAGGGCGCGTACGCTCGCCAGACAGACAGAGAGAGACAGAGAGACAGAAAGTGAGAAATCACCCCCCAGGGGGGATGGTCACGCCGCAACCCTTCTCCTCCATTCTCCTCTCGGGATCTTGGGCATGCACGCACACGCGCCTGGCGTGAGTTTTAAGCCACCGGGTCCGGGACGCGAACCGCGGTCGACTACGTGGGAGTCCAGCGACATAGCCATTACGCCAACTGCTGGTTCCCCAGACCTTAATTTTGCATACACCATACGTGGAAAATAGACTGGCACAACCAAAGTAATTTGCCCAGCTGCGTGGTAAGCCGGTCGCAGTGCTGGGACGGCCCAGGTTAGGGACTCCTGCTCCAATGCTCCTTCCTCGATCAGTTGATGCCCACCCACACATGAGGTGCAGAGGAGACAGCCACTTCCCTCACGGGACTGGTGACAGAGTCCAGGCCTCCCACCTCCTGTTCCAGGACCTCCATCCGACTGCCCTAAGGTTAGCACCAGATTCCACCACTAAAAACAGTTCCTGTTCTGTTAGCACCGCCTCCCTCAGCTCAAAGAAACTCTGATATCCTTCAGTCCATCCCTCTGCTTCTGGACTGCTCCAAACCCAGGGAACCTCACGAATTTTTTTCATGACTAATTTTTAAAAATTAATTAATTTTTAATTTGACCAGAGAGGGAGAGAAAGGGAAGGGGTGGGGAGAGAGAGATAGAGGGAGAAAGGGAGTGAGAAAGCAAGCTGCCAGGTCCTAGACTTGAATGGCAGCCAGCCACATTGAAGTCCAGTGCCCTTAGCCACCATGCCACCTGCCAGCCCCTAATTTTTTTTTTTTTTTAGAGAGTTTTTTTGTTATAAGACATGTGTGCTCTCCAGAGAGACAGAAAGCGAGTAATCACCCCCTGGGGGAATGATCGCACCGCAACCCCTCCTCCTCCATTCTTTTCTCAGGATTTTGGGCGGCACTCTTACACACACACCTGGTGTGAGTTTTAAGCCGGACTGGAATGGCAGTTGACTACATGGGAGCCCAGTGATGTAACCATTACGCCATCTGCTGGTCGCCTTCACAACAGTTTGAACTGACCTAGAAATCCCACTTCTAGAAACACACACCCTTATAATCAACTGGACTAGGGAGAAATGTTCACATATTGAAATATTCGCTTTGTAAGCTAAATAATGTGATTGAATGTATAAAAGAAAATGAAATTTAAAAAAGAAATCAAAATGAAGGAAAAAAAATGGAAAACATATGTTCACCCAAAGACTTGTGCACAAATGTTCATCGCAACACTGTACGGAACAGTCAAAAAATCCGGAAACAATCCCAATATCCATCAGCTGATTAACTATATCCATACAAAGGACTATTTTTAGTGACAAAAAGGAAGAAAGTACGGATACACATTACAATATGGATGAACTTTGGGGAACATGTAAGTAAAAGAAGTCAGTCACAAACGACCACATATTGTGTAATTCCCTTTATATGAAATGTCCAGAATAAGCAAATCCGTAAGAGACAGAAAGAGAATTCGCGGTTCCCAGGGACTGGGGTTGGGGGGAAAGGGTGGTGAGTGACCATTAATGTTTCTTTTTGGAAAAATGTTCTTGAATTAGTGGTAATGATCGAACCTTGTAAATATACTAAAAACTATTGGACTGTACCTTTTATAAGAGTGAATTTTATGGCATGTAAGAATTATAGCCATTAAAAAGACTATAATAAAAATAAAAATAAAAACAGTGTGAGTGATAATATATGTCAGAGAAGTACCGAGTTTTATACTCCAAATGGAAGTTTCTATACTCCTGAGGTGTCTACTAATGTATTCAATGGACATTCCCAGGTTCTACCAAAATAATATTCTCCAGGGTGGTTTCCCATAGTATGGTATGAGCCTGCCTCTCAATTCAAACCCAGGTAGATCAACTCTGTTTCTGGTAACTTTCTAGAGTAGTCTAACTCCAGGGAAGGAAGATGACAGGAAAATCTAAGAAAACTTCAGTTTATACCAGCTGTCTTCTGGGGGGGGGGGGAGGGGAGTATTGCCCTGCAGGCTCAGGGAACACCCACTGTGCTAACACGGACCTGGGCGGTGGCAGCCTATACCTGGGGGAAGAGCTGTTCACCAAGGAAAGTGAGAAAAGGAAAAGCCTATAAATACCACTTGAAACTTGTACCTTAACTTTCAAAACAAAGAACAAACTAAAAACCCAGCCTGTTCCCACTGTCACTGAATCCACTAGCTCAGTTCCTCTCTGGTTGTAAGACTTGCCTCAGAAACCCAAACACCCCACAGCAGACCTACACACCTCCACAGCCAATGGTTGCATAAGGGCCCATCTGTACGAGGATGCCGGGACTGTTCTGACTTCCGTCCTAATAAACTGGTTGACACAGACCAAACTCAAATCTATCTGACTCCACTTTGCCTGTTAGACACAATGCCCCGTAATAAACTTGCTTCCATGCCTTTCCACTATTACAATGAACATGGAAGTTTCTCCTCTGCAACTCTTAAATTGGCCTCTGAGTCACTGTATACATCACACACTCAGTTTCCTGAAATCCGTTACTGTTTTCAACATGGAAGTGCAGTGCAACACTCACATGTGGCCCAACAAACACTAAACGGCTGTGCTTTCCACTGTGCTTCGAATAAAATCCAAATTCCTTTCCAAGGCCTCTCTGTGGGCTGAGAACAAGCTGGCTGCCCTGGAGGGAGTGTGAAAGGGAAACAACCTAATAGACACAAACTGTAAAGTACAATCCATCCCATTAGCCACATGCTTCTAGAAACACAGTTGTTCTTGCCCTTCTTCAATATCATCTTGTACAATTTCTCCTAACAGCCTCCCCTCTTTACCCCATCATGCTTCAGCTCCTCCAACTTCCTTTGTGTTCCTCCAACAGACCAAGAGCTCCCACTCTGGCCCTTTACATTTGCCATTTCTTTTGCCTGGAGTACTCTTTGTGTGGCTGGTTCTTTCTTGTCAATCAAGTGTCAGCTCATGCCACTTTCTCTTGGAAGATTCTGGCCACCCAAATCCAAAGCAGTTGTGTCATCCAGTCACCCTCAATCACCATCACTTTGCCTTGCTCTCGGCACAGCACTTACCACTGTCTGACATCATCTTGTTCATGTACTTTCTTGTCTGCTGCCTGTCTTCTCAGACTAGAAGCGCTCCACAAGGGTAAGGACCTTGATCCTCTAATTCCTAACTATTGATACATCCCCAGCCTCCTGGCATAGAGGAAGCACTCAAATATTTGTTGATTAAACAAGTGTGTCCAGAAATTTGTACTGCCAACTTACAACCTCTTAAAAACCTCTGAATCACATAGGAATTTCCTAGTGCAATGCTATAAATCCTTTATGCAACTTCTTCCCTATGGCAAGGCAGAGTAAGACTTCCAGTTAAGCCTTACACCATTCTTGTTCTGAATGTGGTACAGAAAAAAACAAATGAATTTCAACATACAACTTTCGGGATTTGACCCACTTGTGGTTCAGACTGAAGTGTGAGACCACAGAAACCAGTTAAGGCTGTGAAATCTTTTACCTGACTTCTGAGGTACTAAATAAGGAAACCCTCATTAAATAAAAAAGGTAAGGTGTCAGTTAATGAGGGAAATGTATTTTCAGTCAATAATTTACCACTGTGGAGAAATCCAACAGTGAAGAATTTAAGCAATAATTTTTCTTTGCTTAAGTTTAATGTCATCTTCTTTTCTCTGAGTCTTCCTTGTCATTTACTCCCAGGATCAAAGAAATACACAGGAAGACCCAGGAAATCACTCTGAATTAAGTCATTTATATTCTAGTTCTGGTCTCTTGGCAGGGGAATATTAGCTCAATTTGTTCAAGAAAGGCAAGTCTTTCAGAGCTTAACTTCCAGGGTTCTGACCCACCTTCAAGCACAGCTCTTTTGCCTTCACCCTCATCCACACACAAGCTTCATCCTGGAGATTCATCATAATGAGCTTTTATCCCTAAGGAACTCTGGCCCTACAGCTGCATGGGAAGGCCAGGCTGCCAAGTGGGGCTTGGGGCTAGAAGTGTTTTCAAAACGTAATTCACTGACCACCTCCGCATTATCACTGGAGTGCTTACTAAAGAAGTGCAGATTCTTGGGCACCGCTTAGTCTTACGGAATTAGAATCTTTGGAAGTGGGGTTCGGGAAAAGGGTAGCAATTCTCCGAGAAAAGACACAACGGGTAGGGAAGGGTCTTGGGGATGGACGATGGGGGTGAGGTAGGCAAGGGCAAGCTCTAGGGTAGCAGCAGTCAAGAGGGGTGCGATAGGGACAGCTGACGGTGGAGGAGAGGACAGGCTCCAAAAGATCTGAGAGGGCTTGAGCTGGAAGGCTGGTAGACGCGAGGTCACATCCGCGGACTGGTCGGGGTGGTGGGGAGAACAGTCTGGACGTGAAAGGAGGAGCGAGGATGAGAATGATGGGAGGGGATGTTCTTCGGAGGGGTAAGCGTTTGGAGCTGAAGACTGTAAAACTGGGTTTTCTCAGGGGGCGGAGACCGAAGTAGAAACGGGAACTGGTGGAGACTACAGCCGAGGTCTCCCTCGAAAACGGCACCTCTACCAAAACTCGGGGCCTTGACAAGCCTAAGTGCGGAACCAAAAACTAGGGAAGGGGGTTTTGGGAATGCGAGCCCAGTCAGGGGTGGCCCTCATGCCTGAGTCAGGGATCTTAGAGGTGGCTCGGGGCCAGGCATGGGGCGCCGGAAGGTCCTGGGATACCCAAGAGGGCCCGCTCCAGCTCCAGCTCCCGGACTCTCCTTCACTCACCATCGCCGCCGCCATCTTGGATCCACGTGTCGGCGTGATGACGTCAGCGGAAGTGGTGCTTCCCTGGTTACGGAATTTAACTCCACGAGGTGGTTGCCTGGCTTCGATCGCTCTTGTAGGCGCAGTGAACGGAGAGGCGAAGGAAACTGAGCTCCTGCTTGATAGCCTAGTCTGGACAGTCAGGTTCGCCTACTAAGTAAAACTAGAGGGCGGTGTAACTATGGGAGCCATGTCAGTTACTGGCAGAGACTGCGCCTCCTCTACTCCCGCTGCATTGTGGGTAATGGTGTATCTGGAAATGCACTCGCTCTCTGGGCGCCATCTTTGCTATTGGCAGGAAAACCCGTTGCCAAGGTTACCTGAGACCTCGATTTACGCGAGAGGAGTTGGCATCTGAGCTCCAATAAGAGCCCGACTCCGAGAACAATTTGTAATTATATATTTAATTGCTTACTTGACTATCCCATATCCTCTCTAACAGACTTTAATCCCTATGAAGGTAAGATCGTTATTACTTTGGTCTGTCACATTCTCATCTGTAAAATGGGAATGGCCTTATTATAATACCGTCTTCGTTATAGGCTTTTGATGAGGATTCAATTACATAATATCCATAGGATAAATTCAATAAATAATTGTCATTATATGCTTATGTATACTCCTTTGGGTATGTGGTGGTGTTGCCCAGCATAATATACTATTTATTAAATAAATGGATGAAAAGCAGCGTTTTTTTGTTTGTTCATTTTGTTTTGTTTTATTGCCAGGGTGTGCATGTGCTGGTCAGAAAGAAACAATCTCCCAATGGGGCGTGCTCAGGTCACAATCCTTTTTTTCCATCTGTCTCTCCATCCTGTCAGGATTTTGAGTGTGCACACACATTAGGTGTGTTTTTCAAGCTGCTGGGACTGGTACCCCAACTGTGGTCAGTCACAAGGGATCAGGCTCCCGGAGCCAGCCCTGGAAAGAAGCATATTTACTGAAGGGAGACATCTTTGAATGTGAGCTGCACCTTGCACTAGCTAACTAAGCATGTAACTCAAGGCGAGTCGTTCAGCCTTCCCAAGCCTTAGTATTAAAAATGGTATCTGCAAAAAGGGATTAAAAGAACCGTGATATTACACAATAAAATATTATGCAGCTTTAAAAAAGAATCCTGCCTACTGTCCCCATAGCACATAGCACACAGTGAACCTTTGTGTGTAGAAAGTCTGATCCCACATAGCCAACAGCGGTTTGAGTCCTGGCTCTGGCAGGACTTGAAAAACTCACCGGGTGTGTATGTACATGCCCAAAATCCTGATCAGTAACTGATCTCCCTTTCTTCCTGGATGAGTGAGCAGATGATTTGATAGTGATGTCAGCATCCTTGAACATATCCAAGTGAGCAGTGTTCGACTCCTGCTTTGATTTGAAACAATTCTGCTTTGTTGTTGTCCAAAGCTTCAAGCACTATTTGGCATCTCCTTTGTTCCATGGAGCACTCACCATTCAAACATGACAGATTTGGTAAAATACTATTAGATTGAGTCTTGCTAGTCTCTGCTTGGTCATCTTTGTACGAATCCAATGATTTGTTGGTGGGCTTTTTCGGTTGAATATATTTTGTTTCCTCCCTCCCTCCTTCCCTCCCTCCCTCCCCTCCCTCCCTCCCTCCTTTCTCCTTTCTCTATCTCTCTCTTTCTCTCTCTCTCTCTCTCTCTCTCTCTCTCTTCTCTTCTTTCCTTCCTTCCCTTCCTTCCTTCCTTTCTTTTTTTGTTTTTAATGGTTTTTAGCTGATATTCATGAAGAGCAGTGAGTACCTAGAACTGTGCCACTAATGGAAGGAATCCAATCTAAAAGAGTACATTTCTTGGGACCAGCAGTTAGCGTAATGGCTATGTCGCTGGACTCCCACGTAGTCGACCGCGGTTTGCGTCCCGGACCCGGTGGCTTAAACTCACGCCGGGCGCATGTGCGTGCGTGCCCAAGATCCCTAGAGGAGAATGGAGGAGAAGGGATTGCAGCGTGGCCATCCCCCCTGGGGGGGTGATTTCTCGCTTTCTATCTCTCTGTCTCTGTCTGTCTGTCTGGCGAACGCACGCACCCTATAGCAAAAACTACATTTCTTTCCAGAGCTGTGTCATACCATGCTTGGGCCCTCTGCTGGAAAAGTAGAATCAAGCCTCAAATAATGCCTTTTTAATTGTATACTCTAGTATTATAGATGTAGGACAGTACTGTATCATGCCTCTGTGAATGCAAAATACCTTGTACCTGCTTTATGATATATAATAGTGACCATGCTTTACCAGAGCTGTTTTTAATGATGTTCTAGAATGTTTTCTTTCCAGATGATGATTCAGAACTAATTTTTTTTTAAAATGGTGTCACGTACCACAACTGTAACAGAACTTTTCTGTTTTCTAGGGTTTTGTTTTGTTTTTTTTTAATCTTTTTATCTTTTTTTTTTTTTTTTTAATAGAGTGTGCTGGATGTCTCCATAATTTTGTTCGGATGACTGCAGGACCTGGAAAAGCTGTTGCTGCTATTGATGCATAGCATACTGCTTTTATTGGTCTTTTAATATATAATTTGAATTTTTGGAAACTTTAGCTGTGCTGTCAACTTTGGAAAAAGTATCCCAGTTTACTGTGTTGAGTTGGCATTGTACAGAAATTAACAACCATATTGGTCTACAAACATTACACTTATTTTTTTCCAATTAGTTCAGGGGTAATGCACTATATTAAATATGGAAGGTCTTACCTACATAGGTTTGATTACAGACACTAATAAAGTATTCTCTAAATAATGAAAAAGAAAATTATGCAGTCAGCCATGTGGGATCCAGCTGCCTTAACCTCTATGCCACCTACTGGTCCTCCACTGGGGTCTTTGATAACCATCCACTCTGACAGTCTTGCCTGGGCCACCCTCTTTTTAATCACCTAGCCCTCAGTGGAAGCCTCTACCTGGTTTTTCAATTTCCACTTTTGTCACTTTCTTATATTTTTATTGAATTATTTTATTTAACTTATTATTTATTTATTTTAATTCAACCAGAGAGGGGAGGGAGAGAGAGAGAGAGAGAGAAAGTGAGAAAGTGAGAAAGTAAGTCAGTAAGTCACCAGGTTCGGGACTTGAACCACAGCCAGCCATGTGGGAGTCCAGCACCCTTAACCACCACACCACTTGCCAGCCCTATCACTTTAAATTTCTATTCTCCATGTAGCATCGAAAGGAGTCTTTTTTTTTTTTAAGAGAGATTTTTGCTATAGGGTGTGTGCGCTTGTTGGAGAGACAAGAGAGAGACAGAAAGCGAGAAATCACCTCCTAAGGATGTGACCACACTGCAATCCCTTCTCCTCCAGTCTCCTCTCAGGATCTCGGGCATGCATGCACATGCACACGGTGTGAGTTTGAAGCCACTGGTTCTGGGACTTGAACCACGGTTGACTACATGGAAGTCCAGCATAACCATTATGCCATCTGCTGGTCCCATAAATCAGTCTTTTAGAGACAAGAATTGGACCGTGTTTCTTTCCTGTTTAAAACACTTGAGTACTTCCCATTGGGACTAGCATAAAATCTCAGATTCTCACCAGAAAATTGGAGACCATGCACGATCCTGCATGATCTGAACCTGTCTCCTCCTGCTGGTTGTCCCTCACTCAGCACACTCCAACCACAGAGAACTCCCCCCTCCCCCCCCCCGAATATGTCAAAGTTCATTTCCACCTCAGAGTCTTTGTATCTGCAATTCCTTCTGTCTGGACTACTCTACTTTTTTTTTTTTTTTCTCACCTAGAGGGTGCATGTGCTTTGCCCAAAAAGACAGACAGTGAGAGAGGGAGAGGAGAAAGCACCCTCCCCCCATGGGAGATCGTCACACCACAGTCCCTTCTCCTCCATTTCTTCCTGTTTTGAGAAATTGGCCATGCATGCACATGCACCTGGCATGTTCCTCAGGGTACCAGATCTGGGACTTGCACTGCATGGTTGGCCTTGTGGGATCTGGCTGCCTTCACCAGGCCATGGAGCCAGCCTGTCTCAGCATTTTGTGTTGCTGGCTCCATGTCGTGTTTAGGTTTCAGCTCAACTTTCACCTCCTCACAGAGGAGGTGACAATTCTAATGCATATATTTGGTTATTTGTTGTTGTCCCTCTCCCATGAAGGCCTGCACTAGGTCTGTCTTGTTTTCAGCTGTGTCCCTATTAAACATGTACTCAAAAAATATCTGTTGGAAAAAAATACTTCTTGAATGCTTGCATTATGAATTAATCTCAAGCCTCACTCTCTCCATTGGAAACAGAGCCATCTGTGGAGAAGATCTTCCAAAGTAACAGCAGCTTACACCAAAGCGAACGCTTACTTTCCCCTGAGTTTGAGATTCCCCCAGAAACAGACTCTGAGGTACTAACTCAAGGGATGGTTTATTTGGGAAATAAAAGGATACCCAAAGGCAGTGAGGTGCAGGAGTTAGCTTATACTGCTTGCAAGAGCTGATACATATTCAGGAATCCTATGAGCTGATTGTTGAACACTGGCATTGCTGAAAATTAAATTATTGTTGATCAAGGGGGAAAAAAAACACAACTGAGGCAAAGTATATAAAGCAAAAGCCGTTTATCTGGGCCAGATTGAGAATGATCCCTGGGTACCACAATACACTCTGGATATGTGTCTTGAGGTCTTAGAGATTTCAGAATGATTTTAAAGGTCAAAAGCACAAGGGAGAGGAGAGTGTTCTGGGATTAGTAACAAGGGGCAATTGACTTCGTCCTCTGTTGGCATCGTGTTATCAGATGGACAAGCAGTTTCTGGGCAAATGTCTTCCCAGAAACAGTCATTGTGACTGTTCTTGTTATCAGGCATATTTGCACAAGAAGTAGCCCCTCCAGGGCCTTCCCCAGTTCATCTGAGTCAGAGTTCAATACAAGTTGGCACAAATGACTTCATTTTGATTCCTTCACCTTCGATCAGTGTAAAACTAGGGGCAGCAGGTGGCGTAGTGGTGAAGGTGCTGGACCCTCACGTGGTTCAAGTTCTAGATCCGGTGGCTTGAAATTCATGCCAGATGTGTGTGTGTGTGTGTGTGTGTGTGTGTGTGTGCATACCAAGAATCCCAGGAGGAGAATGGAGGAGAAGGGATTGCGGCTTAGCCAACCTCTCTGGGGGGTAATTTCTCACTCTTGCTGTCTCTGTCTCTCTGGTGAATCCATGTGCCCTATGGCAAAAGCCTGAAAAAAAAAAAGTAAAGCTAAACAATTTATATTAAGAGCAAAGGTAATCAGTACTCAAATCTCATCACTTCCTAATTATTTTACTATTTATCTGATTTTGAGGTTTTATATATATAATATCTATTTTACCTATATTATAAAAACACTGTTAAGTGGTAAGCTACGTCACATCTTCTCCTAACTCTGTTCAGGGCCAACCTATCCTTTAACACAGGCCTGTCCTGTCTGAAGCTGTTACATTGCAACTAGCACAAAAATGTGACTTGATTTGAAACTCTTACTCTATCCAGCAAAGCACTTGCTTTATTGACTATGGAGTCAGTTCTGATATGTATCTTCATTATTTCACTTTCGTCTTATTCATGAATATTAACAAAAGTATAAACACACATTCATGTTGAAACTGTACTTGGAAAGGGTATGTTGTCAAGCAAGTTACCACTGTGGGTATCCGATGCTTAAACTCCAGGAAAAAATGCGAATACACCGCTTAGTGTTATCCCATCCAAGCAGCAAGAGAGCTGGGATATTTATACACCGGCTCCCAAGAGTCATTAGTGGGACCGCTCCCAGAGATTGTTAATTCCTTGGCCCTTTCTCTCTCTTTTTTTAAAAAGAATTATTTTACTTTATTTATTTATATTTTTAAAATTTTACCAGAGAGAGAGAGAGAGCTGCCAGGACTGGGACTCGAACTGCAGTTGGCTATTTGGGAGTCCCATACCCCAACCACCATGCCACCTACTGGCCCCTTCCTTGGCACTTTCAATCTTCTGGGAACACTGGCAGCTGAGACTTTGTGGTACTGTAATATAATGATTGATACATATTATGTATCTGTTAAGACACATAGAATAAACAACACGAAGAGGGAGCCTAACATAAAGAATGGATTTCAGTTAATAATGCATCAATTTTGCCTCATTGATTATTTTATTTTTTATTTTCTTAACTTTTTAATTTAACTTTATTTATTTATCTTGATTTGACCAGAGAGGGACAGAGAGAAAAAAGTGAGAAAGCAAGCCACCAGGCCTGGAACCTGAACCACGGTCCACCACGTGGGAGTCCAGCACCCTTAACTACCACACCACCTGCCCACCCTGCCTAATCAATTATATAATAGCCACCATGCTCGTATCATTCAGAGAGTTTTACTGCCTTAGAAATCCCCTGTTCCACCTACTCATTCCTCCCTCCCTCCTCCTGAACCCTAGGCAGCTAATGGTCTTGTTACTATCTTCACAGTTGCACTTTTCCAAAATGTCATACAGTAGCAATCATACAATATGTAGCCTTTCAGATTGTCTTCGTTTACTTAGTAATATGTATTTAAGGTTCCTCTGTATCTTTTCATGGTTTAGTAGCTCCTTTCTTTCCTTTTCCTTTTCTTTCCTTCCTTCCTTCCTTCCCTCTCTTCTCTGACTTTTTTCTTTCTTTCTTTTAAAAAAATTTGCAAGAGGGCATGTACCAGAGAGAGGGCCAGAGAAAGAGCCAGAGAGAGTCAAAGGGAGAGGGAAAGAGAGAAAGCCTCCCCCAATGGGGCGTGGTCACACTGCAGTCTTCTTTTTCATGCCTCTATCCTGTTGGGATTTGGGGGCATGCACACACATATGCCTGGTGTGTTTTTCAAGCCTCCAAGTCTGGGACTGGAGCCACTTGGTGGACCATGTGGGATCTAGTTCCCTTAACCGCCAAGCTCAGGGATCAGCTCGCTCATTTCTTTTTAGAGCTGAATAATATACCGTTATACAGATAAACTACAGTTTATTCATTCACTTGTTGAAGGGCATCTTGATTGCTTCCAAGTTATGGCAGTTATGAATAAAGCTGCTCTAAATATCTGATAGGTTTTTGTGTAGACAAAAGCTTATAGGGGAGGAGCACAACTCCTGAATCATAGGGTAAAAGTTATGCTTACTGGGCCCGCTGGTGGCATGATGGTTAAGGGTGCAGGATGTCACATGGCTGACTTCACAGCCCAAGTCCTGGACCTGGAGGCTTGAAAAACACAACTGATGCATGTGTGTGCCTGCCCAAAATGGCAAAATAAGAGAGATGTGGAGGAGAAGGAATTGTGGCATGACCATAACCCATGATGGGTGCTTTCTCTGTCTGTCTGTCTTTCTGGTGGGTGCACATGCACTACGGCAGAGTATAATAATAATAATAATAATGTGTTTACTTTTGTAAAAAACTGCCAAATATCTTCCAAAGTGACTTGTAATTTTACATTCCCACCGGCAATGAATGAGAGAATTCCTGTTGCTCCATATCTTCATCAACATTTGATATCATCAATATTTTGATCCACACCCTTCTAATAAGTATCTAGTGGTAGTTCATCATTGATTTAATTTGCATTTCCCTGGGAAAAAACCTGCCAGGTCTGACAACCCATCTCAGACTTCTGATCTCTGGAACTGTGCAATTATAAATTTGTGTGTGCATGTGTGTGTGTGTGTGTGTTAAGGTTCTGTGGAGTGTGTGTGTTCATTGGAGAGACAGAGAGGGAAAATGAGAAATACCCATTCCCCATCCCCCAGGGAAGATGGCCACACTACAATCCCTTCTCTCTTCTCCTCTTGGGATTTTGGGCATGCATGTACACACACCTGGTAAGTTTTGCAAGCCACTGGGTCCGGGACTCATACTACACATGTGGGATCTGGCTGCCTCAACCACTACACCACATAACTGGCCCATAATTTGCGCTGTTTTAATAGAACTAACAACTATTTCAAGGTGATTAGAAAACTGAGCATTGAACCCCACTTTTATTTACATTTCTAGTCTTTGTGAGAGCCCTTTCCCTTTTCTTTCTCTTAATTTTTTTTTTTTTTTGAGAGGTTTTCGCTATAGGGCACGTGTGCTCGCCAGACAGACAGAGAGAGACATAGAGACAGAAAGCGAGAAATCACCCACCAGGGGGGATGGTCACGCCGCAATCCCTTCTCTTCCATTCTCCTCTTGGGATCTTGGGCATGCACGCACACGCTCCCGGCGTGAGTTCTAAGCCACCGGGTCTGCGACGGGAACCGCGGTCGACTACGTGGGAGTCCAGCGACATAGCCATTATGCTAACTGCTGGTTCCCTCTTTCTCTTAATTTTTGTTGTCGTTGTTTATTCATGACCGAGCATATGCATGTATGTGAGAGAGAAAAAGAGAGACGGGCACCCTCCACAGGGTCCGGTCACACCATGACCCCCTTCCTCCAGCCCTCCAGCCTACAGGATCTCGGGCACTCATGGGCAGGCCTGGTGTGTTGGAGGCTGACTGGGTGGGCTACCATGTGGGATCCAGCTTCTCCTGAGCACTGTGTTATTGCTGTGCCACAGAACCAGTCCACGTCCCACAGCATGAAGGCAAATAGATATTTGAGGATTAGAAGACAGAAAAGCCAAACTTTAGGTAAAACCTTTGGTATTTATCTTTTATTTAAATATTTGTTTCATTATTTTTAAAATTTCCCACCCAAACCACAGCTGTTACTGGCACTCAACCATCCCAGACAAGAGAAGTACCAACTAGGGGGTTTCCTGAGAACGGCAGGCTGTGGGTTGCTAGAGTCAAAAAGAGACTGTCCAGTCCAACCCACCCATTTGACAGAGACACAAGTGTGGCTGGAGCGAGGGTGATGTCAGGGAGTACAAAGGGTGATTGGGCCCTGGCCCGTGATGCTGGAGACACCTCGCAGGCCGCGCCTGGATCCTGGCCCGCCTGTCATGGCTGCTGCTGGTACTGGCTCTCGGTGGCCGTGTAGAAGTCGTCCAGCACGCTCTGGATGTACTCGAAGGTGGGCCGCTCCTCGGGGCGGTTCTTCCAGCAGCGCGTCATGATGTTGTAGAGCTCCTCGGGGCAGTGCTCAGGTCGGGGCATCCTGTATCCACGCTCCAGGGCCCGGATCACCTCGGGGTTTGACATCCCTGAAAAGGAGCGATGGGTTTAAAAAGGGAGGGATGGGGAAACAGGAGCCTGTAGGAGCTGGGGAGCCGAGCCCTGCCCACTGTGAAAGGCAGCTACTCCCTCTCCCAGTCTTCGTGCAGCTGCTATGTGGGCCTGGGACCTGGTTCCGACCAATAGGAGCTGAGGGAGAAGTCTGCTGGGAGATTTCCAGGGAAAGTTTTCTCCCTGATTAAGAGAGGCTCTGGGGGACACACCCATCCTTCCTGTGGCCACTGAGACCATGAAGCAATCCTTGGAGCTATCCCAACCGTCTTACCACGTGCGGAAGATAATCACAGAGAAACTAACCCAGAGTCCCAGCAGCTATTAAACCACTGTGCTGGGGGACCAGCAGCTGGCGTCATGGCTATGTCGCTGCTCTCCCATGTAGCTTCCTTACCGGGGTAAGGGATACGGCCGTAGGTGACAATCTCCATCAACAGGATACCGAAGGACCAGACATCTGACTTAATGGTGAAAGAGCCAAAGTTGATGGCTTCAGGAGCCGTCCACTTGATGGGGAACTTGGCCCCTGTGTGATTGGACAGAGCAAGAGTCAGGGAGCAGTCAGGGCTCTGCTTGGGTGTGGGACGGCACAGGGGCGACAGCTGCCAACATCTGCAATTTCCCCACAGTGTGGCTGCCCTGTGGAAGCAAGGGATATCCTGGGAACCAACCGCCCTACTATTTCCATTTTAGGGCCAAGTAATATTCCATCGTGTGAATGTATCACATCATTTTGTTTCTCCATTCATCAGCTGATGGATATTAACTTACATGATTTCCACTTTTTTGACTATTACAAATAATGCTGCTATGAACACTTGCATGTGAGATTTGTCTATTTTTCATTTCATAAACATGGAACCATCTAGAGTTGATTCTTTTTGTCTGAGTTATTTCATTTCGATACTAGGTTGATGAGAGTCATCCACTTTGTGGCCTGTAGCATTAGTTTGTGCCTTCACACTGCGTGGTCTTGCCTTGTGTGACTACACCACAATTGACAGATCCATCCTACTGTTTCCAGACATTTGGATGCTTCCCAGGTTTTGTCTGTTATGCATAAAGTTGCTCTTACCCCTAATTTCAACAAGTATTTGCCTAATTATGTCTACGATCAATCAGTCTGGTCTGAAATATCCCTCTCAAAGTCACTACATCAGGACACTGTCCAGAAGGACCCATTGGGCTTACTAGTACACAGCTAGTACTGGGCTAGACCTTAGCATGTTACCAACCGCCCTCATGGGTACCAACTCTCAACACTCACAACCCATCCGGGGGCACCACGAGCCTGCTGGCAGTGTTCCCTACCTTCCCGAGCTGTGTACTCATTGTCCTCGATGACTCGTGCCAGGCCGAAGTCGGCGATCTTACACACCAGGGATGCAGAGACCAAGATGTTGGCAGCTCGGAGGTCTCGGTGAATGTAATTCCTCTGCTCGATGAAGGCCATGCCTTCTGCAATCTACACCCCAAACAGAGACACCCCCCCCTTATCCTCAGGCCTGCCCCAGTCCAGAGTGGTCCCCCCCGAGAACAGGAGTGCCCAGGTGGGAGAAAATGGGAAAACATCTACCCCTGCTCTCCTCTTTTGTCAGAAGGATGCTGAGTTCAAGCTCATAGGATGGTATTTCCGTCTGCCCATCCAGCTTGGGGGGATCCTCGAGGCCTGAGTCACTTTGGAGGCTTCTCTAGAGACTTAAGCTTTCCAGAGAGCACCTTGAAATGTTCTCAAAGAGAAAACAATGGATTCTTTCTCCAGAATCTATGCGTGTCACGTGTGCATGCACGTGTGCACATAAACACACAGCACGGTACTTGAAGGGCTTTTCATCTCCAGATCCTTTCCGGAGACAGCCTAGATTCATGTCATATTCTGCCACATCTCTTCTACCTTCTTCATTCCCAAGCCTGGGTAGGGGAAATTCATTTATTCTTTTATTCATTTATTTAAGAACTCTACTGAGTGCCTTGTGGGTACCAGACACATTAGTTGAACAGATGGTGAGCCCGGCAGAGCCCCTGCAGGTGGTGATAAGGACCACGAGGAAAGGATCAAGCGGATAACAGGACACGGAACATAGAGGGTGTTGGATTGGGTCATCAGGGAAACCTGCTCTCAGGAAGTGACACTTCAGAAAAAAGTCTGCATGATGGTAGTAATAAGTGTGCCAGATAAGTATGTTCCAGGCATAAAATATCAGGAAAAAGGCCTGGAGATGGGAATGAACTGGAGTGTTCTTGGAACAACTCAGAGGCCAGCAGTGGAGCAGAAGATGCCAAGCGGGAAGGGGTTGAAGTTGAGAGGGAGGCCACCAACCATGAATGACCTGTAGCCAGGAAAGGAGACTGGATTGTATTCTGAGTGTGGCGAGAAGATTTGAGACGACTTGAGCAGGAGTGTAACATGACCTGATGGGCATGTTAAGACCATGATGGCTGCCAGGAGGAGAAGAGTCTGTGTGGTAGATGTCTACTGCAATGGAGGCCCTGGAAGCCTTTCATAGGAATACATGGGATTATGCTTTAGAAACATTTAAAAAGTTTGGCCCAACAGTTGGCCTAATGGCTATGTCTCTGGATTCCTATGTAGTTGACTATGGTTCGAGTCCTGGACCCGGTGGCTTAAACTCACGCCGGGTGTGTGTGTGTGCGTGCCCAAGATCCCAAGAGGAGAATAGAGGAGAAGGGATTGTGGTGTGGCCATCCCCCCGGGGGTGATTTCTCACTTTCTGTCTCTCTCTGTCTTTCTGGCGAGTGCATGCGCCCTAAAGCAAAAAAATACTCTCAAAAAAAAATTTTTTTAAAGTTTATTCATGGTGCCAGCAGGTGGTCCAGTGGTTAAGGTGCTGGACTCCCACACGGTTCAAGTCCTGGACCTGGTGTCTTAAAACTCATGCCAGGTATGTGTGTGTGTGTGTGTGTGTGTGTGTGTGTTTGTGTGTGCCCAAACTCCCGAGAAGAGAATGGAGGGGAAGGGATTGCACTGTGGCCCTCTCCCCTGGGGAATAATTTCTCACTTTCTGTTTCTCTCTCTGTGTCTCTCTGGCAAGTACATGTGCCCTATAACAAAAATCCCTTTTAAAATGTGTATTTATTTATTTCTTCCATGAGAGAGAGAGACAGGCACCCTCAACTTTCATAGCACGATCCAACCTGTCTCAGCCAACCTGGACCATGGGCGTGGACACACATGCCCCAGACTGTTTGGGGTGGGGTGGGGGGTCCCAGGTTGTGGACCCTGGGCTTCTCCTGTGTTAGTCTAGTTGCATGACTACCACCTGAGACATTTTTATTTATAAAGAGTTGGGCAAAGGAGGTTTAAGATTAACTCTCAGATACCTAGAAACCAGCATATAGCAGTTTACAAACTGGCCTTTGAGCCCTTTGAGGCAGGAATGATTCAGAGGAGGAGACAAGACTTCCAGATCACAAGGCTAGGAATATTCTGAAAATCAGTCTCAGATAAGTCTGCAGATCCCTGAAATTCTGCCCCAAGCTGCTGCAGTGCTCTGCAGTGGGATACTATTTTCTGAGATTATTTGGGAGATTGTGTGTGTGTGAGTGCACGTGCGTGTGTGTGCAGAGGGGCAGGGATTGACTAGACAAACCAAACCAAGGTGCCACCAGAAGGCTGCCGGTATGAGGCAAGTGGATGGCACGCTTACCGGGAGTGGACAGTAGGGGGCACCCAAGGCAGTGGGAACTGAGATACAGACTTTAAAACAAAAACAAAAACAAAAACAGAGTCTTTCTGATTTAGTTTGGATTAGGGGAATAAAGACATAGGTAGGGGGACCAGCAGTTAGCGTAATGGCTAGGTTGCTGGACTCCCATGTGGTCGACCACGGTTCGAGTCCTAGACGCGGTGGCTTAAAACTCACGCCGGGCACGTGTGGGTGCGTGCCCAAGATCTGAGAGGAGAATGGAGGAGAAGGGATTGCAGCATGGCCATCCGCCCTAGGGGATGATTTCTCGCTTTCTGTCCCTCTGTCTCTCTCTGTCTGGTGAGCGCATGCGCCCTATAGCAAAAACCTCTCCAAAAAAAAAAAAAAAAAAGAAAAGACATAGGTAGGAACGTGTGCCAAGATCCAGGTCATGGTAGATCTTGTGGCTTATATATTATAAGATGAAACTTAAACACTTAGACAGCATTTACTGTATGCTTTAGAGTAGGCACTCCACTATCAGCCCTGTTTCCACCAATGAGAACACGAAGGCCCGAAGTGTGAAGCGACTGACCCAGGGTCACTTGCTTGCAAGTTGCAAAGCCATGGCTGGAACTTTGAATGCCTCTATTACTCTACCCAGTCCTTTTGCCTTCCATTTCTTAGGGGACAAGACCCTTAATGCTGGTAATTGCCTTATTTATTTATTTTTTTAAAATAATTTCCCAGAGGGTTTGTGCACTTTCAGGGAGGAGAGGGAGAAAGTGAGAGAGCCCCGCTCATGGAGGACGGTCATGTCGTAATCTCTTCTCCGTTTCTCCCTCCTTTCGAGACTTTGGGTGTGCACATATGTCCAGCATATTTCTCGTGCTGCTGGATCCAGTACGCGAATTGCATAGTCAGTCATGTGGGGTCCAGCCTCCTTGACCACTACGTCACAGGCTGGCCCATGGCTTCTTCCTTTTAAAGAAGTGTTTCTTTTCTTTATTATTATTGTTTTAAAATTTGCATTAGGGCATATGCACTCACCAGAGAAAGACAGAGAGAGAGAAAGTGAGAAAGCAAGCCACCAGGTCTGGAACTTGAACTGCAGCCAGCCACGTGGGAGTCCAGCACCTTAACTACCATGCCACCTGCTGGCCCCTGGTTTCCATTTCTTAATACTCATTGGGGCATTAAAGTCCAGTGGGGCAGGGACAGCTAATTCAAGAGATGACAGAGGATAATGGCTCCAGAGTAAGGCCAGCTCGGCTTGAGCCCCATAGCTCTGTGATCTCAAGCAAGTTTCCCTTGTCCTCTGTGCCTCACTTTTCTTCTCTGTAAAGTGGAAACTACAAAAATAGCCGCCTCCCGAAGGCCATGTGAAGATTAATCCTCTAAGCTTAGAACAGTGTTTTGCGCACAATAGATATTTACTTCAGTGGTGGCTAGCAAGGTTCTGGCTGGGAAAAGTGGGCTCAGAAAGGTTCGGCAACATGCACAAAGCTACACAGGCAGAGCTGGGACAAAAAGCAAAACTCTGGGGCTGGCCCTATAGCACAGTGGCTAAGGGCTGTACATGGAAAGCCAAATTGCAACCTGGCTCACCAGTTTAAGTTTCACTCCCAGCAGCTTTAAGACCATGCTGGGGTGGGGACCAGCAGATGGTGTAATGGTTACATTGCTGGACTCCCACAAGGGCATCTGCAGTTCAAGTCCCAGACCCAGTGACTTGAAATTCATGCTGGGCGTGTATGTGTGTGTGTGTGTGTATGTATGTGAGTGTGTGCCCCAAATCCCAAGAGGAGAATGGAGGAAAAGGGATTGCAGCATGGTCATCCCCCCTGGGGGATGATTGTTCACTTTCTGTCTCTCTATTGAGCTCACATACATGCCCTATAACAACACAAACAAACAAATAAAAACATGCTGGGCAAATGTGTTCAAAATCCTGATGAGCTGGAGGAATGCAGGAAAAAGGATTGTAGCGTGATCGCACCCCATTGGTGGGTGCTTTCTCTCTCTCTCACAAGCACATGCGCCAGGCTGTCTGGCAATAAGGAAGCCAAAACGACAATAACAAAAATCTCTACGTGACTCCTAAGCTCTAATGTGTTCTTACAGTGTTGCTTCTCAAAGGCTTGTCTACTGAATGACTAATAGGTAGGCTTACTAGACCCAAGTATAAGAACTGGGGGTTAATGAGGTAATGTGATTTCATGACCACTTAATAGGGTACCATGAGGCTGGGCATTAGAACCTGGGTTTGCTCCCAAGAGTATCAGAGAATCCCAGAACCAGAGCTGGAAGAACTTGTAGGGATATCTGAGCTTAAGGCTCTTCAAATGGAATCCTACCAATGTCTCAAAGTTTTCTGGGGTGGGAGGAGACCAAAGAACGGCCAGATATTAGGCTCCCAATGCTTCAACCAGAGCAACTTTGTTTTGACCTATTTTATATTTTCAGCTACTATATAAAATTTCATTTGACCAATGGAATTTTGGATAAAATATTTTCCAAACTTGAAAACCACACAGGCCAGAAGGTGGTGCAGTGGTAAACGTGGTGTTCTATGCAGCAGACTCACATGAAAAAGTTCTTGGTTCTTGTCCAGAAACCTCCCTAAGTATGCTGGGCATGCATGCTCATGATGCAGGGCTGGCTGGGGTGGGTTCCAAAACTCTGGGGCTGGCCCTATAGCACAGTGGCTGTTGGGGATGCTGTCTCTGTTTCTCTCTCTCTCTCTCTCTCTCTCTCTCTCTCTCTCTCTCTCTCTCGCTCATGGAATAAATAAACTTTAAGAAGACCAAAAACTTGGAAAGCATAGATGTGGTCCACTTTTCTCTGACAAATAGGGAGACTAAGACCCCAAATGGATCAAAGCAGTTGGAAACAAGGCTGGGACAGCCTCACACTCACAAACTGCTTCTCCAGGACTGGAGGCAAAGACCGGTTCCCAGGTGGGCTCCTTCCTGTCCTCTGTTTCTGTGGGTGCAAAAGCCCAGAACCTCCTTCCCTCCCTTGGTTTGTTTTCCCATCTGTGAAATGGGGAGAGTGGCTCTTGCCCCAGTCTGTGACCCCTGCCCAGCAAGGCTTCTGTCGGAAGGCACCTGTGCCTTCGGAGAGAGAGAGAGAGAGAGAGAAAGAGAGAGAGAGAGAGAGAGAATGAAAAGTGCCTTCGTGGGGCAAGATCACATGCAACACATTTTCCTTCCTCTCTCCCTCTTGTCGAGATTTTGGGCATGCATGCACATGTGTCCTGCGTGTTTCTCAAGCTGCCAGGCACATGGCACACTCAAACTGCACTGTTGGCCCTTGTGGGATTCAGCTGCCCTAACCACCATGCCACTGGCTGGCCCTCTGCCAGTTTGATGGTTTTAAGTTAGCAACAGGCCAGACTATTGTGTCACAGAGGACAGGGCCTTGATTTCCATATGCTTCTGGGATTCCAGGCTCTGAAAATAAAGCCTTTTGTTCTATCTTGTGGTAGCCACTGGGCCCCTGGAATTTGCATACGCAAATGAGCTCTACCCTTGGCATCTCCAAAAGGCCCAGCTGTAGGCCCTCAACTTCCACCAGGCTGCAAACCACACCCCCAACAAGTCATCCTCTAGGCTCTGGCAGACCAGGCCCAGCTCCCTTGTTTTCCCTTTGGGCTTTTCACAGGCTGTTTCTTCTGTTTGCATACCCTTCCCTTTCTTCATCTGCTGAACTTCTCCTCCTTCAGGCTCAGCCTAGATGCCACTTCCTCTGGAAAGCCTTCTCTGATTGTTCCTGGACCAGCTATATGTTCCGGCTGTACACTCCCATAGCACACAAAGGCAAGAGAGAGCGGAAGAGAGGACAGAAGAAAAACACACTTGGGTTGGTGATGAGAGGCGCTGCAGGGGTGAAAGGGATAATAAGAAAGAAAACAGGGCCTCAAGAAGTGTTTCTAGGGCCAGTCCTGTAGCACAGTGGTTAGAGGCTGTGCGTTGTGATTGGATCCCACACAGTCAGCCAGCGGCATGCAAAACATACCAGACATGCGTGTGCATATGTGTGTGTGCATGTGTGACCTAATGGGAAGGGGAAATGGGAGAAAACAAGGGAGGAATAGCTGTGCCCATTCTCTCTCTCTCTCTCTAGTGAGTGCATGTACTTTCTGGCAATTAAAAAACAAAAAACAAAAACAAAAAAAACAGTGCCTGGGGCCAGCAGATGGTGTAGCAGTTACATTGTTGAATTCCTGCATGACAGGCCGCAGTTTGAGTTCGGGACCCAGCAGCCTGAAATTCATGCCGGGCGTCTGTGTGTGTTTGTGTGTGTGCACGCGCGCGCGCGCGCGTGCTCGTAATCAAGATCCTGGGAGGAGAATGGAGGAGAAGGGATTGCAGCGTGGTCATCCCCCTAGGGGTTTTCTCACTTTCCCCCTCACTGCCTTTGTGTCTGTCTCTCTCCTCCATATGTGCTCTAAAAACAAAACAAAACAAAACAAAACAAAACAAAACAAAACAAAACAAAACAAGGGAACCAGCAGTTAGGGTAATGGCTATGTCTCTGGACTCACACGTAGTCGACCGCAGTTCGTGTCCCGGACCCAGTGGCTTAAAACTCACGCCGGGTGCATGTGCGTGCGTGCCCAAGATCCCGAGAGGAGAATGGAGGAGAAGGGATTGCGGTGTGACCATCCCCCCTGGGGGGTGATTTCTCGCTTTCTGTCTCCATGTCTCTCTCTGTCTGTCTGGCGAGCGCAGGCGCCCTATAGTGAAAACCTCTCCAAAAAAAAAAAAAAAAAAAAAAAAAAAAAAAAAAAAAAAAAAAAAACCTGCTTCTGTGATTTGTATATTATTTACTTTGCTGCGTGCCGCGCTCTTTTGACTTGAGCCAAGACTTCCTAGGTCATTGGTCTCTAAGAGATTCAGCTGCTTAATACCTGTCTTCCCATCTGAACTTTTGAAAAATGTTTATTTATCGGGAAATAGAGAGACACCTTCAACAGGGCCTTCCCATCTCAATTCTCTCCCTAGTCCTGCACCAGCTAGGATCATGAGTGTGCCTGGGCAGTTCTGGTGTGTTCAAGTAGACCTGGGAACCAGACCCGAAGCTTTCCCATGGCTTTAGCCCCCGGCAGCAGCACCTCTACTGTCTGCACCGCTGTGCTTGGGCCCAGACGATGAACTCTACGAGGACAGCATATTTCGCATTGTGTTTGCCACTGTATCCCTCATAACGAGCGCACTAACTTAGGTAAGTTACTTAGCTGCACTGGGCCCTGGTTTCTTCATCTAGATTTAACTTCTCTATGCCTTGATTTCCTATTTTGCAAAATGGGATGGCAGTTACCTCCCTGTGACAATAAACTATGTTCCCTGCAATTCCTACCCTTGTACAGTCCTCTCCCACACTGACTCTGGGCTTCGTGTGACGTTCTTTGGTCAATGGGACATTAGCAAGCGTGATGCAAGCCAAGGTCAAATAAGTGCTGGCACCTCGCCATAATGCTGCAAAGAAGCTCTGGTTGGTCTACTGAGTGGCGAGGGCCACAGGGAGAATGGTCCTGGAGGATGGACACCACTTCAGACACTCATTATTATCGTATTTTTAAATTTTTTTGCCAGAGGGCACATGAACCCACTGGAGAGAGACAGAGAGTAAGAGAGAGAAAACACTCCCCATGGGGCATAGTCATGCCACAGTCCCTTCTCCTTTCAGGATTTAGGGCAATACACACATGCACCTGGCATTTCTTTCAAGCCACCAGGTCCAGGACTTGAGCCACACAGTTGCCCATGTGGGATCTAGTCACCCTCACAGCCACCCTACCAGCTGGTCCAATCATTGCTGTCATTTTAATGAAGCTTCGGGATGGTTTGGCCCACACACAGATACCAAAGCTTACCCTGTAAGGTTGATGTGAAGATGAAATGAGTTAAGTACCTGGAAGGTACATAGGAAAGGACTCTTTCATACCGAGCACTCAATAAATGTTCACTCTTGCTGTTATTGTGGTACATGGTCAACAACTATTTGTGGAGTAAAATTCTGAGATTCTGTCCCCTTCCCACACCCCATCTCCCCATTGCACGCTTACCTGGGCTGAGAAGTCGATGAGTTTTGGCAAGGGCTGCTTGCTTCCTTCCTCACTTTTCAGAAAGTCCAGCAGGCTTCCTATACAGGGCAGGGGGAAGGGACATTTACTACTCTCACTACTTTAGTGTATGGTTAAAACTGTTCACAGTAATGGGTTAAGATAAAGTGATTTGCTTACCATGCCTAATGTTTGAGAAATAAAATTTGCATTTTTTGGACATCTTTTATTTTTAAGAGAGATTTTTATTACAGGGAGCATGTGCTCACCAGAGACAGAGAAATAGAAAGCGCGAAAGCATCCCCCAGGGGATGGCCACACCACAATGCCTTCTCCTCCAGTCTCCTCTTGGGATTTTGGGCTTGCATATATGCACCTGCTATGAGTTTCAAGCTGCCAGGTCCTGGACTTGAACCATGGTCAGCCATGTGGTATAACCATTACACCATCTGCTGGTCTCAAATGACTTTTTTTTTTAATTGTCAGAGAACACAAGTATTCAACAGAGACAGAGAGCATTCCTCAATGGCATGTGGTCATCCTGAAATCCCTTCATTTCTCTATCCTGTTGGGATTACAGGTGTGCATGCACATGCACCTCGCACCGTTTTTTCAAACTGCTGGGGTCAATATTTGAGCCTCGGTGGGCCATATGGATCTGACTCCTTTAATCACTGCACTAAGGAGTCAGCCCTGAAATGGTATTGTTAAACAAAAACCACGGGCCAGCTGGTGGCGTGGTGGTTGAGGTGTCTAGATCCCACATGGCTGACGGCGATTTGAGTCCTGAACTCAGCAGCTCGAGAAGCACACTGAGCAACCTGAGAAATATGTCAGGCACATGTGTGTGCATGCCCTAAATCCTGAGAGGAGAACAAAAGAGAAGGGACTATAGCATGGCTATACACCCTGGGGGTGGTTTCTCGCTTGCTCTCTCTCTCTGTCTCTCTCCAGCAAGTGCACATCCTATAGCAAAACAAAAACAACAAACTATTTCTTCCATGAGAGGGAGAAAGAGAAAAATAGCTATCCCAATGGAGTGTGGCCCAGCAGCGATCCCCCTGCAGCCTCCCAGTCATGGGCATCACATGAGGATGCAGCACATTCAGGTTGACCCAGGACCTGAGTCTGGTCTCTCGTGCGGCTCCAGCGGCATCCTAACCCTGGCCTTGAAATGGCTTTTTGATTGCCAGATGTGTTCTCTGACTGAGAAAGGATGACTGGGGTCCTGACTTTATAAAGCTGGCAATAATCGTATATTTAGAAAATGAAAACGGTTCCTGAGATTTCAAATAACACCAGACGAGGTTGTGTGAGCTGTTCCTATTTATCTAGAAATGGATAGAAATTGAAAATGGATGTGAAATGGTGGCCTAAAGATATCTCTGAAACTTGAATTCAGAAATCGTGAGTTGTAGCAGGTTGTGTGTGTGAGGGGTTGGGAGGGGCCTGCTACTGGCCTTTTGCTGACTCTCTTTTCCAGAGCAATTGGTCCACACAGGGACACTGGCTGGGAGGGGAGAGTCACCCCTAGCTATTAAGGCTCACGGAGAACTCAGAAGGAACCCATCAGCCACATCTCTTATTGCACAGGAGAGTCCTGGCCTCACTCCCCTCTCCTGGTGGCCCTGTAAAGCTCATCCCATTGGCCCAGCCACGGTAGTGTACAGTGGCAGACACTGCTACTCACAGGCTGAGGGCACGTGGGAGGCCTGGGTTCGATTCTCAGCTTGCTCTAAAAGCTGGGTGCAGTGGTGCACACCTGTAGCCCTGATCGCTTAGGGGGCTGAGGCAGGATATGGCAAGACCCTATCTAAAAAAATTTTTTTTAATTAAATTAAATTTTCCCCATTAGCCAGGTGGGCTGGCTCATTATATAAAGGGGCTCAGGGCAGCTGCAGTGGTGCAGCGGTAACACAACCCTCCGTGATGCTGAAGCCACGTGGGAAGGTCCTGGGTTTGAGTCCTGAGGTCTCCTTGTACACGCCGGGTGTGCACGCATGTGCCTGAGATTTTGGCTAAAGCATGAAGACCCTACTGGGTGAGGGGCTCTCTCCCTCTCTCTCTGTCTCTCTCATGGAAGAAAGAAAGAAATATTTTGTAAAAGAAGCTCCATGAGCACTTGTCAGAAGAGCTCCTGGCCAGATCGGGGCCATCTTGAGGGCAAAGACCACGTCAAAGTCACCTTTGAGTCCGCCATTGACCAGCGTGGGCCCCAGCCTGCATCCCCAGCCCCCAGACCTTTGGCCATGAACTCCGTGATGATGAAGATGGGCTCCTCTGTGACCACGGCATGCAGCTTCACCAGTTTGTCGTGCTGCAGGGTTTTCATCAGGTTGGCCTCTGCCAGGAAGGCCTCCACCGACATGCTCCCTGGCTTCATCGTCTTCACCGCCACCTTGGTGTGCTTGTTGTATGTGGCTGGAAGGGGCCAAGGAGTAGGGCAGGTGATCAGAACCCACTGGGCCACTTCCACAGCCCAAGAAGGCCCTGTTGCAGATCTGCCTGCTCCAGAAAGCTTTCTCTGCCCATGTCTGCCCTTAGAGGGGGACGGGAAGGCCTGGGAGGAGGCCTCCAACAGAGGTAGGTAGGAAGGCTGTCTCCCTACTTTCTAGCTGTGTACACTTGGAGAGTTGCTTAACCTCTCTGAGCCATGGTTTCCTCATCTACAAAGTAGAAATGATGAGCACTCCCTTTGAAAGACTGCATGGATTAAAAAATAATCTCAAAACACCACTCAGATCTCATACACACACACACACACACACACACACACACACACACACACACACCCCACTTTAATCTTAACACTGCTCTTGAAATAAGCACCAGACTTAGTACAGCCCACAACCCTGCAGGGCAAATATCGCTGCTCTCTAGTTATGGGGAAGGACAGTAAGTGTGGGGCATGCCTTTCTGGTGGCCCACAACGTCCTGGCACCACGCTGGCCACAGCAGGTGTGCAGGACAGCTTGTTCAGCTGGGGAGCCTGGAACTCTCCGGGCTGCATCTCTCTGCTCTTAATTCTCATCATCCCGAGAGGCAGCTGGTTATCTCAACCTCAAATTTGTAACTGTCCCAGACTCATATGAAAGAGGGGATTCCTCAGCCAGGACGCCTGCCTCCCAGAAGGAAGTTTTACCCCATGGGCTGGCCTCAAAGGCAAATCAGTGTTTGCAGAGCAGGACGATTTGGTTTGCTATCAGAGGGATTGCTCCTCTGTGGCTGTCATTCAAATCTCCCCTTCCATCCTGGGAAGGGAAGCTTCCCACTTTGCCTTGTGTGTTTCCGGGAGGGAATGGCCTCCCCCTCCCTCTCCTCTCCACTCTCTGCCTCTAGGTCCTTACCCATCCAGACTTCCCCAAACTGCCCAGCTCCGAGTTTCTTCTCCATCTTGAGGGACTCCCGAGGGATCTCCCAGGCATCTTTCTCCCACGGTTTCTGGGGCTTGGAGGACACGCAGGGCACTGAGAGCTTCTGGCAGAGCCCGTCACTCCCCTCTGGAAAGAGTCTCCGGTCAGTTGAGGGCAATGAGCTCCAGGTAGCCAGAGGCTTCCCCTGCGGGGCCTCCCCCTCTGGCCTGTTGCCTCTGGCCAGTGTTCCTCTGGTCACCACTATTAGGGACAGTTCCGAGAGTGGAGCATGACAAATGCCACCTCTACAGCGTGCTCCTGCACTCTCCTGAGCAGCAGGCCCAAGCCTTCAGGAGACTCCGAAGCAACTATTCACCTGGGGAGGCTGGAAGACTTCAGCAGGCCTCAGAGGCTGCCCGGCCCTGTGATGAGATTTTCTGGAGACAGGGACATCTCTGTAGGGGGAGACTCTGGGGAAGGACTCACTCTTGTAGTGGGCCACCAGCTCCTGCAGGGTGTTGAAGGTACTCCGCGGGGAGATGTAGAAGCCCCCATTGTCCAGGGTGCGGATCTTGTAATGCTTCACTGCATCTCCTAGCTGGGGGTCGTAGTCTCGCACGGACAAAGAGTAGCTTCCTGCATTGACCAAAGAGAAACCACTCAGAATGACACTTCGGAGGCCTGTCTCCTTGTATCAGCATCCTAATGCCCCTTCCTGACACACACCTCCAAAAGGCCCCTACCCTATCCCTGAGTAAGAGTGGGCTGTGGAGTCAGCCTGCTAACTTAGTCCTTGTCCAGGATCTACCATGTCCACCTGTGAGGCCTTGAGCAAGCAGCTATGGTGTGTCTTTATGCCTCAGGTTCCTCCTCTGTAGGATAGGAATAGTCACCATGCCTCCCTGACTCATCATATTGCCTGACAAAGGAAGTAATGCTTGTAAAATACTTGGGACATAGACACTCAGGAAATATTGGTATCATCATCATCTTTATTTTTTTTGCTGTTGTTTGCAAGAGCACTTGTGTATGCATGAGAAAGAGTGTATGGGTTTTAAGCTGCTGGGTCTGGGACTCGAACCGTGTCAACTACATAAGAGTCCAGCTATATAACCATCATGCCATCTGCTGGTCCTGCATTATGACTATTCTGACAACCCAATGCTA
The DNA here is from genome assembly GCA_026018925.1 of Tupaia tana. Classification (NCBI taxonomy): domain Eukaryota; kingdom Metazoa; phylum Chordata; class Mammalia; order Scandentia; family Tupaiidae; genus Tupaia; species Tupaia tana. Next base: position 32,124,258 of record JAKSZU010000015.1, read on the forward strand.
TGTCATAGGATTTGGGGAAGGTTTAAATTGCTGAATGAATAACAGCCGACCACAGATGCCAGGCCCTGTTCTAAGCACACTCTATGAATGAACAATGAATGAGAATGAATATTAATTTTAGTGAAGTATAATGATATGAGTTGTATTATTTATTTTAATGAATAATAAATAACCTCACGAGGTAGAGGTTTTATACTATTATTCTCTTCATTTTACAAATGAAACTGAGGCACAGAAAGGCAAATTCGCTCAGCTAGTAAGAGGTTCAGCCAGGATTCAAACCCAGGCAGCTGGTTCCAAGGCCCCCTCTTAGCTATCTGTACCTATCAAGGTGAGGCTGATCTGACTGATGCTGGAGTGAGAGTTGAGACAGAATCTAGAAGCAGCAGGATAGGATTCAAGGGCTCCTGCTGCAAGCGTTAAAAAATTGGCTGATCCCCTCCTCCCCACCTGGATCAGGCTCACTTTCCTGCCTCATGTCTGTGATGGTTTCTCTGGCTTCTCTGCCCGGGCTGGCAGGCTGGACCATCCCAATCCCATGCTGTCCTGGGCATGGCTGGTGAGGAGAAGCACGGGGCTGTGCATAGCTTTGCCTTATTTCATTTCTTTTCCCCGGGGGGTCTTATAGGGTGAGAAGAAATAAAGCCTAAACATTCATAATCAGCCACATTCAGGCTTTGTCAATTCAGATAACTAGGGGTCAGGTAAAAGGCCACACATATACTTATGATCAATGTTTCCAAGATTGCTTCTGGGTATTGTGAGGTCACACTTTCTCCAATTTACTTGCTTTATCAGAATCATGCAGTATTGAAACATAGTAGTAAAAGTGTACTCTGTGTGGGAATTATTTATTTATGTTTTAAATTTTTTTGAGAGATTTTTGTTATAGGGCGTGTGCGTGTGCTTGCTGGAGAGACAGAAAGAGACAGAGAGACAAAAAGTAAGAAATCACCCCCCAGGGGCAAATGGCCATGCTTCAATCCTTCCTCCTCCATTCTCTTCTCCAGATTTTGGGCACGTATGCACACATGTTGGTGTGAGTTTTAAGCCACCAGGTCTGGGACTCTAACCGCGGAAGACTACATGGGAGTCCAACAACATAACCATTTTGCTATCTTTTGGTCCCGAAATCTTAAAAAAAAAATTTTTTTTTTAAGTTTGCCTGAGGAACCTGTGCTTGCCAGAGACAGAGCGAGAGGCAGAAGGAGAAAGCACCTCCCATGTGGTACAGCCATGCTGTGATTCGTTTCATTTACCCTTCCTTTTGGGACTTTGGGCACCCATGCACACGTGCCCAGTGTTTTTCAAGCTGCCAAGCTCAGGACTTGGATCTCGCTGTAGGCACGGTGGGATCTAGCTGCCTTAATCACTAGGCCATGCGTGCGTGCAACTTAAGTCGTGAGAATTCCTACAGTGCTACTGGGTAAAGCAGTCCTGTTGAGGCCAGTTTGAGTTATGTGATTTGGGGAGCCCTGTCCCTGCCTCCCATGCACCCTACCGCCCAGGTACAAAGCCAGCTCACAGCTTAGTTATTTCAAGAGGCTGGTCACCTGACATCAGAACTTTCAAAAGCCTCCAAGTAGCATTTTAAGTGGGCCCTTGAGATGCCTGACTTGGGTGCCGAGCCCTCATCCTACCCCATTTCCTTACTGAAGGGAGGGAGGAATCTGACTCGTGGACAAGGTTTGTTGTGTCTTTAAAAACATAAGCTAAGGGACCAGCAGTTAGTGTAATGGCTATGTCGCTGGACTCCCATGTAGTCAACCGCGGTTCGCGTCCCAGACCCGGTGGCTTAAACTCACGCCGGGAGCGTGTGCGTGCGTGCCCAAGATCCCAAGAGGAGAATGGAGGAGAAGGAATTGTGGCGTGGCCATCCCCCTGGGGGGTGATTTCTCGCTTTCTGTCTCTCTCTCTCTGTCTGTCTGGCGAGCACACACGCCCTATAGCAAAAACCTCTCCACAAAACAAAACAAAACAAAACACAAACTAAGATCAAGCTGCAGCAGGATGCTCATTTGTTTTGGGGCCTCAACCACATGGGATTACTTCTATTGACCTAAGCTGGTAACTACAGAGGCTGAGAAGGGCCAAGATAGACACAGAACTTCAATCCTCCTGCCTCAGTCTGCAGAAGGAAGGAGAAAAGCTGGCAGCCATGGTAGCCTGGTTAAGTTATTCAGCTCCACCCCCGCACCCAGGACATTTTCTGGTGGTGTCCAGTCATGCCTGGGGCATCCCTGCAGGGCAGCACACGGTAGGGAAGCCTGGGGTCACCTTTGGTGGTTTCGCTGTCCCGGATCATGAAGGAGCCCAGCACGTTGCCAGAAGCCAGGAGGTGGCGCTCTGCATCTTTTCGGCTGATGCCCTTGAAGAACCACCTGGTGGAAAGGGCAGAGGAAACACGTGAATCTGGAGTCATGCAGCTGGGATGTTGTAAAGTGGGATTCAAATCTAGGCAGTCTAACTGGGCCCAAGCTCTTATTTCTTTTTTCATTTTTTTTTGAGAGAAGTTTTTGCCTTAGGGTACGTGCACTCACCAGAGAAAGAGAGACAGACAGACAGACACAGAGACAGTGAGAGGGAAAGTGAGAATCACCCCCCAAGAGGATGCAATCCCTTCTCCTCCATTCTCCTCCCAGGATCTTGGGCATGCACACACATATGCTCAGCGTGAGTTTCAAGCCACTGGGTCTGGGACTTGAACCACGGTTGGCCAAGTGGAAATCCAGCTACATAACTGCTTTGCCCCCTGCTAGTCCACAGGCCCAAGCTCTTCATCACCACACTGTGCTGCCTTCCTGCCTTCTTTATTTTCATGCTGCCAAGTCATTGGTGCCGTGGAGAAATATCCAACGGTGTAAAGGGGAATGGAGTAAGAACTGTCTCCCTGGCAATCTCAGCCTCAGGAAGTTACCCCACAGACCTTGCACAAGGGAGAACAGACACACACACAGGAGATTCGCCACAGCACAGGCTTGGGAGCAACATCAGTGACCGCTGATAGGGAACCGGGCGAATGCACGGTGGGGCACCTGCATGGCATGATGGCGCCTCTGTATAAGAAGGAAGGAGGAGGACCAGCAGCTAGCGCAATGGCTATGTCACTGGATTCCCACGTAGTCGACCGTAGTTCACATCCTGGACCCGGTGGCTTAAAACTCACGCTGGGCGCGTGTGCGTGCGTGCCCAAGATCCCGAGAGGAGAATGGAGAAGGGATTGTGGCGTAGCCATCCCCCCTGGGGGGTGGTTTCTCGCTTTCTGTCTCTCTGTCTCTCTCTCTCTGTCTGTCTGGCGAGCGCACGCCCTATAGCAAAAAACCTCTAAAAAAAAAAAAAAAGAAAGAAAAAAAGAAGGAAGGAGGTGCTGCGTGGAAGATCTGGACAGTAGGTGCTGAATAGTGGGCATAGCACCCACCACCTGGATACTCTCTGGATATGGATGAATGAATGAATGGGTTACTGAGGTAGAACTGTATATTTAGAGTCAAGCAAAACACAAGGAACCTACAGCCCACGATGATGGCTTACAGGGAGCTCACTGAGGGTGGGGCTACGTCTTCGTTGGCACAGGACTTGGTGAGTAGCAGCACAAGTTTATTGAATAAATCAGATGCGGGAAGACTGGCCAGGTGTGGGTGGGCTCACCTCTCAGGAGACCCTTCTAGGCAGGACCATCTATTTCATTTAATATTTGTTATTGGGCACCTATCCAGGCCAGCCCATGGCAGCCAAGTGACAGTAAAGTCCCCGCTCTTGTGAGTTCTGGTGGGGTAGGCAGACCACGTACATGTGATCAACCAAGGAACTCCGATTGTTTTGCTAGGGAGAAGTGTGTGGGAGGGAAGAAAACAGGATCCCACAAGAGACAGTCACTGAGGGACCCACTTTAGATAAGGTATAGGGAAGGCCTCTGTGAGACCCGAAGGATGAGGAGACAGCCGAGCCAGGCCCTGGGAAGAGGATCCAGGCAGGGGAAGGCAGAGTGTGCTGAGAGCCTGGGATGGGACAAAGCTACCTTTGCTCATGCTTCCTTCCAGAAGGCGACAGGTGGAAAACTTACTCTTCTGTCTCCAGAGAGTTGACACGAGCGACGTAGTTGCTGGGGATGTAGCCTTCTTTCTTGGTGGCCAGGGATCGAGCCCTCCACCACTCCCCAGACCTAAAGGACAAGAGGTAGTAAATGGGTCAGCGCAAAAGGGCCATTCTCTGGTTCCCTCGGGCTCCCCAGCCTTGGCCTAGAAAGCCACCTCCCCATCCCTGGCCCCTCAGGTGAGGGCAGGGCCATGGCTGTGCCAGGCCCCAGCATATGCTCACAATTAGACAGTGACTTTACCACAGCCTCCACTGTGCATTTGCGGGTCTGGAATTGAACCCTGCCCATGACTTCACAGCTGTAGCCCTGATCTCTAGTCCTGCTCTTCACTCCTGGACTTCAGCTTTGGCCTTGCTAGTCGCCAAGGCAGGGCCCCATGTCCATGGGGGACTTACAGTGGTTTGACTGGGACTGAGAGTAGGAGGGAGTGGGCTTAAGGACTGACCGTGCATGACCACTCCCACCCTTGGGCCCCACTATACCCACTTATGGTGAAGGATGTAGGAAACGAGGTGGCAAACTCACAGAGTCAATGTTTTGTTTTTTTCCCCCCAGGACATCTACACTCACTGAGTTGGGTGGTAGAGGGAGAAAACATCCCTCCATGGGGAATGGTCATGCTGTAATCCTTTCTCCATTTCTCTCTCCTTTTGCAATTTCGGACTTGCCCACACACATGCTGGGCATGTTTTTCAAGCCACTGAACCATGGTCCAGCACTTGAACCATGTAGTTGGCCCTGTAGAAATCAGTCACCTTAACCACCAGGCAATGGGCAGGCCCCAGTCCAAGGATTTCTGAATGCAACATCAGCTCATCACCTCCGGAGAGTCTGGTCTAGAGGTAAGCCTGCAGTTTCATCCCAGGAGCCTTGGGAGACTTCCCTGAGAAAGTGCTTTCACCTCCTCATCCCTGCCTGGGTGTGCACCGTGAGTAAGGGCAGGAGCCCCTTCATCACGGCTTGCATCTGGCCCTCAGCAAGCCCTTCGTCTTCTGTTCCGATCAGGTCCTCGATCAGGTCCTCGCTGACCACTTACACCCATTATAAGACGGTCTACCATGTTTTGTTGACAGTTAAAGAGAGCAGAATGGCGCACTGGAGGTCAGTTCGTCTTAGGGCGAGTGGGGGGGGGACTCACTCCTCTAGGACGACCATCTGGTCCCCCTTCTGGAAGCTGAGGTCTTCGTGGTGAATGGCCTCATAATCATACAGGGCGACCACGATGAAGTCCTCAGAACCTGCTGGGAAGAGGGACATGGGGGATGGCATGTGTCTAAGGTCACACAGGGTACTGAGTGTGTTCCCACAGCTCCGGGCGTTCCTCGTCCCTGCACCCGGTGCCCAGCTCTGGACTGGTGGACACGTCTGCCTCATGGTATAAGCCTGAACGTAGCTAAGCATCTTACCATGCTGGGTGTGATTCTAGAGTTTAAAGCGTCGGGTTTTGTTTGTGCTACTACATGAAATGCAATAGCCTGTGTAAAGTACTTGAGGTGCAATTTAGGGGGTTTTTCAAGGGTGGGGTTTTTCAAGGGACTCTTAGCAATTTTGCCTCCAGCTCTGGCTGAGAACCTAACCCACTCCTCTACATGACAGTGACTCGTCTGCACCTGCAGGCCAGATACTTACCCTCCGCAGACCCTGGGGGGTTGCCGTTGCTGCTGTTAGAGCCCTAGAGGGAAGAAATGGAGTCGGGAGTGAGTCTGACAGCGTGTGAGGAGGTCTGTATTGAGGATACCTAACCCCTGTGTCACAGGACAAGGAGGTCAGAAAGGACTGGCATGTGTCTGAGGTCACACAGGGCACTAGGGACAGAGCCAGCACGAGGATCCAGGTTTCTTGAGCTGTGTCCTTGGTCCCTGGTCTTGAGAATTTGGGGAGATGTGGCTTGACCCTCTCTCTCGACAGGCAGATAGGGGTTGGTCCGGATCAGTGTTTTCCAAGGTGTGTTTGCAGGATTCATAGCTCCAATACACACCATGATTAGAGGCCCACTGTGTACGTGAAACAGTCTAAGTGTCCATCCAAAGGGGAATCGCTGTCTAAACTGTGGCACTCTAAGCAGCTTTTTTGTTGTTGTCGTTGAGAGGTTTTTGCTATAGGGCGCATGCGCTCGACCGAAAGACAGAGAGAGACAGAGAGATAGAAAGTGAGAAATCACCCCCCAGGGAGGATGGCCATGCTGCAATCTCTTTTCCTCCATTCTCCTTCGGGATCTTGGGCATGCATGCACACGTGCCCGGTGTGAGTTTAAGCCACAGGGTCCAGGACTCAACCACGGTCGGCTACATGGGAGTTCAGTGACATAGCCATTACATTAACTGCTGGTACCTCTAAGAAGCTTTTATAAGGGGAAGTTGAGCTTCATGTCTGATATAACTTGACCTCAAAGATACACTGTTGTGAGGGACCAGCAGATGGTGGAATGGTTACATTGCTGGACTCCCACGTAGTCAACTGTGGTTCAAGTCTTGAACCCAGCAGCTTAAAACTCACGCCAAGTATGTGTGTATGTGTGCCAAAATTCCAAGAGGAGAGTGTGGTGTGGCCATCCCCCCAGGGGGTGATCTCTCACTTCTGTCTCTCCAGAGAGTGCATACACCCTATAGCCAAAACAACAAAAAACAAAACAAAACAAAAGATACACTGTTGAGTGAAAAAAAGCTGATTCTGCAGAATAAGGAACATACAGGGTCTTCAGAAAGTTCATGGAAAATACGCATTTAAAAAACTGTGTGGGGACTGGCAGGTGGCATGATGGTTAAGGTGCTGGACTCCCACATGGCTGACCATGGTTTGAGTCCTGGACCTGGAGGCTTGCTTTCTCATTCTCCCTCTCTCTCTCTCTCCTTCTCTCCATCTCTCTCTGGTCAAATTGAATAAAAGATAAATATAAATAAATAAATAAATACAATAACTGTTTAAAACAACACAAAGAAAACTATGTGTGGATTTCACAATTTTTTGCACCAAAATAAACTTGTACTTCAATTCCATTTCTCCACATTCAATGTATTTATATAAAACACACACATGTGCATGCGTGCACACACATGTCCTAAATGTTTTCTGTGGACACATACTAGATACATGTGAGTGTAAATTCATGGGAAAAGGCTCAAAGGGTCTACACCACCCTGGCAACAACTGATATCTCTGGGGGACGTGGTACTTCCAGAGAGGGAAGCGTTGGTGTGTAGACACAGCGGCTTTAAAAGTAACTTGTGATTTTTTAAAAATCAATTTTCAAGGAGAGCGTATTTGTGGGCTTACAGAAGTTAACACCGATTTGAAGAAACAGGTTTGAGAAACACTGAGGAACACATTTTGGGAGCGATTCACAAAGCCTGTTCCAATGGTTTGCAAAGGCTCTGAGGAGTCCAGCAGGGAAGAGCTTGCTTCCCCCAGTGTGTCTCAAACTGATCTGACCTGGGAACACTTGCTCTAAAGAACATTGAACTAACTTCCTGCTGAACCACTGCCCTGCTCGAGGGGAACAGTGGATAGGTGATCACTGCCTCCTTTCCGTTGGATGCTCATAAAGGATGCCAGAAACTGATGGGAGAAACCTTTTGCCTTCTGCTGATGACAAGCCAGAGCCTCACAGAACCTGAAAATCTAGAGCCTTCAGCATAGATAGGGCCCCAGGGCCACACAGATTAAGAGAAGGGCAGATTTAGGAGTGACTTAGGGTTTATAGTCTGCAGTTGGCTCAGGGCATGACCAGTGTGAGAAGTCTGTGTAATTTCAGGCTGTATTAATAGAGGTCAAGGGTCAGAGAGAAGGAGGTGACTATTCCATTATTCTCTTATATTCAGAATTAGCCCTGTTCTAGGCATCAGGCCTGGAGAAGGGCCAGCAGGATGGAGAGATGCCAGGAAGCCATGTCTGTGAAAGATGACTTGGAAGGGGAGGCTGGGCTGGGATAAGAGCTTTGTTTTCTATCTGTTTAGGCTGTCATGAGGCAAAGGAAGTGGATGTGTTTGGGGCAGAGCTAAGTAAAGAGGAAGTGTGGGATCAAAGTGTGAAGGTTATGCGGTAACAAGCATCTCTTCAATATGAAGAAGAACTTTCTAAGGAGCTGCCCCAAGGAGGGGTGTACTCCCACTTTGGAGGGCATTGAGAAGAGGCTGAGCTTCCTAGACAACTTCAGATCAGAGGTTAGACTAAAGCACAGAGTGGAGAGACCTCCAGGTTTGGAGTTAGACAGACCTGGCTCTACTCCTTCCAGCTGTGTGACAGGGAGCCACTTAACCTCTTTGAGCCTTAGTTCCCCCTGGCTGCAAAGCACAGCTTTTGGAGATTAATGACATGTAAGGTGGCTGGATCCCACACAGCCAACTGTGCAGTTCAAGTCCTGGACGCAGTGTCTTGAAAAACATGCTGGGCATGCATGCATGCATGTCCAAAATCTTGTGAGAAGGATGGAGGGGAGGAGATTGTGGTGTGGCCATCCCCCCGGGGGTGCTTTATCATTCTCTCTTTCTCTCCATCCCTCCAGTGATCATATGTGCCTTACAGCAACATTTTTAAAAGGTTTAAAAAAATAAATAAGTAAATAAAAAGAAACACCTCACCCCAGTGCTGGAACATAGCAGGTGTTCAGAAAACAGCTAACAATGACGACAACTGTTCCTGCTGCATCAGTTAGTACTGTCATCACTCTTACTGTACTAGCACGGTCACCACCACTGTCATTACTGTCACCGCTCTCGGGATCGTTCCAACCATTTCTAGTAGTGCTGCTTCTATGGCTGCTCCATGATTTCCATCACGAACTAGCACTGCTCCTGTGCCCACCACTGTTACCATTACTGCCCTCCCCATTGGCACCTGCCTGTTACTCCTGATCCTACCGCTGGGGCTTTGCAGCCTGCACTGCTGGAGTTTGACTCCCGGCTCTATCCCTAACCATGCAGGCTTAGGCAAGTCGTTTCATCTCTGTGCCTCATCTGTAAAAGGGGTATAACAAAAAATATTTCTTACAACAGGTTTATTGTGAGGATTAAAGTTCATTGTAGGGGTAGCAGGTAGCGTGGTTGTTAAGGTGCTAGACTCCCACATGACCAATCACAGTTCGAGTCCTGGACCTGAAGGCTTGCTTTCTCGTTTTTCCTTTCCCTCTATCTGTCTCTCTCTGGTCAAATTAAAAAAGAATCATAACAAATGCAGTGAAATAAATAAAAGAATTCTTCAAAAAAAAGTTAACTGTAAAGTGCTTAGAATAGTGCTAGGCTCGCAGGCAGCTCTGTAGGACAAGCCCGTAGACACGTGGCTAGTACTGTGCTTCTCCTAGCACCTGCTCTTGGTATTGTCCTGGGTGGCCATGGTGGTTAGACCCCAGTTATGGCTGTTAGCGCCACGATGCCGGTGCTGCCCTATTTCCCTACCATGCGGATGCGACCACCACTGTCCTGCTTCAACTGCTATGATTACTAGGCTGGTTGCATCACTCGCAGCATTGCTTTCACCATGCACGCTCAGCCCTGGTGGGTGGAGTCCAGGCTGATGGGCCAAGGCCTGCGCTCCCTACAAAGAGGGGTGACTTCCTTCCCCTGGAGATGCATCGTGGAGCGCTGGGCACTGCAGATGGCTAGTCAGCTCTGTTTCATTCCAGTGCACCCTGCCCAGCCTGGAGACAGCAGCTGACTGGCAACACTGGGACAGCTTCCGGCAGTCACTCAGGCAGGCCGCTCCCTACTCACCGGTTTGAGCGAGGAAGTGGGATCTGGCACGTACACTGGGCCGTGCGCGTTGGTGCCTGACTCATCTTTTGTGGAGTTCTTGCCTCCGCCCCGGAGGAACTTGGACTTCACGCATCCCATCCTGCGGAAGACAGAACAAGTGAGCCCAGGTGGCCCAGAGCCCCTTACAGGCGTCTTCTGATGCTGTCACCCCAGGCTGGCCCCTGTCCCAATGGCTCCCACTCCTCTCCCCTCCTCAACTCCCCCAGCCCAGAGCCCACTCTGCCTTGCCATCTCTCGGTTTCCCACGCCACGCCTGCTAGGGGCTGGCCTGGAGCTGAGGTCTCGGGCCCCAATTCCGGTGTGTGGAGAAAGTAAGTCAGGAGGAGCAGGGCAGAGATGCAGCAGGCAGAGCCGTGGAGCAGAGAGGGGAAGGGGTGGCTGCTGCGGCTCCCAGTCTGAAGGCCTGAGCTGACCCCAGCCCCTCCACTCCACCAGAACCTCACTGTCACTTTGCCCCTCCACCCCCAGTCACTGTTCCTCATGAACAAATTGGGGATAATAGTAAAGCCTGCCTGCAGGGTGTTGGAAAGATGAAAAACCATGTGGGCGGGGAAACACTCAGTGGTGTCAGGCTCAGAGCAAACAGTAGCATAAAGCTGTACTACTGAAATTGCCGTTTTAGGGCCAGCAGGTGGCGTGGGGTTGGAGCGCTGGACTCCCACATGGCCAACCATAGCTTGGTCCTGGACCTGGCATCTTGCTTTCTCACTTTCTCTCTCCCTGCTGAGTACGTGTGTCCTATGGCAAATTTAGAAAAATTAAAGTAATAATAAATAAAATTAAATCAATAATTTAAAAAATAATTGTTTAAAGAATTATTTTACTTTATTTTATTTATTATTGTTTAACTTGACCGGTAAGAGACAGAGAGAGATAGAGGGAAAGTGAGAAAGAAAGCTGCCAGGTCCAGGACTCAAACCACAGTCGACCATGTGGGAGTCCAGTGCCTTTAACTACCACACCACCTGCCAGCCCCAATAAAGAATTCTTTAAAGGAAAAACTTAAAAAAATAAATGACCAGGGACCAGCAGATGATGCAATGGTTATATTGATGGACTCCTACGTAGCTGACTGTAGTTCGAGTCCTGGACCCAGAGGCTTAAAACGCATGCCCAAAATCCCAAGAAGAAAGGGGGAGGAAATAGGATTGCAGCATGGCCATACCCTCTGGGGGATGATTTCTCACTTTCTATTTTTCTGTCTCTCCAGTGAATGCACACGCTTTAGAACAAAAATCTCTTATTAAAAAAAAAAACATTGCCATTTTATATTAAAAGACACAGATGAGGTCCCATGACTTGGCTTAAGCAATCTAGCTGACTAATAGGGCACCGTATTCCTGTATCCTGTGTTTTGTTTTATTTATTTGTTTGGAGAGATTTTTGTTACAGGGTACGTGCATTCGCTCAAGAGACAGGGAGAGAGACAGAGAGACAGGAAGTGAGAAATCACCCCCCAGGGGGCATACCCATGCCACAATTCCTTCTCCTCCATTTTCCTTTGAGGATTTTGGGCACGCATACACACGTACCCGGTGTGAGTTTTAAGCCGCCGGGTCTTGGACTTGAACAGCGGTTGACTACATGGGAGTCCAGCGGCATAACCATTATGCCATCTCCTGGTCCCTATCATATATTTTTAAAAGCCATAGGGCACATGCGCCACTCATGAGAGAGAGAATCCCCCCAATGGGGCATAGTCACACCATGATAATTTTTCCACCCTTTCAGGACTTTGGGCAAGCATGCACACACACAGATATTTTTTTAAGCCATCAGAGTCAGGATTTGAACTGTAGTCAACCATGTGGGATCCAGCTCCCAATTCACAGGGCTTCACCTCTGCTCTATGAGGCCAGCTGCCCTGGTATTCTTTTATAAATGGCTTGTAATTCCTTCCTTGTTTCCTTCCCCCTCCCTCCCTTTCTTCTTTGTTCTTCTCATTCTCTTCCTTTTCTTCCTCTGGCTATCTCTTTGTCTCTGTCTCTTTTTCTCTCACGGATTTATTTGGTCATTCATTCATTCATTTACTGGGCACAAGCAAGTTCTTGGCTTTATGAAGCTTGCCTGGAGATGACTGGGAGACAGACCATAAATAACATGACAAGTTTACTTCATGAAAAGGTGAAGGCAGTGAAAGAGGACACTGCAGCGAACAGCTGTGAAGGGCCCTTTTAGAGAGAGCACTTGGGGACGGCCTCGCTGAGAAGGTGATATCGGATGTGAGGTCTGCATAGCACCGAGGAGCCAGTCACATGGCACTGTGATGGCGGAGTGGTCCAGCGGAGGGAACAAGTGCAAAGGCCCTGAGGCTTAGTGACAACGAGACACTGAAAGGAGTCAGTGTGGCTGGAGTCTGTGGGCAGGGGGTGACGATACATGACGAGGCTACCACATCTGGAAGGGCCAGTGAGGATTTCGATTTGATTCTAAGGACGATGGAAAACCATGGAAGGTTGTCAGCAGGAGAATGATGGGATTCACTCAGGCCTTAAATGATTCCCTTAGTGCTGGGTGAAGTAGGGGGCTCCAGGAGCAGCACAGGGTCCCCGCGCGGAGATGGCTGAGCCATCCAGCCATGAGACGATGGTGGCCTGGCTTGGGCGCTGGCTCTGGAGCAGTAAGAAGTGGACAGATTTCAGACACATCTTGGTGGGGCAGAGCTAACAGATTTTGCTGTCGGATTTATTTAAAATGTATTTATTTTTAGGAGACTGACCTCATGGTCTGGTGGTTAAGAGAGCCAGATCCTATCTGGCCAACTGTGGTTTGAATCCTGACCCTGACGGCTTGAAAAACATGCAATACACATGGCAAAATCCAGACAGAAAAATAGAGAAGGGATTGCAGCCTGACCATGCCCCAGCAGGGGGGTGCTTTCTCCCTCTCTCCCTCTCTCTGCCTCTGTGTCTCTCCCTGGTGAGCACACACACCCTCTGGCAATAAAAAAAAAAAAATAATTTTTAGGTCATTCCCCTCCTTCGTCCATGAGTAAGAAAGAGAGAATGAGAGTGTGAACTGCGAGCATCTGATCTGCCTACAGTCCCAGCCACCCTGGATTACAGGCGTGCCCACCGGGCATATTCAGGGAGGACTTCGGAGGCAAACCCAAAGCCTTCCTCTGTAGGCAGCCGTGCAGGGTGCTGTGCTATCGCTGTACCACCGTCCAGTTTCTGGATTTGCTAAAAGAAACCTAACAACATATTTGGGGCCAGTAAGTGGCATGATGTTTAAGGTGCTGGACTCCCACATGGCCGACCTCAGTTTGAGTACTGGACCTGGTGGTTTGCTTGCTTTCTCAATTTCTCTCTCTGGTGAGCGCATGTGCCCGATAGCAAATTAAAAAAAATAATAATAAATAAAATTAAACGATCAAAAACACTATTTTAGAAAAAAGAAAACACCTTGATCTGATTAGAGTAAAAACTTAACTGTAAAAACATTTAGAAATATTTCCTTTCTCAAAGCACACACATATGTTTCCTGGGAAGGTAAGGTGTAAGCAGCCACATAAGGAAGTGATTATTTTCCTCCTAGCTACACGATTGCAATTTTCTTCAGAAATAGTTAGCATCCAGCTGTACTCATCTTGTTAAAATAAACACGTGTTTGCGGTTTAAGAAGAAAAAAGAAACCAAATTCCTAGGCTTAGAGGAGTTACTTTTTAAAAAAAGAAAAAAAATCCTTTTATTTACAAGAATTTGTCTGTCCCAGTGGGATGTGGGTACAATTTACCACTTCAAGACGTGAGCATTTCTTGCTTCATTTGCCTTTTGTGAATAAAGTAAGGAAGGGACACATTCCAATTCCTGGAGGACTGGATCATTCATTTGAAAAATGATCACAAGTAATTGCTGTTTTATAATGTCCTTGCATGCATTTCAAATGGAAACTGGCATCTTTCTTTGATTTGTGATAAACATATATTACAGTTCTGGGAAATTAAGCAGCATCTTGGGTGGTTTTGTGTGATATAAAATTAGATCACATTTCACATATTTTGATCAACAAAAGTGTGTTCTGTGAAGAACTTGCTGTGTGATGGCGGGCAGCTTCCTTCACCTCCCTGAACAGCTACTGATCTGCAACTGTGAGTATTAGAATTTGCATCCCCGTATACATTGAACAAATATTAAGTATAATATATAGTCAATTTACACATTCAGAAGGGCCTAAGAGACTTGCAGGATGGCCTCTGAAGGCCTCATGTTCGTCCACAATCCAAGCCCACCCCCGAGAGAGGATGCTGGGGATTCTCTTTCACTAGGTGGTGGTGAGTGCGGCGTTGCCAAGTGTAGAATTGTCCAGCACACAGCAAGCACTGCAGAAACACTGATTGTAACCACATCTGTTCACTAGCAAATGTGGCACATCCCTGGAGCGTAAAGTAAGCACAGTGTGCAATCCCTTTGACCCACAGCTCATAGACGTTGGGGAAGTTAACTTCATAGGGAATTCTCATTAGTTTCACTTTTGCACAATAAAGTGTGACTTTTTAAAAGGGATATAGCAGCAGGAATCAAATTTGAGTAAAAGGTGACCATTCCCCTAAACCAGGAGAACTGGTCTACATTCTAAATGTAGAACTATGTCTACATTCTAAAGCCTTATGCAAAGAAGCATAAGTTGGGAGCTGAGGATGGGGCGGATGGAGAGTTATTGATGAATGTGGGTTTAGAGTTTCAGTTTTACAAGATGAAACAGTAACGGGGATGGATGGTGGTGACAGCTGCACAGCAGTATGAATATATTTAATACCATCAAACTGTACACTTTTTTTTTTTTTGAGAGATTTTTGCCATAGGGCACATGTGCTTGCCAGAGGGTGACAGAGACAGTGAGAGGGAAAGTGAGAAAACACCCCCCAGAGGGGATGGCCATGCTGCAATCCCTTCTCTTCCATTCTCCTCCTGGGATTTTGGAAATGCATGCACACATGCCCAGAATGATTTTCAAGCTTCTGGGTTTGGGATTGGAACCCAAACCATCGACCACGTGGGAATGCAATGCCTTAACCACCATGCTACCTGCTGACCTCACAAACTGTAATCATAAAAACAGTTAAGATGGGGACCAACAGATGGGGTAATGGTTTCATTGCTGGACTTCCACGTAGTTGACAACAGTTTGAGTCCCAGATCTGGTGGTTTAAAACTCACATTGGGCGTGTGTGTGTGCTTGCTGCCCAAGATCCTGAGAGGAGAAGGGATTGTGGCATGGCCATCGTCCCTGAGGGGTGATTTCTTGCTTTCTGTCTCTCTCTGTCTCTCTGGCGAGAGCACACACCCTATAACAAAAATATCTCTGTGAAAAAAATAGTTAACATGGTAAATTTTATGTAATATGTATTTTATCACAATAAAAAAAAAGAAAAAGAAAAAGAAACAAAACTATTAAGGAGTGGCAAATTAGGGCCAGGCAGAGTCTACTAAAATACTCCCTGAGCAGAAAAGGTAAACTGCAAAATCATAATAATAATTTTTTAAAGAATTATTAATATATATTATTATTTAACTTTATTTATATATTTATTTATTTATTTTAATTTGACCAGAGAGGGACAGAGAGTGAGAAAGTGAGAAAGCAAGCTGCCAGGTCCGGGGCTCGAACTGCATATTAACAAGTTTTGTAAGATGAAAATATATGTACATGTTAGTTGTAGAAAAAGCAACCTGTTTACAATAATAATTGAGCAGCAGGATAAGGAGTTAGGGTTTGCAAAATAGGAAAGCCCTGAATGGATAATGATTTGGGAAAAGCCAATAATTTTCCAAGAACTAACTCCCAAAAAGAACTTGATGAAATTAAAAATACTAAATTAAGATAGGCTCTGTGGTTTAGTGGTTAAGGGAGCCAGGCCCCACATGGCCAACTGTGTGGTTCAAGTTCTAAGCCTGCAGCTTGAAAAATACACCAGGTGCATGTGCCTGCATGCCCCAAATTCTGACAGGATGGAGAAACAGAGGAGAAGGGGTTGTGGTGTGACCATGCTCCATTGGGTGATATGGGGGGTGCTCTCTCCCTCTCCCTTTATGCCTGTCTTTGACAACTGCATGCACTCTCTGGCCAATTAAAATAGCTAAGTAATTAATCACATAGAGAGCACTTCGAGACTCATGAGAATGAACAGTACTAACTGGTTAATAAGGCAGAATCTCAGGCCCCAGTTCCCAGATCAGACCTGGATTTTTTAAAAAATTATTTATTTAATTTTATTCATTCATTCATTCATTCATTCATTTTAATTTGACGAGAGAGAGAGAGAGAGAGAAAGGGAAAGTGAGAAAGCAAGCCACCAGGTCCAGGACTCGAACCGTGGTCAGTCATGTAGGAGTGTCCAGCACCTTAACCACCATGCCACCTGCTGGTCCCCAGACCTGGATTTTTTTTTTTTTTTTGAGAGGTTTTTGCTATAGGGCATGTGCGCTTGCCAGACAGACAGAAAGCGAGAAATCACCCCCCAGGGGGGCTGGCCATGCCACAATCCCTTCTCCTCCATGTGCACGCATGCACATGCGCCTGGCGTGACTTTAAGCCACCGGGTCTGGGACTCAAACCGCGGTCGACTACGTGGGAGTCCAGTGACATAGCCATTACACTAACTGCTGGTCCCCAGACCTGGATTTTAACGAGGTCCCCAGCTGCCCTGTGTGTGCATTCTGTTTGACAAGCACTGACTTAGCAAACATCTTTTGTTTCTGACTCCTCAGCATCCTCCCCTCTTCTGATAACGGCACCTGGATTTTCTTTGGGGGAACTATCATTTTCCTATTCAGTGCATGAGGTCTAGTGGGGATAATTCTACCTTCAGAGATTGGCAACTTGATACAGGTCTGACCCGTCAGAGAATCTCATGTCCCCTGGCTACAGTGATTGGTTCAGCAATAGGCATGTATGTGATCTTTGCCGGGCCATAGTTTGCCCTGAGATTTCACTGGGAAAAAAAAAAAAAAAAAAAAACAACTTCTTTCTATAAGACTTGTTGAGATGCAGAAGTCTAGAGCTCTCGGGATCACCCTGACATCATGAAGACTGCTTAAAATAAAGCCAATGGAGTTCAAGAGGACAACAGAGCTGAAGGGTGTAGACAAAGGGGTCTCTGAAACCTTGTTTGAACACCTGGATCCAGCTATGTCTGAAGCTTTAAATTCCAGGGTTCTTCTGCTTCATGAGCAAATAAATTCTCTCAATCTTGTCTAAGCTATTTTGAGTTAGATCTTTGCCGTGTGCACCCAAATAGTCTTCACTGATTCTTTATATTTCTTTTTTTTAAAGATTTATTTATTTTAAATTTTATTTATTATCATTATCCTTCAATTTTGACCAGAGAGACAGACAGAGAGAAAAAGAGAGTGAGGAAGCAAGCTGCCAGGTCTGGGACTTGAACCATGGTCAGCCATGTGGGAGTTCAGCACTTCAACCACCATGCCACCCACCAGCCCCTGATTCTTTCTATTTCTAGGCCACACTCTGGATTGAATAAATCAATCTCTGGGAGTGAGGGCCCAGAATTTGCATTTAAAAAAATTCTACAGGGGAACCAGCAGCTGGTATAGTGGTTACAACACTGGACTCACGCGTGGACGACCAAGGTTTGAATCCTGGACCTGGTGGCTTGAAAATCACACCAAGTGTGTGTGCATGTGTGCCCAAAATCCTGAGAGGAAAATGGAGCAGGGATTGTGGCATGGTTATCCTCCCTAGGGGGAGATTTTACACTTTTCCTCTCTCTGAATCTCTGGCAAGCACACATGCCCTACTGCAAAAATCTTTAAAAAACATTCTGCAGGAGACTCTTATGCACACTAAAATGTGAGACGCAGCAATGTAGTGTGGAACAAAAGCTGAACTTAGGAGTCAGAATACTCAGGTTTGGATCCTGGGTCTGCCACTGACTGGCTATGTGACACTGGGCAAGTCACTGTCCCTCTCTGGGTCTCCTTTTCTTTCCTGTTAAATAGAAGGCACTTGAGTCTCAGGCTTAGCCTGAGATCCTGTGCCACAAGGGATGTGAAAGACTTTTTTAAAACCCCCACATGCACACACTTCTTGCCTAATGCAGTTCAAACCAAGCTCTGAGAGCAGAAGCCACCAGCTTGGCCCCTCGCCAGCTCATAACTGCTGACCCCCGACAAAGACACTTCCTCAGGTCACTGTCAGCTCTAGGAACCCGAAACTTGCACTTTGGCTTCTGCGGGCACTGTGTGGGAGGGAAATGAGAAAGGCCAGCTTGCCCTGGCTGCTTCCCACAGTCACTGTTCATCACGCCGGCTGTGGGGACCTTCTCTAGGTCAAGCCCAATGGGGAGAAGCTGGGACCATCCCGAGCGTCTGTGGAGCAGACTGAAGACGATTTTCTAGGAACTTTTATGTTCAAGCAGAGGCCTGAAAGGGCTGAGGGTGTGCAGCTTGGATTCCGGTCCCATCTCTGCCGCAAGCTGTGTGACTTTAGGCACATCTCAACCTCTCTCTGGGCCTTCGGTTGTAAAGTGAGATGTTGGATGAGACATCTTCTGAAAGGGACAGGTGTTCTTTCCTGCACAGCGTCCCCTCTCCTATCCACAGCTCTCCAATCTTGCTTTGGAAACCACCTCCCCCCAGTCTTAATACATGGATTGGGGTGGAGCTGACTCTGAGCCCTGGGTGTAGGCATGGGTCTATAACCACGTCTGGACAATCAACATTGCCGAAATAGAAGCAAGGGTGGGAGTGTAACTCCACCCTTGTGGCCAATGAGAGTCAGCTTTTGACTTCTGGCTGAAAAAGAGATTTGCAATAGCCAGGCAAAGCCAGGAAATAGGGAAATGCAGACTCCAAGGGTGGATCCAGCCCTGATTGAAGCTGACAGCTCACAAACTTGCCAGTACCCTTCCTCTTCTGCTGGAGCCAGTTTGATTTCTGTTGGATTTCTGTTCCCTTAAACATCAAAGAATTTTGCCCAGTTAGAGGAAATTCTTGCAAGGGATTGCCAATTCATAGTCAAGTGTAAATGGGTTATGGCAAAGAATTCCCTGATATCAGAATTTTTTAAAATTTTTCTAACTTTTTTTTTTTAAGAGAGATTTTTGCTATAAGGACGTGCACTCACCACAGAAAGAGACAGAGAAATCAGACAGAAAGCGAGAAATCAGTCCCCCAGCAGGGATGGCCACTCTGAAATCCCTTCTCTTCCATTCTCTCGGGATTTGGGGCATACATGCACACGCTCCCAGAGTGAGTTTTAAGTTGCTTGGTCCAGGATTCAACCATGGTTGACTATGTGGGAGTCCAGAGACGTAACCATTACGCCATCTGCTAGTCTGCTATCAGGTTTGGACAGAAGAGAAGTTAAGATGTACTAGACCATTAGTGTAAGTGAGGATGAGTGGGATATGGACCCCATTAAGCTAATGGCACGGAAGCCATACCTGAAAAGTACCTGGCCCTCCATAGGCATTTGTAAAGTGAATGTACTATATTCTACTCTTTTGCTTTTTTTAAAAAAAAATTATTTTTATTTTTTCTGAGAGAGTGAACACCCCCAAACAGAGTCTTAACACTTTAATCCATGCCCAGCCCTTACTCAGCCCCAGATCATGGGCAAGCCTGCACCCAGTGTACTCAGAGAGGTCTCTGGACCTGAACTGTGAACCTTTCCACATGGGAGTGTCTTACAGGCAGTCACGTTTTGCTGCTCAGCTACTGTATGGCCCCAGTGTTCTACTATTTATTTATTTATTTAGTCAGAGGGTGAGTGCACTCACTGGAGAGAGAGAGAGAGGGAAAGTGAGACTGCACCTCCCATGGGGGATGGTCAATATTGAGCAGCAATATTAATCCCTTCTCCATTTCTCCACCCTTTTAGAATTTGGAACATGCATGCACATATGCCCAGCATGTTTTTTAAGCCACTGGGTTTGGGACTTGAACTGCATGGTCAGACATGTGGGATCTAGCTGCCTTAACCACTAATCTAGCTGCCTTAACCACTACTGCATGGGCTGGCCCTGCTGTTCTACTCTTTATTGGCCTCACCATTCTTAACTGAAGTCAGCAGATCTGAATTATGAGTCCATTTTCCAGATAGGAAAATAGAGGCCCATGGAGAGGATCCTCCTGCTGGTCCGTACAGGCAGAATTGGCACCTAGTACTTCTGCCTCACATTATCCACTGGAGTCAGCCTTGAAGACGATCAAGGGGAAGGGGAGAATGAGGAACCCAAACAGGAAGCTCATGAAGGCATACCTCCAGGGGCCCAGGGCTCAAGACCGTCCAGTTAGAGGAACTGTCCCTTCCGGGAATAGCTCAGCCATGGGGGCTTGTGGGGGGGGGGAGGTCTTCACCCAACAGGGGCCAATTCCCTGAGCAGTTTCCGAGGGTGTGGAGCTTTGCAGCTCTCTTCAAGTTCTCTAAGTGTCTTCTCTTTTTTTTTTTTTTTAATTATTTATTTTATTTTTTTATTTATTCATTCATTTATTATTTTTTTTTAATTTGACCAGAGAGAGATAGAGGGTGAGAGTGAGAGAGAGAGGAAGTGAGAAAGCAAGCCACCAGATTCAGGACTTGAACCCTGGTCGGCCATGTGGGAGTGTCCAGCGCCTTAACCACCACGCCACCTGCTGGTCCCCTCTAAGTGTCTTCTGAATGGACCATCCCTGTCCCCAAGTGACTGTTGTCCCTAGTGGACATTTGGAGGTCACCCCTGACTCCTCATCTCTCCCATTCTCTGAGCCCCAGCTTCTTTCTGGTAGAGCTCAAAACTTTGATTTTGTAACCAGGACAGGACTGGTGAGATCAAGGTCTTCATTACATGGGGGTGGAGTGTTGGGGGGGGGGGTAACGGCTCAGAGAGGGCAGTGCTGGGCCTGCCCCCCGAGGAACTCAGGGCCTTTGGTCACGTGCCTGCTCACCCGGGTAGTGGCTCTGAGAGGCCTATGTTCCAATGGCTCATTCAAACTGCACTTTAGTAGTTCCTGCCATGGTTCAGGCAGGAGGGCACTGCTGCCTGATGCTGGGGGCTGCGTGAGAGGCTTGGGTTCAATTCCCAGCCCAGCTTGGGCAGACCTGCTATGGTGGCACCTGCCTTTGGTCCTGGCTGGTTAGGAACTGGGGCAGGAAGGATCAAGATATGGGGAGACCCTGTCATGAATAACCTCCTCACTCTCTCTCCTATACCTTCATTCTTTCATTAAAAATAAAATAAAATAAAATAAAATAAAATAAAATAAAATAAATCTTAGCATATTAAAGGTGACTCTGAGATCATTTGGTCAATTCTAGAGGTTCAGGACAACTATGAACCTCCTTGGAATAACTTTATCTCTAAGGGAGGTAAAGGGCATGGCAGTCTGAAAAATAGATGGGATTTGAAGTTAGACAGAGCTAGGTTTGAATCCCCACTCTGCTACTTACAAATAAGTGAACCTTTTAGGTGGCATGGTGGTTAAGGCGCTGGACATTCCCACATGGCTGACCACGGTTTGAGTCCCAGACTTGGTGGCTTGCTTTCTCACTTTCCCTTTCTCTCTCTGGGTGTCTCTCTTGGTCAAATTGAGATAAATGAATGAATAAATAAAATTTAAAAGTATTTTTAAATGTAAGTTGAGGCTGGCTCCATGGCACAGTGGTAATGAGCTGCTCAGTAGCAGCCACATCCCATATGGCTACTGTGGCTCGAATCCCGGCCTGGTCACCCTGAAACACAACGGACTTAGGGAATTGGCACCTGCCCAGGATGTGACAGGCTGGAGGTCACGGGGAAGAGGATTGTGGCTTGGCCAGTCTCTGTGGAAGCTGCTCATCTTTCTCTCTCAAATGCTTGTGCTCTACCGTGAATAGAGAGAAAGTGATACCACTAATATATTTTTTTTAAATGTAAGTCAGGGGGTAGCCAGTAGGGTACTGCTTTAATTTAAGGTAGCCAGCTCCCACAAGGCCAACTGCCCAGTTTGAGTCCCAGACCTGGTGGCTTGGGAAACATTCCAGGACACACTTGGAAAACACACGTACGTGTATGCGTGCCCAAAATCCTGAAAGGAAATTGGAGGAGAAGGGACTGTGGTGTGGCCATTCCCCTGGGGGGTACATTTCCACTCTTCCTTCTCTTTCCCTCTCTCTCTCTCTCTCTCTCTCTCGTGAGTGCACATACCCTATAGCAAAACAAACAAAGTAAATCAGGTCACATCCTCTTCAAAACTTCCTGGGACTCCTTTCCCATTGGGAGTGAAAGCTGAGGTGCCCTAGGGCGGGTAAGCCCTCCATGACAGACCTTCTCTCCACCCTACAGATGTGTCTCCTACCAGCCTCCCCGATAGTGCACTCCAGCCACACCACCCTTGCTGTTCTTCAATGCGCCAGCCATGCCTCCACTCCAGGGCTATTGCAAGTCCCATCATTTTCTTTTTTAAAATCTTTAATTAATTAATTAATTTTTAAGGTTTTTGCCATAGGATGTGTGTGCTTGCCAGAGAGAGAGAGAGAGAGAGAGACAAAGAGAGGGAAAGTGAAAAATCATCTCCCAGGGGAGATGGCCATATCATAATCCCTTCTCCTCCATTCTCCTCCTGGGATTTTGCACATGCACACACAGGTGCCTGGCATGATTTTCAAGTCACTGGGTCTGGGACTCAAACCACGATCTCAGTATGTGGGAGTTCAGTCCATAACTACCGTGCCACCTGCTGGCCACCACATCTCAGCACTTTCTGCCCCCTTCCAAACTCTACATTTCATGGCTCAAACCACCTTTAACTGAGGCAGCACGAGGATGCATCTTGCAGATCTCCAAATGCAGAGAGCAAGACTGGAGACTAGGCCCCTGCTGTGCTGTGAAATCCCTCACTGTCCTGGTGGGCTGCCCCCA
The DNA here is from genome assembly GCA_026018925.1 of Tupaia tana. Lineage (NCBI taxonomy): Eukaryota > Metazoa > Chordata > Mammalia > Scandentia > Tupaiidae > Tupaia > Tupaia tana. The sequence continues at coordinate 32,146,942 of JAKSZU010000015.1, forward strand.
GCCAATGACTGAGTGTGGCAGGGATACTGAGGCACGCTCCTGTCTAAGGGACCCCAGACAGGAGACCAGCTGAGGCCTTCTCAGCAGCCTTCCTTAGGACAGCATGTGAGAGGGCCGGACAGTAAAACCTGATGGTTGATCCACGTGGGAAGGTTCCAGGTTTGTGTCTGGAGATCCAGGTACATGTGTTGTGATCTGGTGCTGGCTGAGGCTGGGGGCAGATCCTGTCAGAGCTGCTGTCTCTCTCTTTCATGGAATAAATAAATACATTTAAAAATAATTGCACTGCAGTCTACAGTAATTCCACTCTCCCCTTCTTCCTTTCCTTCCTTGTGAGGGGTCAGATGGGCCTTACGACCCGATGGCTCTCCCAGCCTCTCTCGCTTTCTCACCACAGTCACATTCTTGGCACATTTCATCCTATGGGAGCCTGCCTCTCAAAGGGCCTGAACTAACGCACCGAGTATGTTCTCATTGATTTATTTATTACCTGTCTCCCCACCAGAATGTGAGGCACGTGAAGGTAAGGGCTTTGTTTCCTTCACTGTCACATCCCTACTGAGTAAAACCAGGACACCGCATGCACTCAGTCAATTAAATAAATACTTAAATGAAGCCCCCTTTAGCTTCCTGGAGCCCGAGATTTCCCACCTGAACAATAGCTAGGAGTGTGTGTTTAAACCAAGCGGGGCTGCGTTTGTTTCTGTTTGGAGAGGAGCAAAGTCTTTCCTTGGCTGGAGCTGAGCGAGGTTGTCCCCTGCAGATTAACCTGGTGACCACGTCACTCTGGGAGGAACCTTTCACCGTGAACTGCCGTGATGCTCCACAGCCAGCTGCCCCCAGATTCAGCCTCCACACATGGAATCCTCAGAGCCAAAATGAGTTAACAGAGCTCCAGGCCCCATTTTCTTTTCTTTTTGAAGGGTATGTGTTTTGCTGTTTTTTTTTTTTTCCTTTTTATTATTATTTTTAAAATTTTCTATCATCACCTACCAAAGCATCAGGACATCCTTCTTCCTAAACATTGTGAGGCCTGATGGTGGTGCTAGTGGTAAAATGCAACGCTCTGTGAGGCTGACCTTCAAGAGAAGGTACCAGGTTCAAGTCTGAAAACCTTCCTGAGCACACCAGGCATGGCAGTGTCCATAATCCAGGGCTGACTGAATCTGGGGATGGATTGCAGCATCCAGACCCCACTGGGGTGCTATCTCTTACAAGAAGATTTTCAAATAATAAAATATTGCAGATAAATCACCACTAAGCAAAATACGAGAACATTCGTTCTCTTAAACGTTAAAACATTACAGATAGGGGCTGGCAGATGGCGTGGTAGTTAGGGGTGCTGGGCTCCCACCTGGCTGACTACAGTTTGAGTCCCAGACCTGGTGGCTTGCTTTCTCACTTTCTCTCTCTCTCTCTCTTTCTCCCCCTCACTCAGTCCCTCTCTAGTCAAATTTTAAATAAATAAATAAATAAAAGAAAACTAAAGGAAAAAAATCTTTTCAAAAAAAGTATTACAGATACATTTAAGGTACTCTTGGATCACTTTTTTTACAAGCCTTTTAAGGCTATCTCCCACCCTACCCGCCCCAGCCCAGACAGCCTCTGCTGACGTGTGGCCTCTGCATTTCTGTACATGTATACTGAAACAGATGCCGCCTGTGCCCCGCCCCATCACTCCATCCTTTACCACTTCAGAACACTCTGACTGGCCTTCAAACTGCCAGCACCTGCATCTCTGCCTGAGAGACTTCTCTGCAGTGACTGGGGCCTGCTCTGCCCATAAGCATGGCTAGCTGGACTTGTCAAACCATTAGAATATGATGACCACAGAAGTGGCCTTCAACCAATGATTGACAGGAGCAGATGGACAAATATCCCAGTTCCCTCAACCCTTAAGCTGGCTCCAGAGCTTTCCAGTGGGATCGAGTGCCAGGGGCCCATAGTGGTGATCGGCCGGAGAACACACCTTTTTTGCCCGCCCTCTCAGTCTTTTTTTTTTTTTTTTTTTTTTTTTTTTGCTGTTGTGAAAGAGCACACTTTATTGGGAAGCAGAGTGCCGCACACTGACCAGCAGACGAAGGCCACCCAGTGGGCGCCCTCCATGTCACACTCCAGCAGACACACGGGAGGTTTGTAGTAAAAATCAGTCGGAACATGGATTCTGGGCACGTTCCCAACCGTGTTCCCCACCTCAGGACACTGCCAACCACTTTCCTGAAGCGATGGTGGTTCACTAGAGATAGAGCCCCTCAGGGGTGCCTTCTTGTTTTTTATAAAGAACATTTTCTTTAGATTTTTTGAAGTCTTCATTTGTTACTTTCATTCTCCGTTCTCTCAAGGCCATCAAGCCAGCTTCTGTACAAATTGCCTTGATGTCGGCACCAGACAGGTCACCCTTAGCCATGATCAGGTCGTCCAGGGTTACATCATCGGCCAACGTCATCCTGCTTGTGTGAATCTGAAATATGCGCTTCTTGGTCTTTTCATCGGGCAAGGGGAACTCAATCTTCCTGTCGATGTGGCCTGGTCTAATAAGCACTGGATCCAAAGTCTCTATTCTGTTGGTGGCCATAATAACTTTCACATCTCCCCTTGAATCAAATCCATCCAGCTGGTTCAACAGTTCCAACACTGTTCGCTGAATTTCTCTTTCACCACCAGAATTTGAGTCATACCTTTTGGTCCCAATGGCATCGATTTCATCAATAAACACAATGGATGGTGCATGCTCTTCAGCAACTCAAAAGAGTTCCCGTACAAGTTTGGGCCCATCACCCAGGTACTTCTGAATCAGTTCAGAGCCAACAACTCTCAAGAAAGTGGCTGAAGTTTGGTTTGCAACTGCTTTGGCTAACAAGGTTTTTCCTGTGCCAGGGGGACCATAGAGAATGACCCCCTTGGGGGGCTTTATACCCATCTCTTCATAATATTCAGGATGGGTGAGAGGAAGCTCCACAGATTCCTTAATCTCTTGGATTTGGTTGTCCAACCCCCCAATATCGGCATAGGTCTCCTGCGGGGCCTTTTCCACCTTCATCACTGTGACCAAGGGATCCGTGTCATCCATCAGCACCCCTATCACTGCATGCGCCTTGTGGTTGAGCAGGACCGAGCAGCCTGGTTCCAACAGATCCTTGTCTACAAATGAAAGAATGCTGACATAGTGTTCTGAGCCCACAGATGTAGACAAGATGGCATGATTGTCATCAATGATCTCTTCCAAGGTTCCTACCAACATCGGGGTCCCCCTCAGATCATCCACCTTTGATCTTTCCTCCTCTTGCTTTTCTTCTAATAGGCCATGTTCATCTGTTCTGCCTGAATGGTTCTAATGAATTCTTCTTCCATGAGAAGGTAGTCTTTAATTCTCTCTAGTTTCAATAATTTTAACCGGCATTGTGTGTGAGGTGTCACCAGTGGCAGTTTGCTGGCAGCATCTGGTCCCTTAGTTTTCTTCTTTTTTTTCCCCACTCTAGTTGGGACAGGAGGTTCATACTTCTTTTTCTTGTCCTTGTCATCCTTCTTGCCACCTCCAGGACCATGACCACCACTCTGACTTTGACCCATCTTGCTCCGGCTGCTCTAGCCGCCCCGCCCTCTCAGTCTTAATTCCTTGCTGCCCTTCCAGGGTTTCTGAAATCAGCTCCCAAATAAACCATTTGCATCTTAAACTTTGTATAGTGTCTGCTTCTAGGGAAACTCAAACTAAGACATATATATATATATATATATATATATATATATATATATATATACACACACACACACACACACACACATAGTCGCCCAAACTATGGAGTGTTATTGTGTGTGTGTGTGTGTGTGTGTGTGTTAACATAAAAGAAATTGTCCTGTATGAATGATAGGATAGTATCCTTATCCCCATTTTTTTCAGGTGAGGAAACTGAGACTCAAATAGTGATTCTTTTTAATTGGTCATTCACATTTAAAGAAAGTGCATGTAAATCTGGATTTCTGCCTTCTCCTAAAAAATTAGAAGAGTTGGCAGCCCTGGGACAAATCATTCTGTGTGTGTGTATGTGTGTGTGTGTGTATGTGAAGGGGGTGAGTGACAACTTAACTATACCTGTGGCCAGAAATATATCAGCCAAGGGAGGGGAGAGGCTTTTCAACATTCGTTACATTTATCCATTCAATATATGTTTAGGCCTCACTACATGCCAGGTGCCAGGCGTTAAGAGACACAGTTGGGCACTTGCGGAACCTACTTTCTAGAAGAATTTAAAGTTCAAGCTCTGGCCAGTCCCATGAATGCAGACACTCTTCTCCTCACCTGTTGGGGCAAGGGCCCCCTAGACAGCAGGCTGGGTGAAATGATATTAAGATTCATGCTTTCAGGACCAGCAGATGGTGTAATGGTTACATCACTGGACTCCCACATAGTTGATGTGGCTCGAGTCCTGAACCTGGCAGCTTAAAACTCACACCAGGCACATATGCATATGTGTCCAAAATCCCAAAAGGAGAGTGGAGGAAAAGGGACTGTGGCATGGCCATCCCCCTGGGGGAGGGGGTGATTTCTCGCTTTCTGTCTCTCTCTGTCTCTCCAGTGAGTGGACGTGCCCTATAGCAAAAATGTCTCTCTCAAAAAAAAAAAAAAAAAAAAATTCATGCTTTTAGGCCAGCAGATAGCATGGAGATTAAGAGGCTGGATCCCACATGACCAACTGTGGTTTGGATCCCAGACTCAAGCGCTTGAAAATCACACTGGGCACATGTATGTGCATGCCCAAAATCCCAAGAGGAGAATGGAGGAGAAGGGATTGTGGTGTGGCCATCTTCCTGGGGGGGGGGGGGGGGGAAGGAATTCTTGCTTTCTCTCTCTGTCTCTTTCACACCCTGTAGCAAAATGATAACAAAAACAGAAGATTCATGCTTTCCACACCCACTAGGATGGCCACTAATAAAATAATATGAAAATAGGAAGTATCAGAGAAAAATGGAACCCTTGAGCATTGTTGGTGGGAATGTAAAACAGTGGAAAACAGTTCCTCAATTCCTCAAAAAGTTAAACAGAATTGCCACATGACCCAGCAATTCCACTTCTAGGTAGATGCCCAAGGGAACTGAAAACAGGCCCTCAAACAAACACGTGCCCATGCATGCTCTTCACAGTACAAGTCACAATAGTCAAAAGGTAGAAACAACCAAAATTCCATCTGTGGATGAATGGGCACATTGCGGTGTGGCCACACAACGGAATACTATTTAGCCAAGAAGGAGTGAAGTGCTGATACAGTCACCGCACGGACGAACCTTGAAAAGACTATGTTAAGTGAAAGAAGCCAGACACAAAAGGCCACATACCGTATGATTCCATTGATAGGAAATATCCAGAATTCATTAATCCATAGAGACAGAAAGGAGATGAGTAGTTTCCAGGGACTGGGGCAAGAGGGGCATGGAAGTACCTGCTTAATGGGTATAAGATTTCCTTTTGGAGGGGTGAACTGTCCTGCAGCTGTATAGAGATAGATGGTGGTCCAAATGCCACTGAATTGTTCACTTTAAATAATGAGTTGTATAAAGTTATGTGAATTTCACCTCAATTAAAAAACATTTTGGGGCTTACCCCATGGCTTAGTGGTTAAGAGAGCCAGGTCCCACATGGCGGACTGTGGTTGGAGTCCCAGACCCAGTGGCATATATGTGTGTGTGTCCAAAGTCTCAACAGGATGGAGAAATGAAGGAAGGGCAGGACTGCACCCGGGGGGGGGGGGGGCTGCTTTCTCTGTTTCTCTCTGTCTCTCTCTGGTGGGCTCATGCCCTCTGGCAATCAAAAAAATTTTTTTTAATTACAAACTACATAAGAGTGCTATGCTAGAAAAGTTCAACCTTCACAGTGCATCCAAAAAAATGAAATACACAGCCACTGATAATTTTAGGATTTTTTTTTCTGTAGAGATTTTTGCCTTAGGGCATGTGTGCTTGCTGGAGAGAGAGAAAGACAGAGAGAGTGAGAGGGAAAGTGAGAAATCATCCCCCTGTGGGGATGGCTATGCTGCAACCCCTACTCCTTCTGGAATCTTGGGCATGCACATACATATGCCCAGCATGAGTTTCAAGCCACCAGGTCCAGGACTCAAACCGCAGTCAGTCATGTGGGAGTCCAGCGATATGACTGCCTCGCCATCTGCTCATCACCAAAATCTTAAGATGTTTTAATGACATGGAAAAAGTGCTTACAATGTAATGCAAAAGCAAGTAAGTAGGATAAAAATTGTGTACGCAGCACAGTACTAATTATGTGATCTAGAAAGCACATAGAAAGAAGACGACATAATCCCATGCAACATGTTTGTTATCTTCCCCACCACCAAAAACTCATACTTCCATTTTTTTGAGCACCTGCTAAATGCAAGGCACAGTGACCAGGTGGATGAAGTGCCTTGCAGCAGAAAACATGAGGGCTGAGAGAATGGCCGTGGGCCTAGAGAGAGCGTGGAGGTCAACAGAGCTGGATTCTAATCTCTTCTCTGCCCCCAGATTCTCTGGGTGACCCTGCTGGGCCTCAGTATTCCTCTTACACAAAAGAGGGGGTGACTAGATGCCCCTCTGAGGAGTCATCCAGTCTCTTCAGACACCTCCAAGAAATACTTGCACATGTGCCCAGAGTCACATGTCCAGGGTGGTGGTCCCAGCCCTTCTGTTTGTTGTAGTGAATATTTGGGAGCAACCTAAGTGTCCATCAACAGGGAAATGAGCAATCGTGAAGGGCGGTCAACGGCTGGGCTACACCAGAGCAGTTAGAGAGATGAATTAGACCTCTGTTTCCTGCATAAATCCCTTAATAGAAAGGGGGAGGGGGAATTGTAAGAGTCACCGTTAGTCTTTACGTAGATCTTAAAATTCTGACTGGTCTCCCCTGGATCATGTCGTTCAATTCCAGTCACCTCTTCTGCAACCATGACCTCTCGATGTCTCCGTGGCGACATCCTGGGACCACATATATTGGCCCTGCTCGGTAGGGTCCCCTTATAACAATAAAGTCTATTTAAACCTTGAAACACACACACACACACACACATACACACACACACACGCACACACACACAGAGAGAGAGAGAGAGAGAGAGAGAGAGAGAGAGAGAGAGAGAGAGAAGACAATCTATGTAACATTTACACGTATGCGTAGGCAATAAGTTTATAAAGGCACCGACTGGAAAGACATGACAGTGGCTGCCTCTGGAGACAGAGAGAAACAGGACTGAGAGATATATAAGACAGAGAGATTCCAATTCTGTCTGTGAATTTTACTAAATTCATTTTTTAAAAATCTGAAGCAAACATGACAAAATGATACCATTTGTTAGTTCTGGGTGTTAGATTCCTGGGATGATTAATATATCATTCTCGGGACCAGCAGTTAGCGTAATGGCTATGTCGCTGGACTCCCACGTAGTCGACCACGGTTCGCATCCCAGACCCGGTGGCTTAAACTCACGCCGGGCATGTGTGTGTGCATGCCCAAGATCCCGAGAGGAGAATGGAGGAGAAGGGATTGAGGCGTGGCCATCCCCCCTGGGAGGGTGATTTCTCACTTTCTGTCTCTCTGTCTCTGTCTGGTGAGCACACCCGCCCTATAGCGAAAACTTCTAAAAAAAGAAAAAAGAAAAAAAAATATATCGTTCTCTTCACTTTTCTGTATTTTAACCTCCTGGCCTCCATCTCCTCCTCCCCCAAATGGATATCTACTGAGATCTCTGTGCCAGCTGTAAGTTACACCTGGGATTCTCAGTGAGGCCCCTGGACCAGCTGCATCAACATCACCTGGCACATTCTCAGGGTTTGGTACCAGACCTCCGGAATCAGAAACTCTGGGGTTAGATAGGGGCCATCGAGTGGTGTTGTGGCTAAGGTGCTGGATCCCACATGGTTGACTCCACAGTTCCAGTCCCGGACCCGGCAGCTTGCAAAACATGCCAGGTATGTGTGCGAATGTGTCCAAAATCCTGACAGGACAATGGAGGAAAAGTGATTGTGGCATGGCTATGGGGGTGATTTCTCGCTTTCCCTCTCTCTCTCTCTCCAGGGAGTGCACTTGCCCTGTGACAAAAAATCTTAAAAAAAGGGAGGAAAGAAATTCTGAGGTTAGAGCCCAGTATTCTCTTTTACCAAGCCTTCCTGGTGATGCTAGGGAAGGTTGGAGCTGAGAAGCACCAGGCTAGACCGTAACAGCTAGGGCAATATTGAAGAAGTATTGCGCCGAAATACCAGTGGACAAGACGCTCCCAGCGTTCCTTCTGTGCTCAAGTCAGTCTTCAGATGAACCGGACCAGGGAGGTATTACTACCCCCATCCTACAGAGAAGCCAAAGCCCCTGCCCAAAGTCCACAGGCACGTTTTCTCCAGAAGCCCCTCACCTAACCACACACTGAACTGACCCCCACACAGATCACCTCTGTCACACGGAGACTCAGCCCCATTTTACAGAATTCTTTTTTTTTTTTTTTTGGAGAGACTTTTTTGCTCTAGGGTGCGTGCGCTCGCCAGACAGACTGAGAGAGACAGAGAGACAGAAAGCGAGAAATCACCCCCCCCAGGGGGATGGCCACACCGCAATCCCTTCTCCGTTTTCCTCTCGGGATCTTGTGCATGCACGCACACGCGCCCGGCGTGAGTTTAAGCCACCGGGTCCGGGACTTGAACATGGGAGTCCAGCAACATAGCCATTGTGCTAACTGCTGGTCCCCCATTTTACAGAATTCTAAGAGTGACTTGCCCAAGGCCTCCCAGAGCAGAGGCAGGCATTCCGTGGTCTCTGTCCAAGGAGGTTTTGGGGTTTGACCTGGACCTGCAGGAGGTGGGCCCAGGGCAGAAGGAGGAGGAAGAGCCCGGAGGCGACCAGCTGCAGCCCCGCCTGGGTGTGGCTGGCAGGTCACGCCTCTGCCCAGCTGCCCTTTTCCCCATGCCCGCGGCCAACCTGGCGTGACCAGTCCCCCGCCCCCACCGGGAACCGCGAGGGCCTTCCCCTCCCGGGCTGCGTGAAGCCCCATCCCTTCCTTCTCTTTTTTTCAGAAGGGGGAACCTGGACGGCCCAGAAAAGACAGCTAGAGCGGACAGTCACTGCCAGCCTCGCTTCCCCACTGTCGGGCTATCCTAGGTTCGCGCCTGGACCGAGGCCGTTCTGCCCTTCACCTGAGCACCTCTGCTCTGGGTCGACCCCAGACCCCAGACTCTCCGCGCCCTCCTCAACGTCCCCTTCCCCCTGTCGGCGCCCCGGGCTGCTCCCAGTCAGCGCTGTCCACGGCCCGCTCCTCCACCCCGCCCGCTGTCCCCGCCCCGGTCCGCGGCACTCACCTGGGCGCCCGCTCCTCGTCTCGCGGGCAGCCCGGATCCTCGCAGCTCGGACGCCCCCCCAGCTCAGCAGCCCCCGGGGTCCCGGGGCACCCGTGCCTAGAAGAGGGGCTGACTTTGGGGAACTCAAGGCTGGAGAGACGTCGCCAGCGGCTTTGGGGCCGCGGGTCTCCTCCGGTTCCTCTCTTGCGGAATCGTCCCGGTCCCCTGCCGCTCGCATCTGAGCCTCGGCAGCGAGCCTGTGCTGGAACCAGGGACTCGGTGGCGCCCACAGGCCATCTGGCCTCCTTAACCGCGCCCGGAACGATGCGAACCCCGCCCCGAAGTGACCTAACACCGCCCCTGAAGATTCTAACCCCACCCCGGGGATCGCAACCGGCTCCCCGAAAGTCACAACCTCCGTCCTCTGTCCCAAGTAATCCTAAAGCTGCCGCCAAATATTTTTTTTTAACGTCACACACTGGAGCCCTCTAACCCTGCTAACCTCATCCCCCCAAGGACACTAACTCAGTCCCCAAGGATTCTAACCTGTCCGCCAAAGAAGCTTACTCCCACCCCTTCCTCCCAAGATCCTAACACTTCTCCAACGTATTTTGGTCCAGCTTTCTAAGCAAGTCCTCAAGGACCCGAAACTCCGCCCCCAGGGTTTCGAACCACGGGCCTAAGAACCCCAACACTGGTGCCCTCCTCCTACAATCCAGACCTGTCCCCAAAGGATCTTTAACCTCACACATGAAGGGTTTTTTAAACCTAATCTTGCCCCTCACGATTCTAACCTAGCCAACTGAAGGATTTTAACCCCTTTACAAAGGATTTTAACCCCTCTACAAAGGAATCCTTTATAAGGGGTTAAAGTTTTCAAGGTTTATAATCCTAACCCCAGAGATTTCTAATACTGCTCCTGGGTGACCCCAACCTCACTACCACCATCTCCCCCTTCCCCATTCTAATTCTCTGGATTCTAATCCCACGTGTCCAAAGATTCCAACCCTGCCCTTCAGGGATTCTAATCCTCAGTTATCGCAGAATTCTAAACCCCTGTCTTCAAAGATACTAACCTTGCCCCAGAAAGTTTTTACCTCCTGGTCATCCCTCTCACGGGGATTTTAACCCCCTCCCCAACACATTCATATCACCCTGCCAAACCCCTGCCCAAGCTTTTGGATCCATTTTTCTCACCATTCCGATCCCTCCTTCTGGCCCCAGCCCTGCCCCCTATGACCCAAGTCTCCTGTGGTCAGTGGCTTCCCCCCTCCATAAACAGGCCCAGCACTATTCAAACACCATGCAAAGTTCCATGCCTGCAGAAACACCCTGGCTCATTCCGGGCAGGCTTCCAGGCTGCTCAAAGGACTTCCCAAGTCGAGGGGGGGCAAGAAGTCAAGCTGGGGCCCCAGATGGACAAAATCACCATGCAAAGGCAGAGCATATCCACCCTTTGAAAAGATAAAGAGTGTTGGGAACAGCAGTTAGCGTAATGGCTATGTCTCTGGACTCCCATGTAGTTGACCACAGTTCAAGTCCTGGACCCAGTGGCTTAAACTCATGCCGGTCATGTGTGTGTGTGTGCCCAAGATCCCGAGAGGAGAATAGAGGATAAGGGACTGCGGCGTGGTCATTCCCCTGGGGGGTGATTTCTCGCTTTCTGTCTCTCTGTCTCTCGCTGTCTTTCTGGTGAGCGCACGTGCCATATAGCAAAAACCTCTCCAAAAAAAAAAGAAAAAAGAAAAGATAAAGCCGGTCACCCTAAATTCTGTGCAGCATAACTCCAAAAGATACAGGCATCCTGTGGTCTCTCTCCATTCCCACTTCTGCCGGCCAGTCCAGGCCACCACTGTTTCTCGTCCATTCATTCAGGTATGCACTCGCATTCAGCATGCTGCTGGGCACTGCTCTGGGGCTGGGGTATGCAGGGCTTCTCGTCCTGGGCACTGCTGACATTTGGGTCACATCATTCTTTGTTGCGGTGGGCTGTCCTGTGCACGACAGGCTGTTTAATAGCATTGAGCTCTCCCTATTACATGCCAGTAGCACCCTCCCCAGTAAAACAACCAAAAGTGTCTCCAGACATGGCCAAATATCCCAGTGTGTGGGAGGGGTGGAACCATAAATGAGAAAGATAATGTCACTACTCTGATACGTTGTATATAGGTGCGCACACACACACACACACACACACACTTTTGAGGCCAGTAGGTAGCGTGGTGGTTAAGGCACTAGATTCCTACATGGGCGATCATGGTTCAAATCCTGAAACTGGTGGCTTGTAAATCACATCAGGTGTGTGTGCTGGGTGTCCAAAATCCCAGGAAGAGAATGGGCAAGAAGGGATTGTGGCGTGGCCATCTTCCCTGAGCGGGTAATTTCTCGTTTTCCTTCTCACTGTCTCTCTCCTCTCCAGTGAGCACACACACCGTATAGCAATAAATAAATAAATATTTAAAAATTAAAAAAATGAAAACACACCTGATGTGCATGCATGCCCCAAATCTGAAAAGAATGGAGGAGAAGGGACTGAAGCATGGCCTTCCCTTCTGAAGGGGTGATTTCTCACTTTCCCTCTCTCACCGTCTCTCTCTGATGAGCACACTTGCCCTATGGCAAAAATTACAGATATATTATATATATGTGTACACACACACACACACTTTGTAAAAATAGGTAATTGTGTGTGTTCAATGGTACTTTTTTCCCCTGCTCCATCACTATTGTTATTATCTAGCCAGGTCAGTGAAGCTAACAGTTGTATAGTCATTGTTTACATCTTTCACATTTTCAGTATCCATTCCCTTAGTCATGGACGCTGAGACTGCACACAATTGTTTCACTACCATAATGAACTATACCACAGTGGACCTCCTCGTATTTCCCCTCAGGAACCTGTGTGAGAATTTTGTAAAGACTTGCTTTGCCAAGAATGGCGCTGCTTGTGGAAGGGGTGCTGCTCTGCCCTCTTGCCCACCATATCTCCATGTCTTTACCAGTCTTTTTTGGTATCATCCAGTGGTCTCAATTCGAGTTCCCCGGAAACAGACACTGGACATGGATTCAAGTGAAAGTCGTTTATTTAGGAGATGCAGAAAACATTGGTAGGGGAATGGGTGAGTGAGAGGGAGAAGGGAAGAAAGCAACTTAGGGAGCATTGTCAAGCAAGTTACTACTGTGGGCAACTTCAGTTCGGCCCTGTTGGAGAACTCTAGAAACAATGTACCATACCCACTTCAGAGTTATCCTACCCGAGAGAGGGAGCTGGGGCACTTATACACCAACTGCTGTCAGACATTGGATGAGGAATACCCCCAGGGGGTATTAATCCTCCATCACTTCTGACCTGCCTCATGCATGCACCAGAGAGTCACCAGGAAGAGAAAAGCAAGTCCTGGTAAAAAGTTCTAGGGACATTGTAGGGTTATTGTCAACATCAACATCAATTACATTTCTTTCCAAAAGTTTACCATCCTGGTGGCTAAGGGACTACAAAGAGCTGAAACAGTCTCTTGATAATAGATAACTTCTAGGGGTCAGCAGGTGGCGTGGTAGTTAAAGGCACTGGACTCCCACATGGTCGACCGCAGTTCGAGTCCTGAACCTGGCAGCTTGCCTTCTCACTTTCTCTCTCTGTCTCCCTCTCTCTGTGTGTCTCTCTCTCTGGTGAGGGCATGTGCCCTATGGTAAATTGAAAAATGATAATGATAATAAATTAAAAATAATAGATAACCCCCCTTTTGTTATTAAAGTAATGGTACAGGGTCAGCTGGTAGTGAGGTAATTAAGGCAGCTAGATCCCATATGGCTGACCAGATGATTTGACTAGCAGACCCAGTGGCTCTAGAAGCCACCGGGTGTGTGTGCATGTGTGACTAAAATCCTAAAAGGAGGTAGAGATGGAGAAAAAGGGATCGTGTCATGACCATTTCTTATGAGGGGTGCTTTCTCACTTTTCTGTTCTCTCTGTTTCTTTCCAGTGAGTGCGTATGCCCTCTCGAAAATTAAAAAAAAGAAAGAAAAAAAAAAGAAAAAGAAAGAAAGAAAGAAAGAAAGAAAGAAAGAAAGAAAGAAAGAAAGAAAGAAAGAAAGAAAGAAAAAGGGACCTGCAGATGGCGTAATGGCTATGTTGCTGGACTCCTATGTAATCAACCGCGGTTTGAGTCCTGGACCTCGTGGCTTAAACTCACACTGGGCATGTGTGCGTGTGTGTCCAAGATCCCGAGAGGAGAATGGAGGAGAAGGGATTGCGACATGGCCATCCCCCTGGGGGGTGATTTCTCGCTTTCTATCTCTCTGTCTCTCTCTTTCTGGCGAGTGCACGCCCCCTATAGCAAAAACCTCTCCAATAAATAGAATAAATAAATAAATAAATAAATAAATAAAAGAAGGAAAGAACGAAGAAAGAAAAATGGAATTAAAGTATGAGTTTATTTTGGTGCAAAAAAAAATGAAATCCATGCTTTTTTTTCCTAACACACATTGCCCATGAATTTTTGATGATCTGTTTTTAGTTTGGGTTATGTAATTAAAACTATTTAATATTCATGTACAAGTATTTGTGTGAGCTTGTGAGCTTATTTTTATTTCTCTTGTGTAAATCTTTGGCACTGGAATTGCTAGGTCATAGAGCAAGCATTTTTTTTTTTTTTGAGAGGTTTTTGCTATAGGGCATGTGTGCTCATCAGACAGACAGAGAGAGACAGAGAGATAGAAAGCAAGAAATCACCCCCCCAGGGGGGTTGGTCATGCCGCAATCCCTTCTCCTCCATTCTCCTCTTAGGATCTTGGGCACGCATGCACACGCGCCTGGTGTGAGTTTTAAGCCACTGGGTCCGGAACTCGAACTGCGGTGAACTACATGGGAGTCCAGCGACACAGCCATTATGCTAACTGCTGGTCCCAAGCATGTTTAATTTTATAATAAACAGCAAAATTGGTTTTCAAAGCAGTTTTACCATTTCATATTCCCACCAGCATTCACAGTGTGCTTTCCAGTTGCTCCACATCCTTACCAACATTTGTTATCACATTCTTCTTAATTAAAGAAAAATTCCCATCTAACTAATATTTATACCAAAAAAGATTGATATGCTTATAAATTTTATTCTAAAATGTTGCTTTCCCAGTCTTTGGGGTAGCATGCATTTTGTTCATTCATTCATTCACTTGTCATAGGGAATGTAGCTGGCAACAATAAGTGGTTCTAAATGCCACATCTTTGAAGTCAGATTAGAGTTCAAATCCTGACACTGCCATTTACCACATGGGTGATGTACAAACCAAGCCATCTCTCTGAGCCTCAATATCCTCATCTGTAAGTTCACTGAGCTCCATAGAGACAGCGCCAGGGCAAGTGAGAGCCGGACGGGCACTGGGCGACTCTGTGCCTCGCGGAGGAAAGATAACTAAACATGGGCAAAGGAGATCCTAAGAAGCCGAGAGGCAAAATGTCATCATATGCATTCTTTGTGCAAACGTGCCGGGAGGAGCACAAGAAGAAGCACCCAGATGCTTCAGTCAACTTCTCAGAGTTTTCTAAGAAGTGGTCAAAGAGGTGGAAGACCATGTCTGCTAAAGAGAAAGGAAAGTTTGAAGATATGGCAAAGGCTGACAAGGCCCGTTATGAAAGAGAAATGAAAACCTATATCCCTCCTAAAGGGGAAACAAAAAAGAAGTTCAAGGATCCCAATGCACCCAAGAGGCCTCCTTCGGCCTTTTTCTTGTTCTGTTCTGAATATCGCCCAAAAACCAAAGGAGAACATCCTGGCCTATCTATTGGTGATGTTGCAAAGAAATTGGGAGAGATGTGGAATAACTCTGCTGCAGGTGATACACAGCCTTATGAAAATAAGGCTGCTAAGCTGAAGGAAAAATACGAAAAGGATATTGGTGCATACCGAGCTAAAGGAAAGTCTGATGCAGCAAAAAAAAGGGAGCTGTCAAGGCTGAAAAGAGCAAGAAAAAGAAGGAGGAGGAGGAAGACGAGGAAGATGAAGAAGATGAGGAAGAAGAGGAAGATGAAGAGGATGAAGATGAAGAAGATGATGATGATGAATAAGTTAGTTCTGGCGCAGTTTTTTTTTTCCTTGTCTATAAAGCATTTAACCCCCCGTACACAACTCACTCCTTTTAAAGAAAAAAATTGAAATGTAAGGCTGTGTAAGATTTGTTTTTAAACTGTACAGTGTCTTTTTTTGTATAGTTAACACACTACCGAATGTGTCTTTAGATAGTCCTGTCCTGGTGGTATTTTCAATAGCCAGTAACCTTGCCTGGTACAGTATGGGGGTTATAACTTGGCATGGAAATTTAAAGCAGGTTCTTATTGGTGCACAACACAAATTAGTTATATATGGGGATGGTAGTTTTTTCATCTTCAGTTGTCTCTGATGCAGCTTATATGAAATAATTGTTGTTCTGTTAACTGAATACCACTCTGTAATTGCAAAAAAAAAAAAAAAAACAAAACAAAAAAAAAACAGTTGCAGCTGTTTTGTTGACATTCTGAATGCTTCTAAGTAAATACAATTTTTTTTATTAAAAATATCCTCATCTGTAAAGTGGGAATAGAAATAGTATTTACCTGAGTGCATTGCTGCAAGAATCAAATATGCCAGATGTTCACACTATATATAGGCGGTTGATTTCACTAATATAACTTGTGCCTATATCTTTAAGACTTCAAACTGCCATTTGGGGTCTAATTCTAGTAGACTTCGAAAGTCACCTCTGATACACCTGCCTTGTTTCCAAGATAAAAGGAGAATATGACCTTAAAAAAGAAGATCTTTTCCTGTGTGTTGTGAAGTTTTTTAAACATGAGGCAAAGAGAACTTCAGAAATAAAGATTGGAATTTGTTTGTTTGTATGTTTGTTAGGACTAAAGTCTGGTGAACTGGGTGGATCCTGGGACAGGGGCCAATTCTGGTTCAGCAGTAACCAGGCTAGTGTCCCTTCCATCTCTAGATGTAGCTTTGAGCGGGCCATTCAATGTTTCTGATTCTCTCACTCAGTCAACAGGCATTTATTTATTTATGTTTGAGAAGTTTTTACTATAGGGTGCATGTGCTGGCTGGAGAGACAGAGAGACCATAAGAGAGAAACCACCACCGGGGGGATGGCCACACCACAATCCCTTTCTCCATTCTCTTCTCTGGATTTTGGGCATGCACACACCCAGTCTTGGTGTGAATTTCAAGTTGCCAAGGTCAGGACTAGAACCGCAGTTGACCATGTGAGAGTCCAGGGCCTTAACCACTATACCACCTGCTGGCCTCGATAGATATTTATTGAGCACCTGCCGGGTGATGGGTTTCAAGCTGGGCGTTAGAGAAATGAAGAATGAAGCAGTTACCATTCCTGGTTTCGTGGAGTTTTCTGCTTGGTGGAGGGCATTAAACAAAGAGTCACACAAATAAAGGCAGGTTAGAATTGTAGCAAGTGTTATAAAGGGGTGAGCATGTGTACAGGTGCTTTGAAGTTGACAGGGTAGTTAGGGAAGTCTTCCCAGAAGAGACAACGTTTAAGCAGAGACCAGAAAGGAGCAGCATGTGTGTGATATCTAGTATCTGAGATGACCATCCAGTATTCATAGTCTTGTGTCAATCTCTTTCAACTCAATAGTGCTGATCACTATTATCACTCTACCAGTTAGATATGGTAGAGATGATGGAAGAGTGAGACTTCCAAGGCTAGGTCACAAAAGACATTCTGGGCCTGGCTGCTGCAGTGGTGCAAACTGCTTAGACACTGCTCCACAGGCTGGGACCACAGGGGAGGGCTGGCTTCAATTCCTGATCCAACCTAAAGGCTGGGACAGTGTTGTGCACCTGGAATCCTGGCAGTGTGGGGAAACAGAGGCAGGAGAAGAGTGACATGGAGAAATCATGTCTATAAAAAAAGAAAATGACTTTGGGGCTTTTGCCTTGTGTTCTCTTGAACCTTTCCCACTGGGAATGAGGACTCTCAGCAGTTTGCAGAAGGACCACAGGGTCAGGAAAATGAGGCCTTGTTCTGACACCTAGCACCAACTTGCTAAACAGATGGGAGCCCCTGGGAAACCGACCCTCCAGACAAGAAATAACTGCAGCACTGGGGCCAGCAGGTGGTGTTGTGGTTAAGGTGCTGGACTCCCACGTGGTTGACTGCAGTACAAGTTCCAGACTGACAGCTTGAAACTCAAGCTAGGTGCATATGTGCGCATGCCCAAAATCCAGAGAGAAGAATGGAGAAGGGATTGTGGCGTGGCCAACTCTGCTGGGGGGGGATTTCTTGCTCTCTCACTCTGTCTCTCCAGTGAGTGCACACACCCTATAACAAAAATCTATTTTTTTAAATAATTATTTTTATTTAACTTTATTTATTTATTTGCTTATTTATTTATTTTAATTTGACCAGAGAGGGACAGAGTGAGAGAAAGAGAGAGAAAGAGGGAAAGTGAGAATGCAAGCCATCAGGTCCAGGACTCGAACTGTGGTTTGCCACATGGAAGTCCAATGGCCTTAACCACCACACCACCTACCAGCCCCCAAAAAAATCTCTCTTAGAAAGAAGTAAATAAATCACTGCAGCCTTGGCCACATCTTGACTGCAACCTCCTAAGAGCCCTGAGCGAGAATCCCCACGATCAGGTGCTCTCAGACTTCTGAACCATAGAAGCTGGGTGAGATAACAAACTCTTCTTGTTTTAAACTCTTATATTTTGGGGTCATTTGTTAGACAACATTGATAACTAATATAATAATCCCAAGGACTTGAGGCAGGAAGGTGCTTTGGGTGACAGAAAGACCCCAGGTCACTGGGAGAGGAGGGAGGCCCAGAATGAGGCCCATAGTGTGGGCTGAGTCACTCCGGGCCTGCAGGCCTTGGTGGAGATTGTGCACTTGATTCTACAATCCCAGGTAAGCCATTACATTGTTGTAAACAAGGAAATATGCCATTGTTTTGCTCCACCAAACCGGTGGCTAGAGTCCCCCCAAAAATGGCAACAGAGGAGCTGCTAAAAGAAAGTGCCCGAAATGTCTAGAAATGGGATCGGTTTGGATCCCAAAGAAAGAAGCACTAAACATCAGAGTGATCAGTCCAAAGTGCTGATCAGGGTTTATTTATTATTAAATTTAATAGCATGTATTACAACTTACAGAGTAGGCTGCAGCATATCCTCACCGCAGACAGTGAGAGAAAGATAGTTCTTCCTAGGTATGTCTGCAACAAGGGAGTCAGGATAACAAATTTATATTAGAGTTTAAGGAATTTGGCTCAGGGCCTGAGCCAGCTTCTTTCAGTGTTTTGGACAACAACCTAAACACCCTTATCAGTGTCTGGGAATGTTCAAGATCTCAGCATGGACTCACGCCTGCAAGAGAAATGCAATTGGCTGGGTCATAGAGCGGTCAAGGTACTTTACGCTTCCTGATTAGGACAATAGAGAAAACCAGGAGAACTGGGAGGCCCTACAGTCATAATCAACCATTCTCAACAAGTATTTATGGAGCACCTACTATGTGCCATGCACTATTTTTGATGCTAAATCTATAACGATGAACAAGATCAGTTTCCTCCACTCTTAAAATGTGCTTTCTGGAGGGAAAGACAGATAATAAACAGACACTGAAAATACATTCTTACACCTGAGATGGTATGAGTTAGAAGGGAACCAAGAGGGCAGGCAGAGGGAGAGAATGGGATGGGAGAGAAGTGGTGGGTGGGACAAAGTGGCCAGGGAAGGCCTCTCTGAGGAGCAGACCTGTGAGCAAGACCTGCTGAGCTGAGGGAGTGAGTCATGTGATAATCTGAGGGAAGCGTGTTCTCAGCAGAAGAAACAGTAATAGCAAAGGTCTTGAAAGACAATAGCACTTGGTGTGTTTAAGGAGAACAAGGAGGCCTCCACGGCTGGACCACAACATGGGTACAAGAGACAGTGATGGGGCTGGTGTTGTAGACATAGTAAGGCCAGACCATGAAGGTCACACATGTCTTGGTGTTGAGATTAAATTTTACTTGACACAGATGGGAGCCTTGGATGGCTTTGAGCAGAGGAGTGACCCAAACTGGTTTATGCTTTAACGGAATCCATCTGGTTGCTGGATGGGGAACCAGTTGGAGCAAAGCAGGCAACCCAGTGAGCAGGCTGAGGCAGTTCTCTGAGGGCAAGATGATGATGGTGTGGGCTAGCGTCATGGCAACTGACAATCATAGGAGTCCAGAGAGTGAAAAGATCAAACTGTCTAAGAGATTTCATAGTATGTTCCAAGAGATTCACTAAAGCACTACTTTTACTAGAAAGCTGGAAATAACCTAAATGCCCACGACTTGTGGACTGAAAAATAAATGTTAATATAATAAAGGAAGACTAGGTATTTGTCAAAAAGAATAAAGACGTAGGAAAATCAATGATAGGGCCAGCAGGTGATGTGGTGGTTAAGGTGCTAGATTCCCACATGGCTGACAGCAGTTCAAGTCCTGGATCTGGCAGTTTAAAAATCCCAAGAAATCAATAGATAAATAAATGTTTTTTAAAAATCAGTTATATTTCTTATTTTTTGTTTCTTTCTTCTATAAGGAAGAAAGATAGAAAGGGAGAAAGGGACAGCACCCCAGACTGGGTCCTTGCACTGTGAACCACCTCCAGTTCCAGCCAATCCTCGATCTTAGACATGCCTGTGCTCTGCATGTTCTGAGAGGTCTCTGGATTTGAGCCTAGAACCTTCCCTTGTGGGTCAGACTAGCGTAGTATTGCATTACCACTTTTCCACTGTCTGGCTGTCCAATTTTCTATTTTTTTTTTTTTTTTGAGAGGTTTTTGCTATAGGGCATGTGTGCTCGCCAGAAAGACAGAGAGAGATGGAGAGACAGAAAGCGAGAAATCACCCCCAGAGGGGATGGCCATGCTGCAATCCCTTCTCCTCCATTCTCCTCTCGGGATCTTGGGCATGCACACGCACCTGGCATGAGTTTAAGCCACCAGGTCCAAGACTCGAACCGCGGTCGACTACATGGAGTCCAGTGACATAGCCATTATGCTAACTGCTGGTTCCACCAATTCTCTATTTTTATACTCTAGCAGTGAATAATTTGAAAATGAGGTTTAAAATTCCATTAACAATATCACCTAAAAGAATAAAATACTCAGAAATAAATTTAACAAAAGAAGTGTAAGGTGTGAGTCCAGCAGGTGGCATGGTGGTTAAGTTGCTGGACTCTCATGTGGTCAAATATGGTTTGAGTCCTGGACCTGGCAGCTTGAAAATCATGTCAGGAGTGTGTGTATGTGTGCCCAAAATCCCAGGAGGGAGAATGAAGAAGGGATTGCAGTATGACCATCCCCCTTGGGGATGTCTCTGATAAGCACACTTTGGCAAAAACAAAAACAAAACAAAAACAGAACAAAAAAAAATGTGCAAGATGCTCTGAAAGTTACAAAACATTTGTGGAAGAAACTTTGAGACCTAAATAAAATTATCCCATGGATGAGAAAGATGTTCCATGGGAAAGAGATCTCATCTTCATAGATTGGAAAATGTAATAGTGTTAAGATGACAATACTTCCCAAATTGATCAACACAATCCCTCTCAAAAAAGACCAGTTGTCTTTCTTTTTCTTTTTTGTTGAAATAAACAAGTTGGCCCTAAAATTTATATGAAGATACAAGGAACACAGAACTGCTAAAATAATCTTGAGAAAAAATAGCAAAGTTGGAAGACTCACTCTTCTCAATTTCAAAACTTACTACAAAGCTATGATGATCAAGACAGTGTTGTATTGGCATAAGGATGGAAATACAGGACAATGGAACAGAATTGAGAGTCAAGAAATGAACCTTCACATTTATGGCCAATTTATTTTTTCAAATAATTATTTATTTTATTTTTTCATCCATATATTTTAATTTGAACAGAGAGAGACAGAGAGAGGGAGGGAAAGTGAGAAAGCAAGCCACCAGGTCCAGGGCTTGAACCATGGCCAGCTATGTGGGAGTGTCCAGCACCTTACCCACCATGCCAGGCCAATTGATTTTTAACAAGAATGACAAAGTGATTCAATGGAAGGAAAGAAGAGTCTTCTCAACAAATGATGCTGGAACAACTGAATACCCACTTGCAAAAGGATGAAGTTGGACCTCTACATCACACTATACACAAAAAATAATTCGAAATGGGTCATAGACCTAAATGTATGAGTTATAATTTTAAAACTGATGGAATAAAACATAAAAGTAAATCTTCATGACCTTGGGTTATGCAGAGCATTTTTAGATATGACTCAAGTAATTAAAGAAAAAAATAGATAAATTTGACTTCATGAAAATCAAAAACTGTGCTGCAAGTGATGGTATCAAGAAAACAAAAGACGACCTATGAAATGGGGGAAAGTTTGCAAATTATAGATCTGATAAGGGGCTGGTATCCTGAATATATAAATAATACTTACAACTCAATAATCAAAAGATAACATAATTTATAAGTGGGCAAAAGATCTGAATAGACATTTCTCCAAAGAAGCTATACAAATGGACAATAAGTACATGAAAAGATGTTCAATATCATTAGTCACTAGGGAAACACAAAATAAAACCACAATGAGAGGTCACCCCACATCCATTAGAATGCCTATAATAAAAAAGACCCAATAATAAATATTGGTGAGACTACGGAAGGATTAGAACTCTCATACATTGGTGATGGGAACATAAAATGTGCACCCACTTTGGAAAACAATCCTTCAGTTCCTCAAAAGGTTAAACATAGAATTACAATAGGACTGGCAATCCCTCTTTATGGATTAAAAACATACTTCCTCACAGAGCTCTGTACATGGAATTTTCATAGCAGTGTTATTTAAACAGCTTCAAAGCGGAAGTAACTGCAATGCCCATCAATAGATAAGTAAAATGTAGTACGTTCATATAGTACTTGTCAGTAAAGATAAATGAAGTGCTGATACACCCAATAACATAGATAAACTTTGAAAACATAATGCTAAGTGAAAGAAGCCAGCCATAAAAGGCCACATATTGTATATGGGTATATATTTATATGAACTGTCCAGAGTAGGCAAATCTATAGAAACACAAAGGGCATTAGTGGTTGTATCAGGTTAGGGCTGGGAAATGGAGAGTAGTGTGTGGTGGAGGGGGTGACTGCTAATGGATACAGGGTTTTCTTTGAGGGGGAGGTGGTGAGAATGGTCTAAAATTGATTGCAGTAATAGGTGCACAACTGTATGTATCTGGTAAAAACCATTTCCTTGTCTACTTTAACTGGGAGAATTGCTTGGTATATAAATGATAAAACAATGAAATAATTTTCTTAAAAAAAGAATGAGGGGGCCCAGTGGATGGCATAATGGTTACTTCGCTGGAACCCCATGTAGTCTACTGCGGTTCGAGTCCCGGTCCCAGTGGCTTAAAACTCACTCTGGGTGCGTGTGTGTGCCCAAAATCCCAAGGGGAAAATGGAGGAGAAGGGATTGCGGCGTGGCCATCCCTTCTGGGTGGTGATTCCTTGCTTTCTGTCTTTCTGTCTCTCTCTGTCTCTGGTGAGTGCATGTGTCCTGTAGCAAAACAACAACAACCACAACC
Organism: Tupaia tana; assembly: GCA_026018925.1. Taxonomy (NCBI): domain Eukaryota; kingdom Metazoa; phylum Chordata; class Mammalia; order Scandentia; family Tupaiidae; genus Tupaia; species Tupaia tana. Next base: position 32,169,831 of record JAKSZU010000015.1, read on the forward strand.
AACAACAACAACAACAACAAACCTCTAGAACAACCAAACAAAAAGAATAAGGAAGCCCTATATGGATTGATAGGGAATAAATGCTAAAGCTAAGTTATACTGGTAAGTGAGGAAAAAAGCAAGGTGCTCACGGTTTATAAGTTGTATTTTAACATCTGTGTAAGACAAGAGAATAAACATATTTGTCAGCATATGCCTGCCGAGTCAGAAAGGGCACATATAACAACGGTCCTATGATTTCTCCCAGGGAGGGGAACTGTGAGGTATGCCTTTTGTACTGTTGAATTTTAAGCCACATGAGTATATTAGTTATTCAAAAATAAAGTAAAGTCCATTTAAAAAAATACAACAAGCCCGGCCAGTGGCATGCACTGCTTAAGAGGCCGCATTCCACAGGCTGGAACTGTTGTAGGTAGACTTTAAGAGGCAGAAGTCCTCTTTGCTGGCATTATGACCAGGAAGTCCCAATATACGAAGAGGACATCTACCTCATTATGTCTACCTATAACAGAATCATATGGGAGGCCTGGGTTTGATTCCTGGCCCATCCTACACAAGGAAAAAGCTGGGTGTGGTGGAATGTGTCTGAAATTCCAGAGACTTGGGAGGCAGAGGAAGGAGAATCATGTCACGATGAGATCCTATCTGAAAAACAACAGAAAACTCAGTGACTTCATGGGCAAGAGTTGAGGCTGGCTAGGATTCTTAGAGAATGAAGAGTCCAGAACAGCATCCTGGATGTGCAGTTGACAGCCGGGCTAAGAGCGGAACAAGGATAGAAGCAGAGAGAGAGACTGAACTGAGTGCCTCTCAGGTGACTTTGGGAAGTCCTGTCCGTTTCCTCACCTGCAAAGCGGAATAAGAGCACAGACCTCACAGAGTCATTGGATTCATGCATAGAAAGCTTTTGTTACTGTGCTCTCACATGATCTCATTTTATCTCTTACATAGAGGATGATTAGAAATGAATGGCTTGGAGGGCCAACAGGTGGCATGGTGGTTAAAGGCACTGGACTCCCACATTGCTGATCATGGTTTGAGTCCTAGACTTAGCAGCTTGCTTTGTCACTTTCTCTTTCTCTCTCTGTAGAAAAAATTTTAAATAATAATAATAATAAATAAAACTAAATAATTAAAAAAAAAAGAATGGCTTTGGGCTAGGAAGCGGTGTGGAGGTTAAAGCAGCTAGATCCCACATGACCAATTGTGTGGTTCAAGTCCCAAACCCAGTGGCTTGAAAATCATGTGCATGTATGCATGCCCCAAATACAGAGAGAATAATGGAGAAGGGATTGCAGCACGGCCATCCTCCCTAGGGGGTAGTTTCTCACTTTCTCTCTGTCTCTCTCTAGTAAGCCCATGCACCCTATAGCAAATTTTAAAAGAAAAGAAATGGATGGCTCACAGGAGTAAAGACACTTGTCCCAGGTCGTGGCAGACCTAGGATTCAAACTTCTCTTCAAAGTTCTCTTCCCACCACTGTTCTCCTACCCACTACACAAAATGTTCAATAAATGTGCAGGGGGAGGCATGCTGAGAATAGAGAGAGGTGCCGAGTAGATGCAAGGCAGGGCTTGTCCTGGAAGGAGGGCAGGAGCTAGGAAACAAGCAGCCTTTACTCTGCAGAGGGTCAGAGGCTGGCTCTTTCTAATGGTTGGTCCCACACATACACACATACACACACCAGGGGCATTTGCATTTTATATTTCGAATTCTTTGGGACCACTGTTGATCATTCTATATTCAAAATAGGTTGGGGGTGAGGAGAGAGCCATGAACACCGTTTTTGGGGCTCAAGTATGTCACCTTTCATTTGCAAAGTAGTCAGCAGTTCATTTCACAGCTAGACCTTCCAAACTTAACATCACTGAAGCCCTCCTTTTCCAAGAGGGGCAGATGAAAATCAGAGAAGACTAGCTTTTGAGGAACTCACTACGGCACCCCACCCCCTGCTCCCATTTAGGTCCCTGACACTCCCTAATTTTAAAAAAAATGGTCATTTTTATCCATTTATAATAGAGTACATGTGCATGCACAAGAAAGAAAGAAATATACCCCCCCCCCCCGCCTCCACCACCACCACCTCCACGGGATCTGGCCATGCCATGATCTCCTCCTGTTCTCCAGATCCTGGACATGCCCACACATATTCTGTGAGGTTTTCAGGTTGACTGGACCAGGGACTTGAACCATGGTCAACATGTGGTTTCCAGCTCTGCAGTATGGTATACTACCAACCAAAACAGAGGCTAACCTCCCTTCTTTAAAATAAAAAAGAAAAAAAAAATCCCTCTGCCCTCTAGTTTTCTTTAGTTACAACTCGCCTTATTTTCCACCAGAGAGCTCGTTACCACCTGGCTCTACAGTGTAGATGTATGTTAACCCGATGATCATCTGTCTCCTCTACTGTTTTAGAGGTTGCATACAGATAGTATCCATGTGCCCATTTTACAGAGGAAGAAACCGAAGGCAAAGATTTATGGGAACCAGCAGTTAGCGTAATGGCTATGTCGCTGGACTCCCACGTAGTCGACCGCGGTTCACGTCCCGGACCCGGTTGCTTAAAACTCACACCGGGCGCGTGTGCGTGCATGCCCAAGATCCCGAGAGGAGAATGGAGGAGAAGGGATTGCGGAGTGACCATCCCCCCGGGGGGTGATTTGTCGCTTTCTGTCTCTATGTCTCTGTCTGTCTGGCGAGCGCACGCGCCCTATAGCGAAAAACCTCTCAAAAAAAAAAAAAAATTTATGAACAGCCAGGAATTATAGCACTGGGATCCACATGCTTCATTCTTTGATTAATTCTATTAATGCTTATTAAGGGCCTGCTATGCACATTTCTGCCAAGGTCTGGGAATACAGAAATGTACAAGACAGTCTTGGCCCTCAAGCAATTTCTTTCTTTATTATTTTTTAAAAGAATTATTTATTTAATTTAATTTATTTATTCATTTACTTTAATTTGACCAGAGAGAGACACAAAGAGAGAGGGAAAGTGAAAAAGTAAGCTGCTGGGTCCAGGACTCAAACCATGATTGACCATGTGGAAGTGTCCAACACCTTAACCACCATGCCACCTCAAGCAATTTCTTTCTTTTTTTTTTTTTTTTTCTTTTTTTGGAGGGGTTTTTGCTATAGGGCGTGAGCGCTCACCAGACAGACAGAGACAGAGAGATAGAAAGTGAGAAATCACCCCCAGGGAGGATGGCCACGCCGCAATCCCTTCTCCATTCTCCTCTCGGGATCTTGGGCACGCATGCACACGCGCCCGGCGTGAGTTTTAAGCCACTGGATCCGGGACATGAACCGTGGTTGACTACGTGGGAGTCCAGCAACATAGCCATTACGCTAACTGCTGGTCCCTCAAGCAATTTCTAATCCAATTCTGGGGACACACACTTAAAAAAGATGCAGAGTGGAAAATGCTACAGTGGAAAGGCCCATGATATTATAGGACTGAGTAGGAAGAACATTTAGTTCAGCCTGGGGTGCATCAAGAAGAACTTAATTTTTTTTTTTTTTTTTGTAATTGCCAGAGAGTACATACACTGACCAGAGAGAGATGTACACACAGAAAGAGAGAGAGGGAGAGGGAGAGGGAGAGGGAGAGAGAGAGAGAAAGCATCCCTCAGTGGGGCGTAGTCACATAGAGATCCCTTCTCCATTTCTCCATCCTGTTGGGATTTAGGGCATACATGTACATGTGCCCAGTGTGTTTTCTGAGCCACTGGGGGAGGGATTCAAACCATAGTCAGTCATGTGGGATCCAGCTCCCTTAACCACTAGGTTATGAGGCCAGCCTGAAGAGGACTTCCTGAAAGAGGTGATATATGAGTTGAGGCTTAAAGAATACTTACAGAAGATCAGGGCGAAGGATATTCTAGACAGAAAGGACAGACTGAAAGACCCGAGGGGAACAGCCTGACCTGTTTGAGGAACCACATACACTTCCGTGTTGTTGGTGCCCATGGCCAGGCAGAGGCCATGAGGGAAGACAAGGCTGGGGCAGGCAACAATAGCAGCTGATAAGGCTTTCTTATGTGAGCAAAATGTAAGAATGAGCCATGGGTGTCTTTGAGGCTTACCTATTCCAGGTACCATTCTAGGGAAGTCTGATTTTCTGCTCAGGAAAGGGTAGGACTGGGCAGGGATGGGGGATGCTGGGAGAACCTGCAAAATTGTTTTTCTGCCCCCAGCTGCATTGCCACCTCCAGATGACGGGGTTCCCTCGGGGGGTTGAGGGACAGTTCTGTTTCACAACACCCTCCTTCCCTTCCCCTCAGTGTCCCCAGAGGCCAAAAAAAGAGGAAGCATTTTGCAGACTTCCTCCTGAGTTGGTGTACCCGGTGTACCCGACCGAGCCAGGTCAGTCATCTCCTCAGGGAGCAGGTTCAGGCCTGCCTGCCACATTCTGCCAGATAAAAGGGGCTGGGGGCCCAGCTGCTGTGGTGAATGGTAGTACAGTGCCCTGCAAAGCTGAAAACCACATGGCAGACCACGGAGTAGAGTCTTAGGATTGACCTGAAAACACATGGGTGCCCAAGATCTTGAGGAGCTGGAGGGCTGACGAAGGGGAGGCAGCCTGATAAGACCCTTTAAGGGTGCACTCATGTACACTCCATCATAACTACCCCATCCCACCCATTCATTAGTGGCCACGCTCAAGCTGGGTGTACCCAGGCCTGGGAACAAGAGTGGGTTCAAATGTAGCTCTTCTGTGGGTGCTTCAACCAGGTCCTCTCCTCTCTGAGCTTAATTTCTTGAAAAGCCACACCCTTACTCAGCAATTTAAAGCTGGGGTGATGTGCTTGAATTAACACAGCTAGATCTTCACATGCTTGCCACCGAATAGTATAGAGAGTATATTCCTTTTTTTAAAAAAAACAACATGGGGCCCAGCCAGTGGTGTGTTGGTTAAGGCAGCTGGATTCCCACACAGCTGACTGCTGGTTCAAGTCCCAGACCTGGTGACTTGAGAAACATGCCAGATGCATATGCATGTATGCAAAAAATCCAGAAAGGAGGGAAAAATGAGGAAGGGATTGCAGTTGTGACCCTTCCCTATGTGGGGAGTGCTTTCTTTGCTTTCTCACTTTCTCTCTCTGTTTCTCTTCAGTGAATACATGTGCCCTCTGGCAAAATTAAAAAAAAAAAAATCAATAGTTTTGGACCAGCCAGTAGCATGGTGATTAAGGCAGCTGGATATCTGGGCTGACTGTGCAGTTCGAGTCCCAGACCCGGTGGTTTAAACTCATGCCAGGCACGTGTGTGTGCATGCCCAGAATCCCAAGAGCAGAATGGAGGAGAAGGGATTGTGGCATGGCCATCTCCCCTGGGGGTGATTTCTCACTTTCTCTTTGTCTCTTTCTTTGTCTTTGGCAAGCGCACATACCCTATAGCAAAAGCTCTCATTAAACAAAAAGAAAATTTTGGGGCCGGCAGGTGGCATGGTGGTTAAGGGTACTCTTCTCCCACATGACCAACCATGGTTCAAGTCCCGGACCTGGCAGCTTGCTTTCTCACTTTCTTTCTCTCACTCTGTCCCTTTCTGGTCAAATTAAAATAAATAGATATAGTTAAATAAAATAAATCTTTTTTTTTTAAAAAAAAGAAAATCTAAAAACAAGAAGAAAAAAACAAAAAGAGACTTTTCCAACAAAATCCTTCAACCTCCCACCTACACTCTACCACTAATAATTTACTTGCTTTATCACATGTCTGTTCATCAGTTCATCTTTTTTAAAAAATGCATTTCACAGTAAATTACTTCAACATACATATTGTTAACTGGAACTCAATATTATTTACAGTATTTTTATGTACAACAAAGTGCACAAGATTAGGTGTTTATTTGATTTTTTTTTTTTTGAGAGAGAGAGATTTTCGCTATAAGGCACATGCTCTCACCAGAGAGACAGAGAGAGAAAGAGAGACAGAAAGCAAGAAATCACCCCCCCCCCCCCAGGACAGGGGGATGGCCACACTACAGTTCCTTCTCTTCCATTCTCTTCCATTCACTTTTCAGTATTTTGGGCAAGCATGCACATGTGCCTGGGGTGAGCTTCAAGACTCTGGGTCTAGGATTCAAACCTTTGGTTCGAGTGGAGTCCAGCAACATAACCATTATGTCATCTGCTGGTCCCGTATTTGCTGAGGTTTTACAAACATATATATGTCTATGTAACTTAAACTCCATTAAGATATATATTTCCATTACCCCAGAAAGTTCCCTCTTGTCCTACAGTGTATTTTAATTGCCACTATCCTAGGAGTCAGCACTCAGCCCAAGGCCAGGTATGTACTAAGTGATCAGTAAATATTGGTTGAAGCAACAATTAAGTCTAGGAATATCCACATGGCTTGCTCTCCTAAAGGTAGTGCCATGGTCTTTTCTCTTGCATTCCCCCATAGAATTGGTACACAGTACCAATCCTTAATAAAGATGTCTTTATATTGTTAGTTATACATTCCCATGTAATAAATCACCCACAACTTCGCAGCTTACATGATAAATGTTTAGTATCTTGTACAATTTTTGTGAGTCAGAGGTCTGGAAGTAGCTTAGCCCAGTGGTTCTGATGTGGGGTCTTTCATGAAGCTGCAGTCAAGATGGCGTCTTGGGCTGCAGTTATCTGAAGGCTTGACTGGGGCTGAAGGATCTGATTCTAAGATGGTACACTCTCATGGCTGTTGGCAGGAGGTCTCAGTTCCTCATCACGTGAACGTCTCCATAGATCTGCCTGACAGTGTTCATCATATGGTGTCTGGCTTCTCCTAGGACAGCAAGGTGAAATGTCACAATAGTTACACAAGTCATCCCTATTCCATGTGGGAAGGATCTACCCAGGATCATGGACACCAAGAGGCAAGTCTAATTGGTGGCCACCTTGGAGAAGGTGGTCACTATGAATATGTGTTCAAATTTTCCAAACACTCACTTTGTGCGGGGTGCTGGGCTAAGTTCCAGGGAGTGTTGGAATGAATGAGAACTAGCCCTCTCCCCACGAGGTCGGTGTGTATGTATGTGTGTTAGGGGTGGGAGTGGAGAGGTCAGGCAGATGAGGAAACAGATGGCATCCACAGAGTGTGACAAATACCACAATAATGGAATAATCAGTGTTTTAAAAAATTGCTTTGCTGTAATTCATATTCATGGCATCACATTTAAAATACATCATAAAAAGGGAGTCTTTTTTCCTCCATATTCTACAGCAACACACCCCGAGCTCAGAGGCAACAGTCTCAACTTGTGTGTGTCCTTCCAGAACTATTCCATGTTTACATACAAAGACATTTTCCTCCTTCTTTAAACAGAAAAAGCCCAGTACCATTCAAAGTGCATTGCTCTGAACCTTGATTTTTCCTTTCCTTTTTCTTTCCTTCTTTCTTCCTTTCTTTTTTTTTTTTTTTTGACTTATCCCACCTTAGAAATAATTCCTTATTAGTTTAGAGAGTTAGCTCATTCTCATTTGTGGCTGCATGATATTCTATTTCTGCATGAGCCACAATTTATCTAACCAGTCCCTTATCACTGAACACTTGGCTTTTTCCTTTTCTTTTCTTTCTTTCTTTTTTTTTTAGGTTTTTGCTATAGGGCACATGCACTTGTCAGAGAGAGACAGAGACAGAGAGAGAGAAAGTGAGAAAATACACCCTAGGGGATATGGCCGTGCAGCAATCCCTTCTCCTTCTTTTCTCCTCTTGGGTTTTTGGGCACGCACTCACATGCACTCAGCGTAATTCTCTAGCTACTGGGTCTGGGGCTTGAACCTCAATTGGCCACATGGGAGTCCAGCACCATAACCACCACACGATCTGCTGGCTCCATCTGGCTTATTTCTAAGCTCTTGTAATTAGAGACAAAGCTACAATGGTTTTCTCTGTGTATCTGTTTCCACTTGTGTGGGTTAAAACATAGGAGAAATTCCTGGTGGCAGAACCCGTTGCATCAAAAAATACATGCATTTAAAATATCGGTAGCAGAGATGGAAACCGAATTCAAGCTATGAAATATTGGTTTCCTTGACTAAAAATGAAGATTTTTCTGCTGAGACTTCTCCCTCCAAATTTATTTGTACTGGGTAGGGCTAACTCTGTCTCCTCTCCGTTTCTCTCTCTTTCTGTGTCTCCCTGTGACTTTTTTTTTTTTTTGGAGAGGTTTTCGCTATAGGGCGCGTGTGCTCGCCAGACAGACAGAGAGAGACAGAGAGACAGAAAGCGAGAAATCACCCCCCAGGGGGGATGGCCACGCTGCAATCCCTTCTCCTCCATTCTCCTTTCGGGATCTTGGGCACACACGCACATGCGCCCGGTGTGAGTTTTAAGCTACCAGGTCCGGGATGCGAACTGTGGTCGACTATATGGGAGTCCAGCGACATAGCCATTACACTAACTGCTGGTCCCGACTTTTTTTTTTTTTTTTAAGGTATAGTATTCTCTGGGCTTTTAAGCCCCTCCTTTATTGGGCTAATTGGTGCCTTTCCCTACTCCATTTAGGAAGGGCACACCCCCAGGCCCATCCTGAGATGGATACCGAACTTGAGCTGTGAAATATTGATTTTATGCGGCACACGTGCGCACCACGCAGTTTTCATTTTTTGCTTTTTAAAATTAAAATCAAAAGTTTTTATCATATTTTTTTCTTCTTTTTTACTTTATTTTTTCTCCTTTCCTCTTCTCTAATTCTTTTCTTTTTTTCTTTATCTTTATTCATTTGCTGCTCAGCCTCTGCGTACTAAGTGTCTAGACAGGTCCAAGTGAACAGGATCCAAACATCTGAATATAATTAGGGTCAGGATATTCCCCTACTCCCACTGAATCTGAAAACAGCACAATGCCTCTGAATGAATGAAAACAGAATGTCTTGAATAGAGAGATTGCAGATCACCTCCTCCTGCATGCCTGCTGAATGCCGATTGAACTTCAATTATCTTTTATGAATTAGGAAGAAACATAGACTGCACTCATCGGGTTTTGTGCAAGGATTTTTTTTTCGCGTCCTGTCTTGAGCTGCTGATAGGTCTCTATGTTCATGCACTTACTATTTGAACAGAATCCTAACGTGGGGCAGAACCCGGCCACGGCACGAGGGGGCAGACCCCGGCCACGGCACACGGGGCAGACCCCGGCCACGGCACGCGGGGACAGGACCACGGCCACGGCACACGGGCGCAGACCCCGGCCACGGCACATGTTTCCTAGCTTTAAGTTTTAAGCAAAGTTCCTTAGCATTTCTTTGATTTATTAAGGCTAAAACTGCTTTTCTTGAAATTAAAAAATATATTTAAAAATACCTTTTTTGGGACCAGCATTTGGCATAATGGCTATGTCGTTGGACTCTCATGTAGCGGACCGTGGTTTGAGTTCCAGACCTAGCGGCTTAACCTCACGTCAGGTGCATGTGCGTGCGTGCCTAGGATCCCGAGAGGAGAATGGAGGAGAAGGGATTGCAGCGTGGCCATCCCCCCGGGGGGTGATTTCTCACTTTCTGTCTCTCTATCTCACTCTATCTTTCTGGCCAGCGTACATGCCCTCTAGCAAAAACCTCTCAAAAAAACAAAAACAAAAACCTATTTAATGACCGTAATCATCTATATAGCATCAGCTAGGTGCTACCTTATAGTATATTCATTCTACTTAGAGTTTCATGCCTAAAGTCAGACATGTATTCACACATATGTATATACCAGCTGAACTTGCTATTGAAAGTAGTTAGATTATTTAAGAAATTTTGTGAATCAATAAAATATGGAGGGAAAAGGAATGAAAAACATCCGTAGACACCTGAGATAATGTGGGAGGAGGGTGGGAAATGGCTGAGGGTGAGAAATAGGGAGAAATATATATATATATATATATATATATATATATATATATATATCACATTTTGTATGCTATGGCGATGCTCAGGGAATGAATGTTAATTAATTAATTATAAAAATTAGGAAAAAAAAAAAAAAACAAAAAAAAACATAACAAAAACAAAAACAGAAGTTTGGTAATACACTTAGAGATTTTTATAAAACCAAACTGTCTGGTTTGGTTTTAGTTGTAAAATGTTCCAAAATTCAGGGCCGGCAGGTGGAGTGGTGGTTAAGGACGCTGGACTCCCACATGGCCAACCATGGTTCAAGTCCCTGGCATCTTGCTTTCTCACTTTTCCTCTCTCTCTCACCCTATCTCTCTCCTCTCTGGTTAAATTAAAAATAAATAAATAAGTTTAAATAAAATAATTGTTTTTTTTAAAAAAATTATCATGGGCCAGGAGATGGTGTGGCAATTGGGCACTGACCTCCCACACGGCTGACTGTGATTCGAGTCCTGGATCTGGCAGGTTGCTTTCTCACTTTCCCCCTCTTTCTCTCTATTTCTGTCTCTCTCTGTTCAAATTTAAAATAATAATAAAATCAAAAAGTTCAAAAATAAAAAAGAAATCATTTAAATTTATCATAAAATATCTTCATCTTACTACATTTAAATTCTTTTTATTGATACGTTATTTTTATTAACTTCTTTAATAACTTATATTTCTATTGTTTAACTTTATAAATTTTAATTTTTGTAAATTTGCATTTTACAAATAAAATAAAATACTGGTAGCTATTGTTCAGTCGGGTTAATAGCAATGTCTCCTCCCACCTGAAATGTGTGAGAGTGTGCCTATTTTCTCACACTTATACCCACATAGTAATTTAATCAAACATTCCAAACTCTGCCAATATAATAATTGAATAATGGCTTCTCACTGAAGTGTTGATTTGCATCTATCTTATTATAAGTGAGGTTGAGCATCTTGTCACACACAGAGTCATTCGTATTTTCCTTTCTGTGAACTCTAAACACTTGGCCTATTTGTCTATTGGGTTGTAGGTCTGTCTTATGTATTTGCAGATCCTCTTTACACATCAAAGGCACTATTTCTTTGTTTGCATGATAAACCTGAAAACAAAAACTTGAGGGGAATAGGAGATGTTTTTCAGGAGAAATAAGAAGTTTCCACATATCCCTGCAGGGTTGCCCAAAGGCTGAGGGAGCGGTTGTGCCAGATGGAGCTCCAGAAGGTGATGCTGGAACCAAGGTGAGTGAGCATGGGCGGAGAGGAGGAAGGACGGGGAGGCAGTCCTGAGCTCCCACACTAGTTGAAAGAGGATCCCGTAAAAGACAATGGACTCTCCACCACAGACCTGCACAAAACAGGTGGGCCTGGATTTAAAGCCTCTTTGTTCCTCATCTGAAATATTAGAGGGTAGACAAGTCAGAAGGGGGAAGAGCCATCAGGAGAGCTGCGATTTCTGATCTTTTAGGCCTGATTCACTGGTTACCACATCTGGGAGCTCCAAATAACATTAGTTAAATCTTATTTTAAATTATCAGAGGGCAAAGAACTTGCCAGAGAGAGAGAGAGAGAGAGAGGGGGGGGGGAAAGCAGCCCCCATGGGGTGTGGTCATGCCACAATCCCTTCTTCTCCATCTCTTCCTCCTGTTGGGATTCGGGTCACATGCTCACATGCTCTCGGCATGTTTTTCACGCCGCCAGGGCTGGGGTTCCAACTGCAGTTGGTTATGTGAGATCCAGTTCCCTTAACTGCTAGGCTATGGGGCTGGCCCAAGTAACATTATTCAATGGTAGCATAAACTCCTAGAATGTAAACTCCAAGAGGCCAGGGTTTATATACTAAATAAATAGTCAGTGAATGAATGAATGAGTCAGTCTGATCAGAGGATGCAAGAAACTGCTATTTCTGAGCCAGGAGGGAGTCCTCCTCCCTCCCCTTTCCCTTTGAAGCTACCCTTTCCTCTTCCTTCCTCTGACTCTACCTGAGTCAGGTCTTAGCCTCTCTTACCGGGTCTTCATTCCGGCTCCCCGCCCCATTCCCCTACTCCTAGGGTCTCCTCTGCTCTCGACTGATTCTCCTTGCCAGCAGCTCGATTCACTTCAAGAAAACACAAAACTATTAGGTGGCTCCCCACGGCCTGTACTTTCTAGCTTGTTCTCCAAGGACCCTCTGAATCTTCCCTCCTTTCCGGTTTGCCCTCCTACAAGTCTTATCACCCACTGTGTCTCCCATTTCACATACCCCTGGTCCTGCAGCAATAACAATGGCCACATTTACTGAGCACTTACAATATGTACTTTCACATGGATTACCTTGTGTAAACCTCACAACCCATGAGGCGTATGAAGGTGATGCCATTATTTATTTCTGTTTAAGGTTTTTGCCAAAGGGTGCATGTACTTGCCAGAGAGAGAGAGACAGAGAGAAGAAAAGTGAGAAATCACTCCCCAGAGCGGGGGCAGCGGGAAAGGGATGGCCACACCACAATCCTTCTCCTCCATCCTCCTCTTGAGATTTTAGGCACACAGATCCACCCGGTGTGATTTTCAAGTCACTAGGCCCAGGACTCAAACCTCAGTTGGCTGTGTGAGAGTCCAGTGCCACACCACCTGCTGGTCTCTGAAGGAGCTATTATTATATCCATTTGATAGATGAAAAAACAAGAACCCAGATGATGGAGTTGGGATTCAAAAACCATTCCATCTGATATGCTGGCTAGAGCCTGAGCACCCCATGAGCCCTGACTGGTTTCCGGTCTTGAAGCCTTCAGGGCTCCTTCACGTTCCCTACCTTGCTGGGTTCCCACCTGGAGGGCTCTCTTTTATATTGTTCATGCAGCAAAAACTTTGTCCTAGGTCTCACTCATTGGTCACCTTCTCTGTGAAGCCTTTTCTAGCTTTCTCGGGAAAAGCTGGTTTCTCTCTCTTTGATTTTATAATTGAGAATTTTGTGCTGTGATTATCTGGGGACCGGTTTTCCTCCACCAGACTGTGCGCCCCCCAGTGGGCAGAGATGATGCTGCACTTCCCTCTAGTGTCTAACACAATGCCTGACACTGAGTGGGTGCTCTCTGGACGGTGACTTGAGTGGTGGTGCCCCAGGATTCCTCTCGACTTGCACTAGGTGAGGACTGCCAGGAGCCTCCAGATGGAAGCTAGAAAGGAGTAGGGAGTTGCAGGATCCCAATGGGAGAGGCTTCCAACCAAGTGGCAGCTGGAAATGATGTTACTAGCTTCACCACTGTCCTTGGGTCAGGACTGTCCCTAGGGGATCCAGCTGGTGGGGAAGTTCCATTCTTGCATTACCCCACAGATCTTTGGGAACCAGCTGCCCCTCCCCAGGGGATTTCCCCTTTTGTGATGCCAGGAACCCAACCATGAAAGGAAATGACCCTGGCAGGGTCTCTGGGAGCATAGCCAAAATCTCCATGCTTGGAGGCTGAGCTGCCCCAGCCAGGGCTCTTTAGGCCTCAGACACCAAAGGGTTACACAGCTTTGGTAAGACGGGTAGTTCAGGGGCAAGTGGGGACTTCCTTAGGGTGTGAGGGAAATTGCCCCATCCCAGAGCTATGGGGTAAGACCCAGCCCAGTGCCTCTCAGCAGTGCAGTCACTGTGCACTGCCAGTACCACGGGCAGTTTCTGAGCTCCATTCTCCTGCAAAACCCTGAGCCTTTCGGTGAGACCCCAGTTTCCTAGCCTGCCTCACTCAGGAACTTATTAAGGTCCAAGTGCCTGAGCCTATGTATGATCCCTACATCCCAAAGGCTGGTGGACTGGATAGTAGAGAGGGTAAGAACACAGGTTCTGGAGTTAGCCAGATCCTATCACCAAATCCCATTTTGCTAAACATGCAAGCTCTATGGCCCCACCCCAGCTCTATGGTGTCAGAAACTCTGGGGTTAGGGCCCAGACTTCTGTGTTTTAGCAAGCTTTTTAGGAGATTCTGAAGCTTACTATAGTTTAAGAACAATTGCCATAGATAATCTTAATAGGTGGGCCACATTTAGGGTGGAGATATTTGGAACATCAACATCCAACAAGGGATTAATAACTAAACAGCATAAGCTATTCTTTCAAATCAACAAGAAAAAGACGAAACGACGGGACCAGCAGCTGGCATAATGGCTAAGTTGCTGGACTCCCATGTAGTCGGCCGTGGTTCGAGTCCCAGACCTGGTGGCTTAAACTCACGCCAGGTGTGCATGCATGCGTTCCTAAGATCCTGAGAGGAGAATGGAGGAGAAGGGATTGTGGCGTGACCACTCCCCCGGGGGGTGATTTCTCACTTTCTGTCTTTCTGTCTCTCTTTCTGGGGAGCACACACACCATATAGCAAAAACCTCTTCAAAAAAAAAAAAAAAAAAAAAAAAACTCCATAGGAAATGAACAAAAGATATAAACAAGCAATTTTCAGAAGGAAAAACCCAAATCTCTGATAAGTATAGGAGGAGGCTCTAACCCCCAGGGTTTGCAAGTTAAAAGCAACAATGAGATGCCACCTGTCACCCGAACTAACTGGCAAAATCACAAGCTTAAATAATGTAAAAATTGATGGTGAAGTGGGAGAAACAGCTGGTTTTTTTGTTTTGGTTTTGGGTTTTTTTTTGGTAAGAGGTTTTTGCCTTAGGGCACATGCGCTTGTCAAAGAGAGTGAGAAAGAAATCACCGACACCCTCCACCCTCCCCCACAGGGGGGTTGGCCACACTGCAATCCCTTCTCCTCTATTCTCCTCCTAGGATCTTGGGCACACATACACACAAGTCAGGTATGAGTTTTAAGCTACTGGTCTGGGACTTGAACCATGGTCAGCCATGTGAGAGCCCAGCGATGTAACTGCTATGTCATCTGCTGGCCCCAGCAACCTCACATTGATGCTGATGGAGATTTCTGGAAGAATACAGTGAAATTTACAATGTGTCTGCCCTGTGATCTAGTAATTCCAACTGTGGGATACAGAGCCCAGAAGATATTTTACATAGGCCCACAGACTCACGTACAAAGATGTTTCTCACAGTGCCGTGTGAGGTAAGAAGGAGCTGAAAGCAGCCTTGGTGTCCATCACTGAGGAATGAACCGATAAAACAGCACATACATAGCTCAGAATATTTTGCAGTAGTTGGATGCAATAAGCTAGATTTTTCCACAAAAACATGGGTAAACCTTAAAAACATGGAGCAGGATAATCCTATAGTGGCAGTAGTTAAGTCCTGCTGGGAAGTGCTCTCTCTCTCTCTCTCTCTCTCCTCTCTCTCTCTCTCTCTCTGGTGCACAGTGCCCTCTAGCAAGCAAACATGGAGTGAAAAAAGGAAGCAATGGCGTGCGAGTCTCGTATAATATCACTATGTAGTGAAAACACACACAAAGCGTTGTCTATGTTACATCCAGGGATATAACAACAGGCAGGGGTGGGTGTCCATGGAGGTGGGGGAGGAGTGTGGGGAATGTGTGAATGTGGAGGGGGTGGGGCCGCGAAATAAAATAAAACAAAACATTAGAAGGGCCTCGTCTGGACCAACGATGATGGGGTGACCCTTTGCCACAGACTGAATATGAATCATAGAACTCTCTGGACGTGATGTCTTAGGAAAAATATTATTTGATAATGGATGACCTCAGTCCCCACCTCATGGTAATGCCACGTGTCCCGCCTTGGACAGATTTGAAAAGTTTTGTAAATAGACGTGAGCTGTGTGAGGCTTGGGCCTGCTCTCAGGCCTTGCTCCTTTTAGCCTTTGTCAGAAGCACTAAGTCCCATACTTACCCCGACCCGCTACCTCTCTCACCTCGCCTTCAGATTTCTTTGACTGCTTCAAGCTCCCAGATGGCTGTTTGTGAAGTCTTGAGTGTTTCTCATTTGGGGCTTGCGCACAGAGCCAGGCTGTAACAGAGCTGCAAGGGGTGAGTCCTGTGTCTCCTTCCCAAACTGTGAGTTCCAGAGGGTCTTTCCTAACATTTCATGCTCACCTCAGTTCCCACCCCATGGCTCCCAGGCAAGTCAGGTAAACCGAGTCAGAAAGCATTCAGTGCGGCAGGGGACAGCTTTTATTGAGTGCTTACGTTGCGCTAGACTCTGCAGTCAGGTCTTGACCTCCAGTAATCCCCAACCACTCTGGGAGGTAGACCAGCTGACCTCCTTCGGCAGGTGAAGAAGCAGGAGGCACAGAGAGGCTGGTACATCACCTGACAGGAGCCCGAGAACTGTCTGCCTCCAAATTTCACTCTGAATCCAAGATCTGAGTGACTCGTTCAGAGTTTTAGAGCCAGGACTGAGACCCACATCACCCCCCGAGTCACCTCTCAGTGGAGGCAAACCTCCACTCCAGTGCAGCACAACTCCTGCATCAGTGGGCAGACCCTACTGTTTAGAGCCTCAAAGAGCCTTTCGCTGGGTGAACAGCCGGTGTGAAGCATGTGTAAGGAGCAGCAGCAGATCCCCTGGTTTTGAACCTCAGCTTCTCAGTATGTAAACTAGGAAGAACGGAGAGCTCTGGAAATTCTTTTCTCCATCTGCCAACAGGTGGAGACTTCTCTGCATCTCTCCCTCGGCTTCTAGAAAGTTTGGAGTAGTTTGTAGTAGAAAGTTTGTAGTAGTAGTTTGGAGTAGAAAGTGTCGCGGGATTGAGCCCTCAGGGCTAGTGGGACAAAGCACAACCACCGCCCATGCTGGGGTGGCAGAGACTGGCTTGAGCCCAGACCCACTGCCCAGGACTAGAGGTTACGGCTTTGCTCTCCCCCTGCAGGGTAGTGTGGGAACTGCAGGAACTCAAGCCCGAGGGCTAGGATAGAGATCCCGGAGGGCCGACGCCCTGGCCAGAGTGTGAGGGGCTCCTGGGAATGGAGGTGCCACAGGCAAGAGTGAGTGAGAGTCAGGGAGCCGCGGGCCACCGTCTTCTATGGCATCCGCCCGGATGACGGCTACAGGTAGTTGTCTTCGACCCCTTCGCCCCGGGACTCGTCGTCGTCGTCGTCGTCGTCGTCATCGGGGGCCAGTGCCTCAATGTCGTGCGTGATGTCGGCCAGCAGCCGGTGGAAGGCCTGAGCCTCGGGCCGCTGGGCCGCGCCGTCGTAGCTGCGCACGGCCGACGCCGACGTGGAGCTCATGCTGCGCTTGATGCGGCCGAAGCTGTCGGTGAGAATGCCGCCCTCGCGGATGCCCACGCCCTCCAGGAAACCCTCGAAGTAGCCGATGTCCTGGTCCGGGATGAAGGGCCGCATGCCTGAGAGCCGAGCGGCAGAGTGATTCTCTGGGTTTCAGCACCCCCCCCCCCCCCCGCACTTTCTGCAGCTCTGAGTTCAAATCCCTACTCTGCCACTCTCTGGTTGTGTGGCCCTACCCAAGTTCCTGCACTCTCGTGATGCAGTAAAGGCTCACTGTGTGTTAGTGTGTTATTGTCATTTTGGCATTCTTAAGATGGTTATAGCCCCATTTATCAGCTACACAACTACTCTGTGCCTCATTTTCTGCACCTGTGCAATGGAAATAACAGCACCTGTTCTCCCTGTGGGGTGATGAGGATTAGGTAGCAAGGTAATTAGCACACCCTGAGCGCCCCATAAACATTAGTGCATTTTACTTCTGTGCTTACTGGCTGTGTGGCTTGAGCACTTGACTTCGCTACTCTGAGCCTCCATTCCCTCCCTCTCTTGTAGCTACTCCCAGAACTGAGGGTGTTCAATGAGATAATGTTTAGCACACTGTAACGGCCAAACACAGCTCAGCTTCTTATTAATTGTATTTTTTTTTTTCTTTTTTTGGAGAGGTTTTTGCTACAGGGCACGTGCGCTCACCAGAAAGAGACAGACAGAAAGCAAGAACTCATCCCCCTGGGAGGATGGCCACGCTGTAATCCCCTCTCCTCCATTCTCCTCTTGAGATCTTGGGCACGCATGCGCACGCGTCCGGCGTGAGTTTAAGCCACCGAGTCTGGGACTCGAGCTGTGGATGGCTACGTGGGAGTCCAGCAATGTAACCATTACACCATCGGCTGGTCCCAGCTTATTCACGATAGTATTAACATTCCTGTTGTGCTTAACCCTCCTTACCAGCTTGTGACCTTGGACAAGCTCCTTAGCCTCTCTAAGCCTTAGCTTCCTCCTGGGGTCAGATGGGAAGAGTCGCTTCCTCTCCTGGCTTTGTCGGGGTGATGCAATGGCTACATTGGTGCTTTGTTCTCATCAGCTCTGTTACAAATCCTTGCCCTTCTCTGCGCCCCAGTCTCCTCTGTCCCGTGGATCTCATGATCTTGGCCTTATGGGAGGCCGAAGGACAAGGAGAACACACTCCCAGCCTGGTGCCTGACTGGGAAGTATGGACCACGTAGAGGCCCTAGCCGGCCCCTGGTGGGGTGGGACGGGGGCTTACCGAGGAGGAGGAACTTGCGTCGGTCTCCATAGAGCTTCAGCAGGCCTGCGCAGTAGTCCTGGATGGACAGCCCTAGCCGGTACTCCCGCAGCAGCAGCGCAAACTGCTGGATCTCGGGGGGCCCCAGCTTACTCCGCAACTGTGGGGAACACCATTCGAGATCAATCCCAGGGAGCCACCCTACCCAGTCCCTGCTTAGAAGGCCCAGAGCCCTCTCCAGGGGGAGGTTTGGCCCAGCTGTCCTTTAAAAACCCTTCCATGGCCTATTTGGGAGACATCCAGACCCACTGGGCTGCATCTAAGCCATGGACTCAAGCTACCGGAGGTCAAATCCTGGCCCCTTCACTGATTAGCTCTGTGATTTTGGGTAGGTGACAACCTCCCTGACTCTTGTTTTCCTCATGCAAAGTGAGGATAATGATGGTACCTCCCTCTTGGCATTGTCAAAAGGATTAAAAGAATGACGGGGGCTGGCTCCATGGCTCAGGGGTAATGTTGCCACATGGCAACCGAGGTTGAATCGCCTGGCCTGGCCTGGTCAGCCTGAAACACACCAGCACAAGTGTCCAAAACCCACCAGCCTGGAGGACTAGGGGCCCGTGGTATGAACAGACCCTGTAGAGGGTGTGTCTCTTTCCTGCACACATACACTGTATCATGAATAAAGAAAAAATATTTAAAAGAAAAAAGAAACGATGCATGAAAGGTGTTCATAAAGTGTCTCGTAGGGTCAGCAGGTGGCATGGTGACCCACATGCACTAGACCCCACATGGCTGACTGCGATTCAAGTCCCAGACCCAGCGGCTTGAGAAACACACTGGGCATGTGTGCATGTGTGCCCAGAAGCCAGAGAGGAGAATGAAGGAGAAGGGGTTCCAGCATGGCCATGCCCCCTGGGGAGTGCTTTCTCACTTTGCCTCTCTCTCTCTCTTTTATGAGTGCACGACATACTCTATGGCAAAAAAATTTCTTTAAAAAAAAGCAGGAACGCATCCAGTATGCAGCAAGCACTCAAGTCATGCTACCTGACATTAGTTAAGGCCTTTGGCAAGCGGGCCTCAGCTGACTCTCTTGACCTCATCTCCACCCACATCTCTCAGGTCTTCCTGTGCTTCAGTTTTGTCCAGGACTGTGCACGATTCCTGAAGTACTCCCACGTTTACTCCAGCCTCCAGCCCTTCACTCCTGCTGTTCCCGCTGCCTGGCCCAGCTCACCGTGACCATGTAATCCTGCAACTGCTCCAGGCCCAGGCCGCTGTGGTCGCTGCTGCTGCAGTGGGAGCCGTGGAAAGAGGGTGTGGATGTGCCGCTGTAACATGCTTCAAAAGTGTCCTGGGAGCCATTGCTGTGGGGACAGGAGAAAAGGGGCCCTCATTTGCCTCCCTCCAGCTCCCCTCGCTGGGACAGGCCGAAGGCGGGAGGGCACCGCTACTGGTACCCTGGGCCGGCAGCCTCATCCTAGATCCCATTTGGACCTTTAAGGCCCCACATGGTCTGGCTCTGGTCACCTCTCAAGCCTTGTCACTCATTGGCTCCCTCTTGCTCTCTGTGTTCTGGTCACTGTGCCTTTTCCCTTTTCCTCCAACCCTTCAACACCTCCTCACCTCTGTGCCTTTGCACACGCTGTCCTTCTGGATGGAATGCCTCTCCCCCTACCTTCTGCTCAGCCAACTCTTACCATCAGATCATAAATGTCATGGCAGGAGAGTGTGCCCTGATTCCGCCAGACTGGGTTAGACCCTCTGCCAAATGTGCTCAGTTTGTAGTCTACCATGATATGCAAGGCCTTTGAGATCCTCCCAGCATCATCTGCCAGCCTCTCTCTGCCTCACGCCCTCTGCCACAGACACAGTGGCCTCTTGCCTGATCCTCAGACACACTGAGCTTATCTGGCAGGAAGCATTGCACTTGCTGCTCCGTCAGCCTGGAACACGCTTCCCCCTTTCAGCCTCCAGGTCCTGGTTCAAGTGTCAGCACCTCTGAGAGACCCTTCTGATTGCTTGGATGAGGTAAGAGATCCTCAGCCTCCCTCCCAGCACCCTGAGCTGCCATTTGCGGCTTATTACTGTGACTGCTTATTACCATGAAATAACAATTTCATGCCTCCCAGGCTAGATCATAAACTCAGCGAGAGCGAGGCCCCAGGCTTTCTTTATTTTTCGCGTGCCTAGAACATGCCAGGCATGGGTCTGTCTTATTTTCTGCACACAGTACAGTGCCCAACACATAGATGTTACTCAATAAATACTGCTTTAAAATGTCAATCTTGGGTCCTGCTGGTGGCATGTTCAAAGGTTAAGGTGGTGGACTCCCACACGGCTGACTGTGGTTTGAGTCCTGGACCCAGGAGCTTGAAATAAGGCCAGTGTGTGTGTGTATGTGTGTGTACGTGCCCAAAATCCCTAAAGGAGAATGAAGGAGAAGAGACTGTGATGTGGCCATCCCCCCGGGGGTGCTTTCTCACTTTCCCTCTCTCTCTAGTGAACACACATTCCCTATAGCAAAAAACTAAAAGAAAAAATACAAATAAAAGATACAGTATAACAACTATTTACAGAGCATTTACGCTGTATTACATATTATAATTCATGTAATTATTATAAATTAAACATGATTTAAAGTATATGGGAGGCTATGCATAAATTATATGCAACTACTGATATTTCAAATAAACGACTTGAGTGTCTTCAGAATTTAGTATCTGAGAGGGATCCTGGAAGCAGTCTCCCATGGAATATAACTAAGTGACCGACTTATTAGCACTGAAAATTCCATATCTTCAGAAACCCCTCATTCCTGAATAAGTTGAGGTGGTTGGTCACCCTAAATAAAACCCTGGTGATATTCTCAACTGAATTATTGTTTTAAACACTAAATTTTCCAGCCTTTCTTGAAGCTGGTAAGCCATGTTCTGAGTTCTGACCAATGAGTTATAAGCAGAAGATGTCAAGTGGGAATTCTGACAAAAATCTTTAAAGAGGTATGCTACTGTGATGGCTGGAGCTACAGCCACCATCATGGTCCATGAGGTGACCTTGAGGATGGAAGAAAGTGCTGATGAGGGTGGGGCAGGAAAAGAGAATTCTGGGCCCCTGACGACTATGAGGCTGTTAACTTTTGCTCTATTTTATGAAAGAGACCCCCCCCCCCCCAAAAAAAAAAAAGTTCTGCCTTATTTAAGTTATTCTTTTTTAGTGTTTTCTATCATCTAGAGACAAAAATAGAGTAAACCAAAATGATTTTTTGGCATTAGCTATGATTTTGGACTCTGCAAGCCAGTGTATCTGGATGACTGGAGAGGACCTCGAGGTTATATAGACCTGAGTATGGGTTCAGGCGTCCCCTGGGCTTCTCGGGGGTGTGGATTCCATCAGCTCACCAGCTTACCTCCTACTCTCAGTGCCCAATGTCTCAGCACAAGCCCTCTCCTGTGTGGGGGGCGGGGGCATGGAAGGGGCAAGAATGGAGTCCCCAGCAAGGGCGGTACCCACAAGGAGCTGCAGCAGCTGAAGTCCGCATCGTAGGCATAGGTTCCATCCGTGTGGCAGCTCTCACCTGGGACCAGCAGAGAGTGAGCATCAGAAGCGATAAGGCAGGGACCAACACCCTGGCTCCCTGAGCCCCGGCTTCAGCCTTGCCCTGGGGTCTAGTCCTGCCCCTGCCACCAATGCACAGCTGACTTGGGGCAACTCACCTCCCCTCTGGGTCCTCAACTTCGCCAGCAGCAGGACAATCCCACGTTTGTGCCTGCTGCGCTTGGGAATGGCAGATGGGGGAGGAGCACCGTGTACAGAGAACTCGCTCACTTCCTGGCCCTGTTGTCTCGTGTGTCCAGGCCTTACCAACTGCTCAGAGCTGCTTCCTCATCCTGGCTTCCCAGCTGAGATCAGTTCCTCATTCTATGTTCCCACAGCACGGGCTGTGGTTACGTACTTGTTTGTGTAATTATTTAATAACCGTCAGCCTACCTCAGTGATGCCAACTTTGTGAAGCAGGGCCAGGCCTGCTTTTGCTCATTGGTATATCTTGGTGATGGGCACTGGATCTGACATAGTAGGTGCTCGGTAAACATTTGGTGACTGAATGAGTTTGCGGACATAGGTACAGAATGCTCTTTATCTGCCTGCCATCCCTGCGAGAGGCAGTGAACCAGCTTGCCGGTAAGCACAGGGCCCACAGAGGGGAGGGCCAGTAGCCTGCAGCTGTAGCTATGCGAACAGGGACCATGCTATAAGGGGCTGTGACCGCAAGAATTCACTTCATGGCCTTGAAGGTAGGTGGGGGGTGAGGTTGTTGCAGATTGAAGCTTTCAAATCAGACAGATGTGAGTTTGAATCCTGACTCAGCCACTTACTAGCTGTGTAACCTTGAGCTACTTATTGACTCTTCTAAGCTGTACTAGCCTCAGCTAATAATCAGATCCATTCAAAAATATATCTCTCTCTCAAGCATCTGCGATGTACCCAGGTCTGTGCTAGGCAGAGGGGATGCAGTGGCAAAGAGGACAGATAAGTTGCCATGAGGACTAAATAAGGTCTGGCTCACTGATGTGTGTGACACGTAGTTGGTGCCCGGTAGATGCCTCTGCTAGTCTCTTTCCCCTCCCAGCCCTTGATTACAGTGAAAGATTGGCCTGGAAATGGTTTTGACCTGGAAGCCTAGTGGGACCAGAAAGCTCAGTAAGCAGACGAAGCATGTGCTTAGGGGTCTGCAAAGCAGAAACGTCAAAATAAAAGAAAGTTCAGCTGTGAAGGGCTCCTTCTGAAGGTGGCGACCCAATGCCTGCAAAGAAGCTAGTCTTTTTTTTTTTTTTTTTTTTTTTTTTTTTTTTGGAGAGGTTTTTCGCTATAGGGCGCGTGCGCTCGCCAGACAGACAGAGAGAGACATAGAGACAGAAAGCGAGAAATCACCCCCCAGGGGGGATGGTCACACCGCAATCCCATTCTCCTCTCGGGATCTTGGGCACTGAGTTGTAAGCCAAGACGAACCGCGGTCGAGTGGGAGTCCAGCGACATAGCCATTACGCTAACTGCTGGTTCCCGAAAACCACCATCTTATCTTACCTACCTATCACAGTACACTATAACTGCAATAGCGACCAGGACCCCTGCAGGCCTTCATCAGCCCCGAGCTCTGGGGCATCCTCTCTCCCCCAGGCTTAGGGCTGTTTTGCAAGGCGAGAGGCCAGGAGGGGAGTGTACTCACTGCGGCTGCACAGCCATGGCCGCTCAGGTGTGGATGTGTAGTGGTAGCCGGCCCTGTCCACACACTCAATGCTCTGGTCCCCGTAGATGATCTGGAAGACCTGACAGATGAGTGCACAGGACTCCTCGGCGGCATCCTGGCCCAGGGAGGAGAGAGAACTCAGGCCTCGCTGATGATCGGGACAGCCTCTGCTTCCTCAAATGCAGTGTGGTGAGGCTCACGGAGACACACACCTGCAGTCCCTTTCAATCAACTTTGAGGATATTTCTCATCAAAATTATATGACTGCTCTCTGGGTCTTGGGATCCCTTTATAGAATTCAGTGACAATTCTGATTCCTTGGCCATGAAACATGCATCCCAGAGTTCTGGGAGATTCGCGGACCCTCTTGAAGCTTATCTCAAACCCTAATCTAATGTAATGTACAGCTATGGATGCTGAGGCACATGGCAGTAAGTTCTTACTTGCACCCAGGGTTTTAGACTCTAACTCCTGTACCCTCCTTGGGGTCTTGCCGCCTCATATAAGGAGCCAGAGGCTCAGATCCCTCTGGAAAGCGCTCTTCATTTATTTACTCATTCCATAAAGTCTTATTTATTGTGTGGCAGGCACTGGGCCGGGCTCTGTACTCAAAGCCTTCTCAGTCCAGTGAGATAGACAGGGCACATTGTTGCCTCTGTCTGGGATCCAATTTCCAAGCTCTTCCCTCTGCTGGCTCCTTTCCATTTCAGTTAAAATATCACAAACTCACTCTCCCTTCTGAAAATACATCCCCTTCCCCCCTTCTTTATCTACAACCTGCTTGTTTTTTTTCTTGGTCTCCTTGGCAAACTGTAATATCACATTTAATTTATCTGCTCTTGCAGCATATTTATTGAGCACCTATTATGTGCCAAGCACTGTTCTAAGGAGCTGGGGGTAGCACAATGATACGCTCAGAACATGCAGGCCTCTTGCACTCTTCAGGGAGGTCAGTCTGGCTGAAATGGATGAAGAAAGAGAGTAAAGAGAGGTGGGAGGAAATGGGGATGGTGCTAAGAACATGGTGGCCTTATTGGCAATTGTAAAGATATGGGCTTCTTCCCAGAGTGACACAGGGATTTGGAGCAGTGACATGATGTGACTTATATGTTTACAGGACTGCTCTGTGTGGGAGGACAGACTGTACGCAAGGGCTGGCCCAATGAGGAGGCCTGACCACACAACCCAGAAGAGAGAAGATGAGGCGTGTACCTGGGTGGGGACAATGGAGGGCAAGGAGAAGTTGTATTTTGGTTATAAATATACGTATTTTTTTAAACAGGTTTTTGCCAGGACCATCAGATAGTATAATGTTTATGTAGCTAGACTCCCAAATGACCAACTGCGGCTCAAGTCCCAGACTTGGTGGTTTGAAACTCATGCCGGGCATGTTTGTATGTGTGCCCAAAATCCCGAGAGTGGAGGAGAGGGGATTGTGAAATGGCCATCCCCTCGGGGAGGGGGTGATTGCTCACCTTCTGTCTCTTTGTTCTTTCCAGCAACTGATGCACCCCTATAGCAAGAATCTCTCTCTTTTTTTGAGAGGATTTTGCCTTTGGGCACATGCACTCGCTAGAGAGAGAGACAGAGACAGTGAGAAGGGGAGAGAGAAATCACCGCCCCCAGGAGGGATGACCACACCGCAATTGCTTCTCCTCCACTCTCCTCCCAGGATCTTGGGCATACACACACACATGCCCGGTGAGATTCTGAAGCCACCAGGTTTCTGACTCAAACCCTGGTCAGCCATGTTGGAGTCCAGAGACATAACCACTATGCCATCTCCTGATACCGCAAAAATCTCTCTTAGAAAGAAAGAAAGAAAGAAAGAAAGAAAGAAAGAAAGAAAGAAAGAAAGAAAGAAAGAAAGAAGGAGGTTTTTGCCAAGGGGCACATGTACTCCCTGGAGAGAGATAAAGAGACACAGAGACAGTGAGAGGGAAAGTGAGAAATCACCCCCCAAGGGGGCATGGCCACACTGCAATTCCTTCTCCTCCATTCTCCTCCTGGGATCGTGGGCACGCTTGCACACGTGCCTAGCATGTGTTTCAAGTCACTGGGTCCAGGACATGAACCGCAATCAGCCATGTGGGAATCCAGTGACATAACCACTGTACTATCTGCTTGCCCCTGTTTTGATTGTATTTTAAAAAACGAGGGCCAACAGAATTTATTGGCAGAGTGGATATGGATTGTGCGCATGTGCAGCGTGTGTGTGTGTGTGTGTGTGTGTGTGTATGCGTGGTTATGGACAGACAACATAAGGGCGAGAATGTCACTAGTCAAGACAGGGAGACCCAAGGAATAGCAGGTTTGGGGGAGAAGCCTGGGAACTCAGCTTTTGGGTGTGTGAGGTTTGAGCCGGAGAGGCTGAGAGGAGGTATGGTTAGAGAGGAATTCTAGGGAGTTCTCAGTGCTTTAACAGCCAGAGACCAGAAATCTCTTAGAAGTCACCAGAGGCAGAGGAGAGAAGACCGTCAAGGATGAAGCCTGGGGTGCTCCCACTTTAAGAGGCTGGAGAGAAGGGGAGGAACCAGCTTCTGAGGAGGAGCTGGGGAGCTAGGCAGGCATCCCGGAGAACACGGAGGGCTGGAAGCCAGGTGAGAATGTTTTTCATGCCTGTTCGTTCACCACTGTTCATATACGGAGAACGCTGGTAGTCCCGGGTCAGAGGAAAAGCTTAGAGGACTTGGGGTCACAGGGGTCTACAAGACGGTGAGCTCCCTTAGAAAGGACACCAAATGTCTTATTCACGTCTCTGTCATAGCACTAGCCCCTGCCTAGCACATAGTTGGCACTCAGTGAACACGATCACGTGAGTAAAAGCAAGAATGAACGTAGAAGATGAGGGAGGGAAGGTGAGAACAGCATTATGGCTTCTTTCTTCTGCCTTAGTTACCCCCTTAGTTATCAAGACTACTGACTCTGAACTTGAGCCTGAATCTTAAAATTACTACTTGCAAGGCCAGCCCATGGTGTGGGGGTTAAAGTGCTGGACTCCCACATGGCCGACTGTGGTTCAAGTTCTGTACATGGTGGCTTGCTTTCTCACTTTCCCTCTCTCTGTCTCTCTCTGGTCAAATAAACAAAAATAATGATAAATTAAAAATTCTTTTAAAAAAAAATCTCTGCTTGCTTCCTGCACGACCTTGCATAAGTCACTGAACCTCCTAAGCTGCTTCCTTCTCTGTAGAATGGGGACAATGGTAGTATTTGCCTGCAGGGGCTGCTGTGAGAATTTTATGAGTTAACGCTGCCCGAGTCTGGCAGGGGTTGGCACGCCATTCTGCGGGGGGGTTAGTGTCCTTATGCCCATTAAGCGGTGGTGCCAACACTGACAACATGGGAGCAGGCGCAGGACTGGAGGAGGGGGCTATAGCAAGTCTGTTCGAGTCATTTCAGATTTTTGTCTCATTGGGAGAACTAGGGGGAGGTGTCCTGGAGGGGTCCTTCGGTGGCATGGGCACACTTGAAGTCCTGGGTGAGGTCGGAGGAGGGAAAGGGAGAAGGCAGAAGCAGACCCCAGGAACCTTGCAAAAAGAGGGAGCGAGGTCTCCGGGGCAGGGCGCGGGGCCGCGGGGTGCCCTCGGGCTCACCCTGTTTGCCACAGCCAGGATGACCAGGTTGCAGTAGGCGTCCGGGCTGGGGTCCTGCGGGTCGAGCGGGTTGGGGCCCGGATGACGCCGCTCCCAGCTGCCCCCGCCGCCCGCCTGCCTCCGCTCCCAGCTGCCGCCCGGCTTCCCCGCGCCGCCGCCGCCGCCGCCGCCGTGCCGCCGCTCCCAGCTGCCGCTGAACGTCTGCCGCCGTTCCCAGCTGCCCGAGGCCCGCGCCCCCGCACGCTGGCGCTCCAGGCTGCCGCCGCCGCCGCCCCCGGCCCGGGCCTCGGCACCCGCGCCCCCGCCCCACGCCATCCGCCAGTCCAGGCTGCAGATGGTGTGGCGCCGTTCCGCGGTGCCCACCCGTCGCTTCTCCGGGGCCGCGCCGGGAGGGCCGGGGTCGCGCCCCGCTCCGCCGGGGCTGGCGTCCACGCCGGCAGGCACCGGGTCCACGCCCAGACCTAGGAGAAGCCGCGGGGGCTGTCAGCCGCGGGAGATAGGGGCTAAGAGACCACTCCCGAGACCAGCCGGAGGAGCTCACCGTGCAGCCCCGAGCCCTGCCCGCCGGGCCTCAAAGCCCCTGACCTCAGCCCTGGCCTCAGGCTCCACTCCTGCTTTCAAAGTGGCGTGGCCATTCGCGCCCGCCCTCGGCGTCTTTACCTTCGGGCCCTGCTCCAGTCCCAAGCTCCACTCGGTTTTTTATTCCACCCCTGGTCTCTGGGTGATGGCCCGGCAGCTGCCTCCTCCCTACCCTACCTTCGGCCCCTCGCCTCCGACCTGCCCTCTGAGGGTGGTGGTCAGGCTGCCTCCCCACACTGTATCTTTACCTCGTACCCTGCACCTGGTCTCGGCCTTTAACGCCGCTTGGATTCTGTCTTCCCCACTCCCTTTAACTCCGCCCTCGGCCTCCGGCGGGTCCCTGGTTTGGAGTGGTCTGCAGTCTCCCACCTGCTTCCCAATACGAGCTCCGCCCCGACATAGCCCCTCCCTGATACCAGACTCCGTCCTAGTCCGCATGGCCCCGCCCCTACCCTGTCCCCAACCACCTGGACTCTGGGCCGCTGGGCCGCACTCCCTCTCACTGCTTGCTTTAACTTTGAGCCTGGTCCTGGCCCCGCGGCTCGCTGCTTGACCTCAGGGTAGTGGCTCAGGCAGCCCACCCTTCGTCCTCAAGCTCGGGCTCCACGTTCTAGCGTATGGGCTTTTCCGTCACCTCTTTGCCCAGCCTCAAGCCCCAGCCCAGCCGCAGGCACGCCTATTCCAGAACAGACCTAGAGCCCTTTCTCGCCGGTCACCTCCCGACCCTGCCCGGCCAGGCCCCGCTCCCTGTACCCGTCTTCAACACCAGCAGGTGCAGCGCGTCGTCCTGCAAGTAGGAGGCGGCGGCGATCTCGTGCGTGGGGATGCGTAGGATGAGCTCCTCGTTGTCGCGCCAGGTGAGCAGCAGGCAGCGGGCAGACAGGCTCAGGATGCTGTCCTGCTCCGCCGTGGTCTTCAGAGGCAGCTCCTTCAGCTGCTGCGGGGTGGGTCGGAGCTCCTGAGTTCCAGGGCACTGGGTCGGAGAGGGAGAAGGGGACGAAACCCTGCCCTCCTCCCTCCCCAGAACCTCACCCTGGCCGTGTCCAGCAGCTGTAGGAGCTCATCCCGGCTGGAAGGGTTCAGTGAGGAAGTCACCCAGGTGAGGTGGCCCAGGAACTGGATGTGAAAAGGAGTGGGGAAAGGGCGCAGAGAGGTCACCTGAAGCCTTGGAGGACATCAGCCTCCTCACTGAGGCAGTGTGGGTAGATTGAGATAGAAACAGGTGAATTAATAGTAACCTGATAACTTTTATCGAGACCTTATCAGAAACTAGGCACAGTTTGGAGCACTTTATACCAAGGGACTTAAACACGGAATTAAAGTATGAGTATATTTGATGCAAAAGTTTTGAAATCCACACGTGGTTTTTTTCATAATATGCATTTTCATGAACTTTTTGAAGACCCCATGTATATATAAGTTGAGTCTTGAATAAGGCAGGAGTTTGGAGTGCTGACCTCCACAAAGTGAAAATCCACCCCAGAGATAAAAATCTACCTTGAATTTTTTTTTTTTTTTTTTTTTTTTTTTTTGGAGAGGTTTTTCGCTATAGGGCGCGTGTGCTCGCCAGCCAGACAGAAAGAGACATAGAGACAGAAAGCGAGAAATCACCCCCCAGGGGGGATGGTCACGCCGTAATCCCTTCTCCTCCATTCTCCTCTCGGGATCTTGGGCATGCACGCACACGCGCCCAGCGTGAGTTTTAAGCCACCGGGTCCAGGACGCGAACCGCGATCGACTACGTGGGAGTCCAGCGACATAGCCATTACGCTAACTGCTAACCAAAATCTACCTTGAATTTTGATTCCCCACAAAACTTTACTAATAACCTGCTGTTGACCAGAAGCCTTACTGAAAACATAAGCAGCTGATTAACATATATTTTGTATGTTATACATATTATATACTGCATTTTTACAATAAAGTAGGGTAGAGAAAAGAAAATGTCATTGAGAAAATTGTAACAGAGTCTGCTGGTGGTGGCACAGTGATAAAATGTGCCTCTGAGAGGCAGTTCTACCTGGGAAGGTTCCCTGTTCAAATCCAGAGACCTCCCTGAGACACACCAAGCATGGCCAAGATCCCTAGCTGCCTGAAGCTAGGGGTGGGTTGCTACCTCGAGACTCTAGACTGTTTTGGGGTGCTGTCTGCATGTGTATCTCACTCATTAACTTAAAGGAAAAAAAAAAGAAAGTCATTGGAAGAGAAAAAATGTTTGTAGTACTACACTAACTCGAGACAGTCTTGTCTTTGAAAAACATCCACATCTAAGTGGACCATGCAGTTCAAACTCTTGTTCAAGGGTCAGGTGTTTTCACTCATTCATCCTCACTGTGAGGATGAGAAAAAACAAAGCACAGCATGGCTAACTGAAAAGCTTGACCAGATCATGTAGCTTGAAAGGGGACTCCACAGGCCAGAGCCCACGTTCTCAATGGCTAGTGTGTACTCGTTGTTCTAACACAGTCCTATAGCTGTAAGTTTCTATAGGGAAGCAAAGGTCACCATGATAGCTTTCAAAGAACTGAAGTGATTTCCGGGAGCCTCAGTGGCTCTCTTCTCCCCAGCATCATTGTCAAGCTGATGACAACCACTTGCTCTCTTTACGATCTAGTCACAGAAGTCAACTAGAAAGGGAAGAATGCTGTATCCAATTAGTGTATCATTTTGCTAGGAAAATGATACTCCAAATCCATTAAGTTAATTTTTCATTCATTCATTTCACTCATTCTAATGTTATCACTTAAATGCTATCCAATATCAGAAAAATTTTTTTTTTTGAGAGGTTTTTGCTATAGGACTGGCGTGCGCTTGCCAGACAGACAGAGACAGAGAGGCAGAAAGCGAGAAATCACCCCCCAAGGGGATGACCACGCTGCAATCCCTTCTCTTCCATTCTCCTCTCAGGATCTTGGGCACGCACGCACATGCTCCCGACGTGAGTTTTAAGCCACCGGGTCCGGAACACGAAACCATCGTCAACTACATGGGAGTCCAGTGACATAGCCATTACGCTAACTGCTGGTCCCCCAGAATTTTTTTTCATTATTTTTAGTTGTAGTCTAGGCGTGGTCTGCGGTCTCCCACCTGTTCCCTAGTACGAACGCCACCCACCACATGGCCCTGCCCCAGACCAGACTCCGCCCCTATCCTATGTGGGCGTGCCCCTGTCCCATCCCTAACCACTTCGACTCTTGAGCCATGTTGCCCAACTCCATCTCACCGCTTGCTTTAACTCTGAGTCCTGTCCTGGCCTTAGGTTTCTGGCATTTTACCCACCCCATGGTCCGCTGCCTGGCCTAAGGGTAGTGGCTCAGGCAGTATACCCTTCATCCTCAACCTGGAGCTCCACCTTCTAGCACATGGCCTCTTCGGTCTGCCCCAAGCCTGCTCTGAGTAGTGTGGTCAGGCCTTTTCCATCACCCCCTTGCCCAGCCTCAGGCCCCCGCCAGCCGCAGGACATGCCTTTTCCAGAAGAGACATAGGACCCTTTCTCCCCTCTTTGGTTGAATTCCTCTAATCTCTTTTCTTTTAATTTTATACTCTTTGAAATTTCAGTCCCTATTTTTTCTTTTCTTTTCTTTTCTTTTTTTTTTTTAAGTTTATTGTAGGGTATGTGTGCACACCAGAGGTAGACAGAAAGAGAAAGTGAGAAAGTACACCCCAGGCGGACGGCCACACCTGTATCCCTTCTCCAGTCTCCTCTAGGGATTTGAATTTGAGGCACAAATGTACACATGCCCGGCATGTCTCTCAAGCTGCAGAGTCTGGGACTCCAACCTCACCGTTGACCTTCTGGGATCCAGCTGCCTCAACCATCATACCATCTGGGTGGCCTTCAGTCCTCAATTTACTTTCTTTTTTTTTTTTTTTAAAGAATTATTTTATTTAACTTTATTTACTTATTTTAATTTGACCAGAGAGGGACTGAGTGAAAGAGGGAAGGTAAGAAAGCAAGCCCCAGGTTTGGCACTTGAATTGCGGTGGGCCACGTGGGAGTCCAGTGCTCTTAACCACTATATCACTTGCTGGCCTCCTCAGTCCTCAATTTCTCAGGGGATTTATTTGTTAGCTTTTCCTTCCAAATAAAGGAAATATATAAAATTCAATATGTCAAGTAAATTATAATTTCAGATAAATGACACTTTTTTTTTTTCTTTTTTTGGAGAAGTCTTTGCTATAGGGCATGTGCGCTCGCCAGCCAGACAGAGAGAGACAGAGAGACAGAAAGCGAGAAATCACCCCCCAGGGGGGATGGCCACGCCACAATCCCTTCTCCTCCATTCTTCTCTTGGGATCTTGGGCATGCACGCACACGCGCCCGACGTGAGTTTAAGCCACCGGGTCCGGGATTCGAACCGCGGTCACCTATGTAGGAGTTCAGTAACATAGCCATTACGCTAACTGCTGGTCCCAATACACTTTTTTTAAAAAACTATTTTTTAGTACTTTTAGTCCCATGCAATATTTGGAAAATACTTAAAAAAGTATTCATTGGGGCCAGCAGGTGGTGTGATAGTTAAGGTGCTGGTTCCCACAGGGCTGACTGTGTGGTTTGAGTCCCAGACCCAGCAGCTTGAAAAATCATGCCAGGTACATGTGTATGCCCAAAATCCAGAACAGAGAATGGAGGAGAAGGGATTGCAATGTGGCCATCCCCTCGAGGGTAATTTCTCACTTTCCCCCTCTCTCTCTCTTTTTTCTCTCTCCTGTCTCTCTAGTTGAGTGCACACACTCTATAGCAAAAACTAAAAAGAAAGGAAAAGAAAAGAAGAGAAAAGAAAAGAGAAAAAAAAAAGAAAAAAGAAAAGAAAAGAAAAGAAAAATTTTACTAGGTGGTCTGTTTGCTGGATCCCAGCCTGAGAATTTCTGCACCAGTCTGTCTGGGGAAAGCCTGGGCATCTGAAGTTTTAGAAGCTCCCCAGGTAGCTCTAAGTATAGCCAGGGTTTGCTAAATCTGTCAGTGCTACTGCCTTAACAGTGTTCCTTGGCAAAATGAGAATCCCCCATGGTTCCTTGACAGCGTTCACAAAAGAGAAGTTAAACTCTTGTGTTGTCATTGTCCTTTGTGGCTTGTTGTTAGCCTGGGCTCTGAGTAACAGCAAGGTCACCGCAGTAGAATCTTGTGGGAGGGTGAGGCTTTTCAGTGCACAGAACACTGTTTCACCCGCTCTCCCCTGGGATGGGTTTCGAACCCCATGTTGAGATGGGGACACTGAGGTTCAGCAGGTAGGGGTCAATTGCAGAAAGTACACAGTGCAAGGTAGGCGTGAGGCTGAGGTGAACCCATGCCTCTTCCATGATCCCCAGCTGCTCTGGTGTGAGACAGGGCTGGTCAGGGGTTGGCATGGAGGTAGGGCCTATCGTCACTCTAGGGTTGTCCCCCCTTTTCATCCCATACCTTGACTTCTTTCTCCAGGTAGTCACACAGCAGAATCTGGGGGTCGATGAGGTAGTCGGGTGGGTAAAGGGGCATCGAGTGTAGGGGCCGACGGCTCACACTGCTCCGAGAGGCTGCCCGGCGCCCAGCCTTGGGGAACACCAGCCTTCGGATGGGAGCCACGAAGCCCTGGGGGAAGCGGAGGGGTGACAGTCATAGCAGCAGCTGACTTTACTGAACACTTACCATGCTCACTGTTTTACTCCATTATCTATTTTTTTTTCTCTCTGTGGAGAGATTTTTGCTGTAGGGTGCGTGCACTCACCAGAGACACAAAGAGAAACAGAGACAGAAAGTGAGAAATCGCCCCCCGAGGGGATGGCCACACTGCAATCCCTTTTCCTCCATTCTCCTCTCGGGATTTTGGGCATGCACTCATGCCGGGCGTAATTTTTAAGCTACTG
Source organism: Tupaia tana (assembly GCA_026018925.1). Lineage (NCBI taxonomy): Eukaryota > Metazoa > Chordata > Mammalia > Scandentia > Tupaiidae > Tupaia > Tupaia tana. The sequence continues at coordinate 32,203,275 of JAKSZU010000015.1, forward strand.
GGTCTGGGGCTTGAACTGTCCACTATGTGGCAGTCCAGCAATGGAACCATTACGCCATCTATCTGCTGGTACCCTCCATTACCTAATTTAATTTTACAAAAACTCTGTGGAAGGGGTACCTCTGTGATTCCCATCTTATATGGAGAAACTAAGCTCCAGAGAAGAAACTAGCTCATAAGGTCACCAGCTAGTAACTAGTCATTTACCCTGGGCAGTCCAGGTCCAAAGCCTCATTCTGAGCACCAGACGAGGGCACGGCTTCTGCAAATCGGGTCTAAGGAATGGGCTAGGCTGGACAATACAGAAAACGATTAGGGTCCAATGTGGCTGAGTAGAAGGTAAAAGTATTTGTTAAGCTATTCTCTGTGCTTTCCTTAATTAACCAGGAATGGTTAAAAAGTAATCATTAGAATTTAAGCATGATCCAGGAAACACCTACCGCCTTTCCTCCCATTCATCAGCTCACAGTTGAAACTGACCAGCCTGGGGCTAGATGCCTTAATGCAAGGGGACTGGAAAAAGTTTGTAAGCACTGGCAGGTGGCGGGGTGGTGTGGGTGCTGGCCTCCCACATGGTTCAAGTTCCTATGTGGCTCAAGTCCTGGACCTGGTGGCTTGCTTTCTCACTTTCTCTCTCTCTCTCCAGTGAGAACATGTGCCCTGTAGCAAATTTTAAAATAATGATAATAATAAATAAAATTAAATAATTATTTTTTTAAAAAAGAAAAGGTTTGTAGAAAATGGAATTACATTGCAATTTATTTTGGTGCAAAAAACGTTGTTAAATCCATGCATAGTTTTTCTTTTCATAATACACATAATATACAAACTTTTGGAGAACTGTATGTATTCTGTCTCCCAACACCATTTATAGAGCCTTTTATGCAATTTTTCATTAATTAATTCACTGTCTTTTTTTTTTTTTTTTTTTTTGGAGAGGGTTTTTTTGTTTTGTTTTGTTTTGTTTTGTTTTTTGCTATAGGGCATGTACGCTCACCAGACAGACAGAGAGAGACAGAGAGACAGAAAGCGAGAAATCACCATCCAGGGAGGATGGCCACCCCACAATCCCTCCTCCTCTGTTCTCCTCTTGGGATCTTGGGCACGCATGCACACGCACCCAGCATGAGTTTTAAGCCACCGGGTCCAGGACGCGAACCACTGTTGACTCCATGGAAGTCCAGCGACATAGCCATTACGCTAACTGCTGGTCCCTCGTTGTCTTTTTTTAAAAATCAATGATTGCCTTCCTCACAAGACTGAGCTCCAGGGAGGGAGCTGGGACCTTCTCTGGCTTTGCTCAGGCCACATCTCCCGTTCCTGGCACAGTGGCTGACATACAGTGGGTGCTCAGCAAACAGCCCTGGAAGGAATGAGCCAAGGGAGAACAGGCTCTTATGTCCCTTCTGACCCCTCCGTAATTCACCTGGGTGCCTTTTAGGACAGCCCTGACCCAGGTGTCTTGTGGCAAGAGGGCTCTGTGGGGATGGAGGTGGGATGGGAGCTGGAATCTGGTGAATTCCCTAAACCCCAAAGAAAACCAAGTGAGGCACCCAGACAAGCAGACTTGAAAACTTCTCAGCTTCAGGGAGGCATGGGGGTCTGGGGAAGAATGACTCCAGCTGAGGCCGTAGGAGGGAGCCCTGTATCAGGATGAGAACCAGGCAGAGGCAGGTTGGAACCCAGTGGTGGAGCAAGTGGGAGACGCGGGGCCGGAATGGCAACCTCCTAGCACAGAGCTGCCCCGCTGGGCCCCTTCTGCAGCCGTGGGGAGTGAGGCTACGGGTCTGCCAGCGGTTTGTCTGTCCCTCTGTGTGAGAAGCTGTAGGAGGGAACCCCCAGGAACACCAGAGAGACAGATTTTCCAGGAAGGTCCCCGTCTGTCTGTCCATGCCAGGCCAGTGAGGGTGGAGAAGTAGGTTAGAGAGTTCAGAGCACAAATGTCTGGCTGCCAAGGTGGGAAGGACGGTCTTTCAAACGAGAAGAAGGGCCCATTTATGCCACTCACAACTCTCCCTCCACGCTGCCCTCCCCTTCTCCTTCTCCAACTTCTGGGCTATTGCTCTACCCCGTGCCCCTCCAACCTCTCACCTACCTTCTTCCCTTTCTTGACTTCATATTCCATGGTGAAGTGTCTCCTCCACTCCTGCCACCCTCCTAGCCACCCCTTCTACCTCCCCCCACCCTGTTCCTTTGTTCGTTTTCCTGCCTGGTCGGAAACTCCACCAGCCCCACAGTTCCTGTCCCTCCTGTCTGGTGGGGAGGGGTGGGGGGGATGGAGGACGCTGCCTTGGGACCCTACAGCTGAAGGAAGGGTGGACACCCAGGCAGAGCAACTGACCTGGGACAAAGCCTCTGGGCTGTAGCAGAAGGCGTGCTGTCCAGGGGGCTTGGCAGCTGGGTCAGGCAGGGGACAGGTCCCCTAAATTTGGAGTCCAAGTTTGGAAAATCCCACATTCAGCCCTACTTCTGCACTGACCTTGCTGTGTGACCTGGGCAGGACAAATCAGTTCTTCCTTTCAGAACCTGTTTCCCTCTTCCCTCTAGAAGTTGGGAGTAAACATCACCTCCCTCCTCGGGTTGCTGGGGTGAGATATGAAGAATAAAGAGTAGGGACCAAGCGCTTCGGAAACTGCAGAGTACTGTGTCCAAGTACCTTTATTTTATTTTTTAAATTTAATTTTATTTATTATGTTTGTTTTTTAGAGAGATTTCTGCTATAATGCATGTGTGCTTTCTGAAAAGACAGAGGGAGACAGAAAGCAAGAAATCTCCCTCCAGGGAGGATGGCCATGCCACAATTCCTTCTCCTCCATTCTTCTGTCGGGGTTTTGGGCACGCACGCATGCACATGCACACGCACCCGGTGTGAGTTTCAGGTCCACCATCAGCCATGTGGGAGTCCAGTGACGTAACCATTATGCCATCTGCTGGTCTCTATTATTATTATTAATATTATTATTTTAATTTTTGCTATAGGGCACATGTGCTCACCAGAGATAGAAAGGGGGAGGGTGAGAAAGCAAGCCACCAGGTCCAGGACTCAAATGGTGACTGGCCATGTGGGAGTCCTGCTCCTTAACCACCTGTTGGCCCCCAAGCTATGATTTTAAAAAATTCAATATCACTATTAAGGGAGACTGTCTATGTGGGCTTCAGAGGTAGTCTGCCTGGGTTTGAAACTGGTTTTGTGACTTGCTAGGGCTATGATCTTGTGCAAGTGCTTAACCACTCATGTCTCAAATTTTTCACCTATAAAATGGACTTACTATTAGTTTGACCTCATAGTGACCATGTAAGGATTAAATACACTTAGGAGAACTCCTGGCATATATTAAGTGTTCAATAAGTTTTGGGTCCAGATGGTGGCACAGTGATAAACAGTGCTCTGAAAGGCTGACCTGCATGGGAAGGGCCCAGGTTCATGCCTGGAGCCCTCCCTGAGTATCCCAGGCACCTGATCCAGGGCTGGCCAAGACTGGGAGTGGACTGCAGCATCAAAACCCTGTTCGAGATGCCTGCCTGTCTACTTGCCTGTCTGTCTGTCTCTCTCTGAAGAAATAAATAAATAAACTTTAAAAATATATTAAGTAGGGGCCAGCAGGTGGCGTGGTGGTTAAAGCTCTGGATTCCCACAGGCAGACCGCAGTTCAAGCTCCAAACCTGGTGGCTTGAAAATCACACCAGGCACGTGTGCATGTGTGCCCCAAGTCCTGAGAGGAGTGTGAAGGAGAAGGGATTGTGGTGTGGCTAAACCCCGCCCCCCAGCCCGGGAAGTGATTTCTTGCTTACCCTCTGTCTGGCCCTATGGCAAAAATAAATAAATAATAAAAATAATATATAAACTACTTAACTGTCTATGGGTCCTAGGCTGTTTTCCTGTCTGTTAGAATATTGGTCAAGGCCCCTTTGATGGCTCTGTGCTGAGCATGTCACACGTTTCATCACGCTGTTCTTCACAGTGTTGGGGTGCCCTTAGTGTTCCTATTACACAGATGTTAAGTGCAGCGTCTGGCTCAAGGAAGTCATGCAGTAAATACAAGGAGGACCTGGGGTTTCTGGGTGGGCTGGACCTGAAGCCTGGTGTTCCTTACCTCTAGGACCTTGCGCTCGGCATGTCCCACCCAGGACACTTGGAAAGGTTCCAGAGGCCCACCCACATCTGGCTGTGACATCTGGATTCTGAAGGCCCAAGCTCTCCAACTGATTTTCTGTGTGAACCAGGCTAAGAAGGGGCCAGTGGGAAGCATGGTAGGTGAGGTGCTGGATCCCACATCACTGACTCTGCTGTTCGGGTGCTCGACCCAGCAGCTTGAAACACGCCAGGAGTGCATGCCCAAAATCCTGAGAGAAGAATGGAGGAAGATGGATTGTGGTGTGACCATACCCTCTGAAGGAGGGGTTGATTTCTCACTTTCTCTGTCTCTCTCTCCAGTGAGCACATGCACCCTTTGGCAAAAACCAAAACCAAAAACAGAAAACGAGGCCAGGTTGCTTGTATTAAACCTCTCTTGGCCTCAGCTTCCTTATCTTTCCAATGGGAACAATGACCCCCAAAGGCCCTGTCTTGCTAGTCAGAGGTGCCGCAAGGAATACACAAGGCCCTGGGTGAGAAAGCAATCGGACACTGTGAAGTGCAGGTGCCAATGCACTGGCTTGTTTTGAAAGCTTTTTTTTTTTTTTAAGTTTATTTATTTCATGAGCATAAAAGACAAATACCCTCAACAGGGTCTCATGCCATAATCTCCTGCCCTGCCCAACCTCCCAACCAGCCAGGATCAGGGGAACATGTCCCTGGTGTGTACAGCTCAGTTGGGTTTTTTTTGAAAGCATGGATTGGCCACGTCAGTGTTGGTGGAGGGAGGGTCAGAGCTCCTGTGACTTCTGGTGTTAGAGCCACAGGACACTCCCAGCCACTAGCTGTTCCTCTATCTCCCCCCTCAGGGAGGGGAAATGGGCCAGGCCACTCAGTACTTCCTGTCATGGCCACTCCCTCCTGCCCCTACATCCTCTGCCCGTCACCTCCCAGCAGCAGGAAGTGAGATCTCCACTCAGCCTGCCAGGCCAGCAGGGAGAGGCCAGGCTGTGTGAGCCAAGCCCTGACCCTGCTCTGCTCACGACTGACCCCCACTTATCCTCGTAAGCCGGTCCAGAATTCCCACCCTCAGAAGGGCAGCCAAGCATGAAAGGGTTTTTTTCATGCTTATGAAGGTGCACCCTCTGGCACCCTTCATGCTCATGGAGTCTGCCTCCATGACTGTCTTCTGCACGCTGTTTCTTTTCTTTGAGTCTTCGTTTCTCTGTCTATAAAATGGGAACTTAGATTATTCCTGGACCAACTCCAAACATCACTGAATCTGGGAATCTCACATAGGACTATACATGTGTTGAATGCCACAAGAAATAGATTGCCACCAGGGCCAGCAGATGGTGTGGAGGTTAAGGCACCTAGATCCCACATGGCCAACTTTGCAGTTCAAGTCCCAGACCCGGCTGCTTGAAAGTCACTCTGGAGGCCAGCAAGTGGCATAGTGATTAAGGTACTAGACTCTCACATGGCTGACCGTGGTTCAAGTTCCAGACCCAGTGGCTTGAAACTCACATCAGGTATGTGTGCATGTATGCCCAGGATCCCGAGAGGAGAATAGAGAAGGGATTACAGCGTGGCCATCCCCTTAGGGGGTAATTCCTCACTTTGTCTCTCTCTGTCCCTCTGTGAACACACATTCCTTCTAACAAAAATCTCTCTCTCTCTAAAAAAAAGAAAGAAAGTCACTCTGGACACATGTGCATGTATACACAAAAGCCCGAGGAGAACTGAGGAGAAGGGATTGCAGCGTGGCCACCCCCCTTGGGGCATGTGTGACTTATCACTTTCTCTCTCTTCCTCTCTCTCTGTCTCTTTCTGGCAAGCACACATACCCTATAGCAAACAAACAAAAGAAATAGAAAATGATCTCTGTATTCCCTGCGGTGCCCACCCAAGGCCCTGAGCAGATGAAGGGCGTAGTCAATGTCAGGGGAAACAGCTGGAGACAGGTGCACCTAGGTTTGAATGTGTGTGACCTTGAACAAGTGGCCTCCTCTCTCAGAGCCTCGGCGTCTTTGTGAATCAAAAACAGGATAATCACGGGTGCTTGCCTCCGAAGGCTGCTGCAGGGATTAGGTGGAAACAGAAGCACACAATGACTATATCATTAAAATTAGCTTGTGGATCAAAAAAAGAGAGGAGCGAAACAAAGTCCCTGCTCGAAAAGCCTGAACAGTTGTGGCAGATAGGATTCAGCTCGTGTGAGCTACCTGCAGCTGATTGGCAGGGCTGCCTGGATCACTGTGGAGAGGATGATAAAAACAAGATCTCAGGCCAGCTCCATGGCGCAGTGGTACAGCACTGCTCAAGAGCAGCCAGGTCCCACGTGGTGACTGCAGTTTGAACACTTGGCTCCGTCAGCCTGAGACTCCAGCACAGGCCGGAGAACTGGAGGAAGGAGACGAACAAACCCTGTGGAGAGCTTCTCTCTTTCTCTCTCTCATGTGTGCATGCATGTGCTCCATCATGAAGTTAAACAAAAGAAAAAGAAAAAAAAAAAAAACAACAGGGGGCCAGCAGGTGTGGTAGTTAAGGCTCTGGACTCCCACATGGCTGACTGCAGTTCAAATCCCGGATCTGGTGGCTTGAAAATCACTCCAGGGGAACTAGCAGTTAGCGTAATGGCTATGTCGCTGGACTCCCATGTAGTCGACCGCAGTTGGCGTCCCGGACCCGGTGGCTTAAAACTCACGCCAGGCACGTGTGCGTGTGTGCCCAAGATCCTGAGAGGAGAATGGAGGAGAAGGGATTGCGGTGTGACCATCCCCCCTGGGGGGTGATTTCTCGCTTTCTGTCTCTATTGTCTCTCTCTGTCTGTCTGGCAAGCGTACGCGCCCTATAGCAAAAACCTCTCAAAAAAAAAAAAAAAAATCACTCCGGCACAAGTGTATGAGTGCCCCAAATCCCAAGAGAATGGAGAAGGGACTGTGGCATGACCATCCCCCAGGGGGGTGATTTCTTACTTTTCCTCTCACTATCTCTCTGGCGAGCACATACACCCTATGGCAAAAGCCTTTCAAAACAAACAGATTTACTCCCAGCATGGATGATTGATGTCCGCCATGGGTGGAATAGAATAAGGCAGCAGGAGTAAGTACCTGACAGGTGCTGAGCTGACCTGGTTACCGAGAGTCACACATAAACAAAGAACTCATATAGACGTTCAGTGGCTTCTTTGGAGGAGGCAGAATCGGTAGCATTCTAAGCCAAGCCATAAAAGGCTGCCAGGAGGGTTACTCTAGGCAAAGGGAACAGCTTGAGCAAGCACACGGTGCCTGAGGTGTGCCGCTGCTGGCTGCAAGGAGCTGGGTGATTCCACCAAAGGCAGCTCAGACAAGAAGGAGCATGTATTATCTCTCAAGACGAGTTCAGGACCGAGTGTTCTCAGGGCTGGGTAAAGGGCCTGAGCTCAGAACGGCCTCACAGTCCTTGCATTTCTGCTTCCCCTGGCGTTAACGGGCTGAGTCGGACCCCAGAGATCACGTGTTGAAGCCCTAATGCCTGGTACTGCCAAATTTAACAATGCTTGGAGACAGGGCTTTCAGAGGGGCGGCTATTAAAATGAGGTTGTTAGGATGAGCCCTGATCTAATCTCACTGGTGTCCTTATAAGAAGAGGATCGTTGAGGGCCAGCAGATGGCGTGGTGGTTAAGGGCCTTGGACTCCCACATGACCGACTGCAGTTCGAGCCCCAGACTTGGCGGCTTGCTTTCTCACTTTCCCCCTCTCTCTCTGGTGAGTACACATCCTGGAGTGTTTTTCCTGTTGTCAGGTTCAGGACTCAAACCACCGGGTCAGCCATGTGGGAATCCAGTCACCTTAACCACCATGCTGCCTACTGGCTCTTCCCGGGAGAATTTTTGATTCTTTTAAAGAATTATTTATTTAATTTTATCTATTATTCTTATTTTTAAAATTTGCTATAGGACATGTGTGCTCACCAGAGAGAGACAGAGAGACAGAGAGAGAGGGAAAAAAAAAACAACAACAAATTGCCAGGTCTAGGACTTGAACCACAGTCAACCATGGAGTCCAGCACTTTAACCACCGCACCATCTGCAGATCTATCTCCTGGAGATTTTTTTTTTTTTTTTTCTGGAATGATTTTTGCTATAGGGTGTGTGAGCTCGCCAGAAAGACAGAGAGAGACAGAGAGACAGAAAGTGAGAAATCACCCCTGGGGGGATGGCCACGCTGCAATCTCTTCTCCTCCATTCTCCTCTCGGGATCTTGGGCACACACGCACATGTGCCCAGCATGAGTTTAAGCCACTGGGTCCGGGACTTGAACCACATTCGACTACATGGGAGTCCAATGACATAGCCATTACTCCATCTGCTGGTCCCACCTGGAAAACTTTTCAAAGGTATATTCCCTGACATATTCCACCTGCACCTTGGTTTTGGAGATGGAAATGTACATTTAAAACAAACCACAGCCATGCTAATGAACTTTGAAGTTTGAAAACTACCCATTAGAGTGGATGCCCTGAAGGCAGGGCACCTTTTAGAGGCAATACCCCCTAGTATGTTGGGAACATGTCTGTTAAATTTTTTTTTTTTTTTAATTTGTATGTACTCTTCAGTGGGAGAAAAAGAAAATGAGAGAGCACCCTCTTATGGGAATTGGCCATGTTGCAGTTCCCTCTCCTCCAGCTCTCCTTTGTGCATTTGGGCACCCTCCCCCCCCACCACACACACACACACACACACACACACACACACACACCGCCAGCATGTCTTTCAAACTGCAGGGTCTGGACCCAAACCACATGGATGGCGCTGTGGTATTGAGCCTTCCCAACCACCAGGTCACAGGCTGGCCCAGACTATGACTGTCTTACATTTTTCTTGTTCACTGTGCCTAGAACTTTGACTGGCACATAGTAGGTACTCAATAACTATTCATTTCAGAGGAGTTGGGAACTTCAGTCTAGGTCCTGAGTTTTTTATAGACTCATTCTGTGACCTCTGACAAGTTTGCCCCCATCCCCACCTCTTTTTTTCCTTATCCATGAGATGAATTTTGAGATAACCCCTAGAAGATTGGTCCGAGGTTCTGGCTGATTGAGACTCTGTCCAACCAGCAGTGTCCTGCCCTCTCCCAGCCTAGGCCTTCCTCTCCTAAAGGGGCTTCAGGGATCGTGCAGATGGTACTCTTCCTTGCCGTCCCCCTTCATCTCCTCTGCCCTGGCCCTGAACAGCCAAAACAATCGGACACAAGCAGCACGTACTGAAATGACTTTTAATATCTCATGTCGCAGCAAAATTAAAAATATACAAAAAGTTTGTGGTGTACAAAAGAGTCTCAGTACAGAAGCCCCAGTTTGGGGCCCCCTCCCCCTCCTGGAGGAAGCGTAGAGGGGCGACTAGGGGTGGGGGAATGGGGATGGCACAGATGTGGTAAATACCAGGATGTGGGACCAGGAACAGGAAACAAGTGGGAAGGGGAGGGCTGACGAGGCAGGCGAGAGAGACCACAGAGGCAGTCGCCCTAAGTGTGTTGACAGAGGGCATCAGCCCCTCAGGCATGGCTAGTGCTTCCTGGAGGTGGGAGGAGAAGTGGAGAGGGGGTCAGCGCTGGAGGTGTTCTGGTGGGACGCCCAAAGGACCCAGGCTCTGGTTCCACCCTGCCACCAACTAGCTCTGTGACCTTGGGATGGCTGCCTCCCCCTCTCTGGGCCTTCCCCTTCTCTCTGGATGACCAAACCACTGATTCCCAACTTGGGGTCCCAAACCCTGAGGGTCTGTGAGGAAGCCCCTCAAGTGCTTTGAGAAGTTTGCAGAAAGCAATCCAATGGAGTCCAGATGTTCCCCCTGTCTCAAGGCCTAGACGCTAACCTGAGGCCTTGGCGCCACGCAACTGCTCAGAAGCTCTGCTGACGTTAGTTACTGTGGGAAAATAAATTCTTCAAGAAATGAGGCTTGTTTGAGAAAAGTCTCTCAAACCGTAAGACTCCCAGGGGTGAAAATAATATGAGGGGAGCTCTGGGAGATGTTCGGGTCCCTTCAAGTTATTTTAATGGCTGGTTTGGAAAACCGGGGCGGGGGGGCTGGGGCTGTGTATCTTCGAGGCCCCTCCAAGGTGGTCCAGCCAGTGGAGACGGGCGGGAAGAGGGTCAAGTTAGGTCTAGCTGGATTCTGGATTTGATGGCAGGGAGATGGAGGAATTTCCTTTTCCCACCTGGTGCCATTCTCACCCCTTGTCCGGGGGTACCCTCCACTCTGAGATTATTGCAGGTGCCCCCAGCCCCCAGCCCTTCGACCCGACCTGGGCCTGCCCTTACAGCTGTTGTGCATAGAAGAAAGGCCAGGGTTGTGAGGACAGGGCAGCTCCCTCCTCGTCATGAGGGAAGGTGAAGAGGCCCAGCACGAGGGGTGCCCACTCAGTTTCCTGGGGAGTTTTCTGCTGAGCCCAGCCCTCCTCTCCACTCCCACGAGGTCCTACTCCAGAGTTCTGCCCTTGCCTCCACCTGCAGGTGTGTCCCAAACTTTCCCCAACCAGGGTCCCGGAGGCCTCTCTGAGAGGGAAGGGGGCCCAGGCCACCACTGCTGCCCACGTGGCTTGGCGCTCAGTCCCTTTCTCTGAAGCATCACAAGGCACTCCAGAACCAACACTGCCCCCGTCGGGCCAACCTCCAGCTCAATCTGGGAGGGAGACAGGTGCCAAAAGGTGGCAGGGCCAGCACAGGAGGGGGCAGGTGGGTCCTGACTGTCATCCTCATCCTGTCCCTGAACTCTCCCTTATCCAGCGCAGGTTCCTAACTAGGGGCTCCCAAACTAGAGAAGACTCCAGCCTCTAAACTGCACCCCCAGACACCGGAGGAGCTGTAGCCCTTGTTAGATGATGGCTCCCAAGTCAGGGGCCCTGTGGACTTCCAGGCTCCCTCCCTTTTTGCCGAGACCAGTGGAGTCAGCTCTCTGACAAGGGTTGAGGGGGTTGGCAGGCTGGAGGGCTGGGGTTAGGGTTGGATTAGCAAAGTCTCAGAGGGAATCAGAACCTCTGCTCTGACTTTCCAGAGGGGTGACCAGACTCTGCAAGGTTCCCAGGACCTTCTCAACATTGTGAAAAGAGGTCTCAAGTCAGTAGCCTTTGGGCCAACTGTGAGTGTTAAGTTGGGCCAGCACAGTGTTTGTCAAGAATTCGAATTTTAGCGCCTCTAGGCCGGGCGTGCACTCTTCTGTTTGCCAGAATCCCCACCACTCCCTCTTGTCCAGCACTTCCTGCTCCTCTCATTCTTCATTACCTGGAGGTATTGGAGTTTGCAAGCCATGTGCTCTGCCCCTGAAATCTCTCTACTCTCTGAGGCTTCTGCAGACTCTAGGCCCAAGTGAGTTCCAAGGGAAGGTCCCGGGGATTAGTCCTCAGGAGGGCACTGGGGCTGCCAGGCAAGGCCTTCCCTGGGGTTCCCAGCCCCTGCTCCTCACATGGAAACCTGGCCTTCTCCTCTCTGTCCTCTGCCTTCCCAACTCTCGTGAGTGACATGGCTCTGTGGGACATGGTGTAGCAGGGAGCTGGCTAAGGGTAAGGCAGAGTTGCGAGAGACACAAGGATGAGGCAGATGAGAGGAGGTGGCCCAGGCCTTCTTTGCTGGGGAGCCCCCTGCTGGGGAGGGGCGACAGCTACAAGGCACGTGGTACATCAGTGCGTGGAGGTGCATAAGGGACTCGTGGATTCAGGAGAGGCCTGGGAGTGGTCGGAAGCCTGGGGGACAGTGACTGCGGGGGCTCTAGAATAGTGGGGAGACCGAAGTGCGCCCTGGAGAGGGTGACGCTGGCCTCCTGGGGTTAGAGATACTGAGGACAGGGCAGGGCCTGCCTGTACTTTGGTACCCAGTGTCTTCAGCTGTTCCTGGGAAGATTAAGATGGACCCGACCACCTCTCCTGCCACTCATCCGCTGACTTCCCGTGTGGTCTTGGGCAAGCTCCTGGGCCCTCTCTGGGTCTGTTTCTCCCGAATAATGAATGCGGAAGGCAGGAGGCTTAGGAGACTCCGCGGGTCTTTCTGGGCTGTGGTTCTGAAAACTTCCCTCACTGAAAGGACCCTGTAGGGATTCTGGAAAGGACGAAGCATCTAGGCGGGGTTGTAGGGCAGGGAATGGGGAGCAGGAGGACCTGGGGCGCCCAGTTCTGGCAGGGAAGAGTCTGGCTGAGGTAGATTGTGTCACAGAAAGGAAAACAAAACAGGTCTATGGGGACAGGGTCCCTGACTCCGACTCCACTATCCCAGTGGAACAAGGGGACGAGCAGGACCAATGGGAAGTTATGAGGACAGGCTAGAGGAAAGGGAGACCTTGGACTTGGAAAGGATGGGGTCCTGAACTCCTGGTGGGGGAGTCCTTAGGAGAGCTCTTCCCGAGGGTGAGAGCAGAAGGTGCCTGCTGCCCTCTCCCTGAGCCCTGTGAGCATTTCTGATGTCCTTGCGGGCAGAGGCTCTGTGGGAAGGTTTTGTGGAACTGAGATGACATGGGGGAGGGGGGGTAAAGGCTTCCCTGCAAACCTCAAGCAGTGACTAGCACCCCCGATGCATCCCTGTCCCTTGGCTTCCTGTGAGTCTGTAAAGGACACACAGCTCCAGGGGAATGTATTTTTAACTTTTCCTTCCAGGATGCCAAAGAATAGAGCAGCCAGATGGGTCATTCTAGAAACCTTGGGAGTAAAATATCTTGCCCAGAGTGACCCTCACGGCACCTCTCTGAGCCTCAGTTTCCTCATTTGTAAGATGGGTGATAACATTGTTCTTGTGGTACCCTTTGCAAGCAGGGGAGAGTGGAAGTGGGTGAACGCTCCGGGCACGGTCAGCCCTGGACTGTGAGTTGGGTCTGCGTCCATACCCTCCACGCTCCCGTCTCACACAGGCCTTGCTGCCTATGGAACTGGCCATGGAATCTGGTCTCTAAAGATATACTTGGGCAGAGGACAAGGCGGATGGGTGAACCCACCTGATTGGGCCTGGTGGACTTCTCCCACCATCTATCACCCTGAGGCCTGGCTCCTGAGGCTTCTTAAGGGTCAGGGAAGTAGAAGATGGAAAGAAAGACAAGCATTCTTCATGTGCTGGCAGGAGGGCTGCACACTATCCCGGCCAGGGGATGCTTGGATTGCAGGTCTGATGTGTGCTTGTGTGTCTCTGTGTGATCCTGCCCTCTCTGCCTTTGGGGCCCCCTTGCACCCTGAGTGTGGCCCTTTCCCTGCATCCTCACCAATTCGCCATTCCCATCCCCTGTTGATGGGACAGTCAGGAGTCTGGGACCTCGTGAGAACAGCTGCAACCTTGTCTGTTTCTCCTCTGTAATCCAAGGGAGACTGAACCAGGGAGAGCTAAGCACCCCTCTAATTTGCATAGTCTAGGATTCTCCTGGCCCACCTCGCCCTCAGCCCAGATCTGCATCTGCCCTTAATATCCCCTGCTGTCCCCTCCCAGTGAATACACCTTACTTGGCAAGGGTAGAGGAAGGGGGCTCCAGACTCTGCCTAGAGGCCCTGCCCCACACCCCACAGAACTGCCCACTTCCCTACTCCCATACTCCCTGACTCCATCCAGGACTGTCCCAGGTGGAGGAAGGAGCCCTGGGTGAGTGGTCCCTTGGGCAGCCCAGGGTATTCAGGCCATGGGAATGGACCACAGGTCCTGGGGAGCATGTCAGATCTGAAGCAAAACAAGCCTGTTTTTCCCAGATGCTGCCCCAGGGAGCTGCATCTGTAAGGTGGCCGAGAGCCAGGATTCATGTCACGTCCCCAGAGCTGTTTTCTTTCCAGCTGGGAGCCAATTGGCAGCTGAAACATCTCAGGGGTTCTGAGGACAATTTCCTTTCAAGAAGATGGCTGCAGACCAAAGGAACAGGGGCCTAGAACTTGTGTAAGCCCAGAAGCCTAGAACCGGAGGACCCACTCCTAGAATATTCCAATCACACTAGGTTCTAGAGCCTCCTCCCCCTGAAATGGCAGGAGCTAGAACGCCCCACAGCAGAGCATCAGGGCTCTGGTGTCTACACCCTCCATAACAATACTGATCAGAATGACTCCCTGAAGATATTTTACCAGTGGAGTGTTCTAGAACTTAATCTAGAACCAAGCATGTTTCTAGAGCAATTCCTCTGCTAAATGTGCTAGAACTCATCTATAATTGAGCCCAGATATCCTCCTAGATATTTATCTGCTGTGTCCTTGTCTAGACAAAATGTTCCAGGTGCTCATCTAGAACAAACACTGACTCCGGGAAACATTTTGGCGGAGATGTCTGGACCCTCATCTGTAACAGCCAACGACATAGGTTATCTCAGAGCTCACTCTTCTCTGTGCTGTGGATCGCAGGTTCCCTTCCCTCCAGCTCTGCCACCTCTTCATGCTTCTGTCAGCCTGGACCCTTCAGATTCTTTCTCCTGTCCAAATCCAGCATTACCAGCCTCCCACCCCCAACACCCCACCCCCACTCCCTCCTTCAGTTGCCCTCTTGCCCTGGCTCCAAGTCTCAGGTCCCACAGGAACTGTGCCCACCTGTCTACAAGATGCTCCAACCTCACCCCACACCTTCCACAGCCTTCTCCCCGCTCCTCAGAGATTTGCACAGAAACAGTCCACTCCCACACTCCCTGAGGAGCACAGGGTCCAGGTCAGGGACACCGGACCATGTCCTTTCTCGGTTAGGTCCACCAGGGGTGACATGTGGGCAATACCAGACAGCGGAGAGGTGTGGGGACCCCTGCACCAGACATGGTATGGAGGCCCCATGAAAACAGGGCAGCGCATGAGGAGAGTAGCACCAGTTGGTTCCCTGGGCCCTGGTTCAGGGGAATTTAGGAAATGGGCCACAAGGCTGAAAATGGGGCCTAGGGCTGGGGCCTCTACAAGGCTGCCCCCTCCCTGAAGGAACCCAGCAGGGGGCCCACTACCCTTGGACCAACAGATCCACTTCTCCTTAGCCTGGTGGCCCTGGAATTCCAGGCTCAACACTGTGGCTGATGTGGGATCACAAGCCCGTCCCTTCTGCAGGGAGACCATGGCCTATACCGTGGTCTCATACTCCAGTAGCTCCTGGGAGGTCCCCACGCTCCGGTACTGCAACCGGGGTGTGGCAGGCGAGGCATACTCCAGAGCCAGAATGGTCTTCCGGAGCCGGCGGTCAATAAAATGAGCATCCCACGCTGGGTACTTCTTACGTGGCAAGTCAATCCGAATGACAGGCCCCTCTGTCCGCAAGGTGCGGGCCACTGGTGTAGGAGGCAAGCCCGGCCGCACCTGGAAGACAGGTGGCGTGGGAGTCCCCGCACGCTCACCCCCCACTGAGGCCCCATCTCGCTCAGTGCCTGTAGTCCTCGGCAGGGACCTCGGGGGACTTGTGATCGCATCAGCTGGTGGGCCACAGGGCTCTGAGGCCTCAGAGAAGATGCAGCCAGGTGCCTGGGGACCCAGCATGGGCCCATTTGGGTGCAGGAGACAGTAGTAGACACACATGAAGAATATGCCCAGCGCAAAGCTGGAGGCCACCACGCAGACCAGGATGAGCGAGCAGAAGTCGGTGGAGAAGTTGCGGCTGGAGTACCAGAAGCCGGTGAGCGCCGCGTTCTCCAGCAAGACGATGCAGTAGTAGAGGCTCATGCGGCGGCGGCTGCGGCCCTCCTTGACGTTGAACCAGCAGAAGATGTAGATGATGCCCACCACCATGTTGTAGATGATCTCCTCCCACTTGGACATGCAGAAGTCCGTCTCCCCCTGGATGACCCAGAAGGTCATGACGCACCAGTGGGCCACAATGAAGATGCCGAAGTAGAGCTTGTAGACGCTGGCGAAGAGCGCGAAGGCCAGACTGCGGGCTGCAATGGTGAACAGGTGCCACAGCACCTGAGCCACTGCACCCTTGTAGGACAGAGGCCGCTTGTCATCTCGTGAGTCCCGCAGCACCTTCTGGTAGGAGGCCAGCGTCCAGGCCAGAGACACGAGGGAGGCGGAGGTGGACAGGGCTGTGGAGACAGGGTGGGGGTGGGGTGGGCTGGGTTAGGGGTGGGTCTGGGTTGGGGTCTGGGGAGATGGGGAGGGTTCTGGGTCAGGAGCTGGGTTCTGAGGATGAGGGAAGGGTCTGGATAGGGCTCTTCGAGAACAATGGTGAGTGGGTGAGGGTGGGTGGGGTGGGAGTATAAAGGGGGATGGGAGACGGGTGGTTTGGTCTCCACAGGGTCAAGTTTAGAACTCTAGTTCAGGCCGTTAGAGTTCAGGAGTCTCAGTGAGGGTGGAAACTGGGACTCTGGGAGTGGAAGAGGAGGTGAAGAAGGGGCTCATGAGTAGGAGGAACCAGGAGGGGACCATTAGACGACCTGAGCCCTGACTAAGGCCAGGACGAGGCTGGGTGTGGGCAGGGCTAGCTCGGGCTGAGCAGAGCTGTGGGCTAGGAGTGGGGGCAATGCCCATGGGAAGAGTTGTGGTCAGATCCTGGGCAACGGCTCTCCAGGAGCCTGAGGGTGGTGGTAGTCCTCGGGGCACCGAGAGTGCATTGGACAGAGTCAGAGTGGGGACAGCAGGAGACACTCCCGGGAGACAGGGAATTCGGTTTGTCTCTACCATTGAGGGGGCCACCTTGGTCAATCTGAAAAATGGAAGAGGTGAAGGGGGGGATGAACAGGGACTAGTGGGGAGGAGATGGGGATCAGGACTAGCTTGGGAGAGGTCCTGGAGGCTGACGAGCAGCGAGGGGGCAGATGGACAAGTGCCCAGAAACTGATGGTGACCGGGCAGGTCTCTGAGGCAGGGTGTGGTCCCCAGAAGATGCAGGCTAGGATCAGGACGTTCTGGGGAATGAAGGACCCAGGGGATTCCCTAGAGGGTCCGAGACGTGCTGATGGGGTGAAGGGCCTCTTTAAACTTGGCAGAAATGGGATCTGGGCTGCCCTGGCAATGAGGAAGGGAAGGAAGAGGACTAGGGGCGAGTATTGGGGGTGGGGAGCTCTGGCCGAGGGACCCCTCAGGTGAAGGGGTGAACCCCGGTTATCTCCTAACGTTGCAGTAGCTGGGCCCTCTGAGAAGCCGTGAGAATCTCGAGAGGCCTGGAGGGTAGCGAGGGCAGAAGGGACGGGCCTCCCTAAACCTTGACTGAGTGGGCACCGAGGATGCGAACCAAGCATCCCCAGCGAGCATCCCCAGCGGGCAGGAGCTGGGAGCACCGACAGGCGGGGCGGGCCCTGGGGCAGGAAGCGCAGGGCGGGGCTCACCCGGCAGCAGGTCGGGATCGCACCCGCGGTGCACCAGCAGGCTGAGCTGCAGCACCAGCTGCGGCGCGCTGCGCAGGAAGGTCTCCAGCAGGCGCAGCATGCTCACGTCGGCGCTCTCGAACAGCATCCGCCAGTAGAAGTGGCGCCGCAACCGCTCCCCGCGCCAGCGACTCTGCAGCCCCAGGTACAAGGCGCGCAGGTACCTGCGGGAGGGACTCGCTGCTCAGAATCCCGCGCACGCGATCTGCTCCCCCCCTCACCCCTACACACACCCGCTGAGCCATGCAGCAAGCGCAGGGGGCTAGGCTTGAGAAATGGGCATATTAACGGTAGCCTCACGGTAGCCTCGCGGGGCTGTAGAGGAGCACTGAACGGGCTCATTAGCTTAAAGCACTGTCACGAAGTAAGTCTTAATGCGGCCTTAGCTCCATCGCTGTCCTGTCACAGCTTGGGGCCTGTGCAGGGTTCTTTGCAGGGGTGCTGACATCTTAGAGAGCCTTGAGTTTGTATAGTTCTAGTATATAGATGAGGAAACTGACACCCGGAGAGGTCTGTCATTTATCCAAGGTCACACAGCTAGGAAGCAGTGGAACCAGGGTTCAAACCCAGCAGCATGACCAGGGGGCCTACACTCTAACCATTAGGCAACACTGACTCTTATTGCAAGCCTTAAAGAGTTTTGCCCAGAAGGTTCCTTCGGGGACAGTCGTCGATGCCAGCCTCCGTTCTGTTGCCACCAGCAGCTTCCTGGCCTGTTCCCTGACCTCACTTCCAGTGCCCAGTTCTCACCCCAGGGCTCGCGGAAGCTGCTCATAAGCACCTTCCCCTGGCATCCCACACCTTGCTGCTTCCTCTCTCGCCTTTTCTCCCGACAGACTTCATGGCTCCAGCTACTCTGCACAGGTCCCGTGTTCCGGAGTTCCTAAAGTTCTCCCTCACGGCCGAGCTTCTGTACCTACTGTTCCCCGCTGCCGGGAACACCTTGTCCTGTCCCTTAATCCCACCCCCGCCCCAATCTCGTTTTTCTTCCAAGGTTCAGCATTTAAACATGACTTCTTCCAGGGAGCTCCCAGTGACCACCGCCTACCTGGGGTGGGGACCTCTCCCAGGTTTCTGCCTAACCCAGCACTTGTCACAGCGGGTTGTAACTACCTGGTTTGCATGAATCTTTCCTTGATGGTTAGCTCCGTGAGAATGACCGGGTCAGTTTGCTAACAGTTACACCCTCAGTTCTTAGCTCATGGGGGCTGAAGGAATGAGTGTGTGCACGATTGCATGTCTGTTCAATTGGATCTCACATGGCTGCGTGTGCATTTTGATCCCAGGACCCGGTGGCTTGAGAAACAGGCCTGGCATGTGTGCCCAAAATTCCACAAGGAAAATGGAGGAGAAGGAATTGCAGCGGGGATCCTCTTCTTATGTTTTTCTCTCCCTCTCCCTCCCCCTGCACACATGCCCTATAGCAATTAAAAAAAAAAAAAAAAAAAAAAAAAGCATGAGTTGGCATTTGAAGGCACGCAGAGATGGGAGAGTGTTCCAAGCAGAAGAACCAGTTCATGGAAAGGCACAGAGACATGAGGGAACATGACTTCCGGGGGATGTGCCAGCCTGGACAGGAGGGCAGGGGCATAAGAAGACTAGAATTGTGAAGGGTATCAAACTTTAAACTAAAGAGCTCAGGTTCAGTCTAAATCTGAATTCTATCCCAGAAACAGGGGTGGTGTGATCAGCTCAGTAGCTTAGAAATCTCGCTCTGGAGGAAGGCCAGGAGAGGCTGGGGTTTGGTCCAGGCCTGAAGTGACAAGGCTGAGTTATGGCAGAGGACAGATGAGGGGTAAAGAGCAGGCCTGGAGGTGGTGGGGTGGGGGGTGTAGAGGAGAGATTCAAATGCCCCCCAGGGTTTCTGGGGGGCCCAGAACACAGGCTGCCTTTCCCTGCCTCCATCTCTCCCCACGCCACTCCCTGCCCATTCCTGCAGCTCAGGCTTTGAACAGGAAGAAGAGACCAGCTGGTCCTACGAGAAGGGGCCTGGGGAGTTGGGGGAGGGCAACACCCTGGAAGTTTCTCTCAGGCTGGAAGACCATCTGTTTCCGGCCTGGGTCAGCATGAAGGAGGCCCCGGCCCCCAGCCAGCATCCATCACCACCTGACAGGTCACCTGCCGGCCTCCCCGCCCATTCCTGCCCCCTCCTTTGCCAGCTCCCAGCTACCAGCAGACAAAGGGCTTCCACAGCCCAGGGCTGCTGCGTGCAGGGGCAGGGATGGAAGAGAGGAGAAAGGAGGTCTCTGAGTCCCAGGAACATGGGGGTTAGCGAGAAGTGTGGGAAGACCACGTTGCAATCTGGGATGAAAGACCTAGGTTCTTCCTCGTTCTGCCCCTGTTGGCAACGGGACCAAAACTGCGGCTGGTCCTTCCAGCCAGCATTAAATGCTCACTGCCAAGGGCCTGCGAGGTTTTCATGGGCCTAGGAAAATGTTTGAGGACTGAAAAAAAAAATTGGCTTTAAAACACAGGGGGAAACTGCAAAATCAAAATTAATAAATGTTTAATTAAATGTCTGCAAAACAGAACATGATGTCAGCCAGTCAGCTGCAATTTGGCTTTAATCTGGCTTTCTATAATTTACACTGATGTTCAATGTGGCTGCATTTTAACACGTGTGATAGATGTGGAGCCCACAAAGGTCTTAAAACAGTCCTGCCTGGGATGTGCAACCCAATTCCTCTGGACCTCAGTTTTCTGTTCTCTAAAATAGGGCTGGTGCTTGCCATCCTGCCTATGGTCCAGCCACGGGCATGAGGGTCAGAAACACAAGATGGCAAAATGCTGGGCTTCTGGATTTGCATTTCAGCCCTTCCCTGGATCTGCTGTGTGGCCTTGGGTGGTCTCTCTGCCTCTCTGAGCTTCATTTCCTTCCTTCCTTTTTTTTTTCCCCCTGTGGTTTTTTTTTTTTTTTTTTTTTTTTTTTTTTTTTACCACATGATACGTGTGCTTGCTGGAGAGCGAGAGAGAGAACCGTCCATGGGGAAGGTCATGTCACACCCCCTCTCCTCCATTTCTCTCTCCTTTTTAAGATGTCGGGCACATATGCACACGCACCTGGCGTGTTCCTCCAGCCGTTGGTCTGAGACTGGAACTGTGCAGTCAGTCATGTGGATTCAGTCCTTAACCACCAGGCTGGTTTCGTCCTTGTTGTAAACATGAAATGATCAATTTGAAACAAATCTAGAGGGGCGTGCACCTAGACAGGGAGTGTTTTCCGGGTGGAGACCTCTGGCTCCTCCTGACTACCAAGCAATCTCTTCGGAAACTTCTAAGAAGCCCCGCCTGTCTCACATCCCGCTCTGTTTGAAAGGAAATTGATCTTCACTATAAACAGAACTGAGACCATCACGGAGAAGGACGCCCCATCTCAGGGACAGGAATCAAGCCGACATGGAGGAGGGGTGGGGCGTACATCTGTTTCTCTCCAAGTGCAACCCCAGTCAGTCCGTCTCTCCATTGCCACCACCTGGCACAGGCCACTGTCATCTCTTGCCTCGACAACTGTGTCCGCCTTCTCTGCGGGCTCCCAACATCCACTCCTGCCCTTCTCCAGGCCATTCTCCACATGGTGACCAGCGGGAGATTTTTAAAACCTGTCAGATCATGTCATTCCCCTTTGCAAAACCTTCCAGCGGCCTCCCATCACACTTGGAATAAAACCCAGGCGCCTTCCCTCTGCTCGCAGGCCCTACGCCATCTGGCCCTGCCTGTTTCTCTCACTTCATCTCTAACCACTGTCCCATTTGTTTCTGACACTCCAGAGGGCACTGGAGGTTCCTCGAACTCAGCCAAACGTGTTCGCGGTAGTGCCGGCTCTTCGCACTTGCTCCTTGGAATGGCCCTTCCTAGATCCTGCTGGAGTGGCTCCTCTCCAGCTCGTAGTCACCTTTCTAGAGGGGCCCCAGGCCACCGCCTCACCTTGGCACCTCCACCCTCACCGACTCACTCTGGTCTGTCACATCACCCTATTTCATTGTTTTCTGAACATGCATTATGAACTACCCTTACTTATTTATTTACATATTTATTTTCTATTCTACCACTGAAGCTTCACGAAGGTTGGGACCTTGTCTATCTTGGTCACTACTGTGGTACTGCTACAGGTACCCCAGCATCGGTACATGTAGTAGGTGCTCAATTGATATTTGTTGAATGAGGGGCCGACAGGTGGCGTGGTGATTAAGAGCGTTGGATTTCCACATGGCTGACCGTGGTTCAAGTCCTGGTGGCTTGCTTTCTTATTTCCCTCTCTCTCACTCTGTCCCTCTCTGGTCAGATTAAAATAAATAAATAAAGTTCAATAAAATAATTCTTTAAAAAATATATATTTGTTGAACAAATAAATGTGAGCGTGTGTGTGTTTCTGTCCCGATCTTGGAAGGCCTTTGGCATCTCTGCTTGAGTTCATAGAGCCAGGACACCTTGCAGGCTCTTCCTGTCCTCTCTGACTCATTTTTGTCCTTCCTCCTCCAGGATGCCTTCCCTGATGCCCCTCCAACCTGGTTAGGCCTTCCCTCCTCTACCAGCTCCCGGACTTAAATTACCTGAGGCCTGACGTGGGCCAGACACTGTGGTCAGTGCTGCTAACCTAACGGGCAACTTCTGCTGCCCCCCTTTTACAGATGAGGAAACAAAGGTACAAAGAGGTCCATTCTGGATCTAATTCACTGCCTCCTAGTCTTGTGCTCAGAGAAGAAGCTTGTCTAGGAAGAAACTGGAGGAGCAGAGAGTGAATATTGTTGGGGACTGGTGTAGGAGAAAAACAGCCAGACCTAGAAAGACCAAGGGAAGCCGGCAGTGAGGGTGTGGAATCCCTTTCTTCGAGGATCCAAAAAGTTATCTCCCCGGGAACCCATTGCTCCATGATCAGGCAGCAAGGTCCAGAAACGGCCAGGCATGCATTCCCTCTTCCCGAGGCCTGTGACCCAAGGACCCTCCAGCATCCCCAGAGTTTGAGGATTCCTCCCCAGTGGGTAAAAGGAAGTGAGAAGGAGGGGGGATCCCATGTCCGAGAAGCCAGGAAGCTTTTGGGCTCAGCATCTGGGTCACTCTGTCTCTCTCCTACTCTGTTGCTGGGTCGCCCCGCATCTCTGGTACTGGTCAGGGTTTCTGGCCTGGGCCTCAGTCTCCATTTGGACAGTCACACCTGGGCCAGAGCCTGGCCCCATCCCTTTGTCTGACGTGGGTCATTGTCTGTGTCTATGGCTCAGATCAGCCTGTCATGCCTGTCCCTGGATGCAGTCAGCCTATTATCTCTTCCTCCATAACTGCCGAGCTATTTGTCTGTCAGTCAGTCTCTCCCCGAGACCCTGTGTCAGTCCAGCTGTCTGTCCCTTAGACCGTGGGTCACGTTGTCGCTCAGTTGCTCTGTCCATCTGCTACCCTGACCCTGGATCCTGCGTTGGCCTGTGTGTCTGCACTCAGAGGCCAGAACTTCAGTCTGTCCCTGTGGATACTGGGTCTGCTTTTCTGTCTTCCTGCCCGGGTCTTGGGTACCGGGTCTGCTTGTTGGTCTGTCTGCGTCTTTCAGTCCCTCGCTGCCTGGTCCATCTGCTGCTTCGCTGCTCAGCTCGTGGCTCGGCATGACTGCCAGTTTCCCGGCCGTCCTCCCCCCAGCTCCTCCTCTCCCTGACTCTGGGTCTCTCTCTGTCTGTCTGCGTCTCTCACATCCTCAGCTCCTCCATCTGTCGGTCTCCACGTTTCCGAGTGTGTTCTCGTCCCTCCCCACTCCCCCTCACAGCTCTGGGCCAAAAACACAGCAGCTTCCAGCGGCCCAGCCGCCAGCTCCTCTCCATCCCGGAACCATCCTCCACCCCAGAACCACCCTCCACTCCGCTGGCTCGCTGGTCCCCACAAGGGCCAGGCCTGGAGACCCCTGCAGAGTGAACAGGATGGGGCTAAGGAGGCTGCCTGGAGAGGCAGGGCAGATGGGAAAGTGCAGGACAGCTCCCACCAGCTAGGCCTTTACTGCTCTGTAGGTCGCAGGGGTGTGGCGTGCAGGGATTGGTAATCATGGTGATGGCTTGTATTTATTGAGTGACAGGCTGTGCGGAGCCTTTTTGTACACAAGGATGTGTCCATTCCTCACAACAAATCTTCGAGGTGGGTATTACTATTATCCTCATTTTACAAATAAGAAAACAGACCCAGGAAAAGAAGGGGATTTACCTGAAGTCAGCAGGAAGCGCCAGATCTAAGACTCAGACCTGGCTCTCCATGGCCCCTGAGGTGGAGAAGGGACATGGGTGGTCACCAAGTCTCCTCTCCATTCTGGCTCTCTGTCAGCCCAGATGCCTACCACATGGCTTCAGCCACCTGGATGGGGTGCAGTATGGCAGCTGGGAGGATGCAGGTAGCATAGGAGGACCTTAAAAGCTTCACTTGGGGGCAAGCAGGTGGCGTAGTGGTTAAGGCGTTGGACTCCTGTGTGGTTGACTACAGTTTGAGTCCTGGATGAGGCAGCTTGAAACTCACACTGAGCGCGTGTGAATGTGTGCCTAAAATCCCGAGAGGAGAAAGGAGAAGGGACTGGGGTGGGGAGAGTGATTTCTCACTTTCTATCTATGTGTCTATCTGTCTCTCTCTCTCCAGCTAGTGCACGCACCCTATTGCAAAAATTTCTCAAAAAAAAAAATGAATAAACCAGCTTCACTTGGGATTATGAAGTTTAGAGAAAACTAGGGGTAGGAGAGAGGAGATCCAGGTGATTCTGGGAAAGTCCAGCCCCTCTGTGGGCCTCAGTTCTCTTCTAGGAACTAAGCCTGAGTGATAATTCTTGCTACCCCAAGGCATTGTCATCGGGCCTCCTCCCCTACCCATCGAGTTCTGATAACAGGAAGGCCCCACATCTGTGTCCTGAGCCTAACTGCTTCTCTCGCGTCCAGGATCACCTCCCTGGTCCAGCCCAGCCCGCCCCAGCAGCCTCCCGCTCGGGCTCCTTGCATCCATCTTTCTGCTCGCAGAGCTTGTTTCTCACACAGCAGCCTGAGGGACCTCATAAACTCCAGGTCGGTTCAGGATGACGTCTTCCTTGCAGCCTTTGGGACCCAGATGGACCCAGTCTCCGTCCATCTTGAGGACCTCGTCCCCCTCCCTACTCCCTGTCCACTCTCATGCCACACCAGACTGTGCCTCCAGAACCCGCCAAGCCCAGTGCAGCCTCAGGGCCTGTGCCCAGAAAGGTCACCACTAATGCCTGGCCAACTCGTTCTTCCTACCTCAGCTCAGTGTCACCACCTTAGAGAGACTTTCCGAGACCTTCCTGCCCTTCCAAAGTGCTGTACCCACTCCACCCTGCCGGTCATTTTTTGTCATGTTACCCTGTTTTTTCATAACAAATATCATAACCCAAACGATTGAATTTGCTTGCTTTTGTCTGTCCACCCCCACGAAGCTGTAAGCTCTGAGTGAGCGGGACCATGTCTGTCTTGCCCTCCTCACCTGGTGCCTGGCATGTCGTTAGCACTCTGCATGTTCATGCCTTGAGTGAGTGAGTGGGTGAAGAATAAGACTGACTTACAAGTAAAGGCGGCCAAGGGCAGAGGGGGAGAACCCAGGCCAGGGAGCCGGGAGCCTTGAGTTCAGAGCCCGGCCCCGTCGCTTACTGCCTGTGTAGCCTTGGGCAAGTTGCTTCCCCCCTCTGACTGCCTGGCTCAGTGCCCACCTCACAGGTTAGCTATGAAGTCAGAAAATGGTGGGCTGGCTCAGTAGCCTCGTGGTTCAGGCAGTTAGAGCAGAGCCTGCATGACTGACCATGCGGTTTGAGTCTAGTAGCCGGTGACTTGAGAAATAGGCTGGGGACATGTGTGTGTGTGCCCAAAATCCTGAAGGGAGAGAGAGATGAGAAAGAAGACAATGGGGCATGACCATTCCCCATGGTGGGGGAGGGAGGAAGTACTTTCTCCTCTCTCTGTCTCTCTGTCTCTTTCCAGAGAACATATGCACCCTCTAGCAAAAAAAAAAAAAAAAAAAAAAAAAAAAAGGTGAAAAAAAGTGACAATATGTATGAAATTCCCAGCTGGCACCAGCAGGTGATATAATGGTTAAGGCACTGGACCCCCTGTGGTCAACTGCAGTTCGAGTCCTAGGCCTGGCAGCTTGAAACTCACATGTGCGTGTGTGTCCAAAATCCCAAGAGGAGAATAGAGGAGAAGGGATTTCAGCATGGCCATCTCCTTGAGGGAAGTGATTTCTCACTTCCTGTCTATCTCTCTGGCAAGTGCACACACCCTATAGCAAAAATCTCTCCAAAAATTAATTAATTAATTAAATTTAATGTCCCACTCAGGTCTGGACACTTGATTAGTGGGAGGTTTTAGCGAGTCGTTTCAATCAGAAGCCCCGTCAGGAAGAAGGAAGCCCTGTAGTTTTCAGCCTAGTGTCTGGTAGAGCCGAGACCCAGTCCTAGGCTGGCTTTCCCTGGTGCCCATTTTACCCAGGGGACAGAGGGTCGGAGTAGCCCCTGTGGAATGAGTTCACATGGCTGGTCTTTGGGAGTCTCTGCCCACATCCCAGAAAATAACCACCAGTCCTCAAATACCTTCTATATGCTCTTGGCTAAAATCCCCCCCTGCAGCCCTGTGAGGTTCGGCAATATGATCCCCATTTTCCAGATGAGGGAACTGAGTCTCAGAAAAGAGAATCATTAGACATTTACTCACCATGCGTTTTCAAGTGCCCACCATCAGGAACTGTGGTGAACACGATGGTGAGCAAGAAATCCCAGCACATCTGTTGGGAACTCGGTCTAGTGGGGACCCAGATATTCATTAGGTCATCAGCTAAGCAAGCAATGACAACATGACAGGGGTTCCACACATGCTCCACACAGGGTCCCATGCTCCAGCACTGAGGGCGGCAGTGCTGCTGGAGAAAGGCCCAACCATGCTTGGACGAGGTATGGCAGTCATGGAAGGCTCTCTGGAGGAGGTGACTACTGAGCCATGTTCTGAAGTAGGCATAGGAGTTAACCAGGTAAAGGGGGGAGGGAAGGGAGTTTCTGGAAGAGGAAACAACATGGGCAAATGCCCTGAGATGGGAAGCAGCAGAAAGTGGTCAGAATGGCCGGCTATAGCTCAGAGGAGGGGGAGAAGGCTGGAGATGAGGTGGGCCATGGGGAAGGATTTAGTCTTTATCTTAAGAGTGATGGGGGGAGGCCAGCAGGTGGCGTGGTGGTTAAAGATGTTGGACTCCCACTGTAGTTCAAGTCCAGGACTTGGCAGCTTTCTCTCTCACTTTCCTCTCTCTCTCTCTTGCTCTGTCCTTCTCTGGTCACATTAAAAATAAATAAATAAAGTTAAATAAAATAATTCTTTAAAAAAAGAAAAGAGTGATGGGAGTGCCGGTAAGTGGTGTGGTGGTTAAAGGCACTGGATTCCCACATGGCCGACCATGGTTTGACTCCCAGACCTGGTGGCTTACTTTCTTCTTTTTCCTTTCTCTCTCTCTCTTTCTCTCTGTCTCTGTCTGATAAAATTTAAATAATAATAATAATAATAATAATAAATGGAAATAAATAAATAATTCTTAAAAAAAAGAAAAAAAAAGGAGTGATGGGGAGCCATGGGAAGGCTTAGTGGGTAGTGACAGGATTAGATACCACTTCTGCATTCCAGAGGGAGCACTCTGGCTGCAGGGAACACGTTGCAGGGGGACATGGGTGGAAGATGGGATACCAGTTGCCAGGTGAGAGGTAAGGGTGGCCCAGACAGAGGGGATGGAGTCCAGAGACACTGGGAGACATGGCTTGCCCCAGCTCAAGTTGCCAGAAAGCATCTCAGTTACATCTCAGGTCAGAGCTGACTACCCTCCCCTCCACCTCACACAGGACATGGATCAAACCGAGCCAGGCCCAGACAGCACATCTGGCTGGTCAGCTCTCCAGGCAGCACAGGGCCCCCCAGTTACAGTGTACTTCACCTGCAGTGGGGCCCACGAGGCTCTCCGGTGAGACGGCTCTGAGGCCCCCCCACCCACCCACCTACCCTTGATGCTTAGCACCTCTGCAAGGATGCAAAATAGGACCTTCCTGGGTTGGCAGCCAAATGAGTCACAAATGTCAGTAAAGAATGTGAGTTGACACGTTTGGCTCCCATTGCGTTTGGGGCTGGGAGCTGGGCTGTCTCCCTCCTCCTTAGCAGCCCCCTGCAGAGTCCTAGCACCTCTTTTTTTGCTGGGCTGAGGCCAAACATTTCCCAGCCACTAATTTTAGGCTCTGGCTGAGAACTGAGACCCTCTCCCATCCCACTCATCGCCATCAGCTTCCAGCCACTGTCCCTCTTTTTGCCGGCAGAGAAGCAGACAGCCCTTCTCTAGAAAAGCACTTGGGACTAGGTCCTGGCCTCTCACATCTCTTCCCCTCCCTGGACCTCAGTTTCCTCATCTATAAAATGGGTCTAGAACAGAGACTAAAACCCAAGGCTCTGCGTTCCCCCTTTCTTGTCCCGATATCCCTATGTGGATGGGACTGTCACAAGCCAGTCTGGGAGGGGACTAGAATCTAGCCTCTTGATGGTATCCGATAGCACCTGGAGACCCGGGCAGGGAAAAGCCTCACTTCGATGTGTCCTGGTCTGAGAGTGAGTGTCTCCATGGTAGAGTCATTGTCTCTGATTCCAGTCCTCAGAGGGGCGCGCGGATATCACTATGAGAGACTCTGGGGAACCACAGAGACGTGCCCTGTCAAAGAGACAGGAACTTCTCAGTTTTCGCCTGGACTTTCTCTGGGAGAGTGTGAGCCCAGCCTGGCTAGAATTTCAGCTTTTCAAGAATAGCTAGAAATTAGGATATTTCTGAAAAAAAAAAAAAAAAAAAAAAAAAAAAAAAAAGAAAAGAAAAGAGAAGAGAAATGAAGGAAGGGAGGGAGGAGAAAAAGAAAATCCCAATTTGGAAATGTTGGCAACTAATTAAAGAAATACCATATGAATTTTCAAGAAACTATTGTTCCTTTTTATAGATGTGATAGCAGTATTGCATATTTTTGGTACATTTCTAAGAGGTCTATCTTTTAGGAGATGTACTGAGATATATATATAGAGGCAATGGTATGATGTCTGAGATTTGCTTCAAACTAATGTGGAAGGGAGGGAAATGGGATGAGTCTAGACCTATTTCCTCAACACCTGCATGTCTAACACTTGCCATGTATGGCTATTTAAATTTAAATAAAGTTAAATAAAACTTTTAAATTTAAACTTCAGCTCCTCTGGGCCAGCAGATGGCGTGGTGGCAAAGTGCTGGGTCCCACATGGCCGGCTGTGTGGTTTGAGTCCAGGATCTGGCAGCTTGAAAATCATGTGGGTGTGTGTGCACGCACGTGCCCCAAGTCTCAAGAGAAGAATGGAGGAGGAGGGGAACCAG
Source organism: Tupaia tana (assembly GCA_026018925.1). Lineage (NCBI taxonomy): Eukaryota > Metazoa > Chordata > Mammalia > Scandentia > Tupaiidae > Tupaia > Tupaia tana. Next base: position 32,231,969 of record JAKSZU010000015.1, read on the forward strand.
CAGTTAGCGTAATGGCTATGTCGCTGGACTCCCACGTAGTCGACCGCAGTTCGCGTCCCGGGCCCGGTGGCTTAAAACTCACGCCGGGTGCGTGTGCGTGTGTACCCAAGATCCCAAGAGGAGAATGGAGGAGAAGGGATTGCGGCGTGACCATCCCCCCTGGGGGGTGATTTCTCGCTTTCTGTCTCTATGTCTCTCTCTGTCTGTCTGGTGAGCGCACACGCCCTATAGTGAAAACCTCTCCAAAAAAAGAAAGAAAAGAAAGAATGGAGGAGGAGAAGGGAATGCAGGGTGGCTATCCCCCTTAGGGGGTGATTCTCTCTCTTTCTTTCCCTCTGTCTCTCTCAAGTGAGCACGTGTCCTATAACAAACTAAAAAAAGAAAAAAAAATTAAGTTGTTCTGTGACATTAGCCACATTTGAAGTGCTCAGTAGCTGTGTGGCTAGTGGCTACTGTACGGAACAGGCAGATCTCGAACATTCTCATGACTTCAGAGAGTTCTATGGGATGGTGCTGCCCTAGATAAAACGAGTTTGGCCAGAGGTTGATACGTGTTGAAGTGGGGAGATGGTACACGGGGGATCATTATCCTACTATCTCTACTTCGATATGCGTTTATATTTTTTCATAATAAATTTCATTTAAAAATCGAGGAGGACTGGTCCCATAGTGCAGTGGTTAAGTGGTATGCATAGAAAGCTGGCTCCCACATAGCTGACGGCAGTTCAAATCCTGACAGTTTGAGAAAAAAGATGGGTCTGGTAGGCATGACCATGCCCCATTGGGTGGTGCTTTCTCTTGCTTTGTCTGGCAAGTGCACACACCCGCTGGCAAAAAGAAAAAAAAAAAAGTAAGAGAAAAAAGAGTCTATGAGCCAAACACATCCTCAGACTGGATTCGCCCATGGGCCACCAATCTGCAGTCTGGGTCTGGCAGTTAAGCATCATGGAACTGAGCTTCATAAAGCCCCAAAGTCAGAGCCACAGACTCTTAAAACTGTAAGGAGCTTTAGAGATCATCTAGTTTATCCTCCAACCTGCAGAGGAAGCCAGAGGCAGCCACTGTCGTCTGCACGCCTGCGATGATGATGGGGGTGGGGAGACGGGTTCACGTCCTTGGGAACAACCTGCTCTGTTTCTGGGCAGTGTGATTCACAGGGTCTTCTTGCTTCTGTTCAAAAGATTCTGCCTCCCTTTAACCTTGGGTCGTCCTCTGTCCTCACACTATCTCTAGCGCCATGGAACAAGTCTCCTTCCTGGGTAGAGCGTCAGTGGGTGAGGGTTATTGAATTACAACTCCTCATGCCCTCACCCACTCCCAAACTTGTGGCTAAAGAAGTAGAATGGGCTGTACCTGGGCCAATAATAAGTTAATAGCAGTTAATGTCTGACCATATACAAAGCCCTGTGCATTTATACAAGACATCTTACAAGAACCTTAACAGGGGTATGCTGTCACTATCCCCACTTCACAGATGAGACAGAGCTCCAGCTGGTGGAACAACTTGCCCAGGGTCACACAGCTAGGAAGGTGGCACCCTGCCCTGCACCAACCCCCTGGACTCTCAGCTACTCTACCTTCTTGTCCAAGTCCTAGTCCAAGTCCTCATCCAGAATTCTCAGCCCCTAACTGGACTATCAGATGGAGTAACTGAACCCCCAGGCAGTGATGTGGCTTGCCCAAGATGCTGAGTCAAAGGTTCTATTCCATTTACATCCACATGTACTGAGCACCTACAAGGAACTCAGCTTCCTCCATCTCTGAAACCAGCCACAACGATTCTCCCACATCTTTAGGAGAATCCGACCCGGGGTTGCTCCTATCACATCTGCGTCCTGCTTGGCCTAAGGCTGCCGATGCAGGCCAGGCACACTTCGGGGCTGTGTCCACAGCTGCAGAAGGCCCTCACGTTGCCTTAGAGCCCCCGACATCAGCCACAGGTCCAAGGCCCACTTTGACAGAGTTTATGTTCCAAGAATCTCTTATGGACTTGACCAGAGCCAGTTGGGTGCAAGCCACCACTAGCAATAGAGGGTCTGCTCTGGGCCAGTCACCATGGGGGACAGAGAGAAGAAGGGACAAAGCTTGGACTCCCCAGGGGTTTGTGATCCAGCGGGAAAATGCGAGCCAGGTGGGCAGATGATCACAACAGAGTATGATCTGGGCCGTGGGCGCAGAGGAATGAGTAATCGTGCCTGGGGGAAGTCTGAGAGGAAGAACCCAGAGTGTTAACAGTAGATATTTCACATTAAAATAAACTTTAAAAATACTTTTCTGATTTTTTTCCCTTTCTGTTTCTCAAAACAATACATGATTCGTTGTTTTGTACGTTTACACTTAACTAGCAGAAGGCAGTGTAGCTTGGTGTTTACACGTGTGGGTTTGGGAGTCTGCCTGCATGGCTTCCAAACCTTGTTTTTGCTACTTACTAACTGGGAGGCTGTTCCTGTCTGTGCCTCAGTTTCCACATCTGTGAAATGGTGTCACTAATGCTAGCTAACCCTAATCGAGCACTATGATGTGCTGAGTACTGTGCAAAGCATGTTCCACCTATCTATTCAATAAGCCCTCACATGGCTGTTCACATAGGTATTGTTATCCCCATTTCACAGGTGAGAAAGCTGAAGCCCAGAGAGGTTGCGTGACCTGCCTAAGGCCACACAGCTTGTAAGTGGCAGAGCCAGGTTCTACTGTATTCTTCATTACCACACTCCATAACTGCCGGGATTGTAGTAAAGACAAATAATCAAATTTAAGTTTTAATAAACGGTCGTTATAATCTTCAGTAATTTTTTTTTTTTTTTTTTTTTTTAAGTTTTTGCCATAGGATACATGAGCTCACTGGAGAAAGGGAGAGAGGTAAAGAGAAACAGAGAAGGCGAGAACTCATCCCCTGGGAGCATGGCCATGCTGCAATCCCTTCTTCCTTCTGCTCCTGGGATTTTAGACATGTGTGCACACGTACCGGTGTGATTTTTTAAGCCACATTTGAACCATGGTCAGTCATGTGAGAATCCAGTGCCTTAACCACCAAGCCACCTGCTGGTCCCATGATACATGTATTTCTTGGTTAATTAAAAACCAGAGATAACATTTTCAAGCAATACAAGAAGTACCTACCTAGTAACTGAAGTCTCTAACCTCACTGCCCCACAGATATGAGCAGGGGGGAGTCTTTTTCTGCCTTTCTGTACGGCCTGAGATTTTGAGAACAGCATATAGCTCTTTGATAAACAGATGAAACAGCCAAGCAATTTTCATTTCATATTAAAAACAATGACTTTTGCCTGTTCGAGGGAGTGGGAGGTGGGGTCTGAGGGTGGCTTCTGTTGGGTTTGTTCAGGGAAAGCTCCTCAGAAGAGCTGGCATTTGAGCTCAGCCTTGAAGGATGTCCAGAATTTCACTAGGAGGAGAGTGGGATGGGGTGTCACTGGAGGCAGCCACTCAGCATGGAATCTGTGGTTTGCTTTTGGGGGGGAGGAGGGTGTGGAGGAGCAGCAGGCCATCAAAGAGGCAGAGCAGAGAAGAGATGAAAGGGCAGGAGGCAAAGGGCCTTGATGCCAGCGGAGGTGCTTGGGCTTGCTCTGGGGCCAGAGGGGAGTCAGAGGGGAGCCAGGGCCGCCCTTCATCTCCAGAATGACCGGTCGGAGCCAGCTTTAGAGACAGGGCTCTGGCTGCAGGTGGAGGCGGAATTCAGGGGCGGGGATTACAACCAGAGGCTGATAAGCTTTCCCAGGGGAGGCATCTGGACGCCTTAACAAAGGACGGGTGGTGAATGGAGAGGCTGAAGTAGATCCCAACCACCCTCTCTCCTCTCCCCAGGGCCCTTGGCCCCAGCTGCTGGGGTTCAAAGCCATTTCCTGGCAGCCTTCCCTCCTCCCACTCCCTAGGGCTTCTCCTGTGTGGTCTTTATAGATCAAACAGGGGACGCTGGGCCCAACTGCCGCCACTGTGTCTGTTTGGAGCTGCTCTAATGGCCTGTTGCAGCCGGATGGGCAGGGGGAGAGGGTGGGTGGAGGTGGAGAGCAGCCTGGAGAGGGGTCTCCCGGGAGGTGGACGGGAGGTGGACAGTGAAGCTGGGACTGAAACAACGCTGCATAGTCAGAGCAGGGAAGAACCTTGTGGATGGTCACTGCATTCAAAGGAATGGAAACAGGAGTCAGCTATGGGGTCGGCTATTCAACACCAATCTTAGAATCTATGTGTAACCCACATAGCCAAAAAAGAAACTGGGCCAGCAGGTGGCGTGGTGGTTAAAGGCGCTGGATTCCCATACGACCGACCTGGCAGCTTGCTTTCTCGCTTTCCCTTTCTCCCTGTCAGGTTTAATAATAATAATGATAATAATAATAATAATAATAATAACAAAATAATAACAATGACAACATTTAGAATTAAATAAATAACTTTTAAAAAGGAGAGAGAGAAAACTTGGAGATACTCAGGTGTAAATGCTGGCAAAAGGACGTGTTTGAAACCACTATGGGGGCCAGACAGTGGCACAGCAGTAAAACGCAATGCTCTGCAAGGCCATCCCTCAAAGGAAGGTTCTAGTCTGGGAACCTCCCTGAATGTATGCTCAGGGCACGTGCTTGTCTGCAGCCCTGGCTGAAGGCTGGGGGTGGTTGAGGTGTCAGGACCCTCTTGGGGGGTGCTGCCTATCTCTCTCTGTTTCTCTCACTTACTCTCTCTCTCTCTCAGAAGAAATAAATAACCTAAAAGGAAGAAAAAGGAAGGAAAGAAAACCACAATGCTCTAACCCCTGACCCGTTTGATAAAGATGAATACCATAGCAATGGCTGATGATAATCATGTACTCCCTGGGCCCAGGCAGTGTGCTAAACACTACACACATTGTCTTCTTCACTACTCCCCAAGCCCTGTTATTAGGATGTTCATTCTACAGATGGGAAAATCAAGGCATGGACAAGTTATTCCACGTGTCCCAAATCACAGAAAGAGGCAGATGCAGGATATGCCTGATTCCAGACAATGGGTCTGACCGCTACCTGTTTGGCCCCAGTAGGGAAAAGGAGGATCAAAGAAAGAAGGAAATCCATCCCCTTCACCTGAAGCAGGCCCTGTCCCTGCTGCTACTACCGTGTCCATCACCTCTCTCCAGGATCTTCATAGCAATCTCCTCAGAGGCCTCCAGACTCACCCTGGCCTCTGTCCAGTCTGTTCTCCATCTAGCAGCCAGAGTGGACATTGCTTATCCTGAGTCATGACCCCGTCCTCTTCTGGTCAATTTCTCCAAGTTCTTACCATGACCTGTGAGGCCTGCGGGATCTGGTCCTGCCAATCTGTCACCATCATCTCCTGCATTCTCCCTTCCTCTGCTTCTGCCACAAGGGTCTTCTTCCCTTTGCCTTCCCAAGACCTCCACACAACTCTCCCTCACCTCATCAGCACTCTGCTTATGTGCCACCTCTTCAGAGAGGCTTGCCCTGACCGCCTTGTCTCTACAGGCCACACCCTCCTCCCTGGCACTCTGTAGGCTCCTGCCCTCTTTTTTTCTGTAGTTTTTGCCACTGTCTGACCATTACATTAGCTAGTGTATCTACGTATGTATTTGTTGATTGGTTTCTCCTAGCAGACTTCTGAGCTCTGGAAGGCCAAAGGCTTTTCTCCTTTTCCTCTATTCCCAGCATTTAGAGCACTGTCTAGTACACAGCGGTGCTCCAGAGGTATCTGCTGAACGGGCGACTACAGATTAAATGAACAGCTGCCATGTTCTTACGGCATCAGGGGCCTTGGAGCCCCCTCTCCCCCACCCTCTCACTGACCACCTGTCCAGTGACAAGTGGTTGCTTGCCATGGATCAAGCCAGGCTGATGGCACTAACCATCATCAACGGCTTTTGAACACTTAACAGTGGGATAATCCCTTGTCTATACTCTTGGTATATATTATCAAAGCCAAGAGGTAGGTGAATACTATTAGAGTCCCTAGTTTACAATAAATGGGAGATTATGCGACCTGTCAAGGTCACATGTAAGAAGTAGTAGAGTCAGGATTTGAACTGAGGACATTTGAATCCAGAGTCCATGCTCTTAACTTGTGCCAAGAATAAAGCTTCCCAGAGGGGAGACCTAGAGCCTGAGCGTTCTTTCAGAACTTCTCTGGCATGCAGGGCTTCTTAGGAGACAAAGGGAGCAATGCTGTGGCCTTGACGCAGAGGGGATAGTAGAGGGAGGGCCCCCAAACCCAATTGCTTCCCTCTTTCCCTATTTGGGGTCTCTAGATCCTGAGAGCCTCAGAGGAATCCCAGGCCAGATCGTCTCCCACTAATTGGCTTAGCAAGCCATGCTTATCCAGGCAAAGCTGGGGCCCAGAGAGTTCAAGATTAGGGAAAGCAGGATTCACAGCTTACTGCTCTGCTGCCCACAGGGTCAGAGGAGGCAGGGTTAGGACTTTAATTGGCTTAGCCCTCAGTAGCTTACCAGCTCAGAGGGTTGAGGGGCGGGAGAGGGATGAAGATGTAGGTGCGTCCAGTCCACAGCCAGCTTCATGCCCATCAGAGGATCTTCTCTCAGGGAAGATCTTACTTCATTCTGTCTGCACAGAGGCATTGCTCTGGGATCCTTCAACACAGCCAGTGTGGTGCTGGGGAGAGTGCTGGGCTTGGCAGCCAGACACAGCAGGGTTGGCACCTCACCTCTCCCCCACCTCCTTGGGCAGTGACCTTGGACAAGTTACTCAACTTCTGGGAGGCCCACTGTGTTAGCTAATAAATGGGTATATCGGTAGCCACCAGAGGGGAGGTTTTCAGGGTAAGATGCAATCACATGCCTGGAGCCTCCCACTGGGGCCTTCTAGGACATGGTGTCCATAAATTCCTATCCCTTCTCACTTTCTGGGGCTTCATTTTTATATTTAAAATAATAACAAAATCTTGGAGCCGGCAGGTGGCGTGGTGGTTAAAGGCGCTGGACTCCCGCATGGCTGACTGCAGTTCAAATCCTGGACCTGGTGGCTTGCTTTCTCACTTTCCCTCTATCTAATCAAACTAGAAAATAATAATAATAAATAAAATTAAATAAAATAATTATTTAAATAATAATAACAAGATCTCGTGTGTGAAAGAACCTTTATCAATTGTGAAGAGCTAGACCAGAAGTTACAAAGAAGACAAGTTCATGAACATTTTCTTTGATTGTTAACCACCGTGCCAAGAATATAGCTTCCCAGAGGGGAAACCTAGAGCCGGATTAACTATTTTTAAAAAACCTTAATTAGTAGTTGAAAATGGGGAGAGTTCAACAAAAATCCCATTTCTTTTGAGACATCAGCTTGACAATGTCAGGTACTTATTTCTCATGGCTGGGGCTGAGTAATGGCTTCTCCTTGTCTAGGACACCATGTGCCCCATAATAACCTCTTGTTTGACACTCGAGGTATCTCATGGTCTGTCTTAGCTGGCTAGCCCCTCAAAGCTTTTTTTTTTTTTTTTTTTTTAAATTATTTATTTAATTTTTGTTTATTCATTCATTTATTTTTAATTTTACCAGAGAGACAGAGAGAGAGAAAGAGTGAGAAAGCAAGCTGCCAGGTCCAGGACTTGAACCGTGGTCAGCCATGTGGGAGTGTCCAGCACCTTACCCACCACGCCAGCTGCTGGTCCCAAGCCCCTCAAAGCTTTTGAACGTTCGATTTGGCATTGTCCAAGACTCAGGAGTTGAAAAATATCTTTATGATTAACTTACTTTATTCAGAGTGGTTTTAGCTTTGGTAATAGACTCAGAGTCAGCATCCCAGAAAAGGGACAGCTCTGATGGTCCTCAGTTCTAATCTTCTCATTTCACACACAAGGAAACTGAGGTCCAGAAATGGGAAAAGCTTTACCCAAAGTCACCTAGCAAACCAGTTACGAACCAAGATGAAGCTGTAAGTCTGACCGTAACCCGCCACCCCCACCCCCAGACACATGGTTCAATTCCTTCCTCCTCTTTTCACATTCTTATCATAATACAACAAAAGCCCCGACTTTCTATCATCCTGGAATCTTGTACTCTCAGACTCATAATTCTTCGAGCTTAGGGGACACTATAGTGGCAGAACTGCAAGGTGGAGAAATTGAATTTGAACTTTGAAGGCAGAAAGTCTTGAGTCCAGGCTCTTCCAGGCCTAGCTGTGTGACCTTGGACAAGGATGCTTCCTCTCTGAGCCTCCAGTCCCTCCTCTGAGGAGCAGGAATTAGAATACTAACCACATGACGGGACCATTAGGAGACGTACAGGAGACAGGGCAGGTAAAAAGACAATCAGTAGGCTTGGCTTGAAGCGAGTGTTTAATAAAATAACCGTTATAGAAATATAAATTAGGGCTCTTATGCCCAAGTCAAATGGTCTGGTGTGATTAAAGGAAAGGTTGGACAAACAGGAGCACATATGTCCTTTCTACATTGCTACACACCTGAACCTGCCAGATCCACTCTCCCCACCCCTCCACGATAAGCTAGGACTCCATTTTTTTTTTTGTTGTTGTTGTTTTTTTTTTAATACTATACAAACCACACAAACATTTCTGTAGGCCACATTCAGCCCAAGGACCATTAGGTTGTTATCCCTTCAAAATCATCTCATCCCAACTCTCACTTTACAAATGGGGCTAATGGAAATAGCAGCCTTTTTTATGGAAGAGAACTTGGAGTTTAGGGACTCTTAGCCATTTCAGCCACTACCCTAAGACCACCCACCCACCCTCCAACACACACACCACCACTACCTTGGTCATTTTTTGCCCTATTTGAGAGAAACTCAGTCTGTGTTCAAGAAGGAAGTATTCTCTGCTTGTAGAAGGATTTTGAATGGAGAGATAGCCTGTGAGTTGAAGGGCAGCTGGCCCACTCTAGGCCAAAGGAAAAGGGGAATGAAGCTTTGGCTACCAAGAATAGGAAGTTACCATTTCAGAATCTAAAAATATCTTTTACCATCTGTCCACTCGGGCACAGAATGATAAATGCAGATTAGTTCCTGGATGTAGATGTGAATATTTTTATGTGTCAACCCAATAATAATAACACCACTTTGTATAGAGGGAGCTCCAACCCTTCTCCCCCCAAAGCCAGCTACGTGGAATAGACACATAGTCTTGGTAGGCAAATGTGGAGAAACCAAGGCAGAGAGAGATTCGACAACACAACAAGGGTGACACAGCAAGTGAGCAGCTGGGACAAACCCTGGGAGTCCTGTTTCCAACCCTCGGCCCAGAACTGAATCCTCCGAGTTAGGCAGAATGTGTTAACAAGTATCAAAATAAACATAACAACAGCAATAATCACCCTTTCTATCACTAGAGTGACTTTTGCCATGCTTTCCCCACATTTGTTATAATCAGGATAATGTGTTACATTCCTAAAATATGCCACAGTGTGCAGGGTCTTCACACAGACGGTATCTCAACTGACCATCCAACCAGATAAGTAAACAAATACTATAAGAAGAATAGGAGTTTTCACTCATTTCGCAGGTGAGGAAACCAAGGCTTGGAGAGAGCAGGAGGTTTGCCTAAAATCACATAAGCAAGTTCATAAGCTACTAAGCAATTTGGGCCTAAGAGGAGCCCTGGGTATAGAATCACTCCCTCTCCCCAATTAAATCAACGCAGCAGGCACCCTCAGTCCTGGCTGGGGAAGGAACTTGGAAGTGGGCAGCTTGAACACAGCTTCCGTTTTGCCCTACCATCCTGAGATTAAAGGGCAGCTAGTAGCCATCTAATCTTGGATTCAAGATTCCAAATCTCCTCGCTCCCCTCTCCCGTTGAAAGGGGAGGGCGCTGGGGAGTTGTTAGGAAGGAGAAGGAGCCAGAGAGCTTCCCAGCTGGGTCCAGCATACCCTTTCCCAAAAAGCCCAAGAAGTTTAGGCGGGATATTTGTTTAACTGCCTCAAATTCTTTCTCCCTAAGAGGTCGAGAATGGGCTGCAATCAGGACTGAGAATCTTAGAGAGCAGGGAAGGACTTCTTGGATATTTCCTAAGCTCAGGCACACAGATAGAGGAGTCGGGCAAGGCTGGAGAGAGCCCTGGGCCCCTTGATCCCCAGGCCCTATGTATTCACACACCCCCTGAGGATCTCTTTCTCTCCCTTCTGGTCCCGACCCCTCCCCTCTCAACCCCAGATCAGAGCGGGTGGTACGGGGGTTGGTCATGGTTTAGGGGCAGAAGTTAGGGAGGAGCCGACTGAGAAGATATCAGAGCTGCAATGGGGTGGGGCGGGGCGGAGGTCAGCACTGGAGGGTCCTGAAAGGTCAGAGCAGGGTTGGGGCAGCAGGTACCCCCTCTCCACCCCCACTGCTCGGACTCGGTTCCCTCCACCTGCGCTTCTCCTACCTCCAGACCTGGCCGAGCTGCAGGAGGTGGACGAGGGTCTGTAGCAGCCAGACGCAGAGGCGGCAGCAGCGGCGGCGGTAGGCGCTGGCTGAGGAGGGCGCGGGCTGGGGGCCCAGTTCGGGGCTGCCTTCCTTGGTCCTGAAGGCGACGGCGCTGTCCTTGGTGCTGATGGCGGCTCCGCCGGTGCCGCTGTCCTTGGTGCTGACGGCGGGTCCCGGGGCCCCCGCGGGCTCCGTGTAGTCGTAGACGAACCAGCGGAAGCTGAGCAGCTGCACGACCAGCGAGGGCAGGAGCACGAACAGCAGCGTGAGGCCGAAGTAGGTGGGCTGACCCTCCAGGTAGTAGGAGGCCGCCAGCCACAGGTCCGTGGCGCCGTCGGAGAAGAACACGAGCAGCGCGCACAGCACCCAGCAGCAGTCCCGCAGCTCGTAGCGCGGCCCTGGGCCTCCCGCCCCGACCGCCCCGGGGCCCCCGGCCACCGCCGCCGCCTCCCCGCGCCCGCTGGCACTGCCCCGGGCTCCCCCGGCCGCCCCCTCCGGCCCCGGGCCGGCCGCGGCCGGCGCTCCATCCGACTTCGCGGCCATGTTGGCGGAGCAGGAGGCGGGGAGCGACTTCCGGGCGGCAGAGGGGGTGGGGTGCGGAGTGGGGAGGACCCTGTGCGGGCGGCTCCCGCCTCCTCCTCTTCCTCTTCTCCCCTTCTTCCTCCTCCTCTCGACTTCAATTATTCATTCTGCTCGGCGCCGCCCCGCCCCTCCTCCATCCCGCGGGCTGCGGCCGGATGGGGGCAGCCCCCCTGGGAAGGGAGAGGGGCGGGAGGGGAGAGCATCCCAGGTCACCCTCTCTCTCCTTCCTCGAGGAGTGGGGCTCCTACCACATGCTGTCTCTCACCTCCCCCTGAACTCCACTTCCTTCTTTTCCTTTATCGCCCCCTCTCCCTCCTCTCCTCTTCCGTTTATCTCCTGCGTTTACTTCTGGTGGCCTGGGTCTGAGGGGCGTGGAGGACCAGAGACTTGGAAATAAGGGGTTGGGGGACCGGCTGCTTCACACACACACACACACACACACACACACATCACACACCTCCTATAACCTTTTAGCAATTAGCGCTATTAGTTAGCAATTGTGCTAAAGGCCACTTCCTGGTTTCCAATGTTCACATATTGTTCCATCTCCTCCTTTGATCCTGAGAGGTCTCTTTTCTTATTGTTTTTTTAAAGCCGAGAAAATCTCAGCTGAGAGCTGCTGTCTCTTCCTCCCTCGCTCCCTTCTCTCCCTTAGGAATTGCCTTCCTGTAGCCACAGTGCTAGCAGAGTAGGGGGGAGGGCAGGGGACAGCATTTAACAGCAGGAGGTCAGGGATGGAAGGAGCACCAGGTAGAGGGAACAGCAGCAGCAAAGGCTTGGGAACCCCGACTGGAAGGCATATTTTCAAGGAGGTCCGGGTCCCAGATCGCAGATCCCAGATCCCAGAGGGTGGCAAGAAGGAGAGGACAGGCTGGGAAGTCTGAGGTGAGATGCTAATGAGCCAGAAGATGGCCTTCAGCCAGCAGGCAGTGGGGAGCCACTGCAGAATCTGAGCAGGGGAGTTACGAGCTCACGTCAGGATTTGGAAAGAAGACCCAGCAGCCAGAGTAGAGAGATCGCAGGGAAGCTGCCTGGGGCTGAAGAACCCAGGAGGCGATTATGAAAGAAATCCTTGAATCCGCAAGAGAGGGTAGGCTCCCTCACACATCCCCACCCCTTGCTCATATCTGTTGTGCCAGGACATTTGTTATACAAACGTGCGCTTCTCTTCACCTGGCACTGTTCTGCTGTTCCAAGCACAATACAATTACGAGCTCATTTACCCTCCCATTTTGAAAATTTAGTCACAGAGAAGTTAATTAATTTCTTTAGAGTCACACAGTATGTTTGAGAGCCAAACTCAAACCCGTCATTTGGCTCCAGAATAGGCCTTGCTGCCCTCAAGGGGAAGAGGAGAGGAGCGGGGGCAGAAGGGAAGGAAAGAGGAGGTGAGGAATGGAGGTGGGAGGACCACCCTGCCTCAGTTTGGCAGGGGAGGGAAGACGAGGGGAGGCAGCTGTCCTGGGTCAGAAAGAGCAGCCATCTGCAGGCCCACAGCCTGGCATCCCTTCGGTGTCTAGGGACTATGTGGGTCTCAGTGCTGCTCAGGAGGTTGGGATACCAGCTGTTGCCCACGGCTGAAAACAGAGGGAGAAGAGTTAGGGATTCAGGGCATTTGCTAGGCCAGATCCAAAGTTGCCAGGCCCCTACCCACGGGCGTGTTTGGACTAGTGGGAGTGTTTGTGGGTTGGACTGGAAGGTCTGAATTCCAATGTGATTTAGAAAAGAGCATCTCTGCCTTTTTTTTTTTTTTTTTTTTTTTTTTTTTTTTTTTTTTTTTTTTTCTCTCTAGCAACTCTAGGCAGGGAGACTCATGGAGTGCACAGAGCCCTGGGTGGTGGGAGGCAGAGGAGAAGGGCTGGCCCTGGCCCCTCTTATGATCCTGGCCAGTTCCTGAGTACGTCTGGGCCTCTGTCTTCTCACAGATGCCTGGGTAGGGCTGGCAGAACTAGGTTCCCGTCTCTGGGCCCTACCCAACTAGAGGAAGCCTTTCCATCTTTCATGTCTCTCTATGTCCCAGAATTGGCCTATTCAGACAGGCAATAGAAGTCGAGTTCTTAGGTCTGAGAGTCAAGCTAGGAAATATGGATTTGAAACCCACTCTCATCCCTTCCTGGCTCTAAGACCTTGGGTAAGTCACTCAATTTCTCTTAGTTTCAGAGAAAAGTAAATAGGGTATAACCAGTGCCTTCCTCCTACAGCTGTGGTGAGGATAATGAATGATAATTATTAACTAGAATAATGCCTTGCACAGGAAGTCCTCCTGGATTTCCCACCTCACTGAATTTGTTCCTTCTCCATCAGAGAAACCTACCTGACACTCCCTTGTCATAAGATTCCATGACACCTTGGTCTTTTCCTTTTTTACATTAAAGCACTGGAGAGTAATTCATCAATATTTGGCTGTTTGGAATTGCCTGGGAGCGCTGTGAGGGTTGGGGCAATTCATCTATTTTCCTCACCACCAAAGCTAGAGCCCAGTGCTATGCCTGGCACTAAGTAGGTATTCTATAAAAATCATTGAATAAATGAATGAGTAGTCAACACAATGAAATTGGTTCTGTTTGTTATTCCCCACACTTTATAGATGAGGTAACTTATTCAGACAGTCCAGTGACTTACAGAATTATTAAGCCCTTCTGTGTGGCAACAGCTGTGCTCAGAATTTTACTTATATTACCACATGTTATCCTCAAACCAGCCACTTTTAGGGTGGAAACAGAAACTCAGGAAGTGCTGCTGCAAGGCCTTTTTGTTAGGAAGAAGCAGAGTTGACATTCAAGAATGCTATGCTAGAGGGAAGTGACAGAAGAAGGATTTGATGGGGTGTCTGCAGTGTGGGTGAGATTTGGGAGTGACTCACCTGCCAGGGGTACGGTAGAGGAGACTCTGCCCTGCAAGTGTGAAGCGATGTGTTCTGAGTGGCTCACAAGTTCAAAGATTCAGTCTAGGACCAAGAGGGGTGTTCGGACAGGGGTAGTGATCCACTGGCAAGAGGTGGGGCTGGGTATGACGTGGACAAAGACTCTGCAATAGGACTGGAGCAAGGCCAAGTTGAAGGGCTAAGAAGAGGCTGAGTCTGGCTGGTGTGGAGGGAGAAGGTGGTACATAGCTGGTCAGAACTGGTCAAGCCGTTTGAGAGCTTGTCTTGCTCCTGATCTGCTCTCATATTTCAGACAGGGACATGGAGGCCCAGAGAGAAGTCCCACAGTTAGCAGGTGGCAGAAGCAAATCTGGGAGCCTTTACTGAGTCCCCAAGGGCACAGTCTCTAGGACTGGCTGGGAACCACTCTTAGGAATAGCTGTCATAGCATTTCCTCACTTAGCGGTGCTTCAGATCTGCCAGAGGCTCAGTCCTTATCCACTGCGTCCTCTGCTTGGACCAGTTCCTACTGAAATATTTGCACCTGTGCAAACTCTGCATGAAATAATTAACAGAGCATCGTTATAACAGCAAATATTGGGAATGACCACATGCCCACCGGGAGGAGACCGGCTACATGAATCATAGGACTTCCTGACAGTGGAATGGCATGTAGCAAAAACACTCTCTGTCCTAATTCTGAAAGGCCTCCGTGGGCCAGGAAAGGAGGTGAAGTTGGGTAGAAAGGGGGAACAATTATCTATATTTTTATGTGTTAGTATATGCACAAGAAAACTTCAGCAGTTTACATAAGGAAGTAAGGAGAGGCCTAGCTGCAAGTGTACATGCTAAGGCACTGCTCTCCACAGCCAGGACCACAGGGGAGGCTCAGGTTTAATTCCTGGTCTAACCGAAAAGCTGGGTATGATGGCATATACCTGTAGTCCCAGGGACTCGAGGAGGCTGAGGCAGAGGATCGTGAGCTCGAGACTGACCCATACCACATAGTGGGACCTTGTGTAGAGAAGAGCAGGGCATCATGGTGGCACATTAGAAGTCCCAGCTAGACTGAAACAGGAGGATCGTGACATGGCAAGACCCAGTCTTTAAAAAAAAAAAAAAAGAAAGAAAGAAAATAGGGGCCACAGGTGGCATGGAGGTTAAGGCGGCTGAATCCCATATGGCCGACTGTGTGATTCCAAAATCACTCCAGGCATGCATGTGTGCATATGTGCCCAATATCCTAAGAGGAGAATGGAGAAGGGATTGTGAGTTGCCATCCCACCTGGGGGGTGCTTTCTTACCTCGCCATCTCCCCCCCACCCCCATCTCTCTCTGGCAAGTGTACGTGCCCCATAGCAAAGGAAAAGAAGAAGAAGAAGAAGAAGAAGAAGAAGAAGAAGAAGAAGAAGAAGAAGAAGAAGAAGAAGAAGAAGAAGAAGAAGAAGAGAAGAAGAGAAGAAGAAAAGAAGAGAAGGAGAAGGAGAAGGAGAAGAAGGAGAAGAAGGGGAAGAAGGAGAAGAAGAGAAGAAGAGAAGAAGAGAAGAAGAATTACTGAAGGGGGCACTGGGCAGAAAGGGGGCAGGATAGGAGGGACACTTCATTGTATGCCTGTTCATAGACTTAGGGGGAATCATGAACATGTATTTGCCTATTAATAAAGCAAAATAATAGTGAGTACAGCTGTTCTTCAGCTCCTGCCGGATGTAATAATACAGAAGTGGGCAGTCAGTGTGGTTGGAATTTCTAATGACTCAAGAGAAGCCAGAACTCTGAGTTTTCCTGTAAAATCTCTTGATTTTTGAACATTGGCTCTAATTTTTCTCAAACGCTTCACAGGCCAAGTAAATAAGTCAGTGGGTTCGATACAGCCTGAGGGCCACCAGTTTTCAGTCTCAGCCCTAATGGCTTCCTGCTCCGAGCGCTGGAGTCCTCAGCACCCCAGATTTCCGTTCTCATGTAGGCAGCTGCAGGACAGAAAAGCGCCTTGCCCTGCCCCATTCTTGGCACCCTCCAACCCCTACCCTCTGGGACTGTGACATTTGGGGCTTTTAACTCCAGATCTGGAAGGCAGAGAGGGGTCGTGAACTCTCAGATAATTCTCTCCCCGGGGACCCTGCAGACATCAAGGCCCAGCTGCTTCCGGCTGCCCACCCATCTGTCCCTGGGAGGTGGGGACAGGAGTGGGGCTGGCAGAGATGGGGGTGGACAGGAGTCTTTAATCTGAGCCTTAGATTTCCGGGCTCCGTTCAGACCCAGGATCCAAACAGAGCAATCTAGAGATCGTGAGAAAAATAAAAACTAACTTGACTGCACCTCACGGGTGTGTTGCTGGGCTAATTCACCAAATTTCCAAATTTCAAAGCTGGGGAGGCCCTGAAGGGCCATCTAGTGCAACTCCCTCATGGGACAGATGGCAGGATCCACCATCCTGCATCAGACCAACGCCTTGGTCACGTCCCTCCTGGAAGACTGGGTATCCAGCCTCCTCTCTGGGCTCTGCAGCCCCTCTTTCCACTCCTAATGTTCTCTCTCCACCCTCAGCCAGAGGGGCCTTTTAAAAGGGAAATCTGATTAGCATGTCTAAAACCATCTTACCCCACTGGAGCCCAAGACTTCAGCCCTGCCTGGTCTCTCTCTGCCTCTCTGGCCTCACCTCCTGCAGTCTTTCCTTCACTCATTCTGTTCCAGCCACACGGGCTGCATGCTGCTACTTTAATGAGCCAACTTGCTTTCCTTTCAAGGACTTTGGTTCCCATTCTTCCCCCAGGTTCTCACAAGGCTCCATCTTCCTTTTCTCTAAAATGTTGCCTCTCCACAGGAGTTTTTCTTGATCATTTCCCCCTGACACACTTTCTCCCTTCACCTGCCTTATTTTTATTCATAGCATTTATCACTACCTGACATTATATGCATATTTATTTGTTTCTTGTCCAGAATGTAAGGTCTAGGGAGGCAGCAGTCATGCTGTATTGTTCACCACTCTGATCTCAGAACCTAGTGGAGCCTGGGCACAGCAGAGGCTCAGTGACCCCGAGCCAGCTGAGTCAGGAACGGGACACAGGCCCACAATTCAGGCTACAGCTAGTCCTAATCCGCCATCATGTGCTCAGGTGACCCACCTCACCTCTTTAGGCCTTAGTTTCTTCATTTGTAAAACAGAGGAATCACTAAGACACCCTCAACTTTAGTGTCTCTTTTCCCTATTCTATAGGGAAAATCCTTTAAAAAAAAAAAGTCTCTCCCACCCTGTCCTCCAGCCACCAGCTCTCCTTCCCAGAGGCCAATGGTACAAATTGCTTCCCTCCCCGCAAAGTGCATGCTCGCCAGGGAGAGACAGGAGAGACAGAGAGACAGGGAGAGGAGAAAGCACTCACCATGGGGAATGGCCACACGGTTGCCCCTTCTCCATCTCTTCCTCCTTTAAGATTTTGGGGCATGCATGCACAAGTGTCCAGCGTATTTCTCAAGCCACTGAGTCCGGGACTCAAACTGCACAGTCAGCCATGTGGGATCCAGCTGGCCGCAGAGCCAGCCTGATACAAATTCGTTGTGTCTCTTTCCCTTTATCTCTCCTCTGTCTCTTCTTTTGCTTATGTACTATCTCTATATCCATAACCACCACTTTAAAACATGTGATAGCTCAATTATACACAGTTCCGTACCTTTGTCTTTTTCCAGCACAGCATTTTTGGAGAGCATTCTTTATCAGTGCACAGAGGTCACCTCGTTCTCTTCCATGTCTTCCTGGCATTCCACTGCACGGAGTTACCATAACCTGCTTCGCCAATACCCTAAATGACGGGTGATCTCCAGCCTGTTACAACAATACCTCAGTGAATAACTCTGTGGACACACCATTGTGGATATCTGTAGAATCAATTCTTAGCGATGGACTTGGTCGAAGAGCATGTGTGCTTACAGTTTTGACAGAGCATGTGTGCTTACAGTACTGCATACTGTACCAGTTTATCCTCCACGCACCAGCACTGAGTAAAGGTACCACTCGGTGATATATTTTTCTTTTATTCAAAGAATTATTTAATTTTATTTATTCTTTCATTTATTTTAATTTGGCCAGAAAGAGAAAGCAAGAAAGCAAGCCACCAGGTCTAGGACTTGAACTATGATCAGTCACGTGGGAGTGTCCAGCTCCCTAACTGCCATGCCACTTGCTGGCCCCTCATGATACCTTTTACTAAGAGGTAAAAGGCTTCTTAGGGGCCAGCAGGTGGCGTGGTGGTTGGGGTGCTGGACTCCCACATGGGCAACCGTGGTTCAGGTCCTGGGTCTGGTGGTGTGCTTTCTCACTTTCCCTCTTTGTCTTTCTCTCTGGTGAGCACATGTGCCCTTTAGCAAATTAAAAAATAATAATAATTTTAAAATACATAAAATGTTTTAAAGTTTTAAGAATTACTTTATTTAACTTTATTTACTTATCTATTTCAATTTGACCAGAGAGGGACAGAGAAAGAGAGAAAGTGAAAAAGCAAGCCCCCAGTCAGCCATGTGGGAATCCAGAGCCTTAATCACCATGCCACCTGCCAGCCCTTAAAAGAAATTTTTTACAAGGCCTCTTAAGAATGACACTAGGGGGAACCAGCAGTTAGCGTAATGGCTATGTCGCTGGACTCCCACGTAGTCGACCGCGGTTCGCATCCCGGGCCCGGTGGCTTAAAACTCACGCCGGGCGCATGTGCGTGCATGCCCAAGATCCCAAGAGGAGAATGGAGGAGAAGGGATTGTGGCGTGACCATCCTCCCTGGGGGGTGATTTCTCGCTTTCTGTCTCTCTGTCTCTCTCTGTCTGTCTGGCGAGCACACGTGCCCTATAGCAAAAACCTCTCTAAAAAAAAAAAAATGACACTAGGTTCTCAAGACTCCTTAAAGATGGAGAAATCACTCCTCCTTGTTAAGCTTGTTTCCTCTTTAATAAAATGGACATCCTACATAGGGTGGTGTTGAGGATCAAATGAGAAAGTACATGGAAAATGCTCACAGTTCCCGCACATAGTAGGGCCTCTGGAAAGGTTAGCTATTCCTCCTCTGTGCACTGTTATTAGCTGCTCCCAGGAAGCTCCATGGGAACAGAGATCTGCCTTGTTTGCAGCTATCGCACAGTCTCTTGTTAACGGTAAGTGCTCAATCATTATTTATTGAATGAGCAAGTCTACTTCTCATTTTTCTCTGTCCACCAGGCTTCTGCCTACCCATTCAGCCTCTTCTGTCCTTTCGCCCCTTCTCCTTGGGCTCCAGCCACACTAAGCTCCTCCAGATTCCATCCTGCCACAGTACTTTTGCACTTGCTATTCCCTCTGCCTCGAATGCTCACTGTAACCTATCCCTACTCACAACCTCTCCATTTGCTTAGTTTATTTCTACTCACCCTTAAATCTCATCTCAAATGTCACTTTCTCAAGAAAGGCTCCTCTACCTCCACCCTTGATGTCAGCTACAACCAACCTCTGTGTGATCTCACTGGATTCAGAGTTGTGCATTTGGGCCTTATCACTGTTTGGAATGGTACAAACATGAATGCTAATCTCATCTTTGTGGCCTAAAGCCCGTGAGGCCCAGGAATAGGCCTCTCCTGTTTACCACTGGGTCCCCAGGACCTGGCACAGCATAGCACTCAAAATTCATTGCTGTGGGGCTGGCAAGTGGTGTAGTGGATAAGAGTGCTGGATTCCCACGTGGTCAACTGTGGTTCGAGTCCCAGACCTGGCAGCTTGGTTTCTCACTTTCCCTTTCTGTCTTTCTCAGGTCAAATTAAAAAATAATAATAACAGCAAATGTAATTAAATAAACAAATAATTCTAAAAATATTCATTGCTTCAGTAAATGACTGAATGCTGCCACCCACCTACAGGTGGGCTGGGTTACCCACTCTCCCCCAAGATGGAGGAAATCTTGGCTCAATGTTCCATCTCCTTCCAGTGGAATGAGGCTCTTGTTGGTAAAGGGCTAGAGAGGAAAGAGGGGGAAGAAGGGATGGAAGAGAAGAGAGAGACTGGACTCTCTCCATAATTAGGCCATGGGCTCACTCAGCCATCGGGACTCTCCTGTGTACCCTCTGAGGAAGCCCAAGGAACCTCTGGTCCAATGGGTTCTAGGCTAGTGAAAAAGTCAAAACCACGGAAAAAAACAAACAAACAAAAAAAAAAGAAATAAAATTGGTCTAGTCCAAAACAGGAAAGCGAATGACACCAAAAGAAAATAGAAAGTATAGCAGTCCCTCTGAGAGACCTGGGGGAGAGCCACCCCCCCACACACACCCAGGGCCAGAGTGGGGGCAGGGTATTCTAGCGAGAGGGTCCTTAAGGGAAGCGTAAGCACCCAACAAAAGGATATTGTAGGCTGAGGGCGTAGCCTAAGGAAAAGAAGAGAGGAGGAAGAGTTAGGGTGTAACTAGGGCCAGAAAGAGTGGAGGAAGATGTGGTGGGAAAGAAGTTGAGCTTGCAGTTAAGTGCAAGGAGGTGTGGCCCTGCAGGATCAGCAGCACTTCTGAGAATCCACGCAGATGGCAAGCAATTAAATGCCCATCCACAGGAGAACGGTTCAGGAAACACGATGCTTGCAGCCACCACACTGGCACCATATATGTGAGTAAGTGAACCAAATTGAGGCCATCTCCACCCTGCACTCCTCCGCTCTCCCACATCATTCGGGACTAGCCTGGAGCAGCAGTTTCTGCTTAAGTTAAAGTCTCACCTGGGACTGTCATTCAGACCCTCTAACTGAGATAATGGCTCTAAGCATTGCCCTTAATGACAGGAATGTAGTGACCCTTGGGGTTTGTTGGTTGTGGTGGTGGCTGTTTTTTTTGTTTTTTTGTATATTTGCTAGAGGATGCATGCACTCACTGGAGAGAGAGGGAAAGTGAAAGAAAGCACAGGGAAAGAAAGCACCCCCAATAGAGCATGGTCAAGATGCAATCCTGTCTTCTCCATTCTCCTTTTGGAATTTTGAGCAGGCATCCACACATGCCTGTGTTCTATGTGTTTTTTAAACTGCTCGGTCCGGGACTTGAACCCTGCAGTCAGCCACTTGGGTTCCAGCTGCCTTAACCACTACCCCACTGGCTAGTTTAGAAAGGGTTTTAATGAGATCAGAACTGAGCGGGGATGGGGGAAAAGGGGAAATATTATAAACGAGAAAGGATCCTTGCACACTCAATCATGACCATGTGCTAAGAACTGAGATATAGTATTTAACGCAACCCTCTGTACTTTAGCGCATGAAAACAGATGTAAAACTTAGTTGAGAAAACCTGGTGAAATTTAGTTGTGAAAACTAGACAAATAAATGGACTATAGCACATATACACTATAAGATAATTTACAGCTGTTAGGAAACAGGAGAGTAATGTGAATATGCTTCTCAACCCAGGAGCAAACAGGCTGCAGAGTGATACATTTGTGTGCCAGGACTGGTCAGCCCACTCTCCTACCCTGCCACACTCATGATAGTTCTATGTGTTTTCTCAGGGTTCATAACTATCTTTAAAATGTGTATCATGGTTCTGAAAAGACACCCAAAGTGGGGCTCTAAAAGACCTGAGATGAAGGAGATATGTCAAAAAGAAGCTTTAGTCTTCTCTGTAATGTTTTCATTTTGATAAGAAGAATCTATTTGTTAAATTTAAAATAAGTGAATTTAGAATTAAAGGTAGTCATGAAGACCAGTACAAGGAGGCCTGGATGTTCTGAGATTGCACTCTCTTTGGGGTCACTCAGGATTTTCCAAGTCAAGCATAGGGCCATCTGTTCCCTGGTGAAAACTGAGGTGTGGTGAGTTGGGAGACATGTCCCCACCTGGTGTCCCCATCTGGCTGCATGACCTTGGGAGAGTCCCATCCCCTTTCCTGGTCTCAATGTCCTCATCTGCCCAATGGAAACCAGATTGCTGCATTACCCAGGGATGTGGGAGGGAGAAGTGAGGCCATGAATGTAAGGGATTATTCTCTGGGTCAGGGGAAGGGAGGAAGTGGAGGCTTCCCTCACACCTGCCAAGCCCATAGGGCGCAAAGGAAGTAGAGAAAGCTAGGGACCACCCAGGCGTGCATGCAGTCCATCTGCAGGACAGGGGAATGTTGTCAGCAGCTGGGAGGCCAGAGCTGGTGGAGCAGCCACCCAGGCTGCTTGGAGAATCTCGGGTCATTGAATGGGCTTCCTCCCTGCTCTCCCTGCTCTCCCTGCCCACACCCTCCCATTCCAGGCAGCCAACACCCTGTCACCTCTCCAAGCCCCCATCAGCACCCTCCTTCCCCCAACTAACACACACACACACACACACACACACACACACACATACACACCCGGCCTGAGGACTGTGCTGCACATGCTCCTTTTGGCACACCCTATCACTGAGCCAGAGGGGGTTTTCACAGGCAAACCCAACTATGTCCGTCCTTGCTCAAAACCCCCTAGCAGCTCCTCACTGACCTGAGAACAAAGTTCAATGCCCTGTCCTTGGTCATCAAGGCCTGGCACGATCTGCTTCTCCCAGTCCCCAACCTTTAAGAGCCTGGCCTTAGAGAGAATCTGCCTTAGTTAGAATTCTGACTCTTCCGGTCATTCATTTACACATGTGTTTATTCAGTACCTACTATGGGCTAGGCACGGTTCTAGGCATTTAGGATATATCAGTGAACGTGAAACTAAGAGTTCCTCCCTCACAGAGAGCCTCCTTTCCAGTAGAGGAAGGTTAACATAAACACAATAAGTAAGCAAATGATGCAGTAGGCTAGAAGGTGATCAAAACTATGAAAAAGACAGAGCAAGAAGTAGATCAGAGGAAGCTGATCAGGAGTACTGGATAGGGCAGGGATTGCATTTTTAAACAGGGTGGTCAGGTGAGCCTGAGGTGACTTTTTAAGCAAAGACTTACGGTAGGTGAGGGAGGGGGCCATGTCGAGAGTAGGGAAAGTACAGGCAGCAGGAGAAGCCAGTGCCAGGACCTGAGGTGGGACCACTCCTGGCTTTGAGGAACAGTGAAGAAGTAGGCTATGGGACCAGCAGTTAGTGTAATGGCTATGTCACTGGACTCCCACATAGTTGACTGCCGTTCGAGTCCCGGACCTGGTGGCTTAAACTCACGCTGGGCGCATGTGCGTGCGTGCCTAGGATCCCAAGAGAAGAATGGAGGAGAAAGGATTGCGGCGTGGCCATCCCCCCTGGGGGGTGATTTCTCGCTTTCTGTCTCTCTGTCTCTCTCTGTCTTTCTGGCGAGCGCACGTGCCCTGTAGCAAAAAACAACAACAACAACAACAACAACAAAAAAAAACTCTCCAAAAAAAAAAAAAAAAAAAAAAAAGAAGAAGAAGAAGAAGTAGGCTATGACTCAGAGAGGTCGGGCAGGTCATAGGGCCCCAATGAGGAGTTTGGCGTTTACTGAGATAAGAGCCTTGGAGGGTTTGACTGTAGAGAAGGAAAGGAGGCAGGACAGGGAAGGAGAGGAAGCCACGCAGAGCTATTGTCTTAGCCAAAGTCGTGGTGGCAGCTTCACCCTGACCCCACTGGGGCCCTTGGAGGAGTCCACTAGGGTGTGCTCTTCCACTCCCCTCCCTTTCTTCCTCAGGACAATTACAGGCCACGGAGAGGGCTTGTATGCATTTAGTGACCTTTACCTCATGGAACTGGCGCATGGCGGGGGCCCGTTCTGGAGGTATGGGCTTGTCTCCCATGTCACCATCACGAGATCGGGGCACTGGATTGTCACACACTTTCCTGTTGATTCTGTTTATCAGTGACCCAAGCTGTAATTGTAATCGCCAAACAATGCGTGCAGCCAGGACCTCCAGTTTGGTGACGCAGAGTCTGCATTGCTCTCTGAGTGACTTCTGCAGGCCTTGATGTAACTGTACAGAACCGTGCCGTGCACCTGCTCACCCACCGCCGTCCCCAGTGAGCGCATCCTCTCCTGTGTGAATAACGAACTCACGTCTTTCTATGCTGGACCTCGGGGTGACTTCTTTGGGACTGGGTGAATACTAACATGCAAGCCCTCTTCAATGTGGGGCTCCTGGTACCAGGAGATGGTATAATAATTACATTTCTGGGACTCTCACATGACTGACCACAGTTCACATCTCAGACCTGGCGGCTTAAAACACACGGTGGCTTAAAACACATGTGTGTGCATGCTGAAAATCCCAAGAGGAGAATGGAGGAGAAGGGATTGTGGCATGGCCATCCCCCCTGGACATAATTTCTTGCTTTCTGGTCTCTCTGTCTCTCTCTATCTCTCCAGCAAGTGCACATATCCTATAGCAAAAACCTCTGTAAAAAAAAATTGGGGACTCTTGACTTACATCCACCCACATCCCTGCCCATACCCCAGGTAAGGAAAATGAGATCCCATATTCTGATAATGGGTTACAGCTTGGAGGGAGGGTTCGCCCCTCGAGAGGCAGTGGGCTGAGGGCGATCCTCCCTAAGGAGAGGTGCGGGAGCTGGTCATTGACTGGTAAAAAGGGAACCCGAAGAAATGGGGGGGCAATCATTCTGCTGGCATCAGTTCCCAGACACCAAAGCCCCAACAGCCAGGTCACTTTGGCCTGGGCTTGGGGTGGCTGAAAATGGATGGCATACCCAGGCAGAGGTTAGGAAGACTTAGGGAATCAGTCCACCCAGAGCTGAACTTCTGCAATATCCTGACCCCGTGGCAGCTCAGCCCCAACTTACCTCCTCCTGTGCAGGGGAACTAGTTAGCCTTACTCAGCTCCATTTGTGTCTGGAAACTTTGGATCTCAGAAAGTTCTGCTTTATGTCAAGTTCACCTCTTCACTCCATGAACCCTGACTGAGTGCCTCGTGGGTGTTAGACACCGTTCCAGATTTTGGAGATACAGCAGTGGACAAGACAGAAAAGAGATGTTTGGACAAAAAAGATGGTGTAGTGAGTGCAGAGGTAGGGGAAGCTCTGGGGACCTAAGAGGGTATTCTTGGCCCTTCAAAAGACATGACACCAGGACCAGCAGTTAGCGTAATGGCTATGTCACTGGACTCTCATGTAGTCGACCGTGGTTCGAGACCTGGGCCTGGTGGCTTAAACTCACGCCAGGCGTGTGTGCATGCCCAAGATCCCGAGAGGAGAATGGAGAAGGGATTGCGGCGTAGCCATCCCCCCTGGGGGGTGATTTCTCGCTTTCTATCTCTCTGTCTCTGTCTTTCCAGTGAGCGTACGTGCCCTATAGCCAAAACCTCTCTAAAAAAAAAAAAAAAAAAAAGACTTGACACCAAGCTGAGAAGTGGGTGGGGATGTACTTATGCAGGTATAAAGGTGCGGTGTGAAAATCAACCCAGGCTGATGGGCAAGTGTGTGAAAGGCCCTAGTCCCATCCTTGGCCACCACCCTCTCGCTACCCACCTGGTCCAGTGACTGTCCTCTCTTGCCTGGATGACTGTAGCAGCCTCCTCTTGGAGTCCCAGAGAGGGGCAAAGATGCTGGGGTACGCGATCCTGTCTTATGTGAAAAGAGTTCCCTGCCACGGGTGCTGACTCACTGCGTCCCCCACTCAGCCTGTATCCATGAGCAGAGAGGAGCAGGAAGTGAGGCACGTGCAGCACTGTCTGCAGGCAGCCTCCAGGGACAGCCCCTTCTATGGTCCTGTGTGCTCTTTGTTCCCTTCCCCTCTCTGCCCTTGTTTCCTACTCTCTCCCTCTCCCTCATCCTATTCCACCTACACTAGCTGTTCTCTCCTCCACCAAGATATCCACATGGCTCACTATGTCACCTCCTCCACGCCTCCTCAGAGAAGCCCTCCCTGATTGTCTTATCTCAAATAGCCCCTCCATCTTTCCCTCCTCATCTCGTCCTGCTCTGTTTTTGTCCGTAGCACTTTGATCATCCAACATGTAATGCATTTACTTGGCCGTGTGTTGATTTTCTCTCTCTCCCACCAGTCTGGGAGCTTTCTGAGGCCAGGGACTGTGTATGGTGTTGCTCATGGTGGAACTCCTATCATGGGGCCTGGGAAGTCAGTAAGTATTCATGAAACAGGTGATTCTGAAACCTACGGATCTCTAAGTGCCCTTCTGGTTCTGACTATCTCGAAGTCTTGGATAGGACTACAGACCTCCTCCCAACACTTCGGTGGCCAGGGGTGGCCTCTAAAGACCTGACATAACCAAGAAACTGCGAATGTGGGAGCCTCCCTCAGCCCCTTTCCATCCAGGCCTGTCTGGCAGGGGTCAAGGGGCCACCTTGGTCCAGCCCTCTTTGGGCCTCAAGGTGAAGGAAACCCAGCACTGGGGTTCAGGCCCCAGGAATGGCTGGTAAGCCCTGTTTCTCCTTTGGCAAATGGCCTCCCTTCCTTCACAGGGCCTGTGTCTGCATTTCTGAACCAGAAGGTGTTTACACAAAACATCCTGGGTTTGGCGACAAATTCACCCTCGATGAGGAATCCTTAATGACGCTCCCTTTCCCCATGCCAGACGGCTGCAGGGAAATCAGCCCTGCCTCTGCTTGCTGAAGACAGTCAAAGGCCAGGCAAAGAGGAGGTGCTTCTAGGGCCACAGCTTGGGGGGAAGGCTTTTTTCCGGTTCCCGAGGCAGCTGTGGTATGGAGACCAGAGTGCTTTCAGATGTGTGATGAGGCACTGTTCTTGTCCTGGCCTCAGTCCGTAGCTGTGAAATGGGGCAATAATAATCCCATCTGTGCAAATGTTGCTTTGGAATTGAAGTAAGGCAAGCTTGGTTACAAGGGGTCAAAAGTGGAGAATAAAAAGTCAGGTGGCGCGGTGATTAAGGCACTGGATTCCCACATGGCCGACTGCAGTCTGAGTCCCAGACCTGACAGCTTGAAAATCACACGGGGCACGTGTACAT
Source organism: Tupaia tana (assembly GCA_026018925.1). Classification (NCBI taxonomy): domain Eukaryota; kingdom Metazoa; phylum Chordata; class Mammalia; order Scandentia; family Tupaiidae; genus Tupaia; species Tupaia tana. The sequence goes on from JAKSZU010000015.1 coordinate 32,258,613, forward strand.
GTGTGCCCAAAATCCTAGGGAGAGAATGAAGGAGAAAGGATCGCCGCATGGTTGCACCCCTGGGGAATGATTTCTCACTTTCCCTCTCTCTTTCTCTCTGTGATGAGCACACTAGCACTATGGGAAAGGAAAAAACAAAAAAACAAAAAAAGCCAGAATCAGGGCGGGCAACATGGCACAGTGGCAAAGTACTGCTCAAGAGAGGCTGGATCCCACATGGTGAGCATGGTTCGAATCCTGCCTGGTCAGCCTGAAACACTGGGCATGTATGAGTGTCCAGATCTGAGGCTGGGGCTGTCCAGTCTCACTCTCTTTATCTCTCTCTTTGAAGAAATACAGACACATCTTTAAAATGATGAAATCAGGGTGGCAGGAGGTCAAAGTTCTAGATCAGTTCAAAGTCCCCACCTCCCTCTGAGCTTTCATTTTTCCAGCTATTCAGTGAGAGGAGTTTGGGCATGAAGAGCCCTTTGTTGAGGCCGGTAGCTGGCATGATGGTTAAGGTGCTGGACTACCACATGGCTGACCGTGGTTCAAGTCCCTTTGAGTCCCTTCAAGTCCCAAACCAGGTGGCTTGCTTTCTCACTTCCCCTTTCTTTCTCTCTCTCTCTGGTCAAATTAAAAAATAATAGTAACAAGGGCTGGCAGGTGGTGTGGTGGCGGCGCAGGACTCCCACATGGCTGACTGCAGTTCAAGTCCCAGACCTGGCGGCTTGCTCTCTCTTCTTTCTCTCCTTCTGTCTCTCTCTGGTCAAAACTGAAAAATAATGATAATAAATAAATAATTCTTTAAAATAATAATAAATGGAATTAAATAAATAAATGATTCTTTTAAAAAATCCCTTTGTTTCTAATAGGTAGCCATTTTCCATCTGTTTACCTCTTCTGGGAAGTCCTCCTGAATCCTTGGTCCACATCGATTCCCTTTCCAGCATTTACAGAACTTCTTTTCTGAGCCAGAGCTTCAATGCTCACTAGCTGTGGTTTTTCAAGACCTTCTCTGAGTCTAGATCAACTTCTCAGGACATCAGCCCAGTGCAGGGACCTAAGGTCAGACTGAATTGAACGTGATTCCTGGGGCCACGTGGTGGCGCAGCAGTAAAATGCAACCCTCCACAGGAGAGGGTTCAGGCCAGCACTCCCTGAGTACCCAGGCACTTGCTTACCAGTGATCCCAGGCTGGCTGAAGTGGAGGTGTATGTGTGTGGAGAGCACGGGGATTTGGAACGTGGATCATGATGAGACCCCAATGCAGGTACTCCCTCTCTCTTTCACTCAGTCATGGAGTAAATAAATAAGTAAATGATTGCTGCCTCCTCTCAAGCCTGTGAAGGGACGAGGGAGATGTTTTTTTCTTTTGAGAGGTTTTTGCTATAGGGCGCCTGCGCTCGCCAGACAGAGAGAGAGAGAGAGAGAGAGAGAGAGAGAGAGGGACAGAAAGCGAAAAATCACCCCCCAGGGGGGATGGCCACGCCGCAATCCCTTCTCCTCCGTTCTCCTCTTGGGATCTTGGGCACGCACACACACGCGCCTGGTGTGAGTTTTAAGCCACCGGGTCCGGGACACGAACCACGGTCGACTACGTGGGAGTCCAGCAACATAGCCATTACGCTAACTGCTGGTCCCACGAGGGAGATTTTTAATCACTATCAATTCATAAGTTGGAAATTTAAGGTGTCGGAGGTTAAATAAAAGTCACACTGTCACGTGTGTCTTCTTGGTGTTCCTTAAACTGAAGAAAGATTTCTATTTCTCAAAGTCCGCATCGCTCCCTGATATTAGCGCCAGCTAGGTATTAGTATGTGATTACCTGTTTTGTCATTCACTGTTGGGAGCCCCCACGAGGGTGCAGTTCCAAGAAGGCAGGGATTTGGTCTGGGTGCATCCTCAGCACCTAAAACTACCTGGTACTTAGTAGGTGGTCAAGAAATTTTACAGAACAGGAGATAGGGGTAGGAGGCAGCGCTGCGCATAGTGTTCTCTGGGACTGCAGGGGGCGCTCCAGCCCCGCCCCGAAATCAGGCCCCGCCTCTTGCGGCCGGCCGAGGCGCGTGAGTTGGAGCCTATGCGCCACCGTTCCTTGATTTGCGCATGCGTGCCGGGAACCCTGGTCGTGCTGCGCGTGCGCAGCAGAAACCGAATTCCAGCCTTACTGGGTCGCCAGCCTGGTGGTGGGCTGCAGCTGGAGCCGGCGGGTACCATGCTGTCACCGGAGGCGGAGCGAGTGCTGCAGTATCTGGTCGAGGTGGAGGAGCTCGCCGAGGAGGTGCTGGCAGACAAGCGGCAGGTGAGAGGCCCGCCCAAGGCACTGGGGCCCGGGGCTCTGGCCGGGGCCTGGCGGGGAGCGCCGTAGGGAGGTGAGCGGGGACTCGGTGAGGTGACCCGGAGTGCAGTTACAGTTTAACGACTGCGAAACGACATGCGGGCTTGGCACACGCGGCGCTCCCTTCCCAGACTGGTGTGGATCGGCGCCTGCTCTGTGCCGGGCATTCGCGCTCTTCATCCTAACCGGATCGTTAGTGGTCCCCGGGTCCGGACCTGCTACTGCTCTGGGCAGGTTCCCTGAGGTCCAGTTTCAAAATGCAGTTTCAGGGCCCTCTCATTGACCTGAGTGTGCACTGGCCGGTCAAGGCCCCGAGGGGAGAAGAGGAGCAGAAGTGACGCCCTTTGGTGGGGTGGTGAGGCCCTGGTAAGGGTTTTGTAGACCCTCACGGAGAGTGTGAGTCAGGTTCTAATTTAATACCAAAGCTTTGAAACGAGTTTGTGCGGGGGAAACAGGGCGACGGAATTGGATTTCGGTTTCGAAGGGCTCCCGGGGGCCTTATGTGCGATAAACAACGTAGCAGGGCAGGAGTGGAGGCAGGGACGTGGGGGGAACATTGCCACGGCCCGAGGGGAGGAGGTTAGGGCTAGGTGGTGGTGAGGGAGAGACGTGAATGGGTCCGAAGTATCTCCAGGAACTTTGGAGATGGACTCAGGAGGCCGGGGTGAGAGCGCATCATGGTGATGGAGCAGGAGGACTCAGAAATGATTCATCACTCTCTGCCCCGCAGTGAATGCTTGGGTGATTGGGCTGTCTGGTCTTCCCTTCAGGAGGGGAGAAGTATCGAATTAAAAGCTACTGGATGACAGCAGCAGCTCAGGTTTGTCAGGTGCTTCCTGTGTCAGGTGCTGGGATAACTCCCTTAGTTCCTGGCTCAGTAACCCTTGAGGTAGGTACTACTCATAGCTCTTCTTCTCAGAGGAGTAGACAGGAAGGTGAAATGCCATAGGTCATAGCGGGCAGCAGGATTCGAACCTGAGTTGTCCAGCTTCAGAGCCAGCTCTCTTAGCAGTGTCCTGTACTGCCTCCATACTCCCTTAGTCGCTCTCCTCCACCAACCCACTGCCCCAGATACTCGGGCAAAGTCAGCTGGAGGAGTTTGTCCCAAAATAGAACTTCTGAGGCTTGCTTAATCACAGTGTCTCTGGAGAGGGGTTTCCACCCCCGGTGATTCTGTATGCCCTCAATTTTGAGCTGATAATCCAGAATTACCCATTTAATCAGCAAACATCTTCCCGCACCTGCTCTGGGGGAAGGCACCTGCACAGAGCTTCGTCACTGAGGACCCCGCAGCTGAGTGGGAGGAGCTCCGTTCACACAGCAGTCCATTTCGGGGGATGTCGGGAATAACCCAGGAACGATGCCTCGTCTCCTCATTCCCTTGTCTGGCAAGCGGTGACAAGTTGGGGCAAGAGGTATCTGAGTTCCCTGCTGGCCCTGTGGTTTTCAGATTGTGGACCTGGACACCAAAAGGAATCAGAACCGGGAGGGCCTCAGGGCCCTGCAGAAGGACCTCAGCCTCTCTGGTGAGTCCAGATGTCCTCCCCTGCAGGCCTGGCTGGTTTTCCTTTTAAGGCCCTCACCTTATCCCTGATAGAGACTGGGCAGGAAGCACAGATGTGTGACTTGGCCTCACAGGGAATTCACCAGCCTGTGAGGATGAAGGATGTTGCTGGTGTGACACAGACCATGGCTCAGGATTCCAGCTACTCACCTCAGCGAACCTAACAGTGGCAGAAACTGAGGATCCTGGGGGTATATAAAAATGACAGTTCCTTGGGACCAGCAGTTAGCGTAATGGCTATGTCGCTGGACTCCCACGTAGTCGACCGCGGTTCCAGTTCCGGACCCGGCGGCTGAAACTCACGCCGGGCGCGTGTGCGTGCGTGCCCAGGATCCCAAGAGGAGAATGGAGGAGAAGGGATTGCGGCGTGGCCATCCCCCCTGGGGGGGTGATTTCCTGCTTTCTGTCTCTCTGTCTCTGTCTGTCTGGCGAGCGCACGCGCCCTATAGCAAAAACCTCTCCAAAAAAAAAAATGACAGTTCCCGCCCTGTGCTCACAGATGAGAAAAGCAACGTAAAATACATCATTGGAAATTATGGGAAACTAAAGACAGAATTAGACACAGGGTGGGTGTTGAGAATTACCAGGAGGAAGGAGGCGATAGGGCTCTTTAGATGAGGCCAGGTGGCCAGAGAGAGGTGCAGAGAAGAGGCCATAAAAAGGACCCTGGGGGGAACCAGCAGTTAGCGTAATGGCTATGTCGCTGGACTCCCACGTAGTCGACCACGGTTCGCGTCCCAGACCTGGTGGCTTAAAACTCACGCCGGGTGCGTGTGCGTGCGTGCCCAAGATCCCAAGAGGAGAATGGAGGAGAAGGGATTGCAGCGTGACCATCCCCCCTGGGGGGTGATTTCTCGCTTTCTGTCTCTCTGTCTCTCTCTGTCTGTCTGGCGAGCGCACGCACCCTATAGCAAAAAACCTCTCCAAAAAATAAAAGGACCCTGGGGGCCAAAGGAAGGAATTTGCATTTTGTTTCAAGTGCTGCATTGTTTAATGTGCAAAACCTTCCAGTTATTTCCTATCACACCAGAATAAAAATTCAGCATCTAGCAACTGTGCAGACCAATGCCCCAGGACACCTCCAGTGTCATCCCCTCTCCTCTTGCCCTCCTCTGTACTGGTCTTGCTGTTCCTTGCTGCTCCCGTGTCAGGAGCACCCTGCTGTTCTTTGCTGTTCCTATTTCTGCTCCTTGGTTCACTCTGTCACCAGGGCTCACACCCACACCCAGTGAGGCAGAGACCCAAATCATGGAGGCCTTCTCAGAGTACCTGGTATAAGTAGCAAGTCCCTCCTCTGTTCTAGCATTCCCTATCACTCTTAGACTGCTCCATTTTTTCTTTGCACCTCTTATCAGGGTCTTACAATCATATTTTTGCTTGTTTAGTCCCTCTTCTGTCCCGTAACATAAGCTCTATGAGAGCAGGAGCTTTGTCTTGTTCTGTTGTGTTCTGTGCACCTAAAAACAATACTTGGAAGTTAGTAAATGCTCCCCAAAAAAACTGTTGAAGGAATGACCATTTGCTATTTCAGAAGATGTGATGGTTTGCTTCGGGAGCATGTTTATCAAGATGTCGCACCCTCAGACAAAGGAGATGATTGAGAAAGGTAAGGCCTCCTGGGGTGGGTCTGGAGTCCGTCTGCCTCTCCCACCAGCCTCGGTCTTAGGGCAGCCTGGGCAGCTTGGTAAGAGGGGGCTGTGTTACAAGGTCAGACTAATGCGTGTTTCAATCCCATTCTGCCATTATAAATTATTCCCTCATCTCTAAAAGGGAGGCACATCTGTGTGACACAGTTATAAGATTGAGATAAAACTGTGTGCCTGGCATAGTACGTATTTACCAATGAGGAATGAATTAGGCTGCAAATGATAGAAAACCCAGCAAATTAGGGCTTAAGGAGATAGAGTTCTGTCTTTCTCATGTAAGTTGTCATCGAGGTGGGTGGTCCAGGACTGGCACAGCTGTCCACCCTTGGCACCTCAGCATATTGTCATGGTGGTTGTGTCGTCATTGCAGGCCTCATGTCTATGTGCCAGGCTGGAGGAATGGCCAAAGGCTTTTCCTAGGTATGGCCTTGCCTTTTATTAGGTTGTCGAGAAAGTCATGATGTGTTTTTCTGTGTTTTCCTATGTAAGAATGCGCCATGACTTTCCCAGCGACCCAGTATTTTGGAGCTAAGGCTGTCCTCCCTAGTCTTCCGCCAACATTTCACTGGCCGTAACTATGTCACTGGCCTCCTATAGCTGTAAGAGACCTGGGAAGTGAGCTGTTGTTGACATCCTCTGCCGTAGAGACAGGGTTGACAGCCTGAGCAATTAACACAGGTTGTGCAAGGCTCTCAAGTCACAGGATCCTGGGAGCTCTTTGGAGAAGCACCACAAAGGCAAAGTCAGGCTGCAGACAGGTCCTTGACTGGGAAGACAGCAGCTTGTACATATCTTCTCCTCCGTACCCTTGAAATCGTGTGGGCCAAGGCCCAGCAAGGTTGCCTCCGTTCATGAAGATGGCGTGTCTCCATACCTCTTGAAATCGGAATTGTAGCAGAGGAAACCAGATCCACATACACTAACAACGTGATTATAAAATTAGTTGTCCTTGCCCTTGGGTAGTCGGCAGGAGGCTGATTGAGCTGAGCCTTCAGAGAAGACAGTGCGTAAGTTCAGGATCTTGCCCTTAGCTCTGTTAGCCCCAGATGTGGTCTTGTCTCTGTACCTAGGGAAGTTCTGGGACATCATCAGGACCCTCAGAGATTGATGTGGGCCAAACAGACTCATCAGACACTGGAGCTCCTCATGCACAGTGAGAAATAGAACCATTGCCCTGTCCACGAGGTTCGGCCAGTCAGAGTTGCTCCTGATCCGAAAGAAGGGAAGTCTGTGAGGAAGACAGACTAGCCAGGATGTCTGTTTGAGCAGGTGGAGTTGGCCAGGTGACCTCAGTCAGTTGATCATCAAGCTTTGACAGCTGCCTCTGTCATAACGCCACCACTTCTCCGGTGCAGCCTGTGACGTTAGGATAACCTTTGCCACCCCTGGGGATAATTAGCTGAAGCCTGATCATTAGACTCATCTACCGATTGTTTAGGTCACGAGTTTCCACAAGCATGAAAAAAAAAAACCTTAGCCTTGATGGATCTGGGTTTGTAAAGTTCAGCCATATCAGACTCAGTTGGTTGTATCAGTGCATCATTTTATTACTGCATTTAGATTTTCCATAATTTTACTGTAGCCTAAAATCTTGACATTGCCTCCTCCATCCACTAACGACCCCAAAGTAATGAAAAAAGGTCAGTGAACTAGGAATCAGAGCTGTGTGTTCAGCCTGTCCTGGGCTTTCTGAGTGGTCTAGGCAGGTCATGTCCCTTCTAGCCTTTCCAGTTGGTCTGTAAGGTCCCCCTTTCCTTCTTGAATGCTAAGAGCCCCTACTCTTGAAGGGCCTGGGGAGAGGTTGACATCCCCACTCCCAAGGTCAATGTATGTGTAGTGTGACCTCAGCCTCTGTTTGCTCATCCCTTTTCTTCCAGATCAGGAGCATCTGGATAAAGAGATAGAAAAGCTCCGGAAACAACTTAAAGTGAAGGTCAACCGTCTGTTTGAGGCCCAAGGTATTGGCCTGGGGGAACTGGAAACCAGGAGAGTAACATGGACTTTGAGGGCCAGGGGTGGGGAGTCCTTTGGAGGCGGGCAGTGGCCTGGGCAATGCGTGCATGGCACTGGGCACGTGGACGGTGGTGGTCTGTAGCTGCTCAGAGACAGAATGGTCAAGGAGGTTCCTCCCACAGCTTCTTTCCAGGCACCAAACTGCCTGCGGTGACCACATGACATGCCAGGTCACGGTGTGGGGGCCAGGGTACCTGAGGAAACTCAGAAGGCTCTGTTAGGTGGTGGAGGTCAGCTGAAATTCTGGGTTATACCCAAGCACGTTGATGGGTCACAGGTCTGGCAAAAATCAGGAGGTATCTGGGCAGCAGAGCCATGACTTTGAGGGTCACTGTGACTCTGTGTGTCGGCCCCGTTCCTGTGCCCGACTCCAGACCCAGGAGGAGGTTGCACAGCAGAAGGCCCGACGTGCTGATGGATCATCTTTTCCCCACAGGCAAACCGGAGCTGAAGGGTTTTAACCTGAACCCCCTCAACCAGGATGAGCTTAAAGCTCTCAAGGTCATCTTGAAAGGATGAGACTCAAGAACCACACTGGGGGACCTGTGACCAGCATCTCCCTAGGGTCATAGAGGAACCTCCAGCCAAACTCTGCAAGGACAGGATTCCCTGTAAGGGGACAGGCATCAGGAACCTGCCCCAGCTCCTGTGGGACGCCTGTGTGTGGTGCTCCTCTGCTCTGTGAACGTGCAGCCTGGCCACATCTGCTGGGCCCGACCACAGATGCACATAAGACCTATTGATGGACCTGGCAGCCACCGTGGGTGTGGGGGCAGTGCCCGTGGGGTGTGGGAATGACTGCAACAGGCACTTCTCCACAATGCTCCGCTGTTCCCAGGGGCCCCGGCAGGGAGGAGGGAGAGTGAAGAGTGGGAGCTTCATTCCGGCATTCCTCCCAGAAAGGGGCAGATGTCTCCAGGCAGCGTGTGTGATAGAATAAAGCAGGGACTCACGGGTGTTTCTGAACAAAGGGCAGCCGTCCGTGGGGTGGACGCATGTTTCCCCCACAGCCTCCATGTTGCCCCTTTCCCCGTGTGCTTCCTGGAGTGGATGCTCTTCAGTCTGGGGACCTCGCCAAGTCCCACACCAGGGACAGTGAGTGGGGCCTCTGAACACGCTGCTTGCATTGAGAACACTCCTCCACCACTCGTCCGCCTCTGATCTGAGGTCCTAGTGTGTGCACTGCAAGGGGGCCGAGTGTCTTTCATGTTCATCAAGGGCTCAATAAATGTTAGCAGAATGAATGAGCAGCAGTTTCTGGTCCTTACCTCATTCAGTCCTTTGTTGGGGGCGTGTCCCTCATTTCAGAATGCCACCTGTGAAGGGGAAGTGGCTCTTGCCCTGAAGTGATACCCAGATTAGACAGGCAGGTCACCACAGTGGCAACACAGGACATACCACACTTGCTCTCCTCATTCCACTTGGCTCTGGCTGATAGGCACAAAGACTGGTGTGCCCAGAGCTTAAGCTTTTCACAGGAGGATTTAGACATTTGAATCTCCTGTCTTTTAAATATAGTTGACTGATTCAGTGCTTAAAAACTTGGGCGTTGGTCAAACAGAATACCTAACAAAAGCCAGGTTTCACCCAGACCTACAGTTTTGCACCTTCATGAGTTGTAGGAAGGACCCTTTTCCCCATTCTGGCCCTAAGGGAAAGATGGAAGTAGAAACAAACTGAACGTCCACGGGGCACGAGCTGAGGGGTTCGGTGGCTCCAGTGGCAGTTACCCAGTAAGGAAGCTCTGAGTACGGATGGTGTGTGAGCTCTGAGATGCGGCACGTGGGAAGAGAGTGCGCAGAATGTGTCAAAGCCAGTTTGCATAAGCACTGTGCTTCCCGCGGCAGCGGCTGCAGGCTTGGGCACACGGTTGGAAGGAAGGGGACCCCATCCTCTACCCTTCTATAAATTCTGAATTTTAAACCACACAAATATTTTGAAATGTAAATGCAGAGAGGTAGGGAGTTGAATCTATTATGATAGATGCTACCTGTGCACACAGACTGCCTGGCTCACAAATTCCTCAGAACATTGCTCCAGGGGTGCCAGGCTAAAGAGCCAGATTCTTTCTCCTGGCACTGTGGAGCCTGGAGCCCAGGCCTGGGGCTCCCCAGGTGGCCTCAGTCAGCCGTGGAGGGAAGGCCACACGCAGGAGGCAGAAGGCCCAGGGTAGCTCAGCCTCTGGCCGCCTCTAGGCCAGCAGGTTCACTTCTCGGATTTGCCAGTATTTCCCTTCCAAAACCTTCCCTCTGAGCTTTACCGCAGCAGTCAGATTCTGCCCATTGCAGCCCAAAGAACTGCCCTGAGGAGGGAGAGGTAGACAGATGCCAGGCGCCCCCAGGGAGCAGCCCATTGGTCTACTCTTGTAACCCCTCTTAGGAGGCTTAGGAATGCAGAAGTTTGAAAAACGCAGAAATTCGTACTTTCCCCAAGCCGTCAGCCCAAGGCCTTCTGCTTTAACAAACTCAGCTCCCAACTTCAAACAAGACCCAGAGAGGTGTCGAAGACGCCCATCTGACTTAGATGAATGCAGTTTTGTAGAGACCTTCATGAGACAGCTTGGCCTTCCCAGTCCTTACCCTGTCAATCAGAACCGGGGATGATCTGGCCCACGGGTTCTCAGGTGGCAGGCAGGGAGCTCTGTGGGTCCCCTACCAGCAAGGTCAGGGTGTTGCAGAGAGGATGTGTTGAGGGCCCAGCACTCTCCCAGGCTCCTGCAAATGAGGCTTTGTTTACAGACAAGCTCCCCAGCCCTTGAACACTTGCTCCGAAGGACCTTTCAGCACCGACCTAAGAGGCACCAGAAGTGCCAAAGCCAGGAGGACCTGGCTCTCCAGCAGCATCCCCAAGCCAGCTTGGTGCCTGGCGACTCTCCAAATAAGGCCTGTGCTCCTTTATTAGGTGTGATCTCTCTAGGATAACAGAGCTTGCTGCATTTGTCCTCTTCGGGTCCAGTTGCCAAGCCAAGCCAGTCTGTCAAGGTTAGAACCGGGGATTGGCTGTCTCCTGGTGCAAAGATGCCTAGGGATGGGGTGGGAGGATCCCCAGGGCCCAGTACAAGCACCAGCTGCTGAGCCAGCAGGGCTGCTGCCAGGCAGGGGGTGGGGGTGGGGGGTGCGAAGACTGTGAGGTGTTGCTGAGCTGGAATCTGGGGGTGGGACGGGGCCTGGCGGGCACCTCCCAGGCCACTGTCCTCTCCGGCTGCAGCTCAGCTGGCGGCTTTCTTCTGGACTTGAAGGGAGCGGAACAGCTGCCTCAGCTGTTTTTCCCGATCGTTGACGCAGCCTGGAAGGGAAGGGGGTGTTGACTGGGCTGGCCTGTGCCCCTCTACCTGCAGGGAAGAGGGGACAGCGGGAATAGTGCAACCCGTGTGACCTGGTGGTTCGCATCCTGGCTTCGTTCCCGAACTACCGTGGGCTTGAGCAGGTCATTTACAATCTCTGAGCATCAGTTTTCTCATCTGTAAACCTGGATCGCACTCCCTGCCTTATGGTGTGAACATAAGGATTTAGCAACAAAAGCCAACACTGGCTGGGGGCTTGCTTCGGCTGATGAATATGGATGAATTTGAACTCACAGAAATGTGGGATGAGAAAAACTGAGGCTCAGCAAGGTTCAATCATTTGCTCCAAATCATACAATAAGCAGAACTGGGATTGGAACCCAGGCTCCCTGATGCCAGAGCCATGCTCTTACCCACTACCCCATAATGCCTTTTCCCCTGGTTTTTGCTCAGTGAAATTCATTAATGCTGGCACAGTGCCTGGTACCTATTGGATGCCCCTAAATGAGCTTTCTTCCCCCATCCAACCCACGTGCCAGGCATAATCAGCCAAGAGGTGAGTTTTCCACACAAGTGGCCTCTGGCGTCATGTGTATGTCCCAGGCAGTCCGTGCCAAAAGGGTGCCATGAGCTGCCAAGAGGCCCCCTCTCCCAGCACATTCATGGTGTTCCCTATTCCCTGTGTGCCCTCAGAGCTGATCTTGAGACAACTCCACGGTCACTTCATCTTGTGCCAGGAACACGGGTGGCACTCACAAGTGTTGCTCAAATAACCAGATCTCCATGGCCATGAGTACCAACCTGGTGGGATCTGCCATCTTCCTCAGCACCCAAAGCCCATCCCTGCCTCTTAGGCATTCACGGCCATCAAGGCCTCACTGAGCAGAGAGCCCACTCTGTGCATCCACAGGGTTTCCAGAGTGAGTTCCATGGAAGCCTCGCTTTAACTGTATTTGGCTCATTCGTAACCCCCAAATCTTCATGTCCAGGCAAATCCCTTCTTGTAATTCCAATGCTCATCACTGTGCTACCCGCTGATCGCACCTGGATGTCCCGGCGTATGCTGGTGACTATAGTCCTCAATTCACCAGTGCCCTCCCTACCTGCAATCAGCTCTGCCTCTGCTCACCACCATTTACCAAACATTCAACTGGAAATGGGCATGGTTCTAGAGACTTCTAGAGGCTGCATATTAGAATCACCTGGGAACTTCTAAAAATACTGATGCCCAGGCCAGCCATACCTTTATCTGGCAGATATCAGTATTTTTTAAGCTCCTAGATGATTTCAATGTGTAACCAACCCATTTTCTACTTAAATGGGGGTCCAGGAACTGGAGTTTTCATAGCTGAGGTAAAATGTGAGCAAAGACATCAGCAACGATTCCTTCTGTTCTTACCTGTGCACCTCTCCACCACTCCAGTCATTAAGAAGTAGAGTTTGCCACCAGCAGTTAGTGTAATGGCTACGTCGCTGGACTCCCATGTAGTTGACTGCGGTTCGAGTCCCGGACCTAGTGGCTTAAACTCGTGCCAGGTGCACATACGTGCATGCCCAAGATCCCGAGAAGAGAATAGAGGAGAAGGGATTGCGGTGTGGCCATCCCCGCTGGGGGGTGATTTCTTGCTTTCTGTCTCTCTGTCTCTCTCTGGCGAGCACACGCACCCTATAGCAAAAACCTCTCAAAAATAAAAATAGTAGAGTTTGGGGCCAGCAGCAGGTGGTGGTAGTGAAGGTGTTGGACTCCTACATGGCCAACTGCAGTTCAAAAACCAGACCTGCCAGCTTGAAAATCACACCAGGTGCATGTGTGTGCATGCCCAAAATCCTGAGAGGAGATGTGGGAGAGGAAATTGCAATGTGGCCATCTCTGGGGAGCAATTTCTCAATTCCTCTCTCTCTCTCTCTCTCTCTCTCTTTCTGTCTGTCTTCAGAAAGTACATGAGCCCTATGGCGAAAACCTAAAAAAGCCAAACAAAAAAAAGGAAGTAGAGTCTGTTTCCTCATCCTGTGATTCTGGGCTAAACCAGTAAATTGCTTTGACTGACGGATTGTGGCAGAATGGGACTTCTGAGCCTAGGTCTCTAGAGGCTGGGCAATGTCTTCTGTTGGGACCCCGAAGCTACCCTGTGAAGAAGGCAGGGATGGTCACTGGAGGACGAGTGACCATAAGGGCACTGGCCCTTGGACCTTCCTTTGTCTTCCTGCTGGGACAAGGACATAGTGTCTGGAGTTGGAGCAGCCACCTTGCAACCTGAGGCAACAGCAGCAGCGGATGCGCTGAGAAACCACAGGAAAGAGCTGGGTCCTGGGGGACACTGTGCAGTCATTTTGTCAATTCTGTATGGCCTACCCCAGTCTTCCTATAGCTCAGGACAAAGCTAGTCTCTTTCTGTTTAACAGCTAGTTTCCTTTTTAGTTGCTTGTAGCCAAATCAAACCCCAAACCACAACAAACCCTAAAAAAGGCATAAACCTTTTCATTGAAAAAGAAAAAAGGTGCCACAAACAAAATTTTAAAAGCCAATGAGAAACTCAGGAAAATGTTTACACTGACAGAGGGGTGGTATCTTTTGCATGTTAATATTCAAAGCCTTTATAAACTTAGAAAACTGTAAATAACCTCATAGAAAACTAGATAAAGACTATGGGCGGCTTATAAAAGAAGAAGCACTTTTTTAGAGAGAGAGAGATTTTTCGCTATAGGGTGTGTGTGCTCGCTGGAGAGACAGACAGACAGACAGACAGAAAGCGAGAAATCATCCCCCAGAGGGGATGGCCATGCTGCAACTCCTTATCCTCCATTCCCCTCTTGGAATCTTGGGCACGCATGCACAGAAGAAACACAATTTTAAAAATAGAAACCTGGGGCCAGCCAGGTGGCAAGGTGGTTAAGGTGGCTGGATCCAACACAGCTGACTGTGAGGTTTGAGTCCTAGATCTGGCAGCTTGAAAATCATGCTGGGTGCGTGTGCATGTGTGCCCAAAGTCCCGAGAAGAGAATGGAGAAGGGGTTGCAGTATGGCTATCTCCCCGGGAGGTGATTTCTCTCTCTCTCTCTCTCTCTCTCTCTCTCTCTCTCGGTCTCTGTCTCTCTCAAGTATATGCATATGCCCTACAACAAAACTATAATAACAAAAAAGCAAAAATACCTGAAACTTTACCAGTTATCAATGGAATGCATATAAAACAATGATGAGTCAGTACTTTTGACCTATCAAGTTGACACAAATTTTTTAACTCAAAACTGGCAACTTCATGTAATTTTTCTCTCTCTCTTTTTTAAAAGAATTAATTAATTAATTAATTAATTTTTCACATGAATTTTGCCAGAGAGAGTGAGAGACAGAGAGAGAGAAAGCAAGCCTCCAGGTCCAGGATTTGAACCATGGTCAGCCATGTGGGAATTCCAGCACCTTAACCACCACGCCACCTGCTGGCTCAACTTCATGTAATTTTTCTGGAAAGTGTTTTGGTTATAATCAGCTCATTCCCTTTGACCCAGTAATTCTACTTCTAGGAATCTGTCCTAAGGAAATAGCCAAAATCTTCGTTGAGCTTTCTGTGAAAGAATGTTCATCACAGTATTATTTACAAAAGTAAAAAATCGGAATTGTGCCAAATACCCAATTATAAGAAATTGGCTTAGCAAATTTTGGCACATGCACGAGCTGGACAATGTTACAACCATGCAATGATTTTGTTTTTAACTCTGCTAAGGAGCAGGACAGCCCAGGGGCCAAGCACTCAGGTTTTATAGTCAGACAGAGGAGAGTTCAAGTTCTGGCTCACCACCATGGCCAAGTCCTTTAGTAGTAAGTTGTGTAACGTCAAGACCACCTCCCCATCTGGAAGATAGCAATAGAAGTTGCCTAAAGATGAAATGAGATTATGTAAAATAGTCTAGATCTGGCCATAAAGTGCTTGCAAATAGGAGACTCTTATAAATATTCCTTAAAAAAAAAAAAAACAAAAAAACAAAAAAAAAACCACAATATACCTCTTTGGCATATTTAAAGATATTTTTCTTGGGGCCAGCAGGTGGCATGGTAGTTAAGGTACTGGACTCCCACATAACCAACCACAGTTCAAGTCCCAGATCTGGTAGTTTGAAACTCATGCTGGGTACATGTGCATATATGCCCAAAGTCCCAAGAAGAGAATGGAAGAGAAGGGATTGTTGCATGGCCATCCCCCATGGGGGGGGGGGGGGGCGGGAGGTGCTTTCTCACTTTCCCTCTCCCTGTCTCTCTCCAGCGAGCACATGTACCCTATGGAAAAAAAACTAACTAACTAACTAAGTTTTTCTTTCTTCATGACAGAGCGCATATGTGTGCACATGAGAGACAAAGGGGAGCTCCCTCCACAGGGTTTGGTCACATCACAATCCCCTTCACTCAGTGCTCCAGCCCATTGGATCGTGGCACTCGGGCATGTGTCTGAGGCCAGCAGAGTCAGGCACTCAGACCACGGTTGCCATGTGGGACCCAATTTCCCTTGAGCAGCGTGTTCCTGCCATGTTTTAGAGCCAGCTCCTTTTAATATTCTTATGTAAAACTACCACCTGGAAAAGTGGGACCTGAAATTCCAACCCAATGCCAGTTTTGTAAAAGAAAAAGTATGAATATATACATTTTTGAAAAAGAAATACACCAGACTGGTAAAAGTGGTTATGTCTGGATTCCCCACCCCTTCCTTAGTTTTCAAATATTCTACAGGGAGTGAATAATGTTTATAATCAGGGAAAATGTTCATTTTAGAAACCAAGTTTAAAATCAAACCCCAGGGTCTTTAATTCTCTTAACAAATGTATTTTGTTGGTTTGTTTTCCACCAAAGCCTCTGAAACCCACCTGACAGGTTAATCACCTCTCACTGTGTGCCAGGCAGTTTTCTAAGCATATATCGAGATACAAACTCATCTCTATTTTTCAAATGAGGAACAGAAGGGTTAAGTCCCTTGCCCAAGGTCTCACAGCTGGTTGGTTGCAGGTGGAATTCAGACCCTTTAAGTGCTACCGCCACACTGTCCTCCAGACCACCTGGAACCTCCCACGATACATCCCTGGAGCCCACGCCCACATGACCCTACATACCAAGGTGCGTGTTGGTCACGAAGTTTCCCATTCCCGATAGGTCAGGCGCCCCCTCCTCTCGGCTGACAGGACCATCATTCCACATGAGGTCAAAGCCGCCAACTCGCTTCTCCCTTCCCGTGAGTCTGAACAGGCAGAAGACGCACAGGGTTAAGGAAGGTGCCGTGGGTAGTATCCTAAGACCCAAGCCAAATCTCTGATCCCTTCCCTAAACCTGCCCGCTGGTGCCCACCCTGCCAGAATTCCTTCTTTGGCCCAGGTGCCCATGTAGGCCTCAGAGGGGTGGCCTTCTAATTTGTTTCCCTAAGCCTCCATCCTCATCCTCGGTGACGCGCACCTATTTGTCATTTCTGGCTTAAAGTCTGCTTTCCTCTCTGCAAAGGCAGGGACCAGGTCTGTTGTGCTTTTTTGCTGTGTCCTCAGTGTATGGCATGGGGTCTGGCACACAACAGGGCCCAAATGTTTGTTGAATGAATAAGTGATGGTTAGAATAGTAAACATCTGAGATTTCTGCCTGCTCAGCATCCATTTCACCCTCTTTCAGTCCTATTTTATTATTTATTTATTTATATATATATAGAGAGATTCTTGCTATAGGGCACATGGGCTCGCCAGAGAGACAGGGAGACAGAAAGTGAGAAATCACCCCCCAGATGGCCATGCTGTAATCTCTTCTCCTTCATTCTCCTCTCAGAATCTTGGGCATGCACGCACACATACCTGGCATGAGTTTTAAGCAGCTGGGTCTGGGACTCGAACTGTAGTCGACTGCATGGGAGTCTAGTGACGTAACCATTACACCATCTGCTGGTCCCAGTTTACTTCATTTTTTCCTTGGAGAACCACTCCTTCCTACCTCATCCACGTGACTCAGATGGGGTGACCTCACAGCAAGGGAGGTAGGCACAAGAGTTCAGCCTGGCCAATCAGAGCCACAGTGATTGTTTCGGGGATGCTGTGACCCAATCCCCAGTAATGAAAATTAACTCTCAAGCTTTTGCTAGAATAATTGAGGAAAAGCTAATGCAGAGGAAAGAGGGGAAAGAGAGAGAGAGAGAACCAACAAACTTGGATTTACTCACTTGGATTCACCCACACCTAAAACCAGACCCTGGGTTTTTCCATTATCTACACATTGTTGTAATAATAAACCACCGGGCCAGCAGGTGGCATGGTGGTTAAGGCATGGGACTCCCACATGGCTGACGACAGTTGAAGTCCTAGACGTGACAGCTTGCTTTCTCACTTTCCCTCTCTCTCTCTCTCTCTCTCTCTCTCTCTCTCTCTCTCTCTTTTCATGAGTGTATGAGCCCATAGCAAGTTTAAAAAAATAAGTAAAATTAAATAATTGTTTAAAAATATAACAATAATAGGGACCAGCAGTTGGCATAATGGCTATGTCACTGGACTTCCATATGGTCGACTGTGGTTTGAGTCCTGGACCCAGTGGCTTAAACTCACGCCGGGCATGTGTGTGCGTGCCCAAGATCCAAAAGGAGAATGGAGGAGAAGGGATTGTGGTGTGGCCATCCTCGCTAGGGGGGTGATTTCTCGCTTTCTGTCTCTGTCTCTCTCTTTCCGGCAAACACAAGCACCCTATAGCAAAAACCTCCCCCCCTCCAAAAAAAAAGTATAACACTAATAATAATAATAGCCTCTGGCTGAGCACCTACTGTGAGCTAGGCACTTTACAATAAACTGTCTTCATAAATTAACCTGACAATCCCGAGAGAGAGAGAGAGAGAGAGAGAGAGTGCTTCCCTTCTTAGAGGGGAGGAAACTGAGGCTCAGGTGAAGTCGGTGCAAGGCCCCCAGTCAGAGCGCTGTGAGGAAGTCTTGCTGCACCGAGTCTCAGAGAGCTGTTGGAGGACCTGCTCAGCCCAAAGGGGCCAAGTCCTCAGGATATCGCAGTCTCTGTCCATAAATGGTGGGGACAGCCCGCACGCTCTCCACTCAAGTCCCAAGGTGCTGAGTTCTCCCTTCCTTGGTGGGAACCCCAGCTGCCATGGTCAAGGCTGCCCCCTTCCCACCTCGCTTCCATGTCTACGACGTGCAGGGTGTCCTCCAGGAGGCAGGTCTTGAGCTCATAGTCCTCCTGGCTGCTGGCCGTCAGTGACGGGGATGCATTGACCTCCAAGAGCCACCTGGGGAGGAGAGTGGCCAGCCTTGGGGTTTCTTGGCCCCTGGAGCCTCTGACTGAGGGAGGCCAGATGGGGTTCGTGGGTCCCAACCTCAACCCAAGCAGGGCTACCCCACCTACCTTCCCACTTTGAAAAAAGTCACTTTTTTTTTTAGAGAGGTTTTTGCTATAGGGCGCGTGTGTTCGCCAGACAGAGACAGAGAGAGACAGAGAGACAGAAAGTGATAAATCACCCCCCAGGGGGATGGCCACGCCACAATCCCTTCTCCTTCATTCTCCTCTTGGGATCTTGGGCACGCATGCACACGCGCCCGGTGTGAGTTTTAAGCCACCAGGTCCGGGACACGAACCGCGGTCGACTACATGGGAATTCAGCGACATAGCCATTACGCTAACTGGTGGTCCCTGAAAAAAGTCACTTAAGTGAGGGAAGCAGGTAGGTGTGAGAATGATTATGGTGCTTTCAGCTGTTTATTGCTTTTTCTTCTCCCAGTAGAGAAGTGAGTGCAAGAAAAAAACTCCCTCCCTAGTGAAAGTTTGCCTATAAATGGCAACTGATCTGGTCAGGGGCTGGGGAGACAGCAGGGAGGGGTGGAGACTGTGGTGAACTGGAAAGGGCCTTCCGTGCCTGAAAGGGCGGCCATTGTCAGCTCCATGAGAGTGCTGCCCTGTGCGATCATGAGCCCAGAGCTGTGAGATTTTGATTTTTCCAGAAAAGCCCAAACTCCTATTTTTTCTGTAAACATTTCCA
Organism: Tupaia tana; assembly: GCA_026018925.1. Lineage (NCBI taxonomy): Eukaryota > Metazoa > Chordata > Mammalia > Scandentia > Tupaiidae > Tupaia > Tupaia tana. Next base: position 32,277,427 of record JAKSZU010000015.1, read on the forward strand.
ACATTTTAGAGATCGTCAATAAATTTACTTACTCATTTTAAAATTTTCTATAGGGTGCATGCACATGCCAGAGAGAGACAGAGAGGGAGGGGGGCAGTGAGAAATCACCCCCCCACACACACAGAAAATGGCCCCACCACAATCCCTTCTCCTCTATTCGCCTCTCAGGATTTGGCCACACATGCACACGCACCCAGCGTGGTTTTCAAGCTGCCAGGTCCAGGACTCAGACTGTGCAGTCGGCCATGTGGGAGCCGCCTTAACCTGTACACCACCTGCAGGCCCCTACTCAACTTAAGTGAAAAACTAAAACATCCTGAAGTCCAAACTCAAAGTATCTATGGGCTGAAAGCAGCCCAAAGTCCCAGGGCCTTGGGCTGGCCACCCTCCTTCACAAATGAGCTAACTCTGCACGGGAAAGGAAGTGCCAAGGTTGAACAACTAGGAAGTGACAGGGCTGGGATTCAGGCCTGGGAAGTCTGGGTGCAGAGTATGCTAAATACACCCCTCTCCAGGCCACTGGCTCTCCAGGCCACTGGCCCAGCACTCACGGCTTGAGGTCCTGGTCGATGAGGATGTCATAGCCATACAGCTCGAAGCAGTGCTTGTCACTGATGATCACCTTTTGCACGCTCTGCAGGCTCTTGATGAAGATGTTGTCCATGTCACTGAAGAGCATCTCCACCGCCTCGGGCCCATGCTTGGATGCCAGGTACTGCCGGAAGCGCTGGAGCATCCACTTGCAGCCCTGGAGGCCCGGGCAGCCGGGTTGGAGAGGACTCAGTTAAGCAGAACCCAGCCTGCCAGGACGCTCAAACCATCCTTTCAGCACTGTCCATAGGCCCAGCAAATGGGGTCTATCTCCTGAGTCTTGGGCTTAGGACACCTCAGGGTGTGCCCCTTCTTGTGGGGTGAAGATTCTGTATGTCCAAAGCACAGGATACCCCAGAAGTCCTGCTCACAGGGCCTGTGTGGGCTTCTTCCCTGGGCCCCCTTCCCAAGGACAGGCTGCACCGACCACGTGTATCCCAGGAAAGGAGTGAGCAGAGGCTGCTGTGTATGGGGTGTGGAAGGCATGCACAAGGGCGGGGTATGCACAGGGGACCAGGGAGAATGGGTGCAAGCTGGGGCCCACTCTCCTAGGCCAACTGATATGACCCTCATTCTGAGAAGTCTGAGAATTCTATGTTTAAACCTAGACTTGCAGGTTATTATGCAGATCAGATAAACAGGTAGCTATAAAGTATATCCGTATGATAGATGGATTGATACTGATATACTATATATTGATTAATCGATAGGTGGATACAAGGCATATTTGTATGATAGACTGCATGCTTGATACAGATATACTGTAAATAGGTGAATAAATAAAGATACGTAAGAAGACAGAACACACTTCGTTGGGCGTGTAACTTTTACCTGTTCAGATGCATGATTCATGGGGCTCTGTTGTACTCTTGCCCTGGGCTCTACAAATGGGAGGGGTGGGCCTTCCCTCCCGGGTGAATCATGAGCCCCAAACAAGCTGTCCTGCGTCCCTTGCTGCTCCACCCTTTCCACCCGCCCAGACCCAGAAGGCTGTAGGTGGAGAGCAGAAGTCCGCGTCCTCACCTTCTTTGGGTGGTAGTCGGGGGACGTCTTTTGCACAGCGACATTGGTGAGGTGGACATCTGGCAGAGGTTGGTGGTTAAGGACCAGTGTAGACAAGAAGGACCAGCCCTGCTCCATGAAGCCCCCAGGGACCACAGTGAGATGCTGCTTGGGAATTGATAGCTCCAAGGTCACATGTGTGGGCTTTGGAGTCAGACAGGCCATGGTTCAAATCCTGTCTGTGTGTTAGCTGGCTGTGGTCCCCTAACCAGGCCACTTAACCTCTCTGAGCCTGTTTCTCTGCCTGTTAAATGGGGGTACATCATAGTATTTTGACCTTACAGGATAATTTGGAAAATCTAGTCAACTGCTATATAAAAAAGTGTCTCTTTTTTTTGGAGAGGTTTTTTTTTGCGATAGGGCACGTGCACTCACCAGACAGAGAGAGACAGAGAGACAGAAAGCAAGAAATCACCGCCCAGGGGGGATGGCCACGCCGCAATCCCTTCTCCTCCATTCTCCTCTCGGGATCTTGGGCACGCACGCACACGTGCCCGGCGTGAGTTTTAAGCCACCGGGTCCGGGACGCGAACCGCGGTCGACTACATGGGAGTCCAGCGACATAGCCATTACGCTAACTCCTGGCCCCAAAAAAGTGCCTCTTATCTTGCCCGACATAGCTAATATTTTTATATTATGACTTTTCAACTTCCAAGGAGAGAAAAATGTCTAGTAAGTTAGAGGGGCCAGATATTGAACAGCCGTCTAAGGGCATACCGAGCTCCCTGTCACTAGAGGGACTCAGGCTGGGTGGGTTGTAGGAATATTGGAGAAGGGATCCAGGGTCAGGTAGCCTTGGAATTTCCCGTCCTGAGAGTCTGCCTTCGCCATCTCTCCTTCAGCACTTTCAGGGCCATCCGTGACACTCAGCAGCTTACAGAGCACGTCCACACACGTCATCTCATTTGTCCCCTGAACTGCTCCCATCTCATAGAAGAAACTGGTGGCTCAGAGAGGTGAACGGACAGCCACTCAGAATAGCCCTTCTTCAACATCCTCTCCCCAGCAGTGAAGCAGAATGGATACCCCAGACTTTATGAAATGACCACCAGGCGTAACTTTCCCCGGGATTAATTTGGGACATTTCTTGGATGGGGAAGTAGAGGCCCTTGGTCACTCACCCTCCCCATGTCTAAGTCCCCTCTAGCGTATGTTTCTCCCTGACTGTGGCTTATGGACCAGGGCGCAGGGTCTCAGCCTCTTTGGAGACGGTGGGTGTCCTCTCCAACATCTTTCCCTAGAATGTCATCTTTAGAGCTTTTGGAAGATTTTTTTCTTTCTTTTACAGTTGTCTGAGTGTTTTGTTGCTGTTGTTTATTTCTCTGGTGACACACACAGAGGGAGAGACAGAGAGATAGACGCCCACGACAAGGTCTTTCACACCACGATCCACACCCCCCAGCTCAGCCTCCTGAGATCATTGGTGGGGGCACTCCCAAGGACTCATGGAGGAGAGTGGGAGCCTCCCCACTTCACACGGATCTACACTCAGGCCCTGTTGGGCCAGTTAGGAAGCAAAGAGTAAACCATTAATCAAACTCGATCTTCAGAGAAACAGTGCTGATTTGTCGTGAAATCTTTAGGGGGAAAGAGTTTTCTTAGCTTAGAATCTATAGAAAAAAATCAATGGTTGGGGGGAGCCAGCAGGTGGCATGGTGGTTAAGGCACTGGACACTCCCACATGGCCAAACATGGTTCAAGTTCTAGACTGGGTGGCTTGCTTTCGCACTTTTTCTCTCTCTCTGTATCTCTTTCTGGTCAAGTTTAAGAAAATAAATGAATGAATAAATAAAATTAAATAAATAATTCTTTTAAAAAATCAACGGACAATGATGGAGTCAACTAAGGAGGCAAGAGTGTGAAACTAAAAATAATCAGATGTCAAGACAAAAAATCAAAAGCAAACAGGCCCTAGGGTCAGTGCTATGGCTTGGTGGTTAAGGGAGTCAGATCCTGGGAGCCAGCAGGTGGCATGGTGATTAAGGTGCTGGATACTCCCACATGGCCGACCACAGCTCTAATCCTGGGCCTGGTGGCTTGCTTTCTCACTTTCCCTCTCTCTCTCTCTCTCTCTCTCTCTCTCTCTCTGTGTGTGTGTGTCTCTCTCTGGTCAAAATAAAATAAATGAATGAATAAATAAAATTTAATAAGTAATTCATATATATATATATATACATATATATATATATATATATATATATATACACACACACACATACACACACACACACACACACACACACACTTAACTTTTAGTTAAAAAAAAAAGAGAGAGAGAGAGAGTCAGGAATCAGATCCCACATGGCTCTCCTCGCTGCAGTTCAAAATCTGGCCCTGGTGGCTTGAAAAATGTACCAGGCATATGTGCATACATGCCCCAAATCCCAACAGAATAAAGAAATGGAAGAGAGGAGATTGCAGTGTGATCATACCCCACTGGGGCTACTTTCTCCCTTTCTCTCTCTGCTGAGCACACATGCTTCTGGCAACACAAAACAAAACAACTAAAGGGTTGTAGCAACTGTAACAGTCTAATGTTTTCATCACATGAAAATCTCACGGAAACTGTTAACAATAAAATGTTATGACCCTAATAAATGAAGCATATAAAGACATGAAAGAGAAAATATAACTGGTAGAAAACCATCTGGGAAAAGGCTCCCAGATTCTAGTAACAGAAGAGCCACAGTTTAAGAGGAATGTTAAGAAGGAAGACATGAAAATAGAAGGGATGCAAAATCTGAGTCAAAACCCTGCCTTCTTAAATCAATGCCATGTTAACCTTTTTATTGTGAAAAATGCAAAACTCACGGAATAGTTGCAAGAACAGTATGGGGAATGTCCATATGTGCTGCGCCTAAATGTGCCAATTATTTCAGAAATGGCTTTTTAAAATGATTGTCCCCAGTACTGGGGAGTTGGGGTGAAATGAGCCATGTCAATGGGAAGAGAAAAATATAAAGAACTCTTCTGGAAAACAATCTAGTCAGATGTCCTTGACCTAGTATTCGCACCTCTGTGACACTATCCAAAGGACAAAACATAAAATACAGCACAAGGTTTACCCCAAATATGCTGCTTTATAGCAACGCGTGTCATAATAGCAAGGATCTGAGAAATTCCCAAATGCCTGCCGTGTTGGGGATTAGTAAACTGGAAAATAAACTCCAGAGAATGTTCTAATAAAAAATGTCTGCAAGAAAAATATTGATGATAATGTTTAGTGAGAAAATGGTCCTACTTATACCTGGGATCACTGAAACAGAACTCTTCAAAAAAGTTCATATGGAAAGTGCATATTATGAAAAACTATACATGGATTTAAAAACGTTTTGCACCCAAATAAATTCAAACTTTAACTATTTGTCCACACACTTTTTGAAGTCCCACCTATAAAAGGAAATGACAATGAAAACCTCTACAAATAAACCTGGAAGAAAATATACTAGAGTCAGTCATGAAGTCTAGAAAAATGGGACTTAAGAAGGTTTCTTTTCTTTTTTTTTTGTACTTTTATGAATTTTCTGATTTATCGTTAATACTTTTGTTGTAAAAACGATATCCTTCCAATTTCTTTTGTTTGTTTGTTTGTTTTTTGGTTTTGCTACAGGATGTGTGTGCTTGCCCAAGAGAGGTGGAAAGTAAGAAATCACACCGCAGGGAGGATGGCCACTCACAATTCCTTCTCCATTCTCCTCTCAGGATTTTGGGCATGCACACACATGCACTCAACGTGTTTTTCAAGCCACCAGGTCTGAGACTCAAACCATGCAGCTGTCCATGTGGGATCTAGCACCTTAACCACCATGCCATTTGACTGACCCTGTTTAATTATTTTTATTATTAGAGTGATACATATTGGTTGTAGTAACAATCCATAATACAGGGAAATGTATAAAGTTAAAAATAAACGTTTCCTGACCTGATTTGAATCCTCTGTGGTTTTCAGAGTACTATAATAATCAAGTGAACCTAACTGTATTACTTTAACTTTTTAATTTTTTGCTAAACAGAAATATACTTCTTTAAAAGCAAAAATGGGATCATAAACTGACTAGCTCTGCACCCTGCATTTTGCTTTCACTTAACAGTCTGTCTTAGATATCTTTCCATGCCATGACATGTAGTCTACTTCACTGTTAACAGATACACAATGTCATGTAGATGCTCTACAATTAATTGCCCCGCAGGGTAACTTAAGCTGTTTCTACCTTTTCCCTATTCCTTTTTTTTTAAATTATTTAATTTCATTTTATTTATTCATTCATTCATTTTAATTTGACCAGAGAGAGAGAGAGGGAAAGTGAGAAAGCTAGCCACCAGGTCCAGGTCCAGGTCCACGGTCAGCCATGTGGGTGTGTCTAGCACCTCAACCACCACGCCATTCCATTCAGTGTTTCTGCAAAATATTTTCATATCTTGTGTATGTATGTATAAGTATATATATTTGAACAATTGTGTGTAAACCATAGGTCTATGTGTATGTATGTGTTCATGCATTGCATAACAACATTTTGGTCAAGACATTCCACCATAACATTGAAACACAATTACGTATCTGTGGTGATGCTGGTGGAAACAAATCCACTGCACTGCAAATGGTATATATGTATATATATTTCATATTTCGTGTGTGTATGTGTATTGAGACCACATGGGAGGCCCAGGCCTGGCACTGCAGTACAGGCCAAGCAGTCCTAGCTAACTGGGAGGCTGAGGTGGGATATTACAATAAGGCAAGATCCTATTTAAAAAAATAGTAATAACTTATCTCTCTCCCTTTCTTTTCTTCCCTACCCCCTCATTATCATTTAATATATATATATATACGGGGTCAGCAGGTGGCATGTTGGTTAAGGCTCTGAACTCCCACATAGCCAACTGCAGTTCAAGTCCCAGACCTGGCAGCTTGTTTTCTCACTTTCCCAATCTCTCTCTCTAGTGAATTAAAATAATAAATTATTATATATATATATATATATGTATATATATATATATATGTATATATAAAATGTATGTATATATATGTATATGTATGTATATATATATAAAATAAATAAAATTAAATTGAAAAAACTTATATATATATATATATATACCTTATTATTTTGTAACCTGAAGTTATTTTATTATTTTAAAAGTTGGTAGGTACTATCTATAGCAAAATATTAGATCTGGATTATAGTCTTTTCTGCAGTTTTCTACATATTTAAATATTTTCTACATATTTAAATATTTTCAGATTTAAATATTAAAAACAGTTTAGAAGAGGGGGTGGGAAATGTTGTGTATTCATTCACCACGGAAACAATGAAGCCTCATTCAATATAAAGTAGCTTTGGGAGAGGGCTGAATTTGTTTAAAAAGTACCCATGGGTGCCAGCAGGTGGCATGGTGGTTAGGGACGCTCACATGGCCACCTGAAGTTCAAGTGCTGGACTGGGAGGCTTGCTTTCTCACCTTCCCTCTCTCTCTCTGTGTCTCTCTCTGGAAATATTTTTAAAAAAATAATAAATAAAAGCTATATAAAATAGGAACCGTAGTTGGCATAATGACTATGTCGCTGGACTCCCACGTAGTTGACCGCGGTTTGAGTCCTGGACTCGGCGGCTTAAACTCACGCTGAGTGTGTGTGCGTGCGTGTCCAAGATCCCAAGAAGAGAATGGAGGAGAAAGGACTGTGGCATGGCCATCCCCCCTGGGGGCTTATTTCTCACTTTCTGACTCTTTGTCTCTTTCTGGCAAGCGCACGTGCCCTATAGCAAAAAACAAAAAACAACTAAACTAAATGTAATGACTTGCTTATGCAAAATCCTTGGTAGAATTACAAAATAAAATAAACATACTGGAAATGCTGAAGTTGGCAAAATAGGGGAAAAAAACACATAAAATACATTAGAAGGGCCTAATCCCAGGCTTAGACACAGGCAATGCAAATGCATTAATTACTTGGACACATACTTAGTTAAACAATGGAATTACAGCAGAGAGATGTGAATTGGCTAAAAACATCGGCCGGGTTGCCCGCTCGGGAAGCTTGGCAGTATCACCCTCCATTTCTATATGCGGATTACCCTCCATATGCAGGTCATTAAGTCCTGCCAATTTATCTCCTAAACATTTCTGGACTGTCTACACCTTTTTGACATCCAGATAGAAAAAAAATTTTCTTTTAAAAGAATTACTTACGTAATTTTATTAATTATTATATTATTATTATTTTTATTTTTACTTTGCTAGAGGGCACAGATGCTCACCAGAGAGAAAGAGAGAAAGTGAGAAAGCAAGCTACCATGTCTGAGACTCGAACTACTGTCAGTCATATGGGAGTCTAGCACCTTAATCACCTGCTGGCTCCAAGATCTAAAAAAAATCTTAAAAGCCTTTTTTTGATGTTTATATTCTGACCAGATCAAACGAAAAATACAAAGATGCATGTTAGGAAATACCTTCTACCCGTCTCCACCCTTTTCTCTTCTCAAACACAACTTCAGTTTACAGTTTCTTGTCTGTCCTTCTAGAGAGGTCTCTGCCCAGATATGCAGACATATATGGCAAGGTCTTCACAATATTCATGGAAAAGCATGCATTATGAAAAGCTAGCCTTGGATTTCAAAGACTTTTTGGTACCAAAATAAACTTGTACTTTAATTCAATGTTTTCATGTTATTTTGAAGTCCCTTCATATATAGATATGCTGTTTTCTTTTTCTCTAGCTCTTGGCTATAGGACACATGGGTGGGTCCACCAGAGAGAGAAGAGAGTGAGAAATCACCCCTGGGGGGATGGCCATACCAAAATCCCTCCATTTTCCTCTTAGGGTCTCAGACACACACACACACACACACACACACATGCCCAGCGTGATTTCCAAGTTGCTTTGTCTGAGACTCAAACCGTGTACTCATCCATGTGGGATCCAGTGCCTTAACCTACACGCCACCTGTTGGATACACATAGATAGACTTTTTTTAAAAAAAAATTATTTAATTTTATTTACTATTGTCATTTTATAATTTGATCAGAAAGAAAAAAAGAAAGAGAAAGAGAGAGGGAAAGTGAGAAAGCAAGCCTCCAGGTCCAGGACTTGAACCATGGTTGGCCATGTGGGAGTCCAGCACCTTAACCACTATGCCACCTGCTGGCCCTGGGGAGCATATTTTTCACATTGTTTCCATAAGCTCTCCCCCCCCCCCCCATTAACAATATATCTTGGAGATGGCTTCATATCAGTACATAAAGTACTTTCCCCCTTCCTTTAGACAAATTTTGTTCTTTATTCATGATGGAGCACATGTGTACACACAAGAGAGCGAAAGAGAGAGGTGAGCAGCCTCCACAGGGGCTGGTCACACCGTGATCTCCTTCCTCCAAGCCTCCAGGCCTCCAGCTCCTCCGACCTTGGGCACTTCCCTGGTGCCCAGCATGTTTCAGGCTGAATGGACACAGATTCTAACTGCACGCGCCACGTGGCATCCAGCTTCTCTCCCGCAGCACATCACTACAGCTCCACAGAGCCAGCCCCTACTCCTTGCACACATGAGCTGTTGATTTTGCTGTTTCCTGTATTTCGCTCTCACAAACAAGGTGGTGCAGTGAATAACCTTTAAGTCTGTCCTTCCTATATTGTCAGTGTAACCGCGGGCTCAATGCAGGAAGGGAACTGTTGTATCAGAGCGTGCGCGCGTTTGTCTTTTGATAGACGTTGGCCAAACTGCCTTCCAAGGGGCTGCACCAAGGGCTAGGGTTATTTTGATACGAAAGCTGATACTCCCACTAGCGATGTATGCACACACACACACACACACACACACACACCGCCCCTCACCAGAACAATGCCTTATCAAACTTTTGGTCTCTGCCAATTAGATGGATGAAATGGCATCGTATTTCAATGTAGGAGGGAGCAACAACTAGACACAGAAGAAAAGTCACCTGAAAGGAAGCAGGCATCCTCCCAAGGGGCTGAACTGCCCGATCCTATGATCATGAATAAACATGAGTGTCAGGTGCCACCAAGCGATTATTGACCAGTTTCAGGTGACCGCTCTGAGCAGAGCTAGGCTGTTCCCGTTAGACCACCCACATAAGAAGAGAAGCTTTTGGGAACAGCAGATAGCATAATGGTTACAGCACTGAACTCCCTTGTAGTCGACCGTGGTCCGTGTCCTGGACCTGGTGGCTTAAAACTCATACCAGGTGTGTGTACATGCATGCCCAAAATCCCAAGAGGAGAATGGAGAAGGGATTACGGTATGGCCATCCCCCCACCCCCGACATGATTTCTCAATTTCTGTCTCTCTGTTTCTTACTCTCCAGCGAATGAATGTACCCTATAGCAAAAATCTCTCTCTCTTAAAAAAAAAAAAAAGACTAGAAACTTCTGAAGGGAAGGGACCAGGCTGTCTTGCAGAGACTTGGCAAACCTCTGTGGGATGAAAACATTCATGTGAGTGGTCAGAGGACAGGAGGCAGGTGTGGGCCGGCTTGCTGGGACCCTAGGATACACTGGTCATCAATGCTGGTCAGCGTGAAGCGGGTGTTGGAGAATCGTGCGAAGCCATCCCGGTACAGCCAGGCCCGCAGTGGTATGTACTGAGGCGAAGACGGGGAGAGGAGTAAAGGGAAAGATTGCATGCAGGCACCCTTGCCCACCAGCAGCTCCCCCTGCGGTTCCCGCCCCCCAATGCCCTCCCTCCTTTCTCAGTCTCCTCTTTCAAGTGCTGCTCTAACATCAGCTTCCTCTGCTTCTACCTGTCCCTTCTCTTGCGGGCAGGAGTTGCAGAACAGAACACCATGAATGGGCCTCTTCTCTGCCCCACCATGAGTAACCCCACCAGGCATTGAGCCCCACGGTTCCTGGCCAGCACCAAGCAGCACACCATGAAGGCATCAAAGTTTAAACATTTACTGAATGAATAAGTGGATGAATGAATAGGTGGAGTGTAAGAGGGTAGGTTTACGGCCAGCAAGTGGCATGGTGGTTGAGGCTATGGACTCCCGCATGGCCAACCACGGTTCAAGTCCCAGACCTGAAGGCCTGCTTTCTCACTTTCTCTCTCTCTCTCTTTCTCTCTCTCGTGCGTGTACATACCCTATAGCAAACTTTGAAATAATAAATAAAATTAAATATAATTATTTTAAAGAGAGGTAGGACTGGAGGCCAGGCTGCCTGGCTTTGAACACCAGCTCTGCCACTTACCAGCTCTGTCGTGACCTTGGGCAAGCCACACCGCCTCCCTGTAACTACCCTCTCATTTGCAAATGAGGGCAATAAGAACCTACCTCACTGGGTTACTAGGAGGACTGAATGAGATCGAACCTGCTGTTTATTAGGGCAGGGCACTTAGCTGGTGCTCAGTGAATGCTTGCCTGGTTACCATGGGTGACTGACTGGAGAAAGAATGGTGGAGGGCAGAACTACCAATAGTTGCTGGGGCATCTAAGGTGATAAAGCTTGGGCATGTCTGCCCACTCTCGCTCATCCCTAGATGTTCCCCTGGCTCTCCCAGGCACAGATTAAAACCAGACAAGCGGGGCCAGCAGGTGGCATAGTGGTTAAGGTGCTGGACTCCCACATGGCCAACCACAGTTCTAATCCTGGACCTGGTGGCTTGAAACTCACACTGCGTGTGCGTGCATGTGTGTGTGTGTGTGTGTGTGTGTGTGTGTGTGTGTGTATGCACACAAAATCTCAGGAGAATGGAGAAGAAGAGATTGTGGCATAGCCATCCCTGCTGAGGATGATTTCTCACTTTCCCCCTTACTGTCTCTCTCTGGTGAGCGCACACACCCTACGGCAAAACCCTTAAAAAACAAAAACAAGAATAGACAAGCTCACTCACGCAAGGCACCCCCAGAATGGCCTCTGCTCTCTGTACCCCCAGTCCAGCCACCCTGACCCCAGCTGCAGGGGGGCTCTGCTTAGTTACTCACTGACATCACCAACACATAGACACGCAGGTCAAACTTGCGGCCTGTCAGGCAAGGAAACAATTAATTGATGTAACAAATATCGATGGAGAGTCAGGTTTGGGAGATAGGGCAGAGAGTAGGCAGATGTGAATCCCTGCCTTCATGGAATGCCCAGGGGGACGGGCTTTGAACCTGGGGCATGCTGGGCTGTGTTGTTGGCACATGGCCAAGAGGGGCTGTCATCTGCTGTCAGACATCAGGATCTGGGGTTCAGAGGCAGATCGGGCTGGAGACAAGAGAGCTGGGAGTCACTGGCATTCCGGGGCATTTAAAGCCAGGCAGGATGGGGTCACTGGAGGAGGGAGGGAAAGGAGAGGAGGGAGGAGAAGAGACCCAGGACTGTTCCTTGGGTCAGCCATCGTCCACGGAGGTGGGGAGAGGCAAGTGGCATTACCACTGTTGCAGCGACGCAGCTAAGACAAGACCCCTGGGGCCACACCTCTTCCCCCACACACCTGGCTGTCTACGATCACAGTCCTCATGGGGAAAAGCTTGAGCAGGGCTGGCCTGGAATACCTGTCAGGCTTCAGGGAGGAGGCACGTTCCACCTCAAGGCCTCTGCCCTTGAAGTTCCCTCTGCCTTGCACTCCTATCCTCCATCTGTACCCAAAGTGACTCCTGGTGGTCAGTCAGGCCTCGGCTCGCAAGGTACCTCCTCAGAGGGGCCCCGCATGCTCCCCAGGTCACTCTCTGTCCTGTCACCCTACTTGATTATAACACCCATGACGTGGGACTGTTTCATCTGCTCTCTGACCTCTGCCCATTTGGGATGCACGCTTCCAGTGAGCCGTGTGGACAGCCAGCATCCAGGACAGTGCTGGCACTGAGTAGGTGCTTTATAACTATTTGGTGGTGGGGCCAGCAGGTTGCATAGTGGTTAAGGCACTGGACTCCCACAAGACTGACTGAGGTTCAAGTCTTGGATCTGGCAGCACGCCAGGTGCGTGTGTGTATATGCCCAAAATCCTGAAAGGAGAATGGAGGAGACGGCATTGCGGCATGGCCATCCCCCTGGGGGTGATTTCTCACTTTCTCTATCTCTAGCTCTGTCTCTCTGGTGAGCGTCCAATAGCCAAAAAAACTCTGAAAATAGATAAATAAATATTTGTAGGCTAGGTGTGTGAATGAATGCATTGTTTGTTTTTTTTTTTTTTTTTGAAGAAGGGGGTGGTTTGTGAACAAAGAAGGGAGTGGGAAGGGCATGCAAGCCAGCAAGAACTGCATGGGCGATAACTAGGAGGTGGGAGACTGCAGGGCAGATCTCTTCTCCTGCATCTCTTCATGCCTGGTGTCAGGCTGGTCCCTTGCAGGCTGCTAGTCAAGACTTGTTGACTCTGACCTTTTAGTGGAAGGACAGGGAGCAGAGACAGCCATCTCACCTCCTATCAGGTAGGGGTTTTCGATGTACCTCTGAGCTACATAGTTCTCCACAGGAATCTCATCTCGCTGGTCATCAGAGCTTCTTGTGTCCTAGTTGTAATAATAATTATTGTTAACACGTACCAAGCATTTCCTGCGTAGTAGGCATCTTGTTAAGGACTCTACGTGGTGTATTTCATTTGATGCTTAAATCAACCCTGTCAGGACCAGCAGATGGCGTAGTGGTTACATTGTTGGACTCCCACATGGTAGACCATGGTTCAAGTCCTGTTTCTGGTGGTTTCAAACTCACACCAGGCATATGTGTATGCCCAAGATCCCAGGAAGAGAACAGAGAAGGGACTGCAGTGTGGCCAACCCCCCTCAGGGGTGATTTCTCACTTTCTGTCTCTCTAGTGAGCACATGTGCCCTATAGCAAAAATCTATTTAAAAAAAAAAAAGAATAAAAACCTTTTCAAGTAAGTACTAATATCATTCCTATTTTACATATTAGAGGGAAACTGAAGCACAGAAAGGGAGAGGGACTTGCCCAAGAACATACAGCCAGTCAGTGGTACAGCTGGGATGTGAACCCAGGCAGGCCAGGCCCGTAGCCCGAGCATTAACCTCTAGACCTGTGCTACCCAATTGGTGGCCACTGATCTCATGTGAAGATTTCCATATCCATTTAAATTGATTGAAAATGGGCTGGCAGGTGGTGTGGTGGCTGAGGCACTGGACTCCCACTAGGCCAACCACCGTTCAAGTCCCAGATTTGGCAGCTTGCTTTCTCACTATTCTTCCCTTTCTCTCTCTGATCAAATTAAAAAATAATAATAAATAAAATTAAATAAATAAGAAAAAAGAAAGGGATTGAGAGTAAGTGGAATTCATTGCTATGACATGCATGAACCCAGAAGGCAATGTGCTGAATGATAAAAGCCAGGCGTGAAAGGGTAACTATTCCATGGGCCTACTTAGACATGGTGCCAGAGTGGGGACATTCATAGACGTAGAAAGCAGAGGGTGGTGCTGGGACCCGAGAGGAGAGAGGAATGGGAGTCAGCGTTTACTGCGTGCGGAGTTTCAGTGTGGGACGAACACATTCTGCGAATGGCTGGTGCAGGGCATGCACTTAATGCTGCGGAACCACACACCTCAAATGGTCAAAATGGAAAATTTACATTAGCATATTTTATTACAATTCATAGTAGTAAAAACAGGAAGGAAAAGAAAAACTCAGTCCCCACCAGCCACATCGCAAATGCCTGATGATGCCTTCCCCACCGGTCAGCCCAGCTCGGGAAGACAGCAATGCTCTCCCGCGGGTGCATGGTGCCTAGCTCTGCAAAGCCCTTTCCTACCCCTTGGGCCCTCCGCAGTAACCCTGCAAAGCTGCCGAAAGACAAGGGCCCCCCTCTTGGTGATGTCGCACAGCAGCCCAGGGGCAGGGGACACTGGAACTCAGGGCTTTTGGGTTCCAGAGCAGATTTTCTCTGCCCAACATGGATTACCTCAGAGTCTCTTCCCAGAACCCTGACAGCCCCCCAACTCACGTGGCCACCAGAGGGATTGACAGCGCTCCGGGTAGGCTGGGCCTCTAGGCTGGTGAGCTTCTTTCCGGCAGTGCCCTGATAGTTTCACAGAGGAAAGGGACAGGGAAAGGGACACGTTGTAGAGGAGGAGATTCATTGATTGAGCACCTGCGATGAGTCTGCAGGTGTAGTACAAGGGGTCGTCAAAAATTTCATGGAAAATGCATATTAGGAAATTGTGTGGAACTTAATTTTTTTTTTTTACAACAAAATAAACTTGTACTTTAATTCCACTTTTCCACAGGCTTTCTTTTTTTTTTTTTTTCTTTTTTTTCTTTTTTAAGTTTTGCTGTAGGGCATGTGCGCTCACCAGAGAAAGACAGAAAGAAAGGGAAAGTGAAAAATCACACCCCAAGGGAGGAGATGGCCATGCCGCAGTTCCTTTTCCTCCAGTTTCCTTGGGATTTGGGTCACACGGGCACATATGCCCAGAGTGATTTTTAAGCCACCAGGTCCAGGACTCAAACCGCACATTCAGCCATATGGGATCTAGTGCCTTAACCTCCATGCCACCTGTTGGCCACTCCACAGGCTTTTCGAAGTCCCCTGGTATGTTCTGGTCCTGTAGGAGTTCAGTCATCCCGTTCCTCCCACCTACCCTGACCACTGTCCCCTAAGGTTCAGAAGGCTTCAGTAATTTCCCCAAGACTACACAGCTGCTGAGTGCAGAGGCAGGATCTCAGCCCGAAGTTCTGCTGCACCGTGTGTTGGGACAAGGATGGGATGGGAGGTCGTGGGAGCTCCGAGGCTCTGTTTAGGATATGGAGGAATTACCAGCCAAACTCATAAAGATAGCGTGTACTGAGCACTTACTAAGTGCTAAGTGTTGGGATGTTGTAGGGTTTTCTGCTTAGGAACTCACTGAATCCTCAGCAGGGACTGTTTCCTGGGGGCACTGAGGTAAGGTCAATTGCTCAAGGTCACAGAGTTCTTGTGAGGCAAGGTCAGGATTTGAACCCAGACAATCTGGCTCCAGAGTTCCACTCCTATGGGCAGGCCTGTGACCAGAACTTCTTTGGGCCCTCTGAGTTTTGAGGGAACAAGAGAGGGGCCCCTCCTCCTGGCAAGGGTAGAGGCGGTTCCAGTTCTGAGAAGAAAAGGAGGAGAGCTCACCTTCCTCCAGTCCATGATGTCCTTCAGCCTCCGGAAGAGGAAGATGCCCTTTCCCTGCGACCGGGCTACCTGGCGTGAGAGCGGGTGGAAAAGGGCCAGCTCTCAGTCAGTGGTTCCTTGGTTCTGCCTGTGCCTGGGGCCCCTCCCCAGCATGTCTCTGAGTCCCTTGGTCCCATAAGTCCTCAGTTATCCCCATAGGAATGGCACAGCCCAGTCCTGATGGGACTGGAACAAGAAAAAGGTGCTAGTGGAGGGAGAGGGGGTTGGAGGGAGGAGAATGAGTGACCGACTTAGCTCACAAAGACATACATTTGCATGAATAATGCATAAGGACAGACAATTAAAAAGCCATTTCCAACAGTCCTGGGAACATATCATCCAATTCTTTTTTTGGAAATCAATTTGCCTTCCTAATTAGGTTTTGCTTCAGCTAATACTGAAATCAGTCTGCCTTTACTGAACCCCAGCATGGATAATTCATAGCTTCACAGAGTCTAGGGGCTGGGAGAATCTTTAATATCATGCAGCGTAGTCCTCATTGAAGGCCTTGCTCCCTGCTGTGACGTCCCTCTACAACAGACACCTGCTTGGCCTTGCACACCCGTAGCTCCAGGGAGCCCACTACCCTTTCCCCATCCCCAAACAGTATATTCTCTTGGAGGAGAACTGTGCTAGGCAGTCATCCAAAATGTAAATATTAAGTGCCTGATGGGTACTTGGTGAAACCCATGGTATGCTACCACTATACACACTCCCTGAGGATGGCTGAAATTAAAGACAAAAAATACCAAGTAGTTGGCGAGGGTGTGGAGAAACTAGAACGCTCACACACTGCTGGCAGGAGCACACATTGTTTGGAAGCTGTTTGGCAACATCCACTAAAGCTGAACGCAGGCACACCCTCCCTGTGACCCAGCAGTTCCTCTCCTAAGCACCCACACAACAGAAAAGTGTGCATACCTCAGCCCAGGGACAAGGGGAGGGATATCTTTGCAGCACTGTTCATAATATTCCCACCCTGAAACTCCAACTGGATGAATATTCACTCAACGGAACAGTCCGCAACAATGACAATTAACAATGTACAACCACCCACGTCAGAACGATGAATTGCCTAAACATAATGTGGGTGGAGAGAGAACCCACACGCAATGTAGTCATACCGTATTTCTCCAATTATATAAAGTACAAAAACAGACAAATCTACGCTGCTGGCAACCTAGGGGGCTGTGAGTGGAAGGGATCTGACGGGGTGTGCTAAGAGGTTGTTTATGATCTGAGTGTGATCTGGTTACTAGAGTCTGTTCATTTTTCATTTGGCCCTGACCTTTCTTCATTCAAGGCAATTCCCCAGATCTACAGACTTGAATGAGAACAAGATGTTCATCTTTATTTTCACTAACCTCTAACCAGGCTTTTGCTTTTCCTTCTATTATAAATGTAGGCAACAAGTCATAGGAGTATTAGCCATGCCTGTGACTTTGCCATCAAAAGAAATCACAGGTTTATATTGAGTTACAATTGTTGCAGATATGGCAAATATTGTCGATGCTCCTCCTGACTGTGAAGTTAGTTGCGGTGGGGTCTGCAGTTAACACTGTCTTTCACTGTTAATGGGAAGCACATATATTACTACAGCTCAAAGAATTTCTGGAGTTTGTGTGGCAGCCTTGAGAATACATCTCACAGGGCTCCAGCTATAGGAGGGTGACTGGCTAGGAGTGCCAGCCTCTGTTTGCTGGCATCCACACTGTGCTGGCCAGGAATGCTCCCAGCCAACGGCTGAGTACCTTTCTCCCACCACACACACATACACACATGAAGAATGGTCCATTCCTGAGAGACAAGGGATGCCTAGGACAGCCAGCTCAGCCTGAGGCCTCCTCAGATCTGCTCAGCCGTCTAGGAGCTTACACCCACCCACACTTCCTCCCTTCTCCTTCCCTCCCTCTCCCTCTCTCCCTCCCTTCCTTCATGGCATTGAGGCCTGACAACCTTCCCAGCTTTGCCCAGATCCCTCCCCATTCTTACTCTGGCAAAACTCTGGCATGCTTAATTTATCTTGGGATCTATTTCTTGGAGGACCTAGAATAATGTGGTTTGATGACTGGTTTTCAACATAGCTGACTTCTTTTATAGTCAAAAAAAAATTTTTATGCTTTTAAAACCAATATTCAGGGACCAGTAGGTGACATAATGGTTAGGACACTAGATCCTACATTGCTGAATCTGTGGTTTGAGTCCCAGACCTGGCAGTTTGAAAATCACTCAGGGACTGTGTTCCTATGTGCCCAAAATCCCGAGAGGAGAATGGAGAAGGGACTGCAATGTGGCCATCTTCCTGGGGTGATTTCTCACTTTCCTTCTCTCTGTCTCTGTGTCTCTCTGGTGAGCACGCATACCCTATTGCAAAAAATAAGAAACAAACAGAACAAAACAAAATGCTATTCAGGGCTGGGTGGTGGTATTGCAGTATCAATGCTTTGCAAGGCTGACCTCCACAGGAAGGTCCTGGGTGCTTGTCCAGAGATCCCCCTGAACATGCTAGGTGCATGTGCACCCGTGATCTGGGGTGAGGCTGGGTGGATCTCCCCATCGAGACCCTGCTGAGGGTGCCTATCTTCCTGTTTCTCTTGCTCATGACAGGAAGCTTATAAAACCCCACTATTCTTGCACGGGTGCAAGAATACATATCTTCAAGTGTACTTATCTTCAAACTCATTAGGCTAGACACATGAAACAGAACAGCTTTTGATATGCCAGGTGTATTTCAGTAAAGTGATTTTAAAGAAAAAAGGACCACTGCTGTGACGAGGTCTATACATTACATCAGGTGCCAAAGAGGCCGTGATAAAAAACAGTTCAGAACCCCTGGCCTCTTATTTAAGGTACTGTGAGTTGGGTTTTCTATCATTACCACCATTATTTTAATTGTCACAGGCTCCTGCGTTCTTCAGACAGAGAGGGAGGGGGGGATAAAGCATCTCCTGATGGGGTATGACCATCTGCAATCCTTTCTCTTACATTTTTCCTTCCTGTTGGGATTTTGGGCACTTATGCACATTGTGCCCTGTGTGTTTTTCTTTCCTTCTTTTACAGTTGTTTTTGTTTGTTTGTTTGTTTGTTTTGTTTTTTAGTTTTAAAATTTTGCTGTCAGGTGTGTGCTCTCACAAGAGAGAGACAGACAGTGACAATCATTCTCTGGGGGGATGGCCGCATTACAATCCCTTCTCCCCACTATAATCTCCTTTAGGGATTTTGAGCATGAACGCACACATGCCTGGAGTGATTTTCAAGCTGCCAGATCTAGGACTCGAACCACGCAGTCAGCCATGTGGTATCCAGTGCCTAACCCTCCATGACACCCACTAACCTGTGCCCTGTGTGTTTTTCAAGCTGCTGGTGCTGGGATTTGAACCATGGTCGGCCATGTGGGATCCAGCTCTCTTCACCAGTAGACTGCCGGGCTCATTTGGGTTTTCTATTATTTACTGACCAACGCATTCCAGCTCTTAGAAATCTACAGTGAAAAAATTCTAGAGGCTCTGGTTGGGGCAAAGCAGTGTAACAGAATGTTGAAAATGTGGCTCTTTCTGTTCTGCTGTTTGGACAGGGGCCCCCAAAGCTAAGGACAGCCTACTGGTTGCCAAGGACACTGCAGCCCTGTGTGAAGAGTTTGACTAGCTTGGCAGACATGCATAGAGCAGACGGGCCCTGTCCTTGGCCAGAGAGGCTGATGGACAGGTCAGGTCCTGACAGCCCAGCATCTGCCTCCCAGTAACCCAATGGAGGCTGGAGGAGCCAGAGTGGTCCCTGGGATCTCTGTTTCTGTCCATCTCCACACCTCCACCAACCCAGCAGGCCTGAGCTTCCGGGAGGGCAGAATACTCACATGGAAAAAGTTTGGATCAATGAGATTTTTACACTAGACTGGACTTTTATTTATCTACCTAAAGTTCATTTATTTCTTCCATGAATGAGACACACACACACACACACACACACACACACACAACATGGTCTTGACACTGCAATCCACCCCCGCCTCAGTCAGCATTGGATCACAGGCACATATGTGCCCAGTATAGACTCAGGGATATCTCCAGATACAAATCCAGAAGCTTCCTGTGTGGGTCAACTGTGCCACCAGCTGGACCTCCAGACTGGACTTTTAAAATTTTATTTTATTTTAATTGACTAGGAAGTACAGAGAGAACCAGAGGGAGAGAGACAGAGCGGGGAGGGAAGGTAAGAAGGCATGCCCCATGAGAAGATGGTCACACTGTAATCCCTTCTCCTCTACTCTGTTTTTAGGATTTTGGACACACATACATATGGACACACACGGGCATGTACATGTGCGCATGCCCAGCGTGTTTTTCAAGTTGCTGAGTCCAGAACTCAAACTGAGCAGTCGTCCATGTGGGGCCCAGCTGCCTTAACCATCATGCCACCAGCTGGCCCTAGACTGGACTTTTAAATGTCATACCCAGGGGCTGTTCTTATATTCCCCAGGGGTGATGGCAAACCTCTGAGTTGAGCTAGGGCTCAGGCTCGGGCTCAGTGGGACAGGGGTCCCCGTGGGTGGAGAAGAGATGCCACTTCCTACTCCCTTTTGAGGCTACCTGACCCCTCCCCAGGCCGCTCTGTAGTGAGCAAAGCGGAAACCTTTGGGGAAACTACAGAAGAGACACCAAAGGCCTATCCTGGTACAGGCCCGGCCACGGCAACTGTGAAAACTGTTGCCTACGGGGAACCAGCAGTTAGCGTAATGGCTATGTCGCTGGACCCCCACGTAGTCGACCACGGTTCGTGTCCCGGACCCGGTGGCTTAAAACTCACGCTGGTGCGCATGTGCGTGCCCAAGATCCCAAGAGGAGAATGGAGGAGAAGGGATTGCGGTGTGACCATCCCCCCTGGGGGGTGATTTCTCGCTTTATGTCTCTATGTCTCTCTCTGTCTGTCTGTCTGGCGAGTGCACGCGCCCTATAGCAAAAACCTCTCCAAAAAAAAAAAAAAAAAAACTGTTGCCTACGGTGGACAAGGACCAACTGGGTGACAAAGACAGGCCTTGTGGGAAGAGTGGGGTTCTGGGGACTCTTCCCTCTGTTCTCTAAATTTAGAGTAATATTCCATTTTTAAAAATCCTTCTTTCTCTCCAAAAGAATCCAAATGAGATCCCAGAACTGTCTGTCTAACCCAGGGGTTCTCAAAATGTGGTCCCTGGACCAGCACCCTCACAACTTAGTGCGTTGGTTAATTTTAGGTGTCAACTTGACTATGCTATGGTGCCCAGTTATTTGGTCAAACACTAATCTAGGTGTCGCTCTGAAGGTATTCTGCAGACCAGTAACTTTAAATAAAGGGCACTGCCTTTGATGACATGGGTAGGCCTCATCCAATCAGTCGAGGACTCTGGAGCTGTGAAAAAGAAGCAATTCTGCCTCAAGACTGTAAGGTAAGCCCCGCCATGGTGACACAGGGGGTAGAGTGCTGAACTGCAGTGCTAGAAGCCACATGGCAACTGCAGTTCAAATCCCTAGCCCAGTCATCCTGAATCATGCAGGGCACACACAGGAGTGGCCATGACCTGATGGCTGGATGACTGGAGGAAGGGGGTTGCCCATGATCAGACCCTGTAGGGGTGCTCTCCTCCCTCTCTCTCTCTCTCTCTCTCTCTCACACACACACACACACACACACACACTCACTCACTTTCTCTCATGCACAAATAAAGAAAAATAACTGTAACAGAAAACTGCTGCCTGGGTTTCCAGACTACAGATTTCAGATGTCACCGCTGGCTATATCACATGAGTCAATTCCTTAAACACACACCCCCTCCGATTCCATTTCTTTAGAGAATCCTGACATACTCCTGGTTACTGGTTAGAAATGCCAGGCTCCACCCCAGGCCCACTGAGTCAGACAGCCTGGGCTGGGCTGCTTGCATAAGCTCTCTTTTAAATACCACACCTAGGGGCCTGTTCTTATATTCCCCAGGGCTGACTGCAAACCTCCGAGTTGGGCCAGGGCTCAGGCTCAGTAGGGAAGGGGTCTCCATGGGTGGAGAGGAGATGCTGCTGCCTGTTCCCTTTTGAGGCCACCTGACCCCTCCGCAGACTCTGCTGTACTGCCAACTTGAAAAGGGCCACTCCATGACCTCAATATTCAAAGTGTTTCTGTGGACTAGCAGAACGGGCATCACCTAGGTACTGGCTAGACACGCACGCTCAGGCCCCAGCCAGACGTCCTGGACCAGGTGCTGCACTGTAACCAGACCCCCAGATGATGCATGGGTGCATTACAGTTTGAGAAACACTGGTTTGGTGCTTTTCCAGTGGGCAGGGAGAAGGGAAGGCATTCCTGAATTCTGAGAAATAACAATAAAAATGATCAATTGCTGGGCACCTAATGCCAAGCCCTTCGTATAGCTTGTATAATTCATGTATTTAACACGTATAATACCGTTGAATTCTCTCACAACCCTGTGAGGGCAATACGCTCATTAATTCCACTTTACATAGAAAATGACTTAGAGGGTCTTAGAGGGGTTGAGTAACCTGAGCAGGGTCACTTGGCTTGTAAGTGGTGGATACAGATCAGAACCCAGGCGCCTCTGACTAGCAGCACCCACTCCCCGTGGGAGAGAGGGAAAGTGCGCACGCATGCGGGGCATGCACACACAGCCAAGATGCCACCTCTTAATTACAGCTGTCTTGCGTCTGCTGCTAACAAAGGCGGTGGGCTGGGAAAGGAATCAACTTAATATGCGATTGCTGTTCCCAATTAGCACAAATTACCATTTGTCTGAGAGGATAATGCTGGAGCTGGAATCTGCCTGGTGCTTAACACCTCCCGGTGCCTAATACCGACTGCTCCAGCCAGAGGGCTCCTCACTGACACGAGAGATGTACGGGAGATGTACAGGGGGAAGGACCCAGGCAGAGCCAGTCCCCGTTGGGAGCATCCATTATTTTTGTCTGCCCCTGTCCATTCTGCCTCCCAAACTGGTGTTTTGTCTAAGTCTGAATCAGCCAATACGAGGCCCAGTCTCCAGCTCCACAAGGAAGAGCTGCACCTCCCACCCCACCCCCAGCTCCATCCTTGGAACCAGCACACTCTCACAGTGGGCTTTGATGATGCCATTCAAGGCTGTGGTTCGAGGTCAGCCCAGGCAGACCCTCTCCTCCACTCGGTTTCTTGGTCACCAAATAGCCACCTTCTTTTTTTTTTTTTTTAGAAGAGATTTTTGCTATAGGGCGTATGCACTCACCAGAGAGACAGAAAACAAGAAATCACCACCCCCACCACACACAAGAAGGATGGCTACACCACAATCCCTTCTCCTCCATTCTCCTCTTAGAATTTTGGGCACATACGCACATGCACCCAGCTTGAGTTTTTAGCCAGAGGGTCCGGGACTCGAACCATGGTCAACTACATGGCTGTCCAGCAATGTAACCGTTATGCCATTTGCTGGTCCCAATAGCCACATTCTGATACACGGCCTTTGCACATGTCTGCCCAAGATCCTCTTCTCTACTCCACCCTTTACAAGGCTGACCTCTTCATATCCTTCAGGACACGTTCTTAGAACAACCACAACCACCACTGTTTGTTGAGGTTTTACTATGCTTTACCTGTGTACACTTGCTCAGTCCCACAACACTAGGGCACAGGTGCTATAGTGAGCCCACTTTGCAGATGGGAAAACTGGGGTAGAGAGAAGTTAAGTAATCTGCCTGAGGTCACACAGCCAGTACGTGGTGCAGTTAGTATTTGAGCTAAGGGCTTTGGCCTCCCAGTGGGATCTCTGACTTCTTCAGAGAAGCCTGTTGGCTGGGGAGATCCTCTGGCTGTTCCCCTCTGCTGACAGCTGTCTCCTAGTGACAGTCGGTGTAGCTGTAGCTAACACGGAGCCTCCGTTTGCTTCTGTAGGCCCTCTGTAGGCCCTCGAGGACCACTGTATCCCCAGTGCTTCGATCTGTGCCTGGCACAGGTTAAATGCTCACTAAATATCTGTGGGGGGCTTGAATTAAAGGCCCCAGGGTCTCCTTCTTTAAAGAGGAACAAGCCATACCTCCCCTGGGATCATGATGGGGATTGGGACAACACAGGTAAAGCACTTGGCATGGCCTGGCGTTTTCTCTTCCATGTCAGGAGGGAGGCTCTGGACTCCCTGGCTGGTGTCCTGAGGATCATGTGTGCATTCAGTAAACAGTTACTGGGTACCTACTGTGTGCCTGGGTCCACACCCTGCAGAGAAGCAGAGCTAAAACCCACCCTTAGGGAAGGCAGGCTGTGCCTCTAAGGCGAAATTCCCAGGCAGAGTATGATCCTACATGGGCCGGGAAGGACCCTGCTCTGGCGCCCAGGGTTCCCTCCCTCCCACCCACTGCCCCCACCCCAGCCCCTGGAACCAGGCACTCACAGGCTTCATGATCCAAGTGATTCCTGGGTTTTTGCGAAATTCCTCCACAAAAAGGTGGTATTCGCACGGCATCTCGAAGGTTTTGGGGAAGAAGTCACATTTGGCTGCCTCCAGCTTTCCTGCATCGCGCTCCAGCTGTTTCCGGAACCGCTTCAGGTTCTTCACCATGTAGTTCTTCCGGGTCAGCTGGGCAGCGTGGGCAGGGCAGGACTTAGCTTCCTGCTCACTGCCCTGCTCCATCTCCCATCCCAACCCTGGCCATCCTGCCAGCTGGAGCAGCCGCAGTTCTCCAGCCCATAAAATAGCAACAACAGTTAAGAGTAACTTTGAACACTTCTAATCATAGTTATCCCCACCTCACAGCTGAGGAAACTGAAGCTCAGAAAGGTTAAGGCAGTTGCTCAGAGTTTTCCAACTAATAGGCAGTACAGTCAGGATTTGATCTGGACCTGACTCCCAAGTTGATGTTTTAACTACCAGGATACACTAACCCTTGTAAAATCTCCCACCCCTGGCTTTTCCAGACCCATCTTTGAGGTCTGGTTCCTCCCAGACCTCCCTCCCATCTCTAGACCCCAAACCTTTCAACTTGCCTCCACCCTTAATCACTTTAATCTCCAAAACATCTTGCTGCCCTGATCCTTGTACTCCCCCACACCAGCCTGCCCCTCACATCTCTAGGGCTGATAATGCCTGTGACCTCAAATCCTCACCCCACAACACCCTGGTCCTCAGGCCTAAGGTCCTTACACCCTGAAACCATTTCATTCATCATATATCTAGATGATGTATTCTCTACCTGGCATGTACTCCAAAATCCCCTTACATTTTTTCACTCCACTCCTTGTATCCTTGTATTCCTGCTCATCGCCATACCCAATGGCACAAGCTGGTTGCTGCTGTCCTGTCCAGCTGGCCCAGCTCACCTCGTAGTGGTTCCGAAAATGACTGATCCTCACGTGCTCGTCCATGTAGGTGTGGTCAAAGTTCTCCCGGAGCCAGCTGACATCGCACCAGTAGAAATCCCACTCCCCTTCGCTGCGGGGGTAGGGGGACAAAGATCAGGACCTAAGAACCTCAGCATTGCTGGGGGTCTATGACCCAGGAAGGTGTAGCCAAGGGAGCCTGAAGAAGGATATGTCTGTCAGGTGTCTCAGGAAGGTGGCTATGGGCTACGACTATGTGCTTTGTTAGGCCAGAGCAAAAACTGGGGAGATGTTCCCACAAAAATCCAGGTTGTTGGCTTCCCTTGAGTGATAAGATCTGGTCACATCAACCCAGAGTGCCTCCAGGTACTTACTGGCTGGACTCAGGAGCAGTCAGCATGCTAGACAGGGCCCTCTTCAGACCACATTGTCCACCACTGCCTAGGGCAACCTTGCCTGGTCATGCTACCAACCTGGGCCCCCAAGACCTCTGACTTGCCACCCCTGCAGTCTGCAGTGGAATTAGGTAATATAGGCAAGTGCTGCTTAACAAGGTCAATGACAGACAGTCTATATATCAATGTGTCCTTTCAGGGAAGGGCATGACTATTCTTGCCTCCCTCCCACCTACTGCTGCTTGGAATGTGAACGGATCTCCCTTGGACCATGAGAACTCCAGGGATAGCCGAGTGGAACGATGGAAGCAAATGGACCCCACACTTCTGTGGAGCACCCTCACCATGTCTGAACTTCCCACACGTGGACTTCAGTGGAACAGATAAATTCTCTTCTAGCCTCTTTTACTTTGGATCTCTTTTACTACATGCACCCAAAACTTAAATAATAGTAGCTCCTACTATGTGCTAGGCATTGTAGCCTTGTTTATCTTAGAATCCCCAGAGCCCAATAAAAGAAATTTAAGTTCCTAGGTCAACTAACTTGTTCTTGGTCACATAACTAGTCAGCATGTAGGGAAGAGCAGTTCTTTTTTTTTTTTTTTTTTTTTTTTTGGAGAGGTTTTTCGCTATAGGGCGCGTGCGCTCGCCAGACAGAGAGAGAGAGACATAGAGACAGAAAGCGAGAAATCACCCCCCAGGGGGGATGGTCACGCCGCAATCCCTTCTCCTCCATTCTCCTCTCGGGATCTTGGGCACGCACGCACACGCGCCCGGCGTGAGTTTTAAGCCACCGGGTCCGGGACTTGAACCGCGGTCGACTACATGGGAGTCCAGCGACATAGCCATTACGCTAACTGCTGGTTCCCAAGAGCAGTTCTTGACCCAGATCCATCATTGAAGGATTCAAATCAGCATCCCTCACTCTACTGAGAGCCATGGGACACTGGCCATGCACCAGTCAACCTAGACTTGGTTTGAATCCCATTCTGAAACTATGTGCTGTGTGACTTTAAGCAATTGGCTTAATACTCCTGAACATAATCGCATCTTACCAGATGCTTATAGGGCTTAAATAAGATACAGATGACATGAATACTGTGCTTGACACTAAATAAATGTCACAGCCACATTGGGACAAGTCCCAGAGGTCTCTCAAGAAAAGTGGGAGAAAAACAAAGGGAGACAAGGACCTGGGAGATGAAGGGAAGGAGGGATGAGGTTGGGGATGGGGTGACTTACTCCTTCACTTCCACCCATCCTGGCCTGTGGCGAAGGACGTCCATGAGGGTGTTCATAAGCGTGGTCTTGAATCTGATGGACGCTCTCTGCTCTCTGCAAGGCAAAGCGGCAGAACACTGCTGGGCACAACTTCCCTGGGATGGCCCGGAGATGGGAGAAAAGGGGAGGAAGAAAGGTCCAGCCCACAATTGCAAATGCCAAAAGCAGAATTACTGAACTTAGAATGTAGCATCACAGTGTGGCAACACTCACAGTAACAAAATTGAGGGTGGGGGAAATGGCAGATGGGAAGGTGGGAGAGGAACCTGAAAAGGCTCAGCGAGCTGGAGCCACCGGAGCAATGGAAGGGAAAGTTCCGGTTGCAGCGCTGAGAAGCGATCAGCTGAAGAAGCAGCTGTGGGCCTCCCAACAAAGCCTACAAAGATCTCCCAGTTGGGATCTGCCACAGGGGTCAGACGGCAAAGGAAGCACCAGCCATCGCCATCAAACTTGGATCACGCGAGCCTAAAGAAACGACTCCAACTCTTGCTCCAAAACCCTTTCAGTAGCAGCGGCTTCTAATGAAGATAAAGAATAGTGAGCCAGAGGAGATGCCTCCAGAAGAAACGATGAGGATGAGGAACATCGGAAGAAACACGCCAACATCAGCGGGACCAAACTCCGTCAGTAAGGGAAAGTGTGGACTTTCTGATAACCAGAAGCTATGAAAGCGAAATATAAAATCTTGCAATTGTCCATGACCAAGACAATTAAATAACGTGTTTTGAAATTGGGGTGTGGGCTGAGTGTAAAGTTAAAAAGAAAATTTCCCTTTTTTAAAAACAATGATTTAGTTTTATTTATGATTATGATTTCATTTGACCAGAGAGAAACAAAGAGGGAACGTGAGAGAGCAAGCCATCTGGGAGTCGAACCAAAGTCACTATGTGGGAGTCCAGTACCTTAACCACCATGCCATCTGCTGACCCCAACAGTTTCCTTTTTTTTTTTAAGAGAGATTTTTGCTGTAGGGCTTTTGTATTCCCCAGAGAGACAGCGAGAAATCACCCCCCGGAGTATGGCCATGCTGCCCGTGAACTCTCCTCCATTTTCCTCTTGGGATTTTGGGCATGCAAGCACATGCAGCCGGCATTGGGATTTAAGTGGCTGGGTCCAGGACTCAGCCCACAGTCAACTACGTGGGAGTCCAGCAACATAACCATTATTTCATCTGCTGGTAGCTCCCCAAAATTTTAGGACAGTCATGTCTGTGCTTAAAAGTGTCATTTGTTGGGACCAGCAGTTAGTGTAATGGCTATGTAGCTGGACTCCTATGTAGTCAATTGCGGTTCAAGTCCCGGACCTGGTGGCTTAAACGTGTGTGTGCGTGCCCAAGATCCCGAGAGGAGAATGGGGGAGAAGGGATTGTGGCGTGGCCATCACCCTAGGGGTGTGATTTCTTGCTTCTGTCTCTCTGTCTCTCTCTCTGTCTTTCTGGTGAGTGCTCACACCCTATAGCAAAAACCTCTCCAAAAAAAAAAAAAAAAAAAAAAAAAAGTCATTTGTCTCTTAAACTAGTTTGCAGATTGTTTCATGAATGCTTTATCAAATTCGGAAAATTTAAGTGCAATAATGTTTGAAGACTATAAATTGTACACTTATGTTTACAGAGAAAAACAAATCAAAAAAGCGGGTTTCAGGACCAGCAGTTAGCGGAATGGCTATGTAGCTGGACTCCCATGTAGTCGACCACAGTTCGCGTCCCGGACCCGGTGGCTTAAAATTCACGCCAGGCATGTGTACATGCGTGCCCAAGATCCCGAGAGGAGAATGGAGGAGAAGGGATTGCGGCGTGGCCATCCCCCCGGGGGGTGATTTCTCGCTTTGTGTCTCTCTGTCTCTCTCTGTCTCTCTGAAGAGCACATGTGCCCTATAGCAAAAACCTCTCAAAAAAAAAAAAAAAAAAAAAAAAAAGAAAGAAAAGAAAAGAAAAACAAAGGAAAAAGCGGGTTTCGTGGGTGTGAAACAAGTGGTGAGAATTTGAATTGGTCCCTGTTATAGCATTGAAATTAAGTCTACTTAATTTATCAAGTCATCTTCATGCCCTGATTTTATATACGTGTATCTATCAATAAATGTTATGATACTTGAAAAAAATAAATAAATTTAGGAAACTGAAATAAATAAATAAAGGAACAATCATCTTGTCCAGTGCCTACTACGTGCCAGGTACAGTTGCTTACATGTGCCATGATAATCCTTATAGTAAAGGATATTTACGAATGCCCTTTTCCGCCCTTCATCCAGAAGGTGGAGCGGATATGCTTTTCCCTATTCCTCCCCTGAATACAACTACAACCCCGAGACATATATACAACAAACAAGAAGACCAAAATGTAGAGAAGAAGGTAGACTGGCTAAAGACCTCGGGACCACAGGAACAACATGGTGGTGAATTCTCTGGGTTTTCTTTCTTTCCTTTTCTTTTTTTTTTTTTTTTTTTTTTTTTTTTTTTTTTGAGAGCTTTTTTGCTATAGGACGCGTGCGCTCGCCAGAGAGACAGAGAGAGACAGAGAGATAGAAAGCGAGAAATCATCCCCCGAGGGGATGGCCACGCTGCAATCCCTTCTCCTCCATTCTCCTCTAGGGATCTTGGGCATGCACGCACACATGCCCCGTGTGAGTTTAAGCCACTGGGTCCGAAACTCGAACCACAGTTGGCTACATAGGAGTCCAGCAACATAGCCATTACGCTAACTGCTGGTCCCTGGGCTTTCTTTGTGTCTCAGATCCCGGACATGGAGAAGAAAAGGCAAAGTACTCAGGAATATCTGTGGGCACAGACTTGTCTTTTGAGCATTTTCTAATTGGATTTTTAAAAATACTAAGTTGAGGGGTCAGGGGGCGGTGTGGTGATTAAGGCACTGGACACTCCCACATGGTTGACCATGATTCAGTCCTGGACCTGGTGGCTTACTTTCTCACTTACTCTCTCTCTCTGGTCAAATTAGAATAAATGAACGAATAAGTAAAATGAAAGAAATAATTATTTAAAAAAAGCATTGAGTTGAGTCTTTTATATATTCTACATTTATCCTTTGTCAAATAAGAGGTTTGCAAATATTTTCTCCCAGTCTGTGGCTTGTTCTGGGCTCCTGGTGATGTTTCCTGATGTGAGTATTTAGCTTATGAAAATTCATTGAACTATATGTTTATGATTTATGTATCTTTCTGTATAGGTGACTCGTTAACAAAAAAAAAAAAATTGCAAATGCAGTTTAAAAAAATAACTAGCTAGGGACCAGCAGTTAGCGTAATGGCTATGTCGCTGGACTCCCACGTAGTCGACCACGGTTCGAGTCCCGGACCCGGTGACTTAAACTCACGCCGGGCGCATGTGCGTGTGTGCCCAAGATCCCGAGAGGAGAACGGAGGAGAAGGGATTGTGGTATGGCCATCCCCCCTGGGGGATGATTTCTCGCTTTCCATCTCTCTATCTCTTTCTGTCTGTCTGGCGAGTGCACACGCCCTGTAGCAAAAACCTCTCCAGAAAAAAACAAAAAAAAAAAAACAACTAGCTGTAGAGTGAGAGAAGACATTTGCAACACTTATAACATGCATGGACTGTCCTTAACTCCTACAACTCTTTAAGAACAAGACAACTCATAGAATAACACCTGAAAGGTGTTACAGGCAATACACAGAAGAACAATTATAATGACCAAGAAATACATTAAAAGGTACTTGGCCTCACGAATAATCAAGAAAATGCAAATTAAAATAACAGTGAGAGGGCTTCTGCTTCTGGTTACAATAAAAACGGATGTAAAAAGACTTTCGCAAGTGACATGGTGGTTGAGACGCTGAATTCCCACATGGCTGACTGTGGGAAGCTTGAAGATCACAACAAATAAATAGATAAATAAATAAGTGAATGTTTAAAAATAAAAAAGAATAAGAACAAGAAAAATGTACAAAGTAAATGTTATGCCTCTCTTTGGGGCTAGTAAAGAACAATGGGTGGAAGAAAACTTGACCGACTGATAACAGAGAGAAACCTTTCATCGTAGAGTGGAGAGCTGCAGCAGCTCTCTGGGGGTGAGTGTCTGGGCTAAGTATGTGCCAATGGGAGAATTAACTCATCTTTTTTTAAAAAAATTTTATTTATTATTATGGTTTTTCTGATTTGCTGTAGGGCACATGCATTCACCAGAGTGACAGAGAAAGTGAGAAAGCAAGCCACCGGGTCCGACTCAAACCATGGTCGGTTGGGGTTTGAGTCCTGAACCCAGCAGCTTGAAACTTAGCCAAGCATGGGTGTGTGCATGCCCAGAATCCGGAGAGGAGAGTGGAGGAGAAGGGATTGCCACATGGCCAGTCTCCCAGGGAGTGATTTCTTGCTTTCCATCTCTCTGTCTCTCCAGTGAACGCAGGCACCCTTTAGCAAAAATCTCTCAAAAAACTTCCCCCAAAAAACATGGT
Organism: Tupaia tana; assembly: GCA_026018925.1. Classification (NCBI taxonomy): domain Eukaryota; kingdom Metazoa; phylum Chordata; class Mammalia; order Scandentia; family Tupaiidae; genus Tupaia; species Tupaia tana. Next base: position 32,308,581 of record JAKSZU010000015.1, read on the forward strand.
CAGCCATATCGGGAGTCTAGTGCCTTAACCACCACACCACCAGCTGGCCCCTTTTTAAAAATTTTATTAAAGAATGGTTTTATTTTATTATTACACTTATTATTATTATTTTAATTTGACCAGCAAGAGAGAAAGAGAGAGAGAGAGAGTGAGAAGGCAAGTCACCAGATCTGGGACTGGAACAGCAGTTGGTCTTGTGGGAGTCCAGCGCCTTAACCACCATGCCACCTGCAGGCACCAGAGAATGAGCTCCTCTTAAAGAGAAACTTTACAGGCATGATGTTGGTGGAGCTTGGACAATATATAGGGTGGCAAAACAAATCCAGGAAAAGCCCTGTTCCAAGATGAACAAACAAACTGGCAAATTTTCTAAGAAAAGAATAGGAGAGAAAACAGACAAAAGCAAAAAGAAAACACATACGCCTGCACATTTATGTAGTGTTTTCACTTGGGCAGCCTTGCCAGAGTGGCATCTGAAAGTAAATGATGACAACAAAATAATTGGAATTGCGGCCCAATCCCCCACCTGCTCAAATATTAGCAAGCTCAAAATGGCCATGCAGGAGATTGGATTGGGGTGAGCTCGATCTAATTAAAGTTTTAGAAGGACTATAAATGATCAGCCCCTAACCTTAACTGCTAATCAAAGGAAAGAGCTTGCATGCTCTGGAAAATAAATACATGAAAATTCTCAGTCTTGGGCTAGCCCCATAGTGCAGGAGTTAAGCCCTGTGCATAGGGAGCTGGACCCCACATGGCTGACCAGGGTTCAAATTCCAGTCCTGGCAGCTTGAAAGAACACACCAAGCACATGAGAGTACATGCCCCAAATCCCGATAAGATGGAGAAATGAAGGAAAAAGGGTTGCAGCATGACCAAACCCCATTAGAAATTTCTCTCTCTCTCTCTCTTTTTCACTAGTGAGCCTCTGTACCCCCCACCAATTAAAAAAAAAAGTGTTTTTTAAGTCTTTGCTTTTTTTTTTTTTTTTTTTTTTTTTCCTTATGGTGCATGTACTTGCTAGAGAGAGATAGAGAGAGGGGAAGTAAGAAATCATCCCCCCAGTGGCGATAGCCATGCTGCAATCCCTTCTCCTCCATTTTCCTCTTGGGATTTGGAGTATGCATGCACACGTGCTCAGCATGATTTTCACACTGCTGGTTTCAGGACTTGAACCATGGTCAACCATGTGAGAATCCAGTGCCTTAACCACCACATCACCTGGGCCAGCAGATACTGGGTTCTCACATGGATTATCTTCACTGCTTTTTGTACACTATTTCTAGAAAGCAATTTGAAAATCTAACATATGCAATATCAAAACAGGAAAGTGTGATGCATGATCAAGAAGAAAAACAGCCAATTAAACCCATGACCCAGATATTGGAATTATCAGATAGGGAACTTCACGTTTGTTTCACAGGATTTACAGGAAAAGATATAATGTGTGAATAGATGAGTTATTGCAAAAAAGAAACTGAAAGTCTAAAAAAAAAAAGTCAAAGGAACTTCTAGAATAGAAAACTATAATCAATATCTGAAAAGAAAATTCAACAAATGAGTGTAACAGGAAACTGGGCATTGTGGAAGAAAGGGTAGTAAATTTGAAGACAGGTGCCTTGAAATTATTCAAATAGAATTGGAGAAGAAAGGGGCCAGCAGGTGGCATAGTGGTTAAGGGCACTGGGCTCTCATATGGTCAACCACAGTTTGAGTCCCAAACCTGAAGACTTTCTCTCTCTCTCTCTTTCTCTCTCTCTCTCCTCTCTCTCTCTCTCTCTCTCTCTTGTCTCTTTCTCTCTCTCTCTCCCTCCCTCCCTCCCTCCCTCTTGTTCTGTCCTCTCTGGTCAAATTAAAATTAAAAAAAAAAAAAAGTTAAATAAGATAATTCTTTTTTTTTTTTTTTTTCAAAAAAAATAGAATTAGTGAAGAAAGACTTTGAATGAAAAGGACCTCAGTGACTCATGGGAGAATATCAAGCAGTCTACATACATGTAATTGGAGTCTCAGCAGGAGAGAAACAGATAATGTTTTTGGTGGGCCAGCAGCTGATGTGGTGGTTAGGAGGCTAGATCCCACATGGCCAACTACACAGCTCCAGTCCTGGACCCAATGTTTGAAAAACACATAGGCACATGTGTGAGTATGCCCAAAAATCCTAAAAGAAAAGTGGAGGAGAAGGGATTGCAGCATGACCATACCCCTTGGGGTGATTTTTTTCTTTTCTCTCTCTCTCTCTCTGTCTCTCTCTGATGAGCACACACACCTTACAGCAAAAAGACTAAAAAAAGAAACCTAAAAATATTGATAAAATGAAATAAGAAGGTTTAGCTAAAAGTCAATAAAGGAGACAAAATAGAATATTAAAAAAATTCTTGGGACCAGCAGTTAGCTAATGGCTATATCACTGGACTCCCATGTAGTCAACCGCAGTTTCAGTCCTGGACCCGGTGGCTTAAACTCACGCAGGGCATGTGAGTTTAAGATCCTGAAAGGAGAATGGAGGAGAAGGAATTGTGGCGTGGCCATCCCCCTTGGGGGGGTGATTTCTCACTTTCTGTCTCTCTGTCTCTCTGGCAAGCGCACATGCCCTATCACAAAAACCTCTCTAAATAAATAAATAATCAATCCAAAACAACAAATGTCCAAAAAGACATGTAATCTCAAAATCCATCAGACCAGAGAAAATGTTAAAAATCAGACAAATAGCAAGTGTTCACAAGAATGTGGAGAAGTAATAATTATCCTACATTGCTGATAGGAGTGTAAATGAGAGGAGCCTTTGGAGAGCAATTCAGCATATTAAAACTATCCGTTACTGGGAACCAGCAGTTGGCGTAATGGCTATGTCACTGGACTCCCACATAGTCGACCGCGGTTTGTGTCCCGGACCCGGTGGCTTAAAACTCACGCCGGGCATGTGTGCGTGCGTGCCCAAGATCCCGAGAGGAGAATGGAGGAGAAGGGATTGCAGCGTGACCATCCCCCCAGGGGGTGATTTCTCGCTTTCTGTCTCTATGTCTCTCTGTCTGGCTGGCGAGCGCACGCGCCCTATAGCAAAAAACCTCTCAAAAAAAAAACCAAACAAACAAACAAAAAAACTATCCGTTACTATGTCAAACCATGAGCCTGGCAAAAATCTAAAAGTCTAAGTTTTGGCAACAATGGGATAAAATGGAAACTCTGCTGGTAGAGCACACTTTGGAGAGCCACGTGGCAATTTTTAGTCAAGTCAAATATGCACATATATGGGACCAGCAGGTGGAACTGGTTACATCATTGGATTCCCATGTCATTGACTATGGTTTGAGTCTGGACCAGTGGCTTGAAACTCACTCTGGGTACCTGTGCATGCATGCCCAAAATCCCAAGAGCAGAATGGTGGAGAAGGGCTTACAACATGATCATCCCCCCTATGTGTGTGTGTGTGTGTGTGTGTGTGTGTGTGTGTGTGTGTGATTTTTCGTTTTCTGTCTTTCTGTCTCTCTCTGTCTCTCTGGCGAGCATAGGCGCCCTATAGCAAAAACCTCTCTCTCAAAAAAAAAAAATGCATGTATTTCCTAAGCTCAGCCATTTCACCCTAGCTCTGTACTCTACATAGGTACTAGGAAACACAGGAACCAGGGTGTTCTGTAATTGTTCATTTTTTGTGCACATAACTTGTAACACACTGAGGGGGGTCCACCCACATTCACTGGCATTTACCCTTCCTGTGCATGCCAGTCAGAGGGCTTTCTGTTGCCAGCACCTGCAACTCCTCCTGAGGGCTTTCTCTTCACCTGCCCCCACTCCCTACTCCCCAGTCAGGGAGTGAAGTGGACCTAGGACCAAGGAGTTAATGGCTCCTCCTCCAACAGCTACAACCAATGACAGTGCAGCTGAGAGTCACTGTCAGCAGAAGCCCGCAGTGCATTCCACAGCTCCAGGAGCCCCCAGTGGGAGCAGGGTCCAGCAATAACTATCCATGCACCTTCCTCGGCTTCCCTCTCTTTGCTGTCTTACTTCCTCGCCTCCTCACCAGGGCTTACTGGAATCCTCTTCCAAATAAACCACTTGTTCTCACATCTTTATCTCAGGGTCTGTTTCTGGGGAAAACCGATACTAAGACACAAGGTAAGTGCCTTTCAACGGGAAGATGGATAAGCACCCCATGGTGCGCAGGGATACAGCAGTTATCATGCACTCAGAGCTACACGTGCTAATGGGAAAATACTGAAAATATAATTTTGTGTGACAAAAGTGGGGTGCAGAATTGTAGGAACAGTATGAAGCCACTTCTGTAACTCAGATCCTACACACCCGTCAGTTGGGGCAGCCATGTGATACAATCCCTGTCAGTAAGATAAAGTCATTAGAGTGCTAGGAAGGATGGATTCCTAAAAGACTTTGGTTTTTTGATTAGAAAAAGAAAAAAGAGGGGCCAGCAGGTGGCATCGTGGTTAAGGGCGCTGGACACCCACATGGCTGACCGCGGTTCGAGTCCTGGACCTGGCGGCTTTCTTTCTCACTTTTCCTCTCTCTTTTCCTCTCTCTCTCACACTGTCCTTCAGAGTCAAATTAAAATAAATAAATAAATAAATAAATAAATAAAGTTAAATAATTCTTTTTAAAAGAGAAAAAGAAAAAAGAGACAGGGCCCAAGTCTTCCTGTCTCCGTCCTCCTGCCTTGATCATTATGTGAAGGCTGGCGCTGCACTAGCCACTCAGTGTTCATGAAGAAAACGTCAAGGCAATCATGTGATGCTGCCTCTGACATTACCGAGCCGCTGCACCAGCAGTCTGCAGAATCTGCACTCCAGATCCTTGGCAGTGTGAGAAAAATAAATACCATTTGCTCAAGCTTCTAGGAGTTGAGTTTTCTATGACTTTTTAGCCGAACACGTATCTAATTTATACGAGCTCCAGGAAAATAGGTGGACGGTTCCTGTTAACTGAAGTGCTCTTGGTTTTATTGAGGTGGAGGTGTGCAGTAGGTTTGGCGCCAGGCTCTGAGCAGGGCTGAAGCTGCTCTGTGTAACAGCAGGGGAGGTCTGATATTGGTGGGATAGTCAGTATGGAGAAGGCGAAGGCAGAGCAGATGAGTGCGGCGTGCGAGAAGGGTCGGAGACCACATGCGCGCTCCTCCTGGAAGTGTAGCCAGGAAGGACCTTACCGGGGACAGAAACATCTAATGAAATAGAAGCTAGATCTATCTAAAATACACAGATGTCCAATAATGTCTACACTGCTCACTCCTGCCTTGCAGGTAGATTTTGTTTAGGGAATCCAACGAGGTGCTGAGCTCTGCATCCGGGTTACTGATGCAGCTGAGAAGGAGGGGATAAAGGGCATGGTTGACGGGGCTCACAGGGCTGAAGAGGCAGGGGAGCATGGTCAGTGGGTCTTGGAGTGACAAGCACTGCCACTAACTGAGCGTATGATTTTGAGCAGGTCACTTGGCCTCTCTGAGATTCACTTTCTTCATCTGTAAAATGGACCTAGTAACAGTATGTACTTTCGTGCCAGCAGGTGGCATGGAGGTTAAAGCACTGGATCTCACATGACCGACTCTGCAGTTGAGTCCTGGATGCAGTGGCTTGAAGCAACATAACAGGTGCATGTGCATGCATGCCCAAATTCCAAGAGGAGACTGGAGGAAAGAGACTGTGGTGTGGTTATCCTCCTTAGAGATAATTTCTCACTCTCCACCCACCTCTCATGAGCACACACACCCTACAGCAAAAACTAATAAAAAAGTATGTACGCCAAAGGGTTAAAGATTCGATAAGATAGTACAGTTACCGTGACCAGTCCAGGGCCTAGCACATGGCAAGTGCTCAATAATTGTTTATTATTATGACTACTATTATTATCATCATTGTAATTATTGAAGTAAAGAAGAGAGAGAGTCAGATCGAGGGAGGGAGAGGAGGAAGGAAGGACAGGAGGGAGGGAGGACATTAGTTTTGTGTGTATGGACTGAGTGGACAACTCACCGCTCTTTGCCCTTTGACAATCCATGGCTCTTGTAATTTTGATTCTGCAATAAGAAAAGGACAAGGATGTAACAGATTTTGCGTATCTGCCCTGCCTTTCCAGCTCAACTTATTGCAGATCTGAAAATGCTCAAACCATCAGATTTAGAAATGCCTAGGTCCTGAGATGTGACCAGTTGGTTAGATTTTCACCAGTTACCATGTGCCCAGCATCAGTCCAGATATACATGCTATCCTTGAGATGAACCCCCAAGCATCTGAGGACTCACCTCACTGTGGGCTTGCTACACTGTAGGCATAGACAGTAGAGTGAATTTCTTGCTCCAAACGTCAACCCAGAGACCCAGTTTTGAGAGCTCAGCTCAGCACAGCAGGCTCTGGGTGAAGAATCTGGACTTTCTAGACTTTCTAGTCTAACTTCAAATATTATATTAGAGGGGTCAGCAGATGGCATAATGGTTACATCACTGGACTCCCACATAGTCGACTGGTTTGAGTCTCGGACTTGGTGGCTTAAAACTCAGGCCAGGTGCATGTGTGTGCATGCTCAAAATCCAGAATGGAGGAGAAGAGATTGCAGCATGGCCATCCCCCTGGGGCGGGGGGTGATTTCTCACTTTCTGCTCTCCGTCTCTCCGGTGAGCGCACATACCCTATAGCAAAAATGTCTCTGGAAAATTTAAAATATATATATGTATATAGTATTAGACCTGGGATCTAGGAGAGAGCTGGGTTATACTCAGAGAAATGTAAATTTCTCTTATCTAAAAGGAACCTTTCAAACCCTCCTTGGATGATAGATGTCATTCTGTTTCAACCATGCCCAAAATAGCTTATCCTCAAGGCCGGTAAGACTGATCCCTAAGGTACCCCTAAGGTCTGAGAAGAAAAATAGAAATTGGGGGACCAGCAGATGGCATAATGGTTATGTCACTGGACTCTCACATGGCCAACTGCAGTTCGAGTACTGGGCCTGGTGGTTTAAAACTTACGCCAGGTGCGTGCGTGTGTGTGTCCCAGATCCCAAGAAGAGACTGGAGGAGAAGGGATTGTGGCATGGCCATCCCCCCAAGGAAGTGATTTCTCACTTTCGATCTCTCCAACGAGCACACCAACCCTTTAGCAAAAATCTCTCCAAAAAAATTGGAAATTGGTCCTGTGCAGAACGAAATGTGCAGCTTAGACAGACTTGCCATCTGTTAGATTTCTATCTGTGAAACATGTCACCACAGACTTAGTGGTTTAAAGCAAAGCAAGTTCATTGTCTCAGTCTCCTTGGGACAGGGGTGTGGGTGCTGCTTAGCTGGGTTGTTTGCTCAGGTCTCACAAGGCTACAATCCAGGTGATAGCTGAGTTTACGGTTCTCATCTCGGGGTTCTCTTCCGAGCTCCTTCAGGTCATTGGCAGAATTCAGTTGCTTGGCATTGTAGGGCTGAGGTCCCTGGTCCTTACAATGTGCCCCTTGTCTGCCTCCCATCCCCGGGAGGCAGTTCACAACATGAATGTTTGCTTTTCCTCCAGGCTACCTGGAGAACATCCTCTGTCTTCCAATCCTTCCCTCTCCAAAGTTAGCCATGATGGAGGCTTAGAAACAGTAACACAGTCAGGAGAGTAACTGTACTATCAAATTCGTAGGCTCCACCCACACTCAAGGTTGGGGGAATCACACAGGGCACATAGGAGGGGGTGGGTAGGAATCTTGGTGGCCCTCTTGGAACTTTGCTTACCATGCCACGCTACCTCTCAAAGAGCTGGAGGAGGGGAATAGGGATACCACTTTATGAAACTGGCAGAAGTAAGCTCCTCCAAAGGAAGTGAAATCTTTTTCTTTTCTTTTTTTTTTTTTTAATTTGCCATAGGATGTGTGTCTTGCTGGAGAGAGAGCAAGAAAGCACTCTCAGGAGAAAAAGCCACGCTACAATCCCTTCTCTTCTATTTTCCTCTCAGGATTTTGGGCACACACACACACACATGTCCCTGGCATGTTTTTCAAGCTGCCAGACAGAAGACTCAAACTATTCACCTGTGTGGGATCCAGCTACCTTAACCATTAGCCACTGGCCAGCCCAGGTTTGGCTTTAAGTCACTAAATTTGTGGTAGCTTATTATGGCAGCCATTGGAAATTAAAGCCCCATTTGTTTTTTGTAATAATACTTTTAAAAAGTGATATGTAGGGGGACCAGCAGTTGGTGGAACGGCTATGTCGCTGGACTCCCATGTAGTGACCACAGTTAGAGTCCCAGACCTGGTGGCTTAAACTTATGCCGGGCACGTGTGCATGCGTGCCCAAGATCCTGAGAGAAGAATGGAGGAGAAGGGATTGCGGCGTGGCCATCCCCCCTAAGGGGTGATTTCTCGCTTTCTTTCTCTCTGTCTCTCTCTGTTTTTCTGGCGAGTGCATTTTCCTATAGTAAAAGCCTCTCAAAAAAAAAAAAAAGTGATATATGGGGAATAGCAGGTGGCATAATGATTAAGGTGCTGGCTTTCCACATGGTCAACCACAGTTCAAGTCCCAGGTCCAGTGACTTGAAAAATCACACTGAGCATATGTGTGCATGCATGCCCAAAATCCCAAGAGGAGAATGGAGAAGAAACTGTGGTGTTGCCATCCACCTTGTCTGGGGGGGGGGGGGTAATTTCTCACTTTCCCTCTCTCTAGCTCTCTGGGTGAGAGTACATGCCCCATGGCAAAAACCTGGGGAGGGGCGGAAGTGATATATGTCCTGGGCCAGTTGGTGGCATGGTGGTTGGGACGGCTGGATCCTACATGGCCAAACTTATGGCTTGTGTCTTGGAACCAGAGGCTTGAGGAACATGCCAGGTATGTGCACATGCATGCCCAAAATTCTGAGAAGAAAATGGAGGAGAGGGGATTGCAGCATGGTCACCTCCTGGGGCATGATTTCTCTCTTTCCCTCTCTGTCTCGCTCTCTCCCTCTGTCTCTCTCTGGTAAACACATGTGCCCTATAGCAAAAACTATTAACAAAAAGTGGGGGAGCCAGAGGTGTTATGGTGGTTAAGGTGTTGGGTTCCTATATGGCCAACTGCAGTTCAAGTCCCGGTCCCGGCAGCTTGCTTTCTCACTTTCTCTCTAGTGAGCACACATGTACTATAGCAAATTAAAAAGTATTGACACTAATAATATCATTAAATAAAAGAAGATTCTTTAAAATATATATTTAAAAAGTGTTATGTATTCCAATCCATGTTTAAAGAGTATTCATTTTTCTTTAAGGTTGAGAATTGGATCGTGACTAGCATATAGCATTAGCTGAGGTGAAAAGAAGAATATATTTAAGATGTATTTAGAAGGTTAAAGGAGCAGGCCTTATTGAATGTGGGAAGTGAGGAAAACAGGGGAGCAAAGACAGAATCCCAGCTTTCTATCCTGAATGACCAGGTAGGTAGTTCAAGAGCTGCTCAACACTGACCAGCTGTGTACCAGCTCAGTGCTGGGCATGGTGGGTACAGGAAAGAACCAGCAGACAAAATCCTGGAGTCCGGCAGTGAAAATAGACAGTAGACAAATAATCATAAATAACAAGCCCTGGTAAAAAGGAGAAATTCAAGGCACACCAAAAGTAGATAAACTCGAGATTTTTGTTTTGTTTTGCTTTGTGAGAGGGAATTAAAGAAATTAAGGTGCCAGTCATGAGAAGACAAACATGGAATAAGAAGCAGGTTGGGGTGAGGGGAACTGGATTCCAAAGTAATTCAAATTGCTTCTTTGGGTCTCATTTTTCTTACTCTTAAAATGGAAGAGTTGGCCTGTGCGCTCTTGGAGGGCAGGGCTTGTCTGATTCACCTTGGTGACCCTTGGCCAGCACCAGGCTTGGCTTGGATAAGTCACTAATTAACCGGCTGGGTTTTTTGCAAGGAAGGGGACAGATGGGTGATAGATGGAAGGATGGATAGATGGATGGACAGGCAGGAGGGCAGCGGGATGAATGAATCTCTCAGGGCGTCTCCAGGTCATGAAATCACGAAATGTGAAATTCTGAGCTTCACTCGGAGCCGCAGTAGTCAAGCGCCCTTTAGACTGTCCGGCCGGGCTCTTAGGACATGCGCAACAGCTCCGGCGGCGCGCGGCATACCGGGAGCTGTAGTCTTTCCCGAGTTATGCTTTTTCTTCTCCTCCCCAGAATCCCTCCGCAAGGAGCCCGACCAAGTTCCAAATCCCCCGAGGCTTCCCTCTCTTTCCAGGAATGATAAAAACATCTGGGTCGGGTGCCATTCCTACCTTCGGTCGTGACATGACACGATTCCCCAGGACCTAATTTGACCGCCACAGCACCCTGCGCTATCTTGAGCGTCCAGTTACAGTCCCGTTGCCAAGGCGACGAAGGGGCGCTGGATTCGCCGCTCTGATTGGATGAAGCAGGGACACGCCTCTCAGCAGAGTATATAGGCCGGCGTCCACCCCTAAGACAGGATTCTCTTGAAGGACCTGGCAGGTCAGGTCCCTGCGATTCCTTCAACCTGTCCCTCCCAGCCTCTCCTCTCTGCGACTCTAAAGCACACATGGCCAGAAGGTGGCTGCGCTCAGGGGGCACTTACTGCCCAGCGCTGCCTCCAACTGTAACTCCCTCCACCTGAGAACGCTGTGTCTGAAGAGTTGTCAGCTTTGGTTTCTTTACTCAAGGAAAGTCGCCTCAGTCACATCATCAGTTAGACGGTAAGACAGCCAATCAGTCTCCTCTTCACTCTCCCAGTCACTTTCTAATTCCTAAGCACCAACTGTATGCCGGAACTCACCTCAACCCCTGCAGGAGCCTCCCGACCAACCTGCTAATGCCCACCCTTGCCCTATCCATTCTCTGCACTTCAGCCAAAGAACTCTAAAACATAAATTCGATCATGTCTCTTCCATGCATATATCCTTCCATCGTTCTCCATCATCATTAAGATTGGGGAGCCACCAGGAGGCGTGGTGGTTAGGGCACTGGACTCCCACATGGCCAACTATGGTTCAAGTCCCAAACCTGGTGGCTTACTTTCTCACTTTCTCTCTCTTTTGCCTTTTTCTTTGTCTCTCTCTGGTGAGTGCAAGTGCCCTATAGCAAAAACTTTGTAAAATAATAATAATAAAATTAAATAAATAATTCTATATTTTAAAAAAAGATAAAGATTGGATAGAATTCCTTACCTTGACTTGGAAGGTTCTTACTGGTCTGGTGCCTGAGAATTTTGCCAGCCTCATCTGTCCTACCACTTACCCCTTGATCTCTCCATTCCAGCCTCAGTTACTGTTTTAACCTTTATTTTAATCTCCCCCATGTATCTCTGTTAACCTTGAGGTTCTCTTTGCTGGTTACTCTTTTACCCCTGCTGCCCAGATCTCAGCTTGCATTTTTATCTCTGAAAAGCCTTCTCAGACTACCCACTCCCTGAACTGTCTCCTTTAAGTCCTCAGTGTTCTCAGTGTCTTCCCCCATGTACAGAAAAACAACAACAAAAAGACTGAGGGATTAAATTTTTAAAAACATTTATTTATGTATTCCTTCCATTAGCGAGATAGAGAGAGAGGGAAGCACCCCCAATAGACTCTTCTTCACACCATGATCCCCCACTATCTCAGTAAGCCTGGACTGTGGGCACACATGCACACGCCCAGCATGGACACGGACCAGGACCTTTTACCACTGTTCCACCACTTAGACTCTGAGGGTTTTTTTCTGTTATTTTATTGTTTGTCATTGTGGTTTCAGGGCTTAGCACAATGCTTGGCACTTGGCAGATGACCAATAATAACTATTGAATAAATGATAAATAAGACACATTAATTGAATGGATAGTTAGAGAATGTGATACAAAACACAGGAAACCCCAGATAGAAGCCAAAAGAATTGAAAACAGATACTCAAATACTTATACATGAATGTTCACAGCAGTACTATTCATTGGGTTGTCGGAAAAGTTGTGATGTATTTTTCTGCTTTTCTATGCAAAAATGAGTCATGACTATTCTGATGACCCAATTCAATAGCCAAAATGTAGAGGCAGCCCAAATGTCTATCAAGGGATAAACAAGTCATAGAATACACATACAATAAAATATTACTCAGACCATAAAAAGGAATGAAGTACTGATACACACTGATAGGTGAAGTATTGATATTGATATGTGAATGAACCTCACATATCAATCGCTAAGCATATAGCTTAGTGAAAGAAGATGGACACAAAAGGCCACATATTAGATGACCCATGTATATGAAATATCCAGAATAGGTAAATCCATGGAGACAGAAAACAGATTGATGGTTACCAGGAATTAGTCATGTCTCTCATAATTGTTAGGTTAGATAATTACATGCTTAACTTTATACATTATGTATTATTTGTGTAACTTATACATAACTGTGAAGATATTTTCCAAAGTGTTTCCATCATTTTACATTCCCACCAGGAATGGATGATGAGTTCCACTTGTTCCACATCCTCACCAACTTTTGTTTTTTTTTTTCATCTTTTCCATTTTAACTATTGCAAAGATAGCTCATTGTAGTTTTTTACGAATTATTTATTTTTAATTGTATTTACTCATTTATTTATATGCTTTATATTTCAACTGGACACATGCACACATACATGCATGTGTATGTGCACACACACACACACACACAGAAAGTGAGAAAGCAAACCACCAGTTCTGGGACTTGAACTGTGGTTGGCCAAGTGGGTGTGTCCAGCGCCTTCACCACCATGCCACCTGCTGGTCCCAGATAGTATATTGTAGTTTTAAATCATTGAAAATGGGTTGACTGACCATGACATGAAGGAACTTTCTAGAGGGAGAGAGATTTGCATGTTTAAATAAAGATGTGGGTTACATGGATATATACATCGACAAAATTGACTGAACTAAAAACTTAAGATCTATTCATTTCATTATTTATAAATTATACTTCAGTACAAATTGTGTAAAGAGAAAAAAATCTAACAGCAAGCATCCCACTTAATGACAATATTTAAGAAGCATTCTCACTAAAGACAAGGAAAATTATTACTGCTTTTTTTTTAGAACAATGCAAGCTACAGCATTCTTTTTCTTTTATTCTTTTTTTTTTTTTTTTTTTTTTTTTGGAGAGGTTTTTGCTATAGGGCGCATGCACTCGCCAGACAGACAGAGAGAGACAGAGAGACAGAAAGCAGGAAATCACCCCCCAGCGGAGATGGCCACGCCACAATCCCTTCTCCTCCATTCTCCTCTCGGGATCTTGGGCACGCATGCACACGCGCCCGGCGTGAGTTTAAGCCACCGGGTCCGGGACTCAAACCGCGGTTGACTACGTGGGAGTCCAGCGACATAGCCATTACACTAACTGCTGGTCCCCAGCATTCTTTTTTTTAAGAATTATTTTCATTTAATTTTATTTATTTATTTATTTAAATTTGACCAGAGAGGGACAGAGTGAGAGAGAGAGAGAGAGGGAAAGTGAGGAAGTAAGCCGCCAGGTCTGGGACTTGAACTGTAGCCAGCCATGTGGGAGTCCAACACCCTCAACTACCTGTCAGCTCTTATGGCTGCTTTTTTAAAATATATATATAATAATTATTTTATTTAACTTTATTTATTTATTTTTGTTTGTTTGACCAGAGGGGGACAGAGTGAGAGAGAGAGAGGGAAAGTGAGAAAGCAAGCCACCAGGTCCAGGACTTGAACTATGGTCTGCCATGTGAGAGTCCAGCATCCTTAACCACCACGCCACCTGCCAGCCCCCCTATGACTTCTTTTTAACTCAGCTATTATTCAACATTGTACTGGGAGTACTGACCAATGCAATAAGACAAGAAATGAAGATAAATGATTTCTATCAGATTTAGAAAAGAAGAGACAAAGCTGTCATTTGCAGATGGCATGAGAACTGTACTGTTCTGAATTCATAGTTACAAAAACAGAAACTCTATTTGATTAAAATATAAATAGAATTCATGGGTGAGATATTAAATGAATCACAGAGTTGATGAGAAGCTTGAAGAATCAGAATCAGAAAAAGGAGCCAGGAATCTAGGGAATCTAGCTGATGAAAATTGCAATTAAAATCAGGGTTCACAGAAAGTTTGTTTGGGGTACCCTTGCTGATTATTGCTGCACACCAGATACCACTACTGGCATGACTGTTGCAAATAGCACCAGACACTGGATGTCATTCCTGGTACCCGTACCTCTGCTCAGTAGATACCACTGCTAGTGCTGGTATTGGCCACAAAAATTTTAAGCAGACACTTGTTTCATTGTACTGTTTGCTTCTTTTTTGTTTGTAAAGAATTATTTATTTATCATTTTTATTATTTTTTAAAATTTGTTACAGGGCACATGCACTTACCAGAAAGAGACAGAGAGAGAAAGTGAGAAAGTAAACCACTAGGTCCAGGACACGAACTGCAGTTGGCCATGTGGGAGTCCAGCGCCTTAACCACCACACCACCTGCTGGCCCCATGTACTCTTTGCTTCTTGTCTCTTGGGTAAGTGCATATAGTTGGCTGAGCTCTGGTCCAAAAACTGTGCTCTAACTGCTAGGGACAGAATCCCTGCCTCTTCTTGTCTCATACACTGGCAGTGTGGAAGAGGCTGCTATCTACTTTTCTGAGACAGATGTAGGAGACTGGGAAGAGCATTCCAGACAGAGGGAACAGCAGATGCAAAGTTGTAAGTCAGAGAGACTGAAGCATGTTTGCAATAGTGAATACAGATCAATGACCAGGGCAAAAATGAAGGAGACAGGAGAGATGAGGCATCCAAATTTGCATTTTTTAAAATAAACATTTTAAAGCTTACTCCATTTATTTCTTCCATGGATGAAAGAGAGAAGAGATAAAGAGAGGCAACACCCCCACAGAGTCTGACACTGTGATCCACCCCTCAGACTTGGATAGCTCCAGATTATGGACACCGTGCACTCTATGTACTCAGGGAGGTCGCCAGATGAGAACCCGGAACCCTCCCACGTGGGTCAGCCTCACAGAGTGTTGTGTTTCACTGCTGGACCACCACCCAGCCTGGCGCATGTTTTGTTTGTGCTCTTTTTCACAGATGTGGAAATAGGGGCCAATGAGGAAAGTAGATCTCAGGCCTCCTAACTCCCTGCCAGTTGCTCCACGATCACAGTAATGACAATGAAATGATGATGTTGTACTGTGTGCCATTTTCTCAACTAGGAACTTGAAACATGTCCTCTCTTGGGGCCAACAGGTGGTGTGGTGGTTAAAGCAGCCGGATCTCACATATCCAACCACAGAGTTTGAGTCCCGGACCGGGTGACTTGAACACACTGGGCATGTGTGCACGCTGAAATTCCCAAGAGGAGAATGGAGGAGAAAAGGGTGTGGTGTGGCTATCTCCCCAGAGGGTGATTTCTTACTTTCCCTCTCTATCTGTCTGGGGTGATTTCTTACTTTCCCTCTCTATCTGTCTGGCAACTATAAGGCCAAAAGCAAAAAAAAAAAGAAAAAAGAAAAAGAAATATGTCCTCTTATTTCACTATAGACCTACAGTGGTACTCTTTCCTTCCCATTATATAGATGATGAAGTCAAAGACCAGAGAAATTAGGAAACTTGCTCAAGGTCACAGTGGCAGATCCAGATCCTACCAGGTCTCTCACATGCCTAGGCTAAGCAGGTGACAGTGAGTGCACAAGTTCCTCACTGCTGTTGTAATCACACAAACTTAGCAACTTAAAGCAACGCAAACCTGTGAGCTTACAGTTCCTGGGATCAGACGTCTGCAATGGTTCTCTCTAGGGTAACATTAAGGTGTTGGCAGGGCTGGGGACCAGCGGGTGGTATGGTGGTTAAGGCACTGGACACTCCCACGTGGCCGACCAGGGTTCGAGTCCTGAATCTGGTGGCTTGCTTTCTCACTTTCTCTCTCTCTCACTCTTATCTACTCTCTCTCTCTCTCTCTCTCTCTCTCTCTCTCTCTCTGGTCAAATTGAAAAAAACTGAATGAATAAATAAAATAAAATAAAATAAAATAAAATAAATTATTATTATAAAGAAAAAGGTGTTGGCAGAGCTGAGTTCTTTCTGGAAGCTCTAGGAAAGGATCTATTTCTTTGTTCTTTCCACTTGTATTCCTTGGCTTGTGGCCCCCTTCCATCTTCAAAATCAGTGTCAGCCACTCTGACTTCTACTTCTGTCATTGCAACCCCCCCCCCCAATTCTTTTTTGTTTTTGTTTTATGTTAGAGTGTGTGTGTGCATTAGAGAGAAAGTGAGAGTGACAAAACACCCAAACAGGGTATCACCACACCATGAATCCCCTTCCTCTAGTCTTTCAGCTCTCAGGATCTTGGGCACCTGTGTGCACACCAGGCATGTCTTCTAGGCCAACTTGGGATCCACACCATAGTTGTAATGCGGCTTTTAGCACTCAGAGCGCTGTTACCACTGTGCCACAGAAGCTGGACCGCCCTCTGATTCTTAGTCCCCTGCATCCCCCTTTTACTTATAAAGACCCTCATGATTACATTGGGCCACCTGAACAACCCGGATAAGCTTCCCATCTCAAGGTCAGCTGATAGGCGACTTCAGTCTACCTGCAACCTTAATTCCCCCTTACTATGTAATGACACCTTCCGTTTCCAGGAATTAGAGTGTGGACATCTTTTATTTTGGCTACCATGGGAACCTTTGAAAAGTTTAAGCCAGGGAATGACAGGGCAAGACCTACATTTCAATATCTTCATATTATCAGTTTTTTAAAATAGTCACTTTATGATTTATTTAAGATGAATTGAACTTTGCAATAACTAATGCTTTCAAAGGTTGAACAGTACGTAGATAGTAAATGTATTAAGTCTAATAACTACATCTTTTTTTCAGACCTTTTAACATAACTCTTTTTTACATGTGATTTGATTGTTCCCTTTAACAATTAAGTAGGATACAAAGGCTATTATGACTGCCCCTTTATGGATGAGAAACAGACCCAGAGACATATGCTTATGTACTTAGGTTTGCAGAGCTGCTAAGATTAGGGCCATGGGGGCCGGCAGGTGATGTAGTGGTTAAGGCACTGGACTCCCACATGGCTGACCACAGTTTGAGTCCCGAACCTGGTGGCTTTGGTCTCTCACTTTCTCTCTCTCTCTGATTGAATTAGATAATAATAATAATGAATAAAATAAAATTATTTTTTAAAAGATTAGAGCCATGAGAGAAACTGGTTTTCAGGCACTTTCATCAGCATTTCTTCCTGCCATCCATGAATAGGGTATCCTGGGAAACCCAAGTCAGTTGTCAGTACATCTGCAGTGTAACTTTCCATGTGTCCTGGCGCCTAGTAAACATTTGTTGAACTGAATTGAATACCCCTGCTTTCTTTCTATCTTTCTTTTTTTATATTTATGAATTTATTTTTTTATTATTATATTTTTTTGCTATAAAGTATATACACTTGCCAGAAAGAGAAATTATCTCCCCCCCGGGGGAGGGGGGTAGTCACACCACAATCCCTTCTCCTCCACTTCTCCTCTCAGGATTTTGGGCACACGTGCCTGGCATGTCTTTCAAGCCACAGGTCTGGAACAGGGAACAGCACAGTCGACCATGTGGGATCCAGCCACCTTAACTTCCATGGTCCACCCTGCTTTTCATTTCTGTAGCACAGAGCCATTTTCATAGCAGAGAACCTGGGGTCATCCTAGAATTTCTTCCTTTCTTCCACATCCAACTATCTGCAAGTCCTGTCGCCTGTGCTGCCCAACTCTCCTCTACACCGAGTTCATTCCCTTCTTCCCAGCTTCTCGGACCCCACTCTGCCAGGGCATGGCCATCTTTTGCCTGGGCTTGCTGTAGTAGTCTTATTACTGACTTCCCAAGGGGTGGGGAGGGCAGTGAGGGAGTCAAAGTGATCAACTCAAAATAAGAAAGCAAATGACAAATCCTTTGGGGTTAAGTTTTCCCATTGGCTTTAGAGAATTAAAACCAACTTTCCCCTGTGGCTGTGTGTGGTCTCTGTGCTCAACTCCCCACTCTCCTCTTTAGCCTCACCTCTTTTTTTTTTAAAGAATTATTTTATTTAACTTTATTATTACTTTTCAGTTTGATTAGAGAGAGACAGAGAAAGAGAGAGAGGGAATGTGAGAAAGCAAGCCACCAGGTCTGGGACTTGAACCACAGTCAGCCATGTGGGAGTTCAGTGCCTTTAACTACCATGCCACCTGCCAGGCCCAGCCTCACCTCTTACCACCTTCCTTAGCTCCCTCCATTCTAGTCCCACTGGCTCTTCACAACAGACATGCTTTCCTACCACCGGGCCTTTGCCCATGCTGTTCCTTCTACTGGGGATGCTCTCTCCATTCTTTAAATATCTGGTCCTACTTATAGGTCAAGTCTCAGCTCAGATATCACCTATTCCCAGAGGCTCTTCCTTCATTAGGAAAATATTTGAAAATGTGTTATCTATTTCCTTATTTTGTTTGCCTTTCCTAACATTTAAATCTGTGATGTCCAATATGTAGCTACTAGTTTCAAATGGCCATTAAGCATTTGAAATGTAGCTTGTCTGAATTAAGGTGTGTTCTAAGTGCAAAATAGACAACAGATTTTGAAGATTTAATATTATAAAAAGGATATAAAATATCTCATTAAAATTTTTAAAATATTAGGACAAGCAGATGGCATAATGGTTACATCATGGGACTCCCATATTGTCAACTGTGTTAGAGTCCCAGACCCGGGGGCTTGAAATTCATGCCAGGCACATGTGTGTGCTTGCCCAAAGTCCCGAGAAGAGAATGGAGGAGAAGGGATTGCAGCATGGGCATCCCCTCTGGGAAGTGATTTCTTGCTTTCTGTTACTCTCTCTGTCTCTCCAGTGAGCACATGCATCCTATAGCAAAAATCTCTCAAATATTTTTTTAAAAAATATTGACTATATATTTAAATTATAATATTCTGGATATATTAGGCTAAATAAAAAAATTTTTGAGAGAATGTTGGTGCCCCAATCACCATGCCATCTGCTGGCCTCAAGGGTTAAATAAGAATATTAGCAGAAGCCAGCAGGCGGTACTGTGATTAAAGGTGTTGGACTCCACCGCAGTTCCAGCCCAGACCCAGCATCTTGAAACTTACGCTGGGCGATTGTGTGTGCTTGCCCAAAATCCCAAGAGGAGAAGGGATTGTGGTGTGGCCATCCCCCGAGGGGTGATTTCTCTCTTTCCTTCTCATTGTCTCTCTGGCAAGCACATGTGCTCTATAGCAAAACGTTAAAGCAAAATATTAATTGTGGGAGGCTGCACACCAGCGAGTCTGCCAAGGTTTCTCAGAGAGCAAACAATTGCCATGATTGGTTCCCTTCAAAAAACCTGACCTTCGAAACCTTGCTCTAATTGGCCACTAAAATCCCTCAGATTTGCAAATCCAGCACCCCATGATTGGTCCAAAAGCAACCAATCATAACCCACCTTTTACAACCAATCATAACCCACCTTTTACAACCAATCACGGCCCACCAGCATATATATAACCACGATGCCTGGCCCACAATCGCCAGACGACCTAAAACACCCTAAAGAGCTGACACCACATCGTCTCCAGACGACCCGGAAGACCCTGAAGAGATATAACACTGCATCGTCTCCGGAAGACCCTGAAGAGTTGTAACACCGCGTCGTCTCTTGATGACCCTGAAGAGCTGTGACATCACATCGTCTCCGTGCTACTCGCAATAGACGACACGACCCTGAAGAGTTGTAACACTGTGTCGTCTCCATGCTGTACTGTGCTGCCCACAATAAACGGACGCGCCAGAAGACACTGTGTCATCTCCATGTTGTTACACTGTGCCGCTTGTTCCGACTCTCACTCCTTCCCTCAGGAAACCTGTTCAATTGTCCCCCCCCCGGGTCAGGACATGTGGCGCCCGAACAGGGACGGGACAATTAATAACAATTAACCTGTTTCTACTTTTTAGTTTAGTTTGTTGTAGGGTGCATGCACTTGTCAGAGGGAGACACACACAGAGATGAGGGGGATAGGCACACCACGGTCCCTTCTCCATCCTCCTCTTGAGATTTTGAGCGTGCACACACACACATATGCCCAGTGTGATTTTCGAGCTGCCAGGTCCAAGACTCCAACCATGCAGTTGGTCATGTGAGATTTGGCCACTTCACCTTCCAAGCCACCTGCTGGCCCTGCTTCTACTTTTTAATGTGGCTACTAGAACATTTTAAATTACAGATGAGGCTGGCAGTATACTTCTCTAGGGTGGTGCTAGTCTAGATTGTCACCTAATGAAAGTAGGAACCATTTCTATCTTATCCACTGCTGTGTCCTAGAATCAAACAACAGTAGGTGCTAAGAAGGATTTGTTGAATAGTGTTTTTTATTTTATGAGAACCCACGGCACAGAGGAAGCTGAGACAGACCACCTCCATGTACTCTGAACTTGAGAAAAAAAGAAACATAAAGGAAACAATTCAATTTTTCTCTGATCATTACATTTCTTTTTCTAGAGAGAGACTTTTGCTCTAGGGCATGGGTGCTCACTGAAGAGACAGAGTCAGAGAGACAGAAAGTGAGAAGGGGGGATGGCCATGTCCAGTGTGAGTTTTAAACCACTGGGTCAGGATGCGAACCATAGTCGACTCCATGGGAGTCCAGCAACACAACCATTATGCCATCTGCTGGTCTCCGGTCACTACATTTCGACAGAGTGTGTCGACCCTGTCTTGCACTGTGATGGCCCTCTCCCACCTCCCTACTACTGTGGAGGATGGGGTGAGGGCTGGCACAGCTCCTCTTATTTTATATTCTTCAGCTTTGGTCCTAGTAACCTGCAAAAGCTCACCTCAACATCCTGAGATACACAGATAGGGTTAGCCAGGACCCTCAGGGGACCTTCCTGGGCCATTCACAAGCAGGTCAGAGGGGAACAGAGCCTCCAACCTCAGTCTCCAGACTCACCTTCCAATACTCTTGCCTCTAAGTAGGCTCCTATATTCCAAGGGGCCCAGGTGGCTGGAACCCTTCCATGTCTCCCTCTTCCCCACATTTACCTCTCACTTTGGGGGGGGGGGGGGGGCGGGGGGGGGCGGGGGGGCTAATAGTTGCGCCAGGTCTCAGTAGCGCTTATCCACATGGCACCCCTGGTTGCCCCCCTTAAGGTCAAGGTAGATATAAGGCAGGGACTGGAGGATGAACGGACCAGTGGCTGGATGGGTGGATGCAGAAGAGGAAGGCTGGTGTGTGGTGGCTGAAGGGAGAGAGGGTGTGATAGGAGGAATCACCCCCGTCTCTCCTTGCAAACAATCTGAAGAGCAGAGAGAGCCCTTGGTGGCAGGGTGCAGCCCCCATCACGTTTCTGCAGGAAAACCCACGCTAGACACGCCGGCTGCGTTGCCCCGGGATCCTGGCAGAGGAATCGGTGTCTGGGTCTCCGGACGCCTGCCGGGGCGCTTTCCTACATCCCGCATCCGCCCGCGCCTGACAGTGCCAGCGTGGGGGGAGTGCCCCCGCCCCCACCTCCGGAGGTGGCTGCCCCACGCGGCCCCAACAAGCTGCCGTTGTCCTGGGGGCCGTGGGCCCGGCACACTGGGGCTTTGTCCGGCCCCCCGCCGCGACCTAAGGGGGGGGCACCCACATGACCGAGGGAGTAGGAGGAGCCTGTGGCGGCGGCGGCGGCGGCGGCTGCGGCGGCGGCGGCGGCAGCTCCACCATCATTTCCCTCCCAGGTCGGGGTCCGCGGGCAGTGGCGGCGGCCGGGCAGGCTTGGGCAGGGCCGCGGATAGCAGGCCCCCTGCTCCCCGCCAGGCTGCAGGCGCCGGGCCTGGGCCGTCAGCGCAGCTGTGACCCGAGCGCCTTCCGGAAGGCGAGCTGGGAGTACGTCCGGACCCCAGTCCCCGGGACCATGGGGAATGGCATGACCAAGGTAGGGGGGCGGGGACCGCACAGCCCTCACCTGGCCGCCCCAGCCGGGCCGGCGGTGGCCCCGGGCTGACGAGGTCGGTCTGCCCGCCTCTGACCTTCTGTGTCTCGCTGAGCCTCCCTCTGGTCACATCTGCGTCCCCTGGGACTCTGAGACCCTGCTTGTCTGCACCTGTCTCTGTCTCTACCTGTCTCTGTCCTCTCGGACAAGCAAGACACCCCTGCCTTGCTGTGTCTTGCTGTGGCTCTGTCACTCCCAGGCTTGATCTCTCAGTGAGTCCATGTGTCTGTCTCCGTGGACTCCGTGGTTTCTCCATCCTCTCCCCACTGCCCCTTCAAGACTCCTCCACCTGCCGGCCCTCCTGCCTGGGAACTCCCACCACCCCCTGCACGGCCACCTGGGTCCTGCCCCTTTCCTCTCTGCAACTCCTACCCTCTCCTTCCCCAGGTCTTTCTGCCCTTCCCTCCACTGCCCCCTTCAGCCTCCTTCTTCTTCCCTCTGACCGCCGAGATTCCCTCACAGAGGGCCCAGGCCCCATGAGAAGGGAATTGTCCTGTGCCTCCTGAGGTCCAGGCACCCTTGCTGGGACAGAGTGGGGCTGTGGGCTCCCTAGAGGGCGGGGGTGGGAAAGGGGTGTAGCCCCTGCCCTGCTGACCCCTGCCTGTCCTTTCTATAGGTACTTCCTGGACTCTACCTCGGAAACTTCATTGGTGAGCACTGTCCACTCTGTCCCAAGGCGGTAGCACCCTGCCTTCCCAGGCCAGTGTCCACCATTCATGCCCTGGCCCACGCACCTTGGACACCACACTCAGGAATGGGGACGGGGGCAGGGAAACCATGCCAGGCTGGGAGGAGAAAGGGGAGGCTCATGGCAGGCTGGGAATACATGGCTGTGTGTGATGGGGGCAGGGGTCCCCAGGCCGTAAGCTGCATGGAGGGAGCATTGGCGGTCTGACAATGACATCTCCTCCCCATTCAACCTTCCTTCCACCAGTGTTCCACCAAGAGTTTAAAGGGACAGTGCAAACAGCTCAGGGCCTGAGCCATAGACCTGCTGTGAGCGGCAGCTTCCTCCTTCTTAGTACAAAAGGTACCAGCCTCTGAGGGCTCTTCTGGCCCTGAGGTTCTGGACTACGGTCTGTCTTGGGGTACTGCTTCTAACTGGGAAGCTGGAAATCCTTTCCACCATGAGCCCCTTGGAGAGGAGAGGTCTCCGAAGTCTGTGCTGGGCCCTTGAGTCAGCAAGGTCCTGAGCACCGACTCTATCGCCCACCTGGGCAGGTGGGCCAGGTGCCATGGGGCTGGAGATCCATGAGCTTTTGCATTCCACAGTCTCGTCCATCCCTCCCACATCTTCAGCTGGAGACAGGAGGGCACAGATGAATAGACACCCCAACCCTGCCCTCGACAGTTTCCAGGCTGATGGTGGGGAGGTAGATCCGAACACAGACCTTTGGTTGCAGGGTAGAAAGCATTCTAAGAGACAGGCTGGGGTGGGCTTGAGGGACCCAAGCTGGAAAAGTCACTTCCATCTGCTGTCCGAGAGTACTTCCAAGAGGAAGGGGCTCAGGTGCTCCACCCTCATGAGCTCTGGTCCCTTCCTCCCTGGGAGATACCTCAGCAGCCAACGCCACATTGCTTTCTGTATCTGGCCAAGCAAGGGCAGAATTCTCTTTAAGTATATAGGAGCCATAGAGGGGCCATGAAATGGCCCCCAGACCCCCAGCACCCAATCAAAGGCTGCACCTAGTAAGCTCTCAGTAAATGTTTGTTGAATGAACAAGTGGATCTATGGAGACAGAGCAGCTACGTTACTTATTCTGATTATAAGAGGTTGCATACACTGAATACCCAGTGCCTAGAGATGACCACTAATAGCAACGTGGGCCATTTTTCAGGTATTTTTGCAGATACAAATATAATATTTAAAACAAAAATGGAAATGTACTGTACATGCTGTTTTGGAAGCTGGGCTTCACACTTACTAATGTATTATGGACACACCTTGTACATCGGCACACAGAGATGTTTTCACGGCTGTACGGTATTCCAAAGTGCAGATACACTGTGATTTATCCAGGCCCTTTGGGATAGGCATTGGGCTGCTCCCCCCCCCCTTTTTTTAACCTATTTCTGATAAAAAAAAAAAAAGTAGTACTGCAGAGAGCATCATCTTCCATGCTTAGCTTTCTGAGGGAGCAAATGCATTTGTAGACAAGATTTCTAGAAGCAGACTTGCTAGGTCGGACGATAGGCTAGAGAGGGGTGTTTAGGACGGAAAGAACAGTGTGAGCAAGGCCAGGGAGTTGCTGGACTGCTACTTGTGGGTGCCCCAGAGGGCAAGGCTGAAGTCTCAGATGTGGCAGGAGCTATCATGCTGAGGCAGGAGGTGAGGAAGGAGCAGAGAGCTGGCCGAGGGTGGACCAATGTGAGAGTGGGAGGGGTGAGGAGGAGAACTGGGTAGCGAGTTCCCTCGCACGTGGCCATCAGGAACAAATCAGGCACACCTGCTGGGTTGGCCCAAGCATCCTATTTCTTTCAGATGCCAAAGACCCGGATCAACTAGGCCGGAATAAGATCACACACATCATCTCCATCCATGAGTCACCTCAGCCTCTACTGCAGGTACTCCTCACCCCCTCCCGGGCTGTGCCTAGGCGGGCAGGGTGGGCCACAGACCTATTACAAGCATCTGCTATGTGCTAGGTCCGCGGCTACTTCCTGACCCACGCTAACTCTCTCACTGGAGCAAGCCTACTTGGCAACTGAGACCCAGAGAGGTAAATTAGCTTATGTAAGATCACACAGCCAAGAAGCTGAGGAGCTGGGATTTGAGGAGCTGGCCCTCTAGCCCCAGAGGAGGGCCCCCACAGGGGCTTCCCATTGCCCACATGGATGCATGACTCCAGTGGGTGACAGGGCACTGTCTTGCTGTGCCACTTTGGACTGGGACCTCATCTCTCTGGACCTTTCATCCCTAGTCCTGTCTGCCCCCAGGGAGCTGTTGTGAGGATGCAAAGGGACTACAGGGTAGTGAAGATGCTGTGTACACTAGAAAGCATAGTCCCCATTAGAGGAGTTGGTGCTAGATCGCCGAGTCCCAGGAAAAGAGGGTGACGGTGTTAGGACCCAGAGGAGGAAAGTAGGAAATCCAGACCACACCTGCTAGATTCAGGAGGCTTCACCTCTTCACCAGCTTCTGCCTTTACAGGTGGGCTCACAACTCCAGCATTCTCTCTGTGATCTTGGCTATAGGACTTCACCCCTCTGAGCCTTGGTTGCCTTATCTGTAAAACGGGAATTTTATGAGTACCCAACTCATTGAGTTGTTTAGAGCCACAGGATAGGTACTCAGCAAATCACATTTGGTATCGTAACAAAGTTCATAATAGTCTTAGCCTGTAGACAGAGCCCTCTCTTCCTTATCTGTTAGTCTAAATGCCACCCACTGGAGAGAAAGAATTACTGGTTGGAAAGGCTCTAGAGACCTGAGGTGGAGACCAGGTTCTGTTAGATATGCTGGGTGACCTTGGGCAGGACACTTTCCCTGTCTGGGCCTCAGTTTTCCCATGCGCCAGATTTGTTGATCTCTAAGAGCAGCCTCTGGGGACCAGCAGGTGACGTTGTGGTTAAGGCACTGGACACTCCCACATAGCCGACTACGGTTCAAGTCCTGGACCTGGTGGCTTGCTTTTTCACTTTCCCTCTCTCTCTCTGTGTCTCTCTCTGGTCAAATTAAAATAAATGAATGAATAAATCAAATAAAATAAAGTCTTAAAAAAAAAAGAGCAACCTTCAACAATCTGGGATTCTCAATGTCATTCAAAGGAGAAACATCCAGGTCATTGGAGTCTGATTTTGCTTTATCAGACAGTCTTGTTTTGAAGTATTTGGATAAAATAGTCACCAGATTTCATGGGAAGACTGTCAAGTCAGGAATATATTTACTAATGACATGACTGCTTACAAAATGAGCCCTGTCCCAACCACCCTCCTCTTTTCTCACAAACATCCCTCTCTCCCCTTCCTCCCTCCCCACATCACCAGTCAGGGCTTGATAATACTGTGCAAACCAAGGCTAAAGTGAAATTGCAAACCTTGCCAAAAAGGCAGGATGGTATGACCTTAGGAAAAATGAGTTAGAAAAGGACTGGAATCTCACATAAAACCGTGAGCAAATGAGGACCTGACAGTTAGTGTCTCATCCACCAGCCACTAGTGGGCCGGGAAAGAGTCACTTCAATATCAAAGTACTAAGGGAGGTCCTTGAGAGAAGCAGTGAGGTCCTCAGAACATAGACAAAAAGTCATCTTTTCTCTCTGTCTTTTTTTTAATTGTATTTAGTTAGAGAGAGAGCGAGAGAGAAAGAGAGACAAAGAGAGAGCACATCCAACAGGGTCTTTATGCCACAATCCACCCCCAGTTTCAGCCAGCCTGGATCTGGGACACGTTCACACCTAACAGGCTCAGGGAGGTCCCAGGATGTGAACCCAGGGCCCTTCCTATGTGGGTCCAGTCGCATGACTGCTGTGCCACCACCTAGTCTCCCCAGAAATAATGTTTTCAATATTATGTGAAAGTTAAGCATGAAGCAAAGGATGTTATAACAAGTTTGTTGGAAGAATTGCTACTATTTATTCTTCGATTATCCTGTTTTTCTTTTTTTATGAAAGAGAGAGAGAGAGAGAAAGAGATAGGCATTTGGCAGTGCCTTGCCACATCACGCTCCCTCCTGTCCAGCCCCCCATTTAGCTAGGACCAGTCAAGCACTTCGGCCCCTGGCTGCTTAGGCTGGGCCAGGGCCTGAATCTGGGCTTCCCATGCAGCCTTGGCCGTTGTGAAGTGGTGCCCTCCCACTGGCACCACCATGGCTGGGCCCATTCCTTGATTATTCTAATAATTAGTGCATAATTCTATAACTATAATTCTGGAAGTGTGAAATTATTTTCATAATTTTTATTTCTTTTCAAGATACTCGAATTTGCTTTACTCTTTTTACTAAGTGATTTGGTAATCCCCATTTGGAAGGAAGTCGTTTTCAATACTCCTTTCCTGACTATTAGATAAAGGGCCACTGGGTCTGTTTTAGTAAATCTTGGGTCCAAGTCACTTATGCGGTTAAGACACCATCCACCCAGAAGGACCTAGAACCCAAAAGGTTCTGATCACAGGTGGGCAGGGCCGGAAGGCCCTCAGAAATGGTGTTTACTTTTTTTGGACAGAGAAGATAACAGCCCAGACAGGGGTAGAACCTAGGCCGGGGTCACTCAGTGCTTGGGCAGTTCAAGCCAGTGGCACAGGGTTGCAGGCAGAGCCCCATTGCCTGCGTGTGTTTTGTCCCTGCAGGATATCACCTACCTTCGCATCTCCGTGGCCGATGCCCCTGAGGTACCCATGTAAGTTCCTCTGGATGGACCCAAAGATGGACAGACAGCTACCTCCTATGGTGGAGGGGAGGGGAAAGGGCACGAGGGAGGACAGAGAATGCTCAGGCCATAAAGCTGTCACAGGTGGACACCCAGACCCAGGTTTGACTCCATCTCAACCACAGCCGTGCAGTCTGCCCGTGTTCACAATTCTTGATCTCCCTGAGCCTCAGTCTCCTCAGCTCTGAAATGGAGAATGTACCCTGTCTCTTGGGATCAGATGCGCCAGCAGATTGGAAAGGGCTGGCCTCAGCCTGGTCCGTCTTTGAAGTTAAGACAGCTTGTTCCTGGCCAGGCTTTGCCGTGTGCTTGCTTTGTGACCTTGGACAGATCATTTCCCCTTTTGGAGGCTCATCTGTAAAACAAGGGTGTGATCAGAGCCAAGGAGACTTTCACAGATCAGATGACATGGACAGGGATCCCTGGGATCACATGACATGGTTGAGGATCTAGGAAAGGGCCTGGCGTGTAATGGGAGCTCAGAGAGCAGGATTTTTGTGCTATTAGCAGTAGCCCTCAACTTGAGACCAGCCCAGACACCTCCTGCCCCCTGGGAATCTTGCCCCTGGCCTATTGCAGACCATCGCTGTTCCCAGTTGCTCCAATTACAGACCCCAGAGTGGGACCCTGTGTCTCCTCCCATCTGTTTTTGTGCAAGGCCAAGATAAACCATCCGTGAAAATCAGATCCTCAAGACCTACTAGAGAGTTGTGCCTGCCCAGATGGTGGGAGTTGCTTTTACTGGCCCCTCTCACAGCCTGAAATGCCACCATTCTTGCTTCACACACAGCCCCACCTGGTACCGTGGTCCTGGCTCCTATTCCTTGCGTATGCTGGCTGATCTGAGGGTTCCAGGGCCCTTTGACCACTCCTAAGGGACCTTCCTCCCAGTGCCCCCTACCCTGTTGCTTTTTTCTCTAGCAAAAAACACTTCAAAGAATGTATCAACTTCATCCACTGTTGCCGCCTCAATGGGGGAAACTGCCTTGTGCACTGGTGAGTTAAGAGGGAAGTGGGGGGGTGTGGCCTAGTGGTGAAGGGGGAGCCAGATCCCACATGGCCAACTACAGTTTGAAACCTGGCTCTGGCATCATGAAAAATATGCTGGGTGCATGTGCATGCATGCCTAAAATTTTGATAGGATGAAGAAATAGATAAGGGATTGCGGTGTGACCATGCCTTGTGGGAGGGTGCTTTCTTCCTCTCCCTCTCTCTCTGTCTCTCTGTGTTTCTCCAGCAACTAAAAAAAAAAAAAAAAAAAAAAAAAAAATGGTGAGGAGAGGTGGGGGAAGTGGAGGGAGAGGAAGTAAGAAGCAGCTTCCTCTGGCCTGAGCACACACTCCTATGGGGAAGGCAGAACCTGTGAGCCATCTTCTCCAGCCTGTGGCCACACCTGGCAGACCACCGTTCACCTGGGAGAGGCTGGCTGGAGGCTCGAATCCGGACTAAATTCCTTACCAGCTGTGTGACCATAGCTGTTTCTCTCCAAGACTCAGTTTCTTCATCGTAAAAGGAGGAAAAGAATGCTGACCTGACAGGGCTGGTGGAAGGGAAAGATGAGGTCATATGGGTGGCCCTGTACCCTCTGATGGTTCTGGTTCCCTCCTTCTCTCCTCCTGGCCTTGGAGGCGATGGTGCAGGTGGGAACCACAGGCTGGGAGACAGGACCTCTGGGTCTTCTCAGGTTCCCCTGGCCCAGTGATGTCACTCATGCCATAACATCTCACTGAGCACCCATATTATGTCAGGCTTGGGGGCTCAGTCAGAGCCCCAGTTGTGAGGTAGACTGTCTGGAGCCTTGTCTCCCAGCCCCATTCTCACCTTCCCCCGAATCCAGCTGCACTAACCTTCTCCCTATTCTTCAGCTTCCACTTCATGGTCTTGTACACACTGCCCAGAACATGCCTGATGGGTAACCTTCCTTACCCATCTTTTAAGACTCTGCTTGATGACACTTTCTTGAGAACCCCTTCCTAGTCACCCCCATCCTCTTGTACCAAACAAATACCTCTTCTTATGCGCATCTCCTAGCTCCCAGACTCATCTTCAGAACACTTACCCCCACCTGGAATTGTTTCTGTGGTTAGTGTCTGTCTACCCAAATGCACCATAAGCTTCAGAATGGCAGAGATCATGTTGGTTTTATTCTGCACTGTATCCCTAGCACTCAAAAAACAACTGGTGATCAGGAAATGCTTTTGAATGAATGAATGATGTTTCACTCAGGCCTTTGATATGATAGAATACAAGGGGATCTCCAGGCAGAGGGGACAGTGTGGGTTAAGGTCTAGGGGTGGGATGACAGGTCCTGGAAGGTTCCTTGCCGTTGGAGATCAGGAGGCAAGGCTGGGAGGACCTCAATGGGATGGGAGCCCGAGGGGCGTGGAAGAGACTGGACCTGACCTGAGACCTGGGGGCTGCTGGGGGTCCCAGCTTTGCAGGCATCTCCCGCAGCACCACCATCGTGACAGCATATGTGATGACTGTGACGGGGCTAGGCTGGCGGGATGTACTTGAAGCCATCAAGGCCACCCGGCCCATCGCCAACCCCAACCCAGGCTTTAGGCAACAGCTGGAAGAGTTTGGCTGGGGCAGTTCCCGGAAGGTAGGGACTGGGGTAGGGGCTGGGTAGGGCCTGGTTGGGAAACCCTTCTGCCTACTTGAGTTGAGCACTGGAGATAATTTAGCTAACTCTTCTGCACACTTGAATTGAGCATGGACTGGAAAGAAAGTAGCCTGTGTCCAACCTGGCAAAAGATTCTTCTGGGCTCTCAAACTCCATGTCCTTGAGCTAATCCAACCCCTAAGTGTATTTTGTTCTGACAACCAGGCGTGGGCCATGCCAATTGGTGAGGTCTCTCAGCAGTCCCCACACCTGCTCTCTGCCTGGAACCTGAAAGCATTTGAGTGTTGGCCCCTTTGGAGAAAACTCTTTGTCCTCCTGCACCCCTGGGTCCTTGATGAGACCCAAGTGGTTCCTATTCACACTTCCTGAAAAGATGGCACAAGGGCATGTCAGGAATTGAGGCCACCCTGCGAAGAAAGGACAGGGGAGGGATAGAGAGCGCCCTCTTAAAGGCTCCCGACAGGTGGCAGGAGAACCCAAAGGCTTATCTGCAGGGCTGCGTTAGGACAGTCAGGGAAGAAGCCCTGAGTGCGCTGCTGAGACCTCAGATGTGAGGTCTCAATGTGAGACCTCAAAGGCCCAGGGCGGAGGGGTGAATGTGGTCCTCACGGGGCAGGTGGGAGTCTTCGGCAGGTCGGGAAGAGGAATGTCAAAGGGGAAGGGGAGTTCAGGGACAGGGAAAGGAAAAGGGAAACAAAGAAGCTGCTCAGGGAAGGGAAAAGCCCCTCGACACAGTGTGGGAAGCGCGGAGAAGGGCAGAGGTCTCCAGGACGGAGAGGGGCGGGGCCGGTTGCCTTAACCACGCCCACCCATCCCCCCGCCCACCGCAGCTTCGCAGGCAGCTGGAGGAGCGCTTCGGAGAGAGTCCTTTCCGCGACGAGGAGGAGGTGCGCGCGCTGCTACCGCTGTGCAAACGCTGCCGGCAGGGCTCTGCGACCTCGACCGCCTCCGCCACGCCGCACTCGGCCGCCTCCGAGGGAACCCTGCAGCGCCTGGTGCCGCGCACGCCCCGGGAGACCCACCGGCCACTGCCGCTGCTGGCGCGGGTCAAGCAGACTTTCTCTTGCCTCCCGCGGTGCCTGTCTCGAAAGGGCGGCAAGTGAGGATCCCGCTTCGCCGTGGCTCTTCTTCCTCCCGACCGGTCCCTTTCGGGGCTGCCTGGGCCTCCCACGGCCTCCGGACGGGCCCAGAGGTTGTGGGAGCCCCGCGGCAGCCTGATCCTGCCCCCACCCCCCGCCCGCCTCGCTTGTCCGCGTCTGCAGTCTTGTGTCCCCATTTGTGCGTCTCTGTGTCCGGGCCGGCCTGCTGCAGCCATCTGGTGCCTTAGTCCTTGGGCCGGGGGAGGGGCCCTGGCCTCCACCCTTAAAGACGGCGAGAGTAGAGGGGTGGGGGTGGGGGTAGGGGTGGGATGGGCCTGGAGGATATTAAAGAGACACAAAAGCTGCCTCCCGAGTGCCTCCTAGTCTTTAAACAAAGGCAGGGGCCAGGAGCCTGCGAGGGAAACGACAATGAGCAAAACCCCTCCTGCTCTGACAGGACAGCGCGACGAGTGACTGGCCTTCCCAGAGTGCAGGGAGCCTGCCGTCCCCCTGCTGGTTGGTGGAACCACCATCTACCAGCTTAAAATTCCCTTCTCTCACCAGTGGTGTCTTCTATTTAAAAACTTCCATGCCCTCATCCTGTCATTTATAGCAGCAGACCCCAACCTTCCAGGAACTGGCCTCATGGAAGACAATTCCTACATGGAGAGCTGTGTGTGGGGGGTTGATCCTGGGATGACTCAAGTACACGATGTCCACGGTGAACCCCATTTCCACCACTACCGCATTGCAATATACATGAGACATCACATGACAGACATGAGACATCTGCTCCCATGACAATCCAATACCAATGCTGATCGGCAGGAGGCGGAGACAGGCCACAAGGCCAGCGATGGGGCGTGGCTGCAAACACAGATGAAGCCTCACTCACTAGCTTGCTTCCTCACCCCGGGACCAGCTGCACAGCTTGGCAGATGGGCATTGGTCTGTGGCCTGGTGGCTGGGGACCCCTGATGAAAACTAAGCACCTTGGGGGCCAGCAGGTGGCATAGTGATTAAGGCACTGGACTCCCACATGGCTGACCACGGTTCAAGTCTCTGACCCAGTGGCTTGAAAATCACACCAGGCATGTGTGCGTGCATGCCCAAAATCCTGAGGGGAGAATGGAGGAGAAGGGATTATGGTGTAGCCATCCCCTCTGGGGGTGATTTCTCACTTTCTATCTCTGTCTCTCTGGCAACCACATGTGCCCTATAGCAAAAATCTCAAACTAAAACTAAGCACCTTGATTTGCTGTTCCAGGTCCCTCCCCACTTCCAGCACTACCCCACAACACTCTGATTCAACACAATAAAGCACTCATCAACGGAGTGCTCTC
This sequence comes from Tupaia tana, assembly GCA_026018925.1. NCBI lineage: Eukaryota > Metazoa > Chordata > Mammalia > Scandentia > Tupaiidae > Tupaia > Tupaia tana. The sequence continues at coordinate 32,340,913 of JAKSZU010000015.1, forward strand.
TTCAGGCACTGCTCAACACTACTTGCATCTATTTAATCCTCAAGCAGCCCTAGAAAGTGCTGCTACTCAGCAGACTCGAGTGGTGGAGCTGGGGTGTGACCTCAAGCAGTCTGGCTGCAGAGCCCACCGGCTTAAGTCCCACCCTGTACGACCTTGAGAAATGAAGGAATCGTCTGACACACTCAAAACTCCTGCTTACATGCAATCATCACCCTTGAATTTAATCATAAAATGCCTTCTGCTCCCTGGGTGCCCTACAGGCCCAAGTTGGAATCCTGGCTGTGGCTATGGAAGTGTCAGACCGGCCAGCTGCTAGAATATGGGGTTGGGGTAGATGAGCACAAAGAAAGCCCTCTTAACAGGCACATGTGAGGGACCCCGCTTTTAGCATCTGGTCAATGCTGGTTGAATGGGCACCCAGCTCCGTGCCCATGCAGCAGGGATGGGTCTCTCTTGGAGCCTCAGTTTCCCCCTGGATACAGCAAAGAGTAAAGCAATCTGAGCTACCCCATCTCTTCCATATCACAAATCCCCTTTGACAATGAGTGATACGAACTCCAGAAAAAAACACGTGGATGTGATAAAATGTTACATACACTTTCAGGGTGTCAGTTTCCAGGTGTAGCTGTAGGAGGCAATGTGGGGCACTCTGGGCTCCTAGGCTGGGGGCGGGGGGAGGCGGGGAGACGCAAGTTGGATTTGTCTGTTCCCCCCTTCTCCCTCCCCCCCCTCCCTCCCATGCTCCTGGCTATGGGGCTTTACTCTCTCTGACCTCAGCCTTGACAGCTAGAAAGGTCATTTCCCCTACCTGTCATGCTGGTGTGAGCACGATGGAGATACTGCAGGTAAGGGTTTGGCCAGGGCTGCACCATGATGGCCAGCCACCAAATGAGGACTAGCAGTACTGGAGGAAATAAATGTGGACCCGTGGGGGAACTTGTTAAATGTGGGTGACTGGATTCCTGCAGGACTGGGGTGGAGGTCACGCATGCCCATTTGGCAGGGCTTCGTTTGATAGGCACTATACCAACCTCCATAGTCCTGGTTCTGAAAAAAGTCTGACAGCTTCCCAGGTGGGTGCGAAAGCTTCCCAGGTGGGTGCGAAAGGACAGACAACAGGTGCAGAGGTGAGGCAAGGTTGCATTTCTGGGTGCGCCTCGGAGCCCTTGTTCCGAGGACAGACAGGACGCAGGGTACCCGACCCAATACACTCTGGTGGGTCTTGGCGTCCCACAGCGCCTGTCACCGTGCCCTGAGCGAGGACCAGCGACCTCCTGGCCAGGTTACCACAGGGAGGGCCTAAAGGAAAAGGCCTCCCAGGAGAGGGAACAGAACAGAAAGCGAAACCCGCCCGCCCAGACTTTCGCTTTCGTTGCCTCCTGCGCGCTATCCAGATGGCCCAGTGATCCCTGGACGCGGACGCGTGAGGGTCCAGCTGCCACGAGTCCCGGCCGGGTCCCCCGCGCACTGCGTCCCGGTTGCCTGGCGGCCCCTAGTGGAAGGGGAAAAGAAGGTCTCAGGCGGCTGGCGATCCATGGCCGGAGCCGGGGGTCCTCTGCGCCTCCGGGACTGGCTGGTGGCGCAGATCGAGAGCGGGCGCTACGCAGGCTTGTGCTGGGAAGACGCGGGCAAGACCCTCTTCCGCATCCCCTGGAAGCACGCAGCCAAGCAGGGCTACCAGGCGCAGCAGGACGCGGCGCTCTTCAGGGTAAGGGAACAGGGGGCTGGGGACGCCCAGCCCCAAGAGGGCTTTAGATGGGCATGATCCCAACGCCTGGACCAATGGACACGCTGTGTGACCTCGGACCATTGCATGGCGTCTAGGGTCGTGTTCTGCATACACGATAGACCCTCAGACGCCCTCTTAAAACAGTCGTGCATGGCCACCACGTCTACCTCCCAGGGGCCCTCCCTTCCCCTAACTCCACCGGGAAATTAGACGGCATTGCTGATGGTAATTCCTTCAATGCCCCGGTCCAAGGCTGCGCGGCGTGGGGGCCTCCACAGTGCCGGGTGTTCCCTATGCTCACATCAACCCTTCTCAGGGACCTCTGCAGAGATGATCTCCCGTCCCAGACTACCATTCATTTTCTCTCGTCTCCTTCCCAGTCTGCACGCTCTCCCCTGGGCAATAAGCGGACTCACAGCAGCCACTGCCACCACTCCAAACACCAAAGTGGCCTCCACTCCTCCTTTCCTGGCCTCCCCTCTGCTTTCACAGCATGAAGCACCTGGAGACTCTCCTCTTCACTGACCTCCCTCCATTCCACCCTCTCAATTCCCCCATCCCAGTCTGGCTCCCGTTCCTCCCATTTATGTCTCTAGTTGCCAAATCCAAGGACAACGACTTCATCTTCTTGACTCCTGGGTGGGTTCGCACCTGGTGGGCCCTTCCCCCTGCTTAAGACACTCTCCCCTGGTCTCCAGAATCTCTGCCTTCCCACCTCCACCACCCAACTACAATGACCAATGTTCCTTCCACCTCTCAGCTCCCTGCTCCTTGCCTCCATGCCCTTTCCTTCTCTGTTGGGGCTCCCAGCACTCCTGGGCCCCCTCCTCAAGCCCCACTGTCCCCCTCCATGACTTCAGCATGGAGGCTCCCGGCCTCCCCTTCAAGCCCACAGCCTGCTGGTTGAGCTGCCTCCCAGAAGCTATCTCTTGGATGGACCCCAGGCCCCTCAAGCTCAATACGTTCCCAATACGACACTCCTCGGCTCACTCCCACAACTTCTGTCACCCAGGGCCAGGCACCTGAACCCTGGCCACCCTCCCCTCTTCCATCCTCACATCTCCATGACCAAGGCCTGCTTGCTCTTACTGCTGAATATCTCTCAGTCCATCCACTTGACTCCTTTTCCACCAGCTCTCAAAGGACAACCACAGTGACCTCACTGGGCCCCTGGCTTCCCAGTCCCTCAGCACTTCCCTCGGTCCTCCAGAGGGATCCTTCTAAATGCAAATCAGGTCTAGATGCTCCTCTACTCAGAATCCTTCCATGGCTCTCTACTGCCCTTAGAACAAAGTCCCAACCCTTAGGATGGCCTCAAAGCCCTGCAGGAACTGCCCCTCCCTGGCCATGTCTCTCTCCACCCTCCCCCCTCCACCCCCCACTTTAGTTCTTTCAGTTTCCAATGCTCTGTCACCATTAGACTTCTGCGTGTGCTGTTACCTCTGCTTGCAACCCCAGCTCTCCACCTTCACCCGGCCAGCTCCCATGGTCCTCGGCTTAAACATCTCTTCTGGAGAGAGCCTTCCCGGTGCATTTATTTATTTAGTGCATTTATTAAGCTCCAACTCAGTGCTTGTCCTAAGTCATCTTTCACTCTACTTCCCCCACTGGAAAAACTTTCCCTATGAATTTTAAGTACCTAGTATGGGTCCATCTCCTGGTACGAATCTTGTCTGGTAGGAGTGACACCAAGCACGGTGCCTGGCACACAGTAGGTGTTCAATAAGTGATGAACAGGTGGTTGTATGGCCTATCTCTTAAAAATGATATGCTATTGCTCAGAGAAGGGAGATCCTGAGGGCTGGTCCTTCCCATCCTTTTGGCTGCTCTGACACATCCCTCAGTCCACCACACACATGTGACTCCTTGGCTTCAAATCCTCTGGTGCCCCAAAGCCCACTGGATAAAGCTTGGCCTTTGAGGACACTCATGATCCAGCGTGTCACCCTGTCTCTCCTTCGTTGATTGCTCTTCCTCATTCCCCCACATCGATCCTCATTATGCATGGGTTCCATATTTGTAAATTCTTCTACTCTCTAAATTTATTCAAAATCTTAAAATTAATACTTGAATTACTTTCATGGCCTCTTATGGATAGGCCGAGGATAACAAAAAAATGAAGTCACCCCACGACCTCTTCGCTCACAACCATGCTTTGCAGATCTGTTCTTTTTCTCTGTAGCCCTAATCTACTGCTTCTAGACATTTCTAGACGCTGCAGACTCTGGTGCACATCAGTCACACACATGTACCCCTGTCTACTTCCCCAGAAATGGACACAAGTAATGCCAGCGTGGAGTTCCTTAACCAAGTCTCCCTGGGATCCCCTGTGAGAATTCTTTTGGAATTGAGATTTCTGCTCACAGGGTATGTTCTTACTACTTAATTCAACTAGGCGAGCCAGTTGAAGTACCATCCCGAAGTACCCATTCCGTGACCCCAGGCAGTGTCTGCATCCCACCTACACCTGGCATTGTCCAGCTCACTGAGTTTAGTCAGCTTACGGGTGATTTCTCACATGTATGTTCTCGTTCTATGACAATGATGAGTTTAAGCCCCTCCTCAGATATTCACAGACTTCTGGCTCCTCCTCCATAAGCCATCAATTCCTGTCCTTTGATAAGAATTCCTTTTTTTTTTTTTTTTTTTTTTTTTTAGGTTTTTGCACTAGGGCTTGTGTGCTTGAGAGAGAAGTCACCCCCCCCCCCGGGGGGGATGGCCACACTACAATCCCTTCTTTATTCTCCTCTAGGGATTTTGGGCACACATGCACAAGCACCTGGCCTGTTTATTGAGCTGCTGAGTCTGGGACTTGAACCACAGAGTCAACTATGTAGGATCTAGCACCTTAACTACACCATCTGCTCTTCCTCATTCCCCCACATCGATCCTCATTACGCATGGTTTCCATATTTGTAAATTCTTCTACTCTCTAAATTTATTCAAAATCTTAAAATTAATACTTGAATTACTTTCATGGCCACTTGTGGTTAGGCCGAGGATAACAAAAAAAAAATGAATTCTTTCTTCAGGAGATGCCGTTTCTTGCTGATTTGTACAAGTTCCTTGTATGCTTTAGACCTTAGCCTCTTGCTTATTTCAGACATCGTTGTTTTTTTTTTTTCTTCTTTGCATCTGGTCCATGCCTTTCACATTTTGCTTAAGAAATATCCTTTGCCCTTGTAAGATTGTCTCCTGCATTCTTGTCTATCATTTTCTAGTTTCACTTCTTACCTTGGGAGTTTGCAGTCATCTGGAGTATGCTTTCTGTGTGACAGTAGGTAGGGATTTGGCAGACCACTGCCACTACTTCACATCCTATCACCCTACTTATTCTTTTATTTATAACACCCCATTACTGGAATATTGTTATGGCCGATTGCAGCCATTTCTCCCATACACCTTGAGTTCTCTAAGAGCAGGGACCATGTCTGTCTTGTTCCCATTAATCCCCAGCCCTACCTGGGGCCTAGAACACAGTAGGAGGTCAATGATTATGTGTTGGATGGGAAGAGAGAGGGAAGGAAAGAGGGGAAAGGGAGAGAGAGGGCAGAAGTCTAGGCTGTCCTCATCCCACCGCATGGCACCAGCCCCCACCCCCAGGGCAGTCCTCCCAAGTTCCACTGCTCACCTCTAGGCCTGGGCCGTGTACAAAGGCAAACACTTGGAGGGCACGGACAAGGAGGACCCCTCTATCTGGAAGACACGGCTCCGCTGTGCCCTCAACAAGAGTACTGACTTCCGGGAGGTGCGCGAACGCAGCCAGCTGGACATCTCCAACCCCTACAAGGTCTACCAGATCGTGTCTGAAGGTACTGGCCTGTCCCCAGAGGCAGTAGTGGCCAAGGCTGGCAATAAAGACCTCACTTTGCTCATCTGTAAAATGGGAAATGGTAGACTCATTGAGCTTAAACTCCTGGGCTGATACATTTAGAAGGACCCTTAGACCACCCAGTTTATCTCCCCCTCCAAAAAGGCCCAGAGACAGACAGATCTTACCTAAGGTAATGCAGTGAGCTGAGATCCTCTCGTCTGGGGTCATCTGGGTTGAGGGGGTTCCTCTTGGGGCCTAGGAACACCACTCTCTCTCTTGCTCCATTCAGTTACCAGGGACTATGTTCCCTCTGAAGAGGAGGAGATCCCCTCGAGCCAGCAAGAGCTCCCTGGGGAAGTGATGGAGCCAGCCTGCAGGACGGAGCAGGTCAGTGTGTCCTCCCAACCCCGGTAGCCTCGTGGCCCCACCCTCTCTGACAAGGATCACCAGCACTTTCACTCCTTCCTTCCCTTCCTCCGCTCCAGCTCCGTCTCTGACCCGTGCTCCCACCAGCTCTGCTTCTCATCGCACCTGCCCCGTCCCTCCCACCACCTTCAGCTCCATCACCTGCTCCCTTTGCCTCCATCAGCTCTGGTCCCTCACTGTTCCCATCACCACCATCCTCTTCAGTTCTGCCCGAAGTCATTCTATTTTTTCCTGCATTCATGCTGTCCTCTATCATCCTTGGGATCATCGCTGTCCCTGCTCACCCCATCAGATGCAGCTCCATTGCTGTCCCCCTCACATCATCCCCTCCAGCTGCCTCACTGTTCGCAGCGCTCCGTCAACTCACCGTCACTCTGTCCCAGCCCTGTTAGCTCCACCCCACCACCTCTCCCCTGTCATCTGGTTCCTTGCTCTGTTCCCCCATTTCTGTCATCTCCAGCTCCGCATTCACCCTCAGTGCTGCTCTTCCTGTCACGGTGGCCCACCTCTGACCCTATCACCTACAGCGCCTCCATGGACCTCCAGGGGGCAGGGGAGGCCAGAGCTCTGCAGCTGCTCAGTCCCACCTGCCCCAGCTGGCCTTCAGCCAGCCCTGCCCTCCTTCCGTCCTGGTGGGATCCTCTGGGACCTCCTGTGGCCCACGGGGCTCCTCTCCTCTCATCACAGCCCTCTCTCCCGATGCTCAGGATGGCTCTGACTTAGCTACAGAGGATGAGGACACGGAGCAGCCACCCAGGCTGGCCCCGCAGGACTCCCCGCCACCGGCCACACTCCTCTCAGGCCCTTCGGCTGACCACAGTAAGGCCGGATCTCCTCACCTACCCTGCCTCTGCCCCAGCCTCCTCTTGACCTAGGGGTTGGGGGTCCAGCGTGAGGAGGTGCTGACTGCTCCTCCTCCTTCCCCAGGGTACCAGGCATGGGACCCCAGATTCCCCAGGAGTGCGACACTCTCCAAAGTCTTCAGCAACCCTGGTAAGGAGCTAAAACCCCTCCCCTCTGACCAGTGTGCAAAACAAGAGGGCCCAGGGGCACAGCCAGGTAGCCTTCCACCCTGAACCCCAGTGCAGACTCCCCAACGACAACCACAGTGTAGGGCTCAGTGAGGCCGCATCCCTCCTAGCCCTTCCCACAGCCCTGGGATGCTATCATCCACGCTTGACTTGCACAGAGACCAGGGCACAGAGGGGGGAGAAACTTGCCCAGGGTCACACCACTAGTGACCCTGGGAAAGTTACTCCCAGGTGCCAGCTCCTAAGTGGCAGTGAGAGAACAGGATCCAGGGACCCAGTGCAGAACCCACAGGCCTCACCATCGAGCTGTCCTGCTGGCTCTTCATATGGACGCTGCTGTGTTGGTGCTGGTGGGGTTTCTATCTACATTCATGTTTTTTGCTGGATGGAAGCTGCTAGAATCCTAGCAATCAGAGCTGGGAGGGCCTTAGGGTCATGCCCTCATTGTACAGACAGTCTCAGAGTCTGTGCTTTTTAAATTCTTTTTAAGAATTATTTAATTTTTTATTTTTCGTTATTATTATTATTTTGGAGAGGCTTTTGCTATAGGGCGCATGTGCTTGCCAGAAAGACAGAAAGAGACAGAGAGACAGAAAGCAAGAAATCACCCCCCAGGGGAGATGGCCACGCCGCAATCCCTTCTCCTCCATTCTCCTCTTTGGATCTTGGGCACACCCGCACACATGCCTGGTGTGAGTTTAAGCCACGGGGTCCAGGACTCAAACTGCAGTCTACTACATGGGAGTCCAGCGACACAGCCATTACACTAACTGCTGGTCGCATTATCATTATTATTTTTTAAGGGAGATTTTGCCATAGGGTGCATGCTCTTGTCAGAAAGACAGAAACAGACAGAGACTGGTGAGAAATCACCCTCCAGCGAGAATGGCCACACTGCAATCTCTTCTCCTCCATTCTCCTCTCAGAATCTTGGGCAGGCGTACACACACGCCCATTGTGAGTTTTAAGCTCCTGGATCCAGGACTCGTACCGTGATGGACAACATGGGAGTCCAGCGATGTAACCATTATACTATCTGCTGGTCCTCTTGTCACTATTATTATTAATTTATCTGTGAGAGAGAGAGTGAAAAACCAAGCGCCAGGTCTGGGATTTGAACCATGGTCAGCCATGTGGCCTATGCTTTTTAACCACAGACCTCAGCTACTGGTTAGTTTGTACTGAAAGGTTTTTTTTTTTTTTTTTTTTTTTTGGAGAGGTTTTCGCTATAGGGCGCGTGCGCTCGCACGCCAGACAGACAGAGAGAGACATAGAGACAGAAAGCGAGAAATCACCCCCCCAGGGGGGATGGTCACGCCGCAATCCCTTCTCCTCCACTCTCCTCTCGGGATCTTGGGCACGCATGCACACGCGCCCGGCGTGAGTTTTAAGCCACCAGGTCCGGGACGCGAACCACGGTCGACTACGTGGGAGTCCAGCGACATAGCCATTACGCTAACTGCTGGTTCTCTGTACTAAAACCTATTATGTCCTACTAGTACTAGATTTTTATCTCTGACAGGGATGATATCCCCAAATCCCAGGGTGGAGGGGTCCCCATTGTGTTAGGGTTGCGGCAAAAAGGAGCCGGCTCAGCCAACCCTAAGCCCACGCGTGTGCCGTTCCCCGGCCCACAGAATACTGGCTGCACGTGCGGCTCTTCTATGGCTCGGCGCTGGTGCACGAAACCACCGCGCGCACCCCGGAGGGCTGCCTCCTAACCCCGCAGGCAGCAGCCAAACACCTGTTGGGGCCGCCACCGCACGTCGTGCAAGTTCTCTTCCCGGAGCCGCCGCCCGCCGCCCGCGTGCTGCAGCGCCTCCTGCCGCACCTGCAACGCGGCGTGCTGTTGTGGGTGGCGCCCGAAGGCGTGTTCGCCAAGCGCCTGTGCCAGGGCCGAGTGTACTGGCGCGGCCCGCTCGCCCCGCATCGCGCGCAACCCAACAAGCTGGAGCGCGAGCGCACCTGCCAGCTGCTAGACACGCGCCGCTTCCTGGAGGGTAAGAGCAGCAGAGGAACGTGGACAGAGGGCAGTGGGCACGCACGATGTGGGCGCAGAGAAATGGGCTTAAGGATTCTGGATATGGATGGGCATGGAAAGAAAGGACATGGCATAGAAGCACCAGGAAAGGGAAGGAATGTGTGCGTGGGGGGAGGGGCTGGGCCGTGGCTGGATGTATGCGGGCGGGGCAGTTAGGCCCCCCGCAGGCTTGGAGCTTTGGTGTGAGGTGTAAGCATAGGGCCTGGGTACATGTGTTGCCATAGGGTCACTGGGAATAGGTGGGCATCGGGCATTGGGCGTGAATAGGCATAGGTCAATGGCAGTGGGTGTGGGACGGCATAAAGGCATGGGGCACTGGAAGTGGGCACAGATGTGGGACATGGGGCGCAGGGTCAGTGGAGACGTGGGCATGGGGCCTGAACCCAAGGTGGGCACTAGCTAGGATGCCTAGGTCCCGGCCCAGCCCCCACAGTCTCTGTGCCCGTAGAACTGCGCGCCCACCTGCAGGACAGCCGCCCGGAGCCAGAGTACCAGATCCGTCTGTGCTTTGGCGAAGAGTACCCAGGGCCCCCTGACAAGTCAGAGGAGCGACTTGTCATGGCCCACGTGAGTCCCTCCCTCCTCTCCAGCAGAGAACCTCCAAATGGCCCCTCACAGCTCCCTCCAGTCCAATATGGGTGTGGGGTGGAGGCTGTCACTAGTGTGGTAACTGCCCACTGGGAATGTTGGGGGCGGAAGCAGAGAGATTGGCTCATTGTCCCTGCATGCTTCACAGGTGGAGCCAGTCTTTGCCCGGGAGCTCCTCCTGCACTGGAAGCGCCTCGCCTGGGCACCCCGCTGCCCCACAGGGCCCCACCCAGATCACCCACCTTCTGACACAGCCCTCGGTGGGCCACTTCCTCATACTCCATAGAGGCAGCCCCTGCAAGGTGCAGACCCTTACCCCCACCCCAACTCTGCTCAGCTCACACTGAGCCCATGGCCCTGGGGCCTCCCCAGACTCATCACCCAGGTCGCTGGACAGCGGAAGTCCATTGTAACCTGCAAGCTATCTGCCTCGAGCATGGAGCCAGAGGATTGTGCGAGCAGAAGGCACCGCACAGCCAGGTGTGAGGTGTCAGCCAGAAACCGAACTCAACAGTCCAGGAACTGCAGCAATTGGGACAAAAAGACTTCCTCTCTCGTTGAGAACATGACATGCCAATAACCGTTCACTTAGCGCTGACCTCGTCCTGCAGCTGAGCCCATTATAATGTTAACCCAAGGCCGAGATTACCAACAAGTCGATCCTCAGGGTTGTTTGGAGTGGGGACAACTATTCTAACAACGAAGCGCCTGGCTCTGAGGGACTCTGAGTTTCCACACCCTTCCTCGCACCTGCTGCTGGTCTCCTGTATTCGGCAGTCTCGAGGGATCCCAAAACAGAAGACTTGGTTTGAACCCTGGGCTTTAGATGCTAACCGCCCACACCTGTAGGAAACTGCCTTCAGAGAAACTGAGGCAGGTCCCCAAACACAACCCTGAAGCAGAGGCCAAAGCGAGAGTCCAGTCCCTCCCAGCACCCCACTGATCTTTGCAGACTCTAAGTTGTAGGATACCCTGGAGGATGGGGGGGGGGGGGCAATCATCTACAGTTACAAAGTTGGTTCCCACTGCCTTGTGAGTGAAGTAACTGTTTTCTGCTCCACATAGTAGACCTTTACTTCTCTTCTGGTTTCTGACTTTATTTAGAGAAACCCTCTTTGAGATGCCAGATGCCAACATAAGAAATCCATTTGTGATACATTAATAAGCCACTTTTATTGGGGTGGGTGAGGAACTATATGATTCAACAAAATACAGAAGTCGACGGTTTGCTTTTTATTTTATTTTATTTTATTTTATTTTGAGATCAATTTTTGCTATAGGGCATGTACACTCACTGGAGAGACAGAGAGACAGAAAGCATGAAATCCCCCCCCAGGGGCGATGGTCAAATCCCTTCTCTCTACTTTCCCCTTAGGATTCTGGGCATGCACACACATGCATCTGGCACGAGTTTCAAGCTGCCAGGTCCGGGATGTGAACTGTGGTCGATCAAGTGGGAGTTCACCATCTTAACCACTACGCCACCTGTTGGCCCCAATGGATTGATTTTTAAAAATTCATCCTGCAGATGTTTATTGAGTATCTATTCTTACCTGGTGCCCTGTGCTGGACCCTGGGATAGAGCAAAATAACATGATCCCTACTCTCTCGGGGTTCACAGCCTGTTTTCCAGTAGAGACCCCATGGCTGTCCACTACCCCTGCCCCTCACAGGAAGGGTGGTATTAAGGAGTTACAGAATCCTGAGTTCAAATCTCAGCTTTGTCACTCACCAGCTGTGTTACCTGAGGCAAGTTACGTAACTTCTCTGAGCCTCAGATTCCTCATTTATTCAAAAGAAGCTACGAAGAATTCCAGAGCAGGGTTGATCTGAGGAGTAAATGAAGGGAAGAAGTGAGCTGGTCTGGCAGAGTAAGTACCCACCTACTTGGGAGTGGAGAGCAGGGAGGGTGCTGCCCTGTCCTTCAGACAGCCTTGTAGTAGCTCCAAGCCCAAGGCTGCAGCTGGAAAGGAGCCTCAGTTCTGAGTGTCAGCCCACAGCCATGCTCCAACCCTCCTCGGTGCTAGGCTCTCAGAGGGCACTGGATTCTGTGCAGGGGAGCCTGGGGCTTCCTCACCATGGCCCAGGCGGCTGACGAGTCACCAGCTCCATTTCAGAGGGGAAGAAACTGAGATCAGCCATGGGAAGGCCTTCAGTCCAGATGGCTGTCCTCCCCACACTCGTCACTAGAGGGCACCAGGGCTCAGCAGAACTGGGTTTAACCAGCTGTCCTTGCCAGCCCAGGCATCCCTTTGGCAAATACGCCAGAGCCAGGACAGCGGAGTGGGGCCCAAGGGCTCTGGGCTCTGGGCTCTGTGTGGGAGGAGAAAGGAGACCACAGGCCTGGGGGTGGGGGGGGGAGGGGGAAGAGGAACAGGAATTTGAGAAGTTCTAACTGGGGCTCTTGGAGCTCTGTGGGGACCACTCAGATCCTGCTCTCTCCTCTCTGCTCCCCTGCTTGTGTCCGTGCCTGTCTCTCTGCATCTCCTTTCTCTCTGTCTCTGTAGATGTCTTCATTCTGTCTCTAGGTGACTCTTTCTTCATATACCACTTGTCCCATGTGTCTGTGTCTCTCTCTGTCTCTGTCGATTTTGTCTGTTTCTATCTTATCTGTCTCATTTTTTATGTCTATGTCTCTCTCTCTCGTTCTCTCTCTCTCTGTTATGTCTCTGCTCTACATGTCTCCATCTCTTTCTTCTCTTCTGTTTCTTTTTGTATCTGGCTCTGGCTCTGTCTCGCTCAGTTTCACATCCTGTCCCTCCCCAGTCGCCACCACCCAGCACAAGTGGGCTGAGGGTCTCAGTCCTTCCCCTCCCACCTCCTCACCCCTGGCAGCTGCTCAGGCTTCCCAGTCCTGCCTCTCCTGCCCGCCCCTCTCAGGCCTTGGGGGAGCGGGGCCAGAGAGGAAGGGAGGGCAGCCTGGCGGGTCCACCCCTTTTTGCCTTTCCAGGCCGGGAGGCTGGGCCAGTGGGCCTTTTAACCAGCCCGGCAGGCTGTGCCGGCCCGAGCCCTGGACTCCGTGCCTGGCCCGTGGTCTGGCCCGCCAGCCCGGCCAGCCCGGCCAGCATGCAGCAAGAGCCCCCGCCCGCGCTGGCACCGGCAGCTGAGCCGACCAAGCCTCCCTACAGCTACATCGCCCTGATCGCCATGGCCATCCAGAGCTCACCCGGCCAGCGGGCCACGCTCAGCGGCATCTACCGCTACATTATGGGCCGCTTCGCCTTTTACCGCCACAACCGGCCCGGCTGGCAGAACAGCATCCGCCACAACCTGTCACTCAACGAGTGCTTCGTCAAGGTGCCCCGTGATGACCGCAAACCAGGCAAGGGCAGCTACTGGACGCTGGACCCCGACTGCCACGACATGTTCGAGCACGGCAGCTTCCTGCGCCGCCGCCGCCGCTTCACCCGGCGGACAGGTGCTGAGGGCACCAAGGGCCCCACCAAGACACACCGGGGCCCCCTCAGGGCGACCAGCCGAGACCCAGGAGTCCCTGACACCACCACCGGCAGGCACTGCCTATTCCTGCCAGAGCTACCAGACTCCAAGGGCCTAAGCTTCGGGGGTCTGGTGGGGGCCCTGCCAGGCAGCACGTGCCCTGCAACCACCGATGCCAGGCCTCGGCCCCCCACGGAGCCCAAAGAGGTCTCCACCCCAAAGCCTGCAGGCCCTGGGGAGCTCCCTGTGGCCACCTCGTCTTCCCCGTGCCCGGCCTTCGGCTTTCCTGCCAGCTTCTCTGAGGCCGAGAGCTTTAACAAGGCCCCTGCACCCATCTTGACCCCCGACACAGGCTCGGGGAGCTACCAGTGCCGGCTGCAGGCTCTGAATTTCTGCATGGGGGCCGACCCTGGCCTGGAGCACCTCTTGGCCTCGGCAGCCCCCTCCCCTGCCCCACCCACCCCTCCAGCTTCACTCCGGGCCTCACTGCCCCTGCCAGCTGACCCCAAGGAACCCTGGGTTGCAGGTGGCTTCCCTGTCCAGGGAGGGTCCGGCTACCCCCTGGGGCTGACCCCCTGCTTATACCGGACACCAGGAATGTTTTTCTTTGAGTGAAGGCACCCCAGGCATTCTGTGTGGGGTCCCTGCCAGCTCCACCCTCCAGACTGAGCCTGACTCTGGGACCTGGAGAGCTCTCAAAGGATCCAGCCCTTTGCAAGCCAAGGACAACCAGGACGGGAAGCCAGGATTGAAGTCGCGAGCACTCATCCAGGCCCCGGGGCCTCCGGACAAAGTGGGGGGTGAGGGGAAGGGAGCCCCTTGGGATTTACTCTGTGGCTCTCAGGGCCAATAAAGCCAGTGTGATGATGAAGGTCAGCTTGCTGGATGGCTGGGGGCTGAGCGCCCGTATGCCCGGTTGTGTGTGGGGTTGTGTGGCAGGGGTGGGGACCCCAGATGGAAATGTTTCTCATGAGGATTTCTCCTGCTGGGGACTTTCTCAGGGAGTTTCCCAGGAAGGCAGAGGAGGGAGTAAGGAATGCGGGCAGGGAAAGAAGGGATAGCTCCAGGAGAGAGGCTGGGCAGGGGTGAGGCTGGGCTGGCCTGAGGGCTGTTCTCCAGCCCCAAACTGGCTCCCTCCATACCTCCTATTGTATGGTCATAATAGCAAGGCATTTGTGGCATTTCTTGCCCTGGGTGAGAAGAGGTCCTCTCACTTGTGCAAGGTGCAGGGGCAACCCCATTTACAGTGGCGGAAACTGAGGCTCAGGCAGCGCGAGCTCACTAGCTTCAACTCCAAATGGCAAAGGGGCAGCAGGGAGAAAAGCAAAGCTGGGTCTGTGCCGTGCTGGCCTCCAGCTGCTGGCCTGCAGTCTGCGTGAGGACGCGGGTGGGAGCAAGGCCAAAGCAGGTGGTGACCCCAGGAGACCCAGGGCTTTTCTGAAATCCTGGAATGCCAAGGGCATGTCTACATGGGACCAGCATTTGACGTAATGGCTATGTCGCTGGACTCCCATGTAGTCTACTGTGGTTCGAGTCCCGGACCCAGTGACTTAAACTCATGCCAGGCACATGTGCGTGCGTGCCCGAGATCCTGAGAGGAGAATGGAGGAGAAGGAATTGTGGCGTGGCCATCCCCCCTGGGGGGTGATTTCTCACTTTCTGTCTATCTGTCTCTTCTGTCTTTCTGGCGAACGCACACGCCCTATAGCAAAACTCTTCAAAACAAAACAAAACAAAAAAGGCATGTCTACATACTGTGCAGACGGGGAACCCAAGGCTCAAAAAGGTGGCACCTATCTCCTCTGGCTTTCCCATCCTGAGTGGGCCCGCTTGTGAGCCCCCAGCCCCCAAGATCTCCTGGTGCGGCTTTGAGAAAGCATTTCTCTTAAGGAGGAGCAGAGGTCTCTGGCTGTCCTGGGTAAAAATCAGAAGTGACTGTAGCCCTGAGCTTTGACCTTCTCTAACTAACCCCAAGAGTGGAAGCAGGAGAGATAGGTGTATTTGTGGCCCCCATGAGAGGAGCAGACATGGGAACCTGGAACCTCACTGTCCCCACGGCCCCAATCCTGAAGGCACAGAAGCAAAGGCTTCCTCCTCAGAGCCTTAGTCCTGCCCTCTGGATCGTGGGTGTAGGGAGAGATGAGAGGGATGCTGGGGTTGCCCTGTTCTGGTCTTCGCCATGGAGCCTGGAGGGCTTGTGTTCCACACGGTGACACCTAGGGAGCTGGAGACCCCTTGGTGGCACAGGCAGCCCACCTCCTCCAGAGGCCTCCCTCGGGCAGGCAGCCACACTGGCTTCAGCCTCTGCTGCTCCCCCTCCCTCAGCAGGTCCCCTGGGGCCTGGGAGGAAGCGAGCCCGGCTGGACGGCCCGGCTGGACAGCTCGAACCGTCTGGTTCCCACAGACTCCAGAGCTGGGTGGAGGGGAGACCTGCGCG
Source organism: Tupaia tana (assembly GCA_026018925.1). Taxonomy (NCBI): domain Eukaryota; kingdom Metazoa; phylum Chordata; class Mammalia; order Scandentia; family Tupaiidae; genus Tupaia; species Tupaia tana. Next base: position 32,356,417 of record JAKSZU010000015.1, read on the forward strand.
GTGGGGGTTCACTGCGGCTGGAAGAGGCTGGGAAAATGCCTGGCCAGCTGTGGGGCCCCTCCCCACCACCCCTGCCCGCCCCAGCCCGGAATCCACCCAACAACCCCAGAAAGGGTGAGGGTCTGTCCTGCATCAGGGGCAGCAACGTGGGCCACGGGGGACAGGGAGAGGTGCCCTGTGCATGGGGGTGTGGGCAAGGACGGGGCAGCGGCTCTGGTGTGTGGGGCCAGTGTGTCTCGGGTGTGATGCGTGAGATGCAGAGACAGTTACCAAGACAGACAGACTCAGAGGGTGGGGAAAGGAGGCCCCTGCTGGGCCCCGCTCCCTGTCGTGCATTCCTGTGGGGCCCTGGTGACCCTGGTTCATCCCAGACTGTGTCCGGAGCTAGTGGGAGGACGGAGGCTGGCTGAGTCGGGGAGCCTGGGCCTTTGCCGCACGGTCCCCAGCTTCCTGTCCCACCCACCCCCGAGGAGGGTTAGCCTCTGATTGGAAAGAGGACTAGTGGAGAAGGCTGAGGCCCCTGCATACCTCGGGGGGACATGTGAAGGGTCACCATGCCAGTTGCCCAGACCTGGCTCTGGGCATGAGCCCCCTCCGCACACCACTCGCTGGCCCCCGACGCAGTCAGGAAGTGAAGGCGGGCCCCTCCTGCCCCAACCCCCAGCAGGACCCTGGGCTCCGCGCCCGCCTTGGACGCACTGCATGAGCCTGGCCCAGTGCCTGCCTCTCTGGGCCTTGGTTTCACTCCCTTTGCCCAGCAGGTGGGGGGATGGGCAGCTTGCTTCTCTGAGTCTGAGTCCCGGGAGGGTCTGAGTGGGGTCAGCCTGGAGGAGGTTGCAACCCTAGAGGTGCTGGGCCAGGAGCCCTAGATGCCATGATCTCACAGTGCCCTCTGCCCACTGCCCAGCCCTGGGACCCCACCCACTGGGCCTCCTGCCTTCACATTCCTTCCATGACCAACAGATGCCCCTGGCTCCCGCCTGACCACCCCCCACCTGGGCCAGCAGGAGAGAGTGGGCAAGTGCTCTGCAGAGACGCGGAATGCCTGCGCTGGGCGGACCCGAGGAGAGCTCCTTGGCACGCTCGGATGGAGAGACCAAGGCGGAGAAGGTCCGCGCTGCACCTGAGGTCACCCAGCCAGGCAGGAGCAGGGCTGTCTTCTCCACCCATCCATCTATGCCCTCGGCTGCCCTAACTCCATGGCTCTTAGGAATTGGGGGTCATCACCTCTGACCCCGCCCTGAGGACACCCTCACCTCTGTGGGAGATTTGATCCCGGGGGGATCCCAGCCTCCATTCCTCCTCCTCAGAAAGTTAGAGCCAAAAAGGATACCGAGTCTCTTGGAGGAATTAGGCTAAGTCAGACCCTAAAACGGCAGAATCAGTGGTATTTCAGAATTTTCCAGTTTCTCAGCACAGCGGCTCAGGCCCTCGGAACATTGTGATTGAATAGGCACCCCCCCCCCGCCCCCTCTCCGAATCTCCCTACAGCGTCGCGCGGTCGGCGTCGCAGGGTTCCAGGAAAGGGGACCCCTCCTCCCAGAGTCCAGCAGCTCTAGAGGACTGTCAGAGCTCTCCACCTGCTGGACACTAGAGCCGCTGTCCCTGAGAGGACTCCCTGCCACTGCCACCCCCAGGGCTGGCCTTCCCAAGCCTCCACCTCTGAGTCTTATCTCCCGGCTGCTCTCTGCCCACCCCTTCCTCCCCTGGTTTATGGCATTCCTTGGCCAGAGTGGGACCCTCCTTCCCACACCCCAGACGTGCCTTGGCCACGGGGAGACCCTCTCCCTCCGAGGGTGGGGCACTTCCAGGCTGCCATGGTGATGAGGAAGAAGGGAGAGGTTGGTTGGCCAGCCTGGCATCTACACTGCAGGGAGTCCACAGAACCCAGAAGTCCAGATTTCCGCCAAAGTACACCCTCCCCACACAGGCTCCTGTCACCCCACAGGCCAGGTTGCCAGAGGCAGAAGGTGCCTCTAGAGTCTGACTACCAGGGTTCACATCCCACCTTCGCCAGTTCTTGGCTGTGTGACCTTGGGCAAGTTGCTTCCCCTCTCTGTGTTTTCCTCATCTATAAAATGTGGACACTAACAGTACCTAACTTCATGGGGGCTGTTGTGTAGATTACATAAGTTAGTATTTGCAGAATGGGGGACTGGACAGTGGTACAGAGGTAATGCGACTCTCTGCAAGGCTGACTCACCTGGGAAGGTCCCAGGTTCGTGTCCAGAGACCTCCCTGAACACACCAGGAATCTGTGTGCCATGATCCAGGCCTGCGGGTGCGTAAAGGTGTAAGGACCTTGTTGGGAGCACCTATGTTTTTTGTTTCTGTCTCCCTCACTCTTGGGAGAAAGAAAGAAACTTTAAATACACATATTTGCAAAATAATAGAACAAGGTCTAGAACATGGAAACCGTGATATTTGGCATGTCTCCCTTAAACTGACGGACCCCCCCAGAGGAGTGTTAGCTGCTGTGGAAGAGGGGGAGTATGGGGGGAGCAAGGGCCCTTACATAGACAAGGCTTTGCACTCAATTCCTGGCATCCCTTCTTCCTTGCTGTGTGACTATGACCAAGTGGATTCACCTCTCTGAGTCTCAGTTTCCTTATCTATAAAACGGGGGTGATTCCAACCCTCCAGGACCAGCATGTGGGAAACCTCATCCCGCACACTTTTTGTACAGTTCAGTCAACAGGAATACAATCAGAATAGAAAACAACTCCAGTAGAGGCTCACCCCCTCCGCCCCTGTGTGCAGCCCTGAGAGGCCCCTCATGTCCTCTCTGTGTGCAGAGGTTCCTAATTCGCTGTTTCCACCCTGCTGGGGGGGGGGGGGGTTCAATCAAGGAGGCAGCAATGGGGCAGAAGAAAGTGGTTCCATGGCTAAAAACAGGCCAGAGGCCCACTCCGTCACAAGGTCAGCCAGAACCCAGCCTGGGGCCCCTGGAGGAGCCAGGCCTGCCTGCTCCAGACCACAGTCCTCAGGGCCAGTCCCGAGGTTGCCCTGGCCTGCTCCCTTAAGACTGCAACTCGCTGGGGAGTTTCTGTCCTTCTCTAGGCCTTTGCCATCGCTGTTCCCTCTGCCTGGGAGCTCTCTCCGCATTGTCTGAATTCCCTACATCCAGAGCTCAAGTCAAATAGCACTTCCCCAGGAAGTCCCCGGCACCCCCTCCTCTGATTAGATGCCCCTCAGTTGCTCTCCCTCTCTGCATCCTATTTGCTTCCTGCACTGTGGAATTGTGTGTGTGTGTGTGTGTGTGTGTGTGTGTTCCCTCTACTGCATCTCCACCTTGAATGTAAGCTTCAGGGCAAGGGCTGGGTCTACCTCCTTCATCTTGTCCACCTCCACAACCCGATTACTACCGATCAGGCCTGCAATGAGCGTTTGCTGAGGGAATGAATAGAGCCACGGTCCTGTTCACCCACTCACCGTGAGGACATCTCCAAGAATGTCCTAGGGGCTCCCTGTCTCACTCTGAGCACGTGCCCAAGTCCTGTGGCAAGGGCCCACGTGACCCAGCTTTATCCCACCGTCTCCTCTTGCCTTCCTCTCCCTCTCCCCAAGCAGCCTGGCCTGGCTCTTTCTCCTGCCAGGATTGTCTTCCAGGAGTGTCCACGGGGTCCTCCCTCGCGTCTTCCAGTGTCCTCAGAGAAGCACTCCCTGACCGCCACAGGCCCTGAGAAGCACAGTCTAAATTCACTGCTGCCGATCAGGGGCAGTCTCCCCACCGGATGGAGCTCCGCATGGCCTAGCCGGGGAGTTCTGTCTCTTCACCGCGAGTCCCGGATCTGGTGGCTTAAACTCATGCCGGGCGCGTGTGCGTGCGTGCCCAAGATCCCGAGAGGAGAATGGAGGAGAGGGGATTGCGGTGTGCCCATCTCCCTGGAGGGTGATTTCTCACTTTCGGTCTCTCTGTCTCTCTGTGTCTTTCTGGAGAGCACACTCACCCCATAGCAAAGACCTTTCCAAAAAGAGAGAGAGAGAGAGAGAGAGAGAGAGAGAAAGATCCATAACCTAGTGTAAAGTTCTTTGTTGAAGATGATGCATTATGGTAACATCTTTGATTTTGATTATCACACACTACCTGCATGCTTTCAAAAAGCCGTATTGTACACCACAAAGATGTACAATTAAATGTAAATAAGAACTTATAAAAGACAATAATTGAAAGAAACAAAGAAAGAAAGAAAATAGCCATTCATAGATGGGGCTGAAATGAATGAACACGTGGGAATTCCTCAGTATGGAGCCCGGTGCTTCATAGATATTACCCACCGGAGGGCAGGAAGGGACAGGTGTGTAGGCCGCTGGACAGGTAGGAGTGAGTCTGGGCAGCGTGTCCTTCAGGGCAGCTAGGGCTGCTTCATCCCCTTGGGGCAGCCTTGTCACTGGCTGAATCTTTTCCCACTGCAGCCCTGCAGGGTCCAAGGTGGCTGGTGGAATTCAAGGCCACTGGACCCAGACAGGAAAAGGCAGCGTCACCAGCCCTGGTGTAATCCAAACCAGATGCGGCCTGAATGGCTTCAGACCCATGGGGGTGGTCACTGCGGGACTGGCCAAGGCCCAGTGGCAGGAAATGGTCTTGCAGGAAAGTTCTCTGGGCCAAGCCCAGCTGGGAGGAGCAGACCCATTGAGGATGTTAACCCTCATTAGCCCACAGGAGGCCAGGACCCTGGGTGAGGCAAGCCTCGGGCCCCGGCACCATGAGACACAGAGCACCTTGCCCTGGAGAGCACAGCACAGGCATCACGATGGACACTGGGCCCTGGCACTGTGGTGGGCAGGGCAGACCAAGCCAGGGGTAGGGAAGCTGACAGCTGGGCACCCTGGGGACTGCAGAAACGCAGACCCGGAGCCTTAACCCTGGCCCTGCTTGGGCATGGCTCCAGTTGGCAGTCCCAGCCATGGACTTACCCCTCCATCAGGGCAGCTTCCTCCCTTCAGGTGTGGATGTGAGCTCCACAGGAAACAGTGGAGCTGAGGTCCAGGCCGAGAGAGGCAGCCCCAGCTCTGCACCAGGCGCCACGGCCTTAGCTTTGCACTGAGCGCTCCGGGGCCCTGGGTGGGAACCAAACCTCTCCAAACTCCCATTTCTTCACCAAGTGTTGAGTTTATGTTCTCTGCCACCAGGGACCAGAGGAGGCCCAAGGAGACCCTCGATGAATGAAAAGCTTTCTAAGACATGCTCCTGGGTGGGGGGTGTGGTTCTGGGTGGGATTCTTGCCCAGGACACGTTAATTTGCTGCGTGGCCTTGGGCAAGTCATGTCAGCTTTCTGAACCTGTTTCTGCACCCATGAAATACAGTGAGCTGGCGCCTCATCCCACCGCTGACTGTCAGGGCAGCTCTCAGCGTGGAAGAGCTGAGGTTGTCATTTCACATTCCAGAGGTAGAAACTGAGGCTCGTGCTGGGAGTCGGGAGTCTTGGGTTCTAGTCTCAGCTGCTGTGGTCTCTGGTGCGGAGTCGTTCCCATCCTGTCCTCAGTTTCCCCAGCTGGATCCAGAGCCCAGATCTGGATCTGCGCTCTGGCTGGACCTCACTCCCTGCCCTCCCCTCCGTGGTGGTGACTCAGCCCTCATCATCATGCTGTGTGGCCGAGGCGCAGCCTGGGTGGGGGCCAGTGAGGCCGAGAGAACCACTCAGAGGAAACCACAGGCCTGGCCCAGCTGGCAGGTGTTGGTGGGCCGGCCGGCAGGTGGGCAGGGATCCACGGCCCCAGGGCCCTGCCCATCAGTACGCCTCCCACCATGAGCCCAAGCTAGGCTCCCCAGGTCCCCCACAACCTCTACTGCAAGGGTCAGGTTCAAGCCCCAGAGTCTCCCACACCTCATCCCATGTGGCACCTGCTGCAGCAGGACTGCACCCACCCACTGGAACCCAGCAGGGGGCGGTAAGAACCTGGCCCTGCCCTCCACACCAGCGCGCATGAAGGAGCAGCCAAGGGACTGCGGGGTTTCTCTCTGTGGGTTGTCTAACATTTCTCAGGATAGTGTTTAAGACCAGATGCTTTGGGTCAGCAGGTGGAGTGGTGGTTAAGGTGCTGGACTCCCACACGAGCTCCCACAGCTCGAGTCCCAGACCTGGCAGCCTGCTTTCTCTTTGTCTTTCTATCTCTCTCTTTCTGGTGAGCACACATGCCCTATGGCAAATTGAAATAACAATAATAAAGAAAATAAAATAATTCTAAAAAAATAAAAGCAGAGGCTCCCACCTCAGACTGTCAGGTCATACTGCCACGTGGCCATGATCAAGTGACTTACAGCTCCTCCTTTGAGAAATGGATTCAAATGCCTGCACTCACCCTGCAAGGATACTGTGCGTGACAATGTGATCAAGAAGTGCTGGGCCCAGGGCAGGCAGGCAGCAGGTGACCCCATGTGTTAACTGCTGTCCCTGCCGTTCCTACTGGAACTGGCATGTCCCTGGCAGGGCCGTCTCCCTTCTGACTCAGTTGTCCCCACAGCCAGAAAGGTTGCACCCTATTCAGTCCCTGTGTTGTGCGCTGGGCTGTTGCCTCGAGCCGATGGAGCACTGCCGGCCTGGGGAAGGCAGGCTGTGGCCAGCTGGAAGAGCAGAGAGCAGCCCTCCCCGTGGGGCCTCCTAGGAGACCCCCAGTCCTTCCTCTGACCTCTACTCGGAGACCCTGCTCTGCTTCCTCCTGGAGGGAGCTCCTGGGCAGGTCCTTACTTGGGAGACAGGAGAGCTCGTTCCAAGCCCCAGCCCCTGCCCTGCTGCGTAGCCTTCAAGTTCCTTCTCTCTGAGCCTCAGTTTCCTCTTCTGTCGAGTGAGGACAGGAACACCGGGGTCCCCTGAGCACTTCCAGGGCTGAGCACAGCTTCAGTGTGACCGAGACAACATCGCCCCACCCTATCAGGCCGTCCTCTCACCGCCGCTCTCTGGCTCAGGTCCCCCCTCTGTGAAATGGGAGTGATAATATCTGCTTCCTAAGCTCGCTATGAGGAGTCGATGAGCCAGTGTATCTACAGGTGCTTAAACAAAGCCGGGCACACAGTAACACCCCATAATACTGGCTGCTGTCGTGGCCCTTCTCACAGGTAAGGAAACTGAGGCACGAAGCAGGGAAGCTACTTGCTCACATCACACACTGGACAGGGTGGCGCCTGAGCCTGCAGCAGTAACCCACACACATGTGCTGATGGCTATTAACAGAGCACCTGGCACATAGTAGGTGCTCAATGAACAGAGGTCAGCTGAGCCCTCCCACAGTGCGTGCACACAGAGGGCAGGGCTACGTCCAACCTGTACATTTATTTACAAGGCACAAGCTTAGAGCAGACAGGGACTGCCCGATGGCCTTCCCCCTCCTCCTGGGCCTGCTGACTCCATCATTTGAGGTGTGGTGACCCCTGAGATGGGGGCCCAGAGTGGCTGGGTTGGGCCAGCTTGGCCCTGAGGCCAGCTCGGGGGTGGTCTCCCATGTCCCCCAGGCTTCTCCAGTCCCCCTCCACCGGGCCGGGGCTGGGCGGACTCTCTCACACAGAGTTCCTGTGTGTTGGTGGTCGAGGAAGGTGGGTGGGGCTGGCCGGGCCAGCTGCTGTGTGCTCAGCCTTATCTGTTGGGAGTGGGAGGCTGCGGGCATGGAGGTCCTCCTTCACAAAGCCCGCTCTGTCTCCCTGGCCGCTGGGTCCTACACTCCGCCTTGCTGCCTTCCTGCTCCGCCAGGAGCCTCCCAGCCACAACCTCAGGAGCCCTACATGCTGGGACCCAGCCATCCACCCCAGCTAGGAGCAAGGGCAGCCAGGGATGCCCCAGGTGGGCAAAGCAGGGGTCACCAGGGCAGCAGTCGGGAGGGGAACGGGGGCGGGGGAACAGGGGACAGGAGTCTAGGGCGTGGCTGACAGCTGGAGCCCTGTCTGGGGAGGCAGTAGCGGGATGGATCCAGGCCACACTCTGAGGTGGCTGATGTCGGGGAAGCGGTCACTGCGCGGGGGCGTGGGGAGCCCCGAGCCTCCCAGCCTGGCACAGCCTTGTGTGGGGCTGCCCGCCGGGGGTTCTGGCCTGCCTTCTCTGGTCTTCTGGGCTGTGTGGCCTCAGCCCCGGCCACTGGCGGCTGCGTCCAGGCCTCAGCTGCTTCTGGGGCTCAGACCCCCAGAGCCATCAGTGCCCCTGAGCTGCTGATCTTCTTGAAGCGGTTGGCAGCGCTGACAGCAATGAAGTTTTTCTGGAGAATGAGGGAGAGAGAGGATGTGGTGGTGGAGTATCCTCCCTGTTCCCCCTGAGGTCTCCCCTGAAGTCCCTCCTGAGGTCCCCTTCACTCCAGGAGGGTCAGAAGCCAGGGAGGGTGCAGCGTCCCAAACAGCCACGGGAGGCGCCACAACACTGCCTTATCCAAACTACCTTCCTTCATTCCACAGGTACCAAGGCCGGTAACACTGGAGCGGAGGGCCACTCTGCTCAAAACCTGCCATGGCTCCAGGTTTCCTCCAAGTTAGAGACACCTCTCGCCATGCTTGATGAGTCGGTCACATTCCCCTCAGGCTTTGTTCCAACTCTCACTCACACCAGCCACACTAGCCTCCTGCCTGTTCCTCCCCTCGTCCACTGCATTTCTGCCTCAGGGCCTGTACACCGGCTAGCCCCTCTGCCTGGGACACCTCGCCCACTGCCGGCGCTGCTGGCCCCTCACCCCGTCAGGTCTCTGCTCACGTGCTCCTGGTCAGTGAGCCTCCCCAAAGTCCTATTTAAACATGCAGCCTCTCCCCTGGCACTCCTGCTCTTATTTATTTATTTATTTATTTAAGCCCTTCCCTAATTTCTGCAAAGAACTCTCCACCTCCCATTAAGAGGAAGACTCATGGGGCCAAGCAGCGGTGCAGCAGTAACACAACTGGGCCCCCATGGGAAGGTTCCAGGTTCACGTCCCAGAGCCTCCGTGCACCCCAGACATGCCCACTCAGGCCTGCAATCCAGGCTGGCTGAGGTGGGGGTGGACCCTGTTGGGGGTGACTGTCACTGTCTCTGTCTCTCTCTTTCATGGAAGAAGTAAATACACTTTCAAGAGAGAGTGAGAACACAAGGCTAATATCTGTGTTTCTTTTGTTCACTGCTGTATTCTAGTGGCTAGAAATAGTAGCTGCTCAATAAATACTTGCAAAATGAAGGAAGGAAGCCCATGATGGAGTTAGTGATGTTTCTGAACCCGAGTCCCAGATGGACGCCCCACCCCAGGGTGGAGGGGGTGTAGATGTCTCTATTCCAGGGCAGGAATCAGCCCAGGACCGAGAGAGAGAAGCCAGCCCTGTTTTCCAGACAGGGCCAGGCCTGGAGGATGAAGCCTGCCAAGGCAGGGCTGGTGGGGCCTGGGATCTGGCACCAGGACTTTTTCCCACCCCCAGCCCTCCTCTCCACACCCAGCGCAGCGGTACCTTCCAGCGCCTCTTCATGAGGTATTTCTTAAGCAAGATCTGGGACTTGAGGCGTCGGTTACAGCGCTGGGCTTTCTCGGCCAGGTTGTTGAGCCAGGGGTGGGCGAGGCACTGGGCGGCACTCATCCGAGCCCTGTGGGTCGGAAGCAGTGGTTATGGTGGGCCGTGAGCCTGTGAGGCACCACAGCCCCCACCGGCCTCCCGGCCCAGTCCCCACCCTGCGGACACACACGCACTAGGCCTGCACACACGGGGTTTGCGTCCTGGGGCGAGCCTCACCCCTGGTCCTTGACGATGAGGTTGGAGACGAAGTCTTTGGCCTCATCCGAGACAGCCTCAAAGGTCTCCTCGTCAAAGTACCAGTTGCCAGAGAGGACGTTATTCAGGGTCTCTGTGTCATCGTCTCCCAGGAAGGGGGAGAGACCGCTCAGCCTGGAGGGAGGTGAGATTGGGGCTGCTGAGTCACCTCGAGGGGAGCAGGGCTTGGGAGCAGATCCAAGGAGGCAGCACCACGTGCTGAAAAGACCCCCGGCTTTCCGAGTGGGACAGACCTGGGTTTGAATCTGGCTGGGTGACTTTGGGCAAGTCACTTCCCCTCTCTGAGCCTCACTCTTCTCATCTGTAAAATGGGCATAATCATCCCAGCTTCCCGGGGTTACAGCGAAGATGAGGAATGACGAGTGCGCAGCTTGTCACGGGCACACTAATGCGTCCACCACCCCCTGCCCCGCCCTGGGCCACCCGAACCTGCTGTCCAGAGCCCTGGGCTGGGATGCTCTGCCTTGAGGGGCCTTGGTTTTTCCCTTTCCTGGTTCTCCCTAGCACTCCCAGCCCCCAGCAAACCCCTGACTGAGGGATCAGGGAAGTGGGGCTGCCTCACCAGGACCCCAAGGCCAGTCTTGGCCTTGGCTGCCCACCCACGTGCCCGGCCACCCCCTCACACGCCACCCCTCAGGGCTCACAGCATGTAGGTGATGACCCCCATGCTCCACATGTCTGTCTTATCGGAGATTTGGTCGTAATTCACCACCTCAGGTGACAGGAACTCTGGGGTCCCGAAGTTCACCTTCAGCTTCTCGTTGGGGTTATACCTGGGGGCAGGGGACCAAGAGCTCAGGACACAGCTCCTGACCTGCTCCCGGGCACCCGGTGTCCCTGCCCTGTCCCTGCCAACTTCAGAGGCTGGCCCTACCCCCACCCCCCCCCCACTCAGGGGTACCTCCGTGCCAGGCCGAAGTCAATGATCTTCACCAAGTGGCCTGTGGTGTTGACGCACAGGATGTTCTCTGGCTGAGGAGAAAGGGGTGTCCTGAGTTGGCCTCTAGCCCAACTCCCTGCCTCTCCCTCCAGGGCCACCCAAGTCCCACGCTCCCCAAGAGACAGAGGCGCTCACTTCCAGAGTGAACAACCATCAGAGACCCCCTGGACCTGCCTGATCTGGCCATGGATAAGGCTCCCGAGGCCCTGAGAGGGCCTTGTAGGAGGCTCAACACTCAAGACCTCTTGGTGGTTTCTCTGGGATTTCCCTCCATTTAAGGCCCTGAAGGGATAGCAGCGGTCTAGAAGTTCTGGGGATGGGGAGAACGATGCCTGCAGAGGAGAGGGCCGTGCCCTGGGGAGGCCATCACCAGATACACGCGCTCTGGAGACCAAGAGAGCAAACTGCAGCCAGGGTCCCCAGGGGAAGCCTCTAGGGAACAGAGGGTTTCACACTGCCCCGGGTACGTTCGGTGACGTGCTATGAGCACACCGGTCTTGCCTCCCCAATGAGTGAAGGCGACAAGCTACCAATGCTGGCCCTGTGTCACTCACGTCCATGCCATAGCTCATCAGGTCCTCCCAACAGCTCTGAGGCAGACACGTTGCCCGGGAGAAAACTGTTACACTGAGTTACTGCTCCACTCCCCATTTACAGCTGAGGAGACAGGCTCGGGCCCAAGTGACGTGCCACAGTGGACAGTGAGTGAGTGAACCGAGTGCTGTCTGGCTCCAGCACTGGCCCCTGACGTCCCTGTGCCACCACTGTCCATCAAGGCCAGAGCTAGGTGCGGGACGGTGGGCTGTCCCTTCCAGGGCAGAGGACCATCTTCTCCTGGCCTCCTCGGTGCCCACCCTGAGTGTCCAACAAAGGCACCCACTGGGTGCTCAGCCGAGCTCAGAGGAAACGTGTGCCCCAGGCACGAATGAACATATGGACGAAGTTACTGCACGGCGGGTTCCTCCCCACTCCGGGCCTCCGTTTCCTCTTCCTGTAACACAGAACTAATCCAAGGTTGCGGGGTATAAACATTTAAAAGTTAACAATGGTTCAAAGGCAGCAGATTTTGCACAAAAACCCAGGCTTCCAGCACCTCCTGAGAAGCCGGAAGCCCTGGCCACATGGACCACACTCGTCGTAGTGCTATCCGAAGGCACTCGCAGGACAGAAGGCTTCACCTCAGGGCACTGCGTGTTAATGGGGGACCCTGCTCTACCCCCAAAATTGGCTTTCCTAGGGAAAAGACAGGCCCCCAACATTGCAGTGCAGGCACCAGCTGCCACAGCTCAGGGAAGGAGCCACCATCAGCCCAGTAGCTCAGCCCTTAGCTCTCTCCTTCCTTACCCCTTCCCTCTGACATGCGAATCAGTTGGCTCTGTTGTCTTTCTTTTTTTTTTTTTTTTTTAGAACTTATTTTATTTAACTTTATTTATTTATTTATTTATTTATTTATTTTAATTTGACCAGAGAGGGACAGAGTGAGAGAGAGAGAGAGAAAGGGAAAGTGAGAAAGCAAACTGCCAGGTCCAGGACTCGAACCACAGTTGGCCATGTGGGAATCCAGCACCCTTAACCACCATGCCACCTGCCGGCCCCATCTTTCTTTCTTTTTTAAAATATGGGCACTGGGAACCAGCAGTTAGCATAATGGCTATGTCTCTGGACTCCCACGTAGTCGACCGCGGTTCGCGTCCCGGACCCGGTGGCTTAAAACTCATGCCGGGCGCATGTGCGTGCATGCCCAAGATTCCGAGAGGAGAATGGAGGAAAAGGGATTGCGGTGTGACCATCCCCCCTGGGGGGTGATTTCTCGCTTTCTGTCTCTATGTCTCTCTCTCTCTGTCTGGCCAGCGCACGCGCCCTATAGCAAAAATTTCTCCAAAAAAAAATATATATATATGGGCACTTACCCAAGAGAGGCAAAGACAGAAAAAGAGCAAGGGAAAGGGAGAAAGCTGCCCACCCCATCACATGCCTAAATCTCTTCCATCTCTCCTTTCGGGATTTTGGGCACACACACGCATGCACCTGGTGTGTTTTGCAAGCTACAAGGTCAGAACATGAACCATGAAGTCGACCATGGGGTATCCAGAACCTTAACCACCATGCCACAGGCTGGCCCCCCATTTTCTTTTTTTTTGGGGGGGAGGTTTTTGCTATAGGACACGTGTGCTTACCAGAAAGACAGAGAGAGGCAGAAAGTGAGAAATCACCCCCCAGGGGGGATGGCCATGCCACAATCCCTTCTCCTCCATCCTCCTCTCGGGATCTTGGGCACGCACGCACACCCGCCCGGCGTGAGTTTAAGCCACTGGGTCTGGGACTCGAACCACAATCAACTACATGGGAGTTCAGTGACATAGCCATTACGCTAACTGCTGGTCCCATGGCCCCCCATTTTCAAAATGTGCCTGTCATCTGGCTGCTTCCTCCCCATCACCTACTGTCCCTGAGGCTCAAGCCCCACCATCCCTCTCTCGTGGCCTAGTCTACACCCTCCTAAATGCTCTGCTCCCACTTTGGTCCCACTGAAATCTAACTCCTCACCATCCTCACTGACTTGTCTGTTAGAGGGGATGACAGCAGCATGCTGGACCCAAGGGGCTGCTGGGAGGCCCATGCACTTGCCAGAGCAGCCTCTGACACCCAGTGAACCTGGGGGTGTGAGATGCAGCAGCAGCAGCCCGCTGCCCCACTGCAGACCACAGAGATTCTGGTCCTTGCTGACTTCTCCAGTTTTTGTTTCTCCTGACCTACTTAATCATTATTTTGTGAATGTCTATATCTCCCATTAATCTGGAGGGTCCATGAGACAAGGTCCTTGTTCCTCCTGACCTACTATGTGCACAGCACTGAGCAAGATCAGAAGAGGGACACAAATGATTTTTTTAAACCTCTTTGTTAGCACCCACCTGGTGTGCATGGATGTATCAGCACTGTAGTTATTTGTTTTGTTTTAGAGCCCATGCACTTGCCCCAGAGAGAGAGAGAGAGAGAGAGAGAGAGAGAGGGAGAGAGAAAATGAGAAATCACCCTCCAGGGGCATGGCCATGCTGCAATCCCTTCTCCTCCATTCTCCTGTATGTTTTGGGCACGCAGGCACATGCACCCAGCATGATTTTCAAGCTGCCAGGTCTGGAACTTGAACTGTGCAGTCAGCTATGGGGGATTGAGCGCCTGAACCTCCACATCACCTGCTGGCCCTAAGCCTATTTCTTTAAATCACTCAGTCTCAGGTATTTCTGTTAGCAACACAAATATGAACTAACACAGCGCCCAGTAAATCCTTTTTTAATCTATGGGTGCAAGGACAGATGAAGGAAGGCAGGAGGAGGAGAAGACGGAGGGACCAGTGGCTACGACTGACTTCCAGGGGCCTGGTGCTGCTCCTGAGCCCTCCGGGAGGCCCCAGCCCCATACCTTGAGGTCCAGGTGCAGAACCTGCATCTTGTGCATGAAGAGGATCCCATCGCAGATCTGCCTGACAAACACCATGGTGTCCACCTCAGTCAGCTGGTAGTCCTCATCCACAATCCTCTCGAAGAGCTCGCCGCCCTCGATGCTGTGTGCATAGACCCCCCCGCGGGCTTACTCTGAGCCCGCTGGCAACCCCGCCTGGCCCCCGTCCCCCAACGCCAGCACTCACTACTCCATGAACAGGACGATGTCGTGCGGGGTCTCGATGGCCGCGTACAGCTGGATCAGATTGCGGTGGTTCAGCTGGTTCATGACCTCGATCTCCAGCATCACCATTTCCTGGGGACCGAGGAGCCAAGGACACCCATCAAGCTTCATCCATGCTGCCTCCCTCAACACCTGCACCTTGGCTTGTCGGGCCTTGCCTGGACCACTGCCCAGCCTGCTCCGTGCCCCTTCTCTCCCCTACCCCTGAGCCCGCTCTCCTCACCACACCCAGCCATTCCTTTGGGGACCCCTTCCCTCGGGCTCTGACAAACATTGCCATCCTGAGGGCTCCTTCCTTCCGGCTCAACTCCCCCACTTGCAGGCTTTCTTCTTGGACATTCTCATTAGGTTCCACGGCTTTACATTCCACCCAGTGCAACTGATTCCCAAACACACAGCAACACCTCTGAACAGTGCTTCAGCTCCAGACCCCTATATATACCCAGCTGCCAACTTGCCATTTCCTTGAATGTCCGACAGGCATCTCAAGTCTATCACGTCCATAATTAAACCCTTGACACTGTCCCTTCTCCACAATAGCACTGTCCATCACAGGGGCCAGCAGGTGGATTTTGGAAAGTGAATTTTGTGCATGCATGTACACACGCTGAGTATTTTCCAAGCTGCCAGGTCTAGGACTTGAACCACACAGTTAGCCATGTGGGGTCCAGTCTCCTTAACCACCAGGCCACTGGCTGTTTCTTTCTCTCTCTTTCTTCCTTCCTTTCTTTCTTTCTTTTTAAAGGTTTTTGCCATAGGGTATGTGCACTCGCCAGAGAGAGACAGTGAGAGGGAAAGTGAGAAATCACCTCCACCCTCAGGAAGGATAGCTGTGCCGCAGTCCCTTCTCCTTCATTCTCCTGAGATTTTGGACACATGTGTACACATGCGTGGCGTGATTCTCAAGCTGCCAAGTCCGGGACTCAAACTGTGGTTGGCCATGTGGGAGTTCAGTGCCTTAACCAACACGCCATCTGCTCCTCCTCCTACCTGATTTAAGGGGTCTGTCTCTCCACTCTAGCACGTCAGCCCCTGCGGGCAGGGACTTACTCAGTTCATCCACACCTGGCACAGGGGACAGCACAGCCAAAGCACTCAATAATTAATCAACCAGTCTCAGTGTGGCAGTACAGTGACATCCTGAAATACTAAAGTCACACTGGAAGCTCCTGGGTCTGCAGCCCAAGGCTGAGGCTGGAGTGGACCACAGCAAAAGACCATGTTTGGGGTGTTTGTCTCTTTCAGTTTTTCTTTCTCTCTTAGAGAAAATAAACTTTCTTTTTCTGAAAGATTTTTGCTATAGGGTTCATGCACTCATCAGAGTAACAGAAAGAGGGAAAATGAGAAATCACCTCCCAGGGCAGATGGCCACACCACAATCCCTTCTCCATTCTCCTCCTAGGATTTTGGGCATGCATACATATGCGCCCAGCATGAGATTCAAGTCACCAGGCTGGGACTCAAACTGCAGAAGACCATGTAGGAATCCAGCACCCTAACCACTACGCCATCTGCAGGCCCTAAAATAAACTTTAAAAAAGTAAGCAATCAATAGCAGACTTCAGGTAATTTCAACTAGACTGGAAAGTTCTTTGAGAGCTAGTACCATGCCTTTTTTCTTTTTCTTCTCTGCAGTATCCCCACTCCTGGTCCTGAGTAAGTGGCTGTTACACTTTAGATAATGGCTCGTCCCCCAAGTATTGAGCATCTAGGCTGGACCAGGTCCTGTGGTAGAGGCATAGCTGGGACCCAGCAGGCAGTCTTACAGATCCTGGCCCCGTCAAGTGGAAGAGACAGGAAGGACACAGTCCTTCCAAGCATGTTAGAGCATGTTAGAGCCAAGCCCGTAACCTCGCTTCTCAGCAACCCTCTGCCTGAACTCTCCCCTGCCTCTGCCTTTTGCACCGAAACACCTCCCCAGTCTTCCAAGGCTTTACTCAGGAGACAGCTGGTCTAGGAAGAACCCCTCCTCCCACCACATGAGGTTGCCGGGCTGTCATTGCTAACACACACCAGACTCCCCCGACCCACGTGAGCCTATGCCCACATTCGTTTGTTCATTCCCTGAGCAGCCGCTGCCCATAGTCCCTTCTCAGTCCAGCCCAGGCCGGACTCCCTGTGCCCTGCACAAGGCCTGCCCCAGAGCGCACACTCATCAGTGTGTGATTGAACCAGAGGGTATGAATATCCCATACCTAGGAGGAGGAGTGCCCTGAGAAGTTCACTAACTGAGGAGTCTGGGTGATGGTTAGGACCCCAGACCCTGTCTGTCTGTCCATCTGTCCATTTGTGTGGCATCGTCAGAGCATCGCGGCTCCTACACCAGGCCCAGGTTCAGTAACCGATGGAGAGAGCTGAGAAGCCCTCACTCCAAAGCCCTCCGGCCCCTCGTTGCATAGCCAGCCCCCTTCCTGTTACCTTGTCTTTGGGGGTCTGTTTCTTGATGACCTTGGCTGCCAGCTTGAGGCCTGTGGCTTTCTCTGTGCAGGTACAGACTGCCCCGAACTTGCCGCTGGAGAGAGAAGAGGCCGGGGTGAGGGGATCCCAAAGGGAGGGTCAGCAGGCGCTGGTGTTCCATTGGTGCCTCTGGATCTGCCCTTGGGATGGAAGTCACCCCAGCCTCCCTGACTCCCTCCTAAAGTGAGAGCTGCACTGCCACGGCAGCGGCCGAAGGCAGGGCTTTGAGTCACAAAAACCAAACCATGTGCACAGGGAGTGGCCCTGGGATGCGACGTTTGTAGACTTAGGGCAGGCAGGGGCGCTGGCTCTTCCCGGGGGGGTAGGCACCTTCAGGCAGCAGGGAGGAAGTTAGAGGTACAAGACCAGTCAGGGCTTTTCACAAGACAGGAATCGCCAAGAGGGGGGTCAGCATGGTGCCTGGAATGCAGACAGACTGAAAACGGGTGTATTTCCTGTGGAAGCGCTGGCCAGCTGAGTGTCTGCGCGGCAGTAACAGTGTGCACATCAGTGTGTGACAACGTGTGCACACATGTGTGACCACATAGACGTGCACATGCCCGCACAGGCTGTGTAAGGTGGGGTGTCTGGCCTTGCATGGGGCAGATGTGAGACCACAGGGACGGGTGCTCTTGTACGTGGGACCCACCCAAGGGTCCCAACTCTCACCCTCCCAGCGCCTCCTTGGAGTTCATGCTGAATTCACTGCTGACATTTCCAGTCCTCAGCTCCACTATGCGGTGTGGGAAGGGGGCCGGGGGAGGTGGGCAGTCGTCTGGCGAGGAAGAACAGACCCCCCAAATCACTGTCAGGGGTCCCCTGGGCAGCACGCCCCCATCCTGCCTGGCCTGGAAAATTAAGTTCAAGAGATAACTGGGGGACAACTGGCCCCAGGATAGAAGCTACTCAGTTTTTTACTACAGTTCTGCACCGGAACAAAACATGTGCCCCTATCAAAGGGGACCCCACTTCTCCTGGCAGAAGGAGGGACTTCTGGGACCCTCTTCCACTACAAGATATGAGAACTTCCATTACACACACACACAGCAGCTACGCAGTGGCACGCCAGAGAGAGGGGCTGCTGTGTCTGAGTGATCGTGCAGGTGGTGGGATCTGACCACCGTCGCCTCTAATAGCGACTTGCGGGACTGCGGTGGAGAGGCCCGGTCCGGACCGAGACGTTCGGTGAGCAGAGACCGCCACCTAGCGGCAGGCCCGGGAAACAGCGGACCCCGCAGGCCTGCGAGCTGAGTCATCGGGAATGGAAACCTCTTTATAAATAGCAAGAGGCGCAGGGAAGCCGGGCTGGTGATAAATCAGACGGCCCTTGGAGGCGATTCAGGTCCCGTCACCCGAGGATGCGATTTCTGGGTGGGGCGGGGTGGGGCAGAGGTCTCTGTCGCTGCTGGGGGAGGAGGCAGGGCTCCTGGCCGCCGCCCAGCCGCCGAGTCTTCCCACCCTGTCTGGGTGGCACTGTGCCGCTCACCAGGCAGGCTGGCGGGTCTCCCAGAGCACCTCAGCCTGGGGGAGGGGGTGTCAGGACACTCTGGGCTCTCCTCACCTCATCTCACCCCGCCCCTAGCTCCGCCGCACCCCTGCCCAAGCCCTCTTCCTAGTCACCTACTGGCTGACTGACGCATGCTCAGTGCTCCTGCCGCCCACTGAATAAAGCACCGGCTCTCTTCTAATCATCAATGAAGGCCACTCCACAGGCCGGCCCCCTCTCACATGCCCGGAGCTCTTAGTCACTACTCACAGACACCTGCGCTCCTCAGCCATGCACACTCTATGGCTCCCACAATACTCCCATGTCACATTAACTCCTAAAGTCTGGCATTTGAGCCTTTCACAGACTAACTCCGAATCCCACTGTCCTGCAAATTCCAGTTCATGTTGCTCCTGCTCGTTTTTTTTTTTTTTTTAACCCCATTTTAGTCAAAATAAAAGAAAATCAAAATGGGCTCTGGGTCAAGCTGTTCTGACAGGTTCAAATCCTGTCTTCACTGTATATTTTTTGGGCACTTCATTTCTCCCTTTCCAAGCCTTTCCTTTTTTTTTTTAAAATAAGTATTTTATTTAACTTTATTTATTTATTTATTTTAATTTGACCAAAGTGAGAAAGAGAGAGAAAGTGAGAAAGCAAGCCGCCAGGTCCAGGACTCGAACTGCAGCCGGCCATGTGGGAGTCCAGCATCCTTAACCACCACGCCACCTGCTGGCCCCTAAGCCTTCTCTATCAGGACAGAATACTTCCTGGGGTCCTATGATACTTAGATGAGTCCTGCCTGGGGGATGGACTACCCAGGGCAGTTCAGCCTTCCAAACAGGGAGACTTAGGACTAACAGCCCCCTTCTACACCCCCACCCCCGTGTCCAGCCCCCAGGGCTGCTCCAGCCCCCTCTTTCCCCTGGCCTACCCAAAATCTGGAAGCAGTCCTCCTCCCTGGCTGTGAGACAGAGGGCCTGCCCCACCTCGGGCCTCTTGGACTGATCCGTCTGGAACTCGATCCCCCTGGAAGTGTCCCCTTGCACCTCAGCTGGGCCAGCCTGGCCTGGGACTTTCTCTCCTGCTTCCTTCTGGCTTCCAGCCGGAATACTCTTTTCTCCTTCTGCCTTGGCTGGCCCGGGATCCGTGGGGCCGGGGGTCATGGGCACCCCTTCAAAAGTGAGCTCCAACTCCTCACTTGGGGGTTTCTTGGCCAGCAGCTTCTCAGAGCTAGAAGGTGAGAACACAGAGGTGAAGCCCTTAACGAGCATGGCCTCCGGAGGTCTCGGTGCATTCAGAGCCTCATCTGCAATTTGGAGCTCATCGCATGACCTGCCTCTGCCCCTGGTGCATGTGGTAACGCATCTGATTCACTTTGTACAAAACCAGAAGGGGGTTAATCCCCTGGGTGGCTGTGGTCATCCTCTTGACTCTCTGCATGCTAATGGTCACTAATAACCATCGGTGGGATTGTTGATATGGTTCACCATCAAATGCGTATAAGGGAACTACGGAACTCTTGATCTATAAAAAGCCTGACGACGTATTGATAGTTGATATTTAACATATAATTATCAAATTGATACAGTGTTACTACTGTGGCTTCCGACACTTCATGACCTCATTTGGTTCAGGTAGCTCTAACCAATTACATCACAAGACTGGCTGGTGCTATATTATGGTTATGAAAGTATTAGTAATGGTCCACCAAGGTTACCAGTCACCTTTCAGAGAGGTAATCAGAATTATATTCAGAAAGGTCATCCTTTCTTTCTTTTTTTTTTCTTTTTTTGGAGAGGTTTTTGCTATAGGGCGTGTGCGCTCGCCAGACAGACAGAGAGAGACAGAGAGACAGAAAGCGAGAAGTCACCCCCCAGGGGGGGATGGCCACGCCACAATCCCTTCTCCTCCATTCTCCTCTCGGGATCTTGGGCACACACGCACAAGCGTCCAGTGTGAGTTTAAGCCACTGGATCCGGGACTTGAACCGTGGTCAACTACATGGGAGTCCAGCGACATAGCCGTTACACTAACTGCCGGTCCCCTAGAAAGGTTATCCTTTCTGCCGACACCTCAGCGATGAGGACCTCTGGACCCGGATGCTTAGAGAATGGGAGTTCAGCTGAGGTGGTCTCTGAGGGCCTCTCCCATCTGACACTCCAGGCCTCTATGAATTATGACAAAGTCCTGGGATATTCAAGGGACAAGGCAGGACAAGCCATGCCCAGGACAGAGGGAGCTGAACATCAGGTCAGCCTGCCCCAGCACCCAATAGGATGACAAGACTGCCCAAGAGAGGGGAACTAAGCATGACCCCTAGGGAGAATCAACGCCCCCCACCCCTCCCAGGCGGCAGCATTCACCTCGAGAAGATGGCAGGGCAGCTGGGGCTGTGCAGAAAGGCGGGAGAGCCCCTCCTGGCTGCTGCTTGGCCCTCGGCTGCCTTCTTGCCCACCTTGGGCTCTCCAGGGTCCTGGTGGCCTGAGGTTCCCTGCCCAGCACTGGGCTTGTTGGCACTGGCCTCGGCCGTTGCAGTCTGCTGGGGCAGGGCAGCTGGTGGGCCAGTACTGCCCTCCGCAGGCCCCCCTCCCTGGTCATCCTCTCCTTTGGAGCCCTCGGGGGCCCCGAGGTTGGTTGAGGGTTGGGCTAGGGCACTGTCCCCTTTCTGTGTGGCAGGGGCTTTGGTGTCTTTCTCCAGGGTGGCTGGATCAGGGTCCTTTTTTGGGTCTGGGGAACCAGGGTCTTTCTTTGGGTCTGGGGGACCAGGGTCTTTCTTTGGGTCTGGGGGACCAGGGTCTTTCTCTGCAGCTGGGAGTCTTTCGCCTGTAGGTGCTTTGTCTGCAAAGGAGGTGAGACACCCATCAGGATCTGGCCTTCCCCTCTCCCCTCCCCAGCCAGACTGGACAGACACCAGCCCTGGGCCCAGGACCCATCCAGGCAACAACTTGCAAGCACTCATCCTACTGAACCTCTGGGGACCACTCGGTGGGCTGCTGGGACCATGGAGGGTCCCTGTGCACAGCCTCTAGCCTTTGGGAGGGCCATGACAGCCCATCATCCCTCCCCCAGAGTATTGAGGTGGGTCCTCGAAAGCCACCCATGGAGGCTTCACACTTCCCCGGTCTCTGCAGAGAAGCCTTCCTGCAGACCTGGACCCAGCCCAACCGTCACCAGAGATGGCTCTGATTTCTGGGGTGCCATGCACCGTGCAAAGTGGCCTTGGGCACAGAGGTCCTACAGAGGAAGCTACCCAACCCTGGATTCGGACACCCCTTCCCAAGCTCCTCCCTCCCTCTCCTGCCCCTGCTTGGCACCTGTTGATGGGCTCTGGATTCCCAGTTCGACTGCTCCGTTTTCTGTCGCCATGAGGTAGGGAGGCGTGTGCTTCTGCTTGTCTAGCTCAAGTCTTTCTAGCTGCAGAAAGAAGGGCGGAGTGTGTCATGCTGTTGGATTCCCTCCTGTCTGGCTGTGGCGAGAGGAGGCCCAGGCCAGCTGACTGAGAGGTACCTGGAGCAGGGAGGAGAGCTTGGTGGCCGCGTGTCCCGCAGCGGCTGCTCGGGAGCAGTCCTGGGGCAGTTGTAAGGGACTGGGCCGGGTGGGCAGAGGCGGAGGCAGGGGCACGGGCAGTGGAGGCGGGGACGGAGCAGAGGATCTCTTACACCAGGGGCCATGCAGCTCGGACTGCCACCACCTGTCACTCTTGGCCCCTGTTCAGAGGACACGGCATTCTTCCCACGGCCTGACTCGGGGGAGAATGGTGTTGGAATAAGTAGGAAGAGAAAAGGGAGGGAACACCTGGGGGGGCAGTCCTTTCTCAGGCTTTGCCCAGTGTCCCCCACTTGGGCAGGATCAGAGAGGGGGCCTGGAAGAAGAGGGGCTCTCAGGGTGGAAGGGCAGGACTATGCCCAGGCTGCACCCTGGCTCTACCCCATGCATGCCATCTCCCTGGGTTCCCAGAACCTGGGCAGAGCTACTCAGGTCCACAGATGACCACCTTGGCCCCAGCTCTTTGCCCCAGCATCTGGATCCACTTGGATCATCTTTGGGTAAGAAACTGTCTCAGAGGCACTTATTCAAACATGCCCATAGGCCTGCAAGCATTTTCTTTAGAAAATGTGCTTTTCCTGGGCACCTGGGGACAGGAGGCTGCCCTGAGTGGCCATGGGAGAGAGGGTCCTCTGGCCCAGTAGTGACCCGAGGGGCATTCCAGCCCGAGGTGTTCACACTGAGATGGGATCAGGAGAGCTATCAATACACTGCAGGCCTCTGTTACCTGGGCTGTCTGCCCAGGGCCTTGCTCTGAAGGGCCTTAAGAACCAGCCAGAGCATGGGAAGTAGCTGTGGAGTGGGGACCTGGGGTAAGGGCCCAAGTCACTCCGCTCCAACGCCGTGGCCTCAGGTCCTCTAAGCAGCAGTGGGGAAAACAACCACTGCCCTGCGATGAGAAGAGTGGGAGAAGGCAGCACCTTTAAGCAACAGAGGGAAATGCAACTGAGGAAAAAGACTGAGAAAGCTATTAATGAGCCGATATGATCTTCAAAGTGGGGGAAAAAAAAAAGCAAGGAGCAGAATAGCTTGTAGGGTATGCGATCATTTGTGCAAAAAGGGGGGAGGATAATATGTAATTATTTGCTTTATACACATAAAACTTTCTTTGGGGGCTGGCTCATAGCACAGCAGTTAGGTACTGCACAGAAGCACGTGGTTGACCAGGGTTTGAGTCCAACCCCATTGACTTAAAAAACATGCCAGGTGTGCACACACACCCAGGATCCTAATGGGATGGAGAATTATGGCATGACCAGGCCCCATTGGGAGGTGCTTCCCTTCTCTCTCTCTCTCTCTCTCTCTCTCTCTCTCTCTCTCTCTCTCTCATCCACATGCACACCCTCTGGTACTGAAAACAAAACAAAACTTTGGCAGGATAAACAAGAAACTGGGAACCAGAGATGGTGGGAGGGAGATATCACCATGTACCTATTTTTTTTATTTGAACCGTGATCTATGTAAATGAATTTCTGTTCAAAATAAGTGATTTTTCACGAATTTGCATGTCATCCTTGCACAGGGGGCATGCTAATCTTCTCTGTAGTGTTCCAATGTTAGTATATGTGCCACCAAAGTGAGCACTCAAATATGTGTTTTAAAGTTTTGTTTGTTTTGCTGTAGGATATGTGCGCTCACCAGAGAGCTAAAGAGGGAAAGTGCAAATCGCCCCCCAGTGGGAATAGCCATGCCACAGTCTCTTCTCCATTCTCCTCCTGGGATTTTAGGCATGCATGCACATATGCTCAGGATGAGTTTCAAGTCACCAAGTCTGGGACTTGAACCATGGTCAGCCATATGGGGGTCCAGTGCCTTAACCACCATGCCACCTGCTGGCTTCAATTTTTTTTAATTATTTAATTGTATTGATTATTATCATTATTATTTTAAATTTGCTACAGGGCACATGCACTCACTAGAGAGAGATAAAGAGAAAATGAGAAAGCAAGACACCAGGTCCAGGACCCAAACAGCAGTCAGCCCTGTGGGAGCCTAGTGCCTTAATCACTGTACCACCTCCTAACACCCCCCACCCCGCCCCGTTTTTACGTGAGCAAATGTCAAGGGTCCTTGGCATAAGTTGGCAAAAACCTGCCTGCCTGTCTCTCTTCCTCATACCTGCCTGTCCTCCCCACCATTTCTCCTCTTCAAGGTCCAGTTACAGCCTTCCTCTTCCAGGAAGCAAAAATAACAACTAATCCCTACATAGCCCTCACCAGATGCTAGGCCTCAGGGAATCTTCCTCACAATCCCGTGAGGTAGGTGCTATTGTAGACAGGGAAGAGCAAAGTGACTTACCCAAAGTCTTAGGCTCTGCTGAGGTTCGAACCCAGGCTTTCCTCAGGGCGGGGGCTCCCTCCCGCATACTGAGTGTGCACTGCTAGCGTTCTCCATCTTCTTTAAGCATCATGCTGGTGAGTGTTCATCCCATTTTCTGGATGAGGATAAGGAGCGTTAAAGCAATGAGCAGCTTGCGCAAGGAAGGGAACAGAGCCAAGAATATCCTTCACAATCTCAAGTCCGCTCTTTTCTGAAACTTCCCAGCCTATGCATTGCCCCCTTCTCCCTGCTGGGTCCCCTTTCGTGGTTCTCATGGTGTTCTACAGGTTCAAATGGTCCCTGTCCACGCCTATGCCTGGGGCCTCCTGGCTCTCTGTTTGGATGTTAGTACAGGTTGAAATGTTGGACCTCCCCAACCCAGCTTCGGTGCCCCAGGCTGATCCCGTGGGCGGTTGACACTGTCTGGAAGCCCCTCAAGGACAGGAGCTGCATGGTGTTCACACGTGTGCCCAGCACGGCGTGTACTTGCCAGTCGGTGTTCGATGAGTAAATAACTGAGTGACCAGCAACACTCTGGCCTGGGGCTTATGGGGACAGCTCACTGCAATGGTCCCTGTTGACATCCTGTTATTATTGTGGTTATCAATACCAACGCTTACGGAGTGAGCACCCACTAAGCACCAGGCCTAAGCTCACCAGATCCTCACAAAGTACTCTAAGGGTCAGGCCCGAGACCATTTTAGAGTGTGGAAATTGATGCTTTGAAAAAATTAAGTGGCTTATCCCCATAGTCGCACAGCTACAAATCTCAATCCAGAGCCAGCGCCTGATGAGACCAGAATCCAGGCTGGGACAACATAAGGGGCTGTATTTGCTACTTTGGATATGGTTAGATTCCCGAACACTAACAACGAACACTTCTGAGCTCACTGAAACAGGCCAGGCCCTGATAGGCACCGTCCATTCATTCCTTACGGCCACCCTTCAGTGTAGTGGTTAGGAGCGTGGACCAGCGTCTTCACCTGGAAGACAAGCACCTGCCCCACAGTGGGAGGCCAAGAACAAATGCAGAACAGTGCCCTGGGTGCACAGGAAGTGCTGGATAAATGCCAGCTACGTCATCCCCATTTCACACAGGAGACGAGATCGGAGGCGCAGGGCAAAGACGCAGAGTTGGAACCAGCACCATCCGACTAACCCGAGGCTTGGCTCATAACCACTCTGCCCGATCGCCTCCCTCACAGGGTGGCTGGAGCACCAGTCAGCGCATGGACACAGAGAGCTTGGCCCAGTACCTGTGGCACTGTGGGGCTCAGTGCAGTTGTGGACAGCCCAGGTAGAGGGCTCAGCTGTTCTGTAGGCTCCCTGCAGTGCCTCCTGCAGGGATGGGAGCTGGCCTGGTTCCGGATCCACAGGATTGCTTGCTCCAGCCAGCTGCTCTCCGGGAGTCCCCAAGCCTCTCAGTGCTCCCCTGGAGGCACAGGGGTGGGGCACCGGGAAACCTCCTCCTCCCAGCTAGGGGCTGCCAGAGCCCTTGCCCACCCTTAAGAAGGGGCTTCCCCGGCCACAGCAGCTGCACAGACACTCTGCCTCTACAGAGGCAGGGCAGGAAGTGGGGCAATGCCAGGACCAATTAAACCAGCCAGGGGAATTAAGGTCAGCAGGATGCAATTATGCCTGTTGGATTTAACAAGGCAAGAGGGACGGTTTCTCCAGCCAGAGTTCACGGCTCCTTAGGCCTCTTGCCCTAAGCAGCTCTGCCTTTCAGGAGTCTGGACTTCCAGGCTCACCTATCTGTGGGAGAATTCTTTGGGAGGGAAGGGGTTAAGTCCACCCACACTGCTTCCTTGGCTCCAGAGAGATCGGTCCAGCCAAGAGGCTTTAAAAGGACCTGCTCAGAGGAAACATTCCCCGCCTGACCCTCTCTCTGCTCGGCTGTGATGGAAAATCCAAGGAGTTGAGCAATGACCTTTCTGACTCCAAAGAGAGCAGCCAACTCCCCTCACAACTTTCCTTCTGGTCCTGACTTGGAGCCACACAGGGCTGGCATCAGCAAGTTGTTTTCACTTGTCCTCTCCTGCCTCGGAACCCTGAGTCCAGGGCCCTGGCAGTACCTCTCTGGCCTCTGGAAAAGTCCTAGGTAAGGCTGCAGTCCCTGTGGCCAGCCCTGTCCTTCCTACCAAGGCTGGTAAGCAGAGATCTATGGGCATTCTGTGTGGCGAATTGGATGTCAAATTCTCTGGAAACCAAATTGATACGCTTTTCCAAAACTGCGGGTTTTTTTAAAAGAGATTTTTGCTATGCCCTCGCCATACAGAAAACAAGAAATCGTCCCCCAGGGGGTATGGCCATGCCTCAATCCCTTCTCCGTTCTCCTCTTGGGATTTCGGGCATGCACGCACACATGCTGCCAGGTCTGGGACTCAAACTGTGGTCAAATACATGGGAGTCCAGCAATGCAATCATTACAGCAGTTCTGAGGCTTTTCCAGAACTTTTAAAGAAGGAATTATTTACTTTAACTTTTTATTTAACGATATTATATTTTAATTTGACCAGAGAGAGACAAAGAGAAAGGGAAAGTGAGAAAGCAAGCTGCCAGATCTGGGACATGAATGACGGACGGTTGGCCATGCAGGAATCCAACACCTTAACCACCGCGCCGCCTGCCAGCCTGAACTGCAGAGTTTTATTGACAAGATCATGTATTGAGTGTTGTATTCGATGGCAAAGACTAAACTGATCACTTTGGGGACACAGAAGTGAAGTTGGAGAACTACAGAATCACTACACCACATATTGCATTTTAGGTGAAGACATTGTAAAATTCATGCAAAGGGTGGGATTCTTTCTGTTGTTAAAAATACAGGGCAGGCCAGGCTGGTTAAGGGAACTGGATTTCATGTGGCCCAACAAGAGGTTCGAAGCCTGAGGATACATGTGACCAAAATCCCAACAGGATGGAGAAATGGAGAAGGGACTGTAGCATGACCATGCCCCATTGGGGGTGCTTTCTCCCTCTCCAGTGCATGTATACTCTGGCCCTATAGATACATACTTTTTTTTTGAGAGAGAGATTTCTGGAGGAATGTCAGTGAACATATTACCAGGTATGAGAATGGAAATGACTTTTCAATTTTTTAAAAAAATTTCCAACCTTTGGGGACCAGCAGGTGGCGTGGCGTGGTGGTTAAGGCACTGGACACTCCCACATGGCTGACCAGGGTTCAAGTCCTGAATCTGGTGGCTTGCTTTCTCACTTCCTCTCTCTCTCACTCTCACCCTCTATCTCTCTCTGGTCAAATTAAAAAATAAATGAATGAATAAATTAAAAATAAAATAAATAATTATAAAAAAATTTCCAACCTTTTTGAAATGAACATTTGTAACTTTTTTTTTTTTCCAACAAGTTTTTGGTATAGAGTGTGTGCGCTCCCCAGAAAGACAGAGACAGAAAGCGAGAAATCCCCACCACAGGGGGGATGGCCATACCGCAATCCCTTCACCTCCATCCCCCTCTTGGGATTCTGGGCACACACACACACACACACCCGGTGTGAGTTTAAGCCACTGGGTCCAGGACTCAAACTGTGGTTGACTACATGGGAGTCCAGTGACATAGCCATTACGGCAACTGCTGGTCCTGATCATCTGTAACTCTTATTAGATTAATAAGTCCAAACAAACTTCTTCAGTTTGAGGTAGAAGAGGTCTGATGAGATCTAAAGCTCGTGGGGTTTCAGAGGCAGAGTCTTTGGGACTGATAACCGGGGATGACTTAACCAACGGCGTGACTCAGGGCCTCGGAGAAAGCCCTATTCAGCTACCACAGGCGGCCTCAGTGCCTGAGCCTGAGTTTGTTTAAAACGGAGCCTCATTGGAATGAGTCCCTGGGAATACCTAGGAACAAGCATTTCAGGGGGTTTTCACGCACAGTGAAAACCAGTTTGAGAACTGCCAAGTCGGAGGGTCACCTCATTGGATTAATATCCCAAAGCCCTGACAGAAGGCCGGCTCTGAGCTCTCTCCTGACAGAGTTGCCAAAGCAGGGCCAGGGGAATGCTTCAAAAACACCCCCTCCCCACTGACTGGGCTGGCTTCTAAACCCTGACGCGTGCAGGACGGAAATACCGAGAGAGCTTTGGTGACTCTTGAAGTCTGAGCCCCTCCTGAGTTCAGACCAGTGAAGTCAGAACCTTAGGAGGCAGGGCCCAGAATGATGATATTTCAAACTCTCCCCGGAAGATTCTGATGTGTGCTCAGGGTTGAGAGTCTCTGCCCTGAGGCTTTCTCAGGACAAGACATTCACCTATTTTCTTTGAATGCCCCTTACAAGTTAGGATAAAGAGGCACGTGGCAAGGGTCCCTTCTGATGGGTGACTGTGTGCTCTGTCCCCATAACTAGAGTTTGGGAGACCAGATGCCAGTTCAGAACTGCCAGGGACTATGTCACATTCGACTTTGTATGCAGAACCACCACGTGATGGCAGAGGCGCTGGGTGGGACACAGAAGCGCAGCAGAGAAGTTGCGATACGTTAACAGCACTTGCTAACATTCACTGTGCATTTACCAGTGCCGGACGCTTTCATCTTCACAGCAACCTTGTGAGGTAGAAACTATAATCACTCCCATTTCCAAGAGGAAACTGAGGCACAGAGTAACTCACCCGAAGTTATGAAGCAGTAAGTGGGGCCAGCAGGTGGCATGCAGGTTAAGGCAGCTGGATTCTACATGGTCAACTGCTCAGTTTGAGTCCTGGACACAGCAGCTTGAAAAACCACTCTGTATAATAATAATAATAAAAAGAAGAAGAAAAATCATGCCGGGGAGCGGCCAGCAGGTGGCATGGTGGTTAAGGTGCTAGACTCCCACAGGGCTGACTGCGGTTTGAGTCCCAGACCTGACAGCCTGCTTTTTCTCACTTTTCCTCTCTCTATCTCTAGTGAACGCATGTGCCCTATAGCAAATTAAATAATAATAATAAATTTTAAAAATTAAAAGGCAGCCTTTTAAGAAGAAAAAAATAAAGAAAAGAAAAATCACAATGCGTGCATGTGCATTTGTGCCCCAAATCCAGAGAATAAACTGTAGGAGAAGGGACGGAAGCATGGCCATCTCCCTGGGAGGGTGATTTCTCAATTTCTCTCTCTCTCGCTCTGTCTCTCTCTGTCTCTCTGGTGAGTGCATATCTCTATAGCAAAATAAAAAAGTAGTTAATGATGATTCTTGCATTTAAACACAGACTGTCTGTCTCCAGAACCCTCATAATTATATCTGCTCCACGCCCTCTGGAAAATAAATTCATGAGCAAAGAATATTTAGACTCTTATTGACTAAGCTGCCCCGGGGCCTGCCATTCAGCAGGTGCTCTGTAAATGCTGAACAATAAATGCTTCTACTCTGGTAGAGCCCTAGGACAATAGGAAACCAAGAGCAGCTCGGCCTTTACTCTCCCTTCTCTCCTACCCAGCCTAACTTCTGCAGCATAAACAGCAAAGCCAAAAATAGCTATCTAATGACGTCAGAGGAGCAAGGTCATCTGAAAACTGCCCACAGCCTCTGGACACCTCCCTATAGGATCAAGTAGCAAGAGGGTACCCCGGGCTGGTGGAGCTGTTCCAAGAACAGGAAACGTCCCAGGAACAGACTTGGAGCACCACCACAGGAGGGCAGAGGCGCTGGGTGGGGACAAAGGCCACGACGAAGAGTAGAAGCAAGGCCGAGTGCAGAGCAGGAACCCAGGAGCTCAGAGTCACTGGACTTGATCTGCACTAACAGTCCCTCCTGTTACACGATCCCAGGAAATGTGTCAAGAAGCTGGGAATGTGTGTTCTGCCCTGTTGCACAGGACAGCTTCCTGGCCTGCCATTGTGCTATTTATAAAACTCCAGGTCTCTTTGCTAAACTGGGTTACCGTAAGAACCAGGGAATACCCGACCAGCTCTGAGTAGCTGCTGAGAAGCCCTGCCTGGGATGGTGAGGGGCAGCCAAGGAAAGGATGAGGAGTGGGCTGGGGCAAAGTCAGCTTGGCACCTTGACCACCTGGTCGTTGTTCAGGCCCGCTGTCTTGTGATTGAATTGACTGGCAGCCGCCACATCCCTAACAGGAACCCAAGCACCTGGCATGGCCCACAGAGAGGCCTTGTGTGCTGACGGCAGGTGAAAGCGAGGAGAACCTGCCTCCCAGCCTCTGGGAAGCTTAGCTGGAGGTTCCCATAGCAAGGTCAAGAGTTCAGCTAAGGCTCCAGCTCACGTCCAAAAAGAGCCAGGCTCTCTTCTCCTGGAGCTCCTGAGAATGCCCATTCTTTGGAACTGGCTCTGCTCGGGGAAGCAAACTGGTGTGGTAGGAAGGGCATTTGAGGGCAAACAGACCTGGGTCCAAATTCGGACCCTGCCACTTCCTAGCAGTGTCTTTGGGTAGGGAACTTAAAACTCGGAGCCTCAGTTTCCTTATCTGTCATAGGACTTTCTGGAAGGATATTTGGAAAAGCATTCTTCCCTCCATCTTCATTCACAATGAAGTTTTAGCTAGGGAGATAAAGAGCTACTCAACAAACCCACCAGCCCTTCTGTGTAATGTAACAGATTGCACGAAGGTGAAATCCCCTCCCCACTCCCCAAACCCAAGAGCTGTGGATGGGAGGGAAGTGTTCCCGCCCTCAGATAAGCTCTTGATTGGCCTGGGCACTGAGGGTCATGAGAGAGGCTGCTGGCTCCCTGGCCCAAAGGAACCTGAGTCAAAGACCTTCTGTCTATGAGGACCTGCAGGTCCCTCTCTGCACACACACCACCCTCCCTGAAGGGTTCATTCATATGCTCCTCGCTGGTCCGTTCACCCATAGTGTCAGACTCAGGTTGGATGCAGGACTGCAAAGTATGCATTCCTAGCTCCGAATGACACTGATGCCACCGGCTCACAGGTCGCACTCGGAGGACCACTGTCCTAGAGAGAAGTCCCACAGCCCAACATGCCCAATTTCCAATTCCTGCTCAGTTTTATACAATTCTTTGGGAAACAAACAGCAGTGTCTTGGCACGTGTGGGAGGAAAACCCAGAAACACTCTGACCCAATCGTTGAGTACAGCTAATATTTCAGGAAATATGCACAAAAAGTTAACCCCTCCCATTCCTACCTGCTTGCTCTGCTGCTGCCTGCCTTAGTTTTCTACTGCTGCAGGGAAAACCATGAGAGAGAGAAGCTAATGTACAAATAACAAGGAAAGCCCCCGAAAGGAGGCCATCCGAAACTCGGAGTTTATGGGGTAGACAGCAACTGCCAGCCGGTGGGAAAGCGATTTTGACAAACTCAGCATAAATCCACCCCTAGCCTCTAACTCCCACAAGCCTCCTCCCCTGCAGGGAAGCCTCCCCACTCCTTTTGGCTGGCTGTTAACTAGCAGCTGCTGACTCTGTCCTGTCAGGCTGTTAGCTGGGTAAACAGCAGGGGCTTCTGGCAACCCTTGGTGACACATACCCGCTGACAATTAATACTGAATATGTGACTCAAGCATGGTCACACTGAGTCACACCAGCCAGAAAGGGTGAGTAACAGTCACCATTGCTGCCCAGAGTGCCTTTGGGTCATTTTAAAGCCAAAGGCAAATTCTTTTCCACTGAAGGAAGGGTCCTTTCTAGTAACTTTTTTTTTTTTTTTTTTTTTTTTTTTTTGCTATAGGGTGTGAGTCCTCACCAAAGGTAGAGAGGGAGGGAGAGTGAGAATGCACCTCCAGGGAAAACTGCATACCGTAATCCTTTCTCCTCCATTCTCCTCTTGGGATTTTGGGCACACATGCACCCAATGTTTTCCAAGCCACTGGGTCCAGGACTTGAACTGCAGTCAGCCATGAGGGATCCAGCACCTTAACCACCATACTACCAGCTGGCCCCAACATCATGCTTTTTTTTTAAATTATAAGGTGTGTGCACTCACCAGAGACAGAGAGATAGAGACAGAAAGAATTCCCCTCCTCCCCCCACCAGGGTGGAAATGACTACCCCACAATCCCTTCTCCTCTCAGGATTTTGAGTACGTGCGCACACGCTCCTGATGTGATTTTTTTTTTTTTTTTTTTTGAGAGGTTTTTGTTATAGGGCGCATGCGCTCGCCAGACAGACAGAGAGATAGAAAGCAGGAAATCACCCCCCAGGGGGGATGGCCACGCCGCAATCCCTTCTCCTCCATTCTCCTCTCGAGATCTTGGGCACGCACGCACACGCGCACGGCGTGAGTTTAAGCCGCCGGGTCCGGGACTCGAACCGCGGTCGACTACGTGGGAGTCCAGCGACATAGCCATTACACTAACTGCTGATCCTCCTGATGTGATTTTTAAGCCACTGGGTCCAGGCCTTGAGCTGCAGAGTTGGCCATGGGGGATGCTGCTGTCTTAACCTTCACGTCTCCTGCTGGCCACATCATTCTAAAGTGAGAAGTTTAGGGGCCAGCAGGTGGAGGTGCTAGACTCCCACATGGCCAACTGCAGTTCAAGCCCTAGGCCTGACAGCTTGCTTTCTCGCTTTTCCTTTCTTCTTTCTCTGTCTCACTGATGAGTGCATGTGCCCTATA
This sequence comes from Tupaia tana, assembly GCA_026018925.1. NCBI lineage: Eukaryota > Metazoa > Chordata > Mammalia > Scandentia > Tupaiidae > Tupaia > Tupaia tana. The sequence goes on from JAKSZU010000015.1 coordinate 32,389,081, forward strand.
GCAAATTAAATATTAATATAATTAATTTTTTTTTTTTTAAAGATGAGTTTGAGGCCCAAGAATTCAGATGACATGCTCAGGGTCATCAACCAGAAGCAGCTCTCCCAATTCAATCTAAGGTTTATTCCACTAAACTGTCCCTCCTGAACTCTGTGCCAACTAAGCAAACAATCCAGACCTCCTTAGCTATGAATACTGTAAAAACTGAACTGTGGTGGAGAGAAATAGAAAAGGAGCAAGACAAGATATTAGTTCTATTAGGTTCTGAAATTGCCTCCAACAATAGAAGGTCCATTTCCAAAAATAATCTCACATCTTGAAAGAAAAAATAAAAATCCCATCTTGGATGAGAGGACTTCTTTGTGGTAGTCCGTAAGAATCCATTAAACATTCTGCGCAGTCTTCAACCAGTTCCAAGGTCAAGAGAAACATCAGAAAATATGTGTGCATGTCAGAGGACAACATTATTCAGGGATTAGTCCCCTGGAGTGATCTGGGCTAGATTTCCGCTTCCAGAACAACCCTTGGAAAGTCCTCAACAAGACAGCACACTGCTCTCCAACATGCTTCACTGAAGTCCACGCGGAAATGCAGGGGCAGGACAGCCTGCTAGAAGTGCCCTCTCACTGTGACTGAGTGTCTAGCTACAGAAGAAATAGCGAGATGAAAGCACAGCTGGTGTGGTTGAAGCAAATTTCCTAGAAAACCTGAAAAGATTTAAGTCACAAGGAGCCTTACTCATTGTTCTGGTTCAATCATGCCTTATAGATGTGAAAACCAAGACCCAAAAAAGGGGAGCAACTTACTAAAGGTCACCCAGCATGGTGAGTGACGAAATGAGATTACTATCCCCTGACTGCGGTTTAAGTTCTGACCCCACCCCAGCAGCTTGAAAATAACTCTGGATGCACAGGCACGCATGCCCCATATCCTAACAGGGTGGAGACATGGACTGCGGTGTGACCACACCCAATTTAAGGGGTCCTTTCTCTTTCTCTTCTTTCTCTTCATCCTTCTCTTAGAGAGTACACCCTCTGACAAGTTAAAAAAAAAAAAAGACCTTATCTCCAAGTCTGGTTCCGTTTTGCATTACTGAAAGTTAGGAGTTCAACAGATTCATTTTATGATGACGTGAGGGTTAAGGTGGCTAGACCCTACACGGCCAACTGCACAGTTCAACCCCCAGACCCGGCAGTGAGTTACTACTATGCAAAATGCAAAAAGCAGAATACCAAAAAAGAAAAACGTATACATAGAAAAGACTTACAAACAAAAGTTTTACAAAAGAAAAAATTTATCTATGTGATAGTGTGTGCGTAAGTCCCTAGACAGGGGTGTGTCAGTGCAAGGGTAGAGGCGTCTCATCTCCCCTAGCCAGCAAGCAGCTTAAACAGTGCTGCCCCAAACTGCTTTTCACACGAAAGTTACAACTACTGAATATTTACTATCATAAGCCACTGAAACCACTTCTTGGGTCAGCCAGTGGCTTGGTGGTTAAGGCGCTGGAACCCACATGGCCAACTGCACTATTCAAGTTCCGGATGTGGTGGCCTGAAAAACACACCAGGTGTGTGTGTGTGTGTGCATGCCCAAAAGCCTGAGAGGAGAATGGAGAAGGGATTGTGGTGTAGTCATCTCCCCAGGGGGTGCTTTCTCATTTTCCTTTCTCTCGGTCTCTGTCCTATGAGCACATGCACCTTGTGACATATTAAACCCAAGAATACCTTCAGTGCCAAAACAGCTGGACAAAAGCACCTGCCTGTAATGTTCTGGGATGACGGTACCAAACTACATGGAGTTCTGCAGCTCTGACAAGCTTTTTATTCCTTCTCTGATAAAACTTAGAAGGGGCGGGAGAGGGCAACAGATGCCTTCAGGCCAGGCTTAGGCAAAATCATTCTCTTCTGATAAAGCCTTGTTACCTAAGCCTTGTTAACACTGACCCCTCAACTGTGGTCTGAGTGAAATGTCAACATTCGTGAAATCTTTTCAGGAGACTGATGTCTTCTGCACGAAAAGAGCCATGGTTTAGCCTAAACTCAGCCTAAACTTACACTCTCACAAGAAAGAGAATAACAAAAGCTGCTAGCCGATTCCGAGGTCAGCAACATCTAGTACAGCACTAGGAAACAGACTAGGTAGGCAGGACAATGAAAGAAACAAGGAAAAAGCTATGTTCTTGTCCCCAGGCTTTTTGATAGCAACAACACTGGCTTCAGCGGGATAACAAATTGTCCTGGAATTCTTGGCATTAGAGCAAACATGTCAGCTCCCTGGTTACGCCTCCGTCACTGCTCAGAGGACCACACATTTTAACCTTCCTGCTCTTTCCATAGGCCTGCGTTTGTCTCGTGTCCAGGAAACTTTATATGTTGTCTAAACTGAGCATCCCAGCAGGCTGCAAGGCAGCCGGCAGCTCAGGATTCAGAATGTTGACCGGTTCCTACCTGGATCCACACCACTAAGCTATAACTCAGCCTGCAGTGGAGAAATAGGAGACCAGCCCACGTGGCTAACAGCTTTTTTAACCGCGACTCTCAGCAGTGAGGAACAGCCCCAGCAGGTAAGAGTCAGTGAGATGGCCTTCGTCAAGACAACTGGAAAAGGATGCAACATCAAGATGTATCTAAAGAGATATTCAGGTTCAAGCAGATACCCAAACCAGTAAGCGAGCCCCCAAGACTCAAATAAGTTAGGAGTGTGGCTGGCCTGCCTTCAGATCCTTGGAACCTGAGGTCACTAGCCTAGGACATCATGCAGACATCTGCCTCCCCAACACAAGAGCCTCAGAAGAGGCTTCATGCTTCAGCCAGGAGGGAAGCCAGGAGGGAAGCCAAAATATGCCCATGAACTACATTAATCAAGTGCAAAACACATATAGAAAAGTGAGGCAGAGTATAGCGTACGACACCATTTGTGTAATAGAATCCAAAGAGGGGGCTAGGGACATGGATATGCAGAAAGCATCTCTGTAAAGGAACCCAAGAAACTGGCAGCACTGACTACCTCTGCAGAGGGGGACTCAACAGTTGGAAGACAAGACTCTACCTTTGTATAGATTAAATTTTGAATCATGCAAATGCATAACCTTTCAAATAACAAATGTAATGGTTTTTAAATGCAGAATGTTACAGTCTTGTTATCTCAAAGAAAAAGTGTTCTACAAATGTATATGCACATTAAAGAACATTCTGCAAGGGGGACCAGCAGGTGGCATGGTAGTTAAGGTGCTAGACACTCCCACATGGCTGACCATGGTTCGAGGCCCGGACCTGGTGACTTGCTTTCTCACTTTCCCTCTCTCTCTCTCTCTGGTCAAATTAAAATAAATGAATGAATAAATCAATTAAATTAAATAATTCTTTAAAAAAAACATTCTGGAAGAATACACAATTGTGCACAATGGATTTACTTCTGGGCAATGGGAAGTACAGGTAGGGAAAGGAAGGGGACTTTTCTATTTTATTTTAAACACTCTGTATTGTTTTGTTTCCAAAAGGCAGTGCTACTTTTGTGATTTACCTAAACAAGGAAAGAAAAAAACAACTTTACAAACTATAATATCATTTCCAATAAGAATCCCTAAACTTCCATAACACTGTCTCACATTACAGAATCACCTCCTAATTTGTGTTACAATGATGTGTGTCCACATTGCATCTCAATGCCGCAATCCTCCAGCCTCCATAGGTTTTTGCCATAGGGCGGGCGCCACCACGCCCTGCATCTCTGTTATACGCTGAGCAGCTGTCCACCACTCTGGCTCCACTTTCCAGGGACAGAATTCTATCAGCAAAGAATAAGACAGCAATTAAAATGTCAACCAAGCAATTTTTGCAAGGATAAAACCATCAACCAAAGTAAGAGTGAACAGTTCTATTAATTAGTACAAGAACCATAGCAATGGGAACCCAAGGCCAAGTCAAAACTACCCTAAAACAAAGTGTCCCTCCCGGAAACTGTGAAGGCTCTGGATCTGTGTGTCTCAGTCACGTTGCGTGCTCTGACGCAATGTAATTTCTCTCTGCTGCTTCTGAAAAGACGGTTGTGATGCGGGGATATGCATGTACAGGAATAATCTCGAATGGAGCAAATGGGATGCAAAGATCCTTTAAGTTCATATTCTCAATAATGCTTTCCAAAACCCTCAATTTAAGAGCTGGATTTATTCTCCTACCTGAAATAATCTAAAACCAAAGACAGACAAAATATGTAAAAAAAAAAAAAATTATAGTATATGGAGGAATGTGAATGACAGTGAATCATCAGAGAACTTTCAATGTAAGTGGAGAGAAAAGCTACTTAGGACAGACACAGGGAAGGGATCAAGAGATGAGTAAAAGTGAAAGAATAAAGGAGGAAGTGGCCAGAAAAAGAGCAAAGGCCTCAAGATTCCACAAGAAATACAAGAGCTAGGGTAGAACTCGATTTCTCACAGTCCGAGGTACAGAGGACTGTCGGTGTGGGGCTGATACCGGGGTGCTCTCCCCAGCTCTCTTTCTACTGTCACTCTCCACACCTAATCTGTTAACATTCTTGTCAATTACAACTTCAAAATACATTCAGAATCCAATCATCTCTCACCACCTACACTGCTACTGCCCTGACCCAGGCCGCTATCCGCTTTCACCTCAACAGCCAAGGACGACACCTACCCAATTACAACCTCACATGCTTCCCGCCTCCCAGCCCCAGACAGTCCTCCACGTAACATGTATCACCCAGTAGGGGACTAAGTCCAGGTACCTGGTTACTGTCTGTCTCCTCCATGAAAATGTAAGCTCTACACAGACAAGGTCTTTCTTTTTGCTATTACATTCCCAAAGGTGAGGACACTGCCAAGGTATATCAACACCAAATAATAATGTCAAATGAAGGAAATAACAGGTTATGAAATTATATGTTGTATACCCCTAGAAAAGGAATAAAGGAATTCTATGTTCCTTGTCAGTTTATGGGCCTTTAGGAGAGCTAAGGATCTGTAGGTCATACTGTGAGAAACGTCATTTTGCTTTGTCACCTATTGCTCAATCTACAATGGCATGTACACAGAAGACCCATAAACATCAGCTCACTGAATGAAAAGCAAAGTGAATATAAAATAGGTTTAATGTCATATGTGGTGTCTAGGACTAGCCTAGATAGAACACTCTGATGCTTTTGTAACTCCTAGCCCAGGAGTAGATGACTTATCGATAGGGTAGATGTTCGAAGACGATATGACGCCTAAAAGAAAATTACTATTTAACATGGATCTAAACCAATTCTGTGCCAGCCATGAGAAACACAGAAATTCTAGTCTTCAAGGAATTTCCCTGCTTGCATTCCTATTAGTTTGTGAATAAGTTCAAGTAACTTAGATATGGAATAATTGTGGGACCAGAAGATGGTGTAATGATTACTTTGCTGGACTCCCAAGTAGTCAACCTCCGGTTTCACTCTTGGACCCGGTAGCTTCAAACTCACATCAGGCATGTGCACACCCAAAATTCTGAGAAAAGAATGAAGGAGAAGGGATTGCAGCATGGCCATCCCCCCCAGAGGATGATTTTTTGCTTGCTGTCTCTGTCTGTCTCTCTCTCTCTCTCTCTCTCTCTCTCTCTCTCCAGTGAGTGCACATGCCCTATTAGCAAAGCTCTCAAAAAAAAAAAAAAAATGGGATAATTGCTCTATTAGAGATAGATACAAGAAACTTAGAAGAAAGTGAAGGAGGCTAGATGATCAAAGAAAGACTTCTCACTTCAGCTAAATCTTTTTTTAAAAAATTATTTCTTTTATTTGCTGTTATTTTTTAAGTTTGCTATAGGGCACATGTGCTCACGAGAGAGAGAAAGAGAGAGAGAGAGAAAGTGAAAAAGGAAGGCACCAGATCCAGGACTCAAACCACGGTCAGCCATGTGGGAGTCCAGCACCTTCACTACCACGCCACCTGCTGACTTTTGAGCAAAATCGTATCAGGGAGAATTTACCAGATTAGAAAAGGCTCATTTAGGGAAAAAGGCATAATCTGGGAAAAGGCGTAAAACACATTAATGAATAGTTTCGGGGTGGGGGGGGGGGAGAGTTAGCAAAAAAAATGTAAAAATAGAAACAAGTTACAAAGCACTTTCCTTTAAGGACAGAGCCTGTCCTGGACCCTCCTCTCAAACTACCCCTTTCTCCAGTAAGATGGGAAGTCCAAAGGGGCTTGACAAATTTAAAAAAACATCAAATAAAGGGTCCAGTAAGTGGCATTGTGGTTAAGGTGCTAGATTCCCATATGTTCAACCATGGGTCAAGTCCCGGACCCAGTGACTTGAAAATTACACCGGGCATGTGTGCGTGCATGCCCAAAATCCCAAGAGAAGAGTAGAAGAAAAAGGACTGCAGTGTGGCCATCTCCTTTGGGGGGTGATTTCTCACTTTCCTTCTCTCTCTCTCTCTCTCTCTCTCTCTCTCTGTCTTTCCAGTGACTGCATATGCCCTATGGCAAAAACCTAAAAAAAGAAAACAAAATTACAGAATCAGGGAGGGGAAAGTAAAACATTTATTCCAAGTCAGATTGTAAAATGTATGCTGCATCATTCCCTGTCGCTGTCAGCACCTACAAGGAAAAATGGGCCCAACAGCAGCTCCGCCCAAGCTTACCAACCTGCTTCTGTGAGGTTTTTCTGTCCTCACAGCAAAGGGCTTCATAACTTTTAACGCATTTTGTGCAGAGAAGTAATAGATAGCATTTCTCATTTAAATCATGACTTAAACCATATCTCAAGATTTATCTATCTTTATTTTCTAAATAAAATAAGAAAAAATAAAAGAGGGGAATAAGGGACAATAGAGACACATAGTGTAAAATTCTTAAATTCTAGTCAAAATTAAGACCCACATTAAAGGCTAACTGATGGTTTAAAGAAAATAACTATATGGAGTCTGATAAAAATGTATATGAACCAAGTCTCAGTATTAAGACTCAATAATGTAAGAAAACAACTCTCGACAAAGTTGGAGTCCGCAGTTGTCAAGTGTGCACTATCGGGCGCAGTAGGTCAAAGTCCAGAGAAATGAGCTCTCTCTCCATGAGTTCTCTCTCACGCCTCGTATAAAGAGCAGCTCCCATTGTCACATGGTGCCTGTAGCTCACAGGTGAAACTAACACTGGAATCGCGTGGAAAACTTGGGAGATACAGGCACAGTCAGAGGCAGGTCACTCGGCTTTACCTCGACAACCTGGTACTTGCGTATTGGATTTGCCTTGTGTACCTGCAGAGTAAGGGAAAAAAAAGTTACCACCAAGAGGAACATTAAAGAACTATGCTTACAGTTGTTTTTGCTTCTCGAAAAGAAATATACAGTTTTATAGATCCTAAATCACTAATTTAAAGGGGCAAAAATGCAGTATAACGTTAAAGTAAAATGGGTTTGGAGCCCAAATAGGTTTCCAGTCAGGTCTTTGCTGGGTCCCTCAACTTTCACTAATGAATGCAAACCTGTCCCCAGTGTGATTTACTAGGGTATACTGGGGCTGTATTCAATTACGGCAGAGAAGAGTTGTAAGTTACAAATTTGCCAGAGCAGAATCTGGAGCTCAGTGACTTTCAACATTCACCAAAGCAATGGGTAAGACTAAATGCAAAAAACAGAAATAATAGCCAAGAAGGGTTGATAGAGAAGCCATGATCCCACCCAGCCTTTTGGGTAGTCTGAAATCAATCCTGCTGTACTAAAAAATTACTATATCCCACAAATGAGTACAATTATTTTGTATCAACTAAAAAATACAAAGAGCCCGGTGATGGCATGGTAATTAACAGCAGATCCCACATGACCAACTGTGTGGTTTGTGTCTCGGACTCAACAACTCATAAAATACACTGGGTACATGTGTGTGCACATGCATGCCCAAAATTTTGAGATGAAAATGCAGGAGAAGGGACTGTGCATGGCCATCCACCCCAAGGGGTGCTTCCTCACTGTTCCGCTGTCTCTGGTAGGTACCAGTACCATGTGGCATTTCTTTTTTTAAAGATAGATTTTACTATAGGGCATGTGCACTGGCCCAAGAGACAGAGAGAAAGCAAGAAATCACACACACACACACCCCACCCCAGGGGTGGAAGGGATGGCCACGTTGCAATTCCTTCTCCTCCATTCTCCTCTTTGGATCTTGGGCATGCATGCACATGCACCTGGTGTGAGTTTTAAGTCGCTGGGTCCAGGATTCAAACTGGAGGTTGACTACGTGGGAGTCCAGTGACATAACCATTGTGCCATCTCCTGGTCCCACAAATTTAAATAAATAAGATAAATCTTGAAGCAAGACTGATTAGTACAGAGCCAACTGGCGACGACTAGATTACAATGCTTTACAATGTTGCCTTCAGCCCGTAAGAACTGCTGTAAGAAATAGAGACTTGCTATAGGAATGAATGAATTGCTGTAAGAAACAGGTCTATGACAGGGACAAATGAGGGACTGGTATGAGTACTGAAAGTCAAGGCTATAAAAAAAGGCTGGTTTAATGAGTGAATCTGGAGTGCGTATTGTTATCTTTTCTCATTAGATCAGTAAAAGGTAGTGTGGATTTCACCAATAGGCTAGTCTCTTAAACAGTCTGTCTTCAGCGCCTTCATATGGGAATGGTCACCTGTGTCAACAGCTGTGGCAGCTGCTAGCCTAACACTTTTAGGCGAACAAAAACCTCACCGCTTGTATTTCTATATTCTTCCTTTTATTAATCATATGCATCTAAAACTGTCTTCTTGTTCACTGATGTAGTTAATACAACTTGTAGCTCTCTCAACAAAGGGGTCCTCAATGCGAATGAAGATTTGTTTTGGATAACTAACACGTAAAATCATTATGCTAGTGTTAGCATGAAAGATCACCTAGACTGATATGCACTATAACTCCAAAGACTCTTTTTTTAAAATGATTTTTAATTTTATTTATTCATTTACTTACTTTATTTTGACCAGAGAGACACAGAAAGAGAGAGAAAGTGAGAAAGCAAGCCACCAGGTCCAGGACTTGAATCATGGTTGGTCATATCGGAATGTCTAGCACCTTAACCACCACACCACCTGCTGGTCCCAACTCAAAGACTTTTGTTGTAGTCTTATTTTTTATTTATATAATTTTGGGGCTTTTTAAATAATTATTTAATTTTTATACTTATTTATTTTGATTTGACCAGCAAAGGACAGAGAGAGAGAAAATGAGAAAGCAAGCTGCCAGGTCCAGGACTCAAATTGCAGTTGGCCATGTGGGAGTCCAGCTACACTACCATATTCTATTTACTAGAATAAAGTGTTCGAGTCCAGTATCAAAAGGAAAATAAAAATGTAACTACAAAAAAATTCCCATATCTTTCTCTATGTGAATTGTATAGCTGATGGACTAGTTCCTTCAAAAAAGGCCAAAATTGGGGTGAGCAGGTGGCGTGGTGGTTAAAGAGCTGGACACTCCCACATGGCCAACCATGGTTTGAGTCCTGGACCTGATAGCTTGCTTTCTCACTCCCCACCCCCACCCACCCCTGCCTCCCTGTATCTCTTGCTGGTCAAATTAAAATAAATGAATGAATAAAATAAAATTAAATAAATAATTCTTTTAAAAAAAGAAAGAAAAAGGCCAACATTATGGTTCAGTATTAGGTAATAATGTGTAGTTTTAGCCACATTCATGTCTCAACTTTCTCACCACCTTGTTCGTGCGATATCACCTTTTCACTTGTTGTCTCTGATATAGTCTTGCAAGTCACCTTGGGTCCTACCTGGACTTCAGGTAAAGTACAGATAAAACAACAGAGGCCAGCCATGGTGGTAGAGCAGTAAAGCAACACTCCGTGAAGTTAAGACCATATGGGAAACTCCAGTTTTTGTCCCAAGGTCTCTCTGTGCACACTGGGCAAACACATGCACATGCCCATGAGGCTGGGGGTAGGATCATGGCGTGAAGACCACATTGGTGGTGCTTTTCTGTCTTCCTTTCTCTGTCTCCTTGTCTCAGGGAAGTAATAAACTTAAAAAACAAAGATAGCCCTGGGTTAGTCCATGCCCATGCATACCAGTTCTTTCCGTAGCCTGGCCAGTTCTTCCTTCTTCTGTTCTTCCTCCTGTTGCCTGGCCTCCTCCAACTGCTGGGCTTTCAGTGCTTCCACCTCAGCCATTCTCTTCTCCAGCTCCTGTCGTTCCTTGGCTCTCTTCTCAGTGGCCAGCTGGAAAGGTTCCTGGACTAGAGAACCAGAGAGGCCCTCTGAGCACAGAAACAGAGAGAATATTGGTATACAAAAGGAGTTAGACAAACCTAGTGTTCCCGGATTGGACAAGTGCCATAGATATGTATGGCAATAAAAAGACTGAGCTCTGAAGAGGCCCCATTGGAAGAAAGGTGGAGTAAAACACAGTTAAAAAGTCATAGAATTTTAATAGTTGGAAGGGCCCTTGCAAATCATCTAGTGTAACTGGAGAAAGGCAAGACCCATAGAAATGAAGTAGGCTGCTCAAAACTATGGTGACCTTGAGACAGATGTGCGAGAAGAGTCTAAAGGTTTTATATCTAAGGTTGGCTTCAGGGTATATTCCAAAAAGATATCCCGAGTCAGCCTCCCTCATTTACTTATTACTCTCTGGGTGGTAAAGCCTGTAACTGGTGAGGAAATGCCAGCTTCTTTTGCCAAGCCTCATGTTATACAAGTCTTGCCCCAACACAGTCTGCACAGATGAGTCTAGCAAGGGCAAAGGACTGGGCCCAAGGCAAGAAAAGCTACCATCTTCTAAAGTCAAACGCTTTTGGTTGACAAGGCATTGGACTAACACAACTGAGTCCCAAGAGCCCCACAGGAGGTCTGACAAGTCTGCCCAATCCCCCAACAATATATGTCATACTACCAGCAAGTGACTTTTTCTCTTTCTTGGGAACAAAGGGCTCCTGGGAGGTGACAATGTTTGGACGAGCCTTGAAGCAAGCTGCTTCTTTCTGCTGTTTCAGTTCTTCCTCCAGCTATTAGAAAAAAACAATCTGTCAGACAAGCAACTATTTTCCCAGACTATCTTAATAACCAAAGTTCTAGTGTTTCTAAACTGCTTTGTCCGTAAAGAGAGATTTTTTTTTTTGGGGGGGGGTGTAGATTTTTGCCATAGGGCATGTGCACTCACCAGAGAAACAGAGACAGAAAGCCAGAAATCACCCCCCAGGGCAGGGGGTGGGGGGATGGCCATGCCACAATCCCTTCTCTCGGGATTTTGGTCACACACACACGTGTCTAGCATGAGTTTCAAGCCTCTGGATCCAGGATTCAAATGGCAGTCAGCCATGTGGGAGTCCAGTGACGTAACCATTATACAATCTGCTAGTCCCAAGAGAGATGATTTATACAGATCTTAAGTTAATATCTTCCACACTGGGCGAGCAGATGGCATGTGGCGCTAAGATGGCTGGATGGACCCCACATGGCCAACTGTGTGGGAGTTGAGTGGCCTGAGAAACTTGCCAGGCCCACGTTCCAAAGCCCAAAGAACTGGAGAAGGAATTGCATTGTGACCATCCCCCATCAGGATGCTCTCTTTACCCTCCCACTGGTATTTAAAAATTAAAAAAGAAAAAGATACTTTATCATCTTGCAACTTTTTTTTTTTAAAAAAAGATACTTTTAAACCCCACTTTAACATTATATGCCATATATGATTCTCTAGGAACGACATGATATCATCTATAAAGTATTCTCTTTCTCAGCGCCCCCCCCCACCCCACGCCCCCCCAGAAAAAAACCTAACTGGAATTTAATCAAGCCTCTAGATCCAACTACTCATTTACGGAAAGTACAGGAGATAAAGGAACATGCTAAACAGTACCATGGGAAAGCCATTAGCAAAATCCAGATTATGGAACACCTACAGGATAAACGATCCAGTTCACTCAACAAATAAAATGGAAAGTGGCCTAGCTATATGGGAGACCCACTGCTCACCTGGTGCTTCCACGTCTGTGCCTTCATAGCCCCTCTTTTGTCAGTCTCCAAGCAGAAAGGCTCAATCTGGGTCACATTCTTTACCTTCTTCTCAGGCAGGTTAATGGTTTCAAAATGAGGCAAGGGAAGAGCCTTGAACTTGGGCACCTAATGGAAAGCATGAGATTTAAGATTAAGACCTCCCCAACCAGGAAGCAATAGCTGCTTCAGAATGCCTGATGCATCTGGAAAACAAACAAGGCCAGTCTGATTTCAAAGCCACAGTCTAGCAGAGAAGAACAATGGTCTCAAAAGGATATCTAGGTTTTCCTCCCAATATTGCCAATAACAGATAGGCAAGACACTTACACTCCTGGTGCCAGAGGATTATTTAAAGGTTTTTTGCCCTATTTATAGTTCATAGGGCTCTTAGAGGAATCGAAAGATTTAATAGTTAAAAATGCTACATAAAAAACTGCTTGAAAGATAGAATAGTTTTATGCTACTTGTGGAAATGGCAACACCTACCTCCCCTTTCTGCAGTTCTTTTATTTTCTTCTCCTTCTGTAACTGACGTTCCTTGTCTCGAGAATCAAAGGAGAAAGGACATATTTCCACAGTTCTTGTCTCGGGGATTTGAGGCTTATAAGGCACCCCAAAATGTGGCACAGGTACAGCTCTTATCACTACTGGTTCTTCTTCCTATGGGAAAACAGCAGTTTAAAAACAAAGTTCCTCACTCTCTCCCACCTCGTCAGAATGTGGAGTCAGAACTATGAGACAAATCATTGATTAACGCAAATCACTCAACCTCTTAGGTGTCTTAAGCCTCCTTTCCTAACAAAGAGGGATAAGACCTAAGTCATCGACTACCTCGGATGGGAGAAAAATGTGAAAACATTTAGTAAAGGATCTAACAATTACCCTTAAAGGCTCTAAATCTTCCCAGAGAACGTTGAAAAAACTAAACGAGGCCAACAGGTATAAAATAAAGATCAGGTCTGGTCCCGTGACCTAGCGGTTAAGGAAGCTACATCCCACATGGTTGACTGCAATTCAAATCCCAGCCCCAGTGGCTTCGAAAACATTCCAGGTGCGTGTGTGTGTATGCCTAAAATCCTGACAGGATGGAGAAACGGAGAAGATATTGTGGCATGACCACACCCTACTAGGGGTGCTTTCCCCCTCTCTCTCTAGCCAGTGCACATAAGCTCTGGCAATTAAAAACAAAAACTAAAATGAAAATCACAAGAAAGGTACTAACCAAACATATACTTTGGCCTCTTCTTTGACCCAGCCTCCAGACCCACTAAAACATGTGACTGGGAGTTAATGGTTGCCAAACCCAGAATAGGACCAAGTAAGTTGTTTGGGTTCAAGCTGGTAACATAAGATTACTGTGTATTTTAGTTTCAAATGAACCTATAAAAAGGCTTATGCTTGGGATCTGCTATAAAATTACCCTAACTCTGGATATTTATAGATAAAATAGCAGATGTAATAAGAAACTGGCCTGATCAATGACAGCTTATGTGTTACAATTTCATGAACCATCACCACACAGTCACCTTTGCAACCCTTGAGTTAATGGAGATAGGACCAGAAGGATGTAACTGCTTAGTATGAATTTTAAAAGTTACTCACTGAATAGCAACACTTAACTCAGGCAAAATAAAGTACAAGCCTTAAAGACTTTGATCCATGTTCCAAAGACAGGCTGGCTTTCAATGCTATAGAAACAGATAAGCCTCCAATACCTAACTCCTCCTATTTCTGTAAGTTACACCCAGATACCACTGAGAGTCAGAAAACTCATACCTTGACCAGCTACTTGCTCTGGAGGGAGCAAAAAAATGATCAAATGCTCATACCCATTCTTTACAGACAACTCTGGAAAGGAGCAGAGATGCCTTTGAACTCCATTAAGTTCAAGAAATGGTAAAGCTCAGATTGACTATGCAGGAAGAAAAGAAGTCCCTGTTCCCAGACAATCACCTCATCTTCTTTGGTGGGCATTCGAATTCTGTTCTTCAATGCAAAGGCTGGTGACTTGGGGACAGTGATTGGAAGTATTTTCTTCTCAGGAACACCCTAGAAGGAGTAAGCAATTCAATTAGTCATTTCAGAAGAACCTTCACTAAGCTATGGGAGAAAGATTAAATATCATTTATTTACTTATTATTTACTATAGGGCATGTGCACTCACCAGAGAGAAACTGAGTAAGAGAAGTACCCCCCAGGAGGGATGGATACCCCACAATCCCTTCAACCTCCCCTAGGCTATGTAAAAAAATTAAATCCCTTTCTTCCTTCCATCCTTTCATTCATTCATTTATTCATTCACTAGAGGGCACATGCACTCATTCATTCATTCACTATGAGACGTGCACTCGCTGGAGAAGGACAAGAAAGAGAGAGAAAGTAATAAAGTATCCCCCAGGGTAGAGGTCACACTGCAATCCTATCTCCTCTTGGGATTTTGGTCACACATGCACATGCACATGCACATGCACATGGGAGTGTTTTCAAGCCTCTGAGCCTCAGACTCAAGCCATATAGTCAGCCAGGTGGGATTCGGCCACTTTATCTCACCACCAGCTGGCCCTATTCTCTTTCTTAAAGAGAAGTTAGTGTGCCCAGTCACAGTAGTATGTCCCTGTCCAAGACTGGGACTATGTGGAAGGGTCAGGTTTAATTCTCGAACCAACTTGAAGCTCCTATAATTCTAGATATCTAGGAGGCTGGGTAGAGGAATACCACAGCAAGGCTCTGTCAAAAATACCTGTCTTAGAGGGCTAGCTCCATGGCACAGTGACAAAAATACCTCTCTTGGGAACCAGCAGTTAGCGTAATGGCTATGTCGCTGGACTCCCACGTAGTCGACCGCGGTTCGCGTCTCGGACCCGGTGGCTTACAACTCACGCCGGGCGCGTGTGCGTGCGTGCCCAAGATCCCGAGAGGAGAATGGAGGAGAAGGGATTGCGGCGTGACCATCCCCCCTGGGGGGTGATTTCTCGCTTTCTGTCTCTATGTCTCTCTCTGTCTGTCTGGCGAGTGCACGTGCCCTATAGCAAAAAAACCTCTCCAAAAAAAAAAAAAAAAATACCTCTCTTAGGGCCAGCAGGTGGCACGGTAGTTAAGGTACTGGATTTGCATATGGCTGACTGCGGTTCAAGTTCCGGACCGTGACAGCTTGGAAATCACACAGGGTACGTGTGTGTAAGCATGCCCGAAATCCCAAGAGAAGAATGAAGGAGAGGGGATTTTGACATGGGTATACTCCCGGGTGTGTGTGTGTATGATGTCTCACTTTCCCTCTCACTGTTTCTGTCTCTCTCTAGTGAATGCACGTGCTCTATGGCAAAAAAACTAAAACAAACAAACAACAACAACAAAAAAAAACAGCATCAAAAAACTCTCTCTCTTTTGCAAGCATGCACATGGTTATGTAGTGGACTCCCATGTAGTTGATGGTGGCTTGAGTCTCAGACCCAGAAGCTTAAAAATCATGCCAGGCTCACATGCATGCATACCCCAAATCCCAAAACAATGGAGGAGAAGGAATTGCAGCAGGGCCATTTCCCCTGCTTTCTGTCTCTCTGTCTCGTGCACGTTCCCTATAGTGAAAATCTCTTAAAAAATAAATAAAACAGGGGGAGGGTACAAATGAGAAAACACACTGAGCAAGGAGCCGGTTTAATTTACCTTTGACAAACCAATGCACAAAAAGAGTTTACAAAGGTATACCAGGGGCTCAATCTCATTAGTGATTTTTTAAAAATATAAACTGAAATAAAATCTTTTTCACCTGTAAGACTATTATCTCAAAAACTGACTAATACAAGTACTGGCACATGAGAAAAGTGGGCACTCACACAGAGTTGGGTAAATGCACAGGGAATAGACTGGTGCTACCTCTCAGGGATTATCTGTTAAATTCCTGAGTGGTCAAATCCTTCCAGCCAATATTACACTTTTATTGTAGTGATTGGTGTCATTTAGTTTAAAGTACACACTTAACACAATATTTTTTCAAAATAATAAAAAATAGTAAATAACTCAATTATCTATCAATAAAAGATTTTTTAAAAGATTTATTTTATTTTATTTATTATTATTAGTCTTTAGCTTGACCAGAGACAGCCAGAGAGAGACAGAAAGGGAAAGTGAGAAAGCAAGCTGCCAGGTCCAGGACTTGAACCACGGTCAGCCATGTGGGAGTCTAGCGCATTTAACCACCATGCCACCGCCAGCCCCAATAAAAAATTGATTAGGGTTAGCATGGTAGCATAAGTGGCAGTGTGCCCTGTGCAGTGGCTGAGGCCACATGAGGCCTGGGTCTAGTGACCAGCCTAACCTAAAACAGGCATGGTGGTATTCACATATGGTTCTAGTCAACTAGAAGGCTGGGGCAGGAGAATCATCATGTGGGCAGATCCTGTCATAAACACCTCTCTTTCATAGCAGGAAAAAAAAAAAAAAAACAAAACAAGCCCTCTTGTAAATTATGGTACAGGTACACAGTATCATATAGTTATCAAAAATAGTAAAATAGAGCTGGCCCTGTACCAGTGCAGTAATGCACTGATCAAAAGAAGCCAGAGCAGGGCCAACAGGTAGCATGGTAGTTAGAGACGCTGGACTCCCACATGGTCAACCGCAGTTCAAGTCCTGGACTTGGCAGCTTACTTTCTTACTCCCCACCCCACCACCATTCTGTCCCTCTCTGGTCAAATTAAAAGAATAAATAAATAAAATAGTTTAATAAAATAATTCTTTTAAAAAAAAGAGAGAGAAAAATATTTAAAAAATAATAAAATAAAATAAAAAGAGAGAGAGAAGCCAGAGCCTTCATGGCAACAATGGTTTCCAATCCCTGGCCCAGTCAGCCTGAAATATACCAGACACATGTGCCAGTGTCCAAGATCCAAGGGGCTCCAGGATAGAGAAAGGAGGCTGGTATGACCAGACCCATGGGAGGGCACCCAAATCACAAGCATGTGCACATGTGCATACACTCAATGATGAATAAAGAAAAAATAATAATAAATTAAATTTAGTAAATCCTTATCATTGACACAGAACAGTGTTCTTAATATTGAAGGCCAGGAGGAAGACAAATTTCTGAAACGAAACATCATTTTTGTGTTTTTAAAATGTACAAGGAACCAGCAGTTAGCGTAATAGCTATGTTGCTGAACTCCCACGTAGTCGACCGCGGTTTGCGTCCCGGACCCAGTGGCTTAAAACTCACGCCGGGCGCGTGTGCGTGCGTGCCCAAGATCCCGAGAGGAGAATGGAGGAGAAGGGATTGCGGCGTGACCATCCCCCCTGGGGGGTGATTTCTCGCTTTCTGTCTCTATGTCTCTCTCTCTGTCTGTCTGGCGAGCGCACGCGCCCTATAGCGAAAAACCTCTCCAAAAAAAAAAAAAAAATTAAAGTAAGTAAATATAAAATATACATAAAATTGTTCCATAAACATTCTGCAATTCTCACAGAATTCCAATTTTCATAGAACTTATATTCTATCACAAGTCCAGCAATTTACACTAACTGCAAAATGGTAGCTCGTGAGCTATTGTTTTTAATGAAGTGTATCGTCAGGTTATTAATATAACAAGCCTGAGACATCTTCAGTAACTTCTTGTTACAGCACCACATTGTGCTCCTGTCAGTTCTGAGTCTTCATGCCCTACCAAAAGGTCCATATCACCCCCTGCCTGTATTATTATTCTAGTCTTCGCATACAATCTTCCAGTCTCTCATCTCATTCCTGTAACGTAAGCTCTCTATATAGTCAGAAGAATTTTTCTAAAATATACCTCATCATATCACTCCTGACAAAATTCTTTAATGTCAGCTACTGCCTCCCTACAACAGAGCAACAAATTCCTTGGCATGAAATACAAGGCACTTCTTGATCAATTACCCTGCCTGACTCTTCAGCCTCACCTCTTTTTTTTTTTTTTCCTGTACTCTACTGCAGAACAGCCTTACCTCTTACCCCTCCTTACAAACCATTTTCCAACCACAATGAAGTGCTGGTAGCTCCCCATAAGTACCATCAGTTTTCGTCTCAATGCCTCTGCTGCATTCTCTCTGCCTAAAGTGCCCCAGCTGCTTGAAAGCACAAACTAATCTTTTCAAGGCTTCATTGAAGCATCTCATCTACTATAAAGCATTTGTTTGTTTTCTTTTTTTTTTTTTAGAAATTATTTATTATTATTATTATTATTATTATTATTATTATTATTATTTTCATTTGACCAGAGAGAAGGAGGTGGAAAGTGAAAAAGTGAGCCACCAGGTCCAGGACTTGAACCGCACTCTACCATATGGGAGTCCAGCGCCTTAACCACCACACCACCTACCAACCCCTATAAAGCTTTTCAACAGCTCTCTTCACTCCCAAGACCTACAGCACTGACCCTTTCTTCCTAGTATACAGTCCTATCACAGTATATATATACACAAAACTTCATTGCACTTAATTAATGTTCATCTCCCCCTGGTAACCTGTGTGTTTCAAAGGTGGAGACTATTTTATTCCATCAATCCCTAGCACCTAACACAGATTTTGGCAAGTATAAGGCATTCACCAAATGTGTGTTGAATGAATGCTGTTAAGAATGAAGGAACAGATGAGTAACAGAATTTATACCTTGGACTCCAAGGGGATACCTTGTGAGACTTCTTAATCCCAACAATGCCGCTACTGCTCAAAACACGTTTGGAATGTCTTTCAAGGAGTGGCCTTCAAAGCCACTTGTTGGACTATGCAAAACAGTTGCTCAATAGTTCCTTCCTTCCTTCCTTTCTTTCTTTCTTTAATTTTGCCAGAGAGTGAATGCATGCTCCAGAGAGAGAGAAGAAAGCACCTCCCATGGTGAATGGTCGTAATGCAATCTTCTCTTCCACCTCTTTTTCCTTTTGAGATTTTGGACATACATGAACACATGTTGTTTCTCAAGCCACCAGGTCCAGGATTTGAATCGGAGGGTCCAGGCTGCCTTAACCACAAGGCCACAAAGCTGATGCCAATCTTTTTTTTTTTTTTTTTGAGAGGTTTTCGCTATAGGGCATGTGCGCTCGCCAGACAGACAGAGACAGACAGAGAGATAGAAAGCGAGAAATCACCCCCCAGGGGGGATGGCCACACCGCAATCCCTTCTCCTCCATTCTCCTCTCGGGATCTTGGGCACGCATGCACACGCACCCAGCGTGAGTTTAAGCCACCGGGTCCGGGACGCAAACCGCGGTCGACTACGTGGGAGTCCAGCGACATAGCCATTACGCTAACTGCTGGTCCCACTGATGCCAATCTTTACTTTTTTCCCCCCAAAGATTTATTTAATTTTATGTGTAATTACTATTTGATTTGCTATAGAGCACACATGCTCACCAGAAAGACACAGGGAGAGAGACAGGTGAGAAAGCAAGCTGCCAGGTCCACGACTCCAACCAGTCAGCCATGTGAGAGTCCAGCGCTTTAACAACCATGCCACCCACCCGGCTCCGACGAGTGATTTTCTTCAAAATGTTTTGGGCAGTATCACAAACCATGGAAAAGATTCATGGCCTATGTGAAGAGGATGCTGAGTATACTATAAAATTTATTTTCTAAAGAATGCTATTATTTGGGGCCAGCAGGTAGCGTGGTGGTTGAGGGTGCTGGACTTCCCCATGGCTGACCACAGTTCAAGTCCCAGACCTGGCAGCTTGCTTTCTCACTTTCCTTTCTCTCTCCCTCTCTCTCTCTCACTCTATCCCTCTCTGGTCAAATTAAAATTAATTAATTAAGTTAAATAGAAATAATTTTTTAAAATGCTTTTATCACTAGTGTAGGGAACTCCAATAGTGGACCCTGCAACTGGAGTGACCAAAGTCCAAGAACTGGGTTTTCAAACAATAACTTACCATAAAACAACAAAAACCTGTTGTTCTACAATATCCTGAACAGGTGGACACCAGTTTCTTGCGTGAATGCACCAGGGGCATATGGAAGTGGGAAGAACAATAAGCAAGAGCCAGGGGTCTATTCTCGCTCAATTCCACTTACAATCTGTATATACCTGGGCACGGAGGACAGCCTCAAGGTCTTAGGTTTTTCCCATAAACAAATAAGTATCAAAGGACTCATTTACAGTCATGCATTGCTTAACAACGGAGAGATGTTCTGAGAAATGTGTTGTTAGGTGGTGAGAACACCATAGAGGATACTTACACACATCTACACAGGATAGCCCCTGCATGTTCCTTACAGAAGCACATCTGTAGATGTGATCTGTTGTTGAACAAAGCATGGTTATACAGCATATGACTATAGTTCTAAAATAACTCCCATCCCCCCTTTTTAAAGTTTTTTGTTTTGTTTTTGTTTTTGTTTTTTTTGCCATAGGGCATGTGTGCTTGCTGGAGAAACAGAGAAAGACAGTGAGAAAGAAAGTGAGAAATTACCCCCCAGGAGGGATGGCCATGCTGTAATCCTTTTTCCTCCATTCTCCTCATGGGATTTTGGGCATGCATGCACATGCGCCCAGTGTGAGTTTTAAGCCAACAGATCCGGGACTCAAACCACAGCTGGCCATGTGGGAGTCCAGCACCTTAAACACTATACCACCTGCTGGCCCAATAATTCCCCCTTTTCCTGTTTTTCTCCTCTCTCTACATCCACCCAGCAATGAGATCTACATTTTGAAAGAGAAACTATGGAAATCTCTAACAAATAGGCCATTTGGGAGATATTTATATTTTATAAAAATCATCTTTGCAACGACAATCTGCCCATACCTTGTCTCCACCATAACCAAACTCAACCACGGGATTCACCAGAAATAAAGGGGGCCAGCTATGTAGCACAGCAGTTAAGAATGGTGCATAGGACGCCAGATCTCACATGGCCAACTGTGATTCAAATCCTGGTCTTAGAGGCTTGAAAAACACACCAGGTGAAAAACACACCAGCTGAAAATCCAGACAGGAAAAAGGACTGGAGGGAAAAAGATTGCAGTGTGACCATGCCCCATTCCCTCTCCCCTTGTCTCTCTCCTTCTCTGTAAGTGCCCATGTCCTGACAGTAAAATACAAAACAAAAAGGAATAGAAATATAGAAAAGGGCTCAACTATGGTAGGTGTGGGAGAATAATGCTGTACAGTTGCCGAGGCCACATGGGGGCGCTGAGGGTTTCAGTTGCTGGCCTGACCTAAACATGCCTGTGATCCTCACTGACTAGGAGGCTGAGGCAGGGGGATTGCAACATGACTAGATCTTAACAAATATACCCAGCTCTTTGGCCAGCCCCATGGCCTGCTTGTTAAGGCAGCCAGATACTACATGAGCAATCCCATAGTTCAAGTCCTAGACATAGTGACTTGAGAAACACATTTGGCATGTCTATGTGAGAGTCCACAGTTCCAAAGGGAAGACGAGATGGAGAAGCCATTGCAGTGTGACTATTCCCCATGGAGGTAACTCTGTCCTCTCCCCCTCTATCTGGCAAGCAGAGAAAATATATATACATATAAAACATGAAAATACTAGGTCCCCAGGAAAGTGTCATGACTTTCCCGATGACCCAATATAAACAAAGAAAAATAGAAAAGGAAGTTGGTTTTCTAGAAACAGAGGGTCTTGTTTTGCTCCTTTGGGCTAGCCCATGGCCTGGTGGCCTGGTGATTAAGGTGGCTGAACCAACCACATGGTTCTAGTTGCAGGCCCAGCAGACTGAAAAACACACTGGGCACATATGCATGCATTCCCAAAACTCCAAGAGAAGGCAGAAAGGGAGAAGGAATTACAGTGTGACCACACCCATGGCAAGGATACTTTCTGACTTTCCCTCTCTTTCTCTGGTGAACATGTACCTCCTCTGGCAAAAATTTTAAAATATAGTAATAAAAATTAAAATAACAAACTCAAAGAGCTGGGATATTGACATTTGCATTCCTCTACCTTCCCACAGCTCCTATGAGAAGACCTGGTAGTTAACTGTTCAGTTAAAATACATTAGTTAATTTTACTGTATTTATGTATGTGTCGATCTGTTCTATCACACTATGAAAGCTTTGAGGACAAGGGCCATATCTTACTCCACTTTTGAATTCTCAGTGCTTGACACAGGTTAGAAACACAGGTTGGTGAACTGCCATTCACTCAGTTGGCTATCCAATATTAGCATGTCTGGCCCACCCTGTAGCCTAGTGGCTAAAAGAGCTGGATCGCACAGGGCAGACTCTAGTTAAAAATCCCAACCCTGGAGGCTAGAAAACACACGTGTGTGCACGCATGCTCCAAATCCTAAAAGGATGAAGAAAAGGAGACAGGATTGTGACATGACTATATCCCGCTCAGGGACAGGGGGTGAGGAAGGGTGTGCTTCTACTACCTCCTCCCATTTCTCTGTCTGGCAAGTGCATGCACCTTCATCACTGGGCTAGCATGGAAGTTAAAAGTGGCTGGATTCCACATGGTTGACTGCATGATTTGAGTTCCTGACCGAGCAGCTTGAAAACCATGCCAGTTGTGTGTGCACACGTGCCCTAAAATCACAGGAGATGAAGGAGAAGGGACTGTGGCGCAGCCATCTCCTCTGCTGGGTAACGTCTCACCTTCTCCCTCTCTCTCTCTCTTCCCAGTGAGCACAGGTGCTCTATAACAAAAAAATTGAAACAGTATCAGAGCATCTGAACTGTGGTGGTCCCTACATTAGGTGCTAGGGATACAGAGGGGGCCAGCTGTGTAGCACAGCAGTTAGGAATGATGCACAGGAGGCCATATCTCACACAGCCGACTTTGATTCAAATCCTGGTCCAAGCGGCTTGAAAACACACCAGGTGCATATGTGTACATGCTGAAAATGCTGACAGGAAGGACTGGAGGAAAAAGGACTGCGATGTGATCATGCCCCTTTAGGCAGTGCTGGCTCCCTCTCCCTTTGTCTCTTTCTTTCTCTGTTGAGTGCACACGCTCTCCGACAGTAAAAGAAAAAGAAATAGAGAAAAGGGTTCAACTGCAGTAGTACAAGTGGGAGGGTACTTGCAATATAGATAAATGTGGTCTCTGATCTCAGGGAGTTCACTTTCTAGTGGAGGAAAGAGACAATGGATAAATAACAAGCCAAATACTCCCTAATTTCCACTAGTGCTCTGAAAAAAATCAGCAGACTGTAGAGCTAAGGGCTGTTACAGGAAAGCTCCCTCAGTGGAAAGTTTGGGGAAGTTATCTCTAAAGAGGTGGTATGTGGTTAGGAGTGGGTGATGTGATACACAGATGACATCTAGGAAAGGCAGCCAGGCTGGGGGATGAATATGTTGGAGGTGAACACACCTCCCCAAGACAGAATATGCCCCTAAGTGCCCTGAGACAAACTCAAGGACCTATCCCAGAATAGCTGGGAAATTACTGTGAAGCACTGTTATCCCAGGGAGTATTTAAAAAAAAAAAAAAAAAAAAAAAAAAAAAAAAAAAAAAAGCCTGCTGGTCTCCCCAAGTATCCCTAAAATATCTCTGCTAAAATTACTCATTGGCCTCACTGACACCACATCCACCTCCGTGATGCCCCCGCTCTCCGGCACCAAGTTCACATTTCACACCTTCGTGCTCAAGGCTTTCATCACTCCACCTCTGCCCCAAGAGCCCTTTTTTCATCTGTTTCCTGGCCCCTGCTGCCCAAGCCCATCTCTCATCAGCCCCGTTGTCTCCTTGCCACCAATCAAACTCAAGTGGGAGAGCACAGAAACAGCTTCGGCACCAAGGGGACACACATGGGGACAGTGGAAGAGAGAAGCTGCATGAGACCCTGAGAGGCAGGCTCTTCAGTTCCACTGTAAGGGTCCAAGTCTAGAAGTTAAAAGACCTAATCTTGATTCTGCCACCAACTTTTAAAAATGGTTCTATGGGCAGGCTACACTCACATTTCAGACAGAGCCTCCCTTTCTGAAAGAAAAAGGTGGAAGAGAATACATTTAATGTCTCTTTCTATACTTTGCTTCTCTAGAAACCAAGAGCTGAAGTGAAATCACTGGAAATGTTAGTAGGAAGAGCTGCAAACAGCCAGTATTAAACTCACAAACTGTATTTGCCAAAATAAATAATGATAGCAGTGAGCACTGTGGGATAGCAGGATGTAGTGTTTAAGGAGATAAGGGGCTCAAGTCCTGGTTCTGCATCCTAAATATCCCTCAGTGTTTGCTTCCTTGTCTGAAAAATAAAATTAAAATTAGAACCTACTTCTTAGAGTTGTTATGAGTAGTCAGTCAGTCATCTACGTAAAGCTCAGAGCAATGTAAGCACTCAATAAAGTGACAGTTATCACTGTTAACAACATGACTGCTTACTGCAGTCGCGCACCACACTAAGTGCACCAGGGCTCCCTCCACACTGCACTCGACAGATCAAAAACTCCAGGGCTGGGGCTCAGGAATCTGTTTATGTAATAAGAGCCCCAGAGGATACTGAGAACTAGTTGCATTTGGCAAACACTTCCCCTCAGCATACCACACCAATTCAGTCACGCCTAACTTACTTACCTAGTGCTCTGCTTATCCAGAGATAGATCTGTTTATCCAGATTCTCAACAGGTATAATCTGGTGCAATGCCACTCTAGGACCTCACGTGACTAACTCTTAGTGAACTTTAGTCAGTTTTCTCCACTAAACACTTCACCCTAGTGTTTCCAGAGTTCACGGACTGACAACCACATTCCTAACATGTTTCCAAAAGTGAAGTGCAGGTGCGAATGGTGATATGGAAGAGGGTCTTAGAGGCTGGACGCACTTTTTTTTTTAACTCTTGCTGCCATTAATCTTTATTTTTTTTCTTAGGTTTTTGTCATAGGGAAAGTACACTCATCACGCAGAGAGCAAGACAGTGAGAGGGAAAGTGAGAAATCACCCTGGTGGGGGGATGGTCATGTCATAACCCTGTCTCTTCCACTCTTCTCCTGGGCTTTTGGGCATGCACATACATGTGCCCAGTGTGATTTTCCAAGCCACCAGGTCTGGGACTGGAACCATGGTTGGCCATATGGGAGTCCAGTACCTTAACCACCACACCACCTGCTTGCCCCAGGACATAAGACTTTATTTATTTATTTATTTAATCACACATTTCTATGTGTGATTATTAAAATAATCACAGAGTAAAGGTGATAAGCCCTTTATTTAATTATTTTTTTTTTAATTTAGTAATTTGCCAGAAGGTGTATGCACTCACTCATGAGGGAGAGTGAGAAAGTGAGAAAGCACCCCTAAGGGGGACAGATATAGTCAATCCCTTCACCCCTTATTTCTCATTTTGAAAAAAAATTTTTGAGGCCCAGTTTGGTTCCCAAACCAAACTAAAACACGTGGGCATGGACACATGTGCCCGGCAAATTTTCCAAACCACTGCATCTGGGACCATAGGGTTAGCCAGTGGGATCTAGCCACCTTAATCACCATGCCACTGGCTGACCTCCAAAACTTTTCATTTTAAAAGCTATTTTCTATTTCAACACAAGAGCATGGTCTATGGAACCATACTACCAAAGATTTCTATCCCAGTTCCGTCGCTGGTTAGTTTGTAATCTTGGACAAGTTTTTATTTTTTTCTTTTTAAGTCTATCTTTTTTTATTCATGAGAGATCGTTCACGCATTAGCGAGACAGACAGACAGACATCCTTAACAGAGTCCTGCCACTCCGTGATCCCCTTCCTGGTCCTCCACTACCCGTCAGCTGCTCACACCTGGTCAGGAGTGTCTTTCAGTTTTATTCAGCCTCCAGGACTACAAGCCGGCACAGCTTCCCGTGCCACCTATGCTGGTCTGGGGTCATTCAACTCCTGTTTCCTCACTGTAAAATGGATTGGCCCAGCTGCAATAGCATGGCACTAAAGTACCGCTGCACAGGTTGGGGCCTCATGGTAAGGGCCAGTTTGGTTCCCAAACCAAATCAAAACAGGCTAAGTGCTATAGTTGTAGCTAACCAGAACGCTGGGCAGGAGTTTCCCAACAAGACCAAACCTTGTCAAAAACATGTACTCATCTTTCTACCCCATTTTTTAAAGAAGAATTGGGAGAGCAAATGGTGTGGAGGTTACGGCAGCTGGATCCCACATGGCTGACTGCATGATCTGAGTACCAGACTCAGTGATTTGAAAAAACACACTGGGCACATATTCGTGCGAGTCTCAAATTCCGAAGAGAATGGAGAAGGAACTGTAGTGTGGCCATCCCCCTGGAGGGTGATTTCTCGTTTTCTCTTTCTCTCTCTCTCTCTCTCTAGCACACACCCTGTACCAAAAACAAAGGAAAAAAATAAAAAAACAAAAGGATGTACACTGTTTAACTCATAGGGTTATTGTGAGAATTAAGTAAGTCATTACATAAAAGAGTTTAGAATAAAAGCCTGGCATACAGTAAGCTTAATATAAGGATTAGCTATCATTATTCTATTACACGTGGCAAAAATGATTAGTTTTCTACTTATTTACTTAAAAGTTCCATTTAATGGAGCTTGCAGGTGGTGTGGTAGTTGGGGTGCTGGACTCCAGCTGACCACAGTTTGAGTCCTAGACCTGGCAGCTTGCTTTCTCACTGTTTCTCTCTTTCTCTCTCTTGTCTGTCTCTGGTCAAATTAAAAAATTATAACGAATTTAAAAATTAAACAAATAATTCTTAAAAAAAGAAGTTTCATTTACCATTTAAAATCACTTTAAGTTACAAGTTACAAAGTGAGTCGATTTTAAAAATATATAATCAATACTGGTATGTAAGCTACAAGGATATAGTTAAACTAGAGAAGTATTATGTGAATTAAGTAAGAAACAAAAACTTGTAGGAAGGGGAAAAGCCAAGAGCTTTGGAGAAAGAAGATGTTGCTAAAAGCAAAGTCCCGGGCCAGCAGGTGGCATGGAGGTTAAGGCAACTGGATTTGATATGGCCAAGTCCCCATGTCAAGTCCCAGATCTAGTGGCTTGAAAGTCACGCCAGGCGCATATCCAAAATTCCCCCAGAGGAGAATGGAGGAAAAGGGCTAAGTTTTCACTTTCTCTGGCTCACTCTGTGTCTTGTGAGAATGCATACTCTATAGCAATAAGCTTAAAAAACAAAATAAAAGCAAGGCTCCGAGTGAATGTTTTCAGAAGCCTTGAGGAAATCATGTATTTCCTCTGGGACACAGCTTCCCTGTGTGTAAAACAAGAACACTGTGCTCTTCTGGCCCTAGGACTCTGAGGTTTGCACAGTAAGCAACAGTTTCTATGTTGTACTCAGAGCACAGTTTCCGCCACAGGTAATAACAGCAAAGGCACAGCTCCTGGAGATGACTGACTTGGGTAGGGGAGGTTTCTTACAGTTTGTCTTTAACCATCTGGTCTACAGTACATACATGCCAGAGTCAATAAAAAAATTAATAAATAAAGAAGAAGAAATACTGTGAATAGAAGAGGTCAAGAGGCAAAGAGGGTATGAAGTAAGGGGGAGGGAGAACCATATCTAAGCAGAATTCTGGTAAAGCTTAGAAAGCCTAACTTCAGGGGCCAGCAGGCAGTGTGGTGGTTAAGGGCATTGGACTCCCATATGGCTGACCCTTGTTTGAGCCCCAGCCCTGGCAGCTTGCTTGCTTTCTCACTCTCTTTCTCTGTGTGCCTGTCTCTATCTTATCAAATTAGAAACAAAATAATGATAATAAAGGAAATGAAATAATTTAAAAAAAGGAAGCATAACTTCAGGTAAATAATTAAAGGTAATATATAGGTATAGTTTCACATAAAACCACGATGACTCTAAATCAAGCAAAAGGAAGGAAAATCAGAAAACAGAGTTCTTCTAGCCAGTATGTGTGTTCTAGTCATTTATGTGTCAAAACGTGTAAGTCACGTTTTCCACCTTCCAGCTTTCTTTTTTCATAAATGGCTTGGGATGCCCTGCTAGCCCACTTCATTTTCATTTCTGCAGGTCTAAATTATATCATACAATGAAAGGTAATATAATCAAGTGGTAAGATCACAGTCTCTGGAAACCAACAGTTAGCATAATGGCTATGTCGCTGTACTCCCATGTAGTCAACCATGGTTCGAGTCCCGTACCTGGTGGCTTAAACTCACGCTGGGTGCATGTGTGTATGTGCCCAAGATCCCAAGAGGAGAATGGAGATGGGGTTGTGGCGTGGCCATCCCCCCAGGGGTGATTTCTCACTTTCTGTCTCTGTCTTTCCAGCGAGCGCATGCACCCTATAGCAAAAACCTCTAAAAAAAAAAAAAAAATCACAGTCTCTGGAGCTAGAATGCCTAAATTCTTCTTCTTCTTTTTTAAAGAATTGAGAGCAAGAGGGGTGATGGAGGGGGTGGGAGTGAAAAAACAAGCCACCAGGTCTGGGACTCAAACCACCGTTGGCCATGAAGTCCAGTGCCCTTAAACACCAGGCCACCTGCCAGCCCCTAGAGTGCCTGAATTCTTAACCTAGCTCCTCTATGTAGTAGCTGAGTGCCATAGGAAAGTCACACAACCTCTCTGTGCTTCAATTCGGTCATCTGAAAGGGGTGATAATTAAAATAACCAGCCTCCAGGCTCTGTGGTAGAAAAGAATGGGCTACTCCGACAGTTCTTTGTACACCACAAAAAGGACTCAGAGCAGTACCACACAGAGGACCAGCCGTTATGACAACTACTACTACGTACTGCAAGGGTCAGGTCAAATGCAGCCTACTCCACAAAGCACTCCCAGACCCTCTATCTGGAAAAAAATCACTCACTCCGAATTCCTACAGCACTTTCAACTGTCATCTCTCTCAGAACACTTCTGTCCATTTTATATTACTTACACATACATTATCTCCCTCAGCGGATTTTAAGTTGTCAGAGAATGAAATCCACTTCTGATATGCCTCTCTATTACCTGCAGCTCCTAAGATGATGCCTCCCTCAACCCCTACTCAAACATCTGTGAACAGGTGGATATGGGTCATGGCAGGACACTTGTGCCATGCACCAAGCCTTGACGACTCTTACCACAACATCTTCCAAGATCTTAGTAGGGCAAGGTTTGGAATGAAACTCAAAGTGTTCATCCTCTGATTTCTTCTTGGACTCTCGCTCCTGGATTCTTTTCTCGATTTCCAAATCAAAGCCAATAGGCTGAGTGGGTGGTTTCACAGGCGGTTTCTTAGGCAAGATGGGCCCACCTTCAAGAATTCTGGGATCAAGTTCCCGTGCTTTGAATTTGTATCTGTAAGGTGGGAGTTTAAGTGAGGAAAAAAAATGTTTAAATAAAACAAAAGCTATACAACAACAGAGAGGGCCCATAACAAAAAAGTAATTCCCATTATCACCCATCAAGAGCAGTAAAATTTCAGCTGGCTCCATAGCCACCATCTCTACCTCCAGAGAAAAGAAAAAATAATTCTCTGGGGGAGCCATAAAACGGTGGGACCTACATAAACTACTTTTACAGGACAGGACATTTCTTAACCGGAATCACAAATAAGTTCTTCCACTCCACACTTGGTATTAGATATTTTACCAGCTTACATTCCAAATCTCCATATTCCCACTTCCAGTCCTTAATTACAGAGGCAGGGGCACAGCCTACAGAGCCTACAACTCAAATGGCATAAATTTTCATGGAAAGCAAAATAGGGACTGTACTCTTATAGAACTCAAAAGAAAGTAGGGAGGCTCTTACAACTCCTTCTCAGCTATTGCCAGTGGGACTTACTGTCGCAGTTTCTCGAGCTCCTCAGCCTCCTGATCAGCCGTGCTTTTGCAGGTCACAGGCCTGACGCGCTGCTTGGTTTGTAGTACAGGGGTTTGTGGGTCTCTGGAAAGCTTGGTCACAGAAGATTTGGAGGGTAGCAGGCCTGTAAGCCAAAATCACATTCACTTAGCTCCCCAAGATCCAACTTACTTGCAAATGTTCATTCTACTAAGCAGCAGAGAGAGAGAAAAAACGAACCAGACAGGCTGGTCCTCCACTTAGCTCACGTCAGTAACCTGAGAAACATTCAGTCCCTTCTTCCCTATCCCTATTGAGGAATATGACTGAGGTAGCCTTTGGGCAAACTCCACTGTCATCCTGTAAGTTTAAAATCCATTCACATCTGGGACCAGCAGTTGACGTAATGGCTATGTCGCCGGACTCCTGTGTGGGTGACTGTGGTTCGAGCCCCAGACCCGGTGGCTTAAACGTGTGTGCGTGTATGCCCAAGATCCCAAGAGGAAAATGGAGGAGAAGGGATTGCGGCGTGGCCTTCCCCTCTGGGGGGTGATTTCTCGCTTTCTGTCTCTCTCTGTCTTTCTGGCAAGTGCATGTGCCCTATAGCAAAAACCTCTAAACACACACACGCACACACACACACACACACACACACACAAAAATCTATTCACATCTGATGGGTTCCTTATCATTGTACAGACTTGTACTTTCTAACTACAATGACAACTACTTTGCTTGCTATTGACAAAGATGACTTTTCCTTATTCCAACTCTAAAACATAAGAATTTCTAAACATTAAGTAATAACTTCCAATTTTATGAATTTCCCGAAAGTATGACACATTAAGTCTCCCTTTTATTCATAGAAAGTCAAGTGAAGAAAGTAACGCCATTGGAAGGCAGTGGACTGAACTGCAATGCTGGAAGCCACATGGCCACATGGCCACAGGTTCAGATCCCTGGCCCAGTCAACCTGAAATACACCAGGTACACACTCGCACACCAGAAATCATGAGCTAGAGAAATGAAGGGGATTGCAGCATGACAAAACCACATCAATATGCAGTAATAGTTGTTTCTCTTTTTTACATGCATGTGCACAAACTATCATTGATAAAATAAACTTTAAAAAACTAAATAAATCTTAAACAAACAAACAAAAAAACATCGGGGGACCAGCAGATGGTGTAATGGTTAGACTCCCATGTAGTCTACCATGGTTCTAGTTCTGGACCTGGTCGCTTGAGACTCACACCAGGCACGTGTGCATGCATGCCCAAAATCCCGAGAGAATGAAGGAGAGGAGATTGAGGCATGGACATCCCCTGGGGGGTGATTTCTTGCTTCCTGTCTCTCCAACAAGCACATATGCCCTATAGCAAAAATCTCTTTTTAAAATTTTTTTTCTTTTTGGAGAGGTTTTCACTATAGGGCACGTGTGCTCGCCAGACAGACAGAGAGAGACAGAGAGACAGAAAGCGAGAAATCACCCCTCGGGGGATGGTCATGCCGCAATCCCTTCTCCTCCATTCTCCTCTCGGGATCTTGGGCACGCATGCACACACGCCCGGCATGAGTTTTAAGCCACCGGGTCCAGGACACAAACCGCGGTCGACTACGTGGGAGTCCAGCGACATAGCCATTACGCTAACTGCTGGTTTCCTCTTTTTAAATTTTTTGAAGAGAGATTTTTACTATAGGAAATGTGTGCTCACCACAGAGACAGAGAAACAGAGAGAAATCACCCCCCAGGGGAGATGGCCATGCCACAATCCTTCTCCTCCATTCTCTTCTTGGGACTTAGGGCATGCATGCACACATGCCTGGCATCGAGTTTGAAGCCGGGTCTGGGATTAAAACTGTGGATGACTATGTAGGACCCCAGCAACATAACTATTATGCCAATTGCTGTTCCCAGCAAAAATCTCCCTTAAAAACAAACAACAACAACAACAAAACATCAGGACAGACAGGTGGTTAAGGTGGCTGGGTCCCATTCGGTTGACCATGCAGTTGGAGTCCCAGACCTGGCAGCTTGGGAAACACACCAGAGAATAGAGTAGAAGGGATTGCGGCATGGCCATCCCCTCTGGGGGTGATTTCTGATTTACTTTCCCTATCATCTTTCTCTGTCTCTCCAGCAAGTGACAAAAACTAAGAAAGCATCAATACAAAGTCTATTACCACCACTCGCAGAAAATACTAATTTACCTGACCATGGGCAACCTTGTCAATTTCCATAATTACATAGAATATGTAATATCTATGACTATGTAAATATCTAGTCCCTTGATTTAGATCTTATCATATAACAGTAGAAAAGCAAAACCAAATCTATCTATTCTAGAAATAAGCCATGCTTCAAACATACATGTAACCAGGACTGGCAGGTAGCATGGTGGTTGGAGCGCTAGACATGGCCAACCATGGTTTGAATCCCAGACCTGGCAGAGCTTGCTTTCTCACTTTTCCTTTCTCTCTCTCTCTGGTCAAATTAAAAATAATAATAACAAATAAAATTAAATTAAATAATTTTTTAAAAATGTTACCATTATTTAGCTGAAACTGTACAGTTTTAAATAAAAATAGTTTTGTTTGCTTTTTTTTTTTTTTTTTCTTAATCTTCCAGGACTAGGATTCTAAAAGCAGGGCATCAGATTCTAAGAGTCAACTATTATTTGAAAAGTAATGATGAGGGGTCAGAGGTGGTGTGGTAGTTGGGGTGCTAGACTCCCACATGGGCAACTGCTGTGTAAATCCTGAACCTGATAGCTTGCTTTTTCACTTTCCCTCTCTCTCTCTGGTGAGCACATATGTCTTATAGCAAACTAAAAAATAATTAACAAAATTAAATACTTTTTTAAAAAAGAAAAGCTGGGGCCGGTAGGTGGCGTGGTGGTTAAGGGTGCTGAACTCTCACATGGCCGACTGCAGTTTGCATCCCAGACCTGGTGGCTTGCTTCCTTGTTTTTCTCTCACACACTCTGTCCCTCTCTGGTGAGAGAGAGAAAGAGAGAGAGACACACAGAGGGAGAGGGACAGAGGTGGGGGAGAGAGAGGGGAGAGAGAGAGAGAGAGAGAGAGAGAGAGAGAGAGAGGGAAGAAAGAAAGAGAGAGAGAGAGAGAAAGAATCAATGAAAGAGAGAAAGAAGGAGGGAGGAAGGGAAGGAAGGGAAAAAAGAGAAGTAAGGAAGAAAGAAGAAAGCAAGTAAGAAAGTTAAATGAAAAAATTTTAGGGGCCAGCAGGTGGTGTGGTGGTTAGAGGCACTGGTTAGAGGTTCTGGACTCCCATATGGCCATCTGCAGTTCGAGTCCCGGACCTGGCAGCTTGCTTTCCCACTCCCCCACCCCCTCACTCTCATGCTCACTCTTTTCGCTTTGTCCCTCTCTGGTCAAATTAAAAACTAAGTAAATAAATTTTTAAAAAGTTAAATGAAATCATTCTTTAAAAACAATTCTTTTAATTTTTTTAAATTTTTAATTAAATTTAAAAAAAATTTTAAAGTCATGTTTAATATTTAAATTTCCATTAGAGTAAAAAAAAAAAAGATTTTTCATTATTTTCACAATATAAAAACTGACAAAATCATTTTGGCCACTAAAACACAAGAATAACATTAAGAAACCCTGTACTTGAAAGCCCTTGTCTGGCTACCTACCATTGTACTAAACAATGTCAAAGAAAGAGTCGAAAAAATCTAGAGACCCTCAAGGACATAACAATTCCATTTTACTTTATCCAAAATATTAGCTCTATACCCTTGTCAACTATTATCTACCAAGTCCTCAGAATTCTTAATCTTCCCTCTTATATAAATTATTCTCAAAAAGATAGAAACTATAATATTAGGGCTGGCTTCATGGCTTGGTGGTTAAGGGAGCTGGATCCCACATGGTTTATTATGTGGTTCAAATCCCAGAACTAGCAGCTTAAGAAACAGCAGGCACATGTGTGTGAGTGCCCCCAAATCCCTACAGGATAGAGAAATGGAGAAGGGTGCTTTTTCCCTCTTCCTTTCTGGTGAGTACACTCACCACAGCAAATCAAAAAAGATAAAAACTATTAGATTAGAATTCCCTATCTGTTCACCATTGTATTTATAAACCCACCAGCACCTGAACCTATTCCTCTCACTCTTCTATCCTCCTTTACCTGTTCAAAGCATCCCTAACCTACCAGCTCTCCCTGCTATATCTTCCAAGTGTTTATCTCTGCCAACTTCTTTATCTCTTCATTCCATTCAGACATGCTGTACCTGCCTCCCCTCTTCTTGCATCTCCCTCCACATCCCAGCATTCACTATAATACAAAATAGCCTACTTATTTCTCTCATGGAATTAGAAACTTGATGTTGAGGAACAGCAGATGACGTGATTACATTGCTGGATTCCCACATGGCCAACCAGTCTGAATCTTGGACCCGGTGGGTTAGGACTCACACTGGGTACATGTGTGTGTGGGCCCAAAATCCCAAAAGAAGAGTGGAGGAGAAGGGATTATGGCGTGGCCATTCCCCTAGAGGATGATTTCTCACTTTCTGTCTCTCTGGTGAGCTCATGTACCCTATAGCAAATATCTCTTAAAAAAAGAAGAAGCTTGATGTTGACTAAGCACCAAGTACATTCTTCTGACCTCTACAACCTCCACACGCAACACAGTGCCAGAATTGCAGTGGTAAAAACTTTGCTGAACTGCTAAACAAAAACACACAACCTTGAATGAATGAAATGCTTTCATTTCTACAAATTAGCAAATGCACTGTGACACTTTGACACAGGGCACAGATAACGTTAATGTTCAAAGACATCTCAGGTTACCTTGATTCATTACCCTTGGCCAATTACTGACCAGGCGGCCTGAGATAATTGATGTATAAGGTGGCCCAAGAAACTGTGACCTATGTATTTTTTCTCTGCATAAAATCGCATCTCAAACTTTAATTTAAAAGTTAGAATTTCAACTAAAGACAAATTTGTGCAAAAGAAATGCTAGGGGAGGCTCTGGCCAGCAATAATATTGGTAGGAAACTTACTGTTATCATCCTTTTTGCTCCTCAAATGATATCTGTTAGGGGTTCGTTTATGGAAGGCTTCAACCTGCTGTGCAAGGGGCACATATGTAGAAGTTGTTTCATCAAATGTTCTTTTCTTTCCTTGGGACAGGTTGAAAGGCTTAATAATGGTACATCCCTTATTCACCTGAGCCTGCGAAGAGAAGGTGTTTCCCAAATGAAATGCTATGGAAGAACTCAGCTCTATCACAAGCCACATAATCAGCACAGAGCAGCCAAAGAAAAAGGACCTACGTTAAGTTGAGACTGCTATTCTGAAATCTGTCAGTTTGGGGGAAAGGATTATAACCAGTCAATCCCACCATTACTCAAAAAGAAAAGGAAGGCAAATTGTCGGTTCTGCAATAGTGCATAGGCGATGTTTTACAAGAATGTCAATGTTTTGAAGCATTTAAGAACAAGCTTCCAGGCCAACCTGTGGTGATTAACGCAGTTGGATTTCACATGACCAACTGTACAATTTGAGTCCCGGACCCAGCAAATGGCATAATGTTACTGGATTTCCACGTAGTTGACCATGGTTCATGTCCTGGACCCAGCAGCTTATAAAAACTCATGGTGAGTGCATGTGTGTGCCCAAACTCCTGAGAGGTGAACGGAGGAGAAGGGATTGCAGTGTGGCCATTCCCCAGGGGGTGATTTCTCACTTTCTGTCTCTCTCTCTGTCTCTCTGGTGAATGCCAATGCCCTAAAGCAAAATCTCTCTTAAAAAAAATCAAAAAATAAAAATTAAAAGTGACCACAACACTATACCTTGAATCCTAACTGAATGAGTAACAAGAAAATTCATTTAATCCCTCAACTTACAGGAGATGGAGGATGCTTTCGCAATTCAGAAGTGAAGTTTACTTCTTTATAGTCCTCCTGGTTCTTAGGATGTTGTTTGATTCGCTCATCTGTACGGAAGTGGAAGTCAATTGATTTGGTGACTTGGCTCACTGATTTCTTCACAGGTTGTCCTGAGTGAGGAGCAAACACATAAGTAACATTAAAATAGAGAGCATCAGGGCCAGCCCTGTGGTGCAGTGGTTAAGCATTATATTATGCACAGTTGACCAGGTCTCACCGAGCGGGGAACTGTCTTTCTCCCCATCTCCCTGTATACCCATGCATGCATAACTTCTGGAATTAATAAAATAGAAGAACAGAGAACACTCTTGTTCCAGTCCTTTTGGTATTCATATTACCATGTATCTAACTTTGCTGACTACATGTAACCCAAAGCCTTAAACGGTCCTCAAAAACACTTAATGTATGTGTCATATACATTGAGTACTATTGGACCTGAGGTATTTCAGTCAAATGCAAACTATAATGAGGTAGAACAGGAAGAATAAGCTCATCTCCCAGGTGGGGGTTCATCTCTGGAGAAACAGTCATTGAATATTTCTTAAAGGAAAAGCTATGGATTGGCTTTAAAGGAACTCTGGGGTCAGCAGGTGGTGCAGTGATTAAGGTGCTGGATTCCCACATGGTTAATCATGGTTAGAATACTGGACCTGGCAGCTTGCTTTCTCACTTTCCCTTTGTCTCTATCTCTGTTTCTCTTTGGCCAATAAATAATAATAATAACAATAAATTAAATAATTCTTTAAACACACACACACACACGTAACTCAGTACTTTTTTTTATTTTTTTGCTAGAGACAGGGGGTCATGGGGTAGTTAGAAATCACTTCCCAAGAGTGATGGCCACACCACAATCCCTTCTCCATCTTTCTCTCGGGTTTTTGGACATGCAAACACATGTGCTTGGCATGTTTTTCAAGCTGCTGGGTCAGGGACTTGAACCATGCAGTAGGCCATGTGGGATCCAGCCACCTTAAACACCACGTTGACAGTTGACCTTAACTCAGCATTTCTAAAAGAGAAACCCTATAAAATCCTAGGGTGCTTTTTCAATCTAGTAAGTAGGGCTCTAAAGCTTTTTTCTTTTTAAGAGAGAGTTTTTGCTATAGGGTGTGTATGCTCGCTTGAAAGACAGAGAGCAAGAAATCATCCCCCAGGGCAGATGGCCACGCTGCAATTCCTTCTCTTCCACTCTCCTTTTGGGATTTTGGGCACACACACGTGCCACTGTGAGCATAAGCTGCGGGTCCAGGACTTGAACCAAGGTAGACTACATGGTAGATCAACCATTATGCCATCTGGTGGTCCCAGGGCATTATAGCTTTATATCCACCAACATCATCTGTATGCCACAGCAAAGCAGAATTGTGACCTCTTCAATTCGCCCGGTCAGACTTTCTCTTCCCAGCTTCACCTAAACTGGATTCAACAACATTCTCTCCCTCTTCCTTTAGGATAAAGTGAGAAACCACCGCCACCACAAACTGCCCATTTTCCTTTTCTTTTTTCTCAATTCTAGTTTCTTCTTCTTTTTTTTTTTTTTTTTTTTTTTTTAGTTTCTTCTTTTTCTAATACAAGAGAGGAACAACATGCTTTAAGGAAGGGACAATGGATACGAAATGTTCCAAGAAACGATCACTGGTCTAGAAATGGAATCCACAACTAGTCTTTTAAACAAACCTTTTTATTCTACTGACTGAGAACGCCCTTTTCTCACTTTAGAGGCCTCGAATCACCCCACAAGATTACAAGCACCCCTCACATAACAAACTCACCCAGGGCCAAGCTTACCTACTCCTGCAAGAGCAAGTTTCTTGAATTCTTCATTCTTTTTCCTCATCTCCACTACCTCCTGCTGCATTTTCATTCTCTTCTCTAATTCCTGTTCTTCAGTACTTTTGAGAACCTTCTGTCTAAAGGAAAAATTAATAAAGGAGATAAGAGAAAAGAATTTAAGAGGGCTCAGTCATTCAAAATGTTGTAAAGGCATTATATAGAGATTTTTTTTTCTTTTTGGGGTTTGTTTTGGTTTTGGTTTTGGTATTTTTATTTTAAGTTTTTGCTACAGGGGATGTGCACTCACCAAACAGAGACAGAAAAAGGGAAAATGAGAAATCATGGTTCCAGAAGGAGACCACACAACAATCCTTTCTCCTCTGGTATCCTTTCAGAATGTTAGGCATGTACACAAACACACCTGGTGTAATTTTCAAGCTGCTGTGTCTGGGACTCAAACATGAAATTTCCCATGTAGGATCCAGTTGTCTTAACCTCCACACCACCTGCTGGCCCATTATCTTCTTTTTTTTAGTTTTTTTTGCCATAGGGCACATGCGTTCATGAGAGAGAGCCCACATGGCCGACTACAATTTGAATCCTGGACCTGGTGGTTTGCTTTCTCACTTTCCTTCTCTCTCTCTCATTCTGTCTCTCTCTGGTCAAATTAAAGTTAAAAATAATAATTGTCTTTTAATTTCCTATCCACCTCTCTCTCTAATGACTATAGCAAGTTTAAAAATAATAATAGTAATAAATAAAATAAAACAGTTTTAAAAAGAAAGAATACTAACAATCTACCACAAAAAAAAGTGAAGACTTTTAAAGCAGCACAGAAAATAAATGGGGTTACCAGCAGGTGGTGTGGTGGTTAAAGCATTGGATACTCCCACATCGCTGACCATGGTTCAATTCCTGGACCTGGCTGCTTGCTTTCTCACTTTTTCTCTCTCTCCCTCTCATCAAATTAAAATAAATGAATGAATAAATAAAATTAAATAATAAAAAAGAAAGAAAAAAATGAAACAGTCTCTTGGCAAATGAATAAAGCAGAACTCAAAGGTTTTTTAATTGATTATAAAAGTATGTATGTTGGGCCAGCCTGGTTAAGCACTACACATAAAGAGTTGGAGCCTACGTGGTCAACCATGTTTCAAATCTCTGCCCCAGAGGACTGAAAATCATGCCTGCACGTGTGCATGTGTGCCCTGAAATGTGACAGGATGGAGAAATGTAGGAAAGAACTGTGGTGCGACCACCTCACTGAGGAGCTTCTTCCTTTCTCTGGTGAGGACACATGCCATTTACCAACAAAAAAGAAAAGAAAATATGTATGTTTTCTTGGGTAAAGGTCAGAAGAGACATTGGAAAAATGAAAACTATGCAATATATTTTTCTCATCATTTAAGATTTGAACACCATTCCTGGACACATGTAAAAATTCACCTTACCACAGCTGCAGCTTTAAGAGTTTCTTAAGCTCTAGGCACACCAAGCAGATGTATCCACTTTCAATTTTACTCTATTCCCTGTGAAGTCTAAATTCAAGAAAAAAACTTACTTTACTGGTGGCATGCAAGGAGCAGTTCGTCTGCCCCTGGCTTTCTCTGAGAGGGATTCATTCTTCTCACAAGTATCTTCATGGGCACTACCTTCTTTATCTTCCTCTGGCTTTTTATTGTTGGAACTTGAGTTCGATAAGAAAAAATATATACTCTCAATTTCCCATAGCATCTCCCATAGCACCGTCTTCCCCAAACCTATCAAACATGGGCTTAGACTTTTTCATTCTTTAGGATAATAAGCATGCTTTAACCACAAGACTCTTCCAATCGTATCATCAGATCATATATGTCAATAGTCCCATTAAGGAAAACCAGCAGTTAAGCGTAATGGCTATGTTGCTGGACTCCCACATAGTTGACCGCGGTTCGTGTCCCGGACCCCATGGCTTGAAACTCACGCCGGGCGCGTGTGTGTTCGTGCCCAAGATCCTGAGAGGAGAATGGAGGAGAAGGATGCGGCGTGACCATCCCCCCAGGGGGTGATTTCTCGCTTTCTGTCTCTATGTCTCTCTCTGTCTGTCTAGTGAGTGCACGCGCCCTATAGTGAAAACCTCTCCAAAGAAAAAAAAAAGTCCCATTAAGTAAGCTTCAAGAAAGCTAACAGAAATCAAGGTAAGAGTTGTTTGTTCAAGAGGCGAGGAGGGACTCTACTTGTTATCATCAAATGAACACATGGCAGACAGCTAGTTTCCATCCCAATATCTACTCCATCTCTTTCTTATCCCATCTAAGTTTTGGGGGTAACAGCAACGTACCAACCTACAAGTAAGTACTGTACTTGCTCTGACAACCTACACAGCAACTAGAGGATCCAAGTGCCATGGTATGGAAAATGAGATATAATTAAAGGTTTCTGGGAAAGGTTTCACTTTCTTGATATGAATGCTGCCTTTCTTTATCATACCCTTCTGCTTCTCTTGAACATGGACATGATGCCTAGATCTGGAGCAGCTATTTGCTAACAATAAGGCAACAAGTAAAAAGAAAGAGCTAAGAAACGTAGAGCATTCATCTTGAGCAAGAAGTATTCGGGGGAAAAAATAGTTAGGGGACAGACTCAACGTCGTAGTTAAGGGCGGTCACTGAGAACCAGATGCCATACAGCCACTGTGGTTCAAATCCTGGTCCCATCAGACTGAAGAGCACACAGGTACATGCCCAAAATAAAATCCTAATAAGAGGGAAAAGGACTGTGGTGTGATCACAGTGACCATACCCCTTTGAGGGATGTGCCCTCATTCTCCCCCAGCCCCCTCCCGTACATGAGTGTACCCTCTGCAAATAGAAAAAAAAAAAAAAAAAGGTTTAATTTTAAAATAAGAATCAAGCCAGCCCCATGACCTAGGTGAGGAAACTGGATCCTATGCTAACTGCATAGTTCGAATCCTGGCCCTAGTGGCCTGGAAAATACACAAGAATGTCCAAAGATCCCAAAAGAGGGGAGAGATGGAGTAGAAGAGATTTAAGAGTGACCATGACCTGTATTACAGGGCACTCTCTCTCTCTCTTGCCCTTTCTAATAAGTAAACATGTCCTTTGGCAAAGGAAAAAAAACAACAACAATAATCACCGAGATGCTGGCTCTGGTACTGATGAGCCACTAAACCAAAGCCAGTAAGTATGCTTTAACCACAAGATTCTTTGGTTTGTGCAAACTACTTTGAGGCTTCAGTGAAGCAATAAATCTCCATTCTTTTTTTTCCCCTTTTTTTTGGGGGGAGAGGTTTTTGCTATAGGGTGCGTGCGCTTGCCAAACAGACAAAGAGAGACAGAGAGAGAGAAAGCGAGAAATCACCCCCTAGGGGGGATGGCCACATCGCAATCCCTTCTCCTCCATTCTCCTCTCGGGATCTTGGGCACGCACGCACACACGCCCAGCGTGAGTTTAAGCCACCGGGTCCAGGACGCGGACCGTGGTCAACTACCTGGGAGTCCAGCAACATAGCCATGACACTAACTGCTGGTCCCAAATCTCCATTCTTTAAACCACTTTAGATGAATAAAACTTACAGCAAAATACATTCCTGATAACATTAAGAACACATGCCTACAGTCCCAACTACTTGAAGGCTGAGGTACAAAGCTCACAAGCTTGCAGCAGGTGTGGGCAACACAGCAAGACCATATTTGAAAGAGCTAGGCAAGGTGGTACACCCCTATAACCCTCATTCCTCAGGAGGCAGAGGCAGGAGGATCACGACACAGCAAGACCCTGTCTAAAAATAATACCACACATGCACAAAAGAACAAGCACTGTGTATTCAACTATAGGAACAAATAGTAAAATCTAGAGCTAAGACTTGAGCGCTGTCCAGGACACAAAAAACAATTTACCCCAGCGCGGTCACAACTTTAGGAGTTTTAAAGTTTCAGGTGCACCACACAAATTACAGATGTTCCCATTTTTAATTCTACTTTATTCACTAAAGTTTAAATTCAGGAAAGAAATGCATTTACAGGTATTATGTGAGGCACAGTGTGTCTGCCCTTGGCAGGGAGAAGCTGTGGCTACTTACACTTTCATTTTTTTGGAGGGTGGAATTTCACTGATGGTTACAGGAGTGGCACATCTCTTGGCTTTCATTCTTACATGGCATTTTTCTTTTTTTTCCAAATCCTTCTGAGCAGAGAGTCTAACAGATCTTCTATGGTAAAGAAATTAACAAAATTTATCTGTAATAAATACATCTACTGAAGATATGCAAATGTTCCTCAGAAATGTGAAAGTATGCCAAGCTACAAAGGGCTATAAAAGAGGGAGGCCACAGGTGGCATGGTGGTTTAAGCACTGGACTCCCACATGGTTGACTGGAGCTCAAGACCTCAACCTGGTGGCTAGTTTTCTCACTTTCTGTCTCTCAATGGTGAGCACACATGCCCTATAGCAAATTTTAAAATAATAATAATAAAATTAAAATAAATAATTCTTAAAGGGGGGGCTATAAAAGGTTTAGCATCTGGTCAGCAAGTGGTGTAGAGGTTAAGGCACTGGATGGATCCCACAAAGTGACTGTGAATCCTGTTTCTGGTGACTTAAAAATCACACTTGCATGTGTACCTAAAATTTAGAGAGAAGACTGGAGGAGAAGGGATTGTGGTGTGGCCATCTCCTCCAAGGGGTGATTGTTCACCTTCTTGCTCTCTCTCTGGCAAGCACACACACCCTATAGCAAAACTTAAAAAAAAAGTGTTATCCTGCCTTTAAAAATCTAATCTTGGGGACCTGGTGGCTTAAAACTCACGCCGAGCGCGTGTGCGTGCGTGCCCAAGATTCCGATAGGAGAATGGAGAAAGGATTACAGCGTGGCCATCCCCCCTGGGGGGTGATTTCTTGCTTTCTGTCTCTCTGTCTCTGTCTGACTGGTGAACGCACGCGCCCTATAGTAAAAATTTCTCCAAAGAAAAAAGGAAAGAAAAAAAACGAGAAAGAAAAATCTAACCTTGGGCAAGCCTATGGCCTGGTGGCTAAGGGAGTCAGATCCTATATAATGACTGCATGGTTTGAATCCCAGACCTGATGGCTTGAAAAATCTGCCAGGTACATGTACGTGCGT
Organism: Tupaia tana; assembly: GCA_026018925.1. NCBI lineage: Eukaryota > Metazoa > Chordata > Mammalia > Scandentia > Tupaiidae > Tupaia > Tupaia tana. The sequence continues at coordinate 32,431,517 of JAKSZU010000015.1, forward strand.
GGCCCAAATCCCACAGGATGGAGAAATGGAGAAGGGATGGCAGTGCGATCACGCCCCAAGAGGGAATGCTTTTTCCCTCTTGTTCTCTCTCTGGCAAGCACAGGTGCCCTCTGGCAAAAAAAAAAAAAAAAAAAAAAAAAGCCTCAAACCAACAAACAAACAAAATCTAAGCTCTTCTGTCTTGATGATAGTTTTAGAAATTCAACCATAAAATGCTGGTACTTAAATATACTGATGTTTGTAAACTCAGTCTCAATAAAGCTGATTAAAAAAAAAAATTGGTGGCAATCCCCACATACTATCCCCTTCTTTTACAGATAAAAATATAAAAAGATGAAATGACTTGACTCTATTAGTCACCCTGCTAGCTAGTCATAGCTAGTTACTGTCAGACTTGAAGCTAAAGACCAGATCTCCTGGAAATAGACTAACATATTGATTTCCTCCTTTTACTTTTAGCCGTTCCCCCTCTCCTTTTTCGTGGCAAAATACAACACACATCAAAAAGAGCACAAAACAAAAAGAAATTAATGATTACAAAATAAGATTCAAGAAATCATCACCTAAGACAAGAAACAGAACAGCAGCTGCTACAATAATCATTGCTTTTTCTTATTGTTTTACCAAATCAGCATGCATTCCATAAACACAGTATGTTTTGAAAGAAAAGAGAAACTTTACATAATGTAATCATACAACTCCATATATCTTTCCTGTCTGCTTTATTTCACACAACAATGACTGTGAGAGTCCACCATATCCATTTAGGTAGTTCTAATTCACTAATTTTTATTGCTGTGTAACATTCATTGTAGGAATGTGCTAATATTAATTCAATCTATTACTATAGGTAATTTCCTTATTTTAGCTGCTATAAATAATTCTGCTATAAAGATTTTCAAATACCATGTCCCTTGGTACACAGCTGTACGCATTGCTGTTGGGTATATTGTCATAAGATTGCAAAGTCATAGGACACTATTTTGTTTTTCTCTTGTTACCTATGAGATTGAGTACTTTTTCACATGTTTATTGGCCCTCTGGTTATCCTCCTTCATAAAGTTATTACTTCAAGTCTTTTGTCTGTGTTCTAGTGGGTTGTCGATTCTTTTCTAATTAATAGGCGGGAATTCTGTATGTACTCTAAATATGGCCCTTGGTAGGTTTTATGTGTTACACATAGTTTCTCCCTGAAGGTTTTTCCTTCACTTTGTTTTATCTTTTGACTAGATAAACATGCTTCAGGTTTTTAACCTCTTCCCTCCTCATTAGAGTCAATGCTTCTCTTGTGTGTCTTATTTAAGAAATCTTTTCTGCCTCAAGGTTATGAGGTTTTTCTCCTAGACTTAGTTATATGATTTTTATTGCTTGCAAGTAGCATGGTGGTTAAGGGCACTGAACTCCTGCATGGCCAACTGTGGTCTGAGTCCCAGACCTGGTGGCATGTCTTCTAGCTCGCTCGCTCTCTCTCTCTCTCTCTCTCTCTCTCTCTTCCTCTCTGGTCAAATTAAAAATAAGTAAACAAATAAATAAAGTTAAATAACTCTTTGAAAAAATAAAGAAATATGTCATGTGCATGTTTGCCAAAAAATCCAAAAATAAGGAAGAAATGGAAGAAGGATTGTGGTGTGACCATGTTCCATGGGGGTACTTTTTCATTTTCTCTCTCTCTCCCCCCACCAGGCACAATCACCCTCCGGTAAATTTTTAAAAAGAAAAAGACACTGCACAAATATAATCATAAGAAAGCAACAGTAATACTTAAGAATGAAGAGAGACACTTGACATCAGGAAGATGTAGTAATTATACCTGCACAAAGCTTTTGGAACCAGACTGATCAAGATTTGAATTCTAACTTTGAAATAAACTGGCCCTAGACAAATAACTTAGTATCTCTGGTCCCTTACCTATAAACTAAACATACTATTGATATCTATAACTCATATGTGCTATGAGGATTAAATAAGATAACATAAAAAGTCAAAAGCAGTATATAGACATGCCAAGTACTCTGTCCAATAATAGCCTTTGAACATTATTACTATAACCACTAGTTTTGAGCTCCAAAACAATCTTACCTCTGAGGTTGAGCTGGAGTATTTTTTGATATGGTTCCCTCTACTTCTAAGGAAGAACAAACATTTGATGGAATGGATTGCTCCACGAGATTTTCCTTTTCTGACTCTTTGTAATAAGTGTTGTCCACTGTAGGAGACCAAAAACCAGTCAGCACTCAAATTGTAAAGAAATGAACTAGAAATTATTTTTTCAGTATGAGATGGGTGTATAGTATGTGTGTGTGTGTGTGTGTGTGTGTGTACAGAATTCTAGATTGAAGATGCTGTGTGTGTATAAATTCATATCCTCCTCACTGCTGCCGTGGCGGTTGGGGGGGATGCTGGACTCCCATATGGCCTACTGCAGTTCGAGTCGTGAACCTGGCAACTGGCTTTCTCTCTCTCTCTCACTCTGTCCCTCTTCAATCAAATTAAAAGTAAATAAGTAAATAAGCAAATCAAGCTAAATAAAATAATTCTTAAAAATAAAAAAAAAAAATTTATATCCTCCTAAGTAATGGAACCCTTGAAAACTAAAAATAAGTAAAAGTAAAATTAAATAAACAATTCTTCTCTAAAATAATTAAGGTGGGCCAGCAGATGGAAAAATGATTACACTGCTGAACTCCTACATGATCAATCACGGTTCAAGTCCCACACCTGGTGACTTCAAACTCACGATGGATGTGTGTGCATGTGTGCCCAAAATTCTGAGAGGAAGATGGAGAAGGAAATATGGCATGGTCATCACTCCTGGGGGTCGGTGATTTCTCACTTTCTGTCTCTCTCCAACAAGCACATGCACCCTATAGCAAACATCTCTCTTAATAAGATAATAAATAGGACCCAGCAGATGGTATAGCAGTTGCATCACTGGACTCCCACATAGTCAATTGTGGTTTGGGTTCTGGACCCGGCAGCTTAAAAAACTCGCACCAGCACATGTGCATGTGTGCCCAAAATCCTGAGGAGAGTGAAAGAGAAGGGATGGTGACATGGCCATCCTCCCTTGAGGGTGATTTCTCATTGTCTCTCTTTCTGGTGAGCGCACATGCCCTACAGCAAAAAATCTCCCCCCCAAAAAAACAAAACCAGTAAAATAAGTAAACAAATAAATAAAATATAAACATATTAAAAAACAAAACAAAACAAAACAAAAAAACAAAGGAAGTAGCCCAGACAAACTGGACAACATTACATTCACTTTCAATTCAAGAAGAATGTAAAGACCATCACTGCAAGAAAAAAAATCTACCACATCAAATGAATTAACATAATTCTTCTGAAGAAATGGCACTCAGGCCACCAACATTCCATGTCAGTCAGGTGAAATGTGCCAAAGAGTTCTAACCCCAGAAATAAAAAAGGTAAATACTAAAACTCAGGGTCCTTGTCCAGATCCCCAATTCAACAGGTATCACCTAAAGCCATGAGTTATTTGAAACTCATCCTAGCAGCTCACTCTGCAAACTAGAAAAGTTCACTGAAAACATAGCTACTTCTCTGATACAGCCAACCCCTCTGTTAATGGTGTGACTGAGGCTAATTTAAGATTTACCCACCAGGGCCAGCGGCGCCCCGCCTCGGGGGGCCTGAGCGGCCCGGGGGGGCCGGCTCTACCTCGCGCGCGGCAGCTAGGTCCGCACGGCCAGGGGGCTCTGCCTCGCGCGCCGCGGCTCGGACCACCCGGCCCCCACTGCCTCTCCGGCGCTGGGTTGTCCCGCGCTCAGCGCCGACGCGGGCCGCCAGGCTGGCGCGTGGCCACTGAGCTAGCTCGTGGCCGCCAGGCCTGAGCGTGGCGGCCGGGTCTGAGCGTGGCCACTGGGCCTGAGCCTGCGTGTGGCCGCCGGGCCTGAGCGTGGCCCCTGGGCCTGAACGTGGCTGCCAGGCCTGAGCGTGGCCGCCGGGCCTGTGCCTGACCGCTGGGCCTGAGCGTGGACACCGGGGCTGCGCGTGGTGGCCGGGTCTGAGTGTGGCCCCCGGGCATGTGCGTGGCTGCCGGGCCTGCCCCTGCACGTGGCCACCGGGTCTGCGCGAGGCCGCTGGGCTCACGCCTGCGAGTGGCCGCCAGGCCACGCGCGTGGCCACTAGGCCTGCGTGTGGCCACCGGGCCTGCCCCTGCGCGTAGCCACCGGGCCTGTGCGTGGCCACCGGGCCAGCACGTGGCCTCCGGGCCTGCACATGGCCGCCGGGCCTGAGGGTGGCTGCCAGGCCTGCGCCTGTGCGTGGCCGCCAGCCTGGCGCATGGCCGCTGGCTCAGCGCGTGTCCCCCGACCCAGCGTGTGGCCTCCGGGCCGGAGCGTGGCCGCCAGGCCTGCACGTGGCCATTGGGCCAGCGCGTGGCCCCCCCGGCCTGCACGTGGCCGCCGGGCCCGTGTCTGCGTGTGGCCGCCGGCCACGGGCGGCAAACTGAAGCCGAAAACTGGGTCTGAGAACTTGCAGCTGCGAGCAACTGAAAGAAACTTTAGCTATCTTAAACCAATTGAGAAATATATTGTGTGGGAGGATTTTCTCTGCCTATGGACGGTGTAAAGATGATGGTTGCCATCCCTGCATTACCGCAGGGAAAAACAAGAACTACTCTACCATTCTTAAGGAAACCAGATACCCAAGGATGACTCGCGCTGCAGATCCCCACAACACCACTCCCAGTGGTCACAAGTTGGATGCTGTGCTGCATCAACTGATAATCATCCTGCTTTCCAGAGCCGCTTTCCTGAGACTATATCCCATTGAGATTCACCTGCAATGGCGGAACTGCACAAGACCCACCCTGAATCCAAACTTGAACGGAATCTATGCTCCCTATTGTTGAAAACTTTATAAGCTGATGTTTGGAGGAAAAAAAAAAAAAAATTTTGAAAGAACTGGAGGGTAGGATGGCAGGGAATAAAGGCAACTGCGGATACTAGAGGCAGTGTGGGGGAGGTAATGGGAGTGAGTGGTTGAGGACGGAGGGGAGGGATTCAGGGAACAAACAACACACTTGGTGAACACAGGAGTGAATAGTTGTCTGTTGATGATCTATAGGGTGATGTCATTGTTTTGACTGATGTGCGCTGTGTTCATGCTGGGAGAAACCATGTTGTACACGGTAAAGAGGTGTAATGATTGAAAGTGAATATAGAAAGAAAAAAAATGGCAGAGGGGGGAAAAAAAAAGCAAGAGAACAAATAGAGAGGCATGACGTTGGTGGGACACAGATATGGTCTATTACCTGTTGATGATGTGTATAGTAGTAGTCTCAACTGGATTGGTCTGAGAAATGTTTTATGTTGGGTAAGGTCTTTTTACTAGCCAAATGATAAGTAGAGATTGACTCTTTATAAAAATAATTGGAATAACAATAATAACAATCGAGAAAAATAATGAAAAGCTATTGGATGATGAAATGGGGATTGTAGCGTCTCAGTATTGACTGATTGGCATGGTATTCCTTCTGGAGAAAGAAATGTGATACACTGTAAAGTTATATGTGATTCAATGCAAAATGGACAAGATTATGATGATAATAAAATAAAAAAAAAAGATTTACCAATACAGGGGCCAGCAGATGGCATAGTGGTCACCTTGCTGGAACTCCCACATGGCTGACCACAGATTGTGTACTGGACCTGGCGACTTGAAAATCAGGCCAGGTGCATGTGTGTGAGTGCCCAAAATCCCAGAAGGTGAATTAAGAAGAAGGGACTGTGGTGCATCCAATCACCCTGGGGGGTGATTTCCCACTTTCCCTCTTACTATATCTATCTCCCTCCGGCAAATACATAAACCCTAAGGCAAAAACTTCTTAAAAAAAAAAAAAAATTTACTCATAGAGTAATTTTCAAATATTCTAAATTGACTATAGTGATGGTTGTATAACTCTGGTAATATACTAACAAACAATGAAATGTTTATGTTGGGACCAGCAGGTGCCATGATGGTTAAGGGCACTGGACTCCTACATGGCCAACTATGTTCGAGTCCTGGACCTGGTGGCTTGCTTTCTCACTGTCACTGTCTCTCTCTCTCTCTCTCTCTCTCTCTCTCTCACTCTGTTCCTCTCTCTGGTCTAATTAAAATAAATAAATAAAGTTAAATAAAATAATTCTTTTAAAAATAAATGTATATGTTAAGTAGATGAATTGCATAATATGTTATCACTAAATGGGAATATTCTTTTCTTTTTTTAAGAAAGAGCCATTTTCAGTAGGGATGTATGACCCATTAAAGAATGCCTTTATGTTCTGACCAAAAAGACAAAAGTCTGCAGATTTGGAAACCCATCAGCCTAAATGTCAATCATCTTTTAAAATCAAATATATGACTCGAGGCCGGCAGGTGGCATGGTGATTAGGGGCACTGAACTCCCACATGGCTGACGATGGTTCGAGTCCTGGACCTGGCCGCTTACTTTCTCACTTTCTCTTTCTCTTTCTGTCCCTCTCTGATCAAGTTAAAAAAATAAGTAAATAAATCAATAAAGTTAAATAAAATAATTCTTAAAAAAAAAAAAATAAAACCTCAGACACATGACTCAACAAATTCTCATACAATGGCAAGTGGTATATTTTTCTCTCCTGCTATTTTATTTTCTAGCCAGAATCAGGGTAGTGTTGCATTAAATTGTCATAAAATGAAAAAAGTTATGTATGTAGCAATAAAATTCTATGCGAGCTTAAGTTCCTAGGCATTTAAAAAGTACAGCACATCATTAGCTTTACACTCATCCTGAGCTGAATGAGCCCGTTTCACTGACAGTATCCAAGAGAAACAGCACTGAAATTATTTCCTCAGAGCCTCAGGCTCCTGACACAATCTCACCATTTTGCCACAAAGCTTTTCTTCTAAGATGTTCTTCCTTACCTGGCCTCAAAGGTGTGACAAGAGCTTGATGAAGATTAGCTTTTTTCAAAGGAGTTTTGCCCTGAAAAAGTCCTCCTGTCTCATTCTTCCCAGGAAACTTATTCTCCAAATTGGCCTTCTCCTCTGTGAAAGGGTAAAATCATTATCATCCAATCAGCAAGAAAGCAAAATAAATCAGTGTCATGCACCTAAAATGGGGACAAAAGCCTCCCACCAGCATAATTCCAACTCATCTGGTGAGTACAAGCAAAACGCCAGCATTCAGAAAGAAGTAACTATGTCAGAGACAGTAAAAGCTATCACTAAGAAACTGGCAACACTGAACAATGTATTACAGAAAAGGAAAAGTGCAGACTCTGCATTGTGAATAGCTCCTTATCTGTGCTTGTTACACTGAGGGCCATACACGCATGAACTGGCTTTTATCTACCACCTAAACACATTGCGTTCCTCTTAAAGAAAACTGTAACCACCAGGATCTATAGGACTCTACAAGGGGATAAGATGGCTTCCTTCTACCCTTATAGGTTCTTTGGCTGGGCTATGAATTAAATTGACATAAGAAAGATTAACAGGAAAAAAGGTATACAAATTTAGTAAATACACAGAGGTGTCACATGAAAAACTAGTGAATATCCAAAATATCATCGATATCTAGAAGTTTATATACCCTCTTTTTTATAAAGAATTATTTTATTTAACTTTATTTATTTAGGCATTCATTTGCTTATTTCAATTTGACCAGAGAGGGAGAGAGAAAGAGAAAGACAGAGAGAAAAACTGAGAAAGCAAAGTCGCCAGGTCCAGATTTTGAACCATGGTCAGCCATGTGGGAATCCAGTGCCTTTAACCACCACGCCACCTGCTGGCCCCAATTTACCCCCTTTGCAGGAGAGAATGAAAGAAGAATATAGGCAACTGAAGAATAAATGAATTTGGGGAAAAAATGAATGGGCTCTTAGAAGAACAGACAATAGTCTATCAGTGGATGGCACCAACCTGAGTTAATCTTCCCTAATTGATAAGATACCTACGAGTAGATTCATAACTGAGTTCCTTTTAGATGATCTGTTCTTAGGCAGATATAAGGAAAGTAGATAAGGGAACTAGAGACAGCTCTTCCCTGAATTTGCTGTTCCTCACACATAGTCAGTTTGAAGTAATGAGCATACCAAACTGAAATATTTTGGAAGGCAGTTTTGGCTCTCAGATAATAAAAGTTGTCTGCCTTTCTCACTCATGTAAGAAATAAAATAAAAACAAACTTTAAGAGGCCAGCAAGTGGCATAGAAGTTAAGGTGCTGGATCCCACATGGCCAACTCTACAGTTCAAGCCCAGAACCTGTTGGGTTGAAAGTCACACAAGACATGTGTATGTACATGCCCAAAAATCCCAAGAGGTGAAGAAGAAGAGATTGTGCATGGCCACCTCCTCTTCTGGGGAAGGGGGTGATTTCTCACTTTCTCTCTCCCTTTCTTTCTCTCTCTCTCTCTCTCTCTCTCTCTCTCTCTCTCTCTCTCTCAAACTCTGGTGAGTGCATACACACTATAGCAAAAACTAAAAAAAAATAATAATTTTTTTTAAAAATTGGTTGGTTTTCTTTGGGGAGGAGAGGTTTTTGCTATAGGGCGCATGTACTCGACAGAAAGAGAGAAAGAAATCACCCGCCCCAGGGGGGATGGCCACGCCACAAACCCTTCTCCTCCATTCTCCTCTCGGGATCTTGGGCACACACACACACATGCAGGGCATGAGTTTAAGCCACTGGGTCCGAACTTTAACCGTGGTCAACTACATGGGAGTCCAGCAATGTAGCCATTATGATATCTGCTGATCCCTAAAAATTGTTTTTAAAAAGGAGAAACCTGATATAAACTAATCAGCTACTTTCCTATTATTGTCTGCCTGTCCCTGTCTTACAAAGAAAGTAACTATGAAATGACCTACCTCTTTCTGTGTTGTTTCTACTTTTCTGTCTTCAAAAAAAATTTTTAAATAAAAATCAAGCTCTTCTGCTCAGTTTATTCTAACACCCTATGTTATGGAATGAAATGCTACCCAATTTTAGACTCTCAATTAAAGCTAAAGATCTTTTAAAAAGCCAGAGAAAGCAGACACTTACCAAACCATGAATCTATGTTTTGAGTATCTTCTTCATCATTCAAAGATGTAAAATTGATGAAGTCCATGGGGGCATCGTAGGAATAAGAGGTTTTAACGTGTGACATTGTCATTCACTTAGCACAGAAGAGCAAGTTTTCCCAATGTTCGTATCACTTTTCTCACAGGACACTTTCTGAGAAAAGAAATGGTTCAGAAACTTGAATGCACATTAATCTCAAGTACTGACTCCCCAGCAATTACTATAGTTTTACTGTCACATTTGCAAACCTGAAAATCCCACCTGTATGCTTACATTGTCAAATCAACCTAAAAGATTTTTCTGTTCGTTTTTGAAAACACTCTTTGAGATGAATGTGTTTTAAAACTAGGAAGAAAGCAAAACCTGATGAGTACCTACAACATGTGATGCATGGTGCTAGGTGTTCCGCACGCCTTTCTTTATTATTTTCCCCCAATCCACCATTCTTTCATTTCTAGCTGCCCCCAACCCAATTTCTTTCTCAGCATAACTTCCTTAATACAGCATTAACTTTTTTAAAAAATATTTTATCTAATTTTATTCATTATTATTTTTTAATTTTACCAGAGAGAAAGAGAGAGGGAAAGTGAGAAAATAAGCCGCCAGGTCCAGGATTTGAACTGCAGTCAGCCATGTGGGAGTCCAGTGCCTTAACCACATTACCTGCCAGCCACAACACATGATTAACTTTTTCTTTTTAAAAGAACTATTTATTGGGACCAGCAGTTGGTGTAATAGCTATGTGCTGGACTGCCATGTAGTTGACAGCAGTTTGAGTCCCATACCTGATGGCTTAAACTCACGCCGGGCGCGTGTGCGTGTGTGCCCAAGATCCTGAGAGGAGAATGGAGAAGGGATTACGGCATGGCCATCCCCTGTGGGGGGTGATTTCTCACTTTCTGTCTCTCTGTCTCTCTCTTTCTGGCAAACGCACGCACTCTATAGCAAAAACTCTCCAAAAAAGAAAAAAATTCAGAGACCAGCAGTTAGCGTAATGGCTATGTCGCTGGACTCCCACGTAGTCGACCGCGGTTCGAATCCCGGACCCGGTGGCTTAAACTCACGCCGGGCGCGTGTGCGTGCGTGCCCAAGATCCCAAGAGGAGAATGGAGGAGAAGGGATTGCGGCATGGCCATCCCCCCTGGGGGGTGATTTCTCGCTTTCTGTCTCTCTGTCTCTCTCTGTCTGTCTGGCGAACGCACGCGCCCTATAGCAAAAACCTCTCCAAAAAAAAAAAAAAAAAGAAAAAAATTGTTGGGACCAGCAGATGGCGTGGTGGTTAGGCACTGTATACTCCCACATGGCTGACCACGGTTCAAGTCCTGAACCTGGTGGTTTGCTTTCTCACTTTTTCTCTCTCTCTCTGTCCCTGTCTCTCTCTCTCTCCCATCAAATTAAAATAATTGAATGAATAAATAAAATTAAATTAAATAATTGTTTAAAAAAGAAAAGAAAAATCTTTTTTAAAATTATTTATTTTATATTATTTATTTATTTTTTGGAGAAGTTTTTGCTACATGGTACATGCATTCACCAGAGAGACAGAGAGACAGAAAGCGAGAAATCACCCCCCAAGGGGGATGGCCATGCCACAATCCTTTCTCCTCCATTCTCCTCTCAGGATCTTGGGCACACTCACATGCGCCCGGCCTGAGTTTAAGCCACCAGGACTGAGACTCAAACCATGGTCAACTATATGGGAGTCCAGCGATATGGCCATTTCACCAACTGCTGGTCCCTATTATTATTTTTTTTTCATTGGACCATAGACAGAAAGAGAGAGACAGAAAGTGAGAAAGCAAGCTGCCAAGTCTGAGATGCAAACCATAGTCAGTCAGGTGGGTGTCCAACACCTTAATCACCATGTCACCTTCTGGCCCTGATCACTAACTTTTTTTTTCTTTTTTAAAGATTTATTTATTTAATTCTATTTAGTATTATTTTAATTTGACCAGAGAGAAAGTGAGAAAGCAAACCACTGGATTTGGGATTCAAACGGCAGTTGGCCATGTGGGAGTCCAACACCTTTATCCACCATGCCACTAGCCCCACAAATCACTAACTTTCATACCTATACCTACCAACCAAAATCAAGACAAAAAAAGATTTGACTTACTTGTGCATAGTGCAGCGTGCAGCTACCCATCAAGGTGCTTAAGAGTAGCACCTCATAGGAGAGCTTGATTCAGTTTTGTCAAATACAGGTTTTCTTTCCCTACAAATAGTTTCAAAAGGGGGGCTGGCAGGTGGACATAGTGGTTAAAGACATTGGATTCCCACATGGTCAACCGTGGTTCAAGTCCCAGACTTGGCGGCTTGCTTTCTCACTTTCCCTTTCTCTCTCTGGTCAAATTAATAATAATAGTAAATGGAATTAAATAGGACTTTAAAAAAAAGAAAGAAATAGTTTCAAAAAGGGCCCAGCAGGTGGCGTGGTAGTTGAAGACCATGGAATCACATGGCCAACCATGGTTCGAGTCCTGAACTTGGTGGCTTATCTCAGTTTTCCCCCACCCCCTCTCTCTCGCTCTCTTTCGCTCTGTCACTCTCTGGTAAAATTAAAAATAAAAAAGTTTAATAAAATAATGCCTTTTAAAAAAAAGAAAGAAAGAAAGAAAGAAAGAAAGAAAGAAAAAAAGATAGATAGATAGATAGAGGAAGGAAGGAAGGAAAGAAGGAAGGAAGGAAGGAAGGAAGGAAAGTTTCAAAAAGTACTATTCCTGGGCTTAAAAAAAAAAAAAAAAAGACTTTGAAATCTGTATAAAAAAAGTCATGGCGTGCAGAATAAGTAAAAGGAACTAATTGCGGGTATGGGCTCACCCCTACTCCTGTGTAACAAGTTTTGAACTCTATCCTGTGGAAATCTGTTTAAGTTTAAAGTTGGCCTAAAAAATAAGTAGCTGAAAGGCCACAATCACTGGCAAATAATTTGCATGTGAAACCCAGTGAGCCATTTGTCTTTATCTAGGGAACAACGTGTACTTACAAGTACTTTGTATCTTGGAAGGGAGAGACATACCAGAAATCACTTGCATAAATGTTTATTAAATTATTATCTTTCTTTTAACCTCTACTTTGTAATAAGAATAAAGGATCATTAAAAAGGAAGCTTTATTAAAAAAAAAAAAACGATCACACTATTCCAGACTTCTCCCTCATATATGTGTATATATGTATGTTATACACACACACACACATACACACGCAGTTCTATTATTTTTTTCTAAAATGGATCATAAACAGTTTGAATCTGGCTTATCTTCTATTTTCTATTTTTAGCCTTTTCCCCAATGTTTTTACCTTAAATACATTATTTTACTTTAAGGATTCTTCCCTTAAAATAAATCCTAATGGCCAGAAGGTGGTGCGGATGTTAAAGTGGCTGGATCCTACACAGCCAACTATGTGGTTCAAATCTCAGAACCAGTGGCTTGAAAACACACTGGACAAGTGTGCATGTATTCCCAAAATCCTAAGAGAAGAATGGAGGAGAGGGGATTGCAGTGTGGCCATCCCCCCTACGGGATGACTTCTCACTTTCTCACCCTTACTCTCTCAGGCAAGCACACACATCCTATAGCAAAAAACTAGAGAGAGAGAGAGAGAGAGAGAGAGAGAGAGAGAGAGAGAGAGAGAGAGATCCTAAGAAGTAGAACTGCTGGGTCAAAGGCTCTTGATATATCTTATAAAAATGTTCTCAGAGGGACCAGCAGTTAGTGTAATGGCTATGTCACTGGACTCCCACGTGGTCGACCGTGGTTCGCGTCCCGGACCCGGTGGCTTAAACTCACGCCGGGCGCGTGTGCATGCATGCCCAAGATCCCGAGACTCCTCGGAGAAGGGATTGTGGAGTGGCCACCCCCCCTGGGGGGTGATTTCTCGCTTTCTATCTCTCTGCTTCTCTCTCTCTCTGTAGAGCATACGCGCCCTATAGCAGAAACCTCTTAAAAAAAAAACAAATGTTCTCAGAACAGGAACAGCAGATAGCAAAGCAGTTCCATTGCTGGACTCCTATATGTCAGTTTGAGTCACAGATCTGGTGGCTTGAAACTCACGCCAGGCAGGTGTGCTTGCGTGCCCAAGATCCCAGGAGGAGGATGGAGGAGAAGGGACTGTGGTGTGGCCAACCTTCCTGGGGGGTGATTTCTTACTTTCACTGTCTCTCTCTTTGGCAAGAGCATACACCCTAAGGCAAAAAATGCTTTATAAAAAAATGTTCTAAGAATAATACCACTTACATTACCAAAAGAGTGTGCCAGTTCACCAAACTGTCACCACCTTTGGATACTAATAGCTTCCAAGCTCATGTTCTCTAAAATGTCCCACTAGAGCGATACTCCTGAGAAAAACCATGAGACTAACTACACTCAATCCATAGTGCTGCTCTGGGACTTAGCTACCATTTCTTTTTTTATCATTCTCTTTTTTTTCTTTTTTTAATTGCCAGAGGGTATATATGCTCATGAAAGAGAGAGGGAGAGACCCAGTGGAGTGTGGGCACAATTTAATCCTTTTCCTCCATTTCTCCATCCCATCAGGGTTTTGGGCAAGCATGCAGACAGTCACCAGGCCAGGATTCACACTGATTGGTCATGTGGGATGAGGCTCCCCATGCACAGCCCTTAACCACTGCACTACGACGAGGCTGGTCCTAGCCAGTGTTTCATTAGCTTCTCTTGGTGGACGCAGGTCAATTCAGAAGATACTACTGGCCTTAGAGTGTCTTGGAAACATTTATTATAACAAATACTTGGCTTTTACAGTGACAGCTAAATCCATACACCAGAGAACTTCACCTTTCATGGTCTCACCTATGAACTCACCACTGCCAGAATTCCACAAATACCTCTTTAGCAATGCTCTAATTGAGGTACTTAATCTAGAAACATGACATTTCAGAACTAGGAGATTAGTACCTAATTTGTACAGTTTAAAGATAAGATTAAAGGAAAAAACAGGTTCTCTAAGATCACAATAATATAAATAATCATGGTTAAAAGTTAAGTTATTGGACTAGCAGGTGGCATGATGGTTAAGCTGCTGGACCCTCCTATATGGCCAACCACTGTTCAAGTTCTGGACCTGGTGACTTGCTTTCTCACTTCCTCTCTCTCTCTCTGTCTCTCTGGTCACATTAAAATAAATGAATGAATAAAATTAAACAATTCTTTAAAAAAATTAGGTTATCTGGACCAGCAGATGATGTAATGGTTATGTCACTGGACTCCCACATGGCTGACCATAGTTAAGAGTCTCAAACCCAGAAGCTTGAAACTCACATCAGGCACATGTGTATGTGGGTCCAAAATCCCGAGAGGAGGATGGAGAAGAGTTTACAGTGTGGCCATCCCCTGTACGGGGTGATTTCTCACTTTCTATCTCTTTATCTCTCTCTATCTGGTGAATGCTCATGTCCTATAGCAAAAATCTCTCTCTCAAAAAAAATTATCAGGGAACCAGCAGTTAGCGCAATGGCTATGTCGCTGGACTCCCACGTGGTCGACCGCGGTTCGCGTCCTGGACCCGGTGGCTTAAAAAACTCACGCCGGGCACGTGTGCGTGCGTGCCCAAGATCCCGAGAGGAGAATGGAGGAGAAGGGATTGCAGCGTGACCATCCCCCCTGGGGGGTGATTTCTCGCTTTCTGTCTCTATGTCTCTCTCTGTCTGTCTGGCGAGCGCACGCGCCCTATAGCAAAAACCTCTCAAAAAAAAAAAAAAAATTATCATAGGGCCAGCAGATGATGTGGTGGTTAAGGCGTTGGACGCCCATGTGATCGACAGTGATTTAAATCCTAGACCTAGTGACTTGCTTTTTCACTTTCCCTCTCTCTCTCTGACTCTATCTGGTGAATAAAATAATAATAATAATAATAATAATAATAAATAAAATTAAATGAGTAATTTTTTTGGAGAGGTTTTTACTATAGGGCATGTGCACTCGCCAAAAAGAGCCAGAGAGATAGAAAGCGAGAAATCACCTCTCAGGGGGGATGGCCATGCTGCAATCTCTTCTACTCCATTCTCCTCTAGGGATCTTGGACATACACGCACACGCACCCGGCATGAGTTTAACCCACCAGGTCCGGGACTAGAACCACAGTTGACTACATGGAAGTCCAGCAACATAGTCATTAGGCCAAATGCTGGTCCCAAACAATTCTTAAAAGAAAAATAAATAAATAGTTATCAGAGATCCTCATTACAATTCCAGGCACTGAAAGATACTTAGTAAATATGCACTATTTCTTTCTTTCTTTTTTTCCAGGTTTTGCTATCAGGTGCTTGTGTTCACCAGAGACAGAGACAGAAATTGAGAAATCACCCCTGAAGGGGATGGCTATCCCAGAATCCCCTCTCCTCCAGTTTCCTCTTGGGGTTCTGGGTGCATATGCGCACACACAGCATGCCTTTCAAGCCACCAAATCCAGGTCTCAGACTGCTCAGCCAGCCATGTGAGATCTAGCCATCTCAACCACCATGCCACTAGCTGACCCAATTATGTGCTATTTCTAATGTTCATCACTATCTTGAAAAGCAGTGATTACTGAATCCATCCCGGAAGAGGAAGCTAAAGGTCAGGAAGATAGCTGACAGTTAAGTGTGAGCAAGATCTAGAACTGAGGCGTCTGACTTTAGTACAGCATTTTTTCCACACTTCTGCCTTTTGAGTTAGAGAAGCATGTTAATGGAGTTAAGATGTCTATTCGCAAAGAAAATAGTACTGTATTTATTTCCAAGTAGATTCATTTTTCATAGTTTTCCGCCCAGAACAGAGTCATTTGTTGTTTTTTTTTTAATTAATCTTATTTAACTTTATTTAACCATTTATTTATTTACTTTAATTTGACTAGAGGGGGAGGGAGGGAGGGAGGGAGGGAGGGAGGGAGGGAGGGAGGGAGGGAGGGAGGGAGAGAGAAAGAGAGAGAGAGAGAAAGTGAGAAAGCAAGCCTCCAAGTCCGGGACTTGACTGCAGTCGGCCATGTGGGAGTCTAGTGCCTTTAACCACCACGCCACCTCCAGCCCCCAGAGAGTTCTTTATTATGCCCATTCTAAATTCTTACTCCCCTCCATTTCTACTTTCATTACCCAATTTAACTCATGAGCTTTTATGTCAGTGGTCCACTTACATTGTGAACTTGCTTAGGGCCATCAGATGTGGGCTTGATATTAGAAGTTCCTTTCTAATATCCAGGATGAAATTGTCTCCACACAAAAAGCAGATAAGGGGGAGGGGGGGCAGGTGGCGTGGTGGTTAAGGTTGCTGGACTCCACATGGCCGACCTTGGTTCAAGTCCTGGACCTGGTAGCTTGCTTCCTCACTTTCCCTCTCTCCCCCCCGCCCTCTCACTCTTGCTCTGACCCTCTCTAGTCAAATTAAAATAAATAAATAAATGAAGGTCAAATAAAAATAATTCTAAATAAATGTATATATAGTCCCAGACATAAAGCAAATTAAAATCTACACTGGAACAGGGACCAGCAGATGGCATAATGTTTATGTCACTGGACTCCCATGTAGTCGATCGTGGTTCAAGTCCTGGACCCAGCAGCTTAAACCCATACTGGGTGCATGTGCATGCATGCCCAAGATCCCAAGAGGAGAATAAAGGAGAAAGGATTGACAACTATAAGTGGCCATCCCCCCTGAGGGGTGACTTCTCACTTTCTGTTTCTCTGTCTCTCCAGTGAGCGTACGCACCCTACAGCAAAAAATTTCTCTCTCTCAAAAAAAAGAAAGAACGAAAAAAAAATCTACATGGGAACTAAGGCCCTATCATACCCAATAAATAAAGTAGTATGCATACAATAATTTTTAAAAGAACTATTTTATTTATTTACTTACTTTTTTAAAATTTGACCAGAAAGGGACAGAGTGAGAGAGAAAGTAAGCTGCCAGGTCGGGGACTCGAACCATGGTGGGCCATGTGGGAGTCCAACCCCCTTTTAACCACCATGCCACCTGCTGGTTCCCAATAGTTAAATTTTTCATGGAAAAATCATCAAAATATTAAATACTCTAAAATGGAAGTCACCTCCTTGATATCCACCTTCCAAGTGTGGGGTACCCATTGGACAGTTCTGGCCAATAAGAACTAAGAAAGAATCTGATTGGGGCCAGCAGGTGGTGTAGTGGTTAAGGTACTGGACTGCCACATGACCAACCTCAGTTTGAATCCCAGAACTAGTGGTTTGAAAATCATGCTGCACATGTGTACATGCACGCTCAAGATCTCAGGAGGAGAATGGAGAAAGAATTGCTGCATGGCCATTCCCCTGGGGGGTAATTTCTCACTTTCTCTCTCACTGTCTCTCACTCCAGCAAGCACATGCGCCCTATGGGGGGAAAAAAAAAAAGAATCTGCTCAGGGATTCACTCAAAAATTCTTACTTTCCTGATTCAGCTGTAGTCTTTGTTCCTGCCCTTTCCCTTTACCATTCTTCTTTCCTTAAGGCAGATATAATAACTAGAATTACATCAAACGACTTTTACACATGAATGAACATATTACTGATCATTGATGATCAAGTATCAGCAACCATCTACCTCCAGACTTCAGTGAGAAAAGTAGCACTCTTTTAGTATAAGCCATTAAAGTCACATTTTTTGTCATTTACAGTCAAAAGCAATCCTAACTAACATAGAAATCCAGAATTCTAGCCCTCTCTCTGGCGTTTACTACATGTATAAGATTATGGGCAAGTTACTTCACCACTCTGCATACTCACTTCACATAAACAAATCAGAAGTTATTTCGAGTGCTATGCAATATACTACCATTTGACCTACCATTCCTCTTCCTGAGCACATTACTATTCAAAGGACTCCTTGTGAAAGATACTTCAGTGACTGACAGTGGTTAAAATTCCCTTGATGTAAGAAGGAAGTTTTCCCATTCTTATGAGCAAACATCTTGAAGACATGGGAAAATCTTGCATTCCCATGATCTTAATGCCTAACCAGGTCACTGGGAATACTTCCCAGGCAGAAATGTAATGAAGACAACTAAAGCTGGGGGAGGAAGAGGCAGGAATGTAATATGCAGCAACCCCACTTGGCATTCTAAATCCATGATTCCACCAAACAGACTGCTGGGAAACCACCTGGAAAGGGTTCAAATTTAATCCTACTCTTTTCCCTTTTTTCAATTATGCCTCTTGGAAGGGCAATTTGCATCTTTTCTTTTGATAGATGTTGCCAAATGTAGGATTTTATGTTACAGATATCTATTAGGTCATTGGGAAAGTAATGAATGACATGTATTTCTATTATTATTTTAATTTGACCAGAGAGAGAGAAAGGAAAACTGAGAAAGTAAGCTGCCAAGTCCCTGACTCGAACCGCAGTCGGCCATGTGGGAGTCCGGTGCCCTTAACCGCCACGCCACTGGCTGGCTCCTCTATGGTCTTCTATGCAAAAATGCATCATGACTTTTCCAACGACCCATTATTTATGCATGTGTTAAATGTATGAAAGGTCACTATAGTATTCAAAAAAGCCAAAAAACTGAAAACCAGATGCCATCAACAGGAAAGTCGTTGACTAAAATGATATACAATTACATAATGAAACATTAAGGAACTTTTATATTAGGTTAACTATCCACTATGTAGTGATATGTACAGAATGAATTCCAAGAGCTATTAAATAGAAGTGAAATATAGAATTGTGTGCTCCCATTTATTTTATTTTATTTTTTAGTGAGAGATTTTGTACTATAGGGTGCATGTGCTCACCAGAGAGGCAGGGAGACAGAAAAAGACAGAGAGACAGAAAACAAGAAATAACCCACTAGGGGTGATGGCCATGCCACAATCCTTTCTCCTCCATTCTCCTGGGATTAGGGGCAGACATGCAGGCACACACAGGTGCCCAGCATGAGTTTCAGGTCAACAGTTCTAGGACCACAGTCAGCCATGTGGGAGTACTATGCCTTAATCTTTATTTATTTTTTTAAAGAATTATTTTATTGGGACCAGCAGGTGGCGTGGTGGTTAAGGCGCTGGACACTCCCACATGGCCGACCAGGGTTCAAGTCCTGAATCTGGTGGCTTGCTTTCTCAATTCCTCTCTCTCTCTCACTCTCACCCTCTGTCTGTCTCTGGTCAAACTAAAAAATAAAATGAATGAATAAATAAAATAAAATAAATAATTATTTTTAAAAAAAAAGAATTATTTTATTTAGGGGCCAGCAGATAGCATGGTGGTTAAGGGTGCTGGACTCCCACATGACTGACTGTGATTTGAGTCCTGGATCTGGCAGCTTGCTTTCTCACTTTCCCCCCCTTCTCTCTTTCTTGTTCTGTCCCTCTCTGGTCAAATTAAAAATAATAAATTTTGTTGGACAATGCGACAAAGAGAGAGGGGAGTGAGAAAGCAAGCCGCCAGGTACGGGACTAGAACCACAGTCACCCATGTGGGAGTCCAGCGCCCTTAACCACCATGCTACCTACCAGCCCTAATCCCTATTTATTTTAAAAAGAAGGATGCACCAGTCCCTTCGACACAGCAGTTCAGCACTTTATAAAGGAAACTTGATCCCACACTCCTGACCAAGGTTCAAGTCCCAGCCCTGGTGGCTTGAAAAACATGCAGAGTACGTGTACACACATGTCCAAGATTGTGATGGGATGCAGAATTAGAGGAAAAAGGATTTTAACATAATCAGGCCTTATCGGTGCTTTCTCTTTCTTTCCCTCTCCCTCTCATGCACACACATGTGCCCTCTGGCATTGAAAAAGAAGACATAAAAAGAGGGAAAATGGGGACCAAAGGTGATGTGGTAGTTAAGGGCGCCGGACTCCCACATGGTCGACCACAGTTCGAATTCTGGACCTGATGGCTTTTTTTCTCACTTTCCCTCTCTCTCTGTCTCTCTCTGGTCAAATTAAAATAAATGAACAAATAAAGTAATTCTTTTAAAAAATGGAGGAAAAATGTAGTGTGTACTCATATATACCTAGACTGTAGAAAGAGACTCAAGTGTTAATAGTAGTTGTTGGGTCTGTAAAGAGGGCTGGGAGGTCTGGGTTAGCGGAAGACTTTTTACTATGTGAACTTTTTTATACTCTTCAAATATTATTTTGTAAAGGTTTTGCCATAGGGTGTGTGCATTCATTGTAGAGACAAGAGACAGTTAGAGGGAAAGTGAGAAATCACCCCTGGGGGGATGTCCATGCTGCAATTCCCTCTCTTCTATTCTCCTCCTGGGATTTTGGGCACGCACACACATGCACCCAGCATGATTTTTTTTTTTAATCTGAGAGTATTATTTTTGTTATAGGGCACATGTGCTCGCCAGAAAGCAAGAAATTACTCCCCGGGGAGGGGATGGCCATGCCACAATTCCCTTCTCCTCCATTTTCCTCTCAGGATCTTGGGCATGCACGCACACGTGCCTGGCATGAGTTTAAGCCACCGAGTCCGGGACTCGAACCATGGTCGACTACATGGGAGTCCAGAGACATAGCCATTACACCAACTGCTCATCCCCCCAGCATGAATTTTAAGATGCCAGGTTCGGAACTTGAGCTGTGGTCAGCCATATGGGAGTCCAGCACCTTAACCACTACGATACCTGCTGGTTACATGTGGTTAAGGAGGCCAATTTTATTAGTATATAAATGCATACCTTTCAATTTAAAAAACTAGAGGTCAGCAGGTAGCATGGTGGTTAAAGCACTAGATTCCACATGGCCGACTGCACAGTTCAAATCTCTGACCTGATGGCCTGAAAAAAACACATTGGGCACATGACCATCCCCAATGGGGAGTAATTTCTACTTTCTCTCTTTCTGTCTGTCTCTCTCTGGCAAGCAATTGCACCTGATAGCAAAAATATCTTTAAAAAAAAAAAAAAATAGTTAAGCAGTATTTCTTTCCTCCTAAACTTATGTTTGCTGTTCAGAAGACACTAGGCTTTTTATTAGCATTCTTAATAATCTAGCAATTGTCAAATATCTTGTTTCTCATGTGTGTGGTTTGTGAATGGGCTACTAGCTTAATTTTATAAAATGTTACATATTCTCTAAAATTTCGATATAGAAATAAATTCCTGGGCACTGACTTTATAAAAAGGTAAGTAAACTTGAAAAAAAAAAAGTTAAAAATAATAGCAGCTATTGATCTGGCATTATAGCCCCGTGGTTAAGGAAACTGGATCTGACATGGCCAACCACAGTTCAAATCCCTGTCCCTGGAGCTTAAGAAACACTCCAGGTACATGTAACTGCATGCCCAGTCCCTGTAGGATGGAGAAATAATAAAGGGATTACAGTGTGACAAATGTCCCTTTGGGAGGTGATTTCCCCCTCTCACCATCTCTCTCTCATAAAAGGGCATAAAGGGGGTCAAGGGACACAAACCTAAGTACATCTCCTCTTTATTTAGGCGAAAGTTTAAAACCATGATATGATTTCTCTAACATGAATCTTTTTTCTTTTTTATTAAAAATAATTATTTAACTATTTACTTCTAATTATTATTTTAATTTGACCAGAGGAAGAGAGAGAGAAAAAGAGAGGAGAAAGTGAGAAAGCAAGCTGCCAGGTCCAGAACTTAAACCACGATCAGTCATGTGGGAGTCCAGCGCCTTAACTACCACACCACCGGTCAGCTCCCAACATGATATCTTTTTTAAAAAACTTTTTCTAATCTCTTTATTTAGTATGGCAAACTCAGGACATCATCTCCCCTCCCTGAAATAAAGAGAATAAATATTGGGACCAGCAGATGATGTAATGGTTACATCGCTGGATTCCCATGTAGTAGACTGCAGTTTGAGTCCCAGACCCAGCGGCTTAAAACTCACACCAGGAGCATGTGTGTGCAGCCCAAAATCCTGAGAGGAGAATGGAGGAGAAGGGATTACAGCGTGGCCATCCCCGCGATGGGTGATTTCTCGCTTTCTGTCTCTCTGTCTCTCTCTGGTGAGCACACATGCCCTTTAGCAAAAATTTCTCTTAAAAAAAAGGGGGGGGGGAGGGAGAGCGAGAACAGATAAATGTGTATCTACTGAGAAACCTGACTCTCTTCAATGAAGGCTGATAGCAGAGTGTAAAAGAAAACCAAACACAACTACTAAGTCTGCCAGTTTCACCACACTGCCTCCGAATATAAATAATAAATATTAAGATGTGAACCCTTCAAAAATTAAAGTATTCAGGGCCTGGTGGGAAATTGAACAAGTCAGAGCCAAAGGCGACTATTTAAATAAGAGAGCACCAGGCTTGGTAGAAACTGGATGCCTTCCTGCACCCCTTAATCAAGATTGAATTTCTGTCAACAGGTCTCACTGAAAAAAAAAAAAAGGCACATGCGTCAACCACATTCCCCCAACAAACCAAACTGCCAAGCAAGAGAATCAGCTTATCAGATTCACATTTCAAAATTAACTGACTCCACTTTAGACTCCTGCAAAACTACAGAAGAGTCTGTGTGGAGAAATAGCCATTAATGACCAGTACTTCTACAACAGACCTGAGGGGAAAAGCCTATCCCATGTGCTATAAACTAGTTAGGTCCTTTCAAAGCTGCCTGTGAAATGCCATCCGCATGTCATACAGACCATGCTGCTTCCAAAACACAAAGACTGAAAGGATGCTTATAATCCCTTCCCTTAAGGAGCTCACAGTTGATTGGGAAACAGACAGTTATGACACTGGGTGACCCTTGCTGCAATGGGGCATAAACAGAGGCATTCTGGAAGTGCAGAGGAGAACAAGGTGGAGGAGGGTCAGAGAAGGCTACCTGCAGAAGTGACACCTAAAAGATGCAGACAGACCTGCAGAGTTCCATGAGCTAGGAACAAATGACTTCTAGGGGAAGGAGGAGATAGAAAGGGGGAGCGAATGGGAACAAATACACGTGAGGAAGTTTGTAGAAGCAGCAATGGAACCTGCTTTCACATTCATCTGAAACTAGCCTCCCACTGCCTCCTGTCTCTCTTCACTCTCCAACCAAAAATAACTAGCCTTGACAAGCTCTATAAATCAAAAGGTGCAGATTCAGGGGGGTAAGGGAAAGTTGCAAGAGGGTGCATTCTAAGCAGGGCTGAAATAGTGAACTAACAGCTCCTAAGCAAAACAAAGACTGGTATGATAGATGCTCTCCAACACCCCCACTAACCAGCTTGCGAGATGTGGCGCATTTCTCTTAGAGGGCAAATTATGAGTTAAACAATGGTAATGTAAACAGAATAAACAGAGTAAGTCAAGACTTCATCAGAATTATATATGGCTAGGTAAAATAGTCCCTTCCTGGGCTGTACCATTTCCCCAGGGACACCCTCTCCAACTTTCACAAGCATATGAGATCCTGTTACATTACCAAAGTAAAATTGAGTGAGTTATTTTCATCTTACCCGGAGATAAAACACTTACTTTTTTTTTTCCTGTACATAAGGGATTAGCAGGAGTCTCAGTAAATGGCAACATAATCCAGCATGCAATTTTAACTGTTAATCTCAATCTCAAACTAAGTCTGAAGGAAGTTTAATGGACTTTGTGTTTCCATGGTTATGTCTGTTCATTTCTATTTTGAAATCGGATCTGTTTACAGAAACAGATCTATGAAGCTTCCAAAATTGGGTCAATTTAAAATCCAATGACAGTCCCTTACTGACCACTCAGAAGTCAGCACAGGACACATAGATATTCACCCTAATTTATCACTGTCTCAAAACCTCAAGAATATATATACATATATATTTCTAAGAATTATTTCATTTTACTTAACATTATTATTATCTTCTAATTTGCTACAGGGCACATGTACTCATCAGAGAGAGAGAGAGAGATAGCATGGGAGAGCAACAGAGATAACAAGAAAGCAAGGTCCAGGACTCAAACTATGACTGGCCATGCGGGAGTCAGTACCTTAAACACCATGCCACCTGATGCCCCAAGAATACATTTTTCTATCATTTTTCTCCCAGACTTGTAAGTTTCACATCAGATTCTGCAAGGATTACAAACTTAGTTCTGCTATATATTAAAGCTAATCTATACAAACTAATCTACTCTGAAATGACTAGCTGGACTTGACCAGAAATCAGTTATCCTATTTACCTTTAGACCAAATAGTGCTACAAATCTTTGTAGAACACTAAAGAAAATCCCTGTAAAATTCCAAAGCATTCTAACATTTCAATAGAAGCTGAAAGTTTTTAACGGATGACAATGGAGCTGCAAAAGATTAAGATCCTTGGAAACAGCAGATGGAGTAATGGTTATGTCATTGGACTTCCATGTAGTCGACCACAGTTCAAGTCCCAGACACAGTGGTGTAAAACTCACACTGGGTACGTGTGCATGTATGCTCAAAATCCCAAGAGGAGAATGGAGGAGAAAGGATTGCGGCATGGTCATACATCGTGGGAGTGATTTCTCACTTTCTGTCTCTACAGCAAGCGCACACATCCTATACCAAAACCTCTCAAAAAATAAATTAAAAAATAAGGTTAAGATCCTAGTCAAATGATAATCACTTAAATCTTACAGAGATTTATATTCTGCAAAAGGTATCCAGTTTGGGAAATACACACAAACAAACACACATCCAAAAACTTAATAAGTATTTACATGTGAAGTCCTGGGGAGTGACAGGGTCAGAGGGAGATTTTTAACCATAAACTTTTTACATTACTTTTATTTTTGTACCATGTGAATGTATTACCTATTTTAAAAATATGTTATTTGGGGCCAGCAGATGGCATGGTGACTGGGTACTAGATTCTGAAGTGGCCAACCACGGTTTGAGTCCTGGACCTGGTGGCTTGTTTTTTCACTTTCTCTCTCTCTATTCAAATTTTTTAAATAATAATAATAATAAAGTTAAAGAAATAAATAAATTAAATAAAAGCACAGGAAGCAATTATAAAGAAATCTACCAAAATAGTAGCCATAGTTACTTGAAAGGTTGGAGAGCAGACAATTTTTGTTTTTTCATATTGAATAAATTTCCTTCCAAAATATGTTACTTCATAAAGATACATTACAACCATTTAAACACTTGTGAAGCTGACATATTAATATTCCCCTTACTCTTTCTTATTCTTTTTTTTTTTTTTTTTTTTTTTTGGCCATAGAGTTCATGTACTCGTTGGAGAGAGAAAGAAAGCAAGAAAGTACCATACTGCAATCCCTTCTGCTCCATTCTCCTCCTGGGATTTTGGGCATGCATGCACATGCACCTAACATGATATTCGAGCCATCAGATCTCAGACAAAAACTACACAGTTGGCCATGTGGGATACAGCTGCCTTAACATGCTACTAGCTGGCCCCCCTTCTTTCTTTCTTTCTTTTTTTTTTTTTTTTTTTTTTTTTTTTTAAGGTTTTTGCCATAGGATGCATACACTCACCAGAGAGAGACAAAGAGAGGGAAAGTGAGAAATCTTCCCCAGGGCGATGGTCATCCCACAGTCTCCTCTCCTCCATTCTCCTCAGGATTTTTAACAAGTGCCCACACATGCTTGGTGTGATTTTCAAGCTGCCAGATCCAGGCCTTGAACCATCATCAGCCATGTGGGAGTCCAGCACAAATACTTTCTCTGTTTTGTTTTGTTTTTTAAGATTTATTTATTTTAACTTTATTTATTTCCTTACTTATTGCCTTAATTTGCTAAAGGGCACATGCACTCACCAGAGAAAGACAGAAAGAGAGAGAGACAGAGAGGGAAGGAGAAAGCAAACTGCCAGGTCCAGGACTAGAACTGCTTTTGGTCATGTGGGAGTCCAGCACCCCAACCATCACCCCACCTGTTGGCAACCCCTGCATATTCTTTTTAATGTAACTTACTGGGTACATAGCCTTACCTATGGTTTGATCAATCTGTCATCAACTTACCTACAGGCTTTAATCAAAGTTGTAATATACTCTTTCACTTCTTTTCTGAAATCTTGAAGTCTGACAGATACTTCTTTATCAAGAACCTGGAATAAGCACAGATGAAACAGATCCAAATTTTTTATAGTTGGAAAAAAAAAAAGGTTAACAGAGAATAGGAAAGGGCCATAAAAAATCAAAGATATCCACCCTCAAAACCAAAGGGTACCTCTGAGAGCTGAATACCATGGATTCCCCCCACTGTACCAAACTTCACAGTATATTGTTGCATGATAAAAGTGCTCTTAAACTTTTTAATGTAAAAAAAAAAAAAAAAAAAAACTTTTTAATGTACACTTTCTGTCTCCTGGTCTCTTTGATGTTACAAATGCCCACTTTAAAGCAACCTTTCCAAAGCCTGCAATTTAGGCACATCAATATGAAAGGGTGGTAGGTATACTTCTATCCTGCTCAAACATCAGGACAAATAGTCATATGAACAATTTTTTACTACCTTCTTTTACTAAAAAGTATATATGTACCTATCTTTCTGTAAATACTTATATAGACTTAATTTCCAAAAAAAAATTCCTGGGACCAGCAGTTGGCATAATGGCTATTGCTGGACTCCCGGTAGTAGACCGTGGTTCAAGTTCTGGACCTAGTGGCTTAAACTCACGCTGGACACGTATGTGTGTACCCCCAAGATCCCGAGAGGAGGATGGAGGAAAAGGGATTGCAGCCTGGCCATCCTCTTGCAGGGGTGATTTCTCGCTTTCTGTCTCTCTGTCTCTGTCTTCCTGGTGAGTGCACACACCCTATAGCAAAAAACCCTCAAAAAAAAAAAAAAAAATTCCTATATACAACTTTATACCTTGCTCACTAATCTTTCTTTCCTCTGTACTAAGTTTCCTTATACAAACAAACAAAAATAGAACCCTTCTCCAGTTATGTATCATTCTGCCACAAAGTACCTTAGGCGGCTGATCTCTACGTCAAAAACAGATTTACTCATAGAATAGCTTGGATTGGGACCGGCATGTGGCGTGGTGGTTGAGGACTCTGGACTTGCACATGGCCGACCTTGGTTTGAGTACCGGACCTGGTGACTAGCTTTCTCACTTTCCCTCTCTAGTCAAATTAAAAATAAAATAATAATGGGGGGCCGGCAGGTGATGTGGTGGTTAAGGTGCTAGACTCTCACATAGCTGACCGTGGTTCAAGTCCCAGACCTGGTGGCTTGCCTTCTCACCTTCTCTGGTCAAACTGAAGAAGAATAACAAAGAAATAAAATTTTAAAAATAAATAAATAGGAGTCAGCAGGTGGCATAGTGGTTAAGGACACTGGACTCCCACATAATTGACTGTGGTTTGAGTTCTGAACCTGGCAGCTTGCTTTCTCACTTTCAAGCTTTCTTTTTCTCTCTCTCTCATTCTGTCCCTCTCTGGTCAAATTTAAATAAATAAATAAATAAATAAATAAATAAATAAATAAATAAAGTTATTTTAAAAATAGATTGGATTGTTCAATTTTTCTTTCTTTTTTTAAAGAATTTTTTCATTAACTTTATTTATTTATTTATTTTTAATTTGACCAGAGAGGGATGAGAGGTGGGGAGAGTGAGAAAGCAGGCCACCAGGTCCAGGACTCAAACCACAGTCAGCCATTTGGGAGTCCTATGTCCTCACCTACCATGCCACCTGCTGACCCCTACAGATTGTTCAACCTACCTATAATCAATTTTGCTTTCTAACTTTATCCATGACAAAGAAAAACTTGTCAAAGGGTATTTAAATCTCCCCTCCTCTTTTCTTCCCCAGTACTAGAAATAATAATAATAAAAAAATTAGAGAAGAGATCCGAGAAAGAATGAAAGAAAAAAATATATAGGGAATGTAGAAAACTGAACCTTTCCAGGTACCTAAGCAAGAAATGAAGGACTTCCGCCTGGTCAAGCTTTAATCTCCTCTGTAAGATACGTTAATCTTATCATGGAGGAATGAATTAATTTTATCAAGGGTGGAATGCATAGATTTAATCATAAGGATGGCCAAAATAACTCTATTTCATTTAAATAATTTGAATTTTTTCTTTTAGAGAATTTTGCTACAGGGTGCACGCACTTGCCAGAGAAATGGAAGTGAGAAATCACCCCTGTTGGGGATGGCCACAACGAAATCCCTTCTCCTCCATTATCCTCTTGGGATTTTTTTGGGCATGCATGCAGACGTGCCCAACATAAATTTTAAGCCACCGGGTCAGGAACTTGAACTGCACTCTACTACGTAGGACTCCAGCAACGTAACCATTAAGCTATTGATCCCAATAAGTTGAAATCTTTCTTTAAAAAGAATTATTGGGAACCAGCAGTTAGCGTAATGGCTATGTCGCTGGACTCCCACATAGTCAACCACAGTTCACGTCCCGGACCCTGTGGCTTAAAAAATTCACACCGGGCGCGTGTGTGTGCGTGCCCAAGATCCTGAGGGAGAATGGAGGAGAAGGGATTGTGGTGTGACCATCCCCCCTGGGGTGTGATTTCTCCCTTTCTGTCTCTATGTCTCTCTCTGTCTGTCTGGCGAGCGCACGCGACCTATAGCGAAAACCTCTCAAAAAAAAAAAAAAAAAAAGAATTATTTCTTTTAATTTTTTGTTTATTCATTAATTTATTTTAATTTGATCAGAGAGAGTTAGAGAGAAAGTTAGAAAGCAAGCCGGGACTCAAACCGCTGTCAGTCACGTGGGAGTGTCCAGTGCCTTAACCACCACGCCACCTGCTGGTCCCATAATTTGAAATCTTAAACGAATTTACCAATCTAGCTGAGTATGATCCACTTTTACATACTCACAATTTTGTTTTTGCTTTTTGTTATATTAGAATTTATTTTTTTGAAGTTGACCAGAGAAAGACAGTGAGAGAGAAAACGAGAAAGCGAGCTGCCAGGTCCAGGTCTGGAACCACGGTCAACCTTGCAGGAGTCCAGCCGCCTTAATCACCGCGCCACGTGCTGGCCCCCGCTAAATGGCTACCTTGATGGGCAGGGAGAAGAGAGAGATCTCCTCCAGGGATTTGATCTTCATGTCTTTGACCAGGTGTCCCAGCTTGGTGACCGGGATCCACTCCTTGTCCTTGGCCTTGCCTCTGCGAGCTCCGCAGCAGCGGCCCGGGCCCCGGTCCCAGCACCGACCACGAGAAACGCTACCGAAGCCTCCACGGAAGCCTCCACAGAAGCCGGCGAGGCCTCCTATCCCAGGACCCCCAGGGCCTCCGGGCCCTGCTGCTGCACCTGCGCAATCCGCCATTTGGTGTTCTCTTGGAGAAGAAGCAATCCTCACAATTTTGTAGCCAATTTAGATGATGCCCTCCTGCCTATCCAATTCAAGAATACTCAATGGATGATTCCTATGCTCCAGGACTGTTCTAGCCCCTAAAACCAAACTCTCGTTATAAGAGCCAGTCTCTGTCCCACTTGCTTCACATAGCCAACCACCTTCACCTGTTTTAAGTCTCATTGATCTCCCTCTCCTCTAAATTGCTAGGAACTTACAAAAGGGAAGCACATCCAAATCCTAAATTGTCTTGTCCCTATTGCTGCTTGACAATTCCAATCAATCTTTTTTGTCCCCAATCATACCGGAGAACCCTTGAACACATCACATATCTCTAACACAGTATCAACAACCTAACCACACAGGACACCTAACACAGTAACACCAACCTAAACCACAGTACACTCTCAAAGTTCAATTAAATGGGTAAATTATTTGGAACAATTTTGTTTCAAGAATGCAAACTAATAAGGAACTGACACACTCACACCAACCAAAGTTACTCAAGTATGATTTGGGGGTGGCTTGACAGTGGTGTGATACACTGAAGCCACAACACAAGAATACCCTTATTATAGTCCTATTTTTGACACTATTCGATGAGCAGAAGAAATGTTAAAAAAAAAAAAAAAAAAGGACCAGAGTGTGTCAGGAAATGGTAAAGATGAACAGGAGCACACCAAAGAATGACATTAAATCAAAATCAAGCAGTTAAAAAAATCCCTTTCTTATCCTAACCAGGACCGATCAGAAGGAAGCCTTGCTACTGAACTATAGAAAATTCTATGTAAAGGGACCAGCAGGTGTCGTGGTAGTTAAGGGCGCAGGGCTCCCACATGGTCAAATGTGGTTTGAGTCCCGGCCCCAGCAGCTTGCTTTCTCCCTTTCCCTTTCCCTTTCTCTCTCTCTCTGTCTGTCTGTCTTCTCACTCTGTACCTCTCTGGTCAAATTAAAATAAATGAATAAAATAAAGTCAAATAGAATAATTCTTATAAAAAGAAAATTCCAGGGAACCAGCAGTTAGCAGAATGGCTATGTCACTGGACTCCCACGGAGTCAACCGCGGTTCGCGTCCCGGACCCGGTGGCTTAAAACTCACGCTGGGCGCGTGTGCGTGCGTGCCCAAGATCCCAAGAGAAGAATGGAGGAGAAGGGATTGCGGCGTGACCATCCCCCCTGGGGGGTGATTTCTCGCTTTTTGTCTCTATGTCTCTCTCTGTCTGGGGAGCGCACGCGCCCTATAGCAAAAACTTCTTAAAAAAAAAAAAAGAAAAGAAAAGAAAATTCCATGCCAAAAA
This sequence comes from Tupaia tana, assembly GCA_026018925.1. Lineage (NCBI taxonomy): Eukaryota > Metazoa > Chordata > Mammalia > Scandentia > Tupaiidae > Tupaia > Tupaia tana. The sequence continues at coordinate 32,462,021 of JAKSZU010000015.1, forward strand.
AAAAAAAAAAAAAAGCCAGATATCAAGAAAATAGGAGTAAGCCAATCCTACAATATTATAATCTGGCTCACAGTCCTCCCCCGATTTGTAAATGTCCTAAGAAAGGAAATTAAACAGCCGATAATATCCAATGACTGGATACAAAGAGGTAAGGATGAGCAAATAAGGATAACATAAAATGAATTTTAAATCCCAAATAGAAAACAGCTCGAAGTGGAATCAACTCTTGCACAATCAAGGTTTCACACTATGCAATTTACTCTTCTATTTTACACAAGTTAGGAAACGTAGTTGTGTGTGATCCGATCTGTTTTCCTCTGCCAAATATAACACTTGAGGGCGGGGCTACTATTTCATCCATTTTTCGAAATTCATCTAGATACTGGGTCACAGCCTCCTCCTCTGTAAAATGGGGCTAGAAACAATACCTTATTCACTGACTTCGTACGAAAAATAAATCAGAAAGCGCATGCAAAGGGTTTAGTAAATGTTAGTTTGGCAATAACAACTCTCGTTCCAGTCCTGTTAGCAGACAGCCTCTTAAAACTCCTTCCTCCTATTATCTGGAAAGGCTTCAGGGCAAACTTTGTCACAAAAGAGCGGCCCAAACTCCCAGCTACCACCCAGCCGGTCAGGGCGGCGCCCCAGGACCGCGAACACCAGAGACCCGGCCTAGAGGCGCGGACACTGCTAGCAGAAGGGAGGCGACGTCCTGCCGTTTGAAAATCAGGGAGAAGGGAGTTCGCACCCCAGCCACTGTCCCTTTCCCTCGCACCACTCACCTCTCCTCGTTAGTCTCGGTTCTGACAACGAAGCGCCGACAAGCCAGCCGCGGGACTCACTTAGTACCGTTGAAAATTTGAACCCAGGCACCGTAGTCGAATGCACCAATCAGAGAGCCGGGAAGGAGCACTACCAGCTTTTCGATTGGCCCTGGAGAGCGCAGCGACGCCGGAAGTCAAGAGGAAGAACAGGCCAACAACCGGCCCTGAAGGCTCCTGGGAAATGTAGTTTTCTTCGTCCACATCCACCAGCAATTCTGGAAGAAACATTACTACAAAGCCCAGAATCCTCCGCTTCAAACTACATATTAGGGAAAGGTGTCACCAACTGAAGAGGTGGGAAATCGATTTAGTTCACAGAAAGGCCCATCCTGTACCTCCCGAAAAGTTTTCACTGAAAAAAAGGTCTCTCATTTTTCAGTTTTGGCTGTGGTTGTATATTATGCCTTGAATAGTCACAGGAATTCACGTCCTTTTAACACAGAGTTTCCTGCATGCCACAGGACTCAACTGCCAGCGTTCCTGCCACGCCTTGCGTCAAACTATTCACTCCCTGCCCTGATTTTACTGACTGAAAACCGCGGGTTATTAGATGCTTCGTCCTTCTGTTTTAATCCCGACTTATCCGTGGGTTTATTATTCCTCATGTTTTAAAAAAGAAAAAAAGTTTTAAAGTCTAAAAAATAAGTGGAGAAGAAGGGATATGAAAGAAAACTATCTTTTTAAAAACATACCAATAATCAACTAGAAAATAATAGCCACAGAGAGAACAAAATCACATTCACGAAAGCAATAAAAATTACAAAGTCAGGGCCAACAGGTGGCGTGGTGGTTGGCCGACAGTGGTTCAAGTGCTGGACCCGTTGGCTTGCTTTTTCAATTTGCTTCTCTCGTTCTGTCTCTTTCCCGTAAAATTAAAAAATAATAATGAATAAAATTAAATAATTATTTTTTAAAATAATACAATGAATGAATACAAGCAAATTATTATTATTTAATTGGGACAAGCAGTTGGCATAATGGCTATGTTGATGAATTCTCATGTAGTCCACCGCAGTTCGAGTCCTGGACCTGTGGTAGGCAGTTAGTTAGCCATGAGCGGGCAGCCCTAAGAGAAAAAGGAAAGGTTCACTTAACTCCAGGTGCCAGGAGGGCGAGGCAATTTGCCATATTCCTTCCTTAAGGCTTGAGGGAAGCGTACAAGGATAGTTCGTAGATTTTCTTTTATCAAAAGGACCCAAGCAAGCATTTTGGTCATTAATACGATAGACTAATTGGGCGGTCTAATTGAGGCAACCTGACTCGCACTGGGCGTACTTAATTAGGTGATCAAATTCCTCACTTTACTTGTGAGGAAGGTGGGTAGGTGCAGGAAAGAACGTATGGATTCAAATTTAAAGGAAGAACACAGGCAGCGTAAGGAGCCGCCCACTAATGAATATTCATGACCTCTAGTAATAAGAATAACGGTTAACCAGTATCAAGCGCAGTTGCCACTTGGCAATCCGCCCGCCCAACAACCTTTTTGGGTGTACTTTCTTTCTTTCCTTTCCTTTTTTTCTATTAAACTTTCTTTTCTATCTACTTCATCCGTGGTTGCAGTTTCATTTTGCGCCTAGGGACAGATCTCTAATTTTAGTGATCTGGACCCAAAGAACCAAGAATTTCACAACGCAGCTCAGCACTTTTCCATCTGTTAACAGACCCAGTGACTTAAACTCAACCGGGCATGTGTACGTGTGTGCACAAGATCCTGAGAGGAGAATGGAGGAGAAGGGATTGAGGCATAGCCATCCCCCTCAGGGGTTGATTTCTCGCTTTCTGTATCTCTGTGTCTCTCTGTCTTTCTGGAGAGCACACGCACCCTATAGCAGAAACCTCTCCAACAAAACCACCATTTTAGTCATTAATTTAAGAATTATTTTATTTAACTTTATTTATTTATTTATTCATTCATTCATTTATTTATACTTGACCAGAGAGGGATAGAGTGAGAGAGAGAGAAAGTGAGAAAGCAAGTCACCAGGTCTGGGACTCAAATCTCAGTCAGCCACGTGGGAGCCCAGTACCCTTAACAACCACACCACCTGCTAGCCCCTTTATTTTATTTATTTATTTATTTATTTTTTTGGGGGGGAGAGGTTTTTTTTTTTTTTGCTATAGGGCGCGTGCGCTCACCAGACAGACAGAGAGAGACAGAGAGACAGAAAGCAGGAAATCACCCCCCAGGGGGTATGGCCACATCGCAATCCCTTCTCCTCCATTCTCCTCTCAGGATCTTGGGCACGCACGCACACGCGCCCGGCGTGAGTTTAAGCCACCGGGTCCGGGACTCGAACCGCGGTCGACTACGTGGGAGTCCAGCGACATAGCCATTACGCTAACTGCTGGTCCCTTAGCCCCTTTATTTTAATTTGACCAGATAGAGACACAGAGCGAGAGAAAGAAAAAGTGAGAAAGCAAGCCACCAGGTCCAGGACTCGAACTATAGTCAGCCACATGGGAGTGTCCAGTGCCTTAACCACCACACCATCTGCTGGTCCCAAAATTAAATAATTCCTTTTTTTGGAGAGGTTTTGCTATCGGGCGCGTGCGCTCACCAGGAAGACAGAGACAGAGAGACAGAAAGTGAGAAATCACCCCCCGGGGGATAGCCATGCTAGAATCCCTTCTCCTCCATTCTCCTCTTGGGATCTTGGGCACACACGCACACGTGCCCAGCGTGAGTTTAAGCCACCGGGTCCGGGACTCAAACTGCAGTCGGCTACATGGCAGTTCAACGACATAGACATTATGCTAACTGCTGGTCCCTAAATAATTCTTTTTTAAAATAATAATATTAGTGATGAATACATTTAAATAAATCTTTCTTTCTTTCTTTTCTTTAACCACCAGTCTGACAGGTGGTGTGGTGGTTAAGGTGCTGGACTCCCACAAGGCTGCTTGGCTGACTGTGGTTCAAGTCTTAGACCTGGCAGTTTGCTTTCTCTCACTCTGTCTCTCTCTGGATAAACTGAAGAAAAAGAAGAAGTAAAATTAAATGAATAATTCTTCAAAAAGATATTTTTTAAAAAAAAACCTACAAAGTCAGGTCAGTCAGGTGGAGCAGTGGTTAAGGTGCTGGATCCCACGTGACTGACTCCACTTTTCAAGTCCTGGTCCCAGTAGCCAATACAATACACCTGAGTTATAAAGGTAAAATTGATATAAAAAATATAAGTCTAATGTTAAACATGGACTTACTTATTGGAGTATTGCTGCCTGGTTTTCTCTGAGTCCTCCTTATAATTCTTGTTATTAAGTTAACATGCTTTAGTCATTCCTATTCTTGGTCTTGAAAAAGAAAAAAAAAGAAAAGAAACATTTTCTTTTTAAAAAGTTTTGAAATTACAAAAATATTAAGATGCTTATAGGGCCAGCTGCTGGTTTGGTGATTAGGGCAGCTGCTGGATCCCACGTGACAAACTGGGAGATTGAAGTCCCAAACCCAGGGACTTGAAAAACACACCGGGCATGTGTACGTGTACGCCCAAAATCCTGAAAAGAGGGAGACATGGAAGAGAAGGGATTGCAGCATGACCATGCCCCATCGGGGGCTTGCATCAGTATTAAAAGGTGTTTAGGGGGGCTGGCAAGTGGCATGGTGGTTAGGGCACTGGACTGACCAAGGTTCATGTCCAAGACCTGGCAGCTTGCTTTCTCACTTTCTCTCTCTCTCTCTCTCCTTCTCTCTCTCTCTCATGTACCCTATAGAAAAATTTAAAATAACAATAAATAAAACAATTCTTTTTTTTTTTTTAAGTCTTTAGGAGACCAGCAGGTGGCATAGTGGTTAAGGCACTGGACTCCCACATAGACAACCACTGTTTGAGTCTCAGACCTGGCAGCTTAATAGTCACACAGGGCACGTGTGCATGTGTACCTAAGATCCTGGGTGGAGAATGGAGAGGAGTTGGTGGATTGGCCAACCCCCCTGAAGGGTGATTTTTCACTTTCTCTCTCTCTCTTCATCTCTGTCCGGCAAGCACACATGTCCCATAGGGAAAAAAAAGGTCTCTAAAAAACAGAAGTCTTTGAGGCCTGCAGGTGACACAGAGGTTAAGGCAGCTAAATCCCACATGGCTACGCCACACCATCCTCCTCTCGGGATTTTGGGCACGCTCATACGCCCGGCACTCGCTTGGGATTAGTGTCAAGCCTCCATGTCTGGGACTCAGACCACACGTGCAAGTCCAGTGCCTTAATCACCATGCCACCTGCTGGCTCCTCCCAGGCAAAGTTCTATTCTCATTTTAAGGGTTAGTTTGGTCCAAAGAGGCCATATCTCTGGTCAGAGTTTATCTGTCCTCTGCTGGGCTTTCAAAACACACTTAAGCTTCCAAATGATACTTTTCACATTGAAATAACCCTGACACCACAGGTTTACAAATGTAAATCAGGGCCGGCAGGTGGTGTGGTGGTTAAGGCACTGGATCCTACATGGCTGACTGTGCGATTAGGACCTCACAGGCTTGAGAAGCATGAGCATGCCCCAAATCCTGAGAGGAGAATGGAAGAGGGGATTGGAGTGGATTACAGCATGGCCATCTCCCCAGAGGGCGATCTCTCACTTTCTCCCTCTCTCTGTTTCTGTGTCTAGCAAGCACTCATGTCCTATGGGAAATCTAAATAAATAAAAATTAAATTAAAAGTAAAAATTAAAATTAAATAAAAAATATAAATCCAGCTCCCTGGCCTGGTGGTTTAGGTAGCCAGATCCCACATGGCTGACTGCACAGTTTGAGTCCTGGACTCATTATCTTCAGAAACACTCTGGGCACATGTGTGTGCATGCCCCAAATCCTGATAGGTGGGAGAGATGGAGGAGAGGGGATTGTGATGTGATCATTGCCCATTAGGAATGCTTTCTCCTCTCTATCTCTGTCTCGCAACTGCACGTGGGGGGAAAAAAGGCATAAATGGGCATAGATAGTGACACAGCAGTAACACGGCAATCTGTGAGGCTGGACCCCCATGGGAAGGTCCCAGGCTCACATCCCAAGACCTTTCCATACACATGGAGCATCTGCCTGTTTTATGGGTCAGCTGAGGCAAGGGATGACAGATGGCAGGAGGACCCTGTTAGGGTGTCATTCTCTTTCTTTGTCTCTATCTCTCATGGAAGGAATAATTTTTTTCTTAAATTATTTAACTTTATTTATTACCATGATTGGATTTTTTTTAGAATTATTTTATTTAACTTTATTTATTTGCTTGTTTGTTTGTTTGTTTTTGTTTTAATTTGACCAGAGAGGGACATAGAGAGAGAGGGAAAGTGAGAAAGCAAGCTGCCAGATCTGGGACTCGAACCTCAGTTGACCATGTAGGAGTCCAGCACCCTTAACCACCATGCCACCTGGTGGCCCCTCATGATTTTTTTTTAATTTGCTACAGGACATGTGCTTACCAGAGAGAGACAGAGAGAAGAAAAGTGAGAAAGCAAGCCACCAGGTCTGGGACTTGAACCACGGTTAGCCACGTGGGAGTCTAGTGCCTTAACCACCACACCATCTGCCAGCCCCAATAAATTAATTTAAAAAAATTTCTCTTATTTTAACTTTATTTATTTATTTATTTATTTACCTACTTACTTAAACTTGACCAGAGAGGGACAGAATGAGAGTGAAAGTGAGAGCATGAGAGAGAGTGAAAGTGACAAAGCAAACCGCCAGGTCTGGGACTCAAACCATAGCCGGCCTCATGGGAGTCCAGTGCCCTTAGCCATCATGCCACCTACCAGCCCCAATAAATTAATTTTTTTTTTGAGAGGTTTTTGCTATAGGGCGCGTGCGCTCGCCAGACAGACAGAGAGAGACAGAGAGATAGAAAGCAGGAAATCACCCCCCAGGGGGGATGGCCACGCCGCAATCCCTTCTCCTCCATTCTCCTCTCGGGATCTTGGGCACGCACGCACACGCGCCCGGCGTGAGTTTAAGCTGCCGGGTCCGGGACTCGAACCGCAGTCGACTACGTGGGAGTCCAGCGACATAGCCATTACACTAACTGCTGGTCCCATAAATTAATTTTTTTTTTTAAAAAAAAAGTAAGATCATGCCCTGCCCCACCCCTGCTCCAGTTCAAAATCTTTCCATGGCATAACATAAAAAGTTCAGAAATTAGGGACCTGCAGATTGTATATGTTGCTAGACTCCACTGTTTGAATCCCAGACCCAGAGACTTAAAATTCATACTGGGACTGTGTGCATGTGTTCCCAAGATCCCAAGAGGAGAATGGAGGAGAACAGATTGCAGCGTGGCCATCCCCCCAACCCCAGGGAAATTTCTCACTTTCTGTCTCTGTTTCTCCAGCAAGTGCATGCACCCTATAGCAAAAAAAAAAAAAATCTCTCTCTTTTTTTTTTTTTAAAAAAAAAAAAAGAAGAGAGAAAGTTCAGAAATAGAACTTGGGAATCTAGTTTCTGATAAAGGAGAAATTTCAAACCAGTAGAGAAAAGATGATGGATGGAGAAAACTGGCCAGTTATTTAGGGGGAAAAATTGTATTCCTACCAAACACCTTACACCAAAGAGAATTTATAGTGGAAAAAGGAGTTAAATGTAAAATATGGAGGAGGAATACAAAGGGACAGGACTGAACATCAGGGGTTGTTGCATTTAGAAATGAAGTGAGATTAGAGGAGTAGAAGAAGAAGGAGAAAAGATGACATCTGAGGATGAAAAGAAACAGTTGAAGAAATGTACTGAATTAAAACAATCTCTGGAACATAATTTAGATCAAGAAATAAAGAAAAATGGTGAATTCGAGAAAGAAATAATTGAATTTAAGAAACTCTTACAAATGACACGAAAGAATTTAAATAAATATGGAAATAGAGAAATTAGTTTCCAAGATTTAAAAGCCAGTCAATTTGAAATGGATATTCAGGTTAATATGCTAAAACATAAGACTGATGATCTTACAGCAAAAGTGGAAACTGCATCTTCAAGATATGTACATCTAGGAACCAGCAGGTGTCATGATGGTTAAAGCTGCTGGACTTCCACATGACTGACCATGGTTCAAGTCCCAGACCTGGTGGCTAGCTTTCTCACTTTCTCTCTCTCTCTCTCTCTCTCTCCCCCTCCCTCCCTCTCTGGTCAAATTAAAATTAATTAATTAATTAAGTTTAAAAATAAGTCTAAGAAAATAAAAAATAAAAATAAAAAAATGTACATCTAGATGCAAAGAATAAAATTCTTCAGCATGTGTTGTCATTGATGAAAACAATACAGAAGAAATGTGTAAAACTAGAGAAGAATAAACTGAAGTTGGGACAAGAGGTAGTAAACCTCAAAAGTCATATGAAAATAATATGACGGAACGTGTTCAAGTGCAGCAGTATAAATGGGAGATTGAAGAAAGAGCAAGAGAGGATATAGTAGAGAAATTATAAGAAGTCAATCTAAAAAAAAAGAAGTCAATCTATTCTTACAAGGAAACTTAGAGCAGAATAATTACGAGGGAATAATTATGCTTTAGTAAAAAGTCAGATGGAAGTCAGGATTAAAGAACTAGAATCCAAACTCTTTTAAAAAAATTTTTTTGGACAGGTGTTTGCCATAGGGTGCTTGCGCTTGCCTCAAAGACAGAGAGACAGGAAGCGAGAAGTCACACCCCCAGAGGGGATAACCATACCTCAATCCCTTCTCCTTCATTCTCCTGTTAAGATCTTGGGCACACACGCCTGGTGTGAGTTTAGGCCACTGGGCTTGGGACTCGAACTGTGGTCAACTACATGGGAGTCCAGCAACAGAACCATTATGCCACCTGCTGGTCCCTGGAATCCGAACTCTTCAAAATAAGAGCTTCTCAAGAAGATTCTAATAAAAAAGAATTGGAAAAATATAAGTATCTCTAAATAAAAGAATCACGAGTTAGAAAAATCATTATCAGGGGACCAGCAGATGGTATAATGGTTATGTCACTAGACTCCCATGGAGTCAACTGCAGTTCAAGTCCCAGTCCTGGCAGCTTCAAACACATCAGGTGCATATGTGTGCATGCCCAGAATGCTGAGAGGAGAATGGAGGAGACGAGATTGTGATGTGGCCACCCCGCCAGAGGGTGATTTCTCACTTTCTATCTCTCTATCTCTCTTTGTCTCTCCAAGGAGCACACTTACTCTGTAGCAAAAATCTCTCTCTAGGAGCCAGCAGGTGGCATGGTGGTGAAAGGCACTGAATTCTCACATGATAGACAGTGGTTTGAGTCCCAGACCTGTAGGCTTACTTTCTCACTTTCCCTTTCTCTCTCTCTCTCTCTCTCTCCCTCTCTCTCTCTGTCTCTGCCTGGTCAAATTTAAATAATAATAATAGAAATAACAAATGGAAATAAATAAATAAATAAATATCTTAAAAATATCTCTCTTAAAAAAATAAAATCATTATCAGATAAACTGAATAAGACTAATGAGAAGTTAGCAGCAGTTAGTGTCAAACTTCAACAGTCATACCACAACTAGTCCTAGAGTTACCTCATGTTGGAGATCTTAACAATAGTTTAGTACACAGGAATCTTCTTTTAAGAATTATTTATTTTAGGGAACCAGCAGTTAGCATAATGGCTATGTCGCTGGACTCCCACGTAGTTGACCGCAGTTCGCGTCCTGGACCCAGTGGCTTAAAACTCACGCTGGGCGCGTGTGCGTGCGTGCCCAAGATCCCGAGAGGAGAACGGAGGAGAAGGGATTGTGATGTGACCATCCCCCCTGGGGGGTGATTTCTCGCTTTCTGTCTCTATGTCTCTCTCTGTCTGTCTGGAGAGCGCACGCGCCCTATAGCGAAAAACCTCTCCAAAAAAAAAAAAAAAAGAATTATTTATTTTATTTTGTTTATTTATTATTTTCAAAAATTTGCTACAGGGCATGTGTACCCACCAGAGAGAGACAGAGAGAGTGAGAGAGAGAGAGAGAAAGCAGGCCACCAAAAATCCTGAGAAGGGACTGCAGCATGACCATCCCCCTTGGGGTGTGATTTCTTGCTTTCTGTCTCTCTCTCTGGCCAGTACATACATCCTATAGCAAATAAAGAAAAAAAGGAGAATAGGCTGGGTGGCCAGCAGGTGGCATAGTGTTTAAAGTGCTGGTCTCCCACATGGCCAAGTGCAGTTCAAGTCCCAGACCTGGTGGCTTGAAACTCATGCCAGGTGCATTTGCGTGTGTGACCAAAATTTCAAAAAGAAAAATGGAGGAGTAGGAACTGTGTAATGGTCAACCCCCTTGGGAGTTGGTTTCTTGCTTTCTTTCTCTCTGTCTCTCTGTGTTATTCTCTGTCTCTCCAGCAAGCAAACCTACTCTATAGCAAAAATCTCTCTCAAAAAAAAAAAAAAAAAAAGGGAACCAGCAGTTAGCGTAATGGCTATGTCTCTGGACTCCCACGTAGTCGACCGCGGTTCGCATCCCAGACCCGGTGGCTTAAAACTCACGCCGGGCGCATGTGCGTGCGTGCCCAAGATCCTGAGAGGAGAATGGAGGAGAAGGGATTGTGGCGTGACCATCCGCCCTGGGGGGTGATTTCTCGTTTTCTGTCTCTATGTCTCTCTCTGTCTGTCTGGCGAGCGCATGTGCCCTATAGCAAAAAAAAAAAAAAAAAAAAAAAAGAATAGGTCGATACAATTGCTATGCTGAACACTTTGCCAATATCCATTAAAATAAAACAAAACCAAATTAATATGCTCATTTACTGTCAATTCCATTCTCAGAATTTTTTACCTTAAACTCCCATGTACGCAGAATAATCAATCAATGGACAAGCTATAGCATTATTTGTAATAGGAAAAGATTGGAAACTATCTACATGTTCCCAAATAGACATTTAAATTATGGCACATCCTTATAAAGTTGTATATTAATCTTAAAAATTGAGGCAGCTTTAAAATACAGAGCTCAGAAGCCAGCAGATGGCTTAATGGTTATATTGGTCTCCCATGTAGTCAACCGCGGTTGGAATCCTGGACCTGTTTGACTTAAAATTCATGCCAGGTGTGTGTGCATGTGTGCCCAAAATCCCTAGAGGAGAATGGAGGAGAAGTGTGGTCATCCCCTGTGGGGGGTGATTTCTCACATTCTGTCTCTCTGTCTCTCTGTCTCTCTCTCTCCAGTGAGAGCACATACCCTATAGTTAAAGTCTCTCTAAAAAAAAAAAATAGAATTCAGTGAAAAAAGCAAAGTATAACAGCGTTTATAGTATAACACACTACCCAAGCATAAACATTTATACATATTAATATGCTTTGGATACAGCGCCCATCTCTGAAAGGCTAAACAGGAAAGTTAAGAATGATGACAGAGCCAGCAAGCGTCATAATGGTGAAGGAGCTGAACTCCCACATGCCCGACCTCAGTTCAAGTCCCCGACCTAGCAGCTTGAAACTCACACCATGTATGTGTGCATACATGCCCAGAATCCCAAGAGGAGAATGGAGAAGGGATTGCATGCAGTGTGGCCATCTCCCTGGGGAGTGATTTCTTACCTTCTCCTTATCTCTCTGTCTCTCTCCAGGGAGCGTACACAGTCTATGGCAAAAAATAAAATCAAAACTAAACAAAAGAGAGTGATTACACTGGGCCAACTGGTGTCATGGTGATTAAGGTGGTTGGATCCCACATAGCCAGTTGAATGGTTTGAGTGCCAGACTAGGTGGCTTGAAAATACACCAAGCACAAGCCCAAAATCCTGAATAAAGAAATGGAAAAGGAACATGGTCATCCAATGACCATCTCTCATGGGGGAGGACTTTCTCACTTTCCCTCTCTCTGTCCCTTTTAAGGGAGAAAGAGTAAAATTAATTAATTAATAAATTAGTGATGACCTCTGTAAGGGGAACTGGGAACTAATAAACAGGATGCAAGAGGAAGAGGATTTAATTTTCATTCCATGCTTTTTTCATATATTATATTCTCTCTCACTCTGTCCATCTCTGATCAAATTTAAATAAAGTTTAAAAATTATCATCATTATTTTAATTTAGTACAGAGCAAGTGCGCTCACCAGAGACAGAGGTAGAAAGAGAAAGTAAGAAAGCAAGCTGCCAGGTCAGAGATTCTACCTGTGGTCCAACATATGGGAGTCAAGTGCCCAACCACCATGCCACCTGCCAGCCTCCACCCTGTGGGATTGTCAAGCCAATGAGTCTGGTACACGAACCACGGTCAGCTATGTGTGAGTCCAACACCTTAACCACCACGCCCCCTGCTGGCCCCTGTGTATCTACTTTTAATCAACGAAAGTAAAGTAAAAGAAAATTGAGTCCGGTAGGTGGCGCAGTGGTTAAGGATGCTGGACTTCACATGGCCGATTATGGTTCAAGTCCTGGACCTGGCGGCTTGCTTTCTCACTTTCCCTCTCTCTCTCACTAGGTCTGTCCCCCTCTGGTCAAAATGAATGAATGAATGAATAAATAAATTAATTAATTAAAATAAAATATTTTTCCTTGGGAGAGGTTTTTGTTATAGGGAGTGTGTGCTTGCCAGAAAGACAGAGACAGAGAGACAGAAAGCAAGAAATCACCCCCCAGGGAGGGATGACCACACCGCAACCTCTTCTCCTCCATTCTCTTCTCAGGATCTTGGGCATGCATGCACACGCCTCCAGCGTGAGTTTAGGCCACCAGGTCCGGGACTCGAACCGCAGTCAACTACATGGGAGTCCAGTGACATAGCCATTATGCCAACCGCTGATCCCTAAATAAAGTAATTCTTAAAAAAAAAAAGTAACAGAAAATACACCACCTTTGGTCTGACTCATTACCATGGACAACTTTCCAACCTTCTCTAGCCTCTCTTACCCCATACTTGCCCTTCAGCCTCATCGCTTCTCTTTTAGCCTCGTTGCCCCTCTTTCAACTTTTGGAACATGCTGAGATCTTCCTGCCTCCCTTTATCACAATACCCTGATTTACTTTCTTCATAACTTCAGTCACTATTCTTTTTTTTAAAAAATAATTTTTTAAAACTTTATTCATTTATTTTTTAAATTTGACCAGAGAAGGACAGAGAGAGAGAGAGAGAGAGAGAGAGGAAAACAAGACACCAGGTCTGGGACTTGAACCACAGTCCACCATGTGGGAGTCCAGTGCCCTTAGCCACCACACCACCTGCCAGCCCCAAGTCACTATTTAAGGATTATTTCATTTTATTTATGTATTACTATTATTCATTTTGATGAGAGAGAGAGAATGAGAAAGCAAGCCACCAGGTCTGGGGCTTGAACCATGGTCCACCATGTGGGAGTCCATACCTTAACCACCACACCACCTGCCGGGCCCCAGCATTAGTTACTATTTGAGATAACCAAATAGTTGTTTACTGTTTCTCTCCACCTCTGAGACAGGAACCCCTTGAAAGAGGAGACCATGTCTTGTCTTGTTCCTAATTCTAGTTTCAGCAACCCAAACAATGAACATTTGTTATATGAATTTATATAGCATATACTATGGGCCATTAACCTTTTAACAATAACTCAATGAGAGAGGTTGGTATTATTTTCCATTTTACAGTTCAGGAAATTGAGGCACAGAGCACTTGAGAAACTTGCCCAGCTGGCAGAGTTGGAATCCGGAGACAGCATGCTTACCCACAACGGTAAGCTTTTTCTGTATATAAACTAATGGGCGCATGAAACACGCTGGCCGACTGAATGAATGAATGGAAATATGAACATAAACGTTGATTGCATTTCCGTATTCCCCAGACCGACCGCAAGAGAGCGCTCTCTCCCAGGTCTTGACGCTAATCACTCGAGGCGCGCACTCCCTTTGCGTCTCGGGCTCGCGCGCGCTGCCGCGGCACCGGAAGTGACTGGGCTTGCAAGTTCCCCCGGTCTCTTCAGGGGAAACTGAGGCCGGCTTGTTCGAGAGACGACGCCAGCAGTCAGCCAGGTAGGCCGGGCCGGGCCCGCGGCGCGGAACGCCGCTGCGAAGAGCCCTCGCGTCTGGAAACGACCAGGCCGATGAAGGGGGATGTGGCCCCCACACGGCTCGCGGGGCTCGCAGGTGAGAGCGCCGCCTCCCCTGTCCGTGACAGGCGCTGCGCCCAATGGGAGCCTTCGCCGTCCCGCTTCCGTGCCGACTGGGCCCGCTGATTGGTTGCGGCGGGGCGGGCCGCCGGGGGCGAGACCCCTCCTCCCAGAAAGGTCTAGGGGGCGCCCCTGAGGGAGGGCGGTTGCCTAGCAACTGGGCGGTGGCTCGGCGGGTACCCGGCTCGCAGAGCCGGAGGAGCCGCGAGGCGGCAGCCCACCCACCCCGGCCTCCGGAGAGGTGCTGCCCCCAGCCCCCGAGCCCTCCCGGGGGCGCCAGGAAGCCGCCTTGGGCCAGGCCTCAGGAAAACGTGGTCTTAGCTGTGGGGGGCCTCGAGCAGGCCTCGACCCCTCTTCCTAACCTGAGAGGAGTCTCAGCGCCTCACCCTCACCCCGTCTTTGTGCAGGGCGCCGGCGGCCATTGTGTCCGGGCGGGGAATGGAGGACCCGGCAGTCCCCCACCGCCACGTCCAGGGCCTTTGGGGAATTCAAAGAAAACCAGCGGCGTTTGTGGGGGGTCTCCGGCCTTCAGCCTCCGGGAAAGGCCCGGGGGCGGCCTTTCCGAAGTCAGATCGCAGATCCGTGGCAGTTCCCCCCTCCCAGCGTCCCTCATCGAAACCTTGAGCCCCTTTGAGAAGTCCCTTCTGGGTTTTGGAAGCCTCACCCTGGACTGGTACTTAAATAGGAAGAAAAAAAAAAAAAAAAACGTACTAAACTAAACCCATACCAGCCACCTCCGGGAGAGTTCTCCTGGCTCCCAGTAGGAGGCGGAGAGCCAAGGGGCGTGCAAGAGCGAGGGGGCTGGGCTCCCCGGTGGCAGGAGGCCGCGGCTGCGGAGCGGCCGCCCTCGATCCGGTTGATGTAGGAGGAAGCAAGCGAGGGGGCTGGTTCCTGAGCTTCGCAATTCCTGTGTCGCCTTCTGGGCTCCCAGCCTGCCGGGTCGCATGATCCCTCCGGCCGGAGCTGCTTATTTTGCCAGCCGCCGCGAGGCCGGCTGAGTTACCGGCATCCCGGCCGCCACCTCCTCTCCCGACCTATGATACAAAAGATCTTCCGGGGACTGCACCTGCCTGCTGTCGCCTGAGACGGATTTGAATGTAGGTGGTGCGGGGGCGGGGAGACTACCCATGGGGGCGAGTTTCCGAGGAAGGCATTTCGGAGAAAAGGGGATGACTGGGGTAAAAGAGGCCCGTGGGATGACTGAGAGGCCACTGGTGCTTTCAATTTGACTTCATTTGGAATCTTTTGGAACCTAGACCCAAACCTTCATAAGAGCCACAAAGAAACCAGTTCTGGTACCTGGAAGGGGAATGGGATATTATAGGGTAAATGGCATGCATATTAATTAATTTTTTTCCTGAAGCTCTTTCTCTCCCTTCAGAACCTTATCTTGGCTTTGGATCTTAGAAGAGAATCACTAAGCAGAGCCCAGACTCAGTGAGTGAGCAGGTGTTTTGGACAATGGACTGGTTGAGCCCATCCCTATTATAAAGATGTCTCAGAGCAATCGGGAGCTGGTGGTTGACTTTCTCTCCTACAAGCTTTCCCAGAAAGGATACAGCTGGAGTCAGTTTAGTGATGTGGAAGAAAACAGGACTGAGGCCTCAGAAGGGGCTGAATCAGAGCTGGAGACCCCCAGCGCCATCAATGGCAACCCATCCTGGCATCTGGCGGACAGTCCTGCGGTGAATGGAGCCACTGGCCACAGCAGCAGCTTGGATGCTCGGGAGGTGATCCCCATGGCAGCAGTGAAGCAAGCACTGAGGGAAGCCGGCGACGAGTTTGAACTGCGGTACCGGCGGGCATTCAGTGACCTGACATCCCAGCTCCACATCACCCTAGGGACAGCATATCAGAGCTTTGAACAGGTAGTGAACGAACTCTTCCGGGATGGGATAAACTGGGGTCGCATTGTGGCCTTTTTCTCCTTCGGCGGGGCCCTGTGCGTGGAAAGCGTAGACAAGGAGATGCAGGTATTGGTGAGTCGGATCGCAACTTGGATGGCCACTTACCTGAATGACCACCTAGAGCCTTGGATCCAGGAGAACGGCGGCTGGGTAAGAACCACGCCCCTGTGTGTCCCTTGTCTTTGGTCTCTGGGCAGAGAGAGCCTCAACCACCCTTCCCCTGTACCTCTTTCTGTTGTATTAAGTGATCCTTGGAGTGGTTGATTGTTCAGAAGACCTGACTGGCCTCATTTCACCGCAAGATGTTAACTGTTGGGAGATACAGATGACCCAGTTCCTGGGAAACCAGGCATCTTTCATTCTGGTCACCCGCAAACCCCACTCTTTCCATATTTGGGTTCCAATTTGTCAGCAAAGAAACAAACAAACATAACCTGCACATTCATTCAGCCCAAAATCTGTGAGAGTGGAAAGTTAGTCCAGGGTTCCCCTCACCCTGACAGAATGGCTTACCATGTAAAGGGGTGGGCAGTGAGTGCAATGTCTGGAGAAGATGACAAGTGTCTATGAGCCACAGACTATCCTGTCTCCCCCAGAGGTGTCAGTTCTGTCCTGGGCTTCCCTCTCCCAAGTCAGGTTCCCTTTGTTTCAGAATTTGCATATTTGGTACTCTTCTGTCCTCCTTGACCAGGGCATGGCCAGACAGGAAGGCATTTCTGCTGGCTTGGATTGTTGAGGACTACCTGATCTTGGGCAATATAGGCTGTGCTGGTCATGTGTGTGCTGCACCCCCTAAGTTCATTTCCCCCAAAGTGTGTAACTTTTTGCATGGTTGGCCTGTTTGTGGAGCCTTTGCTGTGTCACACATGAAGCCCCAGGACTTTGTACCTCACTGACTGGGGTCGGTTGGGAAGCTCCAGCTGCTCTGCCTGTTCCTTTCTGGCCAAGGCCCTGAGTCTTCTTCACTGAGCACTGTTGGATGGCAAAGCAAGAACCCAGTCGGTGGGGCACTGTGGGACATTGAGATGTGATGACAGTCTTTGGTCACAGGTATGAGGCCTAAGCCTGTCTCTTAACTAACTGGGTGACCTTGGACAGGACAGTCCAGTTTACCTTCTTGAGCCTTAGTTTCTTCAGCTAAGCCCTCCTTGCTTTGTAGAATATTGCAGATCCTGGGGATATTGTGAGTGTAGTGACTAACACTAGTAGAGATAATTCTGTCACTGAGTCACGATGAGATAGTGCTGAGAGCTTCTTTACCACTGGTCACTGTAGACAATTTTTACTCTGCTTCTGTGAACTCAGCCCTATTTCCCTGCTTATATCTCTGCCTAGGGAAGGTTCAGAGCTTATGAGAGGTGTTCTGTCCCCTCAGAATATGCAGAAAGTCAACAGGCTGTGGAAAATAAGTCATCTATTGAGGGAGCTGAGGTGGAAGGGGGCTGTGCACCATGGACTCGGGAATGTCAAGAATGCAATTGTCTATAGGCTGGGCCTAGGGCATGGCAGGCACTTCACTTTTTCACTGAGCAAGAGACCTCCTGGATTTGCTTTGGAACCCCACCCCCTCTCTCATTTCCTATTTCTTGCAACTTCATCACCTCTTCTCTGTCAGCTCTTGAACAAGGCAAGGGGGTCAAGTCAGTAGAAGTTAGATGACTGGAGCAGGCTAGGGGAGGTTAAGGAGGGGGGCCTTCCTGAGCCAGGGCTGACCAGACTTGAAAGCCATTCTGTAAATGAACTCCCTGGGGGGATAAATGATTAAATAGTTCCTGTTAGTTTGTGCGATGACCTCTCCTATTCCCTTCTGCTTTGATTCTTTTGGGGCAAATATTTGTTCAGCTGATTACAGGAGGGACAGGATTCCAGCGCTTCAGACACACCCTCTG
The DNA here is from genome assembly GCA_026018925.1 of Tupaia tana. Classification (NCBI taxonomy): domain Eukaryota; kingdom Metazoa; phylum Chordata; class Mammalia; order Scandentia; family Tupaiidae; genus Tupaia; species Tupaia tana. The sequence continues at coordinate 32,479,651 of JAKSZU010000015.1, forward strand.
AGGCATCTCCAAGTAGGGAGTTGGGCTCTTTGCCCACTTTGCCTGACTATTGTCTGTGGTCTGTGGTCCTAATATCAGGTGGGTTGTTGCCAGCAATAAACAAAAGGCAGTCTGGGAGAGGTGCCTGGTCTGCCAGCCAACCTCTGTAGAGGGCTACCCCAACCAGAGAATTGCCAGCTGCCCAGCGTTGCAGTGAAAAAGGCCTTAGACACAGCAGCTCTGAGCAAGCTCATTAGCTCTCCGTTGGGTTGAAATTCCATCTTCCATCTCTCTGCTCAAGAATTACCAGAGCTCGTTGGACGACATACCACATGTCACTTCCTCTTGGTGAGCAGAGGGGATATGTGTAGAAGAGCCAGTTATGTCAGAACCATATCTGGCCATGCATTCTCCCCCTGAGGTAAAGAACACTCGACTCAGTGCTGGTGGAAGGTGCCCACCCACTTCCCCCTCAGGTACCATCCTGTTCTGAGCTGCAGAGTCTAGCTACTGCAGTGACATCTCACAGCCTTCCTGGAGGCTGCAGCTGAGAGGTCCTCAATGTAATACCATCAAGGAGTATGCTTATCCCTGCAGGAAAGGGGAAGGAAAGTAGCCTTTATCGAGTACCTCTTCTGTGCATTGTTAGATCTTTCACTTATGCAACCAATATTTATTGAGTGTCTAAGAGGCAGGCAGTATGCTGGGTGCTGGCCATAAGCCTTATATGGTACCTTTCCTAATGGAAATGACATGCTATTTCATATATTCCACAAGATACCCTTCCAAGGTAGATGAACTTATTACTAGTTTAGGCAGCAGCAGGTTCCCAAGGGCATGCAGGTAGACTCCAATTCTGGCATTTTGAAACTAAGACATGCTAAATGACAGTGGGTATCAGGGTTCTGCTCAGTGTGGGTTTTTTGTTATCTATATTATTGTTAAAACCCTGGGAACCAGCAGTTAGCGTAATGGCTATGTCGCTGGACTCCCACGTAGTTGACCGCGGTTCGCGTCTCGGACCCGGTGGCTTACAACTCACGCCGGGCGTGTGTGCGTGCATGCCCAAGATCCCGAGAGGAAAATGGAGGAGAAGGGATTGCGGGCGTGACCATCCCCCCTGGGGGGTGATTTCTCGCTTTCTGTCTCTATGTCTCTCTCTGTCTGTCTGGCGAGTGCACGCGCCCTATAGCGAAAAACCTCTCCAAAAAAAAAAAAAAAAAAAAACCCTCTTCAGCCCTGCTATTTGGGTGTAGGGATAAGGCGGCTTGTCCTAGGTATCTGTACTTAGTTGTGGGATGATACTCCAAGACTGGAATTTCAGACTCATAGCCTCATTACGCCCTGCCTGGAGTCTCCTGGCAAAATGGTGAACCTGTTTGTCTTTTGTATGTCTGTCTCATCTCCCTGTAAAAGGAAGTAATGACAGCCAGCTCCCATAGCTTGACTCTGGTAAAGGATCTAGAACTAAAGCCCTTCCCCTACCTTAATTGAAGGGTGGAAACACTTCTTTCCTTAAATTGGCTTCTTCCCTCAGGGATTTGGACTTTGCCCTCTGGAGGTAGTTCCTTAGGAAAGTCAGCCCCTGAAATTACTCACCTGGAATGTTGTATATGTGACCTTCTCCAAAGGATGGAAGTGTTTCTTGGTACTTTCCAATGGGAATGTGGGTGAGGGCCCAGGTGGGTCAAGCCACTTTGGGATATATGTCCCAGGAGAAAGAAAGCCTGTAGCCTGGTAGAAACATTGCTGAGAGCAATGAACAGGGTGTAGGTCTCTTGCCTATTTCTGTCTTCTTTAGTATGGATGTATGCTTAATTGAAGTACCTTAGTATCTTTTGGAGATGTTGGTGATTCTGTGTTTTTTTTGGGGGGAACCCCATTAGAAACCCCAACCATGGAAATTTTTAGTAATCTTATACAGGTCCAAAAGAAGTGTCTTGGGGCTCCCCCTTGGAGCACCCACTTCTGCTGGGTATACATTTTAGGCTGCTCTTAAAACACCGTCACCATCACAGGGTTTTCCGAACTTCCGAGGAACAATTTCCCCAGTAGCCTCATGGAACCCTGCAGCTCTTGTTGAAAATCACCCAGGTAATTTTTCAGGAGGCCCCAGTGGAACTTGAAGAGTTTCCTTGACTTTAATGTGGGCAGACCCCACCACATAAGTCAGTTGTTAGTTGTTCCTTCCCTCAGCAGCTCTCTGTCCTGAGCATCCTCCTCTAGGCCAACTCCCTGCTTATTCCAGCACCCTCAGCCTTCCCTCACAGGGCTTTCTTTCAGCAGTCATGGTTTTGTCTGGGCTTAGCATGGATAAATTTAGGGTAATTCCCCATAAGTTGCTCTTCTACAGAAATATAATCTTCTTCTACCTTAATTAAAGAAGGGTCCTTCCTCCCCACCCAACCTAATTCTAGAGTCCTACCTTAGGACTCCCTATCTTTTCTTTGAAGGAGTCAGTTAGATCTGGATCCTCTTCTCTTCTGTCTCTCCCAGCCAACAGTCTATCTTCTTTCTCCATTCCCAGTTGGCAGACCTGAGTTAAGACGATCCCACTGGGTCTTCTTGTTTGGCGTAGGGAAGAAAAGACATAGGAGAATATGATCACCAACTTTTAATATCTGATGGAAGAAGGACTTGAGCATTTTTGAGTGGTATTGTACGCAGCAAAACTTGTATAAATGAAAATTAACAGTGGTCAAGTTTAAATTAGGGCAGAGAAGACATTTCTGATTTACTCTAGTCCCAGTTCAGGAACTTCTTTTAGGGTAGAATCCACATCTTGTCTATACTTGTTTCCTAAGCACTGAGCAGAAGTCTTAAGCACAGAAAGAGGTACCAATAAATTTCTGAAGAAATAGACCTCTATCAAAAACCAGAATAACAATTGAGGAGTAACTCTTTACCTAGTCATTCATTCATTGGTTCAAACAATGTTTATTGAGCTCCTTTTATGCACCAGGCTATCCTAGGTACTGGGAGTACAGAAGTAAACAAAACTATGTTTCTGTCTTCAGGAAGCTCACATTCTAGTGGGGAGAGACAGACAATAAATACATAATTACATATATGTCAGCTGATGACTAAATGTCACAAAGAAAATAAAACAGGTTGGGGTGTAGGATATGCCTAGCAAGGGAGGGTGGAGTTATAATTTGAGTGATCAAAGGTGTGGGGAAACAAAAAAATGGCATCCTTCCACCTTTCTAAATTCTTTGACTGGGCTATGAATTAAATTGACATGAGACAGGGGCCAGTAGCTGGTGTGTTAGGGAGGCGCTGGACGTCCACATGGTAGACTATGGTTCAAGTCCCAGACCTGGTAGCTTGCTCTCTCACTTTCTCTATTTCTCACTGGTGAACATACATGCCCTATAGCAAATTAGAAAAAATAATAATAAATAAAATTAAGTAAATAATTATTTTTTAAAAATTGACATGAGACAGATAAACAGAAAAAAAATTACATCCATTTTAGTTATATAGGTAAGTGTGGAGGCACAATCTCACAAAATCTGAGAAGGGTCATATTATGGCAATTCATCTAGTATCCTGTATAGCTACAGAAAAGACTAGGGGGTTGAAGCTTCTAGGGAGTGGTGGAAATGCAAATTATGGAATGGTGATGGGAGGAATTGTATGGTGAATAAAGGTCTTGTTATGCAGATAAAGTCTTTCAGGTAATAAAAGTTGTCCAGTTCAGCCCTCTTCCTGATACAGATAGTTTTCCTTTATAGATATAAATATCTTTTACAAAAGGACAGCTTTTCAGTTTCTCCTGTGTCTGGAGAATAACCAACACAAAATATGCCAAAGAAGTTTATTTCTGAGGGGTGGCATATTCTCATCTCCTATACTCATATTTTGGAGTGGCATATCCTGAGCTCCAACAAAGGTATTCCTAAAGATAATGTTTGAGTATATACCTGGAAGATGAGGTGGCAGATGATGTGGATACCAGTGCGGTGTTTCAAGCAGAGGAATGGACTCAGCAAGGAGTGTGCTTGGCATTTTTGAGGATGAGCCTTCTGGTGGGTGTAGCTGGAGAATTAACTACAAGAGGAAGAATGATTGGGGGTGGGTGGGTGAGGGGAGAGGTAACTGGGGGCCAGATCACACAGAGCATTATAGCTATGGATGAGAATTTGGCTGTAGTTTGGGCTGGCAGGTGGTGTGGTGGTTAAAGGTGCTGGATTTCCACATTGCCGACCACGGTTTAAGTCCTGGACCTGGCAGCTTGCTTTTTCACTTTCTCTTTCTCTGTCTCTCTGGTCAAATTAAAAATAATAATAACAAATGGAATTAAACAAATAAATAAATACTTCTTTAAAAAAAAGAAGAAGAAGAAGAAGAAGAATTCAGCTGTGAAGAGAGAGAAAGGCCAAGAGAAGGCTTGGAGCAGAGATGATACGATCTGTGCAACAGGGAGTCCAGTGAAGAGGCTAGTAGAACTGCCAGGTGAAAAGGAACGGTGACTTGGACCTGGAAGTCGAGGTGGCAGTGGTGAAAGGGGACTGAAAGACAAGACTAGCCTTACACAGGGTGTATGGAAGAGTCCAGCCACTTTGGAAGCCACATTTTCAATCACTTGGAAAGCCTAGAATTGATTAAATAAGCTGGATGTTATTCAAGAGTAGCTCTTAAATGTGGTATCCTAAAGAATGGTCTTATTTGACTCTAGCAGTATTTCTGTCTGAATAACTATAGCTTTTCTGGAGTCAAGTCCCAGTTCATCTATATCTAGCTGTGTGACCTTGGGCAAGCTCTTTTGACCCTTCCAAACCTTATGACAAATAATGACTCATAAGGTGGTGGTAAGATCCAGTGAGGTATGCTCAAGATGCATAGAGCCTGGCACCATGTTGGTGTCCTAATTTTTATTATCTACACCTCAGAACTCACGTCAGAGACCCGTTCACAAAAACTTGAGCATCCACTCTCCTCTTTCTGGACTCCATAGTGATCCACTGGTACATTCTAGCAGGATGGAGCTTTATCGTGTTCATGTGCTATGGTACATGGAGTGGGGATCCAAGTTCAACTCTTTTTTAAGAGAGATTTTTTGCTATAAGATGAGTACCCTTGCTGGAATGATAGACAAACAGAAAGTGAGAAATCACCCCCTAGATAACCACACCACAATCCCTTTCCTCCATTTTCCTCTCCGGATTGTGGGCATGCACATACACGCACCTGGTGTGAGTTTTAAGCTGCCAGGTCCAGGACTTGAACTGCGGTCTACTACATGGAAATCCAGTGATGTAACCATTACACCATCTGCTGGTCCTGCCAGTTCAGCTCTCAGTCTACTCCTGACTCACTGCCTGATGGAGGCTGAGTCACTTGACCCCAAGTTCCAGGTTTCCATTCTGCAAGATGGAGGCTTTGAAGTAGACAGCCTAGGAATCCTGGTTCTCACTGGCCTTAGGCCTTGTGTTAGATTCCACCATTGGCATATTCAGATTAGTTATGTTTTAGGATGACTTTTTTCTGTCATCAAATGCAGTACCTTAACAACAGTGTCAATGTCGAATAGTTTACCACTGACCCCATGAGAATAATACTCTGCATCTATGTAACACATTATGGCATACAAAGCACTTTCACATCCACCTTGATTTCTGAACCCTTTCAGCCACTCAGAAAGATGAGCAGGAAGGAAGTCATCTCCATTTCACAGGAGAGAAATCAGGTGAGAAAGATGAAGGACTTGCTCAAGGCCAAGAGGCAGGGTTAGGACTTTCAAATCAAGACTTGACTACCGACCTTGGACAAGTCTTTTAACTTGTAAATGACTGTAATAGCCCCTGTTCTGAAGGTTCAGTGAGTTAATGCCTGTCATAAGGCTTTCCAAACAGTGTCTGTCAATGTAGCAGCATGGCTACCACCATCGTCATCCTGGGGCTCCTTCAGTTACATCATCTGACTTTCCCTTCATTATGTATTGATTTTTGCAAATAGTTTTTCTGTAGAAAGAAACCACCTTTGGGACTTTCTACTACTTGGTTTCATCCCTGATGGGACTTCCAGGTCAAACCAGAGCCTTAAAGTGAGCTCCAAGCTCCAAGCTGCAGAGCTTTCTGGGCAGACTCCAGAGCTCCTCTCGGAACTAGAGGTTTTTCTCTTGCTCTTCAGGAAATGCCATTGCAATGACTTCCATGGACTGCTTCCTGTCCCAACCCTACAGCCGAATTCCTGCCTGCAAGAGTGTGGAAACTGGAAAGTAATGTCCCTAGAGGGGCCCCCACCCTACCCCAAAACCACTCTCTTTTTGGACACATCCCTCCCTTTCCTCTTGTCCATGACTTTCTTTGCTCCCTCCTCCTTCCCCCTTTATCTGGTTTCTCCCTCTAGCCCTTAAGATTTAGAAAATGCTTGTCTGTTTAGTTCTTCCAGATCATTCCCCCTACACCCCTTGCCTAGGCTGTGGGAGGTCAGTCAGAACTCCTGGGTACTCTCCTTGGCTCCTTCACTCAGTAGCAGTTTCAGTCATGGACTCCCCCTAGAGGAGCATTAAACCTGTCACTTGCAGTGCTGTGTGTCATCCATTAAACTCAAGTTCCCCCAAGGGTCACTATTCCACTCCTGCGCAGAATGGGGATTCTTAAGAAAGATCCCAGAGGTTTGTCACATATAAATCCTGCCTCTTGGAGATCGATGACAGACGGTGGAATGAAAAGGCCTGTCCCCACTCCCTCAACCACCTTCTAGGAGGAAGCTAGAAGGTTGAAAACCTCGTTGGACAGTCATCTGAGGAATGGGAGCTGGCCTGGGAGGGGATTGGAACGCACTCAACTATGCTTCAGATCCTTTGTTCCGCTCTTGAAAGGGAAACATTCCCCCCTCCTCCCTAGCCACACACACGTGCCTTTGTTCCCCTGGAGTCAGGCAGAGCTGGGAACACAGTGTCCCTTCCAAGGAGCCTGACTCTGCCTCCCTAGAGGCTGCCCCCCTCACCCCCCCACCCCACCCCCACCCCATCAGTGGGACAGGGATTTTTACTCAGGAGCCTCCTGCGTCCTTTCCTTAGAAGACTCTCTTGAAGGCTGAAAACTTGCCTATACACAGCTGCCCAGGGACTTCTCTGGAATTGTTCTATGGGATGCCCATGTCCCAGGCTTAAACAGCCCCTCCCTTTTATTCCACTTGGTGATTAAGATTATTGTTAACATTACTATTAATAGCATGTAACTTTTATTGAGCGCTTACCTATGCCAGGCATTGTTCACAATGCTTCATATGTATTAATTGATTCCATTCCCACTGTGACACCCTAAACTAGGTACTGTTATAATCCTCTTTTCGCAAAGGAGGAAACTGAGGTACAGAAAAGTTCAGCAACTTTCTCAAGGTAGCACAGTTAATTAGTGGCAATGTCTGGGATGGGTAGCTTTCAAACTTGCACTATTTGTTTGTTTATTTATTTATTTATTGCCAGAGGACACCTATGCTCACTAGAGATAGGGAGAGGGCCAAAGTACCCCCAGGGGGGCTTGGTCACAACTGCAGCCCCTTCTCCATTTCTCCTTTGTTGGGATTTGGGCATGCATGTACACATGCCTTGCATGTTTTTCTTTTTCTTTTATTTAGTTTGCTTTAGGGCATGTGCCAAAGAGAGAGAGAGAGAAAGAAGGGAAGTGAGAAATCACCCCCCACGGGGGGTGACCATGCAGTAATCCATTCTCCTCTTGAGATTTTGGATACACACACACACATATTGCTGGTGTGTTTTTCAAGCCACCAGGGCTGGGATTCAACCCACTGTGGGGACAACCATGTGGAATCTGGCTGCCTCAAACAGGCCCATAGAGCTGGCCCTGAACTCCCACTTTTTATTTTTATTTATTTATTTATTTTTAAGAATTATGTATCTAAGGAAACCAGCAGTTAGCGTAATGGCTATGTCGCTGGACTCCCACGTAGTCGACCGCGGTTCGCGTCCGAGACCTGGTGGCTTAAAACTCACGCCGGGCTCATGTGCGTACGTGCCCAAGATCCCGAGAGGAGAATGGAGGAAAAGGTCTTGCAGCGTGACCATCCCCCCTGGGGGGTGATTTCTCGCTTTCTGTCTCTGTCTGTCTCTGTCTGTGTGGTGAGCGCACGCGCCCTATAGCGAAAATCTCTCTCAAAAAAAAGAATTATGTATCTAATTTCATTTGTTATCATTATTTTTTTAATTTGGCCAGAGAAAGAAGAAAGGGAAAGCAAAAAAGCAAACCATCATGTATGGGACTCGAACCATGGTCAGCCATGTGGGAATCCAGCGCCTTTGACCATTACACCTGACCTGTCAGCCCCCCAAGCTCCCACTTTTAAATATTACCATATGTTTTCTCTCCCGGTTCACCAGTGTCTGGGCGATTGCTGGCATTTGTCCAGTATTCACTGTGTGACAGGACTTTACTGATGTCATCTGTGTTACTTTCCCAACAACCTGATTATAAGACACTAAGATCTGGAAAGGCTCATAGTAGGAGACAGAGTCAGGATTTGAACCTGACTTAACTTCATCTTAACTCTAAACCCTGTACTCTTTAATTCTTAAAAATCTTTAAGGTAGGGACCAGCAGTTAGCATAATGGCTATATCGCTAGACTCCCACGTAGTCGACCATGGTTCGCGTCCCGGACCTGGTGGCTTAAACTCACGCCGGGCACGTGTGTGTGCATGCCCAAGATCCCAAGAGGAGAATGGAGGAGAAGGGATTGCGGCGTGGCCATCCCCCCTGGGGAGTGATTTCTCGCTTTCTCTCTCTCTGTCTCTCTCTGTCTGTCTGGCGAGTGCACACGCCCTATAGCAAAAACCTCTCCAAAAAAAAAAAATCTTTAAGGTAGACAATGTTGTCTTCATTTTATGGTTGAGAGAACTGAAACTCAGAGAAAAATCATGGACCTGTTGTCTTACAAACCAGTACTAGAAAGAGCTGGGATTCAAACTTGGTGTGCTTGGCTTCCAGACACCTTAGTAGTTGATGCATAATGCTAATTCTTTGTTTTTCAAAGTTTTGCCATAGGTTTCATGTATTCTTCATAGAGAGACAATGAAAGGGAAAGTGAGAAATCACCCCCAAGGGGGGGATAGCCACACAGCATTCCCTTCTCCATTCTCCATTTGGGATTCTGGGCATGCGCACACATGCTACCTGGCATGATTTTCAAGCTGCTGGGTCCAAGGATTCAAACTGTGGTCAGTCATGTGGGAGTCCAGTGCCTTTAACCACCACACTGCTGGCCTCTGTTAATTCTTCTTTCAGTGCATGATAATACTTTATCATTTATCAGACTCCTTTGTTTAATATATGTCATTTTCCTATGAGGTAGAAGTGGTAAATATGTTTAGCCCCTTCTTCAGGCAGGAATCTAAGGCAAGGAGATTATCCCACAATAAATGGCAATGTCTTGAACCTAGAATCCATGTGAGAGATGTGTTGGGTATGTTCAGCTCCTTTTCTGGGAGGGAACTAAGGCAAGGGGATTGTCCCACAGTAAATGGCAGTGTCTTAGACTTGGAATCATATTCTTGCTTTTAACCCAGAGTTATTGCTGCCTACCTCCCTATGGCTAGGTTCATTGTTTGGACCTGTCCTCTGAGTTTGGTTTCTTTTGTTAAACAGCAAGTACTAATGAGTGCCTTACATGTGCTTAGTGGGGACACTGTGGAAGTGTGGTGAATGGGCCGCGTCTCATCCCTCAGTGGTGTTTCCATGCTCCATACCTTGGTCTTTGCTGGAGTCCCCCTGCCATTAGAATCTGTTTTTGTGTAGCACCCTTCCACCCGTTCAGCTCCCAGACCACCTCAGCATGGTTCACTGTAGTTAGTATGTATTGATCACCTTCAATACGCGCGCGCGCACACACACACACGGAAGTCTGGGCTCGCATGCGAAACAGTTGACTTCTTGTTGGTGGCATACATAGCACTCCTGCTTTCCGTCCTCATCCATAAGGCTGAGAGAATAATGCCAGCCTACCAGAGGAGTAAGACATGAATGAGAAAGTAAAATGCCAAAGTGTTTTTAGTAATAACAACAGGTACTGTGTGTTGAGCGTTTGTTCGCCGTGTCTGTACCCTTGATATAATCATCTTATTTGGTCCTTATGACTGCTCTGGTGTGAAGATGGAGAATCCATGGCTTGGAGAATGTCCATATAACACATCTTATAAGAGACAGAGCAGGATCTTACACTCATATGTGTCTGGTGCCAAAGCCTAAGTTCACGCCACCTTGACATTGCTTCATTACAGGTTTGGACTGCTTTATTTTATGCTGAGTCCATGACACAGGGTCTAGGATTGGGTCAGGGCTCAGCCAGGGTCTGCTCAGTAAACATGAAGGGTTATTATAAGATGCAGGTTAGGCTACAGGAAATACCTCTGCCCTTAAGGAAGCAAACCCAACATACTTGGTGAATGGCTTGAGTCAAACTGTGCCAAATTTGTGGTGTAGACTCCAAAAGCGGAAGAGGTCAGACCCAGTGGCTGCATCCCCCGGTGCTCTGGACCTCTGCCAGATGGGCTCCCTTCCACTATCAGCTACTCAATTGATTACTCAGCCCAGAGGCCTCCACCCTCAGCCTGCGTCATCAGTCTGCACCTTTCCCCTAGCTAACTGCATTGCCAAGCCAGACTTTTCTGCTCCAACAGTATAGAAAGGGTAAAAGACAAGGAGAGGCCACTGGAGGCTTGAATAATCACAACTTTCTCAGCAGTGTCTTTGTAAAGTTCACACTGAGGCCTCGGTTTCCCCATCTGTAAAATGAAGATAATCATAATCTCTTTCTTTTTTTAAGAATGAATTAATTATTATTATTTTTTAATTTGCTATAGGGCACATGTACTCACCAGAGAGAGAAAATGAGAAAGCAAGCCACCTGGTCCAGGACTTGAACTGTCAATGATCATGTGGGATTCCAGTGCCTTAACCACCATCATCTGCTTGTCCTGTTAATGAGATAATAGTAATCTCTTTCTCATAGGCTGGTGTTTTACCTGTCTGGATCACTCTTCCCCTAGATCTGATCAGGGCTGTCTTCTTATCATTCAGGTCTCAACTCAAATATCACTCCCCAGAAGGCACTTATGTTTACATGTTTACTGTCTGTCTCCTTGAGTAAAGTGTAAGTTCCCAGGATACAGAGGCAGTGTCTTGTTTTCTCCTTCATCCCCAATGTCTAGCAGAGTACTTGGCACATAGGAGATGCTGAGCAAATATCTGGTGAGTGAATAAGTGACTATGTAGAACACTCACCACAGCACCTGGCGATCTAGTATGCTCAGTCAGTGTAAGGCATCATTACCTAAGATGTGGGTCATGAAGGCTTTAAATGAGTGAGAAGGATGGGTAAAGGGTAAGTTAGACAGGTAAGAACCTCTCAGATCTATAGAGTAGTCCAAGCATTTGGGAGATGATGAAGAGGCACACTGGCTAGAGCCAAGAGTACAGGCTGGCAATAAACTTGTTCAGGGAGAAGGGAATAGGTGACTGATGAGCGAGGCCTCCAGGAGAGGCCCAGAACACCTATGGGATGCCACTGGTCTTGAGTAACCCCTGGGAGAAAGAATCCCTTGTCGGTCGTCCGCTCAGTAGGCCACGCTGCAGGGAGATAAAAGCCAGAGGCACCTGTGACCTGCAGATCAGGTAGGCTACCCTGGTTGTTATTTTGGGGCTCAGGACCAGGTGCAGATTCAAAGGATTGATTGAAGCCTTTTGGTAACTCTGGCCTCAGTAGAGTAAACATCACCTGTCTTCTGCCAGCTGGGGTGACATTGCCAGTAAGGTACCCTGGGCAGGCTGAAAGGGGCCCGGCTCTCTTGCTACCCTGGTGGAATGAGAAATACCCTTTACAAGAAACCACTCCTTTCCTGCCCCACAGCTCTCTCTCCAAAGGGCTCAGGTGGCAATAAGGTACCTTTTTGCCCTGGAGGCCACTGTGGTTCCAGCCCAAGGAAAGTAGGGGTGGGGCATTGGGAGCCGTTGACAGCTGGGCCCAACTAGGGGGGAGGGTTCAGTTTGGGAGCAGGTGCAGATTTCGGGGAGGGTGGGGCCTGAAGGGAAATAGGGATCTTGGTAGGCTGCAAAATTTCCCTCCCCATCCCCCAGCCACAGCTGGCTTCTCCAGGAACCTGATGACCTAGTTACAGTGCTTAGAAATTGTTAGCTCAGCTTGCAGTTCAAGCCTGTGCCAGTCTCTCCTCTCTGAGACTTCTTGGGTCCAAGAGGTACCCTGGCATTTTCCCAGAAGGGTCCATGTGAAAGACATGCACCATATCACATGTACTGGCTTCTTGCCCAACCCCAAGGAAGAAAGACTCCCCTACTTCCATCCCCCTCTGTTCTCTCTAGAGGTTGGTGGCAAATGGAAGTCACAGACTTTTTCCCTAGAGGGTCAGCAGACACAGAAGAGATTCTTGTTGCCCTCGGGATAGCTTGAGCATACCTAGCCATTCTCGCCTTAGCTCTCCATCTCAGTGCCACGTGGGAAAAGGATGAGGGGAAGGGATGAGGAAGACTTCTGGGGGCTCTGAAGGCACCCATGCTCCCGGCAGCATCTGCTCCTGGTAATCCCAGTGTTTGCCTTGCCAGTGCCTCTCTGGGAGATACTATGTCACTATTAAGAGGCAGGTACCAAGTTCCACAAGCCAGTGCTGAATTGTACTTGCTTAATAGTTAGCCTTAGCAAATTACCTAATCTCTCCAGCCTTAGTTTCTTCATCTATAAAAAGGAGATAGTAAGGCCAGCCCATGGAATAGAGGTTAGGGCAGCTAGATCCCACATGGCTGACCATTGTAGTTTGAATCTTGGACCTGGCTGCTTGAAAAACATGCCAGGTGTATGTACATGCATGCCCAAACTCCCAAAAGGAGGGAGAGGTGGAGAAGAAGAGATTGTGGTGTGGCCATTCCCCCATGGGAAGTACTTTCTCTCCCTCTCTCTCTCACTCTCTTACTCCCTCCGGTGAGCATACACACCCTCTGGAAAGTAGGAGAAGAAATTTAAAAAATAAAGGGAGGAATGATATAATGTAGTGTTTTTGTGGAAGCATTATTTTTATTTTCCCTAATTTTTAAAAAGAATTATTGTTTTATTTAACTTTATTTACTGTGTTTGTTTTAATTTGACCAGAGAGGGACAGAGTGTGAGAGAGAGGAAGAGAGGGAAAGTGAGAAAGCTAGCCGCCAGGTCTGGAACTCAAACCATGCAGGTCAGCCACGTGGAAGTCCAGCGCCATTAAACACCATGCCACCTGCCAGCCGCCTGGAAGCATTCTTGTGAGCATGAAAATAATGCGTACGATATATAGGTCACATAGCACGGAGCCTGGTATAAACCTTTGGGTCGCTGGAAAAGTCATGACACATTTTTACATATAAAAACATGCATGGCTTTTCCAGCGACCCAGTAGTTATTCAGCTTAACTACTGCTATTATTGCTATTTTTATCAGGTTGTAATCACAGATGATTGATCGTGTTGCTATGATTGTTATTAGAACTACTTTTTTTTTTAAGAGTTGGGACCAACAGATGATGGCTACGTCACTGGACTCTCATGTAGTCGACTGCAGTTCGAGCCCCAGATCCGATGGCTTAAACTCACGCTGGGCGCATGTGCATGCATGCCCAAGATCCTGAGAGGAGAATGGAGAAGAAGGGATTGTGGTGTGACCATACCCCCTGTAGGGTGATTTCTCACTTTCTGTCTCTCTGTCTCTCTGGAGATCGCACATGCCCTATAGCAAAAATCACTCCAAAAAAAAAAGCATTATTTTATTTAACTTTATCATATATTTTTTCAATTTGACCAGAGACAGAGGGAAAGTGAGAAAGCAAACCACCAGGTCCGAGACTTGAACCGTGTGGTTGGCCATGTGGGAGTCTAGCGCCCTTAACTACCAAGCCACCTGCTGGCCCCAAGAGCGTAAAGATTTTAAGGTTCCGAAAGTTTGGACCTGGGCTCATAACCTTGTCCCACCTCCTCCACAAGGGCTCAGAGTCATCCTCTATACACAGTAGGGATTTGGCCCGTAGTGTTGGCTACACATTTAACAATTGGGCCTATTTTTTCCATCTTTACCAAGGACCTCTGAGAAGGGAAAGGCTTCCTTGTTTTGACTGAGTGGGAAACTTAAAAGAGTTCAATAATTAAAGTGTGTAGGAGCATGTCTAGCACATACTAGGCACTTGATACATGTTGAGTAGTTAATAAGTCATTGTGGGAACCCTGGCGTTTTTTCAGGACAGCCCTACTTCTTGTTTGCTACATAGCCATAAGCCTTTCATGCAGGCTCTGCCTGCTGTCTCTGTTGAAGAAAGATAACAGCTGACTTGCCTCCCTCTGAGGCTAGCAGGGAGGCCCAAGGAGATGATAGGTGAAAAAGCACTTTGAGAACTCTAAATGTTTGGTCTTGTTGCTCCTCCTTGACTACATTATAAGCCTAGCTGTGTCAGTCATTCCTTCATTCAACACCTTTTTTTGAGTGGAAACAATATCTTACTGCCTTTCTGGCTTCATAAATTTGGATAAGTTACTTCTCTAAGCCTGTGGACTTCTATAAAGTGGAAATAATACTCATTTCACAGGGCTGTTGAGAGAAAGACTAAGAAAGGTGCTCTGTCCTCACTGAGGATGGGAACTGTACTATTTGCTGTGATCAGTTACTGTTGGACCTTGCACTTGGTGGCAGAGTGTTTAGTGACTGAGTTAACAGACATTCCTAACGATGAATGGTATATGTGAAGTGCCCTTGCACAGTGCCTGGTGCATAATAAAAATCTCACCCAGTGCCAAGTCATTCATTGATTCAGTCATTGGTTGCCTTCTGCAATTAAATTACTCAGGGTCCATAATGCTAAACTCTGAAGGTGACTCAAATGGGAAGCAGAAATCATCACCTAACTCAAAGACATCTCACCCTCCTAGGCTGGACTGCTGAGTGGAAGCTGTGACCTAGCCACGGTGCTGCAGAAACATGAAACTCAGCACACACTGGGCCTCGCCCCATGCTTACTTATAATCCAGAACAAGAACAACCACCTCTTGTTCTACCCACTCTCTGTCTGCTATTCAGCCAAAAAAAAATTTCCCTCTGCTTACACCTCCCACATTCAGATGAAACTTTAGGGGTTGCCATGTCAAGGAAGTCCCCACGGAATCACTCAGAAATGACTGTTTGGGGCAGAGTCCACAGAGGGGACCCAAATGTAAGGCTCAGGGTCTCCTGGGACAGGGTCAAGCAACAGGTGCAGGCATGAGGCCCTGGGCTGGTGGCTGAGTGATGAAACTGAGAGATGTGTAGGGCCAGACAAGAAGTCAGTGCAGAGGAAACTGCCTGCCTATCCATGCAGGTGTCTGGGCACCTGGGGGGAGTTTTGGGGTCTGATTTAGTTGTGGAAGTTGGAGTTCCATAGTAGTATGTTTTCATTGAGGAAAACCTGTGGACCTCTAGACAAATCCTGCAATTGGTACCCAGGCCAGCACCTTTGAACCATTTTCAGACCCTTTTGTGGTAAAAGAGAGGTTCTTGCTCTGGGCTCCATAACATTTACCACTGGAAAAACTCCAGGAACTGTGGGATCATAACCAGAGGTCCCTTTATGGAGCCCCTGCTGTGTGTTGGTTACTGTGCTGGAGCTCCTAAAAAGAAGGGGCTCATTTTGTTATAGGAAGCATGGACCATGGAATTAGAGATAGTTTCAGTCTGGGCTCTATTACATACCAGCTGTTGGATCGTGAACATATTCTTTCCCATTTCTGAGTCTCTGTTCCCCTGTCTAAAAAGTGGGGATAATACCTGACAAAAGGTTTTTGAGTGATAAAGTTAGAGCATGTGTTGCACTTAGCACAGTGGTTATAGTAATTTTAATAGCAGCTAACATTAGGGACCAGCAGATGCTGGTCTAGAGAAGTTAAGGCATTTGTTCAAAGATGCACAGCAAGTCAGTGGTGAAGCCATGATTTGAACCTAGCCAGTGTTGCTCCAAAACCCACATGTCCTACCTTTGGATAAAGAGGAGCCTAATAAATGTTGCTGTTGTAACTTGTATCCAGCATGGTAGCCCTCTGTGGTTTTTGGTCCATCTGCTGAATTCTAAGCTCAGTGAAGACGAAAAACTCATCTTTAATCATCTTGGATTCCCAGAGACCAACATAGTACTCACAGTACTTGCGGTACTCATTAATATTTGTCTAATGGCCGAGAATATTCCCTCTCTCTATTAATCCATCAGTAGCTTTTCATCAACCATTTCCTGTAGGCTAGCTTTGAGCTAAATCCTGGGAGGAATGCAAAGTACAGCTATGCCTCTGCAAGTGGAAGATTGGGTGTGTGTTGGGGGGGTGCATTCCAGAGCATTGCGTCATGGACAGAAACTTCCACACAGGAGGCAGAAACAATACAGGTGGTTTGGGGATGTTTTCCAAGCTGGGATTCCCACCCTTCCCTAGTGAGCCACCCCTTCCGTATCTTGGAGAACAAGGTGATACAGATTCCCTACTCTTGTGCAGCACCGGAACCATTCCCTCTCTTTTCGGTCCCCCTCTAGTCAGAAGGATTCATCTTTCTTACTCAAGCAACTAGTTCATGGAAGCTTAGAATGACAGAAAAATGTCAGAAGGTTGGAGCTAGGAAGGGGCTTTAGAAAGTCATTTCTGTGGAACCAGTAGATTGTGTGGAGGTGAAGGTGCTGGATCCTACATAGCTGGCTACTCGGTTTAAGTCCTGGACCTGTTGGCTGAAAATCACGCTGGGCACAAGATGTGCCCGAAATCCCTAAAGAAGAATGGAGGAGAAGGGATTGTGGCATGGCCATCCCTTCTGTGGGTGATTTCTCACTTCCTCCTTCTCCCTCTCCCTTTCCCTCTCCCTCTCTTTCTCTCTCTCTCAATGGCAGGCATACACACCCTATAGCAAAAACTAAAAAGAAAAAAATTTACTTCTGCTCCAACAGTGCAGTCAGAGTGGTCTTTTAGAAACCAAGTTCAGGGACCAACAGATGACATAATGGTTACTTTGCTGGGCTCCCATGGAGTCAACCCCTGCTCAAACTCCGGACCCGGACCCGGCAATTTAGAACTCACACTGGGTACTTGTGTGCGTGTACCCAGGATCCCGAGAAGAGAATGGAGGAGAAGGGATTGTGACGTGGCCACCCCCTGATGATTTCTCACTCTGCATCTGTCTGGTGAGCACACTGCCCTATAGCAAAAAAAAAAAAAAAAAAAAAAAAAAATCTCTCTTAAAAAAAAAAAAAAAAAAGAATCCAGCTTCAGGTTTTAATCACCTTCTTGCTTACAACCTTCCAGTGGCCTTCTGCTAGAGTCCTAAACCTGTATGATCTGGTACTGGCTGCCTCTCCATCATTCTGCCCCTCCCTCACTCCTGTGAAACCACATGGGCTCTTTGCTGTTCCTGGATCCTGACTGGCACATTTGTTCCTGCCTGGGGCTTCTGTAGTTGATTTTCTCTCTGACTGGAATGTCCAGCTCTTGGTATTTACTTTCTGGTTCTTGCAGTTGACGGAGCTCACTGGTTACTCCCTCCACCAGGCTTTCCTTAAACTTCAGCTTGAAGTAGCCAAACGACTTTATTTTATTTATTTATTTATTTGGAGAGGTTTTTGCTATAGGGCACATGCGCTTGTCAGAAAGACAGAGACAGAGAGACAGAAAGCGAGAAATCACCCCCGGGGGGTGATGGCCACACCACAATCCCTTCTCCTCCATTCTCCTCTCGGGATCTTGGGCACGCATGCACACGCACCTGGCGTAAATTTAAGCCACTGGGTCCGGGACTCGAACTGCAGTTGACTACGTGGGAGTCCTGCAACATAGCTGTTATGCCAGCTGTTGGTCCCAGCCAAGCTACTTTTAAATTACTGTAGTCTTCTATATTCTTGTATTTTTGTCAGAGCAATAACCTATACCAGGAATTTTGTTTACTTTTTTTTGGTCTGTGTTCTCTTACTAGAATAGAAGCCTCAGGGTTATAGGGACTTGATTTGTTCATAGTTGCATCTCTGATGCCTACATTTGTTCTTTGCAGGTAATAAACATTCAGTGAATAATTCGGAATGATTAAACAAACCTCAGAAAACCATGACACAAAGAAAGAAGCTAATGAGAATGAATAGTGTTCTTTCAGCCTACCTTTTGAATGCTCATTAAGTGCCAAGCACTGCACTGAATGATTTACATGCATTATTTTCACCACTTATCCTTAATTGTTGTAATGAGTTGTTTGAAACATTTTTTATATACACTACAATAGCATTTAAAAGAAAACTAACCAAGTCTTATTTTTTATTGGACCCTCAACTCTGTTTTATAAAGCATTAGAAGCAACTGAAGAAAATGTATATAACCAGAAGGATAAAATAGCTAAGATAGTCAGGTGAGAGGAAAATATGGGCAAGAAGATAAGAGCCTGGACTAAAGATGAGTTCATATAAATGTTGGGGGTCAGCCAGGTGATGTGGAGGTTAAGGTGGCTGATCTCACATGGCCAACTATATCGTTTGAGTTCCAGACCCGGTGGCCAGAAAACATGCTGGGCATGTGTGCCTAGAATCCTGAGAGGAGAATGGAGGAAAAGGGACTGTGGTGTGGTCATCCTTTCTGGAAGGTACTCTCTCTGTGTGTTTAGTAAGCACACATGCCCAATAACAAAAATTCTTTAAAAAATAAAAAACCGGGACCAGCAGTTGATGTAATAGCTATGTCGCTGGACTCCCATGTAGTCGACTGCTGTTCAAGTCCCAGACTGCGGTTCAAGTCCCAGCTTCAACTCAGGCTGGGCGCATGTGCGTGCGTGGCCAAGATCCTGAGAGGAGAATGGAAGAGAAGGGATTGTGGCGTAGCCTTCCCCACCGTGGGGTAATTTCTTGCTTTCTGTCTCTCTGTCTGTCTCTGTCTTTCTGGTGAGCACAAGCACCCTATAGCAAAAAAAACTCTCAAAAAAAAAAAAAAAAAAAAAAAATGAAAAAACTAAATGTATACTACACAAGTCCTTCTTACCGGAGCAAAAATTTTTTTTTTACTTTTTTTTTTTTTTAAAGTAGACAGAGAGTGATTGTACTTAGCATAGAAAAAGACAGAGAACAGAGGAAGAAGGAGAAAGCATCCCCCAATGGGGCGTGATCATTTCACAATTTTTTCTCCCATTTCTCCATCCTGTTGGGATTTGGTTTGCGTAAGTCCAGCATATTTCTCAAGCCACCAGGACTGGAATTTGAACCTCCATCAGCCATCTGGGATTTGGCTTCCTTCAGCGATCAGGCTACAGAGCCATAATTTTTCAACAGGCATGTGCATTCACCAGAGTGAGAGTGAGCAAGTATCACCAAGGTGCCACGCCACAGTCTCTTCTCTTACATTCTCCTCTTTGGGATTTTGGGCATGCACGCACACATACTCAGAGTGTTTTTCAATCCACTGAGTACAAGTCTTGAACTACCCAGTTGGCCATATGGGATCCAGCTACCTACCTAAATCACCATGCCACAGCTGGCCCCAGCCTCCCATTCTTTGTGATAACTAGATATTGCCTAGATTTTTGAAAATGATTTTTTTTTGGGGGGGGTTTGCTGTAGGGCGCATGCATTCACCAGAAAGACAGAGACAGAAAGCAAGAAATCACCCCCCCCCCCCCCCGGGGGGGATGGTCACACCGCAGTCCCTTCTCCTCCATTCTCCTCTTGGGATCTTGGGCACTTAAGCACACGTGCTCAGAGTGAGTTTAAGCCACCAGGTCCAGGACTCAAAACACGGTCCACTACATGGGAGTCCAGCAACATAGCCATTATGCCAACTGCTGGCCCCGAAAATGACTTTTTTTAAAGAATTAAATTTTACTATTTTTATTAGGCCATAGGGAAAGTCATGACATGTTTTCCTGTGCAAAAATGTATCGTGATTTTACCAACAACCCAATGGTTTGCTATAAGGTATGTGAGCTCGCTGAAGAAAGATGGGGGTGGGAGGGTGAGAACTCATCCTGCCTTATCAGCCAGTCTCCTCAATAGAGGCAGCATGATCTCTTCTTGCTCCAGGAAGTTGGACTAGAAGAGAGGAGCCTAGAGCCCTCCCAAGCCCTATCTGGACCTAGCTACCTTTGTTTGAAGGAGCTTTTTTTTTTCAGGTTTATTACTTGAGATATCACCATCGGAAGACTCAGTTCTGTTCTCAAGATACTTCCAATTTAACTAAGAGAAAAGACATAATACGTATGAAAAGAGGTCTTATGAAAGCCAACACTGAATGCTAAATGCCAAATGAGGGAAGGACTTCACAGAAGAGGTGACATTTGTATTGGGCGTTACCCAGGCACAGAAAAGAGGGACTACTACTCCCAGTAGGGGGTTCACATGGCCTGAGGTGTACAGACTGGGACAGATTTCTAAGGAGAGACCCATGGGCAGTGGCAGACTAGTTTGGAGTGTGCATGGAGGGGGGGTCTCTCTTATGAGGTGATAAAGCCAGAAAAGTCACCTACAGCTAGATTTGTAGGAGATCAAGTGCCAGGGGGATTCCTAGGCTCCTCAGCAGCCCTGGTATCCCAGTAAATGAGTCATTGCCAGGAATGGATGCCCATCCTGTCCACCTGTTGGATCAATGATTCCCAGATGGCAGTGCCAGCATCTGAAATGGGAGCTAAAACCTTGAGTTAGCAGCGGGCAGAGAAGTAAGTTTGGGGTCATTATCAGTTTAACTGTGGCCATCCCAGGTGCATTCTTGCCTTTGCTGATTGAGCAAATGTTTATTGAGCACCAACTACAGTACTTTGCCAGTGCTAGGCATGCTGCGATGAGAACACATTCAAGCACATTGCTCTTAGCTCTTATTTTGGGGAGATAGCTAGCCATGGAAACAAATAAATACGGTGATTTTAGATAGTGGAGTAAATATTGTAAAAGTAAAATCAAGTGATGAAATATCTAAGTTATATGTAACCGTATGCAAAGGGACTTTGAAAAATTTGTGGAAAATGGAACTGAAGTATGAGCTTATTTTGGTGCAAAAAAATTGTAAAATTTGTGTATAGTGTTTTTTTATTTTTTCTTTTAATTATTATCGCTAGAGGGTGCATGCACTTGCTAGAGAGAGAGTCCCCTCAGTGGGGTCTGCCATGCTGCAGTCCCTTTTCCTCCATTCCTCCTTCCTGTCAGAGTTTTGGGCACATATCCACACATGCCTGTTACGTTTCTTAAGCTGCCAAGGCTAAAATCCAAACTCTTATTGACATGTAGGATCTGGTTCCCTTAACCACTAAGCTATGGGACTGGCTCCGTAGGTTTTCTTTATACACATTTTCCATAAACTTTTAGAAACCTAGTCCCCCCCCCCTTGGCCCCCCCACTCCAGATAGTGGTCAGGGAAGAACTCTGAGACATAGTCATCTGATCTGAGAGTAGCCTGAGGAGAAAGAGTCAGCCTGGGAATATGTGAGGCAAAGATTTTTGCAGAACAGACAAAAGCAAGGCAGGATTAGACCTAGTTAATTCCAAGATTTGGACCCACTCAGATACTCAGCTCTGACACTGGTGAGCCTAGAGGGTGCCTTTATTTCCCTTTATGCTATAGATGAAGGTGTTCTTTCACATGTTCTTTCACACAGACATCTAGAGAGAATAATGGTGACTACTGTTTCTTAAGTACCTGTCCCAGACCAGGCATTCTTCATGCATTTTCTCACTTAATTCTCCTGTCTCCTGTGTGGTAAGTGATCCATTGGCCTTATTTTCTTTTCCAATGTGGAAACAGGTTTGAAGAGATGAAGTTGCATACTTCAGGTCAGCTTGTCCACAGTGAAACCTAGATTCAGACCCAGATTGGTCTGGCTTCAAAGCCAAGCTTCTTTCTACTGCTCCACCCTCAGAATAAAAGGAAGCATTGTTGGTCGAGGATGTACAGGAATCTACTTATTTGCAAAAAGGAGAGTTGGAGAAACATCTGGAATGAGGGTCTCCACAAACACCTAACTTTCCTCCCAACTGAGAGGACTCTGCTCATATGCTCAAAGATGCCATTAGAGCTTGGGGTCACCATAAGCCATTGCCAGAGGCATGTTTGGACTTAGCCAGCTGAATATCCCCCAGTTTCCTGCTTTTACCATCTCAGCTGCTGGTCAGGAGGTTTGGGAAAGTGACATCATCTAGCTGAATCAGCTGCTGTCTTCTAGACACGTTACGGGAACTGAAAGTCATTGCCCCTTCCTTCCCGTTCTGAAGTCTCTCCAGAATGAGGCTGGGGTATGAGGTTCTACCTGTCTGCAGAGACACATCAGCTTGTAAAGACTAAAAAGTACATTATTCTGTGGGAAAAAGCTATCCTCAGGCTTCTAAAGCTAAGGGAACAGAGTGTCCTTGAGGTGCAAGAAGATTCTCAATAAGGGTCCCCGACCCACACTCCTTCATCTTCATTTAGCCATGTGACCTTGGCAAGACCTCCTGACCCTTCTGATCCCCTTTGCCTTTGCCTGAGTTACTGCACTCAGTCCCAGCAGTTTAGGATTGTGGACTTTGACCTTAAGGCTTTCAGAGCCTGATCATGAGGACAAAAAACTGCTTCCATTTCAGAGCAGAGCAGCTACCACATTATGATCTACTGGCTTGACCCACTTAACCCAGTAACAGAAAAGAAAAGCGATATATAGCGGTGTGTGTGTGTGTACATACTTACATACACATATATGTACATACACATGTGTATGTATTGTGTTGTCAGAAAAGTCATGGTGTATTTTTTAAAGAGTTATTTAATTTTATCTATTATCATTTTAATTTGACTGGAAAGAGAGAAAGTGAGAAAGCAAGCTGCCAGGTCTGGGACTCAAACCACAATCAGCTAGTGAGAGTCCAGCATCCAAACCACCATATCACCTCCTGGCCCCCATGACATATTTTTTCTATTCAAAAATACATCATGACTTTTTTTAATAACCCAATATATATATTGAGTATATGTCTTATTTTTTGTTGTTGTTTTTTTTTTATTTTTTGCTATAGAGCATATGTACTCACTGGAGAGACAGAAAGAGAGAAAGTGAGAAATCACTCCCCAAAGGGGATGGTCATACTGCAACCCCTTCTTCTCCATTCTCCTCTCAAGATTTTGGGCACATACATACTTGTGCCAGGCATGATTTTCAAGCCTCTGGGTCTAAGAGTCAAACCACAGGGTAGGCCTTGTTAGATCCAGCTTCCTTAGTCTCTATGCCACCTGCTGGTCCCAGTGAAAAAAAAAATTTTTTTTGAGAGGTTTTTGCTATAGGGAGCGTGCGGTTGCCAGAGAGAGAGAGACAGAGAGACAGAAAGTGAGAAATCACCCCCCAGGGGGGATGGCCACGCCACAATCCCTTCTCCTCTGTTCTCCTCTCGGGATCTTTGGCACGCACGCACACGTGCCCGACGTGAGTTTAAGCCACCGGGTCCAGGACTCGAACCGTGGTCTACTACGTGGGAGTCCAGCGACATAGCCATTACGCTAACTGCTGGTCCCTGAAAAATATTTTTTAAAATAATAATAATAGGGGCCAGCAGATGGTGTCGTGGTTAAGGCACTGGATTTCTACATGGCCGACCACTGTTCAAGTCCTAGACCCAGCAGCTTGAAAATCACGCCAGGTGCATGTGTATGTTTGCATGTCCAAAATCCAAAAAAAGAGAATGGAAAAGGGCTTTCTGCATGGCCATCCCCCTATTTTCTCACATTTCCTCTGTCTGTCTCTCTCTGGCAAGTATACATACCCTATGGCAAAACCCTAAAAAAAATGTAAAAGAACTGAAAAAAAGTAACAAAAATATGACTCAGTGGCAAGCAAGTAGCACAACAGATAACTTGTCCAACTTTGCCTCTTTCAGCCTCACTATTTTTATGTGTAAACTGGATGTCACCAGGGGGTGTGGTCCCTGGAATATTCCATGAGATAACACATGTGAAGCATTCAGTAGTACACACAGCACCCAGGGAGTGCTCAACAAATGATAGCCCTTTAGATAGGTTCTCAGTAGAGGGATTGGCCATTGGATAAGCTTGGGGAGGGAAGAGACTGGCTTACAACTAGACTTTGGAACCTGCGTAGGATGTCGATAGGTGCTGGCTGCAATCAACCTATTTGAGTGGGAAGAGGCTTTAGGTGGTGGCAGTTTGTTGTGTAATCTCTAACAGGTGACTTTACCTCTTAGAGCTTCAGTTTTTTTCTCTGTAAAATGTAGATACTGCTTGAACCCACTTCATAGGGTTGTTGGGAGGATTCATGAGCTGCTGCAATGGTCAGTGGAAAACATGGAGTAGTGTCCAGCATATGCTCCTACTGTTATTTATTTGGGCAAAAGCTGAAGAGTAAGATGAGAGAGCAGGGATGGCAGGTGGCATGGTGGTTACGGACACTGGACTCCCACATGGCCAACCGTGGTTTGAGTCCCGGACTTGGTGGCTTACTTTCTCATTTTCCCTTTCTCATTCTGTCTCTCTGGTCAAATTTAAATAAATAAAGTTAAATAAAATAATTCTTTTAAAAAAATGTGAAAGAGTACAGCTGGTATTCATCCTATGTCTCACATCTGCCATCTTCTCTCACCTAGAGGGAAATCTTCACCCCTCTAATCTGTTATCTACATAGCAACCAGTCAGTGATCTTTATTTTTTTTTTTAAATTTATTTAATAAATTAAATTTTTAAAGAGATTTTTGCTATATGGTGCGTGCGCTTGCCAGAGAGACAGAGAGAGACTGAGAGACAGAAAGTGAGAAATCGCCCTCCCCCAGGGGGATGGCCACGCAGCAATCCTTTCTTCATTCTTCTCTCAGTATTTTGGGCATGTGTGCACACACATCCGGTGTGAGCTTTAAGCCGTGGTCTGGGACTCGAATCACAGATCGACTTGGTGGGAGTCCAGCAACGTAATCATTACTACATCTGCTGGTCCCACCAGTGATCTTTTTAAGATGTAGTTGGGGGATGGGGGCGGGCTGGCACATGGCATGGTGGTTAAGGTGCAGGACACTCACTTGGTGA
The DNA here is from genome assembly GCA_026018925.1 of Tupaia tana. Classification (NCBI taxonomy): domain Eukaryota; kingdom Metazoa; phylum Chordata; class Mammalia; order Scandentia; family Tupaiidae; genus Tupaia; species Tupaia tana. Next base: position 32,504,642 of record JAKSZU010000015.1, read on the forward strand.
ACCATGGTTTGAATCCTGGGCCTGGAGCCTTGCTTTCTCACTTTCTCTCTGTCTCTGGTCACATTTAAAAAATAATAATGATGAATAAAAGTAAATAAAAAATATATATATATATTTTAAATGTAGTTCGGGTCCTGTCATTCCTTCATTCAAAACCATCCAATGACTCTCCATGAGGATAAAAGCCAAAGTCTATACAGTGCAGGGACAGGTGGCTGGGAGACCTTTGGGCAATAATGGCAGTGACAGTCTCCTAAGAAATAATTGCCCTTGAGTTCACTGATCCTGGGCTTCAACTGCTGAAGTTCAGAACCAGCCCTGTTAACACCACTTCTCATGTCCCGGTGCATGTGCCTATGGGCAGGAACAAGTGGATGACACAGTGGTGATGCTGTGTACTGAAGACATTGCATAATAAGGAAGGACATTGACCACTGCCTTGGGGCTACTGAAGGTCATCAGGACTGAGAAAACCAAGGACACTCAAGCAGCCTTCCTTCCTTCTGAGTCTGAGTCATTTCCTGAGAGACATTGGTCATTCATTCATTTGTTCATTAACAAATATTTATTGAGTGTCAGGCACTAAGCTAGAGGTCGAGCACACAGTCAGAACAAACCAAAGTCCCTGTTCTCACCGAGTGTATGTTCATATACCAGTGAAGGAGACAGGTTCTAAGTAAATTAATATCTAGGTAGTATTTAGAGACATGGGGAAAAAAAGGATAAAAGGGGACAAGAATAAAGAAAGGCTTATAGTTTTTTTAATAGAAGGTTTTTTTTTTTTTTTTTTTTTTTTTTTTTTTGAGAGGTTTTTGCTATAGGGCACGTGCGCTTGCCAGAAAGATAGAGAGATAGAAAGCAAGAAATCACCCCCCCCCCCTCCGGGGGATGGCCACGCCGCAATCCCTTCTCTTCCATTCTCCTCTCGGGCAGGATCTTGGGCACGCATGACATGCACCCAGCGTGAGTTTAAGTCACCGGGTCTGGGACTCAAACTGTGGTTGACTACGTGGGAGTCCAGCGACATAGCCATTACACCAACTTCTGGTCCCAAGAGAGCTTTTTTTTTTTTTTTTTTTTGGCGAGGTTTTTGCTATAGGGTGCTTGGTGCTTGCCAGAAAGACAGAGAGAGATAGAGAGACAGAAAGCAAGAAATCACCCCTCCCCAGGGGGGGGGGGGGGGGGGAGGCCATGCTGCAATCCCTTCTCTTCCATTCTCTTCTCGGGATCTTGGGCATGCACACACACACGCCCGGTGTGAGTTTAAGCCACTGGGTCCGTGACTCAAGACTGCGATCAACTACATGGGAGTCCAGCGACGTAGCCATAGTGCCAACTGCTGGTCCCAAAAGGGACTTTTCTACAGGGCACCTGGTCTCACCAGAGAGACAGAGAAATCACCCCCTCATGGGACGTGGTCGTGCTGCAATCCTTTCTCCTCCATTTTCCTATCGATATTTTGGGCACACACATACACGTACCTGGCATGAGTTTTAAGCTACCGGGTTTGGGACTCAAACTGTGGTCCACTACGTAGAAGTCCAGTGACATAACCGTTATGCCATCTGCTGGTCCCAAATTTGTATTTTAGTTCGGGCAGTCCAGTCGGGAAGGCCTCTCTGATAAGATGACATTGGCCATGATTGCTTTGAGGGCATAATCTATGCAGATATTTGGGCGGGAGCTTCACAGATGGAGGGAACATCAAGTACTAAAGCAAGTATAAAAAAGACTCCCCGACATATTTAAAGTACAGCAAGGAGGCCAGCGTGAGTAGGATAGATAAGCCAGGAAGTATGATGGGATGTAGATCTGGGAGGTAGCCTAGGCCAGATCCTATAAGGGTGTAAGGATTTCACTTTTGTTCAGAGAGCAGTGGAGAAGCATGGAGAACTTTCAAGCGAAGAAGTGACAGAAGTTACATTTTAGAAGGGTCACTCTGAACTATGTGTGGAGAATAGAACATACTGGCAAAGGTAGGAGCCAGGCAGGTGATGACAGTGGTTTGTACCAGGGTGGAGGTAGGGTAGAAGTGGTGGGCAGTACTCAGAGCTTTGATACAACTCAGAGGTTGGAGCAGCTGGATTTGCCAGTGATTGGATAATGGTTGAGAGAGAGGCTCAGCTGTGGTGTTTTGTGCAGATAAGACACTATTCTATAGGACTATGTGGGAAGCTCAGGTTGGGTTCTCTCAAGGCCCATTGTGGTATCTTATACCTATAATCCCAGTGAGTTGAGAGGTTGAGGCAGGAGGATCTGAGGATCTCAAGGCTGCCTTAGGCAATATAGCAAGACCCTTTCTAAAAGAGAGCTGATGTGGTGGCATGTGCCTGTAGAGGATTGTGAGAATGAGACTCTGCCTTAAAAAATAATAATACGAAGAAAGCCAGGGGGTAAGATAAAGGAGACCGAGTTGGTTTTTTTTCTTAAAGAATTATTTTATTTAACTTTATTTATTTATTTTTAATTTGACTAGAAAGGGACAGAGTGAGAAAGCAAGTTGCCAGGTCCAGGATTCAAACCACTGTAGGCCATGTGGGAGTCTAGTACCCTTAACTACCACACCACCTGCCGGCCCCAAGGAGACCAAGTTTTTGGCTTGAGCAACTGAAAGGAGCTCACTGACGTTTGTTTATTATTACTATTATTATTACTATTACTATTGTTATTACTGCTAGATGGTGCTTGGAATCCTTGAAGAGAAAGAAAGTACCCCTTGATGGGGCATGGTCATATCACAATCATTTTTCCTCCATTTCTCCATCCCATCAGGATTTGGGGCATGTGCCTAGTGTGTTTTTCAAGCCACAAGGGCCAGGATTTGAACTGCAGTGGGTCATGTGAGATCAAAACAGAGGACCCAACCACTGAGCTATGGGACTGGCCTAATTTACTGCCATTTAATCAGAAGAGGAGGACACCATGGCCAGTGATGCTAGAGCTGTGGAGTTGGGCTGCTTGTATGCAAGTCCTAGTTTGCTTGCAATTTGACTTTGGGCAAGTGTCTAACTTTACCAAGCCTCAGTTTCCTCAGATATAAACATACTTTTAAAAAGGTAGGGACCAGCAGATAGCATAATGGCTATGTCACTGGACTCCCATGTAGTCGACCGCGGTTCAAGTCCCGGACCCGGTGGCTTAAACTCACCCCGGGCGTGTGTGCGTGCGTGCCCAAGATCCCAAGAGGAGAATGGAAGAGAAGGGATTGCGGCATGGCCATCCCCCCTCGGGGGTGATTTCTCGCTTTCTGTCTCTCTGTCTCTCTCTGGCTTTCTGGCGAGCGCACGCGCCCTGTAGCAAAAAAACCTCTCCAAAAATAAATAAATAAATTAAATTAAATTAAATTAAATAAATAAATAAATAAATAAATAAATAGGTCATAGGCAGTTGGGTGCTGTGAAAACGAACTGGGGCTAATTTGTGTGGAGAGCTGCAGATAGTGCCTACATAAAGTAAGCCTGCAGTGAGTTAGCTCTGATCACTACTGTTACTGTTGGAAGTCTGGGAGCCCCATGGCCTAACAGGCCTCTGGAAAGTAGGCAGCAGGTCCCATCCCCACCTCCACCACCCCCTCAAGGAGCCCACCCTCCAAGAGGCAGCTCAGACACCATCTGTCCAACAGAGAAAAGCCACAGGGAGACAGCTTTGGGGGGAGCATTAGACAGATGAGCCCTTCCCAAGAAACCTAATCTCATTCTCAGCAGGTGCTAATCCCACCAGCCTCCCTTGGTATCTGAACTGAGCCCACCCACTTCCTTCCACCCTCCCTCCCTTAAGACCCTTTTCTCACCAGTTCCATGCTGCCACCAGCAAACTTCCTTACCAGATGGAAGAGGGGCTATGACAGAAGGAGGCCTACCATCCATCTGACTGGGCCCAGCCCTGCACATGTATCAGGTCACCAAAGGCTGCAGGTGCCACCTGTCCAGACCCCGCCCCCATCACAGGTGCCAATTCCTGGGCGTGGTGCTTGATCCTGGCTGGAGCTAGCTGGAGCCAGGAACTCCCACTGTGCCCCAGCTGCTGCTTGGCTTCCCACCCACAGACAGAGAGGCAGGCTTAACCCTTTGGTCGCTCCATGTGTAGTCAGTAGTTGCAGTTCTGTGGGAGTAGTGCACTGTTCCAGTGCACCATTTGTTTGTTTTTGTTTTTTAATTTGTCATCATAAACACAGCAAAATATTTCATACATATGTACAGGTTTAAGAATAGGAAAATAATCACCTGTATATTGTATACTGTACACCTGTATACACACCACCCAGCTGAAGAATCAAACATGTATGAGGGCCTTAGAGCTCCCTGTGTGCCCCTCAATCACAGCTACTCCCCTCCCCATTCTCCTTTTATCTTTCCCTTGCTTTTATTTTTAAGAGTTATTTAATTTAATTTTATTTATTTACTTATTATTATTTTTTAATTTGATCAGAGAGGAGCAGAGAGAGCGAGAGCAAAAAAGCAAGCCACCAGGTCTGGGACTCAAACTGCGGTCAGCCATGTGAGAGTCTAGCACCCTTAACCACCATGCCACCTGCCAGCCCCCCTTGCTTTTTTTTTAAGGTTTCCTATGTAGGTGTATATCCCTAAACATTGTATATACCTGTGCATGGTTTTAAACTTCATTTAGATATTATACTGTGTATATTTATCTGCAGTTTGCTTTTTTCATTCAATCGTGAGATCCATCCATATTACACATAAAGCTATAGTTTATTCATTTTCATATTCCTCTATGTGATTATCAAGTAATAGATACATTTTGCTGTCATTGGTCATTTGAGTTGTTCCCTTGTTTTTGCTTTTTTTTAAGAATCTTATTGGGGACCAGCAGATGGCATAATGGTTATGTCACTGGACTCCCATGTAGTCAACGGTGGTTTGAGTCCTGGACCCAGTGGCTTAAAAATTATGCCAGATGTGTGTATGTGTGTATGCATGTCCAAGATCCTGAGAGGAGAATGGAGAAGGGATTGTGGCGTGGCCATCCTCCTGTGGGATGGTTTCTCACTTTCTACCTGTCTGTCTCTCTGTGTGTCTCTCCAGTGAGCGCATGTGCCCTACAGCAAAAATCTCTCTTAAAAATGGGGGGCGGGGCAAGTGGCATGGTGGTTAAGGATGTTAGACTCCCACATGGCTAACATGGTTCAAGTCCCAGACCTGGTGGCTTGCTTTCTCACCTCTCTCTTTTGCTTGCTCATTCTGTCCCTCTCTGGTCAAATTTAAAAAACATAAACAAACAAATAAATAAAGTTAAATAAAATTATTATTTTTAAAAATAATAATTTTATTTATTTAAATTTGATGAGAGAAAAAAGTGAGAAAGCAAGCCACCAGGTCCAGGACTCAAACCACCGTCAACCATGTGGGAATCCAGCACCTTAACTACCACATCACCTGCCGGCCTTGATTTTGGTATTTCAAACAATACTGTTGTGAACACTGTGTGTGCCTTCTGCACAAGCACATGTTTCAGTTTCTCCAGGCCAGTGGTTCCCAAGCTTTAGCTGTCCATCAGAATCTCTGAGAGGGCTTATTGAACCACAGATTGCTGGGCTCCACCCCTGAGTGTTTGATCCTGAGAATTTGCATTTCTAACAAGTTCTCTGGTGATGCTGTGCTGGCCCTGGAACTTAGCTGGAAGACTCATTGTGGTAGGGTGCATGTAAAGCAGCGGAACTGCTTGACGGGAAGGTAATGCTAGACAGTTTTCCTATGTTTGTGTGAGTTTATGCTGCTATAGTAGCATAGGTGTTTCCATTGCTTTACATCTTTGCTAATACTTGATACGGTCAGACTTTTAAATTTTTATGGAGCTGGTAGGTATGAGGTGGTATCATGTGGTTCTAATTTGCATTTCTCAGATTACAAATGGAGCTGAGAATTTTTTTACCATCTATTGGCCATTTATAATTCCTTCGTAAAATACCTGTCCAAGTTTTTGCTCCACTTTCTTTTTAATTTGGCGCTTTTCTTGTGGGTTTGTAGGAATTCTTTATATATTCTGAATACTAATATTTTGTCTGCACATGTTACAAATGTAGTCTCAGTTTGTGGCTTGTTTCACTTTCTTTATATGATGTAATTTGATAACTACAATTTAAAAATTTTAATGTAGTTGAGTCTTTTTTAAAAATAATAATTATTTAATTTTATTTGTTTTCATTATTTTTTAATTTGACCAGAGAAAGAGAGAGAGAAAGGGAAAGTGCGAAAGCAAACCTCCAGGTCCAGGCGGGACTCAACTGAGGTCCAGCCTGTGGGAGTCCAGCACTTTAACCACTATGCCAACCCTTGTAGTTGAGTCTTTAATTCTGTGATTTACACATTTTATATTTTATTTTCTTCTCTGATTATATCTTTTATGTCATGTTTAATAAGTTCTTCCTGTAGTAACTCATGGTCCTAAAGACATTTGTGTACATTTTCTTATGAAAGTTTTAAATGGGGCCAGCTGGTGGCATGGTGTTTAAGGCAGCTGGACACCACATGGCCAACTGCATAGTTTGAGTTTTGGACCTGGCAGTTTGAAAAACACCATATGAATGTGCATGTCCAAAATCCCAAAAGGAGAGAAAAATAAAGAAAGGATTGCAGGATGGCCATCATGGGAAGTGCTTTCTCACTTTTTCCTCTCTGTCTCTCTCCAGTGAGTACACACACTTTCTGGTAAATTTTAAAAAGTTAAAAAATTTTGCACTAAAAGCATCCTGACAAAATGAGTGGGAAACCATCCCAATAAACACATTTTGAATTAAAAAAAAAAGTTAAAACATTTTTAAAATTGGGCCGGCTGGTGTCGTGGTGGTTACAGCAGTTGGATCCCACATGGTTGACCGTGCAGTTCAAATCCCCAACTTAGTGGCTTGACACTGGGCATATTTACATGCGTGCCCAAAATCTTGAGAGGAGAATGAAGGAGAGTGATTGCGGTGTGGTAATCCCCCTCGAGGGGTGCTTTCTCACATCTCTCTCTCTGTTTCTAGTGAGTACATGCACCCTGTGGCAAAAATAAATAAATAAATAAAGTTTTAAAGTTTTTTCTTTCACATTTATGTTCTTACTAGGCCTAGAATTGACTCTTATGTCACCTTCATGTTTTTGTTGGTAGAATAGCTTTATTTCAGAAGGTTTTAAAAAGCTACAAATCTGAATTATTTATGATTTGAGTTGTACCTAGAGCTTATTATATATACTGCATCAATATTTCATAATGAACAAAGGTGCCCTCTTTGGAAAAGAGTTTTGATCACATTTAAAACCCTTTCAAGATTTTCATTAGACTTTGCGAACTTTAGTGATAATGGTATTGTGGTTACATGGTTTTTTGGTTTTGTTTGTTTTTCTTTGAAGAGTCTTCATTTTTTTAGAAATACATGCTGAGGCAGGCCAGGTGGCATGGTGGTTAAGACATCTAGTTTCCAGTTCAAGTCCCAGACCCAGTAGATAAAAAGGCTTGTGTACATGTGTGCCCAAAATCCTGAGAGGAAAGTGGGGGGGGGGGGGGGGAAGAGTTTGTGGAGTGGTCATCATCCCCTTTGGGGATGCTTTCTCACTTTCTCTGATGCTTTCTCACTTTCTCTGAAGCCCTCTCTGGCAAATTTTAAAAAAAGAAAGAAAGAAATGCATACTGTGCTCTCTCTGAGATTTGCTTCAAAATAGTGAGGGGCGGGGCCAGACAGTGGCACAGCAGTATTGTAAGGGCCCTAGTCCTGGTCTCCCTGTACACACCAGGCAAGTGCAGCTGATCCCAGTCGGCTGAGGCTGGTGGTGGGTCACAGCATGAGGACCCCTATAAGGATGCCTGTCTGCCTGCCTGTCTCACTCATAGAAGAAATGAATAAAATAAAACTTTAAAATAATAACAAGGGCTGGGGGAGAATGGTTGAGGAACAAATGAAATCACATTGGCATCAGGTTGTTAATTGTTGAGCCTGAGTGATGGACCCATTTTATCATTCTGTCTACCTTTGTACATGTTTAAATATTTGCATATACAAAGTTTAAAATATCCAAAGATTATATCCAGGGTTACTCGTGAGATCAAATTTCTTTTCTTTCATTTCATTAGCCATGTGTATTTCTTCCTGAGCCGGTAGTTTCCATCCATTTTAGAAGTCCTTGATAGACAACCAGCAGGTGGTATGGTAGTTAAGGTGCTGGACACTCCCACATAGCCAACCATAGTTTGAGTCCCGAACCTGGTGACTTGCTTTCTCACGTTACCTCTCTCTCTCTCTGTGTGTGTGTGTGTGTGTGTGTGTGTGTGTGTGTGTGTGTCTGGTCAAATTAAAATGAATGAATGAATAAATAAAATTAAATAATTCTTTTTTAAAAAAATGTTCTTGATAGAGCAATCTTAGCATGTAGAGAGATTAATATAAAGAAAATGGGAAGTCATGAAGGGTTGGGTGTAATGGGGCAGAGACCCAGTTGTCTTCCCTCCCCTAGAACCTGATCTCCCCTCTTGCTCCAGGACTAGGTTTACTCCCTGTCCCTTTTTCTCCCAAGGCCACCATAGTATAAGTTTTATTTTTACTGGAACCTTGTTTCACTATTATTGTACCTGGACAGACTTAAGCAGACCCTCATCATAGATCCCGGTCCTTTTCCAAGGTCAAAGGGTCAGGGATGATAGCAACCCTAGTGCTGTTGGTTCATCAGTGGTGGTATTTTGTTGTCATAGGATGCAAATACCAGAGTTGTCATTTATCTCTGATAGCATAAAACTGTGGAAGAATCTTTCTCCAGAGAGTTCCAGTGCTTCTTATGGAAGGATCTATCTGTTCTTCCCTTCCTCTCTCCATTTCCCTTTCTCCATCTCCCTCCCTCTCTTCACCTCTGTGTCTGTGTCTATCTCACATGTACGCCTCCCCTTTAATTTTCTATTTATTTTCTTAAAATAGGTAATATGTTTGTGCTATTGAAACTTCAAAAGGAACAAATGTCTCCCTCCTAGCCGCCCAGTTCGCTTATGAAGAGAATAGACTTCTGTAGATACACAGACCGTGTTTCCCTGTCTTTATGCACAGTTGGTCTTTGCTGTATACATTGTTCACTACCTTCTTTTTCTCACTTAGTAGTATCTTTTTACATTATTTCGTATCAGTCCATAGAAAACTTCCTTTTATTTTTAACATGTATCTACTTTTAATTTTGCCAGTGGATATGTGCAGTTGCCAGAGATAGCGAGAGGAGAAGAAAGAAAAAGCACTCCTGTGGGTTGTGGTCACTCTGCAATCCCTTCTCCATCTCCATCCTACTATGATTTGGGGCACACATGCACATGTTCCCTGCATGTTTCTCAAGCAGCTGGGTCTTGGAATCAAACTTCATAATCAGGAATGTAGGATCTGGCTACTTGAACTACCAGGCCACAGGCTAGCCCTGTTTTTGTCTTGGTTTTTGTTTTTTAGTTGTCAGAAAGAAAGTGTGTAGGCTCACCAAAGCAGGGAGGGCAGAGGCAGAGAGAGAAACACATACACACACACACACACACACAGCACTCCCCAATGGGGCCTAGTCATGCTGCAATCCTTTTTCCTCCATTTCTCCATCCTGTTGGGACTTTGGGCACGCACCCAGCATGTCCCTCAAGTCTCTGGGGCTGATATTTGAACTGTAGTTGGCCATGTGGGATCTGGCTTTTCATCCACAGCATTAACTGCTTCAGGGCCAGCCATCTTGTTCTTTTTAATAGCAGTATTCCACAGTATTCCGTCCAGGACACTATCCTATACTTTATCCTGCTTCCATGGTAGATGCTTGGTGTTTTTTGTTTCTGTTTTTGTTTTTTTTTTTTTCCCCAGTCTTTTCCAGTTATAATAAGGATACTCAATGAATACTCCTGTATATTTGTCATTTGGCCCATGTGCAATAGGAGATAAATCCCTAAAAATAGAATTGTTGGGTCAAAGGGTGTGTACTTGATTTTGTTATTGTTGTTGTTACCCACCAGAGGATGTGTGAGGGAGGCGGGGAAAGAGGGAGAAAGTACCTTCCAGTGGGACATGATAACACCACAATCCCTTCTTCTCCACTTCTCTATCCTGTTGGAACTTTGGGCATGCATTCATATTGCATTCCACGTGTCCCTCAAGCCTCTAGGGTCAGGATCCAGCCTGTGGTCAGCCCTGTGAGATTCTACTTTAACCAGTAGGCCACAAGGCTAGCCCCTGTACTTGTGGTTTTAATAGGCATTGCTAGTCTGGGCTCCTGGCAGTGTGGTACAAGTTTATAGGAGCATCTTTTAGCCTGAACACTCACCCACCCAGGTAGATTTGCTTTAGCACATTTATTGAGTGCCTTCTGGTGCCAGGCCCTAGAAACAAGATAACACTGTCATGTATCAAGTGAAACCTTTACTGTGTGCCAAGCACAGGTTCATTATCTGGTAATCCTCACAGCCACCCAACAAGGAAGGCTGTTAGATGACAAAACTAATGCTCGAAGAGTTAATAGGGTGTGTGGTCACTGGCCTAGCTGGTAAGTGGCAGAGCTAGGGTTAAACTCGTGTTTGAATCCTCAGCACCTCTGCCCTTAAAAGCACAGCCTCTCAGGAAGAATAACACGTGTTCGTAAGTCTAATACAGATGAAGAATCGGGTTCAGAGAGGGTAACTGGCCACAGAAACACACAGCAGAATGCTCTGGAGTCCCCAGGGGGTACCTTACGTAGATCTGATCTGAGGTCTGTAGTCAGCTGCCTGCCGTCCTCCCACAGCAGGTATTTCCAAGTTTAATTAAGATGCTCCACCCAGAAAAATCTCCATCCAGCACTCTAGTTGCCAGAGAGCCTCAAGTGACTGGTTCTGGGTTTACATCTACTGGCCACCAGAGCAGCCTTTGCCCATCTATGTCAATAGACTAATGACAATATGGTTGCTGCCATTTATTGAGGGCCTGCTATATGCAAGGTGTTGTAAGGTATGCTGTGTAGTATTTTTAATCCTCATAATAATCCTGTTTGGGGAACATTTACTGTCCTGATTAGAAAACTGAAAGTAGAACAAGTTAAATAATAGTCCTAAAGTCAGATACTAATAAGGACAGAGTTCACATTCAGTTTGTTAGACTCAGAAGCCCTTGCTCGCTCACTCAGGTATCTGTGGGCTTCCCTTGACTCTCTGCCTCTTGTACTTTTTCTTGTTGATACCCATTCTGGAGGCTTCTCCACCTCATGCTCTTTTAGAGATCTATTTACCCTCTACCCTGTACCTTACTCCCCATGCTTAGCCAAAGAGGGTGCTGACCCATGATCCCTGGGGACTGCTGGGTGATAATCAGCTCTGGCCCCTGTCAGTACCAACTCAGAAAGGATCCACTTCCCAGCTGTGCGACAGGTGCTCTTTGAACACCTGCTGTGTGTTCACTGCTTCAGTGGGAGAGGAAAGAAGTAGAAGGCATAAACCTAGCTCTCAGGACAACTCAGATTCTGAGTATTCAAAGTACCAAAGGAAATGGAAATGACTACAAGGGTTAGAGGAGCTCAGAGAAGAAAAGAAGTATAACAATTACATGACAGCTAGGAAACATATTAAGTGTCACGAAGTCTTATGCCCATTTTATCAGTGGGCTCTGAGCCCTTCCACTCCATAGCCTTTCAGGGAGAGCACCGAGGACATCGAGCTGGTGGCCTGAAGTTCCCATGTAAAGAATCAGGAAGGATGGAGCAGATATGGGCAGGAGGAGTGGCCAAGATGTTGTAGGATGCAAGGCAGAGAGGTGAGGCTATAATGTTCCTGTAATATTACAGATTGTGCCTTCTTGCACTTCCTTTTCAAACGTAAGAAAACCAAGGCTTGGGTCACAGATAGTGCAGGATCATTAACTAAAGTTTGTCTAATACTTCTTCATGTCCACACTTTACCTCATTGAGCCTCTGACCTGGGGTGGAGGTGGATATCAGGAATAGGATCTTAGCGCTTTGGAGCCAGAGAGGGAAACTTAGACATGACTTGGTCTCCCTTCCACCCTCATCAGATGAGAAGAGCGAGCCCCGCTGAGCTTAATTGACAGGACCAGTTAGAGCTACCACAGAGCAGAAATAAACCCACGTTTTCTGACCCTTGGGTCTAAATCCTTTTCCACAGCACCATGCAGAACTTTCAAGTTGTCTTATTTGTTTGTTTATATTGTTGTCAGTGGGTACATGTATTCACCAAAGAGAGAGAGGGTAAGAAAGCACTTGGGGATTTGGGGCATGCATGCACATGTGCCCAGGGTGTTTTTCAGGCCATTGGGTCTGAGACTCAAACTACACAGTCAGCCACATGGAATCCAGTCACCTCAATCACCACACCTCAAATTGTCTGCTTTCTATGAAAAACTAAAGCTTCACTCCAAATACCAATGGTTTATAATAATAACAACTATTTAATTTAGGGAAAATTTTTTTCCAAACAAAATCTTGGTTTTCTCTCTCTCTTCCCCTCTTCCTTTTTTCCCTCTCTCCTCTCCTCCTCCTCTTTCTTTCTAAATTTGTTTTAATTTTTGCCAGAAGGCTCGTGCATTCCCTCAATGGAGAGGTGAACACTCTCCATAGTCCTATCTCTTCCATTTCTCTCTCTTTTTAGGCTTTTGGGCACACATGCCTGACTTGTTTCTCAAACTGCCAGGTCTGAGACTTGAACATCTTGATCAGCCATGTAGGATCCAGCCACCTTATCCACCATGCCACTGGCTGGCCCACTTTCTAAATTCTTAGTAAGGGTGATATAGTAGAAGGAGGAGAAAAGGCTTTAGTAGAGGAACTTGGTAAAAAGAGAACAATTTTACAGAGCCTCTGAAATCTAAGAGGTAGCCAAAGCCAGGAAATAATTTGGCCAGCCCTTTCACTTGTCCCAGCCAACTTGTCACCCACCCTGTCCTACTCACTACAGGCCCCCCAGAAGGCCTGGCTTTCCCTCGGTAGCTGCATCTGGTGAACACCAACGGAAATCCCTGGTGTTTTTTGTTGCATGCAGCCAACCATGGAGATGTAGGTCAGGCATTGCCAGCCTGGCAGTTACAACAGCTCTCGCTTCACGCCCTGCACCTGCAACCATATTCACTAAGCCCATGGGGATAGGGAAAGGATGGTCCTTGCTAAATAGGGATTGAACCCCCACAGGGCCACATGGGTGGAGCTGGCTGGGACTGGGGAAGTTGGTAGAAGAGACCATCTGGAACGTGGGAACTGGGGGTGTGGCCGTGTCTTTTTCCTCCTTTATGTCTGACGTCTGGTGTGACTAGTGGACTGGTTGTGCTCAGCTTAGAGTCATCATTAATGGTGAAGATTAGAAAGGTCCCATCCTCCCTCTGGACTTAGCTGGGTCCCCAGACCTGCCCCTGAACCCCCACGCCTGTCTGGGTGTTTACAGGATTGAAGCTGCCACCCTTTGGGACCTAGCCTGTTTTCATTTCTGTTCTCAGCTGTCGGGTCTCCGTGGACCTCAGCTACAGGTTTGTGCATGCTTGTCCCCTACGATGCAGTCCCATGAGGCCCCTCCAGCCTGACACACTCCTCTTTGGCCTTTGTTCTCTTTAGCAGAACTGCCAGCTCTGTGCCTGGCCCTTAAACAGTCTCTGCTAGTCCTACCTAGCTACACCTTTCCTGAGATCTATTCTCTGTCTGCACACTGGGGAGTGGCACTGTGATTCCAAGGCATGGGAGGGGGCACTGTGTGACCACCCTGAGATGGCCTCTGTTTGGGTGGCCGGTTTCAGCCTGAGCTTTCTTCTGCCCTGGGCCCTCACTTACCTCCTCTCTGAAGATGTTAGCCAGAGATTGGTTCGTGTACTGTCAGTCGTCAAGATAAACTTATAGGTGATAAAATGGACAAATGGACATTCTAAATTCTCATAGCCAGTGTATTTTATGTTGATCTCTATCTTTAGCAAATTATAGTATTTTTCTATTGATAGTAGTAATAATAAATTGTCTTCTCATTTCTTTTAATTAATTAGTAAATACTTACTGAGTGTTTACTGTATGTCAAGTACCATATTAGCCATTGGGGGTATCTGCCTTCATGGCATTTACATTCTAAGAGGACAGAGTATGATGGGGGCAGGGTAGGCAACTTTTTATGTGATATTTGTCTTATTTAGATTTTTAAAAAATTATTATTATGTATTTTACTTATTTTTGATTTGACCAGAGAGGAACAGAGTGAGAGAGAGAGAGAGAGAGAGAGTGTGAGAAAGCAAGCTGCCAGGTCTGGGACTCAGTCAACTCCACAGTCAGCCATATGGGAGTCCAGGGCCCTTAAACCACCATGCCACCGGCTGGCCCCAATATTTGTCTTATTAATAAGAGCGATTATGAAAAGCCTCTGATGAGAAGGCATGTAACCAGAGATCTGCCTGACCCGGTGGAATAAACCATGTAACAGCCTGTGGAAATAATATCCCTGACAGAGGGAACAAGGGCAGAAGCCCCGAGGTGAGAAAGGTGGGCTTGGCATGTTTGATGCAGCAGGCGAGTAAGTGGTAAAAAGTGAAGGTTCGTGTGAGCCAGGGTGAGCTGGATAGGTGGTGAGAATCTTGAGCAGACGGGGCAGACTATACTAAGGCCGCTGTGCAGTGTGGGGGACCACAGGATAGATAAAAGCAGCAAGGGGATGTCACTATGTTACAGGCGAGAGATGTTGTTGACTCAGACCAAATAATAGCAGTGGAGGTGGTGAGAAATGGTGGGCCTCTGGAGAAATCTGAATTTGTTATTTTATTTACTTACTTATTTATTTTTGGAGAGGTTTTTGCTATAGGGTGCGTGTGCTTGCCAGAAAGACAGAGAGACAAAAAGCGAGAAATCACCCCTCAGGGGGGATGGCCATGCCACAATCCCTCCTCTTCCATTCTCCTCTCGGGATCTTGGGCATGCACGTACATGCCCCTGGCATTTTAAGCCACTGGGTCCGGGACTCGAACCGCAGTCGACTACATGGGAGTCCAGGAACATAGCCATTATGCCAACTGCTGGTCCCAAAATCTGAATTTATTTCTATCAGAATTTACTAACATGAGGGGCCAATAGGTGACATGGTAGTTAAAGCCACTGGACTCCCACATGGCTAACCATGGTTTGAGTTCTGAACCTGGCGGCCTGCTTTCTTACTTTCCCTCTCTCTCTCTCTCTCTCTCTCTCTCTCTCTCTCTCTCTGTGTGTGTCTCTCTAGTCAAATTAAAAATTAATAATATTAAATAAAATTAAATAAACATAATTCTTAAAAAACAAAAATATTGAGACCAGCAGATGGCATAATGGTTATGTCACTGGACTCCCACATAGTTGACCGTGGTTAGAGCCCAGATCCAGCAGCTTGAAACTCACACTGGGTGTGTGTGCATGTGTGCCCAAAATCCTGAGAGGAGAATGGAGGAGAAGGGATTATGGAGTGGCCATCCCCCCCCCCGGGGGGGGGGGTGATTTCTTGCTTTCTGTCTCTGTCTCTGTGTCTCCAGAGAGCACACACGCCCTATAGCAAAAATCTCTGAAAAGAAGAAAAATATATATAAAAAAAAATAGTTTACTGACATGAAAGGATTTCAGGATGACTGCCAGGTTTTGGCTTCAGCTGTCATTACAAAAAGGAAAGCTGCAGAAAGAAAAGCTTTGGGGAAGAAATTAAGAATTGTCAATACATTTATTTTAAAGTTAAGTAAATAATAGCAGTTAATACACGGTCAAGGCCAAATAGTGATAGCTGAAATTGTGGACAGAGTGGATCAGATGTGTCCGCTTCCTTCTAGCTCTAAAATTCTGCTACAGCTCCAGGCCTGGTAGCCTGAAAAACATGCTGGGCACATGTACGCGCATGCTCAAAATCCCCAGAGGAGATTGGAGGAGAAAAGGATTGTGATGTGGCCATATCCCCTGGGAAGTACTTTTTCTTACTTTCCCTCTCTCTATTTTCTGTCTCCCCAGTGAGCACATGCACCCTATAGCAAATTTAATAAATAAATAAATATTGCTTTAATGAATTCAGACTTTATAGTTTCCTACTCATGAAGAAAGGGGAACTCAAGGCTCAACCTAGAATGTAGTGGATGACAGAGAAGAATCACTTGGACCAGACTTACCTCTTATTTTTTTAAAGAATTATTTAATTGTATTTATTATTATTATTATTTTCTAAATTTGTTATAGGTTATGTGTGCTCACCAGAGAGAGAGAGAGAAAGTTAAGAAAGTAAGCCACCAGATCTGGAACTCAAACTGCGGTTGGCCATGTGGGAATCCAGCACCTCAACCACCCCACCACCTGCTGGTCCCAGGCTTATCTCTTATTAATTTGGAAGGGACTGAGAAGTTCTTGCACACATCCTTTTTTTATTTTTAAAAAAATTTTTTTAGGTATTTGCCATGGGGCCTGTGCGCCTGTGGAAAGAGACAAAGAGGGGGGAAGTGAGAAATTGCCCCCCAAGGGGTATGGCCACACCACAGTCCCTTCTCCTCCATTCTCCTCTTGGGATTTTGGACACAAACGCACACATTTTTCAAGCCTCTAGGTCCAGGACTCAAACCACAGAGTTGACCATGTGTGACCTAGAGCTTTAACCACCACACCACTTGCTGACCTCACCTTCCTTCTTTTATTGCACTTACCTTTCAGGGCCTGGTGAACAAGTGGTTTTGCCTCCTTCATCTGCTTCCTCCCCCCCCCCACCCCACCCCACCTCCGCAATTGTCAAGTGGGAAAAAAAAATTTAAGTGCTCTTCTCTTGCGTAGAAAGGAAACAGAGGCAGAGGGGTAAACAACCCCTGCAGTCCCTACCCAGTCCATCAGCAAACCCTTTCAGTGCTATTGTAAAGTAAATTCTGACTGCTTCTAACCAGCCTCCCTGGTACTGTCATGGCTAAGCCAGCATCATTTTCTCCTGGACGGCTGCATCAACTCCTCACCAGTCCTCTTGCTTTCACTCCTCCCTTAGAGGTCTTCACCCAGCAACCAGAGGGACTCCGTTAGATCATGTCCCTCCTCCTCAGAAATCTGCAGTGCTTCCACAGACAAGCCCAAGTCTTTAAATGCCCCATGAGGTCCTGCACTGTCTGGCCCTTGACTACCTCCAGACCCCATCACTATCAGTCTTCTCTGACTGACTTGGTTGCACACTGGCATCTTTCTTGCTCCTGGAGCATTGCAAGCAAGTTCCTGCCTCAGGGCCTTTGTACTTTCTCAGATCCTTGCAATGCCTGTTCTCTCACTTCATTCAAGTTTCTGAACAAATGTTTCCTTCTCAAGAAGTTCCCAGGTTCTAATCCTGCCCTTTTCCATGTTTCTTTCCCCCTTTCTCCCATTCTTCTTTTTAACATTTATCACCATCCAACACATTTGCTCATTACCTGTTTCTTCCTATTAGGTTATATAAACTCATAGAGGTAGGAATTGTGATCTGATTTAATAACTGCTTTATTCTCCACACTTAAGCCTGATACTTAGTGGGCACTTAAAGATCTGTAGAATAGGGACAGCAGGTGGCATGGTAGTTGGGGCACTAGATCCCTAATATGGCTGACTGCAGTTCCAGTCTTGGACCAAGTGGCTTGAAAATCATAATAAACAGAGACTAGCAGATGGCATAATGGTTATGTCACTGGACTCCCACATAGTTAGTTGACTGTGGTTCAAGTCCCAGACAAAGCAGCTTAAAACTCAAGCCAGGTACATGTGCATATGTGCCCAAGATCCCGAGAGGATAATGGAGGAGAAGGGACTGCAGTGTGGCCATCCCCGCTGGAAGGGTAATTTCTCACCTTCTGTTTCTCTGTCTCTGCCAAGTATACGCACCCTACAGCAGAAATCTCTCTTAAAAAAAAGAAAATCACAATAAACAAATTTTGTTTTTGTTTTTGTTTTCGTGGGGAGGTTTTTGCTACAGGGCATGTGCGCTTGCCAGAAAGACAGAGAGAGACAAAGAGACAGACAGCAAGAAATCACCTTCCCAGGGGGGATGGCCAAGCTGCAATCCTTTCTCCTCTAATCTCCTCTCGGGATCTTGGGCTCGCATGCACACCTGCCTAGCGTGAGTTTAAGCCACTGTGTCCAGGACTCGAACTGTGGTTGACCACATGGGAGTCTAGCTACATAGCCATTACACCAACTGCTGGTCCCAACAAATGGTTTTATAAAATTAAATTAAATTTAAAAGATCTGGGGGCTGGCAGATAGCATGGTGGTTAAGATTACTGGACTCCCACATGGCCAACTACAGTTCAAGTCCCAAACCTGGTAGCTTGCTTTTTCACTTTCCCTCTCTCTCTCTCTCATTCTCGCTCTCGTTCTGTTCCTCTCTGGTCAAATTAGTATAAGAAAATAAATAAATAAAGTTAAATAAAATAATTCTTAAAAAAAAAAAAAAAATCTGTGGAATGGGACCAGCAGATGTCATAATGGTTACTTGAAAGGACTCCCACGTAGTCGACCATGGTTACAGTCCTGGACCCAGCAGCTTAAAACTTATGTTAGGCGCATGTGCATGCATGCCCGAAATCCCAAGAGGAGAATGAAGGAGAAGGGATTGTGGCGTGGCCATCCCCCCTGGGGGTGATTTCTTGCTTTCCATCACTCTGTCTCTCTGGGCGAGGGCACGTGCCCTATAGCTAAAATGTCTCAAAAAAAAATCTGTGGAATGAATGAATGTGCAGAGGTAAGTGGGCCTTTCTGCAACTCTGTAGGTCAGCCTAACTCACAAAGAGGTCATACTCTCTATTAGAAGAAGGGATTGCGGCATGGCCATTCCCCATGGGGGTGATTTCTCTCTTTCTGTCTCTGTCTCTCTCTGTCTTTCTGGCAAGTGCACGCACCCTATAGCAAAAACCTCTCCCTTCCATCCCCCCCCCCCCAGAAAAAAAAAAGAAAGAAACAAGAAAACTCAACTCACAGTTTCACCAAAACTACTTGGTACCACTTTTGTTTTCATGATAATGACCAGATTGGGGGGGTGGCCGCCTCTCCCTTGTAGAGCTGTGCTGA
Organism: Tupaia tana; assembly: GCA_026018925.1. Taxonomy (NCBI): domain Eukaryota; kingdom Metazoa; phylum Chordata; class Mammalia; order Scandentia; family Tupaiidae; genus Tupaia; species Tupaia tana. The sequence goes on from JAKSZU010000015.1 coordinate 32,523,595, forward strand.
AGGAGGGGTTAAGAATAGAGCAGCCATCAACACACCCTTCCCTTTCCCACCCCTTGAGGCACTTGGGGCATGCCACTTCCCTGTCCTCAAAGTCATCTCTAACTTACAAGGCCCAAGAGTAACAGATTCTCAGTAACTACTGGGCGGGTGAGAGGATGAAGGAAGAAAGGACCTAGTGAAGTCCCTCTTCTGTGATGCTATTGTACTGGTAAATTTAGCTACGGGAGGGGTCAAACATCCTCACTAGTAACTGCTGATGTCGGGCTAGGTCTCATCACCTCTGTGAACCTTTTTGGTAAAATGATGACAATACCGGACCAGCAGTTAGCGTAATGGCTATGTTGCTGGTTTCCCATGTAGTCGACCATGGTTTGCATCCTGGACCCGGTGGCTTCAAACTCATGCCGGGCACGTGTGTGTGCGTGCCCAAGATCCCGAGAGGAGCATGGAGGAGAAGGGATTGCGGCGTGACCATCCCCTCTGGGGGGGTGATTTCTCGCTTTCTGTCTCTCTCTCTCTCTCTCTCTCTCTCTCTCTCTCTCTCTGTCTGGCGAGCGCACGCGCCCTATAGCAAAAACCTCTCAAAAAAAAAAAAAAAAAAAAAAAAAAAAAGATGACAATACCTCCAAGCAAGATTTTGAGAATTTAAGCAATCAATTTTAGCTCAGAAAATACTAGCTGTTGTTTTTTTGCTTATAGCTACAAATAAGAGAGGCACTCTGAGCAGCACGAATGGGGCCACTCACTTTTTGTTATAAAAAAATAATAATAACAGCCAACATTTATTGAGCACTTACCATGGACCATTTAATTCTGCTGCCAATTCTGGAACGTAGGGACAGCTGTTCTTATTTTACAGCCAGAATACTGTGCTCAGAGGGATAAAGGGTCTTGCCCTAGGTCCTATAGCCATGCAGTCACAGCTGGGGTTACAACTGCTCAGTCCAGGGGTCAGGAGGCCTGCGGCCAGGCTCTGCCCTGTCCCTGTGTAAGGCCTTGCAGGATGTCCTTCAGCTCCTCCAGGTCTGTTTCCCATCTAGTCAGGGAGTGGGTTGAGCTAGACATCTCTGTGAATGACAGAACATGACACTGTACACTTCAGGGCGGTCCACTTGCCATATCAGGTAGCCCATGAGTTGCTCCTGGGCCTCCTGGTGGCAGCATTCTTGTGCAATTTACCAGTGCTCTAGGTGTCCACGTGAACAGCATACCTCTGAGTATCCCCTCCCTCAGCATCATCAGCTGCAGACAAAGTATTCCAGCCTCCTTGGCACCATCTCTGGCATCTCGCTGCTCTGTACCTTGAGGGGTTTGGTAGGGAGAAGATGAAAAGGGGAGAAGACCAGAAGGAACTGGAATGAAGGAAATGCAACCCCAAGGGGAGCCTTCAGCCCTGAGTTTTTGGTTACAGGGGGGAGGAAGGAGTATTGTAGGGATTTGCTCCCATGCCCAAATCCTCCAGAGCTGTTGCCTTATGCTGTGGAATTCCAAACATTTCCGATCAGATAAAGGTGGCTGAAAATACCCAGGGACTTGTCTGGGCTAGTTAGAAACAGTGCTGGGGTGAAGAGGTTGAGGCCACAGGGGCAGAGCCCAGCAGATCTTTCCAAGAAGCTGATCCTGGGTCATTGATATGTCCATTGCCCTATTCCCCTAAATCCTGCAGCTCTGAGGGCAAGGCTCAGCAGGCTTTGAGGTGGAGGAGCAGACCCTTTTGTAGCAAGGAGACCTGTTCTGGAATGCTGTGTCTCACCATACACACTAATTGCAGATCTTCCAGGTACCCCTGAGAGAGAACCCAGGCAGTCAGTCGCTCAGTCATCCATGTGAGTTACTTTTGTCACCCTCACACTGCAGCACTGTTGGTGCCCTTTGCAATATCCATTTCCTTTACAGAAGGGTGAAGTCCCAGACGGGAATGGGCTCACCTCAGTAAACCAGTGATGGAGCTGGGAAACAAAACCCACATTCCCTGATTGTCAGCCCAGTGCTCTTTCATACACAGCATCCAGCACTGATCAGAACCAGGAGGAAGTGGGCATGGCTTTGGGCACCAAAAAAAAAAAGGGAGAAACTGCTTTGGACTAGGGAGCATTTGGGGGCAGAGACCCTGGAGGAGAGAGGGTTGGCCCTAGTCTTTATAGGTTGCTACCTGAGTCCCTCCTGCCTTTTGCCTCAGCATGGTGCAGAAGATGCCTTTTCTAGATCATTCCTGTAAACTTCCTGTCCCACTTCCTAAGCATGGGAGAACTTAGTGTCTGGAGAATGCCATATACCCTCCCTAGTCACCCGGAGGCTCGGGGCCACCTCTTTCTTGGTTTTGCCAGGCAGTGAGGATGGGAATGAAGAGAGGAACTGACCTTTCTTCTCTTCCCTCCTCACTGTCTACCAGTCATCCACACACTCTTCAGCACTTTCTCTGGGCCCAGCACTGGGTTAGGCATAGTGGAAAGAGCCAATGGTCAAGTGAGGAAGAGAGCAGCTGGCCTCCTTGAAAAGTGGCTTGTGGGTTAAGATCTAAATGATAAGTAGAAGAGCTCAGTAAGGGGAGTAGCATGGGCAAAGGTTCTGAGGCTGAACAGAGGGTGGCATACAAGGAATGAAGCTAGGGCTGGACCAAGATGTAGCTAAGGAGACCCTGCAGGGCCCTGCAGGCCATGGAGAAGGGACCAAGACTCAAACCAAGTCTTAGACTAATAATAAGAACGGTAATAATATTATAGCTGACATTAAGACAAAATTTACTATGTGTCATACACTGTTCTATTGAATCTTCACAGTGTCGTTTGCTTGGTTTTTGTTTTCTGTTTGGTTTGTTGGATTCTTTCTTTTAAGAATTATTTAATTTAATTATATTTATTTATTCATTTATTTATTTTTTTTATTTGACCAGAGAGAGACACAGAGAGAGAAAGTGAAAAAGCAAGCCACCAGGTTTGGGACTCAAACCATGGTCAGCCATGTGGAAATGTCCAGCACCTTAACCACCACTCCATCTGCTGATCCCTAAGGTTGGTTGGATTCTTTTTAGGTTTTTGCTGTAGGGCACATGAGCTCACTAAAGAGAGACAGAGAAAGGAAAGTGAGAAATCACCCATCAGGGTAGATGGCCACACTGCAATCCTCTCTCCTCCATTTTCCTCTTGGGATTTTGGGCATGTGCACACATGTGCCTGGCATGATTTTCAGTCAGTCATGTGGGAATCCATCACCTTAACCACCATGCCACCTGCTGGCCTCCTTGGTTTTGTTTTTAATTGCCAGAAAGCACATACACTTGCCAGAGACAGAAGAAGCACCCCCTAATGAGGTATGGTTGTGCTGCAGTCCCTTCTCCTCCATTTCTCTATCCCATCAGGATTTAGGGCATACATGCATATGTGCCTGGTGTGTTTTTCAAGCTACCAGGACCAAGCATTTGAAACATGGTTGGCCATGTGAGATCTACTCTCTTGGGACCAGCAGTTAGCGTAATGGCTATGTCACTGAACTCCCATGTAGTTGACCGTGGTTCGAGTCCTGGACCCGGTGGCTTAAACTCACACCGGGCATCTGTGTGTGCATGCCCAAGATCCTGAGAGGAGAATGGAGGAGAAGGGATTGCTGCCTGGCCATCCCCCCTGGGGAGTGATTTCTCACTTTCTATCTCTCTGTCTCTCTCTGTCTTTCTGGTGAGCGCACACACCCTATAGCAAAAACCTCTCCAAAAAAAGAAAAAAAGTGAGATCCACCCTCTTTAACACTAAGCCATAGCGCTGGCCCCAGTATTCTTTTTTTTTTTTTTTTTTTAAGAAATTATTTATTTATTTAATTTTATTTGTTATTGTTATTATTTTAATTTGACCAGAGAGAGAAAGAGAGAGTGAAAGGGAAAGTGAGAAAGCAAGCCACCAGGTTCGATACTCAAACCACGGTCCGGCTATGTGGGAATCCAGCACCCTAGTCACCGCTCCACCTGCTGCCCCCCCGCCCCCGTGTTCCTTTTTTTCTTTTTCTTTTTCTTGGAGAGGTTTTTGCTATAGGGCGCGTGCGCTCGCCAGACAGACAGAGAGAGACAGAAGGCAGGAAATCACCCCCCGGGGGTATGGCCACGCTGCAATCCCTTCTCCTCCATTCTCCTCTTGGGATCTTGGGCACGCACGCACACGCGCCCAGCGTGAGTTTAAGCCACTGGGTCCGGGACTCGAACCACAGTCGACTATATGGGAGTCCAGCGACATAGCCATTACGCTAACTGCTGGTCCCTCGCCCCCCGTGTTTTCAGGTAACATTTTCACCCTATTTTGCAGGTAAGAGCCAAGCCAAACATCTTAATCTAGCAAGACTTCTCAGGTATCTGCCTTCTCAGTGTTCTGGTAGTCATCATGGTGGAGAAATAGCCCTAAACTTGTTCTCATGGAGATAGCACTCTGTCTTACAAATGAGAAAGCTGGTGCTTAGAGAAGAGCAGAACTTGGCCCAGGGTGAACGCTTGCAAAGCTTCCTCTGCCTGCCCGTGATGCTTTGTTTGGCAGCTCTAGGACAGTTTCCGGAGAGTGGCAGAGGGGAGAGGACCAGAACTAAGGCCAGCCAGTTGGGGAGATAGAGCAAGGGAGGCTTCAGTTCTTTAATAGGAAAAACCTTTCCAGTAGGGCTGTCCACTCTTGAAGTGCTCTTCCAGTGGGGAGGGAGTTCCCCATCATGAGTGTATAACAGATGGACCGTGAACTCCCCCAGTGTGGACCATCTAGAGTGAAACAGACCCACTGGTTGACTTTAGCACGCTACCTTTTTGAATGAAATGGGGGTGTTAGGGGTGAGCACGGGTATACATAGAAGATTGCACAGGTATTTTGTTTTGTTTGTTTGGTTTTCTTTTTGAAGAGAGGTTTTTTTGTTTGTTTTTAAGAATTATTTTATTTAACTTAATTTTATTTTATTTTATTTTATTTATTTATTTATTTATTTATTTATTTATTTGACAAAGAGGGGCAGTACGAACAAGAGTGAGAGAAAGAGAAAGTGAGAAAGCCAGGTCTGGGACTTGAACCGTAGTTAGCCATGTGGGAGTCCAGAGCTCCTAACCACCACGCCACCTGCCAGCCCCTTGAAGAGAGGTTTTTGCTATAGTGCACATGCGTTCATTGAAAAGACTGAGAGAGACAGAGAGACAAAAAGCAACAAATCGCGATGGCCACACCACTGGGTTGGTGGCCACGCCACAATCCCTTCTCCTCCATTGTCCTCTCTGGATCTTGAGTGTGCATACACACACGTGCCTGGTGTGAGTTTAAGCTGCCGGGTCTGGAACTTGGAACAGTGGTCAACTCTATGGGAGTCCAGCAACGTAACCATTACACCATTTGCTGCTCCCTGCATAGGTATTTTGTAAGGTCACTCTGCTCCAAGGGTGAGCCTTGTCCTTACCCTGGACACTGGAAGAAGAATGGAAGTCTGTGACAGCTACTTGTGAAAACATAGGGAATCTCCAGGGGCGAAACGGGAGTTGAGTTGAGGGGAGACCCCAGAATCTCTGGGGATGAACACACTTGAGCATGTAGCAGCTGCCTGGGAGTGGGTGATTGCTTAGCTCTGCAGCCAACTCCCGCATATGAACTATGTGACCCGGGAGGGTGACGTGACCTTTCTGCCTCTGTGTTCTCTTCTGTAATGTGAAGAGGAATAACAGCACGTACTCAGTAGGGTCATTGTCAGGAGACAGTGGATTCATATACAGGAACCACGTAGAACCATGCCTGTACCTAGTAAATATCAGCTGTTTTTACCATCATCACTCCCAGGGAAGGAGGCTGTGAGCCATCAAGTGAGCATTTCTGCCCCCAGTAAATGCTGTTCTGAATCGCCTCCCTGCCCCAAGCCCAGTACCCCAGGCCTGCGCTGGGGAGGTGGAGAGCCCACGCTCACACTGCTGTGCCCGATAGCTTTCTGCATTCCCCAGCGGAGGTGTTATCGCCTCCTGGCACAACCACTTCCTTTTCTAAGAAATGAGCACATCTGTCAGGCTTAGCTTCTTAGAACTAACGGTGGGGGAGGAGGCAGGGGATGAGAAGGCTGGCAGCTGACAGGGGCAGAGTTGGAAGAGTATTAACACAAAGTTTGCTGCAAGGACACTTCCAAATAGTCCTTGAAATCCAGATGGCTTGGGCTCCCTGTGACAGCCCCTGAGCCAGTAACACCAAGGTCACCTTGCTTCACTAAGTGCTTTCACCTCCTGATCTTACTACCCATGCCATAGGAGGTCAAGGCAGGAAGAAGCGAGGCTGAGAAGGCGGAAGGTTTGCCGTGGTGCCCACAACAGGCCGGGCTGGGCTGAGATGTCAGCCCTAGCACAATCTGGCCACCCACTTCTTTGTCCCAGTCCCATTGTGCTGCCTTGCCAAGTTGCCACATCCAAGCTTATGGTCCCCAGGGAGGAGGAGAAAGGCTGAGTTCCTCTCACATCTCTGAGGCCAGCAGCTCCCCCAGGAAAGCCAAGGGAAGTGGATTTCAACCACAAACCTCACTTCTTCCGAGTCTCTGCCTGTAGCTCCCTGCCAGAGGGTGATAAGACCTCACCATCTGCCCCACCTTGCTTCCTGCCATCTCCCAGGGATCTCCTAACAAGGCCTTGTCTACTTAGCAGACACTCATCAGCCTCTCTCTCCGGGAAACTGAGGCCAGGAGTAGAAAGTGACTCTGCAAGTGACTTCTAGTCTGTCCGTGTAGGGCTTAGGAGAGGCTGGGGCAAGGTACAGACTTGGTCCCTGACACTTTCCTTTCGCTGCTGGGAGCCCCTTCCTCTTCTCCACCTACCTCTTTCCTGAAATAACCGAGCAGGAAGGAAGTGGTGGGCCTGGGCCCTCCAGAGTCACCAGGAGGAAGGAAGGGCCCGTCTGGCACAGATTCTTGTTCCCCACTGAAGCCAGGACGGAAGGGTTTCACTTTCCCTCCTGGTCTCCGTCACATCCTTTTCCTGTGGCACCCAGTTCCCTTCAGCTGGCCGGCCAGACCTTGTTCATTCAACTGGTGGCATTAGACCACTTTACCCTCCTAGAGGGATGTAGGCGGGGCCAGAGCCCCAGCCCAGAACATGGGATTTACTGTCTAACACACTAGGGCTTGGAACCAGCTTTCCCACTCATCTGCTTTTGTCAGGCTTCTCAGGGCCTCTGAGCCTGTTTCTGTGGGCTTTGAACGAGGACCCCTTAGACACAGAGCTGTATGTACTGCTCCTAATGGGGGCTCGAGAAGCATTACTCTTGACACTGAATAGAGCACTGAGCCAAGGCGCTGGAGCCAGAGTGTAGGTGTAGGCACCCAGCCAGGACCCAGCTTGCTGTGTGACGTTGAGCAAGTCGCAGATCATCTGTGGGCCTTGGGGCCATCAGCCCTATAGTGGGCTCACCACAGAGTCCCTGACAGGGTATGGAGACAGCTAACGAGAGTCTGCAAGAGGGAAGAAAAGTGCCTCTCTGGAGAAGTGCTCAAGTGCCAGCTGCTACCACTGGCACTGAAGAACTCTCGTTTTCTTTGGGTAGAGATAGCAAGGATGCAAGGGCAAGACTGGACATCAGAGTAGGCAGGAGGCCAGAACTCAGACAAGTCCCAGTCCTGCCACTTTCCAGGTAGGGGTCTTGGGTAAGCTATGGGGCCTCTATTTTCACATCTGTAAAAGGAGGCTATACATTATGACAAGGATTAAATGAAAACAGTCATTCATTCATCTAAGGCAGATTCATTTAGAATGCACATGTTGTGTTCCAGTTATAACACCAGGTTCTCAAGATAGAGGTGACAAAACCACACATAGTCTAGTAGGGGAAACAGGACCAAAAAACCTCTCAAGTGAGTATGATTGGACATGTAATTGGGGAAAATGGCCTAGTAGGGGTGGAGTGCCTTAGCACCAGCCCCAGCACTAGTAAAACATTCAGATGTTCAGTAAAAGGTCAGCCATCCTAGTGACAGTAATTATTATTATATTGTTGTTTAACAAGTGGAAACACTATAGGGCAAAGAGGTGATAGAGCCTCCAAGTTAACTACTCGGAAGAAGTGTGGACACATAGAAGATGAGAAAGAAGAAGGATGAGAAGTAGAAGACCATGGATCATGGGCCAGCCCATGGCCTGGTGGTTAAAGGGGCACTGGATTTGACATGGCTGACTACATGGTTTAAGTCCCAGACCCAGTGGCTTGAAAAACATGCTGTGTGCATGTTTGTGTGTACCCCAAAACCTGGTAGGATGGAGAAACAGAGAAGGATTATAGTGTGACCATTCCCCATGGGAAGGTGCTTTCTCCCTCTTCTCTCTCTCTCTCTCTCTCTCTCTAATCCGATGAGCACATACATCCTTTGGCAAAATTTATAAAAAGAAATGACTACACTGCAGATTCAAGCAGGGACTATACTTAAGCCGTTCACAAGTGTGGTGGTCTCCTGACATTTGGGCCCCTTCCCCTGGGGCATCATGCCAGCCTTTACTTGACCCCTGTGTCATTCGCTCGGCTACCTCTGGACAGAGATCTGGCTAAAGTCAGCCTGTGCCTGTCTGGGTGGGCCCAGGTTTCAGACCGAGGTCAGACTCGATCCTTGTCTGCACTGAGCTCTCAGGCTGACAGGGCCGACAGGCACACAGACACAGGGCTTCAACCTAGGGACGCTGTTCCTCTCCCTCTCACCTCAGGGCCTTTGCACTTGCTGCCTCTGCTTGTCTTGCTCATTCTTATCCAAGATTGTTCAATCTTCCCATGGCTGCTGCCACCTTGTCCCTCAGGTCTCAGCGGTGACCTCACTTTCACAGAGACCTTCTCTGACCACTGTACCAATACTAGTCCCCCAGGGGAGTATTCCCTATCACATCCCCACAACTTATTTTTATCATCTCTGAAATTGTCTTTTTTTTTTCTTCCTGCTTCCCACTAGGACAATGTTTCTCAACCTTTTTCTTTCTTATCACCTCTCCCTTAGGAGTTTTTTAGACATTTTGTCCTAATTGTCCTCTTGTGAAATTTGAATACCATAGCTATCCTGCATCTCTCTGTACCACAGCCCACGGAGCACCACAAGCCATTGCAGTATCTAAAAACCTTCCGTGTCATCCTATTGGAGGAGCTCTTGTTGCCGATGAGGTGGACTAGAACGTAAGCTCTGTGAGAGTCTGGTTCACTGTCCTGTTAACCAGTGCCAAGTGTGGAGACAGTAGGTGCTTAATAAACATTTATGGTTATAGATGGAGGTCCAGGGACCCTGGAAACACAAAAGAAACTTCTATACCAGAACTGGAAGGGGGATGAACAGGGAAGAGGGGACTCCAAAGAGGAGTCCAAAGAGGAGTCTTTATATTTTTGGAGAGGTTTTTGCTATAGGGCGTGTGCACTTGCCAGAAAGACAGAGACAGAAAGCAAGAAATCACCCCTCAGGGGGGATGGCCACACCACAGTCCCTTCTCCTCTGGGGATCTTGGGCTTGCATGCACGCACATGCCCCCGGCATGAGTTTAAGCCACCAGGTCCAAGACTCGAACCATGGTCAACTACATGGGAGTCCAGAGACATAGCCATTACACCAATTGCTGGTCCCCAAAGGGGAGTCTTAAAGACTGAGTGGCGGGGCCAGCAGGTGGCATGGTAGTTAAGGCACAGGACTCCCACCCACATGGCTGACTGTAGTTTGAGTCCTGGACCTGGGAGCTTGCTTGCTCATTTTCTCTCTCTCTCCGTCTCTATCAGGTCAGATTAAAATAATAATAATAATAATAATAATAAATACAATTAAGTAATTCTTTTTCATTAAATTTATTTATTCATTCATTTATTTTAATTTGACCAGAGATAGAGAGAGAGAGAGAGAGAGGGAAAGTGAGAAAGGAAGCCACCAGACCCGGGACTCAAACCATGGTCAGCCATGTGGGAGTGTCCAGCACCTTAACCATCATGCCACCTGCTGATCCCCACAATTAAGTAATTCCTTAAAAAAAAAAAAAAAAAAAAAAAAAAGACTGAGTAGGGATTGGCTACCTGAGTAAGAGAGATGTGGGGAGGGTGACTAATAAAGGATCCAGTGTGGGCAGAAGTGCAAGAGCATGGGACACCCGGAGTGCATGAAGCAAGGTGGTTCCACGTGCATGGAAGGATTGGAGGAGGAAAGACCTTGAAAGTGGCCCCATGCTGGACCTCTCTAGGGACCACATCAGGAGACCAGGGCTCCTAATCCAGTCTAGTCTTAACCACAGACTGGCTGTGGGAACCAGAACAGGTGGGTGGCCCTGCTGACTTGAGGGGACTGCCTGGCTAGGAGCCCGTGACTCTCTTGTGGAGGTCAGTAGCCACTGCTTGTCTCCAGTGGCCCTTAAAACCCTGATGTGGTCCCCCGTGGCAGAGGTGAGCTGTAAAGAGAAACTTCCCCTGCTGTGCTCTAACCCAGGCTAAAGCTGCAGACATGCCCTGGGCCTGGGTCTTCCAAAGACCTCCCTGAAACCCTCTTAGACCTCATGCACTGCCCACCACACCAGGTCTGGCTCAAAGCAGTGGGAGCCACCTGAGGAGCAAGGGGGGCTTATCTCTGCTTTTCCAGACCAGGGTTGCTCTCAATCCTGTTTATTTATCCAGAGCAACCGCCCGCTGAGAAAATGGCTGTGTTTGTTTCTAAGTGTGTCGTGTGAACTGTGGGCTAAATATACCCACACCACCGCCTCTCCAGCACCCGCCCTGGAGCAGCACGGCCCACTTTGCTCGTGCGCTCTCTGCAAAAGCAATCCTCAGAATCCACACCCCCTGGAAATCCTCCGCCTCCTCCCTGGAGAAGGCACTCCTGGAGTGGAGATGAAGGTTGTTCTGGCCAACAACACAGGAGTGGGGACTGGGGTGTGTCAGTGCCTTGTTCTCTGTGGCACTGAAATGTGAATGTCCCCTCCCTGGCATGACTATTCCTGGACAGTGAATGCTTTGTGCCTTTGCAAGGACAGGGCCTGTTTACTCCAACCCTGCCCCAGAGCTGAAAATGTCCTGTGGCTGCCAGCCCTCTGCTTCAGGAAAGTTCCCATCAAGGGAGCCAGGCCGCTCCCACTTTGACAACAACTCTGGCATCCCTCGTTTCTTGTGGGACATTTGGTCCCTTGGGATAACCAGGGCCTTCTGGTCAAGGCCTCGCTTCTCCCACGTTCCCCACAGCCTGGGACTTCCCCCATCACAGATAAGTCTTTTGTGTGTGTGTGATTTCATCTGGGCTCACTTAACTCGGGGCTGGCCAGGATGGAAAGGGGACAGAGAGGCACATCCATGCCTACTGACCCCCTCCCAGAGCCCGGGCTCCACCTCAACCCTGCTCCTAAGTCCCGCCTCCTCAGAGACCTTTCAGCTTGACTGACAGGACAAGTTCCCCCAGCTCCAACATAAGGGAAGTGTCCTGCTAATGCTGCCCTCACTTTGATTTTTCTTTCTTTACTTCATCTTTGGGCACATGTTGTATGCAGGAGAGAGAGAAAACGAGAAAGCACCCCCCAGGGTGGTTAGTCATGCCTCAGTCCCCTCTCCTCCATTCTCCCCTCTGGAATTTGGATGAGCATGCACATCCACTAGGTATATTTCTCAAGCTACCAGGTCTGGGATGCAAACCATGCAGTCAGCCATGTGGGATCCAGCCACCTTAACCACCATACCACTGACTGGCCCAAGCAGCAATACTTTGAAGCTAAGTGGTCCTGTAGTGTGATGATGGCTCTGCCATCTGTTAGTTGCATGTCTCCTCCCTTGAACCTCAGTCATCTAAACTGTAAAATGGGGCTCAGTGTCTACCTCTGGGAATTCTGATAAAAGTGAAAGAAGTGGGTTAGCAATGCCCAGCACTTAGACATGCAGTGTATGTGTTCTACTTTCTGAGCCCCAACTATGTGCCAGATGCTGTTCCGAGGCCTGTGTATACGGGAACAAGGCATGATCTCTGCCCTCATCAAGACGCATCTAGTATAGAGGACAAATCAACAAAAACAAAGTATAAAGTCTGGTTATGAAAAATACTGAAAAAGGGACCAGCAGATGGCTAGTGTTACGTTGCTGGACTCCCACATGGCCAACTGTGGTTCGAGTCCTGGACCCAGTGGCTTGAAACACACCAGGTGCATGTGCATGTGTGCCTAAAATCCCGAGAGGAAAATGGAGTAGAAGGGATTGTGCCATGGCCATTCCCACTGGGGGTTGCTGAAAAGAAAAAGTGGGCCAGCCAGTGGCATGGTGATTAAGATGGCAAATGTTGGAGGAACAGACAGGAGGCCAGTGGTACTGGAGCGGGGAGGAGACTGGCTCCTGTTTGGCCTTGCTGGCCATGCTAGGGAGTGGGGACATTATTCCAGGTGTGCTAGGGAGCAGGGACATTATTCCAGATGTGCTGGCAAGCCTTGGGAAGGGGTGTGTGTGTGTGTGTGTGTGTCCCTCTGGTCAACCTTCTGGTCAGCCTTGTGGAGTGTGGTCTGCATGGAGGGCCTTTCAGTGGCTAGAAGTTAAGCTGGGAAGAGCTCTGGTTTGTGTCCGGGCTACTTCTCTCCCTAATGGTTCGATAAATGTGGAGTGTTCCCTCACCCAGGTTGGCAGCTCAGTGCATGGGGCACTGTCCTAGGTATCAGGGATAGCATGCTCAGTGACACTGGCTTCCTAAGTGCAGGGGAAAGCTGCTGGAGCACTTGAAGCAGACACGCTGAGATCTGATCTGCTTTTAGAAATCTTATCTGTGCAGGGTGTGGACTGAGGGAGTTAGACTAGAAGTGGACCATGCAGGTAGCACAGGTGAGCAAGTTGACATGTGGCACCTGGGGCCAAGTGGAGACAGCAGGCCCTGTCTGAGGGGCAGCCTCTGCACCTGCTGGGACCAGGTAGAAATGGAAGTCCAGTGGGGGGAGTGCATCAAGAGGCAAGATGGGGGGCTGGCAGGTGGCGTGGTGGTTAAGGGCACTGGGGACTTCCACATGGCTGACCATGGTTCAAGTCCCAGACCTGGTGGCTTGCTTTCTCATTCTCTCTCTCTCTCTCTCTGTCCCTCTCTGGTCAAATTAATACAAGAAAAGTTAAATAAAATATATATATATATTTTTGGGAACCAGCAGTTAGCGTAATGGCTATGTCGCTGGACTCCCACGTAGTCGACCACGGTTCGTGTCCCGGACCCGGTGGCTTAAAACTCACGCCAGGCATGTGTGCGTGCGTGCCCAAGATCCCGAGAGGAGAATGGAGGAGAAGGGATTGCGGCGTGACCATCCCCCCTGGGGGGTGATTTCTCACTTTCTATCTCTATGTCTCTCTCTGTCTGTCTGGCGAGCGCACGCACCCTATAGCAAAAATCTCTCCAAAAAAAAAAAATATATATATATATATATATATTTTTTTTTTTTTTTTTTTTTTTTTTTTTTTTTTTAATGCGGCAAGACATAATGCAGCAAGACATGAGCTCGGGAACCAGCCAGTGACCTTCATTCCACACACACGCTGAGCATTTAGTTCTAGGCGTGTCACCAGGTTTGGAATCTGGTCCCACCACTGACAAAGCCAAGTGACCTTGATCATGGCCCTTGGCCCTCAAAATCGCAGCTTCTTGATTTGTAAATGGGGGGAGAAAGCCTCATTATAGCATCATTAGGAGAGTTTAAGGACAAATTGGGTAGGAAACTTCCTCATAAAAGGGTGCTGCAGGCTGCCCTCTCCCTACTCAATAGGCTGGCTGCACCCTGAGCTGAGTGTTTAGCTACCACCCCTCCTCCATATCATGTGCTTCCCTCCTGACCTAGCTTCAGAGCAGAAGGCTGTTGCTCACCTCCTCCTGGGCCAAGTCACACCCTCTAGGGTGGGGGACAGGGGCTCAGAGACCCCAACTTGAGAGCCTCCCTATCCTGCATCCTTGTTACCCTCTCTGCCCTGCTCTTCCCACCTACCAGCCTGCCCAGGCCAGAGGCTCCCCTGAAGGAGAAAGAGACTCTGGCTGAAAAACCCCAAGACCTCCTCAGCTTCTGAATCTGCCCTGAGTCACTCTGGGAATTTAGCCCTGTTCCTTTCCCCTCTTCTCTGGCATGCAGTAGCATTGATAAGACTCTGCACTCCTCAGGCTGTGACCACAGGTGCCCAGGTTCTAGTCCCCATCCAACCTACAGGCCGGAAGCAGTGGCATAGGCCAAGTAATCCCAGTGATTCGGGAGGCTAAAGCCAGAGGATCACAAGCTCCAGGCTGTCCTGGACAACATGGTGAAATTCTATCGGAAGAAGAGTCAGGCACGGTGCCTGAGGCAGGAGAACTGTGACAATGAGTCCCTATCTCTTAAAAACAGTGAGATGGGGACCAGCAGTTGGCGTAATGGCTATGTCGCTGGACTCCCATGTAGTCGACCACGATTCGAGTCCTGGACCTGATGGCTTAAACTCATGCTGGGCGCATGTGCGTGCGCAAGATCCCAAGAGGAGAATGGAGGAGAAGGGATTGCTGCGTGGCCATCCCCTGGGGAGTGATTTCTCACTTTCTGTCTCTTTGTCTTTCTGGCGAATACAAGGGCCCTATACCCCCCCAAAAAACCTCTCAAAAACAAAACAAAAAAAACAGTGGGCTGGGGTTAGCAGGTGGCATGGTGGTTGATGCGTGGACTCCCACATGGCCAACCATGGTTCAAGTCCCAGACCTGGTGGCTTGCTTTCTCACTCTCCCTTTCTCTCTGTCTATCTCTCTCTGGTCAAAATTGAAGAATAATGATAATAAATAAAAATTAAAAATAAATAAATTGTTAAAAAAAAAAAAAAAAACAGTGGGATAGGGGTGGGAGGAGGCAATCCAGTGGCATCATGGTTGAGGGAGTAAAATCCCATATGGCTAACTATGTGGTCAAATTCCAACCCTGGCATAAAAAACACACCAGGCCCATTCATGTGTGTACCCTAAGTCCCCACAAGATAGAGAAACGGAGAAGAGATTGCATTGTGACCATACCCCACTGGGGATTCTTTCACCCTCTGTCTCTTTCTGGCTAGCACACATGCCTCTGGCTTTTTCTTTTTTAAAGGTGGAGGCCTAGTAGCTCCACCTCACCTCCAGGTTCCACGCCAGGCTCCTCTCTGGCTTCCAGGCCCCACACAGCCTGGCCCTGTTCACCCCTGCACCATCCCCTCCTCTCCAGTGTCACTCCAGCCTCCTGGCTTACTGTCAGTTCCCTGACCCTGCCATCTTTCTCACATGGGATTCTTTAGTGAGTACCATTTCCTGGCTGTCTGGCCTCAGTAAGGGATCTTTCCCTCTCTTAAGGTTTCTTAGCAATAATATGGGTCAATCATCCCCAGCTAAGAGTAAAGAAAGAGGGCTGGGGCCGGCAGGTGACATGGTGGTTGAGGGCGCTTGCCGGACTCCCACATGTCCAACTGTGGTTCAAGTCCCAGACCTGGCAGCTTGCTTTCTCACTTTCCTTCTTTCTCTTTCTCTCTCTCTCTCTCTCTCTCTCTCTCTCTCTCTCTCTCTCTCTCGTGCGTGTGCACCCTCTGTCCTTCTCTGGTTAAATTTAAGTAAATAAATAAAAAGTTAAATAAAATAATTTTTTAAAAATAATAAAAGAGGGGAACCCTGGGGCCAGCAGGTGGTGTGGTGGTTAAGACACTGGATTCCCACATGGCCAACCATAGTTTGAGTCAAGGATCCGGGAGCTCGAATATCGCACCAGGCCCATGTGCATGCATGCCCAAAATCTCAAGAAGAAAAGGGGATTGCATGGCTGTACCCCTGGTCTGGGGGTGATTTCTTACTTTCCCTCTCTCTGTCTCTTTGTTTCTCTCTGGCAAGCATATGTACCCTATGACAAAAACCTTAAAAAAAAATAGGGGCCAGCAGGTGGCATGGTGGTTGAGGGTGCAGGACTCACACATGGCTGACCATGGTTCAAATCCCAGGCCTAGTGCTTTGTCACTTTACCTCACTCTCTTTCTCTGTCTGTCTCTCTGTCTCTCATATTTAAAAAGAAATGAAATTAAAATATAATAAAGTTGAATAAAAATAATTCTTTAAAAAAAAACTTAAAAAATAAAAGGGGGGGTTGGCAGGTGGCATGGTGATTGGGGCGCTGGACTCCCACATGGCTGACTGCGGTTCTAGTCCCAAACCTGGTGGCTTGCTTTCTCACTTTCTCTTTCTCTCTGATCAAATTAAAAATAATAATAATGCTGAATAAAATTAAATACTTATTTAAAAAAAAAAAGAAAGAAAGAGGAGAGCCCTTAACCCTTTTATCTGGGCCAAAGTGGCACTGATGGCTACAGTTTTTCCATCACCAAGGCCATTGCATGTAGTTGGCCCCCTTTCTACCACCTACCCACCCACACTGCTGTCTGAGGACTCAAACAGTGTCTCCCCTTCTCTCTCTGCAGGACACTTTTGTGGAACTCTACGGGAACAATGCAGCAGCCGAGAGCCGGAAGGGCCAGGAGCGCTTCAACCGCTGGTTCCTGACAGGCATGACTGTGGCCGGCGTGGTTTTGCTGGGCTCGCTCTTCAGTCGGAAATGACCAGACACTGACCACCCACTTGCCCTCCTGCCCCCACCCTGCCCCACCACATCCCTCCGTCCAGCCACCATTGCCACCAGGAGAACCACTACATGCATATCACGCCCATTCACTATCACAGGGTTGGGCCTAAACTTGGTCCCCTGCAGTTAGTTTTCTAGAATCTACCACGCTTCTGTGAGAGCCACCCTTCCCTACACCTCAGTTCTCTTGGCCTCACAATCCAGAGTTTCCCCCAAACATGCCCTACTGAAGCTGGCAGATGTGGGGGGAGTTTGTGCTGGGGGCGGGAGGGCCCTGTCTGATTGGTGGACCCTCACCCTTTCACCTCCAAGAATGCTTTCCTGCCAGGGAGCTGGAAAGTTTTCTGAACCTCTTCGCCAGAAAGAAAGACTAGATTGCCTT
Organism: Tupaia tana; assembly: GCA_026018925.1. NCBI lineage: Eukaryota > Metazoa > Chordata > Mammalia > Scandentia > Tupaiidae > Tupaia > Tupaia tana. The sequence continues at coordinate 32,540,496 of JAKSZU010000015.1, forward strand.
TGTTTCGATGTTTGTGGCCTCAGAATTGATCATTTCCCATTGACCCTAGACCTGGGTTCCCCTTCTTTCCATCCCTACCCCCAGAGCCATTTGGGGGCCAGTTTTGACTAATTAGGTGTTCAGGCTGCTTAGAATAAAGAAGCAAAGATGGGGACTCCCTCCCCACCTCTGGCCTGGCCAAAGTCCCCACTTCCAGTCTGAATGTTCTCCAGAGGTCTCTGACTAGAGGCCCCACCCCAGAGGGAGGGAGCTACAGCTGCAGGAAGCACCCCATGCCAAAGCTAAGGTGGCCCTTGCAGTTTTGCACCAGCCTAGTCCCTTCCCCTCTCCCAGCTCCCCTGACCATGACCAAGGGACCAACAGGGCCCAAGCAGGTGCCCATAGCTGTTGATGGCCTCAGCTGCCTCACTTCCTGCACGGAGATCAGCCTTGGCATCTTTGCCTTGGGCTGCTTCCCATGGGGTCCAGGCATTGAGGGGCCTCAGCCCAGAGGTGAAGGGGGGCTATAGGAGCAGCTATGGGAGCTCTAGGGTCTTCCCTACCTCAGGCGGGAAGCGCAGGAAGGAGAGCCTGGTTCTCGGGGTGGAGGTGGGAGGGGTCAGTCCTGCCTGGCCGGGCAGATTTGCCCAACCCCGTCCAGCCTGGGCAGCTGCGCTGCCAGGGCCAGAATGGCCTCAGGAGTCCTTCAGGCCTCTGTCTCTCCTCTGTTCCACCCTTGGCCTGTCTCATCTCTGGGGGGCCCAGCCCAGCCCTGGCCATCCCGGGCTCTCTGCTGTACATATTCGAGACTAGTTTTTATTCCTTGTGAAGATGATATACTATTTTTGTTAAGCGTGTCTGTATTTATGTGTGAGGAGCTGCTGGCTTGCTGTGCGTGTGCACGTGGAGAGCTGGTGCCCGGAGATTGGACGGCCTGATGCTCCCTCCCCTGCCCTGGTCCAGGGAAACCGGCTGGGGTCCTGACTCCTGAGGGGCACCTGTCCCTCCCCCAACCCCCTTGCTCTTTGAAATAGTCGGTGTGAAAGTGAAAGTGCAGTTCAGTAATAAACTGTGTTGATTCAGTGAGCAAAGAGCCTGGTCTGTGTGTTCTGGCAGGGGGAATGGAGGGGCTACCTGGCTGACTGAGAGTGAGCACTACTGGTCCTATTTTGCTGCCCTCAGGGGAGGTCCCTTAACAAGTCCCTTCCTCTCCTTGAGCCCAAATTTCTCCACCTGTTCTTTGGGAAGGTTTTTTTTTGGAGAGGTTTTTCGCTATAGGGCGCGTGCACTCGCCAGACAGACAGAGAGACATAGAGACAGAAAGCGAGAAATCACCCCCCAGGGGGGATGGTCACGCCGCAATCCCTTCCCCTCCATTCTCCTCTCGGGATCTTGGGCACGCATGCACACGCGCCCGGCATGAGTTTTAAGCCACCGGGTCCGGGACACGAACCGTGGTCGACTACGTGGCAGTCCAGTGACATAGCCATTACGCTAACTGCTGGTTCCCTGGGAAGGTTTTTATTGAGCCCCTGCTGTGTGCTGGGCAATTTCGCCTCATCTGAACAAGAGCTGATATTTTAGTAGAAGGTCAAATGGCTACTCTGTGAGGGTTTACTGAGCCTTGCTCCACACAGGTAGTCCTAGGCACTGGGGATCTTGCAGCCAACAAAGCCCCTTCAGTGTCCGGTCTAGTGGGGTCGATGGACAGTTAAGGGCAGGCACACATTCTGTAAATTCCATCGCTCGATTTCATCTTCAGGCAAACAGTCAAGACTGCATGCCTGTGGGACCAGAAGATGGCATAATGGTTACATCGCTGGACCCAATGGCTTAGAACTCAGGCCAGGTACATGTATGTACATACATACAGGAGAAGGATTGCGACATGGCCATGCTGCCTGGGGGTGATTTCTCGCTTTCTATACACCTAGGCTAGATGGTCTATCTGTTACAGGATCACTGTTGGACATGTGGTCCTTAGCTGACCAAAACATCCTTGTGTGGCGTAGACTAAGTTTACATGAAGGGCTTAGGGAAGGAGGTAAAGAAGGGGTCAGGGGCTAGCAGGTGGCATAGTGGTTATGTCGCTGGACTCCCACATGGTCGATTGCAGTCTGAGTCCCAGACCTGGTGACTTGAAAATTACACCGGGTGCATGTGCGTGCATGCTGAAGAGAAGGGATTTATCGCTTTGTCTCTGTCTCTGTCTCTCTCTAGCGAGCACACACACCTTAAGGCAAAAACCTCTTCTTTTTGTAAGAAGTATTTATTTAATTTTATTTATTAATACTATTATTATTTAATTCAACCAGAGAGAAAAGCAAGAAAGCAAGCCACCAGGTCCAGGATTTGAACCGTGGTTGGTCATGGGGGAATCCAGCACCCTAACCACCACACCACCTGCCAGCCCCAAGGCAAAAACCTCTTAAAAAAAAGGTGGGGAGGACCAGCAGATGGCGTAATGGCTATGTCACTGGACTCCCATGTAGTCAACTGTGGTTTGAGTCTCAGACCCGGTAGCTTAAACTTATACCAGGCGTGTGTGCATGTATGCCCAAGATCCCAAGAGGAGAATCGAGGAGAAGGGAGTGCGGCATGGCCATCCCCCTGGGGGATGATTTCTCACTTTCTGTCTCTGTCTCTCTGGCGAGCGCACATGCCCTATAGCAAAAACCTCTCCAAAAAAAGGGGGGGGCTCAGACTTGAAATAAAAATTTTAAAATAGATTCCACTGATTTCAGATAAATTAGAGAAAGCTCTAGAAAAGACTACGCCAAGGTGACAGATTTTTGCAGTAGGGATGCCATTATAAATATAAAAATGAAGCACATGTCTGAGGCCACTGCAACCCAAGAGAATGCTCCAGAAGCATTGAACAGGGGATCTGAACTTGTCTGGGGCCGAGAATCAGGGAGGGCTCCCTCGCTTGGAAGAGCTGACTTGAAAGCCAGGTTTGGAGAGTGCATGCGAATTAACTAGTGGGGGCAAGCAGGTAGCATGGAGGTTAAGGCACTGGATTGCCAACTGAGGTTTTTGTCCTGAACCCTTGAAAACCCGGGGGAGGGGGGAGGGGAAGGGAAGCATAAATCCTGATAGCAGGATGGAAGAGAAGAAATTGTGGTATGGCCATCTCCCTGAGAGTGACTCTTCTCTCCCTTTGTCTTTCTCCAGCAGATGCACACACCCTATGGCAAAAAACTATTAAATAAAGAACAGCGGGGTGGTTAAGGCAGCTAGGTTCCACATGGCCATCTACACATTTTAAGTCCCAGACTCTGTGGCTTAGTAAACACCCAGTGCATGTGTGTGCATGCCCAAAGTCCCAAAAGAAGTGAAAAGTGGAGAAAGGATAGCAATGTGACCATCCCCCATTGGGGTACTTCTCATTTTCTTTCTTTCTCTTTCTCCAGCAAATGCATGAGCCCTTTGGGGGCAATAACTTAAAGGGAGGGGCCAGCAGATAGCACAGCAGTTATGTCTCTGGACTTCCACATAGCTGATTGTGGTTTAAGTCCCAGACCCAATGGCTTGAAACTCACATCAGGAGCATGTGCATGCATGCCCAAGATCCCAGGAGGGGAATGGAGAAACAACTGTGGGGAAGCCATCTCCCCTGGGGGGGGGGGGGGGGTGATTTCTCACTTTCCCTCTCATTGTCTCTGTCTCCTAAGTGAGTGTACACACCATAAGGTAAAAATTTCTAAAAAAAAAAAAAAAAAAAATGAATAGGACCAGCAGTTGGTGTAATGGCTACATCGCTGGACTCCCATGTAGTCGACCGCGATTCGAGTCCTGGACCAGGTGGCTTAAACTCACACCGAGCGCGTGTGCGTCCGCGCCCAAGATCCTGAGAGGAGAATGGAGGAGAAGAGACTGCAGCGTGGCCATCCCACGGGGGTGGGGGTGATTTCTTGCTTTCTGTCTCTCTCTGTCTTTCTGGCGAGTGCACGCGCCCTGTAGCAAAAACCTCTCAAATAAATAAAGAGAGAAAAAATAAAAGATAAAGAAGGGAGGGAGGCAAGAGAGATCATGGGAAGAAGATGCAAGAGCACGGGGTGAGCAGGGGGTGTCCTCGGGCTGAAGGAAAGTTGGGATGTGAGGAGCTAAACGTGTGCTCCTAGTCCAGATGACGCCAGAGAGGTGGGGTGAGGGGACTGGATTTGATTCTGATGGCCCTGAGCCAGAGAAAGAAGATTCGGGCTGGGGAGCAGAGGGGAAATCTGGAGACAGGAAGGAAGCCATGGTTTGGTTAAAGCTCTGGGTTTGAGGGTGGACGGGCCAGGCGTACCCATTCCTGGGGTCACTATTCCTGGTCTTGTGACTGGGCAAGCTACTTAACCTCCCTATGCCCCGGCGTTACCCTCTACAAAATACGTATAATGGCAGTACCCATCTCACTGTGGCAAGATTGAATGACATACCCAGCAGAGGAGAGGGAGGACAAGGTGCCGGAGGTGGGACAGGATGGTCCCGCCATCGGCCGGGCTCTCCAGGAGGAGGGAGGAGGTGCCTGCTCTCGAATTTCCACGTGGCTGTGGCCCGAGGTCCGGCAGAGGTCTGGGAAAGCGTCCGGAACTCCAGGGGCGGGCACTCCAGCTGGGGGGCGGGCACTCCAGCTGGGGGGCGGGCCTGGGGGAGGGACCTGCCCTGGCGCCCCGCCCCGCCCCCTTCCAGGAGCTGGCTTGACTGCCCCCTGGTGGCCGCGTGATGCGGCGGGAAAGCCACTATAATCCCAAATTGTTCTCACTCTATCCACAATCTCTACCTGTCAAGTCCTGTCTCCTCTGGGCCAGCTTTCCCCAGTGCCCTCCATGCTCCGCCCTGCTCCTCAGGACACCTACACTTCCTACCCCTGGGTATCGGGATTAGAGGTTGCTCCGGCTCTCCCAGGGCTCAGAGTAGCCATTCTCCTTAGCTCAAAATCAAAGCGGGGGGCGGAGGGTGGGGGGTGGGGGGGGGTGGGGGGTGTCAAAGCCTCAGGATTACCACCACTGAAGACCCTCTGCCCAGATTTCACCCTCCTGCCCCCCAGATCTAGCCAGGAGCCAGAGAATACAGGGGAACTCATGGAAATGTCAGATAAAGAATTAAAAATATTCATAGTGACAGAGCTAACAGATGCAAGAGAAGAGACAACGAACTCCAAAAGATGCAGGAGAAAAGAGACACTGAGTTCCAGGAGGTGAGGAGATTCTTGCACCATCTGAAAGAGAAGACACACATCATAAAAAAGAATCAAACAGAATTGTAAGAAATGAAGGCTGTAATACAGAAAATCAAAACCTCCCATGAAAATATTAAAAGCAGATTAGATCACGCAGAAGATTGAATCTCAGATGCAGAAGATAGAACCTCTGACCTAGAAGAATTCACCAAAAAGACTGAGAAAATAACCCAAAAAAATGAGAATAACATGCAAGTGATACTAGATACCATTAAATGTCCAAACATCCAGATCATCAGTATCCCAGAAGGTGAAGAAACTAATAAGGACATTGATAATCTATTTCATGAAATTCTGGAAGAATACTTTCCAAACCTAGAGAGGCACTCAAATATCCAGACCCAAGAAATGCAAAAGACCCCGCATAGAATCGACCCAAGAATATCTTCTCCCAGGCACATCATAGCCAGATTGACCAAAACCACAGAGACAAGATACTAACTTTGTCAAGAGAGAAACGTCAAGTTACTTTCAAAGGATATCTATCAGGCTAACATCGGACCTCTCACAGGAAACAATGCAAGCAAGGGAAGAATGGGAAAATATATTCAAAGTGGTAAGCAAAAAACAATTTCAACTAAGAATACTATACCTAGCAAGATTATCCTTCATATGGGATAAAAAGATGAAATCATTCTCAGATAAACAAAACCTGAAAGAATTTACCAACATCAGACCAGCTCTCCAAGAAGTGGCTGAAGGGAGTTCTATACCAGGAATACGAAAGTCAGATACACAGAAATAAGAATACAAAAAAGAGAATGGTCGGCCTAAGGGTAGGGACAAGTCCGGAGTTCAATGTTAACTTCCAGAGTTTAAATGGAAAGATCAGACCACAGTAACACTGCAGATTCAATAGACAAGACATTAATTACATGAATCTGAACTAGTGAAACACAATTTTTTTTTACTTTAGACTAAATTACTGATTTTCTTCAATGCTTTGATTTCCATATTTAAGGTTTTTTGTCTTCTCTTGAACTGTTGATAGGTTCATGTACCTACTATTTGAACTGAATCCTAACCTTTTCCCTGGTTTTAAGTTTTAAGCAAATTTCTCTTAACTTTTTTTATTTTAATCTATTAAAACTAAAACTTTTTCTTAAAACAAAATAATGCATTAAAAAACCTATTAATACCTATTTAATGACTGCAGTAAGTTATATAGCCCCAATAGGTGCTACTTTATAGTATGTTCACTTAATCACTGAGTTTTATGCCTAAAGTCAGACATGCATTCACAGATATGTATATATCAGCTGTGCTTGCTATTGAAAGTTTTAAAATTAATTAAAATCTTTAGTGAATCAATAAAATATGAAAAAAAAAAAGATGGCATAATGGTTACATCACTGGACTCCCACACAGTCGGCCATGGTTCAAGTCTTCGGCCCAGCAGCTTGAAACCTATGCTGGGGCCCAGCAGGTGGCGTGGTGGTTAAGATACTGGAATTCCCACATGGTCAACTGTGGTTCGAGTCTTGGACCTGGAGGCTTGCTTTCTCTCTCTCTCTCTGTCTTTCTCTGGCAAAACTCATAATAAAAATAATAATAAATGAATAAAATGAAAAAATAATAATAAATGAATAAAATAATTCTTTTTAAAAAATGGGACCAGCAGTTGGCATAATGGCTATGTCACTGGACTCCCATGTAGTCAACTGCGGTTTGAGTCCCAGACCCAGTGGCTTAAATTCATGCCAGGCACGTGTGCGTGCGTGCCCAGGATCCCGAGAGGAAACTAGAGAAGGGACTGCAGCATGGCCATCCCTCCTGGGGGGTGATTTCTTGCTTTCTGTCTGTCTCTCTCTGTCTTTCTGGCGAGCACACGCTCCCTATAGCAAAAACTTCTTAAAAAACAAACAACAACAACAACAAAAAACCACACATGAGTGCCCAAAATCCCAAGAGGAGAATGGAAGAGAAGGGATTGCGATGTAGCCATACCCCACCCCCTGGGGGGGCGGTGATTTCTTGCTTTCTGTCTGTCTCTCTGTGTCTCTCTGGCCAGCACACTCATCCTATAGCACAAATCGCTAAAAAATTAATTAAAATACATTTTTTACAGGGATTTTTGTTATAAGACATGTACACTTGCCAGAGAGATAGAGGGACAGAAAGTGAGACATCATCCCCCAGGGGAGATGGCCCGGCTGCAACCCCTTCTCCTCCATTCTGCTCTCGGGATCTTGGGCACTCACGCACATGCACCCAGCATGAGTTTAAATCACCAGGTTCAAAACTCAAACCACGGTCAACTACCTGGGGGTCTAGTGATGTAACCATTACACCATCTGCTGGCCCCAATTAATTTAAAAATTTTACAAAAAGAACACCAAGGTATTAACCTAGCAGCTCCAATCCCTGATCAGCTGAGGGCTGCCTCAAGCGTTTCTCCTTGGCATTGGGCACCTCCTGCCTGCTCTAAGCTCAGGGAGAGCATGACCCTGTGGTCAGAGACCCGATGCCTGCCCCTTGATGAGAACTGTCTGCCAAGGCCACACATAACCAGGACTCTAACTTGTGACCACTTGGTAGCCTGCTGGGAAGCTCTGCTTAAGGAAGGACCACTTTGGTAGTTCTCAATTTTGCTAATCCAAGCAGTGCTGCAGCAAACGGCCTCGTGTATTCATATTTGCACACATGTGACTGTATCCACAGCATAAATTCCTAGCAGGAGTGCTGGGCCGAAGAATATACGCATTTGCCATTTTGAAGGACAGGGTCAAATCCAGCATCCTGGGAAACTGCCTGTCCCCTACACTCTTGCCAACATCACTGATAACACTCTTTGATCTTTGTCAGTCTGGCAGATGAAAAAGCAGTCCTCATACTTTAACATTTCATTTTTAAAGTTCTAATTGAGGTCGATGTCTTTTCCTGTATTTGAAAGCCATCTGCACTCCTAATAAGTTAATGGATCTGCATAATGACCAATGAAAGCTGCTAATGGGACCCAAAGACAAGCAGGCTTCTGCGCCCCCCGGCAAAGGAACACAGCAGGCTTAGGGAACATTCTTGCCCAAGAAATCAAACGTGAGTCTGACCACGCTTCTAAATGTAACTGCCATGTACAGAAAACACGGGACAGAGAGACACAATAGAGGATACGTGGGAAACTCTTCCGGACAGATGGCCCATTTCTTTTTTTTTCCTGTCTTTTCCTTTTTTGCTATAGACCACATGTGTTCTTTTCTTCCTCTTGGGATTTTGGGCACACACGCACATGTGCCTGACATGTCCTTCATGCCACTGGGTTCGGGCCCCCAACAGTGAGGTTGTCCATATAGGATCCAGCACCTTAGCCACCATGGTACTGGGCAGGTCCCCACAATGACTCCATTTCTTTTTTTTTTTTTGGGGGGGGGGAGAAGATTTTGCTATAGGGCACATGCGCTAGCCAGAAAGACAGAGAGAGACAGAGAGACAGAAAGCGAGAAGTCACCCCCCAGGGGGGATGGCCACGCCACGGTCCCTTCTCCTCCATTCTCCTCTTGGGATCTTGAGCACACATGCACATGCGCCTGGTGTGAGTTTAAGCCACTGGGTCCAGGACTCAAACCACAGTCGACCACATGGGAGTCCAGTGACATAGCCATTACACTAACTGCTGGTCCCTCCGTTTCTCTATCTTTTTTTTTTTTTTTTTTTTTTTGAGAGAGATGTTTGCTATAGGGCACGTGTGCTTGCTAGAGAGACAGAGAGACCGAAAGCGAGAAATTGTCCCCCAGGGGGAACGGCCACACCACAATCCCTTCTCCTCCATTCTCCTCTCGGAATGTTAAGCACACATGTACAAATGCCCTGTGTGAATTTTAAGCCACTGGATCAGGGACTCAAACAGCAATTGGCCATGTGGGATCGAACAATGTAACCATTATGCCATCTGCTGGTCTCCATGACTCCATTTCTTAAATAAATTAGAAGGGGAGACTGGCCGGCAGGTGGCGTGGTGGTTAAGGGCACTGGACGCACACATGGACGACTACAGTCCAAGTCCTGGACTTGGCAGCTTCCTTTCTCACTTTTTCTCTCTCTCCCCTTCTCTGGTCAAATGAAAATAAATACCTAAACTTAAATAAAATAATTATTGGGACCAGCAGTTGGCGTAATGGCTACATCGCTTGACTCTCATGTAATCGACTGTGGTTTGAGTCCCCCACTGGGTGGCTTAAACTCACGCCGGGCATGTGTGCATGCATGCCCAAGTTCCAGAGAGGAGAATGGAGGAAAAGGGATTACGGCGTGGCCATCCCCCCGGGGGGTGATTTCTCGCTTTCTGTCTCTCTCTCTCTGTCTTTCTGGCAAGCATATGCACCCTATAGCAAAAACCTCTCCAAATAAATAAATAAATAAAACAATTCTTTAAAAAAAAAAAGGGGGGGGGAAAGAAGCAGTGAGAGAGAAATAAACTAGACATGAAAAGATTTAAGAGTTGGGAGCCAGCAGTTAGCATAATGGCTGTGTCTCTGGACTCCCACGTAGTTGACCGCAGTTCGCATCCCAGACCCGGTGGCTTAAAACTCACGCCGGGCGCGTGTGTGTGCGTGCCCAAGATCCCGAGAGGAGAATGGAGGAGAAGGGATTGAGGCGTGACCATCCCCCCTGGGGGGTGATTTCTCGCTTTCTGTCTCTATGTCTCTCTCTGTCTGTCTGGCGAGCGCACATGCCCTATGGCGAAAACCTCTCCAAAAAGAAAAAAAAAAAAAAAGATTTAAGAGTTCAGAGGTTGGGTGATCACACAAAGATAAATGCTATGCTTTGCCAGGCTGACCACATGAATAGGTTTTGGGTTCATGTCCAGAGACCACCGTGAGTGCCTTGGGCACATCGTGACCGTGACCGTGACCGTGACCGTGACCCAGGACTGACTGAGACTGGATGGACCATGGCATCAGGACCTTAGTGAGGGATCTTATCTTTCTGTCTCTCTGTCTAACTTGCTCATGGAAGAAGGAAACAAACTTTTAAAAAAAAAAGAAAAAGAAAGGTTTAAGAATCGGGTGAATAGCTGGACTTCCACATTCAGAAAAAGTACTTGAAGAATTAATGACAAAAATGTCTCAAATTTGTCTAGAGACATAAGCCTGCAGATGAAAAAGCTGAGCAGGCCAGCCGGTGGCATGGTGGTTAAGGCGACTGGAATCCATGTGGCTGACAGCGCAGTTCGACTTCTGGACACAGTGGCTTGGAAAACACGCCGTTCACATGTGCCCCAAGTCCTGAGAGAATAGAGAAGAGATTGTGGTGTGGCCATCCTCCCCAGGAGTGACTTCTCACTTTCTCTTTCTGTCTCTCTCCAATGAAAAAAAGAAGAGGCTGAGCAAATCCTAACGATGATAAGCCCAAGAAATCCACACCAAGACACATCATAATGAAACTTCTGAAAATTAAAGACAAAGGAAAAATTTGAAAGCAACCAGAGGAAACACTTTACTTATAAGGGATAAACCACACGAATAACAGCAAATTTTAAAATTTATATGTGTGTGTGTGTGTGTGTGTGTGTGTGTATAAGTTTGCTATAGGGCACATGTGTTCACTGGAGACAGAGAGACAGAGAAAGTGAGAAATCACCCCCCAGGAGGAATGACCATGCTGCAATCCCTTCTCCCCTCCAGATTTTGGGCATGCATACACATGTGCCCGGCATGTTTTTCAAGCCATGGGGTCCGGGACTCAAACTGCACAGCTGGCTGTGTGGGCTCCACACCACCTTAACCCCCACATCACCTGCTGGCCCTACTTGTGACATTTTCCTATCTCCTTCCAGAGCAATGTCTCCCTCATAAGGCCAAGGACTTTGACTTACTGCTGCGTCTCCAGCCCTGGATCAGCACCTGGCACACAGTAGGTGCTCAAAAAAGATTTGTTATGGGCTGGCAGATGGCATGGTGGTTAAGGTGCTGGACTCCCACATGGCCAACTACGATTCGAGTCTTGGACCTGGTGGCTTGCTCGCTCTCTCTCTCTCTCCTTCTCTCGTCAAATTAAAAAAATAATGATAACAAATAAAAATAAATATTTTTTTTAAAAAAAGATTTGTTAATTGGCTGAATAGAGGAGGGCTTGCCTTACTCAAGCCACTCCCTCCACTCTTGTTCACCCGGCCTTTCCTAATCCCACCTCAGGATCAGCCCTAGCCCCTGCTCCTCCAGGAAGCCCTCCCTGACTAGGTGGGCTCTGGGCTCTGGAAAGTGACTTGCTCTTGCCCCATCGCCTACTATACCACTTAATTTTAGGTGTTGGGTAAAGTCTGAAGAGGAAGCTAAAGGCAGAAGAGAACAGGCCAGTTTTATTGGGGTTAAGGGGGAGGGAGCAGGGGGCCTCCAGAAGCCGTGAGCCAGGGTGGCACTGCAGGGAGAACTGCTGGGACGCAGTGTCACTTCTTCCACTGCTTCTTCTCGTAGTCCCACCGTGAGGACAGGCCTTCAACAGGGTTGCCCTTCATGTCCAGGATGCGCTGGAGCTGTTGGGCCTTCCACTCATCCGTCAGGGTGATGGGCTTCATGGGGAACACTACAGGGAGGGTATGGGGTGGGGTTAGGGGCAGCTCAGGACCCCACCGTGCCGGCCTCTCCCCCCCGAGCCAGGGTCTCAGCCACAGAGTCTTGGTCTCCTGCACCAAGGAGCTCCCTCCACCCTGTTAGCACCACCCCCGACACACACACAAAGCCTCACTCCAGGGACCTCTGGGTTCTGATCCAGCACCCAGACTTAGACTTACTGTGGTGACTGAGTCGAGGTCCTTCCCACTCTGAGCCTCAGTTTCCTCACCTACCTCTGTGGTCAGTGGTGATAGGAGCACGAACTTGAAGACCACCTGGATCCCAGTTCCAACTCCACTACTCCCTTGTAGTGACCTGAACAAGTCACTACACCTCTCTGAGTCTCATTTACTTATCTGTCAAAAACAGATGCTAGGGGACAGCAGGTGGCATAGTGGTTGGGGCACAGGACTCCCACATGGCCATCTGCAGTTTGAGTCCCAGACCTTGCAACTTGCTTTTTTACTTTTGCTCTCTCTCTTGCATGCATGTGCTCCATACAAAATTTTAAATATAGTGACAATAATAAATAAAATTAAATAAACAATTATTTTAAAAATATATATATATATTACATTTTATTTATTATTATTATTTAATCTGGGGACTGGCAGATGGTGTGGGTGGTGGTTAAGCGCCCTGGAGTCCCACACGGCTGACCACGGTTCACGTCCTGGACCTGACAGCTTATTTTCGAACTTTTCCTCTCACTCTTACCTTTCTCTCCCTCACTCTGTCCCCCTCTGGTCAAATTAAAATAAAGAAAATAAAGAAAGTTAAATAAACTAATTCTTTTTTTAAAAATATATTTTAATCTGACCAGAGAGAGAGAGGAAAAGTGAGAAAGCAAACTCTCGGATCTGGGACTCGAACCGTGGTCCACTATGTGGGAGTTCAGAGCCTTAACCACCATGCCACCTGCTGTCCCCAGTAAATAATTCTTTTTATAAATAATTATTTTTATTGGGACCAGCAGTTAGCATAATGGCTATGTCTCTGGACTCCCATGTAGTCGACCGCAGTTCGAGTCCCAGACCCAGTAACTTAAACTCACGCTGGGCGCGTGTGCGTGCGTGCCCAAGATCCTGAGAGGAGAATGGAGGAGAAGGGATTGTGGCATGGCCATCCCCCCTGGGGGGTGATTTCTCGCCTTCTGTCTCTCTGTCTCTCTCTGTCTTTCTGGTGAGTACACGTGCCCTATAGCAAAAACCTCTCCAAAAAAAAAAAGAAAAATAATAAAAATTAATTATTTTAATTTAACTTTATTATTATTTTCCAGTTTAATTAAAGAGAGACAGAGAGAGAGGGGGAGGGAAAGTGAGAAGGCAAGCCACCAGGTTTGGGACTCAAACCACAGTCTGGCCACCATGTGGGAGTCCAGAGCCTTTAACCACCATGCCACCTGCCAGCCCCCCAGTAAATATTTCTTAAAAAAAAAAAAAAAGCAGGTGCTCTCCACTGGGGCTGGGGGAAATCGAGCCAGTGCATATGTGTGACGTCTCGGCACAAGGCAGAGCAGATAGTAAGTGCCCAGTGTGTGGTGCTTCTCACAATGACCTAATTCTCTTCCTCTCCTGGGAGGGGTCTGGAACGAGCTAGTTCCTTTGGACTCCCAAGGGGTTGGGAGGTAGAGGTAGGGTAGGAGGCATTCACTTTAAGCACCCGGGGAGGGCTGGCCTAGCTGCTTTGACACAGTAGTAATGCAAGTGCCCCGTGAAGCTGGGAGCCATATGGCCGACTGTGGGTTTGAATCCTGGGGTCAGCTGAAAATATGCCAGGAGCACACACGTGAGTGCCCAGGATCCTGGGGAGCTGGCGGGCCGGGGAAGAGGGATCGAAGTACGATGAGACTGTCGGGGCGCCTCACACTCACATACATGCCCAAGTTCTCTGTCAGGGAAAGAAAAGGACATCCGGGAAAAGCAATACTGAGCTCAGAGGCTGAAGCGCCCTGTGGAGGCCTTTTAGGTGCCTTGTCCTGTGGACCAGGGAGGGGCCTCGGGGCAGGGGCTCCCAACACCTTCACACTTTATCTCTGCCCCACCTGCCCCTGAGGCAATTCAGCCTGCCCGACCTCCATCCCTGGTACTTTCTGTGCCAAGGGGTGGACAGAAAAGAGATGACCTTATGGACACACCTTTGTGTGCCAAGCCTGGCCTGGACTAGATTTTTCCCAAAGGCTCTCTTATGCCATTATCACGAAACAGAAGAATTCCTGTCACACCGTTACAGAAGTGAGCAGAGGTGAGGTCAGCTGAGGCAAAGACTGCCAGCTCTTTCTCAGTGTCCTCCCCGATCCTCCCCCAGTAGAGGTGCTCAAACCTGAGCAGGTGTCCGGTCACCTAAAGGGCTGTTAAAGGTGCACTGCTGGGCCAGTTGCTGGAGCTGATGGCTTATAAAACACACCCAGTGGGTGTGCGTGCTTGCTTAAAATCTCAAGAGGAAAATGGAGAAGGGATCGTGGCATGGCCATCTCTCCTGGGGGATGATTTCTCACTTCCTCTCTTTCTCTCTCTCTCTCTGGCAACTGCATGCACTCTCTGGCAACATTTTTAATTAAAGAAAAAACAGGGGGGCTGGCAGGTGGCATGGTGGTTAAGAGCACTGGACTCCTACATGGCTGACTGTGGTTCAAGTCCTGGACCTGGCGGCTTGCTTTCTCACTTTCCCTTTTCTCTCACTCTGTCCCTTTCTGGTCCAAATTAAAAATAAATAAAATAAATAAAGTTAAATAAAAAATAATTCTTAAAAAACATAGAAACTTTGCTGGCTTCACCCCTAGAGAATCTGACTTAGTAGATCCATATTTTATTTTACTTTCTTATTTTATCTTAAACTTTGCTATAGAGAGAGAAGGAGAAAACACCCCATGAGTAGTGATCAGTCTGTAATCCCTTCTTCATCTCTCCTGCCTTTTGATATTTGGGGCACACATACACACACACTTGGCATGTTTTCCTTTTTCTTTTTTTAAAAATTATTTTATTTAATTTTATTTATTTATTTTAATTTTGTCCAGAGAGGGCCAGAGCGAGAGAGAGAGAGAGAAAGAGAAAGAAAGTGAGAAAGCAAGCTGCCAGGTTTAGGACTCGAACTGCAGTTGGCCATGTGGGAGTCCAGTGCCCTTAACCATCACTCCACCTGCCAGCCCCACTTGGCATGTTTTTCAAGCCACTGGGTCCAGGATTTGAACTGCACAGTTGGCCATGTGGGATCTGGCTGCCTTAACCACCAGGCCACAGGCTAGCCTGAGCACTGCATGTTAAAGACAGCAGAGCAATAAGAGAGGAACCTGCTTTGTGGAGTCCCCATCCGAGTCTAGACTGTTTCTCTTTTTTTTTTGTGAGAAAGGAATAAACCTCTAGCTTGTTTTTTTTTTTTTTTTTTTTTTTTTTTGGAGAGGTTTTTGCTATAGGGCACATGCGCTCGCCAGACAGACACAGAGAGACAGAAAGCGAGAAATCACCCCCCAGGGGGGATGACCACACCGCAATCCCTTCTCCTCCATTCTTCTCTCGGGATCGTGGGCACACACACACACGTGCCCGGCGTGAGTTTTAAGCCACTGGGTCCAGGAAGCGAACCCCGGTTGACTACGTGGGAGTCCAGTGACATAGCCATTACACTAACTGCTGGTCCCTAAACCTCTAGCTTGTTTAAGCTCTTATGTGTTGGAGATTCTTTACTCCAGCTGGTGAAACACTGTACTGATAAACACACAGCTGACACACAGCCATCAGCAACACTACCCATGACTATATACGAGTGCTGGCCTACAGCTCTCTGCATTTTTTTAAAGAACTTTTTAAATTTAATTTTATTTATTCACTCATTTATTTTAATTTGACCAGAGAGAGACACACAGAGAGAGAGAGAGGGAAAGTGAGAAAGCAACCCACCAGGTCCAGGACTCAAACCATGGTTGGCCATGTGGGCGTGTTCAGTGCCTTATGCCACCTGCTGGTTCCTTATTTAATTTTTTTGGAGAGATTTTTACTATAGGGTGCATGCACTTCTCAGAGAGATAGAGAGACAGAGAGATAAAGAGAGAAATCACTCCCTGGGGCCATGTAGCATGGTGATGGCATGCTACAATCTCTTCGCCTCAGTTATTCTCCTGGGATCTTGAGCACACATGCACACACACCCAGCATGAGTTTTAAGCCATTAGGTCCGGCCTAGGATTGCAATCAGCCCCATGTGAGAGTCCAATGACATAATCACTACGCCATCTCCTGGCCCCACTCCATTATCTTTAAATCCTCACAAGAACCTTGAGCATCCTTAACCCTGTTCTACAGATGAGAAACTGAGGCCCCAGAGAGGTAGAATCCCTACATTCCTCCTCAGCCAGCCATGCCCTGCCCTTCACCCTAAATCTCTTTGAGGACTTTGCAGAACTCTTGAGATGAGTACCAACACAGTTCCCTTGAGTTTGGTGGTGGCGTGGTCACAGGGCATGACCCAGGCTTGCAGTCGCCACTTACCATAGACCCGCTGCCACCAGATCAGCAGAGCCGTGAATCCAAAGAAGAAAAAGACACAGCCCATCACGGTCTTCCACTCGTTGGAGCGACGGTTCATCTCTGCGAAGGTCTCGTGGAACTGGAGCCGGTACACTGGAGCAGGTGGGTGTAGGGAAGGGGCCTCAGGTGCATCTACTCCAAGGACCCTGGGCCACTCTGGTCCCCAGGGAGCCTCAGCCTTCCCCTACCCACAGCAGACGCTGCTCATTCAGCTGATTCTTACTGAGCATGTACTGTAAACAGACAGGGCCAAGAACTGGAGACCCAGCAGTGCATGCACCAGAAGAGTCCTGCCCCTAGGGAGCTTAGAGTGGGAGGCAGACGGCAAAGGTTTCAGACAGAGTATGGGCAGGGGCTACTTTAGCTATGCGGCCAGGAAGGTCTCAGAGGTGGTGACATTGGAGCTGAGGCTTGAAAAGTCAGACAAAGTCATGTGCAAACTGGAAGCAAGTGCAAAGGCCCTGAGGTAGGAAGGGCCAGTGAGCCGGTGTGGAATAAGCAAAAAAGAGAGAGTGTAGCAGGCTGGCTCCGTGGTGCAGGGGCAATGCACTGCTTGAGAAGCTGGATCCCTCATGGCAACCACGGTTCAAACCCCGTGTGGTTTTATGTGACTCAGACTTTCATTAGGACTGTCCCTGCCATTCCCTTTCCTCTCAATAAAGTGTTTTTATTCTTCCTTCCTTTTCTTTTTCTTTTCTTTCTTTCTTTTTTTTTTTTTTTTTTTTTTTTTTTTTTTTTTTTTTTGAGAGAGAGAGAGAGAGTTTTGCTATGGGGAGCATGCACTACTCAGAGAGGCTGAAAGTGAGAAATCACACACACACACACACACACACACACACCTGCTGAGGGATGGCCATGCTGCAATTCCTTCTACTCTATTGTCCTCTTGGATTTTGGGCACACTCCAGGCTGAATTTCAAGCCGCTGGGTATGAGATTTGAACCTTAGTTGACCACATGTGAGTCCAGCAATGTAACCATTACGCCATCTGCTGGTCCCTCTTTCATTTTCTTATTCTCTGCTTCTCTTTCTTATTAACTCCAGGGGAAGCAGGACTCTGCTCATTGTTAACATTTCCAGCACCAAAACAGTGCTTGGTACATAGCAGGCTCTTAATCATTATATCTAGAATGCTCGTGAATAAATGTCCTGCTGGAGACGCCTAGAGAAATGACACAGGGTCACCACCCTCCAAGAGATCAGGGTGAGAGGCATACCAGGCTGGGGGAGCTACTAACAGGAAGGCCCAGAGGGAAATGCGCATGGATGGGAATGAAGTAAGCCAGTGGAAAGCCAGGGGGAAGGTGTGACATAAGAAGAAACACATGGGGGATCAGCAGGTGGCATGGTGATTAAGATGCTGGACTCCCACATGGCTAACTGCGGTTCAAGTCCCAGACCTGGCAGCTGGCTTTCTCACTTTCCTTCTCTCTTTCTCTCTTTCTTTTTTTTAAAAGAATTATTTATTTATTTATTTATTTATTTATTTAATTTTATTTGTTATTATTATTTTTTAATTTGACCAGAGAGAGAGAAAAAAAAGAGAAAGTGAGAAAGCAAGCCATCAGGTCTGGGACTCAAACTGTGGCTGGCCATGTGGGAGTCCAGTGCCTTAACCACCATGCCATTTGCTGCTCCCACTTCTGTCTCTCTCTGGGGAACACGCATGCCCTGTAGCAACTTAAAAATTATAATAAATCAGGGACCAGCAGTTAGCGTAATGGCTATGTCTCTGGACTCCCATGTAGCCGACCGCGGTTTGAGTCCCGGACCCGGTGGCTTAAACTCACGCTGGGCACGTGTGCGTGCGTGCCCAAGATCCCGAGAGGAGAATGGAGGGGAAGGGATTGCGACGTGGCCATCCCCCCTGGGGGGTGATTTCTCACTTTCTGTCTCTCTGTTTCTCTCTGTCTGTCTGGCGAGCGCACGCGCCCTATAGCAAAAAATAAATAAATAAATAAATAAATAAATAAATAAAATAATAATAATAATAAATTAAATTAAATAAATCACATGGTTGGGGGCCAGATGGTGGCACAGTGGTAACAGGACTGGACTGACGTGGAAAAGGTCCAGCGATCGCTTTCAGCTTTCAGCTCAGAGGCGGCCTCGGTGCAACTTTCTTTGGTCATCCCCAATCCGGGTTCATCTGACACCAGCCTCCTTCACCATGCCGCCCAAGTTCAACCCCAATGAGATCAAAGTCGTGGACCTGAGGTGCACTGGTGGCAAAGTCGGTGCCACGTCTGCCCTGGCCCTCAAGATCGGCCCCCTGGGTCTCTCCAAAAAAGGTTGGTGATGACATCACCAAGGCAACCAGTGACTGGAAGGGCCTGAGGATTACCGTGAAGCTGACCATTCAGAATAGACAGGCCCAGATCGAAGTGGTGCCTTCTGCCTCTGCGCTCATCATCAAAGCCCTCAAGGAACCGCCAAGAGGCAGAAAGAAGCAGAAGAATATTAAACATAGTGGGAACACCACTGTTGACGAGATTGTCAGCATTGCTGGACAGATGAGCCACCAGTCTTTGGCCAGAGAACTCTCTGGAACCATTAAAGAGATCCTGGGGACAGCCCAGTCTGTAGGTTGTAATGTCGATGGCCGCCACCCTCATGACATCATCGATGACATCAACAGTGGCGCAGTGGAATGCCCAGCTAGTTAAGAAGTACACAGGAAAACATCTCAATAAAGGATCATGTGACAACCAGAAAGAAAAAAAAAAAAGAAAGAAAAAAACGGTCCAGGGATCAAGTCCTAGTACCCCTGAGCATGCCATGTGTCACATGTTCCCGCCATGGTCCAGACCCTCTGCCTCTTTTCTGTCTCTGTCTCACTTTCTCATGAAAAAGAAAAGCACACACACACATATGATTATATATAAATAATATGAAATTTGATTTCAGTCTCTGCCCCTGGCATAAGAGCTTCTAAATCCTTGGAAAGCCAAGTTATTAGGGGTGAGAGGATCATCTTTTTTATTCATAATATGCCTCTTTCAACTATACCTGAATTTATGTTAACGAGGTGATTCTCAGAGGATGCAGACTGGGCTGGGTACAAGAGGAGCCAACCTTAGGATCAGAGGTTGAAACTTTCAGCCTCCCTCCCCCACCCAGGAAGGGGAGAGGAGCCAGAGACTGACTTCATTGGCAATGACCTCGACAGGCGATCTAATCAACCATGACCACATAGTGAAACTCCATCAGACTCCTCGGTGACAGGGTTCTGAGAACTTCCGGGTCAGTGAACACGCCTTGGCTCTGGACCTCAACATACCAACAGACATACCTCTTTACCTGGCCGTTCCTCTGCACCCTTTGTAATATCCTTTCAAATAAACTGGTAAGCACAAAGAGTTTTCCTGAGGTTTGGGGTTTTTTAAAGGAATTATTTTTTGTATTTTATTTATCATTATTATTGTTTTTAAATTTGCTACAGAGCACGTGCACTCACCAGAGAGAGAGAGAAAGTGAGAAAGCAAGCTGCCAGGCCTGGGACTTGAACCACGGTTGGGAGTCCAGCGCCCTAAGTCCCATGCCACCTGCTGGCCCCTTCCTGAGGTTTTTTGAGCCATTATAGCAAACTATCAAACCTGAGGAGGGGGTTGTAGGAATCCCTGTTCCTAGTCAGTTAGTCAGAAGCTCAGGAGACAACCTGGGACTTGCACCTGGCATTTGTCAACCCAAATGAAAGGCTGAGGTGCAGGAAGGAAAGCCACGGTTAAGTGCAACATCAAAGAGAGGATGATCTGCCAGGCTCACAGCACCCACGCAGCCCTGGATACTGTGTGCTGAGGTCATGCAGATTTCAGGGGGATTTTAAAGGCAAAAGTTGTGAAGACAGGAAGGGGGATGGTTTAATGCTCAGACAATGGTAAGTAATTTCCTAAGGAGCCAAGTGGGCTCAGAAGATGGACAATAGGCTGTGACAAAACTTTGTCTGGATGTGTTGACATTCTTTATTAAATCTTTCTTCCTGCAATAGGAGTTTGGTTAATGAAACCAGAGGGAGGATCAAAGGAATTTTTTTTTCTGTTTTGGGTTTTTGTTTGTTTCTTTTTATTTCACACATTCACAAGAGGAGCAGTCTTGTGGAACTGAGCCCTCAACCCATGGGATCTGACACGACCTCCAGGTAGATAATGTCAGGATTAAATTGAATCACAGACCACTTAGCTGGTGTCTGGAAAGTTGGAGAGAAGGAGAATTTGCTGTTGGTGTGGGGAAAATCCCACACATGTGGTGTCAGAAGTGTGAGAGTGTAGGTTCTTAGAGGACATACGTGACCAGAGACATAGCATGAACAAACACATGCAGAGCTGTGGGAAGCACAGGGCATGTCCAGAGAACCACCAAGATGCTGAGACAGGAGGGGCAGGGCCTGAAGAATCTTGGACACCAGGCCCAGGAGTTCAAACTTTAAGCTCTGAAGACCCACTGTGATCCTGGAACTGTCCTCCCAGGGGACCCTCTTGCCTTCTCTATTTTTCCTATCCTTCAAGACTGCCTCATCTCCTCTAGGAAGACTGGTGGCTTGAAAAATATGCAGGGTGCAGTTGCGTGTGTACCCCAAATCCCAGCAGGATGGAGAAACAGAGGAGAAGGGATAATGGTGTGACCATGCCCCATTGGGAGCTGCTTTCTCTCTTTCTCTCCCTGTCTCTTTCTAGTGAGCATATATGCCCTCTAGAAATTAAAAAAAGAGAAAATCAAAGGGTAGAAGGGGGTGAGCTGGGAGGGGAAATAAGAACTAGGAACTACTGAGACCAGCAGATGGCGTAATGGCTATGTCACTGGACTCCCATGTAGTTGACTGCAGTTCGAGTCCCAGACCTGGTGGCTAAAACTGGCACCAGGTACGTGTGCGTGCGCGCCCAAGATCCCAAGAAGAGAATGGAGGAGAAGGGATTGTGGTGTGGCCATCCCCCCTGGGGAGTGATTTCTCGCTTTCTGTCTCTCTGTCTCTCTCTGTCTTTCTGATAAATGTATGCGCTCTATAGCAAAAACCTCTCAAAAAAAAAAAAAAAAAAAAAAAAACAACTAGCAACTGCTTCTACATATATGGACATGGTAGATTCTCTCTGGAAAAACACAAGTCACTGGAAAGGAAAACCTGGTCACAAGGGGATTAAATAGAAAGGAGATTGGCTTTTCCTCCTCCTCCTTCTTTTGGTAGTTCTCAAAAAATGTTACCCTTCATATGTCATCCTTTCTCAATATACTAAATGAATACAAAAATAGTTAACTAAAGGGAAATCAAAGCTGGCACAGATTTCCTCAGGGAAAGGAGCTGTATTGCATTTTTGCAAGACGCCCCCCACCCCCGGGTTGGGAAAATGAAACCAACCCCAGGAAGGAATTTGGAATTCCACAGAGGGTGGGAGCTGTGGGTGTGAGGGGGCCCAGGAAACACAGAAAAAGAAGAAGAAGGTGCGGGTTGGAGGTGAAAGCTAAGCCAGCAGTGACAGAGGGCAAGGGCCCAAGAGCCGCCATGTCTAGTGGCCAGAGGAAGTTGTTTGCTGAGCTCTGGCGCTGTCAGCTCACCTTGCAAGTGTTCTGCTAAAGCTTTAATGGAGCATGTGGTGTAGCAGCTAAGGGGGAAATCCTTGGAAGTGGTCTGTGTGGGGTCTAATCCCTTCTCCACTCTCTAGCTGTGACTACCGTTGCAAGTGACTTCATCTTGAGCCTCAATTTCCTCAACTGTCAGCTAATGAGAGTAACTACCTCCATTGTGGTACCTGCTACATGGTAAATATGCAACAGATATTAATTATGCTAATTACTGTCTTGCTTTATGCATGTAACATTTGAGGGAATAAGGAAAAAAGAGAATGTCCACCTTTGAAATGAATGGAGAGGGCCGGCAGGTGGCGTGGTGGTTAAGGGCTTTGGACTCCCACATGGCCAGCTGTGATTTGAGCTCTGGACCTGGTGACTTGCCTTCTCACTTTTTCTCTCTTTCTCTGTCCCTCTCTGGTCAAATTTAAATAAATAAATAAAGTTAAATAAAATAATCCTTTTAAAAATAAAAAAGAAATGTGGAGACCAACAGGTGGCATGGTGACTAAGGAACTGGACACTCCAACATGGCTGACCACGGTTTGAGTTTCGGACCTGGCTACTTACTTTCTCACTTTCTCTCTCTCGCTCTCTCTCTTTCTGTGTGTGTGTGTGTGTGTGTGTGTGTGTGTCTCTGGTCAAATTAAAATAAAATGAATGAATCAATAAAATTAAATAAAAATAACTCTTTAAAAAAAAGAAATGAGAAAGAGGAGGCCAAGATGCACAAAGAAAGAGAGAGAGAGATTGGAGAAGAAAAGAGCCATGGAAGAGAAAGCTGGCAGTGTGAGCTTAGGAACGGAGCCTGACTCACTCATCACCACGTTCCCAATTCGTGGCATCATGGTAGGTGTGCAATAAGATGCTGAATGAAGAGGCCAGCAGGTGGCATGGTGGTTAAAGCACTGGACTTCCACATGGCTGACCACAGTTCAAGTCCTGGATCTGGCAGCTTGCTTTCCCATTCTCTCTCTCTCTCTCTCTCTCTCTCTCTCTCTCTCACTTTCTCCTCACTCTGTCCCTCTCTGGTCAATTTAAAATAAATAAATTGGGACCAGCAGTTAGCGTAATGGCTATGTCACTGGATTCCCATGTAGTCAACCACGGTTTGAGTCCCGAATCTGGTGGCTTAAACTCACACCGGGCACGTGTGCATGCGTGCCCAGGATCCTGAGAGGCGAATGGAAGAGAAGGGATTGCGGCATGGCCATCCCCCCGGGGGGTGATTTCTCGCTTTTTAATCTCTCTGTCTCTCTCTGTCTTTCTGGCTAGCGCACGCGCCCTATGACAAAAACCTCTCCAATAAACAAATAAATAAAGTTAAATAAAATAATTAATTAAAAAAAACAAGATGTTGAATGAATGAATGAATGTGAGAAGCATGAGCTTTCCCCGACAAGGAGTCTCCTGAAATGCTGGTGGTCAGGCTGGGCTCCCACATTAGTGAAATGAGAATAAAAGGCTTCAAATATCAAAGGGTCAGCCTGTGGACAACTGTGGGCAGGCCTTGAGACCATGCATCCCTCCCTTCTCCTAGGGTCACGTGCTCCTCATCCACCTCACCGGGCACTCTGTGCCATCCCCCCACACTACTCAGTGGTGACAGGACCCTCCACACTCTCCTGCTTTGACACCCTTCCCCCTGCTGTTACCCTTACCTGGCATGGGCCTCCTGTTCACCCTTCAAGGCCAGCTGGAGTGTGCCCTCTGGAAGGCCCACCGGGTTGTCATCTCTCTTTCCTTAGGGCCCTCTCGGTCCCTTGAATACAGCTCACCCTACTCTCATATTCTCTCTTACAATTAGTAGGGTGTGCATCAGTTTTTCCACCGTAGACTGGGAGCCCCATGAGAGCAGGGACCATCAGGTGATCCACCTCATCTCCCAGCATCCCTTGCATCAGGCTCCATACCAACAGCTGAGTGGATAAGAGGATGAATGGATAGATGGATGACCTAGAGCCCTCAGCTGTGCGTTCAGGTGTTCGAGGGTTCCTGGCTGTTTTGGGGGCCTCTCCATGCCCACTGCTCCCCAACAAGCCCTTCTTCTCAGAGTCACCCTCTCTCCCCAGCCCGCCCCCTCACCCTAGACCTACGGGCCACCTTCTCAGCGTGGCTCAGCTGGGTCCAGCTGCCCTTCTCCTTCTCCTTCAGGGCCTGCTGCTCAGCGCTGAGCTCCGTGCAGAAGGGCTCGTCTGGCATTGGGTAGGAGCGCTGGGCGTGGTAGTTGGTATAGGGGGGCATCTTCTCTTCCTTGCGGGCTGCAGGCATAAGGGAGGGAGGTGAGTCCAGGCGGCCCCTGGTACAGACACCCTACCTCTGAACATACTACTGCAGAGCGCTACGTTTGTCAAGCATTTACTGTGTTCCAGGAGCCATTCTCCGGCCTTCAAGGAGTGGGCTCACTCAGGCCCCATCACTCTGAGCCAGGGCATTCTGTTATCCCCATTTTACATGAAGAAACTGAGCAGCTAAGTGACTGCTCAGATTCACAGAGCAGGGAGGAGCAGGGCCAGGGCTGCGATTCAGCTCCCATGTTCTCTGGGAAGACTGGAGGAAGAGTTGAGGCGAGGAGGTCCTGGCAGGCCGAGGTGATGAATGGGTGGACAAAGGCACAGTGACAGGAACCTAAGACGCGGGGCGTGAAACTCCAACTGAAAAGCACTCTGTGCATGTGTTTAATGAGGAGCCAGAGGTAAGGCTGGCTATCGAACCATCTGGGTTTGAGCCCCAGTTCCAGCCCAACCTGGCTCCAGCAAGGTCCGTTACTTTGCTGTGCCTCTATATCCTTGTCCTGAAAGTAGAAATATCTCTTACACTCGTGTGAGAAGCTTCAATTCAATACACTCAAAAGGCTGTGCAGTGCCTGGCACATAGCAGATGCTCAGTAATTCGAACTGCTTGGGAGAGGCTGGTTTTACTACTGGCCTCCATTCCTGGAGCCCCAAAGGCTCTTAGAGTAAGGCTGGGCACTAGGGAGGGTCTAAATAATGGCCCTTCTGGAACCACCAGGTGGCATAGTGGGTAAGGCACTGGACTCCCATGTGGTCAACCATGATTCGAGCCCCAGACCTGGCAGCTTGAAACATACCAGGTGCGTGTGTGTGTGTGTACCCAATATCCTGAGAGAAGAAGGGACTGCAGCATGGCCATCTCCCCTGGGGACTGATTCCTTGCTTTCTGTCTGTCCCTCTGGTGAATACATGCTCCCTATAGCAAAAAATCTCTCTAAAAAATAAAATGAAATCAAGGCCCTTCTGTTTATTGACATCAGAGAAGCCCACAAGGAGGGCATTGGTACCACCTAAGGGGAGGGCACTGGAGCTGCCCGGGGCCAGGAGCCCTGGCTCTTCTAACATCTAGGTCTCTGGACTTCAGTTTGTTCATCGGAGAAATGGAGAGAACAGCCGGGCATCCACTGCGCATGGTTGCTGGAGGTCTATATGTGTTCCTTAGTGTAAATGTTTATCCAGCTTGGGGCACACAGTGAGGACTCAATAAATGCCATCTGTTATCTCCTGAGGGTCAGGAAGGTCCTTCTGCTATCAGGCTGGTCTCTCCTGCCTTTAAGCTTCTTTCTTCTAACACTGATACCAGGGTCTGGAAAGGAAGGTCTCGGGTTCAGGAAGTTCTGTCAGCAACTGTCCACCTTAGGACACATGGCCTTAGGGACCTGGGGCTCGGGGGTCAGGCCCTAAAGAAACTTGGAATGAAGGGGGCTGCTGTCTGCTCACCCTGTGGAAGGCTCTCCCTGTGCACTCCACTTCCTGGAGGAACTTGGCCCAGGACCAAAGAGCAGGATCATGGAAAGTGGTTTGGAGTGGGCCCAGGGCAGCATGGAAGGGACAGGGGCGGCCTGAAGACAGGACCTCTCCAACTCTGGAGCTAGGTGGGAGGAACGGGTCAGGCCTTACCTCCTGGGCTGTGCATCCCTCGAGTCCCCAGTGCACCTTTCCTCAGCATCAGGCTCCAGGCAGCTCTGGAGAACATCTGGGGGAGGGAAGTGTGGATGAGTCCTCTCCCAGACTGCTCTCTGCCCCCAACCTCCAGGACCCAGAATAGAAATTCAGTTGGACCGGCAGGTGGCATGGTGGTTAAGGTGCTGGACTCCCATATGCCTGACTGCAATTTGAGTCCAGACCTGGTGGCTTACTTTCTCACTTTCCCTATCTCTCTCTTTCTGGTCAAATTAAAATAATAATGATAATGATGATAATGGTGACAAATCAAATTAAATAAATAATTTTTAGAAAGGAAATTTGCTTTTGTTAATGTGGTGGTGGGGGATCCAGGGTGTCAAGGTCACCCTCATGGCCCTGAGCCTTCTGATTTTGTCTGAGAGTTCCATGGGGGTATCTGAGAGTTCTAGGCAGGTGAAGCCCCCTCCTGGGGCCTCCATTCACCATCTGAGAAGTGGGGGGAAGCTTAACTCCCAGGGCAGGGTCTGAACAGTCTGGGGCTGGGGGCCTGGGTTCTGGCACCAGCCCAGGTCAGCCTGGCCTGGTTGGGGAACGCCCCTCAGTTGTTTGCCCCAGTGGAAATGGAATGGGAGTCCAGGGAGGGCCGGAGCAGGGCCTGTGGCTGTTCACCACGCAGCCATCTGCAGTGGTCTCTTGCAGACCTCAGCCCCCTCCTCCTCCCTGGACTGGCTGCTATGCAGACACAGAACCCAGCTGGATCTGGGGGGGACAGGACAGGCTGAGCCCAGCCCCCATCCACCGGAGGGAAGTCTGGGGTCTGGCATCCTATGGGGGGAGGGGCTTTAGAGGACAGAGAACACCAGGTCCGAGGGAGAGGACCCCAGATCTTGGGAGAAGGGGGCGTCCTCTTTCTGAAAAGAGAAAGTGTCCCCACAGTGGGAAGAGAGAAGGACATCCTATAACTAGCGACAGGGAGAGGGCACACCGTGTGGATACGTGGTTAGGGGAGCCCCCCTATCTGGGAAGCAAGGGCTCCTCCTCGGTGCTGACCTGGGGAAGAGGAAGCAGTAGTTTGCAGACCTGAGGACTCCCGAGGAGTTTTCCTGACTTGTCAGAAGCCCCCTCGACCCTCCTCTATGACAGGGACACTCCCCAACTCACAGCGCTTGGCCCCCCGGGGCCTCCCGCGCACTCACCGTGTCTCGCAGAGTCGGCAGGCAGCAGGAGCTCGACTCTGTTCGCCAAGTGTGTAGTGGAGAATGACTGCGGAGGGACCTTGAGCGCGGGCGCTGTCCCCAGCCGGCACAGCTTTCCCAGGGCCGCCCCCCGCGTGAGAACGTCCTGCCTCGGGAGGCGTGGGAGCGCCCAGCCCGCGTCCCTGGGGGCCCCGGGCCCACAGCCTGGAGCTAAGGACTGCAGAGCGATTCCCGCCCCAACTTTTCCACCCACCGGGTTCTGCCCCAGGAGACCCTCAGCTGACAGCCCCTGGAGCCTGCAGGCTGAGTTTCTGCAGCTGGCCCAGCTCTCTGAGCTCTTTCGTCCCACAAGCGAGGTAGCGCATTGCTATCTCTCCCACCTAGAAAGCTCTCTTTGAACCTTTGCAGACTCAAATCATCCAGCCCAGGCCCAGTGCCTCCTACTCCAGGAAGCCTTCAAGTATCTAGCATCTGGGAGTTGGCCTGTGGTGTACTATTCCCCACCCACCCACCATCTACCTCCTAGACCCAAGGAGAGGTGGTGAAAAAGCCTGCCTCTGGGATTCAAATCTTGGCTGTGTGACTTTCAACAGATGGGGTAACCTCTTTGAGCTCCTGTTTTCTGTGAAACGGAGTTAATAATCCCTACCTCACATTTCCTACCTCATCCCGCTCTAGTAAAGACTGAATCAGTGAAGCCAGCAGCTGGCATGGTGATTAAGGTGTTGGACTCCCACATGGCTGACCATGGTTCAAGTCCCAGATATGGCAACTTGAAAATCACACCAGGTGCATGTGGGTTTGTGCCCAAGATCCTGAGAGGAGAATGGAGGAGAAGGGATTACAGTGTGGCTGTCCCTCCAGAGGGGTGATTTCTCACTTTCCCTCTCACTGTCTCTGTCTCTCTCCTCTCTGATGAGCACACACGTTCTATGGCAAGACCTTAAGGGAAAAAAAAGACTGGGACCAGCAGTTAGCTGGGACCAGTAATGGCTATGTCGCTGGACTCCCATGTAGTCGACCGCGGTTTGAATCCCAGATCCGGTGGCTTAAACTCATGCTGGCCACGTGTGTGTGTGTGTGTGTGTGTGTGTGTGCCCAAGACCCCAAGAGGAGAATGGAGGAGAAGGGATTGCAGCGTGGCCATCCCCCCTGGGGGGTGATTTCTCGCTTTCTGTCTCTATGTCTCACTCTGTCTTTCTGGCGAGTGCACGTGCCCTATGGCAAAAACCTCTCAAAAAAAAGGAAAAAAAAAAAAAAAAAAAAGACTGAATCAGTTGATAGAAAAGCCTTAGCTACATTTATTCAAAAATTATTTATTAGTGGGACCAGCAGGTGGCATGTTGGTTAAGGCACTGGACACTCCCACATGGCTGACCATGGTTCAAGTCCTGAATCTGGTAGCTTGCTTTCTCACTTCCTCTCTCTCTCTGTATCTCTCTTTGGTCAAATTAAAATAAATGAATGAGGGACCAGTAGGTGGCATGGTGGCTAAGGCACTGGACAATCCCGCATGGCCAACCACGGTTTGAGTCCTGGACTTGGTGGCTTACTTTCTCACTTTTCCTCTTTCTCTCTCTCTGGTCAAATTAAAAAAAAAAAAAAAAAAAAGAAAGAAAGAAAGAAAAAGAAAATTAAAGAAATATTTTTTTAAAATGAATGAATAAATCAAATTCTTTTTTTAAAAGAATTATTTATTAGTGGGGCCGGATGGTGGCACAGCCATGAAATACATGCTCTGCAATGCTGACCTGTGTGGGGTCTGGGAGTTTGAGATTCCTACCAGGCGACCTCCCCTAGTACACAGGGTACAAAAGTCTGGCTGAGGCTAGGGATGGATTGCAGTGTCAAGGCTCTGGTGAGGGGCCAGCAGGTGGCGTGGTGGGTAAAGAGTTGGAATTGCCACATGGCTGATACGGTTTGAGTCCTGGACCTGGCGACTTGCTTTCTCACTCTCTCTCTTTCTCTGATAAGACTCATGTGAAAAAATAATAATAGTAAATAAAACAAATAATTTTTTTTAAAAGCGACTCTCTTGGGAATGCTATTTCTCTGGTTCTCTCTTACTCTGTCTCTCTTGCTCGTGGAAGAAATATATTTAAAATAAAGAATTATGGGGACCAGCAGTTGGCATAATGGCTAAGCCGCTGGACTCCCATGTAGTCGACCACGCTTCAAGTCCTGGACCCGGTGGCTTAAACTCACGCTGGATGCATGTGCGTGCGTGTCCAAGATCCCGAGAGGAGAATGGAGAAGGGATTGCAGCATGGCCATCCCCCTTGGGGGGTGATTTCTTGCTTTCTGTCTCTCTGTCTCTCTGTCTTTCTGGCAAGTGCACGCGCCCTATAGCAAAAACCTCTCCAGAAAAAAAAAAAAAAAAAAAAAGAATGATATATTAAGACCAGTACAGCTGGCATTCACTGGGTTCTTTTTAATCAGGCTAAATGCTAGGTGATATGGGGCTGAACAAAACCAGACACGGTTCTTGCCCTTACAGGACTTACAGTCCAGTTCCAGGCAGAGGGAAAGGCCTATGCAAATGCCCAGAGGCAGGAAAACACAGGGTGTGTTCAAAGAACCATTTTGGCCAGACTGTGATGGGCTGGGCAGGGAGTAGAGGTGAACTGAACCACCAAGCACAGCATGGTGAGGCACTTGGATTTTCTTTTTCCTACAGGGTGGTGCATGCATTTGCCAGAGAGAGTACAGAG
Source organism: Tupaia tana (assembly GCA_026018925.1). Lineage (NCBI taxonomy): Eukaryota > Metazoa > Chordata > Mammalia > Scandentia > Tupaiidae > Tupaia > Tupaia tana. The sequence goes on from JAKSZU010000015.1 coordinate 32,570,162, forward strand.
AGAAAGAGTAAGAAAGCAACCCCAGGGGGAATGGCCACATGACAATCTCTTCTCCATTCTCTTTTTGGGATCTTGGGCTCACATGCACTTGCACGTGGTGTGTTTTTCAAGTCACTGGGTCCAGTAATTGAACTGTGCTGTCGGCCATACGGAATCCAGATGCCTTAACCACTGCACCTCTGGCTGGCCCAAGGATCTTGGATTTTATTCTGAAGAAGTTGAGAAGCCACCAAAGGTAAGAAGGAGAGTGATGCAGTTAAACAGAGTAGGATGTGAGTTCAGTAAAGGTGGCCAGGACTGTTGATATAATGATGGTATACTGACCGGTGAGGGCCGTGGGCCCCCATGGGTGCCCATCCCCACCCACCCATCAGGGTCCTATTAGTCAGTTTCTGGAAGGAGGGGGCTTAGTCTTGGAAAGGTGTGGTAATGGCAGGTGAGCCTACTGAGGCAGAAACTCAAGGGAAGGTGATAGAGAGATCCTAGGGTGAGCGGGGACCTCCAGTCTCCACATTGGCGATGAGGGACGCAAAGCCTGGGGAGGGCATCCTGGGAGTCTTCCCAAGTTCCAGAGATGGTGGCTCCCAGGTCACCACCAGAGCACAGCATGCGCTGGTGGTCACTTCTGGCAGCTGCTCCTCCTCCTGCCCCAACCAAGGAAAGTTGCAGACTTGAGAGGCCCTCAGAGGACCTCTTCCGGGACCCTGGCAGGGTGTCTGTAAGTTGCCCTAGGGACTGAGGACAGGGGCATGTCTCACAGGGCTCCCCAAGGGAAGGCATCTGGGAAATGCACGCCCTGTTCTATGCCCTCGTCCACCCTCACTTCTGTAGGAATTCCAGGCGCCCGATGTGAAGGGCTGACAGGGCACTCTGCTGCCTGCATGGTGACAGCGGGGCATCTTCTTAGATCCTGGATCTGGAGACACACTGACTCCCGAAAGCCGGATCACCCAGGGGTCCGGGACAGAGGAGTAAAAGTCTTTCCCAGACTCCGGTGTGCACGAGAGCGGAGGGGACTCAGGATGGCGGTTTCAGGCCCCTCTTCGTGACGGGCCCGGCAGGCGAGTGCCGCGGGAACACGCTGCGAGTGCGCTCACAGCAGCGATGCAGTGAGAGAGATGGGTCTCCGGGCTCCGAACTCCCTGGGAGCCGGGGCAGAAAGGGACAGCTCGCACTCACCTGGTCAGCTCCGAGCCCCGAGATTCTGCCCAGACCCCTCAACCAGGCCTCACCATCCTGCCAGTAAACCCCGACTCGGGCTCTTGGCTTCGCACGGGACACACATCCTGCCTGCCCACCTCGAGGGGATACTGAGGATGATCTAGACGTCGTGCAGAATCAGAAGGTGGAACCCGGCCCCAGCCCCTCGGGAGCTCCGAGAGCCCAGGGAGCCCCTTAAATACAGGGAGTCTAGTACGGGGCGGGGGTGTGCAGAGATAGGAAGGAAGAATTTTAGATTAGAAAGGGCGGAGCTGATGCGGAGGGGAGGAGCCGGGGACAGCCTGAAAACAGAGGATGTAAGGGGCGGGCCTGTGTAGGGGCACGGTCAGGGCGGAGAGCAGGGCCTGCCCGGCTCGGCTTTACCCGCAGAAACGCAGGTTACCGCACCCACTCCGCGAGCTCTGGGTTTGCGAGATGCTGATGTTTGCAGGTTGCCCGGACCTCAGCGCAGGCTCCGAGGACGTGGCCCACCCGCAGGTCCAGGGAGCCGCCTAGAAAGCGCTTTTAAAACTGTGGACAGATAGACAGGTCAAAGCCGATGCCGACCGCCATGGAGACGGCTACTAACGGCGAATTTCGCGGCCTCTGAAAGATCTCGCAGCGGGATTGGGGTAGATGACGCCCTTGACTTGGTTTTACTGGGACTAGTCGAGACGAGTGACCTAGAAATGAAGCCCTCCACCGGGCAGGTCAGATCTCTCCCCAGGGCAGACACTCCGGAGGAGAAAGGCGGAGAAAGAGGTCCAACTTGGCAAAGGGACTGAAGTGGTGAAATTGGAGGGTGAAGGGGACCAGCAGTTAGCGTAATGGCTATGTCGCTGGACTCCCACGTAGTCGACCGCGGTTTGGGTTCCCCACCCGGTGGCTCAAACTCACGCCGGGCGCGTGTGCATGTGTGCCCAAGATCCCGAGAGGAGAGTGGAGGAGAAGGGATTGCAGCAGGGCCATGCCCCCTGGGAGGTGATTTCTCGCTTTCTGTCTCTGTCTCTCTGGCGAGGGCACACGCCCTGTAGCAGAAAACCTATCAAAAAGAAAAAAAGAGAGGGTCAGATCAGCCCTTGGGGAGACCTGGTCTCTTCAGATCATGTTCTGGGGCTCCGCGCGAACCAAGTATTCTGAGGCTCCAAAGCGGAGGCACCCAGGGCAGGGTGTGAGGAACCCTAGCCAAGCCCTGAGTCTGGGGGCACAACTGGCTCCTAAGCATGGGATGTGGGGACAGCCACTATGGGGACAGCCTCATGGCATCCTTAAGCCTATATTAGCATCTGCCTGCGTCCCAACAAACGCCTTAGCCTCACAGTCAAGGGTCCCCCTGCGAACTTGGCAAACACAGGTCCCCCTTCAATCTCCCCTCCTCTTCCACCATGCCCCAGCCTCGATGGCCTTGGGTTCTTCCAACACACCCCACTCCTGCCCATGTCTGGGCCTTTCTAACCACCTTCCCTGTATTGAAACATTATTTATTCCCACTCACCTGTTTCCACGTGAGGAAGCTTTACTGGAGCAAAATGGCCCACACACACAGACCTATGGTATGTCCTATACACTAGTGTATCAGTAATTGTGGCAAATCGTATTCTCAAAAAAGAAGACCTAAACAATATATCCAATTCCATGTGCCCATTTTACAATGGGACCTGACACATCCGCCGTCCGCTGGTGGGATCTGCATCCCCCTTACTTGAACCTGGATGTACCTTTGCCACCAATACTTTACGACTTACAAAACTAGATCATAAAAATGTCATGTGTGGGCCAGCAGGTGGTGCAGAGATTAAGGTGGCTGGATCCCACATGGCTGACTCAGTGGTTTGAGTCCTTGAAAATTATGCTGGGCATGTGTGCGTGTGTTCCCAGAATGCAGAAAGGAAAACAGAGGAGAAGGGATTGTGGTGTGGTCATCCCCCTTGGGGGCGATTTCTCATTTTCTCTTTCTTTCTATATCTCTTTCTTTGGCAAGCACATGCACTATATAACAAACTCAAAAACAAACAAACAAAAACAGATTGAAAGGCAGAGAATGAAAGGAGGCAGACAGTCGGAGACCTACCTCTCCCTGGGGAGGTGAATTTGGGCTGAGATTTGAAGACAAGATTTACGGAGTGCAGAATGTCAGGCTAAAGGGTCAGCCGGTGGCATGTGGATAAGGTGTCTGAATCCCACATGGCTGACTGAGCTGCTCCAATCTGTGTGTGTGTGTGCCCAAAATCCTGACAGGAGAATGAAAGAGAAGGGATTGCAGCATGGCCATCCTTCCTGGAAATTTTTCCCCGGGAATTTAGCTTTAGATTTCTTTCTTTTATGGATGAGAGAATAGGCTCAGAGGGGTTTGTTACATAACTTTCTCACTTTCTCTCTCTCTGTCTCTCTCCAGCAAGTGTACACACTCTATATGAAAAACTATTGGGTTGGGGCCGGCAGGTGGCGTGATGGCTTAGACACTGGACTCCCACATGGCTGACTGCGGTTCTAGTCTTGCTTGCTTTCTCACTTTCCCTTCCTTTCTCTCTTTGTCTCTCTCTGATCAAATTTTTAAAATAATAATAACAAATAAAGTTTTTTTTTTAAAAAAAGAGCTATACTAAAAAAAAAAAAAAAAAACTACTGAGTCGTCGGGAAACTCATGACACATTTCTGCATAGAAAAACATAGAAAGATACGTCACAACTTTCCCAATGACCTAATAAAAACTAAAGAAAAAAAAAAAAAGACCTACTATTTAAACAGAATTCTAACCTGTTTCCTGGCTTTAAGTTTTGTTTTTGTTTTTTTTGAGAGGTTTTCACTATAGGGCGCGTGCGCTCGCCAGACAGGCAGAGAGAGACAGAGAGACAGAAAGCGAGAAATCCCCCCCCGGGGGGATAGCCACGCCGCAATCCCTTCTCCTCTCGGGATCTTGGGCACGCACGCACACGCGCCCGGCGTGAGTTTTAAACCACCGGGTCCAGGACACAAACCGCGGTTGACTACATGGGAGTCCAGCAACATAGCCATTACGCTAACTGCTGGTCCCCCTGGCTTTATGTTTTAAGCAAAGTTCCTTAGCATTTTTTTGATTTATTAAAGATAAAACTGCTTTTCTTGAAATTAAAAATATATTAAAAAATACCTACTCAATGACTGTAGTAAGCTATACAGCATCAGCTAGGTGCTACCTTATAGTATATTCATTCTACTCAGAGTTTCTCGCCTGAAGTCAGACATGTATTCACAGATAGGTATATACCAGCTGAACTTGCTATTGAAAGTAGTTAGATTCTTTAAGAAATTTTGTGAATCAATAAAATGTGGGGGAAAAAAAATGAATGGAAAACAACTGTGGACACCTGAGATAGTGTGGGAGGAGGGTGGGAAAAGGCAGAGGGTGAGAAATAGGTGTAAATAATATATATACATATATATATGAAACTAGAAATGGAAAATTATCAATGATAACGTGTATGATTAAGCCACCATGCAGTATATTCTGGATGGGAGATCACATTTTGTATGCTGTGACGATGCTCAGGGAATGAATGTAAATTAATTAATTAATTAGAAAAAAGTTTCAGAAGAAAATTACAGTGAACTTGTAACTAGATTCCAGTTTTGTCCATATTTTTAGATTAAGATATTTTGTAAATCAATAAAATGTGGAGGAGGGACCAGCAGGTGGCATGGTGGTTGGGGTGCTGGACACTCCCACATGGCCAACCAAGGTTTGAGTCCTGGGCCTGGTGGCTTGTTTTCTCACTTTCTCTCTCTCTCTCATCAAATTAAAATAAATGAATGAATAAATAAAATTAATAAATAATTCTTTTTAAAAAATAAATAAAATAAAATGTAGGGGAAACATTTTATTATGGAAGGGAGAGAGGGGAAAGGGGAAAAAAAAGTAAAAGTATGCCTAATTGACAAAAAAAAAAAAAGTGAGAAGCTATTTGCTGATAAGTGATAGAGAACTATCTTTGGCTTGACTGACATGCGTAGGATTTGTGCTGGAAAAAGAAATGTTGTACACTGTAAAGATGTGATCAAATGTAAATAAATAAATTCTTTAAAAAGCACAACAACAAAAAAGAGTACCAGGCAGCAAGCACCCCACAGGAAAAGTGTCCTGCCACCAAGGGTAGGGAAGAGTAACTGGAAGAGATAAGTGGAAGGAAACTGGTGACTGGAGGGCAGTGATGACAGGGCCAAGTTTGAAGTAGGAGGATGGAGCCTGGGACCAGCCCAGTGGCGTAGTGGTACCTTGTAGGTCATGTAACGCAGTGGGGTTTTTTTCTAAGAGCAACCGGAAACCACAGGAAACTTTTCTACAGGCAAGTGATGTCATCTGCCTGCACTTTAACAGGAGCCCTCTGGGCCAGTCAGTGGCATGGTGGTTAATGTGGCTAGATCCCACGTGGCCAACTTCATAACTCAAGTCCTGGACCCAGTGGTTTGAAAAGCACACCAGGCTGGTGGGGCAGCAGGTGGCATTAAGATTATGTTGCTAGATTCCCATGTAGTCAGTCGTGGTTTGAGTCCTGGATCCAGTGGTTTAAAACTCACGCCAGGTGCGTGTGTGTGTGTGTGTGTGTGTGCCCAAAGTCCCTAGAGGAGAATGGAAGAGAAGGGACTGTGGTATGGCCATCCCCCTGGGGGTGATTTCTTGCTTTCTGTGTCACTGGTGAGCACACATGCCTTGTAGCAAAAATCTCTCTCTAAAAGTGAAAGAAAGAAAGAAAAGAGAAAAAAATAAAAAGAAAAACACACCTGACATGTATACGTGTGTGCCCAAAATCATGAGAGAATGAAGGAGGAGAAAGGGTTGTGGCATGGCTATGCCCCTGGGGGATGCTTTCTCACTTTGTCTCTCTCTGTTTCTCTCCAGTGAGTGCATGCTCCCTATAGCAAACTGGAAAAAAAAAAAAAGAAAAGAAAAGAAAAAGAACAAAAAGAAGGGTCCCTGTGGTTCCCATGTGGAAAATGGGAGGCAGATGGTAGAATCGGGCGGACCAATGAGGAAGCTACTGCAGTGACTTGAGTGAGAAATGACAGACCGCTAGGGAGTGGGCCTAGAGGATGGAGAGCTAAACGAATGGGATATATTTAGGCATTACAATTGGCAGGACTGGGACACGGATCGAATGTGCGTGTGTTTGTCTGTGGGTGGTTTCCAAAGAGCATCCTGTATTTCTACTCCACCCAAAGTGCTAAAATCAGCCCCGAAGACCATTGTAAAGGTAAAATAGTTTTGTTAATCTTTAAAATGGTAAGGAAATACGCTCTCACTTCCCACTTCTAAAATAAATTCCAAAGCTATAACCCAGGAGGCCAGGGCGTGGGGACTCTGGGCAAGTAGCTTCACTTCTCTGGGCTTTCCTTTTCTCATTTTTTACAATGAGTGGGTTGCGTAAGTGGTAAGTGAGGGACTTTCCAGTTCGGACTCTCTGTTTAATCCAAATAGACTCCAGTCCAACCTAGTAACATTTAAATTGTGCATATGGCCTAGTGATGGTGCAGGCTGCAGTGTACTGATCGGCAGTGCTGGAAGCCACTGGCTGGCTGACCAAGGGTTCAGATCCTGACTTGATCTGAAACACACGGAGTGCACCTGCCCAAGATCCTGACTAGCTAGGGGGCTGGAGAAGGGGGTTGTGAAGTGAGAAGACTCTGCCACGGGTGTCTTTCTCTCTCTCTCTCTCAATAAAATAAATAAACTTTAGCAAAAATGAATAAATAAATTGTGTATACCCTGCAGTGTAGCCATCTTACTCCTTCTTATGCATGTTCAGTGGGAGACGCATGAGGACATTCCAAGCAGCACTGTGGATGATGGTAAAAACCGACACAACTCAAAGGTCCACAGGCAGGAGTTCGGAGAAGAAATTCACATAATAAAATACTACACAGCTGGGGCCAGCAGGTGGCATGGTGGTTAAGGGTACTGGACTCCCACTTGGCCAACCGCAGTTCAAGTCCCAGACCTGGTGGCTTGTTTTCTGACTTTCCTCTCTCTCTCTCTCTCTCTTTCATTCTGTCCCTCTCTGATCAAATTTAAATAAATAAAATAAAGTTAAATAAAATAATTTTAAAAAATACTACATGGCAATGAAAATGAAAGAACGAAGGCAACACATCAACACGTGTGACTCATGTAATTCCTACTGAATGAGAAAATCAAATTACAGAAAATGGCACACAGTATGATTCTGTTTACATAAAAGGCAAAACCATGGGGCCGGCAGGTGGTGTGGTGGTTGAGGACACTGGACTCATGGCCGACCCTGGTTCGAGTCCTAAGCCTGGTGACTTCCTTTCTCACTTTTCCTCTCTCTTTCTCTCTCTCACTCTATCCCTCTCTGGTCAAATTAACATAAATAAAATAAATAAATAAATAAATAAAGTTAATTAAAAATAATTCTTTTTTTTTTTTTTTTTTTTTTGGAGAGGTTTTTGCTATAGGGCGCGTGCGCTCACCAGACAGACAGAGAGAGACAGAGAGATAGAAAGCAGGAAATCACCCCCCAGGGGGGATGGCCACGCCGCAATCCCTTCTCCTCCATTCTCCTCTCGGGATCTTGGGCGCGCACGCACACGCGCCCGGCGTGAGTTTAAGCCGCCAGGTCCGGGACTCGAACCGCGGTCGACTACGTGGGAGTCCAGCGACATAGCCATTACGCTAACTGCTGGTCCCAATTAAAAATAATTCTTATAAAAAGGCAAAACCAGGTAAAACTAAGCGATTGTTTTCAGATGCATCCTGGTACATATATGAAAAAAAAAAAAAAAAGAAGAACAAATGGGTGTTGGCACCATAGCCTAGTGATTAAGGGAGCCAGATCCCACAGGGCTGACTTCAGTTTGAATCCTGACCCTGGTGGCTTGAGAACAGTAATAGGGTGGGGAAGGGATTGTGGCATGACCATACCCCACTGGGAATGCTTTCTCTTTCTCCCTCTCTCTGTCTCTCTCCCTGGTAAGTGCATATAACCTCTGGAAATTAAAAAAAAAAAAAAAAAAAAAAAAAAAAAAAAAAAAAAAAAGAACAATAATGATTAACACAAAGTTTGAATATAGGTAGCCTCTCACAAGGGTGGGTAATGATTATAACCTGAGGGGCACACAGAGGTTTCAAAAGAACTGTAATAATATTCTTTCTTAAGCAGGTGGCTAGTAAATAAATGCATTTTATGGGCCAGCAGGTGGTATAGTGGTTAAGACACTGAACTCCTTCATGGCTAACTGTAGTTTGAGACCCAGACCTGGTGGCTTGAAAATCACCTTGAGTGTGAATGTGTGCATGCCCAAAATCCCCAGGAGAAGGGATTGAAAAGTGGTTATCCTCCAAGGGGGTGATTTTTTTTTATATATTAATTTTTTAAAAAATTTTATTTAGGGACCAGCAGTTAGCATAATGGCTATGTCGCTGGACTCCCACGTAGTCGACCGCAGTTCGTGTCCCAGACCCGGTGGCTTAAAACTCACGCCGGGCATGTGTGTGTGTGTGCCCAAGATCCTGAGAGGAGAATGGAGGAGAAGGGATTGTGGCGCAGCCATCCCCCCTCGGGGGTGATTTCTCGCTTTCTGTCTCTCTGTCTCTCTCTGTCTGTCTGGCAACCGCACGTGCCCTATCGCAAAAACCTCTAAGGAAAAAATAATTATTTATTCATTCATTTTATTTTAATTTAACTAAAGATGAGAGAGAGAAAGAGAGAGAGAGAAAGTGAGAAAGCAAGCCACCACGTCCAGCACTCGAACCGTGGTTGGCTGCGTGGGAGTGTCCAGCTCCTTAACCACCACACCACCTACTGGTTCCTAAGGGGGTGATTTCTCACTTTCCCTCTTTCTGTCTCTCTCCAGGAAGTGCACAGCCTTATGGCAAAAAGAAAAGAAAAGAGTGCATCTTATTTTTACACTGCAGACATTTGTGATACCTAGTCTTTTGTGGATATAGTATATTTTGAAATTAAACATTTTTTTCTCTGGCCAGCAGGTGGCATGGTGGCTAAGGTGCTGGACGCCCACAAGGTTGACCACAGTTCGAGTCCCAGAACTGGCAGGTTGCTTTCTCACTTCTCCCCCATTTGTCTCTCTCTCTCTCTGGTGAGCGCCAGGTGCCTTATAGCAAATTTAAAAATAATAGTAACTCTTAAGGGAACCAGCAGTTAGTGTAATGGCTATGTCGCTGGACTCCCACGTAGTCGACCGCGGTTCGCATCCCGGACCCGGTGGCTTAAAACTCACGCCAGGCGCATGTGCATGCGTGCCCAAGATCCCGAGAGGAGAATGGAGGAGAAGGGATTGCGGCGTGACCATCCCCCCTGGGGGGTGATTTCTCGCTTTCTGTCTCTATGTCTCTCTCTGTCGTCTGGCGAGCGCACGCGCCCTACAGCAAAAACCTCTCCCCCCCCAAAAAAAAAATTAAATGTAAAATTCTTCAATTTTTTTCTCTTGTAATTTAACTTTAGATCTCCTTTTACAGATGAGAAAATAGGTTCAGGGACCAGCAGTTAGCGTAATGGCTATGTCGCTGGACTCCCATGTAGTCGACCGCGGTTTGAGTCCCAGACCCGGTGGTTTAAAACTCAAGCCGGCGCGTGTGTGTGTGTGCGTGCGTGCCCAAGATCCTGAGAGGAGAATGGAGGAGAGTAGAGGAAAAGGAATTGCGGCATGGCCATCTCCCCTGGAGGGTGATTTCTCGCTCTCTGTCTCTCTGTCTCTGTCGGTCTGGCGAGCACACGAGCCGCGTAGCAGAAAAAAAATCTCTCAAAAAAAAAAAAAAAAAAAAAGAAAGAAAATAGGTTCAGAGGGAGTTGTTACATAGCAATAAAGAGGAAAGAGGATGAGAGAATAGGGAAATGGCTAGCTAAGAGAGGCCCTGATCAGAGGGAGGATTGAGGATGGATTTCTGTATTCGTCTCCTGCTGTGTACATGTACACAGACACACATTCATACACCAGCTACAGAAACATTCCTAATCCGCTCACAGCAAGGAAACAAAATACGCTCACAGCTCTACTGCAGTTCTTACAACTTCCACCAGAGGCCGCCAAGGCGCCACCCTTCACCGTGTCCAAGAACCAAGTCACGTTCCTCGCTAGTGCAGGCGCATCCCCGGCTCCGCCCAGGAGAGGGCGCCAGTGGCCCGGAGAGGGCCAGGACCCTCAAAGCGCCGGCGTGTCCGGGTACCTGAGTGACCAGCACTGCTCTAGGGCGCCTGGGTTCCCATCCCAGCCTCTTCCCTCCCAATCGGAGATCCCAGGGTTTCAAACCCAGGAAATGACAGCACCCATAGACATCATTCTCTGGTGTAGCTGAGTGTGTTTCATGGGACTTAGAACAAAAAGAAGCCAACGTTTTGCAAATTCAACAAAAATACAGAAAACATATGAACACATGGGTAGGGCTCTTTCCAGGTGAAAAGCCTTGACGTTTAAGTAATCTCAAGGTAAATGCACGTATAATTACATGTATGCATACTTATTTACTATCTCCAAGAGCTAAGTTCCAAGAGAGCAATGATTTTTTTTTAGAATTATTTCATTTAACTTTATTTTATTTATTTATTTATTTATTATTTATTTAAGAATGTGTGTTTCATTTTATTTCGGAGAGGTTTTTTGTTCTACAGTGCGCATGTGTTAGCCCGACACACAGAAACAGAAAGCGAAAAACCACCCTTCAGGGAGGATGGCCAAGCTGCAATCCCTTCTCCTCCATTGTCCTCTCGGGATCTTGGACCCGGACGCCCACGTGCCAAGCCTGAGTTTAAGCCACCAGGCCCAGGACTCGAACCGCTGTCGACTACATGGGAGTTCATCGATAGCAATTACACCAAGCTGTTCCCTATTTTATTTATTTTTAAAACTTGACCAGAGAGGGACAGAGTGAGAGAGGGACAAAGTGAGAAAGCAAGCCACTACAGACTCAAACTGTGGTTAACCATGTGGGAGTCCAGCGCTCTTTAAACACCACGCCACCTGCTGGCCCAAGAGAACAAGGATTTTTATCTGAATTCTAACTGCCTGTAGCCCCATTCCTACCAAGCACATTGTAGGACCTTTATAACTACATTGACTGAACCATCAGGGCTGGTACAGTTTTCCAAGCAGAGATGACAGGAGCTTGACCTGGGGCTTGACCTAGGGCTTGAGGAGTGCATGGATTTGGGATGTTATCACTGAAACCTCAGAACTGGGAGTATTTCACTCATTTTTTAAAAAAAGTTTTTAATTTAATTGTTATTATTTAATTTGTTAAAGGGCCCATGCACTCACCAGAGAGAAATAGAGAGAGAGAGAGAGAGAAAGCTGCCAGGTCTGGGACTTGAACCACAGTCAACTATGAGCAAGTCCAGAACCTTAACCACCACACTACCTGCTACCCTGTTTCACTCAGTTTGAAGCTGAGGATGCTGAGAGTAAAGCAAGTGCCCCATCAGAAGTGGCACTGAGGGGTCAGCAGACGGTGTGGTGGTTATGGAGCTAGTCTCCCATATAGCTGACTATGGTTTAGTCCCAGACTGGGCAGCTTGAAAATCACACCAACCAGGACCAGCAGATGGCATAAGTTATGTCACTGGACTCCTACAGTTTGAGTCCCAGACCTAGCAGTTTAAAACTCACGTGGGGTTGGGGTGGGGGGGAGGCAGGTGTTGGGGTGGATAAAGAAGCTGGATTCCTACATGGCCGACCAAGGTTCGAGTCCTGGACCTGGCGGCTTGCTTTCGTACTTTCCCTTTCTCTCTCTCTGCCTCTGCCTGGTCAAATTAAAAAATAATAATAACATATGGAATTAAATAAATAAATAATTCTTAGAAGAAGGAGGAAGAGGAGGAGGAGGAGGGAAGAAAAACACCAGACACATGTGTATGCATGCCCAAAATCCCAAGAGGAGAATGAAGAGAAGGGATTGTGGCATGGCCATCCTCCGAAGGGTGGTTTCTTGCTTTCTGTCTCTCTCCGGTGAAAGTACACACTCTATAGCAAAATCCTCTCTAAAAGAAAGAAAGAAAAAAATCATGCATATTGCTTGTGCATGTGTGCCCAAAATCCCAAAAGGAGAGCGGAGGAGAAAGAGTTATGGAGTGGCCACTTCCTTGGGGTGATTTTTTTTTTCATATGGTTGCTGACTTCTTTTTTTTTTTTTAATAATTATTTTATTGAAGTTTACTTATTTTAATTTGGCCAGGTTGGGATAGAGAGAGAGAGAGAGGTAGAAAATGAAAAAGCGGGACCAGCAGTTAGCGTAATGGCTATGTCGCTGGACTCCCACGTAGTCGACCGCGGTTCGAGTCCCGGACCCGGCGGCTTAAACTCACGCTGGGCGCGTGTGCGTGCGTGCCCAAGATCCCGAGAGGAGAATGGAGGAAAAGGGATTGTGGCGTGGCCATCCCCCCTGGGGGGTGATTTCCTGCTTTCTATCTCTCTGTCTCTCTCTGTCTGTCTGGCGAGCGCACGCGCCCTATAGCAAAAACCTCTCCAAAAAAAAAGAAAAAAAAAAAAAAAAGAAAGTGAAAAAGCAAGTCGCCAGGTCTGGAACCCGAACCACAGTTGACCATGTGGGAGTCCAGCGCACTCAACCACCACGCCACCTACCGGCCTCCTCGGGACGATTTTTCGCTTTCCCTCTCACTGTCTCTCTCTGACCAAGGCACGTGCCCTATGGCATAAACCTTAAGAAAAAAAAAAAAAAAAAAAGTAGTGGCACCAGGCCTAGAAGTTCGGTTTGCCTTCCCTCACCTCCTGTTGGCCCACAGTCACTGTCCTCCCCCTAACCCTTTGCACAAGGTCTTGATGCAACCCTGTAACCAGCCTGGGGCACCCCTCTTGAGGGCAGCTCTGGGAAGGAGGTTTTGCAAGAGCTGGGGCAGGAAGCAGTGCTTGCCAGGGCGGGTTGCGGAGATAAGGGTGCCCCACCCCCTCCCCGTGCTCCTCCCAGCTTCTGGTTTCCTCTTCTCTTCCCCTTCCTGGAAAGTGGCCCCAGACCCTGGCCCCAGCCTCACCCACCTCCTGGCCTGGCCCTGTGACTCACCTCCTTTCTCTCTGGCAGCCAGGCTGGGATCCAAGGCCCTCCTGCCCGGAGGAAGCTCTGGAGGCTGTGTGTGACTAGGGCAACCTGGAGCTCTCTCTGGCTGGCATTTCTTGATGCTCTGAGTAACTGGCATGAGGGAAAGTTCTAGGGCTGCATAGGAGGTGAAATGTGGGGGATCCAGTGACCACCCCTCCCCCATCCTTAAGCCAATGTTGAAGTCTGGATAATTCAGATTGGCAGGTGTAAGGCTGGTGTTTGTGGTGGGTGAAAGAAAGGAGGGCCTAGTGATCTCGGCTTCCAGGACAGCATCAGACCTCTCCAGAGTGTGGCTGGTCTCCATCTGACTTAGGATCTGTGCCTACAATGTGGCCTGTCCTCCCAGAGCCAGGCCAAGGACCACCTGGGCCATTTCCACCCTTCCAAACTCCAGTTCAACGTTTTACTTTTGCTTTTGTTAATTTTTTTAGCTTTTTTTTTTTTTTTTTCCATAGGGTGCATGTGCTCCCTGGAGAGAGACAGAGAGGGAAAGTGAGAAATCGCTCCCCAGGGGGAATAGCCACGCCTCAATCCTCTCTCCTCTATTCTCCTGGGATCTTGGGCATGCACGCACACGCACCTGGTGTGAGTTTCAAGCCACCAGGTCTGGGACTTGAATCATGGTTGGTCATGTGAGAGTCCAGCGATGTAACTGCTATGCCATCAGCTGGCCCTCACCTAGCATTTTTTTTTTTTAATATTTATTTATTGGGAACCAGCAGTTAGCGTAATGGCTATGTCGCTGGACTCCCACGTAGTCGACCGCGGTTCGCGTCCCAGACCCAGTGGCTTAAAACTCATGCCGGGCACGTGTGCGTGTGCCCAAGATCCCAAGAGGAGAATGAAGGAGAAGGGATTGCAGCGTGGCCATCACCCCTGGGGGGTGATTTCTTGCTTTCTGTCTCTCTGTCTCTCTGTCTCTCTCTGTCTGTCTGGCGAGCGCACGCGCCCTATAGCAAAAAGCTCTCCAAAAAAAAAAAAAAAATTACTTATTTTATTTATTCATTCATTTATTTCTCAATTTGACCAGAGAGAGACAGAGGGTGAGAGTGAGAGAGAGAGGAAGTGAGAAAGCAAGCCACCAGATTCAGTACTTGAACCCTGGTCAGCCATGTGGGAGTGTCCAGCACACCTTAACCACCACGCCACCTGCTGATCCCATCACCCAGCATTTTTCAAGCCACCAGGTCTGGGACTTGAATTGTGGTCGGAGTACAGTGCCTTTAACCACCACTCCATCTGCCAGCCCTCCCCAGTTCTATTTTTTTAAAGTAACATTTTTTTTTAAGAATTATCTTTTATTTAACTTTATTTATTTATTTTAATTGGACCAGAGAGGGACAGAGTGAGAGAGAGAGAGGAAAAGTGAGAAAGCAAGCTGCCAGGTCTGTATTCCAACTGTAATTGGCCATATAAGAGTCCAGCACCCTTAACCACCACGGCCCCTGCTGGCCCCTCCAGTTCAATTTTTTAAATTAAGAAATGCCAGAATGTAAGTATACAAATCGTGATTTATTCAGTTTATGCATTTATCCACTCTATGCATTTATTAATACAATAAAAATACAGGCCTGGCTCTATGACTGAGGTTAATATGCTGTTAATGAGAATCTGGATCCCACATGGCCACGAAGGTTCAAATCCCTGGCCTGGTCAGTGCTGGAGTGCCCAGAGGTCAGACAAACTAAAGGAAGGGAATCCTAGCATCACGGGACCCTGTGCGGGATGCTCCACTTTCACTTGCAAGTCCATACACACCTGCTCTATCATGAATAAAAAATATCAAAACAAAAATATGTAGTGACCAGGTATGGTTTAAATTGGAAAGAAGATGGGAGGCCAGCAGGTGGCATGGTGGTTAAGGTGCTGGACGCTCCCACATGGCCGAACACAGTTCAAGTCCTGGACCTGGTGGCTTACTTCCTCCCTTTCTCTCTCTCTCTCTGGTCAAATTAAAATAAATTAATGAATAAATAAAATTAAATAAATAATTCTTTTTTAAAAAATTGGAAAGAGGATGGCAAGGCTCAATTGGACACCCTGGGGAACATGTGAACATGAGACCCCTCGTAAAGCTGCTTTGGATCAGCTTGATTCCTTTTTCTTTTTGCTTTAGGGCGCATGTGCTTGCCAGAAAGACAGAGAGAGACAGTGAGACAGAAAGCGAGAAATCATGCCCGGGAATGGGCATGCCGCAATCCCTTCTCCTTTTGGGATCTTGGACACGCATGCACACGCGCCTGGCGTGAGTTTAAGCCACTGGGTCTGGGACTCGAACCATGGTCGACTACATGGGAGCCCAGCGACGTAGCCATTACACCATGTGCTGGTCCCTTGGCTTGATTTCTGAAAGACCTCTAAGTCAGTGTCCCATGGTGGCCTTGGATGGATGGGATATCATGAAATAAATAATTGGTCTTTGACCCCTGTGCCCATTTCTCTGCTCAGACTCCTAAAATCTCTGAAATCTCCAAAGGGATGGTATGTGTTTGTTTGTTAATGACTGATTGCCAGCTGGCAGCCACATGGAGCTTCAGAATGGGGGCTGGTCACCAGACAGACCAAGACAAGATTAGGGGGTTGGGCTCCATCCCCCTGTGGGAGGCTGCGCACCAGCGAGTTTGCCGAGGTTTCTAAGAGAGCAAAACAATTGCCATGATTGGTTCCCTTCAAAAAACCTGACCTTCAAAACCTTGCTCTGATTGGCCACTAGAATCCCTCAGATTTGCATATCCGGCACCTCATGATCGGTCCAAAAGCAACCAATCATAACCCACCGTTTACAACCAATCACGGCCCACAATTTACAACCAATCACAGCCCACCAGCGTGTATATAACTACGATGCCTGGCCCACAGTAGCCAGACGATGACTCTGGAGAGCCTGAAGAGATGAAACACCGCACAGTCTCCAGACGACCCTGAAGACCCTGAAGAGTTGTAACACTACATCGTCTCCGGACGACCCTGAAGATTTGTGACACCGCGTTGTATCCTGATTGCCAACTGGCAGCCACATGGAGCTTCAGAATGGGGGCTGGTCACCAGACAGACCAAGACAAGATTAGGGGGTTGGGCTCCACCCCCCAACCTCGACAGAGGGCCTGTAGACTGAGTTGATCACTAATGGTCAATGGCTTAATCAATCTTGCCTATATAATGAAGTCTTCATAAAGGCCCAAAAGAAGGGGCTGGTCGGTGGCATGTTGGTTAAGGCAGCTAGACTCCCATGTGGCTGAATGAATAAAGTTGAATAAAAATAATTCTAAAAAAAAAAAAAGCTTAAAAAAGTCCCAGACCTGGCAGCTTGCTTTCTCATTCTCCTTCTTTCTCTCTGTCTCTCTCTGGTCAACTTGAAAAAAATAAAGTAAATTCAAATTAAAAAAGCCCAAAAAGGAGCTGACTCTAGTGTAGCAATGAAGGGAGATGGATTCCACATGGTTGACAGGGTTGGCGTCTCAGCTCCAGTGGATTTACAAATAAGCTGGGTGTGCATACATGTGTGCCCCGAATCCTGTCGGGATAGAGAAACGGAGGAAAGGGGGCTATGGGTGACCATGATCCATTAAGGAGTGCTTTCTCTTTCTCTGGTGAGTGAACACAGCCTCTGGCAATTGAATAAAATTTAAAAATGGACAGGGTTTGGGGACCAGCAGGTGGTGTGGTGGTTAAGGTGCTGGACACTCCCACATAGCCGGCCGCAGTTCGAATCCCGGACCTGGTGGTTTGCTTTCTCACTTTCTCTCTCTCTCTCTGGTCAAATTAAAATAAATAAATGAATAAATAAAATTAAATAGAAATACATGTTTTAAAAAGTTTAAAAGAAAAAAAAAAGGACAGGGTTCAGTGAGCTTCCAGAGCTGACAACATGGAGCTTCCTGGAGGGTAGGATGCCCAGAAAAGGCACGGAAGTTCAGCGGCCTTCCCACATGCCTTGCCCTATACATCCATTTATATGTAGCCTGTGTAATAACTTGTATAATAAACTGCAAAATGCTGGCATTTCTCAGAACCCTTTAGCAAAATTCAATGAAACCAAAACAGGGGTTGTGGGAATCTTGTACAGCCAGTTGGTCAGAAACATCGGTAAAAACTAACCAGGGCAAATGGTCTTCATCCGAACTGGGGGGCAGTCTTGTGGGATCTGACCCACCCTCCAGGTACAAAGTGTCACAGTAGGAGCCGGCAGGTGGCTTGGTGATTGGGGTGCTGGACTCCCACATGGTTCCCAATGGCCAACTGTGGTTTGAGTCCTGGACCTGGCAGCTTGCTTTCTCACTTTCCCTCTTTCTGTCTCTCTCTGGTCAAATTAAAAATAACTATTTAAAAAAAGGTGGGACAGCAGGTGGCGTTGTGGTTAAGAGTGCTGGACTCCCACATGGCCACCCACGGACCTGGCAGCTTGCTTTCTCATTGCCCGCCCCTTAACTCTGCCCCTCTCTGGTCTAATTAAAATAAGTAAGTAAAGGGACCAGCAGTTAGCATAATGGCTATGTCACTGGACTCCCATGTAGTCGACCGCGGTTCGTGTCCCGGACCCAGTGGCTTAAAACTCACGCCGGGTGCATGTGCGTGCGTGCCCAAGATCCCGAGAGGAGAATGGAGGAGAAGGGATTGCGATGTGGCCATCCCCCCTGGGGGGTGATTTCTCGCTTTCTGTCTCTCTGTCTCTCTCTCTCTCTCTCTCTCTCTGTCTGATGAGCACACGCACCCTATAGCAAGAAAAAAAACCTCTCCAAAAAAAAGTAAGTAAATAAATAAATAATAAAGTTAAATAAAATAATTCTTTACAAAAAAATGGATAAAGTTGAATGAAATAATTATTTTTAAAAAGCTTAAAAAAAAGAAGTGTCACAGTAAAATTGAATTAGAAGACCCTCAGCTGGCATCCACTGCAGAACTGCTGGCTTGGTGTGTGAGGTCCTCCCTACCCTGACATTTGGTCACAGAAGTCTCAAGTGTTGGTCACTGTGTCCTGAGAGCAGATTTGTTTTGCCATTAGAGTGGGTCACCTCCCCATACGTCCCTTTTCTCACCTGAAAAGGAGTAACAGCAGTTGTACTACACATCTGACAGGGCTGTTGGCTATAGGACAGTCCTCTTAGTTAGGGCTCAAAAAACATTTTATGGCAACATTTACTAAGGGTCTAGCTGCTAAGCTCTCTTGTTTTTAAAGAATTACTTATTACTTCCATTTGTTATTATTTTAAAATTTGACCAAAGAGAGGCAGAGAGTGAAAGGGAGAGAAAGAAAGGGAAAGGGAGAAAGGAAGCCATTAGGTCCGGGACACGAATGGTGTCGGCCATGGGTGAATGTAGCACCTTTAACTACCATGCCAGCCCAAGCCAAGGTTTTTTCCCTAGAGTTTTGTTTTGTTTTTGCCAGAGGGAGTGAGATATCACCACGGGGCGGGGGAGGGGGGAGGAAACGGCCACACTATGACACTTCGATCCCTGATGAGATCAAGCCACTGGTTCGATGATTTGAACTGTGGAAATCCAACACTTTATCAACCATGCCACCTGCCAGCCCCCTGGTGCTTAGCTTTTTGGGTACAAATTCACTCGGTCTTTTAAAAATATAGATTTATTTTAATTTTATTTCTTCATTCATTTATTTTAATTTGATCAGAGAGAGAGAGAGGGAAAGTGAGAAAGCAAACCACCAGGTCCAGGACTCAAACCGTGGTCAACCATGTGGGAGTGTCCAACGCCTTAACCACCATGATACCCGCTGGTCCTGACTTGATTTTTTTATTTTTTAAGAATTCATTTAACTTTATTTATTTATTTATTTTTAATTTGACCTGAGAGGGACACAGTGAGAGCGAGAGCGGAGCGGGAGAGAGGCAGAAAGCAAGCTGCCAGGTTTGGGACTTGAACTGCAGTCAGCCACGTGGGAGTCCAGCGCCCTTAACCACCTCGTCACCTGCTGGCTCCCACTTGATCTTTTTTTTGTTTTTGTTTTTTAGAGGTTTTCGCTATAGGGCGCATGCGCTCGCCAGACAGACAGAGAGAGACAGAGAGACAGAAAGCGAGAAATCACCCCCCAGGGGGGATGGCCACGCCGCAATCCCTTCTCCATTCTCCTCTCAGGATCTTGGGCACGCACGCACACGTGCCCAGCATGAGTTTTAAGCCACCGGGTCTGTGACGTGAACCCCGATCGACTACGTGGGAGTCCACCGACATAGCCATTACGCTAACTGCTGGTCCCCCACTTGATCTTTTTAAAAACAGGTTTTTTTGCTCTAGGGTGCATGAGTTTGTAGGAGAGACAGAAAGAAGGGTGGGTATGGTACTCCCACAATCCCTTCTCCTCTATTCTCCTCTCGCGATGTCGGGCATGCAAGCACACATGCCTGGAATGAGTTTCAAGTCATTGGGTCCTGGATGCCAACCGGGATCAACTACATGGGAGCCCGGCAGGCAATGTAACTACCATGCCATCTGCTGGTCCCTTTTTTTTTTTTTTTTTCCCCAATTTTTATTTACTTAGTTTGCTATAGGACAGGTGTGCTAGCTGGGAGAGAAAGAGAGAGGGAAAGTGAGAAATCACCCTCTGAGGGGATCAACCCGCCGCAACTTCTCCCCCATTCTCCTCTCTGGGTTTTGGGCATGCATGCAGGCCTGGCAGCTGTGATTTTCAGGCAGCCACAATTAAGACTGGAACCCCCTCAGTGGGCCATGTGGAACCAGCACCTCAACCTCCACACCAGCGACTGGCCCTCATTATTCTGATTGTTAATGATATTAAAATGCACATATGGGACCAGCCAGCGGCGTAGTGATTAAGGTGGCCTACCACAGGGTTCCAGTCCCAGACCCAGCAGCTTGAAAAACACACAGTGTGCATGTACCTGCCCAAAATCTTGAGGGGAGAAGGGATTGTGGTGTGCCATCTCCTCCTCCCCTGGGGGTGCTTTTTCACTTT
This sequence comes from Tupaia tana, assembly GCA_026018925.1. NCBI lineage: Eukaryota > Metazoa > Chordata > Mammalia > Scandentia > Tupaiidae > Tupaia > Tupaia tana. The sequence continues at coordinate 32,590,354 of JAKSZU010000015.1, forward strand.
TTTTTCTGTCTCTGTCCCTCTCAGGCCAGCACATGCACCCTATAGCAAATTAAAAAAAAACAAAAAAAAAAAAAAAAAAAAACAAAACTTGCGCCCGGTTGTTAAATGAAACAAAAAGCACTTCAGGTCTAGGGCCCATGACCCTGAGTCCAGTTCTCAAGAAACCTTGTCTTGGTGTTTTCCATCCGAGCCAGGCTGCACCCTGTCCAGGAGGGGTTAGGCGTTAATGATTTTCAAAGGAGCAAGGTTTTGTCACACACACACACACACACACACACACACACACACACACACACACACAGCCTCTGTACCCCTCCCTCCCTCTGCGAGGCCCGGAGCCTCTTATGCAAGCCGCCGGCGCCCGCCGGTTCCCAGGCCCGGCTGCAGCTGCGGGCGGAGGGGCAGGGCGGGGGCGGCGCGCTGTTTGTCTAGCGCGGCCGTGCCAAAGACGGCGGGCCCCAGACAGCCAGGCGCCTCCGTACACCTGGGGATGCTCAGGTTAAATAGCTCCGCATTCCTCGAGCCCAGCTGATGGAAACGCTCCCAGGCCGCCGCGGAGCCGGCCTCCAGATGGGCTGGGCCCGGGCCAAAGGGGAAAGGAGGGAAACGTGGAATCGAGTGCCTGAATGGCGGGGGAGGTGGCCGAGGCCGCCGCAGCCCCTTCCTCCCCTGGAAGAGGGCCCTGCCGAGTAGCAGTGTGCGCAGGGACACGCCCATGGCCCCGTGGGTGGGCTTGCAGGCGGGGGCCCACACGTGGGAGGCAGTGGGTGCACACGTGTGCCTCGGAGGACCCTCCAAGGCCGCACGGAAGGCAGTGAAGAATAATTTGTCACTCTCAGGCTCTGCGTGCCAGGCCCTGTGCTATGGGCTTGATTTCTTCTATTCTGCACGGTTCTGTGAGGTTGGTAAGGCAAAATAGCAGCTGGGTGTGGAGGGGGTCGCAAAGAACATGATTCATCTACACAAACATGTCCTTTTGAGAAAGCCCAGAAATGCTTGAGGAGGGGTTGATACCTGGCCTGTCAGTGCTCAGTAGGTCGTCTTTCATTTTCATTCTTATCATTGTTGCTCACCTTCTCTGAACTGCTGCTGTTGTAAAGTAGGGTTTCCAATTCTGCCTCCAGTCCCGCAGGGATCCTTGAAATTCTTCCCGCACGGGGTGGGGCGTAGGTTCCTGATACTAGGTGCTCTTTATTTCATTTGGTTTGTTGACAAGCTGCTATTAATAGTCCTTACCCCTAGGACTCAGGACCTGGCAGGGATACTTGAGGGCTCCAGTCCCCAGTTGCTCAGGGATTGGTCCTGGGCTTTAGAGGGTTTGCTCAAGGACAGTGACCCCCACCCCAGAGCTGGGGAAGCCCAGGAATGCCAACCCATCTGCAGGTCAATGACACACAGAAACCCGGCGTGTCTCTCTGGCCCCCTCCATCAACCCAGACCTGTGGAGAGATGCCCACGATGCATTTAGACCAAACGCCTGCTCAGGCAGCTGGAGGTTGCACACTTATCTGCAGAATGTGTGCTCACATTTGCCCTGCAACACACACTCCCAGGGTGTATCCTCATTTACACCCCAGGCCTACTCATTAAGACATGACCTAGCCCTACGGTGCAGGGATGACCAGTCCACTGGCCTCACACAGGTCCTCCCGTGCACCCACCATGCTACAAGCCCACATACGTGTCCAGGCAGAGGCCTTTGCCAATGACATCTTTTTCTTCCGCAGGAGCTGGGGTTGTGACCCACCCATTCCTCCGGAGCCCACACAGGAGCCCCAGGGAAGAGGAGATCTGAGCTGCTGGCAGCCAGGCCAGGGTGAGGGGGCTGAGTCCAGACCCAGAGCAGGTGGCCTAGCAGCTGTGCCCAGCCCGGCCCTGCCAACTTGCTCACCCACTTGGACAAGTGGAGCGCCCCAGGGCAGCCTGCTGAGATCCAGGGAGAAGTGGCCCATGGAGGCACCTCCCACTAGGCAATGAGGCAAGAGGAACACAGTCTCAAGCCATGACCCTGGGCAAGTCCCTCCTCAGGGGGTCTCACTTCCCCTACCTTAGTGAGGAAGCAGGTGTTCTCCAAATCTAAATGGTGGTTCAGTGCTCTCCAGCCCAGAGGGGGCCTTGGCAGGTTCATTTGCATTTTAACAACCTCCCCAGGTGATCCAGATGGCCCAATGACCACTTTGAGAAACCCTAGAGATCTAGAGGATTTAATTTTATGACACTGGGGAGCAGGGAAATGGCCAGGGACAGAAGGAAGAATAGACTTTAAAGACACCGGAAACACTCATTCAGGGCGCTAAGAGTGACTGTCCAGATGTGGCCCTCCAGTCCCCCTCCTCCCAGCACCAGCTGGGATGAGGGTCAGAGGTCAATCCTCAGCCCAGGGCTCTCCTCTTCAAGTTAAGAACTCACTGCAACTTTTTCACCATCAAAAGTATTTGTTTAATAACAACAACAACAACAATAAAGAAACAGCCCCACAGAACTATTGTAAAACAATATTCTCAGTCGGTGATCATTGTAATATACAATACAAAGCAATTTCCTCAGAAATCTGAGAAGCACCAAACGTGACCATTTTTTAAAATGTCTGTTTTTCAAAAAATAGAAACACATAGGGAGACCCCTCTCCCCCCTCAGTCTCTGGTGGCTGGTATGTGGCACGAGGGTCGTCCTCTCCAGACGGTCCCCCCACTCTGGGCCTGATCCAGCAAGGGCCCAGTGCCCGCCGTATCTATCTTGCTTTCCCCCAGCTCGGGCGAGGCGCCTCGGGGGTCCAGAGAGCACATATTCCTCTTTGCCCCCTGGAAGACTGGGGCCCGCCGGTCCCTGAGAGCGGCGCCTCAGCGACACAAGATGCGATCGTCCGCTGGAACACAAGCCGCCTGCGAAAAGAGAGAAGAGTAGAGTGAGATAAGGCTGCAAGCGCTACGGGCCCCCCCGCCCCCTGTCCAGGAGACACGGTGGAAGAGCGCTTCTTCTGACCTTCTTGAGCATTCCTACACAGCCAGATGCCCGAAAATATGTCCGAGGACACAGTGCAACACCCGCCTTCCCTGGCCTCAGTGTCTCCCACATCGGTAGAACGATCCAGTGCTCCAATTCAAACCTCACCTCGGCCGCCAGGGCGCTGATCTCGCCGTTGAGAGTGCTAAGCGGAGCCCGGACCGGCAGCCCTCGGCTCCCGGTGATGCCGACCTCGGACTCGGAGTTCAGCTCCAACTGCAGGTCCCTGATGTAGTCGATGACGTGCTGGAGGATCTCCACCTTGCTCACCTTGCGGTTCTGGGGCAGGGTGGGCACCAACTCCTTGAGGCGCGAGTAGCAGCCGTTCATGTCGTAGAGCAGCACGTTCACCTGCTGCTCGTCGAGCAGGGCGGGCAGGCGTGCCCCGGCACCGCCGGCGCAGCGCGAGATGGCCACGCTTTGCTCGGACAGACAGCGCACCACCTCGCCTGCGCCGCCCGCGGTCTTGCCGGCCTTCAGAGCGCAGCTGGGGCCCGCGGCGGCCGCGGCGCTGCCACTGGCGACCTTCATGATTTCGGACGATCGGCTAGAAAGTTAGAGGCGAAGCGGACGGAGGTGGGAGCCGAGTTAGCCTAGAGCACTAAAGCACTAAGAAGAAGGTAGTAGAATGCAGGAGCTCACGGTCCACAGACAGTCTTTATGAAGACGCCACAACCCCCCGGAGGGGCGGACTCAGAACGTTCAAAAGCAGCCAATGAGAAGCTTAGGGGCGTGGCCTCGCGTGCTCTTAGGTCCCACCTCCTGCTCTACTAGTGCATCCTCGCGTAAGTGAAAAGGAGCCCGAGTCTCGAACAGAGAGGGGTGGGAGGTCACGGAGCAGAGCGGCTAGCGGGAGCGAGGCTAAGCCGGTATTGCTGATAACGAAAAGACCTCAGGGATTAATTTTCCTATGTTCACTTTCCGGCCTCTCGCACTCCATGTAAGAGTAGAGAAACTGAGGCCCGGATAGAGTAGCGGCTGTCTCTGGACCCTCTAGGAAGTTTCTCTCTCGCACCCTGATGTGTAAATAGTAGAACCGAAATGTAAAGTTGGCTCATCTTTACAGCTGGCTTTCCCTTTCCCCAGTTCCCAGAGAAGGTTGCTGTTAATGGACCTGGGACCTGAAGGGCAAACTCAGACCCCTCAGAACTGGAGCAATTAATTCGGGGAAATCTAATAAGGTTCGGTCTCTGAAACCCGAACTAGATAGGAGTACCCTAAATTTGCAGCCCCTTGCAAAAATATTTCAAATCTGTAGTAACTAGTGCCTTTTCATAGTTCTCCGTTTTTTGTCTGGACTTTTTTTTTTTTTTTTTTTTTTTTTTTTTTTTTTCCCTTAAAGACCTCGGAGCCGGGTCTCCCTCCCACGGCGCAGCAGCTGCGGAGCTCAAATCTCACCCCCTTTCCCGGGCCGGTCTGTGTCAGCGTCTGAACAAGCGGCTCAGACCGTTAGACGCCAGCTCCGTGACGTCACCCATTCATAAAACCAGGACGGGCTGTCAGGCTGGCGCCGCGCGGGCGGTCGCCATGGAGACGGCAAACTGGGCTGGAGCTTTCCCCCTCTTCCCCCGCCCGTCACCTGCAGACCCGGGGCGAGAGGCCTGGGAATGCGCTCCTCCAGGGCGCGGTCGCTGGGCAAGGGTCACCTTACTTCCCCGCCCCACACCTGCAAGTTTCCCCACCCAGCCCCACAGCTTGGGCCGCTTGGGAGGTTTTTTCACAGCCCCCACTCCGTCCTCTTTTCCCACTCCTCCTCCCTCCCCCCACTTGCCCTCCAGGGCCTGGGGAAAGAGGCCTGAGTCTTGATTCCAGCTCTGCTGCTGGACGAATTTAGGTGAGTCACGTGCCCTCTCTGATACCTGTCTGGAAGTTCCTTAACAATATGCACAAATGCCATCATTTATTGTGTTCATGCCTGGCAGTGTGTAAAGAATTTGCCTTGGGAGCAGCAGTTAGTGTAATGGCTATGTCGCTGAACTCCTGTGTAGTCGTCCGCGGTTCGAGTCCTGGACCCGGTGGCTTAAACTCACGCCCGGTGCGTGTGCATGCGTGCCCAAGATCCCGAGAGGAGAATGGAGGAGAAGGGATTGTGGCGTGGCCTTCCCCCCTGGAGGGTGATTTCTTGCTTTCTGTCTCTCTGGAGAGCACACATGCCCTATAGCAAAAACCTCTCAAAAAAAAAAAAAAAAAAAAAGAATTTGCCTTTATTATCTTAGGTCGTCCTCTCTGTAAAGCTAAGAGTACTGTTCGCTTTCTTCATACAAAGGAGGAAACTGAGGCTCAGAAAGCTTCCCAGAGCTGTAGCTGTTGTAATGGCTGCATTATTCCAACGCGGGCACATCACTGTAACCCATCTCTTTCCTGCTCAGGGAAGACAGGCTGACCCCAGAGCCACAGAAATGCCACAGGCTGGGAAACCTGGGCTCAGAGTAGTCACCCAATGCCGCACTGCATTGGGAGGGGTAGGATACTGTGCTGGCTCAGGAGGAGAGGGTGATATTATCTCCCCCCAACACTTCATTCACTGGTATGGGCAGATTGTGTTTCCCTAGAAGTTTGGGGGAGAGGGAACAATAAGCCAACCCTCTACTTCCTTATCAGGAAACCAGGAGAACAGATCAGTGAGACCAGCTTCAAAGGAGACATCATCAATTAATTAGCTGGACTCTTGTCCTCTTACCACACATCCCCAAACGCTCCAAGCTCCCTAGATCTTGTTTAGCAATCCTCTAAGGATAGAAAAGGACATTTTGCTGCTCAAAAGGATTGCTGAAGAATTGTAAGGACAATGGTCAACCAGAGGAAATTAGAATATTATTTTATTACTAAGTGTTTATTAATTCACTCAGTAATTCTGCTTCCTGCAACTAATTCCAGAGAAACCTACACAGACAGGCTCAAAGATGTCTGCTCAATGATGTTCATTTTTTTAAAAAGAATTATTTAATTTTATTTATTATTGTTATTATTTAATAATAATGTGTTCACCAGAGAGAGAGAGAGAGAGAGAGAGGAGAAATGAGAAAGCAAGCTGCCAGGTCCAGGACTAGAACTGTAGTCTGCTATATAGGAGCCTTAACACCTTAACCACTACACTACTCACTGACCCCAGATGTTTATTGCTCTTTGCAAGAAGGGAAGAGTTGAAATAACCTAAATGTCCACCAACAGGCATTACATAAACTATGAATGGAACATCAGTACTGTGGCCTGGCCTTGGAGCAAGTATGGCTCTGAGGGAGAGCGAAATTCTGTTAGTGGAAAAAGCAAGTGGTAGATTGGAGGGCAGTCAAGGTAGGACTTCTTACGTGTAAAAATGTGAAATACTGCAGGGCCGGTTTTTTTGCTATAGGGCATGTGTGCTCACTGGAGAGAAACATATGGAGAGGGGGAGAGAGAGAAGGAAAATGAGAACTCCCTTCTTTAGGGGATGGCTATGCTGCAATTCCTTCTCCATTCTCCCCTTGGGATTTTAAGAATGCACGCCTATGCACCCTGTGCGTTTTTCAAGCCGCTGGGTCCTGGACTCGAACCATGCTCTTGGCCTTGTGGGAACCAGGGGCCTTAACCTCCATGCCATCTGCTGGCCCTATAACCAAATTATCATAGGGATTGCCACCCTGAAGTTGATGAAAAGGTGAAAGGGCAGGGGACTTGGTTTCTCACTTTGTCTATCTGTCTCTGGTGGGTGCAGGTGCCCTATAGCATGTTATAAAAAGGTAATAATAGTAATTAATAAATTTAAATAAATCTTTAAAACCCAGTCTCAGTTAACCCCAGGTCATGGCATGGGGGTGCCTGGCATATTCAGTGACATCGTCTTTAGACACAAGCCCTGACTCCTTGCACGCGAGTCAGCTTGTGGAGCTTTGTGTTCCTACTGCACCACCTTCAGGCTCTGCTCTGTGGTTTTACTTGTGTTTTCCTAACAGCTAGAGATGCTGAGTATTTTCTCAAGTGCCTTACTTGCTATCCACGTATCCTCTGTGGTGAAGTGTCATACAACTCCTTCTCTTGTTAACAATAAATATGGGGACCAGCAGTTAGCGTAATGGCTATGTCGCTGGATTCCCATGTAGCTAACCGTGGTTCGAGTCCCGGACCCAGTGGCTTAAACTCACGCTGGATACGAGTGCATGCGTGCCCAAGATCCCTAGAGGAGAATGGAGGAGAAGGGATTGTTGCGTGGCCATCCCTCCAGGGGGTGATTTCTCACTTTCTGTCTTTCTGTCTCTCTGTGTCTCCCTGTCTTTCTGGCGAGCACACCCGCCCTATAGCAAAAACCTCTCTAAATAAATAAACAAACAAACAAATATTTTTTGGACCAGCAGATGGCATAGTGATTATGTTGCTGGACTCCCACATAGTCAACCACGGTTCAAGTCCCGGACCTGGTGACTTAAAACTCATGCCGGGTGTGTGTGTGTGTGAACCTAAATTCCTGAGAGGAAAATGGAGGAGAAGGGATTGCAGTGTGGCCATCCCTTCTTGGGGGCAATTTCTCACTTTTTATCTCTCTCTGTCCAGTGAGTTCACATGCACTATAGCAAAAATCTCTCAAAAAATTGTTTTCTTTAGAACTGGTCCCGTGGCCTGGTGGTGAAGAGAACCAGATCCCATATGGCCGACTGTGTGGTTTGAGTTCCCAGATCCAGCAGCTTGTAAAACATGCTGGGTGTGGAGACCAGCAGATGGCATAATGTTTACTTTGCGGGGCTGCCACATAGTTGACCATGATTTGATTTCCAGACATGGCAGCTTAAACTCATGCCAGGCGTGTGTGCATGTGTGTCCAAAAGTCCTGAGAGGAGAATGGAGAAGGGATTGCAGTGTGTCCATCCCCCCCCGGGGGGGGGGCTGATTTCTCACTTTCTGTCTCTCTGTCTCTGTCTCTCCAGCGAGCACACTATACCCTATAGCAAAAATCTCTTAAAAAAAAAAAAAAAAAAAAAAAAAAAAAAAAAAAAACAAAGGTGGGAACCAGCAGCTGGTGTGGTGATTAAGGCACTGGACTCCCACATGGCCAACCTTGGTACGAGTTCTGGACCCAGTGGCTTAAAAATCATGCTGGGAGGCTAGCAGGCAGTGTGGTGGTTAAGGTGCTGGACTCCCACATGGCTAACTGTGGTTCCAGTCCCAGACTTGGTGGCTTGCTGTCTCACTTTTCCTTTTTCTGTCTCTCTGACAAGTGTATGTGACCTATAGCAAATTAAATAATAATAACAACAACAAATGAAGTTAAATTTTTTAAAGAATTATTTTATTTAGCTTTATTTATTTATTTAATTGGATCAAAGAGAGACAGCGTGTGTATGGGGGGGGAGATGTGTGAAAGCAAGCCACCAGGTTCAGGACTCGAATCATGGTTGTCCACGTGGGAGTCCAGCGACCTAACCACCACCCCATTTGCTGGCCCCATGAAGTTAAATTCTAAAAAAAAAAAGTGTATTCACGACCTACTTTGTAACAGGCCAACCCCTTATATTTAAGATGCCTCCTTCTGGGCCCGACTGGCCGACTGGATCAACGTCAAGGACACTTTGCAGATAAATAGGGCAGAAAAAAGTAGAGGAGCAATGAGGACCCCAGTAGTTCAGTGCAGCTAATATTCATGAACCTTCTCCCTCTCCTGGGTCCATGGGGGCCATGGAAAGGAATTATTCTCCCTTTTCTTCCTTCCTTTTTGCTAGAGAGCATCCATACTTGCCAGAGAGAGAGACAAAAAAAGAGACAGAAAGTGAGAAAGGACCCCACAATCCTCTTTTCCATCTCCCTCCTTTCAGGATTTCGGGCACACATGCCCGGCACAGTTATTCTCATCAGGACTCCATGCTGGAATTTTCCCGGAGAGGTCTTAAAACACGAAGAAAGAAGTTCTGTCTTGGAGGAAATTGGAGAGGCTTCCTAGAGGAGATGACTTAGCTTCTGGGCATTCTATGTGATAAAGGCATAAAGAGAATGGCCTGAAGGAAGGCAGGGGGTGTGGGGGACACAGGTGGTGGGGCAAATGTAGAGCTGTGACAGTCCGACAGTCCGGGAGCAGAACAGGAGAAAGGGCTGGGGCTTGGGATCCAAGAGCTCAGGCTTCACGTCGTTCTGCTTGTGACCTGGGCAAGACCCTGAAGGGTGAACCTCTCTGAGCCTCACTTTTCACCGACGGAATGAGAGCTGTTCCTGTCTTCCTAGGTACTAAGAGCAGTCCTTGAATTTAGATTCTGCCATGGTCTTTGCACATAGTAGGTGCTTGCTAAAGAGTACACGGTTGTAGCATCTGTTCAATTCCAAGCCAGGCCTCTGGGATCCGATTAGTTTTAATTTTGCTTCCATGGGTTTTTAGTAAGCCCTGTGAGATAGGTTTCTTCCAGATTCCCGTATTCACTTGCTGCATTCCCCTCAAACTTCCGACTTAGATAATAACACCCCCCCCACACACAAATGCCACCCTTCTCAGGCCAGTGGGGAAAAGTTGGCTTCAATTCAGTCCAGAAAAAATTCAGTACTCCCAGACACTGGTTCTTATCTTACATTTTTAAGGCCTGACAAGGAATTTAAATAAAGACTGCCTGTTTATCTTGTTATCAAATGGGCATTTTTTTGGCTCTCTCCCTGGTAGTGTGAATTGAGTGAGCATTTTCTTCCCAATCCTACCTACCCAGATCAGCTCAGGAAAAGAGGTCCTTCTTCTGATGGCCAGGACGTTTGGAGGACTCTTTAAAGGAAGGCTCATTTCCCTGGCCCAAGGTTTCTGCTCCTAGACTTTTTGTTTTTTTATTGTAACTTTTTTTTTTTTTTGGTAGAGGTTTTTGCTATAGGGCGCGTGCGCTCACCAGAGAGACAGAAAGACAGAAAGCAAGAAATCACCCCCAGGTGGGGTTGGCCACTCCGTAATCTCTTCTCCTCCATTCTCTCAGGATCCTGGGCACGCACACACACGCGCCTGGCGTGAGTTTAAGTCACCATGTCTGGGACTTGAACCGCGATCAACTACATGGGAGTCCAGTGATATAGCCATTACGCCAACTGCTGGTCCCTTATTTTAACTTTATTTATTTACTTATATTTGACCAGAGAGGAACAGAGTGAAAGAGAGAGGGAAAGTGAGAAAGCAAGCCGCCAGGTCTAGGACTTAAACCTAGACTCTTTTTTTTTTTTAAGAATTATTTAATTTTATTCACCATTATTACTATTATTAAGGCATGCATGCTCACCAGAGAGAAATACAGAGAAAGAGAGAGAAAGCACGCTGCCAGGTCTGGGACTCGATATGGGAGTCTTATGCCTTATTCACCATGCCACCTACTGGCCCCTGTTCCTAGATGCTTAGAAAGCCCCTTTCACATCCCTGCACCACCTGATCTCACAGCTGCTCCCTGGGGCTGGTACCAGCGATTCTCCTTTTTAAAAATTTCCTCCCAGTTTTGCTGTAAGATGAGTGCACTCCCTGAAGATAGAGACCAGGAGCAAGAAAGTGAGAATACACTCCCCAGGGGGGATGGCCATGCAGCAGTCCCTCCTCCTCCACTGTCCTCTTAGGATTTGGGTTCCACTTGCACATGAGCTGGACTCAAATCATGTCGTCGGCCATGTGGGGTCCAGTGACTTAACCATGGTGCCACCTGGCTGGCCCAGCAGCTGTGTTCTTAGAACATCTCATTTCACAGATAGGAATATTGGGGCCCAGAGAGGAAAAGGGACTAGCCTTTCACCTCTTCCAATTCTGGCTCTACCAGGGACAAACCATGTTTCAGTTTCCTCATTTGTAAACTGGAGTTAGCGCCCATCCCTCTTCGCCGAGTGTCCGAGAGTGAAATAAGTCATGCCAAAAAAGCTGCCCGCAGCCCCCGGAAGTGGCTTTTCATTAGTCCTCCTCTCCCTGCACTCCTTTTTGTCTTCCATGGCGTCTTCTCTGGCCTTCAGGGCTCAGGGCGAATGGCTCACACTGACTAAGGACTCACTCAAAGTTAGGCATGGTTCCAGCCAGTAACCTAAGTGGGTGCGTCAGGAGGCGGAGGCCATGGCTGTCCTGTTCCATGCTGGAACCCAGAACCAGTGCAATGCCTGGCACATGGGAGGCGCCCAGTATTTGCTGAAGGAGAAATAAACAGCCCACGGATGAGAACGTAACATCATGCCCCCTTCACAGCTAAGACTGCGGAGGCCTAGAGAGGTTGAGTGACTTGCTTCTGATCACACAGCTGGGAGGTGGCACCCAACCAGAGGCTGTGTGGCTCCTGTGCGTGCACGTCTACACCGCAGAGTGCGTCTTTGTTGACGCACGTTCATGTCCAGCTTGTTCCCTACTGCCTGTCCCAGGAGTCTTGGCCTTGTGGGTTTCATGGCGGTCCTGCCCTGTGCCACGTGACTGCTCTGGCCCTGGCCCGGCAGCTGCTCCCCAGATGTGCCCACAGCGCAGTCTTCCAGCCGCCAGGCCGGCGCCTCTGGGCTGGGACTGCAGGAGCTGCGGGGGAGAGACCTTTGGCTCCGGCTGTCCCCGCCCCCCTGTAACAGGAGACCAGAACCCCCCCCTCACACACACACACACACACACACACACACACACACACACACAGCCCTAGCCCAGAACTGTGCTCCAGACCAGCACTGTGTCTCTGCCCATCACACAGAATGAACTCCAAGTCCCTCCCCTTTCCCGCGGCCCCTGCCCACCACCGCCCACCACTGCCCACCGAGTCTCCTGCCCCTCCTTTTCACATGGTCTCCTTAACCAAACGGCTGTAGCTTGGTCCTGCCTCAGGGCTCCTGCCCTTGCTGTTCCCTCTGCCCAGGACACTTATCAACCAGGCCTTTGCAAGGCTTCTCATTTTTCAAATCTCAGGTCAAATGTCACCTCCTCTGTGGCCTTCTTAGTCACCCTTTGGCTACTCGCTTTCTTCCACATTCCCTTGCTAATAATTATCCATTGAGTTTATTACCATCCAAAGCCATCTTTGTTTCCTTGTGTATTGTCCATTCTCTGCCTCCTCTAACCTCCCCCTGCTTTAGAAGAGCCAGAACCATGGCTCCTTACGTTACCACTATGTCTCAGAGCGGAATATAGGGCCTGGCCCAGAGAGGATAAGCAACTTGCCGAAGGTCACACAGCATAGTACTTGGAATAGAGTAACATTTAGAGTAATATCTGTTGAGAAATGAATTATTGCCTTAGGGTCTTCAGTTTCCTTGTGTACAAAACTGGGACAACATTTGAATTTAACCCAGAGTTGGGTTAAAGATTCTTCAGTCCTTTGCATGTGGTTAGCACTCAGCACAGTTCTGTGTCCTTCCAGGGGTCTCATTTTTCCATCCCTCGAGCTCAGCAGGAGACTGTGGGTGGGCATTTGAGGGATTCAGGGGGCTGCAGGCTCTCTGCCCTTAACAGGCCGTGAAACCTCTGCCAAGTCCCTGTCCCATCCTGGACCTCAGTTTCTCCATCTACATAATGGGGACCTGGAGGCTCTGCACTGGGCTCCTGGGTCATTTCAGGGAGCATGGGGGTCCAGGCCTGGGTCCACATTTTGCCTCCCATCCTGTTTTCCAGAGTGATCTCAGAACAATGGACGGGAGGTTGGAGCCTGCCAGTCTGGGCCTCTCCCTTGGTCCCCTGCAGATGGAGGAGGTGGGGCCTTCCTGTGGCTGGACAAAGGGCCACTGCTGCCCTGGGGTCTCCAGCGGCCAAGGGAGGGGCAGCAGCAAAGCCCAGGGAGCTCCCATCTTAGCTTACTCCGCAGAGGCTGGACCTGCAGAAGGCTGCACACAGCACAGAGCAGTCTAGACGCACACACACACGCACACACAGAGCAGTCTACAGACGCACAGACATGCACACACACAGAGCAGTCTACAGATGCACACACACACACACACACACACACAGAGCAGTCTACAGACGCATACACACACACACACACAGAGCAGTCTACAGATGCACAGACACACACAGATGCACACACACACAGAGCAGTCTGCAGACGCACACACACAGACACACAGAGCAGTCTACAGACGCACAGACACACAGAGCAGTCTACAGATGCACAGACACACAGATGCACACACACAGCAGTCTACAGACACACAGACACATACAGAGCAGTCTACAGACACACACACACAGAGCAGTCTACAGACGCACAGACACACAGATGCACACACACACACACACACAGAGCAGTCTACAGACGCACAGACACACACAGAGCAGTCTACAGATGCACAGACACGCACACACACAGAGCAGTCTACAGATGCACAGACACACAGAGCAGTCTACAGACACACAGACATACAGATGCACACACACACACACAGAGCAGTCTACAGACGCACTGACACAGAGCTGTCTACAGATGCACAGACACGCACACACACAAAGCAGTCTACAGATGCACAGATGCGCAGACACATACAGAGCAGTCTGTAGACGCGCACACACACACACACAGAGCAATATACAGATGCACACATACACACACACATGCAGAGCAGTCTACAGACGCACACACACACACACAGAGCAGTCTACAGACACACACACACAAACACAGAGCAGTCTACAAATGCAGATACACAGACACACAGCAGTCTACGAATGCACAGACACACACAGATGCACACACAGAGCAGTCTACAGACATACAGACATGCACACACACAGAGCAGTCTACAGATGCACAGCTGGCACAGCACATGCAGGGATGAAAGACACCACTGACACGGCAGTCTTAATGACAACACACCAGTACACACAACCAGCAGTGCAACCTGCCAAAATGAACACACAACATCTCATAACACACAGCACCTCCACTTCAGTGCACACAACCAGAACACCAAATCTGTACAACACCTGCCAAGAACTAGATACCAGGGAGGCAGCAGATCCCAACACTCAATGGTCCCACCAAACAGGACCGCACTCAAGCAACACCCCACAGTCATTTCTTCAACGTCACAACACACAGATCCATGTGCCCTGCACCGCGCCACACCGAACAGTGTTGCTTACACCTGAACACCAGCCACACCAAAACGCGGATACACATGCCCCCTGCCTAACAACGACATCCAAGGGGGACAGCATCCTCTAGGTCCCCCTAACAACACACGTCCCCGACCAGCAGCCACCTTTATCAGTTCTAAGGGCCCGTGCTGCCTCCCTCCACTCACAAAGTCTTTTTATAGACAGTCCCCTTACACCCGACACGCACACTCTTCTGAGCCCTGCCTAAATCCCAGGACAGACAACCCTACCTACCTAGACCCCAGGTATCTCACGCCCACGAATGCAGGCTTAGGCCCTGCCCAGGGTGGAGGCGTGGGAGCTAGTCTGACCCTGGCAGCCACAGAGGCTGATGCCACGGTCTGGGAGTGCCTCCAGGCTGGCTGGCCACACCCTAGGCAGCACCAGTGGAGACCACTGCCCTCAGCTGCCAGTCCCTCCTTGTAGGGGACTGGGTATCTGGGCAAGAGGTCTTGGACACGGGCTCTGTGGTTTCTCCACGTGTATATGGGGGCTAGATGGGAGGCCCCAGAGCAGCACCCTTCCCCCAGGTGCTCAGCCTGGCCCTCCTTTGACTCACCTGCCTCCCATAACACCTGGTTCCCCTCTCGCCCTTCCTCCACCTGCCTAAGGGCCCGGAACCAGGAACCAGCTGAGGCTGAGTCTCAGGACACCGCCCAGTTCCCTGCCTACCCTGCGGAGCCTGGGGCCACCCCCACCCTCCCTGCTCAACCCAGCCCTGAGTACCCTGTCAGGGGGTGGGGGGGCACCTTCAGCTGCACCCTTACCTCAGGCCACAGCAGGGATATACTCAAAATTATGACTCATGACAAATTCTTTCTAAGTTTTTTTTTTTTTTTTTTTTGGGTGTGTCTTTTTTTTTTTTTTTTTTTTTTTTTTTTTTTTTTTTTGCTGATGCAAAAGCACTTAGGTGCTGATTGAAAGGAAGTTAGGCCCGCCAGAAACACTTAAGGTAGAAGGGACCTTTTTCCTGGGGAAACAGCAGAGGTCTCCAAGAGCCAGAGAGCCCTGCGCTCACATCCTGCCTCCACTGCTTACAAGCTGTGAGACTGCAGCCACTTCATTTCTCCCTGTCTCACTTCTCTCATCTGTGAACGTGGGGATGGCCAGAGTTCCCATCTTTGTGAGGATTGCACGAGTTTATTTATTTATTTTACTTTAATTTTTTTATAGGGTGCAAGTGCTCGCTGAAGACACACAGAGAGAAAGCGAGAAATTGCCCCTAGGGGGAATGGCCACTCTGCAAGCCTTCCTCCTCCATTTTCCTCTTGGAATTTTGGGCATGCGCACACTCATGTTGGGTCTGGGACTCAAACTGCAGTTGTCCATATGATAGTCCAACACCATAAACATTACACTACTTGTTTCCCCCCACATCTGAGTGTTTTTCAAACCACCAGGTCAGGGACTCAGTCGTGCTGCTGGCCATGTGGACTCCAGCCTCCTTAACCATCACTGGCTGGTCCATGAACACTATTTGTAGCAGTTTTGTGCTCCTCTCAGTCCTTCAACAGATATAGCCCTGTCTAGGGAGTTTGCAGTCTGGTGAGTGGGGACACACGATTAGATTAGGTCATCATTGCCCAAGTTCCCAGTGCTATGATGGGATGGGTCTAATGGCCCTGGGAGGCAGGGCCCAGGCTAGCCCAGCTGAGATGAAAGAAGGAAAGGAGGGGCCGGGTGGGGCAGATCTGTCAGCTCCAGCATTTGCACACTTGGATGTCCGCAGGAGGCCACTGCCACCACTAACCTCGCTAACCTCGCTAACCTTGTGTCCCCAAAGACGTTAAGGTCTGATAATATGAAATGCCGGTAAGCATGTGAGCTGCTGGTGGGTGTGTAAACTGGTATGATCACTTGGGAACTCAATTTGGCAATATTGAGTAAAAGTGAACATTTGAACGCCCTATGACCCAGCACTTCACTCCCACGGACATACCCTGGGAGAGGCGTGCACACACTACGGGCAGACCTGGTGAGAACACAGCAGCCGCTTCTACAACTGCAACACATTGAAAAACACCCACTTGTCCAGGGATGGGAACAGAAGGAAATAAAATGAGAATGCTGTAGTACACAGAATGTAATCGGATGAGGTAGACCTATGTGTATGAGGAGCCTTCAGCAAGTCCATAAGAAATGCACATTATGGGGACCAGCAGATGGCATAATGGTTACATTGCTGGACTTCCACATAGTCGACCACAGTTCGAGACCCGGAACTACTGACTTAAAACTCACACCAGGCACGTGTGTGTGTGTGTGTGTGTGTGTGCGTGCCCAAAATCCCAAGAGGAGAATAAATGGAAGAGAAGGGATTGCAATGTGGCCATCCCCCCTGGGGGGAGATTTCTCGCTTTCTGTCTCTCTGTCTCTCTCTGTGTCTCTGGTGAGTGCATGCACCCTATAGCAAAAATCTCTCTAAAACTAAATGAATAAAAAGAAAATCCATATTATGAAAAAACTATTCATGGACTTCAAAATATTCTTACACCAAAATAACTTGTATATATTTTATATTTTTAGAGACAGATTTATTATTTTAATTTATTTATTTACATTTATTCGCTGTACATCAATACAGTACACAAAATAATATTTTCCGTCCAGAATACGCTCAGTCAAGGATATTACCATACATGTTATCATCAACGAATAACTTTCCATTTCTTGTTTCTGATATATTTTGCTTTTTTTCCCCCCTTGATTCCCTACCTTTCACCCTGTGCCATTTCCCACCCTCCTCCCACACTGTCTCTGGTATCTATAGTTGTTTTCCATGGCTTTTTTTTTTTTTTTTTTTTTCACATTTTATTGAGTAACTAAAGATCTTAATTAATCTAAAAACTTCCAGTGGTAAGCACAGCTGATATATACATATCTATGAACACATGTCTAACTTTAGGCATAAACCTCAGTGAGTAAAGTGAACATACTATAAAGTAGCACCTTGCTGGGGCTATGTAGCTTATGCAGTCATTAAATAGGTATTAAGTTTTTTTTTTTTTTTGGAGGGGTTTTTGCTATAGGGTGCATGCGCTCGCCAGAAAGACAGAGAGAGACAGAGAGAGAGAAAAGGCGAGAAATCACTCCCCAGTGGGGATGGCCACACCGCAATGCCTTCTCCTCCATTCTCCTCTTGGATCTTGGGCACGCACATACACACGCACACGCGCCCGGTATGAGTTTAAGCCACCAGGTACGGGACTCGAACCGCAGTCGGCTACATGGGAACTCATCGACATAACCATTACGCTAACTGCTGGTCCCCTGGTATTAAGTATTTTTTAATGCCTCTTTTTTTTTTTTTTTTTTTTTTTTTTTTCTGGAGAGGTTTTTGCTACAGGAAGTGTGTGCTCTTCACAAAGAGGAAAGACACAGACAGAAAGTGAGAAATCATCCCCAGGGAGGATGGCCAGGCCACAATCCCATCTCCTCCATTCTCCTCTTGGGATCTTGGGCACGAATGCACACGCGCCCTGTGTAAGTTTAAGCCACCAGGTCTGGGACTTGAATTGGGGTCGACTACTACTCCAGCAACATAGCCATTACGTCAACTGCTGGATCTTTTTTCTTAAAATTTAATTTATTCATTCATTTATTTTTAATTTGACAGAGAGACAGAAAGAGGGGAAGTGAGAAAGCAAGCTACCAGGTCCAGGACTTGAACCGTGGTCAGCCATGTGGGAGTGTCCAGCACCTTAACTACCATGCCACCTGCTGTCCCCCCCCTCCCCAGACCTTTTTTAATGCAGCTTTTAATTTCAAGAAAAACAAGTTTTAGTTTTAGTTTTAATAGATCAACATCAAAAAATGTTAAGAGAATTTGCTTAAGACTTAAAGCCAGGAAAAAGATTAGGATTCAGTTCAAACAGTAGGTAAATGAACCTATCAACAGTTCAAGAGAAGACAAAAATCCTCTGGAAAACAAAGCCTAGAAGAAAATCAGTAATGTTTTAGTCAAAAGTCATAAAATTCTATTTCACCAGTTCAGTCTCATGTAATTAATATCTAGAGAGAGATTTTTTGCTAGAGGGTGCATGCACTTGCCAGAGAGACACAGAGAGACAGAAAGCAAGAAATCACTCCCCTAGGGACGGACACACCACAATCTCTTCACCTCCATTCTCCTCTTGGGGTTTCGGGGCCCGCACAGCATGAGCTTCAAGCTGCCAAGTCTGGGACTTAAACCGGAGTCAGCCATGTGGGAGTCCAATGACATAACCATTATGCCATCTTGTACTTCAATTCTTTTAAAAAAATAATATTTTATTTAATTTTATTATTATTATTTGACCAAAGAGAGACACAGAGAAACAGAGAGAGAGAGAGAGAGAGAGAGAGAGAGAGAGAGAGAGAGAGAGAGAGAGAGAGAGAAAATAAGCTGCCAGGTCCAGGACATGAACCACAGCTAGCCATGTGGGAGTCCAGCATCTTTAACCATCACATAACCTGCCAGTCCCACTTGTACTTTAATTCTATTTAAAAACATTTTTTAAGGAAATATTTATGGGGAGGGCCAGCTAGTGGTGTTGTGATTAAGGGCACTAAACTCCCACATAGTTGACCATGGTTCGAGTCATGGACCTGGCTGCTTGCTTTCTCACTTTTCCTCTCTCTCTCTCTCTGTTCCTCTCTGTTCAGATTGAAATAAATAAATAATTAAAGATAAAATAAGTTAAAAAAATTATCTTAAAAATGTTAAAAAAAAAAGTTAAATAAAATTATTCCTTTAAAAAAATAATTATTTATTTAGGAGCTGGCAGGTGGCGTGGTGGTTGAAGTGCTGGACTCTCACATAGCTGACCATTATTCAAGTCCTGGACCTGGTTATAGCGTGCGTGTGCTTGCCTGGGAGAGAGAGAGAGAACACCCCTAGTGGGGCTGGCCATGCCACAACCCCTTCTCATCTAGTCTCTTCTCAGGATCCTGGGCATGCACACAAATATACCCTGCATGATTCTCATACCACCAGTTCAGGTACTTGAACTGTGTAGTCGGCCATGTGGGACTCCAGCACCCTTAACCACTGCGCCACCTGCTGGCCCCCCCATGGGTTTTTTGAAGCCCCCTGGTATTCTGCTAGGTCATGTATAACTATGTTGCTTAGGAAAAATGCAAAATAATTATTTTTAAGCATTTTTTATTCATATTTTTATTTACATTTAATCAGTGTACTTCTGTACAGCATACAAAATGTTCTTTCCAAGCATGAATAGAGTGTATATTAGTCCAAAGATATTACCATATAGATTGTCATCACCAGATAGCTTTTCATTTTTATGTCTTTTTTAAAAGAATTATTTATTTCTATTTGTTATTATTATTTTATTTATTCATTCACTTATTTTAATTTGACCAGACACACACACACACACACACACACACACACACACACAGAAAGAAAGAGAGAGGGAAAGAGAAAGCAAATCACCAGGTCCAGGACTTGAACCATGGTCAGCATGTGGAAGTGTCCAGCACCTTAACCACATTCCACCTGCTGGTCCCCTATTATTACTATTTTTTTATTTAACCAGAGAGAGAGACAAGAGAGAGAGAGAAAGGAAAAGTGAGAAAGAAAGCAAGCTGCCAGGTCTGGGACTCGAACCACTGTTTTTCTTTTTGGAGAGGATTTTTTTTGCTATAGGGCGCATGCACTCGCCAGAAAGACAGAGACAGAGAGACAGAAAGCAAGAAATCACCCCCCAGGGGGCATGGCCACACCGCAATCCCTTCTCCATTCTCCTCTCGGGATCTTGGGCATGCACGCACATGCGCCCGGCGTGAGTTTTAAGCTACCAGGTCTGGGACTCGAACCACGGTCGACTGCATGGTAGTCCAGTGACATAGCCATTACCCTAACTGCTGGTTCCTCAAACCATGGTTAACCATGTGGGAATTCAGTGTCTTTAAACTGCTGGTCCCTCTTTTTTTATTTTAAATGTTTTTCCCTAGGGGCCAGCAGGTGGTATGGCGGTTAAGGTGCTGGACTCCCATATGACTAATTACGGTTCAAGTCCTGGACCTGGTGGCTTGCTTTCTCACTTTCCCTGTCTCTCTTGTCTCTCTCTGGTAAGTGCACATGCCCTGTGGCAAACTTTAAAAAATTAATTAATTAAATAATAATTTTTAAAAAAACATGCGGGGCCAGCAGGTGGCATAGTGGTTAAGGGTGTTGGACTTGGGGCAGGCAGGTGGTGTGGTGGTTAGGAGTGCTGGATTCCCACATGGCAGACCGTGGTTCGAATCCCGGACCTGTGGCTTGCTTTCTCCCTTTCCTTTTCTCTTTCTCTCTCTGTCTCTCTCTGGTCAAAATAAATAATAATAACAAATAGAATTAAATAAATAATTCTTAAAAAAAAAAAAAAAAAAAGGGTGCTGAACTCCCACATGGCCATCCATGGTTCAAATCTCAGACCTAGTGGCTTGCTTTCTCACTTTCCTTCTTTCTCTCTGTTCGTCTCCAGTCAAATTAAAATAAATAAATAAAGTTATGCAAAAGAATTCTTTACAAAAAAAACCCCCCAAAACCCTGCTATTTAAATGTTCTTTTCTCCTGTTTTCCTCCCTCCCAGCCTCTAAATAAGTTTTTCAAAGCACAAACAATGCAAATACATTTCTATGCAGTAAAAGTATATAGAAGCAGCGCTAGTAGGTATCATGGAAGTTAAGACGCTGGATCCCACATGGCTGACTGTGTTGTTTGAGTCCTGGACCCAGTGGCTTGAAAAGCATAGAGAAACAAGATTAGGAGGAAACACACACGACATATGCATACTTCAACTGAGGGCGGGCAGGGGGCATGGCAGATAATCTTAGAGAAAAGGTAAGAAAACACTGATAAAGAGGTGGGGGGACAGTACCCTACACAGTGGTTCAGGCCTTGGACTCCCACATGGCTAACTAGGTGGTCCGAGTCTCAGACTGAGCGGTTTGAGGATCTCCCTGGGCGTGTGCGTGTGCATGTGTGTATGTGTGTGTGTGCCCAAGAGAAGGCATTGCAGCATGGCCATCTCTTCTGAGGGGTGATTTCTCATCATCCCTCTTTCTGTCTCTCTAGCGAGCACATCTGCCCTATAGGAAAAACATCTTTAAAAAATTATTTTAATTAAAAAATAAATAAAAGGAGGAGGCACACTGTAGTCCCATTCTTTGAAGGAGGAAGCAAGCATTCAGCACCGTCCAGTTAGCCCTGGAGAGAGGAAAATAGTATTGAGATGGCAACCCGCCCCACTGCTCGGGAGGTTTTACTTGGCACCAAATCAGGAGTTAGACGAGCAGTGAGAGCAAGGGGCATCCCTGGCAGAGCGCCAGCCGCTCGACATGGAGGGGGCGCGCAGGGGAGCCCCAACTGTTTGGTGGTGTTGGAAGCAGTGGGCTGGGGCGGCGGCAGGTTGGCACACAGACCCCCTTGGGAGAAGCGAGGACGGGCGCCAGGGCCCCCTTTGCCCGAGCAGCGCCGGGTGGGGACAGGCCGCAGCCCGGGCTTTGTTCCGGGCGCGAACCGCCTGAAAGACATTCCTGGGCACGGTGCCCCGCCTCTCGGGGACGCCTGGCGGCAGGACCCGCCGCGCGCGGCAGCAGCCTGCGGCAGATGGGCCGCCCCGGCTTCCCGCGCTCGGCCCGTGGGAACCGGCCTGGCGGGCGGGGGCGAGGGCGCAGGGAACCGCCCCGGGGGAGCGGCGCACAGATGGGGCGGCGGCCGGGGGCGGCGGCAGATGGGTGCGAGGCCGGCCTGTGTCCGCGACAAAGGCTAAGGGCAGATGTTCGCGGCCAGATGTTCGCGGGAGGCGGGGGGAGGAGCCTGGGAAAAGCCAGCTTGCTTTCCCGCCGTCCTTCCCCTGCGGCTGTTCCCGCAGGGCCAAGAGGAAGGTGCGGCTGGGGTGGCCGCCGCCAGGGGCACCTGGGAAGAGGGGAGGCAAGACACGGTCTAAGGGCTTCAAGGTGAAAGCGTTTTCCCCGTAATGGCCCCCACCGCACCAACCGTCCCATCCTCTTGCTGGAAAATTCTAGAAAAATGTCTCAGGCATCTGGTCAGAAAGCCTCTCCTCCACTTACCGCTGCCTCATTTCTCCTGTATTAGTGAGGTGTCCTGACACCCCAGTCTGCACCACCCCTATCAGAGACGCAGCAATGCTGGTGACTTTCATTAAGCACTTCCCAGGGCTTTACAGCAACACTTTCTGATTCTCACAGCTACCCTGTGCGGATCGTGCTCTGGAGATCGCCTCTGAGTGAGTGAGAACACCCAGGTCCTGAGTGACAAGTGCCTTGCCCAAGTCCCAGCAAGTCCAGGCAGCGCTGTGGTTGGGCTCTAGGATTCTAAGAGCCTGTGGGTTCCTAGAAACCACCATACACCACGGGCTGGCCCAATGTGATAGTTCCATAAAGAACTTGTACCTGGGACCAGGTGGCCTGGAGATTAAAGCGCTGGATCCCACATAGCCAGCTGTGCTGTTCAAGTCTTGGACCCTGTGGCTTAGGCATCATGCCAGGTGCATGTGTGTGCATGCCCAAAAACCTGACAGAACAGAGAGGATGACTTGGCCATCTTCCCTGGGGGTTGATATCTCTCTCTCTCCCTCTCTCTCTTTCGGTCTGTCTCTGATGAGCGCATGAGCCCTATAGCAAAACCTAAAAACCAAAAACCAAAAACATTCCAGGTAGAAGTCATAGCCAAGGCAAAGTGAGGCAAAGGGGTGCCAGCTGTGTTTGAGGCCAGTGTGACTTTAGCTGAGTGGGCAAGGCAGAGGGTACCAGGAAGTGAGGTCAGGGAGATATTGGGAGGTGGGACATACCTGGATCTTGTAACCCATAGAGGTCGCAGTGAGGACTTTGTCTTTTAGTCTGGGCAGGGGAGGAGCCATGGACATTTGAGCAGGGGAAGATGGTGGCTGGCACATTGTGCTGAATCTCAGCTGCTCTCCGGCCAATGCAGTGATTATTCCAGCGCACGTGTGGATGCTCTGCCCGTCTTGGGCTAGGTGCTTCTTTTGTATAATGACAGCAATTGTTTAGATCAGTGTTTCTTGGGACCAGCAGTTGGCGTAATGGCTTTGTCGCTGGACTCCCATGTAGTCGACCATGGTTCAAGTCCTGGACCTGGTGGCTTAAATTCATGCCGGGCGCGTGTGCATGCGTGCCCAAGATCCCGAGAGGAGAATGAAGGAGAAGAGACTGACGTATCCATCTCCTCTGGGGGGTGATTTCTCGCTTTCTGTCTCTCTGTCTTTCTGGTTTGAACCCTATAGCAAAAACCTCTCCAAAAAAAAAAAAAAAAAAAAAAAAAAGATAAAAAAAGATCAGTCTTTCTCTCTTTCTTTTTTTTTTTTTAATTCTATTTAATTTTATTATTATTACTATTTAAATTTGACAAGAAAGAGAGAGAGGGAAAGTGGCAAAGCAAGCTGCCAGGTCCAGGACTCAGACCACAGTCGGCCATGTGGGAATCCAGCATCTTAACCACCACGCCACCTGTCGGCCCCAGATCAGTTTCTTTTTTCATTTTTTCTTTCTTTCTTTTAAAAACATCTATTTATTTATTTATATATTGGGGCCGACAGGTGGCATGGTGGTTAAGGGTGCTGGACTCCCACATGGCTGACCGTGGTTCAAGTCCTGGACCTGGCAGCTTGCTTTCTCACTCTTGCTCTGTCTCTCTCTGGTCAAATGAAAATAAATAAATAAAGTTGAATAAAATAATTCTTTTTAAAAAATTTATCTACCTATTTACTTGTGATTTTCAAGCTTCTGGGTTGGGGACTCAAACCATACTTGCCCATGTGGGACTCTAGCCCTTAATCACCACGTCACTTGCTGGCCCTTTTTTTCTTTCTTTCTCTCTCTCTCTCTTTTTTTTTTTTTTTTTTTTTTTACTTTTCTTTTGGGAGAGGTTTTTGCTATAGGGTACATGCACTCGCCAGAAAGACAGAGGAGACAGAGACAGAAAGTGAGAAATCACCCCCCGGGGGGGATGGCCATGCCACAATCCCCCTTCTCTCCATTCTCCTTTCGAGATCTTGGGCATGGACGCACACGTGCCTGGCGTGAGTTTAAGCCACCAGGTCTGGGACTAGAACTGCGGTTGACTACATGGGAGTCTAGCGACATAGCCATTACGTCAATTGCTGGTCCCTTTCTTTTCTTTTTTTAAAGTTTTATTTTTCTACTCCTATCAGCGGTGTATACACTTGCTAAAGAGAGGCAGAGTTAGAGAGGGAAAGTGAGAAATCACCCGGCGGGGGGTGGGGGGGGGGGGGGGGGTTATGGCCACACTGCAATCCCTTCTTCTCCATTCTCGTCTCAGGGTTTTGGGCTCGTCTGCACACAGACCAGGCGTGATTTTCAACCTGCCAGGTCCAAAACTTTAACTACTCTTCCATCACCACCACGCCATCTGCTGGCCCCCTTGATCAACGTGTTTTTTTTTTTTTTTTTTTTTTTTTTTTTTAGATTTTTGCTATTGGGCGCTTGTACTCTCCAGAGACAGAAAGCAAGAAATCACCCTCCAGGGCAGATGGCCATGCCGCAATTCCTTCTCCTCCATTCTCTGCTCAGGATCTTGGGCACACTCACACACACGCCCAGTGTGTTTCAAGCTGTTAGATCTGGGACTCGAACTGAGGTCGACCACGTGTGAGTCCAGCACCTTAACCACCACATCCCTGCTAAGCCCTAGATCAATTCTTAAAGCTTCTGGGTGGCTTTCAAAGTTGTGTGCATTTGACGTTTATTTTTGGGGAAAGGAATCCCAGCTTCTAATGCATTGCTAAAGGTCTGGGAGGGATATGCAGAGTGCTCACAGCAGCTGTGTTTGTAAGAGCAACCAACTGGAAACAACCTAAAGGTCCATTAAAGGGAGAATGGCTAAATAAGCTATGAAATACCATGTGGCCCTGGGAAATCATGAGGCAGCACTTCCACCTTCAGGAATATATCCTAAGGACATATGGACTCAAATGCATGGAGTGATGTATGCCCAGGAAGAGAGGCCAATTGGAAAAACCCGTATGCCATCACTAGGAGAGTGGTTAAACAGAGGACGTTCGAGTCACTTGACAGTACACGTCACAGCTGGAAAAGAGGACAAGGAAGTGCCCTGCTCTCCTGATATGCTAAGGTCCGCAAGGTACATCGTTAAGCTGCAGAATAGGATGCCTGTGTCCTCACTGCTATTTAAAAAAGAAGAGGGGCCAGCAGGTGGCGTGGTGGTTAAGGCACTGGACACTCCCATGTGGCTGATCATGGTACAGAGTCCCGGACCTGGTGGCTTGCTTTCTCACTTTCCCTCTTTCTTTCTCTCTGTGTCTCTCTCTGGTCAAATTAAAATAAATGAATAAATAACCTTAAATAATTATTAAAAAAAGAGAAGAAAAAGATTATGTATTTGGTTGGAAAGTGATCATTAACACTGACTGCTTCTGAGAGGGAAAAATGGAGACATTATATTGCTTGAATGTTGTGCCATGGATTACCTATTCAAAAATCAAATTAGAGGCCAGGTGGTGCTACAGTGGTAATGTGCCTGGACCCACATGGCAGATGTCCTGAGTTTGCATCCTGGGACCTCCCTGAACATGCAGGGCCCACCTGTAAGCCTGGGATGTAGGTCAGCTGAGACTGGGTGTGGATTGAGATGTGGGGACCCTGTCGGGGGAGTCTCTCTCTCTCATGGAATAAATAAATAAACCCAAAAATAAAAAAAGAAAAGAAAAGAAAAGAAATGAGGGGCCAGCAAGTGCCTCAGAAATGAGGCACTGGATTCCCACATGGCTGACCATGGTTTGAGTCCTGGGACTGTTGGCTTAGTTTCTCATCTTCCCTTTCTCTTTCTGTCTCTCTCTAGTCACATTTTAAAAAAAGAATTATTTATTCAGTTTTATTCATTCATTCATTCTATTTTGACTAGAGAGAGAGAGAGACAGAGAGAGCAAGAGTGAGAGAGACAGAGAAGAGGGAAAGTGGGAAAGCAAGCCACCAGATCTGGGACTTGAACTGCGGTTGGCCATGTGGGAGTGCCCAGTGCCTTAACTACCATGCCACCTGCTGGTCCCTCTCTGGTCAAATTAAAAAATAATCATAAAAAGTAGTTTAAAAAAAAAAGGATTATTTTATTTATTTATTTAAATTTGGCCAGAGAGAGACAGAGTGAGAGAGAGAGGGGGAAAGTGAAAAAGCAAGCCACCAGGTCCAGGACTTGAACTGTGGTTGGCCATGTGAGAGTCCAGTGCCTTCAACCACCACGCCACCTGCTGGCCCCAAAATAACTTTAACAAATAAGAAATGAAATGAAAATGTAGAAGGGTGAGGTCTAGCCTTCTGTCCTTACGGCTTCCCCCTTCTCTGAGATTGTGTAGTTTGGAAACATCCGGGGAAAAGTGGGCGCAATTTACCTGGACCCATTTGGTTTGAGAACCGTTCAGTCATCGTCACCTGGAAGCGGGTCAGGGGAGCGTGGAGGCTGTGAACACCCTGTCACTGTGCTCAGGGCTCAGAGACAGAACTGGTTTCAGAATTCACGTCTTTTCTTTAATAGCTTTATAATATCATACACTGTACAGGTCACCCATTTAAAATGTACAATTTAGGGCAGCAGGTGGCATGGTGGTTAAGGTGCTGGAGTCCCACATGACCAACCACGGTTCGAGTCCCTGACCTAGGGGGTTGAAAATCATGTGTGCGTGCATGCCAAAAATCCCTAGAGGAGAATGGATTGTGGCATGGCCATCCTCTGGGGGCCATCCTCACTTTCCCTCTCATTGATGAGCAAACATGACAGACAGATGACAAAAATCTAAAAAATAAATAAAAAAGAGTAAAGTGTACAACTCAGTGTGCTTAGTATATTGGCAGAGTTGTGTTAGAACATTTCCCATACCCCAAGAAGAAACCTTGCACTGGTTAGGAGTTACCCCAGCTCCTCCCATCTCCACTCCCCAGACTCTGGCAGCCACTAATTGATTTCTGTCTCTACAGATTTGCCTAATCTGGATATTTCATACAAATGGGATAATTCATTATGTTAATGTGTGTTTTTTAGTGACTGGATGCTTTAATGTAGCATAAGGTTTTCTTTTTTTTTTTTTTAATTTTTTTTTTTTTTTTTGAGAGGTTTTCGCTATAGGGCGCGTGCGCTCGCCAGACAGACAGAGAGAGACAGGGAGACAGAAAGCAGGAAATCACCCCCCAGGGGGGATGGCCACGCCGCAATCCCTTCTCCTCCATTCTCCTCTCGGGATCCTGGGCACGCACGCACACGCGCCCGGCGTGAGTTTAAGCCACCGGGTCCGGGACGCGAACCGCGGTCGACTACGTGGGAGTCCAGTGACATAGCCATGACGCTAACTGCTGGTCCCAGGTTTTCAAGATACTTTCAGATTTTTTTTTTTTTTTTTTGAGAGAGGTTTTTGCTATAGAGCATGTGCGCTTGCCAGAAAAACAGAGAGAGACAGAGAGACAGAAAGAGAGAAATCACCCCCCCCCCCCCCCCCAGGGGGGATGGCCACACCACAATCCCTTCTCCTCCATTCTCCTCTCAGGATCTTGGGCACGCCCGCACACACGCCTGGTGTGAATTTAAGCCATCGAGTCCAGGACTTGAACCGCGGTCTATTACATGGGAGTCCAGCGACAGCCATTATGCCAATTGCTGGTCCCCAGACTTTTTTTTTTTTAAGAGAGAATTTTGCGGGGTTGGCAGGTAGCCTGGTTGGGGCACTGGACTCCCACATGGCTGACTGCCATTCAAGGCCGGGACCTGGAAGCTTTCTTTTCCACTTTCCCTCTCTCTCTGACTCTCTCTAGTCAAGTTAAAAAAAACAATAACCGGGACAAGTAGTTGGTGTAATGGCTATGTTGCTGGACTCCCATGTAGTTAACTGCAGTTTGAGTCCTGAACCTGGTGGCTTAAACTCATGCTGGGCATGTGTGCGTGTGTGCCCAAGATCCCGAGAAGAGAATGGAGGAGAAGGGATTGCGCTGTGGCCATCCCCCCTGGGGGTGATTTCTCACTTTTTGTCTCTCTGTGTCTCTCTGTCTTTCTGATGATTGCACGTGCTCTATAGCAAAAACCTCTCAAAAAAAAAAAAAAAAAAAAAAAAAAAAAACCAAAAAAAAAACCAAAAAAACAAACAAACGGAGGAGACCAGTGGTGGTGTAGTGGTTAAAGTGCTAGACACTCACACATGGCTGACCAGGGTTTGAGTCCCGGACCTGGTGGCTTTCTTTCTTTCTTTCTTTCTCAGTTTCTCTCTGGTCAAATTAAAAATAAAATGAATAGGGAACCAGCAGTTAGCGTAATGGCTATGTCGCTGGACTCTCACGTAGTTGACCGCGGTTCGCGTCCCGGACCCGGTGGCTTAAAACTCACGCTGGCCACGTGTGCGTGCGTGCCCAAGATCCCGAGAGGAGAATGGAGGAGAAGGGATTGTGGCGTGACCATCCCCTCTGGGGGGTGATTTCTCGCTTTCTGTCTCTTTGTCTCTCTCTGTCTGTCTGGCGAGCACACGTGCCCTATAGCAAAAACCTCTCCAAAAAAAAAAAAATAAATAAATAAAAATAAAATGAATAAAGTTAAATAAATAATTAAAAATAACAAACGGGGGACCAGCAGTTAGTGTAATGGCTATGTCGCTGGACTCCCATGTAGCCGACCATGGTTTGAGTCCTGGACCTGGTGGCTTAAACTCACGTCAGGTACATGTTGCGTGCATGCCCAAGATCCCGAGAGGAGAAAGGAGGAGAAGGGATTTGCAGTGTGGCCATCTCTCCTGGGGGTTGATTTCTTGCTTTCTGCCTCTTTGTCTCTCTGTCTTTCTGGTGAGCACACGCGCCCTATAGCAAAAACCTCCCCCCCCCCAAAAAAAAAAGACAAACGGAATAAATAA
Organism: Tupaia tana; assembly: GCA_026018925.1. NCBI lineage: Eukaryota > Metazoa > Chordata > Mammalia > Scandentia > Tupaiidae > Tupaia > Tupaia tana. Next base: position 32,619,262 of record JAKSZU010000015.1, read on the forward strand.
ATTTTTAAAAATTATTAAAAAAAGAGATTTTTGTTCTAAGGCACATGCACTCACTGGAGAGACAGAGAGTCTCAGACCAAATAGGAATAACAATTCCAGCATCACCCAGCTGTAGAGCAGGCAATGCAGGAAGTTTGAAGTCTGTCAGGGCACAGTCCCTTGGCTAATATAATGGAATGTAGCAGATTAAACACACTGCGTGACCTCACGGGTAAAGGCAGGTGCTTCATTTATTCACTCCTCAGTAACTAAGTACTGTGAGGAAGCTCTGCTCTGGCCAAGTCCTGGGAGACAGAGACGGGCAACACTTGGGTCTCTTTCCCTTCCTAGCTTTCTTAGGGAGTTTCGTGTGGCTTTTTCCAGCATCATTATCTAATTCAGTAATTGTAATATTAATGGTGATGAGAGGACTTGCCCCATTACCTAGCAGTTAAGGTGAGCCAGATCCCACATGGGAACTGCTGTTTGAATCCCAGCCCCTGCGGCTTCAGAACACACCAGGTGTGTGTGCATGTGTGGCCCAAATCCCAACAGGTTGGAGAAATGGAGAAGGGACTGTGGTGTTACCACATCCCATTGTGGGGGATGCTTTCTCCTCCTCTTTTCCTGGTGAGTACACATATCCTTTGGCCAAAAAAAAAAAAAAAAAAAAAAAAAAAAAAAAAAAAAAAAGACTGATCTAAAGTGATGGTTATAATTTCGGGCTGTGGGGTGAGGCAAAACTGGATTCAAATCCTGGTTCCTTAGCCGTGGGGACTGCAGTACTTGGGCAGAGGCTCTTTCCTGGGCCTTTTTTTTTTTTTTTTTTTTCTGAAGAGGTTTTTGCTATAGGGTGCGTGCGCTTGCCAGAGAGACAGAGAGAGACAGAGAGACAGAAAGTGAGAAATAACCCCCCAGGGAGGATGGTCACGCCGCAATCCCTTCTCCTCCGTTCTCCTCTCAGGATCTTGGGCACGCACACACACGCGCCCGGCGTGAGTTTAAGCCACCGGGTCCGGGACTCGAACTGTGGTTGACTACATGGGAGTTCAGTGACATAGCCATTACACTAACTGCTGGCCCCGTGCCCTTTTCTGTAAATGGGTTCCCAACAATGCCACCCTAGGGTGGTGCTGAGGAAGCTGTGACTGCTGGGCCGTGCCCACCCTGCTTGGTCCAGCTCATTCGAGAGTTTATTATTGATGCCACTGTTCCCCTCGCCTGCCCCTTACCACCACCTTCAGTTGGCAGATAAGGACACTGAGGGTGTTGAGGAGGGCCTGGGAGTCTGAGCGCTGCTTCTCATGGGTGCTCTTGCTGTCACTGTCTGACTCCCAGGATCTGGGCCCCAATGGGCTAGGGCCTGGGAGGAAGGGGCTCTTCTCTAGCCCTCCTGCTTTCCCTGGGAAAATCCAACAGGTGGTGGGGCCGGACTGGAGGCCATTGTGAGGGGCCTGGGAGGGTTGGGAGGGCCCAGTGAGTGTCTGGGAAAGATGGATGCCTTCATTACCATGTGAATCCTGGGAAACCTCGGAGGTCTGTCAGGATGGTGGGTGGGCATGGGCCATGGGACTCAGTCCCCACAGTCCCTGTTCTCAGGCCTGGACCACACAGCAGCTGGGAAGGGGGTCCCGTGGAATCCTAAGAGACCCATTAAAAACAAAAAACTGCCACCCAAACCAAAAACAAACAAAACCCCCCCAAAACAGATAATCTGATAATGAGATACCTCCTCTTGCTTTATTTCTTATTTTAGGACATTTCCATCCTATGGTGCTTAAAAGACACACAGATTGAAAACAACAGAATTTTTTTTTTTTAGGAAAGGAAAACAGTTTTTTCTCCCTTCTCAGCTGCAGTTGCAACTTCCCCAGCAAATGTGCTGCACGCCCAGGGATGAGCAGGACCGCGGAGCCCTTCACAGCCGCTCGCACCAGCATCCCTGCGGGGCGTTTCCAGCAGTGCGGCTCGTCCCAGGAAGGCTTTTCCATTCATGAAAAATATGTCCTGGGCAACTGGGGTCATTGGCAAATAGTCACGGAGCACTATGGGAGAAGCAGGTTTTAGGCTTAAAAAACAAAAAGGTACAGGGCCAGCCAAGAGGCCTGGTGGGTAAGGCGGCAGGATCTCACATAGCCAATGGCATGGTTTGAGTCCTGGCCCTGGGGGCTTGAAAAACACATGAGGTACACGTGTGTGTGCCCCAAATCACACGAGAGAGAATGTAGATGAGGCTGTGTGTGGTCATTCCCCCTGGGAAGTGCTTTCTCACTCTCTCTCTCTCTTTCTGGCAAGGGCATGTGACCTATAGCAAAAATTAAAAAAAAGTATCATCAGTTTGGCCAGCTGGAAAGAGGTAGGTAGCAGAAAGAGAATAATATTAAATTAAATAATAATTAGAATAACAATGACCAATGACTTTCTATCCCATTTTACACAAGAGAAAACGGAGGCTCCAAATCACTTGGATAAAGCCACACACTGCGAGAGAGTGCCAAAGTCAGAATTCCAAACCCTGTTTCTCTAACCCTGGACCCGGCTTTCTCCAGTTTCTCCGTGAGGCCAGAAAAGAGGAAGGCAGGGAAGCCAGTTGCGACACTGACTGGGGAGTGACTCAGATAGAGGGGAGCAGAGACCAAGCTCGCGCACGTGCACACACACACACACACACACACACACACACAGGGTAGAAAGAAGGTTGCACAGAACACGCTCACAAACTGGCACAAGCAAATCTTTGCAGAAACTCTTGCAAACCTAAGCACTGTCACGGTTACTCTTACCTCCTCTTACACTCTTACACCACTGCAGGCACTAGCTCACAACTGTTCTCACCAGTGTGCCCTCTGAAACATACCAACACACAAGCCTGCATTTACCAACACACCTAAGTAGAAACACATCCACGGCACCGTCCACATAAGATTTCCACACCCTCAGATTTACCAACATGTTGTACAAACGCAAACACACAGATTCTCACAAGAACTCTCTCCCCTCACACCCACCACTGCACCGAGAATCTGTCAAGCAGAAAGGACTCAGGTCAGGCAGAAGGGGGCTCAGCCCCACCCCCAACTCCATACCTAGGTACCTGGCTTTCCAGCCTGGGCTCCCGGGTTTTCTCTACGCCCCCACCCCCTACACACACCATCTGTGAAATGTGTTGTGTCCTCTGCCTCCCCTCCCCTCCTCCACTTCAGGGCCCCAGCTGGGCCCCAGGAAGCCTGCCATGGGGTGGGTACCCAGCTCCTTGCCATCAAGGGAGAACACCTGCCTGAGGTAGACGGGCACGTGGAGGCCTGGACTGCAACATCAGGTTCAGCTCAGGGCTGATGAGGGGGTCATGAAGCTGCCCACTCCACAGCTTTGGGGAGGACGGAGAGAATGGGGAGCAAGGGCCTGCCGGAGCCCACTGGGCCTCATCTGCCAGGAGGGGTCTGCCTTCATAAGAAGATGGCCTGTTTGTCTCACCTGGCCTGCCTTAAAATGACAAAGCTTGGACACTGTTTGGGTATTAGATGGGATGGCAATGAATGAATTGAAATGGCAAAAAGGTCAGGTGTACAACAAAACAGGATTGAGGCCAGCAGGTGGTTGAGGTGCCAGACTCCCACATGGCGGCCCACAGTTCAAGTCCTGGACCTGGCGGTTTGCTCTCTTATTTTCCCTCTCTCTGCATATCTCTCTGGACAGATTAAAAAATAATAATAAGGAGCCAGCAGGTGGTGTGGTGGTTGAAGGCACTGGAATCCCATGTGGGTGACTGCAGTTCAAGGCCTGGACCTGGCGGCTTGCTTTCTCACTCCCCTCCCCCTTCTCACTCAGTCCCTCTCTGGTCAGATTAAAATAAATAAATGAATAAAGTTAAATAAAATAATTCTTAAATAAATATTTTTTTTCTTTCTTTTTTTTTTTTTTTGAGAGTTTTTTTTGCTATAGGGCGCGTGCGCTCACCAGACAGAGAGAGACAGAAAGCGAGAAATCACCCCCCAGGGGGGATGGCCACGCTGCAATCCCTTCTCCTCCATTCTCCTCTTGGGATCTTGGGCACACACGCACACGTGCCCTAAATAAATATTTTTATAAAGGACAAAACAGGTTATCAACATAATATATATATATTTATATATGTATCTGATTTGGGTTAAAAAATGCATGATAAGGGCCAGCAGGTGGTGTGGTGGTTAAGACGCTGGACTCCCACATGGACAGCCCTGGTTTGAGTCCCAAACCTGGCAGCTTGCTTTCCCTCTCTCTCTCTCTGGTAAAATTAAAAAGTAATAATGATAAATAAAATAAAATAATTATTTTAAAAATGTATTATTATTTTTTAATTTGCTATAGGGCACATGTGCTCACCAGAGAGAGAAAGAGGGGAAGTGAGAAAGCAAGCCACCAGGTCCAGGACTCAAACTGCAGTTGCCGGACCAGCAAGTGGCGTGGTGGTTAAGGTACTGGCTGCTCCCACATGGCTGACTATGGTTTGAGTCCTGGACCTGGTGGCTTGCTTTCTTACCTCCTCTTTCTCTCTCTCTCTTTATCTCTCTCCCTCTCTGTGTCTCTCTCTGGTAAAATTTTAAAAAAATGAATGAATAAAGTTAAAAGTTAAATAAATAATTCTTTTTTTTTTTTTTTTTAAGAGGTTTTTTGCTATAGGGCACCAGACAGACAGAGAGAAAGAAAGCGAGAAATCACCCCCCAGGGGGGATGGCCACGCCGCAATCCCTTCTCCTCCATTCTCCTCTCAGGATCTTGGGCATGCACGCACACATGCCCGGCGTGAGTTTAAGCCACCGGGTGTGGGATGCGAACCGCGGTCGACTACGTGGGAGTCCAGAGACATAGCCATTATGCTAACTGCTGGTCCCAATAAATAATTCTTTTTTTAAAAAAATGCCTATGGCTGCCCATGTGAGAGTGCAGCATCTCAATAAAATACTTAAAAAAAGAACATGGAAGGGTCAGCGGGTGGCAGGGTGGTAAGGCGCTGGGCACTCCCACATGGCCAACTCTGGTTCGAGTCTTGGACCTGGTGGCTCTCTCACTTTCCCTCTCTCTCTTTCTGGTTAAATTAAAATAAATAAAATGAAATAATTCTAAAAACAAAAATGGGGGCTGGCAGGTGGCATGGTATTTAAAGGCACTGGACTCTCAAATGGCTGGCTGTGATTCAGGTGTCAGGCCCGGCAGCTTGCTTTCTCACTTTCTCTCTCTGCCCATCTTTCTCTGGTCAAATTTAAAAAATTAAAATAAAAAACCAAACAAAACAAAAATAAAAAACCATGAGAAGTGGGTTACCAGGTGGCATGGTTAAGATGCTGGACTCCCACATGGGTGACTGTGGTTCGAGTCCCGGATCTGGTGGCTTGTAACTAATGCTGGGCACGTGTGCATGTGTGCTCAAAATCCCACAAGCAGAATGGGGGAGAAGGGATTGTGGTGTGGCCATCTCCCCGGGTGTCTGTGTGTGTGTGTGCATGTGTGTGTGTATGTAATTTCTCTCTTTCCCTCTCACTGTCTCTGTCTTGGCAAGCGCATGTGCCCTGTAGTGAAAACCTAAAAAAATAAACACATGATAAGCATAAAAAAAAGAAAGTCTGGGGGCCAGATGGTGGCACAGCAGGAAGGCAAGACATCTGACAGGCTGACCCACATGGGAGGTTTTGATTTGCAACTGGAGACCTCCTCCTGGTACACTGGGCACGCCCATGCTCATGACCTGGGGTGGGCTGAGTCTGGGGTGGACTACAGTGTCGGACCCTGTTGGGGGTGCTGTCTCTCATTCATGGAGGAAATAACCTTAGGAAAAACTGGGAAGATCTATCTTAAGGTGTTAAGAGCAGAAATCTCTGAGTGACAGGAATGTTATTGTCCCCCACCTCCTTTTTTAAACATACATTCTTTTTTAAAGAATTATTTTATTTAACTTTATTTATTTTAACTTGACCAGAGAGAGACAGAGTGAGAGCAAGAGAGAGAAGGAAAGTGAGAAAGCAAGCCAATAGGTCTGGGACTCAAACTGCAGTCGGCCACATGAGTCCAGTACCCTTAACTACATGCCACTTGCTGGCCCCATACATATATATATTTTCAAAAATTATTTTGTATTTAACTTTATTATGATTATTGTTGTTGTTTTCCAGTTTCATCAGAGAGAGACAGAGAGAAAGTGAGAACGCAAGCCACCAGGTCCAGAACTTGAACCACAGCCAGCCATGTGGGAGTCAAGTGCCTTTAACCACCATGCCACCTGCCAGCCCCCATATATTCTAATTTTATTTTCTTTATTTTTTTTTTAAGAATTATTTGTTTGTTTATTTATTTATTTCAATTTGACCAGGGAGGGACAGAGGTAAAGTGAGAAAACAAGCCACCAGGTCAAGGACGAACTGTGGTCGGCCATGTGGGTGTCCAGAGCCCTGAACCACCACGTCACCTGCTGGCCTCGGTTCTTATGAATATTTAAAGATGTGAAAAATAACAAGGGAGTAGACAAGCTAGATCTAGGACAAGGGAGGTTCTTTCATGTGACAGTTTTTAAGGCTCTTGATTGTTGTAATGGATGGGGACCAGCAGGTGGCATGGTGGCTAAGGTACTGGACACTCCCACGTGGCTGACCATGGTTCCAGTCCCGGACCTGGTGGCTTGCTCTCTCACTTTCCCTCTCTCTCTTTCTGTCTCTCTCTGGTCAAATTAAAAAAAAAAAAAAAAGGAATGAATAAGTAAAATCAAATAAGCAATTCTTAAAAAAAAAGATGTAATGCATGCACATTACATGGGATGTACATGGAATTATATGGAATGATGCTTGGCACAGTAAACGCTTTTTAAAAAAATTATTTATTCGTTCATTTATTTTAATTTGACCAGGGAGAGACAGAGAGAGAGAGAGAGAGAGAGAGAGAGAGAGAGGAGAGAGAGAGAGAAAGTGGGAAAGCAAGCTACCAGGTCCAGGACTCAAACCATACTTTGCCATATGGTATTGCCTTAGCCACCACGCCACCTGCTGGTCCCCAGTAAACGCTTAATAGTAGTAGCTGCCTTTTTTTTTTTTTTTTTTTTTTTTTTTGCCAGAAGGTGCATGCTATCACCAGAGACAGAGAAACAGAGACATAGAGAGAGGGGGAGAAAGTGCCCTTCATGGGAAATGGCCATGCCATAATCCTTTGTATTCTCTTCTCAGGATTTGGGGCACACATGATTGGAATAGTTTTTTGCCATAGGGTGCATGCATGTGCAGGAGAGACAAAGATATGAGAGAGAGGGAAAGTGAGAAATCACCCCCCAGGGAGATGCCATGTTGCAATCTCTTCTCCTCCATTGTCCTCTTGGGATTTTGGGCATGCATACACAAGTGCCCACTGTGTTTTCAAGTTGCCTGGTCTGGGACTCGAATCATGTACTTGGCCATAAGGGATCCAGCTACTTCAACCACCACAAGACTAGCTGGCCCTATTTTATTCTAGGACATTTTTTTTAAAAAGATTTTTGCTACAGGGCCCATGCGCTCTCCAGAGAGACAGAACCACACTGCAATCCCTTCTCCTCCTGGGATCTTGAGCATGCAAGCACATGTGCCCAGCTTGAATTTTAAGCCGCCAGGACTGGACTCAAACTGCTGTGGGAGTCCAGCGACATAACCGTTACACCATCTGTTGGTCCCGGCAGGATTTGTTTTTACTTTCCATTGCATTCATTTAAAAAAAATAATTATTTACTTAATTTCATTTATTATTATTTTTTCATCTGACCAGAGAGAGAGATAGAGAAAGGGAAGTGAGAAAACAAGCTGCCAGGTCTGAGACTCGAACTGAAGCTGGCCTAGACTCCAGTGCCGTAATTACCATGCCACCACCGGCCCCACATCGTATTCATTTTTGAGAAATATGTCCACCTAGCTCAAAAGTTTAGAAATACAAAATATACAAAAGTTTACATTTATAGCAAAATCCTCCTCTCAAGTCACCCAATTTCTTTGTATATTCCTACCCCTCAAATTTACTTTTTGCACATCTTGGAGACTCTTCCATAAATATCATGTTGGGGATATTCTAAGTGTGCTTTCCATGGATTATTTACTTCACTTAAGCTTCACAGCAGCCCAGCAGGAAGATGAGGAAAACGAGGCTCAGATAAGTCACTTGTCTGAAGCCACAGCATTGGTAACGTGTGTCCATTTGTGATATGCGTACTATATACCAGACCCTTAAGACGGTCCCAGACCTTTATATTCATCCATACCGCAAATATGGAGTGCCCTGTTTCAAGGGTTGGGAGGAAAACAAAGACTTAGCCTCTCCCAAGTTCATATCCTAGGGAAGATAGCCCATGGCTGTAAGAAGCACAATTGTTCCTCCCAGTTCCCAGGCAAGAAAGCCAAAGAACAGAAAGGAAAAAAATCTGTCCTGAGGTCAGTGTGCAGAAAGGAGCTGAGGTAAGCAGCCCATTTTCCAGGCAGGAAAAGCGAGGCAGAGCGCGTAAGTGACGGTCCCAAGACAATTCACCTAGAAAGTGGCAGAGTCCGGATCCCACACTCCTAGGAGCTCGCCCGTCCTGCGAGACAGCTGACAGACCCCTCCCCTAGAGGGCGGGCCCAGCAAGGGCCACGCCCCCACGCATTCCTGGCAGCCGGAGCCTGCCGTTTCCTGCCTGCGTAGCTGGGCGGGCTGCAGGCCCATCTGGCGGCCCCCACGGGGGAGGCGGCCCAGACTCGCTGGAGCCAGGCGCCGGCCTGGGCCCCACTGCCCGCCTGGAGAGCCCAGGTGTGGCCTCGGCGGGGGTGGGGGCGGTGCTTCCCTTCCCGCTCCTCGCTTGGCTCTTCCTGGCGCACCCGGGCAGGATGCAGCCTCCACCTACCCCCTCCCACGACCTGGCCTGGAATCGTGGAGGAAATCCAAACAGTGGGAGAGGGGGTGACGGGGTGGGGTGGGGTGCGTCTGATAGCCACTCAGAGACCCTGGCGAGCCTTGTCCTATTTTGGGGGGACCCAGCACAAGGACAGCTGCAATCTGACCTGGATTGCTTGGGATTTATCCTTGCCCCTCAAGGACCCCAGGCAGGATTGAGGGACCGGAAGGGACAGGACTGAAGGGACAAGACGGCTCTGGACAAGCATTCCTTTGGTCATTTCAGGTCTCCCCGACCACAATGTCAACTCTGGGCCACCCGGCGGGCAGCTGACCTCTTGGGTTCCAGGTGTGCCCCCAGCCACTTGCCTGGGACCTCATACCTGCTACTCGGGCCTGAAGTTTTGTCCCCCACCTCCCAGAGTTGGGGACATGTCCTGAGGCGGTTCTTACCCTCTTGGCTGAGGAAACAAAACACTCCTCACTGTGGAAGGCGGCCCTGCTGTGAGGCTACAGCTGCCTCTCTCCTACCCACACCCTGCCCGGCTTCCCCAGTGCCCTCCAGAAAGGAAACCAGGAAGCCAGGGTCCAGATTTATGTCTAACAGCACCGAGGTGAACATCATGGTCTTGGGCACCAGGCGCCTGGGTTCAAGTTCCCCCAGGGCACTTACAAGTCTGCCCGTTTCCTGATTTGTAAAAACGATGAAGGGACCCTACAGCCTGGTATGATGAATATTTCTAAAACACTAGCATGCCTGTCATTTGTTAAATACGATGAAGAGATTGGGGCTCTCAGCCACGCTGGCTTCCCCTCTGAGGCTGCCTCCCACCTACTGCAGTCAGGGGAGACTGAGGCACAAAGAGGGACAAATCAGGGGCAGAACTTGGTTTTGGGGTAGTTAGAATCCACCCCCACCCTGGGGTGAGGCTGGCACCAGGCCCACCTGGGGTCTGCCCGACCATCCACCCCTACACCTCCCTTGTATGCAGGCCCAATCCGTGCCCGGCCTGGTGCCATTTTTCCATGGGACTCTGGCGGTGGCGGTTCACATCTGGAGTCTAGACTCGGAGGCTCTGCGGGCCGGGCCTACCGCCCGGGCTGGGCCACCACTGCCCGCTGTTTGCTCAGCTGAAGCTGGTTAATTGGAATTAGAGTGGCCTCTGCGGTGCGGGCTGGCCGGGCGGGCCCTGGTCGGCCGCTGCCGAGGTCTGTGGAACATCTGGCTGGGCCAGGATGGTCATTAGGTGGCAGGCGCCCGGCGCCACTGCCACCTCAGCCTCTGCCGGGGGCCGGCGGTGACTCAATGAGGCCTTTGTGGGCCCTGGGCCACAGAGCCAACCATGTTGTGTGCCTGGGCTGCCTGCCCCATCTGCTGCCCTCAGAGCAGCCTTGTTCCAAGACCACACGGTCTCCCCCCTACCCTCCCCAATCCTGAAGGCAGCAGGAATCGGCACAGATCTGAGAAGCCCCTGGAATGGACCCCTCACCTCCCTCCTAGCTAGAGAAGTCTTGAGATTTCCTACCCTTTCTTTCCAGAGAACCCTGGGCCCAGAGAAGTTAGGTGGCTGGCTCAGAGGTGCCGAGCACATCAGCCACAGGGGCTCGGTCTTGGGGCCTGGACAAGAATCACATGGTCCTTAGGCACTTGGAATTTGACTTTCTTAGCTTGAGGTCACACTGCTGTCCATGGAGAAGCTGTAACTCCCCTATCTGCACAATGGGGCTAATAAAGGGACCATGTTAAGCTGAGAAGTAAGTGAAATCCTGTATTAAAATGCAGTGGGAGTGACGGGCCTTACCTGCAGGGCAACCCAGCATCCAGGCCGGCTCCGGTTGAAGCCATATGGACACCAGAGTAGGGAAGCTGGCAGGCTTTTCAGTTTCTAATTCTCTGGTTGAGTTGGGTCAACCTTTTGGTATTTCTCTCACCTCTTGCCAAGGTGGGTAGAGGGGCATGGGAGCACCTGCCTCACACTCTCACTAGGAGGAAGGTGAGGCAAACCTGATGGCTGGCGAGGGCTCATGGGCCCCCTCTGCTGGCCAAAGGGTGTTCTTAGTGTGCTGGGCTGGCCCACTGGCCAGGCACTGGGGTGGGTACCCAGGAAGGAGCTTGCAGGAGAGTTTCTGGATGGGTAGGGGTGACCTAGGAAGCCCAGTGCTAGACTCTGGACACTAATGCAGAGAACCAACCCTTCCAGGAGCACAGTGGCCCGCCCCAGCCATTGGATGAGTTTTTAATGTGAGGCAGAGTTCGTCCACAATACAAAAACCTAAAAATCACACCCACTTTTCCCATTCGGCTCCTGGGGATGGGCGAAACTGGGAGCTTCCTTTGCCTGCAGGGGACAGAGAGGCACAGAGGAAGGCCAGAGAAGGGGAGACTAAAAGCAAAGGCCACAGAAGTCTGGCTGGAGGAACCCTGCTGCCCCCTCCTGCCCTGGAGCTGGCCTGGCCTCCGACGCCCTCTGCCCACGCATGCCCGAGTCGGTCCATCCCCCGCCTGTCTGGTCTGGCCCTCAGAAGGTCGGTGCCAGCGTATCACTTCTCCTTCTTCTCCTGCCCCTTCAGTGCAGACGCCTCTGTTCCCTCTTTGGATTCTGTCACTGCCGCTGGTTCCTTAGGATTTGACTCCTCATAACTGACCAAAAAATAAAATGATGAAAAAACACAGTGAGAGGAGGGGGAGCGCAGAATCTTCGTTGCCTCCCTCTTCTTCCTCCCAGGACAATCCTTGGGCACAAGAGGAATGTCAGCCCTGCAGGCACTGTCCAGCATCTTCTGGTCCTCAGCCCCAGCCCCGTGAACTGCCTCAGGCGGCTGTTCAGCTCTCCCGGTGCCGGTGGTGCCGGTGGTGCCGGCAGGCAGCCAGGGCAGCAGCAAATGGAAGAGGCTGGGCCTGGGCTTGTGTGGACCAACGTTAGGCTTCTTCTGCTGGAAGTTGAGAAAGGTGTGACTGGGCTAAGGCTATGAGAGAGGGGCTGCCTTCCAGGGCATAGGGCAGGAGTCGAACAGCTCGGCCCTGGGGGTATGGGCACGAGGAGGCCAGGACAGCTGTCCTGGGAAGGGACTGCTCTCGAACGTGGGCACCCTGGATTAGCTCTTCCTGTGGGCTTCTCTTATTGAGCAACCAAGTTCATGCCAAGGACAAGGCTCGTAGCTCCTCACCAGATCAAGCCCATGAGGCAGGAATGCGCCCACTAACAGATGAAGAAAGAGCGCTGGATGAGGAAAGTGATTTGCCCAAGGTCATGTAAGTGCAGTGAGTACTACCAGCACCTACTACTGCACAAGGGCGGTCTCCATCTACTCTCTCCGGTGAGCCCCATGTTGTTACTGAGGACACCGAGGCACTGGGCTGTCCAGCTTCCAGGCCACAGCGGGGTGCAGAGCTCGCCTGGTGGTGCAGAGGAGCTGCCCCCTGCCGCCTACCCCCTGGCAATGCTCCTCCCTGTATACTGGGGCTGGAGTGTCTGCCCTACCTTGGGCCCCGGGGCAGTGGGGGGGAGCGGGCAGCGGGCACCCGCTGGGAATTACATGGCGCTGGGATTCTGCGGGCGCCGGCGGCGAGGGCCAGCTAGCTTCTGCTGCATGGAGTCGGCCAGGCTGGCTGGGGAGCCCGAGACTGTGGGAAAGTGGGTGAGCCTCGGGGTATGAGGCAGGATTTCCGCTGAGGACTCGTAGCTGTGTAAGAGACAGAGACAGACAGAAAAAAGAGATGGAGAGAGAAAGGCTAAGGAAAGATAGAGACATCCTCTCTAAGGAGCAGGGAGCAGAGCTGTCTTATTTTATCTCTGCACTTCCAGACTCCGGAAAGAAGCCAGTATCACTTGGTGAAAAAAGATGCACCTAGGCAAAGGCACCCTCAGCTCCACGAGGAGCAAGGACGCGCCAGATGTCCACGTGCTGCAGTGGAAGTGGAGTGTCTTTACACTGTTCTGTGAAAACGCCAAGCACGGACTGCCCCGTGAATGCCGCTGTGTGTGCAAGTGTGTAGACGCACGTTTGCATTTCGGAGCACAGCTATCTCTGCATATCTGTGAAACAGGGCTGGCCTCTGTCGGGTGGCTGGGGCCTCGGTGTGTCTTCCCTCTCACAGCTATGGAATTCTGAACCATGTGAACGTATTAGCTATTCAAAAACAGAAAAGCAGACCAAAAAAGGGAGCACCAGGGGAAAGCAAAACTAAAGATGAGATGAAGAATCAAGGGAGAGAGACGATCAGAAAGAAAGAAACCCTAAGAAACTCCCGGCTGGGAGCTGGGGTGGAGGGCAGAAAGGTGGGGCAGGGGACCTGTATGACAGAACGTTCAGGGAAACCAAGCACTGAGTGGGTTGAGGGGACACCCTCTGCTCTGGCTGGGGTGTTAAAAGCTTCATGCGATGAGGACACAACAGGACTGGACTGGGGGTTACTCAAAAGGAGGAGGCAGGGGCGTCTAAGGCTGGATGAGAAGCCGGGGGAGGGTGAGAGGTGGGTGCTGAGCTCAGGGATGAGGTGCCATGGCTGCTCCAAAAGCTCCCCCAGATCTGCCCCTAAGTTCACTCCCTTCCTCTCCCTCGCCACATCCTCAGAGACCACAGGACTCTGCCAGGTCAGGACATGGGCAGGCAGGCTGGAAGCTGGGAATTTGAGGCAGGACAGGGAGGGCAGAGGCAGGTACGGGGGAGGGGTGAGTCACAGGCTCCCCTGCGGGCAGCCAGGTGCACAGGAGGCCCTGGCAGGCACTTGAGGGGCAACCTGGAGGCCAAGCAGGTGGAGCTGGGTGGAAGGCCCCCGAGTGGGCAGCCTTAATCGCAGCTGGCAGCTATTTCCAGGTCCCCAGCAGGCGGGGCTGGCGGTGCTAGGGAGCAGACACCTGCTGGAGTCACGCAGGCCTTGGGTGTGGGTGGGGCGGGGCACGGGGTGTGGCAGGTGTGGATATGGCTCTGGGGAAGGGGATGTGTGTGACTGAGACACAAACCGAGAAGGAGAGAAGGCGACAAGCTGTGGGTCATTGCCATAGAGGTAGATGAACAGGGACTAACGTGACTTCTAGTCGGGGTGGGGGGCACGCTCCAGCACGGGAGGGTGCCCCACATCCCCCATGCTATTATGCATATATGGACACTGAGGTGGAGAGGAAGGGGGCTATGGAGGAGAAATGCTGGAAGCCACTCAATGGCAGATCCAGGTTGGAACCCAGGGTTCCTGAAGTGGGGCAGCTCAGAGAAATCTACACCAGCCAGTCCCCTAAGACTCCACTGACGTTTGGGTGTGGGGACTGCCTACACTTAGGCCTTGCCATTCCCCTGGCTCTGAGCCCAGGGAAGGGTTCTCACGGGTGCCCAGAGGCCAAGCGCCCATCTACTGGCAGAAGGGGCGAGGGGTGGAGCGGCCAGTGGGAATAACGCTCTCCTGGAGACGGGTACGAACACCCCCTGCAGGCTCCACTGGCTGCCCACAGGTGCACCTGTGCCCAGGTAAATGCCTGCCACTGCCCGGCCTTACCTGAACATCTCTGTCACTTCTCCCTTAGCCAGGGCCACTAGGACGGGAAAGCCGATGCAGGCAGGGACCAGGTACAGGAGGGCAGGCTGTAGAGAGACACAGGCTGGTAAGGCAATGCTGAGCAAGCCTTTTGAGTCTCTTGAGCTTGACTGAGGGCCAGTGACTGGCCCAGGTTCACAGAGCAAGTCAGTGGCCGGGCCTCCATCCAGGGCTCCTGACCCTCCCTGGGAGGCAACATAGGAAACACAAAGAACTCCAAGTATGCAGGACTACAAGGCTCCCAGGAGCCTGGCTGAGCATCTGAGTCACCTGGGACACCTAGTCAAATGCACCCTGCTATGGTGGTCCTATTCCCAGAGAGCCTGCTTTCCTGGGGCTGGGGCCTGCACTACGCAGCACATGTTCAAGGGGATGCTGTTATGATGACAATGATGACACACAGCCGATGACACAGCTGGTGTGTGTGGAGCCCTTGCTGCAGACTGTATTAAGGTGGCCCAGCTGGCCCGGCCTGCAGAGTCTGGGCTGAGACTCCTGGTTAGAGCTGGGTTTGGAGTAAAGGGCAGTTACACTAACAGCCCCTGGCCATGGAGCACCACTGTGCAGGCACCCAGCTCAGCCTCCCAGCAGGCTTTCAGCCCACCTCCACATCCTCTGTCCTCCTTCGTAGGCGAGAAGAGCTAACACTTTGGGAGGAGAGGGGACCGCTAAGGCTCGGACCCCAGGCCTGCTAGACTTGAACACCACTTGCTTCCTTAAAACATCTGAAAGTAGCACGTCACTCCACTGTTCAACACCCTCAAAGCTCCCAGTGGCCTGAAGGCCCTGTGAGATGTGACCTCTGCTTCCTTCTCTGGCCTCACCTGACCTGTGCTTCTCTGGTCACACTAGCCTCTCTCACCTTTAGCCACAGAACCTTTGCACATGCAGTTTCTGCTGTCTGGGAAGTGTTCCCCATCTTTGCCTAGTTTCCTCCTCCTCCACAGCTCAGTTTGGATGTTATTTCTGTGCGGAAGCCTCCACTCACATAGAGTTAAGTCCCCAGGTTGCACACTTGGAACCCCTTCTAATTCTCCTGCATAGCACCCCCTGGCAATTGGTAATGAGCACCCCTGTGCCACTGCAGACTGGAACCTCTGTCCCCTGCTAGGTTGTGAACTCAGAGAGGGCAGGGTCATCACTGCCTTGTTCACCACCACATGCCTCGCACTCAGGAGATGGTCTGGCAGGCCAGCCCCTGGATCTCACATGACCAACTGCATGGTTTGAGTCTGGGACCCCGTAGCTTGAGAAACACACTGGATGTGTGTGTGTGTGCATGCCTAATACCCACAAGGAGGGAGAGATGGAGAAGGGATGGCAGTGTGACCACTCCCTGGGGTCTGCTTGCTCACCTTCCCTTTTCCTCTTCCACTAGTGTATGTGCCCTCTGGCAAATTAAAAAAAAAAAAAGGAAGCGGGGCTGGCGAACACGAAGTGAATGGCTGCCGAATAAGGGCTCACAAACTTAGGAGGGTGTCTCAGAGACAAATGAGTGAGGGCAAGGAGACATCGTTCTTAACTCAAAGCCAGGCCTTGGCCACAGAACAAAGAAATCTCTCCTCTGTGCCCGAGCCCACTTTTCAGACTGTTTGCTGGCACCTGTAGTAGATGGGCTCTGAACCACACTTTGTTTTTTACACATACACACGCGCACACACACTCCTTGAATCTAACAGTACCCTCAGTGTCAGGACCAGCATTTCACTGACAACGTTACTGAGGTTCAGAGAGGAGAAACAACTTGCCCAATGTCACTCAGGGTAGGGAAGTGGCTGAGCTGGTATCTGAAACCGAGCAGCTGTGCTTCTCCCACTGAGAATCAGTTCTTTGCTATGACTTTGATTTTTCCCAGAGTGAAAAAATCGCAACAAAGATTCATACCAAAACCTGGGAGAGACAAACTCATGTTCAGAGGGCAAATTTTATTTTTATTTATTTATTTTTTTTTTAGAAATTTTTGCTAGAGAGAGCTAATTTGGTTGCCGGAGAGACAGAGACAGAAAATGAGAAATCACACCCCAGGAGGATGGCCACATTGCAATCCCTTCTTCATTCTCCTCTTGGGATTTTGGGCATACACGCACACGTACCTGGTGTGAGTTTTAAGCTACTGGGTCTGGGACCCAAACCATGGTTGGCCATGTGGGAATCCAGCAACATAACTGCTACACCATCTGCTGGTCCCCAGCTGACAATTCATAGCCCTAAGTGAACTTACTAGAAAACAGAAAAGACTAAATAAATAATCTAAGTTTTCAAATCAAGAAGCTAGAAAAAGAACAAACATTCAAAAAGTAGAAAGCAAAGAAATATTCAAAAAGTTGAAATGAATGAAATAGAAAACTGGACCAGCAGATGTTGTGGACGTTAAGGTGCTACATCTCACAAGGCTGATCTGTCTCTGGAAAGCATATGCCCCCTATAGCAGAAAAGGGGGGAAAAAGAAATAGAAAACAAAACAAACACGAACATATTTGGGTATAGATGAGAAGAGTGAGGATGAGAGGAGGGAGAAGGACCTGGCCAAAATCACACAGGTCGCCAGGATGTGGACCTAGGATCCTCTGCTTCTAAGCCCAGTGCATCCTTTAAACCAGTATCAGACTGGGCAGAAACAGAACTTCCAGGGGGAGGGTGGGTAGAAACGTAACACTCCCTGTCCCTGCAAGGCCTGCCTCGCTCTCAACCACTGAGGGGCTCCAGAGGCTTGGGGAGGGGCTCCCCTGGGAGGTAGGATGTGGACTATTTGTAACTACAAGCCTGTGCTGCATTCTTTCCTCTCAGGGCCTCATGGAGCCTGTGTGAAGGATGTCCATGCTAAGGAGAGGCTGAGATAGATAGCTTAAGGCAGTCAACTGCAGCAGGACTCCTGGCCTTCCAGCCAGATGGGCCTTACTCTGCGGCCAGGCAACCTTCCCTGCCTCTATACATTCAGCACTTTATACATGACTGTCCTAAGGGCTGTACTAAGGCAATCTCTAGGTCTCTGGCTTGGAGGTTAAATAAGTTGAAGGCCACACAGGCAGAGGTGGTGACTCCTACCTGGGACAGTGCTGGCACTGGAACTGCTTGTGTATTGGAGAAAAGTGCAGGATCCCATGGAATAGGTTCTCCCTATCTTGGATCCCCTTCCTAGGAATGATTTTTCTGAGAGATGTCAGCTTGGAAGACTGGGGAGAAAGGCTGGATTGCTCCTGGGGCCAGGAGGCCAGGACGCCATCCAGGACATAGGCTGATTTGCTATGTGATCAGGGGAAGTCTTTCTTCTCAGGGCTGCAGTTTACCCACAAAGGAGAAGGCCTCTCCTCCGGTATGTGGGAGAGCTCTGATCTGAACGGGATCCTCTTCAGTGTCCAGCCTGGCAAGGGCAAGCCCGCCACCTGCTGGCTGCTGGGGGAATGGCTCTGTGCTTGACATCTAACATGTGGCTGAAAGCTGGCGCAGAGACCTCTCAAAAGCCTCTAAAACGGGTTCCCAATCCAGACCCACTCACTGTGACCCCTCACCCCGCACCAAGCACGTCATCTCAGCTTGCATAGCCTGAGGTCACTGGGAACAGAAACGAGTAAGAGATGGTTCCCCACTGGTTCTTGGTTTCTCTACCTATAGGCAAGGGGACTGTTGACCTTGTGTAAAATAGGAATAGTAAAAGTATTTCATCTCGGGGCTGGCAGGTGGCATGGTGGTTAAGGTGCTGGACTCTCACGTGGCCTACCACAGTTTGAGTACCAGACGAAGTGGCTTGCTTTCTCACTTTTCCTCTCTCCCTCTCTCTCTTTGGTGAATGCATGTGCCTATAGCAAATCATAAATAAATAAATAAAAACAAATAATTTTTTTTTTTTGGAGAGGTTTTTTTTTTTTTTTTTTTTTTTTAGAGGTTTTTGCTATAGGGCGCGTGCGCTCGCCAGACAGACAGAGAGAGACAGAGAGACAGAAAGTGAGAAATGACCCCCCCCCCGAGGGGGGATGGCCACGCCGCAATCCCTTCTCCTCCGTTCTCCTCTTGGGATCCTGGGCACGCATGCACACGCGCCCGGCGTGAGTTTAAGCCACTGGGTCCAGGACGCAAACCACAGTCGACTACGTGGTAGTCCAGCGACATAGTCATTACGCTAACTGCTGGTCCCTTTGGAGAGGTTTTTGCTATAGGGCACGTGCGCTTGCCAGAAAGACAGACAGAGAGACAGAAAATAAGAAATCACCCCCCAGGTAGGGATGGTCACGCTGCAATCCCTTCTTCTCTATTCTCCTCTTGGGATCTTGGGCATGCACACACACGGATTGAGTTTAAGCCACTGGGTCCTGGACTCGAACTGTGGTCGACTACATGGGAGTTTAGTGACATAGCCATTATGCCAACTGCTGGTCCCAATAATTATTATTATTTTTTTTTGGAGAGGTTTTTTCGCTATAGGGCGCGTGCGCTTGCCAGACAGACAGAGACATAGAGACAGAAAGCGAGAAATCATCCCCCAGGGTAGATGGTCATGCCGCAATCTCTTCTCCTCCATTCTCCTCTCGGGATCCTGGGCACGCACGCACGCACACATGCCCGGCGTGAGTTTTAAGCCACCAGGTCCGGGACGTGAACCGCGGTCGACTACGTGGGAGTCCAGCGACATAGCCATTACGCTAACTGCTGGTTCCCCCAATAATTATTTTTTTAAAAAAATCATTATTTTAATTTATTTATTTACTTATCTTTTAATTTAACCAGAAAGGGACAGAGTGAGAGAGAAAGAAAGGAGAAGTGGGAAAGCAAGCCTCTAGGTCCGATACTGGAATTGCGGCTGGCCATTTGGGAGTCCAGTGCTCTTAACCACCATGCCTACCTGCTGGTCCTCCAAAATAAATAATTCTTAAAAAACAAAACAAACCTACTTCACTCAGAGGAGCGCTGTGAGGCCTCAATAAGCCAATGAGTGAAAGTCAGCAGTGCCTGGCAAAGAGCAATCAGCAAACAGCTCTTGTGATTCATTCCAAGGCAGGTCCTCAGTGGCTGGGAGGGGGAAGGAGAGGCAACAGCAACAGCAGCTCATACTACCTGGGCCAGGCACGGCGCTGACCACTTTACTTACACGAACTCATTTCATCTTCAAACTGTCCCTTCTGAGGGGGACGAGGGGGATGAGCCTGGAGATAACTAGGTGGCTGCTATTTATCTCCATTTTCTGTTTCTATTGATCAGTGAGGAAAACCAAGTATAACTTCTGCATCCACCAGTCCAGTTATCAGGTGGCGTCTGGGTTTACAATAGGCTTTCTTAGTCTCTCTCTCCATGCTGCCTTTCTCATGGCTGGGGCGCCAGAGTCGGGCTTGGTTTTCATGCTGACCCAGGCTTGAATCCTGGCTGCACCACAGACTTGCTGTGTGGCACGAGGACTCATTTCCTCATCTGTTCAGAAGGACCCTCATGAGCTCAGCGCCTGGCATGTGGGAACAAGCTCTTATAATTTCCGGTAGACACTGGGGTAACCCCATCTGCTCTTTCCCTTCCACTCGCCCCTCCTCCAGGCCACACTGCCAGCCCTGCACTCTCATGCTATACTGGCTCACTGAGTGGCAGCTCAACACTCAGTACTCCTCTTGGTAGAAGGATGCAGAGCCCGGACAACTTGGAGAGAATGGGGATGAGAAGCCCCAACACCCTACTGCTTGTCTGGTGGACAGGCGCTAGGCTGAAACAGCCAACACTCACGCCAGTCTTCCCAGGTGTCCCCACCACAGAGCCCGAGGAGCCAAAGCCTCTCTTTCCAGGACTCCTACAGCAGTACAGCCATGTGATCTGGCACGACTGTGGGTAAAAATCTGCTAAGAGGACTCGGGGAACTTTCTGCCCACCCCCTGTCCCCCCGATGAAGGCACTGGGCACAACTACTACGCTTTTATCCTTTCTTGCTACTAACATGCACGGGCTGCAAGGGAGCAGTGGCAGCCGCTTTGCCACCCCAGGTGAAAGACCAAGATAATCACAGACGTGATCGCTCTGACACCACCGGGGAACACCCACCCCTGGGCTGCTTGTACGTATAACCAACCAACCCTTCCTAAGCCCCTGTCATCTGCAGTGAAGCGTTCCTGACATGCTGAGAACAGTCCTGCTCACCTGGGCGTGCTTGAAGATGTGCATGATGAAGATGGTAAGGCCCAGGCCGAAGATGTAGGCTGCAAAGCTGGTGTAGAAGTAGGTGTGGGTGTTCTTCTTCAGGCTGCAGGGCAGGTGTGGGGAGAAGGGAGGAGGGTTAGATGCAGGGACTGGAGCAACAACATTCTTTCTGAGTTGGAAGAGATGGGGACAACCCAGGAGGGTGGGGGTTGGGGGTGACTGAGAGCTCTGACTGGGAATCTGTAGGTGGGCACGCACTCTGGTACTATCCCCAGCCGTGCATCTTTGGACAAGTCACCTGCCTTCTCTCAGAATAAGTTCACCATGGAAAACCATGAGCCCATCTCCCTAGTAATTATGGCTCTCAAACACTGTAACGAAACAGTGGTTTTGAGACTTCAGCTAGTGTTAAGAGTCATCTGGAAAGCTTGTGAAAAGAATACAGGTTCCTAGGTCAAGTCCCTAGAATGTCTGATCTAACAGGTCAGAGGCAAGACTCAGGAGTCCGCATTTTGAAAAACCGAGGTGAATGTGATACAGGTGAGTCATGCTTTGAGACAAAAACTGCAACGGTAAGGTACGACTTTGAAGCACGGTAGATCTAACAGCTCAGTAACGGGCTTGTGGGGCACTAAAGAGATCTGGCTGCATGGACAAAATGCCAATGGCTTCTTGGAGGTGATTCATCCAAGAGCAGTTTCAGAAAGGACGAACTGCAAGCTCCTGGGCATTGCCATTGTGTGTCTCTCCTTTATTATTTATTTATTTTTAAAAATTATTTATTTTATTTTATTTATTCATCATTATTATTTTTTTCAATGTGACCAGAGAGAGACAGAGGGTGAGAGAGAGAAAGGAAGTGACAAAGCAAGCCAACAGATTCAGGACTCGAACCCTGGTCAGCCTTGTGGGAGTGTCCAGCACCTTAACCATCACGCCACCTGCTGGTCCCCACTGACTCTCCTTTATGATGCCCACTCCATACCCTCTGTGTGCTCCCTGGCACCCGGACTAGTGCCAAGTACTACAGACCCAATCAGTACTTGTGCAATGAATGAATCCTCTGACCCCCTTTTCTCCTTGTCCTGGCTGCTTCTGAGCCATGCATTGCAAATACTTTGGGAGCTATACTGTTACGAGGGCTGGGGTGCAAATGAACCCCTGCAGGAATGCTGTACCCATTCTGGAATTAGCTTTGGGGATGCTGGCAGTTGAATCTGTCTCCGGCAAATGGTCCAGGGGATTCTTTGGGCCTCTTTGTATTACCCCTGAACAGCTAATGGTAGAGCTGGTAGGCACAGACGTGCCTCTACTTACAAACTGCCCAGGTCCCTTCCAAAAGCTGTCTGGGGGCTGGCAGGTGGCAGGGAGCTTTCGGCAACTGAGTCCCACAGAGCTGAATGCATGGTTCGAGTCCAGGACCTGGTGGTTTGAGAATCACGCTGGGCACATGTATGTGCGTGCCCAAAATTCCACAGAGAATGAGAAAGACACTGTGGCATGGCCATCACCACTGAGGGGTGATTTCTCACTTTCTCTCTCTGGTGAGTGCATACACTCTATTGCAAAGCTAAAAGGAAACTAAAAAAAGAAAAAAAAAAGCAGTCTGTATGCCCACATGTAAATGAGGTCTGATACAGAACTACATAACCCAGTGTGTGTTGAGTGGGTAATGGTGAAGTGTCACGTATAAACTGAATTTCAGTGATAGTAGTACTGAATTTCCCATCACCACTGTTGACATCATTACTGGTTTTTTTTTTTTTTTTTGGTAGTTATTGGACATGAGGAGATTAAGAAAAGTTCACAAACCACTTCAAAAAAAAAATTTTTTTTTGAGAGGTTTTCGCTATAGGGCACGTGCGCTCGCCAGACAGAGAGAGAGAGAGACAGAAAGTGAGAAATCACCCCCCAGAGGGGATGGTCATGCCACAATCCCTTCTCCTCCATTCTCCTCTCGGGATCTTGGGCATGCGCGCACACGCGCCCAGTGTGAGTTTTAAGCCACCAGGTCTGGGATGCGAACTGCGGTCGACTACGTGGGAGTCCAGCGACATAGCCATTACGCTAACTGCTGGTTCCCAACCACTTCAAAATTAAGTGTACACAGGGAGCCGGCGAGTGGTGTAGTGGCTAGGGGTGCTGGATTCCCACATGGCCTACCATGGTTCAAGTCCTGGACCTGGCAGCTTGCACTCTCTCTCTCTCTCTCTCTCTCTGTCCCTCTCTGTCAAATTGAAATACATAAATGAATAAATAAATAAAAATCCAAAATTAAAAAAAAAAAAACACTTTTAAAAAAATTAAGTGTACACAAAGTATGTCCTCACCGGATGCCTAAGCATAAAACGACGGAGCAGCTGCTTGCGCCACCTGCTGGTGGCAGGTCCAGTTGCATGAACTCAGATGCAGCCTTTGTTGTTTTAAATGAGTGATTCAGTTGGCCCTCTCTTCCTTCTGCTTACTTTCTACACTAGATTGAAAAAACTTCTGAGTAAGGAGTGGGCAGAGGACAGCTGAGGCATCTGGGATACAGTGACTCGACTCCAGCTGATAAAAACTGATGACGATGACAACTGCAGTTATACTCCTCAGCTGAGGTCGGCCCGTGCTCAGCACTCGCCCTCCAGATTTCCACGGTAATCCTGAGGTTGGAACTCTGGTTTACCACAAACTTACAGATCAGAAATCGGAGGCTCAGAAAGGTCAGGCCACTTCCAAGGTTGCACAGTGAGAAAGCATGATGACCAAGGCCAGGACCTCTGGGATTAAATATCTTGCCTATGAGTCTTAACTTTCTAAAATACTTTTGGTCACATAGCCTTTGAACACTTAGAACTTCAAAATGCAAAATGCAGATAAAATCAGAACTGCTTTGGCTGCTACAGGGGAGGAGGGTCTAGTCCTAGGAGGTAACTCCTGTGAGCTCCTGAAAGCCATTGGGAAATCCATGAGAAGCCCAGACCAGGGCAGGTCGTTTTGCTTACCTGATGTCAAAACGCAGCAGCAACGCAATGAAGATCCCTGCAGGGAGAAAGCCAGGGTCAGAGGGTGGCAGAAGGGCAGGAGGGTGAACTACCGTGAGAGTGGAAACGGGGTCAAACCCAGTGTTTCTAGTCACAGAACGATCACTGAGGACCAGGGGTGTGGCCAACAATGGAATCCTGTTTCTCTGCCTAGAAGGTGGCGGCCTGAGGATCTTGCTTTGGCCTAGGACCAGGCACCTGATAGCACCACACGATGTCACAGCAGACCTGTCCACCTAAGTGTTTATTGAATTGAGTGCCTACTAAGTGCCTACTTACTCAGGCACTATGGGTAACAGGGTGAGCAAAATCACTGTCGTCACAGAGCTCAGTCAAGGAGGCAGGAGACACATGCTGGGACAGACCTCACACAGAAACGTGTATCAGTGCAAGCACTAAACTGTGAAAGGGCACTTCCTGTGCCATGGGAATGAGGTTGGGGAAGGAGTAGGGGGAGGAGCAGGAAGGGGCTTTCTCTGAAGTGACACCTGCCAGGGAGAGAACAGTGTGTGCAAAGATCCGGAGGAAAGAGGGCTTGGGCAATGTGGCTGGGACTGAGGGGCCATCTCAGCTCAGGGCAAGAGATGCAAACAATGGAGCAGTGATGCACGGCCCCAGAGGACGCGGAAGGAATTGCATTCACTCTGAGTAAGAGACACACTGAAGAGTTTGAGTGGGACAGCCACCTACACAGGTTCAGCAGAAGCCCCCAGTGGCAGCTGGGCTATTAGAGCTCTGAGAAGAGCAGGAGCAGGTACCACAGCATCAGGTTCTGCAGGGGATCAGGGGAGGATGGTCAGCCTGGTCCACCCAATGCACTCCTATTCACCCTTCAAAACCTAGCCCCTGGTGCGCCAGGAGCCTCAGTCCTTGAGGCACAGCAGGACAGGGCAGAGGCTGAGTCTCAGGAGGCAGACTCTCAAGAACAGAAATACTCTGAGCTAATCAGAAGCATATACTGGCAGGGCCAGCAGGTGGCAAAGTGGTTAAGGTGGCTGGATCCCACATGGCACACTGTGCAGTTTGAGTCTGAGATCCGATGGCTAGGAAAACACGCCGGGCACATGTGTGCGTGTGCTCAAAATCTTGAGTGGATAATATAGAAGAGATTGTGGAATGGCCATCACCCCAGGGGGTGATTTCTCAGTTTCCCCCTCTCTCTGCTTCTATCTCTGTCTCTCTAGAGGGCAAGCACCTATAGCAAATAAGAAAAAAAAAAAAAAGCGCCAACTGGCAACATGAAATTGATTTTCAAAAAATAATTATTTTATAAAAAATTTTTAGGGGCCAGCAGGTGGCATGGTAATTAAGGTGCGAAACTCCCACATGGCCAATTGTGGTTTGAGTCCTGGACCAGGCGGCTTGCTTTCTCATTTTCCTTCTCTTTCTCTTGTAAACATTAATGTTCTATAGAAAACTAAAAATATAATAATAATAATGCCAGCAGGTGGTGTGGCGGTTAAGGTGGCTGGACTCTCATGTGGCTGACCATGGTTCAAGTCCCGAACCTGGCAGTTTGCTTTCTCACTTTCCTTCTCTCTCTCTGGTCAACCTCAGAAAAATAAAATAATGACAATGAATACAATTAAATAATTCTTTAAGGGGTCAGCAGGTGGCGTGGTGGTTAAAGGATGCTAGACCCCCACAAGGCTGATTGCAGTTTGAATCCCGGACCTGGTAGCTTGCTTTCTCACTTTCCCTCTTTCTTGCTCGCTTGTTCACTCTGTTCCTCTCTAGTAAAATTAAAATAAATAAAGTTAAATAAATTCTTTTAAAAAATTCTTTAAAAAAATTCAAAAATATAATAATAATAAATGAAATTATTACATTAAAATTTTTGAAGTTTTGCTGTAGAGCATGTGTGCTCACTCAAAGAGAGAAAGGGAAAGTGAGAAATCACCCCCAAGACGGATAGCCATACCACAATATCTTCCCTAGTCTCCTCTCAGCATTTTGGCCATGCGCATACACACACACCCCTAGTGTTTTTTTTCCAAGCTGCCAGGTCTGGGACTCAAACCATGCAGTTAGCCACGTGGGATCCAGCCGCCTTAACTACCATGCCACCGGTTGGGCCCTGTTACTATTTTAAAAGCAGTCCCCAGGACTAGCAGAGGGCATAATGGTTACATCGCTGGACTCTCATGTAGTTGACCATGGTTTGAGTCATGCTGGGCATGTGTGCCTGCGTGCCCAAGATCCAGAGAGGAGAATGGAGGAGAAAGGACTGTGGCACTTAGGGGGTGATTTCTCGCTTTGTTTCTCTGTCTCTCTGGCTAGCGCATGTGCCCGATAGCAAAAATCTCTCTCCCCCTTTTTTTTAAGAAAGGTTTTTGCTATATAGGCATGTGTGTTTGCTGGAAAGACAGAGAGACAGAAAGTGAGAAATCACCCCCTGGGGGGATGGCCATGCTGCAATCCCTTCTCCTCCAGTCTTCTCTTGGGATTTTGGGCACACATGCACACTCACTCAGTGTGTTTTAAGCCGGGTCTGGGACTCGAACAGCAGCTATGTGGGTGTCCAGAGATGTAACCATTACACTATCTGCTGGTCCCCCATCTTTAAAAAAAAAAAAAAAGTTCCCACAGAATAACTTTGTTTGCAGTCAGACCTGGCCAGAGTCTTGGTGCTGTTTCTTACTGGTGTGTGAACTCGTATCAGTTCCTTTTCTCCTGAGTTTCAGCATCCTCACTGGTAACCAGGGAAAGCCTCTGCTTCACTACCGCATGTGTCACAGATGAAAGCATCACAGACACGAGTGCTCTTACCATCCTAGGCTATCTGAACAGGTACTACTACCTACACTAGGGAACGAGCTGGCTTTGCACTCACCAGAGAGAGGAGAGGAGAAAGCACCCTCATGGGGAATGGTCTCCCTGCAATCCCTTCTTTTCCATGTCTTCCACCTTTCAGGATTTTGAGCATGTGTGCACAAGCGCTTGGCATGTTTCTCAAGCTGCTGGGTCTTGGACTTGGACTGTGTGCCCAGCCATGTGGGATCTAGTGTAATCTGCTCCATACTTTTCTTTTAAGCAGGCCTCCAACCCTCTGGGCCCCTCAGCCTAGTGGAACAAGTATGCCCTCTAGGTGTTTGCTGCCTCTGTCCTGGGCCCAGCCCTGCAGACATGCAGCACCCAAGCCTCGTTCATTTCCATGCCCTTGAAGGCAGCTCAGCTTTGCTGTCACACTCATGACGGGTGGCCTGGATTAATGGTGCCCCAAAGTAAGGCAGGCGGTGGATGCATGGGAGGTACACTTGTGCTTGGAACTGGGGATAGGGGCCCATCATGCCCATTTCCACAGGCTCACTGACTGGCACCCACATGTTCAAAAGCCAGCTTGTGCAGATCGGCAGGCGCATGCACACATGGCCCCTGCCAAGAGCGCAGGCACAGGAGCCTATCATTGTGCCCACGCGTTCCCATGCAGTGTGGGTGTTCCCCTTGGAGTCGTAGCTCAGGGGAGGAAGAGCGAAGGTGCAGGCACCCTAGGACACTTGTAACACTTGCGAACATCAGGAAGGGGTGTGTGTATGTATGAGAGGGTGTGAGAGCTGTCAGGTTCCTTGAAGACTGTCACAGCGAGTGCTTTCTCACAGACTACATCTGTCTGTATAGATCAGTTTTGTCATTCATGTTCAGCTTACACAGACCAAAAGCTCCATGAGGACAATCTTGCTCACCACTGTCAGAGCACGGAATGGACTGTGCTCTGTGTATGTGCATTGCGGTGCAATCCTTCACTAAACCCTGGGCTGACTTGGGGTGGGGGTTTGGAATCACCCAGCCTAACCCCTTCCCTTTCCCCATGGGTAAGACTGTGTTTCATAGGAACCCCCTTTGCTCCAGGGAGTGCCCACTCTACCCATCATGTCACGGCCCCCATCCCATCAAGGTCACCTGGAATGACGATATCTCCGAGCCCCAGCATGGCGAAGTTGTCTGCTTCGAGGCCTTTCTCTAACAGATCCTGGGGAAATACCACTGTAGGGAGAGGCAGGAGGTGAGGAACTGGCTAGTGCCCAGCTTGCCTTGACTCCTAGTCTCCCACCTGCTGTGACACTAATCACACATTTGTGTGTCTGGGTGGGGGAGGGTATGGGAGAGGTCAGAGGCTATTATAGGTTGAAGGGCATGTCTCCATCTGGAATCACAGCTGGCTAGAGGGGGTTGGGATCTGGGGTCATTTGGGCCAAAGGCTTAACCCTTTATTGAGCTATAACATACCATATAATTTCAATGCCTTTTTATAGCTACAGAGCCCTCTGGTTAAATGGGATCAAGCCTAAAGCCTAGTATATAAGAGAAAAAAAGCCACATAGGGCTGACATCTAAAAGCTTTTCTATCTCACTACACC
Source organism: Tupaia tana (assembly GCA_026018925.1). Classification (NCBI taxonomy): domain Eukaryota; kingdom Metazoa; phylum Chordata; class Mammalia; order Scandentia; family Tupaiidae; genus Tupaia; species Tupaia tana. The sequence continues at coordinate 32,647,116 of JAKSZU010000015.1, forward strand.
AGCAGTATAGACAGATGGTGGCCCTTATTCTGAAGCAGGGCAAGCCTGGAATATAGGCTTCTTCTGTATTTGCTGAGGGAGAAAAGACTACAGGCTGCACATCTGCAAATTCCTTGCTTAAAGCCCCTCATTCAGAAAGTCTGTTGGACGGCTTGTGTGAATGAATACAGATTAGGGAGAAATGCTTCTCTCTGTGTCCAGTTATAGCAAGAGGGCTGTAACTAGATTTCATCCATAGGGCCTTGCAAGCAGGACAGTCACAAGTGAGCTTCAGGATCTGGCCACAGGGGTCCAAACCCTGGCTCTGCTGTGCAACTTTGCAAAGGTTACTTAGCGGCCTAGTCCCCCCGCCCCCCTCCGTGAAATGGGTATGACAATGGAACCAACCCCTTAGGGCTGTGCTGAGATAAAGTGGTGTGCACACATCTGACACCCCAAGCCTTCTCTACTGATCCAGTTCGGACTTGGTGTGAGGCAGTCCTCCCAGACGGTGCATCAGGTATGGCGGAAGGCCAAAAGTCAATCAGCACAGTCTATTCCATGAATTCCTGATTGCCACTGCAGTTAGGGGTAGGGGTGGGGGTCATATGACTCCATTCTGACCAATAGTATGTATGCAGAGGTGCAACAGGGTTTCCGGGTCAGCTTGTGGCCTCTCTGATAAATGTACAGACGCCCCTACCCTTCTACTTCACAGTGCATAATGATACATAGATTTCTTTGCTCAATCCTCTCGATCCTGGCAGCATTCAACCCCGAGTGGCAAAAAGTATTTGTCTCCATTTTAGATGTGGAAACCAGAGAGGTTTAGAGAGGTTTGGAGGTTAGGTCTCCTTCCCAAGTCCACAGTCAGCACGTGGCAGAGCCGGGATTACAGCCCAGGCAGCCTGATGTTAGCAGACGTGCATGTAACTATTGTTCTTCTGCCTCTAAGTCTAGTCCTAGCAGCAGAAGGGAATGGGTCTTCTAGCCAACTCGGAAAACGAGATCCCAAGCATTGGACGCCAACTATGACGGTATCACTTCCCTGCTCAGAACCTTACAATGGCTTACTTGCTGCCCACTGAGCAATGTCCACACTTCTCGGCTGTCCCGTCTTGGTTTTGCCCATCTCTGTCTAGCCTTTCCCATGCTGCTTCCTAAACTCAGTTCCATTCCCTCTTTGATTCTAGTTTTTAAAAAGATTTTAAAAAAAAAACTTAAAGAAAATTATATTTAATTTTAGAGCGGGAGAGTGAGAAAAGCAAGCTGGAGGTCCAGGACTCGAACCTGGGAGTCTAGTGCTTTAATCATGGGACCTGCCGGCCCCACCCCTCGATTCTTTATTCCCAGAGCCCTGCATGCATTTGGCCTTTGCTGATGGGGTAGAGATTCTAATACCCACTGCTTCTGCATGCTTGGTAAGGCATAGCGTCCTTCACAATCCAGGGAAGCTTTTCCTGACACCATGGCTGGGTACTCTGGCCTGCTACATTACCCAGGCTCACCCATCCACGTGTGGAGAGTAACCAGTGCCCTGGCTCGTTCAGCACCTGTCCCCTAGCTCTGGACAGCTGCCCTGTCTTATACACTTGGTTCTAGGGGTACTGCCAATTCAAACACTCTGCCCCCAGGCACTGGAGACGGCAGTGGCCCCAGCCTGTCCATCGCAGTCCTCATCTTTCCTGTGGAAGTTGCTGACTTATGAGCCAGGCCAGGCCTTACTCAGGCCAAAGCTGCGACTACAGAATTCAGGAGCAGTGTGTGGCCATGATGAGAAAGATGACCATTTCTTGATTCCCTGAGTTCTATTCACCCCACTGCCTGCTGCCATGAGCCACTGCTCCCTGGTGCTCATTCTTCACTGTCTCCTCTCTTCTTCCCAGCTACTGGGGCTGACCAATCCTGCTCCTCTTTGAGCCCTCTGATTCCAGGTGATTCTTGATTAGTCTAAGGCTTAGACGATAAGTGTATCACGCCTTTCCCATTTCCCCTGGCTGATGGATGGAATTTGGGCCTGTGACCTGATTTTGGCTCATGAAATACCAGAGGATGCAGCGGGAACTTGGGAGAAACATCCTTCCCTGGTGAAAAAAGGAGTTTCTTCTTTCTGCCTCTTTCTGACTAGCTACATGAGGAACTGTGGCAGCTGTCTTGGGACCACGAAGGAATGCTGAGGCCAGGTGGATGTTGCTGAGAACTGCTGGATGGGAGTACCTAAGTAACCTTAGTGACTCCACTGAGGGTCATTAACTCAACCTTAGTCATTTTACCCTGCCCTTGCTGTAGTGTGGGGTGACAAAAATCCCCCCTTACTTAAACTTAAAAACACTTACAGTTGGATTCTCTAACATTGAGAAATAATGAGCATGCTGAAGAACAAAACCAAGACAGAGTGAGAGGTTTGGGATAGAGAGCACCGATACCTGAGTGCTGAGGGGATCCCAGTGAGAGGCACTTCAGGGATCAGCATGAGGTCTCCTTTTCTGGAAAGCTCCTGCTTATCCCACCACAGGCTGGTTTAGACACTCCGACCCCTATGCTTGCTCCCATTTCAGCTCATCTCATTATCACACCGCACCGCACCGCACCACAGCCCTCTCCACCACACTGTGACCTGGGGGGCTGCAGGGTAGGGCCTAGGCAGAGGGTGAATATTCAATGTAGAGAAAGAAACTGGGCTGAAGGGACACAAGAGAGCTGGGAGGACAAAGAGGTATGTGGGGAAGGGATAAGGGAGAGGCACAGCCCCAAATACGGACCCCAAGGGCATGAGCTAGCTGGGATGAGCAGAGGAGTTCCCCATGGTAGAGATGGTCGCTTACATTTTATTGGTGCCTCAAAGGACTTGGCCACTGTTACCATCACATTCGTGCCGAATACCTAGAAAGAGAGGAGAGGAGTCTGGAGGGATGTGAGAGGCTACATGGGAAGGGTGGGCTTCCCTGGGCTTCCAGATGTGCTGCTGCATGAGACCTATGGGGAGTGGGGCAGAGGACACGGAGGGGCTCCAGAGCAGATCTGAAGTTGATGTGAAGTGACCACTGATACTGGTTTGGGCAACACAGAGGGGAGAGCCAATAGAGTCCAGAAAGGACCTCTGGTGGCCAGGTTGCCTGTGCTTATTCAGGGTTCTGCCCCTCTGAGGAGACTGCATCCCCCAGCTCCACCCACTCAAGGCAGTAGAGACCACCTGGGGCCACAGAAAGGGTGCCTGGTTGGGCTCACTGTGATCCCTCTGCTGACTCACAGGGTGAGTGCCTAGGTCCCTTAGCCCAGGGCTAGTAGCAGCCAGATCACAGAGGACCTGTGCTCCCAGGTCAGTGTGCTTGTGGGGCCTATCTGTCAGTACAGAAAAATCTCACAACCTAATACCTTTCCTACCTGAGAGCTACTCTGAGCCTCCACTTGCTCACTGAGAAGACATGAGAGTGGCTGGAAGGCACTGGGCACAGAACAGACTCTCAGTAAGAAGTGGAATCTGTTCTCTATGGCTCCATTTTCACAGATGAGCCCAGAGATGACCTGTTCTGGGGACTTTCAGCCCAAGGCAGCTGTCCTCCAGAGAGGGGAGCAGGAAGATGAGGGGGCCCTGAAGCTAGACGGCCTTAGCATTTCTGCCTGACTCACCCAGAAGACATCGTAGATGAAGAGTCCACCCAGCAGGATGCAGCCGGTGCTGACGTTGTTCAGATGCAGGAGCTCCACCCCGTTAAGGGAGAAGGCCAGGCCGAAAAGGTTGTTGGCAATCCAATGCTGAGGAAAGGTGGGAGTGAGACCAGCTTGCTGTACCCCGACCCTGCCTTATCACCTCAGCCTCCCCTCTGTCCGGGCCCTTGCTACCTACCTTCCTTAGCAGGTACCAGACGCCAACGATACTGCTCAGGCCCAGGCACACCAGGTCCTTGGTGTCAAACTCATAATTGACGATCTCTGAGCAGAGAGGCCGGGTAAGTCCACTCCCCGGGGCGGGGCTGCCCCTCCCACCTGTCAGCCCCTGGACGGAGGAGGGCATGGCTGTGGGCATTGTCAGAGGCCCACAGGCTAAGGGGTTCAACCTCGGCTGGCCCAGACGGGTGGGAGTTTCAGGACAGGGAGAGTTTATTGGAGCCACTCTCAACCCTTCCAATTTCCTAGAGAAGGCAACAGAGGCCCAAAGAGAACACAGGCCTGGCTCGGGGTCAGTGCGAGGTTGCCCTGGATTTTGGAAGTATAGGCTGGGAGAACTTAGAGAAGCAATTTTCTCTCTGAGCTTTAGTTTCCTCATCTGTAAAATGGAACTCCAACAGTGCCTCCCTCATAGACTTGCTGGAGAGAGTAAGTGAGAAAGTCCTTACAGTGCGCTCAGCACAGTGCCTGGCACACAGTGGTGCTCAGCGTCAGGTGTCACTGAGCCCAGGTCTTTAGCAAGGTCCTAGTTCCTTCTGGAATCTTTCCACTTTGCCACCAGAGGAATCAAGACTGCTGGCAGCCCTAGTCACTAGCAGGGGAGGAAGAGATGGAGGCCTGGAGAAAAGGCAGGAGGGAATCCCTGAAGCTGCTCTTATGGTAGGGCCCTGACAGACATCCTGTTGTTAGATCCTCCGTTTCCAAACTTCCTAACAAGGAAACCCAGAGAGGTGGTGGAACTTGCTTAGGGTCAGAGTGCAGCCATTCCTTTCAGATTCCAAAATGTAGCAGACTGCTGCTTGTCCTTCGATTTCAACTGTAACCATACCCTGATTGTTTTAAAGCATCTGTTGAATTTATTCAGCCTAAGCATAAAGGCATTGTCCTTAGGCTGTCATACACAGACACACACACACACACAAAACAATATCCACATTTAGCTTGAGCACGTTCCTTCTTAAGTTCATTTGTAAGTCTTCATGTGCCACAGCCCGTCATTTAAATAATGAATATTTTCAATGCCAATTCCTTTGTTGACTCTTTCAATATCTTCTGTAGACATCTTCATGACTCCAACACACAGAGCGTGCTGCTTTCCTTCTGCCATGACTGCAACAATCGTCTCTCCCCCGGCAGGGTAAAGCTTAGCTCCAGGAGAGGTTAAACCTGGACACATGATATTTGCTCCACTGAGCACAAACTTCACAGCTCCTTTATCGACCTGCTGGTGTGGCAGGATAAAGGGATATTTGTGAAGTAACCTTAGGGTTGGATAGAAGGGCCCTCTTCTTTGTCTAAAAAATAGTAATTCTCCACTTACTGTAAGGATTTCTATGTGTTCGTGGCATCGGACTATTTTGACAGGATCTTTCTTAGGCATGATTTGATTAAGCCATGGTTCGATACCTGAAAATTGCTCTATCAGTTGGTTCTTAATACCCTTAATAACCGAGGATTTCAACTGGATGCAGTTGGACACATTTTCCTTTTCATCAAATTTCTTGAACATGATCCAGCGTGAACAGGGCGACGACAGGGAAGACGCCGGAATTGGAAAGAAATTGAATCACCAAGGATCGGACTGACGCCAGCACACGAGGACCGCCGGCACTGACGACCCGAGCCGTTGTCGCCCACCGGAAAGTGAGACGGCCGGGCGTGCTTTACGGCACAGCAAAAGATGACTACTTCCGCTCCTCTGAACTCTGCGCAGGCGCTCTGCGGGTCCTCCGGTGGCCTTCCGATTTCCGGCCAGAGGAGCTGAGGGGTGGGGCTTGAGAGGCAAGAGAACGGTCACTCTTCCCAGTTTGTGCAATCGAAGGACGGAGGTGCGCACCTCATTTCTAACTGGGCTGAGCTGACTCTGTCCGGCCACACTTTCCAGCTTTCCCTGAAGCTAAATAGGACGCTGGTATCGATGCCTCGTCTTTCCTTTGGTTGGACTGTGGAGTGATGGTCGCCATCCTAGACCTGGGTACAGCCCACCTCTGAGTACAGCAGAGCACAACATGGATGGGGCCTGGGACTCTTGAAGACACCGTGGAACACTCTGAGACTTACTTACTTACTTACTTTCTTTCTTTTTTTTTTTAAATATTCAACTATCACTTCTCATCTGGCACTAGAAGTTGGAAATGGAATCACTTAAAATCGCTGCTCCCTAGGGATGAGGCAGCCTGGCAGGCACCAGTTACGAGTGCTTGCTACTACATTCCACAAGCTTACAATTCTACAGGAGAAAAATAACCTTCCATTTGGTCAAGGCATGATAATCTTGCCGAGCATTCAGACCCATACCCTAACTGAGCCTCAGGCTCCCCTCAATTCCCCAGTTTTCTTTTCTTTTCTTCTTCTTTTTTTTTTTTTTTTTTTTTTTTTTTTTGAGAAGTTTTTGCTAGAGGGCATGTATGCTGGCCAGATAGAGACAGAGAGACAGAAAGCCAGAAATCACCCCCCAGGGAGGATAGCCACAGCAATCCCTACTCCTCCATTCTCCTTTCAGGATCTTCGGTAGGCACGTGAGTTTAAGCCACCAGCTCTAGGACTCGAACTGGGTCTAGTACATGGGAGTCCAGTGACATAGCCATTAGGCCAAATGCTGATCCCAGTTTTCATTTTTTTTTAAAAAAAGCTGTGGAACCCCCTTTTCAAATCTTTGATGGGATAGTTTTCACACTAAAAATAAACATGGTAAAAACAGGGCAGCAAGCTTATTACTGAGTGGTTACTATGAACCAGGCAGTGTGTTGAATGCTTTCTACTCATCAGTTACTTGCAGGTTTATCATTTCATTTTACAGATGAAAAAAACAAAAATACCGAGTGCTCAGAGAGGTAAGGCAGTCACCAAGAGTCTCGTGTCAGAGTTGGGATATGAACTCAGGCAGGCCATGAGATTCCGGAACCCTCCTCTTTAATTGTTTCTTCTACTGGAGAACCCCAATGTTGGAGAGACAAAGGGAGGTGTAGGAGGAAGACACCCAAGGCACACCACAGGGGAAAGTGGGCAGCACTGACCTTCCTTGTTCTCCCCAGAGCCCTGCGTGAAGAGCAGCTGGTACTGTCGATTTGGGAAGTTGGCTGGAAAAAACTTATTCATGAAGGGGCTGGAAGGAAAGACAAAGCAGGTCGGCAATCATAGCCCTAAGACCCCCACTCCGCCTATTTACAGCTGCTGCATCCTGGCATCCTCACAGTTGCCCTACTAGTAGGTGTTACTGTTTCTATTCTACAAATGTGGAAACAGAGGCCCTCAGAGGATGACTTGCCCAGGATCACACAGGCAGCCAACATCTGAGCTGTGATTCACACCCAGGTCTCTGGACTCCTAGTGATGCTGTACTGTCTCTGTTACCACCAAATGCAAAGCAGAGGGAGAAAGACTTTCATGTAAAATGCAATTCTGGGAAGAATAAGGGATTCTAGAGTCTGGCCCATGTGCCACCTATTTGAGTCCTTATCATAATGCATCTTTTGGACCCCCTTGCAGACCTATCAAGTCAGATGACCCTATGGTCACCACTATTTCACTCCATGATTTGTCAGTGTACTCAAGCAACTTGGCTGGAATGGATCAATTGCATGAATCACAGCCCCTAGTGCACAATCACCCTCACATTCACTCTTTTCATGAGGCCTCTATTGCTCAGGGCCAGCTTGGTCTCATCTCTAAAAGCATTCTGATTAACCAGCATGGTCCACTTCCCAGCTGGGCAGGGAATGTAGACATTCCTTTTGGACCATCTTCAGAGCAAGATTAGCAAACTAGGGCCTCTTGGCCCAGGCTGGTCCTATAGGGTAGCAGTACTATGAGTGGCTATAAGCTTAGCTGGTATATCCCTGATGTCTGCTCTGTCACTCACCAGCCATGTGGCCCTGGAAGAGCCACTCCAGTGGCTTAATACTGGCCTCAGTCCCCTCACCTGTATGCAGAGATAGTAAGACCATTTGTTTCAAAAGGTTGGCTATGAAGACATGAGAGAAGGTAGGTGAGGTGCTTAACATAGCACTGGGCCTACAGGAGGGATTTAAGAACTGTGAACTTCTGTTGTCATGGCGCACTCCTCCAGTGCTGAACTCAAAAGCATTTGACATCAGATCAGACTGGTAATACTTTTTTTTTTTTTTTTTTTTTTTTTTTGAGAGGTTTTTCGCTATAGGGCGCGTGCGCTCGCCAGACAGACAGAGAGAGACATAGAGACAGCGAGAAATCACCCAGGGGGGATGGTCACGCCACAATCCCTTCTCCTCCATTCTCCTCTCGGGATCTTGGGCACGCACGCACACGCGCCCGGCGTGAGTTGTAAGCTACCGGGTCCGAGACGCGAACCGCGGTCGACTACGTGGGAGTCCAGCGACATAGCCATTACGCTAACTGCTGGTTCCCACTTTTTTTGTATTTTGAGAGAGGTTTTTGCTAGTAGGGCATGTGTGCTCACCAAAGAGACAGAAAGAGGGAACTCACCCCCTAGGGAGGATAGCCACACTGAAACCCCTTCTCCATTCTTCTCTTGGATTTCGGGCATGCATGTACACATGCCCAATATGAGTTTTAGGCCATCAGATCTGGGACTCAAACTGCAGTTGACCATGTGGGAGTCTAATGCCTTAACCACTATACCGCCTGCTGGTTCCCCAGACTAATACTTAGAGTTAGGTAAATCCAATAATGATCCTTCGAGGATCATTAAAATTAAAATTTTTAATTTTAATTTTTTTAGTTTTGCTATAGGGCATTGTGCATTCACTGGAGAGAGAGAGGGAGGGAGAGTGAGAAATCACCCTCAAGTGGGATTGGCCATGTCATAATCCCTTTTCCATTCTCCTCTTGGAATTTTGGGCATGCACACACACATGGCTGGCATATTTTTCAAGCCACTGGATCTGGGACTTGAACAGTGCAGCCAGCCATGTAGGATCCAGTGCCTTAACCACCACGTCATCTAGCTGGGAGCTCTCTCTCTTAAAAAAAAACAATAGTTTATTCAACTTTATGTATTTATTTTAATTTGGGCAGAGAAGGACAGAGTGAAAGAGAGGGAAAGTAAGAAAGCAAGCTGCCAGGCCTGGGACTTGAACCATGGTCAGCCATGTGGGAGTCCAATGTCCTTAACCACCATGTAACCTGCCGGTCTTGGGAGCACTCTTTTTTTTGAGAGAGATTTTTTTGCTATAGGGGAGAGTTCTCTTTTTAAGTCTTTGATAACCGGCAGAAAGATGTGGATTCAGGAACCATCTCTGGGCCTTGATTTTTCCACGTGACAAACATCCAATCCCTCTCAGCCTGCAGGGCTGAGGAGTGAATAATTAGAGGGCTTTATGAATAGAGATGTGACAGGTACAAGGATGGAATTGAAGCAGGCTTCTGCACCAGGGTTCTGAGGAGGCTAGAAACTACTTCAGCTGTTTGCTGAATCACTTTTGGGGGAGTCTGAAGCCAGGGTGTGTATGGTTATGAGCAGGGGTAGAGGTAGCCCAAAGAGCTGAGTCCTTCACCCAGCCTGGCCTCTTTTTTAGGAGACTGGTGCCTAGCTTCTCAACCTGCAGAGTGTGATAGTTAATAATGTACACTAGGGGGCCAGCAGGTGGTGTGGTGGTTAAGGCACTGGACTCCCAAGTGGTGGACCATGGTTCGAGTCCTGGACCTGGCAGTTTGCTTTCTCACTTGCCCTGTCTCTCTGTTCAAATTCCACACACACACACACACACACACACACACACACACACACATAAAGAAAATGAATGCAATTCTTTAAAAATAATGTACACTGGGTAAGCCTAGTGGTTAAAGGAGCCAGATGTTATATATGGCTGTGGTTTGAATCCTGGCACTGATGGCTTGAGAAAAATGCTGGGTGTGTGTATACACATGCATGCTCAAAATCCCCACAGGATGGAGAAATGGAGAAGGGATTGCAGCATAACCTTGCCCCACTGGAGGGTGCTTTTCTCCCTCTCCTTCCTTATCTCTTTGGCAAGCACATGTCCTCTCTGGTGATTAAAAATAAAATAAATAAAATGTGGACTCTGGAGCTAGACTTTCTAGGTTCAAATTCCAGTTCTGCCACTTATTAGCAGTGTGACATTGGGAAAGATACTTAACTGCTCTGTGCAACTGTTTCCTCACCTGGAATATTATACCTTTCTATAATAGAATCATTAAGGAGATTAAACCAGTGTTTGGCACCTTGTAAGCTTAGCTGTGTCTTCAAGGTCAAGTAGGAAGTCTCCAGACTGATGTCTTTATTATTCTGAGGCAAGAGGGATTGCTGGATGACACAGGGGACGAGTCACGACCTGGCTGGTGTGAATCTGTGAATCTGTGGGCAGAGGCGCTGTCTCATCATTTTCGCTCTACCCATGCCAGACCTGGTGCCTAGGAGGCATCTCATAACGCTTGCTGAACTACTTTGAACACACAGTTTTGTAGCAGGCAGAGGTTCTTTTGGGCCCTTGATGGCTCAAATCAAACCTAAAGGTCACTGTTTCCTGCTGAGAAACCCCATCACAGTGCCCTTCTCCCCTGGGGGAAGAAGACGAAGGTCAGTGAAACTGGTGATGTGGTCTTCTCTTCCTGTGTGGCAGATTCAGGTCTCTGGGCCTTTTTTCCTCTAAAGGTCAGCTGGGTGGGGCATGAGCCCAGTCAGAGGTGATAAAAATAACTTGAGGTTCCCTTGGCAGGGAGGATTTGGCTTGGGCTTGAGTCTTTGTGACTGGACAACGTGAAGGCAGGTGGTGGCTCCTGCCTCCTCCAACACTCCTCACTGTGGTTGGTTCCAAAGAAACTCAAGGGGGCGCTATAGTGGAGGTGGAAGGAATCCTAAAAGAACCTCAGACCTGGCTGGCATGACTGGGGACTCAGCTCTTTACAGCCTTTCAGCAGATCTGTCCTCTGCCAGTCCTCAGGAGGCCACAGGTCCTTTGGGAGCACGTGGCTAGTCTACTCTCTTTAAATCTTCCTTCCCCTTCACTTTTACAAAAACTGGAAAAGAATATTGGTTTTGGAGTTAGCCAGATCTGGGCTCAAATACTCCCTCTGCTCTTACCGGCTGTGAATCTTGGTGGTTACAGAACCTTTGAGTCCCAAAGTCCCTGTCTTGAACCACTGGACCCTGCTGTTTGGGTCCTGAGGAAGGTCTGACTATAAGTATGTGGATATAAACAACTCATCAAAATTTGAACACTGTAGACTTTCCTTGAGAAAGTACAAAAACTCAATTGAAGAGGAAAAGTTAATTTAATTCTTGGATCAACTTTTGCAAAAGCATGATGAAATTATAACCCCACCTCTTTTAATTAAAATTACTTTCAATGGATTCTGTGCTTTTCCATGTGAATCTTACAGTAACGATTTCATTTGTCCAACTGTTTTTGGTCCCCATCACATTTCTCAGTGGACAGCTTTGATCCTTTATGGTGAGCATCCCTCTGCCTATACCATTCATTATTTTTAATGAGGGTTGATTTCCCCAGATCAAAATTATTGCTCTAAACTTTATTAAGGGAATGATTCTTCTGTTAGTTTCTAGTTACTAACAAATTTGACCATGTGTAGTTTTAGTGTTGCAGGTTTTATTTCCTCTTGATAATACCTATTGCTAAAAATTATCAATTAGTTTAAAAGACAGACAATTGTTTCTTGGCTGAAGTCTGAGAAATCTGGGACAATGTCCCTCAGTTAATGTTCAAAAGGGAAAAAGAAAAAAGTTTGGTGTCAAAAATAAAGAAGTTCAAAACAGCCCTTCCTGGATGGAGATAAGATCTTTCTTACAGGGCTATTGAGATGAAGTAAAAAAAATCAAGTCCTCAGCACATGGCCTAACAGTGGCTTTTGAAGTTCTGGTGGGTTCTCTCGCTGAGATGAAAGTTGGGCTGTGGGGAGAAGTGGAGGTTCTCAAGCCTCTTGCAGTTGCAGGGGTAGGATGGACTAGAGTTGGGGGATGGATCCTAAACATGGGCAAGGTGGGGACTCAGTGCCCAGAAGTGACCACTCACCCCAACAGTCCATCATAAAAGGACAGGTCTGTCCTGTGAGCAAGGGTGACTGAGCCTGCCACTCATTTCTCTGGGACTTTTATTTTTCAGGATCAGGGGTTGACCTAGCATTCTCCTAAATGAGCTAGAGGGAGATTTTGTGGGTGAAATGTAGGTGACAACACAACACTGAACTCAGTCAAAAGACCAGAGTTGAAGTCCCAGCCGCATAACCTTGGGCCAGCCACTCAACTCGCCACGTGCGTGGCACTGTGCTCTATGTATCTCACAGACAGCAGCTCACTGGATGCTCAGAAAGCTTAAGTGACAAATTACAGTGCTAGCAGAGCCAGGCCTTGGTCCCACGGCCACCTGCTTCTTGAGGCCATGCTCTTGATTACCACACGGCCCTACAGGAATGAGGCTTCACTCGCCGTGAAGCCTCATTTTCTCACTTTCTCTCTAGCTTTTTCTTTGACTTCTCTGGGAAGATCCCAACTATGTCCTTGATGTGCATGGACTTTCCAGCTCCTGGCCTGGCCTCTCCATCCTTTGTACCTCTTCCAGGTTTCCTACCCTTCAAAGCTGAGCTCAAATCGAATTCCTTCCTTCTGGGAACCTTCCCTTGTCCACTGACCACTTCTCAGTCTATCATTGGTTCTCAGCCTCAAGCTGTTACCACCTCAAGACAGAAACAGGTTGGGGCATTTCTGACACCAAAAGCTGGGGGAAGGCCTTGAAGTGAAAGTTCCATTTGGTGGACAGGACAAGGACACCAAATGTCTGTAGTGCAGAACACAGTGGAGAATTGGCCTAGATCACTCATCCCCACTGAACTGACATAACCATGTGGCAATTGGAGCCAGCTGGCAGTGGGAAGAGGATGGGCTCTGGGGCCACGCAGACCTGGGTTTGAATACTGGCTCTACTGCTTATCAGCTGTGCGATTCCAGCACGTTTCTTAACCTCTCTGAGCTTCAGTTTCCCTGACTCTTACAAGAGAATAAAAGCAAGATGTAACCACATTGGGGTGTCTGGAGGGTTAGCACGGATGATAATAACGGATGGCAGTTAGTAAACACATTTAGTGCCAGACACTGGGCAGTGCTTTCCACATGACCCCAAGAAGAAAGTACTATGATTTTCCTCCACATTTGTGAGGAAACAGGCCTGAGAGTAACTACCTTACCCAAGGTTGTGGAGCTCTGAATGGCAGAGTGTGAATCTAGGCAGTCACGCTCCAGAGCCTGTGCTCCTGATTCTCTCTGTGATGTCTCTCTCCGTGATGTAAGCTCGTGTGTGAGGAGCCCAGCCGAGTGCTTGGCACACAGCAGGTTATGACACCCAACAGGTGCCAGCGGTGTCACTCATCTTAGTACTGTGTCAACTGACACAGAGAGCTTTCCCAACATCTGCAGTGGTGGGAAAACCCACGAGACACTCAGCAATCCCCGTAAGGAGACTGCAGCTCAGAGAGGTTAGCGTTCTCGTCCTAGGTCATCTAGTGTGACACAGGGGTTGTACAGCCAGGATTCAAACCTGGCTCTGAATGACGCCACAGGTCATGTTCTCATCCGAGACCCTGCACTGGCTCCTGAGAAAGCTGCTTCAAATGTTGCAGAGAGATGCCTTCTGACCTGATGGTGTGGGACAGGGCCAGGATTCCCAGCACGAAGAAATACATGGACAGCAAGAGGTTGATGTACTCCTGGGAGAAGATCTGAGACAGAAATATAAAGAGAAACAGGAAATCAGGCTTGTCCGTGCTCATTAAGAAACCAGAGTCCCCACTTCTCTTCTGTAGGTTGGTCTCACCCTTCTGGACTTGGGAGATGGACAAGAAAAGTCTTGGGCAATACTAGGAACCTTCTAGTTTCTACAGCTGTGGGAAAAAAAGGGGAGGAACCTCAGCCCCCAGGCACACCCCCAGAGGACTCTGTACGGTTATGGTGGGTAACTCCATTATCTGGTGATAAGCAGTTAATTTGTGCTCAGAGTTCTGCACAGGGGTCCTTGTAGATGGGGACTCTGAAGTAAAGAGCCCCCACGTGTCAGAAACAGAATTTTCCTTTATCAAAAAACTCCCTCTTTCCACATTTCCTCCTTCTGGCTCAAAAATCCAGTGAGCTCTAAAGAGTGGCCACCAAGGCTCAAGCATGCTAGTTAAAAGACACCTGCATGCTCTGCTCCTCCTCCCCCAGTGATGACTGGACATTAGACAGCAAGCCCTGACAGCCACTTCTTGGTCCCAAGTGAAATGGAGAACTATCCTGCCACAAAGCTCCAAAGCCAACTGTGGAATGTTCCCAACTCTGGACCTTGGGAAGGCTGTGCCATACTGCTCCACTGTCTGTACAATCTGTCACTGTAATGGTCTCTAATGGTGAGGGAACAATATGCTGCGGTGTGGGCATGGGGACACTGGCCACTCACAAGTAGGGCTGTTATGAAATCTGTTTAAACGTCCGTCTGATCACACCACTCCCCTGCTTATAGACTCTCCACAGCTTCCCTCTGCTCTCAGGAGCTGAAGGCCCTCCCTCACACTGGCTTCCTGACCCTCGTGGTGACGGCCGCAGACGTCCTCAGCTTCGCGCACTCGCTTACTCGCTCACTCCCGTTCTACATTTGGCAGTCACTCTGGCCTTTTTGTAGTGCCTTGTTTGTGTGACATCCCCACCACGGGCGGCTTATGCACAGGTTCTGCTGCTGCCTGGGATGCTCTCCCCTCTTCTCTCTTCCGCTTGGCCACCCCTGTTCACCCTTCAGCTCTCAGCTAGGGAAGCTGTCCTTGCCTGTCTAATCACCCTCCCAGTCATTCAGCACACATTTACTGGTGGTCTGCTGAGAGGGTCTTTAACAAGTTCATGAAACAATGCATATTGTGGGAAAACTACGCGTGGATTTCAAATACTTTTGGCACCAAAGCAGTCGGATTTTAATTTTTCTGTGAACTTTCTGAAATCCTGGCATTTGTGCAGGGCATTGTGAGGTAATAAGGCAGTCCCTCCCTGCCCTCACAGAGCTCACACGCCAGTGAGGGAGAAACGATCTCCGAAGAAGCAATCACATGGAAGACACCATCGGGTGATGCTGGGTGCTAAGGGGAGACAACCAAGGCAAGGCAAGGGGATCGAGAGTGAAGGGGAGAGCTGCTACATTAGGCAGGTGGCCAGGGAAAGCCTCTGGCAGAGGACACTGCAGAAGGGCCCTAAATGAGATAAGGGAGCAGGCTGTGAGGGTCATCGGGACGGGCATTTGAGGTAGACGGTGAGGCAGCTCACAGGGCCTGAAGTGGGCGCATGTTCATGTGTGCAGGAACAGGGAGGGCCTGTGAGCCTGAGCTGAGGGAGTAAGGAGAGGGAGCCGGACCCTGCAGTGCCTATGGTGCCACGGACAAGCCTTCAGGTTCCCCTGAGGGGACAGGCTGTACTGAAGTGGAGGGCAGGGCTGTGACAGGGGTTGACATCCTGAGAGGAGCCTCCTGCTGCGGTGTGGGAAGACCCTGCAGGGCGAGAGTGGCAACAGAGAGCCCAGTGACGAGGGGCATCACTTAACCTGGCAGAGGGAGGACAGGTCCTGTACTGGGGGGGTGTAGGGCAAACGATGGGTGGTGGGAAGAGCCTAGGGCTGTTTGGAACGGAAGCTGCAAAGATGCGCAGAGGAGTTGGGTCTGAGGGCAGAGAGAGCAGTGGGCAGGGTGTCACGCGGTCTCTGGCTGCGCAGCGAGGTGGTGGAGGTGCTGTTGTCTGAATGGGGGCCTTGGGCAGGAGCTTGAGTTCACCCTAGGCTGGTTCTAGACTCTCCGGGCACTGCAGACCTTGCCTTCACTGTGCTTGGAGCTGTAACTTGACAGTTATCTCTGTGACTGGCGACTGGTCAGTCTCCACCACAGAACAAGACGCTCATGGAGGGCAGGGGTGGCAGCTGTTTTTCTCACTGAGGTATCTCCAGAACTCAGCACCCAGCACAGGCACTTGATAAACAAGATGACTGAAAGGATGAGCAAATCAGTGGTCCACGATGTGAATGCCACAAGAAAAAGACCTAGGAATGCATTCTGTAGGCATTCACATTGTGTTGTGTTTTATTTACGAAGATGTGGTATGCCTCTCACATAGAATTTTTTCCATGTTGGTCCTTGGGAAAAATCTTGGGCCACACTTTTGATTCCAGTTGGTTTGATATTTGCATGTAGCAAATGAATCCAGCATTTTTCTCCTTCCTCTTTGTGCTTTGGGGGAAGAGTTAAAACCACACCTATGGCCCGTTTCTGGCAAGAGTACAAGGCTTTAGAGCAAGGGGTTTGGGTAGGGTCATCATTCAGGGCCATCTTTTATTTTTAAAAAGATTTTTTCTCCACTTGAGTTTCTACCTTTGTTTTAGGCCACTGAACTTAATTTTTATGAGCTGTCTCAGAGCCATCAGTTTTAAATGAAGTGGAATAAAGGCTATGATTTTGTGAAATACTGCTGTGCTGTAGATGTTTAGAACTTCCTATCTTCCTGATGCCTCAACATCTCCAAAGATCACTGTGAACATCTGTCCAGGTGGCCGGGTGTACCACTGTGGTGAGGCCAATCCCTGCCACCCTTCCGGACTTAGTGACATTCAAACATGTCAAAGAAATTCCCTCATGCTTTTCGCTTTGTTCTCCACGCTGATCCCAACAAAGGCACTTGTTGAGTGCCCCCAGCCCCACCTGCTTGGCTGAGTCACTCTTGGGAGCTCCTCCCACGTGTCCTCTTGTGCAGCACACTGTCCTCCCTCTCTGGGACCTGTGAGAATGATTAACCCTTCAATTTCAGATCCCTCTCAGCATAATTTCTGTGGTTGGACTGATCCTTAGAGATCCCACAAGGGACACTCACTCCCTGTTTATAACACAATCGGTGACAAGCATGGGGCCATTCTTAACTCAGGTGGCTAGGTCCTCAGAGGCAGAGGAAGAGAATGGATTTATGATATTTGCCTGTCCCAGAAGGGGACCATTGGGCAAGTCCCTCTAGAGGTCTGGGTGGGAGATACAGCAAATGGGCCTGAGGGATTTACCGGTCATCTGAATGGCCTAGGTCACAGCCAGGGGAGGACAAGATGGGGACCTTGTGATGGGGACCAGCCTCATCACACTGGTGCACCTGGTTGCCTGGTGGGCTACTCAGAGCCTGTGTCTGGAGATGCTGAAGCATCAGGAAAATATGAAGTTTAAAAACATACAACACAGTTACAAACCCCAATGCTCTAGCCCGAAGGGGAGGAAACAGCCACTGTGCCAGGCCCTTTGTCTGCTAAACAAACCAACGGACCCAGCATCAGGCTGGCATCCAGGAGAGCCCGGTGGCTGCTTGTCTAGGCAGCTGCCTCTCAGAAATCTCCACGTGGACACTCCAGAGCCTGGGGAAGAGGCGCGTTCAGAGCTTCTGGCACAAGGCAGGCTGAGGCTTACCTGGCCAAAGACGGCAGGCTGAGCAACAGGAAGCCTGTGCTTTAAATAAAAACATTCACACCCTCTGTTGCCAGAAATTCCTTTTTGGGACATCTAGTCTAAGGAAAGAATCCGAAATACTAAAAATATTAAAATGTCTGAAGGCAAAGGATGGGGTGTGTATTCCTGGCACTTAGCACAGCAGAGACTTGAAAAATACCTGACAAAAGGAAAGTCAGAAGCGCTGGGCCAGATGCACAGCCAGCCTCAGAGATCTCAGAAGTACAGGGGGAGAGGAAAGGGAACCCGGGAGACGCTCTGCACAGTTCTATTTCGGGAAACGCGACTCACTCAGATGCACAGATACACCAACACTATTTATTCCATACGGAGACACACACATCTAAGGACGTAAACCAAATGCATTTCGAGCAGGTACACCTGGCAGAGTGGGAAATGGAGGTGGGAGATGGACATGGGCGTTATGAGTGAAGGAGGGTAGGAAAACCAAGAAGGGCCTGACATGGACTGAAGATGCTATGCTCTGATCAAGGCATAGCATGGCATAGAGTCAGCCCTTCACCTGAGTCCAGAAAAAAAAAAAAAAAATGGGTGAATACCCAGTGTTATTTGATGTATTCTTATCTGCAAGAATAAAATTCAGAATAATATTTTCTGTTTAAAATGAGGGGGATGCTATAACTCAACTGAGGTGTATCTGCTTGTAGGGATATTCTGAAGCCAATAAAGACTAATTTTTAGGGATCAGCAGATAGCATAATGGTTATATCATTGGTCTCCCACGTACTCAATGGTGGTTTAAATTCCATACCTGGCTGCTTAAACTTATCCCGGGAGCATGTGCGTGCGTTTCCAAAATCCTGAGAGGAGAATGGAGGAGAAGGGAGCGATTTCTCGCTTTCTGTCTCTGTCTCTTTGGCAAGAGCGCATGTGCCCTACAGAAAACTTTCTCTCTCTCCAAAAAAGTATTTTTGAGGGGCCAGTGTATTTTTGAGGAGCCAGCAGGTGGTATAGTCCTTAAGGTGCTGGACGCTCACATAGCTGACCACAATTTGAGTCCTGGACCTTGTAGCTTAATTAAAATTCACGCTGGGCATATGTGCATGTGTGTCCAAAATCCTGAGAGGAGAAGGGACTGTGGCATGGCCATTCCCCTGGAGAGTGATTTCTTGCTTTCTGTTTCTCTGTCTCTGCAATGAGTGTATGTGCCCTATAGCAAAAATCTTGCTCTCAAAAAGAAAAAAAAATACTTTTTATTTTTTGGAGAGGTTTTCACGATAGGGGGCATGCACTTGCCAAAAAGACAGAGAGAAACAGAGAGATAGAAAGCAAGAAATCACACCCTAGGGGAGATGGCCACACTGTAGTCCTTTCTCTTCCATTCTCCTCTCGGGATCTTGGGCATGCACGCACACATGCCCAGTGTGAATTTAAGCCACCGGGTTCGGGACTTGAACTATGGTTGACTACATGGGAGTCCAGTGACATAGCCGTTACGCCAACTGCTGGTCCCAAAAAGATTTTTTTTTTTTGAGAGGTTTTTGCTATAGGGTGCATGTGCTCACCAGACAGACAGAGAGGAGAGACAGAAAGCAAGAAATCACCCCCCCCGGGGGGATGGCCATGCCGTAATCCCTTCTCCTCCATTCTCCTCTCGGGTTCTTGGGCATGCACACACAAGTGCCTAGTGTGAGTTTAAGCCACCAGCTCTGGGACTCGAACTGTACTTGACTACACGGGAGTCTAGCGACACAGCCATTATGCTAACTGCTGATCCCCACAAAAAGATTTTTGATTCAACCATGACAGAGTGATGAAATGGGAAACGGGTGATAAACATTCTGTTTCTGTTTCCGAGACCCAGCAGTGGTAGTGCATGCAGGCAGACACTGCTACGCAGCAGGCTGACACGTGTGAGACCTGGGTTCTATTCCCACTGTACTCTAAAAAGTGTACTCTAAAAAGCCAGGTGTGGTGCCATGTGCCTATATAGCCCCAGCTCCTCAGGAGACTGAGCAGGAGCCTCATGACACAGTAAAACTCTGTCTAAAAGAAGAAAAGTTTTTTATTCATTCACAGAGTCGTAAAAACTAAAAATTTTAAGGACCAGCAGTTAGCGTAATGGTTATGTCACCGGACTCCCACGTAGTCGACCATGGTTCGAGACCCGGACCCGGTGGCTTAAACTCACATGCCGGGCGCGTGTGCATGCGTGCCCAAGATCCTGAAAGGAGAACGGAGGAGAAGGGATTGCGGTGTGACCATGCCCCTGGGGGGTGATTTCTCGCTTTCTGTCTCTGTCTCTCTCTGTCTGGCGAGCGCATGCGCCCTATAGCAAAAACCTCTCAAAAAACAAACAAACAAACAAAAAAAACTAAAAATTTTGGTGCTACCCAACACAGTTGAGTGTATGGGAAGTTCAGCATACTTGAAACTGTTCGTGGGAATGTTAACGGTACGATCACTCTAAAGGGCAATTTGGCGTTGTCTGTCCAATTATGAATAGATTTGCTGTTTGACCTGTAACCTACCCTGGGTACAGCTGAAGAAAATACGTGCATGTGCCAAAATATGTGTGTGCGATGTTCACAGCAGTCTTGCCATGACAATCCAACACTGGACACACCTAAATACCCTGGGGTACACTGTATAAGACAGAACCTTGAGCAGCTATAAAATAATGAAGTAGATTTGACCATGTCTTTTTCTTTTAGGAAGATTTTTGCTATAGGGTGTATGTGCTCACCAGAGGGATAGAGAGAGACAGAGAGACAGCAAGCGAGAAATCACTTCCCAGGGGGATGGCCATGCTGCACTCCCTTCTGCATTCTCCTCTTGGGATTTTGGGCACGCACGCATATGTGCCCAGCATTGAGTTTCAGGCTACCAAATCTGGGACTCAAACTGTGGTCGACCAGGTGGGAGCCCGGCATCTTAAACACTATGCCATCCGCTGGTCCCAGATTTGACTATGTTTATTCAAAAATACCTCTGTGATAAGAACTATATGTTTGATACATACATTATTTTAAAGAGATTTTTTTTTTTGCTACAGGGCACATGCACTCACCAGAGAAACAGAGAGACAGAAAGTGAGTAATTAGCCCCCCGGGGGGAGGCAATCCTTTCTCTTCCATTCTCCTCTTGGGATTTTGGGCATATACGCACATGCACCTAGTGTGAGTCTTAGCCACTGGGTCCAGCACTCAAACTGCAGTCAAGTACATGGGAGTTCAGTGACAACATTACGCCATCTGCTAGTTCCTTTATTTTTTTTTTTAAATGTAAACGTAGATGTGTGTATATAACAGATTCACCAAAAACTATACTGGGGAGAGGATCATGGCTCATCTGTACCTTTCCTTAGGGTGGAAAAAAATTTTAACTATGTATATGTGTTTTATTTTATTTTATTTTATTTTATTTATTTTTTTTTTTGGAGAGGTTTTTGCTATAGGGCGCGTGCGCTCGCCAGACAGACAGAGAGAGACAGAGAGATAGAAAGCAGGAAATCACCCCCCAGGGGGGATGGCCACGCCGCAATCCCTTCTCCTCCATTCTCCTCTCGGGATCTTGGGCACGCACGCACACGCGCCCGGCGTGAGTTTAAGCCGCCGGGTCCAGAACTCGAACCGCGGTCGACTACGTGGGAGTCCAGCGACATAGCCATTACGCTAACTGCTGGTCCCTGTATATGTGTTTTAAAATGTAGAGAGTCATCCTAGACAATTTTCAACAACCAAGAAAAAAGTACTTGTGATTTACTATTAAGCACAGAGGGCCAGGCAATTAAATCCCACATGGCCAACTATGTGTTTTGTCTCAGACACAGTGGCTTGAAAAACACGCTAGGTGCATGTGCATGTGTGCCTAAAATCCTGAGAGAAGGGACTGTGACATGGCCATGCCCTCTTGGGGATGTTTTCTCATTTTCCCTGTCTGTCTCTCCAGCTAGTGTGTGAGCATGTGTACTCTACAGTAAACTGAAAATACGCTTACTGGGCCAGCAGATTGCGTGGAGGTTAAGGCTGCTGGATCCCACATGGCCAACTTAGCAGTTCATGTCCTGGACTAAGTGGCTTGAAAAATCACACTGGTGCACGTGTGGGTGTGCCCAAAATCCTAAGAGAAATGGAAGAGAAGGGGCTATGGCATGGTTATCCCCCCCCAGGGGGGGATTTCTCTCTCCCTCTCTCTTTCTCTCTCTCGCTCAATCCAGCAAACCTAGGCATCCTATGGCCAAAACCATACCAAAACAAAACAATGATTAAAAGTCTGAATGGAGATGTGCCAAAATATGAAGAGTGACTACCTGTGTTGAGGGATTTGTTTTGCTCTCCTGATAAACTTTTAACTTTTCTGATTATGTTACTTTTATAATCAGAAAGCAGTACAGTTAAATGAGATAAAAAAGCTTAGGGAGAGTTTGCAGTAACATGAGAAATGGTTGTGATGTTATTAGTATGAAGTGAAAAAAGCAGCTACAAACAGAATACACCATGTGGTCACAGCCGTGGAGAAGCCATGCACGGGGAGAAACAGTGGAAGGACACACCTCCGCAGGGAAACTGTGACTGTCTCTGGTAGTGGGGTTTTGGATGGCTGCTGTTTTTCCCTTTTTACTTTTCTGTGTTTTCCAGGTTTTCAACACTGAGCCTGTGTAACTTTTATTGGGAAAATAAACCTCGATAAATTAAAACAAACAAAAAAAGGCGATTAGTATGGTAGAGGTATGTCGGAGACACAAGCTACACCCCATCCCAACATAAACAGTACCACGAAACAACTGGTATCACGAAAACCAAACAAAAAAACCACATGGGAAAAAGAAAGAAAGACTGGTGGGAGAGGGTCCCAAACACTGAAGCAGTTATCTCTGGTCTATGGGTGATTCAGTTATTTTCCTTTGCTCTATTTTCCATATATGAACATGCATGGTTCCTGTAATGCGAGAAAAACAAAACAAAATAAAGCTATTTAAACCAAATGAACAACAGACGGCAGTAGACTTACTTTGAAAAAGAGGTAGAGCCCCAAGAGCGTGCAGCTGGCGATGATGGGGAAGCGGGCGGCGTCCCGGCTGGTGATCGTTTCGGGCATGTCTGAGGCATTCTAGGGGAGAGCAGAAAGCAGAGGGTGAGGTTCTGGCCCCATAGTTACTGGTGGGAACGTGATACCCCAGTAGCTCGTTCATCTCCATCCCTCTGGTTCTGGTGCACTAGATGCCCTGGGGGGGCTCCACGTCTTTTCTGCCTTCCGGCTTTCGCTGTTCCCTCTGTGAGGGACGCTGCCTACCTCACCTGGGGCACGATGCTTGGATCCCACCCTTTGTCATGGAGCTCTGCACCCGGTTAGGGACAGTCTGCAGAGAACTGGCGTATGTGAGGCATACCTGGGAGAACTATGGTGGAGGTAGTCACAGTGTGTAAGAACTGAAAGGGAGGGCAGTAGACGGTGTAGTGGTTCCATGGCAGGACTCCCACTTGGCCGCAATTCAAGTGCCGGACCTGGTGGCCTGAAACTCATGCTGGGTGCATGTGCATATGTGCTCAAGATTCCAGGAGGAGAATGGAGAAGGGATTACAGCATGGCCATCCCCTGGGGGGGGGGGGGGGGGGGCGGTGATTTCTCACTTCCCCTCTCACTGTATCTCTCTCCAGTGAGTGAACATGCCCTAAGGCAAAAACCTCTACCAAAAAACCTCCAAAAACAAACAAACAAGCAAAAACAAACTGAAAGGGAAAAAAATCTAAAGACTGGTGACACTAAAGTGGTCCTAGACCTCAAGAGAACTGTTTCTAGTTTTCTCACAGATTAGATAAGAGGGAAATATGACTAGTGGTTTTTTTTTTTTTGAGAGAGATTTTTGTGATAGGGTGCGTGTGCTTGCAAACAGACAGAAAGTGAGATATCACCTCCCCCGGGGGGATGGCCTGCCACAATCCCTTCTCCTGTCAGGATTTTGGGCACACATGTACATGCACCCGGTGTGAGTTTTAAGTCGCTGGGTCTAAGACTTGAACCGCAGTTGACTACATGGGAGTCCAGTGATATAACCACTACACCATCTGCTGGTCCCACGACTAGTCTTTTATTCAGTACGTAATGAATATTCTGAGTAGAAATAAACCAACAACTAACCGAATGGAGAAGGGCTAAAATTGCATGTGGGAAGACACCAACTGCAAGGAGAAGCAAATCTGGACAAAATTTAACAAATCAGACTGGGAGACTTGAACATGGTGAAAATAAAAGCCGCAATTAAATTTATATTGGCAACTGCTATAGTTGGCAAGAATGTGATGTCAGTAAGGAGATGACAAAGGATAAATATTTACATGAAAAAGCAGTGAATGCAATCAAAATAATTTCAGTATTACAAAAATGGAAAAGAATTGAAAATGGACTAACAGCATAACATAGGAATTAAATCTGCTTCAAAGAATTCATGCCAAGAGACTTTCTAATGAAAATTCATCGATAGTAGCATAGTTCTGGTTTAAATTTATGCTCAAAACAGTCAAAAGCTTCAAGGGTCACAAAGCTCTCTTTATGTCCTCTCTCTGCTAAGCACAATGCTCAAGGTTCTTGAGGGTCCAGCAAATGTCACCACCATGAAGCCCACCCAAATTTCCCCACCGGGAAATGCCTACTTACCTACTATTTTCTTTCCTTTTTAAAGATTTATTGTCATAGGGCTCATGTGCTCACAGAGAAAGAGAGAGAGAGAGAGAGAGATATCACCCCCTGTGGCCATACCATAATTCTCTCTTCTCTCGGGATTTTGGGCATGCGCATGCATCTGGTGTTTTTCAGGCCACTGGGTCCAGGAGGGACTTGAACTGTAGTCAGCCATGTGGGATGTAGTGCCTTCACCACACTACCTGCTGGCCCCACTTCCCAACTATTTTATGTCACAGCTAACTAAAGTCCTAGCAATGCCAGATTAGGCTTCCACTCATGCCATAGTGAAGCTCTTCCCCAGGAGCCACCAGTTCATCACAGTGCCATTTCTGGATCATACCATTTCCCTATCTCTTGTGAACAAGGCACCAGCATTCCTGGGGGAGGGATCGCATTCAGTTAAGGAGTCTCACCAGCATTTTGGCTCACAGAAGGCTCTTATAAATGCAACAGGTGGGGCCACCTGGTGGTATGGTGGTTAGGGTGGCTGGAGCCCGCCTGACTGACTCTGAGGTTTGAGTCTTGGGCCCTGTATATTGAGGAACATGCTGGGCTTGTGCACATGTGTGCCCAGAATCCTGAGAGTACAACAGAGGACAGGGGACTGAGTCACGGCTATCCTCCCTGGGAGGTGACTTCGCTCTCTTTCTGGTGAGTTCATACATCCTATAACAAAACTTAAAAGAAAAAACAAACAAACAAACAAACAAAAACCCAAAAATAAGAGAAAAGCCAGGTGGTGGTACAGTGATAACTCAACCGGACCTACATGGGAAAGATCCCGAGGTTACTTTTCAGGTGGTCCCCGAACATGGTGGGCGAAATGTGCATGCCTGTGACATAGCCTGGCTGAAACTGAGGGGGAGCTGCAGCCTGAAGACCTGTTAGTGGTCTCTTTCTCTCTCAAGAACAAGTAAATACTTAAAGTAACAAAAACAACCTACACACACAGGAAAAAACATGGTTAAGAGGGAAGTTGTCGAAAGGGTAGATTTTGTTTCAGCAAGGCCCTAGAACCCTAGGTGGCGAAAGGAGCAGACAAGGGCACAGGGCAGCAAAGCTCCTGAAACAAATGATCACTCAGAGGAGGGTGTGGGGAACAGGGATGCTTATACCCTGTTGGCTTGTGTACGAACCTGTCCAGGTTTTGGGGAGAGCAATTGGCAGGGTGGATCAAATTTTAATTTGCACATGCTTGAGAATATAAAGAGAAGATTCACAGGACAAGAACTAAGAATGGCTCTTAATCACAGGGGACAAAAGCTCTTTCTCATTCCCGCTAAGAGAAGCTCAAATTAAAACCCACTGAGATTCTAGTTTTCATAGACTGAAAACTGGTATCACTGAGCTGGTGAGGCTGTGGGGAAAGAGGCAGTTTCCCACAGCACGCATAGGGAACCTCAGGCTTCCTGCCGAAAGCAATTTGGCAACGTATGTCAAAATCACCAAGGTGCACACCTTTAGACCAAGTAATTTCACTTGCAAGAACTGTCCCTACAGATACAATCCACCCATAAGTAAGATGATACTACAAAATGTACTTGAGGTATGCACTGCTCTGTGAATGGCTAGTGGGGACTGAGGCCAGTACTTGTTCTCTGAGCCTCAGTTTACTCATCTGTCAAACAGGATGCCAAGCTCAAGTTTCGCTTACCTCAAAAAGGGCCAGGGCTTACCCAGAGCCCTCCACAGGTAGAGTTGAAGCAGCCCAGGCCCTCCCCCTGGAGCCACCGGAGTCACCCTTTGTAGCTTTGCCAGAAGGTGGGGGTAAAGTTGGTGAGCAATCTTGACACTGAGGCCCGGCTTCCTTCCTTCCCTCTTCTCTTCTAGCCCTTGGTTTCTGTTTTTGGTGCAGCATGCTGTGGGACTTGGGCAAGTTCCTAGACCTCTCTGTGCCCTCCATCTATTGGGTACACTTCCTATGTGGCAGTAGTGTGGGTACGACATATCAGACCACTCCTGACTGTGTGGGGTTCACAGGCAGGCAGGCTAAGACCTCAGCACGTAAACAGAATATTACACTGCAGTGTGACATGATCAAAGGGTATGAACACGGAGAGTGGAGAGGACAAATGTCAGACTGTCCAGTCTACAGCCCAGTCTGACTCCCAGCTGTGCGACTCTGGGAAAGTGATTTTCTCTCTGCGTCTTGATTTTTCCTCAGTTATAAAGTGAGTTGTGGGGGACCAGCAGTTAGCGTAATGGCTATGTCGCTGGACTCCCACGTAGTCGACCGCAGTTCAAGTCCCGGACCCTGTGGCTTAAACTCACGCCGGGCGCGTGTGCGTGTGTGCCCAAGATCCCGAGTGGAGAATGGAGGAGAAGGGATTGCGGCGTGGCCATCTCCAACGGGGGTTGATTTCTTGCTTTGTCTCTCTCTGTCTGGCGAGTGCACGCTCCCTATAGCAAAAACCTCTCAAAAAAAAAAAGTGAGTTGTGGGGAGCCTATGATTTCTGCATTGGAAGTACTTAGCACTGTGCTCTGTGTGACTGTACTCACGATTTGTATCTTTATGGGACCCTACAAAGGGACTGTACAGAAAGCAGGTTAGACAAAAACCATACCTCTGTGGGGAGAGGGGTGTCTTCAAGACCTTGTTGGGAGTGCTGTCTTTCCCTACTCCCTGCCATTCTTGCTCATAGAAGAAATAAACTTAAAACAAAACAAAACGAGAATATATATATAGTAATGGGGCCAACAGGTGGCGTGGTGGTTAGGGTGCTGGACTCTTGGCTCGAGTCCTGGACCTGGTGGCTTACTTTCTTGCTTTCCCCTTTCCCTGTCTCTTTCTGGTCAGATTAAAAAGTAATAATAATAAATACAAGTAATTCTTTTCAAAAATTATTTATTTAATGCCATTTGTTATTTTTTTTTTTTAAATTTGACCAGAGAGAGAGAGAAAAAAAAGAAGGGAAAGCAAGAAAGCAAGCTGTCAGGTCCAGGACTCGAACTGCATTTGGTCATGTGGGAATTCAGCACCTTTAACCACCACGCCACCTGTTGAACTCAAAACGAAATAATTAAAAAAATTTTTTTATTTAACTTTATTTCATTTATTTATTTTAATTTGACCAGAGAGGGACAGAAAGAAAGAGAGAACGCAAGCCTCCAGGTTCGGGACTCAAACAGTGGTTGGCCATGTGGAAGTCCTGTGCCCTTAACCACCGCACCTCCCACTGGCCCCCCAAATTAAGTAATTCTTAAAAAATATGGTAATAAGGACAGCATTTACCAAGAACTTTCTATGTGTTAAACATGGAGCAGATGCCACTTGGGGCCTTGAAGGTCAAGCACAGGTATGTAGGAGGAGGCAGATAAATAAGAGCGGAGGACCTTGCTTTGGGTACAAGGAAGGGAAACGCTTATTAGGTGAGAGACCTGCAAGCACAGAGGTGTAGGCTGTGAAAGCAAACACAGACTCTGGCTTTACCTACAAACCAGTGTATGGCTCATTTCCATACATCTCCTTTCAGTTCAGTCCAGGACCTGGGAGAGAAGAGGCTTAACATTATTTGATGACAAACCAAGGGTGGCCAGATGCTCCACCACTGAGGAATCTGGTCTCCTCTGTGGGTGACTGTTATAAATATTCTGTGCTGCGATGCTCAGTCAGAGCGGGAGACTTAAAATCTGACTGACAATAGAAGCAGTGAAGGGGCGGGACCATGGAGCAGAGGTAAAATGCAATATTCTGTAATAGCCCACATAGGAAGGTGCTAGGTTTGCGACCAGAGACCTCCCTGAGTACACCTGACACATACATGCCTATAACCTGGGGCTGGCTGAAGCTGTGGTTGGGTCATAGCATCAAGACCTGTTGAGAGTGCTGTCTCTCCCCACTCCCTGTCACTCTTGCTCATGGAAGAAAGAAATAAACTTAAAAAAAGTGGGACCAGCAGATGGCATAACAGCTACATCACTGGACTCCCATGTAGTCAACAGCAGTTTGAGTCCTGGACTTGGCAACTTAAACTCATGCTGGGCGTGTGTGTGTGTGTGTGCGCCCAAAATCCCAAAAAGAGAAAGGAGAAGAAGGGATCGCAGTGTGGTTATCCCCTCTGGCAGGAGTTTTCTTACTTTCTGTCTCTCTAGTGAGCGCACATGCCCTAAAACAAAAATGTATCAAAAAAAAAAAAAAGTAATGGGGACAGCAGGTGGTGTGGTGGTTAGGGCTCTGGACTCCCACTTAGAGTCCTGGACCTGGTGGCTTGCTTTCTTGCTTCCCCCTCCCCATCTCTCTTTGGTCAAATTAAATAATAATAATAATAACAATAATTATTATAAATAAAATTAAATAATTCTTTTTAAAAAAAGAATTATTTAACTTTATTTATTCATTTATTTTAATTTGACCAGAAAGGGACAGAGAGAGAGAGAGAGAGAGAGAGAGAGAGAGAGAGAAGGAAAGTGAGAAAGCAAGCTGCCAGGTCTGACACTTGAACCGTGGTCAGCCATGTGGGAGTCCAGCACCCTTAACCACCATGCCACCTGTCGGCCCCAAAATAAATAATTCTTTAAAAAATTAGTAATAAGGATAGCATTTACCAAGAACTTTCTATGTGCCAAAAACTGTTCTAAGTGCTTTACAGGATTTCATCATCACAAAAACCCCATTAAACAAGTTTTTTTAATTGCTCTGTTTTACAGATGAGGAAACTGAGGCTCAGAGAGGTAAAGTAACTTGCCTAGGGTCAAACAGCTGGTGAGAGGCAGAGCCAGGGTTCGAACTAAGGCAGTCTGGTTCTGGAGCCCAAACTGTTCTCGTGACAGAAAGATGCTCCGAGAGCCTGTGATTTTTTTTGAGGAACAGAACCCTGAAGGTAACAAAACAGTTCGTCTCTGCAGTTACAAAATACTGAAAGCTGTTAATATTCTCTACCAGTCTGATCAGGGTTTTTACACCAGACGCACTTATGCAAATGTAACAGCTCCTGAAACACAAAACATAATTAGAGAGTGGGGGAAAAAAGCTGACACAAATAGCAGAAATAAATTTAGCTTCCCATGACATTCTTGATCTTCGGTTATCAGGGCGGAAGCAAAAGCAATAAGGAAAGACAGATGCCCGCTTCCAGCCATCTGCACAGCTTGAGCTCCGGGAGTACTGCTTCCAGGCCATGCCCTAGAAAGGACCCGGAGTTCTCATCCCACTCTGGTACTGTCACCCCAGTGGAACCCAGGATCTCTTTCTTGACCACCACGTTCCCTTTCTCACCTCTCCACGATTCTGCTTCCTAAGAGAATCTTGAACTAATCCCCCAACCCAATCCTGTGACCCCATTGCCAGCTTCCCCACAACCACTGCACCAGCCTCCTGGGCCTACTCCCCCCCACCACCTATCCTGTCTTCCTGAAGCCCAGACCTCACTGTATCAGAGACCTACTGAAGAACCTCTGGAAAATGGACTACTACACAGCCATTGAACAAGAGCCAAAGTCACTGCTGATGGAGAAAAAATGGGGACAACCCCTTGACAAATAAATTAATAAAATCTATCTGAATGAAAAGTGCACATAGCTTTGACTCAGCACATCAATTTCAAGAAATTTATCCTACACATATACAGACAAGTATGAAATAACAAATGCATAAAGACATTCATCTCAGGGACCAGCAGTTAGCGTAATGGCTATGTCGCTGGACTCCCACATAGTCGACCGTGGTTCGAGTCCCGGACCCGGTGGCTTAAACTCACGCCGGGCACGTGTGCGTGCGTGCCCAAGATCCTGAGAGGAGAATGGAGGAGAAGGGATTGCGGTGTGGCTATCACCCCTGGGGGGTGATTTCCTGCTTTCTGTCTCTCTGTCTGTCTGGGCGAGCGCATGCGCCCTATAGCAAAAACCTCTCTCTCTCTCTCAAAAAAAAAAAAAAAAAAAAAAGACATTCATCTCAGCATGGTCTGTAATAGTGAGAGTGAAAGACTAGAACAACCTAACTGACCAGAGGAGGTCTCTAAAAAAATAAAATCAGTGGTTCTCACACTTGAGCAAGCACCACGTGGAGGGCTTGGAAAATGTGCACTTGTGGGCCTACCTTGAATTGGATTCAGAATTTGCCCATCTAACAAGTCCCCAGGTAATGTCGGTGATGTTGGTTCGGACTACACTTGAGAACCAGTGTTCTCAACCAACCGTGGGGTACAGGTGGGGTACCCCGCAGCTGTTAAAGAACACAACCACAATATCTGCACTGTCATGACTTTGATCTCCAACATATATTCAGTGAAAAAGGCAAGGTGCAGGGCCAGGCCCGTAGCATAGCAGTTTGTGTGTGTGCCTCACAATGGGGAAATCACACGCTTGTGTGTAAGGGCACAGACTACAAAACAGACGAAGGGCTGCCTCTGGGGCAGGTGGGGGTAGACCTTCTCAGGCATCCTTAGCATCACCTATCTCCCTGCTGTGAAAGGATGAGGCAGATCTACAAGTACTGAAGTGGGAAAATGATCAAGATGTTGTTAAAGGAAAATCAAGTTGCAGAACAACATGTATTATACAATTCCATTTTTATAAAAAGAAATGTACATATGTGTGCACACACAGGCAAGAGTGCAATGTTTGTGTGTACACAGAAACAGCTCTGGACGGTTCCGTGCCAAGCAGTAACTGGGTTACTTCCATGGAGGAGTGCTGAGGAGCCTTTTCCTTTATAGTTCTGCTTTACTTTTTCTTTCTTTTCTTTTACAAGTGTGTAGTATTTCTGTAACTATGAAGATCGACTGCTGTGCTGTCGATCAGGGTTTTGTTCCTCAGAAAGGCCATAGGCTCCCAGAGCATCTTGTGGCCCTCACAAGCCCCTCTCTGGGTTCATGTCACTTTACTCCTGTTTCTTCAAACACACCTCGTGGTCCCATTCACTTCCTCTTCTCTTCGGCTGAACCCTCACCCGCCCATTCAAAAATAACTGCCACCTCCTCCAGGGAGCATACCAGAATTCAAACTGGTTATTTGGTCACTTGGCTCCTCTCCCCGGTGACTGAGCTCTGTGAGCTCTGTGAGGGGAAGGTGTGGCCTTCTTTGTTTTGGCACAGGGCAGGTGCCCAGTCCTGTTGGCTCAGGGGCTCCTCTGTGTTACACGCCTAAGGCTTCGAAACCTGCCCAATGTGTGGCCACTACATGGGCCAGATCCTCTCCCCCTGGGATATGGGTCTCTGACAAGGATGAGCACTGCACTGAGGTGGTTCCTCCTAAGGTTACCTCTTCCCAACACACTCCTGGGGCTCCATCTTCTCCCCATGAATTCACAATTGGCCCTGCCTGTTATAAACACTTTGGCGCCAGGGAGAATTCTGCCCTCACATGCCCTTTCTTAACTGGCTTTGAGGTCCACCTCTGGTAGGAAATCAAAACTCTGGACCCCACACTAACGTTTCACTTCCCCTACCAAAAGACCAGGGAAATGACTTGGAGTAGAAAAAGGAATCATTTGGCCTGCCCTTTTCCAAGGCAAAATGCCACTTGAGTGTGTGTTTTAGTTTTTCTTTTAGTTTGTAATAGAGGCATGCAATCCCCAGACCCAGAGAGAAAGTGAGAAATCACTCCCCGGGGGGATGGCCACAACACAGTCCCTTCTCCATTCTCCTCTCCAGATTTTGAGCATGCACGCACGTGCTTCCCAGCGTGTCTTTCAAGCCACTGGGTCCAGGACTCAAACTGTGCAGTCAGCCATGTGGGATCCAGCCTCCCCAACCACCATGTCACTGGCTGGCTCCCACTTTTGAGAGTTTTTAGAGGCACCCATATCAAGGAAACCCCAGGTACACCTCGTTGTCCCCTACTCACAGACTGACTTACAGAAGTCAACTCTTTGACTCTGTTTCTTTTTCTATAGAACAGACATAATAAAATGGGCTCTGTGTGCCATTCTCAGGGGCTGGGAGGATCAAAGGTGGGGTGGGGGTAGCTCTGTAAGCTTTAAAGCATCTTGGCTATTGGTGGTGGGAGGTTGTTAACGGTAGGCCCTGTTTGTTAATTTCGTTAAATAGTCTTCAAAACAGTCTTCAAAACGCCTGGGAGGCTGGAGTGCTGGGGAAAGTACTGAATTTACACCTCCCCTATCTCCACCTGCCTCCAGCCATACCAGACCATCCGCTGTCTCCTGAACTGACTCATACCTTCTTGCCTCAGAACCTCTCTGCTTAATTGTTTCCTCTATCTAGAATGCCTCAATCTGGTTGAAATTCTACATCGAGGCTCAAGCCTACTCCCAGCACAAAGCTGCCCAGCACCGCCCAGGTGTGCTCAACCTCTCTCATCCCCACGGCCCTGTGCCTATTACGATCACGGATCCCCTTAGTGTCCTGCATCCAGACTCCTAAATTCTTGGGTGACAGGGCTCTGACCTACTCATCTTTGCAGCATTCTGAGACACCCCACCCTTCACCACAGTGGAGGTCCAGGAATACCGTTGCTGGAAAGAGTTTTGTGAAGAGATCAGTGACCCATGTGCTGAAGGTGACAAGACTTACTCAGGTCAAGG
This sequence comes from Tupaia tana, assembly GCA_026018925.1. Lineage (NCBI taxonomy): Eukaryota > Metazoa > Chordata > Mammalia > Scandentia > Tupaiidae > Tupaia > Tupaia tana. The sequence continues at coordinate 32,679,566 of JAKSZU010000015.1, forward strand.
TGCCCATCGTAGGCCAGCCTGCCCTTTACCTCCTTCATGCTGGTCTATTTCAGAACTTCTCTCCATGTGGTCTGCCTGGCAGGCACGGCAGAGAGGCTAAAGGCCACCTGAACGCTACTTAGAAGAGGCATGACAGAAAGGAAAATGGGGTCACACCGAGTCTCTCAGCCTAAGCCCTGCCTGACTTCCCTCCTTGGCAACTGACCGCTGGGAAAACCATGGTGAGGTCTCTGCTTTTGGGGAAGGAAGGTGGCAGGCCTTAGTCACTGCTCAAATCAGTATTGTTTTGAGAACCTGAGCCTGGGCAGTTTCAAAAGTGGCAGCTGCTGTGTGAGCATGCCCTCTGTGGGTAAAGCAGCTTCCGCTTAGGTCTCCCTTCAGGTCTGGGTGGGGGAGGAACAGAGGGGAGCTGTAGATCAGGGGTTGAGAAGAGGGTGCTAGGAACTGACAAGCCATTGGTGCAGTGGATTAGAGAAGATTCAACACAAGGAAGTAGTGAGGGGAGAGCGAGGAGGAGGGGAGAAGCGATGCTGGAGTCCTTCTAGGTATTCAATGGGACAGATGGCAAGGCAGGCAGGATGGGGTCTGGCCTAGTCTCTCACGAGAGGCCAACGGTGGCTCCGTTACCCAGCAGACAAGCCCAATCTTTGGGGGCTGAGGAGAATGACGGCTATTTTCAGGTAGGTTCAGGAGCTGGGATGGAAACAGGGTTAGGGGTTGGAAACTGGGTTAGGAGTTAGGAACAGGGTCAGGGCTTAGGCTAGGGCAGGTCCAAGGCTGGGTGGTAGCCAGGGAGAGCGAGCCAGCAAAACAAAGGGCTTATGCCTGGTTAAAGAGAAGAGATGCCAAGGTGCCAGGTTCTGAAGCGCTGGTTAACAAACTGATTCCAGAAAGTGATGCGAAAAACTAGGGGCTTGACCTGGGGCTATACTCTTTTTTCTTTGTTTGTTTTTGAGGCAGGACAAGGGCTTGCTTTAGGGGTTCTAGAAGAGCCCCCAAGAGGTCACACAGATTAGGTTCAGACAGGAGTCAAAGTTCAGAGATGGGTCTGGAGGCTGGAAATGGCCCTGGCATGGGGTAAAGCAGAGTTCCTAACAGAGGGATGCCAGAGATCGCGCCATTCAGGAGTTCTCCGAACCCGGACGTACCCCATGAGGTCCAGATCCGGGCTGACCCACGGCCCAGGATAGGGTGGCTGTTCCGGCGGGAATGAGCACGCCCTGCTGCCAGCCAGCCAGCCAGGGCAGAGCGTGGGGCTGGTCTGCCTGGGCCCAGGAGGCTCAGATGAACCAGCGCCGAGGCTCGGCTGCCAGCGTTCCCAGCGGCGGCATGATGCACCGGGGAAGGGATGTGTCAGGGTCCGGGCGGGAGGAGCAGAAACCTGTCCCTATTTCGAAAATATGTCAGTACCCAGTTCGGGGGTGATGCCCAGCAACTGGGGTACCAAGGGCCAGCCCGGGGCGCAAGCCAGCGGTGGAGAATGATGGTGATCAATGCTGGGCAGGGACAGTGTCGGGGAGAGGAGGTGTCTGTCCCTCCTGGGAAGAGTGAGTGCCAGCCCGTGTCCAGGATAGGGGCGGAAGCCCCGCTGTCGCCGCTCACCCTACCTTGCCACGGGCGCAGCGCACCGAGCGCAGGGCGCCGAAGAAGATGGGCAGCAACGCCATGAGCAGGAGGCTGCCGTAGGCCAGCGCGATGCCCTCGGGCGTGGACGGCGGCCGCGTCGTGCCGTTGGCTGGGCTGCCAGCCTCGGCGCTGCCGTTATGCGGGTCGCTGAGGGGCCGAGTCCATGGCGAGGCTGCGCTCGAGATCCCGCTCCAGGTCCGGCCGCTTTCAGCAGCAGAGAAGCAGATGGGCTCGGCGCTGCGGGGAAAGCCACGTTCCCCTAAAGAAACAGGAAGTGACGTGCCCTCCTCGCCGTCCGGCGCCGCGCACGCGCCCGTACGCGCGCGCGTCCCTGTCTCCCCGCCCGCTCGCCCCCTAGCGGCGGCGGAGGGCCCAGCGCGTTGCTAAGCGACTTACTAGCGGGGGCGGAGGAGGAAGGGAGGAACGCTGGACCACCGCGGTGGGCGTCGGTTCCGAGAGAGAGATCCCAGCGTCCGGTTTCCCCAGTCCCAGTACGTCTTCTCAATCCCCAGATGCCCCACGTTATACAGACCCCTCATCCTCTTAATAGCTAAGCATCTCTTTATTCGTGAATACATCTATCCATTCTAATTGCTCATCTACTCCTCTCTATATATTTCTAATGATTTATTTTATTAATTATTATCATTTTTTTAATCTGACCAGAGAGAGAGAGAGAAAGGGAGAAAGCAAGCTGCCAGATCTGGGACTCGAACCTTAGTTGGACGTTGGGGAATCCTGTGCCTTAACCACTGCACCACCTGCTGGTCCCCAATATATATATTTTTAATTATTCGCTTTTTTTATTTATAAGTTTTTAAAGTTTATTATAGGGCACGTGTGCTCGCCAGAGAATGACAGGGACAGAGAGGGGCATAGTGAGAAAGCAAGTCACCAAGGTCAGGACTGGAACTGTGGTGGGCCATGTGGGAGTCCAGTGCCTTAACTACCACGTGGCCCAGTCCTTAAATATTTATTGGGTGTCCTGCTGTATTCCAGGCACTGTCCTAGCCCCTGGGGACACTGAGGTGAACAATCCAGGCTCTTATCAAGCTTGCATTTTAGTGCATCTGTGGAAGGTCACAGATTAGATCTTGCACATGAACAACTGTTCATCCACTTTGTCCCCTTATCCTAACATGGCTGTCTTCTGTAAACTTGCTTGCTTTTCCCATGAGAAAATAGCTTGTGCTAGCCATACAAAAAGCCTGCATCTGGGACGCCATCGTACCTGTTACAGTCTGCTAAGTAGCCCGAAACCCTTTTGTTTAGATGTTCCTTGGCAATGTTACTACCAATCACCAGACCCCCCACCCAAGAGCCATGGAGATCAATAAACAAAGGTCTAGAGAGTGCCCTCAGAAATAATTAACCTGCTTGATTCAGCCTCTGTAACTGCTTGCATGGAAACCCCACTCCCTTTCCTGACATTTTGGACTTCCTGCACCCCTGGTAACTGACCCCCTCTAAAAAATTTTTGACTGCTCAAACTTCGGTTGGGGACTGCAGTTCTGACTCTCCGTCCCTGAGCCTCAGGCTGTGGTCGCAGGCCAGCTCATAGACTCCTTTTAACCTTAATCTGGTGGTTGCACTCTACAACATGGTGAAGGGAGGTTGTTGGGAAAACAACAGACAAAACAAGTAAAATGTCTGTAAGATTGTTAGGGTGTAGTTATGTTACACAGCATGTTAATGCAGATAAATTAGAGAGAAAGGGAAAAGAAGGTAGGGCGTGAGGGGTCTGCAAATATATTGAGTGCCTGTGATATGTCAGGCAATAATCCCTCACCAGTTCATAACTCTGTATGGTTTATAAAGCTTTGTGGCTCTTATCACAATTGCAAGAAACTACTTATTTATGTAATTCTTATTTATTTACTTTTAAAAACTTTAAGGGACCAGCAGATGAGTCCCAGACCCAGTGGTTTAAATCTCACACTGGGTGCATGCACATGCATGGTTCTAGATCCTGAGAGGAGAATGGAGGAGAAGGGATTGTGGCATGGCCATCTCCCCTGGGGGTTGATTTCTCGCTGTCTCTCTGTCTGTCTCTATGGCGAGCGCATGCACCCTATGGCAAAAAAAAAAATCTCTCTTTCAAAAAACGAAAAAAAAAATTTTTTAAAAGAAATTTTTGCTATAGGGTGTATGTGCTCACTGGAGAGACAGACGGTGAGAGACATAAAGTGAGAAATCACTCCCTATGGGGGGAATATCTACACCACAATCCCCTTCTCCTCTTGGGATTTTGGGCACTCACACACATGCATCCAGCATAAGTTTCAAACCTCTGGGTCTGAGACTCAAAACCATGGTCAACTATGTGGGAGTTCAGCACCTTAACCACTACATTACCTGCCGGCTCCTTTGTTTAATTTTTTTTTAATAATTATTTTTATTTAACTTTATTTATTTACTTTTTAAAATTTGACCGTAGAGGGGACAGAGAGAGAGAGAGCGAGAGCGAGCGAGAGAGGACAGCGTGCGAGAAGGAAAGTGAGAAAGCAAGCCGCCAGCTCTGGGACTCAAACTGTGGCTGGCCATGTGGGGAGTCCAGTGCCCCTTAACCACCATGCCACCTGCTGGGCCCCCCCTTTGTTTAATTTTTTTAAAAAAAGGCTCTTTCTTTAATGAAGGGACACAGAGACAGAGGACAGCACAGGGGTCTTGTAGCTGTGATCCACCCTCAGCCTCACCCAGCCCAAGATTATAGGCACAGGGTATGCCTGGCATGTTTAGGGAGGTCTCTGGACATGAACCTGAAAACCTTTTGGGCTTAGTCCATTATTGCACTGGTAATGGCAATGCTTGAGATTGGGTGACTTATGCAGAAACGGAGGTTTATTTGGCTTGAAGGTTCAAGGCCCAGGGGGCCAGCCTCTAGTGAGGTTATAACATGGTGGAGGCAGGGTGGCCGTCCATAACTTTTCCCACCTGTTCTGTTCTCATTTCCTCCCCCCACCCCATTTAAAAAAAATTTTTGCTATAGGGTGTATGTACTTTTGGGGGAGAGAGAGGGAGAGAAAGTGAGAAAGCATTCCCTGTTGTAGGGGCAGGGGATGCCATGCTGCAATCCCTTCTCCACTCTTCTCTTGGGATTTTGCACACATGCACGTGTGCTAGCTGTGTTTCTCAGGCCACTGGGTCTGGAACTTGAAACCGCACAGTTGTCCTTGTGGGATCCAGCAACCTGAACCATCATGCTACCTGGCTGGCGTTCCTTTTGCATCTCTTTTTAAAAATTAATTTTAACATTTTTTACTTTATTTAATTAATTTTTACTTATTTAATTTTATTTATTATTACTATTTTAAAAACTTTGACCAGAGAGAGAGAAAGTGAAGAAGCAAGCTTACTAGGTCTGGAACTTGAACCATGGTCAGTCATGTGGGAGTCCAGTGCCCCAAACCACTGCCAGCCCCTCCTTTTCCCATCTTATAAAACCTATCAAAAACTAGATCACAGGGACCCTGACCTAAGGACCTTCTCACACCCAAAGGCCTCTACCCCTGGGACACCATGAAGGGGTTAGATTTTCATAACACTTTTACAGTACAACCAAGTCCCTAATACATGAATTTCTGGGGAATCCCCACCCTATAGCACTTCCCACGTGAGCAGTCTCAGAGTACTGTTACCCCTGTGCCACCATCTGGTCCCTAATATTGATCTAAAACAGGAAGGTTAATATCTGCGTGTGGAAAAATACAGAGGTACGAAAGGGCACACGCTGATGAGCAGGACTCCCTCCCTTAGGTTCTTAGCCTACCTTCCTGAAGGCAACCACTCTTTTTTTGTTTTTGTTTTTGTCATAGGGTGCATGCGCTTGCCAGAGAGAGACAGAGAGTGGGAAAGTGAGAAATCATCTCTCCTGGGGGGCGGCAGCCATGCCACAATTCCCTCTTCTCCACTTTCCTCCTGGGACCTTGAGCACGCACAGGCTCACAGCATGATTCTCAAGCTGCCAGGTCCGGGACTCAAACAGTGGTTGGCCATGTGGGAGTCCAGTGCCCCCAACCACCATGCCACCTGCTGGCCTTGGCAACCTCTCTCTCTCTCTCTCTCTCTGTAAGAACTTTCTTCTTTCTTTCTTTTCTTCTTTATTTTTCTTTTTCTTTTTTCTTTTTTTTTTTTTTTTTGAGACGTTTTTGCTATAGGGCACGTGCGCTTGCCAAAAAGACTGAGACAGAAAGCGAGAAATCACTCCCAGCGGAGATGGCCACATCGCAATCCCTTCTCCTCCATTCTCCTAGCTTTAGATAATTTTTTCAAAAAGCAGAAGATTTTAAGTCATCAATTACCATTTTTTGTTTTTTATTTTTAAAAAATTTTGCCAGAGGGAGTGTGTACTTGCCCAGGAGAGAGAAAGAGAAAGAGAGAAAAATTACCCCTACCCCCATGAGGAACGGTCACGCTGCAATTCAATCTCCTCCATTTCTCCCTCCTTTAGGGATTTTGGGCACCCAAGCCCTTGCATTTGGCCTGATTTTCAAGCTGTTGGGTCCAGGACGCTAACAGCGCAGTTGGCCAATGGGATCTGGGTCATGTAATCACCAGGTCATGGTCTGGCCCCAGTTACCATTCTGTACAGGAAAGTACTGAACTTATCCCTATGAGGGAAACATATGTGGAGAAGTTAGCCTCTGCTCTTCAGAAATCTGTAGGCTCAAGAGGGTAATTGCTTTCTCTCTCCCTCTCTCCCTCTTTCTTGTGCACGTGCCCTCTGATCAATTCAAGAAAAAAAAGGAGACAAAACGGGATTGCGTTCACCTCCACCACTTGACTCTGGAATGTTTTTGGTGACTTGCTTGTAACCAAACACAATGTGGCCAAATGATGCCGCACGACCTCAGAGGCAGGAAGGAAAAGCCTGTGAGACGTGTAAGCTCACGGCTGTATAATAAGACCAAATGTGGTAAGTGTGGTGGTCAGGCAGGGGTGTACAACAAACGAGAACTCCATCCCTGTGGGTTGCCGTCTTAGGGAGTTGCGTTTGGCAGTTTTAAAGATGGCTGGAAATTTTTTGTTTCAGTTTTTCTTTTCATCAAGAGATGGAATTGACCAAAATAATAATAATAATAATAATAAAAATAGGGAACCAGCAGTTAGCGTAATGGTTATGTCGCTGGACTCCCATGTAGTTGACTGCGGTTTGCGTCCCGGACCCAGTGGCTTAAAACTCACGCCGGGCGCGTGTGCGTGCGTGCCCAAGATCCTGAGAGGAGAATGGAGGAGAAGGGATTGCGGCGTGACCATCCCCTCTGGGGGGTGATTTCTCGCTTTCAGTCTCTATGTCTCTCTCTGTCTGTCTGGCGCCGCACGTGCCCTATAGTGAAAAACCTCTCCAAAAAAAAAAAAAAAAAAAGAGATGGAATTGGAGCCAGCTAGTGGCCTGGTGGTTAAGGCAGTTGGATTCCACATGACTGACTGGGCAGTTCAAATCCCAGACCTGGTAGCTTGAAAAACACACAGGATGTGTGTGCATGCAAGACCAAAATTCTGAAAGGAGGGAGAAATGGAAGAGAAGGGATTGCGGTGTGACCGCACCCCATGGGGAGTGCTTTATTACCCCCCCCCGCCCCCATTGGGTTCATGTGCTGACAAATTATAGTAAAAAGGGGGGAGGGCTGGCAGGTGGCACAATGGTTAAGGCAATAGACTCCCACATGGCCGACCATGGTTTGAGTCCTGGACCTGGTGGCTTGCATTCTTACTTTCTCTTTCTCTCTCTCTCTCTCTCGTCAGATTAATAATAATAATAATAGTAACAAAAAATATAAATCATTCTTTTTTTTTTTTTTTTTAAGAATTACTTTATCCTGGGACCAGCAGGTGGCATAAGGCTACACTGCTGGACTCCCAGGTAATCCTGAGTCCTGGACCCAGTGGCTTAAATTCATTTCAGGCGCATGTATGTGCGTGCCCAAGATCCTGAGAGCAGAATGGAGGAGAAGGGATTGTGGCATGGCCATCACCCCGGGGGGTGATTTTTCATTTTCTGTCTTTCTGGCGAGCACACGAGCCTTATAGCAAAAACCTCCAAAAAAAAAAAAAAAAAAAAAAAAAGAATTATTTTATCCTAGAATTTAATCGGGAAGAATAAACCACAACAGAAGAAAGATTAAGTACCTGAGACTGAACTGATGAAATAGAATCTTATGACTTTTGACTAAAACATTGCTGATTTTCTTCTAGGCTTTGTTTTCTGGTTTTAAGGAATTTTGTCCTGTCTTGAGCTGCCAATAGCTTCATGTACTTACTATTTGAACAGAATCCTAACCTGTTTTTTGGCTTTAAGTTTTAAACAAAGGTTTTTGTTTTTTTTTTTTTTTCATTTCTTTGATTTATTAAAGCTAAAACTGCTTTTCTCAAAATTAAAAAATATAGTAAAAAATACCTATTTAATGACTGTAGTAAGCTATATAGCATCAGTTGGATGCTACCTTATATTGTATTCATTCTACTCAGAGTTTCATGCCTAAAGTCAGACATGTATTCACAGATATGTATTTACCAGCTGAACTTGCTATTGAAAGTAGTTAGATTCTTTAAGAAATTTTGTGAATCTATAAAATCTAGAGCAAACAGGAATGGAAAACAACTATGGACACCTGAGATAGTGTGGGAGGAGAGTGAGAAATGGCAGAGGGTGAGAAAGAGGGGAAAAAAAATATATACATACATATATATATACATGAAACTAGAAATGGAAAATTATTGATGATAATATGTATGATTAAACCACTATGCAGTATATTCTGGATGGGAAATCGTATTTTGTATGCTGTGACAATGCTCAGTGAATGAATGTAAATTAATTAATTAATTACAATTTTAAAAAATTAAAAACAAACAAAAAAGAATGCTTTAAACTTTATTTTATTTATTTATTTTAATTTGGCCAGAGAAGAAGAGAGTGAGAGAGAGAGAGAGAGAGAGAGAAAGCAAGCTGCCAGGTCCGGGACTTGAACCATGATCAGCCATGTGGGAGTCCAGTACCCTTCACAACCATGCCACCTGCCGACCCCAAAATAAATGATTCTTAAAAAAAAAAAAAAAAGGCAAAAAGAAAAGAGATGACCCCAGAATGGTTTTGGTGACTTGCTTGTAAGCCATAGGATGTGTCCAAATGGTACTGCGTGACCTCACAGGTTAGGGCGGAAGAAGCCACACAGCTTCTACCTTGCTCACTGAGCATTTGCTCAGGAGCTCTGCACCACGTGCAAGATGTCTAACTGCCCCAAGACTGCCATGCTCTAAGGAAGCCCAAGTCACATGGACAAGTCATGTGTAGATGCTCTGGTCAGCAGTACCAGCTGGGCCTCGACTTGTAGTCATTTCAGTCCTGATAGACATGTGAGTGAAGAGCCCTCCAGATGGTCCCTACCCCCGTCAAGTCTTCCCGGCAGAGGTCCTGGAGAATAGGGAGCAGATTCAGGCCATCCCTGCAAAGTCCTGTCAGAATTCCTGATCTGTGAGCCTGACAGAATAGTTCTTTTGGGAGTGTCTCTTTATACAGCACTAGATAACCAGAACAACGTGTCAGTTATGATTAGGTTTGGCTGGCTGCAGACAACAGAAAACTCCCAAATAACAACGACTTAAACCAGATGAACTAAAAGAAATGCAGAGTCAGGCAGTCCAGGGCCAGTGGGGCAGCACCACGACTCGTAGGGACCCAGCTTCTTCTGTGCGTCTCTCACCGTGTTACCCAGAACAATGACCTTCATTCTCAAGGTCATCTTATGGATCTAAGAAGGCTGCTAAAACCCTGGCCACCTTGTTCAAATCGTAGTCTGGAAGGAGGAAAGATGGAAGGCAGAAGGATTTTCATCCCCTCTCCTGTAACGATCACTCCGGGAGTCCCCGATAACACGTCTACCTGCGTTGAATTGGTCACATCACGATTTCGGCCACATCTAGCCATAGGGAAGGTTATATACACTCTATTAGCTGGACATATTTACTTATCGTAAGCCTTGCAATTGATCATTTTAGCAACTGCCTAGATAAAAATTGAGTTTTTTTTTTTTTTTTAATTGCCAAAGGGTGCATGCTCTTGTCAGAGAGTGAAAGTGAGAGCAAGAGAGAGAGAGAGAGAGAGAGAGAGAGAGAGAGAGAGAGAGAACCCTGCAATGGGGCTGGGTCATGCCGCAATTCTTTTTCCTCTTTCTCTATCTCATCAGGATATGGGTCATATACACAGGTCCAGTGTGTTTTTCAAGTCCCCAAGCTGGGATTCAAACCATGGTCAGCCATGTGGGATCGGGCTTCCTATAAGCAGTGCTTAACCACTACACTGTGAAACTGGCCTGAAGAATTGAGGCAACAGCAATCTCTGCCTCTGAAAGGCTCCTAGGGAAGTGGGCAGATGAACCAAGTCTTGAAGGGTAAAGGGGACTTTATTTTGGATATTTTCGATTATTTATTTATTTATTTTTGGAGAGGTTTTTGCTATAGGATGCGTGCGCTCGCCAGACAGAGAGAGACAGAGAGATAGAAAGCGAGAAATCACCCCCCGGGGGAATGGTCACGCTGCAATCCCTTCTCCTCCATTCTCCTCTTGGGATCTTGGGCACGCACGCACACGCGCCCGGCATGAGTTTTAAGCCACCAGGTCTGGGACGCGAACCGTGGTGGACTACGTGGGAGTCCAGCGACATAGCCATTACGCTAACTGCTGGTTCCCATTATTATTATTCTTTTATTTAACTTTATTTATTTTAATTTGATCCAAGAGGGATAGAGAGAGAGAGAGAGAGAGAGAGAGAGAGAGAGAAAGTGAGAAAACAAGCCACCAGGTCTGGGACTCCAACTGCAGTCAACCATGTGGGAGTCCAGTGCTCCTAACCACTAGGCCACCTGCCGGTCCCAATTATTATTATTTTTTAATTTGACCAGAGAGAGACAGGTGATGGCAGGAGAAAGAGAGAGTGAGAAACCAAGCTGCCAGATCTGGTACTCAAACCATGGTCAACCATGTGGGAGTCCAATACTTTAACCGCCATGCTACCTGCTGGCCCCTGTGTAGGACTTTTTATTCCTTTTGTTAGAATTCTTCATTTAATTAATTAATTGTTTATTTTTTAAGAAGGTTTTTGCTATAGGGCATGCGCACTCGCCAGAGAAAGAGAGAGGGACAGAAAGACAGAAAGCGAGAAATAACCTCCCGGGGTGGGGGGGATGGCCATGCCACAATCCCTTCTCCTCCATTTTCCTCTTGGGATCTTGGGTATGCATGCACACACATCTGGCATGAGTTTTATGCTGCTGGGCCTGGGACTTGAACCGTGGTTGACTATGACCAGCGACATAACCATTATGCCATCTGCTGCTCCCTTAATTTTATTTATTAACTATTATTGCTTTTAAAATTTGACAAGAGAGAGAGAGAGAGAACAAGCCGCCAGGTCTGGGACTTGAACTATGGTTGGCTATGTGGGAGTACAGTGGCTTAACTACCATGCCACCTGCTGGGCCTGGTGTAGGACTTTCTAAAGGACAGGAAGATTGTTTGTGCAGAGAAAATAGCACAAGTAACGGGATGATGGTACGTCAGTCTGTGTTAAGTCAAGAGACAGAAACCACACAGTAATTTAAACAGGGAGAGTTTAATGTAAAGAACTATTAAGCTATATTAAGAGGGCAGCTATGACTACGGAGAAAGAACTCTGAAAGGTATGCCAAGACTGAGGGAGGACACCCAAGGAAGGCTAGACCTAGAAAGAGGGCACCATCCCCAGGCTGGGGTTCAGCTGTCATTGGAGAATCTGTGGTTGGAGCCAACTGGATGCTGCTGATGAAACCCTCTGGGTTGCCTGGACCAGGGTCATCCAGTGTTCTGGGCAAGCAGGAAACCCACAGTTTGGGGTGTGGGAGAACCACAGAGGGACCTGAGGTACTGCAGCGGGCTTGAGGCCTGGAGAACATAGTGTGCAGGTTGGGATGGTCATGGAGACAAACGTCTAGGATGTGAGCAAGTCACGGCTGTGGGGCTCTCAGAGGGAGATGAGGGCATGAAGAAAGTCAAGGTGCTGCTTTGGGCACTGCTGAAACCAGAGCTGGGGAAGCCTCCTTCTTGAGGAACCTGATGCACTTCTGTGTATGGCTTGGCGGTTCCAGCTTATTCAGGGTTGCAGGTGAGATGGCTTGCCTGCAGACAGCCAGCCCTGTGGGATCCCCGGTGTGAGTTTGTCTGGGGTAAGGAGAAGGTGTGGGCAACAGTGACCTGGACTGGGGCACAGGTCCAGGTTGCCTGGAGCTCCTGGCCCTAGACAGAGACTTTGGGCTGAATAGTAGAGAAGGCTGCATGTTCTCCAAGGACCTGGCTAGCGTGCCCCCGAAGTGGGAAGGCAGACGCTCTCTTCCATTGTCCCTGTGGTATGTGCTACTGAAAAAGCTGGAACAGGAGAGATTTACAAAGCCTGTCTCTGTTATTGCAGAGCAGGCAATGAGAGTAAATTTAGAACAGAGAGGAAACACGTTGATAAATGCGGGGCTGGACAGTGGTGCAGGCGTGAAATGTGACATTCTGTGTGGCTGACCCCCGTGGGAAGCTTCTGGGTTCTTGTCTGGAGACCTCCCTGAGTACACTGGATGCACAAATGCCCATGACGTGGGGTTGGCTGAAGCTAGGGGTGGATGTGGTATCAAGAGCCTGCTGGGGGTGCTGTCTCTCTGTCATTTTTGCTCATGGAAGAAACAAATACTTTAACTTAAAAAAAAAATGGTTAGGGCCAGCAGGTGGCGTGGTGGTTAAGGCGCTGGACTCCCACATGGCTGACAGCGGTCCAAGTTCTGTATCTGGCAACTTGCTTTTTCACTTTCCCTCTCTCTCTGTCTCTCTTTGGTGAGCACACATACCCTATGGCAAATTAAAAATAAAGAAATTAAATTAAATTAAATTATTCTTAAAAACAAATGTCCATCAACAGTATAGATGGATATAAAAACCCAGGTTTAGTCCAGGCTTCGAAGGTGGGACATGCCAGACATTGTACTAATCACTTTACGGGCTATTCCTTAGCTCTCAGTAACTCTAATATGGCCTAACGGGCGCCATTTTGCAGATGTGGAAACTGAGCCTAACAGAGGTCAGCTCAGGTCACAGAATCTGCAGTGGGAGAGGAGCGACTAGAGCCCAGGCCCCAGGACTCTAAAGCCTCTGTTCTTTCCATCATTCCAGCTACACAGAAGGCTCAGGAGCTTGGACCAGAGAGAGTAATTTAGTTCTGGGCCAGTGGTGTCGTTTCAGGCTATTTTTTTTCTAAGCTGGACATGGCCTGAGTGGACGGTGAAGGCAGCATGCCCAATGAATTCATTCATCAATAATTCAGGCCACAGAATCTGCCCTGGAACCAGGCCCCATGGCTCTGAGTCTTCTCATCTGAGAGCATAGGATTGGAAATTGGAGACACTCCTGCTTCCTGCTGGGTTAATCACTTGATTTAGTTTGCCTAGGGCAGATCTGGCTGTCTCTTCTTACACTCCAGTGTAGGAGATTGTGAACATGACCCAGGGAATCCAGGGGTTGACCCAAGTTCAGAAAGCTCCCATCAAAGCTTCTGTCTGAGGGTAGAATTTCTGGCTTGGAGCCAGCCTGTTTTGATAGTCCCTGGAGACAGGGTTAAGCTGGTCTGAGGCTGGGTGCCCTGAAGGTTTATCTTCCCAAACCTCTGGTCTGGGGTTACTTTTCTGGAGGAGCTCTGAGCAGAGGTCAAGAATAGAGCCTGTTAAGAGTCTAAGGTAGTGGGCCCTCAAGTGACATAGTGATTAAGGCACTAGATTCCCACATGGTCGGCCACAGTTCGAATCCCATTTCAAATCCCAGACCTGGTGGTTTAAATATCTCACACTGAGCATGTGTGCATGCGAGCTCAAAATCCCAGGAGGAGGATTGCAGTGTGGTGATGCCCTGGAGGGTGATTTCTCACTTTCCCTCTTACTGTCTCTTTCCTCTCTGGTGAGCGCACGTGCCCTGTGGCAAAAATCCTACCAAAAAAAGTCTAGGATAGTTAATTACCAAAACTTGTCCAAAAAAAAAAAAAAAAAAAAAAAAGATGTATCCCTTCCCATCTGTCACCTTTTTCTTTTCTTTTTTTAACGATTTTTATAAATATTTTTTATTTTAATTCAGCTGGTACAAACAATGTCCATTTAAAACCCATATCCCAGGCCAAAAAGTATGAATAAAATTAAAAAGAGCAGTGTTCTGTTGTATACATTTCTGCATGAATAACTTTATTAACTGCTAATGGGAATTGGAACTTTTCTGGGATCTCCTGACAAGATTTTTTTTTTTTTTTGGAGAGGTTTTTTGCTATAGGGCGCGTGCGCTTGCCAGACAGACAGAGAGAGACATAGAGACAGAAAGCGAGAAATCACCCCCCAGGGGGGATGGTCACGCCGCAATCCCTTCTCCTCCATTCTCCTCTCGGGATCTTGGGCACGCACGCACACGCGCCCGGCGTGAGTTGTAAGCCACCGGGTCCGAGACGCGAACCGCGGTCGACTACGTGGGAGTCCAGCGACATAGCCATTACGCTAACTGCTGGTTCCCCTGACAAGATTTTTAAAAAGTGTTCTCTTCAGTGAAGCCATCTTTGGAGTAAGTGAACTCTCACCCTATCTGTCATCTTGACTCCGATCTAATATTCCTCTTCTTTTGGTCCAGACCCTCAGATTTTAAAAATAGCTTCAAGTTAAGGAAAGGTCATTTTTCCACAGTTCAGTTCTTTGAAAAATGTTCATCTCCTACTGTAAGGGTCCAGAGATCAGTCTAACTGATGGAGATGCAGAAAAGACAACGACAATGCAACTGCAAAAGAGGCTTTTATTTTTCCAGCTAGCTGGGGTCCAAGTTTCTGCCCGTTGCAGCGGGCCTCAACAAGGACCCCGTGCCTAAGAGAAAGGGATATTTTATAGTTCAGGATGTTCCCTAAAATGTAACACACACACAAAGGGGGGGGTTATGAGAAGCGAGGGTCCAGCTATCACCACCTGCTCAGGTCTAGATAAGGGCTCTCAGCTAGGGGTTTGGATGACCTTGCCTCGGAGGTGCTGGGCCCTCCCATTTTCCACTTATCTGAGAGTTCCCAGACTCCTGGTTCCCGTCCTTGAGGCCCTAACAAAGTGGGTTCCGTCCTTGAAGACTTAACAGGGTAGCAATTAAGCTAATTTGCCCCAGCATTCCCTAACATGGCAGTGATTAAGCTAACTTGGCCTAACACTACTGAAAGTCATAGTCCAGGAGCGAAGTAATCACATGCTGACACTGGAAGGCCAATTCGGAAGAAATGCAGAGTCCTGGAGCAGGCGTCCTCTGTGCTCACGCGTAACTTTTATAAAGGAGAGAGAGGGCACTATGAAGGGAGCTGAGGCATCAGCCCAATGAAACAAACAATAGCCAGTAATGAGCACTAGGATTCAAATTACCAGATGTTTTAAAGAGATGGGGAGCCAGTTTTCAACACCACATTACAAAAGAATGATTTTCTTTCTTTCTTTCTTTCTTTCTTTCTTTCTTTCTTTCTTTCTTTCTTTCTTTCTTTCTTTCTTTGAGAGGTTTTTGCTATAGGGCGCGTGCGCTTGCCAGACAGACAGAGAGAGACAGAGAGACAGAAAGCAAGAAATCACCCTCCAGGGGCGATGGCCACGCCACAATCCCTTCTCCTCCATTCTCCTCTCGGGATCTTGGGCATGCACGCACACGTGCCCGGCGTGAGTTTAAGCCACCGGGTCCGAGACTTGAACCGCAGTCGACTACGTGGGAGTCCAGCGACATAGCCATTACACTAACTGCTGGTCCCCAAAAGAACGATTTTTAAAAATAAAAAAGAATTGATTGGGGGGGCTGGCAGGTGGTGTAGTGGTTAAAGGCTCTGGATTTCCACATGGTCGACCGACGTTCGAGTCCTGGGCCTGGTGGCTTTCTTTCTTTCCCTTTCTTTCTCTCTCTGTCTCTATTTGGTCAAATTAAAAAATAATAATAACAAATGGAATAAAAAAGTAAATAAATATTAAAAAAAAAGAATTGAGGGAAAAGAAAAAATAATAAAAAGAACATCTAAACCATTGAATGACACCCCCCCCCCATCTGTTCCTTATAAACTTCAATCGCCTCTTCTTCCATTCCCAGTTCTCTTGGAGGATGATTATCCACAATTCTCTGACCTTCAAAGAGAAATCCGAGTGAATTCATTGGAACTCCCTGTCTTTGACTGTGATTCTTTGAGTTTCTTGAGATGTGCTGTGGTTTTCATTTTGAAGTGAATCTCACTGCTATCCTGTTCGATGACCTTGAGTTCAATGTATTCTCCTTCCTTCTTATCCCCCAAGTCCTCATTGAGGGTTCTGCCTCCTGGTCAGATATGGTGGCGGTGGTCTGCCACCTTTTTTTTTTTTTTTTTTTTTTTAATTACTGTGTTCAGTCACAATGAATGACTTTCTGACTTTTTCATTTTTTTTTTTTACATACCTTCCCATACACACACATAAACTTGCATGCACTGTTAAATGTTTAAATCATCCCCAAAATAGCAAGCAAGCATCATCAGCAGATACTAAGAACTCTGGGAGAAGAGTTGTTGCGGAACAGAATACTCACACAGCCTTAACATGTCACCCCACATTATTCATCACAAAGGGGAGAAGTTTCCTTACAACGAAGAGACCTGGTAGACACTCTCTTAACCAAGTGGTCAAACTTCACATCATCAATAGTTGGTTAAAATGACACGAAGCCATGCAAGGTGGGGGACCATCCCCTGTGTAGTGCCAACCATGTTTGACCTGCATCTGTTCATGAGGAAAAATCAGAAAAATCCAGATTGTGGCATGTTTTACAAGACAATTAGCCTGAGCTTGTAAAAAAAATTTTCAGTATTAGGAAAGAAAAACAAGAACAAAACAAAACGACAACAAAAACTAATCCAAAACAAACAAAAAAAAAATGGGGATTATTCTAAATGAGAAGAGACTGAAGAGGAGTGAAAAACAAATGTAATGATTTATCCTTTATTAAATCTTGGATCAAAACATCTTTGAAAAAAGGCCATAAAGAAAAATGTCAGACATGTGGGGAAGAAACATGAATATGGATTGTTTATTATCAATATTGTATCAACATAGAATCTCTTGGGTGTGGTAATGGTATTGTGGTTCTGTAGGACCTTGCGGTTCAAGATGAGGTCCCCAAACTAGCAGCTTCAGCTTCACCCAGGAGCCTGAAGAAATACAGCATCTTGGGGCCAGCAGGTGGTGTGGTGGTTGAGGTGCTGGATTCCCACATGATTGGCCATGGTTTGAGTCCTGGACCCGGCAGCTTGAAAATCACAACAAATATTGGGTTGTCAGGAAAGACATGATGTATTTTTGCATAGAAAAACATGTCATTTGGGATCAGCAGGTAGTGTAGTGGCTAAAGTGTTGGACTCCTACATGGTCGACCATGGTTCGTGTCCCAAACCTGGTGGCTTGAAACTCACGCTGTGTGTGTGTGTGTGTGTGTGTGCGTGTGCATGCGTGTGTGTGTATGGCCAAAATCCCAAGAGGAGAATGGAGGAGAAGGGATTGCCATGTGGCCATCCCCACTAGGGGGTGATTTCTCCCTTTCTGTCTCTGTCTGTCTGGCAAGCACACATGCTCTATAGCAAAAATCTCTCAAAAAAAAAAATAAATAAAAGGAAAAAGAAAAAAGAAAAACATGTCATGATTTTCTCAACAACCTAATAGATAAATAAATAATTTTTAAAAATGCGGCATCTCAGGGTCTACCTAAGACCTACTGGATCACCAGATGATTCAGATGTGCCTTTAATCTCAGAAATGCAGCTGTGGGCAAATGTTCACGTCCCTCCGGCCTCAGGGATTTTTCCCCTTGATTGCCTCAAATATTAGGCCTGCAAGAGAGTAGGGCACGAACAGATCGGCCGTTAGGAGCCCAAGTGACCCCATGTTCTTGATCTTTGTGAGAAAACGGGAAGGAAATTGGTAAAACTCTGTATAGATGCCTGCCATTCTTACTATTTATAGAGACCACAGGGTCTTTGAACACATGTGCTCAATAAATATGTATTTTTTGTTATAGGACACATGCGCTCACCAAAGACAGACCAACGGATGAAAGAAGAGATGGTGGTGGTTCTGGCTAGAGATCCATTTCCTAAATGTGTCTCAGAGGACAGTAGATATGGCTGAGATACATTTAGGGAATTTCTGATTTAGGGTTCTATTTAGGAAATAGAATGAAAAGCACTCCCTGATGGGGTGGGAGGGGTGAGCCCAGGGCTTTTGGATTGACCTGCTGGGTGATGAGGATGGCAGTAACCCAGATGGAGAAGCCGCCCTCTGTCTTCTATGTGACCTCTGGTCTTTGGGAGGCAGGGCTCCCCTTGTGCTAGGCCCACTCCTGTCAGCAGAGGGCACCGCAGGCCTGTTGACAGGCAGCCTGGGAGGTGTGGCTATGTTCAGGAAGGGCCCAGGGACGCTAGCTAGCTAGGCTAATACAGCAGCCATGCTCAGGGGGTCAACTATAGCCTTTGACTTTTTTAAAATTTAATTTTACATATTATTATTTTAAAATTTGCTATAGGGCACGTGTGGTCACCAGAGAGAGAGAGCAAGAGCGAGAGCGAGAGAAAGTGAGAGAGCAAGTCACCAAGTCCAGAACTTGAACCACGGTCACCCACGTGGGAGTCCAGTGCCCTGGCCACCACACCACCTGCCGGCCACCACACCACCTGCCGGCCCCCAGACTTTGGCTCTGAGGCTGATTTTAGACACAGAAATCTGGGGCTGTTCATGTCCAAGACTGCTGACCATATCCTCTCTCCTGGGTTATTTCAACCCCTTCCTAATTGGTCTCCAGGAGTCCCCTCCACGTATCTCTGCACTGATGTCCCTGTGGCTCCCAGGATGATCTGATGGCCCTGCCTAGCTGTCCAGCTCACTGATGACTCTGTCCCCTTCTGCATCAGGCTTTCTTCTGCTTCGGGCAAGCCTTTTGGCTAGGTGTCTCCTTGCCTAATAACTCTCTCTGTCCTTATTTGTTAAGGTAGCTCCTTCTCATGGCTATTATTATTATCTAAGATTTATTGATTTTTAATTTTATTCCTCTTCTTCAATTTTGACCAGAGAGTGATAGACAGAGAGAAAGGGAGAGCAAGAAAGCAAGCTACCAGGTCCAGGACTCCAACTGTGGTTGTCATGGGGGAGTCCAGCGCCTTAACCACCACACCATCTGCCACCCTCCCTTATTATTTTTTAAAATTTATTTTAGTTTTCAAAAATTTGCTATAGGACGTGTGCACTTGCTGAAGAGAGACAATGGGGGATGGGGGAAGTGAGAAATCGCCCCTGTCCCCCAGGGCAGATGGCCACCCTATAATCCTTTCTCTTCTCTTCTCTTCTCTTCTCTTCTCTTCTCTTCTCTTCTCTTCTCTTCTCTTCGGATTTTGGGCATGCTCATGTGTCGGGCATATTTTTTAAGCTGCTGGGTTTGGGACTGGAACCATGTAGTCAGTCATGTGGGATCCAGCTACCTTCACCACCAGACCACAAGGCTGGCCCACACAGGTCTTATTTAATTTATGTATTCTTAATTTTTTTAAGATATATTTTTGCTATAGGGCTCATGTGCTCACTGGAGAGACAGAGAGACAGAAAATGAGAAATCATCTTCCGGGGGGATGGCCAAGCCGCAATCCCTTCTTCTCCATTCTCCTCTTGGGATTTGGGGCACACACACTTGCAACTGAGAGTCCAGTGATATAACCCTTATGCCATCTACTGGTCCCTATTTTTAATTTCTAAAAATTCTTTTTAAAAAGTAATAATTTGGGACCAGCAGTTAGCGTAATGGCTATGTCGCTGGACTCCCACGTAGTCGACCACAATTCGAGTCTCGGATCTGGCGGCTTAAACACACGCCGGGCGCGTGTGCATGCATGCCCAAGATCTTGAGAGGAGAATGGAGAAGAAGGGATTGTGGCGTGGCCATACCCCCTGGGGGACGATTTCTCACTTTCTGTCTCTCTGTCTCTGTCTTTCTGGCGAGTGCACGTGCCCTATAGCAAAAACCTCCCCCCCCCCCAAAAAAGTAATTATTTATTAAACTTTATATGTTGTTATTATTTTTAAAATTTGACCATAGAACAATAAAGAGAAAGCCAAAGTGAGAAAGCAAACCACTAGGTCCAAGACTCGAACTGTGGTCAGCCATGTGGAAGGAGTTCAGCGTCCTCAGTCACCATGCCACCTGCTGGCCCCTAGAATTTAATTTTTTTAAAAAAGATTATTTATTTCTTCCATGAGCAAGAGAGACATAGAGGGAGAGTACTCTCAAGAAGGTCTTGATGCCATGATCCACCCCCCAGCCTCAACCAGCCCTGGATCCTGGGCACAGGCATGCCTGGAATACTCAGGGAGGTCTCTGGATGCGAACCTGGAACCTTCCCATGTAGGTCAGCCTCACAGAACATTGAGTGTTACCACTTGAGCCACTAGCCTCAAAAATGAGTATTCTTACACATCTGAGTTTGAGGGCTAAAGTTTAAATATAAAGCAACAACACGTAATTGTTTTTCTTTTTTCTGCTTTTATAACATTTTCTTGTTCTGTTTGTCTCTCCGTTACACTCTGAGCTGTTTGAGGGTGGAAATTATGCAAGTCTTGCTCACACACCATATTTCGAGAGTTCTAGGCATATTGTAGATGCTCAATAAGCATTAGGGTAATTATAAACCGTGTTTACCATCTACACATATTAACTAACTCACCTGGTCCTCACAACACTCTGCCACAGGGGCAGGCATCTTTATTGGAATCTGAGATCAAAGAAGCTAAATAATTTGCCAGAGGTCACACGGCGTGGGCTGCATCTAGTGTTCACCGAATGAACAGATGAGGGAACAGTTCCCTGGAGTGCACCTTGTTCTCTTTTGTCCTCAGGGCGTCCCTTATGTCTCAGCCTGCTGTGTCTCACCCTGCTATGTCTCATAGTATTCAGACTCCACGGGTCCCACCCAGGTGGGAGGTGGCCTCAGAGCCTTCAGCGAGTCCCTGAGGCCCACGAGGCAATGTCCTCACCCTGAGTGGCGATTGCTCCTTTCACTCACATCTGGCCTCTTGACTCACCTGCTTTCTCTTCATTTCCAGCATTATACCCTCCACTTGGACACTACCTACCGACCTAGTTTGTAGGCAGGTGGTGATATGGTTTGGAGCCACCCCCCATACCTGTGTGTTAAATCTCAGTGAGCTATTGTAATGGGATTAAATGGACAAAACCTTAATCTGATCATGATATTCAAAGGTCAGGCCTTTGGGAGGAAACCAGGATTGAGGTCCTTAGGATGAGGCCCCAGTGACGGGCTCCTGGTGGGTTTATAGGGAGAGGGAGTGAGATGGAGACTTATGCTCTGCTCTTTGTGATGGGATGCCTGGGGTTCCTGCAAGATGCTCACCATATGTGACCCCTGACCTTGGACTTCTAAACCCTGAGCTGAAAAAAAAAAAAAAAAAAAAAAAAAATATATATATATATATATATATTAGAATTATTTTATTTAACTTTTTTATTTATTTATTTATTTATTTATTTATTTATTTATTTATTTATTTAAATTTGACTGGAGAGGGACAGAGTCAGGGGTAGGTAGTGCGAAAGCAAGCTGCCAGGTCCAGGACTTGAACCGAGCTTGGCCATGTGGGAGTCTAGCAATCTTAACCACGCCACCTGCTGGCCCCCAAATTTCTATTTTTATAAATCACCCAGACTTCGATGTTTTCTCTTACTACTAGCAGAATGGTCTAAAATTCCTAGATTTCTTTCCACCCTCCCTGCTTTTGCTCAAGGTCTTCCCTGTGTGTAGAACATCCTTCCCGTCCTAGATCTCGTTATTCTAAAAGGGAGTACCAGGAAGGTAGGCCAGTCCTTTAAGCCACGGCCATCCTTCGTGTAGCAATACTGAAACACTGCATCCGGTCCCTGGCAGCCTTATGAAGGTGGTGGTGGTGACGGCCGAATAATATCACCACCCCATTTCTTTCTTTTTTTTTTTGGAGAGATTTTTGCTCTAGGGCGCGTGCGCTCGCCAGACAGACAGAGAGAGACATAGAGACAGAAAGCGAGAAATCACCCCCCAGGGGGGATGGTCACACCGCAATCCCTTCTCCTCCATCCTCCTCTCGGGATCTTGGGCACGCACGCACACACGCCCGGCGTGAGTTGTAAGCCACCGGGTCCGGGACGCAAACCGCGGTCGACTACGTGGGAGTCCAGCGACATAGCCATTATGCTAACTGCTGGTTCCCACCACCCCATTTCTTCAGTGAGGATACTGAATCCTGGAGAGGAGACATGACCTGTTCGAGTCCTGGACCTAGCACTTAAAACTCACGCTGGGCATGGTGTGTATATGTGCCCAAAGTGGGAATGGAGGAGAAGGATTGCGGTGTGGCTATCTCCCCGGGGAAGTGACTTCTCACCTTCTGTCTCTCTGTCTCTTTGGTGAGCACACACACCCTAAGAAAGGAAAAATTTCTAAGAAGAAAAAAGTACAGCAGGATAGAGTCAGAGAGGGGCTATTGTCCAGGCCTCTGGCGTCACAGCCCGGAGCTCTTTCCACATCAGGGCAGCAATTCTGTATGGCATTACACAAACAGAAGTGGACAGGGCTTGACTGCCTCGAAGAGCTCCTCAGTTCTGAGCACAGTGCCTGAAGTTCACCCTGGAGATGATTTTCTTTCGAGGGCAAAGGGTGTTGAAGTGTTTTTGGTCTTCAGGGAGCCCCGCTGATGTTGAAAAACCCTGTGATGAGCCCCAGGCTAAGCTCATGCGGCATTCCCAGGAGGATGAGCTGGCTGACAGGCCGCCAAGGGTGAGATGCCGTGGGAAGGAGATGCTGACTGTGCTGGAGGAGTGTGGGAAGCACCGAGGCAGGCAGAAAAGTGGGGGGCGGGGAGTGAGGGTGTGAGCGAGGAGCAGGCAAGGCCGCTGTGAGAGCCCGGGCTGTGGGTTCCGGAAGCTGACTTCATCACCAACTCGACGTGTGATGTTGGGCAAGTCTTTCTCCAACTTGGACCTCTGATCTGGGTCAGGGCTACGGAGCAGACTTGCTTCTGGGTTTATCTCAAAGCTCTTGGGTGTCAGGAAGTTGGTGTCCTGGGCAGTGGTTGCCAAGACGACTATCTGGTAGAGATAGCAACCAAGGAGATTGTTACCATGACTATGGTGGTGGGAGGGGGTCTAAAAGCCAAGAGGCTGGCTATCAGTTCTGCCTTCAGACAGGTTCCGGACCCTTCCCCTCTTTCCATACCTGCTAACGTGCAGTGTTTGTGGGCCAGATACATTGACACCCGAGGGAAGTGTCAGGAGTCAGGGACCTATGTTCTAATACCTCGTCTTATACTGGCAGGCTGTGCGGCCTTGGACAAGGCTCTGCTTCTCTCTGGGCCTTAGTTTCCACATCCGGGAAATGAAGATTGCATGAGGCCCCATTACCTCTACATTCTAACACTTGCCTTTTACTAGGAGACGAAGTTATAAAGCCAGCGGATTGTCCCCAAGAATGATACAGAAGGCATTGATGAGCGTTATGGCTGTCATTCACTGCCAGCTCACACGGCCTTGGGTGACCTTGCTGGGACAGGTATCACTCTTGCTATCCTAAAAAGGAAGGCTGGGGCGGGGTAAGAAAAGCAAATTCATTGGTCTGGGTCTGGTTTAGAATGGTGACCTGGGTGCCAAAACCATCCAAGTTGCCCCAAATAATGTGTGCCAAGTTCTTAGAGATTTCAGAGTGATTTTAAAGGCAAAAGTCATGAAGGGGAGAGGGAAGTAGCCGAGAGTCTTGTTCAGCAAGGCCGGCTCAGCTCTGCTATACAGGGAGCAGAATGACCTCACAATCACCTCTTGCCTGGCTTGGTCTCCAGCAAGGCATGAAGGCTGAGTCTGGAAGGCAAGGAGGAATGCCATTGGGCAATAAGGATGTTCATAAAACAAAACGTCCAATAAATTTGGGTAACATTTTGAGCTATTTCAGGTGTGCATTCCTAAGAAAACCACAAGATATGTGTAAGTTTTATTTCCTTATAGCACTAACTCAGGTTGATTGAAATCTTCTGTTTTCAGGGAAAAAAGTCTATTTTGGAATCTATCAACTCTTCTTTTTAAAAGAGATTTTTGCTATAGGGCACGTGCACTCACCAGAGAGACAGACAGAGAGAAAACACTCCCCCAGGAGGGATGGCCATGCTGCAATCCCTTCTCCTCCATTCTTCTCTTGGGTTTTGGCACACATGCACATGTACCCAACATGCGTTTATAAGCTGCTGGGTCCAGGACTCGAACCATGGTCCACTACGTGGGAGTCCAGTGACATAACCGTTACGCCATCTGCTGGTCCCAAGAATCTACTAACTTTTTAAAAGTTTGAATTTGATTGGAGTCCACTGACATTGGCTGGGCAAGCTCTGGATACTGGCCATGGAAAGGTCAGGCAAGCCCCTGCAGGATACCAAATTCCAGGTCACCAACCAGATTATAGATTTTCAGTGGAAACTGGGCTGGGTTGTGAGATCTGACAGTTGCAGATCTCCCTCTCTCTCTCTTTTCTTTCTTTTAATTTTTTAAAATAACTATTTCATTTAACTTTATTTACTTATTTTAATTTGACCAGAGAGGGACAGAGCGAGAGACAGAAAGTGAGAAACAAGCCTCCAGGTCTGGGACTCGAACCACAGTCACCATGTGGGAGTCCAGCACCCTTAACCACCACATCATGTGCTGGCCCCTCTCTTTTTTTCAGAGATTTTTGCCATAGGGTTGTGCACTTGCCCTAGAGAGAAAGAGAGGCAGAGACAGAGACAGTGAGAGGGAAATTGAGAAATCACTACCCCCAGAAAATGGCCATACCGCAATCCCTTCTCCTCCATTCTCCTCCTGGGATCTTAGGCATGTACACAGACACGTCTAGCATGAGTTTCAAGCCCTGGGTCCAGATGTGAACTGTGGTAGGCCACGTGGGAGTCCAGTGATGTAACCGCTATGCCATCTGCTGGACCCCAGTTGCAGATCTCCTAAATACCCTTACATTGCAGTGGTGCTGAAAGGGGCAGATCATTCAGGCCAATTAAAGAACAAGTGCTTTGGGACCAGCAGTTAGCGTAATGGCTATGTCGCTGGACTCCCACGTAGTCGACCGCGGTTTGCGTCCCGGACCTGGCGACTTAAACTCACGCCGGGCGCGTGTGCGTGCGTGCCCAAGATCCCGAGAGGAGAATGGAGGAGAAGGGATTACGGCGTGGCCATCCCCCCTGGGGGGTGATTTCTCGCTTTCTGTCTCTCTGTCTCTGTCTGTCTGTCTGGCGAGCGCACGCGCCCTATAGCGAAAAAACCTCTCCAAAAAAAAAAAAAAAAAAGAAAAGAAAAAAAGAACAAGTGCTTTGAACTGACAACTCCACAGTTTCAGAATTTCTACAGCTAGTTCAAGGAAGTTGCTGCACTTACTGAAACTGTCTGAAAGCTGGCTATTTGGTTGAGAACTTGCTGTTATCATTCTTAAAATGGACTTCACTTTCTGCAATAATACTGCATAAATATCAAATGATATTTATTGAATAAAATTGCATTTGGTTTTTCAATTTTTTTAAGATAATAAATCAGGCAAACTGGAATTAGGTAGTGATGAACAATGTGCAACTTTGTGAGTATTAGACTCGACTGAATTGAATTTTTAAAAATTTTTATTTTATTTGACTTTATTTATTCATTTATTTTAATTTGACCAGAGAGGGAGAGAGAGAGAGAGAGAGAGAGAGAGAGAGAGAGAGAGAGAGAGAGAGAGAGAGAGAGAGAAGTGAGAAAGCAAGCTGCCAGGTCTGGAACTCGAACCATGGTTGGCCATATGGGAGTCTAGTGTCCTTAACCACCAAGCCACCTGCCGGCCCCTGAATTGAATGTTTTAAAGGTTGTATTTTATGGTCTGTGAGTTATTTTGCAATAAAAAAGTCAGAGGTACAGAAAAAAAGTTTTAATCTGATGATGGGGCCAGCAGGTGGCATGGTGGTTAAGGTACTAGATTCCCACATGGTGGTTAAGGTACTAGATTCTAGTTCCAGACCCAGTGACTTGAAAATTATGCCAGGTGCATGTACATGTATGTCCAAAATCCTGAAAGGAGAATGGAAGAGAAGGGATTGTAGTATGGTCATTCATCCTGGTGTGTGCTTTTTCATTTTTCCTTTTGCTCTGTCTTTCTCTAGCGAGCTCATGTGCCCTATAACAAACACCAAAAAAAAAAAAAAGAAAAGAAAAGAAAAGAAAAGAAAAGAAAAGAAAAATCAGTTTGATGGTGGTATTTTAGCATGAGTGACTCCATTTTTGTCTACTCTGTCGGGGCCCAGAGCAGTTTATTCCAAAACAAAGTTTTTATTTAATAACGTTTTGGTGGCTATTAGAGGGGTAGGATGAGGGGGTCTCAGAAGAGGGTTCAGAATGTCCATTTTGCTTGGAGGTGCTACTTGGAGGGCACTCAGGACAGGTATTATTAATGTTTTTTTTGATAGGTTTTCGCTATAGGGCGCGTGCACTCACCAGACAGAGAGAGACAGAGAGACAGAAAACGAGAAATCACCCCCCAGGGGGGATGGTCACGCCGCAATCCCTTCTCCTCCATTCTCCTCTTGGGATCTTGGGCATGCACGCACACATGCCCGGCGTGAGTTTAAGCCACCGGGTCCGGGACGTGAACCGCGGTTGACTACGTGGGAGTCCAGCAACATAGCCATTACGCTAACTGCTGGTTCCCAGGACAGGTATTATTGACAATTAATTAGTAGGAACATTCCTACCTACACACGTTAACAACCATTTAGGTTCAGTATGAGAAAACCATACCTGGGATGGCATAATGGTTATATTGCTGGGCTCCCACGTGGCCGACTAAGGTTTGATTCCTGGACCCGGAGGCTTGAAACTCATGTCGGGTGTGTGTGTGTGTGTGTGTGTGTGTGTGTGTGTGCTCAAGATCCCAAGAGGAGAATGGAGGAGAAGGGATTGCAGCATGGCCATTCCCCCTGGGGGGTGATTTCTCACTTTCTGTCCCTCTGTCTCTCCGGTGAGCGCATGGGCTCTATAGCAAAAAAATCTCTCTCTCAAAATAAAAAAGAAAGAAAAGAAAAGAAAAAGCCATACTTTTACTGCTGAACACCAGGCTGAATGCCAGTGTTGGCTGGATCTATCATGGTTAGGATGACGGATACTGTGAGTAGCAAGGGGAGATTTCCTGGGTAGAAGGGACACCCTGATGTCATAGAGATGAGGATGCATCTGATGTGGCTGATGGTTCCCAAACCCAGCCCTGGTCCAGATCTCTGGGAGTAGGATGGATTCTTCTTCCTGGCCACCGCACCCTTCCTGAGTAAGTCATGCACATCCCCAGGGAGTGGGGTTTGCCACTCCATTCCAGGAGTGGCTGATGCCCAGACAAGTGGGCAGGGCACAGCAGGATCCAGCAGGGACAAGGAGGAAGCCGAGAGCCGAGAGCTCGGGATGCCTGCTCCTCCTCTCCCGGGAGACCTGGCCTTGGGCTGATGCCAGCGGTCCCCTCCCCAGCCCGACCCAGCAGTCCCTCCCCCTTGCCTCTCCCAGCACGACTTTGCAAGCAGTAACTCCGGATGAATGTGGCTGCGCCTCCTCCCTGCTCACTTTCCATTCCCAGCCCTGAGTTACAGCCAGGGCTCCTCGGGAAAATTGGCTGGAAGAGACATTTTCCATGCTCTTGACTCCTCTGCTGGGCAGTTGTCCCTGCCTCCATTCTCTCTAGTCTCTCCTGATGGTCACCCAGACCCAGAAGAGAGGACATTTGGTCAACGGGCTGCTGCTCACATGCCAGTCAATTTTGTGTGTCATTTCTCTCCTGGGGCTTCAGTTTCCTAATCTGTAAACAGCTGTTTACCCGGAAACAGGTTTACTTAGGACAGCCCTAACTGAACCCTTAGCTCTGCTCGTTACTGTGTGACTTTGGACAAGACACTTAACAACTTGTAGTCTCATCTTCAAAATGGTGTTATATCTTATTTTCTTCATCTTCAAGACGGCGTGATTTCTTATTGTTGTGAGAATTAATGAAATAACTAGGGAACCAGCAGTTAGCGTAATGGCTATGTCGCTGGACTCCCACGTAGTCGACTGTGGTTTGAGTCCTGGACCTGGTGGCTCAAAACTCATGCCGGGAACATGTGCGTGCATGCCCAAGATCCCAAGAGGAGAATGGAGGAGAAGGGATTGCGGCATGACCATCCCCCCTGGGGGGTGATTTCTCCCTTTCTGTCTCTATGTCTCTCTCTATCTGGCGAGCGCACACACCCTATGGCAAAAACCTCTCCAAAAAAAAAAAAAAAAAAAGAATTAATGAAATAACTTGAGAGGGCTTACATCAGTGCTCTGCACAAGGCAAACATTTAATGAATAGCTATTGAAAAAAATTCATTGTTATCAGTGCTTGTGAATAGCTATTGATAAAAATTCATTGTTATCGGGGCTGCCGTGTGCTGGGCTTTACACACCCAATTTCTAATATGTGTAAGATCTGTGTGGGGTGCTAGTCATTATCTTTGTAAAACTGAGATCCAAAGGTTCAAAGATGCCAAGTAACTTGCCCAAGTTTACACAGCTGGCAAATGGCTGAGTCAGAGGGATTCAAACTCAGTTTTGGCTGACTTCTTGTTCTAAGTCTCTAGTAAGTCTCTAGGAAGAAGAAGAAGAAAAAAACCAAATGCCTCTACACCCAGGCAGAGAATGAAGAGTGAAATAATCTAATTTTCTTTTTAAAAATTGCTTTAGGGCACGGGACTCACTGGAGAGACAGAGACAGAGAGAGAGCAAAAACGAGAGGGACCAGCAGTTACCGTAATGGCTATGTTGCTGAACTCCCATGTAGTCGACCGCAGTTTGAGTCCCGGAGCTGGTGGCTTAAACTCACGCCGGGCGCGTGTGCGTGCATGCCCAAGATCCTGAGAGGAGATCAGGAAATCACCGGGGGTGATTTCTCGCTTTCTCTCTGTCTGTTTCTGTCTGGCGAGCATATGCACCCTATAGCAAAAACCTCTCAAAAAAAAAAAAAAAAAAAAAAGAGAGAGAGAGAGAGAAATCAGCCCCCAGGGCATATGGCCACACCACAATCTCTTCTCCTTCACTCTCCTCTGGGGATTTTGGGCACTCACACACACCAGGGTCTTTCAACCCACCAGGTCTGAGACTGGAAGCATGGAGTCGTCCTTGTGGGATCTATCTGCCTTAATGACCACACCACCTAGCTGGCCTGATCTAGGTTACTAATTTAATCCAGGCTTTAGAAGCTGTAATTTCAAAATCTCACTGGGGGTTTGGGCAGCTAAGGGGCATAGCTGCTGAGAGGAACACTGCTCAGCTATGTTATAGAGAGGGAAATGTGCACTAAGCAGTGAGATACCACCTTCCCAACTTTCCTTGTCCTGGCCCAAATTGAAAGTTAAATGAGAAAAGACTGGTGACAGCTAATGTGAGTCCTGATGTAGAGAACTGGCCAATCATCTGAATATAAACAAAAACAGCTCTAAAAAAAAAAAAAAAAAAAAAAAAAACAACCTTCTTTCTTTCTCTCTTACATAAGCAAAAGAGACAGAGAAAGAGAGACAGAGAGACAGCACCCCCCAGCAGGGTCTTGCCACCATGATTCACTCCCAGCTGTAGCCAGTCCTGGGTCATGGGCACACACATGCCCAGTGTACTAGGGAGGATTCTGGATATGAACCCAGGACCTTCCCATGTGAGTCAGCCTCACCACTGTGCCACCATCTGGTCCCCAAAACAGCTCTTTATGAGGGCAATTTGGCAATGTCTGTTGAAATATAAAATGTAACAGAGGCCAGCAGGGGGTATGGTGGCTGAAGACTCTGGACTCCCATATGGCCGACTGTGGTCGAGTCCCGAAACTGGCAGCTTGCTTTCTCTCTCTCTCTCTCTCTCTCTCTCTCTCTCTCTCTCTCTCTTTCTCTCTCTGTCCTTCTCTGGTCAAGTTAAAAATAAATAAATAAATAAAGTTAAATAAAACAGTTCATATATATGTGTGTGTGTGTGTGTGTGTGTGTATAATTGGGGCCGGCAGGTGGTGTGGTGATTAAGGGTGCAGGACTCCCATATGGCCGACTGCAGTTCGAGTCCAGGACCTGGCAGCTTGCTTTCTTACTTTCTTTCTTTCTCTCTCTCACACACAATCTGCCCTCTGGTCAAATTAAAATAAATAAATAAAGTTAAATAAAATAATTCTTAAAAAAAATAAATATAGAATGTACATATCCTTTAACTGGTACGTTTGAATCTGGTTATTTCTCCTACCAGTGTAAAGACAGTCACTGCCACACTGTTAGTAAGGGAAAAATTCACATTAACCCAAATGTCCTTCAATGGGTAAAATAGGTTATGATATCTTCATAGTGTGGGATATTTTACAGTCACAAAAAAGAACGAGGTAAAGAAAAAATGGACAAGTTGGAAGGAGAAACAGGCATATCCACAGTTATAGTTGGAGATTTCAACACTCCTTTCTCAGCAACTGATAAAATAAGTAGGCATAAAATCACCAAGTGTGAAGAAGACAGAGGAATATTACCATGTAATATTCCTAATTCACAGGTACTACACCCAACAAAAGCAGAATACATGTGTTTATTATTAAACAATTATTTTATTTAACTTTGTTTGTTTATTTATTTATTTATTTATTTTAATTTGATCAGAGAGGGGCAGAGTGAGAGCGAGAGAGGGAAAGTGAGAAAACAAGTCACCAGGTCCGGGACTTGAACCATGGTCGACCATGTGGGAGTCCAGCGCCCTTAACCCCACATTACCTGCTGGCCTCTAATTTTTAGAGAGATTTTTGCTATAGGGCATGTACGCCTGCCAGAGAAAAAGAGAGAGACAGAGAGACAGATAGTGAGCAATCACCCCCTGGGGGGATGGCCATGTGGCAATCCCTTCTCTTCCATTTTCCTCTCTGAATCTTGGGCATGTACATACACCTGGAGGAGTTTTAAGTCACCAGGTCTGGAACTTGAACTGCAGTCGACTATGTGGGAGTCCATCAATGTAACCATTATGCCATCTGCTGGTCCCCGTGTTATTTTCTTTCTTCCTTTCTTTCTTTCTTTCTTTCTTTCTTTCTTTTTCAAAATATTTATTATTATTTTTTAATTTGACAAGAGAAGTAGAGAGAGAGAGAAAGTGAGAGAGCAAGCCACCAGGTCTGAAACTCAAACCGTGGTCAGCCATGTGGGAGTCCAGCACCTTACCCACCATGCCACCTGCTGGCCCCTGGTCCCTGTATTATTTTCAAGAGCACGTGAAAAATGCATTAGGATGGACCATACGGGGGCCAGACAGTGTTGTAACAATAAAACAGCAACGTTCTATGAGGCCGATGTGCACGGGAAGGTTCTAGGTTCACACTCAGAGACCTCCCAGGGTATGCTGGGGGATGCCCTGTGTCCACGATCTGGGGCTGGCTGAAGCCAGGGTGGATCTTGGTGGTACTGTCTATCTGTCTCTCTCACTCATGGAAGAAATAAATGAATAAACCTAAAAAAAAGATAGGCTATATGCGGAATTATAAAACAAGTTTAAAATTAGCAATGAAATAAAATTAGAAGATTAATAACAAAAACGATACAGTATCTACCCCCCCCCCCCCCAAATATTTGGAAATTAAACAACATACTTCTGAATAACCTATGGGAACAAAAAGAAATCACAGAGGAAATGAGAAAATATTTTGAAATGGCTTATAATGAAAAACATAACATACCACAATTTATTTGTGGGATGCATTTAAAGCAGTGCTTAGAGAGAAATTTATAGCTTTAAATGCTTATATTAGAAAAGAAGAAAGGTCTCAAATGATCTAAGTTTCTATCTTGAGAAGCTAGAAAAAGTAAAAGAAAATAACCCTCAAAATAACAAGGTAAACTGATATATATTGGTATGGATAGAATGCCAGGATAGGGGACCAGCAGATGGTGTAATGGTTACGTTGCTGGACTCCCTTGTAGTCGACCGTGGTTTGAGTCTAGGACCCGGAAACTTAAAACTCACGCCAGGTGCATGTGCGTGTGTGCCCAAGATCCCAAGAGGAGAATGGAGGAGAAAGGATTGCAGTGTGGCCATCCCCCCTGGGGGGGAGGGTGACTTCTTGCTTTCTGTCTCTCTCTGTCTCTCCAGAGAGCATGTGTGCCCTATAGCAAAAGTCTCTCTCGGAAAAAAAAAAAAAAAAAAGAATGCCAGGGGCCGGCAGCTGGCATGGTGGTTAAGGCGCTGGACTCCCACATGGCCCTGACCATGGTTTGAGTCCTGGACCTGGCAGCTTGCTTTCTCACTTTCCGTCTCCCTTCCTTTCTCTCACTCTCTCTCTCTGGTCAAATTTAAATGAATGAATGAATGAATGAATAAAATCAAGTAAAATAATTAAAAAAAAAAGAATGCCAGGATAGATGGAGTGAAACAGCACATGCTAACTAACACACACAGTATCATGGCAGAGATTGCTCGTAGTCCCTCAAAATCTATCCTCTCCATCCTTCAACACAGGATCCCTGATTTTGAGCTGGCCGTGGCTATTCTTTTTTTTTTCTTTCTTTCTTTTTTCTTTTTTGTAGAGGTTTTTGCTTTAGGGCAGGCACATGAGCTTGAGGGAGCGATTGAGAGAGAGAGACAGGGACAGTGAGAGGGAAAGTGAGAAATCACTCTCCAGGGGGGATGGCCATGTCACAATCCCTTGTCCTCTATTTTCTTCCTGAGATCGTGGGCACGCACGCCGACGCCCCTGGCATGAGTTTTAAGTCACTGGGTCCGGGACTTGAACCATGGTCAGCCATGTGGGAATCCAGAGCTGCTCCCACCCCCATTCTGAGTAAAGGACATCTCCTGCGTGCCCTGGAGTGTGGTGATGTGACTGTGCTCTGGCCTAGGGGCATAAGCAGAGGTAATGTGTGCCTTTTTGCAGTTCTCACAACTTGCTGGCTAGAGGGTGGACATAGTGGCTGCAGCCTGAACAGCAGATTGTCCCGAAGATGTTAGAAGCCCAAGAAGGAGCCACTGCTCCTGTGCTTGGAACGCCACACGGGCCCTGCCTGCCTGCCTCTGCCCTGCTTGAACATGCGAGAAATAAATTCCAATCTTGTTTCCATCTCTGCTATTTTGGCTTTCATTCCTTGCAACTGAACTCAGTCCTAACATACAAGATTAAGATCCTACTTAAGTGAAAAAAGCAAACAAACCTAGTATCAGATGGATGATTTTGTCTTTGCTACGGAAACCCCCACAATAGTTTGCTTCAGTATGGAAGATATATTATCTTACATCATGTAAATTTGAAGGTGGGGGCCTGCAAGTGGCGTGGTGGTTAAGGCGCTGGACTCCCAGTCTCAGACCTTGTGGCTTGTGTTCTCACTTTCTCTTTCTTTCTGCCTCTGATCAAATTTTTTAAAAATAATAAAAAATAAAATAAATCATTTTAAAATGTGAAGGTGGATCAGCTTCAGGGCTGGATAGTTTAGTGACTTGATTTCATCATCAGGAGATACCTCCCTTCTTTCTACTCTGTCACCCTCTGACTTGATCTTGTTGCAATTGCAAGGTGGTGGCTGCAGTTCTAGGTGCCACGTTCATACACTGCAGTGACCCATGGAAGAAAAGGGAGGACCTCTCCCTGCTGCATCTCTGTTTTTGTTTGCTTCCTTGCATGTATGTGTGTTTAGCTCCTTTTTTCTTGTTTTAAAAAATGATTTATTTATTTATTTAATTCCATTTTGTTATTATTATTTTTTATTTTGGCCAGAGAGAGAGAGAGAGAGAGAGAAAGAGAAAGTGAGAAAGCAAGCCGCCAGGTCCAAGACTCAAACCACATTCGGCCTTGGATTCCCATGTGGGAATCCACACTTTAACCACCAAACCACCTGCTGGCCCTGTGTTTAACTTTGTTTAAAGCTAAAGGGACGCCCAGCCAACCTTCCCCTACACTTCATTGGCCATAGTTGGCTTTAGGTTCCTGTTTAAATCGATCTTTAAAAGCCATTTGGTGGCACCATGGTCACGCAGTTGGACCTGTATGGGAAGGGTCCAAGTTTGCATCCTGGAGCCTCCCTATACACACCCGGTGTCTGTTTGTGCCCGTGATTCAGGGTGGCTGAGGCTAGAGGTGAATTGTGGTGTGAGGCCCTCCTGGGAGGCTCTCTCTCTTAGAACAAATAAATAAATTAATAAAAATAACACCAAAAAACTCTCCCTAGATTAAAGCGATCAAAATTTATTCTTGATGCCACGGAAAGGAGAACAAGAGAGTGAAACCACAATTCTGATAGTGTAGGAAAATGGCTGATGCCTGCTACAATATGTATTTACATGGGGTGAAAGAATGCAGGATACACCTCAAACTGCCAATGGTGGGTACATCTACGGAGAGGAAGGAGACTGGGGAGAGGATGAAAGTTGTATGCCAGATACTAAAGTTGCCTTCCCCATTTCTCCCTTGCTTGCATAAACCATCTTTTGGGGGGCAACAAGGGAATGAATCATGATCCGTCCTAGCCAGGTATGGCGAAATCATTCCTTTTTGTAGACATTTTCTTTACTGTAGCTAGAGGTGGCCATCAGACTCAGTTTGGCCAGCAGGATGTGAAGAGAAATTGCTGGGGAACCATTTATTTTTTGATAAAAAGATTGCCTCTTTCTGACCTTTTCTATTTCATTCTTCTTCTTTTTCTTTAATTGCCAGAGGGCATGTACCCTCACCAGAGAGAGACAGAGAGACACGGGGGTGGGGGGAGGTGGGAGAAAGAGACAGAGAAAGCATCCTCCAATGGGGTGTGGTCATGCTGCAAATCCCTTCTCTTCCATATTTCCATCCTGTGGGGATTTGGGGCGTCATATACACAGGTCCAGAGTGTTTTTCAAACCACCAGAATTGGGATTCAAACTGCAGTTGATCAAGTGGGATCCAGCCCTCTTAACCACCAGGCTGCAGGGTTGGTCCTCCCCTTCCATTCTTATGGGATACTAGTGTGAGAAGAAGATGCTTTGAATTGTGGCAGTCACTTTGTAACCATGAGGGAAATGCCTAGAGAAGATGTAGACTCTGTATTCTGACATAGGCCTGATGAATCAATCCTATGCTTCTTAACTCGTTTTGTAAACAAAATTTCTTTATATATTTTTATTTATTATTTATTTATTATTATTATTTATTATTATTATTAAAAATTTGACTAAAGAGACCGAGAGAGAGGGTGAGAAAAGGGGAAAGTGAGAAAGCAAGCCGCCAGCTCTGGGACTTGAATGGTGGTCAGTCATGTGGGAGTCCAACACCTTACCCATCATGCCACCTGCTGGCCCCAACCCTGTGCTTCTTAAGATGACTCTGGATATTTATTAGAAAATGCTCTTACAGGGGCCAGCAGGTGGTGTGGTGGTTAAAAGTGCTGGATTCCCACAGGGCTGACTGTGGTTCAAGTCTCAGATTTGGCGGCTTGCTTTCTCACTTTCCCTTTCTCTCTCACTCTCTCTATCTCTGGTGAGTGCATATGCCCTATAGCAAATTCTAAATTCATTTATCTGTGAAGCTTTCTGCAGCTACACATGATAGAAATCCTTGTAAGAGGATTTTTAAAAAATAATTTGTTTAATTGTATTTATCATTATCATTATTCAAACATTTTTATTATTATTTTAAAGTTTTACCGGGACCAGGTAATGGTTATATTGCTGGACTCCCAGACCCGGCAGCTTGAAAAATCATGCTGGGCACGAGAGAAGGATGGAGGAGAAGGGATTCTGGCGTGGTCATTCCCGCTGGGTGATGATTTCTCACTTTCTGTCTCTCTCTCTTTCTTTCTTCTTCTTCTTTTTTTTTTTTTTTGAAGAGGTTTTTGCTATAGGGTGTGTGCGCGCGCCAGAAAGACAGAGAGAGACAGAGAGACAGAAAGCGAGAAATCACCCCCCAGCGGGGATGGCCACACTGCAATCCCTTCTCCTCCATTCTCCTCTTGGGATCTTGGGCACACATGCATATGCACCCTGTGTGAGTTTAAGCCACCGACCGGGTCCAGAACTCAAACCGCGGTCGACTACATGGGAGTCCAGTGACATAGCCATTACGCTAACTGCTGGTCCCTGTCTCTCTCTGTTTCTGATGAGTGCATGTGCCCTATAGCAAAAATCTCTCTAAAAAATTTTTTTAGCTATATATTCTATGTTGTTTTGATTTATTGTTGTAATGAATATGTATTATTAGTATACTTCAAAGTTCAATTTAAAAAATATTCTACCTGGCGTTGGGGACTCTTGGTATCCCAAAAGACCTGAAAAAGAAGTTTTGGAAAGGGGATGGAGAGGAGTTGAATAAAAGGAACAAGCTGTTCTTCGTAATTAGGTAATATCTGCATGGTGTGAGGGGTGACCTTACGGACTGGGGGATGGCCAAGGATACATTGCTTTATCACTACTGGGGTTTGAACTAGGGGTTATAAATTGTAAGCCTCTGGTCAGAATTTGGCTGGTGGACCTGTTTTGTTTGTCCTGTTTGTGTTTTAAAGTTGGAATCAGCATAATTACTTAAGAGTAGGAAGTGCTCTGGCACGAATAAAAAACAAAATAAAACCCCAAACCTTATATGCTGCAGTAGGACAGAAATGACCACCTCCAACTTCAAGATGAAGGAAATGAGTTTAAAGAGGTCCAGGCCAATACCGAGACGTGTGCCTGAGGTGGGATTTAAGGCTGGTTTCTTCTGGTTCCACAGCCGTGCTTTTCCACCAACATCTTGTCACATCCTTGAAGCATGAGAATGTAAACCCTGATACACACACACGTACGCACCCTAGCCTTGGATGTGAACCAGAAGGAACTGGGGAAATTGCACATACCCTTGAGCCCAGAGCTCCCATCTCATTATTAGCATTATTTTTAACTGGACCCTTAACTGAACAGAAGGGAACAATGCTCACATGGAAACCGAACTTGTGTTTTCTCAAGCGCTTGAACTAGAATATTCCATTATTCTTGGGACAGAGACAATCTAACCTCTTCACTCTGTATGTTTTGATTTCTCTAAGTCATGTGGTCATGACAGAGCTGAGAAATCCTTAATCTTTATAAAGCAGCTGCAGATGAATTTTCCATGACTCCCTCCCCCACCTACCCTTGCCCAGGGCAGGGACTTGGAAATTCCTGCAGCCACCAGCTGTGTTCCTCTCTAGGCTCCTCACCTTCTTCAGAGCCCACACCCTTGTCAGTGTTTGCTGAATGAAGATAGGAGTGAGTCAGGTCCTGTGAGATGTGTCTTCCCACTCTCTGAGGACAAGGAGCTCTAGCCCGGGCCTGACTTCTTGGAGGTCCCATAGCACAGGCTTCATTTCCCTGGCTGAGAAATCAGAGCTCTCCACAAGACCAGTGAGCCCCAGTA
Source organism: Tupaia tana (assembly GCA_026018925.1). Lineage (NCBI taxonomy): Eukaryota > Metazoa > Chordata > Mammalia > Scandentia > Tupaiidae > Tupaia > Tupaia tana. The sequence goes on from JAKSZU010000015.1 coordinate 32,716,684, forward strand.
TTGGAGCAGCCCAGCTGGGGGATCTCAGGGTCCAGGTGGCCTTCATCTCATCAGGGCCAGGCCAGCACAGTTTGTGGCCCTCCACCACAGCAAGTGGGGGGTTCTAAGGAGACTTGGGGGCCCCTGGAGAGACATTCGTCTTTCCAGAGTGTTCTCATTTTTTCCATAACACTATCCTGCTTGTAAGGTGGAAAGTCCCAGCTGGCTGTGGACACTCTTAATATGCTTTTGTTCTCTGCCCTGTCGCTGGCCAAGGCAGCAGGGTGCAGGGCAGACACCTCCTCTTTCGTACCAGCTGCTCCAGGCTTGCAGTATCAACAGATGGTGCAATATAGACGAGCACTTAATACTGTGAGAGTAGGGGCCAGTAGATGGCATAGTGGTTAAGGCACTGGACTCCCAGGTAACTGACAGTGGTTTGAGTCCTGAACCCAGCAACTTGAAACTCATGTGCGTACATGCCCAAAATCCCAAGAGAAGAATGGAGGAGAACGGATTGTTGTATGGCCATCCTCCAAGGGGAGGTGACTTGCTTTCTGTCTCTCAGGTGAGCACATGTGCCCTATAGCAAAAATCTCTACAAATAAAAATACTGTGAGACTATACTTTCTTGGTTTGAATTCTGGCTCTGCTTTTTACTAACTGTGCAACCTTGGCAGGGTACTAAACCTCTCTGTGCTATAGTTCCTCCATCTGAAAACCGGTGTGGTTATAATATTACTGGTTTTGAGGATTTAGTGAATTAAATGATGAAAAAATACTTAGAACTGTACTTGGTACATAATAAGAGTGATGTAATTGTTTGCTGGTGTTAATATGTGACCTTGAACTTAGGCAATCTACGTCCCCTCACTGAGTCTTGGTTTTCTGAATGATAGTAGTGCCTGGGGCCAGCAAGTGGCATGGTGGTTATAGTGCTGCACTCCCATGTGGCCAACCATGGTTCAAATTCTGGTCCTGGCAGCTCGAAAATCACGCTGGGCATGTGTGTGTACATGTCCAAAATCCCAGGAGGAGAATGGAGGAGAAGGGATTGCATTGTGGCCATCTTCTCGGGGTAGGGGGGTGAGTTCTCCTGTTCCTCTCACTGCCTCTCTCTCTTTCTCTCTGGCGAGCACACATGCACATGAGCACACATGGGGAAAAAAAAAAAGATAGCATTCCTACCGGCCTCTCCACCGGTGATCTATGTGTGAACCTGGACCCTTTCTTGCTATGTGGCTTGGACAAATTTCTTGGGTTCTCTCAGCCTCAACGTGCTCACCTATTACATGGTACCTATTAAGCAGAGGGTTGTGATGATGATGAAATAAGAAAATGTATGCCGAGCATGTAGCATGGGGTCCAACAATAACACAGGGAAAGAGTTAAAACACAGTTATTTATTTCTGTTTGTTTTTATGGAAGAGGAAGGACTTTCTCAACTATAATGGGCTGTGCCCTTGGGAGGGGTATGTGGTTTTTGGACATGTTTTCCCAGCCATGCTTTATTCGTAGACACCTAGAATCAGAGAGTCAGCACTGCAAGGGCCTCTTTTTTTTTTTTTTTTTTTTTTTTTCCTTTTTTTAGAGAGGTTTTTGCTACAGGGTGCCTGCACTCACCAGAAAGACAGAGAGAGACATAGAGACAGAAAGTGAGAAATCACCCCCCCCCCCCCCAGCCCCGGGGGGGAATGGCCACGCCACAACCCCTTCTCCTCCATTCTCATCTCGGGATCCTGGACACGCATGCATACGCACCTGGCGTGAGTTTAAGCCACTGGGTCCAGTACTTGAACCGCGGTTGACTACATGGGAGTCCAGCGAAACAGCCATTACGCTAACTGCTGGTCCCAGGGCCCCTTTTCTGAAAATAATTATGTATTTTATTTATTTATTTATTATTCTTCAATCTGATGGGAGAGAGAGAGAGAGAGAGCAAGCCACCAGGTCTGGGACTCAAACAGTCATATGGGAGTCCAGTGCCTTAATCACCACACTACGTGTGGCCCCTAAAGGCTGCTTTACAGATGGGTTAATTAATCCATTTAACAAATATGCAGGGTCTTCAGATGTTTATAGATAATGTGTATGGTGGAGAAACTATGCAGGGGTTTCTTTCTTTCTCTTCCTTTCTTCTTGCTTTGCCAAAATGTGCGTGGGCTTGCCAGAGCTGCTTGCGAGACAGAGAACGGTCACACTGCACACCCTTTTCCATTTTTCCCTTCTTTTGGAATTTTGAGCATACATACATGGACCTGGCATGTTTCTCTAGTCACTGGGTCCAGGACTTGAACCATGCACTCAGTCCTGTGGGATCCGGCCACCTTAACCACACAACTATGGGTTTCAAAATGTTTTTGCACCAAAATAAATTTGTACTTTAACTCCATTTTCTATGAACTTTAAAAAAATTTAGAGTTATTTTATTTAACTTTATTTATTATTATTATTACTGTTATTATTGAATTTTGACCAGAGAGTGACAGAGAGAGGGAAAGCGAGAAAGCAAGTCACCAGGTCTGGGACTTGAGCTGTGGTCGGCATGTTGGAGTCCAGCGCCTCTAGCCACCATGCTACCTGCTGGCCCCTCTGTGAATGTCTGAAGCATCTTGTATTAACTGGATACCTATTACGAGGCAAGCACTGTCATGGTGCTGGGAACAGAGTGGCACCGAGGCCCCTACCCTAATGGAGCTTTCATTCCTGTGGGGAGACAGACTATGAACATGTGAGTCTATAATACAGGATACAATATTCAGATCCAATCCTTTTATAAGGAAATTGAGGCCCAAGAGGGGAAGAGAGTTTCCTATAGTTCCCACTGTCATAGCTGCATAATCTCTCAACTAGGTTTTCACAATCTCAGACTATCTGACCCTTAACAAACCCTAAAGTCTTAAAATATGGGAGCGAAAGCCAGCATTTATTGAATCTTCCTAGATATAGGAGCTGTTTTAAGCACTTTATATATTTATTTTATTTTAAAATTTTGTCATAGGGCGTGTGAGCTCTCCGGAGAGGGAGAGAAAGAGACAGATAAAGTGAGAAATCATTTCCTGGGGGCTGGCCATGCCACAGTCCCTTCTCCTCCATTTTCCTTTCAGGATTTCTGGGCATGCTCACACACGTACCCAGCATGTTTTCCAAGCTGCTGGATACAGGATGCAAACTGCCCAGTCCCTCATGTGGGATCCAGGTGTCTTTTTTTTTTTTTTCAATAAATGATTTGCAATTTTTATTCCTATTATATAAAATCCATTTGAATGGAAACAAGACTAGAAGATAGCAAACAGTAGCAGTGGTTATCTTTCAAAATAATAAAAGAGGTAGGACTAAAGAGTTTTTTTTTTCTTTTTTTTAATACCATTCTATATTTTAAATTTTTCTACAATGAACATATATTACTTTTATAATCAGGAAAGGAAAAGCAATATTGTATTTAATGCTGAAAATGTGTTAATATTTTCACATTTCACAAAACATCTTTTGTTGACATTCTACAAATGATACCATCCAGTAATGTCCCAATCCTTTCCTCCTGTGAAGACAGTTTATATATCTTTTTGACTTCTGTAATATTTGTTATTTCAGGAAGATCCTTCAGAGAAACCTGATGGCCATTCACTTGAGATATTAGGTATTCCGGATTTATTTGCTTTTCTCCCTCTTCAATGTAAACAATTAGAACTGAAGTGTCATTTGCTGAGATACCAAATTTTTTCAAAGCATCTGAGATCACTGTAGGATTTATCAGTGAACCATTAATGGTGCCTTCCATGGCCTTTTTCCTCAAGTCTCCGGCATTTTTAACATCTTTAAATAACAGAAGGGTCACCGTGCATTCCGGAAATAAGTCCAGCTGATGTGTCAACTGCATTTTATAGATAAGCAGGATTCTGTACGAGGCAAGTCCTGATTGGCTGTAGAAGGAGTTGTTTGTACACGCCTCCCTATGCAGCCAGCAGCGCCATCTTGGCTTGGCGGCCAACGGCGGTGGCCAACAGAGAAGGGTCTGTGGAGTGACCACCTCCACTGGAGGCTTCCTCCTGCTCTGTCTCCTGGTGCGTCTCCGAAGAGCTCCCCCTCGGAAACGGGATCCAGGTGTCTTAACCACCACGCCATCAGCTGGCCCCATTTACAATAATTTAATCCTGGGGCCAGCAGATAGTATAGCAGTTATGTTGCTGGACTCCCACATGGCTGACAGCGGTTCAGACCCGGTGGCTCGAAACTCACACTGGGCATGTGTCCCAAGATCCTGGGAGAAGAATGGAGGAGAAGGGATTGCAGTGTGGCCATACCCATTGGGGTGTGGTTTCTTACTTTCCCTCTCACTGTCTCTGTCTCTCTCTCACTGGTGAGCATATGCTCCCTAAGACAAAAACCTCTAAAAAAAAAATCATTGACGGATCAGCAGTTGGCATAATGGCTATGTAGCTGGACTCCCATATGGCTGACTGCGGTTTGAGTCCCAGACCTGGTGGCTAAAACTCACGCCAGGCGTGTGTGTGTGTGTGTGTGTGCCCAGGATCCCAAGAAGAGAATGGAGGAGAAGGGATTATGATGTGGCCATCCCCCTGGGGGGTGATTTCTCGCCTTCTGTCTCTCTGTCCCTCTGTGTCTTACTGGTGAGCGCATGCACCCTATAGCAAAAACCTCTCCAAAAAAAAAAAAAAATCATTGAATCCTCATGTCAGCTCTGAGGGAAGGAATAGTCACGAATCCTATTTCATAGGTGAGGAAACTTAGAGAGCTGGAGGGGGGCAGGGTTAGAAGGCCGACTCCCCCTGACTCAGGGCCCATGCTCTCACCCACTTGCCTGTCCTGCACTGCTGGACACCCCCTCACCCACCCCTTGCTCTCCATCCTCCCCACCCGCCACCGTATTCTGGTCTGCATTATTTCTTCCCTCCTCCTTAACCCCTAATCCTGGTCTCAACTATGTTTTCTATATTCTGGGTGGCCTGGGGTAAGCCCTCTCATCTTCTTGCCTCAGTTTCCCTATCTATGGATTGAGGGGACTAAACTGGATTATCTTCAGGGCCTTCCCTGGCCACTCTGATTTTTAGCCCCTCCTCAGTTTGTAATGAGTTTTATTCACTTGTTTTTTAGTCTGCTTCTCCCACCAGCCTGTGAGCTTCAGGGAGTATAATGTCCTGTCCTTCTGTTCACTACTGAGTCCCCAGAACACAACATTGTGCCTGGTGGGACCTCAATACATATTTGTAGATGAAGGAGGGTTTTTTTTTTTTTTTTTTTTTTTTTTTTTTTTTTTAAGCTGGCTCCTGCACTATCCCTGGCTCCTCTTCCTTTCTCAGCCCATGGCTGCCCTGGTCCCCTCCCTTTCTCCCTCTCACCTCCCAGGGCCCTCCATCCGGCCTGCATTTTTCCGGGTTTGATATCATTTTTTCCACTCTCCCGGCTGCTGCCGGTTGCCTTTGCCAACTTTCCACAGCTACGGCCCCTCCCCCTCGGCCGCAGGCTGGAGACAGTTTGGGGTGGGGGCAGCCCCTCCTTCCTCTCCCTTCCCTTCTTCAGGCTGGGGTTGAGATGGGGGGAATAAGTGCCATCATCTGTGTCTTGCCGGCAACACTTGGGGAGGGGAGGTCACGACTGGAGGATATGGTTGGCTCCCGCTTCAGCCTTCTCTGCACAGTGTCTGCACAGTGTCTGGCGTCAGGGACACAATGCTCCAAACCGTGTGCATCTTGTTCTTGCAAAGCAGTGACATCCCTTCCCCTTGGGCTGGAAACTACTGACCTGAGCTCCAACACCCAGCCCTGTCCCAGTCAGAGCTGAGCTACATTGTGCTGCAGAGTGGCCGAAGTCTCGATGAACTTGCAAGCCCAGCAACCTCCTTCCTCCCACACAGCCAAGGGAGGTCTGAGGAGCAGGCTGGGCCCTTAGTCTAGTCCTGGCTGGCTGGGTGACCCTGTGATGCCCACTTCCCCTCTTGGGGATTCAGTTTCCACGTCTGGAAAATGAGTGGGTTGGCCTAAATCAGGGCCCATGCTGATGATTCATGGATTGAGTTTCACAGAATTCGCCCCCCTCATCCTCCATTAAATTGTATGCAAAACTGTGTTTGAAAGCCTGTTTTCCCCCAAGACTCAATAGTGTTTTGGCATATTAATTTTTTTTTTTTTAGTAATTTTTGCTATAGGGCATGTGTGCTTGCCAGAGAGACAGAGAGAGGGAAAATGAGAAATCATCTCCTGGGGGAACGGCCACACTGCAATCCCTTCTCCTTTATTCTTCTCTTGGGACTTTGGGCACGCACACACAGGAGCCCTATGTGAGTGTCAAGCTGCCGGGTCCAGGATTTGAACTGTGGTTGACCATGTTGAAGTCAAGTGCCTTAATCACCACATCATCTGCTTGTCCCCCTAATTTTTTTTTATTCATGACAGAGTGTGCGTGCATGCACATGAGAACGAGAGAGAGAAGGAAGCACCCTCGGCAGGCTCTGGTCATGCCATGATCCCCTCCCTCCAGTCCTCCATCATGTGGGGTCTTGGGCACTCACATGCACGCCTGGCATGTTTCAGGCTGACTGGGCCAGGGGATTTGAAACACAATTGCTGTATGGGATCTATAAGAGCTTTACGAGCAGTGCATTATCTCTGCGCCTTGGAGCCTGCCCCATTTTGTCATATTCTTAAAGAAGACCATGGATAAATTGGGCATGGGCTGTAGTCCAACAAGACTCAGGTGGAATAATCCTAGCAACTTCACTATACAGTTGTATGGTCTTGGGCATGAGGACTTCCTTGTCCTGTATCTCAGTCTCCTAATTAATAAAACAGCTCCCTCCTCCCGGGTGTTGTCTGGATTAACTAACAATCGCAACAGTTTATTACACTCTCAACAGACACCAGCTTCTACAAGTCTTGCCAGGATGAGGGCTGAGATTCCTTCTAGATAATAATCTGTGAATCCGTAGTCTTTTAAATGAGCTAAATAGCATGCCATTACACTGAACTGCGGCTGTGATCCAGTATGTCTCTTTCAAAGACCTGGGGCAGGGATCATACCCCGTTGTTGGGAGAGGGCCTGAGCACATAATTGATCCAATGACTTTACTGATTGGCCCTGACACCCAGGCCAGCAGGCTAAACCGGTGTGCAGCCAGTGTACGCGAGACAGCAAGAGGTGGAGACATATCTGCAAGAGTCCAAGGAGGGAGGTCTGAGCATTCAGACAGGACATCCTTCTTGTAGGGTTTATTGAAGGGGATTCCGAGGGTTGGCCAGAGCCCAGAACCTAGAAGGATTTCTACTAAAAGACACCCATCACCTAAAAAAAAAAAAAAAATCCTAGTTTGTGCCCAGTTTGAGGCTTCTGCCCCACAGTCTGTCCATCACTTCTCCAGGGTGGAGGGGTCCCCAAGGTTCTGGCTCTGGGCAATGCTCTAGCCACTAAGGCAGAAGGCAAGCAAGACCCGCGATGCTGTCTCCAGGCAATGCCGCCTATGCCTCTTGTTGGCATTGGAAGAGCCCAGAATGCATCCTAGTGTTTCTCCACCCCCAAGAGGGCTGGAGGCCTCAGAGCACGGCCAGGTTGTGGCAGGACTTGGAACGAGCTTTGAGTGCCCGGCGGCGGGCGCTGCGGGCCGTCAGACGCGCCAGGAAGCGACGCGCGCGCTGGCCAAGGCTGGCCCGCCTCCTAGGTGCAGGTGGCTCCTGGGCCGTGCAGTCCTGGCGGCGCAAGCGCAGTTGGCGCACTACACCCTCGAAGAGCTCGGCCACGTTGTGCTGCAGAGTAGCTGAAGTCTCGATGAACTTGCAGTCGAACACCACCGCGCAGGCGCGGCCCTCTGCCGGGGCGGTGTCAGACAAGCGGGGTAGAGAGCCATAACCAAAGGCGGTGAAAGAGAGAGAGGTGTGTTCAGTCTCAATTGGAAACAGTTTTTAAATCCAGTGTGCCCACACCCAGTGCTGGTGTCAGGGGAGTCGGAGATAAATCAGGCCGGGCTTTCAGGAGTTAGTTCCTAGGCTAGTGACTGATACCTGCAGCGGAATGAGGTTGGGAAGACAGGGAAGCTGGGACAGCTAGGGACCAAGCTGGACGTCAGGTAAGAGGTCTAATCAGCTGTGTATTACAATAACCCTGGAGGAGCTTGTTAAAATGCAGTTTCCTGGGCCCACCCTCAGGAATTCTGATTATGTAGGTTTGGGATGAGGTCTGGGAACTTGCAACTTGAGGTCTGGGTAGTTGCTGGCTGACAGTATTACATTTTGTAGACAGGGCTTTGTGAAATTTGAGTTTATAATTTTTCTCACTGTATTTTGGAGCCAATAAAAGTGTTTTCCTTTCGATTTTCAAATGTAAGCCTTTTTTTTTCTTTCAAATTTTGCCAGAGGGTGTGTGTGCTTGCCCTGTGGGAGACAGAGACCTAGAAAGAGAGGGCAAGTGAGAAAGCACCCCATGTGGAGAATGGCCACACTGCAATCCCTCACTTCTCTTTGCTTTTGGGATTTGGGGCGCACACACACACGTGTGCATTGTGTTTCTTGGCGTGGCCTATCATGTCTGGATAAAGTGTCTTCGATGAAGGCCATGAGGGAGACATAGGGAAATTTTTAAGCAAAGAAGTGACAGTCAGCTCTGGTTCTGGAACATTCTGGCACCCTGTGAGGAGGCCTGATTGAGTGGGGGCAGAGAAGAATGGGGACTGGCCAGGCTAAAGTGGATACCAGGGTAGGGGAGAGGCGGTGGGTACCGAGGGAGGGGGATGTGGGATTAGTGGAGGTGGGTTTGATAGGACTGGGGAGGGGCTGGTTTGGATGGAGGGGTTGGCAGGAGCAGTCACAGAGATGAAGAGCACTTGAGGAGGGGCAGGATGGACCGGAGAGAGAAGGGCAGGGTGGAGGGCTCACCTTCCACAGACACTTCCCGGCAGCGGGCCAAGTCTGCCTTGTTGCCCACGAGGATGATGGGCACGTGGTCTGCCTGGTGTGTGCGTCGCAGCTGGATGCGGAGCTCGGAGGCACTCTCAAAGCTGCCCCGGTCTGCGATGGAGTACACGATGACGTAGGCGCTGCCCACCTGCAGCCACGACTCCTGGGTCCAGCTCTCGTCCTGTGGGCGAGGGACCCCAGCCCCTCCTCAGAGGGTGCCTAGGCCCTGGCTGAGAAATGTGGGGCAGGGACAGTCTAATGGGTGAGGTGAGGCTTATACTTGGACAGGCTGGGGGCTAAATTCTGCCTTAAGTCCCTGGGTCACATTGTGAAAACCACTGATCTTGAAGCTTCAGTTTCTCTGATTGAAAAATTGGGCTAAGGACACCAACTCACTGCAGTCTTTCATTCGTTGCTTACTTCTGAAGGCTAAGCATGGGAGACAAGAGATTTACTTGGACCCTTTTCTTTCTTTATTATTTATTTAATTTTATCTATCATTATTATTATTATTTAATTTGTTATAGAACATGTGTGTTCACCAGAGAGAGAGAGAGAGGGAAAGTGAGAAAGCAAGTCCCCAGGTCTGGTACGCGAACTCTGATCAGCCATGTGAGAATCCAGCACCCAAACCACCATGCCACCTGGTTGGCCCCTACTTGTTCCCTTTTCTTGCTAAGAAGGGTCTGGCTTTGCTTGTTCCGATCATTTGTCTAGTTTCTGAGGAGGGTTAGGCCTTACTGAACAGTTCTTTCAACCCTCTGTAATCCAGAACTAAGAGAAAAAAAGGAAAAGAAGTGAGGACAGGAGGCTGACTTCAGGAAGACATTTTTCAGGACAGTTTTGAAGGGAGAGAGGTGAAGGAGCCCCTGTGGAGTGCCAGTTCAGAAGGGGATGAGAGGGCAAAGGGAACTTTAAAGTTGTAGAGTCCTTCCAAGTCATTTGGCCAAGGAAAGGAAAGAACTAGTGTTTTTATATTCTGCTCTGGAGGATGATCTTTTGTCAGGGAAAGCTCTGAGGCTGGACCACCTCGGTAGTTACCTTATAGCTGATTAATAAATAGATCATGTCCTCCAGAAGCTCATGGTCTGGCTGGGAGGCTATGGAATGGAGAGCTATAATGCAGTATGGTAAGTATCATTAAGAGGTATATGCAGGGGGGAAGCAGGTGGTGTGGTGGTTAAGGCACTGGACTCCCACTGCCCAACCACAGTTTGAGTCCCAGACCTGGTGGCTTGAAAGTCATGGCGGGCACATGTGCTTGTCCCAAATCCTGAGAGAATGGAGGAGAAGGGATTGTGGCATAACCACCGCCCCCCCACCCCCCCAGTGGGTGGTTTCTCACTTTCCCTCTCTCTTTCTCTCTTAGGTGAGTGCATGCGCCCTATGGCAAAAAATCTAAAAAAAAAAAAGGCACAAAAACAGGTATATGTAAGTGGATTCAAGAGTCATGGGAGGGAGATGGGGAGGCCAGAACTAGTCAACCTGGCAGAGTATGGGAGGACTTCACAGTGGACTGGTGAGTGGGACTTGAAATGATGAGCAGGCCAAGGAGGAGGGAAGAGATTCTAGAGAGAGGAGCAGTCAGAGTTAAGGCCTGGAGTGGTGGAAGCACTGGTTGTGGGACTGGGGTGGAAAGAAGCCAGAGAAATTTTTTGAAAACCAAGTAAGAATAGTGAAACATTTTAAAGAGATTTGAGATGATGGATATGCTAACTACTCGATTCCTGGACCATGTTGTTAAAGGGGAGAGGAATGAGTTCTGTATTCACAACAGCCAAGGTGTGGGATCAACCTGTGTCCACCAACAGGTGAGTGGGTAAAGAAAACGCATTGTGTATACACTCAATGGAATACTCTTCGGTCATGAGAGAATGAAATCCTATCATTTGTGGCAACATGGGTGGGCCTGGAGGACATTATTTTGGGTTGTTGGAAAAGTCATGATGTCATTTTTCTACACGTGTCTATGTAAAAATGTGTCATGACTTTTCCAACAACCCAATATCAAGTGATATAAGCCAGGCACAGAAAAACAAATACCACATGTTCTTGCTCATATGTGGAAGCTAAAAAAAGTTGACCGCATTCATAGAAGTAGAGAGCAGACGGCCGTTACCAGAGACTAGGAAGGAGAGTGGGGGCGGGGTGGGGAGAGGTTGGCTAGTGGGTATAAATTATGTTCACAGAGGAGGACTAAGCCCTAGTGTTCTGGAGCACAGTAGTATGACTATGGTTTATAATAATTCATTGTATATTCAAAGCAACTAGAGGAGAGGAATTTGAATGTTCCCACACAAGGAAATATAGAGATTTGAGATGAGGAGATGCTAAGTACCCTGAATGGATGACCGCAGAATGTATACATGTATCAGAACATTACACTGTACCTCATAAATATGTATGATTATGTGTCAACTAAACATAGAACTAAAAAAGGAAGAAAGAAAGGCAGGCAGGAAGGAAGGGATCGGGGATAAGTTCTAGGTAAGTTCTTAACAGCCTATTGATCACACCCCAGGCCAGGTAACCTTGGGATGGAGTCACACAGATGTGGGTCTTGACCTTGACTATGGACTGGTTTTTTCCTCCCTCTGGGTTCCAATTTGCCCATCTGTAGAACAAGAGGGTGGGTCTTGACCATTCAATCTTTCATTGCACAAATACATATGGAAAATTTGTCCTGCGTTAGAATTACAAAAGTAGGTTGGTACATGTATTGGTAGATAGGAACCCAATGAGAATGTGATCTGGGCCAATAGGTGGCATGCTGGCTAGGGCGCTGGACTCCCATATTGCTGACCGTAGTTTGAGTCTCAGACCTGGTGGCTTTTGAGTCTCAGACCTGTTGGCTTACTTTCTTGCTTTCTCTCTCTCTCTCTCTGTTGCTCTCTGGTAAGTACACATGCCCTATAGCAAATTAAAAAAATAATAATAATAGGGGCCAGCAGGTGGCATGGTGGTTGGGGTGCTGGACTCCCACATGGCCAACTATGGTTTGAGTCCTGGACCTGGTGTCTTGCTTTCTCACTTTCTCTTTTTCTCTCTCTCTCTCTGGTCAAATTAAAATAAATAAATTAATTGAATTTTAAAAATTAAATGTTATATATATAGAGAGAGAGAAAGAAAGAGATTTTTGCTCTAGGGCGTGTATGCTCACCAGAGAGACAGAGAGAATCAGAAAGACAGAAAGTGAGAAATCACCCCCAGGAGAGGTGGCCATGTTGCAATTCCGTCTTCTCCATTTTCCTCTTGGGATCTTGGGCACGTACGCACATGCGCCGAGTGTGAGTTTCAAGCTGCCGGGTCCAAGACTCAAACTGTAGTCAACCATGTGGGAGTCCAGGGACACTATCTGCTGGTCCCTTTTTTTTAAGAAAAGTTTTTGCTATAGGGCATATGCCTTTGCTGGAGAGACAGAGAGAAAGTGAGAAATCACCCCCAACCCCAGGGGATATGACCATACCGCAATCCCTTCTCCATTTTTCTCTAGGGATTCTGGACATGTGCCTGGTGTGAGTTTCAAGCCACCAGATCTGGGACTCGAACTGTAGCCATCCATGTGGAAGTCCAGTGCCTAAACCACTATGCCACTTGCTGGCCCCCAGACCACTCTTCTTAACTTATTTGACTCCACTCCACAAGATGCTCAACTGCATCTAAAAAGTAGACCCTCTCTCATCAGCCTGTGAGCTCCATGAAACCAGGCAGGGGACATATCAGCCTCACCACTCCAATGTCCTGACCCATCACAGACACCAGCAAGTATTTCTGAATGAATGAGTGAGTGAGTGAAGGAGCGACACCTGGGCTGAAGGTTCAGTGGGTGAAGCTCCTGGTGGGGTGGAGAGGGGCAGTCTTAGTGCATAGGGTACAGGCTCTGGGGTTCTGTAGATCTAGGTTTGAATTCCACTTGCTATCTGAGAGCTTTGGTGCCTACTTCCTTAGAGAGATGAGACCCCAAGGGATTTTTAGATTTTTCTCTTTTCTTAGGTGTATTTCCTCAAAGTTTTACAGGCATGTAAAAGGGACTTTAAAAAGTTCATGGAAAAATTGGGGTCAGGCAGTGGTGATACAACAGGACGCGTGTGGGAAAGGTGCTAGATTTGTGTTCCGTGAACCCCCTGAGCACACCAAGTACTGCTGTACGTGCCCCTGATCCAGGCTAGCTGAGAGTGGGGGTCACTGCAGAATGAAGACCCTGTTGGTGGAGCTTATCTCTCCTTCTCCCCCACTGTTTGTCTCTCTCTCTCTCTCTCTGTTGCTTGGGGAATAAATAATTTTAAGAAGTTTATGGGGCTGGGACCAGGAGTTGGTATAATGGCTATGCTGCTGGACTCCCATGCAGTCAACCACGGTTTGAGTCCCGAACCCGGTGGCTTAAATTCATGCCAGACGTGTGTGCGTGTGTGCCCAAGATCCTAAGAGGAGAATGGAGGAGAAGGGATTGCGGCGTGGCCATCCTCACTGGGGGGTGATTTCTCCCTTCTGTCTCTCTCTTTCTGGTGAGCGTATGCACCCTATAGCAAAAACCTCCTAGAAAAACATTTATGAGCCTAGCCTTGTGGCCTAGGGATTAAAGTAGCCAGATTCCATATGACTGATCAAGGTGTGAATCCTGCCCCAATGTCTTGAAAGACATTCTGTGTGTGTGTGTGTGTGTGTGTGTGTGCACGCGTGCACGTGCATGCCCTAAATCCTGACCATTTGGAAAGATGGAGGAGAAAGAAACTGAGATATGACCACACTTTCTCCTTCTCTGTCTCTCTGTTTCTGTCTGGTGAGCATGTGTGCCCTCTGGCAGTTAAAAAAAAGTTCACAGTAAAATGTAGTTGAAATACAAATTTATTTTGGCACAAAAAAAATGAAAATCCATGCATATTTTTTGCCATAATGTGCATTTTCCATGAACTTTTTGAAGACCTCACATATTACCTGTGTAGCAAAAGAAAATCCAAACAAGATAATAGTAAAAGGAGGATCAACCAGTGGCTTGGAGGTTAAGGCACTAGATGACACTTGGCCAACTCTGAGGTCCAAGTCCTGGATCTGGCAGTTTGAAAATCATGCCAGGTGCATGTGCATACGTGCTCAAGATTCCAAGAGGAGAATGAACGAGAAGGGATTGTGGCATGGCTGTCCGCCCTGGGGAATGATTTCTCACTTTCTCTCTCTCTCTCTCTCTCTCTCTCTCTCTGTCTGGTGAGTGCATGTATCTTACATAAAAACTAAAAACTAAATGCAAAGAAAGAAAATAACAATAGCAACATGTCCTTGCCAGTTGCTCTCTTCCCGCTTTGGAAGGGTTAGGGAAGACTACTCTTCGATTTTCTTCTTCACTAGCTACCAAGTTATAATGAATAAGAATTATCATCTACCATTCTTCACCCCTGTTCAGCATTTTTTCATGCTCCAAACTGGGCTCACCTCTGAAATTGCGTAAGAATTAAAAAATGAATAACTGATGAGCAAGGCAGGAATGACTGACCCATTTATCAGATGAGAAAACTGAAGCTCAGAGTGGATAGTTGATTACACAAAGCTACACAAATACTAAGAAAAAGAAAAAGGGAAGGGTCCAACCTTAGGCACTTTGGTGTCAACTCCAGTGATCCTTCTGCACAAGTGGGTTGGTGAGGTGGCATGAGGGTGACAATGTCAAGAGTTCTGGGGGAGAGGCACATATGGGGTGGCTGCTGGGAGGGGATCAGTGGAGTGAGAAGGAAAAAGTAGGGGAAGCTAGTGGAGTGAGGTCAAGGTCATGAGGTTTTTGTCTTTGATTGGGAAGACTGCTTAGGGTACGTGGATTTTTGGGGGGTTGCTGAGGCGGGCCCCCAGTGGACCCTGCTCTGTGGTGTCTCAGGAAGGGCCAGGAGTCTGGTAGTAGGCTCACCACCCTCCCCGCAGATCCCACCTACAGTGCCATACCAGTTTCTCGGCCTCCCAGGTGTCCACGACCACCAGTGTGGTGTCCTCTCCATCCACGGTGAGGGTCCTCTCATATACATCTCCTGCAATCGAGGGGAGAGCAGGATCTCAGGAAGGCAGGGCAGGCCTAGGAGTCCCTAGCTTCCTTTCTGGTCACATCACCCCCTCTACTTCTCTTTGGAAGTGTTCACATGCTTTTTTGATGTCTGTCTCTTCTGGTAGGTCAAGAAGCTCCCTGAGGAGCCCATGTCTTCCGAGGTGTCAATATAGTACCTGGCACATAGTAGGTGCTCAGAAGCTGGTTTGATGGAATGAATGAGGGGTGCGGGTTAAAATTGGCTGGGGGTTAAAGTTCTTCTAGTCCTGCTCTGTTTCTGGCTTAGTGTGTGCTGCAGGCAGTTATGTTACCCCCTCTGGGCCTCAGTCTCCCCATCTGTAACACACACAGGTGTACCTAGGTACACCTCTCACAGGGTCTTCACTCTCAGGGGGTCAAGGCTGGAGAAGGAGCCTGACTACACTGTCCCCACCATCTTTCTGCTTTCAACCAACTCGCCTCCCGATTCGCCCTGTGTTCTCTCAGCCAGTCCTCAGGAGGCCATCTTCACACTTCTTCTGTCCCTTCCCCATCCTCCATTGAGAGGCCCTGGCCCTCTCAGCTCACTGCATTTTTGGGGGAGAATAAGGCCACCTAGAGCCCCGAATTTGGGCCTGAGAGTCTCCATTCTGAGAAGGATCTTCATTTTGCTGCAGGTCATGGTGGCCATGGGTGGGTTTCTATGGGCCTGGGGGAGGATCTGAGGGCAGGAGAATTGAAGCTGACTGTGAGCCCACCATGTTTGGATACTCAATCAGAATTGCCCCCCTGTGACATGCAAATGAATCCTACATCCTTTACCCATAAGAAACTGGCAAATTTCTCATTCTGCGTAAGCAGTTTCCCTCCCCCAGAGCCGGGATCATTGTGCAAGCTGTGCCCACACAACTCGAGTGGAGCACCGTTCTCCTGTCCTGATGTGAATGACGCTCCTTAGGGCTGAACAGTGTGTGACTTGTACACCTGTTCTTGGCAGCCCTGGTGACAGGGCTTTCACTCCTTTGGCGGCATCCCAGCCAGCCCACGGGGTCCCTACCTCCTAGCTGCTCATGGAGGTCCCGCTCTTGCTTCCCAGCAAAGAGGCTGGCCAGGCTGGTCTTTCCGACGCCGGGATCTCCAAGCAGCACCACACGGTAGAGAGTCTCCCAGGAGTTTTCGGAGTCGCTGGATTCAGAGGACCAACTTTCAGGGGCAGGAGGAGGTCTCTGGGTGGGAGGGTTGAGGGAGGCCGATTGGCCCAGCCGGGGATGCTGGGTTTGAGTGGAGGGTGCTGTGCACAGGGTGCTGTGTGGTACAGGCAGGCGATTCCGGCCAGACAGAGGCAGTGGGGTGCTGGCTCGCCGGTGCAGAGTGGTCTTTGCTTCCTGCTGGGTGTTTAGTGTCATTCTTGGTCGGGGGAGCTTTGCTCGCTCCTAACTTGTTCCTGGGAATGGGCAGTGAGCCAGTTGCTTTGAGTCCCTTCTTCTATAGGGTCCTGGGGAGCTGCTGGGTTGGCTTCCTCCAGAGTTCCCTCTTGTTCAACCGGAGGAGCAGGCGCCTCAGCTCCCTGGGTGCAGTGCTTTCTGGTTTCAGGCCCAGGGAAAACCTGGGTCTGCCTGGAAGAGGTGAGTGCCCAGGTCGTGAACACACACAGGCATGCATGCACAAGGGCCGGTTTCCTTTACTTTAAGGATGACCCACCCGGGGTCATCTGCCATCCATACAGCCAGGCAGAAGGGGAGCAGCCAGGTGGGATGTCAGCACATGCACATGCACCCCATATACACACGCCTCCCCCTCCCACTTAGAATACGAGGCCCTCGTTTTGAAAGGCATCTGAATTGCCCCATCTCCCCCACCGTCTCTCTCACACGATTCTGGGTTGGGGGGTGTAGCAGAGGGTTGAAGGCCCCTGGTGATTTACTTCCTCTGCTCAGTTCCAAGGGGTCTGAGGAAGCGGTAGGACCACGGAGTGGTTGGTCCTACAGAAGGGCAAGGGGAGTCCGGGGGTTCCCTCTGACTGTAACCCGAGTGCCCTGGTGCCATGGGAACGGCGTGTCTGGCCCGCCCCCTGCGTGAAAAATTCAGGAGCGGCCGGCGTGATGGCCTTCAGCTGCTGTCGTGGGGCTGGGGCTGAGAGCTGGCCGGGCCCCAGGTTTGGTAACAGATCAGGTCAGGGTCCGAGCGGAGGGGGAGGGAGGGAAAGAGGAACCCACAGGCTCGGGGACGCATATGCTGTTCCCGGAATCTGGGTCCGAGCTTTCCCAGCCCGGGAGTTCTGCATGTAAGTCCCTAACGGTGGAGGTCCTTGTCCGAGGCTACCCAATCCTCCCGGCTCCGAGTCTGAGGACCTCACCCCCTAGGACGCGGTTTCGAGCCCCCAAGCCCCGCCTGCGCTGCAGATCCCCATGCAGGCGGCGGAGGAACTCCGCTCCAACTTCTGCAAGTTGGCAGCGGCTGCGCGCAGCTTTACCTTGGCGTAGGGAGGGGTCTAGGGTCTCCCGCTGTCTCAGCTGCGGGGTGCTCCAGACAGTCCCACTGGCCTCGGCTCGCAGCCCCTCAGGCGGTCCTGCCCAGCAGCCCGGGCCGGGGGAGGAGCCGCGACCCCGCCCCATCCAGCCCCGCCCCATTTGGGCCGCTCTGGGGTCCCCGCCCCAAGGCCTTGGTCGCTCAACCACTTCTCTGAGTGCAAAGCTCAACCAACCGGCTGCCTCCAGTTCGACGCTTTGGCTAGGGGTGGCGGTGTTGGGGGTGTTGGGGTAGGAGACATGAGAGGGCTAGGGTGGGGGCTCTGGATTCCCGGCTATGTATCCACCTCTGCAACGGCAGAGGATGCCCCTTTGGCCCTGAGTAAAACCACTCGAGGAACTTGTTACACGTTCCCAGGGCCATCTTCCAAGAGAGGCGGATTCTGCTGTGCTAAAGAGGGGAGAGGGGTTCAGGAATCTGCATTTTAAACAAGGGTCTCAGTGATCCTGATACAGATAGGTGGTGGACCCCACTTTGAGAAACTGCTTTGGAGGGAGAACTAATTTGGGGTGGTGGGTTGGGGGAAGAGGGAGCCCAGAAAGTCTGCACCGGAGTTTTGACTATCCTATTTGTTCTTTCTTTTTTAAGAATTTGCCAGAGGGTGTGTGCACTTTCTGGAGAGAGGCAGAGAGAGACACAAGGAAAGTAAGAAATCATCCCCCATGGGAGATGCTCTTGCCGCAATCCCTTCTCCATTTCTCCTTTTGAGATTTTGAGCATGTATGCCTGGGGTTCTGCAAGCTGTGGGCTCTGGGACTTGAACTGTCCAGCCGGCTGTGTGGAATCCAGTCTCTGCAACCACTAGCCAGCAGCCAGCCCTGAACATCTTGCTTAGGCATCATTCACTCGCCAGCAGGATTAGCTGGTCCTGGGTCTCAGGTCTCTGCCTTTCAACCTACTGTTCCTTTCTTTATGGTTCATGGCTTTTCTTTCTTTCTTTTATAAACTTTTCTCAGACATGTAGGAGGAGGAAAGAGACACTGATCTTGGTATGGAAGAGAAGTTGGCTGCAGGGCCCTGGTGATGTTGACCTGTGGGTCCAGGATCCAGGCTCTTTGAGTCAAGTGCTTCCCTTTGGGTGTTGAGGGACAGGGGTGTGTATGTATGTGGGGCCATGGCGACCAGGCTGTACCTGTGGGTGGGCTCATTGTCATGGTTGAGGGGGTCCAAGTGTCCAGCTTGAAAAGACACCCATGGCAGCCCAGTAGAACGGCTCAGCCCACGCAGGTCTGGGGCAGATGCTGAACTGACTCAGGCCTGGCTTCCTTCCGGGCTTGGCACTCTGACCCTTGCAGGAGCACTCTTGCAGGAGCTTCCCCACCTGCAAGATGGCGGTGTGTGGTGCAGCACCGTCATTGTTGGGGAGTGAGGTGACTTGACTTCCAGTCCCAGCCCTGCAACTCTATGGCTGCATGATCTTAGGAAGTCAACTCTCCTCTTCAAGTTTCATTTTCTTTATTTAAAACTGTTATCTGGAATCAACTCTGTGGCCTGGTGACTAAGGGACCTGGATCCCACATGGCCAGTTGTGGTTTGAATCCCAATTCTGAGGTTTGAAAAACACATGTGGGGGAACCAGCAGTTAGCGTAATGGCTATGTCGCTGGACTCCCACGTAGTCGACTACGGTTCGCGTCCCGGACCCAGTGGCTTAAAACTCATGCCGGGCGCGTGTGCGTGCATGCCCAAGATCCCGAGAGGAGAATGGAGGAGAAGGGATTGCGGCGTGACCATCCCCCCTGGGGGGTGATTTCTCGTTTTCTGTCTCTATGTCTCTCTCTATCTGTCTGGCAAGTGCACACGCCCTATAGCGAAAATCTCTCAAAAAAAAAAAAAAAACACACAGCTTGGTAGGACCCCATCCCCCACCCTCACTGCTTTTGATTCTGTAGGTCTGGGGTAGGGCTCAAGAATTTGCTTTTCCAAGTTCTGGGTGTTGCTGCTGCTTGCTGGTTTGGGGACCACACTTTGAGAATCCCCATTATTTCACTTAATTTTCTAAATTAGATAGCAATTAATGGCTATGAGGTAGAGGCTATTATCCCCCCCCCCCCCTTTTTTTTTTTTTTGCTACAGGGCATTAGTGCTAGCCAGAGGAGAGAGAGAGAGAGAGAGAGAGAGAGAGAGAGAGAGAGAGAGAGAAAGTGAAAAATCACCCCCCAGAGGGGATGGCCACACCACAATCCCTTTTCCTTCTTTTTCCTCTAGAGATTTTGGGCACACGTGCTCATACGCCTGGTGTGTTTTTCAAGTCACTGGGTCTGGGACCCAAACCACACAGCCAGCCACATGGGATCCAACTACCTTAACCTCCATGCCACTTACTTACCCTATTCTTTCCATTTAGGATGAAAATTTTGCCAGAGGATTCATGTACTTGCCAGAGAGAGAGAGAAATAGAGAGAGAAAGAGGGAGGGAGAGAGAGAAAGAGAGAGAGACAATACCCCCCCCCCCCCCCCCCCCCCCCATAGGGAATGGTCACACCACAATCCCTTCTCTTCCATCTCTCCCTCATTTTGGGATTTGGGCATGCACACACATGTGCCTGGTGTGTTTCTCAAACCACTAGGTCTGAGACTCAAACTGCTGGGTTGGTCATGTGGAATATGGCTGCCCCAACCTTCCAGCCATGGAGCTTGGCCCACCTTCTCATTTTACAGTAGGCATAAACACATTTTTATTTTTTTAATTTTTGGAAGATGTGTGTGCTCACCAGAGAGAGAGGAAGCACCCCCCAAAGGGATATGGTCATGCTACAATCTTTTCTCTCCCATTCTCCACCCTGTCAGGATTTGGGGCATGCACTTATGCCTGGTGCATTTATCAAGCTGCCATGCCAGGGCTGAGATCTGAACTGCGGCCTGCTAGGTGTGATCTGGCTTCCGTAACCAGAGCCAGTGCAATACATGCTCTCCAAATGGGCCAGTGGATTCTAGTCCCAGCCTCTTGGCGTTAGGAAGAGACACCTCCATTTATTAGCTTTGTAAGGAACGCTTGTCATCGTTTCCTAGATGACAGCCTGAGACTCCGAAAGGGTAAGTGACTTGACCAAGGTCTCAGCAATGTGGGGGAAAGGACACTAGGACTGAACTAGGTCCCTCTCAAGTCAAGGCTCTCCCCTCCCTTTCAGGTGAGGAAGATGTCCAGTTTCTTTCTTTTTCTATTTTTCTTTTTGGAGAGGTTTTTGCTATAGGGAGCGTGCGCTCACCAGAAAGAGAGAGACAGAGAGATGGAAAGCGAGAAATCTCCCCCCAGGGGGGATGGCCACGCCACAATTCCTTCTCCTTCGTTCTCCTCTCAGGATCTTGGGCATGCATGCACACGTGCCCGGCGTGAGTTTAAGCCACGGGTCCGGGACTCGAACCATGGTCGACTACATGGGAGTCCAGCGACATAGCCATTATGCTAACTGCTGGTCCCAGGAAGATGTCCAGTTTCTGATCACAGCCATTGTCTCAGAAAATTCTGTCCCCAGTTTCAGAGCTCAGCAGCCTCTGGAAGAGGTGGCTGTCCTATTCCCACGTAGCTGGCTGAGTCCCAGTCCTGGGGCCACACATCTCATTCTCCCACTTAGGTTGGCTGCCCACAGCCCTTCCTTCACCTGCAGACCAATAAAGGCTGGGGGGTGAGCTGCAAGGCTCAGCTCTCTCGGTTCCTCCCCTCCACAGCCTCCAGAGGTCTGTGGCCATGACACAGCTGCATCTACTCATTGTGGCTCTCCTGGTCCTGGGTCATGTGCCACCAGGTAACTTCACGTGTGTGTGTGTGCGTGTGTGTGTGAGGATGAGGCGTAGGCTCTCAGGCCCTAGAGGACAGAGGTGCCCTAGACCAGCCCTTAAGTTCTGGCCTCACCGCTGACTGGCTGGGTAGCTTAGAGCAGGCTGCTAACTCAGCCTGCACTTCACGTTCCGAATTTGTAGCATGGATTCACTCAATAAATATGCATTAGAAAAATATCATACGGAATGTCAGGCACTGTTATGACTGTGGATCTAGTTGTGAAAGAAAGCAAGGTTCCTGCTTTTATGGAGCTGAGATTTCAGTTGGTAGAGATGGAAACTAAACAGAAAACATGAACTGAGGTAGGTGGTGATCAGTGCTATAAAGAATAAAGGCAAGACAAGGGGTTCGAGTAGCACACGCATGTGGCGGGTAATGGGGAAACTAACGGCACCGCTCAAGAAGGCCTCTGAGGGACCAGCAGTTAGCGTAATGGCTATGTCGCTGGACTCCCACGTAGTTTTCGAGTCCCGGACACGGCAGCTTAAACTTTTTGCGTGCCCAAGATCCCGAGAGGAGAATGGAGGAGAAGGGATATGGAGGAAAGGGATTGCGGCATGGCCATCCCCCCTGGGGGGTGATTTCCTGCTTTCTATCTCTCTGTCTCTCTCTGTCTGTCTGGCGAGCGCACGCACCCTATAGCAAAAACCTCTCCAAAAAAAGAAAAAAAAAAAAAAAAAAGAAGGCCTCTGATAATTTTTTTCTTTTTTTAAAGAGAGATTTTTTTTTAATTAATTTTTTAAAAATTTAACTTTATTTATTTTAAAAATTTGACCATGGAGGGAGAGAGAGAGAGAGAGAGAGAGAGAGAGAGTGTGTGTGTGTGTGTGTGTGTGTGTGAGAGAGAGAGAGAGAGAGAGAGAGAGAGAGAGAGAGAGAGATGCCGGGTCTGGGACTCGAACTGTGGTTGACCATGTGAGAGGCCAGCGCCCTTAACCACCACACCATCTGCTGGTCCCAAGAGAGATTTTTGCTGTAAGGTGAGTGCGCTCATCGGAGAGACAGAGAGAGACAGAGAGACAGAAGTGAGAAATCAGCCCCTGGGGGGGATGCCCACATTGCAATCCCTTTTCCCCCATTCTCCTCCTGGGATCTTGGGCACACACACACACATATGTGCCTGGTGTGAGTTTCAAGCCTCAGGGTCTGGGACTCAAACTATGGTCAGCCATGTGAGAGTCCAGTGGTGTAACCACTATGCAATCTGTTAGCATAATTTTTTTCTTTTTATTACCAGCAGGGTTGTGTCCTCACCAGGGACAGACAGATAAACATGAGAGGGGGACCCCCCCCCCCCCCCGCCCCAAATGGGCCAAATGGGGCATGGTTACTCTGCAATCCCTTCTCCATTTCTCCATCCTGTTGAGATTTTGGGCATGAAAGCCACACGTGCCTGGTATGTTTTTTAAGCCACAAAAGCTGGCACTTGACAACAGTTGGCCATGTGGGATCTGGCTTCCTTAACCACTAGGCACCTTCTACTTGTTGAGCATTTATTCTGTTCCAGGCACTGTTCTAAGATGATCCTATAACTGCCTCTCAGAGAGTTTTACAGATGATGAATCTGAGGCAGCATCACTCAACTGGGAAATGACAGAGCGGGGTTTGAACCTGGAAGTCTGCTCTGGTTCTCACCACACCCTAAACCGTTACACCATACACCTTCTTCAGGGTGTGGCTCATTTGATCCTTGGAGATTTTGAGGCTAGCACTGAATCATTCCAAGTTCTCTACCTCTACCAGATGGAGGAATGGGCTGGTCAGCAGGACCAGATAACACCTATGGATAGGCCCAAGGCATCAGCTGAGGATTTTGTGGTGTCTCTTTTAATCTTGAGAGATGTGAGGAAGGTTTTCCCCTCCACCTCTCACTCAGCCCTCATTCTTCTGCATTGCTTGCCCTCTACTAGCCTGAGTTCATGTGTCTGGAAAGTCACTGTGATAGACAGGCCTGTTGCAGGGGTCTCCTCGTCCCCTCTGATTAGCTATTGTATTACCCTGATCATTTCCACCAGGGCACTTACCACAGATTATTTGTCTGCTTGTTTGATTTTATTTATTTATTTATTTATTTATTTATTTATTTATTTATTTATTTATTGCCAGAGAGCGTGTGTGCTCACTGGAGAGACAAAGAGAGGGAAAGTGAGAAATCACCTTCCAGGGTGGATGGCCACGCTGCAATCTTTTCATTTCCTTTCTTCTTTCAGGATTTTGGGTACACATGCACATGTGCCCAGTGTGATTTTCAAGCTGCTGGGTCTGAGACTCATACTGCAGTCAGCGATGTGGTAAAAGCACCCTAACCCCTACACCACCTGCTGACCCCTCTTCGCTATTTTTAAAAGAATATTTATTAAACTTTATTTATTATTATCATTACAAAAGTTTTTGCTATTGGGCACACATGCTTACCAGAGAGAGACAGAGAGAGAGAGTCAGCCTTCAGGTCTGGGACTCAAACTGCAGTTGACCATGTGGGAGTCCAGCACCTTAATCACCATACCACCTTACGGCCCTGTCTTTACCTGGTTTTTAAGTGCTTACCTACCAGTTGGAAGCTCCTTGAGGGCAGGGACTATGGTCTTACTATTCATGGTGGTGCTCTTAGTGCTCGGTGTTTGTTAAATAAATACATCAAGAGAGACTACATGCCATGCCATGACCAAAGACCGTGGGAGGAGGTACAGGACCTGTCTCCCAAAGCCTTACCTCATCCATGGCCCAAATTCTCTCACCAAAACCTGAGATTAACAGGTCCCTGTGTGTCAGGGTCAGTTTCTGGAAGGTTCTGAGTATGGAGTCTGAGTGGATTGCCTGGGTTTCAGTCCTGGGTCTGCTCCTTGATATCAATGTGACCTTGTATAATGTTATTTACCTCCTTGAGCCTCAGTTTCCTTACCTGGATAGCAGGGATTATAATAATCATATAGCATTATGAAAATTGCTTGGAGTATACCTGCTGTGTGGTTGTACCTAAACAAGAAATTAGTCTTTAACTTGTAATTAGTGGTCTAACCTACAACTTGTGGGCTAACCTGGACTGACATCTGTAGTCTGAATAGTACCCATCACTATTCCATCAGTGATTAGTGGTCTAATGAATCCCCTAAGAGCTAAAATACGATCAGTGCAATCTAACCTGTGGCTTATCTTATGACCAGTGGTCTAACCTGTGACCCAGGGGCTGTTCTGAACTGCAGTCTTCCTCTGCACAGGGAGAAGTGAATTCAAACGGTGCTGGAAGGGCCTGGGGGCCTGCCGAACTTACTGCACGAGGCAAGAATCTTACATGCACCTGTGCCCGGATGCCTCCCTGTGCTGTCTGCCCTACACACTGAAGCCTATGTCCATAGCCCACGGTGACTATGAGTAGACTTCTCTGGGCGGCCATCTTTGCTTTCCAATAAAACACATGCTGCCGGCTGTCTCTTCTTCCTGCTTGCTCACTCGTGGTCCTCTCTCCCCAGGGTGTGGGAGAGATGGCTGGCGGAAGGAGGTAAGGTATCCGGAGAGAGTGGGCACTAATGACCTTGAAATGGTTCCGGTCCTGGCCACATTACTCTCTCTGTCCAGCTCTGGAAAAAAATGACTTACCCTTCCTCCATAAGCCTCCTCAGTCTTGTCATCCATAAAATGAGGACAATTATAATATAAGGAGATTAGGACTTTACAGAAAGAATGCAAAAATAAAGTAGCGTTAATAATAACAAGAGATAATAAGAAGAATTGGTAATAATAAGAGTTAATAATAATAACAATGGAGTCAATAATAAGCTTCTGGCATTCGGAATGGGATGGTGCATTGGCTTGAAAGGTAGCTCTGTTGAAAATGAAGGGATTTTTCTTCCTTTATTTTCCAATTTAGCATTTTAAGAGTTTGTCCAGGTAGGGGGGAGCCATGAATTTTATAGAAGCAGGAAGAGGTGATAGAGGGAAAGTCTGCTTGTTCTGGGCCTAGGGAACTGTGGGGACAGGAAGAGGGGGAAACGTGAGCAGAGAAGGGAAGGCAGAGAGACAGATGTGTAGTTTAACTTTGCTGTATCGTTAGGACTGTTTTGACTGAAAAACCAGGAAAATCAACATGTAGGGGCTTCGTTTTCTCACATAAAAAGCAGTGGGGAGGTAGGTAGCAACCATGCTGGGACAAGCAGCCCTGGAATCCTCCTGCGTCACAATATAGCCAGCACTTCAGGCCTCAGGTCCTTGGTTAAAACAGGGCAAGGAAAGAACGGTCGGTATGACCCCCTCCCTTCTACCAGAAAGTCCCCTCCACAGACTTCTGCTTACATACATCTCATGAGTCAGACCTGTGTCATAGGTCACTGCTGATGTAAAAGGTTGCTGGGAAGAAAGGATTTTTTTTAGAAAAGAATTATTTATTTAATTTTATTTGTTATTATTATTATTATTATTATTATTATTGGAGAGGTTTTTGCTATAGGGCATGTGCGCTTGCCAGAAAGACAGAGAGACAGAGAGATAGAAAGTGAGAAATCACCCCCCGGGGGATGCTCATGCCGCAATCCCTTCTCCTCCATTCTCCTCTCAGGATCCTGGGCACACACACACGCGCCTGGCGTGAGTTCAAGCCACTGGGTCCGGGACTTGAACCACGGTCGACTACATGGGAGTTCAGCGACATAGCCATTACACTAAGTGCTGGTCTCTTATTTTTTCAATTTGATACAGGCACTCACTAGAGAGAGAGAGAAAGAGAGAAGTGAGAAAGCAAGCCACTTGGGGCCAGCAGATGGCATAGTGGTTATGTTGCTGGACTCATCCATGGTCAGCTGTGGCTTAAGTCCCAGACCTAGTGGCTTGAAACACACTGTGTGTGTGTGTGTTCAAGATCCTGGGAGGAGAATGGAGGAAAGGGGTTTGCAGGTGGCCATTCCCTTGGGAGGGAGGGAGTGTAGGAGTTGATATCTCACTTCCTCCCTCACTGTCTCTGTTTCTTTCTCTTTGGCAAGTGCGCGTGTCCTATGACAAAAACCTCTTTAAAAAAGGAAACGGGAACGCAAGTCACCAGGTCTGGGACTTGAACCATGGTTGACCACGTGGGAGTCCAGTGCCTCAACCACCACACTACCTGGTGGCCCCAAAAGGATGATTTTTTTTTTCAGCCTCTGTACTAGACTTGAATTTGGGGCAAAGGAAGCTGGGGAGGACCCTCAGTGCCTGCCCATATTTCCTCTAAGATTGAGGCCAGAAAGGGGCAAGAGGGTTGGATAAGTTGAGGAATGCCAAGGGCAGAGGGACTTTGTTCACTGTCCTCTGAGACTCTCAGGGAAAGTCTTGGTAGCAAAGGTAGCTTGGCCCCAGCCCAAGAGAAAAAGTAGACCCAGCGTAGTGGGCTAAGAAAGGGTCAGTGACATTCAGAATACTCAAGCTTAGAAGAGGTGCTGTGAGGAGGCAGGAGAGGTCTTGGGAGGCATCTACTGTACCAGGTGTTAACCCTTTAGTTTCTTGTATGCCAGAGGGATCTGGAGTCGATTAGGCAGTGCCCAAGGGGCTTGGACAGCAGCTATTTATCAACCTGGATGGAAACACTGAATTATTTTCATTTCAGTGTACAGCCTTGTGTATGTGTGGGGGGGGGGGGATGTGGGTTTTCAGACAGTGGCTGTGTGCCATGAAACATGATGCTCTGGGGAACCAGCAGTTAGTGTAATGGCTATGTCTCTGGACTCCTATGTATTCGAGTCCCCGACCCGGTGACTTAAAACTCACGCCGGGCGCATGTGTGTGCGTGCCCAAGATCCTGAGAGGAGAATGGAGGAGAAGGGATTGCGGCATGACCATCCCCCCTGGGGGATGATTTCTCGCTTTCTGTCTCTATGTCTCTCTGTCTGTCTGGTGAGCGCACGTGCCCTATAGCGAAAACCTCTCCAAAAAAAAAAACCAAAAAAAAAAACCCATGATGCTTTGTGGGGCTAGCCTACATGGAAAGGTTGCTTGTCCAAGTCTGGAGACCTCCCTGAGTACACTGGGCAGGTGTGTGTCCATGATCTGGGACTGACTGAGGCTGGAGGGTGGATTGCAGCATTGAGACCCAGTTGGGATTACTGTATCTCTCTTTCTCACTCATGGGATAAAATAATAAATTTAAAAATAAGTCTGGTTTCTGTCTTGCTTCTTTTCTTTCCTTAGTTCCTCTGTGGTCTGTATGGTGAACTGAGAGCCAGGGGACTGTTTTAGGGCCCAGCGTGTTAGGGGCAGGTGGGAGTAGAGATCTGGATCCTAGAGAGGAATAGAGAAGGACCCTGGAGAGGTCAACGGCCAGCCTGTTATTACCATCAGGTCTCAATGAGTCAGTGAGAGCAGACCAGCTCACGACTGACGGCTACAGCTGGAGAGCCAGTGGGCATCCTTAAGGACAGGCCTAAGCCACTCAGACCTCATCGGCGGCCACTAGTATCGCTCCATTCAAGCCCCTCACCCTACCCTAGCTGCCATATTTAAGAAGAGCAGAGGGAGAAGAGAAGGAATCTGAAAGGTTAAGCAATTATACCAGAGAAAAAGCCTCTCTGAATTCAAGAATCCCCAAGGGAATGTTTAAATTTTTGGATTAGACCACGTTTGTAACTGCGCTAAAGTAAGTTTAGTTCTGCACTCTGACCCCTCCCAGTTGTTTTTGAAAGAATGAAGCAGCTCCGTTTCCTTTGCATGGCCTGGGATACAGTGTGAATGACTCTGGGACCTTGAAGATGGTGATGACTCTGGCAGTGGGAGGGTCAGACAGGCTCAAGTTCATACCCCAGCTCTGCCCCATCCCGGCTGTAGGCCATGTGACCTGGGACAAACCACTTTCCCAGTCTGTCAGGTTCCTTCTCTGTAAAATGAGTGTAATTACAACTTTTTTTTTTTTTTAAGAGATAGGTTTTTTTTTTTGTTTGTCTGTTTTTGTTTTTCGCTATAGGGTGCATAAGCTGATTGGAGACAGAGAGAGAAAGTGAGAGCTCACCCCCAAAGGGGATGGTCATGCCGCAATCCCGTATCCTCCATTCTCCTCTTGGAATTTTGAGCATGCATGCACATGCACCTGGTATGCATTTCAAGCTGCCAGGTCCAGGACTCGAACCACAGTTGGCCATGTGGGACAGCTCTTAATGGGGTTAGATAAGATCATCTGGCACTTTGTAAGTGTTCAGTAAGTGAAAGCAGCTACCAGCACTGTCACTTCTACTAAGCAAAAGGCAAAAACTGGCCTTCTTTTTCTCCACATAATTTCACTTTCTTACAGAAAACTGCAAGAATAGTTCAAAGAATTCCCATAGTCCTTTCACCCAGTTTTGCCAAATACTAACATTTTACCACCTTTACCTTCTTGCTCTTTTTGCCTCTTTATTAATTTAAAAATTATTTATTTAATTTTATTTATTATTATTATTTTAAAAATTTGATCAGAGAGCGAAAGAGGAAGAGAGAGAGAGAGAGAGAGAGGGGAGAGAGAATGAGAAAGTAAGCCTCCGGGTCTAGGACTTGAACCATGGTTGGCCATATGGGAGACCAGCAATGCCATCCATCTGCCAGCCCCGATTACTCATTTTTAATAGAGTGGGCAGATATTTACAAAGATATTTTAAAAAACAAGCTATATATGTGATCAATAAGCTCATCAAAAGATGTTCAATGTCGTTAGTTATCAGAGAAATGCAAAATAAAACCACAATGAGATACCATACATACCTATGGGAATGCTTAAAAGAAAAAAGACTGACCATAACAAGGTTGGTGAGAATATGAAGTAACTGGAATGCTAATATATTGTTAGTGGCAATGCAACATAAGTAACTACTTTGGAAAATCCCTTACAAAGTTACTTGTAAAATCAATAGATGTGTGCTTACGTAAAGAATTCTCTATCAATGTTTATAGCAGCTTTACATGTAATAGCCCATAAGTTCAAGCAACAACCTAATGTCCGATAGGTAAATAGATAAATTGGGTCCTATTCGAACAATACAGTACTACTCAATGAACAAGGTTCAGTTGTGGAGGCTTTGGCAGTAGGGAACCACTGCATGATACTGGAGCCACGTGAGAGACCTGAGTTTGGATCCTGGGTCAACCCCAACACACTGGGGACACCTGTGTGTGCTGGTGATCCTGGCTGGCTGGGAGACTGCAGGGAGGATTGTGGTGCGGTGAGACCCTGTTAGGGATGCTTGTATCTATCTCTCAATCAATAAAATGAACTAATACAACATGAATGAAGTCAAAGAAGACAGGCATAAAGGAGGACATACTGAATAATTCCATTTATACGGAATATAAATTCATGCCGATGTGTGTGCCCAGAAAGGCAAAATGCAGTTGATTTAAAAGGAAAAAGAGTCAAACCCTCCCACCCCCTAGGGCTGGCCCAGCGGTGCAACGCAATGCCCTACTCTAGATATGGTTACTGTAGTTTGGATCCTCCACCTTGTTAGCCTGAAACATGCAGAGCACGTTTTAGAGCCCCACATATAACAGGCTGGGAGACTGGAGGAGGGGGTTGTGGCCATAACCAGACCCTGTGGAGGATGCTCCTCTCCTCTCACACACGCATGAAAGCAGGCACTCTATTATGAATAAAGAAAAAAATATATAGGGGCTGATCAACCTCATAGCGGTTAAGCACTGTTTATAGAGAGCCAGAACCCACATGGCTGAGGGCACTTTAAAACACACTGTGTGTGCGCGGCACAAGTCCCAAATCCTGATGGGATGGAGAAACAGGAAAAGGATTGTGCTGTGACCACGCCCCCTGTGGGGTACCTTCTCTCTTTCTCTGTCTTCTCTCTCTCAGTCAAGAACATGCATCTTCTGATAATAATTAAAAATAAAAAAACAAGAACATAAAAAAAGGTTCTCTCTTAAAACTCACAAAAACTCAAAATCTTATTTTTTCCCCCTCAAAATCTTATTTTCTTTACACCTCTGCTTCTGAGCACATGTAGTTGAATGTGGCTAAGTTCTCTGTTTATGCTGCAGTTTCATCTACGTCACCAAGAGCAGAGGATCCAAGCAGAGAGAATTTCGTGT
The DNA here is from genome assembly GCA_026018925.1 of Tupaia tana. NCBI lineage: Eukaryota > Metazoa > Chordata > Mammalia > Scandentia > Tupaiidae > Tupaia > Tupaia tana. Next base: position 32,746,909 of record JAKSZU010000015.1, read on the forward strand.
CCACAGCCGTTAATGGCTAAATCAATGATTCTTAAGGGGGACACTGCCCTCTAGGGGTTATTTTGGGAATTTGTTGAGGGCATTTTTGATCGTCAAAATTACTGGGCCCCTACTAGAATTTAGTGGGTGAGGGACGCAGGTGGCATGCCATACGTGTATGGCTGTCTTGGAATATGAAGCGTTGACCTGTTTCCCAAGCAAAATCCAAATATCCTACCAGACAGTTATGTAGGTGAGAAACTGATTTATAATTATCTGAGTCCAGAATTAAGTCTGTTTTGCAAGCTTTATTTATTTTTAAATTTGCTGTAGGGTGTATGAGCTCTCCACAGAGAGAGACAGAGAAAGAGAGAGATAGAAAGAGAGAAAGAGGTAGAGAGAGAGAGAGACAGAGAGCACACACAGAGTGGGGGATGGCCACTCTGCAGTCCTTTTTCCTTCATGTTCCTTTTGGGATTTTGGGCCCACACACATATGTGCCCGGGGTGCTTTTCACTGCTAGACCGGTCAGACTACTACAAGAATGTGAGTTGGGAAATGACGACAGAATAAAACAATGTATGGAGTTGAAGGTGAAAAGGTATCTTAGTAGAAGTTCAAGTTACAAGTGGGAGCCTGTCAGAAGGAGGAGTAGGATAAAGCAGAAATTTGAGGAAAAAGACACTTTTGGTAAACAGAAGGAGCAAAGACAGGCAGTTCTCTAACTCAGAAATTGTTCCTGAACCTGTGTTTTAAGCCGAACATCAAAGTACTGTGTGGTCCGCCCCACTGCCTGCCTCTCACGTCTCAGCCAGTATCTACAGCCAGGCGGCTCTCCTTTCTGTTTCTTGAACCAGCTCAGGCCTGTGAGGTCTGTGCATGCGCTATTTTCCCCACCTGGAGTATTCTACTGCAAACGTCTCTCAATGCTGCGAGTATGACCTCTCATCCTGTACACCGCAGGTTATCCTGACAGCTCACGGAGGCCTACCTCTTTCCTAACACTCTCCCATGTCCTTTATCCTTTTTTCCTTTTTTCGTTTTATAGGATGTGTGTGCTCACTGGAGACAGAGACAGACAGGGAAAGAGAGAAAGTGAGAAGCACCCTCCAACGGGGATGGCCATACCACAATCCCTTCTCTTTTATTCTCCTCTCGGGATTTCGGGCACGCATGCGTATGTGCCTAGTGTGTTTTTCGAGTTGTCTGGTTTGGGACTTGAACTGTGCAGTCAGTCATGTGAGATGCAAACACCTGCCCCCTTATTTTTTAGAGCCTTATCACTATATGTAATTATATATATATTTTTTGTTTAATGCCTTTTTCCTCAACAAGTTGGAGTCACCATGCTGGAAAAGCCTGTTTTTGTTCTATCTATCATCCCCATATAATATAATTAGCAACTAACATGATGCCTGGCATATGATAGGTGGTCAAGAAATATTTGTTATATGAATAAATGATAAATATTTTATAATAGTTGTACATTTTAAATAAAAAATTATAAATCTCATTGATCTGTTTTCAGCAAACTATCATCCAGTTTGACTAGTTGAAGCTGAAATATTTTTGACATTTTATCAAACCAAGAGTCCTAAATTCAGTTTTATTTCTGGAAAGCATGTTTCTCACATTCATTTTCTTGAGTTACATTCTTCCATGCCTGAAAAAGTCAGTGAATGTGCCAGGTGAAACTGAACATCTATTTAGTATAGCAAATGTGCAGGATAGAGACCAAAGGAATCATCATTCCTGCACTGTAGTATAAAATCATTATTATGTGACTTTGAAAAGTTTCTTTGTTCAGATTTGCCAGATGGCATGTGTGTTTGCTAGAGATGGAGAGACGGAGAGAAAAAGAGAGGGAGGAAGCACCCCCCGTGAGTTATAGTCTTACTGCAATCCCTTCTCCATTTCTCCATCCTGTCAGGATTTGGGGCATGCACACACAAGTGCTCGGTGTGTTTCTCAAATCTCTGGGGTTGGGATTTGAATTGCACAGTTGGCCATGTGACATTTTGCTCCCTTAACCACTATGCCATGGGGCCAGTCCAATTTCTCGAAGTTTTAATAATTAATAATGGTAATTGCTTTTTTTCTGGTGATGCTTTAGATTTAAATGTACATCCCAGAAGTTAAGCAGTATGCCAGTTCAGCCTCAAGCAGAGTCTTCTCTACACTTTGCTCCGTGCCCACTGGGGCTGCCAGCCTGAAATGATTAGGCCTCAGATTCTTGCCAGAGGCTTCCTTTTAGGGTTTGTTAATGGGAGGCATGAAAGTGGGAAGAAGGGAGAAGGAACTCTCTCTGCTTTGACACATCTGCATCCCTCCAACAGTCTAGTACTGGGTCCATCCAACGATTTAATCATTATGCCAACTGCTGCCCCCCCATGATTGGTATTGTACCTCTGCAAACCAAAACAACAAAGTGTTCTTTCTTTCTTTCTTTTTTCTCTTTTTTAAAAATTTTGGCATAGTCTGTATGTGCTGGCCAGAGAGAGACAAAGACAAAAAGAGGGAAAATGAGACAGCACCCTCAGGGGGATGGCTACACTGTAATCCTTTCTCCTCTAGTCTCCTCTTGGGATTTTGGGCATGCATGCACATGTGCCCAGTGTGTTTTCCAAGCCACTGGGTCCAGGACTAGAACCACATCATGTGAGATTCAGTTGCCTTAACCACCATGCCACTGGGTGGCCCTGTTCTATTTCTTAGAGTACCAGAAAAGTCTTGGCATTTCAAAGTAATGCTTTATTAGATGATCATGAGGTTACAGAGATGAATAATACAACCAAAGATAGTTTGCAAAAGGACAGTAGAATTATTGAGAACAAACTGCGTTAATCTTTGAAAATGAACATACTTAAACATTAAGTCTTCTACCTTAGAAAATTCTGGAAACATGAGAATATATAGCACATCTTTTGTTAGCTGCCAGAACCATGTCATATTATCTCACATAGATCCCGAAAATTCCATCATACATTTGTGAGAGAGACTAGAAAAAGCAAATAGTGTCTCGCTGTCATTAAGAAGCAGTTTTGGCTTCTCAGACCACTTGAAAGGGGGCCTCCTGAGAATTGCTGGAGTAGTCTAACGAGCAATGCAGGGATCAGCCAGCGACGGTTATTGATAGAGCTCACGAATCCGCCAGAAGTCAGACCTCAGGTTTGCTTCATCGTTTCAGGCTTTGAAGCACTTAAAATGCCCAGGACTTCTCTTTCGGTAGGTACTTGGGGGTCACGCAGCACATTTTACCATTTACGCAGTAAACATAGACTCTCTCCTTCCTGTGGCATCTGTGGCGGCATTTGCCGTGAAGATTCCAGCATTTTTGGGTGTCCCCTGACACAAAGCAGAAAGACAAGGGAGACAGTGTCAGTCCTAAGAAGAGGCAGGCTCCGGATTTGAAAGCCCCGTGAAAGGCTTAACAGAGAGACAAGATGGTGGACTCACAGTGATGATCTGTCAAGGACTGAAAAGTCGTTTATCTAAAACCAGATTTTATAAGCAGTTTCTCTTTGGAACGACATTTTTGGTATTACCTTAGAAGCATTTTGATACACCATGGTAGGAGCAGTGATAAAGTGGGTGATACAAAGACAATGATCTTGAAACATTTTCCTCTAACCCACAATGGAGCTTTATATTGTGTTTGTCATAAATCTGCGTATTCTTCTCTCCCAGATGACTGTAATCGCAAAATGGAGCTTGCTTTGACCTCTGATGGCAGGACAATAGTACACTACCACCCGTCTGTGGACATTCCCTATGAACACACAAAACCTACCCCCAGACCAGATTCTGTGCATAAAAATGAAGAAAAACGTGATCAAGTGCTAAAAACCAGATTAGAAGAAAAAAGCGAACACCTTGAGAAAGGACCCATGATAGAACAACCTAGAAAAGTGTTCTCTACTACCAAGCGCTGTTGGTATCCTCACGGACGGTATCACAGACACTGGATCTTCCAACAGACAGGTAACATCGAGGTTCTCAGAGGAATCGGAAATGTGCCTCCTTTGTCATATAAGAAAATATACATTTTCTTATATGTATTCACTGGTGGGCTATATAATGAAATAATAATAATAAAATTTCTTTTCATATATAAAAAAAGATGAAAATGGATGTAAAAGAGGGTTCACAGTTTCCTTTGTCTTCAATCCTTTCCGCCAATCACTGTTTTTCTTTTAGCATTCTTTTTTCCGCTTACCTTACTCATGAATCTAGTCTATGTGGGAAATCAGGATGTTTTAAAAAATTGGCCATTAAAGAACTTGGCATGGTGGTTAAGGCACTGGACTCCCACATGGTCCACTGTAGTTCGAGTCCTGACCCTGGTGGCTTGCTTTTTCACTTTTCCCCGCTCTTGCTCTCTAGTAAGTTAAAAAAAATAATAATAAATAAAATTACACAAATAATTTTTTTTTTTTGGAGAGGTTTTTGCTATAGGACACGTGTGCTCACTAGAAAGACAGTGAGAGACAGAGAGACAGAAAGTGAGAAATTATCCCCCAGGGGGGATGGCCGCACTGCAATCCCTTCTCCTCCATTCTCCTCTCGGGATGTTGGGCACGCACGCACACGCGCCTGGCACGAGTTTAAGCCACTGGGTCTGGGACGCGAACTGCAGTCGACTACATGGGAGTCCAGCAACATAGCCATTACGCCAGCTGCTGGTCCCGATAATTTTTTTAAAAAAGAAAACAAACTGCTCTCTCATTGGGATGGGATTACCCCAACAATCCCAAGCAAGAGGCATGACAAACAGAAAAAATGTCCAGTCATTTCAACCACAAGTTTTGTAGCAATTAAGACAAAACCTGAGCCAGCCAGTGGCCTAGTGGTTAAGGGAGCTATATCCCATGTGGTTAGGTGTGTAGTTTGAATCCCAGTCCCAGCTGGCTTAAAAACATGCTGGGCGCATGTGAGTGCATTCCCAATATCCCGACAGGAAGGAGAAATAGAGAAGGACTTGTGGCATGGCCATGACTCATTAGAGGTTACTTTCTTCCCCCCCCTCTCTCTCTCTCTGTCTTTCTCTAGTGTCACATGCCCTTTGGCAAAATTAAAGAAAAATAAACCCTTGTAGGGTGGCTCACATCTTCTCTGGACGTGCAGTCCCAACCCTTGCCTTCCATGGATAATTTCCTTGCAGAGGCTCAGTGGTACATACTAGCTGAAGGCATGGACTATTGAAGGTCTTAAAAGCCTGAATCTGGGGACCAGCAATTAGCGTAATGGCTATGTCACTGGACTCCCATGTAGTCGACCGCAGTTCGAGTCCCGGACCTGGTGGCTTAAACTCACGCCGGGCGCATGTGCGTGCGTGCCCAAGATCCTGAGAGGAGAATGGAGGAGAAGGGATTGTGGCGTGGCCATCCCCCCTGGGGGGTGATTCCTCTCCAAAAAAAAAAAAAAAAAAAGGCCTGAATCTGAAATCTGGCTCCACCACATGAAGCTAAATCTCTGGGAGATCTTGAGCAAATGGTTTCCCTTCATAGAACTTCCTTTTTTTCTCTTTGGAAAAACAGCATATTAACATCTATTTCAGAGAGTTGTGGATAATAAATAAAAATAACATGATACAAAATGAAGAGACAAAAAAATTAGGAGTAAAGGAAAATATACTTTCAGAATAAAGCCTAATTTGAAAGGAATGCAAAAGCAAATAATTTAAACAGGTAATGCTTTAAAGTAGACATAAGATGAAAAATATAAAAATGGAAAGAAATGATACCTTTTTAGGCTGAGATGGAATGACAGAGACAATACTTATCTTGTTTTAAACAACAAGATAATTGGGCAAAATGTATGTGAAGCAATGGTTTCAAACACTGGACAACATGCACGAGTCTGCAATCTGTGAGTGAAGGGAAACAGTGTGCACTCTATGATAGCACCAGTTTACTGCCAGGAAGTAGTTTCTGGGGGTTGTAGTTCAAGGATGGGGGACCCAAATAGAGCCTGGCGGTCTGGTGGAGAGGATAAAAAGTAAAGTTCAAGTAGGCCAACTCTGTTAAAATTTTTGTCTCCCAATATCAGAAATGAGGGAGTTACAGAGAGAGAGAGAGAGAGGGAGAGAGAGAGAGAGAGAGAGAGAGAGAGAGAGAGAGAGAGAGAGAACACTGTGAAGATCTTCGGGGGTATCTCTCTAGTCTTTGAGTGCTTATCTGTGCATGTGCAGGGTAAGAGGAAACTACCAAAGGCCTAGGAAAGAGCTATCAAAAAGAGGTAGGTAGAATAACTCCTCGTGATGGCAAAGGATGAGAATTCATGTTCTCATCTGCCTGAGTGAAAAGATCTTGGAAAATCTGCAGCATTTGGTTCTCAGAAAGCCATTGCTTTAGTAGTGGGGCTATATTAAATTAGAGGATATACTATAGTTACCCTAAAAAAGCTTAAAAATCAGTCTTATTCCAAATAACTTTGTTTTATGCCAGAATAGAATTCAACACTTTTTAAAGGAATACAACAAAATACAGCAACTAATCAACTGATGCACAAATGACAAAGATATTGGAAGTAGCAGAAAAGAATGATAAAGTAGTTATTATAAATATGTTCTGTATGCCCAAAAAGGTAGAGAAAAATATGATGAGAAATAAAGATGTGCAAAATATTCACATGGGAATATTTGAGATGAAATGCTAGCTATTAAATGAAAAACAACTTAGTGAAATTAACAGCAGATTATGCTTTAAACTTTTTTTGGCAGAGGGCACGTGTGCTTGAGAGAGAGAGAGAGAGAGAGAGTGAGAGTGAGAAAGCATTCTTCCATGGTGAATGGTCATGCCACAATTCCTTGTCCTCCATTTCTCCTCGTTTTGGGACTTTGGGCATGCATGCACATATGCCCAGTGTGTTTCTCAAGCCATCAGGTCTTGGACTAGAACCATGAAGTTGGTCATGTGGGATCCAGCCACTTTAACCACCATGTCATGCACCAGCCCAACAGCAGATTATAATGAAGAAGAAAAGATAAATAAACTGGAACACATAGAAGCATAAACTACCCAACATAAAACATGGATAGGAAAAGAAAAATTAAAAAATAAGATAGCATCAGTTACTCATGGGACAGTAACAAATAGTATAACATATATATAATTGGAGTACCAAAAAAATAAATAAGAGGGACCAGCAGTTAGAATAATGGCTATGTCGCTGGACTCCCACAAAGTTGACAGCAGTTCGAGTCCCGGACCTGGTGGCTTAAACTCACACCGAACGCATGTGCGTGCATGCCCAAGATCCCAAGAGGAGAATGGAGGAGAAGGGATTGTGGCATGGCCATCCCCCCTGGGGGGTGATTTCTCGCTTTTTGTCTCTGTCTCTCTCTGTCTGTCTGGCGAGCGCATGCGCCCTATAGCAAAACAAAACAAAAACTCTCCAAGAAAAAAAAAAGAAATAAATAAAAAAGAAACAAAGAAAGAAAAGCAAAATGTTTAACACCATAAAAGTGTAAAATTATGTGTGAAGGATCATGTGTATGGTGGTATCTTTTTTTTTTTTTTTGGAGAGGTTTTTGCTATAGGGCGCGTGTGCTCGCCAGACAGACAGAGAGAGACAGAGAGATAGAAAGCAGGAAATCACCCCTCAGGGGGGATGGCCACGCCGCAATCCCTTCTCCTCCATTCTCCTCTCGGGATCTTGGGCACGCACGCACACGCGCCCGGCGTGAGTTTAAGCCGCCGGGTCTGGGACTCAAACCGCGGTCGACTACATGGGAGTCCAGCAACATAGCCATTACGCTAACTGCTGGTCCCTATGGTGGTATCTTTGACTGGACTAATATACAGTATATTCATGCTAGAAAGTTTCCTTTTGTATGCTGCAAGATTGTACAGTAATAAAATGTAAATAAAACAAATAATGAGGGGAAAAGGAGAGCAGAGATGAGTATTTGGAGGAAAAAAATGGATAGAAAATTTCAAGATTGATGAAGACTATAACTATAGAATGAAGGCCCAGCTAGAATAAAATCTTAAAAATTCTTAAAATGTTCAGAAACAAAGACACATTGATTACCTAGGAAAAGAGATAATGTTAATAGTAGAAGACGTCTCATCAGAAACAGCACAAAAAAAAGACAGTAGAGATATATCTGGTAAGTAATGAAAGGAAAAACATCACCCCAGAATTCTTTTTTAAAAATTATATTTATTATTCTTATTCTTAATTTTTAATCTGACCAGAGGGGGAGAGAGAGAGAGAAAGTGAGAAAGCAAGCCACTAGGTCTGGGATTCAAGCCGTGGTTGGCCATGTGGGAGTCTAGCACTTTAACCACTACGTTGCTTCCCAGGCCCCTACCCTAGAATTCTTTACACAGCAATAATCCTCTGAAAATGAGGAATAAAGACTTTTCCAGATATTCAAAAACTGAGAAAATCTTACTGAAGTCTTGAAGAACAAGAAATATTGGGTGCAGAAGCAAAATACGATACTCTGAAAGGCTGACACAGAAGGGAGAGTTCCAGGTTCGTGTCCAGAGACCCCTCTGAACACACTGAGCACACATGAGCTTGTGATCCAGGTTGGGTGAGGCTGGGGTTAGATTGCGGTGTCAAAACACTTTTGAGTAAGCTCTTAGCCTCTCTTTCTGTCTCTCCTGATCATGGAATAAACAGACAAATAAATAAACAAAGAAACAAACCTTAAAGGAAATTATTCAGGGGCAAGAAAAATGATACCAGATAGAAATCAGGACATCCACAGAAAGGAGTAAAGAGAGTCAAGATTGATAAATAAGAGAGAAATGTAAATAACTTTTGTTCTCATTTAAAACTTTCTTTAGGGACTAGATGTTGGCACAGTGGTAAAACTGCTCAGTTGGTTAGTGAGGCAATTCCACATGGGAAGCTTGCTAGTTCAATTCCAGAGACCTCCCTAAGGATGCCGGGTGCATGTGTGCCCATGATCTAGGACTGGCTGAAGGCTGGCAGTGAATTTTGGTATCAAGACCCTCCTGGGAGTGCCCTCTCTTGCTAATGGAGGAAATAAATAAACCTAAACATTTAAAAAATTTTTATTTTATTTTAATTACTTAAAATAAAAGCGATGTGTTGTAGGACTTATGGCATGTGCAGAAGTGAAATGTATGAAAATAGCAGAAAGGTTGAAATGAAAGTATACTTACAAGTTTCTTACACTACATGCAAATTGGTATGTTATTGATTTGAACGTAAACTATGATAAGATAAGGGTATCTAGGGCCAGTGGATGGCGTAGTGGCTACGTCACTGGACTCTCACATGACTGACTGTGGTTTGAGTCCCAGACCCGGTGGCTTGAAACTTATGCCCGGTGTATGTGCATGTGTGCCCAAGATACTGGGAGGAAAATGGAAAAGAAGGGTTTGTGGTGTGGCCACTCCCCTTTGTGGGGGTGTGATTTGTCACTTTTCCTCTCACTATCTCTGTCTTTCTCTCTCTGGCAAGTGTACATGCCTTAAGGCAAAAACCTCTAAAATAAGTAAACAAATAAATAAAACAAACAAACAATAATAAAAAAGAGAAGGCTATCTATTATAAACCATACAGCTGATTCAAATTCTGGCATGGGAATTGTACAGGAGTCAGGAATATTTTGTCATACCAGATATGGGGTGAACCCATAAAACTGCTTTTGTTAATGAACAAAAGGCCAAAGTGCTGAGAAACCCTTTGTCAGAAACTGTCAGAAACTTTGTATGTGAAATTATATCAGCAGGAATGGAACGATACATCCCTCCCCAAGGAACCAAATTTTTCAGTACAGAAAAGCAACCTTGATTTCAGAGTGGGGTACAGAGTATCAAATAGGGGCTTTAGGATGCAAAATTCCACATCTCTCTTGATTTTGTACTTTTCATGAAATGGGATCCTGAATCCGTTTCTCAGCATAGGCCTGACATTAACCCTTTGCACACTGCCCTGGGCCCTGTCTTGCCTTAATGTCTATCAAATACAGCTTCATTTATGTTAACCCCACTCTCTGCTCTTCCCCTTAATTCTATAGGAACCTATTTGTTTCTTTCTTTGGTGAGGTACCCCCTTCCTGGACAGGTTCTTTGCTATGCAGTTTCCCAACTTTTGTTTTGTTTTGTTTTGCTTTTATAGGGTGTGTGTACTTGCCAAAGAGAAAGAGAGAGCTGGAAAGGAGAACTACAAGGGGGATGGCCATAACACAATCCCTTCTCTTTCACTCTCTTGGGATTTTGGGCATGGACTCACATAGCCGACAATGCTTTTCAAGTTGCCAGGTCCGGGACTTGAACTGTGCAGTTGGCCATGTGGGATCCAGTCACCTTAACCTCTGTTTCTCCATCTTGTTAGGATTGTGGGCATGCATGCACATGTGCCCAGTGTGTTTTTCAAGCCACCAGTGCTTGAAATTCTTCTCTTGAGATTTTGGGCACACATGCACACACACCCAACTGCCGGGACTAGGACTTGAACCACAGTCAACTACAAGGGAGTCCAGCGACATACCCATTATGCCATTTGCTAGTCCCCAGAATCTCATTTTTCAATCAAGAATTGTTAAGATGAACTATTTATGAGAGTGAGAGATACTCATACACTTTGCTCCAGTCTCTGTAAAGGCTACTCGGCAGTACACGTTTTAAAATGGTGTAGTCTTTACCTACCAATTTAATTCCAGATGTTTATCCTAGGGAAATACTCACGTGTTCAGACTGAGAGACCTATATACTGGAGATAAAACTATAAGTGAGTTAGAAATAGACACCAGCCCTCGAAGAACTTCTAGTCTAGTGAGGGGATAGCTGTTAAAGAAACAGCCACCCAGATATTCAACTGACTAAAGAGTGATGAAAGTTATAAAGGAAAGACATGGAGGCCAGGAGGTGGTGTAGTGGTTAAGGTGCTGGACTTCCACATGGCCAACCATGGTTTAAGTCCTGGACCTGGCAGCTTGAAACTCATGCCAGGCACGTGTGCACGTGTGCCCAAATCCTGAGAGGAGAATGGAAGAGAAGGGATTGTGGCATGGCCATTCCCCTTGGGGGGTGATTTCTTGCTTTCTGTCTCTCTGTCTCTCCAGTGAGTGCTCACGCCCTATAACAAAAATCTCTTTTAAAAAATCAGGAAAAGACTTGGAGTGCTATGAGGAGGTGTAATGAAAGGGTAGATGACATGTCCCACCTGAATCTAATCCCTGATGGGTTCTCGGTCTTTACATGTATGTACCAAATTTCCATAATTAATTTAATGGTAAGCATGTTAATACTTCTTTAAAAAGATCTATTTATTTATTTATTTATTTAATTCCATTTGTTACTATTATTTTTTAATTTGACCAGACAGAGACAGACAGAGAGAGAAAAAGGGAAAGCAAGAAAGCAAGCTGTCAGATCCGGGACTCAAACTGTGGTTGCTATGTGAGAATCCAGTGCTCTTATCCACCACACCACCTGTCAGCCCTGGCATGACAATACTTTGAAAATATTGAAGTGATTCAAACTTCATTTCCCTTTAATCAGGAGAGCGTTTGGCTATCAAAAAGTAGAATGGACAGATTGACCCTGAAGCATAGTGATTAAAGGAACCAGACCCCACACAGTTGACTATGGTTCAAATCCTGCCTTGTTGGCTAGAAAAACATGCCAGGCAAGTTCATGTGCATGTGCAAAATCTCAGCAGGATAGAGAAATGAAGGAGAAGGGATTGTGTCGCGATTATGCCCCATGGTGGCAGGTGCTCTCTCTCTCTTTTTCTGTTTCTGGTGAGTGCATGTGCCCTCTAGCAATAAAAAGAATTAAAAAAAAAAAAAGCAGGATTGGGCAGAGTTTCTGTGTTTTGGGAGAATATAAACAACAGTTGGAAAAAGAAGGTCATTGCTCAGCTAAAATGAGATAAAATTGTTTCAGCTGTCATAACAAGACGATAATATTTTTTTTTGGAGAGATTTTTGCCAGACAGACAGAGAGAGACATAGAGACAGAAAGCGAGAAATCACCCCCCAGGGGGGATGGTCACGCCACAATCCCTTCTCCTCCATTCTCCTCTCGGGATCTTGGGCACGCACGCACACGCACCCGGTGTGGCTTTTAAGCCACTGGGTCCGGGACGTGAGCCACGGTCGACTACGTGGGAGTCCAGCGACATAGCCATTATGCTAACTGCTGGTTCCCACAAGACGATAATTTTAAGAACCAAAAATTTATCAAAAAAGTTGAGGGATTTTCAAATTTCAAAAGGCTCTTTTTTATATACGATGTGAGCCTGTGGGATTCAGACAATACCACTTTATCGTAAGCTTACAGGAGGCAAAAACTGAGGGTCTGGCTAAAGTAGCTTCTGTGAACTTCTGTTATCACCACCACTCCCGACAGGAAGTAAAAAGAAAGCACTCTTTTGATAATTTCCATAAAATTGGGAAGTTTGAATTGCCCTCCTACAGCAGTAGCAGCAGCAGCAGCAGTCCTGAGGGCCGGCTGAGAACCCATACCTCACCTCTGCTCACCTTGCGGGGGGGGGGGGGGGGAGGGGGGACTTACCAACAAGCTAGGGACAAAGTCCTTCCACTGCTCCCCAACTAGTGGCCTGCTTGGTGACCTACACACGTTAGCCAGGAAGTAGAAGCCACATAAGTATTTGAAATAGAGGATATTTATGCGGACCAGCAGTCGATGCAGTGGCTATGTTGCTGGACTCTATGTAGTAGACCATGGTTCAAGTTCCGGACCCGGTGGCTTAAACTCACGCCGGGTGCGTGTGTGCCCAATATCCCGAGAGGAGAATGGAGGAGAAGGGATTGCAGCGTGGCCATCCCCCCGAGGGGTGATTTCTCACTTTCTGTCTCTCTGTCTCTCTCTCTTTCTGGTGAGCACACGCGCCCTATAGTAAAAGCCTCTCAAAAAAAAAAAAAAAAAAAAAAAAAAAAAAAAAAAAGAAAGAAAGAAAAAAAGAAAAGAAAGAGGATATTTAATAGAGGGAAATAACTATACATTGTTGGAAAGTGGGAAGACCAGAAAAGAAGACCCTGAAGAAATGAATATCAGTAACCATTAGGACTGAGAACACTAAAGGAAGAATATGACTTCTTTTTTTTTTTTTTTGCTTTAGAGCACATGTGCTTGCTGGAGGACAGAGAAACAGAAAGTGAGAAATCACCCCCATAGGTGATGGCCACGCCACAATCCCTTCTCCCCCATTCTCCTCACCACCGCTGGGGATGGCCATGCCACAATCTCTTCTTCCCCATTCTCCTCTCAGGATTTTGTGCACACGTGCACACGCACCCAGCATGAGTTTTAAGCAGCTGCGTCTGAGACTTGAACTGCTATTGAATATGAGGGAGACCAGTGATGTAACCATTATGTCATCTGCTGGTCCTGGAAGAATATGAGTTTTTAAAACCTGAGTTCAGGCCAGCCACACGCTGGGCTGGTTGCTTCCACGCGTACCCAGTACCCTGCCTTCCTTACACAGCCACACCACCCTGGTTTTAAACGCTGTTCAACTGTCTCTCCAGCACTGCATCATTAGCTCCCAGTGCAGGCTCTGGCACATTGGCAGCAGCAGTAAGTGTGGACTTTTCTCTCCCGTGAAGGTGGCTGTGTTCGTTACAAAGGCTAGATCACTCTGGAGACTATTTCACAAAAGGCCCAGCAGTGCCCTTTCCTCCTTCCTGCTTCTCCTTTCATCCCGTCCTCTCTTCTTCACACACTAGGGCCTCTGCTCTTGCCCTGACTGAGCAGGGAGAAGGGGGATGGAGCGGGTGAGTGGCAAGCTCTGGATGTTGTAACTGGTACCTACAACCTAGCACCTGCTGCTGAAGGAGGGCGCCTCCTCTATGAGGCTGGGATGACAGCCCCCCCCCTGCCCTACAGCAGGTCCTCCCACCCTTGCGATGCCCTCATCAGTCCTCGGTCTCCACACTCTCCCCTGTGGAGGTCCAGGTTACCTGGAGTGAGCTGGGACAAGAGCAGGAACACAGTCAAGGTCAGCAGAAGGAGCTTCATGGCTGGAGATGGCCAAGGTGAAGCGGGAGTCCGATGCCAACGCAAAACTAATGCGGGGATGGGAGACCCGCCTCTCTGCCTTGCGCTTCCTCTGATCAGCCGGACCACATGTCACCCACACGTGCTTTCAGATGCCCACGGGAACAGCCTCTACGCCCCCAAGCCTTCAGTGTGGGGCCAGGAGCTGACACGCCTCCTTTCGTCATTTAGGTCAGCAGGGAGGGCTCAGCCCACCAGGTCCAAGGTCCCAGACTTGGTACTCGCCCTTCCACCCAGCTCTGAATCTCCTGAACCAATGGACCACCAGGGGGCGCCATGAGCACAGACCCCAGTGGGTCGGGAAGATTTCCGGAAAAGGTGATACTGAGTAGTGTTTTGAAGATTAAACTCCAAAACAACAGGTAGATGAGCGGAAATGGTGTTCCAAGCAAAGGATTGTCAGTACAAAGGTTTATGTTGGTGATGAAAATGGTGATGAAAATGGGAAAGATGATGTAACTGGAACAAAAAACTGGGAGAAAAATGGCAGTAAGTGCTGAAGCCTTGAATGCGGGAAACCGGTTAGCTCTCTACAGAGTACTAACCATGCAGTGGATGGGACCACTACACTTAACATTCTGGGCTCCTTCTTCAGGGGTTCGAGGGCCAACTATTCAGGGTCCCTCCTCTGAACTTGTTTATTTTTTATTTATTTTTATTTTTATTTTTTTTGCTTTTTAATTCAAATTTGCTTCGAATTGGGAAAATGAGATATGTCAGTGTTCGCGATTTTAAAGGGAAAGTTCTAATTGATATGAGAAAATATCGGATGGCTCTAGAAGGTGAAACGAAACCAGAAAGAAAAGGTATTTCTTTAAATCCGAAGCAATGGAAATAGCTAAAGGAACAGATTTCTGACACTGATGATGCAGTAAGAAAACTGTAACATCCAAGCCACATAAAACCTGCACTGTTCTAGTTTTAATCTGTCTTTTTACATTGGCTTTTCTTTTCTAAACGTTTTCCAAGCTAGCATATATTTGGAGTGCAGAACAATTTGTAAGGTGAATACTTTTTAAAAATGTGCATTATGGGACCAGTAGTTAGTGTAATGGCTATGTCACTGGACTCCCATGTAGTTGACCGCAGTTCAAGTCCCGGACCCGGTGTCTTAAACTCACGCCGGGTGCGTGTGCGTGTGTGCCCAAGATCCCGAGAGAATGGAGAAGGGATTGCGGCGTGGACATCCCCTCGGGGGGTGATTTCTCACTTTCTGTCTCTATGTCTCTCTCTTTCTGGCGAGTGCACGTGCCCTATAGCAAAAACCTCTCAAACCCCCCCCCCCAAAAAAAAAAACACAAAAATATGCATTATTAAAAATGTTCTGAGGAAAAAAAGAGATAAGAAACATTCATTTACTTCTTCTATAAGAGAGGAAAAAGAGAGAGAGAGAGACAGAGAGGCACCCAAACAGAGTAGCCACACTACCTCCATTCCTGTCCTCAGCCAGTCAGGATCATGGACACCATGAGGAGTGCACAGGAAGACCTCAGGAGACGAATCCATATGGCCTCAACATCACAGAGCATTGCTGCTGTGTCACCATGGCTGGCCTGAACTCAGGTTTGAAAAACTCATTTTTTTCTTCAGTTTTCTTAGCCCTAGGGTGGTAGCTATACCCCGTAGATACTAATATTTATTTCCTCAGAGTCTTCTTATTGTTCTTCCAACCTTCCAATAATGTGTAACCATTTTCCTCTGTAAATATCCTCTATTTCAAATACTCATGTGGTTCCTACTTCCTGGCTAAATATGTGTATACAGGCATACACAGAATTCATAAGAGAGCATAATAGTGAACATCATTTCTACAAGGGTAGAAAACATATTAAATGAGGTTGGTGACTGAAAAGTAAGTGAGAGTGAGGTCAGTAAGTATAAATAATGATTTCTAAACCTTTACAGCGAGGAGAAGAGGCAGTGGCTAGGGACTCCGTATCAAAGCCTAGAAAGCCACCATAGTTATGTTCTTCATTTCTCTTAAGGAGCCTCCTCCCCCCCCCCCCCCCATTGCCATAGGGTGTGTGTGTGTGCACCAAAAAGCATCAGAAAGAGAGAGCAAGCATCTCCCTTAACCCCCAAATAGGACATAGTCGCATTGCAGTCCTTTCTCCTCCGTTTCTCCATCCTGTCGGGATTTTGGGCGTGTGTGCACACAGCAGTCATGTTTTTTATGCCACCAGGGCCAGGATTGGAATTGTGGTAGGCCATGTGGGATCTGGCTGCTGATGCACAGTGCTTAACCACTATGTCAGGGGGCTGGTTCAAGGAGGCTCACTTTATAAAATAGGTATTAGTTAAGGCTTAATCAGAGAAGCAGAACCACTACCAGTATTATGGAATGTGGAATTTATTGTAATAATTTGGCACTATATCTATTGTGGGAGGAGCTAGGAAAGCAAAACTCTGAAAAGGACCAGAAAAAAAGTCACCAGCCTTGGCACGGGTGAATGGACCACCAGCCTTGACACGGATGAATGGACCACGGAAGCTAGCATGGCCAGAGCTGTAGTGGGACGGTGAAGGGAGCTGGTGGAGAAGTCTGTGGAAGGCCATCGGCTCTTCAAGGCTAGTGGCTGCTCGTTGAGTTCATAGAGAAGTGTTAGTGGTGAACCTGGGTCACCACTTTGGTCAGCAGGTCTGGCAGTTAGGAAGGAGATCTGTTGTGAAACAGGGAACAATGAGGACAAACCCAAACCTGCAGATAGTCTTGCATCTGTCCCTCACTACTTCTAATCAATGACAGCCTTCAAAGTGCAATGGCTATTGCTTCATTTCTGCTTCCCAGGTCTCATGATGTTAAATGAACAAGCAGGCTTATGGAAAATCCTAACTCAATTCCATATAGGGAAGGAAGTGGTGAAATACAATATTGGGTCATCAGAAAAGTCATGACGCGTTTTTACATAGAAAAACACAGAAAACTATGTCATGACTCTTCTGATGACCCAGTATTATCCTAGCTAGGGTTGTCTCACCAGACTGTGCTACAAAACATCACGAAATGCAATTTTCTTTCTCTCTTTTTAAAAATTTGCCAGAGGGAAAAATTTGCATGCTGCAATACCTTTTCCTCCATTTCTCCCTCCTGTTAGGATTTTGGGCATCCACACACATGCACCCAGTATGTTTCTCAAGCTGCTAGGTCTGGGGTTTGAACCATGTGGGCCGTATGGGATCCAGCTCTCTTAGGCCATGGGGCAGGCCCACAAAATGCAGTTTTCTAATCTTGAGTCTTGAGTATGGGGTAGGTAGGATATGCATTCTCTCTTAGAATCTATGTGTTGGATTCAAAGACTCCCTCTGCCTAAAATGCCTGATATATGGAAGATTTCTATATTGAGGATGGGAGAGGTAGAGTTGAAAATATTTAGCAACTAGTCTTGATTCTGCTACTAACTTTTTTTCTTAAAATAATTATTTATTTAATGTTATTTATTATTATTTTAATTTTTTGCTAAAGGCTACATGCATTCATGAGAGAGAGAGAGAAAGGTGCCAGGTCTGGAACTCGAACCACGGTTGGCCATGTGGGAGTCCAGTGCCTTTAACTACCACACGACCTATCACTAAATTTCTGTGTGACCTCAATCTCATCGATCAAGGATTTGGAGTAGATGAACAAAATGAATCAGCCCACCCATCGTATTTTATGGATCTCTAGAAAGTAAAAGAATGCAGCAATTCAGGTTTACCATACCAAAGCAGGGCAGGGTAATTGAGTTTTCACCTAAGGATTCTCTGGGCCATCCTCCTCAGTCCCCAGATCTCAGAAACTCTTAGGTCTTAGATTGTCCCTTCTGATCCCAACCCCCAACTGCACTGTGCCGCTCTTGTAAAACCATAGTCCATCTCAGGGCCGGTTCCTTTCCTAGTCAATGTGCTAACGTTGCTCAGGTTTTGAAGCCTCTGTTATCCTCCTGAGAATCCTGGCATAGGTATGACAAAAATGGGCTGCTTTCGTTTTGGGGGCACGGGGGAGACTGGCAAGGGGGCAGAAGAAGAATCTGCCATATGTGCAGCCCAGACATCAGAGCCTATCCATGGAGAGTCAGAAGGGCCAATTTCCCTACCTCACCAGGAATCAAAGAAAAATAAGTTCAGATGACAGTGAGGTATCATTTCTCCAATCCACTTGGCAAGAATATTATTGGTAATCCCAGAGTTTCCTAGGTATAGGAAGAGAGCAGTACATCGATGACAGAAATGCAAATGGGCACAATCTTTTTGGGGAATGTTTGCCAGTAGCAAAATCCTTAAACTATGCATGCCCTGCAACCCAGCAACCTCACTTACAAGACCTGTAGTGGCCATCTGCATCCTCGGCAGTGATTTCCCTTCCAGTGATGGCCCTTTGATTTTCCTTTCAGTAGCCAGATCTCCTTTACTCGCATCTCAAGATATTCAGGTAGGACTTCCTATTTGCTTTGTATTCAGGTAGGACTTTGTATTCTCACTGAGCTTCCGGAATCTTTTTTTTTTTTTTTAAGAGTTTTTTTTTACTTGTTGTTGTTAATAAAAAAAATATATATATTTACTTAGAAGCATTCAGAATGTCAATGAAACAGCTGCAACTATTTTTTTTTTTCAATTACAGAGTGGTATTCAGTTAACAGAACAATTATTTCATATAAGCTACATCTGAGACAACTGAAGATGAAAAACTACCATCCCGGGACCAGCAGTTAACGTAATGGCTATGTCGCTGGACTCCCACGTAGTTGACCGTGGTTCGAGTCCCGGACCCGGTGGCTTAAACTTACGCCGGGCACGTGTGTGTGCGTGCCCAAGATCCCTAGAGGAGAATGAAGGAGAAGGGATTGCAGTGTGGCCATCCCCCCGGTGGGGGTGATTTCTCGCTTTCTGTCTCTCTGTCTCTCTCTGTCTGTCTGGTGAGTGCACGCGCCCTATAGCAGAAACCTCTCCAAAAAAAAAAGAAAAGAGAAAAACTGCCATCCCCATATATAACTAATTTGTGTTGTGCACCAACAACAACCTTCTTTAAATTTCCATGCCAAGTTATAACCCCCATACTGTACCAGGCAAAGTTAGTGGCTACTGAAAATACTACCAGGGAGCCAGCAGGTGGTGCGGTGGTTAAGGGCACTGGACTCCCACATGATTAACCCCAGTTTGAGTCCGGAACCTGGCAGCTTGCTTTCTTGCTTTCTCTCTCTCTCATTCTGTCTTTCTCTGGTCAAATTAAAATAAATAAATAAATGAATGGATAAATAAAGTTAAATAAAATAAATCTTTTAAAAAGATGGAAAATACCACCCGGACAAGGCTACCTAAAGACACATTCAGAAGTATGTTAATGATACAAAAAAAGACACTGTATAGTTTGGAAACAAATCTTATACAGTAATTTTTTTTCTTTAAAAAGAGTGAGTTGTGTGGGGCCAGCAAGGGCTCTGGACTCCCACATGTCTGATCGTGGTTCAAGTCCTGAACCTGGTGGCTTGCTTTTCTTACTTTCCCTCTCTCTCTCACTCTGGCCCACTCTGGTCAAATTAAAATTAATAAATAAATAAAGATAAATAAAATAATTCTTTCTTTCTTTTCGGAGAGGTTTTTGCTATAGGGCGCGTGTACTCGCCAGAAAGACAGAGAGAGACAGAAAAAGAGAGAAAGTGAGAAATCACCCCCCCAAGGGAATGGCCACACCGCAATCCCTTCTCCTCCATTCTTTATAGACAAGTGAAAAAAAAAAAAAAAACAAAACTGCACTAGAACCAACTTATTCATCATCGTCATCTTCTTCTTCATCTTCATCCTCTTCATCTTCCTTCTTCTTTTTCTTGCTCTTTTCAGCCTTGACAACTCCCTTTTTTGCTGCATCAGGCTTCCCTTTAGCTCGGTATGCAACAATATCCTTTTCATAATTTTCCTTCAGCTTAGCAGCCTTCTTTCCCTAAGGCTGTTTATCAACCTCCTGAGAAAGTTGCATCCCCTCAGTGGGGTACGGTCACACTGAAACTCCTTCTCCTCCATATCTCCATCCTGTTGCAATTTTGAGCATGCACATACATGTGTTTCTCAAGTTGCCAAGTCTGAGACTTGAACCACCTGGTCCATCATGTGGAATTCAGCTTCCTTAACCACTAGACCATGGGGTTAGATCTGAATGTTACCCATTTCACTAAATTGTTATAAGGATTATAACAATAAGTAATGTTTGTAAAGTGCTGAGGACAATGCATGAAATAGAGTAGCTTCTTAGTAGTTAACGATTCATGTCCTGTAACTGCATCATCATCATAAATCTCAAATGTAGGAATATTACAAAAACCAGTTTCTAATAACTAGAGACTTCATTT
Organism: Tupaia tana; assembly: GCA_026018925.1. Taxonomy (NCBI): domain Eukaryota; kingdom Metazoa; phylum Chordata; class Mammalia; order Scandentia; family Tupaiidae; genus Tupaia; species Tupaia tana. Next base: position 32,767,220 of record JAKSZU010000015.1, read on the forward strand.
GGGGAAACTTGAATGTTGGGGAATGACAGAATCTGGAAGCTTTTTACTCAGTCTGGTACCTGAAGGCTGGACCCATCTGGGTTGTCAATCAATGTACCTTCGTAATCCTTCAATATGGATTGGGCTTCCCTGCTGGATAGGAGAACTTTTTTTTCTCCTGTCATTTTATTTTTTTAAGAATTATTTTATTTAACTTTATTTATTTATTTATTTATTTTAGTTTGACCAGAGAGGGGGAGAGAGAGAGAAAGAGAAAGAGAGAAAGAGAGAGAGAGAAAGAAAGAGAGAGAGAGAGAGATAGAAAGTGGGAAAGCAAGCTGCCAGGTCCAGGACTCGAACTGCAGTCAGACATGTGGAAGTTCGGTGCCTTTAACCACCATGCCACCTGCTGGCTCCTATTTACTATTTTTAAAATAATTATTTTATTTAACTTTATCAATTTATTTTAATTTGACCAGAGAGAGAGAAAGAAAGCAAGAAAGCAAGCCACCAGGTCTGAGACTTGAACTGTGGTCAGCCATGTAGGAGTCCAGGGCCCTTAACTACTGTGCTACCTGCCAGCCCCATTTTATTTAATTTTATCTCTTAAAAATTCTTTTCAGAGGACACATGTGCTCACTGGAAACAGAGAAAGTAAAAAAAGCATCTCCCATGGGGCATCATCACACCGTATTTCCTTCTCTCCCCTCTCTCTCTCCTTTTAGAATTTGGGCACACATGTGCACCTGCCCAGCATGTGTCTCAAGCTACGAGGTCTGGGACTCAAACCATGCAATCAGTCATGTGGGATCTAGTCAGCTTTACCACCATATCACAGGCTGGCTCTATTCTGACTTTTTTTTAAAAAGAATTATTTTATTTAACTTTATTTATTTATTTTTTTAATTTTGACCAGAGAGGGAGAGAGAGAGAGAGAAAGTGAATATGGTGCATATCAGTCAAGACAAAGACATTACCATATACAAAAAATATGGAGTGCTTCATGAATTTGCGTGTCATCCTTGTGCAGGGGCCATGCTAATCTTGTATCATTCCAATTTTACTATATGTGCTGGCAAAGCGAGCACTAGGGTACCTTCTCTTTTTTTTTTTTTTTTTTTTTTAGAGAGATTTCTGCTATAGGGTGTGTGTGCTCACCAGAGAGAGAGAGAGAGAGAGAGAGAGAGAGACAGAGAGACAGAAAGCAAGAAATCACTTCCCAGGGGGGATGGCCACGCCACAAACCCTTCTCCTCCATTCTCCTCTCGGGATTTTGGGCATGCACGCATGCACACGCACCTGGAGTGAGTTTTAAGCTGCTGGGTCCAGGACTCGAACCATGGTCGACTACATGAGAATCCAGTGATATAACCAATATGCCACCTGGTGGTCCCAGGATAGCTTCGTATGTAAGATCAGGGTTGGGGACATAGCCTAGTGGTTAAGGTAGCCCAATCTCACATGGCTGAGAACAGTTCGAATTTCAGCCTTGAGATTTGGCCTGTCATGGACAGTTGGTGATGTCCGAGATACGCTTAAAGGTATACAGGCAGAGCACGGTCTTCTCTGCTCTCTCATCAGTATCTAATGGACCCGTGCCTAAAATAGCTTGATATGATGAGACTCATTCATGGGTCCTGGGGAGAATATTGAGCCTTTATAATGATCAGAGCAAATTTTTGTGCGTTGATTATATAAGAAGCAAGCCCAAAGAGAGACTGTGCTTTGCAAGGGCCATATAGAGGATTGGGTGTCATTATTAAGGAAGAGGCCTGTGATGCCAGTGTGTAACAGGAGTTGGGGCCTCCGAAATGAAGGCAGTCCAACAATCCTTAGGTGGAAACCTAATTAGCTTGGTCCTTAACAGTGGTGAAAACCTGGAGTTTTGCAACATCTCATTTAGTGTGCCTTTTCAGAATACAGAGAATGTGAGAACTGGGTGAATCCTAACAGCCCATCATCTCTAATCTGCTCTCTGGTGAGACTGAAATCCAGAGAGGGAAACGACTGTCCCAAAGTCACAGAGCCACTAAATGGCATAGCCAGTAAAGGAGTTGAATGTTTTCGACTCTTGTCCTTTCTTACCTGCAATGCCAAAGTTTTTTCTAAAATTGAGCATTTTAGGCGGTGGCAGGGGGGTTCTTCTCTTAGGGAGAAAAAATAATCTAATAGACATATTCTCCCTGAGGTCTGAATGAGTGTCATTCCTTCTTTTTAAAATTTCTTTTTATTTTTCTATTTAATGCAGTTATTATCATTTTAAAATTAGTTATAGGGTACATGCACTCACCAGAGAGAGACAAAAGAGAGAGAAAGTGAGCGAGCAAGCCAACAGATCTGGGACTCGAACCATGGTCAGCCATGTGGGGGTTCAGCATCTTAACCACCAAGCTACCTGCTGTCCCGATGTCTTCCCCTCTTTGTTCCTCAACTCCCAAAATGGAGAATGGCATTTGAAAAAAAGAAGCTTTCTTAGTTTATATTAGAACTGTGATAATGGTAGTTTCTGGGATCAGATTATGTAGGGCTTTGTACAGTATCATAAAGATTGTGGATTTGGGGCCAGCCCTGTGGCCTCTTGGTTAAGGGGGCTGGATCCCACATAACTAATTATGCCATTTGAGTTCTGGCCCTGGAAGCTTGAAAAATAGACAGTGTACATGTGTGTGTATACCACAAATCCCAACAGGATAGAGAAATGGAGGAGAAGGGATTGTGGCATGACCATGCCCCATAGGGGGTGTTTTCTCTCTCTCTTTCTCTCTGTCTCTCTCTGATGAGCATACAAACCCTCTGGCAATAATAATAATAGATAAAGGTTATGGATTTTTTCTGTATCTTTTTAAAAAAATTTGTTGTAGGGCACATGTACTCACTGGAGACAGAGAGAGACCATGAGAGAGAGAGAGAGAGAGAGAGAGAGAGAGAGAGAGAGAGAGAAAGCACCCTCCCCCCCAGGGAAAATGGCCACACCACAACCTCTAATCTTCCATTTCTCCTCTTGGGATTTTGGACATGCACACACACTTGCCAGCATGTTTTTCAGGCCACTGGGTATCCGGGACTCAAACCATGCAGCTGGCTATGTGAGATCCAGCCACCTTAACCACGAGACCCAGGTTTTTTCTAGCTTTAATATGATGTGGAGCTGGATTGTAACAAGGAGATTACATATATATATAAAATCATATATATATATAATATGTATATAAATGTATATAGAATCATATATATATATAATATGTATATATATGTATACACACACACATACACACTCACACACACTCACACACCCTGTGATTGTCATATGATTTATTGTTGCTGGTTCCTAAAAGGTAAAGATGAACAAAGGGAGGCATTCAGCCCAAGGGCGTGTGGTTCACACTGTGGGTCAGGGCTGTTGGGGGTGGTGATTGAGTATGAGGAAGATAGGCGGTCCCAGGGCAGACTGTACCCATGGGTCGGCGAGGGCACGTGTGAGTGACACGTGTCTCAGTTGATTAGGCCGAGCAGAGAATCCGAGCTCTCCCGTTTCTTTGTTACCTCTCCAGAACAGAGCTGAGACTACTCCGTGGGCTCCTTAAAGCCATGACAGCTCTTCTGCTAACTTTGGCTATGCTCCTGCTCACATCCCAGGTCATCCCAGGTAACCTAGATTTCTTCAGGGGAGGAGCAAGGAGTGGAGAGTGGATTTTAACTAGGGTACCTCAGGGCCTAGAGGATGGGCTTATGGGCGGCAAAGTTAAATACTGGTTGTCTAGGAAGAGACAAGAGCCCCTAGAGCCTGGGTTAGAACCTGCCCCACCATTTGCTAGCTCCATGATGCCCCCAGCATACCACTTGGTTCTTCTTAAGTTTCAATTTACTAATTTCTCAAATTGAAATAATACATTAGATTATTTAATTATTATTTTTTAAAGAACTATTTTAATTTTATTTATTGTCATTATTTTATTTTATTTTTTTTGGAAGTTGACCAGAGAAAGACAGAGAGAGAGAGAGAAGGAAAGCAAGAAAGCAAGCCACCAGGTCTGGAACTCAAACCACCGTCAGCCATGTGGGAATTCAGCATCTTTATTCACTGTGCCACCCGCTGCCCCATTTTTTTTTTTAACACTATCTTATTGAATTCCCACAGCAACTCTCTAAAGCAAGTGTTTATATTTTCTTTCTTTGTTTTTACTAAATGGTATGTGCATTCACTAGAGGGCGAGAAAGAGACAGAGAGGAAGAGGAAAAAGCTCCCCTCGTCCCTATGGGACATTGTCATGCTGCAGTCTCTTCTCTATCACTCTTTTAGGGATTTTGAGCATGCAACCACGTGTGCTCATTGTGTTTCTCAAGCAGCCCAGTCCGGGACTCAAACTGCAGGGTCAGCCACGTGGGATTCAGTTGCCCCAACTACATGGAGTGGGCCTGGTGTCATATATATATACACATACACACACACACACACACACACACAAATTTTTTTTTTTTTTTTTTTTTTTTTTGAAAAAAAGGAGCTTGATGTTCTGAGAAAGGAAGTAATGTGCTCAATATTTTTCAGTTGGCACAGACAGATACCAAATCCAGGTCTATGGGTTCTAACAAGTCATGCTCTTAACCGTAATGACCCACTGAAGCTCTAAAAGGGAGCATTTATGAAGGTCTGGTATTAGGATGTGGCAACCAGACAGAAGGGAGCCTCTATCACTGCCCTAAATATCTAGAGGTGACTCCTTTTTCTCCTACGGTTCCCCTTTTCTGTCTGGCCTTCTGTTAGCCTTCCCGAGCCAGTATGGATTTTCCCTCGTGGTTGACACTGGCTTCCTTCTCTTTTCTCCTTGTCTTAGGCAGTACTGAGAAATGCTGGAATTCTCGTGGCTCCTGCCGGGATAGATGCATTCGCAATGAGAAAGTCTATGTTTTCTGCGTGAGTGGCAAGCTGTGCTGTCTGAAGGCTAAGGACCAGCCATATGTCCCGCAGCACTGAACTAGTGCTTTGAAGTCCAAGGCTATAAAAATGAAGATAAACCTGCCCTGAGTCTGACCTCAGTAGATTTCTGAGCTTTATTAAAACTCCTTTGGTTGACTTCTGTCTTTGCCTCTTATTATACCTAATCAACCTCAGCTTGAAGATGTCTGGGGAAGAAAAGAGAGAAAAGGAATGTGCTAAGTGCTATAGGTTTAATCTATTCTCTATTTTAAAAATTTTATAGCTTTATTGAGATATAACTGACAAATAAATATTGTATATATTTAAAGTATACAATGTGATTAGATATATGTACACATTATGAAAGGGTTACCACAGTCAAATGAATGAACATATCCATCACCTCACATAGTTGCATATTTTTACAATTGTGATTAGAACAACTAAGACGTAGTTTCTTAGCAAATTTCTTTTTATTTTTTAAAAAATTTTTAAGAGAGCTTTTTTTCTATAGGGTACGTGCACTTGCCAGAGAGACGGAAAGCGAGAAGTCACCCCCCAGGGGGGATGGCCACACTGCAATCCCTTCTCCTCCATTCTCCTCTTGGGATTTGGACATGGACGCACACATGCCTGTCGTAAGTTCTAAGCCGCTGGGTCCAGGATTCAAACTATGGTCAACTACATGGCAGTCCGGCAACATAACCATTACGCCATCTGCTCGTCCTAGCAAATCTCAAGTATAGCCATGCATTGCTTAAAGAGGGGGATACTTTCTTAGAAATGTGTCATTAGATGATTTCATCTTTGTGTGAACATCATGGAGTATACTCACACAAACCCAGACGGTCTAGCCTATCACACTCCTCGGCTCTATGGAATAGCCCAGTACGATCTCATGTGGTTAATGCAGTCTGTTGCTAACCGAAATGCCATTATGTGGTACATGACCGTGAATTATCAGCTAGCTGCACATTCCTTCCGAAGTCAGGGCATGTGATGACCTGTTCAAGACTTCAGAGCTCTCTTTTCCTCTGCCATGACTACAAGGCAGTTAATTCATCAGTCTGGGATCCAGAGTGAGAAGATGTGGTAGTGTGCCCAGCCAACCTGTACTGGATATAAAGCATGACAAAAAATAAAGCTTTGTTCTTACAAAACGCCAAGACCACCCCTCCTTCCCATCCTGCATACGCTGTACAACCTAGTTGATCTTGTAGCTGGGTGTTAGAGCATCGCGTCCTATATAGCTCTTTATTTCTGGGGCTCAGGGAAGTACCCTGTACACATGTTTAATCAAGATTTTATTTATTTAGTAAATACTTCTTAAATGCTTTTTGTAGTGTTTTCAAGTGAAGCTCATTTTAAAATGCTTGTTTTCAATTTTCCTAAAGAAGCTGTAAGCATTTTTTTTTTTTTTTTTTGGAGAGGTTTTTTTCTGCTACAGGGCGCATGTGCTTGCCAGAAAGACAGAGAGAAACAGAGAGACAGAAAGTGAGAAATCACTCCCGGGGGGCATGGCCATGCTGTGATCCCTTCTCCTCCATTCTTCTCTTGGGATCCTGGGCACGCACCACACGCGCCTGGCATGAGTTTAAGCCACTGGGTCTGGGACTCGAACCACAGTCAATTACATGGGAGTCCAGCGACGTAGCCATTACGCTATCTGCTGGTCTTTTTTTTTCAAGCTGTAAATATTTTAAGGACAGGAACCCTTTTAGATAGTTCTGGCATCGCCTCTTCAGCACCCTAGTCCTTAGTCCACAGAAATTTAAAGTGGCATAGGTGGTTTCTGATGGGAGAAGTAAGAGGAGGACACTCCAGGGGGGTGACAATGCGATCTGACATGGGTAGAACAATGGTTGATTCCTGGGAATGGAGAGGATGAAATGAAGCATTGAGAGAAGGAGCAACTTCTAGAAAGGCTTAGGCAACAGTAATGATAAGAGGCCAGTGAAGAGATCCTGGGAGGCACCAGGAGAGCTAGGAGAAGGGATAAGCTTGGAAACATGTTCTGATAAAAAGCCGGATTCATCTTTATATCTTTTACCAGAGCACAAAGAGAGTTACGTTGTATATACTCCAGATACGAAGGAGAGAGCCATCCTTGAGCCTGGACTCTGGGTAAGCCCTTTGGGTCAATTTTTTTTCAAGAATTATTTTACTTAACTTTATTTATTATTATTTGTTTTAATTTGACCAGAGAAAGACAGAGAGAGAGAGAGAATGAGAAAGCAAGTTGCCAGGTTCAAGACTTGAACTGTGGTCAGCCATGTGGGAGTCCAGTGTCTTTAACCACCACGCCACCTGCTGGCCCCAGTTTTTTTTTTTAAGAGAGATTTTTGGTATGAGGCACATGTGCTCACTGGAGAGACAGAGACGGAAAGTGAGAAATCACTCCCCGAGGGGCTGGCTATACCACAATCCTTTCTCCTCCATTCTCCTCTTGGAATTTTGGGTATGCACGTATATGCACCCAGTGTGAGTTTTAAGTCACCAGGTCCAGGACTTGAACCATGGTCTACTACGTGGGTGTCCAGTGACACATAACCTGTATGCCATCTGTTGGTTCCAGCCCTTTGGGTCTTAGGCTTGAGACACAAAGTGATTTTTTTTTTCTTTTTGTCAGAGGGTGCACAAAAGAGAGAGAGAGAAGCCCTCCTTACCTCCCTGTGAGGCCCGGCCATGCCACGATCCCCTTTCCTCCATTCCTCCACCCTGCTGGGATCCTGAGCATGCATGCACATGTACCTGGTGGTTTTTTTGTTTTGTTTTGCTTTGTTTTTTTTTTTTTTTTACTTTTAGCTACATTTATTTTATGCTGACTTTATCCCCATGCCATAAGTTTTTGTTTCTTCAGTTTCTTCTGGGATATCTTTTTCTTCTGTGCAACTTCCTCTTCCAGTTTAGGAACCATTTGCTCCTTTTCAGTGAGGATCATTTCAATGTGGCAGGGGGAGCTCATGGAAGGGTTAATCCGCCCATGAGCTCTGTACGTACAATGCATCTTGGGTGCCTTGTTCACCTGAATGTGCTCAATGACCAGAGAATCTACATCTAACCCCTTAAGTTCAGCATTACTCTCTGCATTTTTAAGCATGTGCAGCAAAAATTCAGCACTCTTTTTAGGCCACCGACCTTGTGTCCAGTCCTACTGTTTAGCCTGGGCACATCTACCCACTCCACCATCGTAACGACGGAATGGCACACACTGCTTCTGTAAAGTGACATCTTTCAGATACTTGGTGGCTTTTCAGATATGCATACCCTTGATGGCCTGGGCAGTTTCACGAATGTTCTTAAAGTGAACACAAAGATTTGAACCTCTTGACTTGCATGACTTTGTGGGGTTCTCTGAGTCAGGTGAATAGCGAACCATTTTCAAAGATCACCTCAGGCCGCTAACGAGAAGAGCCCTGGTGTGTTTTTCAAGCTGTCGGGGATGGAATTGGAACTGTGATTGGCATGTGGGATCTGGCTCCCTCCACATAGCACTTGACCGCTGTGCTATGGGGCTGGCCAGAGAAACAAAGTTTTGAAAGACAGAGAGAGACAGAGAGACAGAAAGCAAGAAATCACCCCCAGGGGGGATGACCACGCCACAATCCCTTCTCCTCCATTCTCCTCTTGGGATCTTGGGCACTCACGCACACACGGCCTGGCGTGAGTTTAAGCCACCAGGTCCGGGACTCGAACCACGGTCAACTACATGAGAGTCCAGCGACATAGCCATTATGCCAATTGCTGGTCCCTGTCATTCCAAGCAACTTTAATAAAAAAAACCCAACATATACATTGCTGATATATGCTACTTGCAGCACCAGTTGGAATCTAATACTAAGCCAAAAAACCTTCAAGCCTTATTTGGGCCAGAAGTCTTTTCCTTTCTTTACTCCCCTCCAATACTCCCTATCTCCAAGGACAACAAAGAAGTAAAATGTCAATGTATTTCCTTTCCTCTGCTGCAGTACAGGGAGCAGGGAACTGACCAGAGGTGGGTGGCAGAAATCTGAGAAGGGAATAGAAAGGTCCTGGGCAAGATGTGATACATTCTCTTGCTCTGCCTCTACAAATTTCTTTGCTTCTTTTCTTTTTTCACTGAAAGGCATCCACCTCATCTGAGTGCATATGACTCCATGTTAGCAACAATCAGAAGCAGAAATTGACAGATTATCTGTAATGGACGTTATTCCGTAGTTTTTTGTTGTTTAAAATGGTTTATCTCTGAGCCAGCCCCCAGCTCAGCAGTTAAGCACTGTGCATAGGGAGCCAGATCCTACATGGCCAACTGTAGTTTGAATCCCAGCCCAAGCAGCTTGAAAAACATGTAGGCCTTTGTGGGTGCATGCCCCAAATCCTGCAAGATGGAGAACTGGAGGAAAAAGGATTGCGGTTTGCTACAATAGAAACAAATAGCTTTTCTTTGGCCATCTGGAGGAGGCTGCTGGCTCCTATTACACATCCAGTGTTACAAACAAGGGCTGTGACTTTCCTGCTCATCCCACTCCAGGAAAGCTGGTGTTCTCATTTTCAGAGGTGATGGCCACAGAGCTATCGAGGTATTTTCCTCTGTTTCCGCTCTTTCTTTGGGACCCTTGCATATGGGACATCCTAAGATGTCCTTATTGCTGAGAAAAGCCCAAGTTATGTAGAAGGAGCACTCCTTTCCTATCTTTTTTGTTTTTTTTTTTTTTCTCTCTCTTCTCATTAATCAGAAATGAATTAATAATAAAAACATTCCCCTCTTTTGGCTCCACGGTTGTATTATAATCATTGTCAAAGGCGAGTCTGTCTTCTCTGGCTAACCTCCCACCCCCCTCTCCCAGCCTCCTCAGTCAGCGTGGTCGATTACTGTGCCTGCCTGTCTGATCTCAAGTGTGTTCCCTTTCTGGTTCACCGATCATGGCTCTGCAATTCTTCTTGGGGCAATAAATACCAGTCTGGACTGATCAGCATGGAGACCTCTGCTTTGCCAGCCCAGAAGCCTCCTATTTCTCCCTGAGCTCTCATCATTCATGAAGTTCCTTCTCTTGGTTTTGATTATTACTCTGCTGCTGGCCCAGGTCACCCCAGGTAACCAGGATTTCTCCCAAAGGGCTGTGAGCCAGGAAACCTGACGCATGAGCAGGGAACTCTGGGGCATCCTCTAGTTCGGACTGGGAGAATGGCCTGGCCGTCCCCGTGGAGGCCTGTGGATGGTTTCTCTAGTCCAGGGGAGTTTGACTTCTCTGATACCAGCTGATTTCTCCAGTGCCGGTTACTTGGCCACTCTCCTCCATTCTCTCTCTTGTTGGCTCTGGAGAAGCTGAACAGGATGACCTGGAGGTGAAGCAGGGTTCAAGGAAAGAGGCTTGGGTATGGCGTTCTCAGAAAATAGGGCTTTCCTAAAAGCATTCCTGGGAGAATTTGAATTTTGGTCTCTAGGTGCCTCCGTGAAAATAGTTTACTAAATTTCTGAGGATTCTGATTACATTTTGTTGTACGATCCCAAATTACCTTTACTGTTTTAGACTATAGGTTCCCCAGAGCAGCTGTTACCGATTCTTCCTACTGGTTAAGACCAGTGAAATGTCCCAGGATGTTGTGAAGAAAACTGTGGTGTTCTTGGGAATTTTATAGGTGTTCTAGAAGACTTAAGGTGGTGAATTGGATTTATTTCAGATTCCTTTCCTCTTTCATTAATATGGCCAAAGAGGGTACCAAAGGGCGAAGGGGAAGGCGGCTAATTGCTATTGGGGGACCTAAATAATATGAGAGAGTTGATATGAGGCTCTCTTTCTTCTCTTCAGAGACCTGGCCAAGGAGGGGAAGCTGCCCAGTAGGTTCCATGCCACTGAGTGGCCGGGACTTAGGGGGCTGTGACTGGGAACACAGTGGATATAAAGAAAGGAGAGTGGTCTATAATCTCTCCTACACCTGGGGATACACTGCAAGGATTTGTCCCCACAGACAGCCTTATTCCCTTACTACATTATTCTTTTTTTTAATGATTATTTATTTAATTGTATTTATTTTTATTTATTTATTTAAATTTGACCAGAGGAGAGACAGAGAGAGAGAGAGAGGGAAATGAGAAAGCAAGCCACCAGGTCTAGGACTTGAACTTCAGTCGACCATGTGGGAGTGGAGCACCTTAACCACCATGCCACGTGTTGGCTCCTTTAGTATGCTATCCTTTTTATTAAAAAAAGAATTATTTTATTTAGGGAACAGCAGTTGGAGTAATGGCTATGTCGCTGGACTCAGGTCAACAACTATGTAGTTGACCGTGGTTCGAGTCCCGGACCTGGTGGCTTAAACTCATGCCGGGCATGTGTGCATCCCCAAGATCCTGAGAAAAGAAAGGAGGAGAAGGGATTGTGGCGTGGCCATCCCCCCAGGGGGTGATTTCTTGCTTTCTGTCTCTCTGTTTCTCTCTGTCTTCCTGGCGAGTGCATGTACCCTATAGCAAAAACCTCTCCAAAAAAAAAAAGAGAATTATTTTTATTTCATTTTATTTATTAAACTTTATTATTATTTTCCAGTTTGATCAAAGAGATACAGAGAAAGAGAGAGAGAGGGAAAGTGAGAAAGTAAGCCACCAGGTCTGGAACTTGAACCGTGGTTGGCCATGTGGGAGTCCAGTGCCTTTAACCACCACACCACCTGCCAGCCCCTACTACGCTATTAACTAAGCCTTGGCTTGTCCATTCCCCAGCCTTTTCCTTTCTTTCAAGACTGACCTGACTCTCCCTTCCGTTTTTCTTTCAGTCATGAAGTGTTGGGGTAAGTCGGGCAGGTGCAGATCAACGTGTAAAGAGAGCGAGGTATTCCATATCTTATGCAAAGCTGGGATTAAGTGCTGTGTGGACCCCAAGTACGTACCTGTCAAACCAGGATCTTCAAACACATAACAAAGCCTGGGATCAACTTCTACAGTCTGATGCCTCTTTCAAGCTCGAATCTCAACCTCAGAAGATCCCACAATTCTATTAAATTATTCTTGGCTGTACCCTGTTCCTGTCTGAAGTTCCACCTAGTTGTATTTGGAGACAAGTAAATTCAGAAGAAAGTGTGTGTGTGCGTGTGTGCGTGTGTGTGTGCGTGTGTGTGTGTAAGAATGGGATGGGTTAATAGGTGGAAATAATGTCAGCTTTGCAAAGAGCTCTTAGCCTGCTGGCTGATAGCTGGTCCCAGAGGACATAAATAAAGGAATGTTCATCGTATTGTTTGATTCTCCTCTTCTTCTAGACCAGCACAGGAATCACCCCTTAAAGCCTAGGCTCAGAACTGCCACACTGCCACTTCTGCCTGTATGTCATGGGTCAAAGCAAGTCACATGCCAAGACCAAAGTGGAGGGACAGCAAAGTACATTCTTTTCAGGATGAGACCTTGGCAAATGAGTGGATTCAAGTAGAAGTGAAGAATTGGAGCCAATAGTGTAATCTACCACATGGTTTACATACCACAAAAGTAATACATTGCTTTAAAAAATTATTCATTTAATTATTATTATTATTATTATTATTATTTTAATTCACCAGAGAGAAACAGAGAGAGAGAGAAAGTAAGAAAGCAAGCTGCCAGGTCCAGGACTCTAATCGTGGTTGGCCATGTGGGAGTCCACTGCCTTAATCACCATGCTGCCTGCCGGTCCATGGCTTTTCTTATGTCTTTTGCTAGGAAATGCCTTTGCAGTCCTTCTGTAATGATGAAAATGTTCCGTATCTCTGTTCTCTGGTATGATAGCCATGTGTGGCTTACCAAGCCTTTGAAATGTGGCCAGCATGACTAGGTAATTGAATTTTTAATTTAATTTAATCTCTATTTGAATTGTTATAGCTAAATGTGACTACTGGTTATTGTATTGGATAGCCAGAGACAGAAACAGTGAGCGGGAAAGTGAAAAATCACCCCCAGGGGAAATGGCCATGCTGCAATCCCTTTTCCTCTCGGCTCCTCCTGGGATTTTGGGCACACATTCCCGGCATGATTTTCAAGCTGCCGGATCTGAGGCTTGAACCATAGTTAACCGAGTGTGAGTCCAGGATCTTAACCACCATGCCACCTAATGGCTCCTGATTGTATGGCTTTTTTTTTTTTTTTTTCACAGACCATAGATTAGTTTATTTCTAACACTCATCATGTCATGAATTCATAGGGAATATGTTCCAGAAGCCCAGGCTCCTTTCTATTGGTTCTCACAAAGTGTGTTTCTCTGGGTGGAGCAGGCTGATACTTCAGTGGAACCCAGGTACCTTTCTCTTTTGGCTTCCTTTTTTTTCTGATCATTTTCCTTCACACGTTTTAGGAAGCTACATCTGCTCTTAGAATGCTTAATATGCTCAATACGTATGTTAATTTTCTTGGCAAGAACCTTGCGCTTAACTTGTTTATTTACAACACTGCCAACAGCACGCTGGGTAACAGTTTTGCCATGGTAACATTTGTGGGGCATTCCTTTTTGAATAGTACCCATTTCCTTGATGTCTACAATATCACCTTTCTTGTAGATTCGCATGTATGTTGCCAAAGGAACCACTCCATGTTTTCTATAATGCCTATCGGGTGCCTCTCCTCTTTCCCTTTGTGTTCGTCATTTTGGTTAATTACTGGAAGATGGCGGTTCCCCTGATTGTATAGCTTTAAATCTAGCGATACAGGCTGAGGCAGGCTATGGCCCCCAATTTCTGGGTCCTTTAAGGGAGCCAAGGAGGCAAGCAAGAATCTGTGATGAACCCCAGAAACTATCCTTCACCCTGCTTTCTCTCTACTTTCACAAGCATGGCTTCAGCTTCCCCTGTTTATACCTGCAGTTCTGTCCTGTCATGGCTTTTCAGATTCTGTTTCTTAGAAGTTTTCCTCACCTTGGAGAGAGCTGGTATCAGGCCCTGGGTGGATCCTTGCTCCAACTCTTTCCTTCTCCCTAGTTGAGACCATGAGATATTGAACTTCTGGCTTATCCTTTTCTAGGACTGATCTTGAACTGAGACAACAGGGATTTCACCGTGTTCTGCCTCATGATCTGGGTTGTGACCTCAAGTATCCCCAACTTTTGCTACTTGTCTGACTAGTAAAAAGAGAAACTTGAAAGGTCAGTAGGTGGTGTGGTGGCTAAGGGCACTTGACTCACACATAGCCGACTGTGGTTCTAGTACTGAATCTGGTGGCTTGCTTTCTCACTTTCTCTCTCTCTACCTCTCTGGTCAAATTAAAATAAATAAATAAAGTCAAATAAAATTGTTCTTTAGAAGAGGGAAAAGATCTTGATTCTTTACGCTGAGTTGGAAAGTTCTCTTTGGAGTCATCTGTCTCCTGTTCAGTCCTTTCATATTAGAGGCCTGCACCTGGTCATAGCCATATGGCTTGGCTTAATCACCCCAACTCAGTTCCCTGACGGAAAACTCCAGGCTCCATGTGGAAAGACCACTAAAGCTGTCGAGGGAAGGGAATTCAATTCCGATCAGAAGATCCTTGCTTGATCACATATCAGCTGCACAATTCTCTAGGCAAGTCATTTAACACTCTCTGCTCTGTTTTCTTATCTCTAAAATGGGGACTTATTCTACCCAAGGCACAGGGTTGTCATGAAGCCCTCCTTTCCTTCTGAAATGCCGGAACTTGCTTCTAGACTCTTTGCTCTTTTCACTAGGTGCTTTGAGTATCTTCTATATGCTGATGACTCCCAAATTCGTATCTCCAACCCCAAACTTTCTCTGACCTCTCAGCTGATATACCTGTCTCCTTAAATAACACCTCCATCTGGATGCCTAATGTATCCAGGATGGAATTCCCCGTGGGACCTCACCTCACCTGGCCTCATTCCTATCTTCCTACTTCTCTTCGCAGTAAGTGGTAATAACATGTACCCAGTTGCTCCAAATCTAGAAGTCATTCTTGATTCTTTACTTTGCCTCGCTCCCTTAAACCCATCAGTAAGTCCTGTGGCTCTGCCTTCAGAATACATACCATACCCATCCATTTCTGGCCCAGCTACGGTGGCCTATAGGTAGCACCAGCCCACCAGAACCTGGAAGCTGTATGAGAAGCCTGGATTTGGCTCCTGGGCCAACATGAACATGCAGGACACAGTTACTTGCACCTGTAATCTTAGCTAATTTAGTGGCTAAGGAATGAGCACTGTGATATAGTGAGGAACATTTTAAGGTAGGGAGGTTCGGGTTATTTAGCAAAGAAAGTAAGAAAACTAATCACTCTGTTTACTTTAGGCAAAAGAAGGAAGCAAGTTTCCAGTATAGAGAGGAATTCAAAATGGAGGTTCTCCTACTTCATTATCTTTTTTTTTGAGCCTCAGGCTCTCACCTGGAAAGTGAGAAGAGGGTATGAATACATGGAAGGAAGAAATGTTCAGGATAGGCTGTGGTTTACAGTTCTCATTTATTTTACCTTCTTAAATCACCTAATAGGTTAGTAGGAGGTTAGTGGGACAAGGTAAAAGTACCAGGCCTATGTGGGATCCTCCCTGGGGACTTGATAGCTAGTGGTTCCTTCTTATTCCCATCATGTGATTCAGGTGGCAGAGTGGGTGGCCTTTGGAGAACTTAAAAATGCAACTGCACAGATTTGAGGGAGTGGGTGGCGCCCAGGCTTCAGAACTGGCCAGGCCAGGCTGTACCCATGTGGGAGGCATTGCAAGGGCCAAGGCTACAGTCTGGTCTAGTCTTGGCAAGTCCCAGAAGTATCACGCAGCAATCGCGGGCCAACTTGGCGCTCTATCTAAGGCTAGCCTCATTCCCTATCACCTGGCTTCTTCTCCCCCGATGGCATCTGCCTGCTAGTCATGGTGGCAGTCCCTGCTCCTCTTACTCCCTTTGGCCACTTCCTTTAGCCTTGGCCCAGATCTCTCAGCTTAATAGAAGCATCACCATGCAACTGCCAGGACAGACCTCTAGGCAGCTGAATATGAAGACCTGAGAACACATGTGCACATATGTAATAAAAATACACAAACACACACTCATGCACAATTACATGTGTATATGCAAACTACGTATAAGAACCAACATATGTACAATATACATTCAAGTACTCACATACACAAAAATACATATAAATAACACATACAAAGTGCAATTAAAATACACAAAATTTGAACATTCACACCTATGCACAAATTCATACATATATATATACACACACACACACACACACATATATATATATATATATATATATATATATATATATATATGTAAGTACATATAAATTAAAAAAAAACACAAAGGGCCAAAGGTGATGTGGTGGTTAAGGCACTGGATTCCTATATGGCTGACCATGGTTCAAGTCCTGGACTCAATGAAGAAAATCATGCAGTGCATGTGTGCATATGTGCATACCCAAAATCCCTAGAGGAGAATGGAGAAGGGATTGTGATCTAGCCAACCCCCTTTGTCACTTTCCCTCTTTTTGTCTCTTTCTATGACTTTCTGGCAAAAACCTAAACAAACAAACTAAAACACAAACATAAACCCAGACACCCAAGCATAAGTGTTCCATAGCTATTAAATCGTGTTTTCCAAGTTCTTCTTTTTTTAGTCAAGGATGTTTTTCTGAATCATGACAGCGATCCTGTGTAAACAGGGACTCATAAAAGAGCTTTTGAAATACATAGTCAGGAAGGGCCTGGGATCTATAGGTGGGAACTTTTGGTCTAGTACAATAATAACAGCAGATATTGCACTTACAGTGCAATAATTAAATATCAGATATTATTATAATGCTCTATGTGCACTCATTTAATCATCATATTTAAAAATTTATTCTTATTTAATTTTATTTATTATTATCATTATTTTTAAATTTGATCAGAGAGAGACAGAGAGAGAGAGAGAGAGAGAGAGAGGAAAATTGAGAGAGCAAGCAGCCAAGTCTGGGACTCACCCTGTGGTTGGCCATGTGGTAATCCAGCACCTTAACCACCATGCCATCTGCCAGCCCCTATTTAATCATGATATTAACCCTATGAATTATTATCACTCCCATTTTATAGCCAAGGAAACTGAGGTTCAGAGAGTTTGAGTAACTTTTACAAGTAACACAACCAGAGGACTTCATTATAGACTTTGTAACTTCAGAATAGGCTTGTAACCACTCTGCAATGTTGTCTCTTTTGATCCTGAGTCCTGTAGATGTTGAATGTCATTCTCAAAATGAGTGCCTTGGCTGAGTAGTATTCCATAGTGTTTATGTGCCACATTTTTCCAATCCAGATATCAGTTGTTAGGCACTTAGGTTGATTCCATGTCTTAGCTATTGTGAATAATGCTGCAATAAAAAAATGTGCAAGTGTCTTTCTGACTGTTTCCCTCTCCTTTGGGTAAATATTAAGGAATAGGATTACTGGGTTATATGGTAGTTCTATTTGTAAAATTTTGAGAAACCTGCATACTGTTTCCACAGTGGCTGTACTAATTTATGTACTATCCTACCAACAGTGCAGGAGGGCTCCTTTCTCACCACAGCCTTTTTTATTTTTTTCTGTTCTGGGTTTTTTTTTCTCTCTCTCTCTCTCTTTTTTCTTTTTTTTTCTTTTTGTTACAGCAATTTTGATTTGGTTAAGTGATATTTTATTGTGGCTTTGATTTGCATTTCCCTTATGATAAGAGACATTGGATATTTTTTCATATGCATTTTGGCCTTTTGTATGTCTTACTTGGAGAGTTATCTGTTTATTTCATTTGTCCATTTTAAAACTGGATTATTAGATTTTTTGTGGCTGGTTTGCTTGAGTTCCCTATGTATTCTGATTGTTAATCCCCTATCTAAAACACAATTTGCAAATATCTTCTCCCATTCTGTGAGTTGTCTATGCACCCTATTTATCGTGTCCATTGCTATGCAAAAGCTTTTTAGCTTGATGTAATCCCATTTGTTTAATTTAGGAATTGTTGCCTGTGCTTTAGGGGTCTTATTTAAGAAATCTTTGCCTACTCCAATGTCTTTAAATGTTTCTGCCATCTTTTCCTCAAATGGTTTTATATGGCTGAATACATAAGATTTAAGGCTAAGTGAAATAAGCCAGACTATGAAAGACAAACATTGTACACCCCCACTCAATATATAATGAGTATCTGCACTCTGGGAGAAATGGAAAGATTCAAAGCTATAATGGTAGATTATAGCTCACTCAGATAGTGAGTGATGGGTGGTAGGGACTTGGAAAAAAACTTTTAACAGACACAAGAATGCAATGTTCTTTGTCGAAAATGATTATATAGAATATCCTTGATTTGTTTATCACACATTGCATGTATGCTTTGAAAAGCCATATTGTACTTCATAAAGATTTACAAAATTAAGTGTAAATAAGAAATCATAAAATAAAATTTGGGGAAAAAGTGGGTAAGCTTGGAGGATATTAAGTAAAATAAGTCAGACACAGAAAGAGAAATACCACGTGTTCTGATGCATTTGTGGAAATTGAAAAAAGTGACCTCACACAAGCAGAGAGTTGAAGAATGACTACCAGAGGCAGGGAAGGTTGGGGTGAGGGGAAACAGAATGACATTGTTTAATGGAAATAAAAACTACAGCTAGATAAGAGGAATAATTTCTAGTGATATGAAATACAGCAGGGTGAATATAGTTAGCAACAAACTATTGCATATCTCAGAGTAATGAAAGAAGATTTGTGTCATTACACAAAGTAATGACAAGTGCTTGAGATTCTGGGTATACTAATTACACTGATTTAATAACTACACATTGTATTCTTATGCTGAAAAAGCACATTTTATCCCCAAAATACATACACTTATTATGTTAATAAAATAGTTAAAATTTTAAAAAAGGACACATGGTAGGATGCTCAATCTTAGACCAAATGTCTATCAAAGTACTGGAGAGTACCCCCCAAACACCCTCATGTTGGTCAGCTTCATTGCTTGCACACGAGCAAATCATTGTGAATCCCTTTTTGACTTTAAATACTAAGGAGTTTACAGTGTTACCCAAGTGGAATTCAAAATAAAATAACTCTGAACTCTGAAATGACACTTTGCTCCTGTGAAAAGATATGAAACATTTCTGTATGCTGAAATTAAAGAAGTTCCTTTAGATTCTCTGCCTTTAGTTTTGGCACACATTTTGCTAGTGCTCTGAGCACATGCTCTGTCCACCTGTTGGGCTATCAGCCCTGCTCTGAGGTAAGCTCTCCGTTCAGTGCTTTCTTTTTGTTACTTACAGTGGCTTCTCCAGACATTGCTTATCATCTCCAAACCCCAATCTCCTACTCAGAGGAACTCACTTCACCTTCACTGAGACAGTAGAGGCCAACCCTGCTCCAGGCTCCTATGCTCTTCACCATTACCTCAGAGTAAAGACATTGCAGCTAGAATGTATTGAGCCCTTACCACCTGCCAGACACTGTGGTAAACACTGGATAGCTAATTTTTATCACTTAAAGATCACAACAAACCTTGAGGCAGGTATTATAACTTCCAAATTGGTTAAACAATTTGCTCATTGTCCCTGCATCACTTAGGGTGTTTTTCTTTTGTTTTGTTTTTTTTTTTTTTTTTTTTTTTGGGGGGGGGGAATCTATCTATAGATATATCTACAGATAGAGATATCTACATTTATCTCTATCTATAGCTATCTCTATCTCTGTCTATCTATGTGTTGGGTCATTGGAAATGTCATCATGCATTTTTGCACCAAAAAACACAGAAAAATACATGATGACTTTTTTGACAATCCAGTATGCATCTTTTGGCTCCCTGGCCGTTCAGAGAATTTCCAGAGCAAAGCTTAGAAAATGGACAGGAACCAGGAAGGAGGATAGGTAGAGTCAAAACGAAAAATCATCTCATTCCCCCATTTAGCTGCCACCAGATCCCATTGCTTGGGACCTTGAACTCTAACCTATTTGCCCTGATGCCCTATTGACCCTGGATGCTGAACAACATGGTGTGTTCCTTTGTCAAGGCACATTCTCTACTGTTTTTTCTTTCTGAAATCAGGAGAATTTTATTCAAAGAACAGGATGGGAGTCATCTGGCTGAGCCTATGCTATGTGCTCACATCCTAGAGGTAAGGTGGGCAGGAGAGCAAGTACATACACTTTTTCAGTTTTATGGTTCAAGGCGGCACTGCTTCTCCAAAAGACTCATATGGTGGAGGATTTTTCTCCAGTAGAAAGGTCGATGCAGATGATAGATCAAAAAAAACAAAACAAAACAAAACAAAACAAAACAAAACAAAATGAAGCAAAACAACTCAATATCTATAGCAGTCACACAGGTAATAAGTAGCTCAAGTAGGATTCAAATTTCAGGTCTGTTTGACATAAGTTTCAGGATTTAAGGACAATGCTATGCAGTTGTTCCATAAAATCCCCCTCCTTTCAAAAGAAAAGATCTCTTTTGAAGTCTGGTGGTTTCATTTACTTTGACTCCACTTGCTTCTTCCACTCCTGGAGTTTTCTCCAACAGATCCTTCTCCCTTTTATATTTTCAGTATCTTTGTACAGTGTACTTCTCCTCAGCTTAAAAAGTACTTAGGTATCCAACATCTTTGCAAACATATTTCCTTAGGACCTTCTCTTTGGTCTGGGCTCCATCGCAGAGTCCTGGGTTTGAATCCTGATCCCATCTGTGGTCCTCTTTAGTCATTTTACCTCTCTGATCCACAGTCAAGTGGCCTATCCTCCTTTTATGCCTCACCTTGTGTCTCAAACATTCACAACCACAGCTTTTTCTGACCAGCCTCCTGACTTTCCTTTATGGAAATTGCTTTTTATGCTCTTCATTAAAAATTTTTAAAAATAAAATTTGTTTAATAAAAGTGAACTTGAGAGCCATGATCTAGTGGTTGGGAAGCTGGGTCCCACATGTCTGACTGTGTGGTTTACATCTTGGCCCTGATGACTTGAAAAACATGCTGGGCATGTGTGTGTATGTGCTCCAAATCCCAACAGGATGGAGAAATGCAGGAGAAAGGATTGTGGTGTAACCACGTCCTAATGGGAGTGCTGTCTCTGTCTGGTGAGTGCACATGCCATATGGCAAAAACCTAAAAAGAGAGAGAGAGAGAGAGAGGGGAGAGAGAGAAAGAAAAATAATACTTCAGCCCATCTAATAGCTAGTGTGGCAGTCTGGGTGAGTGCTGGCTAGTGAACTGGAGCAGAATTGATGTGCTAAACTTCTAGGTTTGCTTTTTTTTTTTTTTTTTTCTTTTTTTTGGAGAGGTTTTTGCTATAGGGCGCGTGCGCTCGCCAGACAGACAGAGAGAGACAGAGAGATAGAAAGCAGGAAATCACCCCCCAGGGGGGATGGCCACGCCGCAATCCCTTCTCCTCCGTTCTCCTCTCGGGATCTTGGGCACGCACGCACTCGTGCCTGGCGTGAGTTTAAGCCGCCGGGTCCGGGACTCGAACCGCGGTCGACTACGTGGGAGTCCAGCGACATAGCCATTACGCTAACTGCTGGTCCCTAGGTTTGCTTTTTTAAAAGACTATTTGATTTTTTTAAAAGATATTTTGCCATAAGGTACATGTGCTCAACAGAGAGAACAGAGAGAGAGAGAGACAGTAAGAGGGAAAGTGAGAAATCACCTCCCAGGGGAGATGGCCACATTGCAATTTTTTCTCCTCCATTCTTTTCCTGGAAATTTGGGCACATACGCACATGTGCCTGGCATGAGTTTCAAGACATCAGATCTGGGACTCAAACAGCAGTTGGCCACATGGGAGTTGAGAGCCTTAACCACTAATCCACCTGCTGGCCCCATACGTGGTATTCTTAAAGGGAAAGATGCTGAACTTCATTTCCTTCTCTCCTCTCACTCTGATGACTGGAATGGGGGCCAGAGCAACTTTGGGTTCATAAATGAAGCTGCCTGTTGAGGATGATAGAACATCAAGCCAAAAGGAACCTAGTTCCCCGCTAAATTGTGAAGTGACTACACTTAACTCAGACTTTCACATAGAAAATAAATCAATGTCTGCCCTTTGGAATCATTATTGTTTGGGGAAATAATAAACGATAGATAAAATACCTGAAGTACTATTGGATATGCCAGGTGATGCCAAATTACTTTTTAAAAAGAATTATTTAATTAAATTAATTAATTAATTATTATTATTTTGACCAGAGGGAGACAGAGAGAAAGAAGGAAAGTGAGAAAGGAAGCCACCAGATCTGAGACTTAAACCATGGTCAGCCATGTTTTAAGTCCAGTGCCTCAACCACCATGCCACTTGCTGACCCTAGTCAAATTTTTAACACTCCAAATGGAGAGACAAAGATTAAGCATGTAAAATAAAATTTAAAAGAACAGATAAATGTATGAAGGGCATAAAACAGGTTACCAAGATCCAGAGTGACTGCAGGAGGAAGTATCTGGGGACAAGAGAAAGCCTCTCCACAAAGATGACATTTGAGAAGAGATTGAATGATGAGTAGGTGCCATTCCTAGAAAAATCTGAGGGAGAGCTCTCATGGTAAGGCCCTGAAGTGGGAAGAAAATTGGTAAGTTCAAGGTACAGAAAATGTATCCTTCTGTTAGAAAGCTTAGAATGGAGAGCTTGAGTGTGTCAGACAAAACATGATGCTCTGTGAGGCCGGCCCACATGTGTAGGTTCTGGATTTTCATCTATAGACCTCCCTAAATATACTGGGCTTGCACCTACCTGCCTGTGATCCAGACTGACTCAGGCTGAGGGTGAACAGTGCAATCAAGACCATGTTGGCAGTGCTTGTCTGTCTGTCTCTCTGTTTCTCTCACTTATGCAAAAAATAAATATTTTTAAAAAGTTGAGAATAAGTGATTTTTAAAATAAAATATTTTAAGCTAAAAAGCTTCTTCACAGCCATGGAAACAACAATTAGCATGAAAAAACAACCCTCAGAATGGGAGAAAGTATTTGCACATTATTCCTCAGACAAGAGATTGATATCCAGAATATACAGAGAATGCAAACAGCTCACCCATTAAAGAAAAAAAAATCAATAATCCAATTTAAAAATAGGCAAATGAACTGAATAGACAACTCTCCAAGGAAGACATAGGAGTGGCCAAAAGGCATGTGAAAATGTGTTCAAAGTTTCTTATCGTAAGGAAAATGCAAATTAAAACCACAATGAGATATCATTTAACCCAAGTTAGAATGGCTAGGATAAAAAAAATAAAAAATGACAAGAGGCTGTGGTGAAAAGGGAACCCTCTTACACTGTTGGTAGGAATGTAAATTAGTACAACCTCTGTGGAAAACAATATGGAGTTTCCTCAAAAACATGCAAATAGAACTACCATATAACCCAATAATCCTACTCTTTGGTATTTACCCAAAGAATAGGAAAACCCGGTGTCAGAAAGACACTTTCACATCCATGTTTATTGTAGCATTATTCAAATTTGCTAAGACATGAAATCAAATTAGGTGTTCAAAAACTGATGACTGGATTGAAAAACTGTGACATATATTCACTATATAATACTACTCAGCCATAAGAAACAATGAGATCTTCTCATTCGATTCAAAGTCAAGGAACATAGAGAACATACTGTTAAGTGAAATGAGCCAGTCTTTGAAAAAATACAGATTGTATATCTCCATTCAATATGTACTGAATGTCTGCACTCTATGGCAGATACGGAAAGATCTGAAGATATGAGAGTAGAGGGTATAAGTGTAGATACCAGAGACTGTAAGGGAGGGCAGTGGGTGGTAGAGAGTGGGTGGGAGAGGCAAAGGGAAGAAACTTTTAACAAAGGAATGTAAATTTCTCTGTGGAAAAAGAATCTTCTGTAATTTTTGCTTTCTAAAAATTAAAAATAAAATGTTTTTCCTATGTATTTTTGCATTAATGAAGTAATTTTTTTCATGAGTCTGAAAAGGCAAAGTGCCTTTAACTTGCTTGTGTTCTTACCAGGAGGGAAAGCCTGTCTGCCACAGGCACTGGCCTGTTTCCCACACTCCCATCCTGTGCTTTGCTAAAATATCTGCTACACACTGTCCTTTGGCCTGACTGACCTCACATAAATCCCCTCCTGTTCTGATTCACTGCCCACGGCCCTGCTGATAAAAGCAAAGCTCATCCCTGCCGTTGAAACTCTATTTTCATCCCCTACAGCTCAGCCTCCTTCATCTCCTGGGTCCTGCCAGCCATGAAGCTTATTTTCCTGTTTCTTGCCATTCTTCTGGCTACGGAACCAGTAATGTCAGGTAATTTGGGTCTCTCAAGGGTCTGGAATCCTGGTCACAGACTTCTCCCTTTTCTTTTTCCTATCACTATGGGAAGCATCTGAAGTCTTTTCTTACTGAATGAAGCTTTGACAGGGTTTTCAGGATCAACTCATGTTAAGATTATTCCCTGACTCTTTTTTGCCAATTTGGATAAATAGGTATATGTTTGAATCATCGAGCATTGAAAGGAAGGGATGACATCTTTGTGGAAGCTTGGGAGAGCACTTAGAGTGAAAGATCTGGTGCAAGTTGGGGATTTGTTACAGACTTGGAGAGATTAGACTGAAGGTTGGGGGTGAGTTGTGATGAAGGAGAAAAATCTCTGGGGTTGAAGTAATAGAAGAGGACTAGAATGAGCTAGGGGTGGGACCAAGAGATAGTGTGATAGTAATATTGCTGGACTCCCATGCAGTCGACCAGGGTTCAAGTCCCAGACCCAGTGGCTTAAAACTCACTCCAAATGCTCAAAATCCCGAGAGGAGAATAGAGGAGAAGGGATTGCACTGCAACCATCCACCCTGGGGAGTGATTTCTCACTTTCTGTCTCTCTCTCTCTCTGTCTCTCCAGTGAGTGTACATGCCCTATACAAAAATCTTTCTTAAAAAAAAGAAAAAAAAAGATTTTTATAAAAACAAACAAACTCTCCCTCTAAAAACAACAACAATAAAAAGAATAAGCTGGGGGTGAGATGTTGGGCTTCCCTAATAGATTGGGGTGGATTGGAGAGGAGATGGAGTTTGTGGGTTGAGTGGAGCTAGTGCTGGGGATTAGGCTGACAGTCAGTGCCGGATGGTGCTCAGTCTGGTGATGAGCGCTGCCGGAAATCGAGGTTGGTGACTAATTAGATTTGGGTTTGGCTAGGAGCTGGGACTCAGGGGCAATAAGCTAGGTCAGTAATGCTGGGAGTTCAGTTAAGGTTGGACTGGGTTTCAGCTTCCATTGGGTGAACATGGAGTCAAGGAGAATAGGATATTGGGTTGTGGCTGGAGCTGAGGCTTGTTGGGCTTAAATTAGACCTGATCAGGCTTTTGATAAAGATCTGGGTCTTTTGTAAGTAAATCCACTCCACTCCCTAATATTACAGATGTTTATTGTCCTTTTCTCACCATTCCCAACCTCCACTGGAAGGTAGCATCAATTGATCCCAAATTAAGGAGTAGAAAACTGGGGGTTAAGAAAAATAGAATGGAGGCATATCTAAAAAAGGTTCTTCTGAAAACTTTGGAGTTCTTCCTTCTCTCGAGGTGCTTTCTCTCCCTTCCTGGGGCTGGGCCCAGTATGACTTATTCAACCCTCTGTCTCCCCATCTCCCCGTCCTCCTGCTCATCTTCTGCACCTTCTTGTCTCTCCACTTGGTGGATACTAACATCTGCTTAATGTTCCATGAAGAATGTTGGATGAAAGGACACTGTCGGCTGGTGTGCAAAGACGATGAACAGAACATCATACGCTGCAAAAACCGTAAGCGGTGCTGTGTCCTTACTCGTTACATAACAGCGGAGCCCATGACAATTGACGGAATCCTTGCCTGGACCAGCCCTCAGACATCCACACCAGCCACTAAAAAGAAGAGAAATAGAAATCGTGGATAAAAATGGCTTTGCTTCAGATTTCTTAGTTTTCACATTTCATTAAAACTCACAAATTTGTTTTTTGTGTCTGCCAGTGGTCAGGAATGATACCCCAAATGGATTGAGAGTGGAGAGGTAGCAGAGGGAATTAGGAGGTAGTAGAGAGAGATCATTAGGGGTGGGTCACAGCAATTAAATGATGATTATACTTTTGATGAAGGTTCTTTATCAGCTGCAGAAGAGGCTACTGCATCAGGGGTGACAGAGAACAGGGGAGCAGAGAGATTTAAAGACAAGCAGATGCCTGGAGAATGGGAGAATCATTGGACTGGAGTGTTGGTTCATTTTAGGAGTGAATGAATGGGCTGGGTGTAGATAAGGGTTGAGTAGAGTCCTAAATATTTGGGTTCCTAGGGAATTCAGCTGAGATGCTTTCTGATGTTCAAGACCCTCCAGATCCAGGGCCGGAAGATTTCCAAATACTAACAAAGCACATGAATCTACTCATTTACATATGAATTTGCTCACTATTCATCTTTTACATTTTTTTATGAATTCATTTATTCTTTCGTCTGGCTCAGCTCTGCCTCTTGCCACTGGAAAACTAGGCATATTAACCTTTCAAAATTTCAGCTTCCTTATCTATAAAATTCAGATAATAGAATCTATCTCAGGATTTTAAGAAAGAAATGAGATCTTACAGAGCACAGTGCCCACAGCACAGTAAGCCCTCAATACATGTTAACTGCTGCTATTATTCATTATTTATTAAAGAATTTATAGAATGCGTGTTGTTACCTACCAGCTGTTAGACTCAGAGGCCTATTTTGTCTAAACTGATAATTTAGGCTGCAAGAAAAATAACTCACAAGGGACATTTAAGAATTCTGATTGCGGGAGGCCAGCAGGTGGTGTGGTGGTTAAGGTGCTGGACTCTAGCCTGGCTGGCTATAGTTTGAATCCTGTACCTGGCAGCTTGTTATACTTCTTTCTTTCTCTCTCTCTTTGGTAAAATTGAATAATAATAATAAATAAAATAAAATGAATAAGTTTTTTTTTAAAAATTTAAAAACAAACAAGCAAAAAAGAATCCTGATCGGGACTCTGAAGGACCCAAGGTTCCCCCAGGCTTTATTAGCTCAAATCCTATTCTCTGGGCCTTACTTATGCAACACTGCAGGAGGTCAGGGACTGGGAGAGCTCTATAAAGCATGGTGCAGGACACAGAAACAGGTAGAAAGGGGTCACTCTGATCCAGGAAGATAATTTGCTTTCAGTTCAATATTTCTCTTGTTAGACTCTGGAAAGAGAGGCCCCTCCTCTCATCTTGGTCCTACTATGGGCTTCCTCTGGCTAACTCCTTCCCCATGAGGTGAGGAATTATTGGGAACAAGGGGATGTACCCACTTGAAGACTGCCCTCCCCCTTTTCTGATATGTGCTTTAGATGGGATCTGGGATTGCCTGTCCCCAAAATGCTTGCACCTGCTTCCAGGGACGGGAAGGATCCTTCCCCATGGTCCACACTGTTTCTGCATATTCCTAGTCAGGAGGAGTGCCGAGGGACACTCATGTTTGCAGGGGCTATGGCTTGAGTGTCCATGGCGGTGTATATGAAGCCCTTACAGCGTGGGGGCGAGCTCAGCATGGGTAAAGGAGCGGTGGTCTGTGGGCTGGGCCAACTCCCTTCGTGTACCTATGTTACTAAATCTAATGCGAGGATTCCGCTCTGGCTCACAATTTGTTTCTAAGCCCATTTCAGAGGCAGGAGTTGCATAATCCGTGTTCTCACAGTTTTAATGTCTGTCCACGAGCTGGGGGCTCTCAGGCTGCACACGAGAGCCACCTGTGCCTTGAGGTGCCAGGCGAGATCATTCAAAACATTTTTTCTTCTAGTTTTTGCTATCGGGCATGTTTATATCTAGTCCAAAGAGAAATCTACAAAAAAGCA
This sequence comes from Tupaia tana, assembly GCA_026018925.1. Classification (NCBI taxonomy): domain Eukaryota; kingdom Metazoa; phylum Chordata; class Mammalia; order Scandentia; family Tupaiidae; genus Tupaia; species Tupaia tana. The sequence goes on from JAKSZU010000015.1 coordinate 32,794,826, forward strand.
AGAATAGCTAAAAACAAATTAGAAAAAAAATAAAATTAGAGGACTCATTCTACCATATTTTGAGTTGTGTATATTAAACTGAAGAGAATGGGTACTGCACTTGCTCTTAGGCAAAAGGCAAGGAAGTGATGTCAAGATTTCTATAGCTGTAGGATCCAAACTTTGTGGGACTGATGCAAAGTTATCAATGGAATAGAATAAGGAACTCAGAAATTGTCCCATAGTAGGACAGCCAGTGAATTTTCAAAAGAATTATTTATTTAATTTTATTTTTCACTATTATTATTCTTTAAAATTTGACCAGAGAGAAAGTTAGAAAGCAAGTCACCAGAAGGTCCGTGACTTGAATTGCAGCTAGCCATGTGAGAATCCAGCGCTTTAACCACCATGCCACCTGCTGGCCTCAGCCAAGGAATTTTTTACAGGTACAGAAACTATTTGATGGAAGAAAGATATTCTTTTCAACAATGATGCTGGAACGATTGGGCATCTAAAGGCAAAAATAGCAAACCAAAACAAAAACAATCACAAAATCAGAACTTTGACCTAAACCTCACTCCATTTACAATTACACATTGTATTCATCTATCAAAAAAAAAAATCGGGACCAGCAGTTAGCATAATGGCTATGTCGCTGGACTCCCACGTAGTCGACTGTAGTTCGAGTCCCGGAACCGGTGGCTTAAACTCACGCCGGGAGTGTGTGCGTGCGTGCCCAAGATCCCAAGAGGAGAATGGAGGAGAAGGGATTGTGGCGTGGCCATCCCCCCTGGGGGGTGATTTCTCACTTTCTATCTCTCTGTCTCTCTCTGTCTGTCTGGCGAGCACACGTGCCCTATAGCAAAAACCTCTAAAAAAAAACACACACACACACACTATGGGACCAGCAGGTGGCATGGTTAAGGCGCTGGACTCCCACATGGTCCACCACAGTTGGAGTCCTGGACTTGGTGGCTAGCTTTCTCACTTTCTCTCTCTCTGGAGAGCACACATGCTATATAGCAAATTAAAATAATAATAATAATAATAATAATAATAATAAATAAAATTAAATAAATAATTTTTAAAAATCACGCTGTACCCCACAAATATGTACAATTATTACATGTCAATTAAAAATAAGTAATATACGTTTTAAAAAAAACTAAGGCAAGGGATCAGTAGGTGGCATGGTGGTTAAGGCGCTGGACACTCCCACATGACCTACCATGGTTTGAGTCCTGGACCTGGTGGGCTGTTTTCTCACTTTCCCTCTCTCTTTCTCTGTGTGTGTGTCACTGGTCAAAATTAAAAAAAAAAAAAAAGAATGATTAAATAAAATTAAAAATAAATAATTTAAAAAAACTAAGTCAAAATGGAAAATAGTCTTAAGTGTAAAATAAATAATAAAACTTTAAACTTCTAAAAGAAAACATAGGGATACATTTCTTCATACTTAGGTCTTGGTAAAGAATTCTTCAATATGCAAAGCACAATCTACAAAAGAAAAAAATGGATAATTTGGACTTATTCAAAGCGTAAAACTTCCATTCTGTAAAAGACCTTATGAGAATTTAAAAGGCAATTTAAATCAGGCCAGTTGCATATCACATAGTACCTGAACAAGAACTTATACATATACTATAGAAAGAACGTGAAACTCAACACCAAGAAACAATTTAATTAGACAGTGAAAAAAAAGTAAGAAAAAAATCTTGGAGCCAGCAGATGGTGTAATGGTTACGTGGCTGAACTCCCACTTGTCGGCTGGGGTTCAAGTGCCGGACCTGGCAGCTTAAAACTCACAATGGGTGCGTGTGCATGCATGACCCAAATTCCGGGAGAATGGAGAAGGAATTGTGGTGTGGCCATTCCTCCTGGGGGTGGGGGGTGTGATTTCTCGCTTTCTGTCTGTCTCTGTCTCTCCAGTGAGCACACATGCCCTATAGCAAAAGTCTCTCTCTAAAAAACAAAATATCTCTGAAAAGGGTATACAGATGGCAAATAAGCACATGGAAAGATGCTCAATACCATTATCCATTAGGGAAATGCAGATTAGGACCAGGATGAGATACCACTACATATCTATTAGAACAACGGAAATGAAAAATAATGACAATACCAAATGCTGGCAAGCATGCAGGGAAACTGGATCTTTTATACACTGTCGGTGAGAATGTTAACAGCTACAATTGAGGGCCAACAAGTGGTGTGGTGGTCAAAGGTGCTGGACTCCCATGTGACTGACTGGAGCTCAAATCTCAGACCTGGGGCTTGTTTTCTCACTTTCCCTCTCTCTCTGTTTCTCTCTGGTGAATGCATGTGCCCTACAGCAAATTAAAAATAAATAAATAAAATTAAATAAATAACTCTTAAAAAAATAAAGGCAAAATCACTCTTAAAACTAGTCTGGCAGTTTCTCTATAGAAACGAAATAAGGGGCTGGCAGGTGGCATGGTGGTTTGTGTGCTGGACTCCCACATGGTTGACCATGGTTCAAGTACCAGACCTGGCAGCTTGCTTTCTCACTCTCCCTGTTTCTCTCTCTCTGGTGAGTGTGCATTCCCTGTAGCAAATTAAAGAATAATAAATAAATAAATAAATAAATAAAACCAAATAAATAATTCTTTAGAAAACAAAAACTAAATAAGGGGCCATCAGATGGCATAGTGGTTACATAGCTGGACTCCCACATGGCTGACTATGATTTGAGTCCCAGACACGGTAAATAGTAAATAAAAAAGTAAAACCACTCTAAAAAGTAGCCTGGCAGTTTCTCTTAAAAAAGCTAAATAAGGGGCCAGCAGATGGTGTAGCAGTTACGTTGCCGGAGTCCCACATGGCTGACCATAATTTGAATCTGAACCCAGTGGCTTGAAAATCACGTCGGCTGCATGAACATGTGTGCTCAAGACCCCAGGAGGGGAATGGAGGAAAAAGGATTCCAGCATGGCCATCCCCCTGGAGGGTGGTTTCTCTCTTTCCCTTGCACTGTCTCTGTCTCTCTGGCTCTGGTTCTCGCTCTGGTGACCACACATGCCTTCTTGACACAAAAACCGCTTTTTTTTTTTTAAAAAAAAAAAAAAAAAAAGCTAAATAAGTGGAGCTGGCCTCTTTGCCTAGTGGTTAAGGGAGCGAGATCCCATGTGGCCAACTGTGGGGTTTGATCTGGGCCCCCAAAGGCTTAAAAAACACCCTGGGCATGTGTAGGAGTGTACTCCAAATTCCAACAGGATGGGGAAGTGAAGGGAGTGACCACACTCTACTGGGGGTGCTTTCTCCCTCTCCCTCTCCTCTGTCTTCTTTCTCTCTCTGGTGAGCACACACCCTCTGGCAAATTAAGAGAAAAACAACTAAATAAATGCTGACTATGCTATGCAGTGACATACTCTCAGGTATTATTTATTTATCTCAGGAAAATTAAAATTTACATCTATACAAAAACTGGCAAATGAATGTTTATAGCAGCTCCCTTTTAAAGAAAAAAACTAGAAATAATCAAAGTGTCCCTCAGTAGATACATGGGTAAATAAACTGTGTTACATCCATATCATAAAATATTAAAGGAGATGGGAGTGGCCAACAGGTGGTCTAGTGGTTTAGGTACTGAACTCCCACTTAGCTGATTCTGGTTCCAGTCCTGGATCTGGTGGCTTGAAAATCAAAACCTAAGTGGTTGATGCTAGCCTGTCTCCTCTGACACTGCTCTAGCAGAGAGATGGGGTGCTGCCTTGGTACCGCCAGGGGGGGCTTGAAGTCCAGATACTCCACTTGGTTTTCCTTGCATGGAGTTGGGGTGAGGGAGAGGAGGAGAGTAGAGCATTCCTCATTACTCAGGGTGGAGTGGGAGTTCCAGCTCCCAAGGATGCCTCCTCTGCTCCTACCCTGAATAGGAGGAGGGGTGTTCTAATCCCCATATGGCCTCCGGTGATACTGTGGAGGGAAGTTTCCCTGTTACTGCTGTGTCGTGGTGAAAGTCTTGACTCTCTGTGAGGCCTCCTCTATCATGATCTCATCTTGGAGATGGACCTGTCCTCTCCCCACTAGGTAGGGGTAGTCAGGGCTCCCCACGTGATTTCTATCGACACCGTGTGGTGGTGGTGAGCCTCATTACTACCAGCAGCGATGAAGGACCTAGCTCCCTATTTGGCTTCTCTGTCACCACCCCGGGATGGTCCACCTCCGTTCATCTGGGAGAGAGTAGAAGTCTAGGTTTATCCAGGTTATTTTATTTATTTATTTATTTATTTATTTATTTATTTATTTATTTATTTATTTATTTTTGTGGATGTGTGTGTAGGACTGTAATTTGTTGTTGTTGTTTTGTTTTGTTTCCCCTGTATCATTTGAGCAAAGTGATCATTGTCTAAAATAGTCTGTCTCGGGGCTGGATGGCGGTGCAACAGTGAAAGATGATGCTCTGTGAGGCAGACCTCACATGAGAGGACTCTGGGCTCTCCACCAGAGACCTCCCTGAGTACACACAGGGCATGCGTGTGCCCGTGATCTGGGCTGGCTGAAGCTGGGAGGTGGATTGCAGTGTCAAAATCTTGTTGGGATCTCTCTGTGTCTCTCTCTCTTAAAATAAATATATCAAACCTAAAACAATATAAAAGAAAATGTTTTGTCTTGCTATCCCATCTCTTTCTTCTGGCTAGAGAGGGCAGATTTTTCTAGGAACTTGGTATGTCTGCACCCATTGTGTTTCCAGATTGCCGGCTTCTCCAGTCTGGGATGCATGAGCAAAAAGGAAGCCCAGGGATTTGATGGGAGTGTCACTCTTCAGGTTCTGAGGGCTATGCCTGGTTTGCTTCCTTCTCTTCACCATTCAGGGTATTCTTATGTTTGTTTTATATAATGCCCAGAGTTTTAACCTGTACTTAGCAAGATGAATCAAGAAAAGTACATTTACTTTATTTTCTGGAAGTGGAAGTTGCCATTAAATTTTAGGTTTTTACTATGCTCCCCGATTCCTCAGATCTATGGCACAGCTAAGTGGAAATTTACTATTTGTATTTCTTTTTTGCAGGCAGACATCAAATCCTTCGCTGCATGGGCAACAGCGGAATCTGTAGAAACTCCTGCAAACAGGATGAACAGCCCTACTTCAACTGCAGAAATTATCAATCATGCTGCCTCCAGTCGTACATGAGGATAAGCATTTCTGGCAGTGACGAAAATAGTGACTGGTCCTATAAGAACCACTGGCCCAAAATACCTTGAATGCTAGTGGTCACCATTCTCAAGCTCTCTGGGAAGCCAATCCTCCTGTCAATTCCTCTCAGTAAAATTCATGACTATGCCACACTTGTCTGTCTTTTAGTCACTGGAAATCACAGTGAGAGATTGGTTTTTGCGTGTAAGATATCTGTTCCATTCTGGATGTATCCTTGAGCAAAGGAGCTTTCACAACCCTCGCAAACTGGAATAGGGCTGGCAGGTGGTGTGGTGGTTGGGGCACTAGATTTCCACCGGGCCAACTACAGTTCAAATCCCAGACCTGACGGCTTGCTTTCTCACTTTCCATTTCTTTCTCTCTCTCTCTCTCATCAAATTAAAAAATAAATAATAACAAATTAAATTAAAAAATAAATAATTCTTAAAAAAAAAAAGAAACTTGACAAGTCAGTGAAGATGGAGGTAGATAGTGGTGAAAAAAGCATTTGAACCCAGTGAGGGAGAGTTGAAGGGTTTAGACAGAGTCCTGGCTTGGTTTTTGCTATGTTGAATTCACAGGGGGAACAGAACCAGTGGGATGACTACATAGAGTGTTGGGTGGAGGTCTTTTAGACAAATTTGACTTAGTTCATGGAAGAACTTCTCAATGATCAAAGAGGTTGTAATGTGGATAAACAATCTTAATAAATTTTCAAGTTTTGAGGCTGGGGGGGTCTTTTCTGGTGTTTATTGAAGAAGGAATTTGAATATTGGAGATTTGTTGCTAATTGTCGAGTTCCTTTAATTGCTAAAAATTTAGAAGGCTGTGCCCCAATTATAATCAACATCAGCTTTTTATCATAAAATTTCCATTTTACTTTTCATGTCTTCTTATCAATATTTTATTCTTTCTCCCTTCATCTTTGGTTCTAAATTTTGTCAAAAGGAAAGTAGCTGCAGTTGCCCACTGTCTTTTTCTGACTTCTCAAATCATTACAGTTTGCTTTAGTGCTTATTGTACTATCAAGCTGGCTCTGGTCAAAGCTACCGGTGAATTTTCTTTCTGAAAGGGTCAGGATGATGCTCAACTTGTGTCTCCTTCTGTCTCTGGGTAGCATTTTCACCATAATTTCTTCTTTCTTCAAAAATCTTAACTTGCTTGACTTTTGACTTTTCCTCTTTTTTAAAATTTATTTTTTACTTTCAGTTAATCACTATACATCTTTATAGTGTACAACATATTTTTTCCCAGCATGAATATGGTGCATAGTTGTCAACTCAAAGACATTACCATATATGTATTATCACCAATGGATAACTTTTAATTTTTGTGGCTATTAAATGTTTTGTTTGCTTTTTTTCCTGATCTCCTCCTCCCACCCACTATTTCCTCCCCACCCCCATAACCCACTCCCTTCTGTACTGTCTCTAGTATCAATAGTTGGTCTCCTTGCAATTACACTTTCCAATCTTTCTGAGTCTGCCATAGAGTGCAATCGGTATACAGTTGGTGGGGACATACAATGCCTGTCTCTCATAGCTTGGCTTACTTTGCTTAGCATTAAATCTTACGTATTTGCCCACTTTATATCAAATGTCAGGGTCTCGTTGTTTTTTATGTCTGAGTAGTATTCCATAGAGTACATGTACCACATTTTTTCAATCCACTCTTCTGTTCTTAGACATTTGGGTTGATTCCATGTCCTGGCAATTGTGAAAAATGGTACAGTAATCATGAATGTGCAAGCGTTTCTCTGAGTGTTTTCCTATCTTTTGGGTAGATACCTAAGAGTAGTATTACTGGGTAGTATGGCAGTTCTCTTTGTAGGTTTGTGAGGAACATCCACAGTGTTCTCCACAATCTTTGTTTTCCTCTTAACTTTTAAGCTACTCCTTTTCTATCACCTTGTGGGGTTTCAGGAACAGAAGTTTTTTTGTCTGACTGCATTTCTCTAGGATCACTCTTCTCTGAGAACAAAAATCTCCACATTCCTAGGAAAAGGTCAATTGTTCTCTAGCCATTACAGCAAGGAAATACTTAGAGATGTTTTAGACATTTTTCACCAACCAATGACAACTTATGTGAGTGAACGTCTGAAAGCAAATTATTAGTGACAACATTATGTTTTGAGGTGATTTCCCAGTCAGCTCTGGGTTCATTTCAGTGTACACACTTCTAAGTTGTCATCAACCCATTCCCACATTTGTAACTAATACAATACCTTCCATATGTTTCCCCTTAATGCTATGGAAGATCAATAGTTGCTCTATTTAATGAGCCTATGTCTCTCCAGAATGGCTCTCCTGTAAAACACATTTCAGTATTTTGGTTTTAGACATTGAGTGATGGTTTTATCCTTTGACAATGATCTTTTCTCCTTCTTTAGTCCCATCATCCATCTCCCTCACAACAACAAAATTTATGATCTGAAGAATTATAGGTTCTGAATCTGTTTCAGAAACAATATTGGCCTAAGAATCCAGTCTAACTCTCCCATTGAGAACAGTTTTAAAACTTAGTTAAAATAGGCAACAAAGGGCCTGCTGGTGGCATGGTGGTTAAGGTGGCTGGATTCACATGAACGACTGCATGGTTCGAGTCCCAGACCCAGTGGCTTGAAAAACACAACAGGAGTGTGTGTGTGGATGTCCAAAATCCAGAAAGGAGAAATGGAAGAGAAGGGATTGTGGCATGACCATCCCCTATCGGGAGTTGCTTTCTTACTTTCTCTATCTCATTCTCTCTCTCTCTCTGGTGAGCACATATGCCTTCTAACAATTAAAAAAAATAATAATAAAGCAACAAAACTTCTTAAGCATTCTTTTTATTTTTGGAGAGTTTTTTTTTTTTTTGGTTTTTGTTTGCTATAGGGTACATGCGCTCACCAGAATGTCAGAGAGAGAGAGACAGAAAGCAAGAAATCATCCCCCAGGGGGATGGCCATGCTGCAATCCCTTCTCCTTCATTGTCCCCTCGGTATCTTGGGCATGCATGCACACACACCCGGCGTGAGTTTAAGCCACCAGGTCCGGGACTCGAACCGTCGTCCACTACATGAGAGTCCAGCGACACAGCCATTATGCCATCTGCTGGTCCCAAGCATTCTTGACCTTGTGACCAAGTAAAACAAAGAATATTAAGGCCACTGAAGCAGATACTCTTCTGAAGGCAGAAACTGAGGTGGCCTTTGTCTTAAAGGCATTCGCTAAATCAGACAAACTTGTGTTGCAATTTCCATGGCTCTGGAGGGTGGGGATGGGCAGGGGAGAGGAGACAGTGCTTAAGATCTGTAAAAATGTGAGTCTTGTAGGAGACTCGCACATAATTCTCGATCCTGAAAGTTACATACTCTGTGTAAGGATAAATCAGAAGCAATATTTCTTCTCCTTCAACAGCCTTTCAGAGACTTTTATTTCAAACTCAAAGTAAATAAGGGGAAAAAGGCAGACCTCATAACTCACACCTGGGCAGCCACTTCCCTGCAGTGTGATATGACAGGGCTTCAGGGCCAAAGTTCATTAGTAGGAAACTGGGTGCGTTTAGGTATCTGAAAGGTACCTCCTGTTCTACAATGAAAGCTTTAAGTGCCCTAGTAGCTACACTCACAAAAGCAAAGATTTAAATTTTTTTGTTTTTGTAGAGAGTTTTGCCTCAGGGCTTGTGCAGAGAGACAGAGACAGTGAAAGGAAAACTGAGAAATCACTCTCCAGGGGAGATGGCCACTCTGTAATCCCTTCTCCCCCACTCTCCTCCTGGGATCTTGGGCACACATACACATGCACCCAGCATAAGTTTCAAGCCACTGGGTTTGGGACTCGAACAGCGGTCGGCCATGTGGGAGTCCAGTGACAGAACTGCTACATCATCTGCTGGTTCCAAGATTTAAAATTTTGATTTTGATGACATATGCTGTCATCAAGAGGCAGGATTAATACAGGGGTGACTCTGTTATCCCAAAACACCTCTTGGGAAGACAGAGAATACATGGAAAGTTTAGTGGTGGAATACTTAGTAAGTCATTAAGGTTGCGCGTGGGTCACCTGCAGAGAAGGAACTCTAGAAATAGGTTAAAACATTTCGAGAAGAGCTCTGAAGAATTTATCATTAGAAACAGTGAAAATTTTAGACTTTAGGCAGCTGTTTTTAACTAGAATTACACATTGGTAGAGGGTGAGGATGGGTCATTGTGGCATTGACAGCGCTTTATAGGACTTAGTCTACCGCTCTGAGGACCTTGGGTGAGTGACATCTGGGAAGTCATGTACTACGGTGGACCTCTGGGACAGAGATCTGAGTTCCCAGAGTTAGATCAGTTTCTTCATCCTCTTCTTCCTCGGTGTTCACTTTAAACGAGGTTACATAGGGCTTAAGTGTTAGAATTATATCTATAACGCCTGTTGCAAGGTCGTACAGTGGGGTGGGAGATGTAGAAAGTTGCACTTTGACTCTATTGGCTGGTACACAGCAGACTCGATGGGTTTTGCACATTTTTTGTATTACTTCTCCATCTTTGCATTGTTTCCTGCAGGACCCCAAGTTGTTCCAGCATTTCTGTCCACCACCGTAGGCTGAATAATAAAAAGGAAGACCACTGATTTTAGGTTATGGATGCTATCAGTTTTAGTATCATGGGTCATAATTAGACTATGGCTAGAAGAGTCCCAGCTTAGGTCTGCTAAATGTTATGTTTCTAAAAATATCTGTTCCTGACTTCCTTACCCATTTTTAACTTTTCCGCAAGTGAGATGAATCTTACCATCAATGAAAAGAAAATCATTAGTCATAAGGAATGGGGGCAGTAAAATGAAGCTACCTGGGCCTGTGTAAAGCTGTACATATGAAGAAAGTTCATCTGGGGACAGTAGATGGCATAACAGTTCAAGACCCAGACCCTGCATCTTAAAACTCATAACTAGGCACGTGTTCGTGTGTGGACAAAATCCCAAGAGGAGAATGGAGGAGAAGGGATTGTGATGTGGCCATTTCTCCTGAGGGGTGGTTTCTTGCTTTCTCTTTCTCTCCTCTCTCTCTCTCTCGCTCGCTCTCTCTCTCTCTCTCTCTCTCTCTCTCTCTGTCTTTCCAGCAAGGGCACGTGCCCTATAGCAAAAAGCTCTCAAAAAAAATGTTCATCTGTCTCTGCTGATATTGAGGTAGAATATTTACATTGGTCATACCCCATGTAGTTAAATTTCTTTGAATACGTCCCGTTGCAAAATATACATTCGAATGAGTATGGATTGAATGTCCTTTATTCAAAATGCTTCTGGACTAGAAATGTTTTGGATTTCAGGTTTTTTTTAATATTTGAATATTTATAATATTCATAATATTCTTAGGGTTGGGATCCAAGTCTCTACATGAAATTCGTTTATGTTCATATATACCTTATCAACATAGCCTGAAAGTAATTTTCTTTTATTTTCTCTTTTTATTTGAGAGGTTTTTGCTATAGGGCATGTGTGCTAGCCAGAAAGACAAAGAGAGACAGAGAGACAGAAAGCAAGAAATCAACCCTTAGGGGGGATGGCCATGCCGCAATCCCTTCTCCTCCATTCTCCTCTCGGGATCTTGATTACGCACATACAAGTGCCCAGCGTGAGTTTAAGCCACTGGGTCCAGGACTCGAACCACAGTCAACTACATGTGAGTCCAGTGACATAGCCGTTACGCTAACTGCTGGTTCCAGCCTGAAGATAAATTTAAATAATATTTTTGTATTGCAGCATTTTGACTGTGACCTGTCACATGAGATTAGGTGCAGAATTTTCTGTGTGTTAACTCATGTCAGTGCTCAAAAACCGATAGATTTTAGAGCACTTAGAATTTGTACTTTAGGGGGTCAGCAGGTGGTGTGGTGGTTAAGGGCACTGAATTCCTGCATGGCCGATCGTGGTTTGAGTCCCGGACCTGATGGCTTGCTTTCTCACTTTCCCTCTTTCTCTCTCTTTCTTGCTCTGTTCCTCTCTGGTCAAATCAAAATAAATAAATAAATTTAAATAAAATAATTCTTTAAAAAATAATTTGTATTTTAGGATTAGGGATGCTTGACTTGTATATAAAATGTATCTGTGTAGTTTAAAGACTAATAATAAAATGAATACCCAGGTATCTGCATCCTAATTAAGAAACAGAACACTTTTTGATCCTTAGAATTGTGTAGATATTTCTAGGTGATAGGCTTCATTTGCTTGGGTATTAGGTCTGTGCTTCTTACACTTTAATGTGCATATGAGTCATGCGGAAGTCTTGTTAAAAGGAAGATTCTGATTCAGCTGGTAGGGCAGGGCCCAAATTTCTGCTTCTCTAACAAATCTCTGGGTGATGCCTATACAGTTAGTCCATGGACTTACCTTTCTGAACAAAATATTAGGCCATTAAAAAAAAAAAAACTTGATAAGTTCCATGTGCTCAATATCAGCCATTCTGTGTTTTCTAATAAACTGCAATAAAATTAGAATAAAAATCCCTTATATTGGGAAAGTAAATAACATGATAAAGAGAGTCTGGACAGTGGAAAATCAGTAATACAATGCCTTCTGAGGCTGACTCACATGGGAAGGTTCTGGCTGTGTGTCTGAAGACCTTCCCAAACATGCCAGATACATGCGTCCCCATGATCTCGAGCTGGCTAGAGTTGAGGGTAAATTGAAGCATGGGGATCCTGTTAGGGGTAACTACGCTCTCTTGCTCATGGAAAAAAGAAACTTATAAAAGTAAGATGATAAAGAATAAATCTTAGGGAAGTAGCAGGTGGCAGAGTGGTTGGGGCGTTGGACTCCCATGTGGCTGACCACAGTTCGAGTCCAGATCTGCCGGCTTGCTTTCTCACTTTCCCTTTTTTCTGTCTCTGTCTCTTTCCCTTTCTCTCTCTGGTCAAATGAAACAAAATAATAATAATAAATACAATAAAATAAAATAATTAAAATTAAAGCTTAGATAAGAAGAGTAGTAGTGAGGCCAGAAATTATGATGTCAGAAATAACAAAAGCAGAAGACTCTGGAAAGGCTGATCAAGAAAGGGGCCAACAGGTGGTGTAGTGATTAAGGTGCTGGACTCCCACATGGCTGACTGGTGGTTTGAGTCCTGGACCTGGTGGCTTGAAACTCAAACCAGGCATGTGTGTGCATGCTGAAAATCCCAAGAGGAGAATGAAAGAAAAGGGGTTACTGCATGGCTATTCATTCCCCCAGGGAGTGATTTCTCACTTTCCCCATCTCTATTTTCAGGGTGTGCTTGTGCTCTATAGCAAAATAAAACTCTCTCTAAAAAAAAAAAAAAAAAAAAAAAAAAAGATGATTAAGAAAAAGGAGAAAAGGGAACCAGCAGTTGGCGTAATGGCTATGTCGCTGGACTCCCACGTAGTCGACCGCGGTTCTCATCCCGGACCTGGTGGCTTAAAACTCATGCCGGGCGTGTGTGCGTGCGTGCGTGCCCAGGATCCTGAGAGGAGAATGGAGGAGAAGGGATTGCGGCGTGACCATCCCCTCTGGGGGGTGATTTCTCGCTTTCTGTCTCTGTCTCTCTCTGTCTGTCTGGCGAGCGCACGCACCCTATAGCAAAAACCTCTCAAAAAAAAGAAAGAAAAAGAAAAAGGAGAAAAAAAGACCAAAAAAAGAGGATATAATATAAATAAATAAAGTTCATTATGAAATGGTGAAATAAAAAATACAACAAATTAAAAAGAACAAATGCCAATTATTAATAACTGTACTCTAATTAAATTGAAAACCTATATAAAATGGATAAATTTCTAAAAATATTCATGAATGGCATAGGAAGAAAATACAAACTTGAATAAATCAATAAGAGTTAAGAAACTGAAATAGTAATAGAAGGCTTCTTCCCAAAAGCCTCAGCACTGAATAACCAAAAAAAAAAAAAAAAAAAAAAAAAAGTGGTAAAATAGGGTCAGTGTATGGTTAAGGCGTCTGGATCCCACATGGCTGACTGTACAGTTCTAGTCCTGGACCTGCAGCATTGAAAATCATGCAGGGCACATGTGTGTGCATGTCCAAAATCCCAAAAGGAGAACGGAGGAGAAGGGATTATGGAATGGCCATTCCCCCTGGGAGGGTGATTTCTCATTCTTTTTCTTTCTTTAGCGAGTGCATGTGCCCTATTGCAAACTTAAAAAAATGATGGTAAAATATATATAACATAGAAATTTTATCATCTTACTATTTTAAGTGTATAGTTCGGTGGCCTTAAAGTACATTCTCATTTTGTGTTAGCATTGCCACCACTCATACACAGAACTCTTTTCATTTTGCAAACTGGAAACTCTGTATCCATTAAACAGTAAATTCTCATTTTCCCCCTTTCTCCAGCCCTTGGCAACCACCATTCTATCTTCTGTCTCTATGAAGCTGACTACTCTAAGTACCTCCTATGAGTAGATCATGAAGTACTTTTTAATTTGTGACTGAATTATTTCACTTAGCATGATATCTTCAAGGTTCATCCATGTTGTAACATGTGTCAGAATTTCCTTTCCTTTTAAGGCTGAATAATATCCTTACCCATTCATTTGTGCCTTTTCATCCACTGATGAACATTTGGGTTGCTTTCACTTTTTGGCTATTGTAAATGCTACTGCTATCCTAGATAATTTTAAAGGTGAGTCCAACTATTTTTCTTTTTTAAGAGATATTTTTTTACTACAGGGCTCGTGTACTCACTGGAGAGACAGAGAAAGCAAAAAATCACCCCATAGGGAGGATGGTCATGCCACATTTTCTTCTCCTCCATTCTCCTCTCAAGATTTTGGGCATGCATGCACACACGCCTCTGGGCCTGGGATTCGAACCACAGTTGACCGTGTAGGTAACCATTATGTCATCTGCTGGTCCTGAATCCTACTAGTTTTACAAAATATTTAAATACTGTTTTACATAAGATGTTCCAGAAAATAGAAAATTTAAAAATAAAGGAAAATTGGGGCCAGTAGGTGGTGTAGTGGTTAAGGCACTGGACTCCCACATGGCTGACTACAGTTTGAATTCTGGACCTGGTGGCTTGTTTTCTCACTTTCCCTCCTTCTCTCTCTCTCTGTCTTCCTCTGGTGAGCACACATGCCCTATAGCAAATTAAAAAATAATAATAATAAAATAAAATAAATATTTCTTAAAAAAACAATTAAAGGAAAATTACCTGACCCATTTTATGATGCTAGTATAATCTTGTTTTTTAGAATAAGAAAATTATAGATCTATTTTCTTTGTAAATACAGATGCAAAATGCTATATATATATATATATATATATGTATGTGTGTATCAATATATATGTATATATATACATATATATATATATATATATATATTTTTTTTTTTTTTTGGGAGAGGTTTTCGCTATAGGGCGCGTGCACATGCCAGAAAGACAGAGAGAGACAGAGAGATAGAAAGTGAGAAATCACCCCCCAGGGGGGATGGCCATGCTGCAATCCCTTCTCCGTTCTCCTCTTGGGATCTTGGGCATGCACACACATGCGCCCGGCGTGAGTTTAAGCTGCCGGGTCCGGGACTTGAACCGCGGTCAACTACGTGGGAGTCCAACGACATAGCCATTACGCTAACTGCTGGTCCCAGTATATATATATATTTTTGAGAGATTTTGCTATAGGGTGTATGCACTTGCCAGAGAGACTGAGAGAGACAGAGAGACAGAAAGCAAGAAATCACTCCCCAAGGGGGGATGGCCACACTGCAATCAATCCCTTCTCCTCCAATCTCCTTTTGGGATTTTTGGCATGCACAGACACACTCCACTAAAGGAGGCAAGAAGAAAAAGGACCCTAATGCCCCTAAAAGGCCACCATCTGGATTCTTCCTGTTCTGTTCAGAATTTCACCTGGAGATCAAATTCACTAACCCTGGCATCACTATTGGAGATGTGGCAAAGAAGTTGGGTGAGATATGGAACAACCTAAGTGACAGTGAGAAGCAGCCTCGTATCACCAAGGCCACGAAGCTGAAGAAGAATAGGGAATGATGTTGCTGACTATAAGTCTAAAGGCAAGTTTGATGGCACAAAAAGTCCCACCATAGTTGCCTGGAAAAAGGTGGAAGAAGAGGATGAAGAAGATGAAGAAGATCAAGAGGAGGAACAGAAAAGGAGGAAGAGGATGAATAAAAAATCTGTTGATCTGTCAAAAAAAAAAAAAAAAAAAAGAAAGAAAGAAAGAAAGAAAGAAAGAAAGAAAAGAAATTCTAACAGAAGATGTGATCTTGTTGGATGGGATGACTTAATATTCAGTCCCCCTAAATTAACACATACATTTAATGTAACTCTAATAAAAATCCCAGTGAAATGTCTGAAAACCTAGTTCTTTTGCTTTAAAATTTATAATAAAGTATAAAGACTAGTGATAGCTAAGATTACTTTTTTAAAAAGCAAAACAAAACTTGCTTTTCTAAACACTGGTGTACTGTAAAGCCATAGTAATACAACAAATATGCTATTGTCACCAGAACAAATAGACCATGACAACAGAATAGAGAGCTTGAATGTTTGCAATAACAATGATATCACGAATCAATGCAGAAAGCACAAACTATTTAGCATACTCTGCTGGGAAAACTGACTCATTCCATGAGAAAAATAAAAGTAGCTCTATGCATTCCATCTATGGCTTAAACATATTCTAGATGTGACAAATAAAATTCAAACATTATATAAGGTAATGGCAGAGAATCCTTTTGACACAAAAGTGGAGAAAAATTTCCTTAATAAGAATACCAAGTACAATGCACAAGGCAAAAACTATTAAATTGAATTAAACCATAATTAAATGTTTCCATTTAATGAAGGACAGATCATGGACAAAAATTCATAGACAAGTAGATGGAAAGTTAGGGCATACCCAATGACTAAAATTGATAGGAAATACTATATAAAAAAAAAACCTTCTGCATATCAGTAAGAGTGCACAACTGCCCATAGGACAACAGGCAAAGAATATAGACAGGCAATGAGCAGAAGTGGAAATAGCCATTTGGTTATTCATTTAAGAAGTGTTTGTTGAATGCCCAGTGTTCAAGATGCAAGAGATTATATCCATTAAAAGATGGACCAAACTTTCTGCTCTCAAGAAGATATAGTCTTAAGGGAGATGCAGATTAAAATCACAATGAGATACCACTGAACCTCTGTCAGAATAGCAAAGATTGAAAATATAAAAAGTGATAAGTGTTGGCAGGGTTGTACTGAAAGGGGAATTCTCCTACACTGTTGGTGGAAATGAAAATTGGCCCAGCCATTGTGGAAAATGATAGGGAGGTTCCTCAAAGATCTACAAATAGAACTATCATTCGATCCAGCAGCCCTACTTCTGGGTATCTAACCAGAGAACGGGAGAATGCTAATTCAAAAAGCGCTTGTACATTAATGTTTATTGTGGCATTATTCATGATTGCTAAGACACAAAACAAACCCAAATGTCCATTAACAGATGAATGGATTGAAAAAGCATGGCACACGGAGCTAGCAGGTGGTGTGGTGATTAAGAGCACTGGACTCCTACGTGGCCAACCACAGTTTGAGTCCTGGACCTGGTAGCTTGCTTTCTCACTTTCCCTCTTTCCCCCTCTCTCTCTCACTCTGTCCCTCTCTGGTTGAATTAAAATAAATAAATAAATAAATAAATAAATAAATAAATAAATACAATAAAATTCAATAAAATAATTAAAAAAATTAAAGTGAAAAAGTATGGCACATATACTTTATGGAATACTTTTCAGCCATAAAAAATAACAAGACCTTGGCATTTGATAGAAAGGGTCAAATATAGAAGATTTTTTTTTTTGCTGAATGAAGCAAGCCAGGCTATAAAAGAAAGATATTGTATGTATCCACTTAATATATACCAACTATCCACACTTTATGATAGAGATTGAAATACTGGTGGACATAAAAGCAGTGAAAATAATTATGGACACTGAAAGCAGTGTGGGATGGGGGAGGGGGAAGAAGGGAAGGGTACAGAGAAAGAGAGCAGGAGAAAAGTAGGCATGACTTTTGTGGAACACAGAAATGGTTTATTATCTGTTTATAACATGTATAGTATTCTCAACTGGACTAGTCTGAGAAGTATTTCATGTTAGATAATTCTCTTTATAAGTCAAATGGTGTATAGTGAGTGTATGTTAAAAAAATAAGAACAATTATAATCTGGAAAAAAATGAAAAGCTATTTGCTGCTGCTGGTGTGGATAGTAACACCTTTGTCTTGACTGATATGCGTGGTAATTGTGCTGAAAAAAGAAATGCTATACATTGTAAAGGTATAAATTAAATATAATATAAAAAGATTAAATGCAATATAAAAAGAATAATAATAAAAGTAAAAAAAAGAAGATACAGTGTTTTCAGAAACAATTAGTAATGTGATAAGTAAGAGAAGAAAGTAAAAGACACTTTATGTGAAATACAGTCAGACACAGATGAGTCAGCAATGTGGAGAAAAACCAAGCAAGGAAGGAAGTGTCTTTTAGTCCTTTTTTGCTGCTATACCAGAAGACCACAGATGGAGTAATTTATAAAGAAAAGAAATTTTTTTCTCACTGCTCTGAAAGCTAGACATCCAAGAACACATTGCTGGCATCTGGTGAGAGCCTCATCCCACAGTAGAAGGGTGGAAATGGGTAGGCAGGACAGAAAATTGGTGGATGCACTTTCATAAGAAATCCATTCTTAAGGTAACTAACTCTCTCCAGCAATAGCAGCATTAATCTGTTCCACCCTCATGATGTAATCACCTCTTAAAGATCTCACCTCCCGGTACCATTACATTGACAATTACATTCCAACATGAGTTTTGGTGGGGACATTCAAACCATAGCTGGGGGGAGGGAAGTGTGGGATTGAAAGAGAGGTAGGAAAAGATCTTATTGGGAAGGAAGTGAGAAAGTAAGTGAGGAGACTCACTGGGGAGAAAGTGTCCCAGATAGAGGAGGCGGCAAATGCAAAGGCACAAAGGCAGGATCTATCCCTAAACTTAAAGAAACAAACATAAAATGTCTCTGGTGAGTGTAGAAGTTAAGTGGAGAGTAACTGGAGAAAATATAATGAGGATTGAGATCACATAGAGTCTTGCAGGTCATTGAAAGGAAGCCCTTCCTACATTTTGACCACAGGATAAGGTAAGTCTAGATTGGGGCTGGCAGGAGGCATGGGGTTAAGGGTACTGGACTCTCACATGGCCAACCATAGTTTGAGTCCTGGACCTGGCGGCTTGCTTTCTCACTTTCTCCCCGCCCCCCCCCCCCAATCTGGTCACATAAAAATAAAAATAAATAAATAAAAAGTTAAATAAAATAATTTTAAAAAGAGAAAAGTAGATTAAAATGACAGTATAAGTTTTTAAATTTAATTATTCTTATCATTATTTTAAATTTTGCTGTACGGCATGTGCACTCACCAGAGAGAGAAATAGAGAAAGTGAGAAAGCAAGACGCCAGGACTAGGGCTCGAACCTCAGTCAGTCATGTGGCAATCCAACAACACCATGCTACCTCCTAGCCCCATGAGATTTTATACTCCTAAAAGTAGTGCTGAATGTTGGATTATGGTGATTAAAAAAATCCTCATGCTCTGGTGATGAGAGAATAGGAGGTCTCTATAAATATCCCTGATTTTTATTCTTCTTCCTTAAATGTAGAGGCTATCCGAGATAAAGCATGAAGAATTCATGCTTTTTCCAGCACTTCAACTCTTCCAAGAGGATGGCTTTGTATTTATATCGCTTACTGGAACCCTCCAGGCTTGAAACCCTAGAACATATATTTCCTTCACTTCCTACACACCCTGAGTTTCTATGACCCATGGATTGCTTTCACAAATCTTTCACATTTGTCTCTTTCTTAGTCTCAAAAACCCCACCAGAATTCAAAGCAGACAATTGATTCCATATGGACCCCACAGAACGGTCCCTGATCATATCCAGAATTGCACCTGGAGATTACAAAGCTGGCCATTTCTGTTAGCAACCTCCTAAGAGACATAGAAGGGAGGAGTTCATGAAATTAAAAAAAAATTTTTTTGGAAATAAAATAGTTTAGACTTACCTTTAACTTGGCCATTTATTTATATAGGAGTCCATCCTGTATAAATCCCTGCCCAAATACGAGGAGTCTTCAAAAGTTCTTGGAAAATGTGCATTATGAAAAAACTGTGCATGGATTTAAAGAAACTTTTTTTACACCAAAATTAATCCATACTTTAATTCCATTTTCCACAAGTGTTTTGGAGTCTCCTTGTAGGTAAACATATTCGTATAAGTATGTGCATTGATGTGTTGCTAGAAAAGTAGGGAATGTTCCAAATGATTATATATACATGTTGGCTTGTCCTACAGTGAAACCTTCCAACTCCATAAAGAATGAGAGCTTTTCTTTGTGGTCACATGGGAAGATGGCCACAAAATATTATTAAGAAATCTAAAGGGGATTGCTTTCACCTTTGTGGGACATCTTTCCAGACGCATTTCAATGTGTGATCAATCTCACATGAAAACAAGTCTAGGGACCAGCAGTTAGCGTAATGGCTATGCCTCTGGACTCCCATGTAGTCGACCGCAGTTGGCGTCCCGGGACGCAATCCCCTTTAGCAGCAATGTCAAAGTTCTGGTCATGACTTTCAATATACTTCAAAAGACAAGTGGTTGTTAAAAGCTTAGACTTTCATGGGAGAAGGGAGGAAGGAAGTCTGTTCTATCCTCCACATAACAGCTCTGTTCACTAAATATGGGAAAACACAAAGGACCTCATTTTAAGCTTTCACAAGACCTTGAGGGTCAAGAAAACATAAGGAAGTGGGCTTTGCAAATCCCTTCCTAGAGCTGTCACAAGGTGGAAAGAGAACTAAAGTGAGGCAGGCTCTCACCTGGGTCCTTGGATTGTAGAACCAAGGACAACTCTGGGTGTTAGGGTTGCCCCTTTCTCCTGAGGGTAGAAATAGAGAGTCTGTTGTAATACCCATAGGTTCTACCCTGTAAGGGATATCATCTCAATGTGGGCGCTGTGGGGCTGCCCAGGCTGCGGGGCTGTGGTGGCAAATTGGGACTTCCATTCTCCCTCCATTTTCGCAGCTGCCTCAGTTCCAGTTACCTGGGAGTACTTGGGGTATGAACGAAAGCACAGAAAGAGCCAGCAGCACGTCTCTCATGGTCCCTGGGAAGCAGGAGTGGAGGATCCAGGAGTCCAGAACACTGCGTGTACTGTGGATCGGATTAAGTGTTTTATTGGTCTCTCTGCGGGGGAGGGTGCAGAACTAGACAGATAAGTAAAAACTTACCCATGCGAAACATCAGCCCGTGGGCTGGACAGTGTCTGCGCCAGGCACTGGGAGCACGTGCTGGGGACTCTAGTCTGCGTAGAGGTGATGGATGAGGATATGGAGAGGGAGAACTCACTAGGATGTCTTTCACCTTCCCAGACTCTCATCCGGGTCTAGCTCATACTCACCCTAGCATAATCCTACTTCTGAATAATCAGTATTTACCTGTACCTCTTCCCACATTGAAATGTGAGTTTCCAAAAAATAGGGGCAGGGTGCTCATTTTTGAATCCCTGAGGCACAAAGCACATTCTCAATGAAGGTTTGGAGAAACAAAAGAAAATAAACACAAGTCCATCTTATAGGCCGAATCTCTCACTGACAGGTGTGCCCAGCAGGGAAGGTGACCTGCCTGAGATAATAGAGCTGATTTGCTGTGGAGTGTGGGAGAAATCATTCGTAATAGGACTCAAAGGGGGAATGCTCCTCAATGTTTTCAAAAAATGCTCCCTACTCAGAGCAGCTCTACAGTTACTTGGGGTTACTTTTTTTTTTTTGAGAGGTTTTTGCTATAGGGCGCGTGTGCTCACCAGACAGACAGAGAGACAGAGAGACAGAAAGCGAGAAATCACCCCCCCAGTGGGGATGGCCACGCCGCAATCCCTTCTCCTCCATTCTCCTCTCAGGATCTTGGGCATGCACGCACACGCACCTGGTGTGAGTTTAAGCCACGGGTCTGGGACTTGAACCGCGGTTGGCTACATGGGAGTCCAGCGACATAGCCATCACACCAACTGCTGGTCCCAGAGGTTACTTCTTTTTAAAGACAGAATTTCATTATGGTGTGATCCTCCTGCCTCAGCCTTCTGAGTACCTGGGACTACAGGTGTGCACCCCTGTGCCTAGATTTTAGGGTGGACTGGAAACTGAACCAAGGAACTGGCCCATGTGGCTTCAGCCTACTCAGCATCACACGCCACTGCAGCTCGGCCAGTTGGGATTACTTTCTTTTTTTTTTTTTTGAGAGGTTTCGCTATAGGGCGTGTGCGCTCGCCAGGCAGACAGAGAGAGACACAGAGACAGAAAGCGAGAAATCACCCCCCAGGGGGGATGGTCACGCTGCAATCCCTTCTCCTCCATTCTTCTCTCAGGATCCTGGGCAAGTACGCACACATGCCCTATGTGAGGTTTAAACCACCGGGTCCGGGACACGAACCGCGGTTGACTACGTGGGAGTCCAGCGACATAGCCATTATGCCAACTGCTGGTTCCCTTGGGGTTACTTTTGACAAGCACCTTGGGAGCCATTGGAGGTCGGGGTGTTGTCTGGGAAAACCCTGACATTTAAGTTTGCTTTTGGAATGCAGAACCACGATGTGACTCCCAGAGGCTGCCTAGTCCCGCCTTGCTGTACTTTCATTTTCACTCCGTGTCAATTTGCCCCCTCTTGTTTTCTTGGTCCTAAAAGATCTCTATAAAGCTTTAGTGGAGGCCGCTCATTTTCTTCTCCTGGAATTGAGGACCTTAGCTATGAGGAATGTCTATAGGAATTGTCAGGACTGTCACACGGTTGAGGACACCGTTCTCTTCTGGATAGAGCAGTGTGGGGTGCCTAGGATGGTTGAGTTATTTCCACATCAACTTTAGGGCCTGCCCTAATATCTGAAATAGTGGTGGTGGCAGGAATAGAGAAGAGTTCTTTTTTCAAGACATGAAGGGAAAAGAAGTCCTGAAGAGGGGCCTGTTAGAGACGAGATAAGCGGGTGTAGTCCATGGCGTCACAGCGCGTCCGTAACCCAGTGCTCACATCCAGCCATTCTCGTAGAGCAGAAATCAAGGCTTTAGTCCTTAACAAAGTCCCTGAGGATATTAGTTGCTATTTACCTGTTGGACTTCTATGTTGTTAAAAGCTGTTCTTATTTTTTTTAACAGCTTTATTGAGATATAATGAACAAACGGCAAATATTTCAAATATCTGATTTGATCATTTTGATTTATATACTCATGAACCTTCCATCACAATTAAGAAAATAAGCATATCTGTTACCTCCCAACATTCATCATACTTTTTTCAGGAATCCCTTCCCCTGTCTCTTCTTAGCCTCTTCCTCCATCCCCAGATAACTTCAGATCTGCTTTCTACCACCATACATTAGTCTGCATTTCCCAGAATTTTATATCAACACGATCATACTGTATGTTCTGTTTTTAAATTTGGCTTTCATAACTCAGTTGTAACTCAGTGCGATTGTGCAGAAATTTGTTCATGTGATGTGTTGCAATAATCTATTCCTTTTTATTGCAGAATAGTATTCCATTGTATGAATATACCATCGTTTATTCATTCAGACATTTGGATTGTTTCCAGTGTTTGCTATCATAAATTAAGGTGCTATAAACATTCATAGGTAAGTCTTTGTAGGAACACACACTTTCTGTCCTTTTGGGGAAAATGCCTTAGAGTCGAATGGCTGGATGACATTGTTGAACTCATTGGAAAACTGTTGCATTACTTTCCAAAGTGCTTGTGCTCTTTAGTATTCCCGCCAGCAACATATCAGGGTTTCTGTTCCTCCCGCCCGTGCCAATATTTGGTATAGTCAGCCTGTTTAAGTGTAGCCATTTGTGTAGGTATGCAGCCGTATGTCTTTGTGGTCTTAATTTTAATTCCCTAATTCTAATGATATGAAGATCTTTCCACATGTGTAGTTCTTCTGGCTATTCTAGAACCTTTGCCTTTTCATATGAATTTTAAAATCAGTCTATAAATTTCTACCAAAACTCTGCTGATATTTTAATTGCAATTGCATTGAATTTACAGATCAGTTGGACCTAGGCCAGTGAAGCCTCTGCTCTGTAAAACAGTCTTTGGTGTTCCAATCTTCCATGAAGGGAAGTAGGTTTCAAGGCCACATTCCTAAATATCAGTTTCTAATATGGCCAAGGACTATCATGGCTAAGCGGCAAGCATCAAGGGGAAGGGTTCAGGAGTCACAGAGAGGAAAGGGCAAAGAAATTCATCTCAGAGAGGGACCCGCAGATGGCATAGCATTTATGTCACTGGAATCCCATGTAGTCTACTGTGGTTTGAGTCTTAGACCCGGTGACTTGAAACTCATGCTGGGCACGCGTGTGTGTGTACCCAAGATCCTGAGAGGAGAATGGAGGAGAAAGGATTTGGGGGGTGTGATTTCTTGCTTTCTGTCTCTCTGTCCCTCTCTGTCCAGTGAGTGCATGCGCTCGATAGCAAAACATCTCTCAAAAATGAAAGAAAGAAAGAAAGAGAGAAAGAAAGAGAAAGAAAGAGAAGAAAGAAAGAAGGAAGAAAGGAAGGAAAGAAAGAAAGAAAGAAAGAAAGAAAGAAAGAAAGAAAGAAAGAAAGAAAGAAAAAAGAAAGAAAGAAAATTCATCTCAGAGAGCAGGATTATGACCTCAGCTAGGATTCTCCATTAGACTTAAGGCAAGAGCTTCACATGTGGTCCTAATGGCATTTCAGCACCTCTGGACCAATGTCTGTTGGTCTTTTCCAAAATAAGAATATTTGTTACGGTTACTTTCTTGTGGACCTAATATGTTTGCATGGTTGAATGAATAGTTCAGCTTTTTAATTCCTAGATTGTCAGACCAAGGAGACTTACACCTGGACCTGATGGTGAGGGTCATACACTGCTCAGGAATGCTGGGCTCCTAGTTGGGTTGGATCTTGGATTTTGTCTTTTGGAAAGGAATTGAACGTGTTTGATATGTGGGGAGAAGAGGTTAAGGCGACATGGCCATTTCAAACAGTGACGGAGGCTGTTGATGCTCATTGAGAATCCACATGCTCCTCCCTCATTTTCTATCCTTTCTGCAGTAGGTTGGTGTCATGTGACTGGGCTCTGGCCAATGGCCCTGAACAACAATATTTGGGGGGGGGGGGGGAGGTTTTTGCTATAGGATGTGTGCGCTCACCAGAAAGACAGAGAGAGACAGAAAGCGAGAAATCACCCCCCCAGGGGGGATGGCCATGCTACAATCCCTTCTCCTTCATTCTCCTTTTGGGATCCTGGGCACGTTCGCACATGCACCTGGCGTGAGTTGAAGCCACCAGGTCCAGGACTTGAACTGCGGTTGATTACGTAGGAGTCCAATGACATAGCCATTACACCAACTGCTGGTCCCCCTGAATGATGCTTTACAAGACCTTTCTATCCTCTTTCTATGGTAATCTTAGCAAGCACATAGTTCAGATGCTATGACTGCAAGATGGAGATCTGTGCGGCCCACACTGGACTTTGTATAAACAAAAATAAATCACCTTTGTTAAGCCACTGAGATTTTAGTTTGTCATTGCAATTTAATTTGTCTTATCTTAATATACCACCTGCCACTTATTCTCTGTATCCTTTTCCTAAAATACCTTCCTGTGATTTCTCATTATAGCTATTTCCTCCAGACTTCAGCATGAATGTCACATTCTTAGAAGGGATTTCTCTGAATCCTCCATCCAATGAAGGTGTGACCATCTAGTCAATAATTGGTCTGAGTCTTTTTCTTTGTTTGTTTCATTTATAGTAACAACCACAACTGACTTATTTTATAAAACTTATTTTCTACTTTTTAAAAAACAATATGCTTCATTAAATCAGGAAATAAGCCTGTCATCTTCGACCTTGTCACCCCATTGTCAACCAGTGTATTTCAATATAATAAATGTTTAGGAAATATTTCTTGAATAAATGAGTTAAATTAATCCATCTCAATTTTCTTGCCTATAAAGTGCTGATTGTTTTAGTTTCTATGTTACAATTTTGTTTCGTTTTGTTTTCTTTTTAGAGTGCTACCTGTCTGAGTAGTGATTATTATCTTGACACACAGGTTTAATTGTCATTGTTAAATCCCCCAACAGGGAGATAAATTTAGAGAGAACATATATGATTTAGAGAGAATCATATTGCCAGGGAGTTGATAATCATTTAGTAACATAGCGTGGTTGGGTGAAGACTATTGATACAGACATTTTCTGCAAGACTGTTGCCAGTCCTCCTGGGCTTAACTCCACCTGCTGTTATAAGATCTTTCTATTTAGGACATAATTTTCTTACAATTCGCCAAACACAAGATCATCACACATTCAAACTGTGAAGAGGAACGTAAGCCTTCACTCCTTGTTGAGTCTCCAAGGAACTGGAGATGCACAAAGATCTAAACCAATATGGAGTCCTTGAGGACACCCAAGTGGTCTTTGGGAATGGATCTCTTTGTAAGGGAGACACAGGGGTGTAAAATCGACCTTGAGCTCTTTCCTCTCTAGGAGTTTATGCTGGAACATTTATTTGAGCTTCATGTTTTTTCTTATTCTTTCCTGGGTCCTCCTCCCCTAACACCCACATCCTCAGAAGGGCAAGCATCACTATGTGAGGTTCAGCCACGTCCTACATAGGCCCTTGGATTGCCAAATGTGATCAGTGCTTGGTCAACAAAACAAGCCCATGGAGCATGTGAATCAATAAGACTGTCCTTGTTGTCTTGTCTTTAAGCAAAGGAAACAGAAGGATTCCTCAGAGCAAACCTCCCACCCACCCTCATTCAGAGCTTAGGGCCAAAGGTAGCAATAAGCAGGAAGCACTTATCTGAGATGCTTCCATCTTATACAGAAAACTCTTAATGTCCTAAGAGCTATGGGGGGAAAACGTCAAGGAAATACTTATGTTGAATCAGGAGGCAAGTATGTAACAGAGGGTGCGAATAGTGCCATGGTTGTTAAATATCAGCAAAGCAGGCTCCCTACTATGGAAACGTGTTTTTCTTGGGAGAAATAATTTGATACTTGATGTTTCAAAAAAAAAAAAATGATTTGAAGACATTTTCATGGAAAACACTGGACATTTTCTGGATTTCCTTCTACCTTTTTTTTTCCTTTTCTTTCTTTCTTTATTTATACAGAGCAATTTTTGCTATAGGGAGCGTGTGCTCACCAGCAAGACAGAAACAGAAAATGAGAATCACCCCCAGAGAGGATGGCCATGCCACAGTCCCTTCTCCTCCATTCTCCTCTCAGGAGGTTGTATGTTTTAATGGACTTTGGAAGATACAGGAGTTAACAATCTCTGATCTGAAAAGTCTTCTTTGTTTTCTGCTTCACTCTAAATTCTTCTTGTCTCTCATGATCACTACTGGGGATTTTTGTGAATTGTCTCTAAAATAATCATTTGAAATTTGGGGTTTCCTGGTAAGTGTCTGGGGTGGTCTGTGTGGTTGAGAATTTGTCTTGCTGAGAATGCAGCAATAGTCACCATATTTACATGGCTTTTTCACCTCTTCCCCAGATTTACAGTTCTTCCTGCAGCGTCCTTTCAAGATCCAGCAAGATTTCTGTGCCCTGCAGACTGAAAAGAGTAAAGAAGTATCACTAATTCAGGATATCCATGCACCTAGTTATAACAGAGCCACTATATCTGTAATTTTCACAGCAGCTCTGTGTTCATTTAGAGAAATCATGTAAACAAAGTAACGTTTCCAATATGCTGTGTTTCTAAGCATCTTACTATCAACCTCATAGAACCTTATTAGCCAGCAGGAATCAAACTTACTTGGCAAGCAGTTATGTGAGTACATGAAATTAGTTGTCTAAGTAGGCTAAATTCATTTCACTTCAGCTGAGTTACTTACATTTGCCATGCTACAGGTATAGGAATTTCAACTCAGACTGGGTCCACAGTTGTCACTTAAAATGTATTAAAAATAGTGGAGCCAGCAGGTGACTTGGTGGTTAAGGTGCTACACTCCCACATGGCTGACCGTGGTTCGAGTCCCAGACATGGAGGCTTGAAATCACACCAAGTGCATGTGTGTGTGTGCTCCCAAAATCTCAGGAGGAGAATGGAGAAGGGATTGCAGTGTGATGGCCAATCATTCTGGGGGATGACTTCTCACTTTCCCTCTCTCTGTCTCTGTATCTCTTTTTCTCCCTCACTCTGGTGAGCACACATGCCCAATGGCAAAAACCTTAAAAAAAAATGGCTCTAAGCAGGAGGAAGTTTTGGGAGGTGATGGCTAGGTTTATAGCATAGATTGTGATGGTAGTTTCATAAATGTGTACTTATCTCCAAACTCATCAAGCTGTATACATGAAATGTGTATAGCTTTTTGTATATCACTTGTACCTCAATAAAATGGTTTAACATTGAGTGCTCTGCAGCGGCAATGGAACAAAATCAGCATTTTGGCCGGAGAGCTCAGAGCACAGTTACAGTGGTTCTTTCCTGGTCCTCACACTGCAGCATACATCACAGTCTGCCAGTGGGCTCCTTAACACAGACTGCTGGGTCCCACCCCCAGAGTTTCGATTCAGGAGGTTGGGGATGAGGCTTGAAAAGTTGCACTTCTAACAGGTTCCCAGGTGATGTTAATGCTGCTGGTTGGGAGAATGACACTGAGAACCATCAGATTATAAAGTTTATCACATCTTGGCAGAATAGCTACACATTAATAAATTCCCAAGAGGCGCTTTCCTGAAACTGTATTCCATGGAGACTCACCTACAATTGTGGAACTGCACGAGACCCACCCTTAATCCAACCCTGAATAGAATCTGTGCTCCCTATTGTTAAAAACTATATGAGCTGATAATTGAAGAAAAAAAAAAAAAAAAAAAGAAACTGAAAGAACTGGAAGGTATAATAGCAGGGATGGCAACTGCAGATACTAGAGATAGTATGGGAGAGGTAATGGGAATGAGTAATTGAGGGCGGAAGGGAGGGATTCAGGGAACAAACAACACACTTAATAGACACAAAAATGAAAAGTTGTCTGATGATAATGTATGTGGTATAATCATTGTCTTGACTAATGTGCACTGTATTCATGCTGGGAAAAACCATGTTGTACACTGTAAAGAGGTGCAATGATTAAATGTTAAAAAAATAAATAAAATAAATAAATAAATAAATTAAATAAATTCCCAAGAGGCAACAACTGTTTTAAAGAGTTTAAGTATAGAACATCTTGACAAGTAGATGAAAATCTACTTTCTTTTATTTTTGAGAAATGCTTTTGAAAGCCTTTTGGTTATTTAACCAGAAAACATGGTTCAGACATAGATTTGCCAAGACTCATGGGATAGAATACAGGAAATTGACAGTTTTTATTTTGGGGGGCACCATCACCTCTTGGTCAATTATTATGTGATTGCCTGAATTTTTCTCAGTCATATATTATGATTGCTACTCCAGCTTTCTTTAAGTTTATACCATTGTCCTTAGATATCCACAGCAGATCGGTTCCAGGACTCCCTGCAGATACCAAAATCTGCAAATGCTCAAGTCTGTTCTATAAAATGGTGCAGTGTTTGCATATAAACTATGCACATCCTTCTGTATACTTTAAATTATCTCTCGATTGCTCATAATTCCTAATGCAATGTAAATGCTATGCAAATAGTTGTTATCATTTTGTTTTTTTGTTTTGGAGAGAATTTTGCTATACAACATGTGTGCTCGTTAGGGAGACAGAGAGAAACAGAGGGATAGAAAGCGAGAAATCACTCCCCAGGCAGGATGGCCTTGCCACAATCCCATTTCCTCCATTCTCCTCTTGGGATTTTGGGCATGCATGCACATGTACCTGGCATTGAGTTTTAAGCCACCAGGTCCAGGACTTGAATCGCCATGCCTACATGGGAGTCCAGCAACATAACCATTATGCCATCTGCTGGTCCCAGTTGTTAGTGTTTTTAAAAATTTGTATTGTTTCATTGTTGTATTTTTGAATATTTTCGATCTGCAGTTGTGTGAAACCATGGCCGTGACACCTGCAGATGCAGAAGGCCTGTTGTATTTGGTTCTTTATCATTTTAATGCTTCCGTATCTTTTTACATCACATAGGTGTCTTTTAGACAATATGTTGTTTAAACTTTATTTATCTCATTTGAGAGTATAAGCCTTTATTTAGTAAGTTTAATCCATTTTGATTTATTGTATATTTTATATTTAATGTATGGTATATTAAATTTACAATTGAACTTATTTCTGCTATGTTATTTTTATATTTTCTATTAGGGTGTCAGAAAAGTCATAATGTAGGACCAGCAGCTGGCGTGGTGGTTAAGGTGCTGGACATTCCCACATAGCTAACCATGGTTCGAGTCCTGGATCTGGTGGCTTGCTCTCTCTCTCTCTCTAGTCAAATTAAAATAAATGAAATGGATAAATAAAAATTTAAAAAAAGAAAAGTCATAATGTATTTTTCTAGGCAAAAATGTGTCATGACTTTCCCGACAACCCAATATTTATTATAATCTTTATTTTTAATTATTTACTATTTTCAAACATACAGCTAAGGGTTTTCTTACTTGATTTAAAATGTACTCATTTTACTTTTATTCTTATGCTATAAACTATCTTATAAAGCCCAGGTTTATAATAACCTACCTTTACTGACTTTTAAACATATCAGCCACGATATGTTACCCCTTAACAAGACAAGTAATTCCACGGTACTCTCACATTCCTTGGGTTTCCTTTCACTGAACTTTGGCCATCCGTTTCCTAACCATGTTGATGATCTAAAACTTGTGGGTAATTACGGGATACACTTCTCTCTCTAGCCTAGTTTTTTTAGTTTTTTTCTTTAGAATTATTTTCTTTAACTTTATTTATTTATTTATTTATTTTAATTTGACCAGAGAGGGACAGAGTGAGAGAGAGAGAGGGAAAGTGAGAAAGCAAGTCTCCAGGACTGGAACTTGAACCATGGTCGGCCATGTGGGAGTCCAGCGCCCTTAACTACTACGCCACCTGCCGGCCCCTCTAGCTTAGTTTCTTTAATGAACTATAAAAATGACAGGGAGTCGTTGATTCTTACTTTTCAAATCATTTCCAACATCTTACTACTAATTGGTTTCTATTTTTATTTGAGCTCTTCCTCTAAAGTGTTTCTTTCTTTCTTTCTTTTCTTTTTTAGTTGCTAGAGAGTGTATGTGCTCATCAGGGAGATGGAGAGATAGAGAAAGAGAGAGAGAGGGAGGAGAGGGAGAGAGCGGTTAACAATAGGATGTGGACATCTCTTCTCTTCCATTTCTCTATCCTGCAGGAATTTTGGCTACACTCAAAATGCACTCAGTATGATTTTCAAGCCACTGATGCTGGGATCAGAACTGTGGTTGGCCGTGTGGGATCTGGCTCATTTAATCACTAGGCTGCAGGGCTGGCACACCAAGTGTTTTCAAAGTGGGTCTTTAAGTGGAAAACATCCTGAGACCATCTATGCTTGAGAAATTTTTTGTTATGCTCCAATATTTAATTTCATTTTTTAAAAGAATTATTATTTATTTTTATTTACTATAATAATTATTATTATTTTTAAAATGTTGCTATAGGGCACATGTGCCCACCAGAGAGAGAAAATGAGAAAGCAAGCTGCTGGATCTGGGACTCAAACTGTGGTCAGCCATGTGGGAGCCCAGCACCTTAATCACCATACCACCTATTGGCCTCATATACTGCTATACTTAAAAAGCACTGTGAACGGGTATAAAATTCTAAGTTCAGGAGTGACCAAAATGGCAGCCACCCACTACTGATGATTTCTTAAGCTCTGTGAGGAATGGCCCATGGATAAGACCAAACGGGGACGGGACTTGGGCACTTCCCGTGAGAGCAGGTAACACAGGTCTTTCGGGAGGGAGAAAACACCCAGATTTCAGAGCCTGAGGCCTATGATCAGATGTACCAGAGCTTAGCACAACTCCATTCAAACTACTGAGAACACTAGTACCCTCACCCCAGAGACACCAGCTTCAGTGGCCTATCAATGGAAGAGTACAAGCTGATGCTGTTCTAAGGAATTAATAAAGGCATGTGGAAGAAACTGCAGAGGTTTGCCCATAAGAGTCCTGAAGAGAAACAT
This sequence comes from Tupaia tana, assembly GCA_026018925.1. Taxonomy (NCBI): domain Eukaryota; kingdom Metazoa; phylum Chordata; class Mammalia; order Scandentia; family Tupaiidae; genus Tupaia; species Tupaia tana. The sequence continues at coordinate 32,826,123 of JAKSZU010000015.1, forward strand.
AAGGCCTGGGCTCAGTCCTCATCTGGCCCACGTACCTAAGAGTGGATGGAGCCTCAGCTGTTGCCAACTTCAGTAAACCCCATACCTTCCCCCGAAAATAAAGAAATAAATAAAAATCTAAAAAATTCTAAATTTAAAGTTCTTTTCCTTCCCTGTTCAAATATCAAACAGAAGAAGAGAATGATACCTTGCCAGAAATTATTAGGCCTTCCTAAACACTAGTTTCAAAGCTGTGGCCCTTTGTGAAATCTTATTATGAATCATTAACAAAATCAGAGAATTTGTGGTTGGAAAGGGGCAGAAAGGCCTGAACTTTCTTCCGCATGACTTCTCTGCAGATCCTGTAATCCCAGAATAAGAGAACAGGGAGTTTGCATGAAGCAATAATAAAACTTAATGTCTAAGAAAGACTTCAGGACTTGTGATCTGGTAGAGATAGAAACTACAGATGAAGTCAAGCAGCCTCCTCAGTTGGGTCATGGGAACTTCAATTGGTACAAAATACCAAGGGCAATTTTGGATGCTCAGGCTACAGCTGAATATGAAAGGGACTTTTTAGAAAACATTTTGCCTTCCTCCAGGCTCTAAGGATTTTAGCCAGACACATATTTTCAATATGGGACCTCAAATTTGTCCTGGGAGGAAATCATGCCAATGAGGTCGAGGTTTCAAACACACCTGCAAACTATGGATGGATGGAAAGATAGTAAAACGTCCTGTGGACAGATCCCCACCTTAGCTCTCTTTCCCTTCTTCCTTGGTTGTTTACCTGGGAACATCTGCAACAGGATGAAAAATAGAGTAAGAGTCAGGAGCAATAATTTCATGGTCTTTAAGAAGGATGTGGCAAATCCAGGAGTCCAGAACATTCTGCAACAGGGCTCTGAACTCGGGTTTTTATTTGCCTCCATGGGGCGGGGTCCAGGGGTGAGTCATGAGTGATGATGCCAAGAGAGGAATAAAGGAACGCTGGTCTTTCAGCCAATTGCACTCAGAGATTAGTCACCACTCAGAGCCCTGGTCTAGGTACTCTGAGAGGAGACAGAAGAATGGAAGAGAAAGTAAAAATATTGTGGAAGTATATACACAGAAAGGATTCATATACCAGGAAGTCTTTCATAATCCCCAGTCCCCATCTGCCATGGGAATATTTCTTATAAAGCTTACCACTCTATTCTAGCACTCATCACACTGCCTTGGGATCAACTCCAGAACTCCTTGTGGGCAGAAACTGCCTTTCTCTTTACCGTCTTCCCAAGGCCAATGGCTTAAGCTTAGGGGATTCAGAAAAGAATATTTTAATAAATACAAAATACCCTGGAGACTGTTACAATCAGCATCTTTGGAATTAAGTAGGTCAAACTGATTTTATAAATGAGAACACTGAGGTCAAGAGAAGAATGACTCAAAGGCAGGATGGGAAGAGGATTCTTAGAACGGGGCTTGATATGATTAAAAAAATGACTTCTCAGAACAGGTGAAATGTAATGGGAATGTTTCTTCTGATACAAGCACCCTGGAAAGATCACAGGAACGTCTCTGAACACCCAATACACGGAGCCAACTTTGGATCCACCTGTCACCTGGATCCATCTGTTTTGTTTCTCTTAGGCTTCATGTTCACCCTGTCTCAACCCTTGTGGAAAGAATCATATAACCTCATGCCCACGAACCTTCTGGGCCACAGAAGTACAAACACATCCTGAGAGGAGGTGCCTAGTGTTTTTGCTCTGGACAAGTTTCCAGGTGACTTATTCTATTATATTTTTGGTCACTTTTTTTTTCCTGTGGTTGATTTCCGGTCTTAATGGACGATGGTCAAAAACTGAGATTTGAGAGGCTGTAGCTTTGCAAATTCAGTAATGGGTTCTTTTTACCTAAGAATGTGGTTTTTAAAATATGATCTGGGATAAAAGTCCTCTATGAAGTTAAGCTTTTTAACTCTCCTAATTGTCTTATTTATTTTCTATTTACTTGGAATATAAAATATGCAGAGAACTATATTGAAATCCTGCCAACTGTGATAAAGCACTTAATCAAGTTCTTATATTTCTAGTAGTTTTTATGTGACCTGTTTATTTTGTTGGTTTATTTTATGGTACATCAATTTTTATGAACTCTGCAATTTCTTCATGGATTGTGACACTTAGCTTTTATAAAATATTCCAGTTTGTCTTGCCCTTGAATTCACATTCCTGGACTCCAACATGGCTGACTCTAGCTTGAGTCCCAGACTCAGTGGCTTGAAACTCATGCTGGGTATGTGTTTGTGCATACTCAAAATCCTGGATCTTGACAGAAAAAACATAAACTGGCTGGCCCTAGAGGGACTGGAGAGCAAATGGTGGCTTTCTCATCTTCAGAGACAGAGATGTATTCTTTTTTATTTTTTAAATTTCTTTATTTACCCATTTATTTGTTGTGGTTTTCAAGCCTTCAGGTCTGGGACTTGGTTGGCCTTGTAGGAATCCAGAGCCTTAGCCACCACACCACCTGGTCACCCCAAGGGAAATGCATTCTCTCATCTTGTCTCATAAATCAGAGAATTACCAAAGCATAAATCAATGCAGGCTTAAGCATTTAAACAAGATGAATGACTACCACCCCTTGGTTAATATATGACAGTCAGGATTCAGACCCAAGTCAGTCTGACATCAGAGTTCTTGTTCTTCATCACTGTTATAGACACTCTGCGAAATACTCATCATCTTTAAAAGAGAATATCCTCTTTTTATCTAAGGCAATATTTCTTTTTTTGGAAAGACAGTGTCTTCTTTTTATCTAAGACAATATGCCTGTTAATTTCTTAACAGCATCACCTTTTGCTTCTTCTGGGCCTTTATTCCATTAATCACTTACCCCTTTTACCTTCAATTTCTGTCTATTGGACTTTGCCTCTTGGAGATAGTCCCTTTTCTACTCATGATCCTGGTCTGCTCTCTGAGGAGTCGAAAGTGCTTGTCCCGGGATCAGCTGTTGGTGTAATGGGTATGTCGCTGGACTCCCATGTAGTTGACTGTGGCTCGAGTCCCAGACCCAGTGGTTTAAACTTACACTGGGTGTGTGTGCATGCATGCCCAAGATCCCCAGAGGAGAAGGGATTGTGGCACGGTCATCTCCCTTGGGGGGTGATTTCTCGCTTTCTGTCTCTTTGTCTCTATTTTTCTGGCAAGCACATGTGCTGTACAGCAAAAACCTCTAAAAAAGAAAAAAATGTCCCGATCCGGGGGACAGTTGAACAGGTTTCCTGAGGGAAGGAGTGAGAGACGGGACGAACGATGCAGTGTTACAACACGGAGATGATGCAGTGTTACAACTCTTCAGGGTCGTCTGTTTATTGTTGGCAGCACGGAGACGACACAGTGTTAAACTCTTCAGGGTCTTCCGGAGAGGACGCAGTATCACAACTCTTCAGGGTCTTCCGGAGACGACGCAGTGTCACAGCTCTTCAGGGTCATCGTGAGATGATGCAGTGTTACAACTCTTCAGGCTCTTCATGGTCGTCTGGTGATTGTGGGCCAGGGATCGTGGTTATATACATGTTGGTGGGCCGTGATTGGTTGTAAAAGGTGGGCTATGATTGGTTGCTTTGTGGACCAATCATGAGGTGCCGGATATGCAAATCTGAGGGATTCTAGTGGCCAATCAGAGTATGGTTTTGAAGGTGAGGTTTTGAAGGGAAGCCAATCATGGCTTTTGGCATTGTGTAATTGTTTGCTCTCTGAGAAATGGGCGATATTTGCTAGTGTGCAGCCTCCCACAAAAAAAAAAAAAAAAAAAAAAAGTGCTTGTCCCTTACCTTGTGTGACATTTAACCAATGTGTGAGTCAATTATTTCACTACAGAGTCACAGTGTGCTCTTATGGAAAACAAAGATAAAAATAGCCATATCATCAAGAGGATTAATTACAATATGTGTTCAATACATGGCCAAAGATACTGTTATCTATTAGATTACAGAGGCTAAAGTAAGTTCCCAAGCGTAGTCATAAGAGCATTGGCACTGCCTTCACCTCTGTCTTGTCACTAGATGCTAAAGATCCTCCCCTAATTCCTCTGTTGAAACTACAGGAGTGAACCATTAGGGAGCACCTTCTTAGTGAGTCTATGACTTACTAACCTGAGGCTCTGACACTCAGGGCATGATAAACACATTAATTATCTATTAATAACCAGCCCCAATATCTTGGTAATTTAAAATTATAGTAGATGCTCATTATCTTTCACAGTTTCCGTGGGTCAGGAATTCAGGAGTTGGTTGGCTAGGTGATCTTGGCTATGGGTATCTCATGAGGGTGCCATTGGGTGTTACCTGGGGCTACCGTCATCAGAGGTTCTTCTACATGGCTGACAAGTTGGTGTTGGGTGTTGGTAGAAGGTCTCAGTTCCTCTCTCAGTGAGAAAATCTGCGAAAAAGATTTCAGGGAATGAAAGAAATTTGCTTAACTGAAAGCCACAAACTTATTTTATTTTATTTTAAATAAAGTTTTTGCCATAGGGTGCGTGTGTGAGGCAGACAGAGATAGTGAGAGGGAAAGTGAGAAATCACCCCCTGGGGGGATGGCCACACTGCAAACCCTCCTTCTCCATTCTCCTCCTGGGATTTCAGGCATGCACGCACATGTACCCGGTGTGATTTTCAAGCTGCCAAATCCAGACTCAGCACCTTAAATACCACACCACCTGCCGGCCCCACACAAATTTTTAAAAATATTTTTTAATATGTTTTATAGTTTGCATTTATGTTTATGGTCCATTTTACTTAAAGTGTAGAGTGTGGGTTGAGTCTCTTCCTTCCTTCCTTCCTCCCTTCTTTTCTCTCTTTTTTCTTAGCATACAGACCTCCAATTGGCAGACATCCAATTGTTCTAGCACCATTTGTTGAAAAGACTGTACCTTTTCCACTGAATTGTCCTTTCACCTTTCTTGAAAGTCAATTAACCATAATTCTGTGGGTTTATTTCCAGACTGCATTTTATTCCATTGATTTATTTGTGTTTCTTTTTGCCAACACTACATTGTCTTTGCTACCACAGCTTTATATTAACTCTTGAAATTAGGGCAGCATGGGACCAGCAGTTGGCCTGATGGCTATGTTGCCGGACTCCCATGTAGTCGACCGCGGTTTGAGTCCCAGCCCGGTGACTTAAACTTGCGCTGGGTACGTGTGCGTGTGTGTCCAAGATCCGGAAAGGAGAATGGAGGAGAAGGGATTGCAACATGGCCATGCCCCCAGGAGGTGATTTCTCGCTTTCTGTCTCTCTGTTTCTCTCTGTCTTCCTGGAGAGTGCCCGTGCCCTATAGCAAAAACCTCTCCAAATAAATAAATTAATTAAAAAAAAATTATGGGGGCCAGCAGGTGGTGTGGTGGTTAAAGCGCTGGACTCCTTACATGGCCCACCGTGGTTTGAGTCCCAGACTTGGCGCCGTGGTTTCTCACTTTCCCTCTTTTTCTGTCTCTGTCTTTCTCTGGTGAGCATGTGTGCCTTGTAGGCAAAATTTTAAAAATAATAATAAATAAAATTAAATAAATAATTCTTAAAAAAAAGAAATTAGATAGTGCAAGTCCTCTAACTTTATTTTTGTTTTTAAAAATTGTTTTGGTTATTTTAACTCCTCTTTCTTTCTATATGGATTTTAGAAACAATTTTCTTATATCTGTAAAAGATCCTGCTAAGATTTTGATGAAAACTACACTGAAATTACTTTAATATCTTAAAGATAATGAGTGTCTTCATTTATTCAGGTTTTCACTCTTCTTTTGGTTCTATTGTCAATGGTACTCTTTTTAAAGTCATTGTTTAAAATTCAATTCTTCAGTATATAACTTTTGTATGTTATGTAGACTCATTTGTTTTTTCTATGTAGACATCATATCATCTGTGAATTTATTTCTTAAATCTGAAGTTTTTAAATTCATAAATTGAGGAAGCATTTGGCCATTTAAAAATGTATTTTTTCTGTGTTAACCTCTTTTTCTTCTTCTTGTACAAATCCAATCACAGGATTGTTAGACCTTTGGATATCATCCCACAGGTTCCTGAGGCTCTGCTCAGGTTTTTAGTCTTATTTGTCTCCTTTTCAAATTGGATACTTTTTATTAATATATCTTTAAATTCATCAACCCTTTCTTCTGACCTTTCCATTCTGTTATTGAGCTTATCTAGGGTTTTAAAATTTCGGATATTTTATTTTTCATTTAAAAAATAAAGTTAAATAAAATAATTCTTTGAAAAAATTCTCTTCACTAATGTTTTATTCTTTATTCCTGATACAGGGCATGCATATATGTGCAAGAGAAAAAAGCGCCAAAGAGAGAGATGCACACCACCCATAGGGTCTGGTCATGCCACAGTACCTTTTCTCCAGTCCTCGGCTAATCAGATCTTCTGCACCCTGGCCCATGCCTGGCATGTTTCAGGCTCACGGGGCTAGGAATTCAAACTGTGGTTGCCATATAGGATCTGGCTTCTCTTGAACAGCACAGTACCACTGCAACATGGTGCTGGCCTTGTTTCTCATTTCTACATTTTCATTTTAGAACGTAGTTATTATTTCTCAGCTGAGAACTTTCATCTTTCCAGTCATTTCAAGAATTTAATTCATGAGGCCTGGTTATAGCATCTACTCTAAAGTATTTTCCTGAGAATTCCAACATCTGAATAATCTAGGGTTGCCATCTGCTGATTGTATTTTCCTTTGAGAATAGGTCATATATCCCTGGCTATTTGTATTTCTTGTCATTTTGGATTATATTATAGGCATTTAATTATCATGTTGTAAGAGTCTGGGTCTTGTTAACATGCCTGAAGAATACTGGATCTTATGTCTTAACAGGCAATCAAACTATTAATAGTTAGGTTCAGAATGTGCATTGTGTCTTAGCTTTTGTGAGTGGTGGGTTTAATGTCAGTACCATTTTCAAAGCCTTTGCTATCATGCTTTGCATCGGTACTATATGTGTACTAATCTAGAAGTTGGTAGTTTCAAAGCTATAGTTATTCTGCTTTTGGTTTCTTCTGTACATGTTCATCTTGGGGCACTCCTGGGATTTATGCTTATGCATACATAACATTTGTGGGTCTTCATGTGCAGTTCCCTCTCCGCTAGGATTTCTCCTTATAATATCTGTTTTAAAGATCTCCTTTTGACTGTCTTCTGGTTAGAAAGATGAGATACTCTTGGAGTTTCAGCTATCCATCCTACTGTACTTAGTAAAATATGCAACTTAGGCAACCTTTGAGGCAAAACATCAAGAGAAAAATAAAGGTGATTTCCCCTACGCTTATGGGCTCACACAATCCTCTCTCTCTCATGATTCTTTTGTCTAGGCAGATGAGTTTTTAAAATCAGGGTTTTAGGTGCATGTACCTTTGTTCCCATGAAGGCACTGCAGCTCCACAACTGGGGTTATCCTCAGGGTGGAAAGGGAAAGAAAAAAGAGAGAAAGTGGAGCACCCTGTTCTACATGGACACATTCTCTGGCTCACAGGGACCCATTGTTCTGGTCCTCTGGCCAGAAAGACAGAGCTTTTTCTGAAGGTTTTGCTGTAACAATGAAAATAATCAAGCTCTGTAGAAATAATAATTAACATGGTTTATCGTAAGCATGATTTTTGAGAGACCATGTCCAGAAAAACACAAAAGTGCTTCCCAGGGTTTTCGGGTGTAGCAGTTCTTTTGTTTAGTCCTAAGAGCAGGTGGCACAAAGTTGTGAATCAGTATAAGGAATCTCTTTATTGATCTGGCTCAAAAAGGCAGGATATCTAGAAGTGAGGGTTTGTAGGTTATAGATGGGTTTAGAAATTCTTAGGTTAGTATTGGTTAAACATACAAATCTTTGTCTAAAGAGACCTGGAAGGCCTTGCTATTTTTATTGTGATTCCCTGCCAGGATCAGGACATAAGGAGTTCCCACAATCACTAGACCAAAGCAGTCTATGACAGACAGATTAATGTTTGTAGATGTTGCTCTTCTAGGCCTCTCAGAAAGCATCTTAGTCTAGGAAGAGTAGTCAGAATCAGTCCTCAGCTATTTGCATCCACTGTCCAACTCTGCACTGTGGCTGCCTTTAGGTCAAAACTGGAAGGTGGGGAGGGGGGCCCTGCAGATGGTGCAATGATTGCGTCACTGGACTCCCATGCAGTTGACCATGGTTCGAGTCCTGGACTCCGCGGCTTAAAACTCACTCCAGGCACCTGCGCATGCCTGCCCAAAATCCCGAGAGGAGAATGGAGGAGAAGGGATTGCGGCATGGCCATTCCTCCCTGGTGGGAGATTTCTCACTTTCTGTCTCTTTATCTCTCTCTGTCTTTCCGACAAGCGCACATGCCCTATAGCAAAAATCTCTCTCAAAAACAAAAACAGAAAACTGGAAAATAAAAGAGGAGAAAATCCCTGAGAAAATCATTCTTTAGATTTCGGTTCCTATCTCCATCCACCTACTATTTTTAACTTTTCACTTACCACAAGTAATTGGTTTTTCATTTAGCCCAGAGTTACACAGTTTAATCAGGCTACAGTGGAATTACTTTAGCTTTGCTGGAATACCTGAAACATCAATATCCTTCTTGATGCTTATATTGTCATAACTTTAGCCAGTAGATACTCTTGAAACTGATTCCTATGTCCTTTTGTTTTTGACTCTATTAAATTTTGAAAGCTTCCGGGAACCAGCAGTTAGTGTAATGGCTATGTCGCTGGACTCCCACGTAGTTGACCGCGGTTCGTGTCCTGGACCCGGTGGCTTAAAACTCACGCCGGGCGCGTGTGCGTGCGTGCCCAAGATCCCGAGAGGAGAATGGAGGAGAAGGGATTGTGGCGTGACCATCCCCCCCGGGAGGTGATTTCTCGCTTTCTGTCTCTCTCTCTCTCTGACTGTCTGGCGAGCGCACTCGCCCTATAGCGAAAAACCTCTCCAAAAAAAAAAAAAAAAAAAAAAAAAAAAAAAAAATTGAAAGCTTCCTTTATAATATCTAAACTCTATGTATTAATGATATGAATACTGTGTTTTTCTTGGTTATATAGGAAGGAGATTACTGGTATTTCCTCAGCAGTGAAGGAAATGAAGTAATTTTTTGTTTATTATTATTTTTTAAAGAATTATTTTATTTAACTTTATTTATTTATTTTAAATCTGATCAGAGAGGGACAGAGCAAGAGCCAGAGAGAGAGAGAGACAGAGACAGAAAAAGTGAGAGAACATTCTGCCAGGTCCAGGACTCGAGCCATGGTCGGCCACATAGGAGTCCAGCATCCTTAACCACCACGCCACCTGCCGGTCCCCTCTTTCTTATTTTTGAGAAACTTGAATCATTTAAAATAATGAATAATGCTATGATAGACTGGCAGTGGATTTGGAGCTGAGAAGATTTATTTCTTATTTAGGGCACTTCTGAAGAGCTATTTCCCCAGAAATCTATAAAGTCATTAGGAAAATTTTTTAAATGCTGTGGTTGCCATTGTGAATGTATGGCTCTTCCTGATGTATGTTCACAATACGCAAGGAGTTTTATTTGAGAAGCCATCAGCAGTGGTCTCAGAGGAGGAACCCCTTTCTTTCTCCTCTGAGATAACTGTTTCTAGGTTTGAGTGTTGATTAGTATAGAATTTAGCCTCATTCCAGGTAAATGAGTTTTTTTACTTCATGAGAACATGCCTCCACTACCTTGGGTACAAAAGACCCCAGAGGCAAAATCCTTACCTTGAAATGGTGCCTGTCCTCAGTGTCAGGGAACTGCTGCCCCCTGGAGGTCAGGTTTAGAGTCATAGGAAAGTGTATTTTCTGAATAGAAGTTCATCTTCCTTTTCTTTGGAAAGAACGGGTTGCTATACAGTTTCCAGCTTGCCCAAGAATTTACAGTTTCTTCTATTATTTTCTTTTATTATGAAACATTTTGCTGCTCATGAGTCCATGAGAATCGAGAGACAGGGAGTGGAGAATCAAAGAGGATTCTGTAATCCTACTAGATTGTCCATCTTTCTGATGCTACTTGAGCACAGTTGGAAAAGCCACCAGTTCATTGAATGTTGATGGATATGAAACTGTGATCGGCAGGTAGCTAGTAATGAGCGGGCCGCCCTAAATGAATAGCAGGACACATGTCACATCAATCACAATTTATCAGGAGTTACAACCAGACCCTTCATGAAAATGCCTTCTTCCCACCCTGCTCCTGGCACCCGGAAGACAAGGCAAATACCATTTTTCTTCCTTGGTACCTAAGGAAGACACATAGGGATGATTTTAAATTTCCCTCTTCTCATCCCTCATAAATATAAAAAGACCCAACCAGACATTTTGGTCAACACCTTGATTCCCACTGGGGTGATAAACAGTTCATCCTAATAAGGATGCTCTTAGCATCATGGCTCACACTGGGTATGCGCAGTGAGGTAATCAAGTTCTTCAAGAGCTGCACAAGTGCAGGAAGAAGCCTGCAAAGAACACTGCTAGTATGTCAGAACTCCCACTGTTAAATATCCATTATCACCTCTGGTAATAAAAATAACACCTAAACCAGTTCCAAACAGTTGCTACCTAGCAACCTGCCCGCCCAAAAGTCTTTTGGGTGTACTTCTTTTCTAAAATCTTTCTTCCCTATTAAATTCTCTTTTCTACCTACTTTTGTTGTGGTTGTGGTTTTATTTTGCACCTAGGGACAGGTCTCTAATTTTAGTGATCTGGACCCAAAGAACCAAGGATTTTACACAACGCAGCTCAACACTCCCATCCTATGACAAACTAACTGAAAAAGTAAGAGAATTTCCTTTAAAGGATGTCTCGGGCCAACTCTTGGTGTGGTGGTTAAGGGACTGGATTCAACATGGCCAACAGTGCAGTTCAAGTCCCAGACCAGCGGCTTGTAATACACACCAGGCACATGTGTATGCATGCCCCAAATCTCCAAAGGACAGAAAAATGGAGAAAAGATTGCTGCATGACCAGACTCCATGGGGGGAGGTGCTTTCTCTGTCTCTCTGTATTTCTCTTGTGAGTGCACACACTCTCTAGCAAAATAAAAAAAAAAAAAAAAAAAAAAAAAAGATACTTTAACTATAGGCTAGCCTGCCTGTGGAGGTTATTGGAAAAGGTGTGAAGATTTATTAACTCTTAGGGAAAAATAAAGAAATGAAATGAAACCCAAACTTCCAATACTTTAAACTTGCTAGCACTTCAAGAAAAAATTCTCTCGAGTCTGGTATAAAGCGACAAGTGCTTCAAGAATTGAGCCATCAAATAAATCTTGTAACATGGGCAAAAACTTCAAATATATTAAAGAACTGTGTTTTTCAACTGGAAAAGATTCTTGGCAAGTGGAAAAACTTAAGTACTGATTGTTTAATTGTTTTCTGGTCAAAAGAAATATACTCTTTCAGGAATAAAGTAAAATATGTTGTGAATATAAATATAAAATGGATGAAAAATGGATAAAGAATTCTGCCCAAATCATGAAGATCTTAAAAATCATTTTAATGGTGGTGTTATTTTCTAAAATAATTATTTTTCACTCAAAAAATGTTTTGGATGAGAAAGGGAAAATCTAATTTTAGTTAAATGACCTCAGTGTTCCTGCTGAGTATTCCAAGTGAGGAACAAAAGATATGCAGATTAGATTTAGGCTTATAGTGAACAACCACAAAAAGGCTTCTGAACCTCCTCTGTAATGTGTACTATTACCTGGTTGAGAGAAAGATTTTATAGTTATATCTAGTTCCCATTAATACTCCCAAAGTAGGAAAAACATTTTTATTTTTTAATGATATTTGGGTTAAAAGAAGTCTATACTTATTCTCCCTGAATTGACCTCAGTGGGAAATAAAAATACATGCAATTTTTAGTTTACCCAAGGCTTCTAATTTATTTATTAGTTTACAAAATGGTTAACGTAAATACTTAAATTCCTTATGCTTGGTTTTAGATCAGATTAAGTTTTTATTCACTGTAATATTTAAAAGTATGTAAATATAAACTTAGGTCTTCTATTAAGTTGAGTCATAATTTAAAAATACAGTGTCTATACATGTGGCTCTTGTAAACCTCAGATAATATTCCATTTATGTGGATTGATAGTTTCCCCGTTTACATTATGTGGGTTCAGTTTTATGATGTTCTTAAATTGTTATAATGAATTGTGATTTCACTGCCCTTTAAAGGAGCCATGCAGGCGGCATGGTAGTTAAGGCGCTGGACTCCCACATGGCTGACTACGGTTCAAGTCCTGGACCTGGTGTCTTGAAAATCTTGTCTGGCACATGTATGTGCATGCCCAGAATCCTAGGAGAAAAATGGAGGAGAAAGGATCGCACTGTGGCCATCCTCCCTAGGGGGTGATTTCTCACTTTCCCTTTCTCTCTCACTGGTGAGCACATGTGCCCTATGGCAAAAATCTTTAAAAAATAATCTAGTGAACTTAAATATGTTTTCTAAATCTCATTGATTTAAGATCTTTAGAAGAATTCAATTGGGTAGAAATCTTCATTTTTCTTGATACTTCTAAAGAAACTAATTTGGAGAGATAGAGGAAAAATAAAGTCTGTAGTTACCACATAGTCCTCATTTTAAAAAACAGCTTTAAGCTCCAACAAACCAAACCAAAATGGAATCACTCATGCTAAAAGCCATATCACTAAATTGAAACTTTTTTTTTTGAGAGATGTTTTCTATAGGGCATGTGTGCTCGCTGGAGAGACAGAGGGAGACAGAAAATGAGAAATCACCCCCCCCCCGGGGGGGGGACTGTCATGATGCAATCCCTTTTCCTCCATCCTCCTCTTGGCACTTTGGGCACACATGCACACACACCCAGCATGAGTTTTAAGCCACCAGGTCCGGGACTTGAACCACTGTTGACTACTTAGGAGTCCAGTGACGTAACCATTATGCCATCTGCTGGTCCCTAAACTGAAACTTTAAGGAAGCTGGTAGATTTAAAAATAGATGAGTGTTTCCTGAAACCAAGAGATTCCAGACTGAGTCAGTGTTACGAGGAAATAAAACATATGCACATCTTGTGGCTGTTTAGGAATGCACCTGAAATCTAGATATTACCTAGACTCATTGAACTTTTTTGTTTTATCAACATCCTTATTGCCCAATATGTTACTCTACCATCAAGAGTCACTGTCCCCATATTTTGCTTAAGGTTAAACAAAGTGACTAGTAGAATGGCCTCATGGTCATAGAATTTAGATGATTTTGCTATATGAAACTCCTTGCTAATACTCTCTTCTTTTTTTCCTTTTTTAGAAATTTTTGCTACAGGGCATGTGTACTCACCAGAGAGACACAGACAGAAAACAAGAAATCACACCTGGAGGGGATGGCCACACTGCAATCCCTTCTCTGCCATTCTCTCCTTGGGATTTTGGGCATGTGTGCACACGAGCCCAGTATGAGTTTCAAGCCACCAGGTCTGGGACTTGAATGGCGATGGGGCAGGTGGGAGTCCAGCGCCTTAACGACTATACCACCCGCTGGCCCCTTTCTCCTTCTATTCATGACTTTTGCCTTTAAAGTTATCCTAAAATCTGTAAGGCTCTGGCACACATTATTTGAGACAACTTGGATTTTGTGGTGTCTTAGCTCTGGTCCAAAGGAATTCTTTTGCTTTGCTTACTTTGCTTCAGACTTTCTTTTTAGTCTGACATTATTATTGACAAAAATGAGTTTGTTCTTCTAGTCACTCAAGGTAATATACAAATTAAATGATGACATACATGGTCTTAAAACATTGCTTGGTAAGATATCTTATGTTTTAAACATTAGAACTTTTAAGTTTAAATAATATTATCCTTCAGTCATTGTTTGGTTAAATATATATTCTATGTATATGCCTGTGTACATATCAAGATATATTAAAACAAATGAAAAAAGAAATCTGAATTAAATAAAGGAGAAGGGATTGATAGATCAGGGAAAATACAGTTGAACTCAGGATATGTAGTATATTCTCAAAATGAACTAGTAAAATTTTTTGCTTTCTATGTGTCTTGTACAGGTAGCAGACTTTCCCTCCTTCATCAAATATGTTCTTTCTCTCTCTCTCTCTCTCTCTCTCTTTTTAAAATTTTCTAGGTGGGGAGCAGCAGGTGGCATGATGGTTAGGGGCACTGGACTCCCATAAGGCCGACCATGGTTTGAGTCCTGGACATGGCACCTTGCTCTCTCACTTTAACCCCCCCACCCCCGTCCTTCTCTGGTCAAATTAAAAATAAATAAATGAATTTTAAAAGTTAAATGAAATAATTCTTTTCTTTTTTTCCTAGAGAGTTTATGTTCTTGCTGGAGAGAAAGAGAGAAAATGCAAGAAAGACCCTCCCATGAGGCATGGTCACTTCACAATTCTATTTCCTCCATCTCTCCCCCCTTTTGGGATTTGGGGCACGCATGCACACACACTAAATGTGAGTTTCAAGCCACTGGGTCTGAGACTCAAACCATGGTTGACCATGTGCCAGTCTGGCACCACAATCACTATTCTACCTGCTGACCCCTCGACTCATTTCTTAATGCTGACTATTTTTAGGAAGTTCCTGGGAATGTCTTAAAATTACTTAGACAGTTCAAGACCCACTGTGCCTTTGATCTCATCACTTAAGACCCAGAGTTTTTCTACAATTTCTACGGCTGCTACAAAGAATTCCACATAGAAACAATAGCTAAAATTTTTCAATGATGGGGGCAGTTGGGGGGGCGGCAGGTGGTGTGTGGCTAAGGTGCTGGACTCCCACATTACTCACTACAGTTTGAGTCCCAGAACTGGTGACTTGATTATCAAGCCTGCATGTGCATCCAGGCTCAAAATCTGAGAGGAGAATGGAGAAGGGATTGCAGCATGGGCCATCCTCCCTGGGGGGTGATTTCTCACTTTTCCTCTCTCTCTGGTGACTGCATGTGCCTTTTGGCGAAAAAAAAAAAAAAACAAAAACAAAAACAAAAAACAAAAAACAAACCCAAACTGAAAAAATATCCAACGAGAAACATTCAATTTTCTTATTGCTCTTGCTTTGGACTTCACCAGTTTATTTCTTTTTTTTACCAGTTTATTTCTAAAAATCAGATCATAATTTTCCATCCCTCTCTCAATGTCTAGCAAAATTTTGCTTATTTTTTTAATCAGGAAATAAGTCCTTATTTGAGACACCTCACAACACAGAAATTCTGAGCAAAATCACTCTTTTTTTATTCACAGTTTATTGCTGTCATCAATGGCGTTGACAATAGGAAAATCTTGTGGCTTGATATTTGCTTTATTCTTCTACAGAAATCAATGGGTTAGCTATTGAATCTCACTTGCAAGGTAAAGAGTGTTCTCCTTCAATGATTAAGACCAAAACTTAAGACTGTATCTAGGTGCTTTTGACAAAGAGCCCAAAGACACATAGTAATGAATGCATTAAATGATCTTATACATAAACAAAAGACATAAAGGTTTTAAATTGCTTGTTCACATACCATAAGGCACCAAGGGAAAACTTTCAAGGACTTCTCTTGAAACAATATGTATAATATTAAAATAGCTGAATATTAAGTTCTCCTTGGTCTTCAAAGATCGAGACTACCCAGTCTTGCAGAATGAATGGTTCTCCGTTTCATCGCTGCAGAGGGAAAATGCAGTGGTACCCGCCTTCCGTACAGTGACCAGTGTTCCTGGGTCATGAGGTTGCCCACATTTCCATTCCCCTCTCATAAACACGCAATCTCTTTGTACCTCTTTATTTCTGCCACCTGTAACTCTCTCTTGAGTTCACTAAAAAAGTCGTACTTGCAGGATATAATGCAATATTGTTCCCGGTGAAGCTTGTAATTTGAAGAAAGGTGCTGTAGGTTTCCCTCATCCTGTGGAACTAAGGGCAGCTCTGCAAGGTCGTAAGTTCCCCTGTCATGTTCTTTAGGCTCAGCATTGATGAATTCATTACCAAACAAAAAGATTATTATTATTTTAAAGAATTATTCATTTATTTAATTTTATTTGTTATTATTACTTTTTTAATTTGACTAGAGAAAGAGAAAGAGAGAAAGGGATAGTGAAAAAGCAAGTCTTCAGGTCTGGACTCAAACCACAGTCAGCCATGTGGGAGTCCAGCATCTTAACCACTATGCCACCTGTCAGCCCCTATTATTATTCTTTTTAAAATTTGTTTTAGGACATGTGTGCTCATCAGAGAGAGACAGAAAGTGAGAAAGCATCCCCCCTCCCCCAAGGGGGATGGCCACACCACAATCACTTGTCCTCCACTCTCTTCTCGGAATTTTAGGCTGATGCACACACGTCCAGCGTGTTTTTCAAGCCACCTGATGGAGGACTCTAACCATGCAGTAGTTCAACCCTCTGTGAGATCCAGCACCTTAACCATCATGCCACTTGGCTAGCCACCAGATAAAAGGAGTCTATCACATAATTCAGCCAAACAAGTTTGTCTAAACACCTAGAAGAGTGCCCCACCTCAGGAACGTGGACCACAGACAGTTTCAGCAGTTTCAGAGGGTCTCTCTTCTTACCTCAGTGCCCTGGCTGTTCCTCCCACTCCGCTTTTGCCATCGGGATCACCTTGTCCTCCTGCATTGCCTTTTGAGCCTTGAGTACATTTCTCTGAAAGCTTCTTCATGACCCTCTGAATGACTCAAATATTCTTCCAGGTGATGTGTGCATGTGTGCCCCAATTCCTCATGGGATGGAAAAATGGAGGAGAAATGACTGTGGCTTGGCCATGCCTTACTGAAGGCCTCTTTCTCTCGAGCACACACACCCTTTAACAATTAAAATTATACACACACACACACACACACACAGTAGTGTAGCGATGCTGGAAGAAACTGCTCATATTTAGCGATGATACGGAACGCTGGGTAATTTGCAACCATTATTAATAAATAACAAAAGTTCTCACATGGCTATTACAGAGTAGTGCATACTGGGAAAAGAAATCTGGTCTAAAGAGCTCATGTATCTTCTGCAAATTTAAGTTTAAGGTGACGTGTCACTGCCTGGCAGCAGAGAGGGGCGCTGTGAATGTCAAACACTACCTGCCTCATAGTTTGTCTGTTAAAAATGCTCTTTTAAAAACATTTAAAAAGCACTCTTTTGTCTCTTTCTATATTGTAAGTGTTAAATTTGAATCTCTCTTCCTCCTCTTAATAATCATTAAGATTCCAGCATTTGTCCCTGAGATTGTAAATCCTACTCATTGTTGGTGAAATAAATTTCTACAAGGACAAAATGTTCCCTCTTCCCGTGCTGTCTGCTAGGAAAGCAGATAATACTGTTTGATAAAACTACTCTCTGTTAATGCTAACAAAGAAGTTATACAAAACACCCAGATTTCAAAGTTCCTTTTATGCTCTATGAAATTGGCCTGAACCTCCACAAGGTCTATAATTAAAACTGGTTGTCATATTTCTTACATTTGTCCTATTTTATCTTTTCTCAAGGATAAAATACCAGAAGGATCTTACACTCCTCCTATAAACACAGAACAAATAGGTTAAAATGGCCCTGGAGGTTTCTTATCTAAATCCAAAGTTGAACTTTTAAAAAATAACAAAGGCTATAAAGAAAATATTGTTACGACATTCCCTAAAGATTCCTTCTACTGCCCTCCACCCTACTCTCTGTGAAGAAAATATACTTTGTTCAAGACTTCAGAAAAATCTCTGTGCCTATCTTTGTTCTCAGGAGCTGCACGCCCTTGAGCAAGTTAGCACCCCTCTGTCAATGTCCATTCCCACATCCTGTCCTAATGACTTCTCAGTCTGTTAAGAACAGTGCCTGACACACGGCAGCTCCTGGCTCACGTTCCTTCTTTCCCTCGCTGCCTTCTCCCTTCAGTTCCCTCCCCAGCTCTATGGCCTCTACCGCAGTGCCTAGCATGGAAGTGCCCCCATAACTTTCGTGGCCGGAGGGCAAGGGCAGTTTTTCTTTAAACACACACACACTTTTCAGAACCATCCTGTGGCATGGTTCCCCCACTCAGTGATGCTGGAGCCACGCGGGAAATGATGGGTTTGCTTCCTCGGTTGATGGCTACGCACAGGAGCCTTGCCGCCTGGGAAAGCTGGGGAGGGTTTGCAAAGTGAGACTCTGCAGGGTGTCTCTCTCTCTCTCTCTCTCTCTCTCTCTCTCTCTCTCGCTTTCGCTGACATGAAAGGAAGAAACTGAGAAGAAAACCGTTTCCATTTTTATTTGTATATCACACAACGGGACAAAAGAGTTTTTTGGGATGTTGGTAAAATTTATTTTCTTCACCTTTATTGAGGTATAATTAACAAAAATTTATATATTTAAGGTGTACAACTAGGTATTTTGACACATGCATTATGAAAGGATTACTGCAGTTAAGCTAATTAATGTATCCATCACCCCACATAGCTATCATTTTCATTCCTTCCATTTTTTTTCATAATGAAAACTTTATAAATCTGAGATGGCTGTGAACATATATATTGGAGTCACTGTGCCTAGCACGTTGTAGAGAGAGAGGGAAAGTGAGACCACACGCCCTAGAAGGGATGGCCATGCCACAATCCCTTCTCCTCCATTCTCCTCCTGGGATCTTGGGCAAGCACACCCATGCTCCCAGTGTGAGTTTGGAGCCTCCAAGTCTGGGACTCGAGCCATGGTTGACCATGTGGGAATCCAGTGGCGTAATCACTATGCCATCTGCTGGCTCCCATATTTTTGTACTTAATAATATAGTATGGAATATAATAATACTTAATAATATAGTATGGAAGTATATGAAACAATCATCAGAAATAGAAGAATAGATTAATCCAATTTAAAGTGGGAGATTTAAAAACATTCCTCTGAGAGACGGTGTAGACAACACAATCAGAAAGCATCAATTAAGGGAACCAGCAGTTAGCGTAATGGCTATGTCGCTGAACTCCCACGCAGTCAACTGTGATTCGAGTCCCAGACCTGGTGGCTTAAAACTCACGCCGGGCGCGTGTGCGTGCGTGCCCAAGATCCCGAGAGGAGAATGGAGGAGAAGGGATTGCGGCGTGACCATCCCCCCTGGGGGGTGATTTCTCGCTTTCTGTCTCTATGTCTCTCTCTGTCTGTCTGGCGAGCGCACGCGCCCTATAGCGAAAAAACCTCTCCAAAAAAGAAAAAAAAAAAAGAAAGCATCAATTAATAAGACTGTGCTAAGATACACTGATAGAACATTGCATTCAAATAATATTAACTGTTTTCAAATACAGACAGAATATATAAAGTATATCTACACACTGAATGAGAGGGGACATCTTACCACACATTAATGGATTAATAACAGGAAATTTCTGCCTTTTTAATTTATTAATTTTTTTATTGTTAATTGACAGATTATAGTTGCATTTAAAGAATCTCTGTTTTCTGATTATGTTGTAAGCAGAGATTAGGGAGAATTGTATTCGCTTTCCTTATTCATCCATATGGCTTTTTGGAAGGTTATAGACATATCAAAATTTTGGTGGCTAAGAAAGAATCCAGAAACCTTAAAAGCATTTGAAATTTTCCAATTTACATTGACTAGAAACAATAGCACTCCATTAGAACACGTTTAGGTGCTAGATTTTGGTCTCCAAGTAACTCTTCAGTAAAAAGAACCAAGGCTATTTAGAGAGATGGCTGGATGCTGATCTGGTATTGGGAACTTACGAGGTCAATATGGGAGATTTTCTTGAAAATAAATTAAAAATGCTTTTAAAAAAGAATAAATCATATAAAAGGATACACTATATCTGGAGGAAATATCGACTTGATAAAGTTATAACAATTTGAGCATTAAAAATAATGTCATATAATGGATTGAAATACATTGAATCAATGAAAAAATATGACTGCTTAATGATACCCAGAGGAGCTCACATGTTGCCACTGGAGACAGCCCTAAGCAAACTTATTGTGAAAACCAGTTTTGTTTGTTTGTTTTTGTTTTTAAGAATTATTTTATTTGGGGCCAGTAGGTGATATAGTTGTTAAGGCACTGGATTTCCACTTGGTCAACTGTGATTCAAGTCCTGGAACCCAGTGGCTTGAAACTCATGCTGGGCATGTGTACATGTGTGCCCAAAATCCCGAGAAGAGAATGGAGGAGAAAGGATTGTGGCATGGCCATCCTCCCTGGGGTGGGGGAGTAGGGGTGAGAGTGATTTCTCACTTTCTGTCTCTCTGTCTCTTAATCCTATAGCAAAAATCTCTCTCAAAAATTATTTTATTTAATTTTATTTGTTATCATAACCACCACGCCACCTGCTGGTCCTGAAAACTGGCTATTAATGTGAAAGAATTAGCATTGATACTGCCTCTTTAGTGAGAACTGTTTCTAGTAACCCAATAGTTCTAGCTGATGACAGCAACTTCTATTTTACTGAACTGTATCTTGCAACTCCTCAAGGACGTCTTGGCTATGGACCAACAGACGGCGTAGTGGTTACATCGCTGGACTTCCGCATGGCCATCTGTGGTTTGAGTCCTGGACTCAGTGGCTTCAGGATCATGCCAGGAGCATGTGCACATGTCCCCAAGATCCCAGGAGGAGAATGGAGGAGAGGGCATTGCTGCATGGCCATCCCCCACCGGGGGGCGATTTCTCACTTTCCCTGTCACTGTCTCTGTCTGTCTCTCTCTCTCTGGCAAGTGCATGCCCCCTAAAGCAAAAATCTCTTAAAAAAGAAAAAAAGAATGTATTGGCTCAGGGAAGGACTATAATTTGTATTAAAACCATTAAATGGGGACCAGCAGTTAGTGTAATGGTTATGTCACTGGATTCCCATGTAGTCAACTGCAGTTGGAGTCCTGAACCCGGTGGTTTAAACTCACACCGGGCGCATATGCGTACCTGCCCAAGATCCGGAGAGGAGAATGGAGGAGAAGGGATTGTGGCATGGCCATCCCCCAGGGGGATTTCTCACTTTATGTATCTCTGTCTCTCTCTGTCTCTCTGGCAAGCACACACACCCTATAGTAAAGACCTTTCAAAAAAAAAAAAAAGATGTTAATTCTGGCATAGTAATGTGTTTTATTATCTCATTTTGCTTATCTAAATTTTTAATATACAATGAAATATACTGCTCTTGCAATACTATTAATTTAAAATAAGCTAAGTATTACATTTTAGGTGTTAAAAAGAACAAAAATAGATCTAGAGAAACAAAGGGAAAAGGTATAATTAAGTTCAGGCATAATCCAAATTGATGAAATAAAAGTAGACTACAATAACAACAAACACCTTAAAATAGAATAACAAGGGGCAAGCAGGTAGCATGGTGGTTAAGGCACTGGACTCTCACATGGCTGACCATGGTTCGAGTCCTGGACCTGACAGATTGAAAATTACACTGGGTGCATCTGCATCCATGCCCAAAATCCCAGGAGGAGAATGGAGGAGAAGGGATTGCAGCATGGGCATCCCCTCTGAGGTGTGATTTCTCACTTTCCCTCTCACTGTCTCTCTCTTCTCCTTAAAAATGAAACAAACAAGAAAACAGTATCTTAACTCTTATAATGATAAATAAGATAAACAGATTTCTGGTAATCTTATTCAGATAAAAATAAAGGTGAAATAATTAAAAACAATTAAAAAGCTGAAAATAATCAGAGACAAGATAGAGGTTAAGTATAATGAAGCTCTGTATAATAAATTTGAAAAATACTTCAAAGAAAACCAAGCCTTCAAGAGTAGCTCTGGAAGAAATGCAGACCCGAAACAGTCAACCAAGCATGAAGACATTGAAATGGTACTTAGAGTCTACCTTCCCACCACCAAGTCTCAAACTTAATGTATTAACTCTGGATTCTGGTTTGCTTGGTTTAGACTAGGCTTTGGTCATGAACTTTTGCCCTGGCATTCTTATTAATAATGCCCTCTCCCTTTATTCTCAAATGTGTCCTGGTTACATAAATTATAAATGAGTTTTGTGATCACCTTCGAGCTAGCAAACCTAGAAAGAACAGTTCATTCCTGTATTACACAAATTGTTCCAGAAAATAGAGGAAATGTAAAAGCTGCCCAAATGATTTTAAGAGATTAATATTATTTTGATTTCAAAGCCAGGTAAGAATGATAAAAAACAGAAAACAATAAGCCACATCTCCTTTATATGTACATGCCAAAATTCCAAGTAAAATTGTTGCTCACCAAATCTAGCATTGCATTAAAAATATACTACAATTTTTTTTAAATTGGTGGGTCCTGTTTTGTATCCCTGGACCAGGGCATAGGGCCCCTCATCCAGAAACACCATGACACGATTGGTTTTTTTGTTTTTGTTTTTTTTTTTTGAGAGATTTTTTACTATAGGGTGCATGCGCTCGCCAGACAGACAGAGAGAGACAGAGAGATAGAAAGCGAGAAATCACCCCCCAGGGGGGATGGTCACGCCGCAATCCCTTCTCCTCCATTCTCCTCTCGGGATCTTGGGCACGCACGCACATGCGCCCGGCGTGAGTTTTAAGCCACCGGGTCCAGGACGCGAACCGCGGTCGACTACATGGGAGTCCAGCGACATAGCCATTACGCTAACTGCTGGTTCCCGACACGATTGTTTTTTTTGAGGGGGAGAGATTTTTGCTATAGGGTGCGTGCGCTCACCAGAAAGACAGAGACAGAGAGACAGAAAGCGATAAATCACCCTCCTGGGGGGATGGCCATGCCATAATCCCTTCTCCTCCATTCTCCTCTCCGGATCTTGGGCACGCATGCACATGTGCCTGGCGTGAGTTTAAGCCACCAGGTCTGGGACTTGAACCGCAGTCGACTACATGGGAGTCCAGTGACATAGACATTACGCTAATTGCTGGTCCCCAAAATATGCTATAATTGATTAGGGTAATATGTTAAAAATGTGAGGATGGTATCATGTCAGAAAAATCTAACAATGTAATTCTTTACCTTAATAAGGTAGACAAAGAGAAAAGAATCATATGATTTCCTCAAATGATACAGAGAAAATATTTTATAAATTTTAAAAACCAATTATCAAGGAATATCTTAGATACTTAGGAACAGAAGAGAACTTAGTAACATTCTAAAGATTAAATGCCCAAATCTTGTGGCCAATGCTATGTTTATTCCAAGAAGTTTAGGTATATTCCTTTTAAAATTGGAAAGAAAGCAAGGAGTCTCATTAATATGAAAAATATTTATTAGAGCAATAGAGGGTCTGGCCTGTGCTGTTAGGGAAAAGAAAAAAGAATTAAATGCATGGATTGAAAAGAGTTTGTTGCATAGCTCATAATTCAAAGATTTATAGAAATAAATGGGCAAAGAACAGCTAAGATCATTTTGAAGAATAAAGTTACAGAATTTTAATTTCTGAATATTAACGTTTATTATAAAGTCGTAGTAAGTTAGGGAGATTTGCTATGATGCAAAGGTAAACTAAAGGAACAAAACAGAATCTAGAAACTGATCTAGTCACACAGGGTTACATGAGAAAAGCAGTACAATGAGTAATAAGGGGAAAGATGGTGCTTTCAACAAATGTTACTCTACCAACTGGTCTTTCCTTCACCCCTAAAATCAGTTTCATGTAGATTGTGAATCTTTTTTTTTTTTTTTTTGAGAGGTTTTTGCTATAGGGCGCGTGCACTCACCAGACAGACAGAGAGAGACAGAGAGACAGAAAGCAGGAAATCACCCCCCGGGGGGATGGCCATGCCGCAATCCCTTCTCCTCCATTCTCCTCTCGGGATCTTGGGCACGCACGCACACGTGCCCGGCGTGAGTTTAAGCCACCGGGTCTGGGACACGAACCGCGGTCGACTATGTGGGAGTCCAGTGACATAGCCATTATGCTAACTGCTGGTCCCTAGATTGTGAATCTTAATAATGGTGAAAAAATAAAATTTCTGGAATGAATATAGAAGAATATGCTCATGATCTGGGTTTAAGAAAAGATTTCTGAAACACAATATAGAATGTACGAGTAATAAAGGAAGAGATTGATATATTGGACTTTATTAAAATTAAGAACATTTGTTGAACAAAAGATGCTGTAAAGATAGAAAAGCGATGCCATAAATATGTGAAAGTTATTTTCAAAATATATAATGAGTGGATCAGCAGGTGGCACGGTGATTAAGGCGCTAGATTCCCACATGGCCTACCATGGCTTGCTTTTTCACTTTCTCTCTCTCATGCTGGTCAAATAAAATAATAATAATAATAATAATAATATATAAAATTAAATAATTATGTTAAAACATTAAAAAATATATAATGAATGAAGCTATCTTGAATATATAGAGCATTCTTACAAATCATACCCCAAGAGTAAAGAAGTCAAAGTCTTGAATAGAACATCAAAATGACCAATGAACCTATGGAAGGCTTTTAATCTCACTGATAATCAAAGAGATACAAATTAAAAGCACAATGAGCTACCATTACATACACATGAAATAGTTAAAATTATTGGGTCGGTGGGAAAGTCATGATGCATTTTTGTATAGAAAAGCAGAAAAGTACATCATGACTTTTGTGACCTAATAGTAAAGACTGACAACATTAAACATCAAGAGGGTTGTATTAAAATGTTACAACCACTTTGGGAAACTATTTGGCTGTAGGCACAAAAGCTGATCATATGTAAAACTATGACCCACCAATTCTCTCAATAAACATACCTCTTATGTGATAAAAAGACATGAATGAAAGTGTTCATAGTAGCAATACTATGTCCCCCTTTTACTAAAGAGAGGTATAAACTAAATTATTTGAAAAAAAAAAAAACTGAAACAAGTTAAGTTAATCTCAATTTGGTCTGTTATTTGCATAAAGCCCCACAAGAATTTAATTTCTGATGCAAGGCAACAGATACTATAGTATTATTGAACTTATGCAAATAACCATTCTGCCACAAAATAAGAATGCTCACAAATATTTTCCAATTGCAAAGGGGTCAGGAAGGTAGAAAAGTTTATGTTTTAATTTAAAAATTTCATTTTTTAACAAATTGCTGAACCCAACAATTCAAAAGAAAACAAAAATCCTTAAATCTGAAAGACAAAGCATAGAAGAAAATCAGCAATGTTTTAGAAAAAAGTCATAGAATTCTATTTCGCCAGTTTAGTCTCCTGTAATCTCTCTTTTGTTCAATTTGCAGTGTTTCTGTGGTCTGACCTGTCTGTTAACATTCAACATGATTATTGATATTTCAAAATTTGTCCCTACCATTAAGTTGGCCTTTCTCTTGGTCATTTTTTTGTTCTCTTATTTGTCTGTCTGTCTTTAGTTTTCCTGGCATAGTACTCCCTTCAGAACTTCTCGAAGAGCTGATCTGGTGTTGGTAAATTCTTTCAGATTTAATTTATCTGAGAATTTTTTTTTTTTTATCTTTTCTTCCCACATGAAGGATAATCTTGCCGGATACAGTATTTTTGTTTGAAATTGTTTTTCACTTAACACTTTGAATGTATTTTCCCATTCTTTCCTTGCTTGCATTGTTTCTGATGAGAGGTCCGATGGTTGCCTGATTGGATATCACTTGAAAGTAACTTGACCTTTTTCTCTTACCAATTTTAGTATCTTATCTCTGTCTGTGGTTTTGGTCAATCTGGCTATGATGTGCCTTGGAGAAGATCTTCTTGGGTTGATTCTCTGTGGGGTCCTTTTATATCTTGGGTCTGGATATTTGAATGCCTCTCTAGGTTTGGAAAGTTTTCTTCCAGGATTTCATGGAATAGATTATCAATGCCCCAATTAATTTATTCACCTTCTGGGATACCAATTATATGGCTGTTTGGGCATCTAATTGTATCAGGTGTTACTCATATATTATTCTCATTTTAGGGGGTTATTTTCTCAGACTTTTTGGTGAATTTTTCTAGGTCAGAGGTTCTATATTCTACATCTAAGATTTGATCTTCTGCATGATCTAATCTGCTTTTAATACTTTCAAGGGAGATTTGATTTTCTATATTATAGCTTCCATATCTAACACTTCTGTTTGATTCTTTTTTATGGTGTATATTTCCTCTTTGAGATCATGAAAGAATGTCCTCACCTCCTGGAACTCATTGCCTCTTTTCTCCTTCATTTGTTGAAGTTCGTTGTCTCTATTCTCTTGCATTTCTGTTAGCTTCATCACTATGAATATCCTGAATTCTTTAATCTGACATTTCCATGAGTTCCATTGTACTGTCTGTGGATGATGAAGGGCTGTTCTTTCCCCTTGGGGAAGAGATATTTTATTGATTTTTGATATTTCTTGTGCCTCTGCGGTGGTGGTTGCTGGTCATTTGATGGATTATACGTTACTTCTAACTTTCTTGGAGTTAATTCTGAGTGTTATAGGTGTGTGGAAGGAGATGGCCTGCAATTTTTCTGCAGTTCCATTTCCCTGATCCTCACCAAGCAATCTGCACTTTGTTCAGTGGAACTAGATATTACAAAGGCCTCACAGTTTTAAGGGAATAGGGGCTGAGCTGTGGTTTAAAGTATTCAGATGAAAAGTATTCAGATGTTTCGCTACTGTACACCTAGACCTGCCTAGACACTCAACGTGTGGAAGATGAAAGTAAGATGAGAAAGTCAGGTAACAGGAAGGAAACAAAAGGAAAAGACAAAAAGAAAAATCACCACCACCACCACCACCACAACAAAAACACCACCACAACAACACACCAGAAGAAAACCCAAAAACAAAAAATAAAACAATGAAAAGAGAAACATTTTTATTAAAAAAAAGGCAAAAAAAAAAAATGAGAACCACATGGCATGCTAGTGTGCTACACAAAAGGGACAGGGCTATGCCTGCCACAGATGCACATGGATTTTGAAATTAGCAAGAGAAAGGAGAAGCCAGAGACAAGAAACAGTACCTACAGATTTAGAAAAACACACATATATATGAGAAAGAAAATTTTTAAGAGAAAAGGAGAGGGAGAGAGAGAGACAGAGACAGAAAGAAGACAGAGACCACCCTACCTGGCTTTTCACTGGGTATTGGGCCAGAAGGAGGGGTTTGAGGCAGAGGCTTTCCTCTGGGGGGCTAGGCCGACCTCAGATGTACATGGATTCTGGCTTTTCACTGGATGTTGGGCTACTCTTTTTTCTTTCTTCTTTCTTTCTTCTTCTTCCTTTTTTTTTTTTTTTTTTTTTTTTTTTTTTTTTTTTTTTTTTTTTTTTTTTCTTCCTTTCTTCCTTTCTTCCTTTCTTCCTTTCTTCCTTTCTTCCTTTCTTCCTTTCTTCCTTTCTTCCTTTCTTCCTTTCTTCCTTTCTTCCTTTCTTCCTTTCTTCCTTTCTTCCTTTCTTCCTTTCTTCCTTTCTTCCTTTCTTCCTTTCTTCCTTTCTTCCTTTCTTCCTTTCTTCCTTTCTTCCTTTCTTCCTTTCTTCCTTTCTTCCTTTCTTCCTTTCTTCCTTTCTTCCTTCCTTCCTTCCTTCCTTCCTTCCTTCCTTCCTTCCTTCCTTCCTTCCTTCCTTCCTTTCTTTCTTTCTTTCTTTCTTCTTCTTCTTCTTCTTCTTCTTCTTCTTCTTCTTCTTCTTCTTCTTCTTCTTCTTTTTTTTTTTGTCATAGGGCATGTGCACTTGCTAGAGAGAAAGGCAGTGATAAGGAAAATGAGAAATCACTCCCCAGGAGGGATGGCCACACCACAACCCTTACCCTTTCTCCTTCATTCTCCTGGGATCCTGGCACACATACACATGCAACTGGTATGATTTTCAAGCTGCCAGGTCCAGAACTCAAACTGGTTGACTATGTAGGAGTCCAACACCTTAACCACCATACCACTTGCTGGCCCAATAGTTTGTTTTACTAAATGTTTTGCAGTTTGAGAGTTTTTTCTCAGATCTCCTTTTAGCTTAACCAAAATGATGCCTATTGAATAGATGATGTTTGGTAGTATAAAGTTTTGATAAGAAATTTTTCTTATATAGTTCAATATATGTTTTATGAATATCCATCAATTGTGCAAGTTATATTAGTTTTACATGTTATAACCAGTGCCTTTCAAAGTAATGCTTCTAATATAAAACACAGAATCTTATCAATTAAAATTTGATTATGAGGTGCTCATTGGAGGGCACATGTGTAATAATTAATTCAGTTTGTTCCAAATATTAGGGCCAAACTCATTCAGTTCACCATTTTCACATCTGTCAATATCAGTAGTAACATCTGAATTATAGTATTTGTCTGTCTGTTTTTTTCTTGAATGGTAGTCACACATCTAGCATATTTATTCCATATTGATACAGGAGAAAACTTACATCCTTTAGTCAAATGTATTATATTGGCTCTGTTTTCAGTTTCCATCTATGGTAAGACCAAACTTTCTACATCTTTAGATTTTCCATAGATAGAACCATGCCCAGTATCTAATAGTTCCCATAAATAGTTTCATCCCTATAATTTAGTACAAGTATGTCCTAGAACTGTTGAATAGCAGGCAAGGACTTGTGGGAGCTCTTTAGCTATATTTTATTGCAATGGGATTTTACTTCAAGTTATCCAATTACAAATTACCCTCCAAATTTCATTCTGATTTTGATTCTATCCTATTTTTAGCTAGATTACATGTTTTTGCATTTGCTCCAATGCACTAAGTTGTTTATGAGTACTGTATTTCTATATCTTAAGAATCTGCAATTCCTCTTCTGGTTCTGATGCTTTATAACACAGTGTTTAATGTTTCTTTCAGTTCAATCAAGGCCTTATTTTGGATCTTTTCTAAAAATTTTCCACAATGGTAAAGTCCACTGTGTACCAGTAAAATCAACTCACGTTTCCAACAGTAATATTAAGAGAGATAGTTCATTTAATTTTCCTAGAGGCCTTAAACATGATACTGAAGAATGATAAGTTCTAAGTAGGGTAGAATCATTTTTTTAAAAGGATAAATTCTTTTATTTCAGATAATGTGTCCTACATAATTAAAAGGAGTTATTTATTGTACATTTCCAGGGGCCACAATTAGTCCCCACTGTTGAAGCCTCAATTGAGTATCTGAAATCCTTTTTAAATACATCTTTTAATTTAAAGAAAAGCAGTTTGAGCTTTAATAAATCAAAAAAAATTTAAAATGTTAAGCGAGCTTTGCTTAAAACTTAAAGCCAGGAAACAGGTGAGGATTCTGTTCAAATAGTAGGTACATGAACCTATCAGCAGCTCAAGACAAGACAAAAGTTCTTAAATCTGGAAAACAAAACATAGAAGAAAATCAGTAATGTTTTAGTCAAAAGTTATAAGATTCCATTTCATCAGTTCAATCTCATGTACTTAATCTATCTTCTGTTGTGGTCCAATATTCCTGTTTATATTCTGGAAGAAAACATTCAACTCCACACTGGTCCCTACCATTAACTTGGCCATTTACTTAGTTGTTTTTGAAATCTTATTTCTCTATGTCTGTATTTAGTTTTCCTGGTATAGCACTCCCTTCAGAACTTCTGGGGGAGCTGGTCTGGTGTTATTAAATTCTTTCAGGTTTTGTTTATCTGAGATTGTTCTTGTCTTTTCTTCCCATATGAAGGATAATATTGCCAGGTACAGTGTTCTTGGTTGAAATTGTTTTTTCCTTAACACTTTGAATATATTTTCCCATTCTATCCTTACTCACATTGTACCTGATGAGAAGTCTGCTATTAGCCTGATGGGATATCCTTTGTAGGTAAATTGACATTTCTCTCTTGCCAATCTTAGTATCTTGTCTTTGTCTGTGGTTTTGGTCAATCTGGCTATAATGTGTCTTGGAGAAAATCCTCTTGGGTTGATTCTATTTGGGGTCCTTTATATATCTTGGGTCTGGGTATTTGAATGCCTCTCTAGGTTTGGAAAGTTTTCTTCCAGGATTTCATGGAATAAGGTTATCAATGCTGTTATTAGTCTCTTCTTCTGGGATACCAATTATCCAGATGTTTGGATGACTAATGGAATCTAGTATTTCTTGTATATTATTCTCATTTTAGGGGGCTATTTTCTCAGTCTTCATGGTGGATTTTTCTAGGTCAGTGATTCTGTCTTTTACATCTGAGATTTGATCTTCTGTATAATCTAATCTGCTTTTAATACTTTCAAGGGAGGTTTTGATTTCCTGTATTACAGACCTTCATCTCTAATAGCTTTGTTTGATTCTTTTTTTATGGTGTGCATATCCTCTTTCAGATCATGCAAGAACTTCCTCACCTCCTGGAACTCGACAGCTCTTTCCTCCTGCATCTTCTGTAGTTCATTGTCTCTGTTCTCTTGCATCTCTGTTAGCTTCATCACTATGAATATTCTAAATTCCTTATCTTACACTTCTGTAAGTTCCATTGCACTGTCTGTGGATGAAGAGGAGTTATTCTTTTCCCTTGGAGGAGAGGTGTTTTCTTGCTTTCTCATATTTCTTGTGCTCCTGCGGTGATTTCTGATCATCTGATGGGTTGTGCGTTTCTTCTTAATTCTTGAAGTTCAATCTGAGCATTTAGAGACGTGCAGGAGGAGGTGATCTGCAATCTCTCTTCCATTCTGTTTTTCACCCTTTGTGCATCAGATTCAGTGGGAATTGAGGAATATTCTGACCCTAATAGTGTTCAGATGTTTGGATACTGTTCACTTAGACCTATTTAGACACTTGGTGCATGGAGGCTGAGCAGGGTAGATTCATTTTGATGACATTTTTTACTTTTAGAGACATCAATCACACCATTTGGGCTTGGATATCTTTTCCTCTTCTTTATGTCATCTTTATTTTTTTAAAAAATAATTATTTATTAATTTATTATTATTATTTAATCTGCTATAGGGCATGAGAGAGAGAAAAAGAGTGAGAAAGTAAGCTGCCAGGTCTGGACTCAAACAACCGTTGGCTATGTGGGACACCAGTGCCTTAACCACCATGCTACCTGGTGGACCCAACATCTTTAGTTTTGTGAAACCAGGGCCCAACCACTGTAAAATACAAAGAGCAGTTAGAGGCCTGTGTGGTGCAAGTTGAGTATATATTACCTTGATTCATTAACAATTCTTTCTATGGTTTATTCAGGAACACAATAGTAGGTGATATTTAAGATTATCATACTGTTTTCTGTCTAAGGGAAGATTTGAATTTTCCACTTTCTTTACATTTAAACTATCTGATCAGTGGATAAAAAGCATTATAGAAATAAATAGAAACAAAAGGATTTCTGGAGCCTTTATTCCATAGTCAAGATAATTTATAGTCAATGCAAAATTCCATGGAGTTGAAATACTCATTTTTAGAAGAAGGAGGAATAGAACTATAGACTCTATCATCAGCTGGTGAAAATAAAATACTCAATTTTTTTTTTAGCCTTTTGCTATAGGGCACATGCACTCTCTTCAGAGAGAGAGAGAAACAGAGAAAGGGAAAGTGAAAAATCATCCCGGAGAGGAGATGGTTTTGTCACAATCCCTTCTCCATTCTCCACTTAGGATCTTGCATGCCTGGTGTCATTTTCAAGCTGCCAGGACCAGGATTCAAACTGATTGGCCATAGGAATCCAGTGCCTTAACTACCACGCTGGCTGGCCCCTAAATACTCAAATTTTAATGGCTGAGGTAACTAAGTAGAAAGTAACAGAAGTCTGTTTCTTCTGTCATCAGTCCATTGCAGACTTTTTCCCCTCCATCTTATAGCTTATTATCTTAAGTTATCATTTGGAGACTATAGCTTTAATGGAAGTTACAGCCTATTCAGCTATGGATGCTGGCCTTGCATGTGAAGTGTGTACCTAGTTGCATTGCTCCTTCGTGTTGAGAGTGCTGTGAGTTGTCAGCAGCACCTGTAGGGTCCTTCCCAGCATGATGACAATCCAGCCTGCCACTGGAAAACTTTGGTGTAGATTCGTTTTCTTCTCTGTATCGATAATATACCTTCTCAGGGGAATTCTTTCCGCATTTGGCCACATGATGGCGAGATGAGCCTAGGGAAATAAAGAAATCCTTTCATATCTTGAGTGTTTTCCATTGCGTCAGGTAAAGAGACTAGGCTTAACCACTAAATGCATAGCATTTCCAAACATTAACCCCAAGGGGGTGATACCACACTTAACACTAATTTTCATAGAACCAATGGAAGAGCTCTGGGTCACTAGAGGCCAGTGACTTGCTTTAATTATCCAAAGAATTCTTTAGGGTAAAGTTCATTTATTCTGCTTGCCAGAAAGCTGGGGAGGATAAGGAATATGGTAAGTTATTGGTATCTGTAGGGTTTTACAAAGTGCCTGATTTACCATAGAAACAAAATGCTTCTCCTATGAGATTCTAAAGATGAAGATGATATAATTCAGTAAGGCTTTGATCACCGTGAGAGCATCTGCTTTAACCAGAGCAAACACTTCCGGCCATAATAAACTATATAAACTAATAAACGATGTCTTACCTTCTGATAGCAGAAGCTCTATGATGATCATTCCCAGCCAGGTGGTGCTGTCTTAGTGGGCTTCCTAGGCTTTCCTTAAGTGCTTCCTGCAAAGAAATGTTCTGGCAGCATATATTTATATTACCTGATCCTTATTACAGGAGTGGTACGAGTCTAAGATTTTCAGTATATTGCTTTCGGTTAAGTAATATTGCTGGATAGATGACATGAAAAACTACCTAAGAATAATTTGGTATACGGGAATATCATTGAGCAATCCCTATATTCTTATGGTGCTCTTTTTAAGCTCCTCTTGATGTCCAATTTTATAATTTGGGAGGAGTTCTGTATTTTGGGAACTGTGAATAGGAATTCCTGGATATGCAACGAACTCCAATTTCCCTAGTCCAAAACCTAGGAGCCATTTTCGTGCAAATTCACTTAGACACCTTATCGTATCTGGTATGATTCTACGAGGAATTACATAGATCTGTTGGGGAAAACTGCAATGACTCTAAATCAGCAGTTAGTTTGCATGTGATCCTTTAGGTCTCAATGATGTTAGAAAGCCCCTATTCCTCCAAATTTGGTCTGTAGCATGAGAAGTCTCAAATACATATTTACTATTTTTTTTAATTTTGCTATAGATGCATGCACTCACTAGAGAACGAGAGAGAGAGAGAGAGAGAGAGAGAGAGAGAGAGAGAGAGAGAGAGAAAACACCCCCCATCCCCCAGGGGAGATTGCCACACTGCAATCCCTTCTCCACCATTCTCCTCTGCGGATTTTGGCCATGAACGTCTGCTCAGCATTTTTTTTCAATCCCCTGGGCCCAGGACTTATCACACAGTGAGCATTGTGGGATCCTTAACCACCACGCCACCCAGCTGGCCCATAATTACTATTGATATTCATTTAGATACTGGTGGCTAATTTAAAAGCTCATGAAATAGCTGAGTGCTGCAACTTGGCTGATTTTGTTTGTGAGAACATAAGCCTCCAAAACCTCATTAAGATAGATTATTGCATAATATACTTTGATATGTGCATGTGTGTTTTCTTGTAGAAGTTTCATTAGTGAACTATATTAGCATTGGCAATATAATATCAGATAAAACACACCTAGGTCAAGTATCTCTTTTAACTGTGAGGCAGTCATGTTCTTACTTGGTTAGGATCTGGCTATCAAGCAGCTAGGTTCAAAAGTTATACCTGGGGCCAGTGGAGGACTTGGTGATTGAGGCACTGGATCTCATTGTGTGCAGTTGTGCAGTTTGAGTCCCAGATATGGTGGCTTGAAAAACATGCTGGGCACATGTGCATGCATGCCTACAATCTCAAAAGGAGGGAGAAATGAAGGAGGAGAAGGGATTGTGTTATAATCATCCCATATGGGGAGAGGGTGCTTTCTTACGTTCCCTCTCTATATCTCTGTCTGGCCTCCGGCAAATGAAAAAAAAAATTTAATTTAAAAAATGTTTTAAGTTATACTTGACTAGAATCTCTGTAGCCACTTCTCCCTTCAGTAGCCCGCAGAAATCACCCATTCTACTTTGTCCCTGAATTTGACTACTCTCAGTATCTTAGATAATAGGTTCATACATATGTGTCCTTTTATGACTGGCTTATTTTACTTAACACAATAATTTGAAGTTCATCACGTTGTACCATGTGTGAAAATTTCCTTCCTCTTTAAGGCTGAATAATACTTCATTGTATGTACATGCCACATTTTTCTGGTCCATCCATTATTTGTGTTTTTTTAGAGATTTTTAACCTTAGGGGCATGCGTTCGCTGGAGGGAGAGACAGAGACAGTGAGAGGGAAAGCGAGAAATCACCCATTCCCCATGGGAGGATGGCCATACTGCAATCCCTTATCCACCATTCTCCTCCTGGACATGCACACACATGTGCTCAGTATGATTTTCAAGCTACTGGGTCTAGGACTCAAACCATGGTCGGCCATGTGGGAGTCCAATGACATAACTGGTATGCCATCTGCTGGCCCCGATCCATTCATTTTTGAAGGACGCAGGTTGTTTTCCTATTTTGGCTATTGTGAATAATGCTGCATGGGAGAGCAGACATCTCTTCGGCACCCTGATTTCTGTTCCTTTCAGATGTACACCCAGCAGTGAGATTGCTGCATTACTTGGTAACTCTATTTTCAGTTTTATGCGGAACCTCTGTACTGCTTCAGAAATGGCGTACTATGGTGGTGGATCCCAGGGCTATTTGTGAGCACTTGAGCTGGTCCTTAGGCCAGCGTGTCTGTGGAGGTCTAGTAGAATGCTCTGGGAGGGAGGAGTGAAGGCTTGGGCACTTAAAGAATGTGTAGGCAACCAGGGTGGAAACCTGGGACCGGGTGACAGGGTTGGATCAGCTCAGTTGGCTTTGAGGAAGGAGGGAGAGGTCCGTGGGTCAAGCACATGGAGACTGCCAAAGCTGCTGGGCTGGGTTCTTGGCCCAGGGTCAACTGGAAGCAGCAACAGTCTCGTGACTCTAGGTGGCTTCTGAGTACAGAGAGTTGGCCCAGGTACCCAGAGACTTTGAAGGTGAAAGAAAAAAAGAGCTGCAAGGCCCATGACTTTGTTATTTTCCTATTTCTTGGAATGATGAGGTTTCAGGGGATCTGCTGCTGCCTGGTGGAAGTCGTACCTTCAACGGCAGTGGCTGCTATATTCCTCTGCTGGGGCCCATGAGTGATAACTTTGAGGGATCCTTGGCAGTAAAAGCTGCAGGCTGCAGGACTGCCATTACTGCTGTTAAGAACTTTGGTAGAGAAGTCTACTAGAGTCTTGTGCTGACCAAGTGTGGTATTTTCCTCTAAGTTGATCTTAAGGTCTCTCTCTGCAGAATGGTTCTAAATTGTATCCCTGCCCTGAGGAACCTTGAAGAGAGGTGATTGTGGATGTCTACAGTGATTATTTATTTATTAATAAATTAACAGATACACACTTTTGTAAACTATTTGAGACAATACCAAAAAAAAAGATTTTGATTTGTTTTTCTCTTGTAAACAAAAGTTTATCATTTATAATCTTTCTTTCACAGCTCCTACCCACTCTAACACCCAATTTCTACCAACAACCTTCACCCCTTACTGTCCCAATGCTCCCTTCATGGGGTACTTCCTCATCCTGGCAGATTTGGTCTTATGTCTCAGTGTCCAACCATGTTCCTCTTACCGGAAACTTGTTTATACTGGCATGATCTATGGCTTTTGACTGTCTTGTGTTCAGTTTATTTCTACCAAGATAGCCACACATCAGAAGAATCCTAACCAGGAGGAGAATTAGGTTCAGGTGTGTTGGTCAAGTAACACACACACACACACACACAGAAAAGGCAGTACGACAGAACATGAAGTATTTTATTACTCACAAATCCACGAGAGGATAACAGAACTATTTTATTACTCACAGATCTACGAGAGAAGAGAGACTTCATGAGGGTGAATGGGAAGTGCAGAGGCAGCAGAGGGCTCAACCACTTGGTGGGAAGTGAAAATGAGAAAGAGGGCCTGTGGGACTGTTCCTTTATTGAGGTCCATGGAGTTATCCTTTAGGCTTTTCCACAGGGTTTGTGGATTGGCTAGTTAAAAAAAAAGAAATTGTGCACAAGCAGGAACTTATTTACATGACCCTGATGTCAGCCATGATAAGCAGCTGTGAAATGTGCTGGAATTTGAGTCAATAAGAGGAAGAACAAGTGGATTATATTACAAACAGCCATACAGAGAGGGGACGTTTTAATTAGGCCAGAGGTGATGGGGGTGAAGCTGGGCTTTGAACAACCTATGTCACGCCCAAAAGCGAATGTTGAGACACCAACCATAGCAGACAAATTTATGACAGCAGACCACTGGGGGTTGCAGTGACTCCCTTCACGTGACTGATACTGAAAGAGCACATCCCTCCTCTTCGTTCTCTACCATCTCCAAATGTCTCTACTATATTGTTCCCCCAGTTACTTTGGGCAGCTGAACTGAAGTTGGTCATTCAAGAACGCATCCCCAAATGCGGGGGAAACTGGTTATATTCTCACATTGCTTTTTCCAGCAAAGAGGATATGTCAGCCAATGAATCCCAATTCCATGAGCAGTGCTGCTTGAGGTATGGTTTGGGGGGCAAGAATGCAGGAAAAATGAAGCAGTTCTACCTTTTTTATAATCTTTTTAAATAATTATTATTACTTATTATTAATTTTTAATTTGATTAGAGGGAGACAGAGAGAGTGAGAAAGGGAATGTGAGAAAGCAAGCCACCAGGCCCAGGACTTGAACTGCAGTTGACCATGGGAGAGTCCAGTGCCTTAACTGACATGTCACTTGCCAGCCCCCTTTCTACCCTTTTTATGCAGTTCTTCTCAGATTTTTGTCTCCCACTGTATTTCTATGGCTCCTTAAGTGAAGTCTAAACTTTTCCAGAGTTATTTTTGTTTATAGACAGATGTCAAATTGTTGTTCTTCATTGGGAAGAGAAAGACTGACCTCCTACCCCACCATCATGCTGACATCACCCCAAGTTCTTTTTATAAATCATTTTACTGTTTTTGCTGATCTTTTTGACTTTCTCATTTGTTCCAAGATAATTACTAATTGCTTTGTGAGTGTCTTGTGATAGCTGCTTTAAAGGTCTTATCAGATAATTCTAATATCTACTTGGTGTTAGTGTTTGTTCATTTCTTTTCTCATTCCTGTTGTTATTTTCCTGTTTCTTGGAATGATGAGGAATTTTTTTTGTTGTATCCTGAACACTTGTTTTTCACCAAATTTGTATTTTTTTTTCAAATTTTTAAAATGTTTCTTTCTCTTCCTAATTTCCTTAGGGGACCCCAGTTGTATCTATGTGCAATTGTTTGATATTTTTCTATTAGTCTCTGATGTGCTGTTCATTTTTCTTCTTTTTTGATTTTTCAGAGTGGATGATTAATATTTATTTATCTTCAAGTTAACTGATTTTTACCCTCATCACCTTAAATATGCTGTTGAACCCATGTAATAATTTGTCTAAAATCTTGCTTATTGTACTTTTTAGTTCTAAATGTCATTTGGTTCCTTTTTATACTTTCTATTTCCATTTTAATTCACTCTTAAAATAATTTTGCTTAATTCTGGGAACATATGTTCTTTTGATTCTTTGTACATATTTACAGTATCAGCTTTTAAGTCTTTGCTAAATCTAATATCTGGGCCCACTTAGAGTCAAATGCCACCCTCCCTCCCCATCCCTGAATATTGATATTCTTTCTCGGGTTTTTTTTTTCCCTGTTAGTGTTCCTTTTTAGGTTTCATGGAGTCTTGCTTTGTGTGTAAGCAACTTAATATTTAGCCAAAGGTTCAAAGGGACTCAATGCAGATGTTTAGATCTGCTTCTCTGCCCAGTAACCATCTTGCTGTCTCTTCGTCATGAATTTCAGCCACCTCAGTAAACCTGAACTCTGACCTTTATCTCTTCAGTTGAGTGACGTCTTCACGTTCAGTTCAGGCTCCTCATTCCTGCACCACGTTTCCTGTGTCTGTAGGCAGACATCTGGGACAATCATAACATTCATCATAATTTCATCCCCCATTTAGAATTATAGTCATGCTCTGCCTTTAACTCAATGTCTGAAATAGTTACTCTATATAGTTTTATGCAGTTTTGTAGTTGCTTACAATAGTAGTAGTCTAATTCCTTTTAGTTTATCATGGAAAGATGTGGAAATCCTATCCTAGACTTTCGAAAAGAGACTTTTCAGTTATTTTTCAGGCCTCTATCCAAATGCCTGGACACACTCACCCATCTTTCACATGACTTACTACAGTGAAAAAAAAAAATCAATATAACCTCCTTTAAACATTCTTTCACTCTCATTTCCCAAAGGAAAGCACTGAATGCCTCAAACTGAATTTATTGTCTTAAACAATGATTAGTCTTTAAGTTTTTGCACTTTGATTATCTCTGCTTCATACCTCATTCTCTGCACCTCTACTTACAGAAAGAATGACACCCCCAAAAACTTATGCTGTCAGACACATATGGATTCTAATCTAGACTCTATGCCTCAATAGGTGGGTGGACCAAGGATGCTGCATCATCTCCTTGAACTTCCTTTTCTAATCTGTGGGATGGTAAAAGTATTACCTCCTTTTACAGATTGTATTATGTATTTATATCTGTAGCTAGTGTTTATTACAGAAATTGACTTGACACATGGTAGTTTCGTGATAAATATGAACTTTCATAATTTTTGCTTTCTGTATTTTCCTCCCTTTCTCATTAAGTCCTTCCCCTTGAAAATTTCTTCCCCATCTTTTGTTGTCCTCACTAATCCACAATACCTGTTCCAGGATTGAATGTTCAGTAATTGCTACTGACAGAGAGGGACATTTTACTGTCAGGAGGGTGAAGACAAGTGTTTTGTTTATTTAGTTGTTTTTGCTGTAAGGTGCATGTGCTCACCAGAGAGAGAGAGAGGGGAAAGTGAGAAATCATCTCCCAAAGGGGGTGGCCATGTCACAGTTCCTTTTCTTCTATTTTCCTCGAGAGATTTTGGGCACACACACACATACCTTGAATAATTTTCTTTCCTTTCTTTCATCTTGGAGAGTTTTTTGCTATAGGGTGCGTGCGCTCACCAGAAAGACAGAGACTGCGAGACAGAAAGCGAGAAATCATCCCCCAGGGGGGATGGCCAATGGCCAATCCCTTTTCCTCCATTCTCCTCTCAGGATCTTGGGCACACACACACATGCCCCCGATGTGAGTTTAAGCTACTGGGTTTGGGACTCAAACTGAGGTAGACTACATAGGAGTCCAGAGACATAGCTATTACGGCAACTGCTTGTCCCTTGCATGATTTTCAAGCTGCTGAGTCAAGGATTTGAAATGTGAAGTCAGCCATGTGGAATCTAGCACCTTAACCTCTACACCACCTGCTGGCCCAAGACAAGTGTTTTAAAACAAATCTTTGTTTCTTATAATTATGTATTCACTTTCTCATTGCTTGCTTCATTCATTAATTTGTTTTAATTTATCTTATGAAAAATGCTAACTGGTTTTAATTTGCTTTTGCTTTTGCTTTTGTTTCTTACTAGGAAGGAAGGCCCACCTAGGCATGAATGTTCCTGGCGAATCTCTCAAGCTCACACAAGGTGCCCAGCTGAGATATGTGATACATGTTATCCTTCTGCCTGACTGACTTTAGGTATCTCCTATCCCTTCTAGTTCACTGCACAGC
Organism: Tupaia tana; assembly: GCA_026018925.1. Taxonomy (NCBI): domain Eukaryota; kingdom Metazoa; phylum Chordata; class Mammalia; order Scandentia; family Tupaiidae; genus Tupaia; species Tupaia tana. Next base: position 32,865,646 of record JAKSZU010000015.1, read on the forward strand.
ACTCTGGCTCACTTCCAAAACAAATAAAGGTAGGACACTGACAGGCTGCAATGATCTGTATTTGGTCACCTGCAACACAGCCTTCATTCTCTTGGGTCATGTCAGTCATGAAATCTTATATAATGACCATTGCCATCTTTCTGATCCTGGTTCAAAAGACTGCAGGTAACTTAATCCCTCCTCAGAGGTTCTGGGGTTTTGGATGTTGGTATCTTGGTGACCTCTGAGATGACTTCTATTCACATAGAGTAGATAATACTCAAAGACTTCTTTTGGTCTTGGATAAGTTGTGGATTACTCTCAGGGATCATCTCATGTCCTCATCTCCTGGTTCTGCTCTGACAAAACAAATGTAAGAGATTATTCTTGTTGTTCCTGGCATAGTAGAAAGTCAAAGCATAAAGTATTTTAGGTAGTGCTGTCATTGGAATGGCAGTTTAATTCATGGGTTAGGTGTGAGAGATTGGATCCGTATTGGGAAGCTGTAGGAAGAATGAAGGACAGTTTAGAATTGGATAGTGAGTTGAGGTGGGAGGTTATAAGATCTTAGAGATAGAGTGATACTGGAAAAATGAATGGGGATGAATATAAAGTGAACAGTTTTACTTATAGAATTGGACTGAAAAGATATTTTGGTATAACATGGGGTAGGAATGGTTTTTGTTTTGTTTTGTTTGTTTGTTTGGAGAGGTTTTTGCTATAGGGCGCGTGTGCTCGCCAGAAAGACAGAAAGAGACAGAGAGACAGAAAGCAAGAAATCAACCCCCCCCCCACCCGGGGAGGAGATGGCCACACCACAATCCCTTCTCCTCCGTTCTCCTCTCGGGATCTTGGGCATGCACATACATGCGCCCAGTGTGAGTTTAAGCCACCGGGTCTGGGATTCGAACCGTGGTCGATTACATGGGAGTCCAGCGACATAGCCATTACGCTAACTGCTGGTCCCAGGAATGGTATTTTTTTGATGTTGACTAGAGCTGGTGGTGCAGTTGGATGGAACTGTGAGTCAGGGTAGAGAGAGGTTCATAGTTGGGCTGTATTTTGGATTGATGCTATGAAGTGGGGTTGAGTGGTTTGGATAGTGTTACATTTGTGTTATGTAATATTTTGTATTGAGGCCTTGGGTAGTTACCAGAGAGACAAGACTTTAGTTGGAGTAAGATATTTGACTCAGGTGGATGTCTTATTCAAGTAGGATTTATCTGGTCAGGGATTGGCTTAGCCTGGGGTTGTGGTGATTAATTTTGAGTGAGACAGCCAAATTCATCATGGAAGGGCTGTGGTTATTGAAATGGGGAGAATATTAATCATTTATCAGACACATGATGTGCAAATATTTTCCATCATTCCCTAAGTTATCTTTTCATTTTGCAGATTGTTTCCTTTGCTGTGCAGAAGCTTTTTCGATTAATGCAATCCCGCTTCTCTATTTTTGCATTGGTTGTCTGTGCTTTTTGGTGTCATATTCAAGAAATCATTGCCAATGCCAATGTTAAGAAGCTTTTCCCCTATGTTTCCTTCTAAGAGCTTTATGATTTCAGGTCTGATGACTGGTTTTTTAGAAAATTTATTTATTTATTTATTTCCTTAATGTGTGTGTGTGTGTGTGTGTGTGTGTGTGAGTGAGAGAGAGAGAGAGAGAGAAAGGAAGAGAGAAAGGGAGCGAGGTGTCCTCAATAGTCTTCATGTTGTAATCCTTTCCCCAGCCCCAAAGCCATTCAGGATCATGGGCATCCCCAGTACATTCAGGTAGACTTGGGTTGGAAACCAGGAGACTTCCCATGGTCTCAGCATCATGCAGCAGTAGCTCTACTGCCTGTGCTACCATAGCTGGGCCTGAAGTTTATTTTTGTGTATAGTCTAAGATAAGGGTCTAACTTCATCCTTTTGCATGTAGATATCCAGTTTTCCACTTATTTGAAGAGATTATTCTCTCATAAATAAGTTGTAGAGATACAATGCACACCATAGTTTCTACAGTTAACAATACTCGGTGATACAGTTTTTAAAAATTGCTAAGAAAGTAGATCTTACTTACGTTAGGTGTTCTCTTTTTTTAAGAATTATTTATTTAATTTTATTATTATTATTTAAATTTGCTATAGGGCACCCCTGCTCACCAGAGAGAGACACACACAGAAAGTGAGAGAGGGAAAGTGAGAAAGCAAGCCACTGGTCTGGGACTTGAGCTGTAGTCAGCCATGTGGGAATCCAGCACTCTAACCATCTAACCACCATACCACCTGCTGGCCCCATGTTAGTGTTCTTTTTTTTTTTTTTGGAGAGGATTTTTTGTTGTAGGGTGCATGCGCTCGCCAGACAGAGAGAGACAGAGAGACAGAAAGTGAGAAATCACCCCCTGGGGGGGATGGCCACGCCGCAATCCCTTCTCCTCCATTCTCCTCTCAGGATCTTCGGCACGCACACACGCGCACCCGGCGTGAGTTTAAGCCACCGGGTCCAGGACTCAAACCACGGTTGACTACATGGGAGTCCAGCAACATAGCCATTATGCTAACTGCTGGTCCCCCATATTAGTGTTTTTTTTTTTTTTTTTTTTTTTTTTTTTGAGAGGTTTTTTGCTATAGGGCACGTGCGCTCGCCAGACAGACAGAGAGAGACATAGAGACAGAAAGCGAGAAATCACCCCCCAGGGGGGATGGTCACGCCACAATCCCTTCTACTCCATTCTCCTCTCGGGATCTTGGGCACATACGCACACACGCCTGGCGTGAGTTTTAAGCCACCAGGTCCGGGACGCGAACCGCGGTCGACTACGTGGGAGTCCAGCGACATAGCCATTACGCTAACTGCTGGTTCCCTCCCATATTAGTGTTCTTAACATAGGTTTGGTTAGATAATAATATTAAGAGGGAGAAAACTTTCGGAGATGATAGATAGGTTTATGGTATAGAGTGTGGTGATGGTTTCATAGGTGTATACTTATTTCCAAACTCATCAAAATGTATAAATTAAGTATGTAGAGCTATCTGTGTTTCAATCGTACCTTCATGAACTGGTTTTAGGAAAAAGAAATGGGGAAAATTGACAAGTGAAAAATATCCAATATTACTTTCAACTTCTGGAAAAAATGTGATTTTGGGGGACAGTGAAGAATAATAGCTATAATGACAGGTAGTAAGAACAATGAAAAGCAGGAGACTGGAATGTTATCAATGTCTCCTATCATTGATCTATCTCCCAGAGAGATATGGGAGCAGTCTCTACCCAGCCTTATAGAAAACCAAAATTAATTCTCCTTTCTTGAGATTCAGTTCAGAGTCACCATGTCTAGCATTTTTTCTTTTCCTTTCCTTTCTTTCTTTTTTAAAATATTTATTTATTTGTTGTGATTTTCAAGCCACCTGGTCTGGGACTTGAACCACAGTTGGCCATGTGGGAATCCAGTGTCCTAACCACCAAGGCATCTGCTGGCTCATATAGCATTTTCTTTCTTCCTCCCCTTTCTCCTCTATTTTTTTTCTCCTTCTCCTTTCCTTCCTTTTCCTCTCTCCCTCCTACTTCATTCTACTCCTTTATTTCCCACCTTCTTTCATCCCTTTTACCTGAAGGACACTTGTTCTTATGTTCAGTAAAGCACAGTTCCCATATTGAAATAGTGGTGTAAGCCAAAGATGAGTTTGCAAAAACAACAACAAAAAAGATGAAGATGGCACTCTGTGCTTCAAATATTGTATATAGTGTTGCTATTTACAGTTTCACCTGGTAGAATTTATGAGCAGGAACTGTTCAGGACAGCTTCTCCTAGGACAATCAAAGCCATTTTTCCCTTTCATCTCCCCCCAACATACTCATAGGCTCAGTATTCCTAGTGTTGACTTAAGTGCTTTGCACAGAGTATGTTTTAGCAAATGTTTATTGAATACATGACTATATAAATGACTTATGGCTCATAAACATATCAGTAAGAAGAATCTTAGAAATTGGAGAGGGGAGGATCACGTTTGTGTGCACAGGTGGCAGAGAAATGCGTTTCACATTGATTTTGGCTTCAGATGAAGTTGTTACAAAGGGTCCAAAGCACAGCTTTTGCTTTTTGATTTGTGATATTTTAATTATCTTTTAATGGGATCAGCAGGTGGCAATGGTGGTTAAGGTGCTGGACTCCCACATAGCCAACTGTGTTTTGAGTCCTGGACCTGGCAGCTTGCTTTCTCACCCCCGCCCCCTTCGACCTCAGTCAAATTAAAAAATAACAAGGGGTCAGTAGATGACGTAGTGATTATGTCATTGGACTCCCACATGTCTGACTGCAGTTCGTGACCCGGAAACTGGTGGCTTCAAACTCACAGCAGGCACATGTGCGTGTGTGCCCAAGATCCTAGGAGGAGAATGGAGGAGAAGGGATTGCGGTGTGGCCATCTTCCCCAGGGAATGTTTTCTCACTTTCCCTCTCACTGTCTCTGTCTCTCTCTCTTTCTGGTGAGTACATGTGTCCTAAGGCAAAAACTTATAAAAAGAAAACTTGTAATGCAGAGCAATGCAAGATTAGAAAAGATGAAGGAGTAAAAAGTTGTAAATGTTTATGAAAAAGAATATTTTTATCTTTAAATTTTTTATTTACTTAATTTTTGAACTACTAATGGCAGAACTCTCTTGGGTCTTCCTTGACCTCTTTTCCATGTGGATAAAATGAGAAAAGGTCCTCATGCTTGATATCTAAATTCTTCTCAGCTCTGATGACTGCAGAGAGGTGACAATGAATACTCCATCTTCCATCCAGTTTGTTTGGGAGAAAGAGAAAATCCTCTGTGTTGGGTATTAGTCAGAAGAGTATGGGTGTCACACTGGAGAGAGGCCCCTATAGATGAGGTGAGGATTAAGGTGCACAACACAGTGGTCCTGGGGACCAGCAGGTGGTGTGGTGGTTAAGGGTGCTGAACTCTCACATGGTCAACCACAGTTTGAGTCCCAGACCTGGAGGCTTGCTTTCTCACTCTCTCTCTCTCTTTCTCTGTTCCTCTCTGGTCAAATTAAAATAAACAAAATTAAATAAAAAATAATTCTTTAAAAAAATGAAGAACACAGTGGTCCCATGATGTTGGACCCTAGATGAGTAGGTGCCATTCTGAACTCTTTCCAATTGTTTAGCAATTGGGTACCTTCTCTGAATCCCTGGAGCAGCTCACACACACACACACACACACACACACACACACACACACACACAAATGTTATGGAATATCTGCCACTGAGGCATTTTTCTTTTCTTTATTTCTTCACCTGTTTTTCAACTTCATTTAAACTTAGAAAATTTTACTTTCTCTAGTCAAAAAATGGGCACAGTGTATCTCTTTTCCATGTAGGAAATAGCATCAAACTTGCTTTGTCCTATTTTTATCAATGTGAAAAATGAGTTAATCGTATTTCATAACTGGAGACTTCAACATGCTTCGACATGGCCTGACACAAAGTGAGTGTTGATAAATGGGTGTGAAATGAGGAGATGGTTGGATGATTGCAAATATTCTTGAATGCCAAGCAAAGGACTTTGGACTATCAGTTGGAAGTTGTAGAAGGCCCTGTGCCTGAAGAAATCGTGAAGATGCCAGGAAGACATCACTCTCTCCTAGAAATTCTGTCACAGAGAGGTAATTTAACACAGAGAGGAAAGAGCATGGACTTGACGTCATGTAGACTCGAAACTGAATACTGATTTGGCCAAATACAAACTATGGGATGCAGATCGTACAAAAACTCTCTGAGCCTAAATGCTTTCATCTAGGTAATAGAATTAACAACATTTTTTATGAGGGTTCAGTGAAATATCATTTGTAAAATGCCTTGTACATAGTAGATGCTGGACCACACATAGTAGATGGTAATTGATTGTTGATTTGTGGGGTTTTTTTATTTTGTCATAAGGCGCATGTGCTCATGAGGGGGGTGGGAATCACCTCCCGTGGGGTTTGGTCATGCCACAAACCCTTCTCCTTCATTTCTCTTTCCTTTCAGGATTTTGGACATGCACACACACATGTCCAGTGTTTTTTTCAAGCTGCCATATCTGGGACTTGAACCGCATAGTCAGCCATGTGGGATCAGCTGCCTTAACCACCATTACTGACTGGCCCATTAATATTTTCTTTCTAATAACTCATTTGTCTTCAGAAGATCCAGTAGGTAACTAATACTTCTGATTATATATATAATGTTAACTGTCAGAAATTTTGCCACTGGGGTATTTTCAGACAAAGCCTTTATATACATGGACACATCTGGATGATCGATGTATTATTATCAAGGGGTTAAATCAGATGTGGAAAGTGTGCTAGATGTTTACACAGTGAGCACACATGCACATGCTAAATTCATGCATGAATAGGGATCTGTGAGTTGTACATATATGCCCGTGTGTGTGCCCTGTATGTATGCACAGTACCTGTTTCTATGGGGCCAGTGTACAGATACATGCAGTACATGTGTGCTCCTGTGTTCTATGTGTAAAGGCACACATGCACACAGGATAAAGTACTTGTGTACTGACTTATAGTACGATCCTGGCTGTCCCTGATCTCTGTGTGAGATACACACATTCCTATAGGCATTTTGGGAACATGTCTAATATGTGCTCACAGTGGCAGCCCCTGAAGACCTGGACCCTCAGGAAAAGACTTCCATATCGACAATGACACTCAATATTTAACTAATGATATGTGCCAGATGATTCTCTGAGCATACTATGAGGAGTCTTCAAAAAGTTCATAAAAATGCACATTACAAAAAAATCTATTCATAGATTAAAAAAATTTTTTGCACTAAAATAAACCCGTGCTTTCATTTCATTTTTCCAAAACTTTTTGAAGTTCCCTTGCGTATGTGCTCACTTAGTTATCACAGAAACTTTAGAAACTTGGCTCTGTTATTATAAAAGTGATGCAATGGAGGGCCATTGTATCTGATGTAACTAGCTTAAGGATGGAGAGCTAGTAAATGAGACCTGCTTTGAATCCAGGAAATTTTGACTCGAGATATCATGTGTTCTTAAAGTTCTTAGGGATGGTTCTCTTTAAATCATGTTTCCTTACCTTAATTATCACCGTTGCATAGAAACTAACCATGCCTATGTCTTTCCCAGGTGGCTTGTTCAGATCCCGCAATGGCAAGAGCCAAGAGCCTTGGAACCCATGCGAGCTTTACCAAGGCATGTGCAGAAACACCTGCAGGAAATATGAGATTCAATACGTACTCTGCCCAAATGATCAAAAGTGCTGCCTGAAATTAGCTGCGAAAATAAACAATTCTGACAACGTGAAGGTGGATTATGACTCCAACTCCAGCGTGTCAGCTACAAACACTTAAAACCACTCTCAAATCTGAATCTCCCCGACATCACCTTTTCTTGTAGTAATTTCCTGACCATTCTGAAAATGCTTTCCCTATAAATATGTGTTCCTTGTGATGTGCGTGTCTTTCATCTGTAAGCAGTCATCACTGGACAGGAGAGGTTAGCCTGGGAGATGGAAAGCCAGAGAGTATTGGAAAGGACATTGGCCAAAAAAAAAAGACTCAGGATCTGGGATAGCTCAGTAGAGGCAGAGGGTGCTGAGAACGGAAATCACCTTTCTGCTCTGCTTTGGTACCATTCTGGAAAACTAGAGGGAAAGTAACGACTGGATTGGGTCCGGATGATTCAGTAAACACGTGGGAGAGCTCACCAGGTCCTCTGTGTAAACATGGCAGGTTCAGGACAGAGACAGCATGGCTGTCTTTGATATCCAGAGAATTAACCTGGTCTGTTTGGTATGATGTGGTGTCCTCAGGAAGAACCAGAACCAGGTGAATCGATGGAACCGGGTACAGGAAATGGTCAGACAAATTAAGGTAAAGCTTTCCTAGTGGTAGAGCTGCTAGGACGTGGAATAAACAACCGCAGGCACTCGGCATTTTTCCAGTTTCGAGGCTGGAGGACGATTTCTGGATGTGAGACAGAGGCGATGGTGGCTATGGTGCGAGGGAGGGATTTGGCATAGAAGTTGGACGCTGCACTTGGTGTCCTTTCATTTCTTGAGAATGAAATATGTTGTTTGGGAAAAACTGTTTCTTCAAACTCAAACTTCACTCTTGACTAATATTTGACATGCTATGAAAATTTCATCGTGTTTTATATACTCTTCTTCTCTAGCTAATATCTCATTGCCTTCCTTCTTTGGATCTAAACTTCTAGAACTAGTATTCCCAACTAAATTCTCTAAGTACTAGATAACTAATTTCACTTTAACCAAGAGAAATGTGGACTTTGTGCTTAATCGCTCTTTTGAAATGGCCTTGGTTTTGGTCACTGATGAGTTCTTTGTTGAAAATTAAGCATTTATTTTATCATTTTCTTCACCTCCAGCTAACATTTACAACATTTTCAGTCCTTCTTTGAAACCCTTGTTTGCCTTGGTTTCTGGGTGTTTTTTCCCTAGTCATTTTTGGAGTTCTTCTACCATCTGCCTCATAATATATATATTTTTTCTTTTCTTTTTCTCTTGCTTTTTCTGTCCCCTTCCCTTTTTTTCATCATACAGATTTTACTTGCATTGTTTAGTATTTGTTGGGCTAAAGCAATGGATCAAAGATCATGCACTAAATAACCACTTTATGTAGTTGGCTTTTAATTTATATGGGTTTAGAAGTCTGGTAAGAAGGTTTAATGTTTATTTTTAAAATTTATTTTAGAGAGATTTTTGTTATAGGGCACATGCACTTACTGGAGTCACAGAGAGAGATGGAAAGAGAGAAAGTGAGAAGCTGCCCCCCAGGGGGCTGGCCATGCCTCAATCTCTTCTCCTCCATGTTCCTCCTGGGATTTTTGGGCATGCACACGTACGTGCCCGGCATGAGTTTCAAGCCACTGGGTCCAGGACTCAAATCATGGTTGACCACATGGGAGTCCAGCATCTTAACTACTGTGCCACCTGCTGGCCTCAAAAGTTTAATACCTTTGCGATTCACTGACATTCATACCTATTTGTCAGATGGAGAGGAGGGGATTGACGCAGCCAAATTTGCTGGCACAGCATGATAAGGAAACAACTTTTAATATTTGGAAGGATATATTGGTTCTGGGTTAGGCATAGCAGTTGAGATATAATATTTCTAGACTTTCTACCTTAGTGGTATTTGGAGAGAAAATGGTTGTGAAATTCCAGGTTAAAGCACAGCTTTCTGCTACTCTGATTTCCACGTTTTACAGAAAGAAAAATGAATATGAAGTCAGAAGGATTTGTCCCTCGTTCCCCATCACTGCTCAGTTGCTGCGTGATCCTGAGCAAATTCTGCATTCATCTATTCACCTCAGGTCCATATTCACAAATTAAATTACATACTTGTTATGTTCTCTTGCATTTCTCAGCCACCTGACTCAAAATGTCCCCAAATGAATGCCATGTCTTTTCACCTAGATTTTTCCCTTGTCTTGCCTTCTTTAATAATTGGCATCTACAATTTTCCTCTTGCTCAGTTTGGTAACTTGGGAGTCATTCTTGTTCTTCCAATTCATATCAAGTCACCACAACCAAACCATTAAAATGGCTCTTAGTTCCAACCCTCAAATTGATCTCAATTTAATGATGAAATCATAATTTGCAGGATTAAAATGGAGAAAAAATCTCAACTAATTAAGATGTTCATGTTTTATCCCCTCAGATGTACGTTTTTACTCTTTTAGGAACTTTTATACTCCTAAAAGGGAATGTCATATTCCCTTGTTTTTCTCAGCAAACAATGAGATTATTTTTGCTTTAAAATATGCGTATAGAGGCTGGCAGGTGGCATGGTGGTTAAGGCGCTGGACTCCCACATGGCTGATGGTTTGAGTATGGACCTGGCAACTTGCTTTCTCACTTTCTCTGTCTCTCTGTCTCTCTGTCTCTCTCTTTCTCTCTTTCTCTCTCTCTCCTCATAAAATTAAAAATAAATTAAAATAAAATAATAAAATAATTCTCAATACCACAATCCTCCAGCCTCCATTTTTTTTTTTTTTTTGCCATAGGGTGGGTTCCATCACACCCCATAGTAAATAATTCTAAAAACATAAAATGTGCCTATGTCTTTGTCACTAAAACTCATCAAACAGCGCCTTTCACATTGGCTATTTTATTAGTTCCACTCTCATCTTCCTAGTACACTATCTGTTTCTTTCATTTTACCTTCTTAATCTTCACTTTCTCTACTGCTCAACAACACAAATCTTATAGGGCTCTTAGGGTATTTTAGGTTATAAAATAAATCCTGTAATTGTGATGTTTTAGGCAATACGGATAAAATTGTTTCCAATCCCTGGTTGGTGGGCAGTTTCCTTCCTTCTTGAAAAGCATTTCTAATAAATGAAAAATATTCGTGTTTAATTTTGAGTCTGGTCATTCTTGTGAAACGATTTGGCATAGTTGGTAAGATCTGAAGAAGACAGAGGTGGGGTACAGGATGTGGACTGAATTCACGCATGGCTTTACCCTCAGATCTTCCCCCGTGTCTCCTTTTCTACTGCCCAGAGATACCACAGATCCACACTTGAGCTCAGAAATGCTTTGTATTTCATGTAGGGATTAAAAAATGAGTCTAACTGTATTGGTTGCCTGTTATTGTTACCACCTATGCCTGAGAAAAATCAGATCACCCTTTTTTTAGGTTAGACTCAATTCTACGCGATCATCAGTCAAGTAGTCAAGAAGAAATTCCCATTGTTGTGTAGCTCATTTTAAACCATATGGTATCACTCTCTCTCACTGTGTGAGGACACAGGAGAACTGGGGCAGTGTGCCACCCGGAAGCGGCCTTCATCAGCACTGGACCATGTGGCACCCTGATCTTGGACATCCAGCCTTCAGAGCCATGGGAGAACTGTGGTTTAACCACTTACTTGAAGGCATGTCATGTTACCCAGAGAACTTTCCAAACAAGGGCCCAAAACCCACCTGATGTCTAAAGCGGAGTGGAGGATACTTGTGTTCAACAGGGTTCTAAGCTGAGTTCACTACATGATTCATGAGCCAGGACCACATACTCTCTTTGGATAACCTCTTCCAAAAGATCAACAAAATGAAGTCTATCTAGGGATTGTCGATTAGATCTTTTTCCAATTTAATGTGTAAGTATATAGATAAGGTAGTAGTTAGTGAATACTCAAACAGTGTACAGATCATTCCTCCATTCCTGTGCATGAACTGTATTCTTCACAACCACAGACTCAGTCAAGTGCAACTGCAAGTTAAGGAACGTCGGGTAAAAGTCTAACCAGCTTTTCTGTTTATTATAAGTGCCTCTTAACTTTACCAGTTATTTTTGTTAAATAAAGTTGGTCTGTTGCATTAAAAAATAATAAATAAATTATTATGGTGCCCCTTAATATAATTTGGAGTTAGTGATCAGAGTTAACCACCAAATCAGTGGGGTTATTTTTTGTTTTTTGCTTGTTTGTTTGTTTTTCCCTGCTTTATCCTAAAGATAGGATACCCCAAAATATCTAAGAAAAAAATATAAAATCTCTCATTTTAACCAGAAAACAGTCATGGTATTTGTGGAAAGAAAAATCTTACAAAGGAAATTAAAATTCTAAATTCTCTCCCTCACAGATGTCGTTGAGAAGTTAAAATAGATCATTAATGGACTTCAAAGGAAAAAACTCTTAGAAGCCTTTTCAGATGTATGTAAAAAGCACACTGGCGGGACCAGCAGTTAGTGTAATGGCTATGTTGCTGGACTCCCATGTAGTCGACTGCAGTTCGCGTCCCGGACCCAGTGGCTTAAAACTCACGTCGGGGCGTGTGTGCGTGCGTGCCCAAGATCCCGCGAGGAGAATGGAGGATACGGGATTGCGGCATGGCCATCCCCCCGGGTGGTGATTTCTCGCTTTCTGTCTCTCTGTCTCTCTGTCTTTCTGGTGAGCGCACGCACCCTATAGCAAAAACCTCTCCAAAAAAAAAAAAAAAAAAAAAAGCCCACTGGCAAAAAGAAAAAAAAAAAGTTTTAGAGAAAATTTTTAATTTATTTTTGAATTTCAAAATAAATGTAGAACTAGAGTTTCTGTGTGTCTCTATATTTTCTACAGAGATTCCAGAAACTCTTATCAAATTGCATTGATATAAGTTTAAGCCCTCATGGCTTTTTTTCTATAGCACATATGCATTCATAGGTAAAAGAGAGAGATAGAGGGAAAGTGAGAAAGCACCTCCTGGGGGGCATGGCCATGCCACGATCTCTTCTCCTCCATTCTCTGGGAATTTGGGGCACCCATGCACATTTACCCAACAGATTTTCAAGCTGTAGGGCCTGGGACTTGAACCATGCAGTAAGCCATGTGGGATCCAGCCACTTTAACCACTATGGCATCTAGCTGGCTCTCAAGGAATTCTTAGTAAAATTGGTAGCATTTAGAAGAATAATCTGTAGTAATAATGGTAAATAGATGTTATTCTATTTAGGTTAAATGTACCAAAGATTTTTCACCAGATTAACTCTCTTTTATGGAAATTAACTCTACTGATCTTTAAAATATAATAGATCAAAGTAGAGAACTCTCTTCTTGACATATGTTTTGGATTACAAAGGACAAAACAGTAGAAAAACTTATTTTGTTTTTATTTCTTATTTATTTACTTATTTATCTTCCTTCCATCTTTTTCTTTTCTTTCTTTCTTTCTTTTTTTTTTTTTTTTTTTTTTTTGCTATTGCCTCCTCAAGGAAGTTTTCTTTGGTTATAATGTCCTCGCTGATTTTATCGTCCTCTACATTGATAAAAGGTTTATGATTGTATTTTGAGTACAAAAGTAAACCTAGCAGGAAGCATTGACTAGATTCTAGAACTAAATACTTGTCATATAAGCAATTCTATGTTAACAAGAAGGTAATCTCTATTTTATAAATAAAAGGGTTTATTCCTTTCAAAGATAAACAATACAAAATAAAACACCACCAGCTAGATGCATTATACATGTAATTTTAAAAAAATAAAATTATGCTTGGAAAGGCACCATTCTATCAAACAATTGTAAAGAGACATCATCCAAAATTTGGAAATAAATTTTTTTTGTTTGGAGAGGTTTTTGCTATAGGGCGCGTGCGCTAGCCAGACAGACAGAGAGACAGAGAGACAGAAAACGAGAAATCACCTCCCAGGGGGGATGGCAATGCCGCAATCCCTTCTCCTCCTTCCCCTCTCGGGATCCTGGGCACGCACGTACACACGCCCGGCGTGAGTTTCAAGCCACCGGGTCCAGGACGCGAACCGCGGTCAACTACATGGGAGTCCAGCGACATAGCCATTACGCTAACTGCTAGTCCCTGGAAATAATTTTAAAAGATGACTGGTGTTCTTTCAGCGAAGGGATGGACATGACCCAGTAGGTCTTTCTGGGATTAAATTATTCTGCTAATGGCATGCACCTTTGAACAGTTTTCTATTGACGAGGCTATTTTAAAACTTTGTAAAGGTAGAGGTTAGCTTATTTGAAAACTGTTATCATTGCAAAAACTCTTTTTTTGTTGTTTTGGAGAGATTTTTGCTATAGGGTGCGTGTGCTCGCCAGACAGACAGAGAGAGACAGAGAGACAGAAAGCGAGAAATCATCCCCCAGGGGGGATGGACCATGCAGCAATCCCTTCTCCTCTCGGGACCTTGGGCATGCACGCACATGCGCCCAGCGTGAGTTTAAGCCACTGAGTCCAGGACTCGAACCATGGTCGGCTACATGGGAGTTCAGCGACACAGCCATTACACTAACTGCTGGTCCCTGTAAAAACTTGTTTTTGAGTCATTCAAACTATTTCCACATATAATAGTGCAAAGGGACAAAGTAGAATTGTGGCAATGGGAAGCACTCGATTCTTGTGTGGGAGGGAAGCTAGTCTGAATATAATTGCTCTTTAGGATATCAAAAAGGCTCTATTTGCAATAGGCTTCAGAATTTCTTTTACGGGTTATTCACCATCATTCCTCTGAACCAGTCTTAACATCTTTCTGGTTTCTTCATTATTTATGAGTTTAATGAAGTAAATTATTGACATTTGTTTATTCTCTATTTGTGTCATGTTTTTTAACTTTAAAACCTTCATCACAATAAAGACGTATGATAAAAATATAAAATGTGTGAAATTTATATTTGTGGTTTGATTTTTTTTTGCAAGAAAAGCAATGTTGAACGTCTTGCTATGAAATAAAATTATAAAAGTTAAACTGCTTTGGGAACCAGCAGTTAGCGTAATGGCTATGTCGCTGGACTCCCACGTAGTCGACCGCGGTTCGCATCCTGGACCCGGTGGCTTAAAACTCACACTGGGCGCATGTGTGTGCGTGCCCAAGATCCCGAGAGGAGAATGGAGGAGAAGGGATTGCGGCGTGACCATCCCCCCTGGGGGGTGATTTCTCGCTTTCTGTCTCTATGTCTCTCTCTGTCTGGCGAGCGCACGCACCCTATAGCGAAAACCTCTCCAAAAAAAAGTTAAACTGCTTTTAGTCTAAAAATGTTTTGCTTTTTCCTTGTAGAGTTATACAGTCATAAGACAAGTTTAATTTTGGCCAAATATAGGCAGGTTATAGATGAAGAACTGAAAAGGTACTTAGGTCTAAAATCAGGGTGTCCTTGGGGGCAGCAGGTGGAGTGGTGGTTAAGGCACTAGACTCTGACATGGCCAACCACGGTTCAAGTCCTGACCTGGCAGCTTGAAAATCACACCAGGCATGTGTGTGTGCATGCCCAAAATCCCAGTAGGAGTATGGAGGAGGAGAGACTATGGCATGGTCATCTCCTCTGGGGGGGGTGATTTCTCACTTTCTCTCTCACCATCTCTTTCTGTCTCTCTTCCTCTGGTAAGCACACACACCCTATGGCAAAAAGCTTTCAAAAAAAAAAAAAAAATCAGAGTGTCCTCAATGGATGAAGCCACTCTGTTGTTAATATAATCACATTGATCAGCATCGTTCATTCTTTTATTTAATATTAGTACTTTCTGTGTTTTAAAAAAGAAATACTTTCTTATGACAAGATCAGAAAGATATTAGCCTATATTTTCTGAATGCTTTATTTTGTCTTGTTTATTCCTAGAGCTCCAGCTGCACCCAGAGGTCAGCATAATTGACATTCAGTAAGTATTTGTGGATAAATGAAAGAAATTAACAACTTTCATCCTTGGTTTCATCACCTATGAAGATTTCTAAGTTTACTTTTTATACTAAATTCTGTATCTGGGGCATATTTTTCTCATTTTTGTGAGAGATAGGAATATGAATACATTTTCCCAGTAGGTAGGACCAGTTTTCCTAGCTGTATTTATTAACTGGTTCCCCTGCTGCTTTCAATTGATTTTCCACCTGTATCTGTCATTTATCAAAACTCACTACATAGTCTATTTCTGGGCTCTCTATATTGTTCCACTGGTAATTACATTTATCACCACATCAATATTTTTCTCTCATAACAACTACAGTCATTTAATATTCTAATATATGGTAGAGGAAGTCATCATCTTGATTATTTTCCTCAGAAGTTTCTCAGAAAATTGAAGCAAGAATTGAACTGATACATAATCATTGCACATACTATGGAGTATAGTGTAATTTTTCAGTGCATGAATTAGGGTTCTTAGCATACCCATCACCCCATGCATCCATGTTACTTTGAATTTAGAAGATTCAGAACCCTCTCTTCTAGTTATCTTAAAGTGTGCAGTATTATTGTGGTTTTTTTCACATTTTTTATTTCATTTTCTTTTATACATTCAATCACACTTTTTAGCTTACAAAATGAATATTTCAACAAGTAAACAGTTCTCCCTAGTCCAGTTGATAAAACTATAACTATACAATATCTTCAAACAGATAATACCACATTTCTTTGTCCCATTAATGCTTTGCCTCCCTATTTTTCTTCTAAATGTCCTTCCTCAGACCCTCCTCCTTCACACACATTATATCTGGTATTTACATCCATAGACTGTGGTTCTATACCCTTTAATCAACTATAGTCACCCAACTGTACTATAGACTCTAGAATTTATTCCTCCTATATCACCATAATTTTGTATTAATTGACCAATATCTCCATATCTCTCCCTTCTTCTACCGTGCTTTGGTAACCACTGTTCTACTCTCTACAGCTATGAGATCCAATTTTGTAACATCCATAAGTGAATGAGAACATGTGGTATTTGTCTTTCCGGGCCTGTTTTCTCAGTTTGCATGTGTCCTCCAGGCTCATCCCTGCTGTCACAAGAGACAGGGTTTTATTCTTTTTTATGGCTGGGTATATCAATCACATTTTCTTTATTCATTCATCATGGTTGGAAGTTTAGGTTGATTTTATATCTTAAGAGACTATTGTGGATAATGCCGCAATAAACATGAGAGTGCAGATACTCTGATTCAACATATTGTGGGCAATAAATATGATTGTGTATTAAAATTGCATGTATGTGTATAAGACATCTAGCTCCAGGTTTGATGTACACTTATTGTATCTCAGGTACATATTTTCTTGTACATTTTATTTTATTTGTTTTTGTTTGTTTGCTTTTAGTTTTTGCCACAGGATGTGTGCTCTCTCTGGATAGAGGCAGGGAGGGAAAGTGAGAAACCAGCCCCTAGGGAGGACATCCATGACACAATCCCTTCTCCTACATTCTCCTCTTGGGATTTTGGGCACACATGACACATGTGTGGTATGTTTTTCAAGCCATCATATCCAGGACTCAAACCACACAATCAGTCATGTGGGATCCAGCTGCTTTAATCTCCATGCCACTGGCTGGCCCCCTCTTGTATATTTTTAAATGTCTGCATGTGGTGGGCTAATATTTTGAGTATGTTGCTAATCCTCACACACTGGGATGAGTTGTAAATTGCATTAATTAAGTTGAGAAATAAAACCGACACTGTAGTGTTGCCTCGAACTATATCGTCAATCTTAAAATTGGTAAAAAGGTCAAGGTTACCATAGAAGTTCTAAACAGCAGTTTGCATAGTCACCAAGCACTAAAAATTTCTACCTTCGCATGTTAATGATAAATGATGCCTTTTTTCCCTGAATTAAACCATGACAAATATTTATTAGTAATTGTTTTTAAACACCACATTTTGAGATAGCAGAAACCAAAGCATTTTCTCACTTCATTCGTATTTCACAAAAGTGCTTTAGAACTTGGGTTTCTATCCCCTGCATGGAGTATAGACAAAAGCAATCCCCGCAGAACTGAAGGCCTAGGGGACTGCAATCCCTGGACTGGGTAGCTCACTGGCCCAGGCTTGCTCACCTGCCCTGTGCAGAACACCTAGACATGCCCTTGAGTGCTCAGGGCCTACAAGTCAAAGAAGGCATAAGGGCACCCAGATGCCTTCTCCATTCATATCTGAAACTCAAATCTCTTCAAATCCTGACTCTATTTCATAGACCAAAGGATGCTACTCACATTTATTTGGTATTAAATTCTTCTCCCCCACCCCCCAGAAACCTTTATCTGCACCTTGATTTCTTTCTTTCTTTCTTTTTGGAGAGGTTTTTGCTATAGGGCACGTGCACTCGCCAGCCAGACAGAGAGAGACAGAGAGACAGAAAGTGAGAAATCACCCCCCAGGGGGGATGGCCACGCTGCAATCCCTTCTCCTCTGTTCTCCTCCGTTCTCCTCTCGGCATCTTAGGCATGCATGCACACGCGCCCGGCATGAGTTTTAAGCCACCGGGTCCGGGACGCGAACCACAGTCAACTACATGGGAGTCCAGCAACATAGCCATTACGCTAAATGCTGGTCCCTGCACCTTGATTTCTAAGGTAAACTGATACATACAGCACAACCTGTCACACACAGCTGCTGTAAAGCTATTTAGCTTCAGCGCTGCCCGGCAAGTGCTTCATAGGCTCATTAATCCTTTGCAGTTGGAAGGATGTTCACTTTATTTCACCAGCCATATGGCATGTAGACGTGAACAGCTTTTTGGGGACTATATGCCCATAAACTTCAAGTAAACTACCAGTTGAGGCCCTGATTTTATTTGGGTCAGTATGTGCACATATTCACAATTAGCTAGAAAGAAGAAAAAATGATAACAAAAAACCTACCTACTCTGACATGTTAGATGCTAGAAAACAATCTTAACTATTTCATTATATGATTTTAAAAATAAGATTCATAAACCACTTCTTCAGGATATTTCTTCTAAGTTCATTAGTTATTTAATTGGTATATAATCATTTTTTTTGCTTTCTTTATGTGGAAAAAATATTTTAGTATTTTCTGATTCCTTTGACAAGCTTTTTTTCTGTTAAGGGATAAGGTATGCTATTGTACTATTACCAACATATAGAGTTAAAGATGTCTTTAGTTAGATCACATGCTCTCAATCTTATTGTTTCCATGACATAATATTTAACTAATATTCAAAATCCCAAAGACATCTCTATTTCCAAGAGAAAATAAAAGACAGCTAGTGGTATGGGTGAAAGCTATTCTGTCCCCCCTATCCTGTTACATTTACAAACCAAGAAAAGAAAAAAAATCTGGGGCTACACTAAGACACTTCCAAAATAAAATTTTATGGAAATTCCAAAAATTAAAATTTTATGGAAGTGTCTTTATTTTTTACAAGGTGTTTCAAGACAATGGGATGCTTGAATATGACAAATTATTACTGAGGGAGGAAAAATAACCAATGCCTTTTGCTAAGTTGGCACCAATAATTCAAAGAAACTGGGTTTAACAGTTTGATGTATACATAATTAATATGAAACTTAGCAGGATGAAATATTTATGACAAAATGTAAGTCCTCCTATTTTTTGGCAGTGATAGAAGTGAAATTAGCATGAAGACATTCTGAAAAGGTTTAAGGTCACATTTAGAATTAAAGAGAAAACATTCAAAGCTTGAAAGCAAAATGGGGACTTCCATTAGCTGTTTGATTCTACCATGTCTACACAGAAACAGGCTGGGTAATGACTACCCCAGTAGGTGCCCAGTCTCAACACGAACACAAGAAAATTTATTATGACAAGCCTGTAACAAAGGAGCTATTTTTCTTCTTCTTGTGCTACTTCGTCCTACCACACATGCAAAGTCTTCAAAAGGTTCATGGACAATGAGTATTATGAAAAAAAATCTATGCATGGATTTCAAATTTATTTTACACCCAAGTAAACTCATGCTTTAAATTTATTTTTCCACAAGCATTTGAATTCCCCTCATTTATGCTTATATTTTATGGAGACTACCAGTCTTACAACCAACTAATGCTCCTGAGAGCAGTGCAACAAAAAATGGAGTAGCAAAGGTAAGCCTGAGAAGTCCTGGGGCCCAGAGAGGCTTCACATGTGTGGTCATGGCCACTTACATTTCAATACAGAAGGTATCAAGACTTTTTTGGGGAAAAGAATCGTATCTTGGCTACTAGGTTCCCTTTCAATACACCATTAATGGACAGCTATCTATCAGGCAACTAGCCTAAAGGACTTGGATAGTAACACAAAACAAAACCTTTCCTTTTCCTATTGAATCCTTTTATTCTGTTTTAGTTGCTGCTTAGGAAAACAGCTTTGCCTGCAATTCACTGTGGCCTGAACTTATGACACCAACTTATATTTGGCCAATTAGGAATAAGGCCAAACTGCATTCTCTTTAGAAGGTCTATTTCATTGATAAACGGCACTTAACTGACAGTTCTTTTTCATATGACCTTTAACAAGAACTCATAAGTTGCATTGAAAATGCCCCACGAGATGAGGGACCAATGGTAATGCAGATGGACACCTCTAAAAAGATTTGTCAGTTTTCTGACAAATGTATGACAGATATATGTATGAGGTATACTTAAGCTCTGGGTGGAGCTCTTAAAAAGAGTACATAACAGGTATTTCATGGTGGCTGTAGTTTTTGCTTGCTTTATGGTATACAAACACAGATAGTATTGCAAAGGAGCATGATCTGGGAAAGATGTAAAAGTGAGTGTTAGAAGGTCAGTGTGGGAGGCTGCGCACCAGTGAATATCACCGGTTTCTCAGAAAGCAAACAATTACACAATGCTAAAGGCCACAATTGGTTCCCTTCAAAAAACCTGACCTTCGAAACCTTGCTCCGATTGGCCACTAGAATCCCTCAGATTTGTATATTCGGCACCTCATGATTGGTCCAAGAGCAACCAATCGTAACCCACCTTTTACAACCAATCACAACCCACCTTTTACAACCAATCACGGCCCACCAGCAACATGTATATACCCACGATGCCAGGCCGACAATCGCCAGACGACCCTGAAGAGCCTGAAGAGTTGTAACATCAGGTTGTCTCCGGATGACCCTGAAGAGTTGTGACACCGCATCGTCTCCGTGCTGCTCACAATAGACGATGCAACCCTGAAGAGTTGTAACACTGTGTCGTCTCGTGCTGCCCACAATAAACGGAGGACCCTGAAGACACTGTGTCATGTCCGTGTTGTAACACTGTGTCACTTGTCCCGGCTCTCACTCCTTCCCTCAGGAAACCTGTTCGACTGTCGTCTCCCCCTCCACCCCCCCCCCCCCCGGGTCGGGACACGTGGCGCCCGAACAGGGACAGGGGGACAGGACTGTCAGGATTAGGAAGAATTGAAGAACTCACATAAAGCAGGAGCTTATTACAATGGTGGGGGAAACAAGAGTTGATAGGGGTATGAACTCTTGTAGGACATCTTCCTCTGGCTCCTACCCAGGACTACTGAATCTCTGGAGATATAGTATGATAATTTTTAAATCCATATTATTCCAGTGTGTTCATGCCTTTATAACTTCTCTCTCTAGACATACTTAATGTGTGATGCAAACTTCTCTAATCCTATTTCTGAGAGAGAAAAACTAGTTCCAGACGTTGAGGCATAAAATTATTGTTAAAGGCCATGCTAACATTTGAAAACAGGTCTCTCTGTCTTCTAGTTAGAAGAGGGACAGAATACAAAGGTGACATTAATTTGATGTGGAAGATACAATGCACAACGATTTGAGACAATGTAGTCAGGAAAGCAATTCACAAGTGAGGAGTAGCAGAGGCATTTGAGGAAACGTTTAGAGATTTTTTTGGGTGCTACTGTAAGTAGTTTCCTCTTATTTGCCTTGGGCCATCCTATATATGGGGGGATGAGGAAAATGCATTCTCTTTACTCTTTCATAATTCATCTGATAACTACAAATAGGGGTTGTTGGGTGCCCCAACTTTCAGCTAGTCTGTTTGGGAGAGAGGAAAATTTCTCCAGATCAGGTGTTAGCCAGAACAGTGTGGATATCACTACGGGGAAACTCCCTGTAGATCTCCTCTTTCTGAAAGTAGGATGGTTCCAGGAGAGAAATTCGGCTCTCTGGTGAGAATGAGGACTGAGGCAGAGAAGATGGTGGCAATATGATGCTGGATCATGGATGAATGAGTGCCATTTTTGACCCCCCCCCCCTTCTCCCCTTCCCTCCTGGTTAACTAGCAGTTTGCTCATATAACAGCAATTGAGTACATTCTCTGGATTTCTGAAGCAGCTTGTATATACACCAGCATTCAAATGTCATTCATTGCACTTCCTTTTTTATTTTTATTTTTTGTCTCCCTACCTCATCCATACTGAAACAAATTTATCTTCTTTTTTCAGTGAAGAAAGGCTGGAAATTACTCATAAAGAAAAACCACAATGAAGAATGATGTACTCTGTAGTTTCTTTGGACTCTTTATTAGCGTGGCTGAGCATTGGAGAGCTCTCTGCATTTACCCTGGTGAGGAATAATGATAAATTGGTGTGGAAGGAGACAGCGTATATGGATATAGTAGAAAAGCTGAAGCCCAAGTACAGGGTGCAGATTTAATATCGAAGGCAGTGGAGCTACCTTATTGGTGCCCTAGAGGCATGATTCAAAGAGATATTAACCTCTCCCAGCAATTTTTTCAGACTGACAGGCAGTGTAACAAACAGGATAGAATGTGTGTTCTAAGTCGTCAGTGTTGATTTTGTATCCTGCAACGCTGCTAAATTTGCTTATTAGTTCTAGCGGGCTTGTTATTGTTGTTTGTTCTTCAATATGGGAATCGTTATGATTTTCTACAGATAAAATAATGTTGTCTATGGACAGGAATAATTTGACTTTCTTTCCAGTTTGGGTATTTTTGATGTCTGTTTCTTGCCTACTTGGTTTGGCTAAGACTTCCAGTGCTATGTTGAATAGAAGTGGTGAAAGTGAGAACCCTTGTTTTGTTCCTGATCTTAGAAATCTTTCAGTTTTTTTACCAGTCAGTATGCTTTTACATGGATTTTTTTCATAAGCCTCTATTATATTGAAATAAATTCCTTTCATTTCTAGTTGACTGAATGCTCTTTTCATGAAAAATTTTGTCAGGACAAATGTGTTAAATACTGTCAAGTGATTCTTCTGCAGTTGAGAGAATCATGTATTTTTCCTCTAATTCTGAAATGTTGTATATTACACTGATTTTTAAATGTTGAATCATCCCTGTATTTAAGGAATAAATTGCATTGGTTATGGTATATAATCATTTTAATTTGTTCTTAATTTATGTTTGCCAGTATTTGGGGGAGGAATTTTGCATCAATAATTTATTAATACTATTGGGCTGTAGTTTTCTTGTCTTATAGTATCAGTGTTTTTACCTGATTTTGGCATCAGGGTAATGCTGGTTTCATAAAACATATTTGGAACTGTTCTCACCTCTTTGATATTTTTTGGAAGAGGTTGAGAATAATTGGTCTTAATTCTTTAAATGTTTGGTGGAGTTCACCAGTGAAGCCATTTGGTTCTAGGCTTTCTTCTTGGGGAAGTTTTTGATGACTGATTTAATCTCTTGATCTCAAGATGCCTAATAATACTCATAGTAGCAACCCTTCAGTTCTGAACTCTCAGAAAAAGACTTCTACGTCATCATAATAACAATCAGTATGACGAGAGTAAAGGCTAACTTTTCGTTATCACTTACTGACAGACGTGTTACATACATTAGCTCATTAAACAATTACAACCTAAAAGAGAAATCTCTTTTAGTATTATTGTCGCTATTTTACAGGAGAATAGAATGGAGGTACAGAGGGCTGAAGTGAATTGTCGAATTTCTCAAAGGCCAAGATCTAGTGATAAAGTCCAGTTTTGATGTAGATAATTGTGACTCTAGTTCCTATGTATTTAATATTCTCTTTTTTTTTAGAGAGAGATTTTTGCTATCAGTCTTGTGTGCTCACCACAGAGAAACTGAAAGACAGAAAGTGAGAAATCGCCTCTCAGGAGGGATGGCCATACTGCAATCCCTTCTCCTCTATTCTCCTCTTGGGATCTTGGGTACACACACACACGTGCCCATGTGGATTTCAAGCTGTTGGGGTCTGGACTCAAACCACGGTCAACTATGTGGGAGTACAACAACATAACCATTATGCAATCTGCTAGTCCCTCTACTTAATATACTATGTCCACTATTTTCATGATTGCATGGAGATTAATCATAGTCTTGTTTTTCCCAGGAAGTATGTCATTACCCCAAGTCCAGAAGACATTGAGAATTGGAATTGTGGGACCAGCAGTTAGCGTAATGGCTATGTCACTGGACTCCCACATAGTCGACCGCGGTTTGTGTCCTGGACCCGGTGGCTTAAAACTCACGCCGGGCGCGTGTGCGTGCATGCCCAAGATCCCAAGAGGAGAATGGAGGAGAAGGGATTGTGGCGTGGCCATCCCCTCCTGAGGGGTGATTTCTGGCTTTCTGTCTCTCTGTCTGTCTCTGGCTGGCTGGCGAGTGCACGTGCCCTATAGCAAAAACCTCTCCCCCCCCCCCCAAAAAAAAAAGAGAGAGAGAGAGAATTGTAATTGTATGTGAGCAAAGTGAAGGACTATACAGAAAAAAATGTGGAAAACTTGAAACTGAAGTACACTACTATATAAATGGGAAAAAATGCTGTATTGGTCCATTTGTAACCATTGCCACTCACACAGCTGAGAATTTTGACTGGCCAAACAGTACGAGTACCTCAGAAACACCTAACACTGAATGATTACCGATCATTTGTCCTTTTGGAAATTTTCTAACTCAAATCCCTTCATTATAAAAATGTATTTCAGCCTCTTGCAACTTTCTTTTATTCTATAAAGACTCATGGTTGGAGGAAGAAAGTTGGTGTAAAACACAGGATTTGGAAAAAGACTCCAGCCAAGGAAGAAAGGAAGGGAGGGAAGAGAGAGAGAAGAAAGAAAGAAAGAAGGAAAAGCTCAGATAGCTCACTTGATGTAGAGAGTATAAAGGAAAGGAGATCATATTTAACCTTCAGTTCTTACCATGAAGACAGAAAAAAGATGTGAGAAGACACTTTCCAAAATTGGGCATTTAAATGTCCAGTAAACATATGACAGGGTGTCAACACGCACTCACCATCAAGGAAAAGACAATAAAACCTCAGTGAGATATTACTCGACATGTGCAAAAATGACAGAACACATGACAAGTTCATATTTTGCCAAAGATGTGGAGGAATTAGAATTCCCTTACACAGCTGGTAAGTATATAAATGAAAAGTTGAACATGTACATTCCATATGCTTCACCGAATCCATTTGTAGGCATATATATTACAGAAATTAGTAGGTAAATTTACTAAAAGGCATGTACAGGAGTTGTCATAGAAGTATCATTCATCTTAGCCCTGAAGTACATCACTAAGAGAATAAATATACTACATTGCAATGAAAATGGAGTGTTTCTCCACACATTAACATGGAAAAATCTTAGAAGTCAAACAATGAACAAAGAAAGCTATGATGACTTATTAATAAAAATAATGCATGGAAGTCAAGACAATCTATAAAGAAAGTCCTCTGCAACAATCGAAGACTATAAAAGGGTGACTTCTTCCCCTTGCTGCACCAATGTCCTTGCAAAGATCTGTTGCAGATCCTTCTATTAAGAGGTAGAGCCTCGGCCCAGCTACAGCTGTACAAGAGGGAGGGGGCTGCTGAGTGATGGCCGAGGCCACATGGGAGGTCCAGGTTTGGTTCTAGCTGGCTGTGGTGGCACACACCTATTTCCTTAGGTGTCTGGGAGGCTGAGGTGGGAAGGATTGTAAAGAGGTGAGAGCTTGTAGAAACAAATTCTCTCTCTCTTTCTTTCTTATAATAAGAGTCTTTTTGCCACTACTTGATGGTGGGCTTTGCCAGGTGACTTAGGCCAAGGACATGTTAGCATAAACTTGAAAAGTTCTTATATATTGGGTCTCACCCTTTCCCTACACTTCTGACTCTGAAGCTACCAGGTAGATGAACCCAAACTAGCCTGTGGAAGTTGAGAAGCCATGTAGAGGAGAATGAAGGTGCCCTCCATGACATCCTATTCAATGTGAGGCTGAAAAGTGAGGCTATCTTTAATTATCCAGCTGCCAATCAACTGCCAGCTGAGCAGAACACCTGAGAGTCCAGGAGAGATTAACCAAACCAGTCCAGACCAGAACTGCCAAGCCAATCCATAGAACTTGAGCTATTAAGTAGGGGGGGGGGGGGGAATGATTGATTTAAGCCTCTAAGTTTTATGATTTTTTTTTTATGCAAGAGACTCTAAGTAATACAGTGACCTATATTAGGAATTTGTGATTCTGCTGCTGCTATGTTTCCTCCAGGAGGCAGGAAAATGCCAACCCCAGCTACTGGGAGTTTTGTCCAGTGCTCCTGTGATAGGTAGTTAGCTAGAAATGAGCGAGCAGCCCTAAGAAAATAACAGAAGGACACCTACCACATCAATGACAACTTATCAGGAGTCACAACCAGACACTCCATGAAAATGCCTTCTTCCTACCCAGCTCCTGGCACCTTCACTAGGCAAATCCCATTTTTCTTTAGTACCTGAGGGAAACACATAGCGAAGGTGGTAAATTTCCCTTTTATCATTCATCACAAATACAAAAATACCCAACAGGATGTTTCAGTCAACATCCTGATTCCCACTAGGGAAAGAAACTAATTGGGCAACTCATCAAAATAAGGATACTCCTACCATCAAGGCTCAATTGGACATGCGCAATTAGGTCATCAAACTCCTCAAATTCTTCACCTGTAAGAGAGATGCACAGCACAGGAATAAGCCCACGAATTCAACAAAGAACACAGATAATATGACACACCTCCCACTGTTAAATGTTCATTATCAGCTCTAATAATAAAAATAACACCTAACCAGTCCCATGTGCAGATGCTACCTAGCAACCCACCTGCCGAAAAGTCTTTTGAGTATACTTCATTTCTAAAATCTTTCTTTCCTATTAAGTTCTCTTTCCTACCTACTTGTATTGTGGTTGTGGCTTTATTTTGCGTCTCAGGGCAGGTCTCTAAAAACCAAGGATTTTGTGCAATGCAGATCAGCTCTCCCATCCTATGACACTCTAACATTTATTGATTACACAGGAAAAAACATGGAAATAACAATGCTAGAATACCTAATGGGTATTAAATGTCTGTGTTTAGGGGCCAACAAGTGGCATGGTGGTTAAGACGCTAGATGCCCTCGTGTCTGACTGCAGTTCAAG
The DNA here is from genome assembly GCA_026018925.1 of Tupaia tana. NCBI lineage: Eukaryota > Metazoa > Chordata > Mammalia > Scandentia > Tupaiidae > Tupaia > Tupaia tana. Next base: position 32,892,151 of record JAKSZU010000015.1, read on the forward strand.
TCCCTGATCTTGTGGCTTGAAGTTCACGCCAGGCACACATGCATGTGTGCCCCAAATCCTAGAAGAAGGGATTACAACATGACCATCCCCCTTAGGGGGTAATTTCTCACTTTCCCTCTCACTGTCTCTCTCTTTCTCCAGAGAGCACATACACCCTATGATAAAAACCTTAATTTTTTTTGAAAGAAGTCTGTATTTAGTGTGCCAGCGGGGCAGGGATACCAAGTGAAGCAAATAAGTAAGGGGCAATTAAGAACTATGACAAGGGGACCAGCAGTTAGCGTAATGGGTATGTCGCTGGACTTCCACGTAGTCTACCGCGGTTCAAGTCCTGGACCCAGCAGCTTAAACTCACACCGGGTGCATGTGCGTGCATGCCCAAGATTCCAAGAGGAGAATGGAGGAGAAGAGATTGCGACGTGGCCATCCCCCCTGGGGTGGGGGTGATTTCTCGCTTTCTGTCTCTCTGTCTTTCTCTGTCTGGTGAGCGTACGTGCCCTCTAGCGAAAACCTCTCAAAAAAAAAGAAAAAAAAAGAACTATGACAAGAAGGGAACTTTGGGCTTGATTCTTGGCAAAGATTAGAAAGTTACTATCATTTAACAGGAATTGTAATGTCAGAAACACAAGCCGTGACTGCAAAAGCGTTTGGCATTTGAGATTTAAAACAATCCTTAGATACCTGCTTTCCTTGAGTAGAAGACAGACTTTGACGACTATGTATCCCCTAAGGAAGATATGCTCCCAACGCACACTTCAAATGAGACCACAGAGAACATAATCAGGAAAAGTCTCCTAGGGCTGAGAGCAAAATCAGAGCCTAATAAATGCATTTCTTCACCTTCCAGATAAACGACATGCATGATGTTCAATCTTGGGATTTCAGAATGGCTATGAGCTATGCATATTTTATAACTCTCATTCTCTTCCTTTCCAAATGCAAGTGTTTATTATATATACCCAGTCCTTGTTTTATTACTGAGTTTTGGATGTGATGAGAAGATATCTTGTATTTTTAGTTGATAGGTCCCTGGACCAAGAGGAATCATGTCCAGATATGTGGAGAGGGTTCAGGACTTGGAGACAAATGGAACAACAGGATAAGACATGACCTCTGCCTCTTCAGAATGGAGACAATGTGTGGGAAGAAGAGTTAAAGTGCAAAATCTCGATCAAGAAGGTACACATAGGAGCCAGCAGATGGATAATGGTTATGTCACTAGACTCCCACGTGGCCGACTGTGATTCGAGTCCTGGCTTGAAATTCATACCGGGAGTGTGTGTGTGCATGGCCAGAATCCTGAGAGGAGAATGGAGAAGGGATGGCAGTGTGGTCATCCCTTTTGCAGGGTGAATTCTTGCGTTCTCTCTCTCTGTCTCTCCAGCAAGTGTACATACCCTATAGGAAAAAAAAAAAAAAAAAAAAACCTCTCTAAAAAAAGAAGAAGGTACACATAGGGGCCAGCAGGTGGTGTACTTGTTAAGGCACTAGACTCCCATGTGGTCAATCACAGTTCGAGTCCCAGACCCAGTGACTTGAAACTCATGCCAGGAGTGGGTGTGCATGCCCAAGAGGAGAATGGAGAAGAAAGAATGGCAGTGTGGCCACCTCTCATAGGGGGTGATTTCTCACTTTCTGTTTCTCTGTCTCTCCAGTGAGTGCACACACCCTATAGTACAAATTAAAAAAAAAAAAAAAAGACACATAGGACTAGACGTTCACTAATCTTACTTTCTTCCTTTGAGGATATTTCTTGGTAGTATGGAGACATGTCTAATCATGACTGGTCTGATCAATAATATTTAGACAAGCCTTGTTCTTAACATTACCCATGATAAACTGGTTTCCTCTCCCCACCCATGCAAAGGAAACCTATAAGTAATCTTAAGTGATGTAGTCACAAAAAGGAAAAAATAGGGAACTCTTAGTAATCACTTGAAATAGAACTGCAAAAGGAACCACTTGACCTGTTCCGCAGTGTGATATAAGTAAGAAATAGACTTGCGTTAAACTGTTAAACTATTTCAAGTTGTTTGTTATAGTCGTAAGCATTACTCTACTACATGTGTTTTCATTTATTATTTTGATTTATGAATTCTTGCATTTATTCTATCATTGTACATCTCTATAGCACACAACACAGTTTTCACAGTCTAATCAGGGATGTGATCAGGTACGTCACTTTTTCTTTCGGCAAAAGATAGTAGAAATCCCAAATAAGGGAGCGATTATGAATTCGAGTTCATGTTTACTAATCTAGCACCATAATTCCAGTCTCAGAACCTGCCAAGCAGCTCGAAAGAGAATATAGAGACTGGATCAAATCATTGAGACTGGAGCTATATAGCCACAGCTAGGCCCTACTCTGTAGTATATGTTCTTTCCATTCACTGAGATTTATGCCTAAAGTCAGACTTGTGTTCATGTATATGTATATATCAGCTGCGCTTGCTATTGGAAATATTTAGACTAATTAAGTTCATTAGTGAATCAATTAAATGGGGGGAAAAGGCATAGAAAGTAGCCATGGATACCAGAGACAATATGGGAGGAGAGTGGGGTACGGCAGAGGATGAGGGATAGGGAATCAAGGATGGCAAAACTTAGAAACAGCAAAATATACAGGAAATAAGAAATGGAAAATTATTTATTGATAACACCTATGTTGATATGCCTGATTGAGCCAATATACAGCGTATTCTGGATAGGAAATCTCGTTTTGTATGCTGTAATGATGTATAGTGAATGAATGTAAATAAATAAATTTTAAAAAGCTCTCAAAAAAAAAAAAAAAAAAAAAAGATGGGACCAGCAGTTGGCGTAATGACTATGTCGCTGGACTCCCATGTAGTCGACTGTGGTTCGCATCCCGGACCCAGCGGCTTAAAACTCACTCCGGGCGCATATGCGTGCCCACGATCCTGAGAGGAGAATGGAGAAGAAGGGATTGCGGTGTGGCCATCCCCCCTGGGGGGGTGATTTCTCGCTTTCTATCTCTCTGTCTCTGTCTGTCTGGTGAGCGCACGTGCCCTATAGCAAAAACCTCTCAAAAAAAAAAAAAAAAGAAAGAAAGAAAAGAAAAAAAAGAGACTGGAGGTAAAAACAAAAGCTTTTGGTGTGGATGGTAAAGAAGGTCCTCAAAAGTAGTAGACGCAGTATATCCCGAAGGCAGCAGTGGAGTCGACCTCATGAACTAGGGGGTTTCTTCTTGGCATCCAAGTCTTCATTTCTTCAAGCTTTTTAGCCAGGTTTGGTATGTCAGAGTTCTGAGCCAGATACATTCCAACCCCGTTGCCCAAAGGAAATCCAAGCAGGAACTAGAGCCCCATGTCCTCGAGGAGGGCGTGAAGGGTGGCTGCAGCTCCGGGGTCCAGTCAGAGCCTGCCTCCCCCTATCATAAATGTTTGAGGAACTGCCATATTGTTTCCCACAGTAGCTGTACTAATTTACATTTCCACCAACGATGTAGGAAGGATTCCTTTTCACCACAGCTTCACTAGCACTTGCCATTCTTTGTGCTTTTTTATCATAGCTATTCTGACTGAGGCTAAGCAATACCTCATTGTGTTTTTGATTTCCATTTCCCTTTTGATAAGAGGTGTTGAACATTTTTCCTGTAAGAGCTATAAAGCTTTGGCAGGGTTTGTGAGCAACAACAAAAAATAAATTGTCAGATATGGATTTTAGATCCATTTCCTCTGTCAAATCTATCTATGGAAAGACTAGAGACAGTCAAAGGCACAATGAGCCACAAAAAGATGAATAGGATGCAAATGTTAAGGTATCTTTAAATCAGTTTGCTAGAGCTGTCACAACAACAACAAAAAAGGAAACTGAGAGACTTAAAAACAGAAATTTATTTTCTCAAATTCTGCAGGCTGCAAGTCAGAGGTCAAGGTCAATAGGGTTGATTTCTTCTGAGGCCTCTCTCCTTGGCTTGCAGATGGCCATCAGCTCTCTGGATTTAAACATACTCTTCCCTCTGTGTGTCACAATTATTTGCAAAATAATTACACCTTAATCTCTCATCACAAGGACACCAATCATACTGGATTAGGGCCCATCTTAATGACCTCATTTTATTTTAATTACCTCTTTTTTTAATCATTTATTTTATTTTTATCTTTTTTTTTAACATTTAATTGCTATCCATCATTTGATTTGTAAAGGGAATTTACCCAACATGCAATGCATCTCAGATCAGTCTGGATGAGAATACTATACACATTATCATCAACAGGTAATAAACCATTTCCGTGTCCCACAAATGTCTTGCCTCTATTTTTTTTTCTCCCTGATTTCCTTCCCTATACTCTTCCCTTCTCCCTTTAATTACCTCACTAAAGATCCTGTCTCTAAATGCAGTCACATTCTGAGGTATCAAGGATTTGAACTTACACACATCAATTTTAGGAGGGGAGGGTGACAAAATTGATTTCACAACAATGGGCAAGGTAAGGTGATGACTGAATGAGACTATGAGAGGCAAGTATGGAGAGCAGGTGCTATGGAGGCAGACCTGAAACATCTCTGGCTGACACAATGGGGGTGGGGAGACACCAAGGAACAAAAAGTTGTTTAAGATGAATTTTAGAGTTGTAGTCTGAGTGTAATACAGTGAAGGCCACGTTTCTACTTCACAATCTCTTTCTTTATCCTTCATGCCTTCACTTTCTAAAGTGACATCCTTTGAAATGACAGGTAAAGTGAATTTTCACCGTAATTTAAAGAATAATAAGGTCTTCAGGGTTGAAAGATAGAGTTTATAATCCAGTCCAGCACTTTCATTATGGTCAAACCAAGGCCTAGAGTGGAAGAGTGACTTAACCGTATCCTATTAGTGCCTCAGAATTTTCTCTACATCCTTCTCACTTCTTTGGGACTATGGACCTGGAGATATGTTTACATGACTCTCTAAGACTCTTGATCCCTACTGTGGCATAATTTCTCTAGCCAAAAATATATACAACTTGGTGCATGAACACCTAGCTTTTGGGGAATTCTCTGCATTCATTGGAGTGGTCTGGATTGAAGTTGAAGCTTTAATAGGAATCGCTGAACCTGTCTGTGTTTCTCTCTCCAGATAACCCAAGGACGGCCTTTAAGGATCATAAATGAGTGTTGTCTCATGATTTTACAATGGGGGGAGTGAGAGGACCGATGTGGAAGTACTTTGAGAACTGGGTTGGAGGGCTAGTGGCTGCTATTACCATGATTACCATACCTGGCTTTCAGACTGTGTTCTCCAGGTAATTGTGTCAACAGAGACAAGGGATAATTTTTCAGATTTAGATCCTGACTAGCATTAGCCTATGAACTGAGACTTGGAAGCAACCTAAGTGCCTAACAACTGATGATGAACTGAAAAAATATGGCACATATACAGTTGTGGGATACTACTAAGCTATAAAGAATAGTGAGCAGGAATTCCTCTTGCAACCTAGGGTAACCTCTAACCATTCCTGACTATGTCAGTTAGGGCTGGGTTCATGGGCTCACATTTTAATCATAAGAGGGCAGACAAAGCTCTTCTATTCACTACCTTCCACATTTAGGAGGTTGGTTCTGGGTGGGAACAGTAAAATGAAGCTTTTCTAACTGCAACAATCATTTCCCATTTTGAGGAAGTATAGTGTTTGAACCCAGGCATCGTGAGTTCAAAGTCCTGCTACTGAACTAGCTATCTGTGCCATTGGAGCAAGAAACATAATACTAGTTCCTATTTTATGAAGCCATTCTTAGGACAAAATGAGGTTACATATGGAAAGTGCTTAGGATAAGACTTTGCACATAGTAAATTCTCAGTCTACATTGGATTTTTTTTTTTTTTTTTTTTTTTTTTTTTTTTTTTTTTTTTTTTTTTTTTTTTTGCCTCCTGGATAGAGGGCATGTCAATCTTTGGACAGTCAAGTACAAATAAGGTCTTTCAGTAAGAGATAAATTTCAAAGATGAGAACATAAGGCATAAGGTTTGAGCTAAACCTTAAGCTAAATAGGCAAAAGAAAACCTTCCAGATCATACAGGCCTATCTCAGCTCTCCAGGATGAGGCACTAGATAAGAATCTGTGGCCAAGGTACAATTTGTACTAACCTGGAAAATGTCTAAATTCAAGGACCTAAAAGTACCTGGTTAGAGGCTCAGGAATGTAAGCTCCAGAGCCTATAAAATTCTCTTACTAAAAGAACTGATATTATAAGTCATATCCTGAGAGATTGTTTGACAAGAGATATATTTTAAAAAGCTGGAATGAGTGTATTTTCTTTAATGAGTCCTATAAAGACCCCCAAAAATCTAAGAACCTTGCTGGTACACCAGATAGCTTTTTAATCTAATCATTATAATGACTATTAAAATTCTAAATTCAAAAGGCTTAAATAAATACATAGCCTCACTTGGGTTCTCTTTTTTCGCAGGAAAGCGTGATAATCTAAACCTCCGTTCATGGACACAGCACAGCAATTTTTCCCCACATTTGTCTTTTTTCTTCTCCTGTTCTTTGCATGACTTCCTGCATCTGCCAGTTCCATAAAAACATCTTCTGACCCATCCATCTATTAAACAAAGAGATGAATATATAAACATATGAAAAGATACTATCATATCTACTAAAGATATCAGTAGTCGTAGTAATAATGGTTAGAGTGAACATTGACCTTGACACTTAACAGCATTCTTGGGACCTATACATTTAGAACAACCCACTGGTGGTCTTGTTATGTAGTAGACATGAGTAGTTATCGCCCTCCTCCAACCAGCTCTAATTGAATTTTATTCCTATGCTTATGATGTTTCCCTCTGTCATTTTCACAGTCTCACTAACTCTGATTCTACCTCTTGTCTAATTCTAGGTGCTTGTCAAGGAGTGGGCCTAAGCATTTAATCATCTGGTTATTTTCCCTCCTCTTTTCATCATTCATTCAACAGCAATTTGTTGAGCAACTACTATGTGCCAGGTACTATTGTAGGTGTTTTCTCCAAGGATATTTAAAACAGAGCTTTGAACATTGCATGAATCAATTTAAATTGCTGACCGGGGCTGACATTCTGGATAGTGTAACACTCTGCTCTTTGCTGACTTACTATCTGTGACTCAGCTCTGCCTTGGTGTACAGCATACAGAGTACAGATCCAATGTCCACAGTATACTGGGTTCGGCTGAGAGATCATGGTATCTTGGTTCAAATTTCAGATTTTCTCTACTTATCTTTTCCTCATATTCCGATCCTGGGAGATAATTCCCAATTATCTCTTTCTCATCAGGATGTCCAGACTGCAAAAATCAGAGTCACATTGACTCTTATTTTCCATTCCGGTATTTCATGAATCAATGGATTGATTCTTTCTCCAAAATGTCTCACACATTTGCAACTCCCTACTTTATTCCAATCATCTCACCAGATTTAAGGCAGGCTGAAATTAACTCAGAGTTAGCATATAATAACCTTTTACTTCTAGAACAATACATGGTTGGCAAAGAAATTCAACTAGAAAAGCCGATCCAAGAGGGGGTGTGACTTTTAACACCGATGACCCAAGGGAAAACCATGAAATTAAAGATCATTTAAAAAGGGACCAGCAGTTGGCGTAATGGCTATGTCGCTGGACTCCCATGTAGTCTACCGCGGTTCGAGTCCTGGACTCGGTGGCTTAAACTCATGCTGGGTGCATGTGTGTGCATGCCCAAGATCCCAAAAGGAGAATGGAGGAGAAGGGATGGATTATAGTGTGGCCATGCCCCCTGAAGGGTGATTTCTCACTTTCTTTCTCCCTGTCTCTCTCTGCCTTTCTGGCACGCGCCCTATAGCAAAAACCTCTCCCCTAAAAAAATCACCAAAAGAAAAAAAAAAATTAAGGATAATAAATGTTAGAGCACCTGGGAAACCTAAAGAGAAAATATTACCATTAGAAAGTTATTTACTAGCAAGAACAAAGTCTCTGAAGCAAAAACATGCCAGATTTCTTAGGCAGAGCATGTAGTCTAGTGTGGCTTGAGTACAGTGAATGAGAGAATGAATTATTAAGGAGCCTGTCCTTGTTCAATCTGTAATCCAGAATCTTCTGCTCTAATCCCCACTCCAAAGCTCGAGCCTTATTTTCGCTAATGTAAAATGTGTAGCTCTCTGACATCAATTTATCCTATGCATTTTTTACCACATATTCTAAGACGAGAGTAAAATGCCTCCTCTGTTTTCTTTAAAAGCAAATGACAATAGAGAGGTAAAGTTATGAGCCTGGTTACTTCAAGGGGTGGCATCATCTGGAAGTGGGGTTAAAGCAAGAGACACCTGGGATGACACTCTGTTGACATTTAGACCAGAGGCTTTAAGGGCACTAGGAATGTTGAGCTTTCTTCTGCATCTGAAAGGGACCTCATATAAGACACCCTGGACTCTGAAGATGTTTTCCAGGTTACCTAGTGAGAAACACCATCATCATAGTCAGGGGCAACAAGGTGCCCTCATTATGGGGCAGATTCATTATAAGACTTTTTCTTTTTTTGTTGTTGTTTTTTGGCATAATGCACATGCACTTGCCAGAGAAATAGAGAGAGACAGTGAGAAGGAAAATGAGAAACCACGTAAGACTTGGCACAGCTCTCAACCAACCCTACATACATTCAGTTTTCCAATGATTCTATGGGTAGGACCCCATTTTTACTCTTGTTTTCCTCCCCTCCATGGTTCTGGTTACCTGGGGAAGTCTGAACCAGGACCACAAGGACAGCTAAGGCCAGCAACAAGAGTAGAATGTCTCCTGAGAGGTGTGAGGTACGACCCATACTTCTCCAACGAGCTGGCGATGCTGGGTCTGCACGCAGCATTTTAATAACCTAGGTAGAGCTGAGTCATGGACAATAAATCAGAGAAGGGCAGAGTATTACACCATCCAGGACATCAGCCTGAAGATCAGCACTATAAACTGACCATCTGATGTTCAGGGTCCTGCTGTAGAAGTCATCTGGGAAGGTGGAAGGGATCCGTGGAAGAGATACAACTACTGAACACATTTGTGGCATTGTGGAGAAAGCAGATCCGCTCTCCAAGAAGCCTATCTTTCCCAGTCCTTGTGTAGTTTAACCCCCCGCCCTATGTTTTCATAACCTCTCTGCTTCTTTCTTTCTGTATATTTATTACAAGGCTTCAGAACTAAGTGTTCTTCTAATTCATATTCTCTACCAGATTGATATCCTCAAGGGCAGCTTTTAGTAGACTGTAAGACCCCTGATATTAGGGGTAGACTGTCATTTCTGTCTACCCAGAGCGTGTAGTGAACATGTGTTGAAAATCTTTGAATGAATGTATGCATGTATGGCATTGACTCATATGGATAGATCTAGGAATTGGCGTTTCTCAGCTACGAAAAACCAGGTCCAGAGAGAAAAAGAGAATCGTCTAGGGTCATGATGAGCAAGAAAGAACAGCAAGAAAGATGAGTCCAACTCAAAACCCAACTCAAAGTCTAGCTATTTTTAGTGTTGCATTTTTACCTTAACTTCCTAATCCATATCCTTAATATCAGCCTTCCTGGGCATTTCTTAGACTCCAGCCTCAAATAATAGAGGAAATATACTTTCTGTGGATTCTCCAACAAAGAGAATATAGAAAAGCACACTGCCACCAGTAAGCCTCCATTAGCAAGGCTGTCTGTGGGCTAACTGGCTTTTCTTTTTGGGGTTCTGGGTCTTGTTTTATGGTCTTTTTTTTTTTTTTCCAGAAATTTTTGTTATAGGGCACAGACACTCACCTGAGAGACAGGGAGAGTTGGAGAGAGAGAAAGTAAGAAATCACCCCTAGGGGGATGGCCACACCATAATCCCTTCTCTTCCATTCACCTCTCAGAATTCTGGGCACACATGAACACATGCCTGGCATGAATTTCAAGCTGCTAGGTTGGGGACTCAAATCATGGTTGGCTGTGTGTAGCAGTCCAGCACCTCAACCACTGTGCCACCTGCTGGTCCCATCTCATGGTGCTATTTCACCTTAAGATGGACTAGTGTTCTTTTGTTCTACTCTCCTCTTCCTACAGGTGGTCAGCAGGGACAGCTTGATGGAGTTCAGAAAATTATTTTGCACTTAGGATCTGGGCAGGACTTTCTGTAGGAAAGTAGTAAGCATGAATATTATGCACTGAACTTTCACTGCCCGCCAGCAACTATGTTAAGCTCTTTACATACATGCCCTCATAGACTCCTCTGAAGAATCCTGATACAAGGGTGCTATTTGCTCAGGGTTGCACAGTGTTTATGGACTGAGATCTAGATTCAGATCTGATTTACTTGTCCCTAGAGCACATGTTCTCTCTCATCAGAGCACATATCTCTGAGAGGATTACATCTGATTCGTAATGGAAGGAGAAGCCTATTTAAACTGAAAAGCAGTAATGAGGCGAAGAGAGTTATGGTTGTTATCTTTAAGTATCTGACAAGTATGTTCTGTGCAGGTCCAGAGGGCAGAACAAAAAGATCTGAGTAGAATTTGCAGAGTAGGGCAGGAGAGGAGAATTGCTGGTTGAAACTCAACAGAAAGATGTCTGGTAAGTTTCCAGATGTTTGGAACTATCTGGAAAAGGACCAGATTGCCTGGGGGAGATGGTGGCTCCCAGAGTCCTAACACTGCAAACTGAGTCTACATGACTACTTCCCTTAGATTCTGCAGGAAACACCACTGAGTTGGTTAAGTGTGGGTCTATATACTTGGCTCATTCTTGCACTGGGTCTAAGAGGAAAAAGCAAAGTCCCATTGTGTTAATTAGGGAGTAAAACAAGGAACATAATGTCAGGTGGTGGGAAGTGAAGTGCTATAAAGAAAAATAAAGTAGAATTAAGGGAGATAGAGAAAGACAAGATGTGTGTGTGTGTGTGTGTGTGTGTGTGTGTGTGTGTGTATGTGTGTGTGTAGCTACTTTGAGCAGGGCAGTCAGAGGGGGAGGACCCTTTGAGGAAGTGACATTGAGCAGGATCTGAATGTACTAAAGAATTGATCCAAATCAAGATCTAGACTCTTCCATGCAAAGAGAACAATGAGAACAAAGTCTCCAAGGCGAAAACATGCAAGGTATCCTAGGCAGAGCAAGTAGTCAAGTGTGGCTTGAGTACAATGAATGAGAGGATGAATAAAAGAAACTAAAACCATAGAGGTGGCCAGAGCCCCATGACATCAGAGCTTATTGGTCCTCATGTAAGACTCTGAACACTCATTTGGAATGTACTGAGATATTGTGATTTACATGAAGATGATCTTCCCAATCTGAAAGTTCATTTCTGTCTATGAGACGTGACTTTCTCCACCTGAAAAATATGTGGCTAAATGACTGTTTCCTGAACTGTGTGACCTATGTATGATATTGGCAATACGTGTGATTATTTTGGTGGTACAGTAAAATACATATTTTAATAGTTACTGATTTTCAAATAAGTATTTTAAATCCTCTGCTCCACCTATTCAACTCTCCTCCACCAACTCCTGGCAACCACTGGTCTTTTTCCTGTCTCCAATGGGTTTGCCTTTTCCAGAATGTTACAAAGTTGGAATCCTACAGTGTGTAGCCTTTTAAGGTAAAATTACTCACCTAGTAAAATGCACTTAGATTTCTCCCGTGCCTTTTCAACTGAGTTCAGAGGTGTGTGGGAGATGAGCCGTGCTCTCTGCAGCTCTGTACTTCTCCCTGCTGCTCACTCTGCAGTCTCTCTCCTCTGAATTTTAGTCATTTGGTGGTGTATTCACTTTGGGCTAATTGATTAGAGAAGGTTTAGGCAACTGTAAGATCATGTGCTTCCCTTTACTGTAAGGTACTTCTGGGACGATTTCTCTCCTCTACTGTGTTTTACAATGTGGTATCCACAGAAAGAGATACTGAGTTCAGATTTATAAAGAGGAGTTTCTTCCTTCAGGCAGCAGGTTCAGTAAGGTTGAGGATTTCTATGACCCTGTCTGAGCTCTTTTGGGGTCTGGATGATGAGGTTTAGAGCAGAGATTCAGTCACCTTGGTCCCTAAATACGGCAGGACACACCTCAGATTAAAATGGCTTCTGGCTGAGCTTTTTTGGGCTCTCCCATGCCTTTTCATGGTTTGTCAGCTCATCCCTTTTTAGTGCTAAAAAATATTCTGATGTCTGGATATATCATAGTTAATCAATTCCCCTACTGAAGGCCATCTTAGTTGCTTCCAAGTATTGGTAAATATGAAAAAGCTACTATAAACATCTATGTGCCGATTTGTGTGTAGATATAAAATTTTAACTCCTTTGGGTACATAACAAAGAGGGCAATTTCTGGATTGCATGATAAGTATTATGCATATTTTGTGAAAAAAAAATGCCAAATTGCCTTCCAAGTGGCTGTACCATTTTGCATTTTCATAAACAATAAATGAGAGTTCCTGTTGCTTCACAATTTTATCAGCATTTGCCAGTGTTCCAGATTTTGGTCATTGGTATGCATTGGTGTTGCATTGGTATTTCATCGTTGTTTTAATTTGCATTTTTCTGATGACACGTGATGTGAGGCATAATTTCATATGTTTATCTGCCATCTGTATATCTTCTTTGGCAAAGGCTCTTTTGAAGGTTTTATCCATTTATTAATCAAGTAGCTTGTTTCCTTACTGTTGAATTCTAAGTGTTCTTTGTCTATTTTAGATGACAGTCCTTCATTAAATGTGTCTTTTAAAAATTTTCACAGTTTATGGCTTGGTCTCTCATTTCTTTTGCAGAAAAGAAATTTTGTTTTTTGGTGGGTTGTTTTTTTGTTTTTTGGGTTTTTTTTTTTTTTTTTTTTTTTTTTTTTGCTTTTTTAAAGAGAGATTTTTGCTATAGGGCATGTGTGCTTGCCTGAGACACAGAAAGAGAGAGAGAGAAAGTGAGAAATCACCTCATAGGGGTATGGCCACACTGCAATCCCTTCTTCTACATTCTCCTCTCAGGATTTTGGGCAAGCACAGACATGTGCCCAGCATGAGTTTCAAGCAGCTGGATCTGGGACTCAAACCACAGCCAGTCATTTGGGAGTCCAGCACTATAACCATGACCCCATTTGCTGGCCCCAGAAGTTTATCATTTTAATGAAAATTTAATGAAATCCAGCTTATTTATTATTTCTTTCATGAATCGTGCCTTTGGTGCTTCATCTGGTAAGTCATCATCATACCTATGAAAATTTAGGTTTTCTCTTATCTTATTTTCTAGGAATTTTATCATTTTTCATTTTACATTAAGTCTATAGTCTCTTTTGAATTCATTTTTGTGAGGAGTGGTAAGTCTGGGTCTAGATTCATTGATTTACAGATAGATATCCAGTTACTACAGCACCATTTATTGCAAAGCTATTTTTTTCCTTTGCATTGCCTTTGCTTCTTTGTCAAATGTGAGTCTATAATATTTATAATATTTATGTGGGTCTATTTCTGGCTGTCCTGTTTCACTCATCTATTTATGTATTCTTTCATATTCTTTCTTTTAATATCAAGCTGGTTTAATTATTGTTTGTTTTTGCTTTTGTTTTTGTTTTTTTGTCTGTTTGCTACAGGGCATAATGTGCTCAACAGAGAGAGACAAAGAGGAACGGAGAGAGAAAATAAGAAAGCACCCTCTCCAGGAGGTATGACCATACCACAATCCCTTCTCCTCTACTCTTCTCTTGGGATTTTGGGCACACAGACCAGGCATGTTTTTCAAGCTGCCGGGTCTTGGACTTGAACCATGCAGTTGGCCATGTGATATCCAGTCACCTTAACCACCACGCCACATTGCTAGCCCCAGATATTATTATTTTATACCAGTAAAATTGGTATAAAATGGATTGGCAACCTACATTTCTCACACCTCTGTGGATTCACATCTTTAGCTATATAACTCTACAACAAACTTTTTAACTCTAGATTTGTCCGAGTCACTTGCTTTGGATAATGGAGTAAAATAGATGTGATGGTGGGTCAATTCCATTCCTGCCACTCTGGAAGCCTTTCATTTAAACTCACTCTCTCTATGTAATTTGTTTCTGCAATTTCCCTAGGGAGGGTAGCCTAAGTTACCCTAGTGTTAGAGGGAGAAAGAAGAGACCTCTGAAGCAGAGCAACCAAGCCCTGGTCAGCCCATCAATGCACATGTGTCAGCTAACTAGAAGTTATATAAGTACAAGCCCAACTGAAACAGAGATATAACAGGTAAACAAAAACATCAGAAATCATTGTCTATCGTCACATGACAGAATTTTGCAGTGCTTCCTTACGTAAGTAACTTAGCACACACTTACATGTCACAAGTGCTCAAACCAGTAGCAATGACAATAATTGTTTTAAGCATCCAGTTTAGGTAATATATAAATATGTTTCCCTAAGTCATTAGGTTTAATGTGTAAAGACAGTATGTTCAATAAAGACAGCTGAGGTGAGGCCAGCAGGTGGCATGATGGTTAAGGTGCTAGACTTCCACATGGTTAACCACGGTTCAAGTCCTGAATCTGACAACTTGAAAATCATGCTGGACATGTGTACATACATGCCCAAAATCCCAGAAGGAGAATGGAGAAGAAGGGATTGTGGTAGGGGTATCTCCACTGGGGGTTGATTTCTCACTTTCCCTCTCACTGTCTCCAGTGAACACACACTCCCTATAGCAAAAACCTAAAAACAAAAACAGATTTAAGTTTCCAGTGCATCTAGGTGTTCCAGAAAAGTTTGGAACTGGGTTGCATATAAGTGTACTACAAGGATTCATGCAGCATTGCCAGGGAGGAAAAGTGAGGAATTTATATTCATATGTACTTGTTTACCTATCTATCCCCCAAACATGGAGATGCCCTAATACCACCTAAAGATGATAACACAAAGTGCTTCCAGAATTATCTTTCGAAAACTATCAAAATGAAGTTGTTAAGGAGCTGAAAGTAGATTCAATAGCAATAAAAGGAAGAAAGAAATTATTATCTAAGTCTGTCTCAGATCCCAATAACACCCAATTTTAGTTACTAAGATAGCTTTTACCCAAATATTGGTTAATTTCAACTACTTAACAATCTTCCTAGAAGGTGGGTGAGTGTCCAAAGAAGATGAGACCATGATTATATTCACAAATGCTACCGCCATAACACATGCACAAAATTCCCTGGCATGATCCATTCTCAGAACCTTGTGGTGACTTCTAGACATTCTCTGCTATTATCATTGCTACTTCTTTCTGGTTTTTCTTTTTTCTTCTTTGTCTGTTTATTTGGGCAGGTAATGTTCTCCACCGGAATAAAACAGTCTTGCTTCATACTCTCTGTGTGTCCTTGGGCATATTACCTAACTTTTGAGCAAACCATTTTCTTTCTTGAGGACTGAATGTGCTCATCTGTAAAATGAAGAGTCAGAATTAGGTTGTTGGCCAAGCCTCAGGCAGACAACCTGGATCACATTAGATGATCACATTGAGGCCTTTACCTGGGCCTCAGTTTCCTTTCCTATAAAGTGGAGCTCCTCATCTAACTGGGTTATAGATGATGAAGATGCCAACTTACCTGGGAAGAATTCTGAAATTATGCTTAGCCTCAATAAGTATTTTCTGATTAAGCCAGGGATGCCTGCTTTGGCCACAGAAATGGGCAGGTGTGATTATATATGCTATACATTTGATGCTCCATACTATACACTTGATATTCCAATCTGAGATTATCTAGAGGGTCCCTTCCAGGACATTAATGATAAAATATACCTATCCACATACGTAACTCACGACAAAAGCCATGTTTTAATTTAATGTTTAGTTTGGGTCTCTGATCTGATGGGAGCACATAGAAAGATACAAATAATACGGACTAGTAAAGAAGGATGACAAGATTAAACATTTTCAACTAAAATACCTAAATTAGACAGAAGTGCAGTGATATTAAAATAGATGTAAGTCATACAATCACAAAATCTATTTCATAACTGAATCTAATTTCTTTGGTCCTCAGCCTCTATTCCCATTAATATTTTTAAGGAGACAGTCAGTTCTGTCAATTTTGCAGGGACAATACCAAGAATCATTAATAATTATTTTCTTAGTGATGGAAAATATATTTTTTCTTTTTTAGATTTTTGCTATAGGTGTGTGTGTTCTCCAGAGAGAGAGAGAGACAGAGAGAAGAAAAGTGAGTAATCACCTCTGAGGGGATGGCCAGGCCCCAGTCCCTTCTCCTCCATTCTCCTCTTGGGATTTTGGGTTCATACACACATGCCTGGTGTGTCAGCCATGTGGGAATTCAATGCCTTAGCCACCAGATCTGCTGGTCCCTGTGATGGAGAATTTAATAAATGCCATGTAGGCCCTCTCTCTCTCCTCTTATCTGTATGTCACTTTACCCCACCTCAATTACTCCCTGTTCTGCCTTGTCTATCAATGGCAGGGCAGAGAATGGGTACACTAACAAAACCTGATGCACAGCATTGGAGTATCCATCTATGCCGTGTCTCTGCCTTCGAAGGAAGACTCCATGGCCATGGCCCTTGAAAACTATTCTCACAGAATTCACATCCAATGCTATTTCGATTAGGTGATGTTTGAGAGTCCATGAACACTCACATGCTGCCATGCATTTTTCTTTTTTTTTTTTTCCTAGAGGTTTTTGCTATAGGGCGCGTGCGCTCGCCAGAGAGATAGAAAGCGAGAAATCACCCTCCAGGGGGGATGGCCACGCAGCAATCCCTTCTCCTCCATTCTTCTCTCAGGATCTTGGGCTCACATGCACACACGCCCAGCGTGAGTTTAAGCCACCAGGTCCTGGACTCAAACCGCGGTCAGCTACATGGGAGTTCAGCGACATAGCCATTACGCTAACTGCTGGTGCCATTGCCATGCATTTTTCTGACACCCTTGATTCTATTGTAACTAATTGACACCTTGTAATATATCTGACTTTGTTTGACTTGCATCTCTCAACTGCATTGTCACTTTTCTCATCTGCATGAAAAATCCTTAATCAAGCTCTTGTTTATCCTATCTATACAGTTTACTTTTCCAACCCATTTCTTGAACATCCTCAACTACATTTCCAACAAATGAGAACATGAGAGTCCTTACTGAAAGAATGAGAGAAAAAAAGAAAAAGAAGAAAGTAAAAAAAGAGAAAAATCAAACCCAAACAACTCAACACTATAAATGGACTACCTTCTCCACCCAGATATACTGCCCTGTATTTAAAAAAATACATGTCTTGGAGGCCAGCAGGTGGCATGGAAGTTAAGGCACTGCATCCCACATGGCCCACTGCATGGTTTGAGGCCCAAACCCAGTGACCTAAAAAACATTCCAGGCCTGTGTGCATGCATGTCCAAAGTCCCAAGAGGAGACTAGAGGAGAAGGGATTGCAGTATGGTATTCCCTGGAGGGTGATTTCACACTCTCTTTCTTTAACTCTGTCTCTTTACCTGTCTCTCTCTCTCTCTCTGGCAAGTGCATGTGCCCTATGGCAAAATAATCTAAAACAAACAAATATATTTTTGTTTTCCATGCTATCCAGTGTTATTAAACACATCTGGGAGAAATACAGCTCACCAGATTCCTCCAGGAGGTGAAGTGCTGGTCACTTCTGCTGAGCAATTTCATAAATACCACCTGTATCTCTCTCCTTTGGCAGGAAGGCACGATTGAATCAATCTCTCTCTCTCTCTCTCTCTCTCTCTCTCTCTCTCTCTCTGTTTTTAAAATCTTTCCTCACTTCAATATTGTATTTCTTATTTATGTCTCTGAACAGGGGAGGTTGATAGAAAAGTAGTGTGGGGGGGGGAAAGCATCAATTAAACATGTCTTATTTGTCCACCTCATTCCAGGTCCTATCTGTCTCATAATTAATGGGATTTATTTGGGGGCAGTCACTCAGAAGAAAAGGCCAATACTCTACTGGATGTCATAAGCTCTTGCTCTGTCACAAGTGCTGTTTTACACACCATCCTGCTGTCCTTGGATATGTTCAGGATGCTGCAATGGATTGAGGAGAAGCAGTTGACCTTATCTAGAGTTAAGAATGACTCTTTTCTTATCTTTTGTTTTCCCATTAGCCCCTATAGATGGACATACAGGATTATAGCTCGTCTCATGAGACCTCAGTTTCCTGTAATAATTTCTAGAACCGAGCATTATTATGTCATGCACACTCAATGCTATGAATTAATGGTCTAGTGATCTGGGTGGCATGTCATTCTCCCCATCTCTGGTTCATCACCCATGATAGGGCAGTAAAGGTGACCACTTAGAGTCGGAACTGTTGAAAGTATCCTGGACTCTCAGGACATAGAGCTTCCTCTCTCCCAGGAGCCATGAGTCTCCCAGGAGCCATGCTGACCTTCATTCTCTGTGGGTTGCTAACTCAAGTGACCAAAGGTAATGAAACCCTGTAAAGTGGGAATGATGCTACTAGGATGAATTTGTTGCCCTTACTCTTCCCATTAGCTTGAGGGGAAAAGGAGTCTACAGGAAAGAGTTGGGCCTATAAAGAGCAGTAGATGGCCAGCCTGTGGTGTGGAGGATCTCATGTGGCCAACAACGCAGTTTGAGTCCCAGATGCAGTACCTGTGTGTATGTGCCCAAAATTCCAAAAAGTGGGAGAGGGAGAAGAGAAGGGATTGTGATATAACCATTCCCTATAGGGGTGCTTTCTCACTTTCTCTTCTCTCTCTTTCTCTCTCTCCTTTCTCTCTCTCTCTCTCGAATCCTCTGGCAAAATTTAATAATAAAAAAAGAACAGCAGAAATGCTCTTGTTTTGGCAGTTCCATGCCCCCAATCTCTAAAAATTTTTCTGTTAGGGGCATCGAGCAAGCTGCAGTGTCCTCTGAGACATCTTTCCTATGTCCTATTAGTTCAATTCTTCCTACCATCTTGAATTCTTCTTTGTCTTGAAAGTGACTTCAGAGGGAGGCTCTCATTTTATGTCTCTGGATATGATGAACAAGGCTCCATCAACAATGTCTGTAGATCCTAAGAGACAACATGTAAGTTTAGAGTGGAAGTGGGGATAAGCAGAATGAAGACAGGGTGGAAAGACTAGTGACCAAAGGGAAGCTTCTGATTTTAGATCAACATGAAAAGCTTTATTTTTTTAATAATCCTACTTTTGAAAAGTATTTACTTTTACTTGAAAAATATTATTTGCAATTGATTCATATTTCAAGCAATTAATAGGTTATATGGGTTTAAGGAAAAGTACTCTCCTACCCAAGAATGTTAGTCTTCAGTCTTCCCTTTCAGAATCAAGCAATGCTACCAATTTCTTGAATATTCAAGCAAATACAATAAATATATTTACATATGTATACCTTTTAGATTTTGAAAACTTCAGTTGAGGGCCCAGTCATGGTGGTGCACAAAGTAGGGCATCACTTTGTGAAGCTGGGCTGGCATAGGAGGGCCAGATTTGGTTCCTGGACCAATCTAAATGGATGTGATAGCACGTATCCATGCTTCTAGCAAACTGGAAGGCTGTAGAAGAAGGTTGTGACATGGTGTGACTCTATCAAAAATATCCATCTCTCTCTCTCTTTCTCGTCAAAAAAATAAATTGTAAATGAACTGTGTGAATGGTTTTGAAATGTACTAGCTATGTGTATTAGCATAAGCCTGGTTCATTATTTTTTATTTACATTTAATAATTGTACATCTTTATAGCATATGATATGGGTTCTCAAAGCATCAATGCATTGCACATCAAGTAAGTCAAAGATATTACTGTACACAATAACTTTCCATTTTTCTGTCAGTTAAATTTTTTTCTTGACCCTTAGATCCCACCCCCAACTGTCCACCCCTCCTATGCAGTTTCTGGTGTCTACACTTGCTGCCTCTGCTATTATATTTTCCAGTCTTTCAGTTTCTGCTGTAAAGGGCAGACATTTGGTATATATTGGGTGGAGACATGCAAAGTCTGTCTTTCATAGTCTGGCTTGCTTTGCTTAGCATTTAGTCTTCTATATTTATCCTTTATGTACCAAACAACAAGGTGTCATTGTTTTTTATGGCTGAGTAGTATCCCATAGTTTATATGAGTCACATTTTTTTCAATCCAGTCATACATTCTTGTCTCTCTCACCATTAGGAAAAATCAACTCAAAATGGATCGAAGATTTAAACATAAAGACTCAAACTATAGAAGTACTGGTAGAAAACGGGAAATTCTTGAAGACATTGGAGTAGGCACAGATTTCTTAAATAGACCCCAAAACACACGCAATAATCACAAAAAGACAAGTGAGACTATGTAAAGTTAAAAGGCTTCTGCACAGCAAAGGAAACAATCAGAGTGAAGAGACAAGCCTTAGAATAGAGAAAATATTTGCAAACTGCACTTAAGATAGGGACTGATAACCAGAATACATAGGGAATTCAAGCAGCTTCCCTGAAAAAAAAAATAATAATCCAATTAAAAAGTGGGCAAACAAGCTAAACAGACAACTTTTCAAGGAAGATATATAATGCCCAAAAAGCATATGAAAAAATGTTCAATGTCTCTTATAAGGGAAATGCAAATCAAAACCACAATGAGACACCATTTAACCATGGTTAGAATGGCTATAATCAAAAGAGTAAAAAATGACAAGTGCTGGTGAGGCCGTAGTGAAAGGGGAACTCTCCTACACTGTTGATGCAAATATAAATTAGCGCATCCACTGTGGAGAACAATATGGAGGTTCCTCAAAAATTACAAATAGAACTCCCGTTCAACCCCATAGTACCACTCCTGGGTATTTATCCAAAGGATAAGAAAACACTCAGTCAGAAACATATTTGCACATCCACGCTTATTTTACAGCTTATTTACAATTGCTAAGACATGGAATCAACCTAGTTCATTGTTTTTAACTGATACTTAAAACTTGGAGGAAGAGGAGGGAATCGCTTCACTTTAATTGCTCCACTACTGCCAGAAAAGTACTTTAATTATTACAAATAATTCAGGAAAGAACATTAGTCAACCAATGTATACCTTTTCATTTATGACTAGACACACACCTGTGCAGACACACACATACATGTCAAGCTACCCATCAACAAAACTTTACTACTCTTTGCTCCATCATCAGTTGCATGAGTGTCGGCTTCCCCTACACACATTGGTCCTCCTTTATTTTCCTATTGTATTCTTCCAAATTTTAGTCTGATAATGCGAAAATGGTGTCTTGTTTGAATTCATTCTACATTACACTTAAGACTTGTCAGCTTGCCTCAAGTGTCTTCAAAATAGGAAGCGGTTTCTTCTACCCTGGAACTGAGCATTCGCTGATCCTTCCCAGAAATACTCTTTATCTCTTGTGTACCTTACTGACCGATTTTCATTCTTCTTGTCTAGGCTTAAATATCAGCTCCAATATGTCTGCTCTCTTTTTCTTTCCCTCTCTTTTTTCCTTCTTCTTCCTCTTTCTATCTTCCTTCTTCTTCATTCTCTCTTTCTTCCTCCCTTTCTCTGTCTCTCATCCCAATTTCTTTGTTGGCACAGGTCACAACTTTAAACATACACTTTCTATTTCTTTTGTTTTGCTTTGTCTCTCTCAATGGTTTTAAGCATTTGTTTTTATATTAATCTAGATGATGGTGGCAGTTGTGAATTTTTGAATAAATGAAAGTTGATATGTTAATGCTAGAATTAAAAATTTGACCTACAGACTATGAAAGAGAAGCATTGTATGTCTCCTCTTTTTTTTTTTTTTTTTTTTTTTTGCATTTCATTATTTATTTAGATGTTTAAGCTCTTGCACTAAGTTTTTACAAGCTGGTGAACACTGACAAATTATTTCTCCCACAGAACTATAACCACACATTCCCAGACAGTATAAATATATGGTTGAACTAACATTAATACACATCACCATTTTATCAATTACATAATAAAACAAACTATCAAGTATCCAAATATTAAGTTACACAGCTCAAAAGGCATATAAAATATTAGATATCTGCTTGATTCATTAGCAGAAACCTACCTTTTTTTTTTTTTTTTTTGCAAAAGGTTGGAAAGAAAAAAAATCACTTCAAACAAAAAAGGTTGGTAAACTTCCATTAAGTATGGAACAAAATAAGAATTTCAGAAATTTTATGATTAAGAATTGTTTTAGCTACAACAAAGCATTTCTACCTTTAAAAAATATTTACTAAATTAAAGAGCATATTCTACATGTTCTGCACAAGACAAAGGCAACATTTTACTATAAATATTTAATAGCCCCCTCCCATTCTTTTTTCAGGCCCTCCCTGTTAAGCTGCACCTCAGAGTGCAAACATTAAATTAATTGTAAGGCTTTTTTTTTTCTTTTTTGTCTGAGACATTAAAGACATGTGCTTCTGTACAATGTAGATTTTCAAAATGGAGGTTTTTCATAACAGCACAAAATGAGATTTAAAAAGACATAAAATTATCACCATAACACTTGGTAAAAACTAAAGAAAAAAAAATTGTTAAAGCAAACCTGATGTATACTGGTATGAATGTGGGAGATGTAAACAAAGAGAGCAGGCAAATAACCACACAGGCCCTACTTGAAATGTTTGAAATGACTGAAGGAATAAACCATACAAGGTCTAAAGTGTTTGTAGTTCCTAGGACTTTAGTTCTGTATGATACTAAAAATATACAAGTATTGTGCTGGGTATTTTGGCACCTAATCTTTCTAAATTTCTTACATATTGATAAGATTCTGGCATGGGGGGAACCAGCAGTTAGCATAATGGCTATGTCGCTGGACTCCCACGTAGTCGACCGCGGTTCGCGTCCCGGACCCGGTGGCTTAAAACTCACGCCGGGCACGTGTGCGTGCGTGCCCAAGATCCCGAGAGGAGAATGGAGGAGAAGGGATTGTGGCGTGACCATCCCCCCTGGGGGGTGATTTCTCGCTTTCTGTATCTATGTCTCTCTCTGTCTGTCTGGCGAGCGCACGCGCCCTATAGCAAAAACCTCTCCAAAAAAAAAAAAAGATTCTGGCATGGTAATAGATTTAAAGACATAACGCAATACCGCATGATTTCAGGAAAGGTCAATTGGTACAAATAATAAGCACATTTTAAATGCTCAACAGCAAGAATCTTTTGTTAAGTGTCCAAATAGGTTGATTATAACCTTAAGATAGAGGCTGTAATTCTGTCAAGCTTTGCAGCCTGGTAAAACTGCCTTTTCAATACTCCCATGGAAGCTTCATTAGACTTTTTCACCAAGCCAACACGTTGACTAATACGTATGACAAATCCGGTCCTGTCTCAAGTTCCACTTCCAAGGGACTAGCATCAGGCCCTGCAGTTTTATTGAACGCAACAGTTGTTTCTATGACCATTGGAGTCTTTGAAGCGCAGCCGCATTTTAGGACGATACTTCTCCAAATATAAAAGTTGCTTGCTGTTAAAAGCTCCACGCCGCTTTTGTCTTATGAATTGTACTGCATCTTCATATTTCATTCCACCTTCAATTAACGCTAGGGCAACTAGCACTGGAGCTCTTCCAAGGCCTGCCACAATGAACAGCAATACTGCAACACAATGAACAGCAGTTAGCATAATGGCTATGTTGCTGGACTCCCACGTAGTCGACCACAGTTCGCGTCCCGGACCCCGTGGCTTCTCATGCCGGGCGCGTGTGCATGCGTGCCCAAGATCCCGAGAGGAGAATGGAGGAGAAGGGATTGCGGCATGACCATACTCGCTTTCTGTCTCTATGTCTCTCTCTGTCTGGCGAGCGCATGCACCCTATAGAGAAAAACCTCTCCAGACTTAACCAGTCATCAACAATCTGGTTGGATGGTGGTGCACCATCATCAAAAGGCCAATCGAGAACATGGATGCCTTCTTTCTCCACAAGTGTTGTGTCATAAGTTGCTTCACATACTCTTACTATTGTGGTAACTCCATACTTCTTAAGTTCCTCTATAAATTTGTTTAAGGTCGCGTTGGTTGGATTGTGTGTAATAAGAAATCTCATGTTCTTGTATGTGACTTCTACTGGAGCTGGGCGGTTCATTCGAGCCATGCTAATTTAGTTAAAAAACACTCAATAGGGTTATGAGAGAATTTTAAAAACTGAATACAGAAATGATGCAGAGAAACTGAAGTCTACTTCTATATACTCCACTTGAAATTCTCAGTGCTTTGAGTATGAAGTTGACAGTAATGAGAAATGAAATGAACCTCCTAACAAGCAGCAGCAATTCTTCAATCCAGTAATACTGAGGCAATGGAAAGGAAGTGCACTGAGGTTTACCCCATCCGGGTCAGAACTCTTGTAAAATGCTCTGCAGATCTCAATTCAACTTCTGTGTCCAGGTTAAGCACGCTTAGGGGGGCTTCTTGGTGGAGTAGTAATCAATTTCTACAGTTCACTTGTCTGCATAGAGATCGTGCTGTGCCTAGCAGTAATCTCCACTGCCCTTCAGAAACTCCATAAATGTGTGACCAAGAACACCACAAAACTGAGGAATATGTTTACTCATTGAAGATTGTGGCCTAATCATACAGCCGGTCCCGAGGCGGCGGCGACACAGGCGGCGGTGGTGGCGGCGGCGGTGGTGGCGTCGGCGGCTGCAGGGCAGGTGGTGCGGTGGTCGTCGCGGGGCGACGGCAGCGGCAATGCAGGCGGTGGCAGGGGCACCAGGCTCTCTGTCTCCTCTTAATATATACCAAATGTATGCACTCTATGGCAGAAACTGAGAAATTGGACTGCGTAAAAGCAGGGAGTGCAACTGTAGATACTAGAGACACTTTTGGAGGGGGCAGGCAATAAAGGATGGAAGGAAGGGAATTAGGGGAAAAATATGTTTAAAAGACACGAAAATGAAAGTTATCTGGTGATGATAATGTATACGACAGTAACTTTGGATTAATATACACTCTATTCAAGCTTAGAAAAAGCATTTTGTATGCTGCACATATGTACACTGATTAAATGTAAATTTAAAAAAATAATTTTAAAACTTGACCTACTTTATTTTCTGCAGCTGGCTGGGAAGTCAAAAAATGCTGGAAGAAAAATATAGGACACTGCAGACAACGATGTTTAGATACAGAAAGGTACATACGTCTTTGTCAAAACAAGCTATCCTGCTGCATTTCTTTATTTACAACAGAAGAGTTCACCCGAAGGCCAATACCTCCCTTGTTCCAGATAGAGGATATAACAGTTACTTCTGACAACTCAGAGACTTTTTCTGGTTCCCCAATATCTAAGTTGAATGATATGGCAACATTTGTTAGACATACATCTACTGAAGAGGTTACTTCGGAAGCTACTTCCCCATTCGGGGAACCTTCTCGGTTGCCTATGGTTACAGTTGATTAATGTTTCCTTCTGTATATGGAACAACTAAAAATAATATCCAGGGAACTAATTCTACTGATCTAATTTCACTGAGACAATTTCATCTGAGATTGGCTATTCATTGAGATGGACATCCCTGCTACAACCCAAACAAGCACCAAAGACAATTACCTTACAATTAGAATTTGTAGAGAAAAGTGTACAGAAGATAAAGAGATTCCCTTTACTTAAGTTTAAATCCTGTATTTGTCTCCTCTGATATACTAAAATATATGGACATGTTTAGTTTCAAGTGGTCTTTGTGTGTTTATGTAGGTTTCCAAGACAAAAATGAAAGATGAAGACCATTGTTTGGTCTTTGTTTGCCTATTATGGTTAAAACAGGATTTTATTTATTTACTTATGATTTATTTATTTGTATATTTATTTATTTATTGTCAAAAGGCACATGCACTCACAAAAAAAAAAAAGAGAGAGAGACAGAGAGAGGGAGAAGTGAAAGTACACCCCCATGGGAGATGCTCAAGCTGTAATCCCTTCTCCTCCATCTCTCTTTGGGATTTTGGGCACACATGCATATACACCCAACATTTCTGAAGCCACCAGGTCCAGGACTCTAATCACATGATTAGCCATGTGGGATTCAGCTGCCTTAACTATCAGGCCATAGAGCTGGCAAGGATTTTTACTTTAGTAATGCCTAACCCATTATCAGATAGATGATATAAATAGATAGATAGGTGATCAATGATGATGATAGATAGATAGATAGATAGATAGATAGATAGATAGATAGATAGATAATAGATAGATAGATGATAGATAGATAGATAGATAGATAGATATAGATAGGTAGATGATAGAGAATTAAAGACACATAGCAAGTTGGGACCAGCAGTTAGTGTAATGGCTATGTCGTTGGACTCCCATGTAGTCGACCGCGGTTCGAGTCCCGGACACAGTGGCTTAAAACTCACGCCGGGCGTGTGTGCATGCATGCCCAAGATCCCCAGAGGAGAATGGAGGAGAAGGAATTGCGGCGTGGCCATCCCCCCTGGGGGGTGATTTCTCGCTTTCTGTCTCTCTGTCTCTCTCTGTCTGGCGAGCGCACACGCCCTATGGCAAAAACCTCTCAAAAAAAAAAAAAAAAGACACATAGCAAGTTTTGAAAAATGTTTCTTTCCTTGCCCCTCCCTCACCTTTAAGTTCTGATCCTAAATATTTCTGTATCATGACATCAAATTTTGTTTAAGTCTTTAGCTAGGAATGAATCCAATCAGTTAGAGTTGGAAATTAACCCTTTCATCTTGCACAATCACTGATTTCACTGGCTAGAAATAAAAATGGGACTTGCCTTGAGAGCACATTGTGTTAAGCTAAATGCTGCATCCCAATTTCAACTTATTTTTCCAATGTTCTTCTCACTTATGAGTCCTCCTTCCAACTACTGTGACCTCATAACATGCCTTTCCTGGTCACCTTGTTACCTATGAATGCTAGTTGTATATAGTGTATCTGAACTTTGGGTGGCCATACACATGTGAGTGCTTTTTCTATAGCAACAGACGGGTCAATGAATTTCCTCTCTGATATTACAATCACTTATTACTATAATATTGATTAGTGATCAATGAGTTGGGCTAAGGCTTGGGGGCTACTGAGAACTATAGTATCATACACCTGGATATTTCAGAATCAAGAAGGTTTATTTCTCTAATTCTTTTTTTTTTTAAGTTTATTTCATTTACAAGAATAACAAAAAGAGAAGGAAAAAGAGAGACAAGCACTCTCAACAGAATCTCATGCCACAACCACCTTCCCCAGCCTTCCCACTGAGACAGGAGCATGGGTTTGTACTCCTGTGAACTGAGGACTAGAACCCATAAACTTCAATCATCTTTATGGATCCAGCTTCACTTAAGTAATGTATTATCACTGTACCGCTGAGCTGGCCTTATTCCTCTAGTTGTTTTCATGTGTTTTATGTCAAGCTACCAGTGACCACAGCTGTAGTATGGATATTAGCCATTAGACCGCTGACTTGTCAATAGGTATTCCAATATCTCTTACATATTCCAGTATCTCTTACACCTCCAGTATGGGTGAGCAATCATTTTTACTTGCCTAGGTGTGAGGCACTTCCAGAACATGGGAATTAGAGTGCTAATATAGAAAAGTCCTCAGTAAACTGAGCCAAGTTGATGAACTGCTCTTCATTGTACTTCATCTTAAAAGCTCTTTTTCTACTTATTTTTGTGACTACCCATACTGCATTACATAGGTCACATGCTAACTTTTCATAGAAGTATTCTTTGGTTATAAAAATTTCCCTGGAGGGACCAGCAGATGGCATAATGTTTACGTCACTGGACTCACATGTAGTCAACCACAGTTTGCATCCCTGACCTGGAGACTTAAAACTCACATCTGGTGCATGCATGCCCAAAATCCTCAGGGGAAAATGAAGGAGAAGGGATTACAATGTGACCATTCCCCCTGGGGAACGATTTCTCACTTTCTGTCTCTCTTTCTCTCCAGTGAGCATATGCGACCTATAGCAAAAATCTCTCTAAAAAAATCTCCTTAAAACCTAAGCATAGTTTTCTATGCTTCTATCTTTCTATAATACATCTTGTTTCAAATGTCATCTCCTTAGAGACAATCCTTGACAATGCAAAACACTATTTACTCTACTTTGTATCATAATCTATCACTTCAATGTTTTGAAATTATTTGATTATTTACTCTCCTGAATTATTCGCTTATTTATAGCCTGTCACACACACACATACATGCACACACTATAATGTACATATTGTACCTATCTCTCTATTTTTTAAGACAGGGTCTCTTCTTGTTGCAATCCTCCTGCCTCAGCCTCCTGAGTAGCTGGGACTACGAGTGCATGCCATCATACCATCTTTTAGGGTGAGCCAAGAAATGAGCCTAATCCTCCCATGTGGCCGTAGTCTGTGGAGCAGCAATGTGTTACAAGTGCATGTCACCATGGCTTGGTCATAGTCTTTATCTCTTGGTCTTGTTTAGGACTGTGACCTAACCTTTTCTAATACTAAACAAATCTTATGATTTTTTATATCCCTGTGAAAAATGTCACTGATTATTTTATTGGAATTGCATTGAATTTGTAAATTATTTTGGGTAGAACTAATATTTTCATTATATTTATTCTTCCAACCCAAGAACACTGAACTTAATGGTATAGAAACTACATTCATTATCTTTTCTGACTACAGTGGAATTAAGCTTCAAATTACACAAAATACACAAGAAGCATGGAAATTAAACAAACAATCTAAAATTAAGCTAAACTAAAAAATCTACTCTTTTTTTTCTTTTTTTTGGAGAGGTTTTTGCACTTGCCAGAAAGACAGAGAGAGACAGAAAGCGAAAAATCACCCCCCAGGGGGTATGACCACACTGCAATCCCTTCTCCTCCATTCTCCTCTCGGGACCTTGGGCACGCACGCACATGCGCCCGGTGTGAGTTTAAGCCGCTGGGTCTGGGACTCAAACCACGGTCGACTACGTGGGAGTCCAGTGACATAGCCATTACGCTAACCGCTGGTCCCAACAATCTACTTGAAGGACTTCAGAACTACTGAAGAAATTTTAAAACCAAAATCAAAAGATACATTGACACCAGTGAGTATGAACACACAACTCTCCATAATCTGAGATACAGCAAAAGCAGTCATAAGAAGAAAGTTTATTGCAATTAGTGCTCACAAGAAAAAGAAAATTTAGAAAGGTGGAAAATAAATAATCCAACAACACATCTCAAAGAACTGGAAAAACGGGAACCAGCAGTTAGCGTAATGGCTATGTCGCTGGACTCCCACGTAGTCGACCGCGGTTCGCGTCTCGGACCCGGTGGCTTACAACTCACGTCGGGCGCGTGTGCGTGCGTGCCCAAGATCCCGAGAGGAGAATGGAGGAGAAGGGATTGCAGCGTGACCATCCCCCCTGGGGGGTGATTTCTCGCTTTCTGTCTCTATGTCTCTCTCTGTCTGTCTGGCGAGTGCACGCGCCCTATAGCAAAAAACCTCTCCAAAAAAAAAAAAAAAAAAAAAACTGGAAAAACGACAAAAAAAAAAATCCCAAAATATCAAAGAAATAATAAAGAATAGGGCAGAAATAAATAAAATAAAGAAGAAACAAACTATACAAAACATAAATGAACCCAAAAGCTGTGCATCTCCACAAACTATTTCTTTTTTTTATTTTTTATTTTTGGAGAGGTTTTCGCTATAGGCCGCGTGCGCTCGCCAGACAGAGAGAGACAGAGAGACAGAAAGCGAGAAATCACCCCCCAGGGGGCATGGCCACGCCGCAATCCCTTCTCCTCCATTCTCCTCTCGGTATCTTGGGCACACACGCACATGCGCCCAGTGTGAGTTTTAAGCCACCAGGTCCGGGACGCGAACCGTGGTTAACTACATGGGAGTCCAGCGACATAGCCATTACACTAACTGCTGGTCCCTCCACAAACTATTTCTAAGGATCCAAAAGGAGCACTTCCAAACTCAGTCTATGAAGCCTCCATCATCTTGATCCCAAAAGCAAAGAAGGACATAACAAAAATGAAAACTACAGACCAATATCCCTGCTGAATACAGATGCAAAAATCTTCAACAAGATACTAGCAAATCAAATCCCACAACACATTAAAAAGATTATCCACTATGACCAGGTAGGCTTTATCCCAGAGATTCAAGGGTAATTCAATATACATAAAACAATAAATGTAATATATTATATTAACAAAAGAAAAGATAAAACCATATATTCATATCAATTGATGCAGAAAAAGCATTTGATAAAATACAATATCCCTTGGGATCAGCAGTTGGCATAATGGCTATGTCGCTGGACTCCCATGTAGTCTACCATGGTTCGAGTTCCGGACCTGGTGGCTTAAACTCACACCGGGTGCGTGTGCGTGTGTGCCCAAGATCCTGAGAGGAGAATGGAGGAGAAGGGATTGCAGCGTGGCCATCCTCCCGGGGGGGAAGGTGATTTCTCACCTTCTGTCTCTCTATCTCTCTCTGTCTTTCTGGCGAGCACACTCACTCTATAGCAAAAACCTCTCCCCCCCCAAAAAAAATGTATGTATATACAATGTCCCTTTATGATTAAGAATCTCAGTAAAAGGTTCTAGAAGGAACGTTTCTCAACACAGTAAAACCCATCTATGACTAACCCATAGCTAACATCATACTGAGTGGAGAAAAACTGGCAGCTTTGCCACTAAACAGTGAAAGAAAGCAAAGGTGCACACTTTCCACTAGAAGTAATAAAAGAATTCAGTAAAGTGGCAGGATACAAAATCAATATACAAAAGTCTATAGCATTTTACACACCAATAATGACCAGACTGAGGCAGAATTGAAGAAAGTAATCCCATTTACAATAGCCACCTCCAAAAATGAAATACCTAGGAATAAACCTAACCAAAGAGTTGAAAAATTTCTACAAGGAAAACTCTGAGAAACTGAACAAAAGAATTGAGTATGACACAAAAACATGCCTTCATATTCTAATAGATATACTTAGTATCTAATTTTTACATGTCTACATTTATAATATACCAGTAATGATATTTTATGACTTAAATTTATTACAAAATATTTTATTTCTCAATTTGAAATTCAAACATGTTTGAAGACCTCCACTCCTAGAACTGATAGGAGTTTTCAAATATTACATGGTACATATTCTTGATGGTTCTACTATTCTGATCATTCAGTTTGTCTACAATTCCTGGATTTTTTTTCTTTTCCATGACTTTAGACTTTCTGTATAATATAGCATAAAAACTTCTGCTTTGTTTTTATCACCGCACTTCAGGATTTCCTGTAGGCTCTGTAACCTATGACTTCTCCTTATGTGAATTAATCTCCAAATTACTGACTTCATAATTTGTGTGCGTGTGTGTGTGTGTGTGTGTGTATGAGTGTGCAGGTCCTATAACTGTGAGACTCCAGCTATTTGAGCCTATCTGGCCTTCTAAGCTGAAAGTATCCACTAGAGAGTGATGTGTACCTAAATTATCCCTGAAACATTGATTTTATCTTAATTTGACCATTGATATTTATACACACACAAAAGTCAGTTAGTTTGGTGGGTCACTATCTCCATTGTTCAGGTCATTTACAACTTTTATATGTGAATTTCTCTCACACCGAAATAAATTTGTTATGGAAGAAACTTTAGAAGGTGAAAAAAAAAAAAAAAAATTCAGGAGTCATTCCCATCAGAGCTTCCAACAAACACCTTTCCCTGTCTTTGTCACTAACTTCTACATGACTTAAGCCTTAGTCATGAAATAAATTTTTGGGTGTAGTTCTCATAGGAACAAAAGATTTTCAATAAGTGACTTGATACGATGTCAACACTGTAAGTCTGAGTAGTTAGAAGAGGTATATACATATCAGTCCATATTGTTTATATTTTATTTCTGAAGGTGGATGGTAAATTCATGAAATTTACTAATTATTTACTTTATATGTCTAAGCTATTTCATTACAATTTAAAATAAGAAAACTCTATTAAATGAAATACACAGTAATAGAAATCATGTAAGATAAAAGAAAAAATAACTCCAAGCATTTCCAGGATACAGAGAGGTGATTATCAGCACACGCACACACATACATATACACACACTCACACACACTCACACAAAGAGGATCAATGAGCATTTAAGTTGTTCCCATTTTTTGGCTATTGCAAATAATGCTACAATAATAATTGCAAACAATGCTGCAATGGGAGTGTGGATATCTTACCAAGATGCTGGTTTCATTTCATTTGAATATATACCCCAAAAATGGGATTACTGGATCATAAGGTAGTTTTATTTTTAATTCTTTGAGGAAACTTCAGAATGTTTTCCATAATTGCTGAACCGATTTCTATTCCCATCAATGGCACACAGAGATTCCCTTTTCTCCATACTCTCACCAACCCTTATTAACCGTCTGTTTTTTTATGAGAAAGCGCTAGAGAAATATTCTTAATAGGATCTCATACTACAAATCATTTCCTTCCCCAGTCTTTCCAGCCAGTCAGAATCATGGGCACATGTCTCCAGCACGTACAGGTTGACCAGGGAACTGAACTCATGATCTTGCAAATGGATTCAGCTTTGCTTAGGCAGTGTGCTACTACCATGCTATTAGCAAGCCTAGGTTTTATTTTTTTTTTTTGGACAGGTTTTCACCATGTCATCATCTTTCTGCTCCAGCCTCCTAGGTAACTAGGGATACAGGTCCCTGTCACCACACCTGGCATGTTTAAGTTGTTCCAGGGACCAAATCCAGGCCTTCCATGCAGCTCCAGTCTCACACATCGGTGCCTACCACCCCTGCAATGGTGACTGGGCCCACTTGCTATCTTTTGACTCTTGGATAGCAGCTATCATTGTGGTTTGTTTACATGAATTTCTTCAATTTACCTTATAATATCCTTACCTGAACACTAAGTTACTAACTTTCCAATTATAAATTTGGAGATAAATTAGTCTCTGTCAATTATTTGGAAAGTAAAACAAAATAACAGTTAAAAAGTCTTCATTGGACCAAGGACCAGAGGAATGAACTGAGCAAGTTGGTTTACATGAAGATACACTTTCTCACCAACACTAGCAGTGTGCCCTGGTCATATATTGTGTCCTGGGATTGCAGGCTTTTGGAGAAGCCCATGTATGTTCTAGAGGATGTAGGTTGGTATTAACTGTCATAATTCTTCAGCTGCCTTAAATCAACAGTA
This sequence comes from Tupaia tana, assembly GCA_026018925.1. Classification (NCBI taxonomy): domain Eukaryota; kingdom Metazoa; phylum Chordata; class Mammalia; order Scandentia; family Tupaiidae; genus Tupaia; species Tupaia tana. The sequence continues at coordinate 32,925,189 of JAKSZU010000015.1, forward strand.
GAGGCACTTATTCCATCAACAGGACTCTTCTGTCTTCCATATCATATTTCTGCTCCTCTCATAGACATTGGTATGAACAGGCAGTGCCTTTCTTGAACCTCTATGATGTTTCACAGATCTGGGGATACGCCTGCAGGTTGCTAGCATAACCAGATCTTGATGTTCCAAGAAAAGGGTCATTGACTTGGCCCTACAAGATGCGGCACCTTTCTTGGAGAACTCAGTGTGCTGAGATTTGCTGAGGCATAGTGTGCTCTTGGAGCTCCTATTTATTTGCCTCTTATTTCATTGTATTGTGTCAGAGTGATAGTATGGGTGTGACAATATGCACAGATAAACAACTTCTCCAAACTCTCCAAACATACAACACACAGTTGTGGAATATGACACAATTATTGTCAAATATGTATATGTATTATACACACACACACACACACACATTTTTTTTTAATTGCTAGAAGGTCCATGCACTCACCAGAGACAGAGAGAGCAAGAAAGTCCCCCCTGATGGGATGTGGTCATGCCTCAATCCTTTCTCCTCCTTTTCTCCACTCCATCAAGATTTGAGGCATACATACATACATGTCCAGCATGTTTTTCAAACTACCAATCAGGATTAAATTGCGGTCAGCCATGAGGCTTCCTATGCATAGGGTTTAAATGGTGCACTGCAGGGCTGACCCTTGATGATACTTAAGTAGTAAATTTTTTGTTTGTTTATTCTTTTCTTTTTTTAAAAAAAATAATGATTTTATTTAACTTTATTTATTATTATTATTATTTTCCAATTTGACCAGAGAGAGACAGAGAGAGAGAGAGGAAAAGTGAGAAAGCAAACCACCAGGTCTGGGACTTCAACCATGTGGGAGTTCAGTGCCCTTAACCACCACGCCACTTGACAACCCCATTCCTTTCTTTCTTCCATGACTGAGAGAAAAATAGAGAGAGAAACAGCACCTCCAACAGGGTCTTGATGCTATGACCCACCCTCAGCTTCAGCCTTCATGGACATATGCATGACTAAGGGAGGCTTCTGGACATGAACCCATAATCTCCTCACGTGGGTCAGCCTTGCAGAACATCAAGTTTTACCATTGTGCCATCATCTAACCTGAGTAGGATGAGGACTCTGGAAAAGATCCTCAAAAGGAGGATTTAGGGGGCCAGCAGGTGATGTGGTGGTTAAAGTGCTGGACTCTTACATGGCCTACTTGGATTTGAGGCCCTGACCTGACAGCTTGCTTTCTCACTTACCCTCTCTCAGTCTCTCAAATTAAATAAATAAATAATGAATAAAATTAAATAAAATAATTCTTTTTTAAAAGAAGGAGGAGTAGGGAAATCCAAAGATCCAAGTGTCAGGCTCACACTTGACTTTGCCCCTTTACTTCCTTCTGCATGAAACATGATCATAATGGGGATAGGTGGCAGTGAAAATAAGTGAACAAAAGAAGAAGAGTTTGGGTCAGTCAGTGGCATGGTGGTTAAGGTGGCTGGATTCCACATGACCATCTGTGCAGTTCAAGTTCCAGACCTAGTGACTTGAAAAACATGCCAGGCCCCAAAATCCTGAGAGGAGATGGAGAAGGAATTGTAGCATGGCCATCCCTCTAAGGAAAACTTTTACACTTTCTCTCTTTCTCTGTGTCTCTCTCTAGCAAGCACACATGCCTTATAGCAATTTTTACAAATTTTTAAAAATAAAGACTAGAAGGTGCCTTGCATAGTGAAGTCATTATAGAGTCTATAGACTTTACATTATATTTTTAGAAATTAGAATTTGTAAATAACACCTTTTTTTCCATGTTTCCTTAGTACAACCCATTGCAGTTTCTTTCTTCAACATTTTTATTGTTATTATTACTATTTATACATTCAATCATTATGCATCATTCAACTTGTAAATAGATTTTACACAACATGATTTACACAGGCGAGTTGAGAATACTATACACAACATCACCAACAGGCAACAAACCATATCTGTGTCCTATAAATGTCTTACTTCTCCATTTTCCCTCAAATTTCTCTATCTAAACTCTTCCCCTCTCCCACTCTCCTTCCACTTTGTCCCCAATGCCCATAACAATTTTCAGTGCTTTTATTTCATCCAGTCTTTCAGTCTCTACCATAGAGTGTAGACAGTCAGTATATGTTAAGTGGAGACATACAATGTCTTTGTTTTATAGCCTGACTGCTTGACTCAGCAATAAATTTTCCATGTTTGTCCACTTTCTATCAAATGCAAGGGTCTTGTTTTCTTGGGTTTTTTTTTTAATGGCTGAATAGTATTCTATGGAGTATATGTGCCACACTTTTTTAATCCATTCATCTGTTTGTGGACATTTGTGTTGGCTCCATGTCTTAGCAATCTTGAATAATGCCACAATAAGTAAAGTTGTGCAAGTGCCTTCCAAGAAGAGCATTCTTCTGTCCTTTGGATAGATACCCAGGAGTGGAATTGCTGGATCATATGGTAGTTCTATTTGAAGGTCTTTTTTTTTTTTTTTTTTTGGAGAGGTTTTTGCTATAGGGCGCGTGCGCTCGCCAGACAGACAGAGAGAGACATAGAGACAGAAAGTGAGAAATCACCCCCCAGGGGGGATGGTCACACCGCAATCCCTTCTCCTCCATTCTCCTCTCAGGATCTTGGGCACGCACGCACACGCACCCGGTGTGAGTTTTAAGCCACCGGGTCTGGGACATGAACCGTGGTCGACTATGTGGGAGTCCAGTGACATAGCCATTACGCTAACTGCTGGTTCCCTATTTGAAGGTCTTTGAGGAACTTCCATATTGCTCTCCACAGTGGCTGGACCAATTTACATTCCCACCAAGAACGTAGGAGAGTTTCCCTTTCACCACATCCCTAACAGCACTTACCTTACCTTTTTTTTTTTTTTTTTTTTTTTTTTTTTAATCTTCGCCATCCTGACTGGGATTAGGTATCCTGCCATTTTACTGTATGCATTTATTACTTTGAGAAGTTTCTTCGTGGATACTGTTGGGTCTTCTAGGTATATAACCTTGTCATCTGCAGAGATAATTTCAACTCTTCTTTCCTATTGGAATGCCTTTTATTTCATTCTCTTGTCTGATCCCAATGGCTAGAACTTCCAGTACTATATTGAATAGGAGTGGAGAGAGTGGGCAGCCTTGTCTTATACCAGATTTTAGTGGAAAAGCTTTTAGCTTTTCCTTATTCAGTATAATGTTAGCTATAGGTTTTTCATAGATGGCTTTGATTATGCTGAGAAACGATCTTTCCATGCCGATTTTACTAAGAGTCTTAATCATGAAAAGATGTTGTATTTTGTCAAATGCTTTTTCCACATCAATTGAAATAATCATATGGTTCTTTCTTTCTGTTAATATGATGTATTACATTTATGGTTTTGTTTATGTTGAACTACCCTTGCATCCCTGGGATTAAAAACTATCTGGTCATGATGAATAATCTTTTATGTATGCTGTTGAATGTGGTTAGCAAATATCCTGTTGAGAATTTTTGCATCTATATTCATCAGAGATATAGGTCTATAGTTTTCCTTTTTTGTCATATCCTTACCTGTTTTGGGAATGAGGGTTATGGAGGCTTCATAGAATGAATTTGGAAGGGTTCCTTCCTTTGGGATCTCTAGAAACAGTTTGAGTAGAACAGGGGTTTTCTCTTTAAAAGTTTTGTAGAATTCAGCAGTGAAGCCATCAGGACCTTGACTTTCCTTTGTTGGAAGGTTATTTATTACTGATTCAATGTCATTGCTTGTTATGGGTCTATTCAGGCTTTCTATGTCCTCCTGAGTCAATCTTGGTAGATTATATAGGTCTCCAGGAATTTGTCCATCTCATCCAGGTTTTCCAGTTTGTTGTAATATAGTCGCTCATAGTATCCTCTAATAATGTTTTGTATTTTTATTACGTCTGTTGTAATGTTGCCAGAGTCATTGTGAATTCGATTTATCTGGTTCCTTTCTCTCTTCTTCTAAATGAGTCTAGCTAATGTTGTGTCAATCTTGCCAGATGTGGTGTGTGTGGAGGAGTGGGGCCTGGAGAAAAACATTTGAAGGAGGGATACGGAGACAGCATTGTTGAGACAGGGAGGTAGCACTGTTATATTTTGATCAACTGGACCGGGGAGAAATGTTCACATATTGAAATGATCACCTTGTAAGCTAAAAAATGTGATTGAATGTATTAAAAAATGTAAAAAAAAATAAAATAAAATAAAAATTTTAAAAAAAGAATAAAACCTTTTATGACAGAAAAAAAATATCTTGTTTATCTTTTAAAAACCAGCATTTGGGGTTAGACAGTGGCACAGCAGTAAAATGTGATGCTCTGTGAGGCAGACTCACTAGTTTATGTCCAGAGACCTCCCTGAGTACAACAGGGTCCCACATACTCATGATACAATCTGGCTGAAACTGAGTGTGGATTGGCATCAATACCCTGCTGGGGGCGCTGTACGTCTGTCTCACTTTTTCTCTTTCACTCACGGAATAAGTAAACCTTTAAGAAAACCAGCATTTATCTGTCTCAGTAACCATTCCATGTGTATGCAAAAAAAATTGTGTATTCTGCAATTGTTTGATGCGGTGGTTTATGAAGGTTCATTAGGTCAAGATGGTTGATAGTATTATGCAGATTTGTCATATTCTTACTGAACTTTTGGTCTAGTTGTTCTTTCAGGGACAACGAATGGTGAAATTTCCAACTATAATTGCATATTTGTCTATTTTCAATTTAGTTTAATCTATTTTTACTTCTTGCATTTTTAGGTTCTGTTATTAGGTACATAATGTCTTGTAGGTCAGTTGGCCTTTTCATCATTAGGAAATGGCCTTCATTGTCTCTGCTAAATATTGATGGTCTTAAAGTCAGACAGTAATATAGCCACTCCATCTTTCTAAAGCTTACTATTTGCATGGTGTAGCTTTTTCCATATTTTTTCCCCAATAGTGTGTGTCTTTATCATTAAAGTGTATATCTTTTAAATAGAACATAAGAGAGTCAGGCTTTTCTATACAATTCAACAACATTTAGCTTTCAAATAGTGTGCTGAATCATTGAATTGTTGAAAACGAAGATTTTCAATGTTCCTAACACAAGTTATGGCAAATGAGATGATGGGTATGCTACTTATCCTGACTTGGTCATTACACTTAGTATTTTTTTTTATTCTTTTTTAAAAAAATGTGTTTTAAGGTACGGTGCTCACCAGGAAGAGAGAAAACACCTCTCAGGGGGACGGCCACACCACAATCCTTTCTCTTCCATTTCTCCGTTAGGAATTTCAAGAACGCATGCACACGTCCCAGACCTGGTGGCTTAAACTCACGCCAGACACATGTGCATGCGTGCCCAAGATCCTGAGAGGAGAACAGAGGAGAAGGGATTACAGCATGGCCATTCCCCTGGGGAGTTATTTCTCGCTTTCTGTCTCTCTGTCTCTCTCTGTTTGGCAAGTGCACGCACCCTATAGCAAAAAACCTCTCAAAAAAAAAAAAAAAGTAAAGATTAATATTCTATCAATATACAAGAAGAAATGAGAACAATACCCAGACTGCCCAAAGCCAGTATGCTGCTGCACAGCCTCCCCACCCCATCCCATGTCTAGGGCCTAGTTCCTGCTTCTTGGCCACCATGCCCAAGAGAAAGGGTGAAGGGGATGCTAAAGAAGATAAAGCCAAAGTGAAGGACGGTCAAACTGCAAGGTTGTCTGTGAAACCTGTTCCTCCAAAGCCAGAGCCCAAGCCTAAAAAGGTCCCTGCAAAGAAGGAAGAGATGTTACCCAAAGAAAAAATGGAAATAACTTATGGTGGCAAGGATAGGAACAACCCTGCAGGAAATAGAGATGCCAAAACAGAAAGCTGAAGGTGCTGGAGATGCCGAGTGAAGGTGTGCATTGTTGGCAACTGTGTCCTTCTGGTGTCTGTACAGTTTTAAATACTATTTTTTTTATCAAGTTTTATAAAAATGCAGAATTTTATTTTACTTTTTTTTAAGCTATGTTGTTAGCACAGAAGACTTTATTGTGGCTTTGTGGGAAAGGGGTATTCTTCACTAATAGAATGTCTCCGAAGTTGGATTGATTTGAAGGACATGTTTCCCTCTAGTTTTGAAAGATCTCCTCTTAGCTCCGAGGAGGAATTCCCTGATGTTGACACACACAGCCACCTTGGCACAGACAGATGCTTTGGATGTGGAAAACTTAAATTTGTTTCTATGTCCTCTCTCGCTCCACCTTCAGCATAGACTTAATTCCCTTAAACCAGAAACTCGTTGGGACCTGACTGCAAAAAATTGGTTACCAGTATTGTAAGTCAGTCTGGATTTTCCTTTTTTTTAAAAGAATTATTTTATTTTATTTATTTATTTGACCAGAAAAGGGCAGAGCAAGAGAGAGAGGAAGAGTGAGAAAGCAAGTCGCCAGGTGTGGTACTCAAACCATGGTTGGCCATGTGGGAGTCCAGTACCCTCAACCACCATGCCACCTGTCAGAAGATGGCATCCCTCAAAAGAGCAGCAGTTCATTTTCTTTTCTCTTTTTTTTTTTTTAGTATTGTATTTGTTTTTTATTTTATACAACTCTTAGTCTATACAAAAATGGATGCAGTCACGACTATAAAAATGTAACCCATGGTATTTGAAAGCAAAGCAAACACTCTGTCATTATTTGAAAGGGGCTTTTTAAAAATCATCACATTAGGTCATCGGGAAAGTCATGACGCATTTTTCTATGCAAAATGGATTATGACTTTCACAACAACCCAACACAAGGTCTATTCTCTAAAAGCATTCTAACAATAAGGCTTACTTTGAATACAAAGACCAAGTGCTTGGGAGCTATGAACCACTGGATTTAACAAACGTCATTTTATAATTGCTTTTTGCATCTTGTTTGGTTTTGGGATCTTCGACACTCAGTAGCTTGGCATTCTTAGCAGTTCATTTTCTATATTGTAGGAACTTCAGGTTGATAATCTGCCATTTTCGTTACTCAAAAGTCAGGATCGGATCATAAAAAGTTGCTCAACAACATGCTAAATGTGAAATGTCAACTCTCACTCTAAACTTTCCCTGGGCAGAGTAGCAAATGAGGACTTCATTAGATGTTATAGGGGCTTTCTGATTTTAGTAGTCTATCAAAGTAGGAAGTATGAAAGTTGTTGTTTACTCTTTTTTTTTTTTTTTTTTAGAATTATTTTATTTATTTATTTTTCACATGAGTTTTTCCAGAGAAAGACAGAGATTGAGAGGGAGAGTGAGAAAGCAAGCCTCCAGGTCCAGAACTCCAGTCGTGGTTGGCTATGTGGAAATTCCAGCACCTTTAACCACCACACCACCTGCTGGCCCATTCTATTTTTTTTTAAGAGAGATTTTTGCTATAGGGCTCATGCTCTTGCCAGAGAGACAGAGAAAGATAGAGAGACAGAAAGTGAGAACTCACTCGTGAGGGGATGGCCATGCCACAATCTCACTTCCTCCATTCTCCTCTCGGGATTTGGGCACACACATGCCAACATGGTTTAAGCCAACAGGTCAGGAACTCAAGCCATGGTTTACTTTGTGGGTGTCCAGTGATGTAACCATTATGCCATCTGCTGGTCTCAGTTGTTGTATACACTTAACAATTTTCTGTTTATGTTCTGAAATACCATGATTGTTCATGAAAAGTTTCTTTAATAAAGTTGAACATAATTTGGCTTGGGGAAAAAAATCATTATAATCAATAAATTAGATTTCATCAAATAAAATTTATCGGGAACAGAAGTTGGTGTGATGGCTGTGTTGCTGGACTCCCATATAGTCGACTGTAGTTCAAGTCTCGGACCCAGTGGATTGAACTCACACCGGGCATGTATGCATGCATGCCCAGGATCCCAAGAGGAGAATGGAGGAGAAGGGACTGTGGCATGGCCATCCCCCCTCTGGGGTGATTTCTTGCTTTCTGTCTCTCTGTCTCTGTCTTTCTGGTGAGCACACGCACCCTACGGCAGAAACCTCTCCAAAAATAATTAATTAATTAATTAAAAATAAAAATTATCAGTAAAAGACACTTGTAAAAATGAAAAGACAATGGGACCAGCAGGTGGCGTGGTGGTTAAGGCGCTGGACACTCCCACATGGCCAACCACGGTTCGAGTCCCGGGCCTGGTAGCTTGCTTTCTCACTTTCCCTCTCTCTCTCTCTCTCTCTCTCTCTCTCTCTCTCTCTCTCTGTGTGTGTGTGTGTGTGTGTGTGTGTCTCTCTCTGGTCAAATTAAAATAAAAATGAATGAATAAATAAAATAAAATAAATAATTCTTTAAAAAATAAATGAAAAGACAAGCCACAGACTAGGAGAAAATATTTGCAAGTCATATATCCAACAAAGATCTTGGATCTAGACTATGTAAAGGAAATTAACCATTTATAATAATGACAGTGAAAACAAGCAAAACATACATCTACCCTGTACTCAGTCATTCCACTTCTAGAAATTAAAGCATATGTCCACCCAAAGACTTACACACAAATACTAATAGCAGCTTTATTTGCAGTCACTGATATCTAAAAATAATTCAAATTTCCATTAAAAAGTGAAGGGGAGAGCAGGTTAAGGTGGATTCCCACATGGCCAACAATGGTTCGAGTCCCAGACCTAGAGGCTTGATACACATGGCACCTATGAATGTCAAAATAACTAGAAAGAAGCCAGAAAAAAAATGTACACACTGTATTATTTCAATTATGTAACATCTGAGAGAATGTAAACAAAATTGTAGGGACAAATAGCAAATCAGTGGTTTTCTGGATATGGAGATGGGGGAAAGAAGGAGAAAGGAAGGAGCGGCTACCAAAAGAGGCATGAGGAACCTTTTGAAGATGAAGATAATTACGTTGATTGATTCTGGCAATGTTTCATGAGTGCACAATTTGTCAAATTCATCAAAATGTATACTTTAAATAATACAGTTCAATATACATAGATCATATCTCACTAACAGAAAACAAAAGAAAACAAAACTCACAAAAAATAAAATATCTAAAATGTTATAGTTTCTAGTTGCAATTCAGTAGGCCACTCAACAAACTTTCAGCCACACAAATAAAATTCTCTTTGAATACCTACCTCAAACTCTGTATCATTCAAAGATAACAACTATTATTTGAATGACATGTGCAGGGGCCAGCAGGTGGCATGGTGGTTAAGGTGCTGGACTCCCACATGGCCAACCATGGTTCAAGTCCCGAACCTGGTAGCTTGAAAGTCAAGCCAGGCATGTGTATGTGTGTGCCCAGAACCCCAGGAGGAGAATGGAAGAGAAAGGACTGTGGTGTGGTCATTCCCCCTGGATGATGATTTCTCACTTTCCCTTTCACTGTCTCTCTCTGTCTCTTAGTGAGCACACACATCACATGGCAAAAACCTTAAAAAAAAAAAAAAAGTGACTTGTGCCTTGCACTATTTAGTTAAAGCATTTTTTTTATATATACACATACATAACTTTTCCACATAAATTAGAATCATTACTATGTATATTGTTGTAAAACACTTTTTCTGGAACCAGCAGTTAGCCTAATGGCTATGTCGCTGGACTCCCACATAGCCGACCGTGGTTCGCGTCCCGGACCCAGTGGCTTAAAACTCACGCCGGGTGCGTGTGCATGCGTGCCCAAGATCCCGAGAGGAGAATGGAGGAGAAGGGATTGGGGCGTGACCATCCCCCCTGGGGGGTGATTTCTCGCTTTCTGTCTCTATGTCTCTCTCTGTCTGTCCAGCGAGCGCACACGCCCTATAGCGAAAACCTCTCAAAAAAAAAAAAAAAAAAAAACTGCTTTTTCACTCAAAGCAACATATTCAGAGAGTCTGCTGCACCCTTCTTAACAGAGCACAGTTTTAAATCGCATGGATGCACTTCATTTATGATGCTCTAAAGATGGACTCAAGTATGGCTTTAAAGACATTTTTATGTATAAATCTCTGGGGGCTTATTTATCTCTTTTAAAAAGAGGACTTTCTAAATTCCCAGATTATCAATGAAGTACTAATGCATTCAATTAACAATTATTTACATCCTTCTCTGAAAAGAATAAAATACAAAAAGTAATTTATATATATATATAACATTTGTATATACAGAGAAGAACACTTTGTAATAAGTGTTCAGAAAGATTGTATTTTAGGTGGAAAGACAGGTGAGTAGACTGGCACAAGGCGGTAATATGAACACCCTGGTAGAACTTCCACAGTAGGTTATGAAAAACAGCGAAGTGTACCCAGCCTTAGGAGACCAGCATTTATTCTTCTTGTAGTTCTTTTGTCTCTCCAAATTTCCAGCAGGGCTTGCACCTTCTCTTCTAAGTCTTTTTCTTTCCCTCAAGGCATGCCTAGCGTGGACTTGTTGAACACTGATGCCTCAATTAGAGCTGCTGGCCAATAGACTGACGTTATGGTTGGCATAGTATCGTATATCCTCTTGGCTTACTGGCTGAGCCCAACTCCACCTAAAGAGGACAATAAAGATGTGTGTCCAGAGTCATACTGAATAGAGAGTTCTGAACTCCATAGACCCTACTGCCTGCTGTCTCTCAGGAACCATGAAGTCTTTGTTGTTCACCCTTGCAGTCTTTATGCTTCTGAATCAATTGATCTCAGGTAAACAGAGACTTGGGGAAGAAGAAACACTGGCCTAGAACAGAGTCCCACACACAGTCCCTATTACCAAAAGATCTGTGGAAGTCGGGGCAAGGTTGTCTGGGAGAGAGGTTGAGGTTTACCCTCCTTCTTCTGAACATCTCTTTTCTTTTCTTTTTTTTTTTTTTTTTTTTTGGAGAGGTTTTTCACTATAGGGCGCGTGCGCTCGCCAGACAGACAGAGAGAGACATAGAGACAGAAAGCGAGAAATCACCCCCCAGGGGGGATGGTCACGCCGCAATCCCTTCTCCTCCGTTCTCCTCTCGGGATCTTGGGCACGCACGCACACGCGCCCGGCGTGAGATGTAAGCCACCGGGTCCGAGACGCGAACCGCGGTCGACTACGTGGGAGTCCAGCGACATAGCCATTACGCTAACTGCTGGTTCCCTGAACATCTCTTTTCTGAGAGACCTCAAGGCTCTCACAATATAGCAGTATCTATGCTTGGAGCTGGGGGAGGGTAAAGCCAATCCTTTAATCTTGTCTCCAAAGGCAGAGATGGTCCTGACATTCCAAACTTCCCTCCATTCTATTACTTAAGGCCAGTCAAGCCCTGCCTCACCTCACATTATCCTTTAATAACATTACTTCCCCCAATTTTCTCGATCCTAGAGAAGGTCTCTGATTATTTTGTTCTTGGATGTTTAATAGTACAAGGAAGGCCAGTCCTTCTAACAACCTATAGGACATTAAATGAAAAGGAAACTCAACCTGTTCTGGGTGGACATGGGAACTATTAGAAGTCTATATCAGCTTTCAGCTTAATTTATATGGGTTTTTCTTATTTTTAATTAATTCTATAGCTTATATTTACAAAACCAAGACAAGAACACTGGAAGCATTTTAGACATAAACAAACTAGACACAATTTCATCATTGCTCACTTTTTTTAAAATTGTAACTAATAGATACACAAGTTCATAACTTGTCTTTTTTTTTCTACTCAATATTGTATTGGGAAAATTTTCACAGACCTTTAAATATTTCTTGAAAATAACAATTTGTAGGAGACAATTATTATTCTGCCTTATTTTTATACCAATATTAACTTGAAGGGTAATGTATTGTGCTATTTGGATTATTTTTTCTAATGTATGACTATTATAAATAATAATATAATGATAGATTATTAATAGATCACTGTGAGAGTCTCTGATTTTATAGGTAAATTTTAAAAGTTCCATTGCTGAGTCCAAAAGTAATTTTGTAAGTTACTGGCCTATGTTACTAGTTGTTACTAATAATGTATTTATGTCTGTAACCCTTTTTTTTTTTCAAATTTCTTACAACTATTTCCTAGTATATTGGTTGCTTTAAATTTTTTAATTTATTTGAGGCACAAAACTTTTATGGTATTAAATCTATTGGTATTTTCACTGTGTTCTTCTGTTAACTTAAAAAGTTCCTTTCCAGGACCAGCAGATGGCATAAGGGTTATGTTGCTGGACTCCCACATGGCCGACCACATTTCAAGTCTTGAACCCAGTGACTTGAAACTTATGCTGGGTGCTGTGCATGCATGCCTAAAATTCCGAGAGAAGAATGGAGAAGGGATTGTGGTATGGTCATCCCCCATGAGGAGTGATTTCTCGCTTTCTGTCTCGGTGTCTCTCCAGCAAGTGCACATACCTATAGAAAAAGAAAAAAAAAAAAAACTCGCAAAAAAGAAGTTTCTTTCCATGTTAAAGATGATTATCACTATGCGTCCAGGTTTTTTTTTTTTTTTAAGAGAGATTTTTGCTATAGCGTATGTGTGCTCACCAGAGGGATAGAGAGAGACAGAGAGACAGAGAGAAATCACCCCCCAGGTTGGATGGCCATGCCGCAGGATCTAGGGCATGCACAGACGTGCACCCGGCATGAATTTTAAGCCACCAGGTCTGGGATTCAACTCGCAGTCAACTACATGGGCGTGTAGCGACATGACCATTATGCCATCTGCTGTTCCCATGCTTCCTGTTTTTCACACTGGATTCAATTCATAATCTATATAACGCATAAAGTGAGAAACTTTTGAATAGAATTTCCTAATAGGTAGAGTTGTATAATTCTTCAGTCTGCCTCTGGAGGTAACAGTTTATATTCTCTAGAGTTTGTAGAACTGTTCAAATTGATGGTAAATAAGAGAAAATTAACAATACCTCAAAAGACATTTTAGGTCTGTTGCATTCTTGAAATTATGAGTTCAGATTGCATGATTTCTCCCTCTTTCTTTGGAACATTGATGATATACATCACATACTACCATGATGTCCTCTTTTTAAACTAAGTTGTCCTAAGAAAGCTCCTCAAGTTCCATTCTAGAGCAGCATAAGAAGTTTAGGAATATTCCATGAGACTAGTTAAGCTTACCTCAAAATCTGGAGATATTAGAACTCCAACATTTAGAAAAGAGATTTGGAAGGAAAAAAAAAAAATAGAGCCTGGGGCTGGCAGGTGCTGTGCTGCGCTAACATACTGGACTCCCACATGGCTGACCATGGTTCGAATCCTAGACCTGGTGGCTTGCTTTCTCATTTTCCCTTTCTCTCTCTTTCTGTCTGTCTGTTCAAATTTAAAAATAATAAGCAAAATTAAATAAATAAATAACTGAAACAAACAAACAAATAAACAAAACCACCAGGGTCTGAGGATGGTCAGGATAGAAAGGTAAGAAATTTGATCTGAGATTTCTAAGCCAGCTGTAGGACGCTGACAAAAAGCATTCAAAAGTTACTTCGATGTGTATATTGGGGACAGTAGAAATGAAGGGGGCCATTGAGAGCCTTTGTAGATATAAAGAAGTAAGGAAAGGAGATAGAAAAAGAAAAGTCATGAAAACAACAAAGGGCAAGTAGTCTTTATGTTCTTTAGAAATACCAAATTCTTTCCCTGGCCTTTGTATAAGTTATACCTTCTTTTTTGAACACTCCCTAGATTTTCACATAACTGGATCCTTTCTATCCTTTATGTATAGACTTGACTATCACTTCCTTACAGATAATTTCCTCAAAGATTCCATACAGAATTCAGATTTAGGGACTGAAAGATATATATATATATATATATATATATATATATATAGAGAGAGAGAGAGAGAGAGAGAGAGAGAGAGTATACATACATATGTATGTTTCATTAATTCCGGAAAGCATGTACACTTGCCAGAGAGAGACACAGAGATAGAGAGGGGGAAAAAAACAATGGGGCATGGTCACACCACAATCCCTTTTACTCCGTTTTTCCATCCTGTCTGGATTTGATGCATGCATGCATATGTGCCTAGCCTATTTTTCAAGTTGACAGGGCCAGAATTCTAACCACGTGGGCTATGTGGAGTCCTGATTTCATACCACTAGGGTACAAGACCAACCTATATATCTATCAATTGGTGGATAAGGGAATAGAAAGAGTGATAGATCTATAAATAGATAGATTTAGATACATAGATATATTTAAATTACTGCAGATGTGATTTCCTACACACATTTCATGTGTGTGTGTGTGTGTTTATTTAATCCTCAGGTGAGGATTCTACAGTCAATAAGGGATAATAGCAGTGACGATAGTCAGTACTCAAAGATTGTTCTATTCACTGACCATCTATGACATCACGTCCTTTCATTTGTTGCACTTAATTAACAGGATCCTAATTATTTTGTTTAGTCACTTAGTTGTATATTTTTGTTCTATCTCTCTCCCCACTTCTCAGACTTTATCTTGCTGCTCATTATTTTTCTCCAAGCATTTTACAGAGTTCATAACATAGTAGGCACTCATTTTGTATTTCTTGATTGAATAGAGGAATAATTTAAGCAGCATAGAGCAAGGTAAGAAAGAGTTCCAACATCCTTTAGGGTCCCCATGTGTTAGACCAGGTGATAAGATATTTTATAGGGACCAGCAGGTGACATGGTGGTTAAAGGCACCAGACTCCCATACGGTTGACCATGATTCAAGTCCTGGACCAGTTGGCTTACTTTCTCACTTTTTCTCTCACTCTCTCTCTCTGATAAACCCTATAGCAAACTTTAAAAAAATAACATATTTTTGATGAATAGTATTTTAAATGTATTTTACATATGTATATAATGGGTATACTTACAGATACCCACTGTAGAATGTCTTCCTAATGAATATAATCCGAGTATAATGGCTTTTGTTTATTCCAAAAATTTCATTGACTTTATTTACATCTCAATGTCATATAGGTATAAAATCTATATATAGATATCTATAAAAACTTTATCTTTTCATAACTTAATATGTTTTTAACAGCACAGTATATGACAAATCTAGAATTACATTCTAAAAATAATTTATAGAACCTCAGAAACATATTAAGACATTTTGAAAAATCTCACCATCTGTCAACAAATGCCATGTGTGCTTGGTAAAATGTTAAGAAGGATAATAGCAGTGATTCGAGTTTTGTTTTGTTTTGTTTTGTTTTTAATTTTTGCTATAGGATGTGTGTGCTCACCAGGAAAAGATAGAGAAAAAGAAAGGGGAAGTGAGAAATCACCCTCCAGATAGAATGGTCACTCTGCAACCCTCTCTATTCTATTCTTCTCTTGGGATTTTTGGGCACGCATGCACATGCACCCACATGATTTTCAAGCTGCTGGGTCTGGGTCTAACTGTGTAGTCAACCATGTGGGATCCAGCCACCTTAACCTCCACACCACCTGCTGGCCCTTGAGCATTTCTTATTCTAAAATGATAATTTTTACTTCCATCTAGGTGGTTTCATGTGATTTAGTAACTTTTTAGGAAATTGGTTGGGGATTTTGTGTTCATGTTAATAATGTATTATATATTTTTATAATAATGGGAAATAAGTGCCTGGTGAATGGTTGCAAACAGAATTCTAATTTCAGAAGTAAGCAGCTCATACATAGATTTTTTTTAAATTATGTATTTATACATTTATAAAATTGCATTTAATCCTCAGAGCAGATTTTCATGATTAGGAAAAATATTACAAAGCAATTGGAAATGGACTTAAATAATAAATAACAATAATAATAAAATAATAGTAATAATAATAATATATTTATGTTATTATATTATTGTATTATAATGCTCAAATATTTATATGTATTTGTTATACTAATATTACAGTATTCAAAACACAAAATTTTTAAAAATAGATATTATTTTTATCTTTTTGTAATAAATATCTAAGGTTTAATAATCTGTATAATTCCTTCATTTAGGTAACTGGTATGTGAGAAAGTGTGCAAACAGACTTGGAAATTGCAGGAAGCAATGCAGAATTGGAGAGAGGCAGATAAATCCTGCTACAGGAATGTGCAGCAAACAAAAAAGGTGCTGTATTCTGACTATCAAAGACCCTAATTCTTCTATATTCTGTCTTGATCCTGGAACTACTACAGTCAGTGCAGGAGCAGCTCCTAGGACCAAAGTTGCTGCCACTGGGGGCAGTAAGGTTTCTGGAGGCAATAGTGTTTCTGGAAGCAACCGTCCTACTGTGATGACTACTGTAGCCACGACATCATCTCGCACAACAGCCTAATTCATTAAAGCAAAGAGGCTTAATCTGGTGTCAATTTTCTCTCTCTTTGCCTTCCTTCCCACTGTCCCTCCACTCAACAGTGTTTGGAAGGGCAGCACATTTCCACTGCACTAGCAGTTCCAAGATAGGGAATTCAAATAAGAAGGAGGTCAGATACAAGTGAGGATTAGTTCAAATATTCAATAAGGTCTGATGGACAGAAGCAGGGTCACCCTTGAAGATATTTCCAGACCTACAATCTGCCCATAGGAATTATTATCAAACTTTACTATGCATCAAAAACACCTGGAGGGTGGGACCAGCAGTTAGCGTAATGGCTATGTCGCTGGACTTTTGACCGCGGTTCGAGTCCCGGAGGCGGCTTAGACTCACGCCGGGCGCGTGTGCGTGCGTGCCCAAGATCCCGAGAGGAGAATGGAGGAGAAGGGATTGCGGCGTTCCCCCCTGGGGGGTGATTTCCTGCTTTCTATCTCTCTGTCTGTCTCTGTCTGTCTGGCAAGCGCACGCGCCCTATAGCAAAAACCTCTCCATGGAGGGTTTTTAGGTTTTTGCCATAGGGCATGTACACTTGCCAGAAAGGAGAGAGACAGAGAGGGAAAGCAAGAAATCACCCTCCAAAGGGGATGGCCATGCTGCAATCCTCTCTCCTCCATTCTCCTCCTGAGATTTTAGGCATGCACGTACACACACTCAGCCTGATTCTAAAGCCATCTGGTCCTGGACTCAAACCACAGTAGACCATGTGAGAGTCCAGCTCCTTAACCACCATACCACCTGCTGGCCCCTGGAGGAACTTCTAAAACAGCCTTATCTCCAGTTTCTTACTCTGAACTGGAGTCTGAGAATTTGCATTCTCACATGTTCCCAGGTGATGCTAGTGTTGCTGATCCACACTTTAAGAATCTCTGGCCTGGAGATGTGACTTTTTTTTTTTTTAACAGAGTAAAACCTGGATTTCCCATATATTTTTAAGTAGTTAGTAATACAAAAGCCTCCCACAGAATGCCCTGGCAATCTCATTATTTTAATCATCCTATAAGAACCTCAGAATGTGAATATTATGTCCCCACTTCAGAGAAGAAAAAACTTCATTTATTTTTTTTTTCTTAGAGATTTTTGCTATAGGGCATGTGTACTCACTGGAGAAAGAGACAGAGAGACAAAAAGCGAGAAATCACCCCCCCAGGAGGGATGGCCACACACAATCCCTTCTCCTCCATTCTCCTCTTGGGATTTTGGGCATGCACGCACATGCGCCCAGTGTGAGTTTTAAGCCACTGAGTCTGGGACTCATACTGCGGTTGACTATGTGAAAGTCCAACAACGTAACCATTATGTCATCTGCTGGCCCCAGTAAACTTGATTTCTAAGCATCTGGGACAGATTAAATTAATCACTTAGAGCATTCTGTCACTATGGTATGATATTGTCTGATTTTTCTCCTATTCCTGGTAATCTTCAATCATCGCTTCCAACTTATAATGGAAGAGACATCAAGAGCTCTACAGTGTGATCTGAATACTAGGATAGTATTCACCTCCAGCAATGGGATTTTTTCCTAAAGAGCTCCGCCTGCATCAATAAGAGAATACGACTGGGTGCATCATAGTCATTCATCTAGGCCTCAGACTCACTTTCCTGAGAGCTAGACAGACAGAACAGGAAATGCAGTTGTCTTCACATTATGGACACCTATAGTAACCATGTTTGACTTTGTCAGTCTCCATCTACCCACTTATGAAGTGATAGGGTTGTACTGGACATGTTTCTTCCCACCCTTGTCATGCCAGCATCCTTCTGATTCTAAAAATATGAAATTATCTTATGCTTTGTGAGAGCAACTTCACTTGTGGCTTCATAAGACTTAGTGTAGAGATCCAAAAGTAGGAGAAAACCTTGGTGGGAGGGTTATTTTCACTAAAGACTCAAAACCATGAGGGTCCCTTTTCCTTCTTCACTTGGTCCCAGTCCAGTTATTTACCATTCCATGTGCATCTTCCACCTCTAATATCTGCCATGATTTCTATCTCCACTACTCCTACACAGGTTCAGCCTTCGGGACTTGCTCTGGGATCATTACAATACCCCCCCCCCCCATTAATCTCTCTGTATTCCTTTTACACACATAACCATTCATCCTCTACAATGATGGAGTCATTTTAAATGGCAGATCTAATTATTAATACCCATTGCCACAACATCCTAAGCCAACTTTGTAGTATGTCCTTCATTGTTCTTCATATCCAGAACCTAGATTATATTTTCTTTTTTTTACAATTATTTATTGTACTTATTATTATTATATGTAATTTCTTGTAGAGCACCTTCACTCACCAAAGAGAAAGGAAAAGAGAGAGGAAAAGTGAGAAATTAAGCCTCCAGATCCAGGGTTCAAACCATAGTCAGCCATTGTGGGAGTCTAGTGCCTTAACCACCATGCCACCTATGGCCCCACATTTCCAGCTTTACCTATCATTCTTCTACTGTATCTTGTACCTTGTCCATACACATTCATTTGTTATTGACTTGAACTCATCAAATTGCTTCTGGCTTTGGGTTTTATATATACTCTTCTCTCTTCACTCTTCTCTTACTAGAAAAAAATCTTAATTTTCTTCTGGAGGGCATTCGTAACCACACTATTCCACTCAAAATAAAAGTGCTTCCACCTCCTCTGCCCCATTATTTATGACTTTTCCAGAATTTAATGTTATCATATCATATGTTGTATTCTAGATCTTACACCTACTAGACTTTAAAATTAAAACAATTGCCATTTTCTTTTTCTCTTGCTTTTGTAATCATCTAACTATATTCAATGTTAATTTTTGTTGAATAAGTAAAAGGGATTTTGAAAGCCTGGAAGATTTTGGGGTGTTACTGAAATCTCACCTTCATTTATTCTAGATCTTCCCAGGAAACAAGTCTCTGCCTCCTCAACAAAACAGCTATGATCTACATCATTCCATAGTAGAGGAGACGAGTAAATTGTCCCAACTAGTGAAACATCATTGCCACTTACACCCTGACTATCGTTACAGTCAGAAATCATAAACTCACACAGAAAGGTCGGTAGAGAAAAGCAGGTCACTTTGACAGAGGGGAGCAATAGGAGAAAAAACATGAACTTTGGAGCCAAACCTATCTGAGGTCATTCATGGTCCCACCATATATTCACTATCAGACTATGAACAAATGATTTCCTATTGAGTCTTCCTATTGGGCCTACATTTCTGAACTTGAAGAGCAGAGAAAATATTTATTCCCACTCAAAGTATTTTGAGGGTTGCAAGAATATTATATTAAACATTAATAACATAATAAGCAGTTACCTATAACAAATTGCTGATTCCTGGATAAAGAGCAACATGGCAAATTTCCCAAGGGCTCTGTCCATTGGACCATGATTATTCTTCTGGGAATGGGTGGTTATAATCCATACTTCACCAGAGCCAAGACTCATTGCTATGCAGGGAAGAGTGTGACAGAGGTAAGGGCCATGGGATCTCTTTGAACAGCTAGATTGGATTTTAATGACTCCTGGTAGAACTTACTGTCCTCTCCTCTGTAATTAGCTTGAACACTGTCTTGATAATATCTTAGAGTTATGATCACTTTAGTTATGGGTGAGGAATATAATCTCAGGTCTGTAGCCTGAAATATTGTCCTCCTGTCCTCTTGCCTTATATCTCACACCTTTCTTCATACTATGTCTGAACGTAAGTGGCAAGCAAAACCTTTCCCTGCTTTGAGGTTGACTAACGGAGTCCAGAGGCAAGGAGAGAAGGAACCTTCACTGTGTAGCAACACACAATGTACCAAGAACATAATGTTAATTTCTTTAAGTAAAAGCCCTATATAACAATTTGGCAATGTAATAAAAACTGAGAAACTAGGGGCAAAACACATTTAGGATTACACATAGGTTTGCCCCTTACTACTTTTACTCATCATGTGGCTTCTATCTCAATTTCTTTATTTATTTATTTATTGGAGAGGTTTTTGCTATAGGGCGCATGCGCTCACCAGAAAGACCAAGAGAGACAGAGAGACTGAAAGTGAGAAATCACTCCCCGGGGGGAGGGCCACGCCACAATTCCTTCTCTTCCATTCTCCCCTCAGGATCTTGAGCATGCACACACATGCACCTGGTGTGAGTTTAAGCCACCGGGTCCAGGACTCGAACCACGGTCGACTACATGGGAGTTTAGCAACATAGCCATTACACCAACTGCTAGTCCCATCAATTTCTTTACCTTATTTTTTTTTAAATTTCTTTATTTAATTTTATTTGTTATTATTAGTTTTTTAATTTGACTGGAGAGAGAGAAGGGGAAAGTGAGAAAGCAAGTCACCAGATCCGAAACTCTAACTGCAGTCAGCCATGTGAGAGTCCAGCACCTTAACCACCACACCAGCTGCCAGTCCCAATTTTTTACTGTTAAGATAGGGGAGATTGGACTTCTTCTCCCAACACCTACCAGCAATACAGAAGGTCTGGAACTGCATCCCCCTTCCTAGCCAACTCAGAGTCAGTAAAGACTAAGGGATGGTCTCAACTTCAATGCCCAGGGAACAGTGGCAGGCATCAACCTTCCTCTCAATTAGAGTGGGAGAACATTTAGAATAAGAGGATGCTGGACAATGGGTGCCTTTAAAACTGAATTATGTATTCTTACCACAATTTTTAAAACTAAATAAGAAACATGGCAGATTCCTGAATAATCCTCACTAGAAACTGACTAGAGTTAACATACCAAAAGGTTCGAGAACTGAATTGCAAATTTTTTAAATTAAAATTACATGTATTTAAAGTATACAACATGATGTTTAGATATACATAGACATATTGAAGTGATTACTAGTCAAGCAAATTAACATATTCACCTTCTCACACAATTGTTGCTTTGAGTTTTATGGTGAGAACACCTAAAATATACTCTTTTAGCAAATTTCCAGTATATAGCACCATGTTATGAAATATAGTCCTCATGCTGTACATTAGATCTCTAGACTTATTTGTCCTACTTAATTGTAACTTTGTTCCCTTTGACTAATATTTCCCAAAATCCTCCACCTCCCATCCCTGGTAACCACTACTCTCTGCATCTATATATTTGACTTTTTTTTTCATTCCACATGTGAGATTATGTGTTACTTTTTCTTCATCTCGCTTATTTCATTTAGCATAATGTCCACCAGGTTCATCAAGTTGTCATGCATAGCAGGATCTTCTTTTTTAAGGATAAATATTCCAGTGTGTGTGTGTGTGTGTGTGTGTGTGTGTGTGTATGCCACACAAGTTCTTTATCAGTTCATCCATTGATACTTAGGTTGATTCCTTATCTTGGCTATTGTGAATAATGTTTCAATAAATATGAGAGTACAGATATCTCTACATGGTGCTAATTTAATTTACTTTTGGTATTACTAAGAAGAGGATGGGTCATATGGCAGCCCTGTTTTAAGCTTTTTTTGAGGAGGTTTTACACTGTTTTCCATAATGGCTATACCAATTTACATTCCAGCTACCAATATTCTTTTTATTTATGTATTTATTTATGTATGTATGTATTTATTTATTATATTCATACATTCTATTGCTATACATCATTTAGATTGTAAAGAGACTTTACCAAGCATAATGTACACCTCAGTCCAGCCCAGATGAGAATACTATACACATCCTTGTCAACAGATAATAAATCATATTTGTGTCCCACAAGTGTCTTACCTCCCTATTTTTTCCCCAAATTTCCTTTCCTATGCTCTTCCCCTCCCACACTCTCTTTCCATTTTGTCTCTAGTGTCCATTACAAATTTTAATGTTTTTATGTTCTCCAGTCTTTCAGTCTCTACCATAGAATGTGGACAGTCCATGTATGTTAAGTGGAGACATACAATGTTTCTCTTTAATAGCCTGACTTGCTTCACTCGGCAACAAATCTTCCATATTTGTCCACTTTCTATCAAATTCCAGGGCCTTGTTGCTTTTTATGGCTGAATCATATTCCATGGAGTATATGTGCCACACTCTTTTAATCCATTCATCCATTTGTGGACATTTGGGTTGGTTCCATGTCTTAACAATCATGAATAGTGCTGCAATAAATATAGTTGTGCAAGTGCTTTTCTGACTGAGTGTTCTCCTGTCCTTTGGGTAGATACCCAGGAGTGGAATTGCTGGATCATATGGTAGTTTTATTTGAAGGTCTTCGAGGAACTTCCATATTGTTCTCCATAGTGGCTGGATCAATTTACATTCCCACCAACAATGTAGGAGAGTTCCCCTTTTACCACATCCCCCAGCACATATCATTTTTTTGTTTTTTTAATCTTCATCATTCTGACTGGGATTAGGTAGTATCTCATTGTGGTTTTGAACTGCATCTCCCTTGCAACAAGGGATGTTGAGCATTTTTTCATATGCTTTTATCCAACCAACAATATTCTATGGTTCCCTTTTCTTCACATCTTCACCAACACTTGTTATCTCTTGTATTTTTTATAATGGCCATCTAATGAGTGTAAGGTGGTTTTCATTTGCATTTCCCTAATGATTACTGATGTTGAATACTTTTTCATAAGCCTGTTAGTCATATTTATGTCTTCTTTGAAAATTTTTCTATTTAGGTCTTTGACCACTTCTTATTTGAGTTATTTGGTTTTCTGCTATTGAGGTATACAAATTCCATACATTTTTGGTATATTAATTCCTTATAAGATTTTTTGGTTTGCAAATATTTTCTCCGATTCCTTAGGTTGCCTTTCCTAAGGTTGGTTTTTGTTTTGTTTTGTTCTTTTGCCTTTCCTTAGGTTGATTTTTTTTTTCCTTTGCTGTGCAGAAGCTTTTTATTTGAATTTTCAACAAGAGGGCCAAGAATAAACAATTCAACAAATAGCATTGTAAAAGCTGAATATTAAATCAGATCTTTACCTTTCACTACATATAAACATCATCTCATAATCAACAATAATAATCAACAAAATAGGTTACAGATTTAAATGTAAGAGTTGAAACTATCAAAGCCCTAGCCAAGGGACCAGCAGTTGGTGTAATGGCTATGTTACTGGACTGCCATGTAGTTGACCACGGTTCAAGTCCCAGATCTGGTGGCTTAAACTCACACCGGGTGCATGTACATGTGTGCCCAAGATCCTGAGAAGAGAATGGAGGAGAAGGGATTGCAGCATGGCCATACCCCAGGGGGTGATTTCTCGCTTTCTCTCTGTCTCTCTCTCTCTCTGTCTTTCAAGTGAGCGCACGTGCCCTATAGCAAAAACCTCTAAAAGAAAAAAAAAGCCCTAGCCAAAATAAAAATACAGAGGAAAATCTTCTTGACATTGGTCTAGGCAACAATTTCTTGAATATGACGCCAACATCACAAAAAAATAAGCAAAATAGACAAATGGAACTGCAAATACTTCTTAAACAAATTGAAAACTAGAAAAAAAAAAAAGGAACAAGGAAACTGGCACCAGTTAAAAAAATAATATATGAAAAGAATGAAATATAAAGTACAGAATTATAAAATACAATAAACAGCCAGTGCCTCCACACTGTTGCCATCACTGCCACCCACATCAGGTGCTACCACCTCAGCTACTACCTGACTCTCCATCTCCCCAGCTCAGCCCCTTGCCATGTCAGAGGGATTAGGATAAGTTAGAAGAAACATAGCCATGCTGGAGGGGAGGACTGACAGCCACCATCTCTTCAGCCCACACATACCTGGGCTATGGCCACTGCCTGCAAGAAACCTCCACAGAGGGAGGAATTAGGTAGGACTGATAGAAGGCAGAAACGAGTTGGAAAGAACTTGCAGTCTGCATGGTTTTTACTTGCAAAAGTAGAGGGGAGCCAATTAGATGAAGTGGTGATGATCTGGAGGATTTATACCCCTCAACCTTTTGGGAAGAGAAAAATTAAATTCTCTGAAAGTTTGAACCCCAGACTCCCACCATGGATTCTAGCACTCCCACCCAAAGAAGAACAAGGAAACTGGCATCAAATTAACACACATCATAAGTAAGTGCAGGAGTAAACAGCTTCCGAAAAATTTTAAAAACAAAACAAACAAAAGAAATACATCAGACCTCCCACCCCATCCCATGCTGGCAGGAGAGCTACACCATCCTGCAAGCCACCCAGGAAGTGGTGCTCCATTTACAATCAAGTCTCCACAACTGGGAAGGAGCAAAGGATGCAAATGAAAGCACCCTTATCTCAGCAGAAATTGAGGAATTTGGGCACTACCCTAGTCCTGCTCTGATCTGGAAGATGTGGCTGATCTCCAGTCCCACCTGAACCACTTTCCCAGGGGCACACCTGAGCTCTATGGCTAGTCTTCTCTCTCCCCACCCCTGGCATTACAGAACATACTCCAAAAATCAGGAAGAATTGAACACTTCACCAGATGCCTAAAATCAATGCAGAGACACAAGGAAATATCTCTCCCCTAAGTAAACGCTAACTCCTCACTCACTGTGGATGAAATACAAGAATCACAAAAATGTCAGAAAAGAAATTCAGAATATTGATCATAACAAAAGTCAGTGAGATGCAAGGGAAAATGGACAACGAATTACAGGAGACGAGAAAAATCATTTCATTATATGAATGAGGCATTCCATAAAAAGATAGGCACCAGGGCCTTCAGAGGAAGACACCTTCATGGCTCTTGAGAACTAGTGATTTCAGGGAAAAAAAAGAGAAATGAAGATTTTCTACTGATAATTCAGCCTTCAGCCCAAAAACTCAAGTGGTAGGAAGTCCCTCAAGCCTTCTCTCTGTCTCTGTCTCTGTATCTATCTCTGTCTCTCTCTGCCTCTGTCTCTATCTTCTCATTTTTTTGTAATTTTTCCTTTTTAAAATTTTTTAAGGTAAAGCATTTTATCAGTTTTCAGCCCCTCATTTACCTTTATCTTATTAATAATCCCCTCCTCCCCTCCCACCCAGGAGAGGTAAGAGGCAGTCCTTCAGAAGAAGACACCTTCATGGCTCCTGAGATCTAGTGATTTCGTGCAGCAAGTGCGTCACACAGTTTTCTATTTTTTTTCTTTTTTTAAGAAAATTTTGATTTTTTTGTTGTTTTTTATGTTTTTCTTCTTTTTTCTCTGTTTCTTTGTTATTATTGTTATTCTCTCTCTCTCTGATTCCTTTTCTTTTTCTTTTATTTCATCTCTGTTCTCTTCAATCTCCATTCACTGTGTTTCTAGACAGATCTATGGGAACTATAGCCAAACATCCAAATACTATTAGGGTTAACATATTCCTCAATATCTACTGAATCTTCTGTGCAAAGGAATCAAAACAGAATGGCAAAGAGATTCCAGATCACATCTTTTTGCATGCTCCTGAACACTCAGATTGAACTTCAAGTTTAGGAAGAAACACACCATCCATCAGATGACTACAAATCACCACCGGGTCACAAGAAATATGGGAAAGCAAGAAAATACCTCTCCTCTAAGGGAAGAGAATAGCTCCTCTCCATCCACAGACAGTTCAATGGAAATCATGGAAATGTCTGATAAAGAATTTAGAATATTCATAATGGCAAAGCTAATAGAGATGGAAGAGAAGAGAGACAATAAACTGCAGAAGAGAAAGAAGAAAAGAGATGATGAGTTCCAGGAGGTGAGGAAATTATTGCAAGATCTAAAAGAGGAATTACACACTTTAAAAAAGAATCAAATGGACCTCTTAGAGATGAAGGCTATAATACAGGAAGTCAAAATCTCCCTTGAAAGTATTAAAAATAGACTAGATCATACAGAAAGTAGAATCTCCGATGTAGAAAATTGTTGGCCTAGAAAAATCCACCACGAAGACTGAGAAAATGGCCCCCCCAAAAAGAGAATAACATACAAGAAATACTAGATACCATCAAACATCCAAACATCCAGATCATTAGTATCCCAGAAGGTAAAGAGACTCATAAGGGCATTGATACTCTATTCCATGAAATCCTACAAGAAAACTTTCCAAACCTAGAAAGGCATTCAAAGGTCCAGTCCCAAGAAATACAAAGGACCCCAAATATAATCAACCCAAGAAGATCTTCTCCAAGACACATTATAGCTAGACTGACCAAAACCACAAAGACAAGATACTAAGATTGGCAAGAGAGAAACAGCAAGTTACCTACAAAGGATATCCCATCAGACTAACAACAGACCTCTCATTGGAAACAATGCGAGTGAGGAAAGAATGGGAAAATATATTCAAAGTGTTAAGGGAAAAGCAATTTCAACCGAGAATACTGTACCTGGCAAGATTATCCTTCATATGGGAAGAAAAGACAAGAACATTCTCAGATAAACAAAACCTGAAAGAATTTACCAGCACCAGAGCAGATCTCCAAGAAGTTCTCAAAGGAGTGCTATATCAGGAAAATTAAATACAGACACACAGAAATAAGACTTCAAACACTAAGAAAATGTCCAACTTAAGCATGGGGACAAGTCTGGAGTTGAATATTATATCACAGAATTTAACTGGAAAATTGAATCACAACAAAAGATAAAGTACATGAGATTGAACTGGTGAAATAGAATTTTATGGCTTTAAGTTTTAAGCATATTTCCTTAGCATTTCTTTGATTTATTAAGGTTAAATCTGCTTTACTTAAAATTGAAAAATGTAATAAAAAATACATAATTAATAACCATAGTAAACCATATAGCATCAGCTAGGTGCTACCTTATAGTATATTCATTCTACTCAGAGATTCATGCCTTAAGTCAAATATGTGTTCACAGATATGTATATATCAGCAGAGCTTGCTATTGAAAGTAGTTAGATTATTTAAGAAATTTTGTGAATCAATAAAATATGGGGGGAAAAGGAATGGAAAACAACTGTGGACACCTGAGATAGTATGGGAGGAGCATGGGAAATGGCAGAGGGTGAGAAATAGGGGGGAAATACATATGTGTGTGTGTGTGTGTGTGTGTGTGTGTGAAACTAGAAATGGAAAATTATTGATGATAATTGATTAAGCTACTATGCAGCATCTTCTGGATGGGAAATTACATTTCGTATGCTGTGACAATGCTCAGTGAATAAATGTAAATTAATTAATTTTAAAAAAAGAAATAAAAAAATACAGACACAGAAATAAGAGTTCAAAAACTAAGAAAATGGCCAACTTAATCATAGGGACAAGTCTGGAGTTGAATATTATATCCCGGAATTCAATCGGGAAGATTGAACCACAACAGAAGATAGATTAAGTACATGAGACTGAACTGGCGAAATAGCATTTTGTGACTTTCAACTAAAATATTGCTGATTTTCTTCTAGCCTTTTTTGTCTGGTTTTAGAGATTTTTGTCCTGTCTTGAGCTGTCGATAGGTTCATGTACCTACTACTTGAACAGAATCCTAACCTGTTTCCTGGTTTTAAGTTTTAAGCAAAGTTCCTTAGCATTTCTTTGATTTATTAAAGTTAAAACTGCTTCTCTTGGGGAAAAAAAAAAAAAAAAAACGATAGGCACCCTAAAAAAGAATCAAACAGAAATTCTGGAGATGAAGTATACACTGAATAAAAGCAAAATCTCCCTCAGAAGTATTAGCAGGCTAGACCATGCAGAAGAAAGATTCTCTGACCTATTATACAAAAAACTCCATTTTAGTCCAAGCCGCCAAAAATAATTTTTTAATTAAAAATGAAAATCACAGGCTAACAGGTGTCATGGTGGTTAACGTGCTGAACCCCCACATGGCTAACCACAGTTCAAGTTCCAGACCCAGAGGCTTGAAAATCACACCAGGAGCATGTGCATGCATGACCAAAACCCTGAGAGGAGAGTGGAAAAGAAGGGACTGTGGCATGGCCATCCTCCCAGTGGGTGATTTTTTCACTTTCTCTGTCTC
Source organism: Tupaia tana (assembly GCA_026018925.1). Lineage (NCBI taxonomy): Eukaryota > Metazoa > Chordata > Mammalia > Scandentia > Tupaiidae > Tupaia > Tupaia tana. The sequence continues at coordinate 32,953,268 of JAKSZU010000015.1, forward strand.
TTTCTGAGACAAGGCTTATTTACAAATTTCTCTTGGCTTTGAGTTTCCATCTCTATTTAGTAGGAAAAACAAAATGTTTTTTTCTCTGTTCTCATTACACAACACAGAAGACAAGACTTCTGAGATTTCTGGTCACAAAGAAGTATATAGGGATTTCTTTCCACCAACAAAAAAAAGCAAGCACTTCTGCAGTTGACACCAACTGAGTGTTCTCTCATTTAATTAAATTCTGATACTCAACCTGTTTACTTGAAAATAGCACCAGATCCCACAGGTTAAAGTCTCAGTCCCCAAGACTGCCCTCACTCTCCAACTTAAGATGCTATTTGTGGGACCAGCAGATGGCATAATGGTTATGTCACTGGACTCCCACCCAGTTGACCATGGTTCAAGTCTCAGACACAGTGACTTAAAACACGTCAGACACGGGTGTGTGAGCCCAAAGATCCCGAGACAAGACTGGAGAAGGAATTGCAGTGTGCATACCCTGGGGGATGATTTCTCACTTTCTGTCTCTCTGTCTCTCTCTGTCTGTCTAGCGCATGCTCCTGATAGCAAAAAATTTCTCCCAAAAAAAAAAAAAAAAAGAAAGAAAGCTATTTGGAAGCCCCACGTTGTTTTCCCTTTGCTTCTGACTGGCTATAAATCATGACCCATGAATTCCTCTCCTTTTCAGGTTCAACTGATTTTTCTAGAGGTTCACAAAATTCAGGGAAACATGTTTACCAATTTATTACAAAGGATAGTACAAAGAATATAGATGAAGTGATTCATAGGGCAAGGCATATGGGAAGGAGCATGGAGCTTCCATTTCCTCTCTGGCACAGCACCCTAAGGGAACCTCCACATATTGCGCAATATGGAAGCTCTTTGACTCTTGTTCTTTCGGGTTTCAATGGAGGCTACATTATGTAGGTATGATTGATTGAAAAAAATGACCCCTTGTGATCAACTCAATCTTCATCTCTCTCCCTTTTCTGGAGGTTAGTGGATAGGGCTGAAAGTCCCCTCTCTCTAATCTTGCCTTGGTCTTTTGAATTGACCAGCTCCCATCCCTGAGTGGCTGTCAAGTTATCAGTAGACATTTATCACTTTGGAGATTCCAATCATTTCAGTCATGTGCCAAGAGAAGGAAAATATGTACTTCACAGTAACATATTAGACATAGCATTTTACTCTTCTTGGTACATAAGGAGAGCATCTTTCAAAAGGGAGTTTTACCTTCCACTTTCAAAGGGGGAGAAAGAGCTCAAAGTACCTTTTTTGACATCTGTTTTCAAGTCTTTTTAGCTCAAAATAATCTTACTCCAAACCACCCCATTTGTTTCGTTGCTAGTCACCCTAACTACAGAATCTCAGCTCATTTTCCTTCTCTCTGGGGAGTGCACGTGCCCTGTAACAAATTTAAATTACTTTTAAAAAGAGCTGGCCACAATAGTGGTCAAAAATGGAAAGTGGCCAACAAACTCCCATGCCAAGACCATCCTTCAATCTTAAGATAGAGGCTTCCTTTTATGCACAAAAGTTTTTAATTTTGATGAAGTTCAATTTATCTATTTTTCCTTTTTTTGTCTTTTATTTATTATTATTATTATTATTTTTGTATATACTTTCAATCATATTTGGCTTACAATGAGACCATTTTGATATGTGAACATTTCTCCCCAGACCCGTTGATCGACATATCTTCAAAAGATAACACCACACCTCCCCATCCCGTCAATGCTCTACCTCTGTCTCCCTTCTCCAAATGTCTTTCGTTAGGCCCCACTCCTCCACATACACCTCATCTGACATTCACACCCATCTCTTGTGTTTGTTCAACTGTTAGTCAATCAGTTTCAGACATAGAATGCAGACAGACGGTATATGTTAAGTGGGGACATACAATGTCTCTCCTTCATAGCCTGGCTTGCCTCACTCAGCAGTACATCTTCCATATTCTTCCACTTTCTGTCAAAAGCCAGGGCTCTGTTGGTTTTTATGGCTGAGCAGTATTCCATAGAGTATATGTGCCACAGTTTTTCAATCCATTCCTCCATACGAGGGCATTTGGGTTGGTTCCATGACTTTGCAATCGTGAATAGTGCTGCAATAAACATCGATGAGCAAGCACCTTTCCAATGAAGAATTCTTCTGTCCTTTGGGTAGATACCAAGGAATGGGATTACTGGATCATATGGTAGATCTATTTGCAGATTTTTGAGGAATCTCCAAATTATTCTCCACAGTGGTTGGACCAATTTACATTCCCACCAGCAGTGTAAAAGAGTTCCCCTTTCACCACACCCCCACCAACATTTATCATTTTTTGTTTTTTTAATCTTAGACATTTTGACTGGGGTTAGGTGGTACCTCATTGTTGTTTTTATCTGCATTTCCCTTATGATGAGGGATGTTGAACATTTTTTCATATGCCTTTTGGCTATTCGTATGTCATCTTTAGAGAGTATTTCATTAAACTCCTTCTCCCATCTCTTAATGGGATTGATCATCTTTTTTCCAAACAGCTTCTTTAGTTCCTTGTGTATTCTGGTTATCAGTCCCTTATCTGATGCAAAATTTACAAAAATATTTTCCCATTCTGAGGGCTGTCGATTCACACTAATTACTGTGTCTTTGGCCATGCAGAAACTTCTTAGTCTGATGTAATCCCACTTGTCTATTTTGGGGATGATCGACTGTGCTTTGAAGGTCTTATTTAAGAAGTCTTTCCCTACACCAATGTCTCCCAGAGTTTCCCCAGTGTTTTCCAGGAGCAGCTCTATAGTTTGAGGTCTTAGATTTAGATCCTTGACTTGATTTTTTTGTCAAAGGTGAAAGGCAGGGGTTCAGATTCATCTTTCTGCAAGTGGAAATCCAGTTTTTCCAGCACCACTTGCTGAAGAGGCTTTCCTTTTCCCACTGTATTGACTGGTACTCCTTGTCAAAGATCAGTTGACTGTATGTTTGGGTATTTATTTCTGGAGACTCTATTCTGTTCCATTGGTCCTCCTGTCTGTTTCTGTGCCAGTACCATACTGTTTTGATTACCACAGCTTTATAGTATATTTTTGGGTCGGGGAGTGAGATCCCACCCACTCCATTCTTCTTGTGTAGAATTGCTTTGGCAAGGGACCAGCAGTTAGCGTAATGGCTATATCGCTGGACTCCCACGTAGTCGACCGCGGTTCGAGTCCCGGACCCGGCGGCTTAAACTCACGCCGGGCGCGTGTGCGTGCGTGCCCAAGATCCCGAGAGGAGATTGGAGGAGAAGGGATTGCGGCATGGCCATCCCCCTGGGGGATGATTTCCTGCTTTCTATCTCTCTGTCTCTCTCTGTCTGTCTGGCGAGCGCACGCGCCCTATAGCAAAAACCTCTCCAAAAAAAAAAAGGAGAAAAAAAAAAAAAAAAAGAATTGCTTTGGCAATATGGGGTCTTTTATGATTCCAGACTAATTTTATGATTGTCTTTTCTAGGTCTATGAAGAATGTGTCTGGTACTTTGATTGGCATTGCATTAAATATGTAGAGCAATTTGGGTAGAATTGCCATTTTGATTATATTAAACTTTAGTGCATAAAAGGGCATTATCAAGAAAATGGAAAGACAACCTAAAGAATAGAAGAGATTGTTAAGAAATTGTGTATCTAATAAAGATTAAATATTCAGAATCTAAAAAAAAAAAAAATCTCTCTAAGGAAGACATACGAACAGCCAAAAATCATATGAGGAAATGCTCAACATCCCTCACCATAAGGGAGATGCAGATAAAAACCACAATGAGATACCACCTAAACCCTGTCAGAATGGCAAAGATTAAGAATATAAAAAGTGAGGGACCAGCAGTTAGCATAATGGCTATGTCGCTGGACTCCCACGTAGTCGACCGCGGTTCGAGTCCCGGACCCGGTGGCTTAAACTCATGCCGGGCGCGTGTGCGTGCGTGCCCAAGATCCCGAGAGGAGAATGGAGGAGAAGGGATTGCGGCATGGCCATCCTCCCTGGGGGGTGATTTCCTGCTTTCTATCTCTCTGTCTCTCTCTGTCTGTCTGGCGAGCGCACGCGCCCTATAGCAAAAACCTCTCAAAAAAAAAAAAAAAAAGAAAAGAAAAAAAGAATATAAAAAGTGATAAGTGTTGGCAGGGATGTGGTGAAAAGGGAACCCTCCTACACTGTTGGTGGGAATGTAAACTGTTTCAACCACTGTGGAGAACAGTGTGGAGGTTCCTCAGGGATCTACAAATAGAGCTACCGTTTGACCCAGCAATCCCATTTCTGGGTATTTACCCGAAAGTCAGAAGAATGCTCAGTCAGAAAGGTGCTTGCACATCAATGTTTATCGCAGCATTATTCACAATTGCCAAGACATGGAACCAACCTAAATGTCCACAAACTGATGAATGGATTGGAAAAGTGTGGTATATATACTCTATGGAATACTACTCAGCCATAAAAAATAATAAGACTCTGGATTTGATAGAAAGTGGTCAGATATGGAGGATCTATTGCTGAGTGAAGTAAGTCAGGCTATGAAAGAAAGATATTGTATGTATCCACTCAATATATACCGACTATCCACACTCTATGGTAGAGAGCGAAAAATTGGAGGACATAAAAGCAGTGAAGGTACTTAATGAGAATAGGACAGTGTGGAATGGGGGGGGGTGAAGAGAAGAGGATAGAGAAAGATAGCAAGAGAACAATAGAGAGGCAGGACGTTAGTGAGAAACAGATATGGCTTATTACCTGTTGATGATGACATGTATAGTATTCTCAACTGGATTGGTCTGAGAAGTATTTCATGATGGATAAAGTCTTTTTACAAGCAAAATGAGAAATAGTGATTGTTTTCAAAAATAATTAGAATAATAATGATTGAAAAACATAGAGAAAAGATATTGAATATTGAAGCAGGGAGATTAATGTCTCTGTATTGACTGACATGCATGGCATTCCCTTTTGAAAAAGCAATGTAATACACTGTAAAGTTATATGTAATCCAATGTAATATAAACAAGATTATGATGATAATAATTAAAAATGTGTGGCACATAAAAAAAAAAAAGATAGAGGCTTCCTCATACTTACACTTAGGCCAAGTTCCCTTTTTTACCACCTAGATTTTACACACTAGCTTTCTAACCTAAATATGTTGAACTTACAGCACACTGTTTTTTTCCCCTTGTAGAGATTTTGTTATAGGGCATATATAGTTTGCTAGAGAGACAAAGCAAGCAGTCACACCCTGGGAAGGATGGCCACGTGGTGATCTCTTCATTCTCCTCTTGGAATCTTGGGAACACACACACACACACACATACGCCTGGCCTGTTTTAAGCCAATAAGTCTAGGACTCAAACCAAGGTTAACTACCTGGGAGTCCAGTGATGTAACTGCTATACCACCTGCTGGTCTCACAGCACACTAATTCTAACTAAAGACAGGATATGAAGCTAGGTGGACTTCTGTAACTAGAAAGAGCAGAGGATAGAGCTAGTCATAGCTAGTCCTTCAAGAGAGGCCACCACAAAACGGGTCCGCCCATTTGGTTACAGCCACTTTTCTGCTCAAGTGGGTGGCTCTGAAAAGAGCCTTTGGGGTAACAAGAGCACTACGGCAAGGTGCCCAAGGGGCCTAGGCTCGCTCTCCGCGAATTCGGCGTGCCAGCTGGATATCCTTGGGCATGATGGTGACGCGCTTAGCATGGATGGCACACAGGTTGGTGTCCTCGAAGAGACCCACGAGGTAGGACTCACACGCCTCCTGCAGCGCCATCACTGCTGAGCTCTGGAAACGCAGGTCTGTCTTGAAATCCTGCGCGATCTCACGCACCAGCCGCTGGAATGGCAGCTTGCGGATCAACAGCTCAGTAGACTTCTGGAAGCGGCGGATCTCGCGCAGTGCCACCGTGCCCGGCCTGTAGCGATGAGGCTTCTTCACCCCGCCAGTGGCTGGTGCGCTCTTGCGAGCCACCTTCGTAGCCAGCTGTTTGCGCGGTGCCTTGCCGCCGGTAGACTTGCGCGCCGTCTGCTTGGTGCGGGCCATCGCTCTAGTGTTACTCGCTCTGGTGCTCAAAATTCCTCCGTCTGTGGCTCCTGAAACAGCAAAACCCGCGCTCTGTGCCCACTTTTATAGAGCCTGCTGAGTTCCCATTGGTTGGCCTCCATGTGGCGTGATGTCTGGCTGTGCTCTAATTGGCTGGTGCTGCACTCCTCAGGGTTACCCGTGCTTTATATTCAAGTCTGTTTGCGGTGCCCAGCTAAAACTGGTGCCCGCTCGTCTATGGGTGATCTGACTAGCCAGGCAGTAAGCTCACATCTTTCCCTGCATGGTCTTCATTTTTTTTCCTCAGTGTACCTCTTCTCCCTACTCCTTCGTCAGGATGGGAAGAACTTTCCAGACAGAGAGAGGAAAAGTGAGAAATCACCCCTCAGGGGGATGGCTATGGAATGCCTTCTCCCTTCTCCTCTCAGGGTTTTGGGTATGCATATGCACCCAGCGTGATGTTCAGGCCTCCTTTTTCCAGACTGGAAAACCAGAGTTGGCTGTATGGAATCCAGCACCTTAGCCACCACATCGCCTGCTGGTCCCTCACCCAGCATATTTTCAAGCCATCAGGGTCAGATTTGAACTGCTGTGGACCATGTGAGATCTGGCTCCCTTAACCACTATGCTATGGGGTCAGCCCAAGTGTTCATTCTTGTTGAGTAAATCCACATGGAGGAGGAAATAATCACAGATGCACAGAGGAGTGACGTTCTGTGGACAACTGTGTACATATGGTATTAATCTCTAAATTAGAAGGATAAGACTGGCTGACCTACATGTAGCTATGACAGCATCTAAGAAGTTCTATCAATAATTCTGCTGTGTGTATGTGAAGAAATGAGATTAGGGCCACAAACCTTAGGAACTTGGGCCCAAACAACAGCAGCAACAATACCAGAGTTGCAGTACTTTTTGTAAAAACAAAGCAAAACAACAACAACAAAAAACATTATTTATTGTGATTTTCAAGTTGCTAAGTCCAGGACTCAGACCACAGTCAGTCATGTGGGAATCCAACAGTTTAACTACCACACCACCTGCTGGCCCAAGTCACAGTATTTTTTAATAAAATTACTCTAACATAGTCTTTGGTTTATTTTAGCAAGTGTGGGAAACGCACCAGAATCAGGAGGTATAACTGAACCTTTGGTTTTAGAAAATTTTTTGTTTTTACAATGCTGTTTTGGACTGAATGTTTGTGTTTCTGCCCCAAATTCATTTGTCAAAGCCTTAATCACCAATGAGATAGTATAGGAGGTGGGGGTCTTTGAGAGGGGATAAGGCAATGAGTATGGAGCCCTCATGAATGGGATTAGTGCCCTTATAAAACTGAGCCAGAGAATGTGAGATGACAGAAGAATGTGCCATCTGAGAACCAAGAAGTTAAGTCCTCACCAGACGCTGAATCTGCTGACACTTTGACCTTGGACTTGCAGCTTTCAGAACAGTGAGAAATAAATGTTCGTGGTTTAAGCTCCCCAGAAATAAATAAATAAATAAAGACAACATATGGGAAATCCTAAACACCCATCAGGCAGCCTAATATACACATAATGAACATTCCAGAAAGCAGAAAGATGAATAAAAGCATAATCTCTTTTATAAAATATCTAAAAACTTTCCAAACCTAGAAAAACATACCCACATTCAGATCCAGGGAATTCAAAGAATACCAAATAAATTCAACATACAAAGATCCTCTCCAAGGCATATCATTGCCAAATCAGTAAAAGTCAAAGACAAAGATAGAATTCTAAAAATAACAAGAGAGAAATGTCAAGACACTTACAAAAGTTACCCCAACAGAATAACCCCAGACCTCTCAACTTAAACAATGCAGTCAAGGAAATGGAAGACATATTTAAAATCTTAAAAGAGAAAATTTAAGAAAAAAATATCCCAGTTTTCCAAATGGGAAAGAGAAATAACATCATTCACAGATAAGCAAGCATTGAAAGTCTTTACCAACACTAGACCAGGTAAAGGGCCAGCCGTGATGGAGAGAAGTAACAGTGTCTGTGATGCTGAGGCCATAGGAGAGGGTCCAGCTTCACATTCCGAAGTGTATCTATGTGTTCTGGGTATGTGAACGTGTCCACAGTCCTGGCTGGCTTGAGGCTGGAGAGAGGACCATGGCATGAAGACCCTGTTGGGGGTGCTTGTGTGTGTGTGTGTCTCATTCTCTTTCTCTGTCATGAAAGAAATAAACATTTTTTTAAAAAATGGGTAAATGATTAACAAAAAAGTGATACATTCATACTATGGGATATTATTTAACAAAAAGAATAAACTATTGTTGCATGCCACAACTCAGATTTCAATAAAATGATTCTGACTAGGGGAAAAAGACAATCTCAAAGGGACACATATGGTTATATTCCCATAACATTTTTGAAATTACAAAGTTATGAAAATGTAAAATAAAACAGTAAAATAAAAATGTAAAATAAAATATTTTCCTGGAGTTAGTGTTTTCTTTTTAAAAAATTATTTTATTTATTTATTTTTATTTGATCAGAGGGAAAGAGAGAGAGAGAGAGAGAGAGAGAGAGAAAGAGAGAGGGAAAGTGAGAAAGCAAGTCACCAGGTCCAGGACTTAAACCACAGTCGGCCCTGTGGGAGTCCAGCACCCTCAACCACCACCCTACCTGCCAGCTCCTGGAGTTAGTATTTTCCAGTGGTTATGTGTTGTCAGGGAAAGGAGGTTAACAGTGACTATAAAAGAGTAAGAAAAGGGGACCAGCAGTTAGCATAATGGCTATGTCATTGAACTCCCATATAGTTGACCATGGTTCGAGTCCCAGACCCAGTGGCTTAAACTCACGCCAGGCACGTGTGCGTGCATGCCCAAGGTCCCAACAGGAGAATTGAGGAGAAGGGATTGTGGTGTGGCCAACCCCCCTGGAGGGCAGTGAGTTCTCGCTTTCTGTCTCTCTAGCTCTCTCTGTCTTTCTGGTGAGCGTACACGCCCTAAAGCAGAAACCTCTCCAAGAAAAAAAAAAAAAAAAAAAGAGTAAGAAAAGGGGATCTTGGGGACCAACAAGTGGCATGGTGGTTAAGGTGCTGGACACTCCCACATGGCTGATCATGGTTTGAGTCCTGGACCCAGTGGCTTGCTTTCTCACTTTCCCTCTCTCTCTCTGTTCTCTCTGGTCAAATTAAAATGAATGAATGAATAAATCAAATTAAATAATGATTTAAAAAAAGAAAAGGGGATCTTTCAGTGAAGAGTAATTTGTATTTTTTATTTATTGGTAGTTGAATGACTCTAAGAAGGATCCGATAATCCAGCATTAGGCACACGGTACAGTGATGAAGTATCCCTAGAGCAGTGCTCTCCAATAGAGGTTTCTACAAAGATGGAAATGTTCCTGATTCTGCACCCTACAATACAGTTTCCACTAGTCATACTTGGTGGTAAAGGACTTGAAATGTGCTCAAAACATTTTGATCATTTAAATGATTGAAGAACTAAATTATTTATTTGACTTACATTTAATTCATTTAAATTTAAATAGCTGTGTTGCCAGTAGCTACTGTATTAAGTTTTTAGAGTCTGGGTTCCAACCCAGCTCCATTTCTTTCCAAGAGTGTGATCTGAGATAAGCTTTTTAAATTTCCTGTGCCTTTGAGTATTTTGCTTGTAAAATGGAGGTAACAGTGTCTACCTCAAAGGGTTGCTATGAGGCAAATCAGTTTACATGTTTACAACATCTACAGGGGGTGCCAGACACATAGAAAATGTTATGTCGTTTGTCACCATTGTTGTCATTGTGCCTTGTTTCTGTTTCTGATGTCTAGGCCTTCTCATGATTCATACTCATGGGATCATATTTCATTGTGTTTTATGATTTTAAGCTGTGAGATTCTCATTTAGTTGGAACTTCATACCTAGAAATCCTTGTGTGTCTTGGATACATGAAGAAAAGATACACATTTGCTTCCACAAACTACCTAGTTGTAATAAAACTGGGCCTACATAAAACTAAATTCTCTGCCTGATATGTATATTTTTTTTAATCCATGAAAGTAGCTTGAACTTAGATTGAAAATCCATGAGAACTTGTTGTTACAATTGAGTAGAGTTAGTATTTTCCTCCTCCATCTGGGCCAAGGTTGGCATAGGCAAAACAAACAAACAAAACAAACAAACAAAAAACAACACTAACTGACCCCTTGTAAAGTTGTGTGTGCACACATCAGCATGGCAAGGGGGAGGCTTAGGGAGAAAGAGATTTTGTTTTACCTTATTCTGAGATTGTTTCTTTGGATTCCAGGTTTATACAAAGGTGTCAATAATATGCCTCACCTAGAACTGAATCTTTACTGTATGCATCTCATATAGCCATCAAAATGGTGTTCAATTTGCCTTCTGGGGTTTCCAGCCCTTTTTAATTTCTGGCTTCTGCAGATTTCTTCCCTTTTTGATAGGCTGTCAATGTAATAATGATTTCCTTTTAAAATTTATCCAATTTCCTTGGTTGTTTTCACCAGTTGCATCATTCAGTATATCTACTCTACTATATTCCTACTAATGAAAGTTCACTACACAAACGTAGTGAGAAATCGCCCCCAAGAGGTGTTGGCCATGCCGTAATCCCATCTCCTCCATTCTCCTCTTGGGATTTTGGGCACATACACACATGCATCTGGCATGATTTTCAAGCCACCAGTTCTGGACTTGAACCACACAGTCAGTCATGCAGGAGCAGCACCTTAACCTCCACACCACCTGCTAGCCCAATATGTCTTGTTTAATACTAGTGGAATCTTTTTGTTTAATCCAGTGATGAAGCTCCGTAATTTGAGCAGTGAGTTTAGACATTTGAACGTATACTTACTGGAATACTAGGGCTTTTTTCCTGCTTTCCAGTTGTGACTTATTTCCTTTTTTTTTTTTTTTCTTAGTTTCTGTTGGACAAATCATGAATATTATGCATTCTGGTTTGACTTTTTTTGTTTGTTTTATTACTGGTTCATCCTAGAAGGACCCATACTTATGCTTACATTTATCATTATTAATTTGACACCTAGATTTAGAAATAAAATTTGAAAAATAGAAAAGCCTTCTATACTTCTCCTGACTGTTTGAACTTGACTTATTCTCTTATTTGATGCTTTACCAACAAGCCACTTGTAGGGGAAATTCATGCCCAAAGGAAGACTATAAGTAATAAAACCAGTTCTTTGACTAGACATTAAACCATTAAAAAGTTGGTGACAAGGGCCAGCAGGTGGTATGGCAGTTAAGGTACTAAAGTCCCACACAACTGACTGTGGTTCAAGTTGCAGACCCAGTGGCTTGAAAGTCACTCCAGGCACGTGTACGTGTGTGCCAAAAATCCTGACAAGATAATGGAAAAGAAGAGATTGCAGCATGGCCATCCTCCCAGGGGGTGATTTTTCACTTTCCCTCTCACTGTCTCTGCCTCTCTCTGGCAAGCCACATGCCCGATGGCAAAAACCTTAAAAAAAAAAAAAAAAAAAAAAAAAAAAAAAAAAAAGGTTGGTGGCAAAGGTCGAAAGAGATGATCCTTGGAACCTTCAGGGTCACTCCTCTTAAATTTAAATTTTTCTCCAAAAAAGGATTCTTCCATGTTGATTTATTGCAGTGTAAAATACATTGTAAAACTACTATGTGACCTGAGTGATGGAGATAATGCTGATCCAACTAACTGGCTCACCTTACTTTTTAAATGCATATTAATAGTTAACGGGGCTGAAATATTTTGAAAAATGCAATCAGCAATCTAAGAATAATCTAGATGGTTACCTCCCCCTACAGAACACATTTTATTCAACAAAAGTCAGATACCTTAGAGTTACTCAAGATTCTCAGTTACAAGACACATGTACAGACACACACACACATTTAAATAATGGAATAAATAAAGACAAAAGAATCTTAAATATATTAAAGGAAAATTTAAAAACCAAAGTAATAGTCTCAATGACAATATATACCTAGTAAAAGGAAAAAATACCCTTTTGCATCTTTAAAAAATTATTTATTGAATTTCTTTTTAATTTGCTATAGGACACATGTACTCACTAGAGAGAGAGAAAGAGACACAGAGAGAGAGAGAGTGAGAAAACAAGCCACCAAGTCTGGGACTCAAACCATGGTGGGCCATGTGGAAGTCCAGCACCCCAACCACCATGCCACCTGCTGGCCCGGCATCTTTTGTTAATTGTAGTAAAAATAAATTTAATGTACAATTTGTCTTTTTAGTATTTTTAAGTGAACAATCAATGGCATTAAATATATTGGCAGTGTTGTTTAACTGTCAACACTGTCTATTCCAAACCTCTTTCATCACCCTGAACAGAAACTCTGTAACCAGTAAGCAATAATTTCCATTTGCCACTCTCCCCAGCTCTGGATACCATCTAATCTACTTTCTCTCTTTCTGAATTTGCCCTTTCTAGATCTGTTATATCAATGCAATTATGCAATACTTGACCTTTGATGTTTCCTTTATTTCACTTATCCATGCTGTAGCATGTGTCACAGCCTCATTTCTTTTTTTTTTTTTTTGGAGAGGTTTTTACTATAGGGCGTGTGTGCTCGCCAGACAGACAGAAACAGAGAGATAGAAAGCGAGAAATCACCCCTCGGGAGGATGACCATGCCGCAATCCCTTCTCCTCCATTCTCCTCTTGGGATCTTGGGCACGCACGCACACGTGCCCGGCGTGAGTTTAAGCCACCCGGTCCAGGACTTGAACCGCGGTCGATTACGTGGGAGTCCAGCGGCATAGCCATTATGCTAACTGCTGGTCCCAGCCTCATTTCTTTTTATGGTTGAATAATATGCCATGGTATATGTGTATATTTTGTTTATCCATTCTTCTGTTGATTTACATTTGGGTTATTTCTACCTTCTGGTTCTTGTCATTTTTATGAACCACCTTACTAAAGTATGATTGAAATATAAAATGCTGCACATAATTAACATATATCAAACCCATGGAGAGGTATATGATCAGCACCATCGAGGGGATCATGATATCATCACCTCCCAAAGTTTACTCATACCTACTTTATTACATATATTGGGAGTATTTTTGTGGTAATAAATAAACAATATAAGATGTACCCTTTGCCATACTTTATTTACTATGAAGTAAATTATTTGGTTATAAACTATGATGTTTCTATCTCATTCACCATTTTGTTACTAGAAAATTCCATGGTTCTTGGCATATAACAGAATCTTTATTTATTTAATTTATTTTCAATTAGAGAGTTTTGACTTAGGGCGTGTGTGCTTGCTGGAGAGAGTGAAGCAAGAGACAGTGAGAGGGAAAGTAAGAAGTTAACCCCCTGGGGAGATGGCCATATCCCAATCCTTTCTCCTCTATTCCTCTCTCAAGATCTTGGGCACGCTCACAAATGCACCTGGTCTAAGTTTCAAGTCACTGGGTCTGGTACTCAAACCACTTTCATGTGGGAATCCAACGACATAACCACTACGCCATCTGCTGGCCCCATAACAGAATTGTTTACTGAATAAGTTTAGGTTTCTTAGTTAAATCAAGTAAGGACTATGATCAAGTGAGAATAAAGTTTTCTTCAGAAATACTCTGTATTATATTATAATACATTAAATACATTTATGTTTAGTTAACTGTGTTCCAAATAGACTTGGAAGAACTGTTGGGTTTTCCACTAGGTGACTGGGTTTAGAATTAGTTCTGCTTTGATGAAAAAAAATAATCCCCTGTCTTTGCTCTCTATGAATAAGTAGAGGAATATCCTTAGATTATACTTTCCTCTAAATAGAGGTACAACCACTATTCTTCTTGAAAATGTTACCCCCTCCTCTCTTCTGGTCAATATACAATATCTATGTTAGCATTCATGTGATGCTGAATATGTATCAAATGGTACCCACATGTCAAGATTTTGGAAGGTGTGAGAGCAATTTCCCACCAATGTGGCATATTTTAGTACTTGTGCCATTGCTGTCATCAAGTAATTTCTAGAAAAGATAATATAATAACTATAACAAACATTTCCAAAGACAATCTGCACAAATAAGAAACAATTCTTGCTTACAGTCTCTCTCCTGTTAACATAAAGCGCACTGAATGAGATCTAAAGAGCATAGATTTTATACCTAACCATGTTTCACTGTTGAAGAATTTTGAGCATTCTAAAATTCTGAGCAGGCAACCTTGGATCAGACCTTCATTCACCATACCTTCTTCTCAAACATGAAAGAAATCTACTATGGTCAAATTTCTAGAAATTCTTCCTGTTGGATTTGGGTTTGTGTCTTGATGTACATTGTCTTCGTCGGTCTTAGGGGTGAGTACATGTTTACCTTGGTCTAGCTGAGCAGACAGCCAAAGTGGGGAAAGCACAGATTCCTCCCACCAGCAGTCTGTAGCCCACAGAATGACACCAAGGTATGATGGGATAGAACATGCCGTCTCTGAATTCCATGAGGTTGAATAGGTGACCTCAAATTTCCTGTCTGCCCATGTGATACAAAGCCCTCAGTTTAGTCTGCGGCTGATGGGGCATGACACCTTAGATCACACCTTGTGTTCTGGTTCAGTGCATAAGAATTCAAGTCTCTGAAGAAGGTGACAAAGTGTTCGGTTTACTGAACCAAGAGCTTTGGCTGTCACCTCTCCTGGAAAGCCTAGCCATGAGACTCTTCTTGATCATTGCAATTCTGCTGTTCCAGAAACCCACAGGTAACCTAGATGGAGTATTTCCAAAAGCTCAGGCTGCAGCAGGGGGAGATAAAGCCCTTAGGGAAGGTTGAAGTCTATCCAACATTATCAGAAATTTTTCTTGCTGAGGCCTTCTAATACAGCACTGTCCTCCAAAAGGGGTACTCACAGAGCTGAAAAGAGGTCACAATATCCTCTGGGAAGGCCTTATTATATTGTTAACAAGCCTTGAGCCCAACATCTAGGGATACCTTTATTTATCTGAATACTGTTTTTACTCTGACAGCCATGTTTTATCTCACTCAAATATATTTTTTGCCTATTGTACTACAGTGTATGAATAGTGGAAGAAGTGAAAATATTGAGTCCATTTTGAAAAATATGCCTTTGATACATACTGTTAGCTTGGATAAATGGTGAAGGCTCTACAAGCCTCAGATTCCTCATCTATGGCAATAATGACACCTGACTCAATATTTTATTAAAGATATAATATATGTTAGCACCTAGCATACCACTTGGCACATACTAAGAACTTAAAAACTGAAGTACCCTTTCCTCTTTTGCAACCAGGTCTCTTATATTTGTCCCTTTTTAATAGAAATAGTGATAGTCTTATCCTTGTGCCCCCTAAATTCCTGAGACTCCAAAGAGTTCTAGAACCTGAGGTTGGAGGGATCGTTTTGGATCTTACTCTTTTACCTCTGGATTCCAGTCCAGAGGTAGTAAACTAAACCCAGAAACTAAAATTTGAACATATGTATTCTTATATCATTGAAAGTTTTCAAGATAACAAAGGAAAAAATATTTATGAAGGTAAGCAAGGGTCTGGGATTGAACACTGGAGGAATTTTTGCCTCTGGAGATGGAGGGAGAATGAAGAGTCATAGTGGGATAAAACAAATCCAAGAATTAGAAGAGTATCCAGAGTATTGTGATGACTTAGAGGCTAAAAGATGATATGCATCAGTAGAATGTAAGATGTTAAGAATAAATAGGTAAGGAAGATTAGTGAGGGAAAAAAAATACAAGAAAGTCATTCTTTACTGTGGCAGGGAGTATGAACCCAAGAACATGGTCTGACTTACACATAAATACCTAGTACCAATTTATTGTTCTCTGGACATTAGTGGTTGGGAAGCAGTAAGGAAGTATTGTCCTGGGAGAATTCAGTATGGAGGCAAATTTGCCAATATTCCCAGATAGAACATAGTTCCATAGCCCAGAACCAAGGATTCCACTCCTTTATTTTCTCAAATAAGATTTGATATTCTTACCAGAATCTATCAGCTGTTACAGAGAGCAACAAACCTTGGGAAACCAAACTATGAGTGAACCAGATAAATAGGAACATGAAGGTTCCTCTCACTGGAGAGACTTCTTTGGGATATCATGAGACTATTATGCCTTGTGGATAGCCCATGACCCTAATCCTTACAAAACTCTTCTGCCTTCCTGGTGAAAAGTTGCCTTCAATCTCAAACACTGACCTTGCCTATTGTTCTTTTCTGTGCACAGTAACCAATCAACTTAAGAAATGCTGGGGTAACTATGTACAAGGAAACTGCAGAAAAATCTGCAAAATAACTGAGATACGTGAGGTACTATGTACAAATGGGAGATATTGCTGCCTCAATATCAAGGAACTGGAAGAACGAAAAAAAATTACAAAA